>CM060903.1:512201937-517201937 GCA_030737815.1 Allium fistulosum | reverse complement strand
CTTGTGGTCGCTTCTTTGGAACAAGAGCAATCTTCGTGCCTTCAAACATGAAACTGTAACTGTTGGTACGCCCATCATGTTGCACCGCCCTATCATACTGCCATGGTCTCCCCAGCAACAAATGACAGACATCCATATCTACCACATCGCACCAGATTTCATCCTTGTATTTCTTTCCAATTGAAAAATTCACACAAGCCCTTCGTCCAACCTTCACCTCCCCGCCTTTCCTCAACCAAGCCAACTTGTACGATTTCGGGTGTTTCTCAGTCTTCAGTGCCAACTTCCTCACAGCCTCTGACAAAATTATATTATCACAGCTTCCAGCATCAATAACAAATTTGCAAACTTTCCCCAGAATAGTACATGTCGACTGAAAAATATTGCTCCTCAACCAACTACAATCCTCCTCTAGCTTTGGTGTTAAACAAGACCTCCTCATCATCAGATTACAACCTTCGTCTCTTGACACTTCTTCTTCCTCCTCATCAAGTGGTGAATTGGAACATTCAGCTTCTTCGTTCTCATCCTCAACCTCTGCTATCATAGCTCTCTTCTTCGGTTTTGGACATTCGCTACTTTTGTGGCCCATTTCTTGGCAATTATAACACTTGAAACCATTATTGACTTTCATCTTCCCAACTGGTTTTGCAACAGCTTTTGAAACATTAGAACTTCCACTAACACCCTTTACTGGATTGTTGGAATTTGTAAACACACCACCTCCTCGTCTTCCCTGTTTCTCCCAAGCCAACGCTTTCTGGTGTGCTTCCGCTACAGATCTGGGATCAAACATATTAACCATATCCTGAATCTGCATTCGCAACCCCCCAACAAATCTTGCCGTCAATTGTTCTTCTGTCTCCATAATATCATTCCTTGCAATCAGTTGATAAAATTCGTCAGCATAGTCATTCACAGATTTCGTCCCTTGTCTCAAGTTTTGCAACCTCTGATACATAAGCGATTGATAATTATAAGGTAAAAATGTGGCTTTCATCATTTTCCTCATTTTTTCCCATGATTCAACCTTTGACTTCCCCATCCGTTCACGTGTAAGTTTGGATTTCTGCCACCACGCCAAAGCTCTACCCCTCAACCTTGTAGCAACCAACTTCACTCTACGATATTCTGGAACTCCTTTGAAATCAAAAATCTCCTCCACATTAGACAACCAGTCCAAAAACTCTTCCGCTTGCATACCTCCTTTGAACTCTAGAATTTCATTCTTCATCCCAGATTCCCACTTGTGATCATACTCTGACTGATTTCTTCCTTGTCCACGTCCTTGTCCATGAACACTACCACCATCATACTCTTCTTCAAAATCGGATGTATATCGATGTCGATCCTGACCACCAACATCTCTACTCCCTTCGCGTCTTCCACCAACATCCCTTCTATCTACATTCCTCCGTTCTCGATCATTCACATTCCTCCCGCGTCTTTGATCATCATCAACACTTCTTTCTCGATTGGATTGTGGTGAGACTCTACTTCCCCCATGGTTAGATTCAGGTGAAACCCTTCTCCGATTCTGATTCATCTCTAACATCATCTTCTCTAATCGTCCAATCCCTTCGTTAAGCTTTTCACTAAAGTTTTCATTGATTCTTTGCTCCATCTCATCAGCTTCTTCTCTTCGATACAAAGCTTCTACGTTTTGGTGACGATTAGCTCTTCTCGGCAGCATAGTTGATTCTTCAAAACTTTGACTTTTAGCTCCACTCCAAATTTCAAACACCTTTCGAATTTAGATCCAAAATGGATCGAAAACTCCCACTTTGTTGCAAAAGTATGATGAACACGACGAACACAACTTCTAAAAATAATGCAAACTTCGATCTCCACACTTCTACTTAGCTCGGCTCTACACTTCAAGCTCCGCTAACCCTTCAACTCTTCAAACTTCTTCAAAGAATTGGCTCCAAGACTCGATCTAGCTATGATTGGCTAAAACAAGCTCTGATACCAAACTGACGTAGCGGATTATACAAAAACAAAGTAGATCGATGAAAGTAGCAATTGGTGGATTGATGAATACTGAAATGCCAAATTCGTTGATCCGAAGATACCGAATTCTAGCTATCTCTGACACGTTGATCGCGCACGATACCGTGAAAAGAGATCTTCAATTCTTCGAGCGTTGATCAAGCGCACTTGATTCCGCGAATCGGCTTCTGCAGTCGTTGAATCGAGCGCACTCGATTATCCGAAAGAGGAGATAGGAGATTACACTCGACTACCAATTTGGTGAAAGCACAAAGCTAACAAAACAAAGTTTTATTTCAAATCAACTAAACTATTACAAATGGCACCACCGGCCTATTTATAGAAGTTACAACTCAACACTGAAAACAGGACAACACTTAGGTCGGTCACGACTTAACACATCACGACCTAAAAGTACACGACCTAAAACATCACGACTTAAGAACATCACGACCTAAAACAGTACAACATAAGCAAATACAACACAACGTTTTACAACACATAGGTCGGCAATGACCTAAACAACACGACCTAAAATACATGGCATCTTCCAAGAATCCAGGCGGTAGTGAACTGTAGCAATCGGCGACCTAAAATTCTCACGACCTAACTTAGGTCGTAGATCGTACGCGACCTAACTTAGGTCGTAGGTCGAGGCATTCCTCATTCAGAATTTCGGAGCGACTTACCTTAGGTCGTAGGTCATCCATACGACCTAACTTAGGTCATATCACTTCTTTGCGACCTAACTCTTCACGACCTAAGGCCTCTCGACTTAAAGTGAGCGACCTATCTCTCTGCAGTTTCCCACGACCTAACTTAGGTCGTTCCCTTTCTCTGCGACCTAACATAGATCGAAACATAACTCCGCGACCTAGGGTAAGTCGTAACTCGTTAGGTCGTTTGAGCGCCTTTCCTTTTAGTTCGTTAGCTCGCGAGTCTTCAGTAGGTCGTTGGAGCGACTTATAGGCCTCGTTAGGTCGTTCACGACCTAACACTTTACCAACTTGAGCAGCCTTTTCCTGGTACGACTTAAAGGACCCATTAGGTCGTCCGCGACCTAACACTTCAGCATTCTTAGGTCGTTCACGACCTAACACTTCAACCTTCTGAATGTTATTCTGGGCTGCATCAAATAGTGAGAATATAAATACATGGGTATATGGAGACAACAATATACATGAAGTAATGTATGTATATAGGTTATATGAAATAGTGATGGTGGAAATTGTAAATATATATGTGAGTAAATGAAAATATGTATGAATATAAATATATATGTGCATGGTGATAACAAATACAAATGCATTACTATAAACACACATATACATATAAATGTATATATGCAAGAAACATCATCATAACAAGAATTAAATGCAAGCATACAAAATTTCAACTCAAGCCATAATGCATCAAATCTTTTATGAAATCAAATCATCTTTTATTAGTAATCAAATCACTTAAAATAAGGGAATCAAATCAGTTTTTATCAAATCAAAGAAAGAAAAAAAAAGAATGAAAATAGCCTGTACATGTACAAACTTATACTGTACACTTCATCTTCTTTTATATGTACAGGCCGAGTACACCTTGTTCATTTTTCCATTTCAGCAAGGTAGTAAACAAAAGAAATACCGGCTGTTATTATAACTTAAAAGAAATATAAAAAAACTCAAGTAAACAGAGAGGATCATCAACAAAGCTAGCAGCATTTTTCAAAAGCAATTGCTCTGCCTTCAAAAGATATTCTGTGAGTAAACTTTTAAAACCAAATCTTTTGACTAATCTATGAAGTATGCTTGAAAGAAATAACAATATTTGACAAGTTTTCTTGCATAGAAATGGACGTGTGTATATATATATGGATATGGATGTGTATATCAAGCCTATACAACATCTTGACTGCTCTGTTAGTTGATTTTCTGTCATGCTTAACTTTCAAAAATCTTTATCTCTTACTCTAAATAATTTTTGGTTAGGATTTTTGAAGAATTTATGTTTGTATTCGAGTATACTTTATTTTAAAAATGATTTCGTAAAATATTATCAAGTACTAATACTGGAAAGTAAGATTTATAGTAAGTAACTCAATATTGCCAGAAATTCGAACATTATAATTTGTGTTTTCACTTATATGAATGGAATCGGCATTGGAAATAATAAATTTTAGTGGTATTTTTATGATTTTTAGTTTCGTATTTGACGAGGTGGAGGGTGATGAACGATTTTTGGTCGTTGGTCAGTTTCTGGTGATCTAGGGGGTAATAGGCGTCGGTGTTTGGTCGGGAAGAGGCTGAAGCAAAGGGGAGTGGGGGAAAAATGGAGCGGTGATTTTTCGATCGATGTGGTGGTCGGTCGAAGGAGAAATAGGGTTTAGGGATGAGTTTTGGTCGTGTTTGGTTTCTTGGCGACTTCGGCGTCGTGGTAGGGACGTAAGGCTACGGTGTAGGGAAAAAGGTGGAGAGGGAAGTGGCGAGGCTTCTGGCGAAGTGGGTTGGACTATGGTGGTCGGAGAGGGCTGGACGAGGCGAGGTTAGGTGCCGGCTCATTTTTCTGGTGATGGGTTTTTGCTCCATTGTCGTATCGTGCTGTGTCGTGAAGTTCTGGGTGGTCAGGAGGGTTATGAAAGTCGGAGGTGATGTGTGATGGTGGTCGGAGGTTGACGGCGATGGTTCGTCGACGCGTGCACATGCACAGCGTGTTTCCAGTGCAGGTCAAATGGAAAGGAACTTGAAGGGAATAGGAAGGAATTTAGGGAAGGAAAGGGAGCGGGCCGGAAATTGATGGGCCAGAAAAGAATAGGAAAAGGAAATAGGAAAAATAAAAGAAAAGTAAAATGAAAGGGAAGGGAAAGAAAAAGAAAGAAAGAAAAGATAAGGAAAAAGGAAAGAAGAAAGAAAAAGAAAATAAGGGAGAAAATGAAAATAAGAGAAAAAGAATAAGAAAATAAAGAAAAATGAAAGAAAGGAAAAGTAAAAATAGGAAAAAAGAAAGAGGAAGAAAAGAAAATAAAAAGAAAGGAAAATAATAAAGAAAAGAAGAAAAGTAATGGAATTTATATATATATATATATACAGTTATATGATAACTTATATTTCCTTCCTTAACTATAAATCTAATTTCATTTAAATCTGTAATTTAAAGTCGGTGATATTTTACAATTTAGTGGAAATTAATATTATTATTATTTAACATAAACTTATGAATAATTAATGGAAATTTTATAATTTATTATTAATAAATTGTTTTATTTGAAATTAATTTGGATTCAAAGTAAATGGATATGGTTAATCAAGAGTTAATAAAAGCCTGATGTGTGAATTATTTTGACATTTGTTAAAGACCGTTAAATGGGTTAACAATCTATATCATGGATTAATTATATTGGAGATTTAATTCAATTATTCTTGTCTGTGACATAAAGTGACCAATCGAGTTAAATAATTGGATTAAAATGATGCTACATTTTATTTGAAATAAACGGTTGTAATAAATTTCCATATTTGAATATTATCACCCTAATTAATAAATTGTTTATTTTAAACAATATACCTTTTAAATTTATTACTTGGATTTTAAAGGCCGGGGTCGGATATCAGTGATATCCGAAACCACTTCGATTTAATAAGCACTATAAACCTTTACGGTTTTTGATTATAAAGTTTATAGGCTGGAATGGGATAAATTAAGCAAATATGACCATATTAGATAGGTAACTGTACCTAGTCAGTATTTCAATATCGATGGATTTTTGTAAAGGCGGTTGGTTATAATCAGATAAAACTCGTACTTTGTACGAGTTACCTTGGTTTAAAAGGACTTTCAGACCCCAAGTATTTCAAATTAAATGTGTTTACTCACGCTGGTTCCCAGCCTGACTCGGGTGTTACTTTATTGTAATGCTCGACTCAGACCGAGTATTACAGATTTTCAGGTTAGGACGCTTTGGAGCTCAGGAGGCGAGCTGGATGGCAGAGACGTATTGACTATATTCCGCTATGTATTATAGGCTGTTTTATTCAGTATTTAGGGACAAGTTATTATAACTGTCCAGGTTTTTTGTTGATAATTGTACTCTGATAACTTATGTGTATAGTAACAGTTACAACTTTTCTTGTATAAAATGCTGCTATTGTATATTATATTTTGTTCCACTGCGATTGTGAGATTTTGTGTTGTTGTTTTCTGTTTCTTATTCTATCTCTTTTTCTTCTTAACCCTAACAGGTTGGGATTTCCGGCACTCGATTGTTCGGCACTCTATATAGTGGACGTATTAGTGTCGATTTTCGAAGTCGAAAATTGTCCGGTCGTTGCACTTTCTCTTCCCCGGGATTCCTTAAGGTGATAATCCTATCTGCGCAATAGACCCTAGCATCATTTCATACCAACCAATCCATATCCAAAATTACCCTGCACCCTATGAAGTCAAACACGCATTGGTCGCAAATAAACAAATGACAACAAAAGTCAAATTCAAGGTCAGTGCACCTTAACCCGAGAGTGGCATATCCACCGATCGGATTAACCATATGCAAGGACGTAATCAGATAGGTAGTGTCAAATTCTAGCCTATCAACCTAATCTCTCAAGAATACACCCACACATTTTCAGCCAATTCAACACCTCTAAAGTATACTCCTTCCCTATGAACTCCTTTCCACTACTACCCTTGAAATCTTTATTCATCTTAGAAAAGTCTGCGTCCCTTGATACTTCCTGTCTCGGCTCAACACCTCTAGCTAGATGTTGCCTTATCATCTCCATCATAAACTAGCAGAATAAAGTGTTCACATCCATTCCTCCTTCGGTCGAGGCAGGCACTTGAGTACCGGTTTCATTATGAACTTTCGGGTTTTCCTCCTCTCCATGGTCGTTAGTTTGGTACTATCATCTCCCCTACTAGCATATGCTCTCATACTTTCTATGGTCAAACATCAGTTTCGTGGATCCATTCTAGCTCGTAAGAAATGAAAGCAAAGAGAGTGAAATCAATCATAGGGGGATATGTATATTCTTCGATACATCTATATCAAAATAGAAACATGTTACATATATAGCATATACCCTTACCCCAAGGTGTTCATTTTCTATATTTAACTCCTACTTAGCTCTATTTTACTTAGGTGTTTCCCTAGCCTAAGCTCTGATACCAAACTATAACATCCCCCACTCCGAGACTTGAAAATAGATGCCGACGATGTTGCGGTCATCATCGAAATCATTTTTCGGTAACAAAGTGAGTTCAATATTTTTTTTCAAGTAAACATAGCAGCTAAATATCTTTTTCATACATCATTAAACCTTAATCATTCCCACACAGGGGTAAATATATAATAAGAAAATCAGAGTAGTGTGTGTCCAACATCTGAAGATGCCAACACCACACTTAACCACATATAAATCCCGGTTTTACACAACGGAAATTTAAAAATACTTTTTTTTAATTACCAGGCATTTTGCTTTATCTTTGAAATCTGTATTCATCTTCAAAAGAGATACCTGTCTAATCTATAAACTCAGTCTCCTCAAATGAGTACCCGTGAGTCTATACATGGAAAATAATAAAGCCACGGGTTAGACAATAAGTTTGATATGAGTAAAATTTTTACCCTAGTCAGACAATAGCAAGCCTTCTACTAACAAGGAATGGGTTTTCCCTTCACTTCATCATCACAGCATAATGTACATCAATATGTGCATGTGTATGTCTATATAGCAACAACAATGTACATATATCGCAGAAAGCAACCATATGCATATATTTAGTCAACAAGTGTACCCTGCACTTGTCATCCAATTGTGATCCATGTCATACATACATACATACATACATACGTACGTACGTACATATATATATATATTCAAGTCAAGTATACCCTATACTTATCATCCAAATATGAACCATTTCATATAGTCATTCGTCATTTGTTCATCCATCACCTAATCTCTTATTTTAGGCTTTCTTCATTAAGTTACCATTAACTTATTTTAACGATCACCTACCTAGGCCTTCCTATCACTATTTTAATCTTTTGCTTGAACAATGTCTTCTGGTGAAGACATCGACTCATTTCCCCATGGAAGCCACCTTGACAAGAGTCACCCCGACTCTCCTAAGAGGCTGAATGTAAGTACCATGAATACATTCTAGTAAGCGTCCTTACTTAGCGTCAATAGCCCATCTTAAGTCCCTGGACCGCTATCGTCCATGATATCGATTTAATTTTGTAACATCACCATGATGTTTTGGCACCCCACCAATTGTTTTTAATTATAACGCCACTATGATGTTTCGGCTCTTTTCTAGTTATTTTTAATTATCGCATCACCTTGATATTCGGCACCCTTCCTTAACTCCCATGTAGTGTTTTAAAATGTTCTTAGGTTGAACCCTATCGTAGCACCCTGCCATATACCGTATGATTTAGATTGATAGTCAAGACATCCTGTCATCCAATAACTCTTTGAGTCGGTATATTTTTAAGATCATTGTTCAATCCTTTTCCTTGATTCGTTAATTGTATACCCTACACATTCTTTAGGTAAAAAAATTATCCATTATTTAAATGATATCATATCATTAGCTTCTCTAAGCTTACTTTATTTCAAAAATAAGTTGATACAATTTTAATTTATAAAATCTTTCATTTATTTCAACCTTATGAATATTTCAATAACACTTGGTAACTGTCTTCCAAAGTATTCTAAGTATTCGTATATTACATAGAAAAATATAGTTTTTCAGGTTATTACAAGTTGCATTTTACATTTTGTATATAACTATCCCATAGCCATCGCGTTTAATTAAAACTATTATTTACGATCACGTGCAAATTTCAAGCTAACACTAGTACCATTGTGTTTAGTTTCTGACGCAGCGGATTATTCAAAACAATGTAGATCGGTGAAAATAGCAGTCGATGGATTGATGAATGCTGAATTGCCCGAGTTCGTTGATCCGAAGATACCGAACTCTAGCTATCTCAAACTCGTTGATCGCGCACGATACCGGGTTCAAAGATCTTCAATTCTTCAAGCGTTGATCAAGCGCACTTGATTCCGCGAATCGGCTTCTACAATCGTTGAATCGAGCGCACTCGATTATCCGAAAGAGGAGATAGGAGATTACACTCAACTACCAATTTGAATGAGAGCACAAAGCAATCAAAGGGAATTTTTTTCAATATTCAACAACCTTTACAAATGATTTCACTTGCCTATTTATAGGCTACAACATACCAACACAGAAAAAGTACAAGTCATAAGTCGGCAACCGACTTATCACATCTCCGACCTAACATAAGTCGCCTACTATTTACAACAGTTCAGAAAAAAACTTAAAAAATATTACAAGTATTTAGGTCGGTTCCGACTTAACAATAGTCGACCTATGAACCCAGACGACCTACGACATAACAGTACAACACAGCGACACAACTTAGACAAAATACAACAGAAAATACAAGTACTTAGGTCGAGAGCGACCTACGACCTATAATGATTCGACCTAGGAATGTACGCGACTTAGCATAGGTCGGCAGCGACCTAACAACAGTTTCTTCACAGCTTTAAGAATCAACGGTTCAGATGGACGCGGCATCAAGATCTTCGGTTACAAGTTTCTGCGACTTAAAACCTTAGCGGTATTCCAAATCAACGTTTAAAGGGAATCAAGGGCAGAGGTTAACTCGGCAGACACATCAACGGCATCCCGTGCTTCGCGACTTAAAGCATGACTCGTTAGGTCGTTCAGACGACTCAAAGGACTTGTTAACTCGCAGAAATTTTCCTTGAGTCGTTGCCGAGTCACACTAGGTCGTTGATACGACTTTAAGACTTCATTAGGTCGCGAACATCCTTCCATAGGTCGGTTCCGACCTAGAACTTCATTCTCCCAACATTGCTCACCCAACCTTAACTCGGTGATATTCTTTTTAGGTCGGTCTCGACTTATCAACTTGTTAGGTCGTATGCGACCTAATACTTCACCAAATTGGCTTGTGCAACCACTTTCTTCGGCATCACTTGTTCCCCCCTCTAACTCCTTAGGTCGTGAACGACCTACACTCTCCTTAGGTCGTGAGCGACCTAAGCCTTTAACTTTCTGCACTGCATCATCCTCCCCTGGTTGAGAGAAATTCGACCTCGAATTTGCACACTCTTCATCCCCAACAAACTCATCCCCATGATATGGTACAAGATGTTTAACATTGAATACGTCAGATGTATACACATCATCTGGCAGCTTCAGTTTATAAGCATTTTCATTGATTCGTTTCACAACTTCCACCGGACCAATTTTCCTGGCTTTCAACTTGTTGTACGCGCCTACTGGAAAACGATCTTTCGTTAAAACTGCATAAACCAGATCACCTTCATTAAACTCAACATTTCGTCGTTTCAAATCTGCAGATTGTTTATACTTCTTATTTGCTTTCTCCAATCGTTCTTGAACGATTTTATGACACTTTGTCAGCCCTTCAACAAAGTCAACAGCTTTCTTAATTGTCCCCTTTGAGTGTGGTATCATCGTTAAATCTAACGGTCCTTTCGGTAAGTTCGAATAGACAATCTGAAATGGACTGAACCCAGTACTTCGATTCACAGCATGATTATGAGCAAATTCTGCCTGGCATATCTTCACATCCCAACTCTTCAGATTATCTTGAACAAGACACCTCAACAAGTTTCCCAACGATCGATTAACCACCTCCGTTTGTCCATCAGTTTGCGGATGATAAGCACTACTAAACTTCAGCTTTGTTCCCACCATTTTCCACACACTCAACCAAAAATGACTCAGAAATCGAGTATCTCTATCCGACACAATAGATTCTGGCAATCCATGAAGTCGATAGATCTCCCTGAAAAACAACTGAGCAACATGAACAGCATCCGCCGTCTTCTTACAAGCAATAAAATGCGCCATTTTCGAAAATCTGTCCACCACCACATATATGGAATCGTTACCACGCTGTGTCCTTGGTAATCCCAACACGAAGTCCATACTCACATCAACCCATGGTTTACTTGGTACAGGTAATGGCATATATAAACCAGCATTAGTCGCAGTTCCTTTCGAAACCTGACAAATATGACAACGCTCCACAAACCTCTCCACTTCTTTCCTCATCGATGGCCAAAAGTAGGATTGTGAAATTAACTGTAAGGTACGGTCTCTCCCAACATGTCCTTCTTCGTGTAACTCCTTGATAATCTTCATTCTCAGACTACCCTCCGGAATGCACAATCGACTTCCTTTAAAAAGAAAACCATCTACCATCACGAAGTCATCCGTCTCTCCCTCCTTGACCTTTTCAACAAATTTTGCAAAGTAAGGATCATCAGTGAATAACTCTGGCAATATTTCAAATCCCGTCACTTCAACCTTTAGTGTAGTCAACAAATGACTCCTCCTACTCAAAGCATCAGCCACACGATTTGTCACCCCTGACTTGTGTTTCACAACAAAAGTAAACTGTTGTAGATATGCAACCCACGATGCATGTCTCGCTGAAATCTTGTCTTGCCCTTGCAAATGCTTCAATGCTTCATGATCAGTGTAAAGAACAAACTCCTTCTGGAATAGATAGTGTCTCCAGTGTTTGATAGATTGTACAACAGCATAAAACTCCACATCATATGTACTGTATCGCATCTTCGCTCCGGACAACTTCTCACTGAAATAGGCAATAGGACGCCCCTTCTGACTCAACACCCCTCCAATCCCAACCTTGGATGCATCAGTATGTAGTTCAAATACCAACTGAAAATCAGGTAATACTAGAATTGGTGCAGTCGTCAGCAATTCCTTGATCTTCCCAAAAGCACTCCCTGCTTCCTCTGACCATGAAAACTGTTTGCCTTTCATACAATCTGTAACAGGTGCCATCACACTACTAAAGTGCGGAATGAACCTTCGATAGAATGAAGCCAATCCATGAAAACTACGAACTTCCGTTATCGTCTTGGGTTGCGGCCAATTTCTGATCGCCTCGACTTTACTTTGGTCAACCTGTATTCCTTTCTCTGAAACAACATACCCCAGAAATAAAACACTGTGCGTCATGAACACGCATTTCTTCGTAGCAGCATAAAATTGTTCTTGTCTTAGTACCATCAGCACTTCTCTAAGATGATTCAGATGTTCCTCTGAACTCCCACTGTAAATAAGAATATCATCGAAATACACCACCACGAATTTCCCAATGAACGGTCGAAAAATCTGATTCATCACCCTCATGAACGTACTTGGTGCATTGGATAAACCAAATGGCATGACCAACCACTCGTATAGACCCTCCCTGGTTTTAAAAGCAGTCTTCCACTCATCGCCTGGTCTGATACGAATTTGATGATATCCGCTCTTCAAATCAATCTTCGAAAAGATAATAGCTCCGCTTATTTGATCTAACAAGTCATCCAACCTCGGCATCGGAAATCTATATCTCACAGTAATCTTGTTCAATGCTCGGCTGTCAGTGCACATCCTCCACGTCCCATCCTTCTTGGGTACCAATAAAGCTGGTACAGCACAAGGACTCAGACTCTCCTGCACACGCCCCTGCTCAAGCAATTCCTCTACCTGCCTCCGCAATTCTTCATGTTCCTTCGGACTCATTCGATAATGTGGTCTGTGTGGCAACACAGCACCTGGAACAAGATCTATCTGATGTTGTATATCCCTCAACGGTGGCAACTCCGTTGGTAACTCCTCTGGAAATACATCGTCAAATTCTTTCAAAACTGGTTTAACTTCTTCTGGAATTTCAACCTCTTCACTGCTTTCTCGTCCAATCAACAAGAATACTTCTGGTTCTTCCTCAACCTCTTTAACAAACTCTTTTAAAGTCAATAAAGTTTTCAGTTCTTCAATTTCTTCTGACTTACTTTCTTCTTGTGATCTCTTCTTCGGAACTAAGATAATCTTCGTGCCTTTAAACATAAAACTGTAGCTATTGGTCCGACCGTCATGTAGTACTGCTCGATCATACTGCCATGGTCTTCCCAATAATAAGTGGCAAACATCCATCTCTACTACATCACACCATATTTCATCTTTGTATTTCTTCCCAATAGAGAATGGTACACGAACTCGTCTATCCACTTTCACTTCTCCTCCTTTTCTCAACCATGCTAACTTGTATGGACTCGGATGTTTCTCTGTCTTCAATTTCAACTTCGTCACGGCTTCGGTTGAAATAATATTATCACAGCTTCCTGCGTCGATCACAAACTTACACACCTTCCCCAGAATAGTACATGTTGACTGAAAGATATTACTCCTCAACCAACTAGCTTCCTCCTGCTTCGGTGTTAAACACGATCTCCTCAGCATTAGGTTACAACCTTCGTCTCCTGACGCAATATCCTGCTCATCCTCCTCAGCTGGATTAGAACAATCTTCATCAACATCCTCATCGTCAACTTCTACAATCATGGTTCTCTTCTTTGGCTTTGGACACTCACTGCTTTTATGACCCAATTCCTGACAATTGTAACATTTGAAACCATTGTTAACTTTCGCCTTCTCAGCCTCCTTCACCACTGGTCTACTGATAGGTTTAGAAACATTAGAACTTCCTCCAACACCCTTCGCTTGATTGTTAGAATTAGGAAACACACCACTTCCTCGTCTCCCTTGTTTTTCCCAAGCCAACGCTTTCTGATGTGCTTCTGCTACAGATCTTGGATCGAACATATTCACCATATCCTGAATCTGCATTCTCAATCCTCCAATGAACCTAGATGTCAGCTGCTCTTCTGTTTCCATAATATCGTTCCTTGCAATGAGTTGATAAAATTCATCAGCATAGTCATTAACTGTCTTCGTGCCCTGCCTCAAGTTCTGCAAACGTTGATACATAAGCGATTGATAATTATAAGGTAAGAATGTCGCTTTCATCAATTTCTTCATCTTTTCCCAAGATTCAATCTTTGACTTCCCCATACGTTCACGTGTAAGCTTGGTTTGCTGCCACCATGCCAAAGCTCTACCCCTCAGCCTTGTAGCAACCAACTTCACTCTACGATGTTCTGGTACTTCTTTGAAGTCAAAAATCTCCTCAACATTAGCCACCCAATCTAGAAACTCCTCCGCTTGCATACCACCCTTGAATTCAGGAATTTCTGTCTTCATCCCCGATTCCCACTTGTGATCATACTCAGAATAGTTTCTTCCTTGACCTCTTCCTTGAATACTACCACCATCATACTCCTCTTCAAAATCAGACGCATAACGATGTCGATTCTGACCACCAACATCTCTACTACCATTACGCCTTCCACCATCATCCCTTCTATCGACATTCCTCCGTTCACGATCATTCACGTTCCTCCCACGCCCTTGATCATTTTCAATACTTCGGTCTCGATTAGAATGTGGCGAGATTCTACTACCTCCATGATTCGATTCTGGTGAAACCCTTCTCCGATTTTGATTCATCTCCGTCATAAGCCTCTCTAACCGGCCAATTCCTTCATTAAGCTTCTCACTAAAATTCTCATTGATTCTTTGCTCCATCTCATCAGCTTCTTCTCTTCGATACAAAGCCTCTACGTTTTGGTGGCGATTAGCTCTTCTTGGCGGCATACTTGAAAATTTCACAAATTCTTCAACACTTCAAATTCAAACACTTTCCGGATTTTGATCCAAAATGAAACGGATCGAAAACTTCCACTTTGTAGCAAATCGCGACGAATACGATGGACAAAGTTTCGGCCTCCAACACAAATCCGATCAAACAATCTTCGAACAATGATGAACACTTCACTCTTGAGCACGGCTTAACACTCCAAGCTCGGCTTCTCTTCAAACTTCAAATTGAATAGGCTCCAAGTCTCGATCTAGCTATGATTGGCTAGAACAAGCTCTGATACCAAAACTGACGCAGCGGATTATTCAAAACAATGTAGATCGGTGAAAATAGCAGTCGATGGATTGATGAATGCTGAATTGCCCGAGTTCGTTGATCCGAAGATACCGAACTCTAGCTATCTCGAACTCGTTGATCGCGCACGATACCGGGTTCAAAGATCTTCAATTCTTCAAGCGTTGATCAAGCGCACTTGATTCCGCGAATCGGCTTCTACAATCGTTGAATCGAGCGCACTCGATTATCCGAAAGAGGAGATAGGAGATTACACTCAACTACCAATTTGAATGAGAGCACAAAGCAATCAAAGGGAATTTTTTTCAATATTCAACAACCTTTACAAATGATTTCACTTGCCTATTTATAGGCTACAACATACCAACACAGAAAAAGTACAAGTCATAAGTCGGCAACCGACTTATCACATCTCCGACCTAACATAAGTCGCCTACTATTTACAACAGTTCAGAAAAAAACTTAAAAAATATTACAAGTATTTAGGTCGGTTCCGACTTAACAATAGTCGACCTATGAACCCAGACGACCTACGACATAACAGTACAACACAGCGACACAACTTAGACAAAATACAACAGAAAATACAAGTACTTAGGTCGAGAGCGACCTACGACCTATAATGATTCGACCTAGGAATGTACGCGACTTAGCATAGGTCGGCAGCGACCTAACAACAGTTTCTTCACAGCTTTAAGAATCAACGGTTCAGATGGACGCGGCATCAAGATCTTCGGTTACAAGTTTCTGCGACTTAAAACCTTAGCGGTATTCCAAATCAACGTTTAAAGGGAATCAAGGGCAGAGGTTAACTCGGCAGACACATCAACGGCATCCCGTGCTTCGCGACTTAAAGCATGACTCGTTAGGTCGTTCAGACGACTCAAAGGACTTGTTAACTCGCAGAAATTTTCCTTGAGTCGTTGCCGAGTCACACTAGGTCGTTGATACGACTTTAAGACTTCATTAGGTCGCGAACATCCTTCCATAGGTCGGTTCCGACCTAGAACTTCATTCTCCCAACATTGCTCACCCAACCTTAACTCGGTGATATTCTTTTTAGGTCGGTCTCGACTTATCAACTTGTTAGGTCGTATGCGACCTAATACTTCACCAAATTGGCTTGTGCAACCACTTTCTTCGGCATCACTTGTTCCCCCCTCTAACTCCTTAGGTCGTGAACGACCTACACTCTCCTTAGGTCGTGAGCGACCTAAGCCTTTAACTTTCTGCACTGCATCAGTTTCTACTCGGTTATCGTGTTCAATTTCAATCAAAGCAACGTGAGTTATTCGTACATTAGCTTTCACGTGCTACCAATTAAAGCCATCGCATATCATTATTTAAAGCCCTTACGTTTAATAGTATACATGCCTTCGTGCTTTATCTTTCAATGTATCTGTATAGTTGCATTTTACACGTGAATTCTAACTGGTGTTCATTTCCTGTGCTATTATACACACATATATACAAGTTAACAATTCTTTCATTATATTTTCACGTGTCCATCAATATGCTTCAGCGTGCTATTTAATTTGATTCGGAATTAAGCGTGTGAGCTGGCATATATATAATTGAGTTCAACATTTATCCACCGTGCTATACAAATTGTGTTTTGCATTTGCATGCCTTCGTGTCTTATAATGTTAACGCCATAGCCATGTACATTACATTTCATATTATTAATAGTGCATGCACAGTCTATTTGTGCTCTACTATATTCCGTGAGTAACAATATTAAATTAATATGTCCATTTATATATTCCATGTGTTGTCACTTGTCGCTGTTAATATTATGGAGCTTGCTTCCATGTGCAACATCGTATTTTGTGTGCTCATGAAAGCTACATGCTCTGTTTCTGTTGTGTAGCATGTTCCTAAGTTTTGGTGAGCTGCCGTCGCCTTCATTTGGATATTAGAAGTCCAATTGAAGTGAGGAGCCCTCGTGTACCTGATTTACTGATTGCATTTTGCCTACGTTTATAAATGTTTGCGTTACTTCAATTTGCTTTCGCGAATAGTTATTTGCATGCAGTTATAGGCCATCGCGATGTAAAAAATGTTTTACTGAGTGAGTCATGCCTCGCGATATAAAAATGTTTTACTGAGTGAGCCATGCCTCGCGATATAAAAATGTTTTACTGAGTGAGCCATGCCTTCGCGATGTAAAAATGTTTTGCTAAGTGATCCATGCAGTCGCGATATAAATAATTATCGCCTTGAGTTGTGTGTTGTCGCTTGTTATTAAGTCGTGCCGTGCTATTATGCAGTTCAATAAGCCATCCGAGTTGTTAAAGCCATAGCAAATGTTTATTTTTGGCCACATGAAGTGGTGTGGTACCCACTCTTCTGTTCTTGTTTCTATCCACAGATTTTCTTGATTGAAGACAAAGTTTAGCCTATGTTATTATATTTCACTTGGTCAAAAATGGTTCAATAACACTTTGTAATTAGGTTAAAAAACAATTACTACCCACTTAAACAACAGCTTTTCACGTAGCAAAATTTATCATCAATTTTTTATTGAATAATTTTCTTACTACTGTAATATCTTTCCAGCAAATGTTAATCACCCAAACTAATCAATTAATTTCCCTTAATTAATTAGTTTGAGTAGCAGAATTATGGACCTTAAGGTTAATTAAATACTAGAAGAGAAGGGGTATATAGTGTTTTCTAATTTTTATGAACCTTCTTCAAATTCTTTCAAGATTGTTATTAACCAATGCAGAATCAACAATCACAGATGCAAACACAGATAAGTATAAATACAGTAAAATAAAAAGTAAAGAATTAGAGAGATCACACCAGGATTTTTATACTAGTTCAAAATTACCCTACATCCAGTCCCGTACAGTTGCTTATACGAGTTTCTATTCAAATGCCAATCTTTAAACAGGAGAAGGCAAATCCAAGTACAATCTCGATTTCGAGTCTATGAAACACACCCTCCTAATTTTCCAAGCTCGGGATTCACTTAATTTGGACATGCAACAAGCACACCCACTTGGGTTTCCAAGCTACCACGCACACTCAATTGATTTGAACGGTCTACAATCACACCCAAGCAAATACAACTAGAGTTTGATGGTTTTTCCAAAGATAATTTCTTGATCTTTGGTTACAATAAATCCTATAGCTGGACATCACTTTGATCTTTTCTTGAGAAAGAGAGATGATTGAAATCAGAGAGTAAACAGTAGAGAATCAATATAATAAAGATTGAATTGATCCTGGTTGAATTTGAGAAGATTTGAATATATTTTTCATTAGAAATTTTGGCAGAGTAAAAGGAGAGAAGGCAATAAGAAAGTAGTTGTTAAAAATTCATTTGAAACCCTCTATATATAGAGAAAATAAACATACATGTCCATTCGCAAAGAGTAATGAAAAATAGACACTTCATTTCAAATTTGAATTTCAAAATTTACGGCATGTATGTCGACATATCATCTGCATATATGTCGACATAGACTAATGTAATTTGAAAACTTGTTTATTTTAAAATATTTTGAAAATCCTATACTACGTAAAATAAGTTGATACTTTATAAAATAGTTTAAACATAGTTTATAAACATTTTAACATTTGAAAACTTTTATTAAATATTTTTAAATATATTTTAAAAACATTGTTTTAAAGATAAGGATTAGAAAATGAGAAATAGAGATAACAGATTGCTAACAGACACTTTAAGAATATTCTACGACTCTATAAACTTTACTATAGTCTTGAGATCTTGATCTTAATACTCATGAGTCTTCATGTTCATTCTTTGAGTCTTAATGTTGTATAGTCTTCGATTTAACACTTATATAATATCCCGCACTATATACTGTATAACTTGGCAAAACATTAGTGTCCATACTTTATATGAATATATTATTATTATCAAGGTTGTTATCATCAAAATGAATAACTGAGGTACTAACCGTCTCCTCCTTTTTGATGATGATAACCATTAATGTCCTCTGTGTGTGTGTGTGAGATATAATTCCCCTTTATGTGGATAATGTAATGCCCCACCTCTATGCTCACAATAACAAAGAGTATTAAAAGAAATACTGTATGTTATTGCGAAGAATAAGGCTGGATAGGAGCGGCCATCCGTAGTTGGCCTTACACTAGTATTGGTTACCTCGATAGGAGTGGTATATATTTTTCATTTTACATCTCTTATTTATTTACTCCCATCGACATTCCCAATCCCAGTATAAAACGAACTACGATGGTTCATAATAGTTTAGGACAATATATATAATAATAACACGGATACAAAAAGAATGCGGAACACAGATGTAACGACCCTGAATTTTGAACAAATTAGATTAAAAATATTTAATTAATTTTAAATATTTGAACGATAATTTAATTTGAATCCCCGATATTACTTTGAATTTGACGATTAAATTATAAAATTTAATCTATTGTAAGTTGAATAAAATTTTGAATCTTCAATTTTTAGCTGAAGAAAAATAATTCAAAAGCTTTTATAATTCGTACTGATAATACTGAAAATAATTGAAGCTTCAGAATCGAATTTGAAATTTATTTGATCAGTTTTGAAATTATATCGTTCGAATCGATATTTAAAAAAATAGCCTTCCGAGGCACAGTCTCGGAATTCGACGAAACCAGTTCCATTGGATCCGTAATATTGTTTTGTTATCGGATTTCAATTTTCGTGGTGATTGGAGCTATCGTATGATCGTACGATAAGCAAACGCGCTGATATAATATAACGAGATATTTTTGAATATAAAAATATAAATTTTAATCAACTTTCCATCAGCCGACTTACTTTTTTTCTGCTTAACCATGATTTCCTGTCTCCCTCCATCTCTTTTTAAAAGATCATGCAAATCCCTCGTTCGAAACAAAATCAAACGAGAACTTTTTTGCGTCTCTCTCTCGTACAAAAGAAATATGGTCGAAGTCTTCCTTCATCTCTAATTTCATTCGAATCCTCTTTCACGATTTCGAAATCCAAATAAATGGCAGCCGATCCCCAAGCGAATCTCGTTCCCCCTCTATATCGATCGAAATCGAATCCAGCAATTCGAATTGAGTTCGAACTCGATTTCTGGCATTCGCGTTGCTCTGTGGCATCGCGATCTCATTCATGCGATTCAAAGGCAGAGTGTGGCGATGGCTTTGGATTCGAACTGGAGCTAGGGCACAAAACGATTTGGGACTCCGAAGGCGGCAAGGCTCGAGTCGAGCGCTGTTAGCGCCAAAATTGGTCACTAACCCCCAAATCCAGATGAAAGCACCAAATACCAATCACAGCTCAGAGATAGAATGTATGTAGAGAGCAATAATGTGAAGAACAGTTAAAACTGAAATGAAAGCAGTAAAGAACAACAGATTTTATAGTGGTTCGGCTAACTCCGGCCTACGTCCACTCCAGAAGTTTGCTTTTTATTGCTGTAATAATCGATTACAGTTACAAAATGGCAGAGTTGCCTTAGCCTTAGAAAAGAGAAAGTAAGAGAGCAGAAAGAAGATCCTCTTTTATTGTGCCCCTGCCTCTCTATTTATAGACAAAGATGGGTTGGACTTCCCTGGTGGGCCTGGCAGCCGAGTACCTCAGCCCAAATGGAGTGGTCTCCATTTGCCGAACCATAGATGCCGAACGCTGAATGCCGAACAAGGCGTGAATGCCGAACAAGGCGTGAATGCCGAACGATCTCCTCATGCTGAACGTTGGGAGGTGCGAGGTACAGAGGTATCGAGGTGCGAGGTACCAAGATATGGAGGTGCGAGGTATCGAGGTATGGAGGTGCGAGGTGAGGTATGCCGAACGACCCATCCAATGCCGAACGCTCCTTGATGCCGAACGATCCATCCAATGCCGAACGTCTCCAGATGCCGAACGTTGGTTAATGCCGAGCGCTCCATCCAATGCCGAACGTCTCCAGATGCCGAACGTTGGTTAATGCCGAGCGCTCCATCCAATGCCGAACGACAAACTCTCTATGCCGAACGCTCGTCCAGTGCCGAACATTCCTCTATGCCGAACGATCCTTCTAATGTCGAGCACTCGTTCAGTGCCGAACGATCCCTCTATGTCGAACGACGATCTCTCTATGACGAACGACGATCTCTCTATGCCGAACAGCCTCCAACGCCGAACCATCCCAATGCCGAGCGATATCTGCCAAACTGCCTAGGCCGAGCCATGTAGTTTCTCCACTCCTTTTCCCAACGACATATTCAAGTGAACTTCATCATTTTAAACCGAATCCATCATACTTTAGTCTCGATAGTTGTGAAGTTGTTTAAGTTAAATCCGTCTGTCCGCGGCCTTGCCAAAAGGCGGGTTAACACTTGCCCCCCAAAACATGCCTTGCTGTGAAAGGTGTGTTTTGAATAGCCTCAAGTCCAATATCCCAAGTATGTACGTTATCCTGTGACCAAGTCCTTATCCAATTCCACAGCCATCGGAACCCGACTACCGAGTTCCAATCCATCCATATCCAATAACCTACAACCATATCCGTAACCTCTCCGGGTCGATATCCTAATCCGGGACCGCTCCGGGTCCTTGTCCGAATCCTTAGCTATTCATAGCCAATATCCAAATCCGTAACCTCTACGGGTTCTTGCCAAGCGCAATCCACACTTGACGACCTACGTTAAGTAATTCCGTGGTGTTCATGGTTCAGTGTCCCTGAACGTCGAATAATGCCGTGGCTTAAGTCCTAAGCCGAATCCTGGTCACTCCGGACCCTTGCCGAGCACAGTCCATACTCGACGACCTAAAATAGTAACCGATAATATATGGCCTAAGTCCTAGGCCGAATCCTGGTCTCTTCGGACCCTTGCCGAGCATAGTCCATACTCGACGACCTTTTAGCCAAAATCCAGAGAAAATCCAATCAAAATCCAATCCGAAATCCAAATAGAAAACCAGAAACCCATATCAAAAATCCATACCAAAAAATAAACATCCAAACCAGAATCCAAACCAGAAAATGAGCAAAACAGGGAGTTCAAACCAAACTCCAAAACCAAACCAGAAAAAGCAAATGTCCAAGTCAAAGATAAAAACAGATTTCACAAACCCGGGCGTTTCGGTAAGCCATCATCTCAGAGCATGCCTGAGGGTTATCTCCGACCCCGTACATGAGTAAGTGATTTAACCGTTTGCCCGGAATTTGCTACTTATTCCAAACCATCAAGATTAGTTGATGACCAATCGGCCACCATTCTTACCGGCATTTTGTTGCATGGTGTTACCTGGAATTCCTCCATGAATTGGTCTAGCATTTCCTGGTGGTGTGCCCCCGAGCCTAGGTCCTTCCAGATTGATAGCTGTCTGCCGATTGGGGGTTGCCCCCTGCTGAGTCACTTCATCAGCCTGCTGGTTGAGTCCCTCTGGTCCAGGTCCAAGAACTTGAGTGCCTGCAGTTCCCGATTGTCCAAATTGCCTAAGAAGAGCCTGCATCATCTCCTCTTGTCGTTTCATCATTGCTTCCAACTCCTCTCTGGTGATGTAGATTGATGTTTGACCTATTCCATTTCCAGAGGAAGCCTCTTGACTTCCCTCCTGATTGCTCCTTTCTGTCACTTGCTTCCTCACTGATGGTCTAACCATTGCTTCCTAAAATCCAAGTTCCTAGCTTCAGAATTCTTGAGTTCAGTTCTCAGTGAAAGCACCAAAGTGTTAGCGCCAAAATTGGTCACTAACCCCCAAATCCAGATGAAAGCACCAAATACCAATCACAGCTCAGAGATAGAATGTATGTAGAGAGCAATAATGTGAAGAAAAGTTAAAACTGAAATGAAAGCAGTAAAGAACAACAG
This sequence comes from Allium fistulosum, assembly GCA_030737815.1. NCBI lineage: Eukaryota > Viridiplantae > Streptophyta > Magnoliopsida > Asparagales > Amaryllidaceae > Allium > Allium fistulosum. The sequence goes on along the minus strand of CM060903.1, from coordinate 517,179,244 downwards.
ATTTTATAGTGGTTCGGCTAACTTCGGCCTACGTCCACTCCAGAAGTTTGCTTTTTATTGCTGTAATAATCGATTACAGTTACAAAATGGCAGAGTTGCCTTAGCCTTAGAAAAGAGAAAGTAAGAGAGCAGAAAGAAGATCCTCTTTTATTGTGCCCCTGCCTCTCTATTTATAGACAAAGATGGGTTGGACTTCCCTGGTCGGCCTGGCAGCCGAGTACCTCAGCCCAAATGGAGTGGTCTCCATATGCCGAACCATAGATGCCGAACGCTGAATGCCGAACAAGGCGTGAATGCCGAACGATCTCCTCATGCCGAACGTTGGGAGGTGCGAGGTACAGAGGTATCGAGGTGCGAGGTACCAAGATATGGAGGTGCGAGGTATCGAGGTATGGAGGTGCGAGGTGAGGTATGCCGAACGACCCATCCAATGCCAAACGCTCCTTGATGCCGAACGATCCATCCAATGCCGAACGTCTCTAGATGCCGAACGTTGGTTAATGCCGAGCGCTCCATCCAATGCCGAACGTCTCCAGATGCCGAACGTTGGTTAATGCCGAGCGCTCCATCCAATGCCGAACGACGAACTCTCTATGCCGAACGCTCGTCCAGTGCCGAACATTCCTCTATGCCGAACAATCCTTCTAATGTCGAGCACTCGTTCAGTGCCGAACGATCCCTCTATGTCGAACGACGATCTCTCTATGTCGAACGACGATCTTTCTATGCCGAACAGCCTCCATAGCCGAACCATCCCAATGCCGAGCGATATCTGCCAAACTGCCTAGGCCGAGCCATGTAGTTTCTCCACTCCTTTTCCCAACGACATATTCAAGTGAACTTCATCATTTTAAACCGAATCCATCATACTTTAGTCTCGATAGTTGTGAAGTTGTTTAAGTTAAATCCGTCTGTCCGCGGCCTTGCCAAAAGGCGGGTTAACAAGCGCGATGGCAGAAGCGGAGTGACGTTCGCGATAGGCGATACAGGCGTGCGACAACGTGGAGACTCTCGACCTCGGTAGGGAGTCAACGAGTTCGACTTCGAGGTTGGGGAACGCGGCAGCATGTAGCTCGAAGTCGAGCAAGGCAGGTCAATGGGGAAGTCGACTTCAATTTTGTCAATGAGGTATTTTAATTAAATCTGTTAATTTGATATATTGGTTATAGAAAATAAACAAATCGATAAATATAAATAAGAGTTTAAATTTTCAGAAAAATTTAGACTGTCTAGTTTCGATTTGCAGAATTTAGCTCTATGTATCTGTATATGAATTTATACAGTTAAACAGGATATTTTATAAATATATATGAATCCAGATTTATAAAGTTATAATATATTTTAAATAGAAATTGGTTTAAAACAAAACCCTTGAATAATTAAAATTACCAAATGAAAATTTATTATTCGATTTAATTCGAATATTAATAGATTTATAAATTATTTATACAAGGTTAAAGTCGAGAAAACAAAAGAAGGATTGGATTGGATTGCAAAATAAAAGCAAAGGTGAGATTTTTCTCACTCGAAGGAAAATTTATTTTACAGTTATTGATTGATTGATTGATTGTTTGGATGTGATATTAGATATGGTAGGATATATCTATATATATATAGCAATATATACATATTGGCATATGTATATATTGGATTGATTGATTTCCCGCCTTATATAGCGGATGAGACCCTATTGCGCCGTTAGTAAGCGGATGATATTTTTATAAAACCCATATACCGCGATATTCCACCTTGAAGTGGAATGGTATTGTGCTAATGTCTATGGATGCAGGGAAACAGGTTGGAGGCATCCAACTGGATTCCTCACCAGTATTTATTTATTTACAGATATTGATGTATATTCTGTTATCATATTGATATATGATGCTTGTTGTTGTGATTGACTAATTGGTGCTGTTGCATCATCGGATTCAGTTTTGAAGTTAAAAACAATAACGACTTTTACATTAAAAGGATTTTAAAGTGATTTTTGAAAGTAGACGTTTTATTGAATTTTTGAATTGATTTATTTCAAATAAATAAACGTTTAAAATTTTAAAGTTATAAAAGTTAAGATTTTTGGTGAAATATAACCAAATTTTGATTTTTGAAATAAAAGTTGATTTATTTTATAAAAAGGTTTAGATTGAGATTTTCACAGTATTATAAACGGTTTATTTAAAAGATTTATAAAGTTGATATTTATAAATTTAAAATATTGGAATTATAAAACGAGTTTTATAAGTGTTAAAATGAAGTATAAATGGGATTTCATAAGTTAATGAAATCTGAAAGTTTTAAATTTTGTGAAGTTTAAAAGAACGATTTCTTTTAAAATCAATGAATTATAAGTTATGAACTTATAATATGGACTTGTGTGTATATATTGAGTTATAAATTGAATTTGTTAATAAAGGAGATTTATAAAAATCGAAGTTGTTATAAAATAGAAATTATAAACGTTGTTTTATAAATCCGAAACCAATTGAAATTGATAAGTTAAACATAGAAGTTTAATAAAGGAGATATATCCGCGATTTTGGATAGGGGATAATTCTTGAAATATAAAATGTGTAGAAAATATTGAAATTTGGTTAGTGAAGTATATTCACGATTTTGGACAGTGAATATATTGTTAAGTAAAATGGATATTATTTTTGGGAAAGTGACATTAAAAGCGAAGTTAATTGTTCTAACGATGTTTTAAAATGTGTTAAATATCGAAATCATATATTTCAACATTTTATTGTTGAAATAGACGTTTTCGAGGAAGAAGGAAATGGTGGACTATAACACTGTTGTTATAGTAAATGATTTCCGAAAGGAAATGTTTTTATATAGTATTGGGATTTACATATCTATCTTAATTTCGAATCCCTATACTAGTGATTTTGAGTCGTCGTAACGATGTTTTACGTAACATTCGTTTTGACTCAAATAGATGTTGTTATAGCAAATAGATTTCCTTAAAGAATGAAATATATACTTAATTTGATTTAAGTATATTGAATATTTTCAAATGTTGAAAATCAATAGATTTGTGAATTACTTATTATTAAATAAGTATGGAAATGTTTTCCCATATGAAAAAAAAGAATATTTTGAGATTTTATCTTCTTAAAGATAAATTGAAATTGAATATTGAAATCGGTTTGAAAATCGTATATCAGTAGATATTTGAAATATAAATTCACTATGGAATTTATAAAAGAAATGGAAATTCGTTTTAAAAAAAAATATCGATTTATTTTTGAAGTGTGGAGATTTTATATCTAGTAAAGATATTTTTTTGGGAAATAAATAATTTGGAAAATTATTTGGAATCTGATGATGTGGCGCATCTTTATTGATAGTTAAATAACCGACTATCAATAATTACCTTGAATGGGTATTTGTTGTGAATTGGATGAATTTGAATGCCACACTTATTTTTGAATAAGCACTCACTATTCGGGTTAGCCGTGAAAGGACCATGGGGTCGTATAACCCATTCTGAATATGTGATACGTCGTTATGAATCGCATTTGATGACCGGTGTTGAAGACCAGATATTTTTGAAAACGGAAGGATTACCGTCGAGTTACTCTACATCGGCTGATCTCCGATTTAGAGGTTTTATCACCCTTAGTGACGGGAAGTCCGGACGTGATTAGAAAATTATCCGGATTTGCAAGGGCTTCGTGAGAAGTGCCTTCGGTTCTGTTCGATCCCGGAACAGACTTGTATGGATTGTATGTCTGACATTACACTTTGAGATATAAAGCCGATTTCTTTCAAATACATTTCTGTTGGTCGCGGAGAATTTATTCTCTTAGCTTAACACCCTTCTCTGAGACGTACGAGCTCAGAGGTTATGTAGTTGAAATTTATCAGCGATATATTCCCAATTTGGAAATGTGACATGCTGAGTGTTGCTGTGTGATGATCAGTGTTTGATCATTTGTGATATGATCATTTGTTTGATCATTTATCTTTGTGATCATTTCTTTGATCATTTTGTTTGACCCGAAGCATGGCTTTGTGAAAAAGCGTAGCTTTGTGGACGAGACTTCGTCAGGGCCTCAACAACCCGGAAATGGTCGAAACAGGAATGTTGCGGCAAGGTTATGAGGGTCGCGCCCTTTAAGGTATGTCATTTCCTTCTGGAAAGGGGTGGTATCATGGTATGGAGCCCAGATACTTACTCGTGTGGACACACTTTATTTATTATGTGTGATGTTGGTTATCGAGCGCTCGGATAAAGGTCCCAAAGGACTAGGGGATGACATATTCGTGAGTTACCTAGTTACAGGGGTAACCCGGCCTTGTTTGGCAGAGAGCAGTTTGTCTCTCGGGACGTCCAGCCAGAGGCGATCCCATTCGGCAGTAGGAAAGGAAGTTCCTTAGCCTGACCATTTGTTGGAAAATCCAAAGAAACAATACGAACCCTTTACGATTGAAATTGTATAACCTGTCTCCTCAGGAGGCAGCTATAGCAGGCATAATATAATGGTACCTATGCTGGCTAAGATTTATATTCTACTTTCGAAATGTTTTCCACTATGCACTAATAATAATATCCAAAATGATTTGATTTTGCGTAGTAAGCATCTTTGACTATCATAAGAAGAAATCTCCTCCAATTCTGCGTTTGCATTGTGTGTGTGGCGGGAGGTCTTATGGTAGTTTCATTTTCCAAAAACATTGCGAATCTGTTTTATTTTCTTTGTGAAAAATAACTGTTTTACAATCTCACACCAGTCACCATGACTGACTCGGAGTTTATTATTTCCCTTCTAAACTCTGGGTGCCCACCAATTTCCACACGGGCAGTCTAGAGTTAGGTTATCAGGATATTCTGGAGCTTTGGAGATAAGCTGGATGACGAGACGTAGTATTTGTATCTGATAGTATTTATTGCGCTGTGTATTCTGTATGAGGACAAGTTTATATAACTGTCCATTGTTGTATTGAGTTGTATATTGACTCTGATTGATGTATGTATAAACTGATATAGTTCTTTGTTTTAAAAGACTAGTGATTATCTATTATATATTGTTCCGCTGTGAATGTGAGATTCTGATATTGTTTCTGTTTCTGATGTTATTCTGTTGTTCTTCTTTCTTTTTCTTCTATCTTTTATTCTACCACTTCTTTTAAAACCCTAAGAATTCGGTTTTCCGGCATTCGTTTGCTCGGCAGTTGATACAGTGGACGTATCGATGTCGATTTTCGAAAGTCGAAGAATCGGGTCCTTACAGCGTGGTATCAGAGCATATGGTTAAGCGACAATCCTGCTCTGTTGGGTGTTACTCATTAGAGATAGAGTCAGTAGTACTCTAGAATGAGTTTGAGTGTAATAATAGATACGAGCGCGTATTTGTTAGTTAATATAAAATTGTTTTATATTGTGATGATTGATTTATTGAGTGGCATATGAACCTTCGTCGGCACAGTCTACACAACTGGATCTAAGGGGTTTCTAAACACTTGAATAGAACAATTCGACACAGTATTGTTTTGAATAGGGTAAATGAGATAATTTTACCCAAAACTATTTTTGTATAGAAAAGAAATCATTTTCTATGAATTATCATAGTATATGGATGCTTGGTTGTTAGAAAATAATAATATTGGATGATTATCATTATTATATGGAATTGAATGAGAAATTAAAATGTATAACCAAAGATTTGGAAATAAATTCATTTGACAAATGAGATGTATAAGTATGAATTGGAAGTATAAGGAAATAAATTCATATGTGAATAAAATTGTGAATATAAATTGTAAATGTGAATGTATAAATGATTGTATAAATCGAAATGTAAATAAGTTGTTAACTTAAAAAATATTCAGTAATCTGATTGAAATAAGATTCAAAATGAAAATGAATGAATTAGTGAGTAAATAAATAAATTTGTAATTGCAAGTGCAAGGAAATATAATTGAATGTTAAAATTCATTTTGAATTTGTAAGTGAAGTATTAAACTAAAATTAGTAAGTAAAGCTAATTGAATATTGACCAAATGAATAAGGGTTGAAACGAATTAAATTCAATAATTATAAAAGAAAGGTAAGAAATTGAATTCGAATTGGAAATCCAGTTTAATATAAGTAGATTTAACCGAAGTGGTAAATTGAAAATAAAATATAATGTGTATATGGAATATTTATATTGAACCTAAGAAATGAAGAGTGAAATTCTTAAGTAAAATTTGATATTGAAATTATTCTAAGTTGATGATTGAATGAAGATAAAACTGGAATTGAAACTGAATGTTGAAAACAAATTTGAATAAAAAGAATTGGAATTTGTAATGAATTAGTAACTGCACTATTTTAAATTAAATTAGATTGAAATTGAATTCAAATGAATTTGAAATGTAAAATTGAATGAAAAGAATATATAACTTCAATAGCGAACTAAAGATGATATAGAAGCATATATTGAAAATTTTGTAATAGAATTTGCAAAAAGGTTTGAATATTGTAGCTAGATATTATGGCTAGTAGGATATACAGGTGTATAATGAAATTGGGATTTTGATTTCAAAGATAAATTTGAATTGCTCGACAAAAAGGTAAGTATTTGAATTTCAATATGAGATTTGATGATTTTCTTGTCTAGCCGCTTGGCTTTTTCTTTTCTTTTTGAAATCTGAGAGTCCGTAGGGACGTTTTGTAGTCGTGCCGTGTTAGCCGCGCAAAGGAGACGCTGGCGATTTTTTATTGGAAATTTAGGGCATTAGAAAATTTTTGAGAAATTTGAAAGTTCAAATCTAAATTTAAATTTGAATTTGAATTGAGAAGTAAAAAATGTTGTTTAGAACTTATAATTGAAGTTGGAAATTTAGTTGAATTAATAACGAATCTTTAGTAGAAAGATTTGTTTTGATAAAATTGACAAAACTATTGGATGTTGAAAAAAAAGTAGACGAGTTAAGGACCATTTTTTCTAACTTGTAATTTCGGGACGAAATTCTTTTAAGGAGGGAAGATTGTAATGACCCTGAATTTTGAACAAATTAATTTAAAAATATTTAATTAATTTTAAATATTTGAACGATAATTTAATTTGAATCCCCGATATTACCTTGAATTTGACGATTAAATTATAAAATTTAATCTATTGTAAGTCGAATAAAATTTTGAATCTTTAATTTTTAGCTGAAGAAAAATAATTCAAAAGCTTTTATAATTCGTATTGACAATACTGAAAATAATTGAAGCTTCAGAATCGAATTTGAAATTTATTTGATCAGTTTTGAAATTATATCATTCGAATCGATATTTAAAAAAATAGCCTTCCGAGGCACAGTCTCGGAATTCGATGAAACCAGTTCCATTGGATCCGTAATATTGTTTTGTTATCGGATTTCAATTTTCGTGGTGATTGGAGCTATCGTATGATCGTACGATAAGCAAACGCGCTGATATAATATAACGAGATATTTTTGAATATAAAAATATAAATTTTAATCAACTTTCCATCAGCCGACTTACTTTTTTTCTGCTTAACCACGATTTCCTGTCTCCCTCTATCTCTTTTTAAAAGATCACGCAAATCCCTCGTTCGAAACAAAATCAAACGAGAACATTTTTGCGTCTCTCTCTCGTACAAAAGAAATATGGCCGAAGTCTTCCTTCATCTCTAATTTCGTTCGAATCCTCTTTCACGATTTCGAAATCCAAATAAATGGCAGCCGATCCCCAAGCGAATCTCGTTCCCCCCTCTATATCGATCGAAATCGAATCCAACAATTCGAATTGAGTTCGAACTCGATTTCTGGCATTCGCGTTGCTCTGTGGCATCGCGATCTCATTCACGCGATTCAAAGGCAGAGTGTGGCGATGGCTTTGGGTTCGAACTAGAGCTAGGGCACAAAACGATTTGGGACTCCGAAGGCGGCAAGGCTCGAGTCGAGCGCGATGGCAGAAGCGGAGTGACGTTCGCGATAGGCGATACAGGCGTGCGACAACATGGAGACTCTCGACCTCGGCAGGGAGTCAACGAGTTCGACTTCGAGGTTGGGGAACGCGGCAGCATGTAGCTCGAAGTTGAGCAAGGCAGGTCAATGGGGAAGTCGACTTCGATTTTGTCAATGAGGTATTTTAATTAAATCTGTTAATTTGATATATTGGTTACAGAAAATAAACAAATCGATAAATATAAATAGGAGTTTAAATTTTCAGAAAAATTTAGACTGTCTAGTTTCGATTTGCAGAATTTAGCTCTATGTATCTGTATATGAATTTATACAGTTAAACATGATATTTTATAAATATATATGAATCCAGGTTTATAAAATTATAATATATTTTAAATAGAAATTGGTTTAAAACAAAACCCTTGAATAATTAAAATTACCAAATGAAAATTTATTGTTCGATTTAATTCGAATATTAATAGATTTATAAATTATTTATACAAGGTTAAAGTCGAGAAAACAAAAGAAGGATTGGATTGGATTGCAAAATAAAAGCAAAGGTGAGATTTTTCTCACTCGAAGGAAAATTTCTTTTACAGTTATTGATTGATTGATTGTTTGGATGTGATATTAGATATGGTAGGATATATCTATATATATATAGCAATATATACATATTGGCATATGTATATATTGGATTGATTGATTTCCCACCTTGTATAGCGGATGAGACCCTATTGCGCCGTTAGTAAGCGGATGATATTTTTATAAAACCCATATACCGCGATATTCCACCTTGAAGTGGAATGGTATTGTGCTAATGTCTGTGGATGTAGGGAAACAGGTTGGAGGGATCCAACTGGATTCCTCACCAGTATTTATTTATTTACAGATATTGATGTATATTCCGTTATCATATTGATATATGATGCTTGTTGTTGTGATTGACTAATTGGTGCTGTTGCATCATCGGATTCAGTTTTGAAGTTAAAAAAAATAACGACTTTTACTTTAAAAGGATTTTAAAGTGATTTTTGAAAGTAGACGTTTTATTGAATTTTTGAATTGATTTATTTCAAATAAATAAACGTTTAAAATTTTAAAGTTATAAAAGTTAAGATTTTTGGTGAAATATAACCAAATTTTGATTTTTGAAATAAAAGTTGATTTATTTTATAAAAAGGTTTAGATTGAGATTTTCAAAGTATTATAAACGGTTTATTTAAAAGATTTATAAAGTTGATATTTATAAATTTAAAATATTGGAATTATAAAACGAGTTTTATAAGTGTTAAAATGAAGTATAAATGGGATTTCATAAGTTAATGAAATATGAAAGTTTTAAATTTTGTGAAGTTTAAAAGAACGATTTCTTTTAAAATAAATGAATTATAAGTTATGAACTTATAATATGGACTTGTGTATATATATTGAGTTATAAATTGAATTGGTTAATAAAGGAGATTTATAAAAATCGAAGTTGTTATAAAATAGAAATTATAAATGTTGTTTTATAAATCCGAAACCAATTGAAATTGATAAGTTAAACATAGAAGTTTAATAAAGGAGATATATCCGCGATTTTGGATAGGGGATAATTCTTGAAATATAAAATGTGTAGAAAATATTGAAATTTGGTTAGTGAAGTATATTCACGATTTTGGACAGTGAATATATTGTTAAGTAAAATGGATATTATTTTTGGGAAAGTGACATTAAAAGCGAAGTTAATTGTTCTAACGATGTTTTAAAATGTGTTAAATATCGAAATCATAGATTTCAACATTTTATTGTTGAAATAGACGTTTTCGAGGAAGAAGGAAATGGTGGACTATAACACTGTTGTTATAGTAAATGATTTCCGAAAGGAAATGTTTTTATATAGTATTGGGATTTACATATCTATCTTAATTTCGAATCCCTATACTAGTGATTTTGAGTCGTCGTAATGATGTTTTACGTAACATTCGTTTTGACTCAAATAGATGTTGTTATAGCAAATAGATTTCCTTAAAGAATGAAATATATACTTAATTTGATTTAAGTATATTGAATATTTTCAAATGTTGAAAATCAATAGATTTGTGAATTACTTATTATTAAATAAGTATGGAAATGTTTTCCCATATGAAAAAAAAGAATGTTTTGAGATTTTATCTTCTTAAAGATAAATTGAAATTGAATATTGAAATCGGTTTGAAAATCGTATATCAGTAGATATTTGAAATATAAATTCACTATGGAATTTATAAAAGAAATGGAAATTCGTTTTAAAAATAAATATCGATTTATTTTTGAAGTGTGGAGATTTTATATCTAGTAAAGATATTTTTTTGGGAAATAAATAATTTGGAAAATTATTTGGAATCTGATGATGTGGCGCATCTTTATTGATAGTTAAATAACCGACTATCAATAATTACCTTGAATGGGTATTTGTTGTGAATTGGATGAATTTGAATGCCACACTTATTTTTGAATAAGCACTCACTATTCGGGTTAGCCGGGAAAGGACCATGGGGTCGTATAACCCATTCCGAATATGTGATACGTCGTTATGAATCGCATTTGATGACCGGTGTTAAAGACCGGATATTTTTGAAAACGGAAGGATTACCGTCGAGTTACTCTACATCGGCTGATCTCCGATTTAGAGGTTTTATCACCCTTAGTGACGGGAAGTCCGGACGTGATTAGAAAATTATCCGGATTTGCAAAGGCTTCGTGAGAAGTGCCTTCGGTTCTGTTCGATCCCGGAATAGACTTGTATGGATTGTTTGTCTGACATTACACTTTGAGATATAAAGCCGATTTCTTTCAAATACATTTCTGTTGGTGGCGGAGAATTTATTCTCTTAGCTTAACACCCTTCTCTGAGACGTACGAGCTCAGAGGTTATGTAGTTGAAATTTATCAGCGATATATTCCCAATTTGGAAATGTGACATGCTGAGTGTTGTTGTGTGATGATCAGTGTTTGATCATTTGTGATATGATCATTTGTTTGATCATTTATCTTTGTGATCATTTCTTTGATCATTTTGTTTGACCCGAAGCATGGATTTGTGAAAAAGCGTAGCTTTGTGGACGAGACTTCGTCAGGGCCTCAACAACCCGGAAATGGTCGAAACAGGAATGTTGCGGCAAGGTTATGAGGGTCGCGCCCTTTAGGGTATGTCATTTCCTTTTGGAAAGGGGTGGTATCATGGTATGGAGCCCAGATACTTACTCATGTGGACACACTTTATTTATTATGTGTGATGTTGGTTATCGAGCGCTCGGATAAAGGTCCTAAAGGACTGGGGGATGACATATTCGTGAGTTACCTAGTTACAGGGGTAACCCGGCCTTGTTTGGCAGAGAGCAGTTTGTCTCTCGGGACGTCCAGCCAGAGGCGATCCCATTCGGCAGTAGGAAAGGAAGTTCCTTAGCCTGACCATTTGTTGGAAAATCCAAAGAAACAATACGAACCCTTTACGATTGAAATTGTATAACCTATCTCCTCAGGAGGCAGCTATAGCAGGCATAATATAATGGTACCTATGCTGGCTATGATTTATATTCTACTTTCAAAATGTTTTCCCCTATGCACTAATAATAATATCCAAAATGATTTGATTTTGCGTAGTAAGCATCTTTGACTATCATAAGAAGAAATCTCCTCCAATTCTGCGTTTGCATTGTGTGTGTGGCGGGAGGTCTTATGGTAGTTTCATTTTCCAAAAACATTGCGAATCTGTTTTATTTTCTTTGTGAAAAATAACTGTTTTACAATCTCACACCAGTCACCATGACTGACTCGGAGTTTATTGTTTCCCTTCTAAACTCTGGGTGCCCACCAATTTCCACACGGGCAGTCTAGAGTTAGGTTATCAGGATATTCTGGAGCTTTGGAGATAAGCTGGATGACGAGACGTAGTATTTGTATCTGATAGTATTTATTCCGCTGTGTATTCTGTATGAGGACAAGTTTATATAACTGTCCATTGTTGTATTGAGTTGTATATTGACTCTGATTGATGTATGTATAAACTGATATAGTTCTTTGTTTTAAAAGACTAGTGATTATCTATTATATATTGTTCCGCTGCGAATGTGAGATTCTTATATTGTTTCTATTTCTGATGTTATTCTGTTGTTCTTCTTTCTTTTTCTTCTATCTTTTCTTCTACCTCTTCTTTTAAAACCTTAAGAATTCGGGTTTCCGGCATTCGTTTGCTCGGCAGTTGATACAATGGACGTATCGATGTCGATTTTCGAAAGTCGAAGAATCGGGTCCTTACAACAGATAACAAAAGTCTCATATATATTTATAACTGATGTCAGTTACAATACATTTGACACAATACATATGATACAACTACAACTGTCGACTCTGGAAGTTATATATACAAATACATTATCAACTAATGTACATGAATACATATCAACCTAAAACAGTACACTGACTACTACAAAAAGACGAATTAAAAGTCTTCATAGCTCAAACAGCAACCCAAAGCAGGAAATCTACTACCTGAAATTACTCGGGTCTGACCCGAGTATTAAATTCAAAAGAAAATAATACACGGGTCAGTCTAATTCAAACTCAGTTTTTAATGCACAGAAGCAATAATAATCAAATAACAAATAGACGACAGTCACAGAAATATCGTATAGCCGACTCTTCGATAAGAGAATCGGATACCGACAGATATAACACTAAACAGTGTTAAACAACATATCGGTAAATCCAAATCATCAACAAAGATAGATAAAAAAGATTATCAATGAAGATAATTTAGAAAACAACAGAATTGTCTAAACGATAATTAACAACAAAATCCAATTATTAAATAAATAATTAGAAAATCTCAAAGTGGTTAAATCAAACCAAACTCTGTGTGGCTGCAGTACACGCACGCGTGCACTGCCTCGCCACTACAGTACGTGAAATCATCACAACAGTGAATACTAACAGCAATCAAAACTGCAAAGGTCAAAGTGAAACTCAAGCCAACAAAAACCGCATAAACAACAAAAATCTAATTATCAGTATGATAATTAGAAAACACATAATCTAACTTATCTAAAAGATAATTAGATATCAACAAAATCATCAGATTAAACCAAATCAAAATACAATTTCAAAATATTGAATTGAATCAACGAACAATTCAAACCATCGAAATATCAATTAAATCTGTCAATTCTACTAGGGCTGTAGTACACGCACGCGTGCACTGCCTCGCCACTACCGTAATGAAATACGTAGAAGATCAATGCATCAGAAGCAAATAGATCCAACACAGATCAAATGAAACTCAGGTGCAATCAAAATGAATAGTGACATGCACAAGTGACTCGAACCAGTGAGTCAAGTACAAGTCAAGATAGTGGACCCAAATCCAGTGCAACATAACAACAAAGATCGGGCAGCAAGCATACATGAACAAAAGTGCTCACTGACTCAAATATCACGAAATACAGCAATACAGATCAAGGGACAAAGGCTACGGTTGACAATAGGCAACCTGAACCAACAGAGCACAAAGGCTCAAATGACCGAATGCACATGGCAGTGGTCCAACATGAAGATACTGCAGAATGAAGATGAAAGTAAACAAAGATGGCAACATGAAATGAATCAGAGGAAGTCCAAATATAATGCAACAGCACTCTCAAAATAATACAAAAGTTCTCAAATTCAACATGACAATCAAAAGCCCAAGGATAAGGTAACACAACTGTGGCATAGCAACAAAAAAGAAAACTGCATATACAACCAAGCAGTGTACAGTATTGAAACTACAATTTCCAAAATGAAGCAAGAAAACTCAATATGCAGAGAAACTGCAATTACCAAAATGAAGCAAGAACTAATGTTCATGAACATGAAGGCAACAGATACAAGTCACCAGTAACAACTATATGAACACCGCAGTATGAAGGTGAGGGCACCAAAATATGGCACCACAACACACAACAATAAAAGATACAAAGAATCAGTACCCAAGAGAGGCATCTGGTAACCACATGTATACATATACATGCTATCATTAACTACAAAAATGCAAACAACTCACCTATACTAGGTACAGGTCAAAAGTGCAATCGTGAATAAAATTCACAAATTACCAATATATATATCAGTGAACACTACAGGCAAAAGTGAACACTATAAACATGTTGATGACAAAATAATACAAACTACAAGGACTCGAATGACCAAGGGCACAACTAATGGTCATGAGTATAACCAAGTCACAGTCGAAGGCACATGAACAAGTCGTGTGCTACTGGCTGGAGACACAGGAAACAAGGAACCACACAAATAAACAAAGAACCCAACAGATGCAACAACAAAAGATATCAGGTTCGAACAAATCCAAAACTGAGACAGCTAGCAACAGAAAAACAAGAATGCCCGTATGCATATATATGAATACACATACATATCAATATCAAATGAAACAACACTAAAATAAGCAAGTGTCAAAGGTAGTTCGAACAAAGCCAAGAAATGCCAAAGTCGAACGAAATCATTTCGTTAAAATCAAGCCAAACCCGAGGCCAACACTATCACCAGCCAAAGGCAGGTGAGAAACGAATTGAAGCACAAAACAAAATTCAACCAATTTTTTTCTTTTTCCAAAACCATAGTTTATCACCAATTCAAAGCCGAGGTGGTCAGGGCTAGAATCGAACCAAGTTAGAGGTAGTATTTTCAAGAATCAACAAAGAAATTAAGGCAACTGTTAATGATCGAATACATAAAACAGCAGATCAATCGAACAAAGACGAAAGTCGAACAAAACAACATTCCCAAACTCACACACATATATATGAAATCGACCTGAATTAGATGTGAGTAATTAACCATTACTCACCTTAGTCTCGACGCAAAAAGAAGCAGCGTGCTCGAATAGATGAAGAGTCGAAGCCGTGGTCCTCAAAAGACGAACGATTGACGAAGCGAAGGAAGCGTCGATCGACTGAGCAAGCAACGACCTTTGATCGAGCATACAAAAGTCGTATCTTCAATTTATCTAAAACCCTAGCTTGGAAAGGGGAACGACGAGACTAGATGAAGCCGCCATTTTTTCTTTTCGTATGTTTTAGTTAGGGTTTTCCACAAAAAAAGAAAGGCACGGTCATATGCTATAGATACTAATCACAACCCCAAAACAAAAGGACCTGGGCCAAAATAAAGCCCGCTAACTCTTCAACAAATTTATAAAAGAATTTCAATACGATTTAACTCCAATGGCAATAATCAAACGATTTGATCGTCCTTTTGACGATAATTAAAAATTACAAAATCCCGGGTTGTTACAGATAACTCCCTTTAAATATATCCACATGTATATTTTATATTTGTATCCTCTATTGTCATTAACAAAAATAGGTAAAAAACTAAATGCCCCCTTAACACAAATGCTTAGAAAATATATATTCAAAATCAATAATCCAACTTATGTTGAATATGCAAGTATATGATTTTTGTTTGATGATAATAAACATATATGTAACGACCCAGTATTTTCAACCATTCGCATCCATTATAAGTGTATAGGTAAACACTCATGCCGGAGTTGAATTGCTCAAAATACCGCGTTGTAATTAAAATTTGGCAAAACTCAACATATACAGTAAATAAAATAATTACAGATCACAGACACAGAGTAATATAACAATACTGCAGCGGAAACAAAGGATAGTAGTTCATGAAGCTACTATATATATATAACAGAGTTAAACAAGATACAACAGAGGTCTCGAATACAATAGATGTCTCAATACAATAATCAAATACCAGATCTGAATTCATCACTGGAATCAACAGAATAACTGAAAGCAGGATCGATAGATAGCTGGATCTCCGAGCGAAGCTCCAACTCCAAAGGTGAGTCACAAATGCTGTATCACTCAGTCTGACCCGAGCATAAAGCAAAACACAAAACACTCGAGTCAGGATTAACATTCTTATATTAATAAATC
Source organism: Allium fistulosum (assembly GCA_030737815.1). Lineage (NCBI taxonomy): Eukaryota > Viridiplantae > Streptophyta > Magnoliopsida > Asparagales > Amaryllidaceae > Allium > Allium fistulosum. The sequence continues at coordinate 517,163,357 of CM060903.1, read as the reverse complement.
CAACTCAAGTGAAATATCAACTGAAATACAAGTAACTTAAAGGATGTTTGGGATAACCATCCTCTAAGGATCCGTTAAACTATTTACTATGTAGTAGTATTCGCTATTAATATAATGTCTAAATAAGTAAAGTATAATCATATCGGAAAATAGCGTTAAGGGGATGGAGAACCTTAACGCGGTCGGATCTTAAAATCATAATCGTAGTAAAGCTCGATATGGTAGGTGACACGGCACAACTAGGCAATGCCAGGGTAGATATACCAATTACGCACACGGACTGATGGATACGCATAGCAGCCACTACCGTTCCACCTCGAACAACATTCCCAAATCGGAGGATGGCCATCTAGTCAAATCACAAGTAAGAGTATAATATCGAAGAAATGCGTCCGAGAAGAGGTGCTACCTCACTGGTCCGAGATCGCTCCTGTTTTAGCCACCTTATTGCCAACTCACGGGAGTTGGGTCCACGTAACATACCTTAAGAACGTCGCCACCAACCTACTTCATTCTGGAATCTCCACCGCGTACACGGTTGTCAAAGTGGTTTTCGGTATCGACAGAGAGTATGTCCATATCCGATCCCGGTCTCTTTGCCAACCAATCGTTATTATAACACCGTGGTCGTTTCAAAATAGTTTATACTTTAAACCAAAATCATTATCATTTCAAAACCCAATTTAATACGATATCATTTCACTTCAAATATCCATTTTCAAAATCCTATTACTTTCCAAAGTTATAATGCTTTCGAAATCATAGTCTGGAAATCACAGTATTTTGGAAAATCCTAACACTTTCCTTTTAAACAGTTTAGATATTAAAATTTCGTTATAAAATAAATTAGTTTCCTCAAATTTCACAAATCGATTCAAATAACTCGAATTCCAAAAAAATTTAATTTAATCAAATCTCAAATTATCAGTTTCAACTCGATTCAGTTTCTAAATAAACCATTTCAAATTATCGATTTCAAATACATATCTGAACCATAAAATAAGTCATTTCAATTTTAATATATTTCAAAGCTTTAAATATTCATCATTTCAAAACTAAATTCGGTAAATTTATATACATATCAAATTCATTTTACAATTATTTAGTTTGAAATATTAACTTAACATTTTCATAACATTTGAATACAATTTAAATTTACAATTTAAATAAATCCAATATCTCATTTAAATATTTATACGTTTAAAATATCCATTTAAGTCACCTTTAAAGTTTCAAGTTGTAAATCATTTCTTTAAATTTCAAATTCAATACATTTCAAATCAAACTTATTTAAGTATAATTCTTAAATAAATATAATTTCAATCAATTTCAAATTATTATAAATTCTATATTTGAAAATATAGATATTAAATAAATACTTAAACATATTATTTATCAACTTTATTAAATCAACTTTAATAAATCTTTAAAATCAATATTTATCAAAACCATATATTTCTTTTCAAAACCAAAGAAATCATTTTCAAAACATTTATATATAGACCAACGGTGCCTGTATATAATTTTCTATCCTATGGTCAAGTGATACGGATATTTATCATTTCAATCCGCAATTTAAAATATATATACGGGTATATATCTTTTCAACCCGCAATCCCAAATTCAATTCAATGAAAATCGCTTGGGTTTATCATTTCAACCCATAACGATTTTCTCCTATTCTATAGATCGTTCGGGTATGTATCATTTCAACCCATAGTGATTCTATACTAACAGGGAACTTGCAGAGTGATAACAGATATGATAATAATATAACAACAGTAACAGGCATATAACATCAGTATAAATAACAGGTAATGGTGTCAGATGTCACAGGTGAACAGATATAGATAAAGACATATATAACAATGTAAATAACTAACATCAGCATATTTCAATTGACATTTCAATTGAAATCAAATTTAATAAATATAAGAACATTAATCGTGAGTGATTGCTCACCTTTCGAGGCTGGATAGATTTTGACAAAGAAATGAGCTACGAATTTCAAAGCAACGCTAGATGGACATGATTCGCTGAAGAAAACAAGCACGACACACAAAGCTGATAAATGGAAAATCGATGAGGACCAGTCAAAATCAGTTTTGTTATAAATTGAAACAAAATTATATATTATTATTATTATTAATATTATTTCCAAACCATTTTGATTTTAACACATAGATCTAAGATCACCAAACCCATATATCCTTATATATATAGACTAATATATATCCATATGAAATCTTAGGATAAAATGATAACATATATATATATATAATTTATTTAAAGTTATCTATAAAATAAAACAAAATTGCAAATCTGTTATAACATATATATATGAATCAGATATATATAATTACATAATCAATACCCAACTACAACTATATATATAAATATAAAGCTTTTCCAACATTATATATATATACAAATCGGACAGATATAATCTCTTATATACAACAACAGTTATGCGGTCCTAATATAACTTATGTACTAGGTGTTCTAGTCACAGTTATGATAAGTCACAACAAATATACATACTATATAAACATTCTAAAAATTTCATGTATATAGGTTATAAACCGCTTTATATACAAGCGAACTTCAGATAACATTTCGTATACAACTTTATATAGGCTATATATATGTGTTTGCAATTATCAATACAGAGTAAAATTTATATACCACCTATATCTGTAAACGAACTTTACAATTAAACCTTAATACTGTAAAAATAATAAATGCAGTAACATATATACTTAATATATTATAGAATCAACACAGACTTACCTTATTACATTATATAAATATATCTAAACCGAACATGTACAAAATCTTTGATATAAACAACCAACATTTCATACTAACCAAATGTCAACTGGCCTATTATAACTTATATAGCTCTCTTAGACTAACATATAAATTACCGTAAATATACCACAGTATAACCATATATACAAACACTTAAAGGAATATAATATGCATAAATATATATAATACTAACGTATAAGTACATAATATATATAAAGAGCTGTATGAACTATGCCAATAACTTAACTAATAGACTGTATAAACTTATAGTAAACTATCATATACACGCGCAGACTTATATATATATATATATATACTTTCACGGAAAAGTACATAAACTTATGTATGAAAGATATGTACTTACGCAAAAAGAAGGAAGAGAGCCTTGCGTGAGTGGATGCTGGGTTCGATCAAGGGGAGGCTGCAAATGGTTTCGTCTGTTGATTTCGGGTTGCAGGGGAGAAGAGGTGAAGGTCGCGATGTGGTGATAAGGCGGCAGAAGGTTGTTACGTGGTCTCGGGTTGGGAAGTGGGGTCATGCAGTTGCGGCAGGGGTGGAGGCGATGGGTGAGAGGTTGAGGGCGAGCGGGTCTGGTGGTTGACGTGGGGTTCTCTGGCGTGGGGTTGGAGGTTCTCACGGTGGTGGAGTGGGGTGGTGGCTGATGGGTAGGCGTGGGTTTTGGTGGTGGTTCTCGGCCTGGGGTTGCCGTGGTGTTGGCATGGGGCGAATGGTCAGGCGAAGGGGTTGGACGTGGAGTTGGTGACGTGGTGGGTGCTGGCGCGTGCTAGGGGCACGGGGAAGTTCAGGAGGAGGAGGTGTAGATCGGTGGGTTTGGGTTCAATTGCTCGGTAGGGCAGCAGACTTTGAGGGAGGTATCGGTGAAATCTGGGTGAGGCAGTGGGGCTCATCACGTGGCTGTGGGTCGAGATGGGCGAGGCGATGGGTTCTCGGCGTGGGCTGTCACGTGGAGTGTTCGGTTGGGTATGTCTCGATCTGGCAAAGGGGAGTTTCGGTGATGGGGATAGCTGCGTGCGTCTTTGGTTTGCTAGGCAGGTAAATAAGGGGTGAGAACAAATGGAGGAGTGGAGAAAGAACAGGTAGCTTTTCTTTGATTAATATTTGGAACGCATTGAACAGAGAAGGCAAACGAACAGATATAATTACAACGAAAGAACAGGTACACAATACTAAACAGTAGGAATAGAATTGGTCACCCCTTGATTTTTTTGGAAATTTAATAAACCAATTAATTGTTGTTGGGTTGCACGTTATAGATTTGAAGCCTAAGGGAAAAATGTAAAGTCAAATTTTCGGTACCGTTACGGTGAACTGTTTATTCTTTCCGACATGTACCGGATCTCAAATTGCAGAGTTGAATATACCGTGGAGATCAGCACGACGAGACGATCAAAACGGTACACAGATATTAGTGGTACGATCATCCGATCAAAAATCGATATCGGTACGAAATGCTGCTATTTTGCCGAAAATAAGATCGACGGAGCAATAAATGTCCAAATTTGGAAAAACGAAAAACTGACATCTTGCTTAGAAGATGGTTTAGAATTTTTCTATGTAAAAATATTTAGGTTCCGGAAACATTTTATTTTCATTACTTTTAACTGATTAAATTGAAGTAAATTTACGTGCGAAATAAATTTTCATATTTTCAGATGAAAATTTACCAGTTGCTATGTTTAATTAGACGCATTCCAAATATCAAATTTATATTTCAAAATTTTATTGTTTAGAATTTCACACAAATTCAATTAATTAAATAAATAAAACCACTGAAATTTACGGGTCGTTACACTCTCCCCCACTCAAAACTTTTCGTCCCCGAAAAGGAAGGAGGTAGGAGAGTAGAAGCAACCAACAGAAAGATAGATTAAGAGACAAGATAAGACTATTAATTTAAACCATATAATTTCAAATTAAACTAATTAATATTTAACAATTTGATTTAATCCACTGAGTTCACTTAAGTTAAATCAATTCATCTATTTCTGAATTCATTACCTTATGTCTAGTCATCCTCAATTAACAATTTCTAAGTCATCAAATCATATATTATATTCATGTTCATTCGACAAATTAAATTCTTTTATTCCAATTTATTATCAAGTTTATTTCACTTAATATATATCTTATTACATATATTTAAACCACATAAATTAATTTAAACCATATAATTAATTTACCATATAAATTTACAATTCAAATTAATTTATATTCAATAATTGATTTTTTTTTCTAGGTATTTCCATAAGTTAATCTAATTTCAATTTATTAATTCCTGCAAAACAAATTTTATTTGTCTCATTTATTATTCAATTAACTTATTAATTTATTTATTTCGATTAATATTTATAACTAAAATTTAAGTGTATAACCTTTATTATATCCACTCAAATTCTATTTATAAAAGTCATTTTATATTGTATACTATCCAACTACATTTTAGCTTTTTGAAAATTTTAGGTAAGTTATGTTGAGATGAAATCGGTATTATACAAATAATATTTTACAATTCAGTTATTCTCAATTAAATATTTATCCAAGAATTTTGACTTTAGTTTATAATTGAAATCATCTTAAATCTAAAATTTAAGAATTTAAATCTCCGATTTACTTCAAACAATTTAGAGATATATATAATATATTTATATCAAATCAAATTAAATTTAAAAATCAGATACTTATATATATATATATATATATAAATCGAATTATATTGAAGAAATTCAAATCGAATATATTTTTTTTCAAAACAAAACCGTAGCAAAGCTACAGAATGGTTTCTCCACTTCGAAACTCGAAAATGAATGTCGATGATGCGGCCGTCATCACCGAAATTATTTTCCAGCGACAAAGAGAAGAGCACTGATTTAAACATTTAAAATTCTTTGCAAACCATTTTATTCGAAAATACTTTAAATAATATACATTTTAGGACTTTAAAACAAAGTTTGAAATCACTAGAAATTTAATTCTTAAATTCTCAATTTAAATTCATTTCAATTCCAAATAAATTTAAAAACAACAATCACTTTGCAATAGTCAATGACTTACAAAAATAAAATAAAATGATAATCAAATATCATCATTTTCAACAACCAACTTATTTAACTTTTAATTCCAGAAAATTTTCTTATATATTTATAATATAATCATATAAATTTATTTCATTTATCAATTTAAAATTTATATTGTGTCAGTTTGCTCTGTTCAAGTGTTTTGGAAATCCTATCGATAGCGTTGATCAGACGAATCAATCGAAAATCCAAATCAACATCAACAACTCAAACAACACACTATAAACATAAATTAATTACAAATACCCTCCCTCACACGATGATTCTAGAATTTGATTCCAACAAAAGGATAGAGATCCAAATATAGAGGGATTCTAATCAAAGAGAATTATAATCTAAAATAGATAGGCTCGAAACGAAGGTTAGATGATTGCATTTCAAACAGGAAGATGGATAAAGTTGTATAAATCGCGGGCAACCTTAACTGGGTCAACCGTGACTTCATAGATAAGATCGATGTAGAATTCTGGAGTAAATCGACATTCAATTACCAGAGGTAGAATTCGGGTATAGCATAAGATAGCAGCATCGTAATCCGAGGATATGGAAATCTCCGGTGAATCAATACCGATTGTAAAGGAGTTTCACCCCAGTACAAATTATTCGAAGATTGGCGAGACCGCCGATTTATTATAGAGGTCATTCGAAGTGGAGTTATTGGATACTCCAGAATCAAAAGACACGAATGGGGAGACACGAATGGACTTTGGAACCGAAGTGAACGTTCCAAAATTCAAAGGGACTGAGTCAAAGAAGAAGGAATTCAAGCTCGAACGAAAGTGATTCTGTAATTGAATTTACTACATATGCTGAGTTTTTCCTAAAACCAGAGCTCTGATACCACATGTAACGACCCAGTATTTTCAACCATTCGCATCCATTATAAGTGTATAGGTAAACACTCATGCCGGAGTTGAATTGCTCAAAATACCGCGTTGTAATTAAAATTTGGCAAAACTCAACATATACAGTAAATAAAATAATTACAGATCACAGACACAGAGTAATATAACAATACTGCAGCGGAAACAAAGGATAGTAGTTCATGAAGCTAATATATATATATAACAGAGTTAAACAAGATACAACAGAGGTCTCGAATACAATAGATGTCTCAATACAATAATCAAATACCAGATCTGAATTCATCACTGGAATCAACAGAATAACTGAAAGCAGGATCGATAGATAGCTGGATCTCCAAGCGAAGCTCCAACTCCAAAGGTGAGTCACAAATGCTGTATCACTCAGTCTGACCCGAGCATAAAGCAAAACACAAAACACTCGAGTCAGGATTAACATTCTTATATTAATAAATCCAACTCAAGTGAAATATCAACTGAAATACAAGTAACTTAAAGGATGTTTGGGATAACCATCCTCTAAGGATCCGTTAAACTATTTACTATGTAGTAATATTCGCTATTAATATAATGTCTAAATAAGTAAAGTATAATCATATCGGAAAATAGCATTAAGGGGATGGAGAACCTTAACGCGGTCGGATCTTAAAATCATAATCGTAGTAAAGCTCGATATGGTAGGTGACACGGCACAACTAGGCAATGCCAGGGTAGATATACCAATTACGCACACGGACTGATGGATACGCATAGCAGCCACTACCGTTCCACCTCGAACAACATTCCCAAATCGGAGGATGGCCATCTAGTCAAATCACAAGTAAGAGTATAATATCGAAGAAATGCGTCCGAGAAGAGGTGCTACCTCACTGGTCCGAGATCGCTCCTGTTTTAGCCACCTTATTGCCAACTCACGGGAGTTGGGTCCACGTAACATACCTTAAGAACGTCGCCACCAACCTACTTCATTCTGGAATCTCCACCGCGTACACGGTTGTCAAAGTGGTTTTCGGTATCGACAGAGAGTATGTCCATATCCGATCCCGGTCTCTTTGCCAACCAATCGTTATTATAACACCGTGGTCGTTTCAAAATAGTTTATACTTTAAACCAAAATCATTATCATTTCAAAACCCAATTTAATACGATATCATTTCACTTCAAATATCCATTTTCAAAATCCTATTACTTTCCAAAGTTATAATGCTTTCGAAATCATAGTCTGGAAATCACAGTATTTTGGAAAATCCTAACACTTTCCTTTTAAACAGTTTAGATATTAAAATTTCGTTATAAAATAAATTAGTTTCCTCAAATTTCACAAATCGATTCAAATAACTCGAATTCCAAAAAAATTTAATTTAATCAAATCTCAAATTATCAGTTTCAACTCGATTCAGTTTCTAAATAAACCATTTCAAATTATCGATTTCAAATACATATCTGAACCATAAAATAAGTCATTTCAATTTTAATATATTTCAAAGCTTTAAATATTCATCATTTCAAAACTAAATTCGGTAAATTTATATACATATCAAATTCATTTTACAATTATTTAGTTTGAAATATTAACTTAACATTTTCATAACATTTGAATACAATTTAAATTTACAATTTAAATAAATCCAATATCTCATTTAAATATTTATACGTTTAAAATATCCATTTAAGTCACCTTTAAAGTTTCAAGTTGTAAATCATTTCTTTAAATTTCAAATTCAATACATTTCAAATCAAACTTATTTAAGTATAATTCTTAAATAAATATAATTTCAATCAATTTCAAATTATTATAAATTCTATATTTGAAAATATAGATATTAAATAAATACTTAAACATATTATTTATCAACTTTATTAAATCAACTTTAATAAATCTTTAAAATCAATATTTATCAAAACCATATATTTCTTTTCAAAACCAAAGAAATCATTTTCAAAACATTTATATATAGACCAACGGTGCCTGTATATAATTTTCTATCCTATGGTCAAGTGATACGGATATTTATCATTTCAATCCGCAATTTAAAATATATATACGGGTATATATCTTTTCAACCCGCAATCCCAAATTCAATTCAATGAAAATCGCTTGGGTTTATCATTTCAACCCATAACGATTTTCTCCTATTCTATAGATCGTTCGGGTATGTATCATTTCAACCCATAGTGATTCTATACTAACAGGGAACTTGCAGAGTGATAACAGATATGATAATAATATAACAACAGTAACAGGCATATAACATCAGTATAAATAACAGGTAATGGTGTCAGATGTCACAGGTGAACAGATATAGATAAAGACATATATAACAATATTAATAACTAACATCAGCATATTTCAATTGACATTTCAATTGAAATCAAATTTAATAAATATAAGAACATTAATCGTGAGTGATTGCTCACCTTTCGAGGCTGGATAGATTTTGACAAAGAAATGAGCTACGAATTTCAAAGCAACGCTAGATGGACATGATTCGCTGAAGAAAACAAGCACGACACACAAAGCTGATAAATGGAAAATCGATGAGGACCAGTCAAAATCAGTTTTGTTATAAATTGAAACAAAATTATATATTATTATTATTATTAATATTATTTCCAAACCATTTTGATTTTAACACATAGATCTAAGATCACCAAACCCATATATCCTTATATATATAGACTAATATATATCCATATGAAATCTTAGGATAAAATGATAACATATATATATATATAATTTATTTAAAGTTATCTATAAAATAAAACAAAATTGCAAATCTGTTATAACATATATATATGAATCAGATATATATAATTACATAATCAATACCCAACTACAACTATATATATAAATATAAAGCTTTTCCAACATTATATATATATACAAATCGGACAGATATAATCTCTTATATACAACAACAGTTATGCGGTCCTAATATAACTTATGTACTAGGTGTTCTAGTCACAGCTATGATAAGTCACAACAAATATACATACTATATAAACATTCTAAAAATTTCATGTATATAGGTTATAAACCGCTTTATATACAAGCGAACTTCAGATAACATTTCGTATACAACTTTATATAGGCTATATATATGTGTTTGCAATTATCAATACAGAGTAAAATTTATATACCACCTATATCTGTAAACGAACTTTACAATTAAACCTTAATACTGTAAAAATAATAAATGCAGTAACATATATACTTAATATATTATAGAATCAACACAGACTTACCTTATTACATTATATAAATATATCTAAACCGAACATGTACAAAATCTTTGATATAAACAACCAACATTTCATACTAACCAAATGTCAACTGGCCTATTATAACTTATATAGCTCTCTTAGACTAACATATAAATTACCGTAAATATACCACAGTATAACCATATATACAAACACTTAAAGGAATATAATATGCATAAATATATATAATACTAACGTATAAGTACATAATATATATAAAGAGCTGTATGAACTATGCCAATAACTTAACTAATAGACTGTATAAACTTATAGTAAACTATCATATACACGCGCAGACTTATATATATATATATATATACTTTCACGGAAAAGTACATAAACTTATGTATGAAAGATATGTACTTACGCAAAAAGAAGGAAGAGAGCCTTGCGTGAGTGGATGCTGGGTTCGATCAAGGGGAGGCTGCAAATGGTTTCGTCTGTTGATTTCGGGTTGTAGGGGAGAAGAGGTGAAGGTCGCGATGTGGTGATAAGGCGGCAGAAGGTTGTTACGTGGTCTCGGGTTGGGAAGTGGGGTCATGCAGTTGCGGCAGGGGTGGAGGCGATGGGTGAGAGGTTGAGGGCGAGCGGGTCTGGTGGTTGACGTGGGGTTCTCTGGCGTGGGGTTGGAGGTTCTCACGGTGGTGGAGTGGGGTGGTGGCTGATGGGTAGGCGTGGGTTTTGGTGGTGGTTCTCGGCCTGGGGTTGCCGTGGTGTTGGCATGGGGCGAATGGTCAGGCGAAGGGGTTGGACGTGGAGTTGGTGACGTGGTGGGTGCTGGCGTGTGCTAGGGGCACGGGGAAGTTCAGGAGGAGGAGGTGTAGATCGGTGGGTTTGGGTTCAATTGCTCGGTAGGGCAGCAGACTTTGAGGGAGGTATCGGTGAAATCTGGGTGAGGCAGTGGGGCTCATCACGTGGCTGTGGGTCGAGATGGGCGAGGCGATGGGTTCTCGGCGTGGGCTGTCACGTGGAGTGTTCGGTTGGGTATGTCTCGATCTGGCAAAGGGGAGTTTCGGTGATGGGGATAGCTGCGTGCGTCTTTGGTTTGCTAGGCAGGTAAATAAGGGGTGAGAACAAATGGAGGAGTGGAGAAAGAACAGGTAGCTTTTCTTTGATTAATATTTGGAACGCATTGAACAGAGAAGGCAAACGAACAGATATAATTACAACGAAAGAACAGGTACACAATACTAAACAGTAGGAATAGAATTGGTCACCCCTTGATTTTTTTGGAAATTTAATAAACCAATTAATTGTTGTTGGGTTGCACGTTATAGATTTGAAGCCTAAGGGAAAAATGTAAAGTCAAATTTTCGGTACCGTTACGGTGAACTGTTTATTCTTTCCGACATGTACCGGATCTCAAATTGCAGAGTTGAATATACCGTGGAGATCAGCACGACGAGACGATCAAAACGGTACACAGATATTAGTGGTACGATCATCCGATCAAAAATCGATATCGGTACGAAATGCTGCTATTTTGCCGAAAATAAGATCGACGGAGCAATAAATGTCCAAATTTGGAAAAACGAAAAACTGACATCTTGCTTAGAAGATGGTTTAGAATTTTTCTATGTAAAAATATTTAGGTTCCGGAAACATTTTATTTTCATTACTTTTAACTGATTAAATTGAAGTAAATTTACGTGCGAAATAAATTTTCATATTTTCAGATGAAAATTTACCAGTTGCTATGTTTAATTAGACGCATTCCAAATATCAAATTTATATTTCAAATCAAACTTATTTAAGTATAATTCTTAAATAAATATAATTTTCAATCAATTTCAAATCATTATAAATTCTATATTTTTTTAAAAATATAGATATTAAATAAATACTTAAACATATTATTTATCAACTTATTAAATCAACTTTAATAAATCTTTAAAATCAATATTTATCAAAACCATATATTTCTTTTCAAACCCATAGAAATCATTTTCAAAACGTTATATATAGACCAACGGTGCCTGTATATAATTTTCTATCCTATGGTCAAGTGATACAGATATTTTTCATTTCAATCCGCAATTTAAAATATATTTACGGGTATATATCTTTTCAACCCGCAATCCCAAATTCAATTAATTGAAAACCGCTTGGGTTTATCATTTCAACCCATAACGATTTTCTCCTATTCTACAAGATCGTTCGGGTATGTATCATTTCAACCCATAGTGATTCTATACTAACAGGGAACTTGCAGAGTGATAACAGATATGATAATAAAATAACAACAGTAACAGGCATATATCAACAATATAAATAACAGATAATGGTGTCAGATGTCACAGGTGAACAGACACAGATAATGACATATATAACAATGTAAATAACTAGCATCAGCATATTTCAATTGACATTTCGATTGAAATCAAACTTAATAAATATAAGAACATTAATCGTGAGTGATTGCTCACCTTTCGAGGTTGGAGAGAATAGATAACAAGACAAGCTACGATTTGAGTCATGATATAGTCTATCGACCGATCCAACAATAGATCTCAAAGCGATGTAAGTAGTACACGGATTCGACAGACAAACTGCTAGATAAGGAATCGATGAGAACAAATCAGAACTGGATTGACGATGATACATAATATAAGTGAACTTATATATAACTATATATCTCTATATAAAAAAATCATATTCTAAATTCAATTATATTAAATTATATATATAAAATCATTGTTTCAAATTGAATTTCATACAATAAAGTCCAACATAATATATAAAAAAATAAAGTTGAATTAATACATTAAAACTTAATAGTTATATATATCATAAAGTCGAAACTTTATACAACCTGAAACGTATTATATACTTTAAATTCTACAAGCTAATGCATATAACAAGCAAATACAATATATATAATTGAAATCAACCTATATGTAGCCAGAGTTATTATAAGTAATATAAGGTAACAGTTAAAACCAGGTGATGCAGACTCTACCAAAATAATTAGACACATATATGTATAGACTGATTGTACAACATGCATTTGCCGAGAGAACTATAAACAACCTTGATATTTAAAACAGTAGTTGCCACTTTAAAACTTACTCATATATATACTTCATTTTTTTTAGATAAATATATAACAGTACATACTAGTATACATACAACCACTAACATAAAATATGTATAAACTAATATATATGCAACAAGCCTATGCGGTTAACCAAAATCATATGCTGACAATGTATTTATATATATCCAAACAATTATACACATAAGCTATCTATATATGTGAACAAATATATGTATAATAAATTTTCTCTAACCAAATTTTAAAAACATAAAATATACCCTTTCAGATCAATATTCTTAGTTAAACACATATATGCCAAATCAAAGTATATATATAGGTTTCACAACATATGCAAATGACTTCGCAATTGGAAGCAGCTTAACATATATATATGCTGCTTTATAATAAATACTTTAACAGTAAATGAAAACTTAAAATATAAATATAAATATAATTTAATTTATACTAACAGGTAATAGATAATATTGATAAATGCAACATACATAACAATATCATATACGGTTTATAACTTACATATTTTTCTCTACATATTATATAAACAACATACCACATATAACCTAAGCGAAACAAATACAAAAGAGTCAGAAACATACAAAGTATAACAACATATAAAATATATATATATATATATATAACTTAATATTATATAAATATTACTGACACATATTCAAACTGAATGTATATATATAACAATGCTATAATAGTACACATTTATAAATATATAAAATATATACCTCATACAATATGCTGGAAAAGATGGGTGAGCCGAAATCGGTGGAGGAGACAAAGGCGGATGGATAGGAAGCTTCGGTTGGGGAGTTTGGCCGATATGGAGTTCGGCGAGCAAGGTCGGAAGGTCAGGTGAAAGAGGGATGGCCGAACCTGGGTGGATCTACGGAGGAGGGTGGAGGCTTGGTTCTAGGTGAAGGTTGGGTCGAACTCGAGAGAGGAGGTGATGGTGGCTGCCGACTTTGAGGTGGAAGGCTAGGCCGATGGAAAGACGACACAGTGAAGGAAGGAGTTTGCCTGAGTCGGGTACAGGCTATTAAGGTGCTCGGGTTGGAGGAAGATGGTGGAGCATTGCCTCGACGTGGCTGATCCAGAGTAGGTCGGAGACGCGGACACTTGACAAGGCCATGCGTGAAAATGAGGAGCGTGAATTGAGCAAAGAAGAAGGACACGCAAGTGGACAGAGGGAAGAGTAAAAGAGGAGAAGGCAGAAGAGAAGAAATGAGAAATGAGGTGTCAGGCAAAAATAAAAGAATGAACGCATACAAAACGTGGATGAGTAGACCAACAGTTTTGAACGTGAACATGAATAGCTTAAATAGAAGATGTGGCTTCTCATTTCTCTTAACATAATTTCGTGAGACACTTACCATTCAGCCCACTTAACTGACCAGCAAAATCATATCAAATTCAAGCCAAAAACCCAAATAAAATATGAAAATAAAATACAAAAATAACTGCGTGTGATGGGAAAGGTAATAGCTGAACATTGATTGAGAAGCTAGCTATTAAGGTAATTTATTATATTGCTTGGGATTCATGTTCAAATTTGAAACTACAAAGAAAAGCTAACGGTCACAATTGATGGTACCGATACAGCGCACCATTTTATTGTTTCCGTCGCGTACCGGACCTCAAAATACAGAAATAAATATACTGTAGAGATCAGCACGACGTGACGATCAAGATGGTATACAGATACTAGTGGTACGATCATCCGATCGAAAGTCGATAATCGGTACCAGAAATGCTGCTATTTTGACAGAATTAAGATAAACGGAGCAGTAACAGTCCGAATTTGATGAAACGAAATATGACATCTTGCTCAGAAGATGATTTACAAATTTTCTATGTAAAAATATTCAGGTTTGGAAAACATTTTATTATCATCAATTTTAACTGATATAAAATTGGAATAAAATTACACTAGAAAATAAACTTCAATATTATTAGATGAAAATTTACCAGTTGCTATGTTTAACTAGACGTATTCCAAATATCAAAACTATTTTATATTAATTACAAATACACTCCCTCACACGATGATTCCAGAATTGGATTCCAACACAAGGATAGAGATCCAAATATAGAGGGACTCTAATCAAAGAGAATTCTAATCTAAAATAGATAGGCTCGAAATGAAGGTTAGATGATTGCATTTCAAACAGGAAGATGGATAAAGTTGTATAAATCGCGGGCAACCTTAACCGGGTCAACCGTGACTTCAGAGATAAGATCGATGTAGAATTCTGAAGCAAATCGACATTCAACTACTAGAGGTAGAATTCGGGTATAGCATAAGATAGCAGCATCGTAAACCGAGGATACAGAAATCTCCGGTGAATCAATACCGATTGTGAAGGAGTTTCAACCCAAAAAAAATATTCGAAGATTGGCGAGACCGCCGATTTATTATAGAGATCATTCGAAGTGGAGTTATGGGATACTCCAGAATCAAAAGACACGAATGGGGAGACACGAATGGACTTGGAACCGAAGTGAACGTTCCAAAATTCAAAGGAACCGAGTCAAAGAAGAAGGAATTCAAGCTCGAACGAAAGTGATTCTGTAATTGAATTTACTACATATGCTGAGTTTTGCCTAAAACCAGAGCTTTGATACCACATGTAACGACCCAGTATTTTGGACCATTCAAATCGACAATAAATCCACACATGTCGGACTTGAATAATTCAAAATAATGGATTGTAAATAAAATTTGGCAAAACTCAGAATATACAGTAAATAAAATAATTACAGGTCACAGACACAGAGTAATATAACAATAATGCTGCGGAAACAAAAGGATAGTAGTTCATGAAGCTACTATATATATATAACAGAGTCAAACAAGATACAACAGAAGTCACGAATACATAGATGTCTCAATAAAATAGTCAAATACAAGATCTGAATACATCATTGGAATCAACTAAATAACTTAAAGCAGGATAGATAGCTGGATCTCCAAGCGAAGCTCCAACTCCAAAGGTGAGTCTCGAATGTTGTATCACTCAGTCTGACCCGAGCGTAAAGCAAAACACAAAACACTCGAGTTAGGATTAACATTCTTATATTAATAAATCCAACTCAAGTGAAATATCAACTGAAATACAAGTAACTTAAAGGATGTTTGGGATAACCATCCCCTAAGGATCTGTTAAACTATTTACTATGTAGTAATATACACTATATACAGTAGTGTCTAATCAGTAAAGTATAATCATATAGAAAATAGCATTAAGGGGATGGAGAACCTTAACGCGGTCGGATCTTAAAATCATAATCGTAGTAAAGCTCGATATGGTAGGTGACACGGCACAACTAGGCAATGCCAGGGTAGATATACCAATTACGCACACGGACTGATGGATACGCATAGCAGCCACTACTGTTCCACCTCGAACAACACTCCCAAATCGGAGGATGGCCATCTAATCAATCACAAATAAGAGTATAATATCGAAGAAATGTGTCCGAGAAGAGGTGCTACCTCATTGGTCCGAGATCGCTCCTGTTTTAGCCACCTTATGCCAACTCGCAGGAGTTGGGTCCACGTAACATACCTTAAGAACGTCGCCACCATCCTACTTCATTCTGGAATCTCCACCGCGTACACGGTTGTCAAAGTGGTTTTCGGTATCGACAGAGAGTATGTCCATATCCGATCCCGGTCTCTTTGCCAACCGATCTTTATTATAACCCCGTGGTCATTTCAAAAATAGTTTATACTTCAAAACCAAAATATCGTTACTATTTCAAACCCAAATTATCAATGTATTATTTCCATTTCAAAACCCAATTCAATAATATATCATTTCCATTTCCAAAACAATTCAATAATATCTCATTTAAATAAAAACAAATAATTTATAAAGTAAAGTATCAATGGTTTTAAATATAATTTAAAATTTCTTTATAAAATAAGATAGTTCTTCAAATTTCACAAATCGATTCAAATTAACTCGAATTCCAAAAATTTAATTTAATCAAATCTCAAATCATCAGTTTCAACTCGATTCAGCTTCTAAATAAACCATTTCAAATTATCGATTTCAAATACATATCTGAACCATAAAATAAGCCATTTCAATTTTAATATATTTCAAAGCTTTAAATATTCAACATTTCAAAACTAAATTCGATAAATTTATATACATATCAAATTCACTTTACAATTATTTAGTTTTGAAATATTAACTTAACATTTCCATAACATTTGAATACAAATTTCAATTTACAATTTAAATAAACAAAATATCTCATTTAAATATTTTTACGTTTGAAATATCCATTTAAGTCACCTTTTCAAATTTCAAGTTGTAAATCACTTCTTTAAATTTCAAATTCAATACATTTCAAATCAAACTTATTTAAGTATAATTCTTAAATAAATATAATTTCAACCAATTTCAAATCATTATAAATTCTATATTTTTTTAAAAATATAGATATTAAATAAATACTTAAACATATTATTTATCAACTTATTAAATCAACTTTAATAAATCTTTAAAATCAATATTTATCAAAACAATATATTTCATTTCAAACCCATAGAAATCATTTTCAAAACGTTATATATAGACCAACGGTGCCTGTATATAATTTTCTATCATATGGTCAAGTGATACGGATATTTATCATTTCAATCCGCAATTTAAAATATATTTACGGGTATATATCTTTTCAACCCGCAATCCCAAATTCAATTAATTGAAAACCGCTTGGGTTTATCATTTCAACCCATAACGATTTTCTCCTATTCTACAAGATCGTTCGGGTATGTATCATTTCAACCCATAGTGATTCTATACTAACAGGGAACTTGTAGAGTGGTAACTGATATAATAATAAAATAACAACAGTAACAGGCATATATCAACAATATAAATAACAGATAATGGTGTCAGATGTCACAGGTGAACAGATACAGATAATGACATATATAACAATGTAAATAACTAGTATCAGCATATTTCAATTGACATTTCAATTGAAATCAAACTTAATAAATATAAGAACATTAATCATGAGTGATTGCTCACCTTTCGAGGTTGGAGAGAATAGATAACAAGACAAGCTACGATTTGAGTCACGATATAGTCTATCGACCGATCCAACAATAGATCTCAAAGCGATGTAAGCAGAACACAGATTCGACAGACAAACTGCTAGATAAGGAATCGATGAGAACAAATCAGAACTGGATTGATGATGATAAATAATATAAGTGAACTTATATATAACTATATATCTCTATATAAAAAAAATCATATTCTAAATTCAATTATATTAAATTATATATATAAAATCATTGTTTCAAATTGAATTTGATACATTAAAGTCCAACATAATATATAAAAAAATAAAGTTGAATTAATACATTAAAACTTAACGGTTATATATATCATAAAGTCGAAACTTTATACAACCTGAAACGTATTATATACTTTAAATTGTACAAGCTAATGCATATAACAAGCAAATACAATATATATAATTGAAATCAACCTATATGTAGCCAGAGTTATTATAAGTAATATAAGGTAACAGTTAAAACCAGGTGATGCTGACTCTACCAAAATAATTAGACACATATATGTATAGACAGATTGTACAACATGCATTTGCCGAGAGAACTATAAACAACCTTGATATTTAAAACAGTAGTTGCCACTTTAAAACTTACTCATATATATACTTCATTTTTTTTCCAAATAAATATATAACCGTACATACTAGTATACATACAACCACTAACATAAAATATGTATAAACTAATATATATGCAACAAGCCTATGCGGTTAACCAAAATCATATGCTGACAATGTATTTATATATATCCAAACAATTATACACATAAGCTGTCTATATATGTGAACAAATATATGTATAATAAATTTTCTCTAACCAAATTTTAAAAGCATAAAATATACCCTTTCAGATCAATATTCTTAGTTAAACACATATATTCCAAATCAAAGTATATATATAGGTTTCACAACATATGCAAATGACTTCGCAATTGGAAGCAGCTTAAAAAATATATATATATATATATGCTGCTTTATAATAAATACTTTAACAGTAAATGAAAACTTAAAATATAAATATAAATATAATTTAATTTATACTAACAAGTAATAGATAATATTGATAAATGCAACATACATAACAATATCATATACGGTTTATAACTTACATATTTTTCTATACATATTATATAAACAACATACCACATATAACCTAAGCGAAACAAATACAAAAGAGTCAGAAACATACAAAGTATAACAACATATAAAATATATATACATATAACTTAATATTATATAAATATTACTGACACATATTCAAACTGAATGTATATATATAACAATGCTATAATAGTACACATTTATAAATATATAAAATATATACCTCATACAATATGCTGGAAAAGATGGGTGAGCCGAAATCGGTGGAGGAGACAAAGGCGGATGGATAGGAAGCTTCGGTTGGGAAGTTTGGCCGATATGGAGTTCATCGAGAAAGGTCGGAAGGTCAGGGGAAAGAGGGATGGCCGAACCTGGGGTGGATTTACGGAGGAGGGTGGAGGCTTGGTTCTAGGTGAAGGTTGGGTCGAACTCGAGAGAGGAGGTGATGGTGGCTGCCGACTTTGAGGTGGAAGGCTAGGCCGATGGAAAGACGACACGGTGAAGGAAGGAGTTTGCCTGAGTCGGGTACAGGCTATTAAGGTGCTCGGGTTGGAGGAAGATGGTGGAGCACTGCCTCGACGTGGCTGATCCGGAGGAGGTCGGAGACGCGGACACTTGACAAGGCCATGCGTGAAAATGAGGAGCGTGAATTGAACAAAGAAGAAGGACACGCAAGTGGACAGAGGGAAGAGTAAAAGAGGAGAAGGCAGAAGAGAAGAAATGAGAAATGAGGTGTCAGGCAAAAATAAAAGAATGAACGCATACAAAATGTGGATGAGTAGACCAACAGTTTTGAATGTGAACGTGAATAGCTTAAATATAAGATGTGGCTTCTCATTTCTTTTAACACAAATTTCGTGAGACACTTACCATTCAGCCCACTTAACTGACCAGCAAAATCATATCAAATTCAAGCCAAAAACCCAAATAAAATATGAAAATTAAATACGAAAATAACTGCGTGTGATGGGAAAGGTAATAGCTGAACATTGATTGAGAAGCTAGCTATTAAGGCAATTTATTATATTGCTTGGGATTCACGTTCAAATTTGAAACTGCAAAGAAAAGCTAACGGTCACAATTGATGGTACCGATACAGCACACCATTTTATTGTTTCCGTCGCATACCGGACCTCAAAATACAAAAATAAATATACCGTAGAGATCAGCACAACGTGACGATCAAGATGGTATACAGATACTAGTGGTACGATCATCCGATCGAAAGTCGATAATCGGTACCAGAAATGCTGCTATTTTGACAGAATTAAGATAAATGGAGCAGTAACAGTCCGAATTTGATGAAACGAAATATGACATCTTGCTCAGAAGATGATTTACAAATTTTCTATGTAAAAATATTCAGGTTTGGAAAATATTTTATTATCATTAATTTTAACTGATATAAAATTGGAATAAAATTACACTAGAAAATAAACTTCAATATTATTAGATGAAAATTTACCAGTTGCTATGTTTAACTAGACGTATTCCAAATATCAAATCTTTATTTCAAAATTTAATCATTTGAAATTTTACAAAATTTCACTTAAATATATTAAAATAGTTAAAAATTTACGGGTTGTTACAGGATATGTGGGTAAGCCCCAGCCCGCCTGGGCTGGGGAGGTGATCTTAATCCCCAGCCCGCCTGGGCTGGGGATGGGCTGGTAAGCCCCAGCTCGCGCGGGCTGGGGAAGTAAAAGCAAGCCCCCCCAGGCCGCATGCGGGCTGGGGAGATTAAAAGCAAGCCCCCAGCCCGCATGCGGGCTGGGGAGATTAGCGGGCCGCCTAGTGCGGACCCGCTCTGGTATGCGCGCCAGCCCACTAAGGGCTGGCTTGCTACCGGCTAGCCCAAGCGGGCTAGCTTGCTGCGCCTGGGCAACAGCCTGGGTGCAACCCAGGCCTGCCCTGGTGCACTCAGACCCCTGTTTCAGCCTGTTTTCAGGCTGAAACATTCTAGCCAGCTGAAAATGCTGGTTTTTGGTGATTTGGGGTGTTTTTTTCAAGTTTTTGGCATCAAATTTCACTAATATCAATCACTAATTCCCATATGATGATTACTACACTATATTAAAGGAAACAAAGGCCAAAGCTTAGCATTACCGTAGGAAGCAATATCATAAGCACCTTATGTGCACACCCAAAATGAAAGCAAAGATGATCAAAGAGCTATGATTCACATGTTACATAATAAAACATGTGTTACTAAATGATTATTGAAATCAAAAGATGATTAAACACATATTAGAAGAGGTTTTTAGCAATATACCTCTCTTGAAAGCAACAAAGACTACTATATCATCAACCCAAGTTAGCAAAAGATGATTAGGAGGCTATAAGATCAAAAAAACACATAAAACATGTGTTACCAAATAAATTTCAGAAATTAAAAAGATATAAAAAACGGATTTGAGGTGGGTATTTGCATTACCTTTGCATGGAATGACTTGCATAAGCTAAAATAGAAGGAGATGAAGATAGAGGCCATTTTTGTTAAGAAAGCATTAGGAAATGATTAGGGTTTTGATTAGGGATGAATGAATGAGGTTTGGAGAGTTTGAGATAATTTATAGAGGAGGTTTAGGGTGGGTTATTGGGCTAGGTTTAGTAACCCAATAAGAAGAGAGTTATTTACATGTTTCCAAAAATTAGTCTAAGTGTTCATATATGTTTATAAAACTCATTTTTCTTATCCAAACCCATTTTAAAATCTCTCCTAAAATATTTAACTTTCCAAAAATAACATTTTATCCTCATTTTAAAAATCCCATATTTCCCATTTAATTAAAATAGCCTTTTTCAAATAAATTTTGTTATTCCAAATCCTTTTATGCTTCATTAAAAATAAATAAAAATCCTAACTTTTATTTATTAATTGGTAATGCAAATCCCGGGTTGTTACAGACTCCCCCTTTAAGAAAATTTCGTCCCCGCAATTCCTTAAGATAGATGTCGTCTAGAACGTCAAATCCACAAAAGAAGTGATAGTGATAAAATAGAGAATTCTCACCCGCAGAAGAAGATGGGAGAAAGCCAGGATAAGAGCATTCTATAGATTCTCTGGTCTCCCAAGTGCAATCCTTGGGATTCGGTGACCATTGAATCTTCACGAGTTGAACCTCTTTGTTGCGAAGGCGTCTAACCTCCGAATCAAGCACACGAAGAGGTTGCTGCTCCAAAGATAAATCAGGTAAGATCTCTAAATCAGGCATAGCACGCGGCTCAATGATAGAATCAGGATCGCGGACACACATGCGAAGCTGGGAAACATGGAACACGTCGTGTATTCCAGAGAAGTGAGCAGGTAGAGCCACACGATAAGCAACGGGGCCAATGCGTTCCGTAATAGGAAATGGTCCAACATAGCGAGGAGCCAACTTCCCTGTAGAGCTGAAACGCATAACCCCCTTCATGGGACAGACCCGAATAAAGACAGAATCGCCAATGGAGAACTCAAGAGGCTTCCTACGGTTGTCCACGTAGGATTTCTGGCGGTTCTGCGCCTCTTTCATTCTCTGATGAATAAGAATAATCTTCTCCGAAGATTCCCGAACTGAATCTGGACCAAGAAGAAGCTTCTCGCCAGATTCTAACCAACACGAAGGAGAACGACATGGCCTTCCGTAAAGAGCCTCGAAAGGAGCCATGCCAATACTAGACTGAAAGCTGTTGTTGTAGGAGAACTCTACAAGCGGTAAGTGATCCTCCCAACTACCTCCGAAATCCAGAATACAACAGCGCAAAAGATCCTCTAAAACACGATTCACCCTCTCTGTCTGACCGTCAGTCTGAGGATGATAAGCAGTCGAGAGATTCAGCTTTGAGCCCAAAGCTGACTTTAGGCACTTCCAGAAGTGACTAGTAAAGATAGTGTCTCGATCACAGACGATAGAGCTAGGAATGCCATGAAGTCGAACGACTTCCTTCACATATAGCTTGGCAAGCTGAGGAGCAGTCCGAGTGGACTTAATAGGAATGAAATGAGCTGATTTGGTCAAGCGATCGACGATGACCCAAATAGAAGTATGGCCTGACCTCGATCGAGGCAGACCGTCAATAAAATCCATGGATATCTGATCCCATTTCCACAATGGAATCTCTAGTGGCTGAAGAAGACCAGATGGACGCTGATGCTCAGCTTTGATCTGTTGACAAGTCATGCAACGGCTTACATAACTTGCAACATCACTCTTCATGCCCTCCCAATAAAATAGGCGACACATGTCGGCATACATCTTACTCGACCCGGGATGGATGGTGTACTTAGTGCGATGACACTCGTCCAGAATGTCATGCCAAAGTGATAAATCAGATGGTACCAAAATACGGTTCTTCCTGCGAAGACACCGATGAGAATCAATAGAATAATCCAACAATGTCTCATCACTGGATCCCGACTCAAGGAGATCAATATATCGCAACAAGTCTGGATCCTGCCGCTGAGCATGGGCAATGCGATCCAATAGAATAGGTCGGGCTTCCAAGCTGAATAACAAGATCTGAGAATCAGAAGACGGAGCTCGATTTCGAATATCACACATAGAAAGAGTCTCAAGAATATCCCACTCGGCAATCATCATAGAAACAACTGCCGAGTGTTTGCGACCGAGCGCATCTGCAACACGATTACCCTTGCCAGGGGTATACTGAATATCTAAGTCATATGAGGCGAGAAACTCAAGCCATCACTGCTGCCTCATATTGAGATCCTTCTGACTGAATAAATATTTCAGCGACTTGTGATCGGTGTAAAGAGTGAAGCGTTCGCCTAATAGAAAGTGATGCCACGTCTTCAAAGCAAAGACGATAGCTGCCAACTTAAGATCATGAGTCGGATAGCGAACCTCATTCGGACGTAGCTGCCTAGAAGCATAAGCAACTACCCGATCCTTCTGCATAAGCACAGCACTGAGGCCGCTACCACAAGCGTCGGTGTAAACAACAAGATCCTGGTTACTCTCAGGAACCACAAGGATAGGAGCATGAGTGAGAAGTTCCTTCAATCGTTGGAAAGAAACTTCACACTTATCAGACCAAATAAAAGCGAACCCTCTTACGAGTCAGAGTCGTGAGGGGAAGTGCAACACGAGAGAAATCCTTGATAAATCGACGGTAATAACCCGCCAGACCAAGGAAGCTGCGAATATCATGAACGTTCTCGGGCTGCTTCCAATTCTGAATAGCTTCAATCTTGACAGGATCGACAGAAATACCCTCAGATGATACAATATGGCCCAAGAACTTGACCTTGCTCTCCCAAAAATGGCACTTGGAGAGCTTGGCCTTAAGCTGATGATGACGAAGAGTATCCAAGATGATCCGCAAATGATGAGCATGCTCTACCTCGGATCTAGAATAAATAAGAATATCGTCGATGAAAACCAGAATGAATCTATCGATGTATTCCCGGAATACTCGATTCATAAGATCGACGAAGAAAGCCGGTGCATTCGTCAAGCCAAACGGCATGACCAACCACTCAAAAGAACCATAACGAGTGTGAAATGCTGTAAGAGGAATGCTGTCTTCCGCGACTCGTAGCTGATGGAATCCGGTGGCAAGGTCAAGCTGAGAGAAGACCTTCGCACCGCTCAATTGGTCAAACATGTCGTCTATCCGAGGAAGTGGGTAGCGATTTCTGATGGTCAGCTCATTGAGCTTGCGATAGTCAATGCAAAGCCTAAGAGAGCCATCAGCCTTCTTAACGAAGACCACAGCAGCACCCCATGGCGAAGAACTGGATCGGATGAACTGCTTCGCTTCAAGCTCAACTAACTGCTTCCTGAGTTCCTCATTCTCCTTAGTAGACATTCTTGTAGGAGGATGCCCAACTGGATGAGAGCCTGGAATGAGGTCGATGCGGAACTCAATAGCTCGCTTTGGCGGCAGTCCGGATACTAGCTCGAATACGTCGGGGAAATCTCGAACAATAGGAATACGAGATAAGTTCAAATCCTCATCTCGTGAATCGAGAGAGAATAAAGTAACATCAGAAAGCCCAACATCTTGAAGAACAATAGCTAACGGAGAGGACGAGTCAGGGTGATGAATGAATAATATCCGCTCCGAACAAATAATTTTGGCGTCGTGCTGAACGAGCCAATCCATGCCAAGAATCATATCAAAAGCCAAATACTCCATAACGTGCAGATTCACACGGAAAGAAAATCCACAAAGATCAATATCTATATCCTCACAAAGCAAGCTAAGGGTCGTGGATCCACCGATGGGATTCACAATCCTTAGTGAAGAAACCAAACAAGTAACATCCAAAGATAAAGTATCAACTAGTTCTTTTGATACGAATGAGTGAGAGGCACCCGTATCAAAGAGAACTCTAATAGATCTACCATGAAATAAAATAGAGCCTTCAAGAACGGAAGGATGTGTACCTTTAGGCTGAGCAGAAGTGGTAGGATCCTTGGCAGCATTAAGCCTGCCTGGGTTGGCACTAGCTGGAGCAATAGGACAAGCGGAGATCCTGTGTCCCTCCTTCTTGCAGAAGGTGCAATAGAGAGGTTTGGGACAATCTCGAATAAAGTGATCTGGAGAACCGCAGGTGAAGCATTTCTTATGTGATGACCGCCCATGACCCCCGCACTGAACCTAGAGATAGTGCGCTGTAAAGTGTTCCAGGCAGCCATGGACGATTGTCAGGGTAAATTAAAACAGCAGAATCTATCATATTACTCACAGTGCATGGATAAAATACAATAGAGAATATATATAGTGAAGCTTCACAGAATAGAATCTCATCAATAAAACTTCATAATAGTTGAGTACAACATCTGAATAGTCAATACATCAAGCCTCACTACATATCACTCAGAGAATTATACAAAGCAGCGGAACATCCAGTACATATAGTCAGAAAAATAATATGCAAGCCTCCAGCTCGTCTTCGTCATCAGCATCGTCGGAAACTAAGAACAGCACCTGTCACCTGCTACCTAGTCTGCCCGTCCCAAAATGGACGAACATCCCAAGGCAATAAGAGTTAAAACATAAAGCCTTGAGCCAGACAACAGTCTTAGTGAGCGGTAAATTAACTAACAACATACCAAAAGAGCATAAAGGAAAAAGGAATAGGAATCCAACCCTCCCACTCCACCTCTTTCTACAGTGATAGCCCCCTGACACACACTAAGCAGAAGCAAACATAGCAAAGCAAACATTTAAAGTAAAGCAATTATCACTCGAGTCAAGGGCGATGTTTTCCAAGTACAAACCCCCAAGGCCTAAACCAAGATCAGATAAGCACCCAGAAAACACTGCTCTTGAGACCGAATGATGATACAACCAAACATCCATGACTCTGGCTATCACTGTTATCATTGCTTCGACACCACCGTTAATTGAATGACCGGCACATTCTTTCAGCCGTCCGTCAAGGGTTAATGGCAACCCCGGTTCTAGACATAACTCCGCACGTCGTCGCAGCCCGTGCCTAGGACTATCGAATCTGCCCAGAGTACTCGACTACCAATCAGTAGCCTTTTGGGACTATCGAATCTGCCCAGCGTACTCTTGCTTTGAGCATGCTAGAACCTTCAACAACGATGACATCTCAGCCTTCTAGTCATCCTTCTCGACGACTATTCTCATTCTAGCTCAAGCGCCTCTCGAGCAAACCATTATCCTCTAACTCGAACCATTTCACCGAGTTATCAACATGCTTGGAATGATCCCGTCTGGATTAAACCAAGGTTATCTCATACCATGCCTCGCTTCATATCATCATAGCAAAGCCTCATCTCAACATCATCATCATCAAACCTATCCATATGAGCTTCATCATCCGCCACATATGCCACGAGCAGCTTTCCCAATTCAAGAGCCTTTCCCTTAGCTTTTGAATCATCTTCGACCATCTTGTCTAAATCAAATCATCAATCAACTAATTTATAACAATCAATCAAGTCAATCATTAATCCAAGTAATCAAGCATTCAAATATGATCTAATAAACAGTTATAACAATAATGGAAATCTTGTAAATAAAGAGTCCAAATCTAACAAGTATGAAATCATGAGCAATATCTCTACATCTTGATGAATGAACTTGCATAGGTTAACATGTAGTAAAATGAATGTCAAATCATCATGAACAATAGATCTATACTTAAGTTTAAGAAAATGCATGGAAATCACTATTCTAACACAAAATCAAGCCAACAATCCGATATACTCCTTTGGATCCGTGTGAGAGATAATCACCACTCACCAAATCACCTAAACACCTCAAAAGCAACACACTTCAGATCTGGACAGCGAAGAATCTAACTTGATCTATCAAAATTCCGCTTCAAATGATGAAATCTCTCTTCGATGGATGTAGATCTTCAATCTAAGCTCTTGGATCTTCGATTTGATCTTCAATTTGGATGGAAGGAATCACAAGATTAAATTGGAGAAAAGAAGTGAAGAAGTGTAGAACTCGAGTTCTCAAAATGGCAGCACTTCGTCGCTTCAAAATCCGGATCCCAAAAAGTGAAGAATTGGACGTGTATTTATAGGCTGATTTCCTTAGGTCGTTCGCTTCCCCTTAGGTTGTCCACGACCTAAAAATGTCACGACCTAAAATGTCACGACCTAAAATGTCACGACCTAAAATGTCACGACCTACGACTTAACTGAGACGCGACTTAACGTACACGCGACTTAACACTTAGGCACGACCTAAGACCCAACGAGATACGACTTAGTACGTATGCGACCTAACACACACGCGACCTAACAGCCTAGGTCCTTACGCGACCTAACGACCTAACTGGGATACAACATAATGACCTTAACGACTCAACTATACACAGGGTCTTACGACCTAAGCCCTAAGTCATCTGGACGACCTAACTGTTCCTTCCTTAGGTCGTTGCCGACCTATCCTCCTTAAGTCGCTAACTCGCCCAGTTTCTTATACCGCTAACTCTTAGGTCGTCGTCTTCCTTAAGTCGCCTATTCCTTAGGTCGGTCAAATCCTATAGGTCGTCCCAAACTAGCATACGACCTAAACCAGTACGACCTAAACCAATACGACCTAAACCAATACGCTAACTACTAGGTCATTAACTCTTAAGTCATTTACTCGACCTAAGCCACCACACGACCTAACTTCTACACGACTTATCCCGTAATCCTTAGGTCGCCAACTTCCTTAGGTCTTCCACTTCCTTAAGTCGTCTACTCCAACCTAACTACTATACGACCTAAGCCTTATCTCGTCCACGACTTAGACTCTGGACGACTTATCAACATTGCGACCTAATGACAACAGTTTTACGATGTTTCGATCCGTAAAAATATGGGTCGTTACATTCTCTCCCTCTTAGGAATTTCGCCCCCGAAATTCCAAACAAACAAGAGCAATCAAAAACTATTCTGCATGCCTACCATCCATAGCAATCAACAAACCATGCATCCAATTCTAGCTTAGCATGCAGAATTCTAAAACTAGAACAAGTTACAATGTCGTTAGATGACACGACACCTTAGGGCCATACCTTGAAGAGTTCAGGATGAGCTGCCTTCATCCTCTCTTCCACCTCCCATGTACAGTCGTTATCATCATCACTCCATTGTATCTTGAGCAACCTAACTACCTTTCTCCTAAGCTGTTTCGTGTCGTTTTCCACAACACGAAGCGGCTTACGAGGTCTCTTATCGACTGGATCAACATCTAAATCTTCACAGCTATCAGCAGAAACCACTGTATTCGAGTCGTGCACATACTTCCGTAGATACGATACATGAAAAACATTGTGCACACTCGCCATCTTCTCTGGTAATTCCAATCTGTAGGCGAGCTTTCCAATTCGCTCGGTGATCGGGAATGGCCCAACAAATCTCAGAGTCAATTTTCCTTTCTTCCCGAATCGAATAACATTCTTCAGTGGAGAAATCTTCACAAAAACCATATCACCTACGTCGAATTCCAAATCCTTACGACGCTTATCGGCATAACTTTTCTGACGGTCTTGGGCTGCCTTCATTCGTTGCCGAATGATCTCTATGAAGTCCGAAGTCTGTCGAATCATCTCTGGTCCAAGTATCATCTTTTCTCCTGTTTCTAACCAACATGTCGGAGAATTACATGGTCTTCCATACAGTGCTTCATACAGTGCCATACCAATGCTTGACTGGTAACTGTTATTATACGAAAATTCCACCAAATGAAGGTGATCTTCCCATGATCCTCCGAAATCTAAAACACAAGCTCTAAGGAGATCTTCCAAAACTCGGTTAACTCTCTCAGTCTGACCATCTGTTTGGGGGTGATAAGCTGTACTCAAACACAACTCGGTTCCCAAAACTTCCTGGAAGCTCTTCCAAAATCCACTAGTGAACAATGGGTCTCGATCACTCACTATACTCTTCGGAATACCATGGAATCGAACTATCCACTTAACATACAGCTCAGCCAACTTTGATGCAGTCCTGGTCGATCGAACAGGAATGAATCTTGCACTCTTAGTCAAACGATCTACGATGACCCAAATCCCTTCATTTCCCGTTCTTGTTCTAGGTAGTCCATCAATAAAATCCATCGATATTTGCTCCCACTTCCATGTAGGAACTTCTAACGGCTGAAGTAATCCACTTGGCTTCTTCTGTTCGGCTTTCACCAACTGGAAGTTCATACACTTGGAAATAAAATTTCCAACATCCTTCTTCATACCTTCCCAGTAATAGGTTCTCTTCATATCCCGATACATTTTGTTTCCACCTGGATGAATTGTCAGCTTCGAGTGATGACTTTCCTTCAGAACTTCATTCCTCAATTCATCTATATCGGGAACAACTAGTCGTCCTTGCTTCCGAAGCCAACCCTCTCGATCGACCTTGAATCCTTTATCCTTTTCTGGGTCCAATCCAGATTCCAAATCACGGATAATCTTGACAAGCTTATCGTCTCGCTTTTGGCTCTCGCTAATTCTTTCCACAAGAGTCGGTCTTATTGATAAGTTTTCCAACATCTCAGGTTCCAATTCACATCTGGGCCTGAAGTCAAATCCAGCTAAATACTCGAGACTCTTCCATTCTGAAAACATGACTCCCAATCCTGCATGTCTTCGACTTAAGGCATCTGCCACTGCGTTACCCTTTTCCGGAGTATAGGCTATACCAAAATCATATGATGCCAAAAACTCTAGCCATCGTTGCTGCCGAAGATTCAAATCCTTTTGGGAGAAAAGATACTTCAACGACTTATGATCTGTAAACAACTCGAATCGAACTCCGAATAAGTAATGTCTCCACATCTTCAGAGCAAAAACAATCGCCGCTAGCTCCAAATCATGAGTCAGATAATTCCTTTCATGCGGCTTCAGCTGTCGACTTGCATACGCAACAACTTTATCCTTCTGCATCAGCACTGCTCCAAGTCCAGTACCACATGCGTCGGTGTAAACCACCATCTCATCATTTCCACTAGGAATAGTCAAAACAGGAGCACTCGTCAATCGCTCTTTCAGGATTTCGAAAGCTTGCTCACACTTAGCATCCCATCTGAATACTTGGTTCTTTTTCGTCAATCCTGTTAACGGTGCAGCTACCTTGGAAAAGTCTTTGATAAATCGACGATAGTATCCTGCTAATCCACGAAAACTTCTCTCATCAGATGCATTCTTAGGTCTACCCCAATCTTGGATTGCTGCCACCTTAGCGGGATCAACCGCTATTCCATTTCCAGAGATAATATGGCCTAAGAACCTCACTTCGCTCTTCCAGAAGTGACACTTCGAAAACTTAGCCTTCAGCTGATGTTTCCGTAAGATTTCCAAAACAGTACGCAAGTGCGTCTTGTGTTCTTCTTCAGTTCTGGAATAAATCAAAATATCATCCACGAACACTAGTACGAACTTGTTCAACTGATCTCTGAATACTCTATTCATAAGATCCACAAAATATGCTGGCGCATTAGTCAATCCAAATGGCATTACCAGCCACTCAAAGAAACCGGATGGTGTCCTAAAAGCAGTCTTCGGCACACTATCCTTAGCCACTCTTAACTGGTGAAATCCCGTTGCTAAATCCATTTGAGAAAACACCTTAGCTTCGTGAAGCTGATCAAACAAGTCATCTATTCTCGGCAATGGATACTCGTTCTTCTTAGTCACTTTATTCAGCTCACGATAATCCACACACAACCTCAATGATCCATCTGCTTTGGTTGCGAACACAACTGGTGCACCCCATTCGGACACACTATGCCGAATGAATCCTTTATGTAAAAGATCATCAACCTGCACCTTCAACTCTTGCTGTTCCCTAGGCGCCATCCGCCTAAGAGGCATCACAACAGGTCTGGCTCCTTCAACTAGATCTATACGAAACTCGATCTCTCTATGCGGCGGTAACCCTTTGACCTCATCAAAGACATCCTTAAATCCATTAGCGATTGGCACAGATGACAGTCCTTCCCGTGGAACAACCAGCGAATACATGAAGCTCATGAAGATGCCTTCTTCATGCTTACATCGTATCACAATCTTTCGCCCCTCCACATTCTCGACTATCACCTCCAACCTATCACAATCAACCTTTGCTGCATACTTCCTAAGCCAGTCCATACCCAAAATAATTCCGAACCCCGCAAAGTTCAGAACAAAACAATCACAAACAAAAGAGAAATCATGACTCGATACAATCAGACCACGGCATAGCATACACAAACAAGACGAACCCCAACTGGATTAGTCACGACCAATGGCCTATCAACAATATCCAGTTCTAAACCCAACCGGCCTACAAGTTCATTACAAACAAACGAATGCGACGCCCCAGTATCAAATAACACTCTAACTGGAACACCACATATGGAAAGAGTACCTTGAACCACCACACTCTTTCCTTTCTCTTCAGCGGTAGAGGCTTTTGAAGATGATGGAACAGCCCCCAAAGCATAAGCTTGCACAATCTGCTTGTCCTTCCGCGGTTCTGGACAATTCCTCTTGACATGCCCCGGCTTGTCACAGTTGTGGCACTTCACCGGCACCTTCGGATTCTTGCAATCTCTGGAGAAATGGCCCTTCTGCCGACAATTGTAGTAGGTCACTTCGCCCTTTGGCTTCTTCTGGCCATCCTTACCCTTTTGCTGCTGCTGCTTCCTCTTCTTGTATCCACCCTACTGTGGTTTAAACTCTTCCTTGGTTACAACAACAACAGATCCCTCTTTAGGAAACAGATTCTCGTGCCTGAGAGCTTTCTCCACAAGCTTCTCAAATGAATCGTCCAAATGATCCACCAACTGCCTCCCAAGATAACTGTCCAAGCCTGTTACAAACTTCTCATTCTTCTGATAAGGAGATTTAATATACGACCGAGCATACTTGGACAAAGATTCAAACTCAGAAACATACTCAAGAACTGGTCTTCCATTTTGCTTGAGCTCCACAAACTTCTTGACCAGAACAGACTTCTGAGCCGTAGAAATGAACTTAGCTTCAAATCTGACTTGAAATTGCTCCTAAGTAATTTCTTCCTCCGGAGTATCAATGGTGATAGAGTTCCACCAATCAGAAGCTCTCCCTTGAAGCTGTCTTGATGCTAGCTTCCTCTTAGTCGCATCCTCAATTCCCAAATCACTAAAGATCCTTCTACAAGCATCTATCCACCTCTGGACTTCAATGGTTGACTCTGTTCCCAAGAAAACCTTTCCTCCTAGAGTAGTATAATCTTTACACAGCTTAGCAAAATCCACCAGTTTTGGAGTTTGGACTTGAACTCCAACATCTACTGATGGCCTCGGAGCTGGCATCCTTCTCATGATCGAAGTCATCATAGCTTCGAACATAGAAACATAATCAGCAGCCCCCTCAGTAGCACGGCCTTCCCTACCAGCTGGTCTCCCTCTTCGACTCATTCCTAATATCTATAAAAAGGAATGATTAACATACCTTGAGAAACAACTGCATAAAGGACTCAAATCTTTCTAAGCTACTATATTATGTATAGTAATCATCCATCAAAATACAATTACGTCTCTCATACGTAGTTACGTCAGCGAGCGTTGGGTAAAATCGATTAACCAAAGCTCTGATACCAAATGTGACGACCGCCCATGACCCCCGCACTGAACCTAGAGATAGTGCGCTGTAAAGTGTGCCAAGCAGCCATGGACGATTGTCAGGGTAAATTAAAACAGCAGAATCTATCATATTACTCACAGCGCATGGATAAAATACAATAGAGAATATACATAGTGAAGCTTCACAGAATAGAATCTCATCAATAAAACTTCATAATAGTTGAGTACAACATCTGAATAGTCAATACATCAAGCCTCACTACATATCACTCAGAGAATTATACAAAGCAGCGGAACATCCAGTACATATAGTCAGAAAAATAATATGCAAGCCTCCAGCTCATCTTCGTCATCAGCATCGTCGGAAACTAAGAACAGCACCTGTCACCTGCTACCTAGTCTGCCCGTCCCAAAATGGACGAACAGCCTAAGGAAATAAGAGTTAAAACATAAAGCCTTGAGTCAGACAACAGTCTTAGTGAGCGGTAATTTAACTAACAACATACCAAAAGAGCATAAAGGAAAAAGGAATAGGAATCCAACCCTCCCACTCCACCTCTTTCTACAGTGATAGCCCCCTGACACACACTAAGCAGAAGCAAACATAGCAAAGCAAACATTTAAAGTAAAGCGATTATCACTCGAGTCAAGGGCGATGTTTTCCAAGTACAAACCCCCAAGGCCTAAACCAAGATCAGATAAGCACCCAGAAAACACTGCTCTTGAGACCGAATGACGATACAACCAAACATCCATGACTCTGGCTATCACTGTTATCATTGCTTCGACACCACCGTTAATTGAATGACCGGCACATTCTTTCAGCCGTCTGTCAAGGGTTAATAGCAACCCCGGTTCTAGACATAACTCCGCACGTCATCGCAGCCCGTGCCTAGGACTATCGAATCTGCCCAGAGTACTCGACTACCAATCAGTAGCCTTTTGGGACTATCAAATCTGCCTAGCGTACTCTTGCTTTGAGCATGCTAGAACCTTCAACAACGATGACATCTCAGCCTTCTAGTCATCCTCCTCGACGACTATTCTCATTCTAGCTCAAGCGCCTCTCGAGCAAACCATTATCCTCTAACTCGAACCATTTCACTGAGTTATCAACATGCTTGGAATGATCCCGTCTGGATTAAACCAAGGCTATCTCATACCATGCCTCGCTTCATCTCATCATAGCAAAGCCTCATCTCAACATCATCATCATCAAACCTATCCATATGAGCTTCATCATCCGCCACATATGCCACGAGCAGCTTTCCCAATTCAAGAGCCTTTCCCTTAGCTTTTGAATCATCTTCGACCATCTTGTCTAAATCAAATCATCGATCAACTAATTTATAACAATCAATCAAGTCAATCATTAATCCAAGTAATCAAGCATTCAAATATGATCTAATAAACAGTTATAACAATAATGGCAATCTTGTAAATAAAGAGTCCAAATCTAACAAGTATGAAATCATGAGCAATATCTCTACATCTTGATGTATGAACTTGCATAGGTTAACATGTAGTAAAATGAATGTCAAATCATCATGAACAATAGATCTATACTTAAGTTTAAGAAAATGCATGGAAATCACTATTCTAACACAAAATCAAGCCAACAATCTGATATACTCCTTTGGATCCATGTGAGAGATAATCACCACTCACCAAATCACCTAAATCCCTCAAAAGCACCACACTTCAGATCTGAACAGCGAAGAATCTAACTTGATCTATCAAAATTCCGCTTCAAATGATGAAATCTCTCTTCGATGGATGTAGATCTTCAATCTAAGCTCTTGGATCTTCGATTTGACCTTCAATTTGGATGGAAGGAATCACAAGATTAAAGTGGAGAAAAGAAGTAAAGAAGTGTAGAACTCAAGCTCTCAAAATGGCAGCACTTCGTCGCTTCAAAATCCGGATCCCAAAAAGTGAAGAAATGGACGTGTATTTATAGGCTGATTTCCTTAGGTCGTTCGCTTCCCCTTAGGTCGTCCACGACCTAAAAATGTCACGACCTAAAATGACACGACCTAAAATGTCACGACCTACGACTTAACTGAGATGCAACTTAACGTACGCGCGACTTAACACTTAGGCACGACCTAAGACCCAACGAGATACGACTTAGTACGTATGCGACCTAACACACACGCGACCTAACAGCCTAGGTCCTTACGCGACCTAACGACCTAACTGGGATACAACATAATGACCTTAACGACTCAACTATACACAGGGTCTTACGACCTAACCCCTAAGTCGTCTGGACGACCTAATTGTTCCTTCCTTAGGTCGTTGCCGACCTATCCTCCTTAAGTCGCTAACTCGCCCAGTTTCTTATACCGCTAACTCTTAGGTCGTCGTCTTCCTTAAGTCGCCTATTCCTTAGGTCGGTCAAATCCTATAGGTCGTCCCAAACTAGCATACGACCTAAACCAATACGACCTAAACCAATACGCTGACTACTAGGTCGTTAACTCTTAAGTCATTCACTCGACCTAAGCCACCACACGACCTAACTTCTACACAACTTATCCCGTAATCCTTAGGTCGCCAACTTCCTTAGGTCGCTCCACTTCCTTAAGTCGTCTACTCCAACCTAACTACTATACGACCTAAGCCTTATCTCGTCCACGACTTAGACTCTGGACGACTTATCAACATTGCGACCTAATGACAACAGTTTTACGATGTTTCAATCCGTAAAAATACGGGTCGTTACATCTTCGGAGGACGTGTCCCACTAGGCTGAGCAGGAGGCTGGAACTGAGGACGAGTCTGAGGCTGAGTCTGAACAGTGGAACTGCCAGTCTTCTTCTACTTGTGCTGAAAAGAAGAGCCAGACTTGCCAAGAGGAAACCTCTTCTTGGTGGGGTTTGTGGAACCCACACCACCATCATCACTATGCTCCATCTCGACTGACTCAAGATGTAGAGCTGCATCGACTAGCTTCTCGAATGAGAGCTCAAGCTGTAGCATAAGCTGCCTCTTCAGATATTTCTTCAAGCCCTCAACAAATTTGAGGTTCCTCTTATAAGGAGTAGCAATAAACTCAAGGCTGTACTTGGATAGGGCCTCGAAGGAAGAGACATAGTCGGATACAGAGGACTTCCCCTGCTTGAGATCAAGAAAGCGGCGAGCAAGGGAGTTCTTCTCTGACTCTGGGATGAATTTGAGCTCAAATCTCTCACGAAACTGAGCCCAAGTAAGTGTGGTCTCATCAATCTCGGCAATAAGGAGTTCATACCAATCCAGGGCACGACTCTGAAGCTGACTGGAAGCAATAAGAACACGGTCATGATCCGGGATATCCATACGAGTGAAAATGCGCTCGCATACCCGAATCCAAGCCTGGACCTCTAATACATTCTCGGAGCCACTGAACGGCTTCCCTCCGAGATGGGTAAAATCACTGCAGAGACGCGCAAAAGCAGACTTGCGCGGAGCATCAGCAACTGGGGTTGGAGACTGAGAATGAGACTGGGAATTCCGAACCAGCTCCATGATCTGGTCGGTGGTCATGAACACGCCCTCTGGATGAGTGTTGCTGGACTGCCCAGCAGCACTGGTCTGACGTGTGGTTCTCCCTCTTCCCCTTCCAAACATACTGAAAGTCAAACGGGAATCAAAGTTAGACATGATTCAATGATAGATAATTAATTAAGGAATACTACAGAATATAACGGATTCCTAAACATATTCCTAACTTATTTATCAATAAACCTAAGGAAGGGATTTGATTTAATTCGGATCTAATTAAAATGTATTGTACTAAGTGTATCTGTTCTGTGTTTATTATGCTTATTCCTGAAACCAGGCTCTGATACCAAGCTGTAACGCCCCACTCTGAGACCCACTGTAACAAAGAGTATTACAGGAGTAATACTGTCTGTTAAAGTGGAGAATAGAGTATAGTGGAAGCGACCATTTGTAATCAAGCTATAACTATCTACTGAATACGTCGAAAGGATGGTTTATATATATTTTTTCAAGAGGTTCGACATATTCAATAAATATTTATAACGAAATTACAATGGCTAAAGACCTATCAGAACAAGCATAGTAATAAATGATAAAACATCGCAGAACAGAATCACATAACAGATATTAAATCCAGAACAATACATCATCAATACAGATCCAAATACTATAAGTGGGTACAAAGCCATAGCCCACACATGTGAGACAAAAATATGTACATATCAAAGTCTGAATAATAACAGAGTAGCGGAATAGTGGACAAATAAAAGCGCTATCTATCAGCATAGCAGATAATGTCCAAGTGAAAGCACAGAAGCTAAGTCCATAGACCTAACCTGAAACAACTCGGTCTGACCCGAGCGAAAAACACTCGGGTCAGGCTAGCTAAACAATTAGTAATAACTGAGATATATAATAATGCGGTACATAAATGAAACAGTACTTTTCCTAAGAGAAGAGTATTTTGGACCACATGAATATAATGACGGTCCCTAATCATCAATCAACAGTAAAAATCTCCAAAGAGAATATCAGCACCAAAGTGTTGAATAAATAAAATCGCCTCACATCATCGGCGTAGCCAAAGCTATATAAAGTTGCCCATAGGCAATAATCCCAAGAGTGACCAGAGTCTGTAATCAATGCTCAAGCAAAGATCGATGCTCCAAAGAGCAATGGGGATATTCTGAAAAGTCAATGAAATCAAACACTGAAAAGCAGTATCCAAAGACACTGTGAATCCACAAGGTAATCGCACTTACATCGTATGGTTCCATAGAACCAACACCGAATGGCGGTACTCGAATGGATATAAAAATCATCAGATAATACAAGTATAGCACGTGCACCGACCGGAGTCGTTATTGCCAAGTACTGTAGAGTTGTGATTGATCACTCACACAGATGCGGAACGCGCGAGACGGTGAGATCCTTCCCAGAAGGATAAAGGCCCAGAGGCACACGCCGAAAAAGAAACTGCTCCATAGAACAGGTGCCCAGAGACGGTTGCCCAGAGGCGTGGTGACCCAGAGGTCCAGTACTGGCCGCCCAGAGGCTAATGTGTCACAAACTTCTTGGAGAGGAACCCGTAAAGTGTTAACAATGAGTCCCATACCCCACGTTCGCACTAAACGGTTTACTAACCAATAGCAATCTCACACTCCAAACAATAAAAAGTCCACCTCGTATCATCGGTAAACTAGACCCAAAGGTCAAAACGATCAATCGAATAGGTCGGGGATTAACCGGAAAGAAAATACACACGGTTCCATAGGCCGGAGATTTCCTAACCGTTTAAGCACCTTTCCACTTCGCTCGACGTGCTAAAAAGTGAGTGTGAGATTTTTATTATAGAAAATAATGGTGCGAAACGGTTTTATAATTGATTTTGAAATCACTTTAAAACGGCTTTTGAATACTCTTCTATTATGGAGTAAATAGTTTAATAATTCAAAATAACATTATATAATAATAATTTTGAAAGCCATTTAGGAGTGAAAAATCCTTTGAAAATAATTCATAAAACACGTGTACGAAATCTAGAGACAAATCTCAAAGAAATCGATAAATCAGAGAATCACTGAAAATCAATATTCGTGTTGGAAAGTATTCCGATTGGTTGTGAACCAAAGTTCGACAATTTCTGATTCGCAATTGAAACCCAAAGGTTCATTGCAGAAACAATCAATTTGAAGCGGTTGCACCAAAATGGTGCAACCCGTACTCGGTTGCACCAAGATGGTGCAACCGGTGGGTCGGAACCCGGCTGCACCAAGTGGGTGCAGCCCATTTTATAGAAGCCGGCTGCACCGCATGGTGCAGCCCGTTCTTGTGAACCAGGCTTCACCATGCGGCGCAGCTGGTTCGGTCCAGCCCCCAGCCCGCATGGGCCGGGGGTAATAACAAGCCCCAGCCCGCATGGGCTGGGGACGTTCAGGCAAGCCCCAGCTCGCCTGGGCTGGGGAGGTACTGTTAAGCCCCAGCCCGCCTGGGCTGGGGAAATCAGGGAAGCCCAGCCCGCCTGGGCTGGGTAAAAAAAGGGAAGCCCAGCCCGCCTGGGCTGGGGATATAAGGGGAAGCCAAGCCCGCCTGGGCTGGGGATATAAGGGAAAGCCCCAGCCCGCCTGGGCTGGGGATATGTGGGTAAGCCCCAGCCCGCCTGGGCTGGGGAGGTGATCTTAAGCCCCAGCCCGCCTGGGCTGGGGATGGGCCAGTAAGCCCCAGCCCGCCTGGGCTGGGGATGGGCCGGTAAGCCCCAGCCCGCGTGGGCTGGGGAAGTAAAAGCAAGCCCCCCCAGGCCGCATGCGGGCTGGGGAGATTAGCGGGCCGCCCAGTGCGAACCTGCTCTGGTATGCGCGCCAGCCCACTAAGGGCTGGCCTGCTACCGGCTAGCCTACTGCGCCTGGGCAGCAGCCTGGGTGCAACCCAGGCCTGCCCTGGTGCACTCAGACCCCTGTTTCAGCCTGTTTTCAGGCTGAAACATTCCAGCCAGCTGAAAATGCTGGTTTTTGGTGATTTGGGGTGTTTTTTTCAAGTTTTTGGCATCAAATTTCACTAATATCAATCACTAATTCCCATATGATGATTACTACACTATATTAAAGGAAACAAAGGCCAAAGCTTAGCATTACCTTAGGAAGCAATATCACAAGCACCTTATGTGCACACCCAAAATGAAAGCAAAGATGATCAAAGAGCTATGATTCACATGTTACATAATAAAACATGTGTTACTAAATGATTACTGAAATCAAAAGATGATTAAACACATATTAGAAGAGGTTTTTAGCAATATACCTCTCTTGAAAGCAACAAAGACTACTATAGCATCAACCCAAGTTAGCAAAAGATGATTAGGAGGCTATAAGATCAAAAAAACACATAAAACATGTGTTACCAAATAAATTTCAGAAATTAAAAAGATATAAAAAACGGATTTGAGGTGGGTATTTGCATTACCTTTGCATAGAATGACTTGCATAAGCTAAAACTAGAAGGAGATGAAGATAGAGGCCATTTTTGTTAAGAAAGCTTTAGGAAATGATTAGGGTTTTGATTAGGGATGAATGAATGAGGTTTGGAGAGTTTGAGATAATTTATAGAGGAGGTTTAGGGTGGGTTATTGGGCTAGGTTTAGTAACCCAATAAGAAGAGAGTTATTTACATGTTTCCAAAAATTAGTCTAAGTGTTCATATATGTTTATAAAACTCAATTTTCTTATCCAAACCCGTTTTAAAATCTCTCCTAAAATATTTAACTTTCCAAAAATAACATTTTATCCTCATTTTAAAAATCCCATATTTCCCATTTAATTAAAATAGCCTTTTTCAAATAAATTTTGTTATTCCAAATCCTTTATGCTTCATTAAAAATAAATAAAAATCCTAACTTTATTTATTAATTGGTAATGCAAATCCCGGGTTGTTACAAACTCAAAGGATGTTTGGGATAACCATCCTCTAGGGATCCGTTAAACTATCTACTATGTAGTAATATTTCGCTATTATAATAATGTCTAATAATAAAATAAACTTACTTTTTAATAGCATCAAGGGGTTACCCATATAGCCCTTGATACGTAATAGTCCCAGTAGTCTATCCAGTATTAGCATACTCCCAAAATGGGGGCTACCCTCGATACTCCACAGGCTACGGGAGAAATCACAACTCGTAGTAATGCTTGATATGGTAGGTGACACGGCACAACTAGGCAATGCCAGGGTAGATATACCAATTACGCATCCGGGCTGATGGAAACGCATAGCAGCCACTACCGCCCACCTCGGAACACACTCCCAATCAAAATCGAAGGGTGGCCACCAAATCAATCACAAAGTAATAGAATGGTATCGAAGAAATGCGTCCGATCAGAGGTGCTACCCCATTGGCCCGTCAACCGCTCCTGTTTTAGCCACCTTATGCCAACTCACGGGAGTTGGGTCCACGTTCATACCTCAATAGGATCGTCGCCACCATCCTACTTCATTCTGGAATCTCCACTGCGTACATAGTTATTAAAGTGGTTTTCGGTATCGACAGAGTGTATGCCCATATCTGATTCCGGTCTCTTTAACAACCAAACGTTATTATAACACCGTGGTCATTTCAAAATAGTTTATACTTCAAAACCAAATATCACTTTCATTTCAAACCAAATCATACGATATCATTTCCATTTCAAATATACATATATTTCAGAAAAATCATATCGCTTTCCAAAGTTAACGCTTTCGAAATCATAGTCTTTAAAAATCAAAACACTTTGGAAATCACAGCTTTGAAATCATAGCATTTTGGAAATCATAACACTTCGAAATTATAGCATTTTTGTAACGACCCACTATTTTGGACTATTCGCATCCGCACATGTCGGACTTGAATAATTCAAAATATCGAATTGTTAATTTAAATTTGTCAAAACTGAACATATACAGTAAATAAAATAATCACAGATCACAGACACATAGTAATAATTACAGCGGAAATAAAAGATAGTAGTTCATGAAGCTACTATATACATATCAGAGTTAAATAAGGTACAACAGATGTCTCGAATATAATAATCAAATACAAGAATCAAAATACAATCACTGGAATCAACTGGATATCTGAAAGCTGGATAGATAGCTGGATCTCCAAGCGAAGCTCCAACTCCAAAGGTGAGCCTTGAATACTGGTACACTCAGTCTGACCCGAGCGTAAAGCAAAACACAAAACACTCGAGTCAGGATTAACATTCTTATATCAATTAATCCAACTCAAGTGAAATAGCAATTGAAATACAAGTAACTCAAAGGATGTTTGGAATAACCATCCTTTAAGGATCTGTTAAACTATCTACTATGTAGTAGTGTACGGTAAATAGATAATGCCTATCAGTAATATAAAGTATCAAAATAGTGTTAAGGCGTTACCATTTTCCCCCTTAACACATTTTATATAAGCATTATAGTCTATACAGCACTGTAAACTCCACCATAAACTAGTGGGATATCAGGGAGTACTCCATAGGTATAACACAAAACAAATCGTAGTGGTCGCGTATATAGGGATACAATTATGACAAGGCACATGAGGCAATACCCAAGGTAGTGAAACTACCGTTTGCCTGATCCGGACTGGTGAGAACGCATCGCCGCAGCGATCGCAACATCGCGAAACAACGCTCCCAAAATCAAGGGTGCACCAATCGACAACAAGTAATGAGTAGTTTTCGAAGAAGTGTGTTCGCTCGAGGTAGCTAACCCCCATTTGGCCCGGCACGGCTCCTGTTTTAGTCATTTCCAATTTCACACAAGTGTCAAGGTTATCCATTATCGTTCTCTTTCTTTAGTCATCCCGTACATCATTCCAACCACTTCATTCTGGATCACACTCCGCGTATAGTTATTAAAGTGGTTTTCGGTTTAGACAGTGAGTATGTCCCTAACTGAATCCGGTTTCTTTAATAACTTTCGTCATTATTTCACCGATTGGTCGTTTAATATATTTCAAAGCAAATCAAATTCAATTTCCATTAAAATTTGTAAATCAACATTTCATTTGTCTTTCTAAACCAATTTCCAAAATTTACGTTCAAAACTTCCAAATTCATAATTTCAAAATCTTATAATTCAATTCCAATTTCTATTTAAAACAATTCAAATATTGATTCAAGTTCGTATATAAGTTTCATTCCGATATCACTTAAATTAATTTAATTTAACATTCAAATCAATTTAAATTCATTGATCGAATTTATTCAATATTCATTAAGTAAATTTGTCATTCAAAACAATTTCTATTAAATTTCTAATTCATTAAATCCATTATTTAAATTCAAATTCATTATATCAAAACTTCAAATTGAATTAAATTAGATTCATCAAATCAAATTCTTTACATTTCAAATCTTACATTAATTTCAATAAAACACATTTATTTCTTGTTAGAGAAATTCAAATCACTTATTTATTTACTTAATTACAAATTTCAAAACTCAGTAAATAATGAAACTTAGTTTCACTTATTCAAGAAGTTCAATTTTACTTAATAAAGAATTCAATTTAATTTAATTATTAAATAATTCAATCTTATTTAATTATTAAATAATTTCAAAACTTAATTATTAACAAATTTCCAAACTTTATTATTAATAATTCCAAATTTAATTATAAAATAATTAATTTTAAAACAACGTTCTTTCATCAACTACCATGTTAATACTTTGATTCAGATTATTATATAATAACATTTCCTTTCATTAAAATTCAAATTCCAACTTCGTTTCAAAATCATATTATTTATTCAAATAAAATCTTCATTTTATTTTTAAATCAAATTATTGACCAATCGGTTTTTAGTTCTCTATCCTAGGTCAAGGTTTAATTTGGGTATTTATCATTTCAACCCAATTCCAATTCAATTCAAAATCAAAGCATAGCAAAGGGAACTTGCAGTGTGATAACTGGGATGGTGTCAAAGTAAATAAACAAGCAATAACAACAATCAATATCAATCCAATAATCAATTCAAATAATCCCGAAATAATCGTATTAATTCACATTGTTGTTTGTGCAAATTAATATAATTATTTCTAGAATCTACACTATCATTTCATGTAGATTAAAGATTATTACACTAATATTTTGTACCGTTCTTCACTTGATATCTATTGTTCAATTTCAAACTACATCAATTTATACACATACATTTAAATGGTTCAAGGTGTGGTTAACACTATTTCTACGTGTCAATTAATTTAACATTTAAAGGGGTCATATTATGCAAATGTCATTAATCAAATTTAACACATATATCAAATTTAACTATCCTGCGTCAATTTCAATTTCAAATTATTTATCACTTACAACATTTACAATTTAACGTCCAATATCAACATCAAACAATTAATCATTATCAACCAAACCGAATTATCATTGTATAAATAACAGATAATGGTGTTAGATGTCACAGGTGAACTGATACAGGTAATAACATATATAACAGTGTGATTAACTAACAACAGCATATTTCAATTTTCGTTTCAATTGATATCAAATTTAATAGATAAAAGAACATTAATCGTGAGTGATTGCTCACCTTTCGAGGCTAGAGATGAACGAAAACGAGATGAGTTACGAGTCCAAGCATGAAT
Organism: Allium fistulosum; assembly: GCA_030737815.1. Classification (NCBI taxonomy): domain Eukaryota; kingdom Viridiplantae; phylum Streptophyta; class Magnoliopsida; order Asparagales; family Amaryllidaceae; genus Allium; species Allium fistulosum. The sequence continues at coordinate 517,118,908 of CM060903.1, read as the reverse complement.
CTCAAAGCAAGGTAAGATTGGTACGAATCGACATTCAAAGCTGATAAATAGAAATAGACGAATTCAAATTAGAACTGAATCGATGAAGATAAATTGGAATAGCTGAACTGATATACAATTATATATGTAAAAATCCTAGTTTAACTTCAAACATGTGCTAGATAAAATATATATCTTCATTTCAAAATCCATTATTCCAAATTAAACTCAATATTAAAATCAAACATATTTACATATAATATATTTGAAATAAATACTTTTATATTTCCATATACATATTAAAATTTCAAAATACATACATATAAATTCGAAAACTAACAGATTCATACCCATTAATATGTAAACTCTATATATATTTAAAAACCATGGTAGCTTGAATTACGCATATACACACTGTACAATATAGTAGTTAACAGTAAGCATATAATACATACATTTCTCCTTTATTATTTCAACTATCAATAGAAAATTAGTATGAACTTATGCAGACCAACATATAACCTCTTAACATATGTATATGCATCGAAACCAGTTTACAACACTACAAACTAGTATGTTGTTTAAATACTTTAAACATATTAAAGCTGTCACATTTTTAAATAAATATGTATATTATAAACAATTGTATATACAACACCATTCAGCAAACAAAACAAAACCATAATGCAACATGGTTAAGATATTTATATACCAATATATAAGTTGTGACTAAATATATATAAACTTTACACCTTATATTTTAAACCTATATATATGTAATACTGGAAAGCTGTAAAAGAAAATAAAACCAGATCCTAACTCACTTATACAACTAACAGTATAACATGCTTCTAATGAACAATGCAAACCAAAGATTTAATATAACACACATGTTTTTAAAACATATACAGAACTGTAAAGTATAAATATAAACTAACTTATGCTTTATTTAACATATATATACATAACTTAGTATAAAATTCTATAACTGAGAATCCAAAATCATACAAGTAAATACAACTTTTTATAACATACTAATACCTTGTTAAAAAAATGCTGAGAGGAGGGAGACAGGGTGAAGGCAGCATGGCCAAAGAGAGGAAGAGGAGATGGTCGTCGACTGTGGAGTGCTGCGCCGCGGAGGAAGGAAAGGGAAGGAGGAGCATTGGCTAGCTGTGATCTACGCGGGGACTTGCAGTGGCGGAGGCCGTGTCAAGGAGGGGAACGCACGGGCTTGGGTTGACTAAGCGGGTCGTCGGATCTGGTAGAGGAAGGTGGGCTGCTGGTTTTGGCTGCATGCCCCAGTTGGTCGCGGCTAAGGTGAAGTGGTGTGGTCGGAGGAAGCTAAGTGGTTAAGGCATGGGTTCAGTGGTGGTGGTGCTAGCCGTGTTGATGGAGGTGTTGCGAGCTGGGTGGCTTCGGCTTGGGTAATGTGCGGAGGCAGAGTGGGTCTGGATAGTGGTCGAGCAGCTCGCATGGTTGCTGCCATGATTGGTCGGCTCGAAGATGCTTGGCGATAGTTAGAAATGGAAGATAAAGAGGGAAGGCTGAGCAAAAAAAAACAAAGGGATGAAGTGAGGCTTGAATCATATACAAACGTAAAAAAAAAATTATTACAGTATAAATGTTTCTCTGGAATGAAAGGTCAGAATGAAATTGATACCTTGGGAAAAAAACAAAATTATTAAATTTTCTAGGAATTTTAAAAACTATACAATTCCCGATAGATAAACCAACGGTCACAAGCAAATCAAAAGACACGGAACCTGTATTGATACGGTCCGACGTTTTACAGTTTTCTTCGCGTCCCGGACTTCGAAACACAGAATTGAATATACCATGGAGATCAGCACGACGAAACGATCAAAACGGCATAGGGATATCAGTGGTATGATCGAATTATAAAAATTCTAATTTTCTATTAGCGAAAAATGCAGGAAACACGCAGAAAAATAAGATCGATGGAGCCAAAGAAGTACGAATTTGGAAAAACGAGAACTGATGTCTTGCTCAGAAGATGATTTAGAATTTTTCTATATAAAAATATTTAGGTTTCGAAAATATTTTATTTTCATCAATTTTAACTGATATAAATTGGAATAAAATTACAATAGAAAATAAACTTCCAAATTATCTGATGAAAATTTACCAGTTGCTATGTTTAACTAGACGCATTTCAAATATTAAATTTTTATTTCAAAATTTTATTATTTAAAATTTCACAAAATTCAATTAAATATATTATTAAAATAAATAAAAATTATTAAAAATTTATGGGTCGTTACACTCTCCCCCACTCAAAACTTTTCGTCCTCGAAAAGGAAGGAGGTAGGAGAATAGAAACAACCAGAAGAAAATAGATTGGAATACAAGTAAAACAATTAATTTAAACCATATAAATTCCAATTTAAATTAATTAATATTTAACAATTTGGTTTAATCCACTTGGTTTCACTTAAGTTAAATCAATCTATCTATTTCTAAATTCATTATCTCATTATCTAGTCATCCTCAGTTAACAATTTATAAATCATCAATTTGTATAATCATTTATTATACTCATATTTTATTCAACAAATTTAATTCTTTTATTCCAAATTATTATTAAATTTGTTCCACGTAATATATTTTATCACATATATTTAAACCATATAAATTAATTTAAACCATATAAATTTCAATTTAAATTAATTTATATTCATTATTTGATTTTAAATTCAAGGTATTTCCATAAGTTGATCTAATTTCAATTTATTAATTCCTTCAAAACAAAATTTATTTTTCAATTATCTTATTATTCTATTTATCTCTATTAACATTTTATAATTAAAATTTAAGTGTATAACATTTATTATAACCACTCAAATTTTATTTATAAATTCAATTTATATTATATATTATCCAATTACATATTCAACTTCTGAATGATTTAGGTAAGTTGTATTAGAATGCAGTTGAACAATATACAAATAAAATTTTCCCAATTCAATTATTCAAGTTTAAATATTTATTCCAATTTTGGTTTTATTTATAATTAAAATCATCCTTTAACAAAATTTAAGAATTAGGTTTCTGATTAACTTTAAACAATTTAGAGATATATATAATATATTTATATCAAATCAAATTAAATTTTAAAATAAGATACCTATATATATATAACTCAAATTATACTGAAGAAATTCAAATCAAAATATTTTTCAAAACAAAACCGTAGCAAAGCTACAGAATAGTATCTCCACTTCGAAACTCGAAAATGAATGTCGATAATGCGGCCGCCATCACCGAAATTATTTTCCAGCGACAAAGAGAATAGCACTGATTTCAACATTTAAAATTTCTATGAAAACAGTTTCTATTTGAAAATACTTTCAATAATATACATTTTAAAATTTAAAAACCAAAGCTTGAAATCACTGGAAATTAAATTCTCAAATTCTAAATTAAATTCATTTCAAATTCCAAATCAATTTATAAACCATATTTATAAATTCATTTAGAACAATAAATGATAATCAAATATTATCATTTCAAACAACCAATTTAATTAACTATTAAATTCCAGAAAATTTTACTTATATTCCTATAATATAATCATACAAATTTATTTCATTTACCAAATTTAAAAATAATATTGTGTCAGTTTGCTCTGTTCAAGCGTTTTGGAAATTCTATCGATAGCGTTGATCAGACGAATCAATCGAAAACCCAAATATACAAAAACAACTCAAACAACACAATATCCAAAACATTTAAATATAGATTTACAAATACTCTATACAAGAATAAATTTTCAAAGCAAGGACAGAGATTCAAATTTGATTAATTCAATCAAAGAAAATTTTGATTTGAGAGCAAGTTGGAACGAAAGATAAGATGATTATTTAACCGAATAAGGAAATAGATAATCTTATATAAATCGCGGGCAACCATAACCGGGTCGACCGTGACTTCAAGAATAAGATAGATGTGGAATTCCGAGGTAAATCGACATTCGATCTCAAGAAATAGAATTCAGGTATAGCAGGAGATAGATAACATCGTAAACCGAGGATACAGAAATCTCCGGTAAATCAATGTCTATTGTAAAGGAGTTTCACCCCTTTACAAATCATTCGAAGTTTGGCGAGACCGCCGATTCATTATAAGGGTCATTCGAAGTGGAGATATGTGATGCTCCCGAATTGAAAGAAGACGAATAGTGAGGGACACGAATGAATTTTTGGAACTGCAGGGAACGTTCCAAAATTCAAAGGAATTGAGTCAAAAGGAAGAGATTCAAACTCGAATGAAGTGATTCTGTAAATACATTTACCCTATATGCTGAGTTTTTCCTAGAGCTACCAAAGCTCTGATACCAACTGTAACGACCCGCTATTTTGGACTATTCGCATCCGCATATGTCGGACTTGAATAATTCAAAATACCGAATTGTTAATTTAAATTTGTCAAAACTGAACATATACAGTAAATAAAATAATCACAGATCACAGACACATAGTAATAATTGCAGCGGAAACAAAAGATAGTAGTTCATGAAGCTACTATATACATATCAAAGTTAAATAAGGTACAACAGATGTCTCGAATACAATAGTCAAATACAAGAATCAGAATGCAATCACTGGAATCAACTGGATATCTGAAAGCTGGATAGATAGCTGGATCTCCAAGCGAAGCTCCAACTCCAAAGGTGAGCCTTGAATACTGGTACACTCAGTCTGACCCGAGCGTAAAGCAAAACACAAAACACTCGAGTCAGGATTAACATTCTTATATCAATTAATCCAACTCAAGTGAAATAGCAATTGAAATACAAGTAACTCAAAGGATGTTTTGAATAACCATCCTTTATGGATCCGTTAAACTATCTACTATGTAGTAGTGTACGGTAAATAGATAATGCCTATCAGTAATATAAAGTATCAAAATAGTGTTAAGGCGTTACCATTTTCCCCCTTAACACATTTTATATAAGCGTTATAGTCTATACAGCACTGTAAACTCCACCGTAAACTAGTGGGATATCAGGGAGTACTCCATAGGTATAACACAAAACAAATCGTAGTGGTTGCGTATATAGGGATACAAGTATGACAAGGCACATGAGGCAATACCCAAGGTAGTGAAACTACCGTTTGCCTGATCCGGACTGGTGAGAACGCATCGCCGCAGCGATCGCAACACCGCGAAACAACACTCCCAAAATCAAGGGTGCACCAATCGACAACAAGTAATGAGTAGTTTTCGAAGAAGTGTGTTCGCTCGAGGTAGCTAACCCCCATTTGGACCGGCACGGCTCCTGTTTTAGTCATTTCCAATTTGACACAAGTGTCAAGGCTATCCATTATCGTTCTCTTTCTTTAGTCATCCCGTACATCATTCCAACCACTTCATTCTGGATCACACTCCGCGTAAAGTTATTAAAGTGGTTTTCGGTTTAGACAGTGAGTATGTCCCTAACCGAATTCGGTCTCTTTAATAACTTTCGTCATTATTTCACCGATTGGTCGTTTAATATATTTCAAAGCAAATCAAATTCAATTTCCATTAAAATTTGTAAATCAACATTTCATTTGTCTTTCGAAACCAATTTCCAAAATTTACGTTCAAAACTTCCAAATTCATAATTTCAAAATCTTATAATTCAATTCCAATTTCTATTTAAAACAATTCAAATATTGATTCAAGTTTGTATATAAGTTTCATTCCGATATCACTTAAATTAATTTAATTTAACATTCAAATCAATTTAAATTCATTGATCGAATTTATTCAATATTCATTAAGTAAATTTGTCATTCAAAACAATTTCTATTAAATTTCCAATTCATTAAATCCATTATTTAAATTCAACTTCATTATATCAAAACTTCAAATTGAATTAAACTAGATTCATCAAATCAAATTCTTTACATTTCAAATCTTACATTAATTTCAATAAAACACATTTATTTCTTGTTAGAGAAATTCAAATCACTTATTTATTTACTTAATTACAAATTTCAAAACTCAGTTAATAATGAAACTTAGTTTCACTTATTCAAGAAGTTCAATTTTACTTAATAAAGAATTCAATTCAATTTAATTATTAAATAATTCAATCTTATTTAATTATTAAATAATTTCAAAACTTAATTATTAACAAATTTCCAAACTTAATAATTAATAATTCCAAATTTAATTATTAAATAATTAATTTTAAAACAACGTTCTTTCATCAACTACCATGTTAATACTTTGATTCAGATTATTAAATATTAACATTTCCTTTCGTTAAAATTCAAATTCCAACTTCGTTTCAAAACCATATTCTTTATTCAAATAAAATCTTCATTTTATTTTTAAATTAAATTATTGACCAATCGGTTTTTATTTCTCTATCCTAGGTCAAGGTTTAATTTGGGTATTTATCATTTCAACCCAATTCCAATTCAATTCAAAATCAAAGCATAGCAAAGGGAACTTGCAGTGTGATAACTGGGATGGTGTCAAAGTAAATAAACAAGCAATAACAACAATCAATATCAATCCAATAATCAATTCAAATAATCCCGAAATAATCGTATTAATTCACATTGTTGTTTGTGCAAATTAATATAATTATTTCTAGAATCTACACTATCATTTCATGTAGATTAAAGATTATTACACTAATATTTTGTACCGTTCTTCACTTGATATCTATTGTTCAATTTCAAACTACATCAATTTATACACATACATTTAAATGGTTCAAGGTGTGGTTAACACTATTTCTACGTGTCAATTAATTTAACATTTAAAGGGGTCATATTATGCAAATGTCATTAATCAAATTTAACACATATATCAAATTTAACTATCCTGCGTCAATTTCAATTTCAAATTATTTATCACTTACAACATTTACAATTTAACGTCCAATATCAACATCAAACAATCAATCATTATCAACCAAACCGAATTATCATTGTATAAATAACAGATAATGGTGTTAGATGTCACAGGTGAACTGATACAGGTAATAACATATATAACAGTGTGATTAACTAACAGCAGCATATTTCAATTTTCGTTTCAATTGATATCAAATTTAATAGATAAAAGAACATTAATCGTGAGTGATTGCTCACCTTTCGAGGCAAGAGATGAACGAAAACAAGATGAGTTACAAGTCCAAGCATGAATCTCAAAGCAAGGTAAGATTGGTACGAATCGACATTCAAAGCTGATAAATAGAAATAGACGAATTCAAATTAGAACTGAATCGATGAAGATAAATTGGAATAGCTGAACTGATATACAATTATATATGTAAAAATCCTAGTTTAACTTCAAACATGTGCTAGATAAAATATATATCTTCATTTCAAAATCCATTATTCCAAATTAAACTCAATATTAAAATCAAACATATTTACATATAATATATTTGAAATAAATACTTTTATATTTCCATATACATATTAAAATTTCAAAATACATACATATAAATTCGAAAACTAACAGATTCATACCCATTAATATGTAAACTCTATATATATTTAAAAACCATGGTAGCTTGAATTACGCATATACACACTGTACAATATAGTAGTTAACAGTAAGCATATAATACACACATTTCTCCTTTATTATTTCAACTATCAATATAAAATTAGTATGAACTTATGCAGACCAACATATAACCTCTTAACATATGTATATGCATCGAAACCAGTTTACAACACTACAAACTAGTATGCTGTTTAAATACTTTAAACATATTAAAGCTGTCACATTTTTAAATAAATATGTATATTATAAACAATTGTATATACAACACCATTCAGCAAACAAAACAAAACCATACTGCAACATGGTGAAGATATTTATATACCAATATATAAGTTGCGACTAAATATATATAAACTTTACACCTTATATTTTAAACCTATATATATGTAATACTGGAAAGCTGTAAAAGAAAATAAAACCAGATCCTAACTCACTTATACAACTAACAGTATAGTATGCTTCTAATGAATAATGCAAACCAAAGATTTAATATAACACACAAGTTTTTAAAACATATACAGAACTGTAAAATATAAATTTAAACTAACTTATGCTTTATTTAACATATATATACATAACTTAGTATAAAATTCTATAATTGAGAATCCAAAATCATACACGTAAATACATCTTTTTATAACATACTAATACCTTGTTAAAAAAATGCTGAGAGAAGGGAGACAGGGTGAAGGCAGCTCGGCCAGAGAGAGGAAGAGGAGATGGTGATCGGCTGTGGAGTGCTGCGCCGTGGAGGAAGGAAGGGGAAGGAGGAGCATTGGCTAGCTGTGATCTACGCGGCGACTTGCGGTGGCGGAGGATGTGTCAAGGAGGGGAACGCACGGGCTTGGGTTGACTGAGCGGGTCGTCGGATCTGGTAGAGAAAGGTGGGCTGCTGGTTTCGGCTGCATGCCCCAGCTGGTCGCGGCTAAGGTGAAGTGGTGTGGTCGGAGGAAGCTAAGTGGTTAAGGCATGGGTTCAGTGGTGGTGGTGCTAGCCGTGTTGATGGAGGTGTTGCGAGCTGGGTGGCTTCGGCTTGGGTAACGTGCGGAGGCAGAGTGGGTCTAGATAGTGGTCGAGCAGCTCGCATGGTTGCTGCCGTGATTGGTCGGCTCGGAGATGCTTGGCGACAGTTAGAAATGGAAGATAAAGAGGGAAGGCTGAGCAAAAAAAAACAAAGGGATGAAGTGAGGCTTGAATCATATACAAACGTAAATTTTTTTTATTAAAGTATAAATGTTTCTCTGGAATGAAAGGTCAGAATGAAATTGATACCTTGGGAAAAAAACAAAATTATTAAATTTTCTAGGAATATTAAAAGACTATACAATTCCCGATAGATAAACCAACGGTCACAAGCAAACCAAAAGACACGGAACCGGTATTGATACGGTCCGACGTTTTACAGATTTCTTCGCGTCCCGGACTTCGAAACACAGAATTGAATATACCATGGAGATCAGCACGACGAAACGATCAAAACGGCATAGGGATATCGGTGGTATGATCGAATTATAAAAATTCAAATTTTTTATTAGTGAAAAATGCAGGAAAAACGCAGAAAAATAAGATCGACGGAGCCAAAGAAGTACGAATTTGGAAAAATGAGAACTGACGCCTTGCGCAGAAGATGATTTAGAATTTTTCTATATAAAAATATTTAGAATTCGAAAATATTTTATTTTCATCAATTTTAACTGATATAAATTGGAATAAAATTACAATAGAAAATAAACTTCCAAATTATCTGATGAAAATTTACCAGTTGCTATGTTTAACTAGACGCATTTCAAATATTAAATTTTTATTTCAAAATTTTATTATTTAAAATTTCACAAAATTCAATTAAATATATTATTAAAACAAATAAAAATTATTAAAAATTTACGGGTCGTTACAATTTTGGAAATCATAACACTTCGAAATTATAGCATTTTGGAAATCATAACACTTCCCTCTTAAACAGTTAAGATATTAAAATTAGTATATATAATAAAATAGTTTATAAATAAAATAGTTTGTATAAATAGTTATAAGTTAAAATAGTTTATAATAAAATAATTTATATTAAAAATGATTTATATTAAGATAGTTTTTATTAAAATAATTTATAAAGTAAAATATCAATAGTTTTAAATATAATTTAAAATTACTTTATAAAATAAAATAGTTTCCTCGACTTCCACAAATCGATTCAAATCAATTCGAATTCCAAATTCAAATTTAATCAAATCTAAATCATCACTTTCAATTGCAATTCAATTAAACCTTTTCAAGTTATATCAATTTCAAATACCGATTTGAACCACAAATAAACCATTTCAATTTCAAAAATATTTCAAAACATCAAATATTCCACATTTCAAAACTAAATTCGATAATTTTATATATATATATATATATATATCAATTCACTTTTCTATTATTTAGTTTTGAAATATTTACTTAATTATTTCAATATCATTTGAACACAACTTCAATTTACAAAATATCCCATTTAAATTTATATAAGTTTGAAATATCCATTTAAGTCACCTTTAATCAAATTTCAAGTTGTAAAACACTTCTTTAAAATTTCCAATTCAATAAATTTCAAATCTAACTTATTTAAGTATAATTCTTAAATAAATATAATTTCAAATAAATTTCAAATTTATCTTCACAACCCGAATCATTACAAACTCTATATTCGAAAATATAAATTTTAAATAAATACTTAAACATATTATTAATCAACTTTATTAAATCAACTTATATAAACCTTTAAAAATCAATATTTATCAAAACCATATATTTCTTTTCAAAACCATAGAAATCAAAATATTTATATATATATATACCAACAGTGTCTGTATACAATTTTCTACCTTATGGTCAAGTGATACAGATATTTATCATTTCAATCCGCAATTTAAATATATACGGGTATATATCTTTTCAACCCGTAATCCCAAATTCAATTCAAATGAAAATCACTTGGGTTTATCATTTCAACCCATAACGATTTTCTCATATTCTAAAGTCCGTTCGGGTATGTATGATTTCAACCCATTGTGATTTCTATACTAACAGGGAACTTGCAGAGTGATAACAGATATGATAATAATATAACAGGCATATATCATCAATATAAATAATAGATAATGGTGTCAGAATGTCATAGGTGAACTGATATAGATATCAACATATGTATAGCTATGTAAATAACTAGCAGTAGCATATTTCAATTGTCGTTTCAATTGAAATCAAATTTAATAAATAAAAGAACGTTAATCGTGAGTGATTGCTCACCTTTCGAGGCTAGAGATGAACGAGAATAAGATGAGTTACGAATTTTAAGCACAAATTCCAAAGCAAAGCTAGATGGATACGGATTCAACGGACAAGCTGATAAATGGAAATTGACAAACTCAATCAGAATTGAATCGATGATGATAAATAGTATAAGCGAATCCATATAAATATATAACTATATATAAAAAAATCAAATAAATATATACATTATATTTTGAAATAAATCCATATAAATGCGAAGTACTTACATTTTAAAACATATATATATTCCAGTTTTAAACACAACAAAAGAAACAAATTACAGTATATATATGTATAGCCCCACAAAAAATATTCAGTATCAGGAAAAACTAGATTTTGCAAACTCGACTTTACGTATAAAATATTTTATATGTAACAGACACTAATATAGCATACACACAAATCAACACTCTTAAATTCATGTTACCCAAAAAATAGTTATAACCAGATCTATATACATACTACAATATAAATATATTACAACCGATATTTTATAGTATCTTTAATATATGAACTTATATAACTAAACTTTAAAATAACATATATACAGTATATAAACTAATAAAATCCCCTATACGTCTACAGTATGCTTTATAATGTATTACTGCAAAAGATAATAGCAAAGTTGCTAAGTATAATCCCCTATATAACCCGAGATAATGTAGGATATATATATAACTTCATATATAATATAATATGAAATGTTAGATTGAAAAAAAACAATTACAAAACCGAAACATAACCTCTATATATATAATACTACTATAATATATAAACAAAAAATGCAGACTTTAAAACAGGGCACAAGAATATGAATACAACTTAGATACTATATGTGTACAAAACGAATTTATACCATATGCAGACTAACATATTATTAATGTAAACCAATATACTAATACATATGTGAACAGCTTATACAACTAGTATAATATGATCTTCAAAACAAACAACCAGTATATAAACACTTTAAAATTTTATAACTTGAATCTTTAGAGCCTACATATATTATATTTTAAAATAATATATAATTGTAGTCAAGGATATTTATATTTGTATGATATAAAACAATATAAAGAACAAATATTTTTATAAAATTATATATACAACTTACTATATACATAGACAAATAGATAAATATATATGTACCACTAACAACATGCAATATATATGTTCGAAACAGTATATACGATTCGTACATGCATATATTTTTATATATATAATTTTATATAAACTAACTCTAACTATTAACCTATATAAACATACATATACATATAATACTATATATGTACATTAACTTTAATATATATACAACATTATACCTATATATATCTAAACTGATATATAAACTAGCCTATAACTTATATAATATGAAAACAAATTAGAACAAGAAAGCATAGGACCCCATGATATATAAAATTATACATGCAACTCGCATATACTTACATTATAAGCAATAGGTAGGTGAAAGAGATATGCAAGTAAGCAAGGTAAAGGGAGGATGATTGGTTATTACTTCGGCCATGGAGGTGCACAGCAAAACAAGGGGAAGGGCTGCTGAGATAGGCATGAGGAGGAGAGATAGGTTAGAGGAGTAAGAAGCTCGGGTAGTTCGGTGTGGCGCAGGCAATGGATGGAGACTGGTGTGCTCGGCCGAGGTTGGCGCCGCGTGTGTGGTCGACGTAGGCAGTGGAGTTCGCCTGGAACCTTGATGATGTGGTCGGGTTGAGGCTGTTGAACGACAGAGGTGGCTGGAAATGGGTTTCGGTGATGGGTAGAGGGTTTGCACGTGGTGGCGGTTCGGTGAATGGCAAAGAGAAGGGAAGATTTGCAACAGGGAACAAGTGATGTGCCTGGGGAAAAGAATTTAGGTGGAAGAGAAAGAGTAGATAAAAAAAAAGAAAAAGAGGCAAGTAGGCAGAGCAAAAATAAATATAACCTATATGTAACGCATGCTCACATGAAAGGTCAGATAATTTTGAACGAACCAAACAAAATCAAAGCTAGAGAAAGGCAAGAGTCATAAATCAGACAGCAGGCTGAAGTTATTGAGCTCATCAATTCACGTGGGTAATTGAAAAGACAAGTAATCTAAATTATTATAAAACCGGTACCGATACGCAATCGTTTTTTATGGGTTCTGCTGCGTACCAGACTTCCAAACACAGAATTGAATATATCACAAAGATCATCACGACGGAACGATCAAAACGGTATACAGATATCAGTGATACGACTACAATCAAAAGTCGATAATCGGTACACAAAAATGCTGCAAATCTGTCAGAAATAAGATGAACAGAGCAACAGAAGTCCAAATTTGGAAAAACGAAAGATGACGCCTCACTCAGAAGATGATTTACAAATTTTCTGTATAGAAATATTCAGGTTTGGAAAATAGTTTATTACCATCAAATATTAACTGATTTAAAGTGAAATAGAATTACACAATAAAATAAATTTCAATATTATCTAATGAAATTTACCAGTTGTTATGTTTAAATAGACGTATTCCAATTATTAAATTTTTATTTCAAAATTTTATTATTTAAAATTTCACAAAAATTCAATTAATTAAATTTCAAAACCACCAAAATTTACGAGTCGTTACAAATTCTTTATTTACCTGCTCATTTGTTGATCCAAAAATTATATCGCCCACGTATATTTGTATAAGCTTAATATCATTATTATTTCTTTTAATAAATAAAGTACCATCTACCTTTTCATTTCAAAATTAGATTCTAATAAATAGGATTTCAGTCTATCATACCATGCTCTAGGAGCTTGTTTTAGACCATATAAAACTTTCTTTAATTTATAAATATAATTAGATAGTTTTTCATCTTCAGAAAGCGGGGTTGTTTTACAAAGACATCTTCTTTAATAAATCCATTTAAAAAGACACTTTTAACATCCATTTGAAATAATTTAAAGTTATTATGTTTTGTAAAGGCAAGTAAAATTCTGATAGCTTCCAATCTGGCTACAGGAGCAAAAGTTTCATCAAAATATATACCTTCTTCTTGACTATAACATTAAGCAACTAAACGTGCTTTATTTCTAATAACTTCTCCTTGTTCATTCATTTTATTTCTATATACCCACTTAGTTCCTATTACAGACTTATCTTCAAGTCTTGGGACTAATTTCCAAACATCATTTCTAGTAAACTGTTCTATAGCAAGAATTCATGAATCATCTAATGATGCTTCTTTTGGATATTTAGGTTCAATAGTTGAGATAAAGGCAACATTAATTATGTTATTTAATTTGTTTCTTGTTTTTACAAAAAATTCTATATTTCCTAGAATATTTTCTATAGGGTGATCTGTTCTTTTATTTGGAAATAAATTTTCAGAATTATTATTATTATTATCATTAGTGATTTCATTATTAGTAAGTTCATTAGCTTTATCAACATTTTCTTCTTCACCAACACTGACATTATTGATTTCAAAATTTTCATCAAATGAAACATGTAATGTTTCTTCAATAGTGTTAATTCTGGTGTTAAAAACACTATAAGCTTTACTTCTAGTAGAATAACCAACAAAAATACCTTTATTTGATTTAGCATCAAATCTATCTAAATTATCCATTGTATTTAATATAAAACATTTACTACCAAAAATCTGAAAATAAGATACTTTAGGCTTTTTATTATAAAATAATTCATAAGGAGTTTTCTTAGTCAAAGGACTTATTAAAATTCTATTTGAAATATAACATGCTATAGCAATTGCATCAGCCTAATGTTTTAGGTAATTTACTATCATTTAGCATTATTCTAGCACGTTCTTGTACAGTTCTATTTTTACGTTCTACTACTCCATTTTGTTGAGGTGTTCTTGGAAAAGAAATTTTATGGGTTATTCCTTTCTTATTACAAAAGTTTCCAAAAAGATCATTTTCAAATTCTCCTCTATGATCGCTCCTAATTGTTTTAATTTTAGTTGACATTTGATTTTGAATTCTTTTAATAGAATATTTAAACATTTCAAAAGCATCACTTTTAAGTTTTAAGAAAATTGTCCATGTAAATCTAGAAAAATCATCTACAATTACAAAGACATATCTATTTTGACTTATTGATTGTATTTGTGAAGGTCCAAAAAGATCTAATTGAAGACGTTCAAGAGGATGAGAAGTAGAAATCATATCTTTATATTCCAAAGTGCTTTTACGAAGTTTTTCTAATTGATAGACGTCACATAAACTATTGACATTAAAAATCATTTTAGGAAGACCCCTAACAAGTTCATATCGAGCAACTTTAGAAAGGTGTTTAAAATTCAAATGACTAAATCTTTTGTGCCAAATCCAAAGGTCATTAGATTCAGCCAAAAGACGTAATTTATCATTGACACCTTCATACTAAAATATAGACGTTATGTTTCCTAATACCTTTAAAGATAATATTTGACTCATGATCTTCGATATGGTAGTTATTGTTTGCGCCAAAATTGGTCACAAACCCCAAGTATTGTGAAAGCACCAGTGTATGAATACAAATCAGCAATATTCAAACACAAACCACAGATCTAAGCAAACAAAATATCACAATTCAGAAATAATGAACAGAAACACGAGATTTATAGTGGTTCGGCTATCTCCGGCCTACGTCCACTTCAAAGGTTTTCTTTTATTGATGTTCTTCGCTGATTACAGTTGATTACAGCAGATTACAATGGATTATTGCTCTGTTCTTCGAGTGCAACGGTAGTAATCAGGTGCAAAGTAGAGTCTGGTAGAGTATGAGCGCTTCCGAATCAAGATCCCCTTTTCTAAATGACCTGGGGCTATATTTATAGATGTAGGAGGCTGATATTTCACCTAAAATTGAGGAGACTACTTCTGGCATGTATGGGGGCCCATGCGCCCGCGTCGAGGAAATCTGGGCCCGCTTCGGGATCGATTCAAACTCCATTCGAATCGATCAAAAAATCATCCGATCGAGCTGAAATTTGGTGTGGACATTCTTCAACATGTATGCACGCTTCCGTGAAAATTTCATAGCATTTGGACTTGTAGATCTCGAGATATGGTCGATTCGAAATTGCTTTCTTCATATATTCATCCTGTTCGAATCGATCTATTCGAATCGATTGCCTGCACGTGCTCTCATGGTGATGTGGCGCGCAATCTTCGGGTCGATCCGCCTTTCACTCTGGTTTGATCGAGTCATCTCGAGATTTCGCCGCTTTTACTTGATGGATTCGATGACATCAATCGTACCTGGATTCGAACAAGGCTTCATTCGTATCGATCGTGACATGCTTCAGTCGATCGATACGAAATAACTATGTCTGGATGGATTCGAGGTGAGGCATCTATATGGATTCGAACATATCATCGTACGTGGACTTCGAAGCGGAGTGTCTTCATGGATTCGAAGAACTTCAAGTCGATGGATACGAACCAGATGGTGGCGAAGTCATCTTCGAATCGATTGATGCGAACACGATGGATTCGAACACAGGTGCTACCGATGGATACGAGGTTGTGCGTGACGATGGCTGATCGATGCGAGTCAAGGCTAACTGCTGATGGATTCGAATAGGAGTGTTGCCCATGGATTCGAGCAAGGGATATGGATACGAAAATGAGGCTCTTTCCTCCAACTTGCATCGATCATAACTTGAGCATACGGATTCGGATTGACTTGAAATTTGGAATGTTGGCTCTTATGGCTTTGCTTGTAATGTCTTGTCAATTGTGGCCTGATCCGGGCTCAGATAAAATTCATCGATATCCATGATGAACCTGCAATGTGTAATCGATATTCATGGCTAGTAATCGTTGATTTTCAGTCCACTTTTGGGTATCTCGGCTTTGCCAAAAGGTGGGATAACACTTTGCCCCCAAAACATGCCTTTTGGTAAAAGGTGTGTTTTGATCAGTCTCAAATTGAGTGCAGTGAGTTCATGTTTTATTCATAGCTGCAGTATTATAAATCTAGTTTATGGCCCTTGCCATCTTAATCAGTTGATGATGAGTCGTGATCCCGATCCAGGATCGTTTATTTTAGGTGGAGGCGGTAGTTGTTCAGGCCTTACCGTCGCTGCCCGTTCTCTGACATATTGTGGCAATCTACCACTCCTGGCATGTTCTTCCACCTCATCCTTTAGGTGGCAGCATTCGTCGGTTGTGTGCCCATCCAGCTCATGGAATAGGCAATATTTTCCAATTCTACGCTCCCACTCTGTGGTATCTCTCCTGGGTGGTTTTCGATAGGGGAGTTGCCCCTGAGTTTCAGTGTAAATTCGTTCCAGGCCTACCGCCAAATCTGTGTATTGTCTGAATCTGGGCTCTCAGAATTTCTTCCGTTTATCAGGACCAGCATGTGCGTCATCCTGCTTTCTCTTTCCTTTGTCCACCCTGGGCTATTCCCTGGCGGTTCCTTCGCCTTGTACAACGTTTATTTCCTGCCTCTCGGCTCGTGATTCCTCTAATCGAATGAATCTTTCAGTTTCATGGTAAAACTCTCCAAGATCTTGCGGTGGGTCCCTTGCCAAAGAATCTTTGAATTCGGTGCCTTCCCCAACTCCTGCCACTTCTGCCATCAAAATCATCGATGGATCCGGGCGATCTACAGAAGCCACCGTTGCATTAAATCGTAGTAGAAAATCTTTTATGGACTCTCCGGTTCTTTGTTTTATCGATGCCAAAGTCATCACACTCTTGGGTCGCGTCACGTGGACCCTAAACTGTCTCATGAAGCAATCTACAAGCTCGCCCCATGTTCTGATCGATCCAGTTTCTAATAGCCTGAACCAAAGTGCAGCCAAATCTGACAAGTTTAGAGGGAAGCATCGAGCCATCACTTCCTCGGATGCCCCCAACACTTCCATGTGCCTGATGTATCGAGTAATATGCATCGTTGGATCTGACTTCCCGTCATAAGGATCCAGCATAGGCAGTTTGAACTTTGGAGGGTTCCTTGCATTCCTGATATTCGGGGTGAACGGACTCCAACTAACTTCCTCTAGTCCTCCATTGGAAAATCCTCCTCTCATCAGTCGTCGGACTAATCCAGCCATCTTTTCATCTCCATCCTGGGGTTGCCCTCTTGGTCTTGAAGGGTATTCTGGTACGTACTCTTCGTGTGGCCCGTTAGCATCAGCGTTGGCTCCAGCTTGTTGAGCTCCATCTGTAGGCCTTCCAGCATCAGATCCTGAGGGTATGCCCCCAAGTCCTAGTTGATTGCCTTCTGGATCTGCATTCTGACCTTGAACCTGACCTTCATTGGTTTCCGTAATCCTGACTCCTTGTCCCGCACTTGCAGCTGCTGTGGTTGGTCCAACGTTTTGCACATTTGCTGCCCTCATCTGCTCGAAGAAATTCTGCAGCATCTCTTGTTGAGTCTTCATCATCCTCTCTTGCAATGAATTTGCTATAGCTTCCATTTCATCTCTGGTGATGTAAATCGAAGCTTGTCCTTCTCCAGCACCAGAGGATGCCTCTTGACTTCCTCCCTGTTGGCTTCTCTCAGCTCTTTGTCTTGTTTGTCGAGTCATTGTCGAGTCAATTTGAATCCTTCAAACTTTCAAATCTAAACTTTGAATCTGGTGTAGCGGGTGCTAGTTGCTCTCAGTGAAAGCACCAAAGTGTTTGCGCCAAAATTGGTCACAAACCCCAAGTATTGTGAAAGCACTAGTGTATGAATACAAATCAGCAATATTCAAACACAAACCACATATCTAAGCAAACAGAATATCACAATTCAGAAATAATGAACAGAAACACGAGATTTATAGTAGTTCGGCTATCTCCGGCCTACGTCCACTTCAAAGGTTTTCTTTTATTGATGTTCTTCGCTGATTACAGTTGATTATAGCAGATTACAATGGATTATTGCTTTGTTCTTCGAGTGCAACGGTAGTAATCAAGTGAAAAGTAGAGTCTGGTAGGTATGAGCGCTTCCGAATCAAGATCCCCTTTTCTGAATGACCTGGGGCTCTATTTATAGATGTAGGAGGCTGATATTTCGCCTAAAATTGAGGAGACTACTTCTGGCACGTGTGACGGCCCATGCGCCCGCGTCGAGGAAATCTGGGCCTGCTTCGGGATCGATTCGAACTCCATTCGAATCGATCAAAAAATCATCCGATCGAGCTAAAATTTGGTGTGGACCTTCTTCAACATGTATGCAAGCTTCTGTGAAAATTTCATAGCATTTGGACTTGTAGATCTCGAGATATGGTCGATTCGAAATTGCTTCCTTCATTTGTTCATCCTGTTCGAATTGATCTATTGGAATCGATTGCCTGCACGTGCTCTCATGGTGATGTGGCGCGCAATCTTCGGGTTGATCTGCCTTTCACTCCGGTTTGATCGAGCCGTCTCGAGATTTCGCCGCTTTTACTTGATGGATTCGATGACATCAATCGTACCTGGATTCGAACAAGGCTTCGTTCGTATCGATCGTGACATGCTTCAGTCGATCAATACGAAATAACTATGTCTGGATGGATTCGAGGTGAGGCATCTATATGGATTCGAACATATCATCGTACGTGGACTTCGAAGCGGAGTGTCTTCATGGATTCGAAGGACTTTAAGTCGATGGATACGAACCAGATGGTGGCGAAGTCATCTTCGAATCGATTGATGCAAACACGATGGATTCGAACACAGGTGCTACTGATGGATACGAGGTTGTGCGTGACGATGGCTGATCGATGCGAGTCAAGGCTAACTGCTGATGGATTCGAATAGGAGTGTTGCCCATGGATTCGAGCAAGGGATATGGATACGAAAATGAGGCTCTTTCCTCCAACTTGCATCGATCATAACTTGAGCATACGGATTCGGATTGACTTCAAATTTGGATTGTTGGCTCTTATGGCTTTGCTTGTAATGTCTTGTCAATTGTGGCCTGATCCGGGCTCAGACAAAATTCATCGATATCCATGGTGAACCTACAATGCGTAATCGATATTCATGGCTAGTAATCGTTGATTTTCTGTCAACTTTTGGGTATCTCGGCTTTGCCAAAAGGTGGGATAACACTTTGCCCCCCAAAACATGCCTTTTGGTAAAAGGTGTGTTTTGATCAGTCTCAAATTGAGTGCAGTGAGTTCATGTTTTATTCATAGCTGCAGTATTATCAATCAAGTTTATGGCCGTTCGAAGCCGAATCGGTATTCATTTCCGTTTGTGGAAGTCGGTAATCAAATTTTTTAGTCTCTCCGGACTATCGACGGTCACTCTGGACCCTTGCCAGGTCCATTCCAAACTTAGCGATCGAATAGAAAGATCCTATTGCACTCCGGCATTGCCTTCTATTCCTTGCACTTTGGCCTCAGTTAGGGCGTAAAGCGATGTCTTGGTCGTTTTGGACCGATCGTAGCCTCTCCGGGCTCCTGCTGGATCCCATCCTGTCACTCTCCGGTGAAGGGGAAACAGCGTTAAGTGAGTCAATCATGTCGCTCTCCGGCGAAGCGACTCACTTCTTGCACTCCGGTTCAGTGTATCTGAACATTAAGCGATGTCATGGCCTAAATCGTGGGCCGATCATAGCCTCTCTGGGCTCTTATCGAATCCCATTCCAATCACTCTTCGGTGAATGGGAAACGACGTTAAGTGAGTCGATCCTGCCGCTCTTCGGCGAAGCAACCCACCTCTTGCACTCCGGACCCCGTCTATCCGGGTAGGGTCATAAAGCGATCATTTTTATATTGGTATTTAATACTCATCCTTTGACTCTTCGGTCAAAGGTTTATTTCAAGAAATTCAAGTTTATTTATTAAATTCAGGTCCTAGATGTTCAATCTCAAACATCAGGAAAAAACTAAACATTGCCTCTCCGGGCAGATCGGTCTATCTCCATCTCAGAGCATGCCTAGGGATCTCTCCGGTTCCCGTACGTGAGTAAGTGGAGTAGCCGCTTATTCTAAAAGCAAATCTAATGAAATTATTTGACTGAAGTCCAAATCCTGAACTTGGCCCTTGCCATCTTAATCAGTTGATGACGAGTCGTGATCCCGATCCAGGATCGTTTCTGTTAGGTGGAGGCGGTAGTTGTTCAGGCCTTACCGCCACTGCCCGTTCTCTGACATATTGTGGCAATCTACTACTCCTGGCATGTTCTTCCACCTCATCCTTTAGGTGGCGGCATTCGTCGGTTGTGTGCCCATCCAGCTCATGGAATAGGCAATATTTTCTGGTTCTACGCTCCCGCTCTGTGGGATCTCTCCTGGGTGGTTTTCGATAGGGGAGTTGCCCCCGAGTTTCAGTGTAAATTCATTCTAGGCTTGCCGCCAAATCTGTGTATTGTCTGAATCTGGGCTCTTGGAATTTCATCCGTTTATTAGGACCATCATGTGCGTCATCCTACTTTCTCTTTCCTTTGTCCACCCTGGGCTGTTCCCTGACGGTTCCTTCGCCTTGTACAACGTTTATTTCCTGCCTCTCGGCTCGTGATTCCTCTAATCGAATGAATCTTTCAGCTTCATGGTAAAACTCTCCAAGATCTTGCAGTGGGTCTCTCGCCAAAGAATCTTTGAATTTGGTGCCTTCCCCAACTCCTGCCACTGCTGCCATCAAAATCATCGATGGATCCGGGCGATCTACAGAAGCCACCATTGCATTAAATCGTAGTAGAAAGTCTTTTAGGGACTCTCCGGTTCTTTGTTTTATCGATGCCAAAGTCATCACACTCTTGGGTTGCGTCACGTGGACCCTAAACTGTCTCATGAAGCAATCTACAAGCTCACCCCATGTTCTCATCGATCCAGTTTCTAATTGCCTGAACCAAAGTGCAGCCAAATCTGACAAGTATAGAGGGAAGCATCGAGCCATCACTTCCTCGGATGCCCCTAACACTTTCTTGTGCCTGATGTATCGAGTAATATGCATCGTTGGATTTGACTTCCCGTCATAAGGATCCAGCATAGGCAGTTTGAACTTTGGAGGGTTCCTTGCATTCCTGATATTCGGGGTGAACGGACTCCGACTAACTTCCTCTAGTCCTCCATTGGACAATCCTCCTCTCATCAGTCATCGGACTAATCCAGCCATCTTTTCATCTCCATCCTGGGGTTGCCCTCTTGGTCTTGAAGGGTATTCTGGTACGTACTCTTCGTGTGGACCGTTAGCATCAGCGTTGGCTCCAGCTTGTTGAGCTCCATCTGTAGGCCTTCCCGCATTAGATCCTGAAGGTATGCCCCCAACTCCTTGTTGATTGCCTTCTGGATCTGCATTCTGACCTTGAACCTGACCTTCATTGGTTTCCGTAATCCTGACTCCTTGTCCCGCACTTGCAGCTGCTGTGGTTGGTCCAACGTTTTGCACATTTGCTGCCCTCATCTGCTCGAAGAAATTCTGCAGCATCTCTTGCTGAGTCTTCATCATCCTCTCTTGCAATGAATTTGCTATAACTTCCATTTCATCTCTGGTGATGTAAATCGAAGCTTGTCCTTCTCCAGCACCAGAGGATGCCTCTTGATTTCCTCCCTGTTGGCTTCTCTCAGCTCTTTGTCTTGTTTGTCGAGTCATTGTCGAGTCAATATGAATCCTTCAAACTTTCAAATCTAAACTTTGAATCTGGTGTAGCGGGTGCTAGTTGCTCTCAGTGAAAGCACCAAAGTGTTTGCACCAAAATTGGTCACAAACCCCAAGTATTGTGAAAGCACTAGTGTATGAATACAAATCAGCAATATTCAAACACAAACCACATATCTAAGCAAACAGAATATCACAATTCAGAAATAATGAACAGAAACACGAGATTTATAGTGGTTCGGCTATCTCCGGCCTACGTCCACCTCAAAGGTTTTCTTTTATTGATGTTATTCACTGATTACAGTTGATTACAGTAGATTACAATGGATTATTGCTATGTTCTTCGAGTGCAACGGTAGTAATCAAGTGCAAAGTAGAGTCTGGTAGAGTATGAGCGCTTCCGAATCAAGATCCCCTTTTCTGAATGACCTGGGGCTCTATTTATAGATGTAGGAGGCTGATATTTCACCTAAAATTGAGGAGACTACTTCTGGCACGTGTGGGGGCCCATGCGTCCGCGTCGAGGAAATCTGGGCCCGCTTCGGGATCGATTCGAACTCCATTTAAATCGATCAAAAAATCATCCGATCGAGCTGAAATTTGGTGTGGACATTCTTCAACATGTATGCAAGCTTCTGTGAAAATTTCATAGCATTTGGACTTGTAGATCTCGAGATATGGTCGATTCGAAATTGCTTTCTTCATCTGTTCATCCTGTTCGAATCGATTGCCTGCACGTGCTCTCATGGTGATGTGGCGCGCAATCTTCGAGTCGATCCGCCTTTCACTCCGGTTTGATCGAGTCGTCTTGAGATTTCGCCGCTTTTACTTGATGGATTCGATGACATCAATCGTACCTGGATTCGAACAAGGCTTCGTTCGTATCGATCGTGACATGCTTTAGTCGATCGATATGAAATAACTATGTCTGGATGGATTTGAGGTGAGGCATCTATATGGATTCGAACATATCATCGTACGTGGACTTCAAAGCGGAGTGTCTTCTTGGATTCGAAGGACTTCAAGTCGATGGAAACGAACCAGATGGTGGCGAAGTCATCTTCGAATCGATTGATGCGAACACGATGGATTCGAACACAGGTGCTACTGATGGATACGAGGTTGTACGTGACGATGGCTGATCAATGCAAGTCAAGGCTAACTGCTGATGGATTCGAATAGGAGTGTTGCCCATGGATTCAAGCAAGGGATATGGATACGAAAATGAGGCTCTTTCCTCCAACTTGCATCGATCATAACTTGAGCATCCGGATTCGGATTGACTTGAAATTTGGAATGTTGGCTCTTATGGCTTTGCTTGTAATGTCTTGTCAATTGTGGCCTGATCCGGGCTCAGACAAAATTCATCGATATCCATGGTGAACCTGCAATGCGTAATCGATATTCATGGCTAGTAATCGTTGATTTTCAGTCAACTTTTGGGTATCTCGGCTTTGCCAAAAGGGGGGGATAAGGGTTATCTTATTCAAACTTAATTTTAAAACCTCACACAATTGACTAATACTAAGCAAGTTATGTTTTGGATTCCTAACTAGCAAAACATTAGAAATAGTTGGAGTTTTAGAGTTACTTACATTGCCGATGCCAATCACATATCATTTTGAGTTGTCTTCAAAGTTTATCGATCCACCATCTTTATAGACTATAACTTTCAAGATCTTCAGATTTCCAGTCATGTGTCTTGAATATCCACTATCCAGTATCCACTTATCCTTCTTGATTGTGATATTTGATTTTCAAATGTCTGCTCACCATCAGCCATATAACAAAGTTGTTTCTATAGTTCAAAATAATACCTTTCCAAGAAATCAAGTGACTTTTCAAAACAATTAGTTTCTAAAAACATATTGGTTTCACAAAATTGTTCTTCCGCAAAATTGTTAAAAATATTACTAGCCATTTAAACTTTTCAAAAATCAAATTACGAGTTTTTGAAAATTTAGTGCTCTTATACCAAATGTGGATTGTAGAATTATGGATCTTAAGGCTAATTAAACACTGGAGGGGGGTGAATAGTGTTTTCTATTTTTTATGAATCTTTTTAAAATTCTTTCAAGACTGTTATTAACCAATGTAGAATCAACAATCATAAATGAAAATGCAGATAAGTATAAATACAGTAAAGTAAAAAGTAAAGAATTAGAGAGATCACACCAGGATTTTTATACTAGTTCGAAGTTACCCCACATCCAGTCCCGTACAATTGCTTGTACAGATTTCTTTTTAAATGCCAATCTTTAAACAGCTAGAAGGTGAACCCAATTGCAATCTTAATTCCGAGGCTACAAGACACACTTTCCTTATTTTTTGAGCTTAGGGTACATCCATTTGTTTTGGATGGGCTACAAGCACACCCAATTGATTTGAACGGGCTAGAATCACATCGAAGCAAATACAACTAGAGTTTGATGGTTTCTCCAAAGATAATTTCTTGATCTTTGGTTACAATAAATCCTATAGCCACTTGGATAGCACTTTGATCTTTGATTGAGAGAGAAATGATTAAAATCAGTGAGTGAATAGTAGAGAATCAATACAATGAAGATTGAATTGATTCTGGTTGAATTTGAGAAGATTTGAATATATTTTTTACTAGAAATTTTGGCAGAGTAAGAGTAGAGAAGATAATAAGAAAGTAGTTTTTAAAATTTCGTTTGAAAACCCCTACATATAGAGATTAAACAGACATATCCATTTCCGAAGAGTTACGACTAATAGACACTTCATTTTAAAATTTGAATTTCAAAATTTGCGGTATGTATGTCGACATATCATCTGCCTATATGTCGACATAGGCTAGTGTAATTTGAAAACTTGTTTAGTTTAAAATGTTTTGAAAATTCTATACTATGTAAAATAATTTAATACTTTGTAAAATAGTTTAAACATAGTTTATAAACATTTTAACCTTTGAAATTTTTTTATAATTTTTTTTTATAATTTTTATTTTATTTTAAAGATGAGGATTAGAAAATGAGAAATAGATATCAAAGATTGCTGTCAAGGATGTTAACAATATTTTATGACTTTATAAACTGTACTATAGTCCCGAGATCTTCATATCTTGATCTTCATACTCATGAGTCATCATGTTCATCCTTTGAGTCTTTATATGTACAGTCTTAGATTCAACACCTGTATAATATCTTGCACTATATACTATATAACTTGACAAAACATGAATATCCATATTTTATATGAATGTGTTATTATTATCAAGGTTGTTATCATCAAAATCAATAACTGAGGTATTAATAATTAGTGCTTTCCTTTAATAAATAATTCATACAAAATAGAAAATTGATGGAATAAATTACAAATAAATTCACCAAAAATCTCTTTTAGCATATTTTATGTAACGACCAGCTATTTTGAACCATTCAAATCGACAATAATCCACACATGTTAGACTTGAATAATGCAAAATAGAAGATTGTAATAAAATTTGGAGCAAATAAAATCATTCACAGAATCACAGATACAGAAATATCAGAATAACTCGCAGCGGAAATAAAATAAATAATGGTTCATGAAGCCACTAAAATACAGAGTCTCAAAAAAAAGATACAAAATACATAGTCTGAAAACCAATACAGTTCTGAAACAAGTACAATAGGA
The DNA here is from genome assembly GCA_030737815.1 of Allium fistulosum. Taxonomy (NCBI): domain Eukaryota; kingdom Viridiplantae; phylum Streptophyta; class Magnoliopsida; order Asparagales; family Amaryllidaceae; genus Allium; species Allium fistulosum. Next base: position 517,092,931 of record CM060903.1, on the reverse strand, counting down.
ATCCAAATACATAAGTCTCTAATACAAATGCTGAAATAGAACGACTGAAACTGAAATAGATAGATAACTAGATAAGCAAAAACTCCAGTGATTCCTAGCTCCAGAAAAATGAAATCCAAAGCTGTGAATACTCAGGCTGACCCGAGCGTAAATAAAACACAAACACTCGAGTCAGGACATACATACTTATACAATGTAAACCAACTCAAGTGAACTGTAATAAAGGTACAAGTAACTTAAAGAATGCTTGGGATCGCCCATTCTTTAAGGATCCGTTAAACTATCTACTATGTAGTAATATTCGCTATTATAATAATGTCTAATATAAAATAAACATACTTTTTAATAGCGTCAAGGGGTTACCCATATAGCCCTTAACACGTAATAGTCCCAGTAGTCTATCCAGTATTAGCATACTCCCAAAATGGGGGCTACCCTCGATACTCCACATGCTATGGGAGAAATCACAGCTCGTAGTAAAGCTCGCTATGGTAGGTGACATGGCACACAAGGCAATGCCAGGGTAGATATACCAATTACGCACACGGACTGATGGAAACGCATAGCAGCCACTACCGCTCCACCTCGAACAACACTCCCAAATCAAGGGGTGCACCCAAACAATCACAAAGTAATAGAATGGTATCGAAGAAGTGTGTCCGATAAGAGGTGCTACCTCACTGGTCCAAGATCGCTCCTGTTTTAGCCACCTTATGCCAACTCACGGGAGTTGGGTCCACGTATATACCTTAGGATCGTTGCCACGATCCTACTTCATTCTGGAAACTCCACCGCGTACATAGTTGTCAAAGTGGTTTTCGGTATCAACAGGGAGTATGTCCATATCCGATCCCAGTCTCTTTAACAACCAATCGTTATTATAACCCGTGGTTATAAATTTAAAAACAGTTTATATTTCAAATCAAAATACTTCATTTAAACCATTTAAAAGTAAAGTCATTATACCTTTATATCAAATATTCAATTCCCAAAAATTTAGCCTTTTCCGAGTTCATTTATTCACTTAAAAACAATAAAACATAAAAATTCCAGCTTTCACAGCATTTAAAAAGTGCTGCGCTAAGTTATATTTGAAAACAATTCAATTCAGCAAAGACAGCATTTATAAACTGCTGTAATAGTTCAGTTTTAAAGGAAAAATAGTTCAATTCAGAAAAGACAACATTTACAGAACTGCTGTAATAGTTCAGTTTCAAGTTAAAGGTTTTTAATTCAATTTAGCAAAGACAGCGTTTCAAAACTGCTGTAGTAGTTCAGTTTTAAACAAAAATCATATTTCAGCCTACTGCAGCACTTAACAAGTGCTACAATAGCCCCTTCATTAGTTTCAGTTTTAAATTTAGTTCCTGCCACTACAGCACTTACCAAGTGCTGTCATAGCCTTAGTTCATTTAAATCTTTTAGTTCGTTTATGCAACCACAGCACTTACAAAGTGCTGTAGATTCTACTTAGTTCAGAATTAGTTCATTTCCAGAAATGATAGCATTTCTGAAGTGCTATTGATTGAATTTCCAGGTTTTAAATACAATTCCAGCCATAAATAAACTTCAATTGAAATCATTTAAACTTATAAAAAATCATATTTTTCCACATTAAAATGTTCATTTAAATCCTTTAACTTATGGTTTTTATAAAGAAAATTTTACAAATAAAAATCAAATTTTTCCAAAGTTCACTTATTAAATTCAAGTGTGTCAATTCCCATTTTCATTTTTAACAATTTACTTCAACACTTAAATTTAAATCTCCATTTTCACCATTTAAAACTTAATTTTCATTTTTAATTTAATTAACTTAAATTTCATTTAAAAATCAAATCAAAATTTCCAAATTAAGTTACACTTTAAAATCACAATTTCTATCCACTTATTTTACATTTATCACATAGAAAAATCATTTCCACTTTAATAAATCATTTAAAATTCAATTTAAATTAGTTTAACATATATATTTTATTTTAAAATACTTGAAAATTTCTAGAAAATTATATAAAATAACCATGGGTCTATATAATATTTTCTAGCCTAAGTCAAGTGATACGGATAATATATCATTTCAATCCATAGTTTACAAAGAAAATCCGGGTTTTATCATTTCAAACCCGCAATCCCAAGTAAATAAAATTTAAATAAAAGTCGGTCAGGCTTATCATTTCAGCCCATAACGATCTTTCCCTATTCTAAAGACAGTTCGGGTATGTATCATTTCAACCCATAGTGATTCTATTCTACAGGGAACTTGTAGTGTGATAAACAGATATAAACGAACAGTTTAACAATATACAATAGTAACAGGTGATATGACATGAAATTTACAGGTTTAACATCATACATAAATAATCACAGGCAGTTATAGCATCATTTATAAATCTACACATTCAAATGTTCTCGCTTCACAATTGCATAAGTATATAGTGTCGTGTGAGATTTACTCACCTCTAAATGCTGGAGATTGCAATACAACTGACACAACAGAATCAAGAGCACAAAGACAAGACTATGGATTTGAGTGGAGAGCGAGATCCAATGCTACAACTCTTGTGTTACAACCCAAAACAAAAATCAAAACAAACCATAAATTTCAATACACTTGAAATGGAATAACTTTTAAATGAAAGGAGATATGAATGCCAAATCTTTTGCCTTGGTTCCTCTATTATTATTTTCAGCCTAGGGATGTTGTTTGGCTCTGGTTTGAATAGGGAATGGCTCGGTTTTGGTCATGTAAAGGGTCGGGTACAAGCTAGAAGATGTAGAGGAGTTACACCATGTAGAATAGGAAGAGTTTTTAGGCAAAACATTGTTTTTGTTCATCCAAATGGGCTCGGCCATGGGCAATTGGGTCAGGTCAGAGGGGTATGGGTCAGGTCAGTGGGAGGAAAGGTGTGTGGTGGTCTGGCCAGAGGTGGTGGAGGTAGCCTAAGGTGGTGGTGGTGGTGGAAAGTGGAGCGGTGAAGCAAATAGTGGTCAATAACATGTTTTAAGTCTTAGGTTGCATTTTTGAGGGGTTTAGTCACCATGGTGGGCTCGGCCATGGTCAAGGCCTGGGGTGTAGGTGGTGGTGATGGCAGGGAAGAGATGTAGGGGGTGGTGGTGGTCATGGCCATGGCAAACAAGGGTGGTGGCCGAGCTAAATAGGCAAGAGAACAAGGCAAAATATTGAAAATCAATAGGAAAAAGAAGAAGAAAAAGTATAGAAACAAAGAAGCCATTACCAAATCTTTTGCTCAGATCTGAAGTGGTCGAATTGTGAAATGAAAAGTGAGGTGTTTCACGTGAAAAAATAAATAAAAGTCACGGCCAAAGAGAAATGGGGAGGTTATGGCAAGTGAGAAGACTTTAGGAGGTGAAAGGACTTCGGTTTCTAAAGCATTTTAAACTCTTCATATTTCTTTTTCTTTTTAATTTTATATAAACAAAATAAACTCAGAAATTTACTTTAAAAACTGAAACAAAGTATTATAAAATAAAATTAAATATTTAAATTTAAAGAAATGGAAAAAGAATTACATAAATTACTTAAAAATTGAAAACAGTGTCCAGAAATTACAAATAAATCACCACTGACTTTGGAAAATTATTTACTTTATTTTAAAAATATTCTAAAACAAAATTTGAAATAAAATGATTTTAAAACATTTTCAAAGTGAAATAAATAATTAAATTCAGAGAAAATAGCAAAAGAACTGAAGAAATTGTTTAAAAATAGGAAACAGAACATGAAAATTACAACAAAATACCATTAATTCTAGAAAATTTTCTACTTCACTATAAAAAATATTTTAAAATGAAATAAATTCAAATAAAAATAATTTCAAAATATTGGGTTGTTACATTTTACCTCCTGTAAACATTTCAGGTCAAGATAATTAATTTTCTTATTTATAATTGACTAACCCAAAATTAACCATTTTTCCAACTTAGAAATTCATAAAATATTCATTTTAACTCCAAAAATTATGAAATTAAAAAATCATCTCTATTTCATCATGAAGCCTATCATATCAAAATTTCGAGGTATTTATATGTAATTAGACCATGTTTTACCTTAAAACATGAACAAATTCACCTTACTTAAATTTAAAGCTTTTATTTTAATTTTCAAATTAATTTGAAAATCTGTATTATAACATTTATAATATTTTTCTTATTTTAAATTTAACTTTTAAATTTAAAACTTTTATTTTGATTTCAAAACAGATTTTAAAAATTAGCCCAAAGCCAAAATCAGTTTGCCTTCATATTTGGGATAACCTTTAGGCTTACGTCATCCTTTCGAGCTAGGCTAACAGCCAGGTAGGGCAGAATATTTGAATATCCAAACTCAACCTTAGACACTACTTTTCTAGACACCATACTATATGGGTTGGCTTTAATAGGTTTAGGCTTAATGCTGCTAATTTAGACCCCATAGGTTATTTGGCTCTGATACGATTGTTGAAACTGGGCAAGCACACAGCGGGGTAAATGGGTAAATTTCAAAAAAAAATCCATTATTGGATCTTTAACGAGCCCATAAAGCCTAAATTTATTTAGATATTATCTAATTTTATTTTCAATAAAATCAATATTTTATTTAATTAATAAGTAAGTATTACTTATTATTATATTTATATTATATATAATATATATATGTACACACATAAGTATGTGCATGCATGTGCAACATAAATAGCGTACATGGTTTAACATGACTGTGTATAAGTGTTGGGATTTACACTGCAACGGACATGTTAGCTCCTCTATATACATGTGTGTTCTCTAGTATATAAGTGGTGTGTGTGTATATGTTAATGTGTACATTATAAAATTATATATATACAACTATATATATAATGCAACTAATTATACAATGTATTTATTTATATATAAATGTATATATATACTTCATTATAATAATAAAAAAACTATAAATGATAATATAAAATAATTACAAGATTGAATTCAAATTTAAAATTCAATTTTGAATTTATCTCTAAATAGACTTAATAAAATTTAGTAACTACAAAATTAAAATTTAATATACTAAAATTTGAATGAATATCTATATAATGTTTATAGTCATTTCAAAATCATTTTTTATTTTATTTATATATGTATATGTATATGTATATGTATATGTATATACGTATTAAAATATTATATATAAATACTATATGGACACATAATACATACATATAAATATGTTTTATGTAATTCAATTATATAAATATATACATTAGCATATACGGCATAACTTTTTCCCTTTTTTCAGTTTAAAATTGTTTTGGTTAAAAAAAATGTTTTTAGTTATTGATTTCCGTACGGAAATCAAAAACAAATAATTTTTTAATTTTTGAAAACAATATAAACTAACATATATTTAATAAAATATTTTCATAATTTTATACCTCGTAATAACTTGGTGTTCAGTTGTAATTAATTAAAGTTAATAATAGTGATTTAATTGATTAAAATTTATTTTTAAATATTAAATGAGAATAATTTTAGAATTTTATTTGAGAACATTGTAATTTAATAATATAGCAATTAATAATGTAATGACCTGGATTTTTCGACCCTCGAAAATCGACACCAATACGTCCACTGTATTGCGCCGAGCAATCGAATGTCGAAAAAATCGATTGTTTGGGAAAAAGAAAGAAGGAAGAAGATAAGGAGAAAACTAAATAACATAGAATCTCATAGCGGAACGAATAATCTAAAATATACATCAAATCTTTACATAAACAAACTGTAATATATGTATATTCAAAACATCAATCACAATATACTAACCTATTTCAGCCTGGACAGTTATAACAGAATGTCCCCACAATTGCTGATAAATACAACAACGAATGCAGCAGAAAAATAACCATCTACGTGAATACGTCTTTGGGCCTCCACCTCATCTCCTGATGCTCCAAGCATCCAACTAAATCTGTAATATGCTCGATCTGACTCGAGCATTATAAAAAAATAATACCCGGGTCAGTCTAGAAAACCAACGTGAGAAAAACACACCTAACTGGATTTTAAAGTTATATAAAAATCTTTGAAATCTAAAGTATCTCGTAAGACCACGCCGCACATAAACATGGATGGGTTTTTACCTTACGATAACCAAAACATTTCTTGTAGAAAATCCATTTATATTATAATAATATCTAGGGGTTAAAGTAAAATATGAGTATAGCTGAAATGCTTGCATCTCACGTTTCAGCATAGTTAAGCACAACTAATTCAGTATGCCGCTTATTAGAGAATGGATTCCATACAATGACTGGGCTACTGGAGTACCGCCTGTCACGGTGCATCTCTAGATAAAATAACATAAAGGACCTCGCCTGGATCCCCTGCCAACACAGGACCAGCCTACTACTTGACAAGTTGTACCGAATATGATCACCCCTTCGTTAATGGGCCCCGAAGCATACAAATGAGAGATAATAGCGACTCTAGATAGATTTGATAATATCCTACTTGGGAGCGACCCACTTAGCCCTGCGGCATCTCCCCAGTTTTAGTCATTCTCGGTTGATGAGGCTTGAGGCTACTTTTTACCTTTAATATAGCACTTCCCACTTGGAATGCTAATACTGCCTTCTAAGCAACAATGCAAAACCAGCATTCATCCATTCAAGTTTGTTCTGGGACTGAATGAAACACTTGAGAGCTCCGTCTTCAAATCCCATCATCTTCAAGATGTCTTCACTTTTAAACGCTTAAGTTGGATCGAAGTGGTTTTCTAATAACATATCTGATCTCGGTCTCATCGAAACGTTCGATAATTCCTCGTAAACTCAACCTTGGTTCTTTAGGAAATAAACAGTCAAAAATAAGATCGGAGATCACCTCCTAACCATTAGTGGATTGATTTCCTTATCATTGTCCTAGAAGAATGAAACAAGATTTGTACGCACAGTACAACATCATTGGAGATAACTGTGCCATATAACTCACATGTTCTCCTAGATATTTCCAAATTTACGTTTGGGTCTAATTTCGATAGTCGGTTATTTAACTACCGAATAATAAACATTCAATCATGGATTTATTTCATAGGGAAAACCAACATTGGTTAAGCACATAAGCAATCACTAGTCTCCTTTAATAAATCTTTCATTCATAAATATCACTTTGTAAATTACTTATATATAAATACCTTTATAAAGATATACTCGCAAATCCCTATATTTCAATACTTAGAAAATATTTATATACTTATCTCAATGGTATAAGTATATTCATAAAACTGAGAAAGATTTTCTTATTATTCGATTCAAAAATCATTCATGATGTCTTTATAATTTTCTAAAACCATTTATAAACCATTTTATAAAACTCCTGGAACCATTTATAAAACTTCTTTTATACATTCCAATCATTTATAAATCCTTTTTTATACATTTTTAAAACTCATTTATAAACCCTTTATAAATCCATAAAACCCTTTACAAAACTCCTTTTGTAAACCTATAAACCTATTTTTTTAAACTTGTTTATAAATATCTAACCATTTATAAAACTCTTTCGCCTTGTAAATAATCTTCCTTAAGTCTTAAACTATTTTATAAATTTCCCTTATAAAATCCAGGTCCATTTATAAAATTCAACTTATGAATCTCGAACACATTTATAAATGAATAAGGATCATTCACTTCTAAAACAGTATTATATAAAAATAATTATTAAAATTAAACATTATGAATAAATAGATAATTATCATTAATCTTAAACATCCTAAAATAATAATTAATCATTTCATAAATAATAAAAATGAAGCTTTACCCTTATTATAAATAATAATATTTTATTTTCAAAACCCTATTAATAAATCCTTATTATTAATTTCAAACTGTAATTATCATTAAATGATTACTTCTTCAAGATATTAACATTTTGATAAATACTTTAAAACAATATTAACTATAAGCAAATAACTTTTAAAATAGTAATAATATAATTAAATAACTTTAGAACAATATTAATATAATTAAATAATTTTAAAACAATATTAAATATAATAAAATAACTTTAAAACAATATTAAATATAAATAAATAATCTTTAAAACAATATTAAATATAAATAAATAATCTTTTAAAAATAATATATTTTTGAAACTCAATTTTGGATTTAAAATCATTTCTTATGTCAAAACCAATTCCAACTCAATGGTAATTATAGCATTCTAAAAATGCAAATTTGAGGCCAATAGCCACCTAATGCTCAACCAATATTGACATTGGATTTCTATTACTACTGCATTTTAGTTTTCAAACATATAAAATGTCATAACCCACATTTTCAAAAATCAGGTTTATTATCCAATAATTCATATGACTGGAATATTATTGAAATCAATTCAACAATAACGGGGAATCTCGTTGGATCCCGCTAACATGTCCCCCTGCATCACAGCTCATATATATTAGCACATATATATGTAATCAAAATCAACAGTGGTGAGGAATCCCGTTGGATCCCTCCAACCTGTTTCCCCTACATCACAACGTCATATAATCATAAAATATAAATCAACTGCTTTGAGACGAGATTCGTATACAAAGGGTCATCCGCTCTTACACGGGAATGTAATAGGGTCTCATTCGCTCTAGGGATGGGAAAATATCTAAACCAACAATATAAAACAGTATATCATCCAAACAATTATTCGACAATCTTTATCGCCTATATATCATACTAGTTAACCAAAAGGATGAGTTTAACCCAACGAAACTTGAGTTTTCGCTGGCGCGTTCTGGCTCCATCTAAATTCGAACGACGTTCGAATTCAGCTAAAATTCAATAAGCTCCAATCGTCACCAATTCAAATCCATAGCCTAAATCTCGTCAATACGAACCTAACGTTGAAGACCACGGGTTAAACGGACTCCGTTTGGGGAAGTTAAACAATTTTAAAACTCACACTTTCTAATTTATAAATCAAACGACCAATATTTAAAAAAAATAAAAAAAATCTCACCCACTATAGCCCATCAAGCCTAAACTACCATATTAACAAGTGCATGCTTATATTCTTCACCCTACCATTCCCTGTACACATTTTGTTTCCCTTCATGTTTCATGAACGCATGCATTTTTTCCTTTTTTTGTTTTGCAACTTGCTCAACACACACCACACACATGCATGCAATCACGCACACATACATTCCACACACACACACAGCCAATCAAATTACAGCACAAAGCCTAAACCCCAAAACCATCACCCAATACTCGCGGCTGCATCTATCTTCCAATATTTCTCATGCGTGCTCTCTTTCCTTCTCCTATAATTTTTTCTTTTTTTCATGTTGCTGTGTAAATTTTTTTTGTTCTGTGAAAATGTGTCCATGCACATGTATTAAATGAATGTGTGTGTCTTTTTAACTTGTAGAGGTGAAATGAAACAAAAAAATGTGTATTTTCATATAGAGAAAATTGAAATGTATGTGGAATGTTTTGTTGTGTAAACATTTTCATGCAAGAAGAAGAATATGAAATGTCAAAATGAATCTCCTTCCATGTCCATGCATGTGTCTACGTATATATAAAATCTATAATTACTTAATATGTGAGCACTAGTAGAAATATGGCAGAGGTATGGATGAATATGTGTGAAGTGATGGAGTATGGTGAAAAGAATAGTGAACGTGAGAAAGATTTGTGTGCATGCATGTAATTTAAGTTTTGAAAATGTAAGATTTTGCGGTACCCCTCCATACAATAACATGTTTACGTACGAGCCGCGAATGACGTAAATAAAAATACGATCGCGCACAACATTATGAGACGATCATTAAACAATAATAAAATAGACATGTTAACTTATTCTTTTAGGTTTCGAAAGTACAGACGTTTGCTGCAAAAAGCATCAAAAGAAAATTTCATTATTTTCAAAATTAAAAATTATGAAAAAATTCTATAAATTAAATTAAAAATACATCATTAAAAATTAGGTCTTAATTTGAAAATAGATTTTATTATAATTTAAATTTGAATCTGAATATTTAAACAAATTAAATATTCAATTTTGAAGATGCAAAAATACAGGTCGTTACATTCTCCCCCCTCCCCCCCTCAAAAAAAAATTTCGTCCCCGAAATTAATAAGGCAAGAAAAATGCCCTAAACCCATTAACTTTTCAAAACCAATTAGTTGAAACTTGTTATTAAATTTTCTAACTTCAAAATTTTCAGAAAATTCGACAGCGTCTCCTTTGCACGGCTTGATCGGAACAACTATAAATCGTCACTACGGACCAAACCAGCAAAAGAAAACAAATGCGAAGTGGCTCAATCATAAAACCATCAAATCAAACAACAATTTAAACATGTACATTTTTGTCAGAAAACCACGTTTTACTTATGAAATCAAAGGCATTAACCTAGCTCTTGCTTCTATATATCTGCATTTTATTTACCAATGATATCCAATCATATACTCCAGAATCATATTATTTTGCATTTTAAATTTTCAACATTTAATTTACTAAAGCCCATACGATGTACATATATCATCTGTATGCAATATAAAATCCGATCGCTCACTCGATCATATAATTTCACTTCTGAACTAGTACCGTTCACATGACTACTCTAGTGCGAACTTAGATCTAGTTTCCTGAATAGAAACTGCCATTCTTCTTGCATAGCCATATACTATGATAGAGAATTGCAGAATCAATCAAAAATCCATATCCAATGTTCGTCGTTGAAAATTGAGTGCAAAATCCTAACTCGGACCGATGTAAAGCATCTCGAAATCTTGTACTCGATCTGGATCAAACCATTATGCGAATAAAATAATATACGTCCAACTTACGTATTTATTTCAATTGATTTCTTAGCTATCCCAAATTCTTTTTATCCACCTTCATTTCATTCTCATTCATTTTATTCACATTCAATTGATCTATATTCAATTATTCACATTGCTTTATTCACATTCACTTATTACTTAGTATATTTCTTTCAATACTAATGTCACTTAAGAACCATTGCATCAAATTTTATTAAGTTTATTATAAACATTTTATACAACACTTCCTATTTTTTCTATCGCTTCACAACTTAAGCCCTATTCGTTTTTCATCAAATCCAATTTCATTTAACTCAATTCATTGTTCAATTTTAATACCTCAATTCTATCAACAAACAGTCCAAAACCATATTCCATTCACTAATTTATTTAATTAGCTCATTTCATTAATCCGTTCTAAATCACAATCAATTCCATTTTCAAAAATCATTTCATTTAATTTAACTTAGATTGGATTTCTTTTCATAATTCACTTTATTCAATTTAAGTTAAATTCCATCTCATAGTTCAATTTCAAATTTACTTTTTTTTAATATTCATATTCAACAATTTAAAACATTATTTTAACTTACTTATTCTCAAACTTAATGAAAATTCCAGAGTTTAAACACTAGTTTCTTATTTCAACTATTTTGATGCAATACTATAAATAATCCTTGGTATTCCAAATCATACCTTAGAATTTTAAATCAAAACTAGTTCTACCAAAACAAACTCCAATGGTAGCAATTCCTTTCTTCGAAACCCGAAAATGAACGTCGATGATGCTGCAGTCATCATCGAAATTATTTTCCAACGACCAAAGTGAGTTCAGTGTTTTTATTTCTTTTAAATTCCATTTTAAGATATTTCCATTCAAAAATATTTTCTAAATAATATTATTATTATTTTCCAATATTTTAAAAAAACCATTTCTAAGACAAAAAGAATTTAAATTCTAAAATTCCCAGCTTCTAAACCCTTTTTATTTAATAACCGCTTTTATAAATCATTTTTACATAATTTCACTATGGTTATATAAAACGAATTCTTAACGGTTTACCTTGTTTGCAATATAATAATAACAACTTTTGTTAGTACACAAACAACAAATGATGAATGATAATAATCAAAAATTATCATCCACTATAAACCAATCACACCATATATACTATAATAATTCCTGTAAAATTATCTCTTTATATATAAAACATAATCAAGGTAAAATTATTTCATTTACCCAATTTCAAAACAATACCATGTCGAATTGTTCTGTTCAAGTGTTTCGAGATCCCTATCAATAACGTTAATTACTCATATTGACCAGAATCCATAAGCCACTCAATAGATCAACCAACACAATATAAAACAATTTTTATATCACCAACAAATACGCGCTCATACACACACACACACTTAAACTCATTCTAGGGTGCTACTGACCTATCTCTAATGAGAACACCACCAAAGCCAAGATTCTCGCTTAAACTTTGTCTCTGATACCAAATGTAACGACCAGGATTTTTCGACCCTCGAAAATCGACACTAATACGTCCACTGTATTGCGTGCCGAGCAATCGAATGCCGGAAAACCCGATTGTTAGGGAAAAAGAAGAAGGAAGAAGATGAGGAGAAAATTAAACAACACAAAATCTCACAGCGGAACCAATAATCTATAATATACATCAAATCTTTACATAAACAAACTGTATATATGTATATTCAAAACATCAATCAAAGTATACTAACCTATTTCAGCCTGGACAGTTATAACAGTCTGTCCCCACAATTGCTGATAAATACAACAACGAATAAAGCGGAAAAATAACCATCTACGTGAATACGTCTCTGGGCCTCCAACTGGTCTCTTGAAGCTCAAAGCATCCAACTAAATCTGTAATTTGCTTGGTCTGACCCGATCATTATAATAACATAACACCCGAGTTAGTTTGGAAAACCAATGTGAGAAAAACACACCCAACTGGATTTTAAAATTATATTAAAATCTTTGAAATCAAAAGAATCTCGTAAGACCACGCCGCACATAAACACGGATGGGTTTTTAGCTTACGATAACCAAAACATTTCTTATAAAAAGTCCATTTATATTATAATAATGTCTAGGGGTTAAAGTAAAATATGAATATAGCTGTAATGCTTGCATCTCACGTTTCAGCATAGTTGGGCACAACTAAATCCGTACGGTGCTTATTGGAGAATGGATTCCATACAATGACTGGGCTACTGGGGTACCGCCCGTCACTGTGCATCTCTAGATAAAATAACACCGAGGACCTCACTTGGATCCCCTGCTAACACAGAACCGGCCTACCACTTGACTAGTAGTACTAGATATGATCACCCCTCCGTTAATGGGCCTCGAAGCATACAAATGAGAGATAGTAGCGACTCTAGATAGGTATAATCATACCCTACTAGGGAGCGATCCACTTAGCCCTGCTGCATCTCCCATGTTTTAGTCATTCCCGGTTGATAAGGCTTGAGGCTACGCTTTACCTTTTATATAGCACTTCCCACTTGGAAGGCTAATACTCCCTTCCAGGCAACAATGTAATACCAACATTCATTCATACAAGTTCGCTCTGGGACTGAACGAAACACTTGAGAGCTCCGTCTTCAAATCCCATCATCTTCAAGATGTCTTCACTTCGAAACGCTTAAGTTGGATCGAAGTGGTTTTCAGATAACATATCCAATCCCGATATCTTCGAAAGAACATTCGATAATTCCCTGTAAACTCAACCCCGGTTCTTTAGGAAATAAACAGTCAAAGATAAGATCAGAGATCACCACCTAACCGTTAGTGGACGGATTTCCTTATCATTGTCCTAGAAGAACAAAATGAGATTTGTACACACAGTACAACATCATCGGAGATGACTGTGCCATATAACTCATGTGTTCTCGTAAATATTTCCAAAGTTACATTTGGGTCTAATTTCGATAGTCGGTTATTTAACTATCGAATAACAAAAATTCTACCAGGGATTTATTTCATAGGGAAAACCAACATTGGTTAAGCACATAAGAAATCACTAGTCTCCTTTAATAAATCTTTCATTCATAAAAATCACTTTGTAATTATAAATACCTTTACAAAGATATACTCGCAAATCCCTATATTTCAATACTTAGAAAATGTTTATATACTTATCTCAATGGTATAAGTATATTCAAAAAACTGAGAAATTTCTTTTTATTTGATTCAAAAATCATTCATGATCTCCTTATAATTTTATAAAACCATTTTATAAAACTCTTGGAACCATTTATAAAACTTATTTTATACATTCCGATCATTTATAAAAAAAAATTTGTACATTTCTAAAACTCGTTTATAAACCCTTTATAAATCCATAAAGCCCTTTACAAAACTCCTTTTATAAACCTATAAACCTATTTTTTTTAAACTTGTTTATAAATATCTAACCATTTATAAAACTCTTTCCCCTTGTAAATAATCTTCCTTAAGTCTTAAACTATATTATAAATTTCGCTTATAAAATCCAGGTCCATTTATAAAATTCAACTTATGAGTCTCGAACACATTTATAAACGAATAAGGATCATTTACTTCTAAAATAGTATTATATAAAAATAATAATTAAAATTAAACATTATGAATAAATAGATAATTATCATTAATCTTAACATCATAAAATAATAATTAATCATTTTAGAAATAATAAAAATTAATCTTTAGTCTTATTATAAATAATAATATTTTATTTTCAAAACCTTATTAATAAATCCTTATTATTAATTTCAAACTATAATTATCCTTAAATAATTACTTTTTCAAGATATTAAAATTTTGATAATTACTTTAAAACAATATTAACTATAAGCAAATAACTTTTAAAATAGTAATAATATAATTAAATAACTTTAGAACAATATTAATATAATTAAATAATTTTAAAACAATATTAAATATAATAAAATAACTTTACAAAAATATTAAATATAAATAAATAATCTTTAAAACAATATTAAATATAAATAAATAATCTTTTAAAAACAATATATTTTTGAAACTCAATTTCGGATTTAAAATCATTTCTTATCTCAAAATCAATTCCAACTCAATGGTAATTATAGCATTTTAAAAATACAAATTTGAGGCCAATAGCAACCAAACGCTCAACCAATATTGACATTGAATTTCTATTACTACTGTGTTTTAGTATTCAAACATATAAAATGTCATAACCCACATTTCCAAAAATCAGGTTTATTATCCAATAATTCATATGACTGGAATATTATTGAAATCAATTCAACAATAATGAGGAATCACGTTGGATCCCGCCAACATGTCCCTCTGCATCACAGCTCATATATATTAGCACATATATATGTAATTAAAATCAATAGTGGTGAGGAATCCTGTTAGATCCCTCCGACCTGTTTTCCCTGCATCACAACGTTATATAATCATAAAATATAAATCAACCGCTTCAAGGTGGGATTCGTATACAAAGGGTCATCCGCTCTTACACGAGAACGCAATATGGTCTCATTCGCTCCAAGGGCGGGAATATATCCAAATCACCAATATAAAACAGTATATCATCCAAACAATCATTCGACAATTTTTATCAACTATACATCATACTAGTTAACCAAAAAGGTGAGTTTAACTCACCGAAACTCGAGTTGTCGCTAGCGCGTTTTGGCTCCATCTAAATTCGAACGACGTTCGAATTCAACATAAAAATCAATAAGCTCCAATCATCACCAATTCAATTCCATAGCCTAGATCTCATCTATACGAACCTAACGTCGAAGACCACGGGTTAAACGGACTCCGTATGGGGAAAATTCACTATTTCTAATTTATAAATCAAACGACCAATATTTAAAAAAATAAAAAAATCTCACCCACCAAAGCCCATCAAGCCCAAACTACCATATTAACATATGCATGCTCATATTCTCCATGCTACCATTGCCTGTACACATTTTTTTTCCCTTCATGTTTCATGAATGCACGCATTTCTTCCTATTTTTTGTTTTTTTTGTTTTACAACCTTCTCAACACACACCACACACAAGCATGCAATCACACACACACACAGCCAATCAAATTACGGCACAAGGCCTAAACCCCAACACCATCACCCAATACTCGCGGATGCACCTATCTTCCAATATTTCTCATGCATGCTCTCTTTCCTTCTCCTTCATTTTTATTTTTTCTTCATGCTGTTGTGTAAAAAAAAATTTGTGCCATAAAAATGTGTCCATGCATGTGTATTAAATGAATGTGTCTGTGTCTTTTTAGCTTGCAGAGGTGAAATGAAACAAAAAAATGTGTCTTTTCATGTAGAGAAAATTGAAACGTATGTGGAATGTTTTGCTGTGTAAACATTTTCACGCAAGAAGAAGAATATGAAATGTCAAAATGAATCTCCTTCCATGTCCATGCGTGTGTCTACGTAAATATAAAATCTATAATTACTTAATATGTAAGCAATAGTAGAAATATGGCAGGGGTATGGGTGAATGTGTGTGAAGTGATGGAGTATGGTGAAAAGAATGGTGAACGTGAGAAAGATTTGTGTGCATGTGTGTAATTTAAGTTTTGAAAATGTAAAATTTTGCAGTACCCCTCCACACAATAAAACGTTCACGTACGAGTCACGAACGACATAAATAAAAATACGATCGCGCACAACATTATAAGATGATCATAAAACAATAACCTAATAGACAGGTTAACTTATTCTGTTAAGTTTCGAAAGTACCGACGTTTGCTGCAAAAAAGCATCAAAAGAAAATTACATTATTTTTCAAATTAAAAATTATGTAAAATTTTTATAGATTAAATTAAAAATACGTCATTAAAAATCAGGTCTTAATTTGAAACATAGATTTTATTATAATTTAAATTCGAATCCGAATATTTAAACAAATTAAATATTCAATTTTGAAGATGCAAAAATACGGGTCGTTACAATTAATTAGTGATGAAATTAAATTGTGAGGATAATTATTTTATTAAGAGATTATCGAATAAATTAATTTGGAAATTATTTTATAATGAGCTTAGAATGTGAATATGGGATATTTAAATCAAAATGAGTTAAAATATAGGGAATAAATTCTATAAGGTTCTAGAATGTTTAGAAAATATTTGAATGTTGTAAATATAATTTTTATTTGAAATTGTATTGTGATTTGAGTTAATAGAAAAATAGTTTTAAGAAAGAGAAGGAAATAAAAAATAGATAAATATTCTTATTTCCAAGCCTAAATTTGAGCCTTCATGCCCAAATCTATCATCATATGTTGATAATTCTAAAGTCCAGACTACTCCATTTCAAGATTTTTCTCTTCGCTCTGTAAAAATTAGTTCATGTATACTTCTTAGGGAGGACTTTTTCTCCTTCCTAAAAAAACCGTCCTTTAATAATTAAAAATAAAATTTAATAAATTACTATAAAATTTCAAATTTGTGTATGTACATCTCGACACTAATTTTCATCCAATCATATGACAAAGCTAAGGTTTTAGATGATCATTTAAGGTTCTAGAATGTGCAAACACAATGTAAAGGCAGGGAAGAAGAAGGCGAGAAGCTTTCAACTGGGTTATCCAACTCACAAATCTATGTCTAAATACATCAATTTGGGTATATATGAATTGGTCTCGTGTGCACATTCTTCAATTCTTGAGTATAGAAGGGATTTGAATTGAATTTGGATGGAATTTGAATTGAGTTTGGATGAAAATGGTGCTCCGGATTCTTGACACCAATGAGGCAACCAGTGGTGCCATCATTTGCATACTTAGTGTTCATAAAAATAATAATAATCATAAAATAAAATTTAAATAAATGTAAAATGTTTTATAGGAAATAAAATTGAGAATTGGGTTTATGATTTATAAAGAAACGTTTTTATTTAAATTTAGTATTTATATATATTTAAAGTTATGATTTATAAAAAGGAAATTCGTTTTGGGTTTAAATAATTATTTGAAAGGTTTATATAAATTCTGGAAAAATAAGAAGGGTTTTCTAAATAATATTCTAAGTATTTTACATAACATTTTATAATTAATAAGTTTAAATAAGTATATGATACATATATTTGATTAATGAAATTTATTAATGCTATTTTGATTTCTCATTTCTTCTATACTGATTTTGGATAATATGAATAATTAACTTTTAGATACTAATTTGATCAGTTGATTTTTATGTGTTTTCATACGGTGATGACATCTTTCTATATGATTTGGTGATATCATTACTTTAAGATATTTCTATTTTGGATATTTTAATTCTATGTTACGAGGAATTTGAATAAACGGATTTATAATACCATCTACTATGGGACTTTTGGTAATATTAATTCAGGACTCATTATGTAGAATAATACGGAGATTGAGTATAGTTTATGAGCACTGAATAAACAGACTAGTAATACATGGTGGTATGCGACGCCGTAGTGATATTTGTTCAGTTACTCTTTGTTCATGAATGACATTTATATGGGGATAAGCATGATCTGGAGCACGGTGTGATGAGCTAGGCTTCGTGCATATTGCCATATGTCGGCATATTTATATGGTTGTGTGCCTATTGCTATGAGTCGACTTATTTAGATGGTCGTGTGTCGAATAAAATATAGATAGGTACTATCTGTTTGTCTATCGCTATCCAACTTCCTTTATGATGTGGGAGTGAACTAGATAAGGCCAGTTTCCACTCGATGGCCTGATTTTGGAGTCATGCCCTGAATCTATGATACCCTATTCTTATAGCTATGTGCTATCGTTATGTTCATTCACTCCTATGTCACCTAGGAAGCAGTTTGTTACCATAGGGGCACGTGCTGGATCGTGAACGAGTAGAGTCCTCGCATTGATGGGCATACTGGTAGATCTTTTCACTACACCGAGTGGAGGTAACCGAAGACTGCAGGAGTTGTGTCAAACAGACATACGTGTGGCTCCTAAAGAAAGTAGATGTGATGTCAGTCTCCCGTCTAGTTACGATGTGTGGTAGATAGACAAGATTACTTATGATGATAAGCAGTGGTTATATCCGAGACTATGTCTAGAGTATGTTCAATCCACGTTATGTTCAATCCACATATCCTATATCTATAAGATTGATGGGCATATGGCCTATCCTTCTCAGGCAGGCAACCTATTCTTTATTGATTTTGTGTGTGTATGTGTGTGTATATGGATATTATTATTTATATCTTTATGAGTTTGATGGACCTGGGATTGTTTACTATATATATATATTTATGGTATTGTTGTGTGCTAACCTAATCTCTCTTGTTGATTTCTGTGATTTGGTAATGATATTTTATTATTGAGATTAAGGGATACACTTGAGCATTGCTGTGTTCTAGCCTGCTATACTTGATAATATCTTATGTATTCATATTTTCTAGATTTTGATATGGATGATTCACCCATTTGGCATTGATTTTATAATTTGTTGATTGGCATGGTTTTATAAGGGTGATGACATCTTGATTGCATAGTGTTGTGATGGCTGATGTGATGAGATATTTTAACATTGTTTATCATATTATTATGCCATATATGTACCGAGTTATATACGTATATTGACATTTATATTTAGACATAGTCTGATCCGTGTGTTATTTGCATAATACTTAGGTCAATCCGAGACATTTTAGGTACAGGGACGATAAGACCAGTTTGTGCCTTACTAAGCAAAGTGGAGTCTAGTTATATAGTATTATTACATATCATTTTATGTACATAGCTTTATTTTATGTACAATTACATGATGTATTGAGTTTATTTTATATTTTATTGAGATAGTGGACATTTGAGATGTTTTGTATCCATTGTCTTTTATGTATTTTATATTATACTTTATCGCTACGTGTTTGTACCAAAAATGGGCACAACACTCTTCGGAAGTTTTTGAAGAGATAAAAGTGAAGAATGAAAATTGAAACTGTGGATTATCTAACAAAAACTCCAAATAACAGAAAATAAATTGCAAAGATAAGCGATTTAGAGTGGTTCGGCGTTTGGCCTACATCCACTATGAAGTTTGATGATTTTATTGCTCGATACTTGAAGGTTACAGTAGTCTATAATGTAATACAACTGAATTTAAATGCTAAGTGTCAATCTAAAGCAGCGGCGGTGTTCTGGAGTAGATCTGGCAGAATCTGGGCGCTCTTTAGTACTTAGAATTCTCCGACCCCCTTTCTGAATGAACAGGGGCTCTATTTATAGGTGTAGGAGGCTGATATTTCGCCTAAAATGAGGGGAGACCAGTTCTGATACGTCAGGGGGCCCACATGGCCGAAATCTGGAGATCCGGGCCCACTTTGGGATCGATTCGACCCTTGGTTCGAATCGATCAAGAAATCATCCAATCGAGCTGAAATTTGGTGTGAACATTCTTCATCATGTGTTTAAGCTTCTGTGAAAATTTCATGGCATTTGGACTTGTAGAACTCGAGATATGATCGATTCAAGTCGGTGTTTTTCGAACTCTGGAGTCATTCGAATCGATACGCTCGAATCGATTCGTTCGAATCGATCCTTCTGCAAATGAAGATGGTGACGTGGTGCGCCTTCTTCGTATCGATCCGCTTTGCACTCCGCATTGACTGGGTCGAATCCATGGTATCTGCCGCTTTGACTGGATGGATTCGTGGTAGTGGATTCGAAGGCATCCTTCTTCGAATCGAATGGGCGAAGGTCTGTTCGAATCGATCTAGGCGTGTTAAAGTTGATCGATTCGATGCTAACTCAAACAGTGTGGATTCGAGGGAACTTTCTTAGATGGAGTCGAAGGCGGAGATTGTTCTGATGGATTCGAAGCTTGAAGCATGTGCGTATGGATTCGAAGCATGGTTGCTTCTGATGGATACGAATCAATGCTCGAGAGATGGAGTCGAGGCAAACGTGATCTTCATGGATTCGAACATGAAGCTGTCCTCTCTATTTTCCGTTGATGATAACTTGAGCATACGAACTCGGCTTGACTCAAAATTTGGAATGTTGGTTCCCACGGCTTTGCTTGACGCGCCTTATCAATTGTAGCCCGATCCGGACTCGAACAAATTCCATCGATATCCATAGCGATCCTTGCGTGTAACCGGTTTTCGAGACGATCTGTCACCGGTATCTAGTCAAGTCCTTGGTTTCACGGCCTTGCCAAAAGGCGGGATAACATTTGCCCCCCAAAGTACGTCTTGTGTAAACATGGCGTGCTTTGAAAAGCTGCAGTCTCTCATTGGATAGCTACAACATGCCTCATCGAAAGTTGCATTCCGTATCGCAGTAATCAACCGTCGTATAATTGTGACTGGCTGTTGGGCCTTTGAGTCATGACGAGATGAACATTTGACTCCTGTAGATGATAAAGACCAAAACATTATTCAGAAATACGTGCATACGTGCATTATCTTGACCTTGGTTAACGTTGCGTGATCGCAAGTTATTGTCAGTTCGGTTTGCTATCGAAATCTGCATCGGTCCTCTCCTGAACCAGTTTGAGACTCGAGTTAAAACATCGCTTTTATGATTGCCTATGATCGTCCTCTTGTATTGACCCTCTCCTGAATCGGTACAAGAGTGGACAAGCAATTTTTCATATGGAAACGATTCATCCATTTGACCGGCTTCTATTTGATGGATTCGAAGCTATGTTCCTTGATCCGCTTCGAGTCGAGGGTTTCGAAGTGGGTACTTTGAATCGATGGTTCTCCGAATCGATACTGCATGGATTCGAAGTTCTCTGAGTGGGCGGAGTCGAAGTCGCGAGTGCTCGAATCGATGTTGCTTCGTTTCGACGCTGCTGAAATGAATTCGATGTTGTAAAGGATTCAAAACCGGATGGATTCGAACTGGTGAAACGACTTTGTGTTGTGATGGATTCGAAGTAGCGGTTTACAATGGATTCGAATTCGCTGCGACGAATCGATTAGTTTCGATTTTCTCACCTGTAGAAGCCGGTCAATCGTACCGGGAGGCGAATCATCCTACTTCCCCTATATATACCGGGGTCCTGTTCATTTTTAACTTTTTACTTTTACTGTTTCCTTGCTTTCTTCCTCGAATCGACTTTCCTAGAGCCGAGAAAAAAGCGCGTCTTCCCCGAATCGATTGAATCTTGCAAACCTTCATTCGTAATCACATTAAACCAGGTAACTAATGGATCGATGCCAGTTGAGAAGGACAAAACTGGAAGTCTTCATCTTCAATTTTTCTTCTGAAAATCTTTAAGGATCGTCAGATCTGGAATGGGTCGAATCGATAGACTTGGGGAAAGAAACTTGTCATGTTGGACATCGTTTTTGTTCACAGCTTCGCATCGATCTGGGAGCAACTTGTTCGAATCGATTCTAAGTGTCAGATTTCGAATCGATGATCATGAAAGAAAATGGTATCGAAGCGATCGATTAGAAGCAATGCTGCTATAATTGAGTCGAAGACATGATATTTCGATCGATTCGAAACTGCACTAGATTCATGGATTCGAAGTATCTGTCCTCCCTTAGGCTCTATCGATTCGAACCGCATGGATTCGAACATCTGGACCTTGTTTCCTTCGAATCGATTCGTATCGATTCGATCCAATGGATTCGAACTTCTGGGTTTGAATGTTCTGATTTTCGAAACCCACATCCTTCCGATTTGCTCCAACATCCGAACTGCGACCAATCTCAAGTTGAAATTTGACAAATTTAACGAGCTTTAGCACATTTGACTCCGACGAGCTTCGGCCTTGCATAGTCGAACATGACTGTAAAACTTGAACTTGAATTTCCTTTGAAGCTCGTCGATGGAACTTATGACTTAACCAACAATACAACTGATTTATACTTGAAGTTGGTTCATAGCGTTTGGATGGTGTGGAAGCGACGGTCAGCGATGACGGTCATTTTCACCCTCAAATTCCCAAGTTATGTTGTACGGACATTTTGCTTTGATCTGTAGAATCTGCTTAAGTAACGCATAGCATTTGCACTGCACGACACGTTCATACACACTACACCGGGGCACGCACGGGCTGTTTATGAACTTAACGTTGCTTTCTGATGAGTTAGCTAATTATGGAATCTTCGAGCTCCCAACAACAAGAGGCATAGAGCTCGACTCCTCCGGTGCTTGAGATTCCTGATATCCCTGCCGATGTAATCGATCCGGCTCCGGATGAATTGCCAGAGGCTATATTTATTGAGGACCCTGTTGACTCGGTTCAGTCTAACATCTCTGAATCCTTATTGGGACGAATATGCTTAAAGCATAACATATCTCTAGGTGACGTATTATTGCCCAGTGCCACTGATAGACCGCACAATCTGCCTGAAGGATATACAGCATTCTACCGTCATGCTTGTGCGGCCGGAACTCTTCCTCCTTTCAATCAATATATCAGAGGGATGCTATCATATTTAGGAATCGCTCCTTCACAACTTCATCCCAACGGGCACGCGTTGCTGAACAGTGCCTTTGTCATATTTATGGACTGTCTCTTTCGCCCGTCGAGGCCCTCCGCGATCAGACACATATTTAACTTCAAGAGTAGGGTGATAGCCCGTCTTTTACATTTTTGGAGGCAGTTAGGAATTGCCAAGTTGTAGTTGGAGCTTGGACTCGACTGAGTTATTTCAAGAACGAGTGGTTCTACGTTCGGTGCCCTCCGGGTTTCGCTAGGCGATGGTTGTCTAGACGTAAGCGCCTTAACCTGTTTTCTTGACCAACAACTCTTCGGTGTTAAAATTGACATTTCATTCCTTTTTCAGCTATTATCTCCAGGCCTGATGGAGGGCGTTTCAAGGGTATCGTCCGAAGTCTTCAAGAGGTTCCAAGCGAGTTGAGGCATATTGACTCGGTGCTGAACGATTACAACTTAAGAGTTCTTGGTTTGATCGACATCAATCAAAGCATAGTCGTTGAGGGATTTGCAAAGTCCGCCTCCAAGAAGGAAGATAAGAAGAAGACCAAGAAGAAAATCAAGAAGAAGAAAAAAGTGAAGAAGTCACTCGGAATCAGAATAATCGAGGTGGGTGACGAAGAAAGAACCCACACAGATTCAGAGCCGATGGCTGATCTCTCGGGAAACTTTGAAGAATCGGGAGAAAAACGGAAAGGCAAGGCCGCTGTTTCCAAAAAACTTAAGTCCAAGGGGGGAAAATCTATAGATGTGTTTCTTCTCGCTTCCAGAGTCATGATTTCTAAGGCCGCCCCTTCTCATTCGAGAGATTCTTTCGAAGGGCTTGACGATATTCCTATCCCAGATTATATATTGATTTCTCATAATCCTGGGTTGGAGGAATTTCAAGATGTCCTAAACATGAACGAGCCCTTTCCTTTAAGTGCGGTCAACGCTTCCGGTCGGTTTGGGGGTTTACACATTTACACACACTTCCACAGCACTTCATGACTTTCGCATAATAAACATTGCTTTATGGGATCCTAATCCGTAATTCTTTCTTATCGCAGGTGAGATGTTAGGACGTGGCTCTACTCTGGATAGGCTTCGGAATGTGCGCCAATCCTCTCCATTTTATGATTCCCGCAGGAGAGAAACAGATAGGGATCATGGGCGAAGCAATTCAAGTCAAGAACGTTATGACAGAGACGGAGATTACTCGCGTGGCCGTTCTGGCTATGATTATTCTGACAGAGACCGGGGATACCAGTACCGACCCCGATCTCGCTCTCCTCCGCCTCCCAGGGCCCCAGTAGACCTCCCAGGGCCATCTCATCAGCAGCAGCTTCCTTCTCAATCTTCCCGGCCTGATGCTCAGCGGCCAAGAATAGAACCGACAGCAGCCGCTATAATTGAACAAGCTCCGGCTGAGTTGACAAGTGAGGGAGCTGCTAAACTTGCCCAAATGAAAAATGACTACCCTGAAATTTGCATGGATGGCTATATCTTCCCTCCTAACTTTAAAAGAATTCCTCTGGACGCTGAGACCACTGCTCATAGTTATATCCACGACTTCTATGCTCAGTATAAGGAGTGGTACAAGGCAGCCGTGAAGGCTTCTAGAGTAGCTTTTGACAGGGCGAAGATCATTGCTGAACGTGATGCTGATATTGTTAAACAGAAACGCATCATTCAGGTTCTTCAATCCGAAGTGGAGACGTCCCGAAAGTCGGAGCTTGAAACACTTCAGAAACATGAAGATGTCGTGGCCAAGCTGGCGAGGATGCAGCAAGAACACTGCGCCACGGTGGAAGAGATGGGCCACCGCAACACCACCATTGCAGCTGAGCGAGACTTAGCCGTTAAAGAGCTGAATGAGCTCAAGGCCAAATTCGCTGAAATGGTGAAGGAGAAGGATGATGCGAATGCCACTGCTCAAGAGGCTTGCGACCAAGCAGTATCTCTCAGGACCGAACTTGCTGCGGCGGCGGTCAAGGCTAAGTCTGCGGAAGCAGAAATTCAGGAAAAGATCTTGGAGGAGAGGTCTAGGCTAGATGCTGAGTTTGACGATCTCTTAGTCACGTATAATGCTAATGTGCTGGAACACAGAAATTTAGCGTGGCTGGGAGATGACTCCATGATCTTGTACAATGCCTGGACCCGGCTGGTGAATGAGAAAAGAGCAGCGCATCCAGATGGAACACTTGACGACTTTGAACTGGAGATGCGTTTGCTCACCGAGGATGAGAGGAAGACCCTTCATGAGGTGGTTATCTCTATGGCGAAAGAAAAGCTTGGCGTTCAATCTCTAGAGACAGGCGAAGGCTCGGGGATCGTGCATCACGGGACAAGTGTTGGAGCTGTAATTCCAACATTGCCCGAAACCACTGGTGCGGTAGATCCCCAGTCTGTTCCTGCCTATAATCCTGACCAACCATTATTATCTTCTGCCGAGGATTCTGCCCACGTTTCAGTCCAGACCAAGGAAGGTATTTGAACGCTTCTCGTAGTTTAGTCGTGAAGAACCCTAAGCAACACATTTGGCTAACAATCTTCGTTTTGTCGCGTTTCAGTGACTGAAGTTATTGTTTCTGCGCCCCTTGCTCTATCAGTTCCTCATCAAACACAAGGGGTTGTTTTTTCTGAAGCCATCACGACTTCTACTTTGATTGGCGAGGAGGGAGATGCAAATATGTTTTCTTTCAGCGCTCAAATGATTGAGGAGCTTCTCAATGAACCCATCGATCCTTCTACCAACCCGTCCGATGCTGTGAGTGGGGCTGCTCCGGCCGTTAGCTCATCTATGCCAGCTATTGGCACATCCGATGCGGCCCAAGTATCTCGTGAGGATGACTTTATTGCTGAGATTGACGCCGAGATGGCAGCAGGGAATGCTGGTATGGATCCGCCCGGGCCTGCCCCGTTAATGGTGATTTCACCGGGCGGTACGGTAGTGGTTGAAACTGCTCCTGTCCCTCCTCCTGCTACTACTCCTATGCCTCCAGCTCGTCCTCCTAGGAGAATTTCCATCGCCTCCAGTTCTGAGGAAGATGTTGACATTATATCGCTGCCGGAGGGCAAGCCTGAAAAGAGTAAGCGGTCGAGGAGAAAGTAAGGCAGCGGCTCTGGTGGGGCTACACCAAAGAAGAAGATAAGGAAGAAGAAAGATTGAATCCTTTCTTTAAATCGTTGTTGCGTAGGGTAGCATTTTGTTGATTTTTCTATAGCCGTGTATAGATGTGGATTCGGCTCCCACTAGTAGCAATTTTTTGAACCATTTTGTAATCAGATTCTTTTTGTTGATAATGAAAATGAGAATGTGTTCCCTTTTGTCTTCAACTTGTTATGTGTTATGGTTCTGCCTCCAATATTGGGAGTAAGTGTGGAGTCGGCGTATGTTTATACTCCGCCTCGCACTTTGGGAGTATGGAGTTAAGGAATGTTTATACTCCGCCTCGCACTCTGGGAGTACGGAGTTAAGGAATGTTTATACTCTGCCTCGCACTCTGGGAGTACGGAGTTAAGGAATGTTTATACTCCGCCTCGCACTCTGGGAGTATGGAGTTAAGGAATGTTTATACTCCGCCTCGCACTCTGGGAGTACGGAGTTAAGGAATGTTTATACTCCGCCTCGCACTCTGGGAGTACGGAGTTAAGGAATGTTTATACTCCGCCTCGCACTCTGGGAGTACGGAGTTAAGTGAAAAGCTGGTACCCAGCTCGCGCTCTCGGAGTACTCTGGGGTTTAGGAAAATGTTTATACTCCGCCTCGCACTCTGGGAGTATGGAGTTTAGTTAAAATGTTTATACTCCGCCTCGCACTCTGGGAGTACGGAGTTTAGTTAAGTGAAGGGTTGTCGTGTATCAACCCATTCCTTGGCCTGATGTGATGGCTTGCCCCCGAGCTCGGGTTTCATTTAGCGAGTGGTTGATTGCTTCACAGCCACTCCCTACTTGAATAAATTCCACTGTGTGATGGAACTTAGCTCTTCGTGCATCGTGATGTTGTACATTGTATTTAATGAATCACAGCTCTGGCTCGAAGAGATGACATTTTATTGCTGAAATAAGAAAATATGGCAAGTCAGTTGCCTTATTACAACTTCTAATTTCGAAATGCAAAAGTGAATTGCTGAACAAAAAACGTAATGAAATAAATAAAGCCTGTCATATGTAGTAGCGACGGAGACTCTCGCTGTTCCAGGCTCTTGGTAGAACTAGACCGTCCACGGTTGATAGTTTGAACGTGCCATCCCCAAGTCTTTGTGTAATCACGTACGGTCCTTCCCAATTTGGTTTCATGTGTGAGGGAACTGGGTAGATTCTCTTGAGGACAAGGTCACCGAGTTCAAAGGTTCGGGGTCGAACTTTGGTGTTATATAACCGGGCGACCTGACTTCGGTATGCGGCCGCTCTTAAGTCAGCTTCTTCCTGTTTCTCGTCCAATAGATCCAAAGATTCAGCGAGTAATATAGCATTTGTTTTTGCATCATAATAAGTTACGCGGTGAGAAAATACTTCTGTCTCAACTGGAATAACGGCCTCCGAGCCATAGGATAAGGAAAATGGGGTGTGTCCAGTTGCGGTCTTGTGAGTTGTTCGATAAGCCCATAATGCCATAGGAAGTTCATCGACCCATTTGCCCCCAGCCTTTTCCAGTCGTTTCTTTAAGATGGATTTTATAACTTTGTTAACAGCTTCGACCTGACCGTTTGCTTGTGGATGTGCGACTGCAGAGAACTTTTTATGAATATGAAATCGTTGGCAGAAATTCTTGAACTCCGAACTTTCGAATTGGGTCCCATTATCGGTGATGATGGTATGCGAGTCCAAATCGGCAAATGATATTGCGGACCACAAAGTTTATTACTTTCTTCGACGTAATCGTTGCGAGGGCTTCGGCCTCGGCCCATTTCGTGAAGTAGTCAACTGCGACGATGGCATACTTTGCACCACCTCTTGCCAGAGGTAAAGCGCCAATGATATCGATTCCCCACATAGCGAACGGCCAGGGACTGACCATTTGAGTTATCTCGGTAGGCGGGGCTCTTGGAATTCGGGCGTGTTTCTGGCACTTGTCACACTTTCTGGCATAATTGGCTGCATCTCGGTTCACTGTCGGCCAGTAATATCCATATCGGAGTATCTTCTTAGCAAGCGCTTGTCCACCGGTGTGATCGCCACATTCTCCCTCGTGCACATCATGTAACACTGGTTTGACTTCGTCGTGAGCGATACACCGGAGGAGTGGAACAGAATAACCTTTTCTATACATGATCCCGTCCTGAATGATGAACCGCGAAGCTTTTCGTAGAACTTGCCTTTTCTCATTTCGGTGTTCAGGCAATATCCCATTCTCAATATAATTTCGATACGGAGTCATCCATGATTCTCTGCTGGGAAAGGTTTCCAACACATCATTCGTTTTGATTTGATCGATGCTTGGGAAGGACAAAGTTTCGACCGGGACAAGTCCCATTTGCTGGGCTTCACCTGTGCTGGCCAACTTTGCCAATGAATCGGCCTTTTGATTGCGATCTCGTGGTATGTAGTAAATAGCATAATAATCAAACTGATCCAGTGCTTCCTGAACTCGGGCTAGATAAGCAGCTAACCTTCGATCTCTTGCTTGATATTCTCCCCGTACCTGACACACAACTAACTGTGAATCACAATAAACTTCTATAGCGATAATTCTCAGATCTCTGGCAAGCTTTAACCCAGTCAACAGGGCTTCATATTCGGCTTCATTGTTGGTTGCGTGAAAATCAAACTTCAAAGCATAGCATATGGATCGACCTTCGGGGGTTTCTAGTACAACTCCAGCGCCCGAACACCGATCGTTTGATGCACCGTCTGTATAAAGTTTCCAGACATATTCAGGAGACTCGCTGGTTTTGGGTAAGTTGTCTAGAACAGTAAATTCAGCTATGAAGTCAGCTAGGACTTGCCCTTGAATGGCTCTCCGCGGAGCATAAGTAATGTCAAATTGACTCAGTTCGATATTCCACTTGAGTAACCTTCCAGACGTCTCAGGCCGCGTGAGGACCTGTCGTAACGGCTGATCGGTATACACAGTAAGCGGATGAGCTTGGAAATAAGGACGAAGCTTTCTCGAGGCAATGACCAAGCAATAAGCCAGTTTCTCCAACCTGGGGTAATTTCTTTCAGCTTCGGTCAATCGTTTACTAACATAATAGACCGGTTTCTGCACTCGATCCTCTTCTCGGACCAGAGCAGCACTGATCACATGCTCTGATACCGCCAGATAAAGGTATAATTGTTCGTGATCAATTGGTTTTGACAAGATCGGTGGTGTAGAGAGATGCTGAACCAGCGATCGGAATGCGCCTTCACATTCCATGGTCCATTCAAAGTTTCGTTTTCCTTTCCGGATTAGATCAAAGAAAGGAATGCATTTATCAGTGGATTTAGAAATGAACCTGCTTAGCGCTGCTACCTTCCCGTTGAGACTCTGGACTTGCTTTATGGTCCTTGGAGTTTGCAAATTCCTTATTGCCCAGATCTTTTCGGGGTTTGCCTCTATCCCACGAGCATTGACGATGAAACCGAGAAACTTTCCGGATGCGACGCCAAAGTGGCACTTTAACGGGTTAAGCTTCATTCCATATTCACGTAGGATGCGGAACATTGAATCTAAATCCCTGACGTGGTCTGTGGAGAATCGGGACTTAACTAACATGTCATCCACATAAACTTCCATGGTCTTCCCGATCTGGTCAGCGAACATTCGATTAACCAAGCGTTGGTAAGTTGCTCCGGCATTCTTTAAACCAAAAGGCATGACTCTGTAACAGTAGAGTCCCAGATCGGTCACGAAACTGGTATGTTCTTGATCGGGTAGATGCATGGGTATCTGATTATAACCGGAATAAGCATCCATAAAGGATAATAATTCGTGGCCTGCAGTTGAGTCTACGAGTTGGTCAATTCGGGGAAGTGGAAAACTATCTTTTGGACAAGCTTTGTTTAAGTCGGAGTAGTCGACACATGTTCTCCATTTCCCATTCGGTTTTTGAACCATTACCGGATTTGACACCCACTCTGGGTATAGAGCATCTCGGATGAAACCATTTGATTGCAACTTGTCAACTTCTTCTTTAAGGGCGGCAGATCTCTCTGGATCCATACCACGCCTCTTTTGCTTGACCGGAACATGTCGCGGATCAATATTCAAAGAGTGACTTGCAATGTTCGGTGAGATTCCGCACATGTCAGAGTGCGTCCAGGCAAAGACATCGAGATTCGCTTGAAGAAATTCAACCAATTCCTGTTGTATCTGTTTTCCCAGTTGGGATCCAACTTTTAGTACTTTCGAGTCGTCATCCTCACTGACTGGGACGTCCAAAGTCAGTTCGGCTGGAGACGCTTGATTCTCTTCTACTTCATCTTTATCTTCGTTATCTCTAGGGTCAAGATCTCTAAGGAATTGGTACTGGTGCCCGGGCCGGGGTCCGGGCGCTAGTTGTCAATTATCAGTAAAACGGACGCAGAGAGATTCCTCTACGCCCTTTCCTTTCTCCTTCTTCTTTGCTTCATGCAACTCAGCAACATAACAGGCTCTTCCTGCTGCCTGATCCCCTTGAACAATTCCTATACCATGGTCAGTTGGGAATTTTAAAGTCAAACACCACGGGGCAATGGCTGCCCTGAATTCAGCAAGGGCTGGTCGACCCAGGAATGCATTGTACGGTGAAGCGATGTCAAGAACAACGAATTGCAACAGTCGGACTCTCCTGCGTTCTCCAATCCCCAGTTCCACTGGTAGTTCCACTATCCCAGTAGGTATCGTTGCACTCCCATTGAAGCCATGAACTCGGGATTGGCAGGGTTTCAAGTCTTTTGCTTCCATCTTCATTAAATCGTAAGCTCGTTTGAATAGAATGTTTACAGAACTCCCACTGTCAACCAGGATCCTCTTCATCCAAGCAGGACCAACTTGGGCAGATATGACCAGTGGGCCAATTGTTGGAGCTTCGATTTTGTCAGCATCTCTGCTTCTAAATATGATATCGTCAGACATCGTTTTTTGTTGCTTAGCCGGAGTTCCATCCTTACAATTACTGCAGCATTCGAAGCTCGCATGCCTGATAGAGCTAGCATACGACTCCATTTCCCTCCAGCTCCTGTCCGCTGGATGAGGACCACCACTTATGGTATTGATAACTAGCCTCCCGCCTGTACGAGCGGGTTCCTCTTGTCTATCTTGGTCTTGCGCACGGTTTGGGTTTGATGGGCCCGCACCACCAGACTGCGGTGCCCGCACAAATTGATCTAACTTTCTCTCCCTGATCAACTTTTCTATGAGATCTTGCAAATGGCGACAGTCGTTAGTATTGTGGCCATAACTCTCATGAAACCTGCAAAACTTTCCTGTTTGAATCTGCCTCTCCGATGACCGCTTCGGAGCGGGTTTCTTATATTGTTCAGTGTTGCATGTTTGTAGGTACACATTTTCCAGCGATGTGTTTAATGGTGTATAACTTTCGAACATCGGAGCCCTACGCCGTGGGCCTGGATTCGGATCTCTCTTCTTATTTTGACCATTGCTACCTCTTGGCTGAGTTTGTTTGTTCTGTATGTTTAACTGAACCTTTCCGGAATTGTCACCGGACTGTTTAACTGCTACATTGCTTTGTATTCCCTCATTTCCAGATTTCGCATCGTCTTGCTTCCTAGACTGTTTCGCGTCCTCTTGCCGTAAGAATTGAGCGGCTTTGGAGTAGAACCGGTCCAACGATGCGGGTGGCTTTCCGGCTAACCAGTTTCCAAATTCAGAATCGGGATCAATTCCCTTTGTCAAGGCCATTAAAATTGAGTTGTCGTTGGGATTACTAATTTCCACACATGCCGCATGGAATCTCTCCAAGTAACGCCTTAATGTTTCCCCACGAGCTTGGGTAACATTGGACAGGGTGTTAACATCTTTGGGTCTAGCGACATGCATACGGAATTGTTCAACAAATTTCTTAGCCAATTGGTCAAATGAAGAGATAGATCTTGGAGGTAATCTTGTAAACCACATTGTTGCAATTCCTCCCAGTGAGATGGGGAAGCTTCGGCATTTTACTGCATCGTCGGCCCTTGCGGCACTCATTGACCATTCGTATTTCAATATGTGCTGATTGGGATCAGAACTCCCTTCGTACATAGGGAGAGTTGGCATTCTGAATCGCCGAGGAGGTTCAGCGTATAGTATCTCGTCCGTGAAAGGAGTATGGCTTCGAGAAATCCCCCAATCGTCATTGGTAAGACCTTGGCTTTCGCGGATCATCTGACGTATCATAGTCGAGATGTCTGGCATTGCTACATTTTGAGCATGCTGAGCTAAGGTGTGGTCGGGTTTCACAATGCGAGTTTGGACCGGGCGCTGTCGACGGTCCAAGTTTCGCCTCCTTGGCTCAGCGTCTTCCGGGACGTATGGTTCAGAAGTACGTCCCTGTTGTTGATTACTTGAATCCGGAAGATGTCGGGCATCAACCCTTGTTTCTACTGTGGCAGCTGTGACATGATTGTCCGTAGTATATTGTGGAGTACGACCACCTCGTGCTGAGGGTCCAGCCTGGAAGCTGGTTGACGGTCCTACCCTCAATTGTCCGACAGTTAGGGCGGGCTGATATCCAGCAGCTTGAGCATAATCTCCGTCTAATCGAGGACGGGTAGACCTATGATGATAGTCAGATGAGGCAGAACTTTCAGTGGATGAGCGGGAAACATCATCCCTTCTGGACCTCCTACGCCCCTGGCGGTTCAGTTGGTTTGTCAATTCAATATTGGCACGCAACTGCTCGGCTAATTGCTGCCGACTCTGAGTCAACTCTTGAAGCAATACTTGGAATTCTTGTCTAGTGACTGCCCTAGACGGATCTGAGTGGGCAGTATTGTCTTGATTGGATGGCTGCTGTTGAGCAGGATTCTGTCCATCCCTACCTTCTTGTCCAGCAGCTGTAGAAGTGGTTCTTGTGCTAACCATTTTGAATGAAGAATCCTTTTCCTAGACTTTATGCAAATCTGAATAGAATGGAAGGATTATGAATCAGAGATCTGGATCTTCCTCTTGGATTTGTGCAATCCGGTATCGATGGTAGATCCAAGGAGTAGGAGAAAAAAGCTGGTTTTTTCTCAGTGAAAGCACCAGTGTTTGTACCAAAAATGGGCACAACACTCTTCGGAAGTTTTTGAAGAGATAAAAGTGAAGAATGAAAATTGAAACTGTGGATTATCTAACAAAAACTCCAAATAACAGAAAATAAATTGCAAAGACAAGCGATTTAGAGTGGTTCGGCGTTTGGCCTACGTCCACTATGAAGTTTGATGATTTTATTGCTCGATACTTGAAGGTTACAGTAGTCTATAATGTAATACAACTGAATTTAAATGCTAAGTGTCAATCTAAAGCAGCGGCGGTGTTCTGGAGTAGATCTGGCAGAATCTGGGCGCTCTTTAGTACTTAGAATTCTCCGACCCCCTTTCTGAATGAACAGGGGCTCTATTTATAGGTGTAGAAGGCTGATATTTCACCTAAAATGAGGGGAGACCAGTTCTGATACGCCAGGGGGCCCACATGGCCGAAATCTGGAGATCCGGGCCCACTTTGGGATCGATTCGACCCTTGGTTCGAATCGATCAAGAAATCATCCAATCGAGCTGAAATTTGGTGTGAACATTCTTCATCATGTGTTTAAGCTTCTGTGAAAATTTCATGGCATTTGGACTTGTAGAACTCGAGATATGATCGATTCAAGTCGGTGTTTTTCGAACTCTGGAGTCATTCGAATCGATACGCTCGAATCGATTCATTCGAATCGATCCTTCTGCAAATGAAGATGGTGACGTGGTGCGCCTTCTTCGTATCAATCCGCTTTGCACTCCGCATTGACTGGGTCGAATCCATGGTATCTGCCGCTTTGACTGGATGGATTCGTGGTAGTGGATTCGAAGGCATCCTTCTTCGAATCGAATG
The DNA here is from genome assembly GCA_030737815.1 of Allium fistulosum. NCBI lineage: Eukaryota > Viridiplantae > Streptophyta > Magnoliopsida > Asparagales > Amaryllidaceae > Allium > Allium fistulosum. The sequence goes on along the minus strand of CM060903.1, from coordinate 517,058,721 downwards.
GGCGAAGGTCTGTTCGAATCGATCTAGGCGTGTTAAAGTTGATCGATTCGATGCTAACTCAAACAGTGTGGATTCGAGGGAACTTTCTTAGATGGAGTCGAAGGCGGAGATTGTTCTGATGGATTCGAAGCTTGAAGCATGTGCGTATGGATTCGAAGCATGGTTGCTTCTGATGGATACGAATCAATGCTCGAGAGATGGAGTCGAGGCAAACGTGATCTTCATGGATTCGAACACGAAGCTGTCCTCTCTATTTTCCGTTGATGATAACTTGAGCATACGAACTCGGCTTGACTCAAAATTTGGAATGTTGGTTCCCACGGCTTTGCTTGACGCGCCTTATCAATTGTAGCCCGATCCGGACTCGAACAAATTCCATCGATATCCATAGCGATCCTTGCGTGTAACCGGTTTTCGAGACGATCTATCACCGGTATCTAGTCAAGTCCTTGGTGTCACGGCCTTGCCAAAAGGCGGGATAACATTTGCCCCCCAAAGTACGTCTTGTGTAAACATGACGTGCTTTGAAAAGCTGCAGTCTCTCATTGGATAGCTACAACATGCCTCATCGAAAGTTGCATTCCGTATCGCAGTAATCAACTGTCGTATAATTGTGACTGGCTGTTGGGCCTTTGAGTCATGACGAGATGAACATTTGACTCCTGTAGATGATAAAGACCAAAACATTATTCAGAAATACGTGCATACGTGCATTATCTTGACCTTGGTTAACGTTGCGTGATCGCAAGTTGTTGTCAGTTCGGTTTGCTATCGAAATCTGCATCGGTCCTCTCCTGAACCGGTTTGAGACTCGAGTTAAAACATCGTTTTTATGATTGCCTATGATCGTCCTCTTGTATTGACCCTCTCCTGAATCGGTACAAGAGTGGACAAGCAATTTTTCATATGGAAACGATTCGTCCATTTGACCGGCTTCTATTTGATGGATTCGAAGCTATGTTCCTTGATCCGCTTCGAGTCGAGGGTTTCGAAGTGGGTACTTTGAATCGATGGTTCTCCGAATCGATACTGCATGGATTCAAAGTTCTCTGAGTGGGCGGAGTCGAAGTCGCGAGTGCTCGAATCGATGTTGCTTCGTTTCGACGCTGCTGAAATGAATTCGATGTTGTAAAGGATTCAAAACCGGATGGATTCGAACTAAGGAATGGATTCGAACTGGTGAAACGACTCTGTGTTGTGATGGATTCGAAGTAGCGGTTTACAATGGATTCGAATTCGCTGCGACGAATCGATTAGTTTCGATTTTCTCACCTGTAGAAGCCGGTCAATCGTACCGGGAGGCGAATCATCCTACTTCCCCTATATATACCGGGGTCCTGTTCATTTTTAACTTTTTACTTTTACTGTTTCCTTGCTTTCTTCCTCGAATCGACTTTCCTAGAGCCGAGAAAAAAGCGCGTCTTCCCCGAATCGATTGAATCTTGCAAACCTTCATTCGTAATCACATTAAACCAGGTAACTAATGGATCGATGCCAGTTGAGAAGGACAAAACTGGAAGTCTTCATCTTTAATTTTTCTTCTGAAAATCTTTAAGGATCGTCAGATCTGGAATGGGTCGAATCGATAGACTTGGGGAAAGAAACTTGTCATGGTGGACATCGTTTTTGTTCACAGCTTCGCATCGATCTGGGAGCAACTTGTTCGAATCGATTCTAAGTGTCAGATTTCGAATCGATGATCATGAAAGAAAATGGTATCGAAGCGATCGATTAGAAGCAATGCTGCTATAATTGAGTCGAAGACATGATATTTCGATCGATTCGAAACTGCACTAGATTCATGGATTCGAAGTATCTGTCCTCCCTTAGGCTCTATCGATTCGAACCGCATGGATTCGAACATCTGGACCTTGTTTCCTTCGAATCGATTCGTATCGATTCGATCCAATGGATTCGAACTTCTGGGTTTGAATGTTCTGATTTTCAAAACCCACATCCTTCCGATTTGCTCCAACATCCGAACTACGACCAATCTCAAGTTGAAATTTGACAAATTTAACGAGCTTTAGCACATTTGACTCCGACGAGCTTCGGCCTTGCATAGTCGAACATGACTGTAAAACTTGAACTTGAATTTCCTTTGAAGCTCGTCGATGGAACTTATGACTTAACCAACAATACAACTGATTTATACTTGAAGTTGGTTCGTAGCGTTTGGATGGTGTGGAAGCGACGGTCAGCGATGACGGTCATTTTCACCCTCAAATTCCCAAGTTATGTTGTACGAACATTTTGCTTTGATCTGTAGAATCTGCTTAAGTAACGCATAGCATTTGCACTGCACGACACGTTCATACACACTACACCGGGGCACGCACGGGCTGTTTATGAACTTAACGTTGCTTTCTGATGAGTTAGCTAATTATGGAATCTTCGAGCTCCCAACAACAAGAGGCACAGAGCGCGACTCCTCCGGTGCTTGAGATTCCTGATATCCCTGCCGATGTAATCGATCCGGCTCCGGATGAATTGCCAGAGGCTATATTTATTGAGGACCATGTTGACTCGGTTCAGTCTAACATCTCTGAATCCTTATTGGGACGAATATGCTTAAAGCATAACATATCTCTAGGTGACGTATTATTGCCCAGTGCCACTGATAGACTACACAATCCGCCTGAAGGATATACAGCATTCTACCGTCATGCTTGTGCGGCCGGAACTCTTCCTCCTTTCAATCAATATATCAGAGGGATGCTATCATATTTAGGAATCGCTCCTTCACAACTTCATCCCAACGGGCACGCGTTGCTGAACAGTGCCTTTGTCATATTTATGGACTGTCTCTTTCGCCCGCCGAGGCCCTCCGAGATCAGACACATATTTAACTTCAAGAGTAGGGGTGATAGCCCGTCTTTTACATTTTTGGAGGCAGTTAGGAATTGCCAAGTTGTAGTTGGAGCTTGGACTCGACTGAGTTATTTCAAGAACGAGTGGTTCTACGTTCGGTGCCCTCCGGGTTTCGCTAGGCGATGGTTGTCTAGACGTAAGCGCCTTAACTTGTTTTCTTGACCAACAACTCTTCGGTGTTAAAATTGACATTTCATTCCTTTTTCAGCTATTATCTCCAGGCCTGATGGAGGGCGTTTCAAGGGTATCGTCCGAAGTCTTCAAGAGGTTCCAAGCGAGTTGAGGCATATTGACTCGGTGCTGAACGATTACAACTTAAGAGTTCTTGGTTTGATCGACATCAATCAAAGCATAGTCGTTGAGGGATTTGCAAAGTCCGCCTCCAAGAAGGAAGATAAGAAGAAGACCAAGAAGAAAATCAAGAAGAAGAAAAAAGTGAAGAAGTCACTCGGAATCAGAATAATCGAGGTGGGTGACGAAGAAAGAACCCACACAGATTCAGAGCCGATGGCTGATCTCTCGGGAAACTTTGAAGAATCGGGAGAAAAACGGAAAGGCAAGGCCGCTGTTTCCAAAAAACTTAAGTCCAAGGGGGGAAAATCTGTAGATGTGTTTCTTCCCGCTTCCGGAGTCATGATTTCTGAGGCCGCCCCTTCTCATTCGAGAGATTCTTTCGAAGGGCTTGACGATATTCCTATCCCAGATTATATATCGATTTCTCATAATCCTGGGTTGGAGGAATTTCAAGATGTCCTAAACATGAACGAGCCCTTTCCTTTAAGTGCGGTCAACGCTTCCGGTCGGTTTGGGGGTTTACACATTTACACACACTTCCACAGCACTTCATGACTTTCGCATAATAAACATTGCTTTATGGGATCCTAATCCGTAATTCTTTCTTATCGCAGGTGAGATGTCAGGACGTGGCTCTACTCTGGATAGGCTTCGGAATGTGCTCCAATCCTCTCCATTTTATGATTCCCGCAGGAGAGAAACAGATAGGGATCATGGGCGAAGCTATTCAAGTCAAGAACGTTATGACAGAGACAGAGATTACTCGCGTGGCCGTTCTGGCTATGATTATTCTGACAGAGACTGGGGATACCAGTACTGACCCCGATCTCGCTCTCCTCCGCCTCCCAGGGCCCCAGTAGACCTCCCAGGGCCATCTCATCAGCAGCAGCTTCCTTCTCAATCTTCCCGGCCTGATGCTCAGCGGCCAAGAATGGAACCGACAGCAGCCGCTATAATTGAACAAGCTCCGGCAGAGTTGACAAGTGAGGGAGCTGCTAAACTTGCCCAAATGAAAAATGACTACCCTGAAATTTGCATGGATGGCTATATCTTCCCTCCTAACTTTAAAAGAATTCCTCCGGACGCTGAGACCACTGCTCATAGTTATATCCACGACTTCTACGCTCAGTATAAGGAGTGGTACAAGGCAGCTGTGAAGGCTTCTAGAGTAGCTTTTGACAGGGCGAAGATCATTGCTGAACGTGATGCTGATATTGTTAAACAGAAACGCATCATTCAGGTTCTTCAATCCGAAGTGGAGACGTCCCGAAAGTCGGAGCTTGAAACACTTCAGAAACATGAAGATGTCGTGGCCAAGCTGGCGAGGATGCAGCAAGAACACTGCGCCACGGTGGAAGAGATGGGCCACCGCAACACCACCATTGCAGCTGAGCGAGACTTAGCCGTTAAAGAGCTGAATGAGCTCAAGGCCAAATTCGCTGAAATGGTGAAGGAGAAGGATGATGCGAACGCCACTGCTCAAGAGGCTTGCGACCAAGCAGTATCTCTCAGGACCGAACTTGCTGCGGCGGCGGTCAAGGCTAAGTCTGCGGAAGCAGAAATTCAGGAAAAGATCTTGGAGGAGAGGTCTAGGCTAGATGCTGAGTTTGACGATCTCTTAGTCACGTATAACGCTAATGTGCTGGAACACAGAAATTTAGCGTGGCTGGGAGATGACTCCATGATCTTGTACAATGCCTGGACCCGGTTGGTGAATGAGAAAAGAGCAGCGCATCCAGATGGAACACTTGACGACTTTGAACTGGAGATGCGTTTGCTCACCGAGGATGAGAGGAAGACCCTTCATGAGGTGGTTATCTCTATGGCGAAAGAAAAGCTTGGCGTTCAATCTCTAGAGACAGGCGAAGGCTCGGGGATCGCGCATCACGGGACAAGTGTTGGAGCTGTAATTCCAACATTGCCCGAAACCACTGGTGCGGTAGATCCCCAGTCTGTTCCTGCCTATAATCCTGACCAACCATTATTATCTTCTGCCGAGGATTCTGCCCACGTTTCAGTCCAGACCAAGGAAGGTATTTGAACGCTTCTCATAGTTTAGTCGTGAAGAACCCTAAGCAACACATTTGGCTAACAATCTTCGTTTTGTCGCGTTTCAGTGACTGAAGTTATTGTTTCTGCGCCCCTTGCTCTATCAGTTCCTCATCAAACACAAGGGGTTGTTTTTTCTGAAGCCATCACGACTTCTACTTTGATTGGCGAGGAGGGAGATGCAAATATGTTTTCTTTCAGCGCTCAAATGATTGAGGAGCTTCTCAATGAACCCATCGATCCTTCTGCCAACCCGTCCGATGCTGTGAGTGGGGCTGCTCCGGCCGTTAGCTCATCTATGCCAGCTATTGGCACATCCGATGCGGCCCAAGTATCTCGTGAGGATGACTTTATTGCTGAGATTGACGCCGAGATGGCAGCAGGGAATGCTGGTATGGATCCGCCCGGGCCTGCCCCGTTAATGGTGATTTCACCGGGCGGTACGGTAGTGGTTGAAACTGCTCCTGTCCCTCCTCCTGCTACTACTCATATGCCTCCAGCTCGTCCTCCTAGGGGAATTTCCATCGCCTCCAGTTCTGAGGAAGATGTCGACATTATATCGCTGCCGGAGGGCAAGCCTGAAAAGAGTAAGCGGTCGAGGAGAAAGTCAGGCAGCGGCTCTGGTGGGGCTACCCCAAAGAAGAAGATAAGGAAGAAGAAAGATTGAATCCTTTCTTTAAATCGTTGTTGCGTAGGGTAGCATTTTGTTGATTTTTCTATAGCCGTGTATAGATGTGGATTCGGCTCCCACTAGTAGCAATTTTTTGAACCATTTTGTAATCAGATTCTTTTTGTTGATAATGAAAATGAGAATGTGTTCCCTTTTGTCTTCAACTTGTTATGTGTTATGGTTCTGCCTCCAATATTGGGAGTAAGTGTGGAGTCGGCGTATGTTTATACTCCGCCTCGCACTCTGGGAGTATGGAGTTAAGGAATGTTTATACTCCGCCTCGCACTCTGGGAGTACGGAGTTAAGGAATGTTTATACTCCGCCTCGCACTCTGGGAGTACGGAGTTAAGGAATGTTTATACTCCGCCTCGCACTCTGGGAGTACGGAGTTAAGGAATGTTTATACTCCGCCTCGCACTCTGGGAGTACGGAGTTAAGGAATGTTTATACTCCGCCTCGCACTCTGGGAGTACGGAGTTAAAGAATGTTTATACTCCGCCTCGCACTCTGGGAGTACGGAGTTAAGGAATGTTTATACTCCGCCTTGCACTCTGGGAGTACGGAGTTAAGTGAAAAGCTGGTACCCAGCTCGCGCTCTCGGAGTACTCTGGGGTTTAGGAAAATGTTTATACTCCGCCTCGCACTCTGGGAGTACGGAGTTTAGTTAAAATGTTTATACTCCGCCTCGCACTCTGGGAGTACGGAGTTTAGTTAAGTGAAGGGTTGTCGTGTATCAACCCATTCCTTGGCCTGATGTGATGGCTTGCCCCCGAGCTCGGGTTTCATTTAGCGAGTGGTTGATTGCTTCACAACCACTCCCTACTTGAATAAATTCCACTGTGTGATGGAACTTAGCTCTTCGTGCATCGTGATGTTGTACATTGTATTTAATGAATCACAGCTTTGGCTCGAAGAGATGACATTTTATTGCTGAAATAAGAAAATATGGCAAGTCAGTTGCCTTATTACAACTTCTAATTTCGAAATGCAAAAGTGAATTGCTGAACAAAAAACGTAATGAAATAAATAAAGCCTGTCATATGTAGTAGCGACGGAGACTCTCGCTATTCCAGGCTCTTGGTAGAACTAGACCGTCCACGGTTGATAGTTTGAACGTGCCATCCCCAAGTCTTTGTGTAATCACGTACGGTCCTTCCCAATTTGGTTTCATGTGTGAGGGAACTGGGTAGATTCTCTTGAGGACAAGGTCACCGAGTTCAAAGGTTCGGGGTCGAACTTTGGTGTTATATAACCGGGCGACCCGACTTCGGTATACGGCCGCTCTTAAGTCAGCTTCTTCCCGTTTCTCGTCCAACAGATCCAAAGATTCAGCGAGTAATATAGCATTTGTTTTTGGATCATAATAAGTTACGCGGTGAGAAAATACTTCTGTCTCAACTGGAATAACGACCTCCGAGCCATAGGATAAGGAAAATGGGGTGTGTCCAGTTGCGGTCTTGTGAGTTGTTCGATAAGCCCATAATGCCATAGGAAGTTCATCGACCCATTTGCCCCCAGCCTTTTCCAGTCGTTTCTTTAAGATGGATTTTATAACTTTTTTAACAGCTTCGACCTGACCGTTTGCTTGTGGATGTGCGACTGCAGAGAACTTTTTATGAATATGAAATCGTTGGCAGAAATTCTTGAACTCCGAACTTTCGAATTGGGTCCCATTATCGGTGATGATGGTATGCGGGAGTCCAAATCGGCAAATGATATTGCGGACCACAAAGTTTATTACTTTCTTCGACGTAATCGTTGCGAGGGCTTCGGCCTCGGCCCATTTCGTGAAGTAGTCAACTGCGACGATGGCATACTTCGCACCACCTCTTGCCAGAGGTAAAGCGCCAATGATATTGATTCCCCACATAGCGAACGGCCAGGGACTGACCATTTGAGTTATCTCGGTAGGCGGGGCTCTTGGAATTCGAGCGTGTTTCTGGCACTTGTCGCACTTTCTGGCATAATTGGCTGCATCTCGGTTCACTGTCGGCCAGTAATATCCATATCGGAGTATCTTCTTAGCAAGCGCTTGTCCACCGGTGTGATCGCCACATTCTCCCTCGTGCACATCATGTAACACTCGTTTGACTTCGTCGTGAGCGATACACCGGAGGAGTGGAACAGAATAACCTTTTCTATACATGATCCCGTCCTGAATGATGAACCGCGAAGCTTTTCGTAGAACTTGCCTTTTCTCATTTCGGTGTTCAGGCAATATCCCATTCTCAATATAATTTCGATACGGAGTCATCCAGGATTCTCTGCTGGGAAAGGTTTCCAACACATCATTCGTTTTGATTTGATCGATGCTTGGGAAGGACAAAGTTTCAACCGGGACAAGTCCCATTTGCTGGGCTTCACCTGTGCTGGCCAACTTTGCCAATGAATCGGCCTTTTGATTGCGATCTCGTGGTATGTAGTAAATAGCATAATAATCAAACTGATCCAGTGCTTCCTGAACTCGGGCTAGATAAGCAGCTAACCTTCGATCTCTTGCTTGATATTCTCCCCGTACCTGACACACAACCAACTGTGAATCACAATAAACTTCTATAGCGATAATTCTCAGATCTCTGGCAAGCTTTAACCCAGTCAACAGGGCTTCATATTCGGCTTCATTGTTGGTTGCGTGAAAATCAAACTTCAAAGCATAGCATATGGATCGACCTTCGGGGGTTTCTAGTACAACTCCAGCGCCCGAACACCGATCGTTTGATGCACCGTCTGTATAAAGTTTCCAGACATATTCAGGAGACTCGCTGGTTTTGGGTAAGTTGTCTAGAACAGTAAATTCAGCTATGAAGTCAGCTAGGACTTGCCCTTGAATGGCTCTCTGCGGAGCATAAGTAATGTCAAATTGACTCAGTTCGATATTCCACTTGAGTAACCTTCCAGACGTCTCAGGCCGCGTGAGGACCTGTCGTAACGGCTGATCGGTATACACAGTAAGCGGATGGGCTTGGAAATAAGGACGAAGCTTTCTCGAGGCAATGACCAAGCAATAAGCCAGTTTCTCCAACCTGGGGTAATTTCTTTCAGCTCCGGTCAATCGTTTACTAACATAATAGACCGGTTTCTGCACTCGATCCTCTTCTCGGACCAGAGCAGCACTGATCACATGCTCTGATACCGCCAGATAAAGGTATAATTGTTCGTGATCAATTGGTTTCGACAAGATCGGTGGCGTAGAGAGATGCTGAACCAGCGATCGGAATGCGCCTTCACATTCCATGGTCCATTCGAAGTTTCGTTTTCCTTTCCGGATTAGATCAAAGAAAGGAATGCATTTATCAGTGGATTTAGAAATGAACCTGCTTAGCGCTGCTACCTTCCCGTTGAGACTCTGGACTTGCTTTATGGTCCTTGGAGTTTGCAAATTCCTTATTGCCCAGATCTTTTCGGGGTTTGCCTCTATCCCACGAGCATTGACGATGAAACCGAGAAACTTTCCGGATGCGACGCCAAAGTGGCACTTTAACGGGTTAAGCTTCATTCTATATTCACGTAGGATGCGGAACATTGAATCTAAATCCCTGACGTGGTCTGTGGAAAATCGGGACTTAACTAACATGTCATCCACATAAACTTCCATGGTCTTCCCGATCTGGTCAGCGAACATTCGATTAACCAAGCGTTGGTAAGTTGCTCCGGCATTCTTTAAACCAAAAGGCATGACTCTGTAACAGTAGAGTCCCAGATCGGTCACGAAACTGGTATGTTCTTGATCGGGTAGATGCATGGGTATCTGATTATAACCGGAATAAGCATCCATAAAGGATAATAATTCGTGGCCTGCAGTTGAGTCTACGAGTTGGTCAATTCGGGGAAGTGGAAAACTATCTTTTGGACAAGCTTTGTTTAAGTCGGAGTAGTAGACACATGTTCTCCATTTCCCATTCGGTTTTCGAACCATTACCGGATTTGACACCCACTCTGGGTATAGAGCATCTCGGATGAAACCATTTGATTGCAACTTGTCAACTTCTTCTTTAAGGGCGGCAGATCTCTCTGGATCCATACCACGCCTCTTTTGCTTGACCGGAACATGTCGCGGATCAATATTCAAAGAGTGACTTGCAATGTTCAGTGAGATTCCGCACATGTCAGAGTGCGTCCAGGCAAAGACATCGAGATTCGCTTGAAGAAATTCAACCAATTCCTGTTGTATCTGTTTTCCCAGTTGGGATCCAACTTTTAGTACTTTCGAGTCGTCATCCTCACTGACTGGGACGTCCACAGTCAGTTCGGCTGGAGACGCTTGATTCTCTTCTACTTCATCTTTATCTTCGTTATCTCTAGGGTCAAGATCTCTAAGGAATTGGTAGTGGTGCCCGGGCCGGGGTCCGGGCGCTAGTTGTCAATTATCAGTAAAACGGACGCAGAGAGATTCCTCTACGCCCTTTCCTTTCTCCTTCTTCTGTGCTTCACGCAACTCAGCAACATAACAGGCTCTTCCTGCTGCCTGATCCCCTTGAACAATTCCTATACCATGGTCAGTTGGGAATTTTAAAGTCAAACACCACGGGGCAATGGCTGCCCTGAATTCAGCAAGGGCTGGTCGACCCAGGAATGCATTGTACGGTGAAGCGATGTCAAGAACAACGAATTGCAGCAGTCGGACTCTCCTGCGTTCTCCAATCCCCAGTTCCACTGGTAGTTCCACTATCCCAGTAGGTATCGTTGCACTCCCATTGAAGCCATGAACTCGGGATTGGCAGGGTTTCAAGTCTTTTGCTTCCATCTTCATTAAATCGTAAGCTCGTTTGAATAGAATGTTACAGAACTCCCACTGTCAACCAGGATCCTCTTCATCCAAGCAGGACCAACTTGGGCAGATATGACCAGTGGGTCAATTGTTGGAGCTTCGATTTTGTCAGCATCTCTGCTTCTAAATATGATATCGTCAGACATCGTTTTTTGTTGCTTAGCTGGAGTTCCATCCTCACAATTACTGCAGCATTCGAAGCTCGCATGCCTGATAGAGCTAGCATACGACTCCATTTCCCTCCAGCTCCTGTCCGCTGGATGAGGACCACCACTTATGGTATTGATAACTAGCCTCCCGCCTGTACGAGCGGGTTCCTCTTGTCTATCTTGGTCTTGTGCACGGTTTGGGTTTGATGGGCCCGTACCACCAGACTGCGGTGCCCGCACAAATTGATCTAACTTTCTCTCCCTGATCAACTTTTCTATGAGATCTTGCAAATGGCGACAGTCGTTAGTATTGTGGCCATAACTCTCATGAAACCTGCAAAACTTTCCTGTTTGAATCTTCCTCTCCGATGACTGCTTCGGAGCGGGTTTCTTATATTGTTCAGTGTTGCATGTTTGTAGGTACACATTTTCCAGCGATGTGTTTAATGGTGTATAACTTTCGACTCGGAGCCCTACGCCGTGGGCCTGGATTCGGATCTCTCTTCTTATTTTGACCATTGCTACCTCTTGGCTGAGTTTGTTTGTTCTGTATGTTTAACTGAACCTTTCCGGAATTGTCACCGGACTGTTTAACTGCTACATTGCTTTGTATTCCCTCATTTCCGGATTTCGCATCGTCTTGCTTCCTAGACTGTTTCGCGTCCTCTTGCCGTAAGAATTGAGCGGCTTTGGAGTAGAACCGGTCCAACGATGCGGGTGGCTTTCCGGCTAACCAGTTTCCAAATTCAAAATCGGGATCAATTCCCTTTGTCAAGGCCATTAAAATTGAGTTGTCGTTGGGATTACTAATTTCCACACATGCTGCATGGAATCTCTCCAAGTAACGCCTTAATGTTTCCCCACGAGCTTGGGTAACATTGGCCAGGGTGTTAACATCTTTGGGTCTAGCGACATGCATACGGAATTGTTCAACAAATTTCTTAGCCAATTGGTCAAATGAAGAGATAGATCTTGGAGGTAATCTTGTAAACCACATTGTTGCAATTCCTCCCAGTGAGATGGGGAAGCTTCGGCATTTTACTGCATCGTCGGCCCTTGCAGCACTCATTGACCATTCGTATTTCAATATGTGCTGATTGGGATCAGAACTCCCTTCGTACATAGGGAGAGTTGGCATTCTGAATCGCCGAGGAGGTTCAGCGTATAGTATCTCGTCCGTGAAAGGAGTATGGCTTCGAGAAATCCCCCAATCGTCATTGGTAAGACCTTGGCTTTCGCGGATCATCTGACGTATCATAGTCGAGATGTCTGGCATTGCTACATTTTGAGCATGCTGAGCTAAGGTGTGGTCGGGTTTCACAATGCGAGTTTGGACCGGGCGCTGTCGACGGTCCAAGTTTCGCCTCCTTGGCTCAGCGTCTTCCGGGACGTATGGTTCAGAAGTACGTCCCTGTTGTTGATTACTTGAATCCGGAAGATGTCGGGCATCAACCCTTGTTTCTACTGTGGCAGCTGTGACATGATTGTCCGTAGTATATTGTGGAGTACGACCACCTCGTGCTGAGGGTCCAGCCTGGAAGCTGGTTGACGGTCCTACCCTCAATTGTCCGACAGTCAGGGCGGGCTGATATCCAGCAGCTTGAGCATAATCTCCGTCTAATCGAGGACGGGTAGACCTATGATGATAGTCAGATGAGGCAGAACTTTCAGTGGATGAGCGGGAAACATCATCCCTTCTGGACCTCCTACGCCCCTGGCGGTTCAGTTGGTTTGTCAATTCAATATTGGCACGCAACTGCTCGGCTAATTGCTGACGACTCTGAGTCAACTCTTGAAGCAATACTTGGAATTCTTGTCTAGTGACTGCCCCAGACGGATCTGAGTGGGCAGTATTGTCTTGATTGGATGGCTGCTATTGAGCAGGATTCTGTCCATCCCTACCTTCTTGTCCAGCAGCTGTAGAAGTGGTTCTTGTGCTAACCATTTTGAATGAAGAATCCTTTTCCTAGACTTTATGCAAATCTGAATAGAATGGAAGGATTATGAATCAGAGATCTGGATCTTCCTCTTGGATTTGTGCAATCCGGTATCGATGGTAGATCCAAGGAGTAGGAGAAAAAAGCTGGTTTTTTCTCAGTGAAAGCACCAAAGTGTTTGTACCAAAAATGGGCACAACACTCTTCGGAAGTTTTTGAAGAGATAAAAGTGAAGAATGAAAATTGAAACTGTGGATTATCTAACAAAAACTCCAAATAACAGAAAATAAATTGCAAAGACAAGCGATTTAGAGTGGTTCGGCGTTTGGCCTACGTCCACTATGAAGTTTGATGATTTTATTGCTCGATACTTGAAGGTTACAGTAGTCTATAATGTAATACAACTGAATTTAAATGCTAAGTGTCAATCTAAAGCAGCGGCGGTGTTCTGGAGTAGATCTGGCAGAATCTGGGCGCTCTTTAGTACTTAGAATTCTCCGACCCCCTTTCTGAATGAACAGGGGCTCTATTTATAGGTGTAGGAGGCTGATATTTCGCCTAAAATGAGGGGAGACCAGTTCTGATACGTCAGGGGGCCCACATGGCCGAAATCTGGAGATCCGGGCCCACTTTGGGATCGATTCGACCCTTGGTTCGAATCGATCAAGAAATCATCCAATCGAGCTGAAATTTGGTGTGAACATTCTTCATCATGTGTTTAAGCTTCTGTGAAAATTTCATGGCATTTGGACTTGTAGAACTCGAGATATGATCGATTCAAGTCGGTGTTTTTCGAACTCTGGAGTCATTCGAATCGATACGCTCGAATCGATTCGTTCGAATCGATCCTTCTGCAAATGAAGATGGTGACGTGGTGCGCCTTCTTTGTATCGATCCGCTTTGCACTCCGCATTGACTGGGTCGAATCCATGGTATCTGCCGCTTTGACTGGATGGATTCGTGGTAGTGGATTCGAAGGCATCCTTCTTCGAATCGAATGGGCGAAGGTCTGTTCGAATCGATCTAGGCGTGTTAAAGTTGATCGATTCGATGCTAACTCAAACAGTGTGGATTCGAGGGAACTTTCTTAGATGGAGTCGAAGGCGGAGATTGTTCTGATGGATTCGAAGCTTGAAGCATGTGCGTATGGATTCGAAGCATGGTTGCTTCTGATGTATACGAATCAATGCTCGAGAGATGGAGTCGAGGCAAACGTGATCTTCATGGATTCGAACACGAAGCTGTCCTCTCTATTTTCCATTGATGATAACTTGAGCATACGAACTCGGCTTGACTCAAAATTTGGAATGTTGGTTCCCACGGCTTTGCTTGACGCGCCTTATCAATTGTAGCCCGATCCGGACTCGAACAAATTCCATCGATATCCATAGCGATCCTTGCGTGTAACCGGTTTTCGAGACGATCTGTCACCGGTATCTAGTCAAGTCCTTGGTGTCACGGCCTTGCCAAAAGGCGGGATAACACTACGATATTGACTCTGTGTTCTCTATCGTTTTTTATATATTATGTATTGTTCTATCCTAGAGACGCACGTGTTTATTGCTTTCTGCCGATACTGTGTACAATTAGGTGAGTTACTTATTTGATTTTTAAATACGTATCAGTGTTAGCCTAAGGGAATATTCATATGTGTAAGCCCAATATCGCCTCATCTTTCGTACAGTATTACTTAGTAATACCGTTTGGTAGTATGGGTACAGAGGTGGGGTGTTACAGTTGGTATTAGAGTAGATTTAGAAAAATACATCGTATATATAAGAGCCATGAGTCATGGCCTTAAATGAGATTCAAAGTCTTTGTCCCTTTGGGTGTGTTGAGTAGTTACCCTACAATAAAGGGATGGTAGGTGTATATGATGGTTACTAAGGTAATCATCTGGGGACGTATTTGTTATTTTCTATAAGTATATATAGTATTTTCACTTCTAAAATGACTGTGGTCTGACCAGTAGTGTCGGTATCAATATTAATTATTAGACCTCTGGTCACTTGAAATTCAATAGTTGTGTCTATTATTAGTCAGAGTATCATGGCGAAAGCTAATGAATCGTTTCCACCTAGCACCTTAATTGTTGTTTATTATATGTGTTAATTATTTGATGTTTGATGTGTAAGGTTTGTATTGATAAAAGTGATTTATTATTCTAATTGTATATTTGGGAAAGCCCTTATAAATATTTCAATGTAAGTAAGTATATGCTTTAGATAAGGTCTTGAAAATATTTCTCTTATATATAATGTATGAGATAGTATTTCATGTAACTATCAAATGTTCTAAATTATAAATCTTTTGATGATATGTTTATATACGTGGATTTTCAATTTATATATTTTTTAAAATAAAATCAAATAACCATTTTAAAATAAAAGGTAGATTATTGGAAAATATATGTATTCTTGAATGATATTTTCAAAGTAAAATTTGTGTTAATTTGTCCGTTGAATAGTTTAAGAATTCTAGTCGATGCGTCTGGCCAACGTTATCGATAGAAATTTCTAAACACTAGGACGAGACATATGGACACAACATCTTATAAGGAACTCTATTTGGTAATGATTTAAATAATTTGGAAGGATTAAAAATATTTTGTGTAATATTAAAAGATATACTTTGAAGAGTAATATAATATTTAGATAGGTGTTATAAATTTTATTTGAAGGAAAAAAAGTGTTTTGGAAAAGAAAAGTACGATTTGCTAAACTAATTTGGTAAATGTTTTGAGATGAGAAATTATTAATTATTATTTTAATATAGAACAAGTTGTTTAAATGTTAAAGATTATATATATATATATATATATCTGTGAGTAGTGTATGTTAGGTTAAATCACGTTTGAAGTTTTTGAATGTATGTGTATGACTTGAGATGATTGCTATGGATTAGAATATGAATATAATAATGGACAGTAAGAAATGTAAACTTAAGTTATATATATGTATGTGCTAGAAATAAAATATAATTTATTTATATTTGAAAAAAGAATCGTTGAGTTTTGGATGCTTTAATTTATGTGAATATGGAAAAATTATATAGCTTGAGTATTTTGATTGTGCGAATAATATTTTGGAGAAGTGTGCTTTTTTGAATCGGATATTTTGATTAAGAAATTTTTTATAAAGGAAGTGTGCATTATTATAAGTATTAGTAAGACTATATATTATAGTGATATAAGATATGTGTTATATTAAAAATGGATTTGTAAAGTCAATATGAAATGAAATTTTGGAAACATATTTGAATTAAATTTGATATAATATAAAAAATTTGAGGAAAAAAAATTACTTTTGTATATATATAATATTAATTACTAAAAATAGAATGGGATTGATTTGATTTTGAAGTGAGATTTAATTTGAAAGGAAATTAAAAGTTGAATAGTGGTTAAGTTTTAATGAGTTTTCCTTTGAATAAAAAGGCCATTTTTGTAAAATAAATTTCTATGATTTTTTTTAAAGTTTATAATATTAGTGAAATACTTTTAAGATGGCTTATTTTGGAAAGAAATATGGTTTGAAGTAATTTTGAGTGTTGAACTTTATAAATGTGGTTTATAAGGAATGAGTTTTAGAAAGTGGTTGTATTGGTTTAAATGTGTGTGTGTATATATATTAAATTCCAAATATATATATATATATATTATATAGAGTTTATAATGTTGTTTTTGAAGATGAATAGTTTATTTTAAAGAAGAGAGAAATCTCTTTTGTTTGGTGAGTATTACTAATTACTATAAGATTTGATTTCACAAACTTGAACTTAAAAGAGGAAACGTAGTTTTAATTTGAAGAGTTTTGACAAAAGGTTAAATATTTGGATATTATGGATTCAATATTTTAATTGTAAAGGCGTTTTTTTAATATATAAAAAGTATTGATATCAAATTGTGAAGTGAAAATTTTAGAGAAAGCTAATTGAGAAAGGTTTTGGTTGGTTAAAATATTTTAAAGTTAGTTGAATAAAATACGAATCTTGGATAGTGTTTACATAGTTTAAAATGAGAATTTTGAGAAAATTATTAAAAAGATTATTTTTGTATAGCATTCTATAGTTATGGAAAATAATTTCCAATTTTGAAAAATATAGTTTATGTAAGCCACCGATGAAAGGTCTAATCATTGATTTTTGGTGTTACTCTATTTGATACTAGACGGGTCGATGCAAATCACTACTCGAGATGGTAAAGATAGGGTATTGTGAAATTTGTATCGTTGGTTGTTTTTTATATTTTAAATTATAAATGGTGCAGCTTAGTTATAGAGTTTTTTCTAAGGGAAATTGTGAGAATGCAATTTTCTTAAGGAGGGAAGTCTACAACAACCCAGTGTTGAGCTATAATTAATTAAAGTTAGTAATAGCGATTTAATTGATTAAAATGTATTTTTAAATATAAATGAGAATAATTTTAGAATTCTATTTGAGAATATTGAAATTTAATAATATAGTAATTATTAATTAGTGATGAAATTAGATTGTTTTGAGGATAGATATTTGTTTAAGAGATCATCGAATAAATTAATTTGGAAATTATTTAATAAAGGACTAAGAATGTGAATATGGTATATTTAAATTATAATGAGTTAAAATATGTGGAATAAATTCTGTAAGACTCTAGAATGTTGTAAATATAATTTTTATTTGAACTTGTATTGTGATTTGAGTTAAATAGAAAATAGTTTTATGAAAGAGAAGAAAATGAAAAAAATAAATATTATTATTTCCAAGCCCATGTTCAAGCCTTCAAGCCCAAATCCATCATCCCATATCCTTATAACTCTAAAGTCCAGACTTTTCTATTTCGAGATTTTACTCTTTGCTCTGTAAAAATTAGTTCACGTATACTTCTTAGGGAGGACTTTTACTCCTTCCTAAAAACACCTTTCTTTTAATAATTAAAAATAAAATTTAATAAATTACTATAAATTTCCAAATTCGAGTATATACATCTCGATGCCAATTTTCATCTAAGCATATGATAAGGCTAAGGTTTTGGATGATCGTTTGAAGTTTTGGAATGTGAAAACATAATGAAAAGGAGAGGAAGAGGAAGGCATGAAGCTTTCAGGTGAGTTATCTAACTCACAAATCTATGTCTAAACACATCAATTTAGGTATATATGAATTGCTCTCATGTGCATGTTCTTTGATTCTTGAGTATAAAAGGGATTTGAATTGAATTTGGATGGAATTTGAATTAAATTTGGATGAAAATGGTGCTTTAGGCTCTCGACACCAGTGGGGCAACCGGTCGACCGCCAATTGGTCGATCATTAGTGGTCGACCAGTGCTGCTACCGGTTACACACCCTGTATTGTTAAAAAAATAAGTAAAGTAAAACAAATAATATAATAATAAAATAAAATATAGATAAATGTAAAACTTTTTATGGGAAATAAAATTGAGAATTGGGTTTCTGATATATGAAGAAATGTTTTTATTTAAGTTATGTATTTATATATATTTAAAGTTATAATTTGTAAAAAGGAAATTCATTTTAGGCTTAAAACAATTATTTGTTATATAAATTCTAGAAAAAAATATGAATTATTTTCTAAATAATATTCTAAGTATTTTACATAACATTTCATAATTAATAAGCTTAAATAAGAATATGATTCATATATTTGATTAATGAAATTTATTTATGCTATTTTGAATTCTCATTTATTCTATACTGATTTTGGAAGATATGAATGATTCACCGTTATATACTGATTTGATCAGTTTCTTTTGATGTGTTTTCATACGGTGATGACATCCTTTGTAAAATTTGGCGATATCATCACTTTGAGATATTTCTATTTTTGATATTTTAATTCTATGTCGTGAGGAATTTGAATAAATGGAGTTATAATACCGTTTGGTATGAGACTTTCGATAATATTCCTCTGCTAATTCTTTCGACTCATTATATAGAATATGGAGATTCAGTGTATTTTATGAGCACTAAATAAACGGACTAGTAACACGCGATGGTATAAGATGCCGTAGCAATATTTATTTGGTTATTCTTTCTTTGTAAATGACACTTATACGAGGATAAACATGATGTGGAGCTCATTGCGGTGAGTTAGGCTTCATGCCTGTTGTCATGCATCGGCATATTTATATGGTTGTGTGCTTATTACCGTGTGTCGGCATATTTAGATGGACGTGTGTTGGCTACAATATAGGTAGGTAGTATATGTTTTTCCATCATTATACAACTTCCTTTATGATGTGGGAGTGAACCAGATTAGGCCAGTATCCAGCCTAAGGCTTTATTGAGGGGTCGCGTCCTAACTTTGGGACACCTATTCTTATTGTTGTGTGTTATCGATGTGTATGTTTGCTCCTGTTTAACCTAGGCCAACAGTCTATTACCAAAAAACCACCTAGGCTAGTGGATCTTTTCAAGATATTGAGGGGAGGTAACCGAAGACTATAGAAGTTGTGTCAAATGGACACATGTGTGGCTGTTGGAGTAAGAAGACGTGTTGTCAATCTCCCGTCTGGTCTAATGTGTGGTAGATAGACACATATTACTTATGATGATGCGCTGTGATTATACTTGAGACTACATCCAAAGTATAGTCAATCCCCGTATCCTACAACTATATGATTAATGGGCATACAGCCTATCCTTCTCCGGTGGACCGCCTATTCTTTATTGATTGTGTGTATATATATGGATTTTATTATTTATATTTTTATGAGTTTGACATACTCGAGGTTATCTACTCTATATTTATTTAGGCCATTGTTGTGTTCTAGTCCAATCTCTCTTGTTTATTTCTGCGATTCCACAATGAAATTTTATTACTGAAATTGAGGGATATACTTGGGCATTGATGTGTACTAGCTTGACTATACTTGATGATATCTCATGTATTGATTTTTTTAGGATTTTGATATGGATGATTCACCCATTTGACATTGATTTTGGGATTTTTTGATTGGCATGGTTTTATATGGGTGATGACATCTTTATTGCTTGGTGTTGTGATGGTTGATGGGATGAGATATTTAACGTTGTTTATTATATTACTATGCCATACATGTACTGAGTTATATATGTCTGTTGACCTCTACATTTAAACATAGTTTGACCCGTATGTTATTTACTTAATACTCGGATCTGTCCAAGACATTTCAGGTTCAAGTACGATGAGACTAGGTTATGTCTTACCGGGCATAGTGGAGACTAGTTAAATAATATTATTACGTATCATTTTATATACATAGCTTCATTGTATGTACGATTACATGATGTATTGAGTATACTTAGTATTTTATTGGGATAGTGGACATTTGAGATTTTTTTATTTACTATCTTCTATGTATTTCATATTATACTTTATCGCTGCGATATTGGCTCTGTGTTCTCTATCGATATTATATATTGTGTATTGTCCTATTCTCACGATGCACATGTTTATTGCTTTGTGCCAATATTGTGTACGATCAGTTGAGTTACTTATTCGATGTATAAATATGTACTAGTGTTAGCCAAGGGAATATTCATGTATGTAAGCCTAATATCACCTTATTATTCATATTACTAGACAGTATTACCTAGTAATATTCTTTGGTCGTATGGGTATAGAAGTGTGGTGTTAGATACCTATACTTATTTATGTTTAAAAACATACTATATATATGTGTGTGTGTGTGAGTGTGTAATAACCTGCATTTTTAATAATAGGACATTCAAATTAATTTAAATATCGAATTGTTGATTAAATTAAAGGTCTAAAATATGACTTTTCACATACGATCATATTAGGACTCGATCCCACTTCCATTGAGTTCGGATCGGCGTTGTGAATTAAAATGAGTATAAATATCGCTATATTTGAAACCGCGCAATCCGCTGGCCAATACGATCTCGAAATTCACGAAATTGTCATCCTAAAGCGCTGTCTCAGGTAGCGATAAAGTTTATACCTTAGAACCAAAGAAATGATGTGATATGCGCTAACGAGTTTCGTTGCAATCTAATTTGCTCCATGATCGTACGAGCTCGAAAAGTGTGGAAGTTTATTTGAGAAATCAAATAAAAAATATATATTTTAATACATAAACCCCCATAGTTAGACTTTTCCATAATTCGTTCTCCCTTTTTTACCTTTTCCCTATTCCTCCTTTCAATAACTCAAGAAACGAAAATGGCGACCCCTTCATAAAATTAAATAGAGAGCTCAGGTACACGAAAATCGACGTGGTTGGACCCATTGGGATCATGGAGAGTTTCAAATCTATATGGGATTCGGGGGTTGTGGCATGACTTGGCTGAGGTCGACTTTCCCTTGCATCGACTAGGGTTAGCATTGGACGCAGATGTGGGAAGTGGGAGGTGAAACGGAGAGCGCCATTCTTCTTCTCTTCGCAAGGAACGCCTTTTTGACCAATGAGGTGAACTCCAATGGTTTGGAGGAAATCACAACATGGTGAGGGGGCCGTGTGTGCTTCAAGTCGGAAATTGATGGGTGCAGCCGAGCTTCAAGATTTCAGGTCTGTTTCAATGAGCAAACGTAGTGGAGTCTGTTGGCGAAGGCGGTGCATTAATTTGTTGACTACGGGGATGGAAATAGAGGAGAGAAGGTTGGTAGGAAGTGGGTTGTGCATGTTTGTGTCTAGGCATTAGGATTCGGGGAAGATGATTAAGATGGGGATTAGGTAAGTTAATTAGTGAATAAGTTAATTAATTTATATTTATAATTCATATTCAAAATCCATATCTTTGCATATGGGGTCCGATTTAGCATAGGATCGTTTAGCTTTTGTTGAGGTGGGTTATATTTTCTCTCACCATACTATGATAGTTAGTACAGTATAAAATGACACTTTGAACTAATTTCCAATTTTAAAGCATGATTTCTAATATATTTAAATCCATACCAGATTTTATTAAAGAAATTAAAAGTGTTTAAAAATGGTTTTAAATCAGATTTCAGACTTGTTCTTATGGACGTCCTATTTTTAGGAAATTGATAGATTTAGGCTATTTTTTTATATGAATCCCATATTGGTTGATATAGATGCGTTGTACATGTTCTGTATATGCTATATTGGTTGTATGTATGCTATGTTGGTTGTATCTATGCTTGTTTGCTATTTTTGATTGAAAAGGTTAATCAACGGGTGACCTAACGTAAGGAAATATCCTGTACGTTGGAATTTCGTGCATATTGGTTGAATGCACACATGATGGAAACTCGTATGGTGAGACTGAGTTTCGTGCATATCGATAGGATGCACAAATGATGGAAACTCAACGGATGGGATAAGTTGTAGAAGAGTACTGGAATGCATGCCGACCGATCTGAAGATGGAAAACGATGGACTTGGGTGGGCTTCGGACTTCAGAATGGATGCTGGACATTTTCACTTGGTTTGTACTTAGCCATTTTTGGCTAAGTGCACGACCAAAGAGGTCGGTATTGTCCACTATAGAGTGCTCAGTACCTATCACTATTGATGGTGGCTGATTTGGCCAATCTTTGACGTGGATGATGAGGAGTCTTCGGGGAGTGCGATATGGTGGTTTGTTCATGTGGTTGACTCTTGATATTGATGTTATTGCTCTACGACGAGTGATTTCGATGGTGAAGTGATGATGTAGTGCTTCGATGTGATGGCTTTGGAACTTTTATATGAGGATTCTAGACTTATAGGGGATGTATGAAGGTGTTCCGATGACAATGACTCGACGATGGGAGTTGTGATGATAATCCACAAGGACAAATTCGACGAGGGGGGCTCATGGGTGGAACGATGATGTGTTCTATCATGGAGATGAGTGGAATTATGTTTGAGTTCCACTATGGAGATGAGTAGAATGGAATTATGACTGTGTTCCATTATGATGATGTGTGCAAAGGGATCATGGATACTCGGAGGTTTCCTATGTGCTCGTGTAGAGAGGGTACGTTGTGACGCCCACCTGGATTATGACTATGTCCATATCTTATGACTATGGATTACCCTGGACCTTATGACTGTCGCTCTATTCCTAGCCTTATGGAGAATCATGGATTGAGAACTGTGGAATCGAGATTTGACCGTGTCTCTGGCTTATGATTGTTCCATACTAGTTATCTTATATCCAACGCACTCGAGTGATGTGAGGATTGTTTGATGGATGATATGTTTGGCTATGTTCATTATGTTTGCTTATCACCCTAGGGCTGTCACATGAGGTAAGTATTATGACTAGGACACCTAGAGACCCAACCTTGTACTTAGATTATGGTACACTTACTAGATAAACATAAATACTTTATAGGTATAATGATGACAATATATACATGATGCGATTCATGGTAAATGAATATACCAGATGATTACCGCACCAACATATATTAATAATAGTGATTTAATTAACTTTATATTATTATCATACACATAAATACTTTATCATCAAATGCGACAACACCAACATATATAGATTCGTGACAAAAGAATATACTTACAACACATATATGACACAATGAACAATATATACACTAACATATAATTGTAAATAGAGGAATTACCTGTGCTCAATGCTTAGATGAAACACCTTGAGACTTTGAATTAAAAACTCCTTAAATCTAATTCTAGAATCCAGAAAGTGTTATCATTCTGAATGTTGCTATCACCGGTGTTTGAATTTGATTTAATTTGATTGTTCAAAAGCTTGAAATTAAGGAGGAGAGGGACTAATAGGGCCGACTATTGCTTGTTGAAAAGGAGCAAAAAGGAGAAAGACAAAAATGAGGGTCGGAGATCTCAAGGAGTGAAAAGGGGATCTAGAACCACCTTTTCTCTTAACAAATTACCTCCTTTTGAATCGAAATTCACCCCACTTGTCCTTGATATGGCCGGACACTCTAGATTTCATAATAGGCCTCAAAACTGCTTCAAGCTTGATTAATAAAAAATGCATTTAATTCTAATTCAAATGCACATCGATATCATATATCAACACATGTGTTTATAACTATTGTATACACACTATTTAATATTGATCAACATAAATTAAATAAAATTTTGTAATTAATATTTCATAAATGTAAATTAATTTAATTAATTTTATAATAATTATAATTAATTAAATCAGATGGTAGTAGAAATATTCAACATTTCGGTTGTTTGCTTCAACTTTAATAGAAGGAGTGTTGTTTGCTTCAGCTTTAAGGGAAGAAGGCATTGGAGAAGTGTGAGTGGTTAAAGATTTATCGATTGTTTGAACCATTTTCAGCATTGCTACCCTCGAGAGCTATTTAGTTTCGTATTGAATTAACGTTGGGAGCCGAGCCATTTAGTCGACCCCCCAGTAGAATGCCACCAAGGGTGATGTAGAGCCAATTAACGTAGGGAGCTTCAGCTGTGTTTGTTGTTGGGCCAAAAAGTGGCACAATGCCCCAGTTTGAGTTAAAGAGAGTAGATCTAACTATAATCGGCAAGTAAACAATATAAAACACATGAATTTTATAGTGGTTGGCTAATCTTTGTCTTACGTCCACCTTAATCTTATTATGGAATGTTTTGTGTCATGAATATCAGGGATTTACAGTTCAAAACAACCAGGAATAATAAAAAGTAGCCTCCTTAGCAACAAAACCCGAGTAGAGAAAGAAGACGAAGAATAGAATGGCTTGAAGTCTGCTCCAAGGTTCTATAGGCTTGCTATTTATAGAGGAATCACCCAACGAAGTCATTGGATCATGAAATAGCAGTTCAAACTCTAGATCTGGAAAAGTAGGAGGGGAGATGAGGTCCCCTGTGCCATAAAATCATATCAGTACTGATATGATTAGGTTGGTACCGACATGATTTGCTATTTTCAAACCACATAATATTCCTCTATTCCACCTTCTAGCTTCAATTCGTTCGTGTACTTTTCTGAGAGGTTTTGACACATCTAGTATTTATCCTATTATGGCAAAGCTTTTTGGAGTTGTTCAGCTGCTCCTTCAAAAATGGCCCTAGAATGATCACTTTATCCAACCATTTATTGACCGTAGTTCCAGATTTCACAAAAGTGCCTGAAATCATGTCGGTACCAACCTGAGAAGTGGTCTTTTTCGATCACTCACTTAGCCAATTCTTGCACTCTTACTTCTTAAAGCCTCTTCCATTATCCTTCCAAGTATGCCTTCAAGTCCTTGAACCAATTTATCTCAATCCTGACATCCAGATTCATTTGAAAGTCGCTTGGTCTAAAAGCAGGATAACACTTTCCCACCAAAGTACACTTCTGTTGGAAACAAAGCGTACTTTGGATCAAGAAAAGCATATAGAATTATCCGTACAGGTCCATTGGTCATCTAAGAGCCGCTTTCAGTGTTATCTCCATTCCAAGGGCATCCATTTATCTTTAAATAGCAGCTGTATTACTTTCTATGCCAGGGTTAAGATCTATATTACTCCGAAGATCGTTCCCACCTTAGCAAGGTTAGAAATCCTCTTCTTTTCTCCTCTTTTTTTATATATGAAGTCAATAATTCATGTCGGCACTGATCTCTTCATGTCGGTACTGACATGAAATATCGAGTCATAGAAGGCCTTTAAATCCTAAAACTTAGTCTTTCACCACACTCTCCCGTACTTCCTTGCCTTTAACTTTTCAGCCCTAAATTCGTGCAACTCAAATTCCTTAGCAACCACCGCCCGACGTCGACTGCCTAAGGCCACCACTACCTTCCCTAAGCCACCACTACAGCTTGGCTCCTCGTTAACCAACACCGCACCCCTTAAAGATCTCGACCCCTACTTTATCCAAGTTCAGGTCCAGTATCAACATCCTAAGGTGGGTTCCTTGGTTGTTATGGTTGTTGTGGCATCACCATCAGCTATGGTCGAGGGTTATTCATGGCTGATGAACGTTTGGTGCTTGGGCTTATGATCCAACCTTGCTCTATCCTTGGTCATTGCAAACAAGAAAACCTCCTTGAGATGGCCCTAAGCATGACCTAATGTTAACACTGTAGTAAATTGAGTCACAATGATTTCTTGCTTCTCTAGTGTCAACTTCGAGTTTCCCATGACTATGCTTTGGGTTTTCTTGCATTTAGCCTAAGGCTTTTTTCTTTTTGCGATTGCCTAGAGTACTTACCCATTCAAGATGTATTAGCAAACTTTTCTAAAACGTTGTTGATCATAAGCTACCGCTTTAAACTCTGATGAGGTGGTTCTCTTACAAAGAACGGTTGCGTCGAACACATTTCGGCATTCAAATAATTCCAACATACATCACTTCTAGTTTCTATGCAATCCTATGCTTCTATAAAGAATGCTTTGCATTGCTCCAAATAGTGGATCCATTATCGATTATCGGACGGTAATGGATAAGATCAGGCATATAGTTCTATTATGCGAGGGGGCTCAATTTACCAGTTGGAGCAGGTTATCTACACAGAATGTTTCATTTGTCGTGTATGGGGCACATGAAACACAGTGCATAGATTCACACTTCCAGTCTGCCCCGATCATCATTTGGAATCCAATTAGTCAACATACATCGACCTGTGTTGGATTTTAGGCGACGGTCACATAGGTCTATATTAAAATAGAATTTTGAAATAAAACGTACCCAATCGTGTCAACCATTAAATTTTTTAGCCTAGAATGACTCGCCATTCACCTTGCTTCAACATTGTCGTTAGGCCGTCAACTCCTCCCGTAGATGGGTCTACCATGGGTCAAGTCTCGACATTGATGCCCTTTGGAAGTAGACACTCAATCTCAGCAAAGTTGCAGGGGATGATAGTACTGGTAGTTCTAGTCCAGGACCCACCTCCTCCTCTCAATGAACAGGTCGGTTTAAGCATTCTAGATGATCCCCAAAAGCAAATGCGATGATGCTAAATGCCAAATCACTTCGAACTATATGCATTCAACATGGAATCCCAAAGAGAGACGTCTTGCTACCAATAGTTGACCAATGGATGCACAATCCTATATAAGATTATACATCCTGCAACAAGTACATGTGTCTAGGTGGAGCACTGCCACCCTTTAATCCATTCCTCCAAATGTTCCTCTAAGAGCTTAGGCTCGCTCTCACTAAAGTACATCCCAATGGATTTGCCTTGCTGAACTCCTTATATATTCTATTCATGACACAACTTCATCGGCCTCCAACCTCTGAGAGTTAACACACCTTTTGAGCTTTAAACAACAAAGTGAGTCACCTTCCTTGTTAATAGTAGAAGTCTAGTGCCACTGCAAAGTCATCGAGGCACTCCATAACAAGCGCTCATATTTCAAAAATGAGTACTTCGTCCGATGCCACATTGGATTTAACCGGCTTAGGTTGTTAAGAAGTAAGACCTCTTCCTTTCCATTCTTTTCTGTACTTGGATTCTTACCATCCAAGTGTCTAACTCCTTTTTCTCTCTCTTCATAGATATTCATACTCAAGATAGAAGTGACATGCACTCCAAGACTCTAAAGACCCTCAAAAGAGTCAACATTTGGTTCCGCACCTCCGCTTACCTTTTACGAACGAGAACCTTCATGAATGTGGCCTTCTACACCCTGAATGATTCATTGTTCTAGCCGAACTTCCACCAAGAGGGTCTAGAGTGCCCATTAGGTCTTCTGCCCCCATTCGTAGCTCCAGTGAAGATATCCAAGGTAGCACCGAAGGCCCATTAGGTAGGGCAAACGTCGATGAAACTGTTGATAGAGCGGTGGAATTTAATATAATCAGTCTAGTGCAAGAACATAAAGGAAATAGAATGGAAATAGGAATGATACACTAAGGAGGAAAAGGAAGAGAAAGAAGAAGAAGGAGAGAGTGACAAAGAAGATGACGATGATGAGGACTTTGGGTAAGAGGTAGATCAGTCATACGAAGAGACGTCTCCAAAGGGTATGGAATTTTCTGCCCTATCACGACTGAAGCGAATAATCGTTAGGACCTCCCAACAGTTCACCGAACCAAGAATGATGCCAGCAGTTGAGGCGACTTCTCCAGCTGATCCTTCAAATAGTATCTTCAACTCACTATGCGATCTCGACATCCTGATCAACGACCTTCTCAAGGATATCCTTCGGGTTTTAGCTACCCATCTAGGGATTTCCTAGCCGCGAGAGGCAAAACTCCATCTTTACAACCTTCTGGACACGGTCCGTAAAGTACTTAGGGCAACACCAGCACTTTATACACTTCTAGGATCATAAACGCTCATATCCTATGTTCGCTCTTACTTTAATGTTCCGAGACTAATATGATCCTTTCTTTCATTTCATGTAAAATAGGCAGAGATCGATTCCACTACATACGCTTTGGCATTGTTGAATGCGAGGAACTACTCTGAGCTTTATCCTCGCTGCTCTTCTTTACAGTGGAAGACTATAGAAGAAAAGCATAAAAGGAAGGAAAAATAACACAATCGGGATAAGACAGGAGGAAGAAACACGTTAAGGAAAGGGAACAATATGACCAAGGGAAGAAGTCTTGTGATTCTCATGACCATCATAGTCCTACCTATGGCTCTTCACTGCCATTCTCTCAGCTCATGCATTCTTCTCAACAAGTTCCAATAATCTGGTCCTCAGTTACAACTATATACACTTCTTATAGGTCCAATGAGGCTTCTGCTCATCATGTTCCACCACACCTCCTTCAGGCTCTTCAATTGCCATGATAGCTAAGATGCAAGCTGCTTTTTCTAACCTCTACTTGATAAAGGTGGAGTTTGATCATGGTATTATGGACGTTCCCTACGAAGAAGCCAATTGCAGAGTTGGATGGGTTGCTAAGCTTATTAACCAACTCTATGAATGGAGAAAACTAATTTTCGTCCTATCTGATATCAACAGAATCAATCAGATAAACATTATGTCATTTGAATCAGAAAGGAAGGACTATGACAATACAGCAGCTAATTAAGAGAGAGGTATACAAGCTCACAAAACAAAGAGATGAAGCTAAAGTCGGCTGACGACTCTAAAAAATTAGTTGGCAAAATGTCTCATCCACACACCCAAGCCATCACCATAGTCAGTGAATAGCTAGGAAAGGCACACCACTAAAACAATCAGCTCATAGACCAAAGACATGGAACTTCAGACAAAAGACATAGAAATCCAAATGCTCAAGGCTAAAGTTGAAAGATTCAAGGCCAGTCTAAGTGCATAAATGGAGGCGAAGGTAGAGGCTTAGGACGAGCTTGGTAGTGTTGTAGTTGAGAAAAAATAGCTTAAGGAACAAGCTGCCAAGGAGAAAGAGGAAATGAATGCTACTCTGTAGTAGGTTTTTTCAAACGTCGTTGAAGACAAAAATCTGAAATGGTTGGGAAGTACCTATCCTATGACTTTGGCAGATGCATGAGAGGAAATCCTACATCGTGCGACCGCGTCTGGTGAAGGCCTTACTGAAGATCAACTAAAAGCCAAATATTTGGACGTCAACGACATCATAGCCTTAGAGAAAGAGGAGGCAATCCTAGCAGAAGAGGATGTTTTTCTAGGTAAAACTCCTATTGAGACTCCTACTACTCCTAGTGCTTTGGGCTAAGTAGAATCATCATCTCCACAATCCAAAGATCCTATGACCAAAATTCCAATGTCCATGGAGGGCCAACTCTAAGGCTACCCTTACCATGATTCCAACTTCCATTACTATAGCCACCGATGAGCCCTACATTCCTTTTTCTATTTCTCAACCCATCCAGTCATCAATGGAAGAGGGTGAAGTAGCTGCATTCCCAGCTGAAGACACTTTGACCAATGAAGGTATTTCTCTCGTCTCTCTGGTATTCGAGAAGCTTCAGTTCTCGCCTGATGCTGTCACTAACCTTTACCTTAATATTTGTGAACTTACAAGTCATCCATCACTTCCTCCTCTTCTACCACCAATTACACAAGGTTTAGGTCCCACTGCTATCTCCATAAAGTCAACCTCCATCACTATGGGACTATACACTATAATCCATCCCTCTAGCTCCGTATCCGATCCTGATTCAGAGAAGATTGAGGTTCTGGAGGGATTCGACGACACCTCATAGTCCTTGGGGGAAGACATCACCAACACTATGGTCCATACCTATCCCATTTCTATGGCAAAGAACTTGAAGCTTGACTTGTCTGTTAGGATCATGCAATATACCCTAGGGGGTGAATAAAGTATTTAAACTATTTCGCAGATAAACAAATAAATAATGTGAGCACTTAAATGTAAAAAGTAAATAACACATAGATATACCCAGCTTCAACCTAAAACCTACTGCTGCCTCCAAAGTTACTGCTTGAATTATACACCCGACGGTTACAACACCTGTAAACTCGCACTCCTTGCTAATCTAAATATATTAACCCTATGCCTAGTGACCCTGCTTGGAATCAATACCCTAAGCCCAGAATCCTTGAACTACAACCCGTAGCTCAACCTAGAAAATATAGAGTTTGAAAATAAAATACAAAACAAGTTACGAAAAATTCCCTGATATATATACAATTATATTTCAATAATGGGGTTTAAAAAAAAGGCTCCATCTATTAACCCCCGGTATTTTCTCTTCACACCCCGATTAAAATTTTAAAATTTTTATTCCAATTATACCCTTTAATAGTTAAATGGATATCTCGACGCACCACGCTCCACGTGAAAAAATGTAGACACTCGACACACCACATTCCATGCGAACGAGGATGTTGAACCAACCTCGTCCAATCCACACGTGGTTGTTGTCACAACCACGTTCGCGACGGACGAGGTTGGTTCAACAACCTTGTTCGCGTGTAACGTTGTTGTTCACATAAATACGACACAGACTCGATTCGAGCAAAATCAAACTTGATTAAATAAAATTTGATTCGCATAGAATTCGATTAGCTAAATC
This sequence comes from Allium fistulosum, assembly GCA_030737815.1. Taxonomy (NCBI): domain Eukaryota; kingdom Viridiplantae; phylum Streptophyta; class Magnoliopsida; order Asparagales; family Amaryllidaceae; genus Allium; species Allium fistulosum. The sequence goes on along the minus strand of CM060903.1, from coordinate 517,028,149 downwards.
ATGTACCATGCCGATGTTTGCTCCTTTTTTCCTTCTCCATGGTGACGACGACTGGAAAATTGAGCACGAAGAGGAGGGTTTGAGCGGTGGGTTAGGATTTGAGGGTGAACGATATGCTGAGAGCGGCGGGTTAGGGTTTGAGCACGAAGAGAAGCTTTTTTTCTATTATTTTTTTTTTAGAAAGGGAATGGTAGTTTTGGAAATAGACGGGGTGAGAAGAGCAAAAGATGGGGTGGATTTTTTTTCTCAAAACATCGGGATGGAAAAAGCAAAATACGGAGTGAGAATAGACGGAGCCTAAAAAAATTCAATGTTGACTGTGCTTTATCTTTGACCAGGGAAAAATGTTCTTCTTCCTTTCCCTTTTAAGCTCGCTTCTAAAATTTCAGATCCAAAAGGCTAGCATCTTCTGTTGTTTTCACTTTCACTTAAAATTAATCGATATATAGAAATCAATTTTTGAAGGAAAACAAAATGCACCGCCACCATCCACTCGAGCATGTCATCGCCGTATGCAATCACCTTTAACTGCACGTTGCTTGGAGATTTGCCGCAGCCATCTTATCTACACTGTCAATTCGATCTGGGTATTTATGCTTGGATCTATGTTTGTTGCTATTGTTAGATTTAAGCCACTACGATTGAGAGATGGAGCTGCCGCAGTCGAACAGTTGAGCTTGCCTCTGTGAGTCGCGGTTGTGTAGTCGAATTTAGTTGCTTGTACTTCTGCTGAAGTTATGCTAGTGCCAAAGTTGTGCCAACTGTTGCTGTTGAGGTGATCCAAAAGCCTTTCGTTCGATGATTGTTATAAGTAAAATCGAACCTGGCTTTTCTATTTGGAGATTAAGAACTAGATGCTCTTTACTCTGTTTGTGAAGTTTGATGTTGTTGTATCATCTGTGTTGAACGTTGGTGAAGTTTTTGAGTACTTCAAGTGATGATGGTTGGTGATGAGTTGTTGAGCTCTCTGGTGGGTTCTCTACTATCAACTTGGAGTTACAAACCTTGGTGTGGTTGGTAGAGGTTAACTTGAAATGAACTAAAGAGGCTAAACTTAGTATTATGGTTGTATGCTTGAAACAATGGTGGAGACGTGTCTGGATTGATACTTGCTAGAGTTGATAAGTGCCCTTGACTTTGTTGTATCTCTCTATACGATAGACTGTTTCTGTGATGAAGATTCCATTGATAAGAGATGATGATCGGGTTGGTTTGATTAAGGAGATGGTATATGCTGTTAAAATTTGGTCGTTGTATTTTTGTATTGATATGCGATGATTGTTTTCTTTTCAGTGCTTGAGTTTATATAGGCTCAAAGAGAAGGTCCATATGTTTGGAAAGTATATGGAAGTATAAAATGATGAGAATTAGTGAGATTCCCATGTTGAAAATAAAATGTAACATCCCTAATTTTTAAATAACATTATTCGGGATATTTAATTTGATTAATTAAATAGAATAATGTAAATATTACGTGATAAGGGGATTGAGATTTGAATAAAATTAAGTGGACGTGCTTATTAATTTAATTGGTTTGAAGATTAATTAAATTATGTAAGGGTATAATGGGATTTAGCTACACCTAACTTTACCCTTATATATATATGTATATATATATATATATATATATATATATATATATATATATATGTATGTATATATGTATGTTTACCTCTTAAGCCATTCAGACTCATATTCATTTTCACAAAAATATAAACGTAAGTAAAGTTAAGAAGCCGGCCATTAACAAGAAGAGAAGAAGAGGAAATTCAAAGAAAAGAAAATGAATTAAAGAGGGGGGAATCAAACTCATCTCAATCCACTTTCCTTATCAAAGATTAAGGTGAATAATAATTTCCATCTTTATTTGCTGAATATATGATGTTTTATGATGATATGCTTGAATTATGGTTTGTTTAATTTAAACAAGATTGTTTAAATGATGATTCACACGGTTTTAGACCAAAACCGTGTGATATTAATGTTTAAATGCCATGGAAAAATTATATGTCATGCTAAACATAATTCTAGAGTTGGGTTTAAAGTTTGATAATTTTCCAAGCTTTGGAAAGATTATTATTAATTTTTGAATGAAAATATAACACGTTGGGTTTATAAATTTATTTCAGAAAATATATCGAGAATTTGGGTTTGAAATTTTGATATGTTATATAACATGATCAAAGTGAATTTATGTGATTTTGGGGGATTTTTCTTAAGTGATTTGATATACAAATTAAATTGTTTTGAGAAGAGGATCTAAGTGATTTAATTGTATTTGCAATGGAAGGTTTTATCTGCAAAATTCTAAACTTGATACTTATCCAAAATAATAAGGCGGATAGTTTTGAAAAGCATGGGAAAAGTTAAGGCAACTAATAATAAGTTTACACGTAGGCAGGTTAGTTGATATAAGTTGCTTAATTTGACATTTAACCCAGAAAAACAGGTTCCGTCTCTATTAAGGGTACCTTTCGCTCCTTACCTTTCGCCTTCGACAAAGTCGAAACCCCATTAAGCACAAACCAATACACAGTGTGAGAAATGCGGATTACGGATTTTAAGGCTGGAATAACACTAGAGGGGGGGGTGAATAGTGTTTTGTGGATTTTCTAAATCTTTTTGAAACATATGTAAATTCAATCACCAACAAATGCAATTCACAGACACAAATATAATCACAGAATCAGACACAGATGCAAATAATAAATAAAAGCAGTAAAGGAAGAACACACCAGTATTTTATACTGGTTCGGAGTTACCCTACATCCAGTCCCGTACAAACGTACGGATTTCTTATCAAAAATAATCTCCCAGATTACACCCTTGATTTCAAGGCCACGAGGTACACCCTCCTGTATTCGAGTCCGGGGTAAACTCTCTTGATTTACCAGGCCACAAGATCACCTAATCGATTTCCGGGACAACAATCACATCCAATTGATTTCAAGGCTCAGCCGCACCTTTTACTCAACAATTTGATTTACAAATAATCCTATAATTCTGAATAGCACTGAGATCTTATGGAGAGAGTGGTAGAGAATCAAACATGAGATAATCAAGTTTGATTCACTTGGTATTTCGGTAGAGTATAGTTTGGGATTCTTTAGGATAAATGTGGAAGATGAAGAGAAGAGAAAACAAGTGAAATCTAATGATAAATTCGTTTAGAACTACTGGTATTTATAGGAAATCAATAGACATATCTATTCGTGAAAGGATACGACGAATAGACACTTCTTTTGAAAATTTGAATTTTGAATTTAACGGGAACCATGTCGACATGGGGGGTTGAGGGATGTCGACATGCTCTAGGCAAAATTGGTGATTTTGATTTTCTTATTAAAATTGGTTTTTATAATTTGTCAAAACGATTTCTAAACTTTGTAAATATATTTGAATATAGTTTAAACACATAAAAGAGTTTAGAAAGTAATTTTTAATATATATAATCTTAATCTATAAAGTGATTTAAAATCTGAGTAAATATTTTAAAGCTAAATATTTAAAACAAAAGATAGTTTAAAATCAATGACAATTTTGAAATCAAAATATTAAAAATGATAAAGATAGTTTTGAGGCTAAAATATATCAAACAAGAGAGATGTCTTTTTGAAACGAAGGTTTTGAAAACATTTAAAATAAGAGATATATTTTTGAAAAACATTTTTATAAAATTAGTGGATATCAAAATAGGACCACTATATGTTCCACTAGATATTGTCGTGGGTTCCATCCCACTAGGGTTCCATCCCTTTAACATGCTTGAAGTGGATTCCATACCACGAATAAATTTCGAATAAAGATGTAAGTGCTTTTAAGAAGTTTAACATAATTCTATACTCAATACTTATCTTGTACTATTAAAATCTTGAACTCTTGATAACTTGATTTCTTGATACTCATGAGTCTTCAATCTTGATATCTTTGATCTTTAAATTCATCAGTCTTGTATCTCTATACTGTACAGTCTTCATTCTTGGTACCTGCATGTTTATATCCTGCATATACATATATGTATCTAAACTATAATGTTAGTATTTATATTTTATAACAAGTCCTAAGGTTGTTGTCATCAAAACCATCCTTCTCAAGGACTAACAATCTCACCCTTTTTGATGATGATAACTTATGTTTATAAAATATACTTCTCCTTCACAATAACTCCCCCTAAAACTAATAACTCCCCCTTAATCTAAGCCTAACTACTCTATTTTATATTTCTTCCCTTTGTCATCAACAAAAACTAATCCTAAACTCCCCCTTAATCTAATACTATTTAAATTAAATACTAATAAGGAAGTATAATAAGTGAAACAAATATTTTATCATATATGATGTTATATTTACATGTATATATGAAACATAAACATACAAATATATTTAAGTACATAAATTATAGAATAACAATACTAACGAGAGTTTTTGACAATCGAAGATTTGTGAATCGAACAATTTGGATAGTGAAAACAAAAGTTTCCACGTTGTTCAACCAAATTCTCATCTTTGTCAAAACAGACTTCGCCTACACAGACCACGTTGTCGTCTTCTTCCATAGGTGCTTCTTCCTCCTCTTCTTCTTCTTCTTCTTCTTCTTCCTTTTCGTTGTGCTCTAAAGGATTATGCACGTGAATGTTGGGAGAATCTTCTTCAATCACAATAGGATTTGCGTGATTATCCATTAGGAATTTTTGTAAATTCCGAAGAATTTTTCCTTGCTTTTCTTATTCTTTTGCCATCCTTAGTTTCACAACTTGAAATTCAGTCAACAGTTGCATGGCATCCTTAATAGATTCTTCAATCTTATCACACATGCCAGTATAGTACGTTGGAATGGACCAGAATGAGGAGAAGGGAAAGAAATGGTGTCAATTTGATTTGATTTAGTGGAGGAGGCCATTAATTTTAATTTACAGAAGTTTTATTTCAGAGAAAGAAAAGTGAGAAGACAGAAAAATTCGAAATACATAGGCTTATATAACTACTAAACTAATTTTAGTGGGAAAATCAAATTTTAAAATTTTTGCCGTTGTATGTCGACATGGGTGGTAGGGGTATGTCGACATCCTTATGAAAAATTTGATTTTCTTGTATATATATTTTACTATATCTATATTCTATATCTCAGTTATTGAACAAATGCCTAGTTCTCTTCTTAATTTAGTAAATATAGGTTGATTTAAGGGTTTGGTGAAAATATCAGCAATTTGATTCTCGGAGTAGATATATTCAAGATAAATAATCTCTTTACTTATATTATCTCTGAGAAAATGACGTCTGATATCAATATGTTTAGTCCTAACATGACGAGTAGTATTTTTAGACAAATTTATTACACTAGAATTATAACAATAAATTGGTGATTTTGAAATTGTTAATCCAAAATATTTCAGAGTTTGTTGCATATAAATGACTTGGGAGCAAGCCAAAGCAGCAGAGATATATTCTGCTTCAGCTGTTGATAAAGAAACAATATTTTGCTTTTTGCTAAACCATGAAACTAGAGAATGCCCAAAAAGTGACAAGTTCCACTTGTACTTTTTCGGTCAGATTTGCAACCAGCATAGTCAGCATCACAATAAGAAATTAAATCAAATGAATCATTTTTAGGGTAAAATAAACCATAGTCAAAAGTATGTTTAACATATCTTATGATACGTTTCATAACTTTTAAGTGAGTTTCTTTGGGTCGAGATTGGTACCTTGCACAGAGACAATCACTATGCATGATATCAGGTCTACTCGCAGTGATATAGAGTAGTGATCCAATCATTCCCCTATATAGTTTTTGATTTACATCTTTTGAAAGATCTTTTTTATTTAAAGCTTCATTGGTTGCCATGTGAATAGGCTTTCCACTCGCAGTAGTCATACTAAATTTACTCACTAGATCTGTGACGACCCGAGATTTTGGATATTTGAAATGGGAATATTTAATTGATTTTAAATATTTAAAAAGGGTAATTTTGACTTGAATTTCAAATATCACTATTTATTGGATAATTTAATTATTTGAATTTAATAACTGGAAGTTGGGTAAAATATTGAATCTTGATTTTTAAGCCCGTTAAAAATAATTTAAAGGCTTATAAAATTTATATTGATGATACTGAAGATAATAGAAGCTTTAAATTTGAGTTGAAAGTGATTTGTTCAGTTTTAAAAATATATTGTTTAAATTGAATTTAAAAATAGCCTTCCAAGGCACAGTCTTGGAATTCGACGAAACTAGTTCCATTGGATCCATAATAGTGTATTATTATCGGATTTCAATTTTCGTAGTGTTTGGAGTTGTCGTGTGATCGTACGGTATGTAAACGCGCTGAAATCTGTATCGAAAATTCAATATAATAACTAGGTCCAAAAAGCTATCTTCTCCATACGATCGAATTAGGACTCGAAACCTTTTCCATTACGTTCGAAATAGCAGTATAACATTATAAACGCCTGGCGGCATGCCTCTATAGGATGTTAAAATTTTAAGCTTCGGATTCGAGACGATTTAAAATTTAAATAAATTATATTTGTGTTGACCAGTCAAACTAAAACTCACATCAGCTGTACCTTTATTCAAAAATCAGATTTGCCTTTTCTCCCTTTGACACGCTACCCATCCCTTTGTTTCAAATCGCGCTGTCCGTTTCCTTTTTAAAAATCTCACGCATAACAGACTTTCGAAAATCACTTCAAAAACCATGGCCGAACGAATCCTCCCTCCCTCATTTCTAAATCCAAGATCGAGTCAGTAAAAAAAAGAGGGAAAAGAGAGATCGCGAGCCCTTTTCGTTCTCTCTGAGTTCGAGAGCAAGTTCGTGGAGTAAATCGCGAGCTCATAACTAGTTCGCAAGGAGCGTTAGGGCAGGTGGCGTGTAGCCGCGACATCGCTATCGATTAAAGATATGTCAGGTACGTGAGAGGAGCACGAGCTCGCAAGAAACCGCGACCATGGATCTCGTCCTTGTGTGTGTCAGCGAGGGGACATGGGTTGGTCAATGGGTTCGACAGAGGGTGGCGGCGACAACGATGTGAGTTTTGGGCGAGGCAGAGTTGGTCTATGCAGCCTGGACCGGGTCGTTGGCTAGTGGGTTTTCGTCGTTGTGGCATTTGTCAATGAGGTATAATTCTATTTTCAATTTTAGGATATATATATATATATATATCTGTGTGTGTGTGTGTGTGTATAGATTAAAGAAAAAATAAATAAATACATAGTGAGGTACATCAGTTTTAGTAATATATATATATATATGTGTGTGTGTGTGTGTGTGTGTGTGTATGTGTGTGTAAGTTTACAGTAAAGTAATTACTGTTGTTATCTATAGGAAAAGAAAACAATTTTTTTTACACATACATATTTATATATATAGGAAAACCAGAAAATAAATATATAAGTACCCACATATTTTAATATATACAGTAAAACAGAAAATTATATATATATATATAGGACTTTGGAAAACATAGAAAATTGTGTAAAGATTTGATTTTGAATCTATATAGATTATTTTTATAAGCATATGTGGTTTTAAAAAGAAATTTAATTAGTTATAACAATTGGAGTTTTAAATCGACTAAATTCGAATCAAAATTTAAATTATCTCAATGATTGACAAAATCCATAATGATTATACAAGGTTAAAAAAATCGTGGAGAGACAAGCCGGTTTGGATCGGATTGCAAATTAAAGGTCAAAGGTGAGTTAATCTCACTCAAATTGGATTATCAGTTAATTTAAATAGTTAAATTTAAATTATTGGTTGATTGATTGAATTGATAACTTATTAACAGTCTAGATGTGATATTATATATAATAGTATATATATTGGAGTGATTGATATTCCTACATTATATAGCGGATGAGACCCAATGCGCCCCGCATAATAGCGGATGACCCTTTATACCGCGATATCCCCCTCAAAGTGGGATTGGTATTTTATATTGTGCTAACATCTGTGGATGCAGGGAAACAGGTTGGAGGGATCCAACTGGATTCCTCAAAACTGTTGAATTTATATTCATATTCAGTTATATGATTTATTTGATAATCTGTGATAGATTATATTTAAAAATTGAAAATCATTGAATGATATGGTTTGCTGAATATATTTTGGTGTTTTAAGATAAAATAATAATAATAATATAAAGATTGATGTTTAAAGGAAAAATAAAAGAGGGAATTTTAAGTAAAAGAATTATAGTGAATTTTGGAAAGAATAAAAAGTTTGATCTTAAATCCTACGAAATAAATTCCGAATATGGAAAAGAATAGAGATTTTAAATAAATGGGAATAAAGGAGTTTTGAGGACTTAAGCGATATTTTTAAAGAACTAAAGAATTTATTTTAAATTCAAGATTTAAAATGTTGGGGAGAAATGAAAAGGAGAATTTTGAAATAAAGTATGAAATTGGTATTTCAGATTTAAATAAGGTTTTAAATCGTAATAAAGAAGTGAAACTGGAACGAATGGATTTTGGAATATAATTTGGACAAGTCGAGTAATGAATTTTTAAAGGGGATTTTAATTCAGAGAATCGATTTTAAAATCGATTAAGTGTTTTGTGATAGTGATTAAAAGAGAATGAGATTATGGAATTTATAAACGGGGTTTATAAATAAAGTGAAATAAATATCGGTGGATATTTGGGATTTTAAATTCACAGTGGGAATTTATAAGGGAAGGGTAATTTGTTTTAAAAATAAATAGAGGTTTTATTTTTAAAAGTGTGGAAAAGAAAAATTTACGGGAATGCGACGTAAATTAAATTGGGATAAATCGAGAAGGATTTATAAATGATTAGATGGTTATGTTGGAATGGAAAATGTATTTTCCTGAAAAGCAAAGTATAATTTCAAAGGAGATTTTTAAGTATAAATTAAAAGTTTAAAGTTGTTTTAAAGGAATGTTTCTAGAGAAAAATTATTATTTAAATTGTATTAAAATTGTAAAGGTAAATATTTATTAAGTTAGCTATAGTAGTAATTATTTTAAAGGTTTAACTAATATTATGATTTAAAAGATAGATACTAAATATTTATACCTTATATAAAATAACTTTTATTTTAAAGGTAGTTTTGGCTAGGTTGTACTTGGAAATTATTATGGAATTTCATAACTATTATTTTAAATAAAGTCTTTTAATTGGGAAAAGTAGTTTATTTTAAATGCTTAAGTGTAAATTTTGGATAAAGTGATTTAAATTATTTAAATCTAAATTAGTAAGACTTGGTGCTTTTCAGTGGGTAATAAAATAATTGGTTGGATGATTGTTTTAATTTGATAGTTAAATAACCGACTATCAATATTGGCCAATGCGCTGATCGTTTCGAAGAGACTGGGATCAGATTTAATTATCTGAAAACCACTTCGATCCGGTATGAATGTAAAGAATGAATACCGTGAAGATGATGAAGCCGGTGATTCGGTTTGTCCAGACCTATGGCAACTTGTATGGATGAATGCTATCAGACCATCGTCATTGGAGGACGATGAGCATTCTAAGTGAAATGTGTTCTAAAAAGGTAACGCATAGCCTCAAGCCTCATCAATCGGGAATGGCTAAAACAAGGGAGGTGCAGCAAGGCTAAGTGGCTAGCAACCAATTAGGGAAAGGTCATCCCTGTCTAGATGTCTCTTTTTGATTTCGGCTTAGTGGCGGTTGCTGATCCCAACCGCGGGGTAATCTTATTCGGACTATCCAGTAAGGGGTAGCTCTGGTCTTATGTTGTAGGGGGTCGTTAGTGATCCTCGGTACTCTGATCTAGGCTAGGTACTGTAACGGGCGGTACCCCAGTAGCCCTGCCATTGTATGGAATCCAATCTCCAATAAGCGCCTGTATGGTTTTGATTGTGCCCAACTATTGCTAGAACGTGAGATGCAAGCATTTTAGCTAGATTCTATTTTACTTTCTATAGATACTATTATAATATCAGACGGTTTTAATAAAAATGTTTTCGTTATCGTAAAGTAAAAACCCGGCATGTTTATTTGTGGCGTGGTCTTACGAGATACCTTGATTTCAAAGGATTTTGAAAACTTAAATAATGCAAATTGAGTGTGTTTTCTCACGCTGGTTTTCCAGACTGACTCGGGTGTTATTTTATTATAATGCTCGGGTCAGACCAAGTATTACAGATACATGATAGGATGCTATGGAGCTCAGGAGACGAGCTGGATGACGGAGTCGTATATCTCGTACTTGATGTGTATCCCGTTGTGCAGTGTAACTGTATAGACAGTTTGTGAGGACAAGTTATTATAACTGTCCAATTGTGTGCTATGGATTGTGTTGTACTCTGATGATTATAAGTATTATACAGTTACAGATTCTTTTGTATAAAAAAAATCTATGGTTATATATTATATTTTGTTCCGCTGCGATTGTGAGATTCTGATGTTATTTTCTATTTCTTCTTCTACCTCTTTCTTCTTTAACCCTAATGACCTGGTATTTCCGGCACTTGAATATTCGACATTCGATACAGTGGGCGTATTGATGTCAATTTTCGAGGTCAAAAATCCCTCGGGTCTTTACAGTGATATTAGAGCTGAAGGTTAAGCGAGAACATTGGCTCTGGTGGGGATTACTCATTAGAGATAGGGTCAGTAGCGCCCTAGAATGAGTTTGAGTGTATTAATAGATATGAGCACGTATTTATTAGTGAATATAAAATTGTTTTATATTGTGTTGATTGGTTTGTTAAGTGGCTTATGGATTCTGGTCAATACGAACGATTAACGTTATTGATAGGGATCTCTAAACACTTGTACATAAAAATTCGACACTTTATTGTTTTAAATAGGGTGAATGAAATAATTTTGCCCAAATTATTTTTGTATATAAAAGAAATAATTTTCGTAAATTATTATAAGTATATGGTTGCTTTGTTGTTAGAAAGTGATAATATTAAATTATTATCATTGTTGTGTGGAAATTGAAATTTATAACCAAAGTTAAGGAAATAAATTCATATAACAGAATGGAATTTGTAATGTGAATTATAAATGTGATTTATAATTGAAATGGGATAAAACTCCAGGGTAATATTTGAAAATAGATTGAAAGAATTTGAAATTTTGAGAAAAATTTAATTTCCTTTGAGTTGAAAATGATTTTCGAAGGTTTTGGGAGAAATAATAGTGATATTATTTGGGAAATATTTTTGAATTGGATATGGAAATCTGGTGAGAATTAGATTTAAAAATATTTGGAAAATGTTTTGAAGAGATGAAAGCACTAAACTCTTTTCGGTCGCTGGAAAATAATTCTAATGATGATCGCGACATCATCGGTGTTCATTTTCGAGTTTCCGAGGGAGGAATTGCTGCCTGGTTGTTTTGAATTGGGATTTGTTTGTGAAATTGGATTTGATTTTGAAATAATTTGATTTGGGTATATATGATTTCAAAAATAATTTTGAATGCTTAAGGAAATTGTTTAAACTCTGGAAGTTGAATTAAAAATGTTTATTGGATATAAATGAGTTTGATAACTTGTAAAATTCGAAATCTGTAGAATAAAATTTGACTTGAAGAAAAGTTAAACAAAAGGAATTGTGAAAATAAAATGAAATGGTAAGTGAACCAATTAAATGAAGTAAATTAAAGAGATTAGTGAATGGAATTTAAATAAGTAGAAAACTTATAGAAGTTTAAAATTTGAATTAAATTGAAATGTAGTAGAATTAACTTTAATAAAAGTGAATTTGAGAAAAAAGCCTAGGTAGGCTAAGTGAGATAAAAGTAAAATTCATTAAGTTGGAAATAAATTTATGAATGAATAAACTAATTTAAATTGTAAGAAAATGGAATTGAAACTGAATATTGGAATTCAATTCGAATTGTGTTAAGTAAAGTAAAGTGAAGAATTAGTCGAAGTGGACTAAGAATAATAAGGGTTTGAAAATAAACAGTGTTTGAGATATGGATAAACTAGTAAGTGGAACTAATTTAAGGAAATGGTTAATTAAGAATGGGATTGAGATAAGGTGAATAGAATTCAATATTAGATTTGATTTGGAAATAAATTAAGAATCGATGGTAAATTGAATTGAAATGGAATGGAAAATTTAAGTTAGATGAAAATAGATATGAGCCTAAGTGGTGAAGTGAAAATAAACATTAAAGTGTATAAAATATTTATAGTGAACTTAAGAAATGGATGGTGAAATTCTTAAGTAAATCGGGAATTGAGAAAAAAAATACTAGGTAAGTATTTGAATGAAGATTCAATAAAGGTGTGTGAAACGACAAGTGTGGATAAGTGAATAGAAATCAAAATAAATGTGAATAAAAGAGAATTGATATAGCTAATAATCAATGGAGATAAATACGTAGGATGTACGCATATTATTTTATTCGCATAACGATTTGATCCAGATTTGAGCACAGAATTTCGAGATAGTTATATCGATCCGAGTTGGGATTTTTCACACGATTTTCGACGGCGAACCATGGATATGGATTTTTGATTGATTCTGGAAATTCTCTATCATAGTGTATGGCTATTCAAGAAGAATGACGGTTTCTAATCAAGAAACCAGATCTGAGTCCACACTAGAGAGTCGGGTGGACGATACTAGTTCCAAAGTGAAATTGTGTGATCGAGTGTGCGATCGGACTTGTTATTGCGTACGGATGGTATAGGTACATCGTACGGGCTTAAGTGAAGCAAATGTTGAAAGTTTTGTAAAGAAATGAATAAAATGATTTTAGATTCTGTGATTGGATATTATTGCTCTGTAGGATACAGGTAATTAAAAGCAAAGGATAGATTGATGTTTTTGTTTTTAGAAGATAAAATTTGAATTGCCCGACAAAAAGGTATGTATTTAAATTGTCATATGAAATTTGATGATTTTCTGATCTAGCCACTTGGCTTTTGTTTTTTTTTGAAATTTGGGGCTCGTAGAGGCGTTTTGTTGTTGTTCCGAGCTAGCCGCGCAAAGGAGACGAGGGCGAAATTTTTCGAAAATTTCGGAGTTAGTAAAATTTTGAGAAAATTTTGATAATTTAAATGTGGTTTTTAAATTATAATTTGAATTTCTGAGAGGATAATATTATTGGAACAGATGGATGCGTTTGGAGAGTTAGTAAGAGTGATAGTGTGTCTTTAATAAAAAAATTGTTTTGGGAAGGTTTTAAAACTGAATGGTTTTGGGAAAGTAGTAAACGGGTATTGGACCATTCTTCTTAGCTAGCAATTTCTAGGACGAAATTCTTTTAAGGGGGGAGGAATGTGACGACCCGAGATTTTGGATATTTGAAATGGGAATATTAAATTGATTTTAAATATTCAAAAAGGGTAATTTTGACTTGAATTTCAAATATCACTATTTATTGGATAATTTAATTATTTGAATTTAATAACTGGAAGTTGGGTAAAATATTGAATCTTGATTTTTAAGCCTGTTAAAAATAATTTAAAGGCTTATAAAATTTATATTGATGATACTGAAGATAATAGAAGCTTTAAATTTGAGTTGAAAGTGATTTGTTCAGTTTTAAAAATATATTGTTTAAATTGAATTTAAAAATAGCCTTCCGAGGCACAGTCTCGGAATTCGACGAAACAAGTTCCATTGGATCCGTAATAGTGTATTATTATCGGATTTCAATTTTTGTAGTGTTTGGAGTTGTCGTGTGATCGTACGGTATGTAAACGAGCAGAAATCTGTATCGAAAATTCAATATAATAAATAGGTCCAAAAAGCTATCTTCTCCATACGATCGAATTAGGACTCGAAACCTTTTCCATTGCGTTCGAAATAGGGGTATAATATTATAAACGCCTGGCGTCACGCCTTTATAGGATGTTAAAATTTTAAGCTTCGGATTGGAGACGATTTAAAATTTAAATAAATTATATTTGTGTTGACCGGTCAAACTAAAACTCACATCAGCTGTACCTTTATTCAAAAATCAGATCTTCCTTTTCCCCCTTTGACACGCTATCCATCCCTTCGTTTCAAATCGTGCTGTCCATTTCCTTTTTAAAAATCTCACGCATAACAGACTTTCGAAAATCACTTCAAAAACCATGGCCGAACGAATCCTCCCTCCCTCATTTCTAAATCCAAGATCGAATCAGTAAAAAAAAGAGGGAAAAGAGAGATCGTGAGCCCTTTTTGTTCTCTCTGAGTTCGAGAGCAACTTCGTGGAGTAAATCGCGAGCTCATAACTAGTTCGCAAGGAGCGTTAGAGCAGGTGGTGTGTAGCCGCGACATCGATTAAAGATAGGTCAGGCACGTGAGAGGAGCACGAGCTCGCAAGCAACCGCGACCATGGATCTCGTGCTCGTGTGTGTCAGCGAGGGGACGTGGGTTGGTCAATGGGTTCGGTAGAGGGTGGCCGCGACAACGACGTGAGTTTTGGGCGAGGCAGAGTTTGTTTGTGCAGCCTGGACCGGGTCGTTGGCTAGTGAGTTTTCGTCGTTGTGGCAGTTGTCAGTGAGGTATAATTCTATTTTCAATTTTAGGATATATATATGTGTGTGTGTGTATATATAGATTAAAGAAAAAATAAATAAATACACAGTGAGGTACAACAGTTTTAGTAATATATATATATATGTGTGTGTGTGTGTGTGTGTATAAGTTTACAGTAAAGTAATTACTATTGTTATCTACAGGAAAAGAAAACAATTTTTTTTACACATACATATTTATATATATATAGGAAAACCAGAAAATAAATATATAAGTACCCACATATTTTAATATATACAGTAAAATAGAAAATTATATATATATAGGACTTTGGAAAACATAAAAAATTGTGTAAAGATTTGATTTTATAATCTATATAGATTATTTTTATAAGCATATGTGGTTTTAAAAAGAAATTTAATTAGTTATAACAATTAGAGTTTTAAATCGACTGAATTCGAAGCAAAATTTAAATTATCTCAATGATTGACAAAATCCATAATGATTATACAAGGTCAAAAAAATCATGGAGAGACAAGCCGGTTTGGATCGGATTGCAAATTGAAGGTCAAAGGTGAGTTAATCTCACTCAAATTGGATTATCAGTTAATTTAAATTGTTAAATTTAAATTATTGGTTGATTGATTGAATTGATAACTTATTAACAGTCTGGATGTGATATTATATATAATAGTATATATATATATTTGAGTGATTGATATTCCCGCATTATATAGCGGATGAGACCCTATGCGCCCCGCATAATTGCGGATGACCCTTTATACCGCGTATCCCCCTCAAAGTGGGATTGGTATTTTATATTGTGCTAACATCTGTGGATGCTGGGAAACAGGTTGGAGGGATCTAACTGGATTCCTCAAAATTGTTGAATCTATTTTCATATTCAGTTATATGATTTATTTAATAATCTGTGATAGATTATATTTAAAAATTGAAAATCACTGAATGATATGGTTTGTTGAATATATTTTGGTGTTTTAAGATTAAAAAAATATAATAACATAAAGATTGGATGTTTAAAGGAAAAATAAAAGAGGGAATTTTAAGTAAAAGAATTATAGTGAATTTTGGAAAGAATAAAAAGTTTGATTTTAAATCTTACGAAATTAATTCCGTATATGGAAAAGAATAGAGATTTTAAATAAATGGGAATAAAGGAGTTTTGAGGACTTAAGCAATATTTTTAAAGAACTAAAGAATTTATTTTAAATTCAAGATTTAAAATGTTGGAAAGAAATGAAAAGGAGAATTTTGAAATAAAGCAAGAAATTGGTATTTCAGATTTAAATAAGGTTTTAAATCGTAATAAAGTAGTGAAATTGGAATGAATGGATTTTGGAATATAATTTGGACAAGTCGAGTAATGAATTTTTAAAGGGTATTTTAATTCAGAGAATCGATTTTAAAATCGATTAAGTGTTTTGTGACAGTGATTAAAAGAGAATGAGATTATGGAATTTATAAACGGGGTTTATAAATAAAGTGAAATAAATATCGGTGGATATTTGGGATTTTAAATTCACGGTGGGAATTTATAAGGGAAGGGTAATTTGTTTTAAAAATAAATAGTGGTTTTATTTTTAAAAGTATGGAAAAGAAAAATTTACGGGAATGAGACGTAAATTAAATTGGGATAAATCGAGAAGGATTTATAAACGATTAGATGGTTATGTTGGAATGGAAAATGTATTTTCCTGAAAAGCCAAGTATAATTTCAAAGGAGATTTTTAAGTATAAATTAAAAGTTTAAAGTTGTTTTAAAGGAATGTTTCTAGAGAAAATTTATTATTTAAATTGTTTTAAAATTTTAAAGGTAAATATTTATTAAGTTAGCTATAGTAGTAATTATTTTAAAGGTTTAACTAGTATTATGATTTAAAAGATAGATACTAAATATTTATACCTTATATAAAATAACTTTTATTTTAAAGGTAGTTTTGGCTAGGTTGTACTTGGAAATTATTATGGAATTTCATAACTATTATTTTAAATAAAGTCTTTTAATTGGGAAAAGTAGTTTATTTTAAATGCTTAAGTGTAAATTTTGAATAAAGTGATTTAAATTATTTAAATCTAAATTAGTAAGACTTGGTGCTTTTCAGTGGGAAATAAAACAATTGGTTGGATGATTGTTTTAATTTGATAGTTAAATAACCGACTATCAATATTGGCCAATGCGCTGATCGTTTTGAAGAGACCGGGATTGGATTTAATAATTCGAAAACCACTTCGATTCGGTTTGAACGTAGCGAATGAATACCGTGAAGATGATGAAGACGGTGCTTCAGTTTGTCCAGACCCAGTGCAACTTGTATGGATGAATGCTATCAGACCATCATCATAGTAGGACGATGAGCATTCTAAGTGAAATGTGTTCTAAAAAGGTAACGCATAGCCTCAAGCCTCATCAACCGGGAATGGCTAAAACAAGGGAGGTGCAGCAAGGCTAAGTGGCTAGCAACCAATTAGGGTAAGGTCATCCCTGTCTAGATGTCCCTTTTTGATTTCGGCTCGGTGGCGGTTGCTGATCCCAACCGTGGGGTGATCTTATTCGGACTATCTAGTAGGGGTAGCTCCGGTCTTGTGTTGCAGGGGGTCAGGAGTGATCCTCGGTACTCTGATCTAGGCCAGGTACTGTGACGGGCGGTACCCCAGTAGGCCTGCCATTGTATGGAATCCAATCTCCAATAAGCGCCTGTACAGTTTTGATTGTTCCCAACTATTGCTGGAACGTGAGATGCAAGCATTTCAGCTAGATTCTATTTTACTTTCTATATACACTATTAAAATATCAGACGGTTTTAATAAAAATGTTTTGGTTATCGTAAGGTAAAAACCCGGCATGTTTATTTGTGGCGTGGTCTTACGAGATACCTTGATTTCAAAGGATTTTGAAAACTTAAATAATGCAAATTGAGTGTGTTTTCTCACGCTGGTTTTTCAGATTGACTCGGGTGTTATTTTATTATAATGCTCGGGTCAGACCGAGTATTACGGATACATGATAGGATGCTATGGAGCTCAGGAGACGAGCTGGATGACGGAGTCGTATATCTCGTACTTGATGTGTATCCCGCTGTGCAGTGTAACTGTATAGACAGTTTGTGAGGACAAGTTATTATAACTGTCCAATTGTGTGCTATGGATTGTGTTGTACTCTGATGATTGTAAGTATTATACAGTTACAGATTCTTTTGTATAAAAGAAATCTATGGTTATATATTATATTTTGTTCCGCTGCGATTGTGAGATTCTGATGTTGTTTTCTATTTCTTCTTCTACCTCTTTCTTCTTTAACCCTAATGACCTAGTATTTTCGGCACTTGAATATTCGGCATTCGATACAGTGGGCGTATTGATGTCGATTTTCGAGGTCGAAAATCCCTCGGGTCTTTACAAGATCCCTAGCATATTTTTCTTAACTAATAAAGATAACATTATCTAATTGTTTTATTTGTAAACCTAAGAAGAAAGTAAGTTCACCCATATGACTCATCTCAAATCCTTTTGTCATTATTTCTTAAAATTCTTTATCCATTTCATGATTATTTGAACCAAAAATAATATCATCTACATAAACTTGTACTAGTTGAATATCATTTTTATTTCTTTTAATGAAAAGTGTATTATCTATTTTACCAATTTCAAAATTTGATTGTAATAAAAAAGATCTTAGTCTGTCATACCATGCTATAGGAGCTTGTTTCAGACCATATAGAGCTTTCTTAAGTTTGAAAACATGGTTTGGAAATCTTTCATCTTCAAAGAGTGGAGGTTGTTCAACATAAACTTCCTCTTTAACAAATCCATTTAGAAAAGCACTTTTAACATCCATTTGAAATAATTTGAAATTATTATACTTTGCGAAAGCAAGTAGAATTCTAATGGCTTCTAATCTTGCTACGGGTGCAAAGGTTTCATCAAAATCTATTCCTTCTTCTTGACAATAACCTTGTGCGACTAATCGAGCTTTATTTCTCATGACCTCACCAAGTTCATTCATTTTATTTTTATAAACCATTTTGTTCCAATTATACTTTTATCCTCAGGTCTAGGAACAAGTTCCCAAACATCATTTCTGGTGAACTGATTCAATTCTTCTTGCATAGCAAGAATCCATGAATCATCAGATGATGCTTCCTTTGGATTTTTAGGTTCAATAGTTGATATAAAAGCTACATTACTCATGTTATTTAGTTGATTTCTAGTTCTAACAACAGATTCAATATTTCCTAGTATATTTTCTATAGGATGATCTTTTAATAGCCTAATTCTTTTATTAGGTTGAATGATTTTACAATTAGTTTCATTATTTAAAGTTACAAAATCTTCTTCATCTTCTATTTGTACAGTATCTTTAAAATTTTCATCAAAAGATACATGCATTGTTTCTTCAATAGTGTTAGTTCTTAAATTATAAACTCTAAATGCTTTACTTCTATTAGAATATCCAATGAAGATACCTTTGTCGGATTTAGGTTCAAATTTATCTAAATTATCTTTTGTATTAAGAATAAAACACTTACTACCAAAAAATTTAAAATAAGCTACTATAGGTTTCTTATTGTAAGTAATTCATATGGTGTTTTATTAGTTAATGGTCTAATTAAAATCCTATTTAATATATAACATGCTATAGCGACTGCTTCAGCCCAAAAGTTTTTAGGTAAGTTACTATCAGAAAGCATTGTTCTAGCACACTCTTGAATCGTTCTATTCTTACGTTCTACCACTCCATTTGTTATGGAGTTCTTAGAAAAGAGAAATTATGAGTTATTCCCTTTGTATTGCAGAATCTCTCAAAAATTTCATTTTCAAATTCCCCACTGTGATCACTACGAATAGTTATAATTTTTAAAGAAAGTTGGTTTTGAAGTCTTTTTGTAAAAAAATTAAATGAATCAAAAGTACCACTTTTATGTTTCATGAAAAATGTCCATGTAAACCTAGAATAATCATCTACAATTACAAAGACATATTTATTGTGATTTATTGATTGAATTTGAGATGGACCAAATAAATCTAAATGAAGTAACTCAAGAGGTTTTGAAGTTGAAATCATATATTTTAATTTGATAGAACTCTTCCTAAGTTTTCCTAATTGTCAAGCATCACATATACTATCTACTTTAAAGTTTAACTTGGGAAGACCTCTAACTAAGTCAAGTTTTGATAACCTATATAACAGTTTGAAATTTAAACGACCAAATCTTTTATGCCAAATCCAAGGGTCACTTGTATTAGCCAAAAGACATAAGTTATCATTTGAAACTTTCATACTAAGGATGTAGATATTTTTCTTCCTAATTCCTTCAAATATAATATTTGAATTATTATCTTCGATGTGACAATTATCTTTTTCAAATTTAATCTTGTATTCTTTATCGCAAAGTTGACTAATGCTAAGCAGATTGTGTTTCAGATTCTTAACTAATAAAACATTAGAAATAGTAGGAGTTTTAGAGTTACCGACATTGCCGATGCCAATCACATATCCTTTTGAGTTGTATCCAACATTAACCAATCCTCCATCTTTATAGATAATATCATTCAGCATATCTGGATTACCAGTCATGTGTCTTGAACATCCACTATTAAGTATCCACTTATTCTTCTTGATTTGCACAATTTTTCCATTGAGTGTTGATTCTTCAAAGGCCATATAACATTTTTCTTTTTGCATAGAATAAAAACTTGGTAGATTACTTGGTTTTCTATAATAACTATATGCAGACTTTTGAGACAATGATGATTTAAACAGTTTTAAACTAATGTTAACAAAATCCCCAAAAATAGCCATTTTAAAAACTTTTTCAAAATTTAGATTATGAAAACCTCGCTCTGATACCAAATGTGAGAAATGTGGATTACGGATCTTAAGGCTAGAATAACACTAGAGGGAGAGGGGGTGAATAGTGTTTTGTGGATTTTCTAAATCTTTTTGAAACTTATGTAAATTTAATTACCAACAAATGCAATTCACAGACACAGATGCAAATAATAAATAAAAGCAGTAAAGGAAAGAACACACCAGGATTTTATACTGGTTCGAAGTTACCCTACATCCAGTCCCGTACAAACGTACAGATTTCTTATCAAAAATAATCTCCCAGATTACACCCTCGATTTCAAGGCCACGAGGTACACCCTGCTGTATTCGAGTCTGGGGCAAACTCTCTTGATTTACCAGGCCACAAGATCACCTAATCGATTTCCGGGGCAACAATCACACCTAATTGATTTCAAGCCTCAACCGCACCTTTTACTCAATAGTTTGATTTACAAATAATCCTATAACTCTGAATAGCACTGAGATCTTATGGAGAGAGTGGCAGAGAATCAAACAAGAGATAATCAATTTTGATTCACTTGGTATTTCGGCAGAGTATAGTTTGGGATTCTTTAGGATAAATGTGGAAGATGAAGAGAAGAGAAAACAAGTGAAATCTGATGATAAATTCGTTTAGAACTACTGGTATTTATAGGAAATCAACAACCATATCTATTCGTGAAAGGATACGATGAATAGACACTTCTTTTGAAAATTTAAATTTTGAATTTAATGGGCACCATGTCGACATGGGGGGTTGAGGGATGTCGACATGCTCTAGGCAAAATTGGTGATATTGATTTTCTTATTAAAATTGGTTTTTTATAATTTGTCAAAATGATTTCTAAACTTTGTAAATATATTTGAATATAGTTTAAACATATAAAAGAGTTTAGAAAGTAATTTTTAATATATATAATCTTAATCTATAAAGTGATTTAAAATCTGAGTAAATATTTTAAAGCTAAATATTTAAAACAAGAGATAGTTTAAAATCAATGACAATTTTGAAATCAAAATATTAAAAATGGTAAATATAGTTTTGAGGCTAAAATATTTCAAACAAGAGAGATGTCTTTTTGAAAAGAAGGTTTTGAAAATATTTAAAATAAGAGATATATTTTTGAAAAACATTTTTATAAAATTAGTGGATATCAAAATAGGACCACTATATGTTCCACTAGATATTGTCGTGGGTTCCATCCCACTAGGGTTCCATCCCTTTAACAGGCTCGAAGTGGATTCCATTCCACGATTAAATTTCGAATAAAGATGTAAGTGCTTTCAAGAAGTTTTAGCATAATTCTAGACTCAATACTTATCTTGTACTATTAAAATTTTGAACTCCTGATAACTTGATTTCTTGATACTCATGAGTCTTCAATCTTGATATTTGATCTTTAAATTCATCAGTCTTGTATCTCTATACTTTGCAGTCTTCATTCTTGGTACCTGCATGTTTATATCATGCATATACATATATATATATATAAACTATAATGTTAGTATTTATATTTTATAACAAGTCCTAAGGTTGTTGTCATCAAAACCATCCTTCTCAAGGACTAACACACAGGGTATCATCTTGGTGGTACGTAGTGGATTGGAGAAACATAGAAGGTATGTTGTCGAAAGCATGCTTCCGATGGAGTCGATACCTTAGCTTGTTTTAAAAAGTTAAGCGCCTGCCTTTGTTTACTAAGCTTTCGACTTAGTCGATACGTATGTTTTCGGAAGAAGTTTTATAATGGCCTTCTAAGGGGTTTCCATGTTTTTTAAAAGAAAATGGGGTTTCGAAGGAGTTCCTATAATTATAAATCAATGCTGTTGAAAGAAGGGGTTCCGACACAGTCGAAGCCCTGCCGCCGATTCTCTTACCTTTCGAGTGTATCGAAGTCATCAATGTTGTCGAAATGTATTATTTGTTTTAAAGCTATATTAAGCCATTTCCTAATTGCTTTCAAAAGGGTTATGGGTTTCGAAGGCAATGGCTTCAGAAGGGGTTTCGAAGCTATCCTTCAGTATTTTAAATATATGCTTTCGACTCTATCAAAAGGGATAGTTCCGGCACCATCAAAAATTCCGCAACATTTTTATATGATAAAGAATGGTTTCGAAAGATATACTTTCGTTTATATTTACTTTGACTCAAATGATATTTATAAAGGTAAACCCAATGATGTCGAAAGGGCGAATTTCAATACTTTAGGAAGAGATACTTCTAATGGTTTCAAAGTTATGATTCTAATAATTAATAAGTAACACTTTATTATATTTGAAAGGTTTCGAAAGAAGGATTTTTAAGTGTTTTAAAAAGGCAGGAGTCTAATGTTTTGAAAAGAGATATGTGCTTTTGAAGATGGCTATCCAGTGAGGTCGAAAGGAAGGTTTCAAAGATTTCGAAAGTATAGTTTTCAAAACAAATAACCCAATCACATTTAAAAGCGAAACCATGGCATATTAATAAACAAAATAATTTGAAATGAAGTTTTTTGAAGAAGTTTAAATGGGTTAAAGGGGTTAACCAATTTATTATAATTACTTCTTCATATATGTATATATTCACTTTGTAATAAGCCCAAAACGGTACTTTGGGAAAAGGCAGAATAACCAGTTAGGTTGACTCCATAGTGAATATAAATTAAAGATATTGGTTGGGGCCAATAGGTTCATAGTAATCCCATGAAAACTATGTAAGGCAAATGATATTGGTAAGGACCGATAGGTTCATAGTTAGCCCATGAAAACTATGTATAATTGAAGACGTCAGATAGACAGGATTATAATTAGCCCATGAAAACTATATCCGGATAAGAAATGAAATATTGTCAGATAGTCAATAGGTTCCTAGTTAGCCCATGAAAACTAGGGTAAAATAAGATATTGACAGTTAGTCAATATGTTCCTAGTCAGCCCATGAAAACTAGGATATAAGAAACGATATTGGAGTTACCAATAGGTTAGTAGTGATCCCATGAAAACTATATAAGTGGACATGGAGTCCATAAATGTTTAACCGGTTATTAGTCGGCCCATAAAAACTATTAGGTTAATAGTAATCCTAGAAACTACAACTATGATAGATAGTCAAAATGGATAGGGATGGGTAATCCAGAATTGATTCAATTCTTTTGCATATCATCACATAATAATGTTTGAATTGATTTAACCATTATGGATGTAGGAGCACATAAAATGATTTATAAAAGTTTTTAAGATACTAGTGAGGGGAAACTCGTTCCGCTAAGCGGCATGGTCTCACTAGATATCTAAATGATTTGAGATATAGATTATTATTTATACCAGGCTTTATGTCGGACTCGAAGTTTATGTTTTCCCCTTAAACTCTCGGGTACTCAATTGATTTTGAGTAGCTTGAGATTTGAGGTTTTTAGGTATCTCTTAAGACGAATAAGCTTCTGAAGTCGTGCAGGAGGCATGTAGTTATTTGAGTTCTCTCTCATATGATTCCGTCGTGTTGTTTTATTGAGGCGAAGTTGTTTATTGTCTATTATATACTCTGATCGCCAAGGGGGCATTTCATATGTTGCTCTTGTAGTATATTGTAATAATTATATTTTTATGAATGTGGTTAATGTTATGGGATTATGTAAAGAATGTTGAAATGGGTTTTTGGAATGGAATGTGAAAGTTGTTTTGAAATTTTTAAACGTTTTCCATATCCATGTGTTTCTGGTATATCAATTTATCAAACATTACCGTATTTGGTCGCCGGTGATTAATAATTATGGATGACTATAGCATCCATAGCCGTTAGTTTTAGGCCTCCAAGTAGGGAATGTCACAAGTTGGTATAAGAGTATAAGTTTATGAAAATTTATGCAATTTAAACCTAAAAAAAGAGATTTTCAAAACATAATCTATTGAATCAGAAATATGATTGGGGTTTTGGTTAACACGATTGTAACGTACTTGTATTTGATATATATATATACACATATATATATATAAGTACGTAATGTTAGTCCCTGAGAAGTTGGTTTTGATGACAACCTTAGAATAAGATTATAAAATATAAATACTAACATTATTGTTTAGATATATATGTATATGCAGGATATATATATAAGTACCAAAGAATGAAGACTGTACGGTATAGAAATACATGAAATGATGAACTCAAGATCGAAGATATCAAGATTCAAGACTCATGAGTATCAAGATTATCAAGAGTTCAAGATTTCAAGATAAGTAATTTAGTTAGGAATTTTGTTAAAACTCCTAGAAAAGCACTAACATTTTAAAATCCATTTTATTCGTGGAATGGAATCCACTTCGAGCCCGTTAAAGGGATGGAATCCTAAGTAGGATGGAACCTACGAAAAATCTAGTGGAACATTGTTTTGTATCCACTAACTTTTATTCAAATGTTTTACAAAATTATATCTTGTTTTCAAAATGATTTCAAAATCTTCCTTTTTAAATCAAAAACATCTATCCTGGTTTTAAAATACTTTTAGCCTCAAAATAAGCTTTATTTTCAATATCAAAGTATCCTTGGTTTTAAACTATCTTTTAATTATAATATATTTAACTTTTAATATTTATACTTAGATTTAAATATAAAATTATAGTAAAATTTTATATATACCAAAATATTATTCTCTATACTTATTTATGTATTTTAACTATAGTTAAGTATATTTATAAAGTTTAAAATAGTTTTAATACAAGATAGAAGTTATTTTCAAATAAAAACAAATTACCAAAAATAACTTAGGCTTGTCGACAACCCCAAGGACCCCTTGTCGACAAGGTGACAGTTTATTTCAAAAGTTTGAATTTCAAAGGAAGTGTCTATTCGTCATATCCTTTCGCGAATGGACATGGTTGTTGTTCTACTATAAATAGGGGCTGTTTTAAATGAATTTACAATTATATTTTCTCTGATTTCACTCCTCTTCTTCTTCCACATTTCTTTATATACATTTTTACCATTACTCTGCCGAAATCGCCATTGAATCTAACTAGATCATCTCTGGTTTGATTCTCTATCACTATCTCAACAAGATCCCAGTGCTATTCAGAGTTATAGACTTCTTTGTATTTAATCGAGCGAGAAAAGGTGTGATTGTAGCCTGGAAAATCAATCAGGTGAACTTGTTGCCCGTAAAATCAAGTATCTCTACCCAGAGGATTGTGAATCTGGAGCGGTTTACCTCGTGGCCTTGAAATCGAGGGTGTAATTGTAAGAATTGATTTTGAAAGGAAATCCATACTTGCGGGACTGGATGTAGGGTTACTCCGAACCAGTATAAAATCCGATGTGTTCTTTCTTTTATTGCTTTTACTTTATATCTGCATCTGTGTTTGATTCTGTGATCATATCTGTGTCTGAATATTGCATTCATTTGTGTTCAAATTAATATAAACTCAAAAAGAATTAGTAATTCCTTAAAACACTATTCACCCCCCTCTAGTTTTAATTATAGCCTTAAGATTCGTAATCCGCATTTCTCACATTTGGTATCAGAGCAAGGTTTTCAAAGTTTCATAATTTGAATTTTGAAAATTTTCAAAATGGCTACCAACACTGGTACTGTTACTACTACCAACACTGGTTCTATTACCTCTGTCACTAGTTCATTTGTAGAAGGTCAGTCTACTGTCAGACCACCACTTTTTAATGGCAGTAACTATGCATATTGGGCATGTAGGATGAAAATATATTTACAATCTGTAGGACTAGACACTTGGAATTTCACACAGACTGGATATTTTGAACCCACAACTGGTTTTACACAGTGGACTGCTGAGCAAAAGACCGTCGCACAAAATAAATCTAAAGCTATGAATATTCTATTTTGTTCACTTGACAGGAATGAATTTAATAGAGTGTCAGTTTGTAAGTCTGCATATGAAATCTTGAAAACTTTGCAAGTTACTCACGAAGGAACAAGCAAAGTTAAACAGACTAAAATTTCCATGCTCACAAATCAGTTTCAATTATTTAAAATGAATCCTAATGAGTCTGTTCCAGATATGTATAGTAGATTTCAGGATATTATGCATTCTCTAATATCCTTGGTAAAGGTATTTTCGGAAGAAGATCAAGTCAGAAAAATCTTAAATTCTCTTACTCCGGAATGGGATCAAAATACATTTGCATTCGAAGAGGCAAATGACATTAGTACCTTAAAGATAGAAGAATTAATTGGAAATCTAATGTCGTTTGAAGTCCAAATGCTTGGGAGAAGAGAAAGCAAAGCATCTAAAAGAAATCAATTGCATTCAATGCATTGACCGATGGATCAGACTCAAACAGTGATAATGATGAAGAGATAGCCTTTATGACCAAGAACTTTCAGAAATTCCTGAAATACAGAAAGATGAATAATCTCAACTCTCAAGAGAAACAACTATAAGAACTCTGGTAATCAGAATGTAGTGCCAAACTATATCAAATGTTTCAACTGTGACGGACCAGGCCATATCAAAAGAGACTGTCTGCATCCAGATAAGCAAAATCTTCCTATAAACAATGATTCTGCAAAGAAACGAAAACGTGCATTTACCCCTACTCTAGATGACTCAGACTCGTCCTCAAGCGATGATGATCATAAGACAAATAATTCAAATATGTGTTTCACGGCAGTTCACGACTCCGACGAATTCATAGAAACGGACTCAGAAAAAGGTACACGTTTACAATACATTGGTTGAACTTGCATGCTTAGGATTGGATGTTTGATTGGTTGATTTTGAATTGGTGTGTCGTTTGAATTTTAAAATTTTTATTATTATTTTATTATATTTTTACTATTATTTTTATCTTTAAATAATATCATAATATTTTATGAAATATACTATAATTCTAGTAATATTCCAGATATTATATAGACATTAAAAATAATAAATAAATAAATAAATATATATATATATATTAGAATACTTAAGAGAATTAAATCATGAAAATTTAGAGACACCTGTTGACAAGGCCCCCCCACGTTGTCGACAAGGGTATAGAAATTTGAAATTCAAATATGAATTCAAATGTTTGAATTTCTCTCCATCTTTTCACTTCATTCAAGTCTCTGAAAAGTCATCTTTTGATCAGAGAACCTGTCCCTTGAGAATCTATTTATTTACTATCTCTTATCACAACTTTTCACTTTCATTTTCAAATTCAAATTCTTATTTCAAAATATCAAGCTCTCTACTCTCTACTCTAATGGCTTCTTCAAGCAACCCTTCCATAATGAGACTTTCCAGAAATATAAAAGAGCAACTTTTCAATAATTCGGAGGCTATAAAAGCATATATCAACTATGCTAACTATGGAAAAGTCCATCCCGGAAAGTTTTCTTTATTTCAAGATTTCTCTACTTATGAAATCGATTCTCTTTTTGCAAACAACCAAGTTCTTAGTCTTGTTGATGCTTCACAAAATGACTTTGATTGCTATCCAAATCTTGTTAAAATTTTCTATGCAAATCTCAACCGTGGATTTTATAATGGAAATGATGATGAAATTTGGAGTAGTGTCAAAGGCACTAGAATCATTTTAAATTATGATGTTTTGGGTACCATTCTCAATTGCAAGAGCACGGGAATGGATCTTTCTAGTTTTAATATCGATGAAAATGATCATGAGACATTTCATCACATTTTCGAAGGAGATGATAACTTTGAATTCATAAATCGAAACTTTCGACCAAAAGCAAGAATTGTTAATCTTCTTTTACAACATACTTTGACCCCAAGATCGGGGAGTTTTAACAATCCAACTTCAAAAGTTTGCAAAGCACTTTTTGCTATTTTTGGAAATTATGATATTAATTGGGCCCAAGTTATTTTGGATGAACTTCGTCCTAAATTTTTCAAAGTGGGTGAAAACACTTTGTACCATGGAATCTATCTCACTTGGATTTTTAATTATTTTGGAGTGGATTTCATAGGAGAAGAATTTGTTTCAAGAAAAGTTTTTAATCACTCAAACATTTCTCTTATGAAAATTCCATATGTTTTTCAACCATATGAGACTCTTGCCGAAAAGGAAGAGCGTTTGGCTCATGAGGAGATAGAAGAGGAGGAAGAAGAAGAAGAGGATGAAATGGAAATAGAAGAAGAAGAAGGTGAAACATCCTTGGAAAGTATTGACTATCCCTCTAATCCAACCAACAAAACCTTACTCAAAAATCAAAAGGCCATTGTTAAGAATCAACGGACACTTAAACGCTCCGTTAGTAAGAAATTGGATAAAATGTCATCCAAGATGAACAAGTTTTTCTCCAAAGTCAGCAAGAAGCTTGGATTATCTTCATCTTTGTCATCCTCTAACTAGTTCTACCTTTTCATGTCATGTTGTAATTGTTTTAGTTTGTTTTGATTTGAATGTTCGTGTAGTTCTTAATGTTTAATCATTGTATCATTATATTATGAAATGAAATTGAATTACTTTTCTGTTATCTAGCTTATCTTATCTCCAAAATAAATGTTAGTATATTATATAAATATATATATATATATATACACACACACAATTATTCACAAAATCAAAATGAGTCATCAAAATTAACTGACCCCTGTCGACAACCCCCAGAGACCCTGTCGACAAGTACTGGTTAGAAATGACTTTTCATTTTAAATTTGAAATTTGAATAACTACCTTGTGTCTATTCATTTCAAACGAATTTCTACACCTATAAATACATATTTTTCCAGAATTCATCACTCAAAATCATTTCTTATCTACTCTATCTATATTTCTTCTCACAAACTCAAATATGGCCGATCCAATTCATAGTTTGACCGAGAATCTTGAAGAAACCCTTAATTCTTTCAAGAATATTCTTTCTTTCATTCTCCGTAATCAGCGACACTTAGAGCTGAGTCAAATGCAGATGATCAAGGAGCAAGAAAAACATTTCGATGCGATTCGATGGATGATTTCCTTCCTGCACAAAGATGATAATGAAGCACATCCTCCAGTCTCTCTCACCAATGAAAACGAAAATTGGTATGTCATTAAAGCAGACCCTATATTTGGAGAAGAAGGATGGGTGGAAGTTCCTCGTAATGTTTGATTTTATTTGATTGCTTTGTTTGATTTGAATTGATTGCTTGGATTGATTTTATTTGATTTGGTTTGGTGTGGATTGATAATTGGTGTGCAAAACATAATATGTATAAATGCACATTGATATTTATATAATCTTTGATTAGTTATCATGTCTATCATTATAATTATCTCTTAATCTATCTATTATATACTCCATTATATATTTTATTATTGCAGGTACTTTAGTACAAGAATAAGGGGGAGTTATATAGTTTGGAGTTAGTTTTTGTTGATGACAAAGGGGGAGAAGTATAAAATAGGATAGTTAGGCATAGATTAAGGGGGAGTTATTAGTTTTAGGGGGAGTTATTAGGATAGAAGTAATATTTTATAAACAAAGGCTGTCATCATAAAAAAGGGGGAGATTGTTAGTCCTTAAGAAGTTGGTTTTGATGACAATAACCTTAGAATAAGATTATAAAATATAAATACTAACATTATTTTTTAGATATATATGTATATGCAGGATATATATACAGGTACCAAAGGATGAAGAGTTTATTTAAAATAAACTTTAAAACAAAGGTTATATATATATTTAAAACACTTTAAACTTAATTAATTTTAAATAATTTATTTAAAAACCTTTAGTTAATTCCAACTTAAATAAAACATTTATTATTTTAAAAGAAATTTGTTTTAAGAATAAAATTCTAAAACAAGTTTTAGAATTTTATTCTTAAAACAAATTTCTTTTAAAATAATAAATGTTTTATTTAAGTTGGAATTAACTAAAGGTTTTTAAATAAATTATTTAAAATTAATTAAGTTTAAAGTGTTTTAAATATATATATATATATATAACCTTTGTTTTAAAATTAATTAAGTTTATTCTTGCCATGCGATCAGTACTCATTGTTTGAAGACATATTTTCAAGTTTTGTTTTGTAAAAAGATTTTTGTATTATATGTTCTAATCAATAAACATAGTACATATATATAACCATTTATTTTCTAAAAAATAGTGGTTTAAAAACAAATTTTAATCTTAATCACAGAACTTTTAAACAAAAACTGTTTGTAATTGTATGATATATAATGCTTTAGAGTCAAAAATAGTTTGTTCTGAAGTTAAAGTTAATGGTACAGATTGTAAATAGAACTGGAACAAGAAACACCCATAGCTCAAGTGGCTATAATACACCATCTATCAAATAAGTCAGAGGTCATGAGTTCGAGTTCCGCTTTGGTCAAAAATAAAATAATTTTTGTTTTTCGATATTTTTGCATATTTTTATTCATAAATCTTTAAACGACATTATACCTAAATCACGTCTTAGTTTTATAAAAGTATTTTCATTTAGCGGTTTAGTAAAAATGTCAGCTATTTGATTTTCAGTGTTGATAAATTCTAGATTTATTAATCCTTTTTCCAAACATTCACGAAGAAAGTGATGACGAATATCAATGTGTTTTGTTCGTGAGTGATTGACCGGATTTTTAGAAAGATTTATTGCACTAGTATTATCACAATAAATTATTGATTTTTCAAGATGACAATTAAAATCTTGTAGTGTTTGTTGTATATATACGACTTGTGCACATGCCAAAGCAGCAGATATATATTCTGCTTCACATGTTGATAAAGAAACACAGTTTTGTTTCTTACTAAACCAAGAAACTAAGGAACGTCCAATGAAATGACACGTTCCACTCGTACTTTTTCGATCCGTCCGACTTCCTCCAAAATCAGCGTCGCTATAGGAAACTAATTCGAAAGGACATTCTTTTGGATAAAATAGTCCGAAATCTTTGGTTTTAGTTAGATAACGAATAATGCGTTTAACTGCTCTCATATGTGATTCTTTGGGATTTGCTTGAAATCGAGCACATAAACAAACACTCATCATAATATCGGGTCGACTCGCTGTTAAATAAAGTAAAGAGCCTATCATACTACGATATAGCTTTTGATCAACAGTTTTGCCATCTTCATCTCTATCAAGATGAATCGTTGTGCTCATAGGAGTTGGTTTGGCAGCAGTGTTTTCCAGACCGAAACGTTTGATTAAATTATAACAATATTTTTCTTGATTAATAAAAATTCCATTTTCAATTTGTTTAATTAGCAATCCAAGAAAATATGACAATTCTCCCATATGATACATTTCAAATTCATTTGTCATTATAGTTGAAAATTCTTGACATAGTTTTTCATTTGTCGAGCCGAAAATAATATCGTCAACATATATTTGAATTATAAAAATATCTTTATTAGTTTTCTTAATAAAAAGCGTTTGATCTACTTTACCGATTTCA
This sequence comes from Allium fistulosum, assembly GCA_030737815.1. Taxonomy (NCBI): domain Eukaryota; kingdom Viridiplantae; phylum Streptophyta; class Magnoliopsida; order Asparagales; family Amaryllidaceae; genus Allium; species Allium fistulosum. The sequence goes on along the minus strand of CM060903.1, from coordinate 516,996,530 downwards.
AAACCAGATTCTAATAAATAGCCTTTAAGACGATCATACCAAGCACGTGGTGCTTGTTTTAAACCGTATAACGCCTTTTTGAGTTTATATACATGATCCGGAAATTTTTCATGATTAAACAAAGGTGGTTGTTCAACAAAAACATTTTCTTTTATGAATCCATTTAAAAATGCACTTTTAACATCCATTTGATACAGTTTAAAATTATGAAAACACGCATAAGATAATAATATTCGTATTGCTTCAAGTCGGGCGACTGGAGCAAACGTCTCTTCGTAATCAATTCCTTCTTCTTGATTATATCCTTGTGCAACTAATCTAGCTTTATTCCACGTTATATTTCCTAGTTCATCTGCTTTATTTTTGAAAACCCATTTAGTACCAATGATTGATTGATCACTGGGTCTAGGAACAAGTTCCCAAACTTCGTTTCGTTCGAATTGATTTAGTTCTTCTTGCATGGCAAGAATCCAGTAGTCATCAGTTGAAGCTTCTTTTATATTCTTAGGTTCTATGTTAGAAAGAAAAGCTACATGACCAACTTGATTTAGTTGATGTCTGGTTTTAACATTTGTATTAACTTCTCCAATTATATTTTGCATAGGATGATCTCTTAAAATTCTAGGTGTAGATTTTATTATATTAGGAGTAATGTTTGTATTGGTTTCATGAATATCAAAATTTTCATTTGTATTACTATTTTCATTCTGAGTAGTTTCATCATCAGAATCAATAGTAACACTTGGGTTTATATTTTTAAAATTTTCGTTGAAAGAAACATGTAAGCTTTCTTCAATAATTTGAGTTCGTTTATTATAAATTCGATAAGCCTTGCTTCGTTCCGAATATCCAACGAATATTCCTTCATCGGATTTTGGATCGAATTTGCCTAGTTGATCTTTAGTGTTTAAAATAAAACATTTAGAACCAAAAACTTTAAGATATGAAATATTTGGTTTTCTTCCATTTAGAAGTTCATATGGGGTATTCTTAGTTAATGGTCGAATAGAAACGCGATTCAGTACATAACAAGCAGCAGCTACAGCTTCTGCCCAAAAATGTTTCGATAGAGTTGTTCCATTTAGTAAAGTTCTTGCACATTCTTGTAACGTTCTATTTTTCCTTTCTACAACCCCATTTTGTTGTGGTGTTCTAGGAAACGAAAAATTATGGTTAATATCTTTCTTGCTACAAAATTGTTCAAAAACTTCATTTTCAAATTCGCCTCTATGATCACTTCTTATATTCTTAATTTTCAAAGTTTTAATATTTTGAATTCTTTTAACAAAAACTTTAAAATTATCAAAAGTATCACTTTTATTTTTCAAAAAGAAAATCCAAGTATATCTAGAAAAATCATCTACAATAACAAAAACATATCTATTATGATTAATAGACCGTACTTGAGTTGGACCAAAAAGATCCATGTGTAAAAGTTCAAGTGGTTGTTCTGTAGATATTACTTTCTTTGATTTAAAAGAAGATTTTGTTAATTTTCCTAATTTACATGCATCACAAAATATGTTAGTTTCGAATTTTATATTGGGTAAACCTTTAACTAATTTATTTTTAGCTAGTTTGTTGATGGTGTTAAAATTGATGTGACAAAATCTTTTGTGCCAAAGACAAGAATCGTTTTCTTTAGCCACTAGACACAAATTTGAATTATTATTAACGTTCATATTTAAGATGTAAATATTTTTATCTCTTTTTCCTTCGAAAATAATGTTATGATTTTTATCAAAAATGTTACATTTATTTTCTGAAAAAGTTATATTAAAACCTTTATCGCATAGTTGACTAATACTTAATAAATTATGTTTTAAATTTTTAACTAATAAAACATCAGTAATGAGAGGTAAATTAGATGTACCGTTGCTATTGACATTGCCTTTGCCGATGATATATCCTTTTGAGTTATCTCTAAAGGTGACTGCTCCTCCATTTGAGTATATAATGTTTGACAACATTTCTTTGTTTCCAGTCATGTGTTTTGAGCAACCGCTACCTAAAATCCATTTTCCTCTCTTCTTATGTGGTACCTGCAAAAAGTTTATAAAAAGTTGGTACCCAATCTTTTTAGGGTCCTAAGAGTTAGATCTTAGGAAGCCTAACCCATACGAATTCAGAATTCCCTTTATAAACATAATTTTTGTTATTATGAACAGTTTCCATAAACATTTTGATATGTTTATTCCTTATCAATACATTATTTGTTTTTGGAATCCATATCTTAATAGTTTTAGTATTTGAATAAACTGTTTTCTTAATATCTTTTTTAATTTTATTATTAATTTTACTTTTAGCAAAATTATTTTGTTTCTTAAATCCTAGTCCAGATTTATTGTTAGAGGATTGAGAGTTTTCTAGTATACTAGAAAGATTTTCTCTTCCTTTATTGAAATTAGAAACATTTTTAGAAATATCATCAAATTTTATTTTAAGACTAGATTTTTCTAACTCTAAATCCTTAATCTTAGATATTAAACTATTATTTTCGAAAAGTGAAACATCATTTTTATTTTTCTGAATTTCTAGTTCTTCAGATATTGACGTAATTTGAGAAGATAATTTAGAATTCGATTGTTGAGAAATTTCAAGTTCTTCTTCCAATATTATCTTCTCATCTTTTAACATATCTACTTCTAAAACTGTTCTATCTAACTTTCTTTGCAACTCTTTATTTTTCTTTTTAAGTTGTTTTGTTAAATTTACTAATTCAGAATTTATTTCAATTAAATCTTCAAAAGTAAAATCACTTACATCGTCTGACGAAGCCATGAAGCATACATTTGCTTGTTCATTATCACTTTCACTCTCTGATGAGGATGATGAGTCAGTGTCGTCCCAAGTGACTGAAAAAGCCTTTCGTTTGGTTTTATCCTTCTTGAAGTTATTCTTTTTACGATCTGGACAATCCTTCTTCATGTGTCCTTTCTTATGACATTCATAACATTCCATTGTTGAAGATGATGGTTTGCTGCTATTTGAATTGTTGTTGGAATTATTTTTGTTTCCCTTGAATTTGTTTCTGTTGAATTTCAAAAACTTTTTGAATTTTTTAGCGATCATTGCCATATCTTCATTATCTGAGTCGGAATCATCTTTTTCTGCTTGGAATGCCACATTTTTCTTTTCTTGTGCACCATTTCGTTTTGCCTGCAAATTTACTTCGTAGGACATTAAATTACCTATCAATTTTCTGGTTTTAATGTTGACAAATCAGTTGCTTCTTCAATAGCTAGGACTTTTCGTTCCCATTCGTCCGTTAAAGAATTTAAGATTTTTGTAACAACATCAAAATCAGTAAACTTTTGTTCTAATGATAATAAAGCATGATAAATATCCTGAAATCTAGAGTACATGTCATTTATAGATTCATTTGGCCTCATTTTAAAATTTTCAAATTGATGTTTCAACATAGAAATTTTGCTCAATTTAACTTTGTTCGTTCCTTCATGTGAAACTTTAAGAGTTCTCCAAATTTCATAACCGGAAGTGCACATGCTAACTCTATTGAATTCATTTCTATCTAATGCACAAAATAAAATATTCATAGCCTTAGCATTTGATGTAGCATCTAGTTTTTGTGTGTTACTCCAAGTTGAGTATTCTCCAGTAGGAGTTGTGTACTCATTTTGTATAATATTCCAGATATCAAATCCACTTGATTGCATATAGATTCTCATTCTAGTTGACCAATAATTGTAATTTATACCATTGAAAAGTGGAGGTCGTGAAGTCGATTGACCTTCTGTGAAACTAGAATTAGTGTGAGTGTTAACATCGTTAATTTGTGTGGTTGCCATATTACTAGACATATATATCAAATAACTTTGTGATGGTTATAGGATGACCTTGCTCTGATACCAAATGAAAGTGTACGTGTAGTACTAAGGATCGTGTAATATGGTATATAAATACGGAAACTGGTAATAACAGTAATATAAAAATTAAAGTAAGCACACCAGGAATTTTTATACTGGTTCGAACTTCCCGTTCTACGTCCAGTCCCAGAATACCCTCTGGATTTAAACTAAACCCCTCACTTAACCCGAAGGAATAGGTATACGACACCTGAGCAGCCGAACAGGAATTTTTCCGCCTCAACAACCGAAGAGGACTTCAGCCTAATATAAATTGTTTGTTGACGAATGTGTTCTAAATAACACTGATTGTCTTTTGATAGTACAACTTTCCTATAATCAAATCCTTAAGAGTATGTATGTGTGTGAAGATTTAGAAGGAAGATAATCACGTAGAATCGAAGTATATGAATTAAAACAAGGATTCTAGTGATATTAATTAAGAATGAAAAACTTTTATTTGCAGAAATGAATAGAGATTAGATTTCAGAAATATAAACAAGAATCGGTGATTCTAGAAGTGAATTGAATATGTTTATATAGTTGTAGAAGAGTTATAATCTTTCATGAAGAGTTTCAGTCAACAGTTGTGTCCATATCTCTTGAAACAGAGGACATTCCTCTTCATGAAATGATCGCATCTCTTCAGTAAACTAGCCGTTATTCTCTGGTCCGTCGACCGGAAAATCTGGCCGGTCAGCTGAGTTTGAAAATCGTACACAAAACAGAAAGTACCTGTGCACATAACACAGGGTCGGTCGACCGAATATCTTGGTCGGTCAGCCGACCTAATGTTATTTGCACAGTGTACACTTATATATGTATAAATTAACATGGATCAATTTGTGTGTGTGTGACTACTTGAGGAATGATTTTAACAATATTCTAAGACTCAATAAAATAAAATATTCATACTAATCTCTGGAATGTAGTCTTATCTCCTTTGTAGTTCACAATATACGTTTATTCTCTTTTTGTCGCTTTCATATAGTATTCTCTTTGTATTTCGTCGTATGATCTCTGAAGCTTGTGTCATGAATCAAAACTCATGAATCAACAAATGCATATCTGTAAGCAAAAACATTTACCCCTGTTCTAAGTGTACAGGTTTTAAAACCTGTTCCAAATTAAGAATCTCTTCCTCTGATTTCTATTTGCTAAGAATGTTTAAACAAAAAAAAGTACAATATAGAGATTCAAGAACTGATGAACTCAAGATCGAAGATATCAAGATTCAAGACTCATGAGTATCAAGATTATCAAGAGTTCAAGATTTCAAGATAAGTAATTTAGTTAGGAATTTTGTTAAAACTCCTAGAAAAGCATTGACATCTTAAAATCCATTTTATTCGTGGAATGGAATCCACTTCGAGCCCGTTAAAGGGATGGAACCCTAAGTAGGATGGAACCTACGAAAATCTAGTGGACCATTGTTTTGTATCCACTAACTTTTATTCAAATGTTTTACAAAATTATATCTTGTTTTCAAAATGATTTCAAAATCTTCCTTTTTAAATCAAAAACATCTATCCTGGTTTTAAAATACTTTTAGCCTCCAAATAATCTTTATTTTCAATATCAAATTATCCTTGTTTTAAACTATCTTTTAATTATAATATATTTAACTTTTAATATTTATACTTAGATTTAAATATAAAATTATAGTAAAATTTTATATATACCAAAATATTATTCTCTATACTTATTTATGTATTTTAACTATAGTTAAGTATATTTATAAAGTTTAAAATAGTTTTAATACAAGATAGAAGTTATTTTCAAAGAAAAACAAATTACCAAAAATAACTTAGGCTTGTCGACAACCCCAAGGACCCCTTGTCGACAAGGTGACAGTTTATTTCAAAAGTTTGAATTTCAAAGGAAGTGTCTATTCGTCATATCCTTTCGCGAATGGACATGGTTGTTGTTCTACTATAAATAGGGGCTTTTTTAAACAAATTTACAATTATATTTTCTCTGATTTCACTTCTCTTCTTCTTTCACATTTCTTTATATACATTTTTACCATTACTCTGCCGAAATCACCATTGAATTTAACTAGATAATCTCTGGTTTGATTCTCTATCACTATCTCAACAAGATCCCAATGCTATTCAGAGTTATAGACTTCTTTGTATTCAATCGAGCGAGAAAAGGTGTGATTGTAGCCTGGAAAATTAATCAGGTTAACTTGTTGCCCGTAAAATCAAGTATCTCTACCCAGAGGATTGTGAATCTGGAACGGTGTGCCTTGTGGCCTTGAAATCGAGGGTGTAATTGTAAGAATTTATTTTGAAAGAAAATCCGTACTTGTGTGGCGGGATTGTATGTAGGATAACTCCGAACCAGTATAAAATCCGGTGTGTTCTTTCCTTTATTGCTTTTACTTTATATCTGCATCTGTGTTTGATTCTGTGATCATATCTGTGTCTGAATATTGCATTCATTTGTGTTCAAATTAATATAAACTCAAAAAGAATTAGTAATTCCTTAAAACACTATTCACCCCCCTCTAGTGTTAATTCTAGCCTTAAGATCCGTAATCCGCATTTCTCACACGTAATTCCTCTTTTCTCTTAGACCGTTCTTCTGTATCTTACTAAGGCTCATACACAAATTTATGAGAAAGAAGATATGGAAGCAGGAAACGAAAGAGTAAATCTAGGTGGAGGAAGCACCACAACTAATGGAAATGCTCGACCTAATACCCGGAGGAACCAAGGTCGACAGGCTAACGCTAATCAAAATGCGGAAGCCAATATGGGTGCTGGAAATCCACCAGTAGATACGGGGATGATGTATTAGTTCCTTGCTAATTTAATGCAAGCAGGTGTTGCTACTGGAGTTACTGGTAATATTGGAAATAATTAGGCTAAGCTGAGCAGAGACTACACCAGCTTCGGTGGAAAGCCGTTTTTGGGAAAGAAGGATGCTATCAAAGTGGAGAATTGGCTGTTGCATTGTGAAAGAATATTTGTCGATTTGGGTTTAGAAGATGAGCATAAGAGAAGATTGGCCTCTAGGCAATTACAAGGGTCAACACTTCACTGGTGGAATGGAGTGACTACCGGAGTTCCGGAGGAAGAGTTGACTTGAGCTGATTTTCGAAGGAGATTTGAACAGAAGTTTATTTTTGAAGTTGCCAAGTCAGCATTGATGAGAAGATTTATGGATTTAGTTCAGGGAGACATGTCTGTTATCGAGTATGCAAATAGATTTGATGAGCTATCTCGATATGGATACGCTACTATAGCACTAACATCAGAAGGAATGAAAGGTTCATTCGAAGACTGATGCCAGAGCTTGCTAGGGCGACCCTGACTCATATCCCTGATCCCTGTAATGTGGTGGTGGAGATGGCCATTCGCCATGAGGAGATGTTTGTTGTGTGTGCTAGAGAAAAGCCAGTTGAATCCAAGGGTCCTCAGGGAAAGAAGAGGAAGTTCTTCAAAAAGAAAGGAACCCAGAAGGGAGATTTAGCCAAGAAGTCAGAAGCTAATTTAGTCTGCTACAAATGTGACAAGAAGGGTCATTTTGAAAATGAGTGCCGGTCAGGCAAGGGGTAGAAGAAGGCTGTGGATAAGAAGCATGTTAAGTGCTACAATAGTGATCAAGTTGGACATTACAAGAACCCGTGTCCAGAGCCAGTTAGGGTAGAAAAAGGAAAGGTTTTTGCTATTGGACCACCATCTTCTTCAAGACCAACTGCAGTAGATAAGGGAAAGACTGTGATGGACGGTACATTTTTGATTCAAAGTATTCCAGTTAGGATACTATTTGATACCGGTGCATCACATTCATTTATATCCCATAATTTGGTTAATTGGTTATGCTTAGAACCTGTGCAGTTAATGCCCCGCTATTACCCCGCTATATCTCATAGCGGATTTCTACCGCAACGATTTTTCCATATAGCCCCAAAATATAGCCTTTCCGCTTTAAGCCCCACTATTTCCGCTATATCCCGTTATTTCCGCTATATTCCGCTCTTTCCGCTATATCTTCTTTAATAAAATGAAGTGAAAAATTGCATTTATACATTGTAAAAATTATGAAACTAATTTATTTGATTTAATTTTTAATATTCTCTCATAAATGAAAATACTCTAATATTCTACTAAATTCAATTATGTTATATAACAGTTTTACGTTTATTTAAAGTATATTCGCACATGATTTTATTTAAAATTATTTATGTATTAATTATAATTCAATTGAATAATAATTTTTTATTTAATTACCATCTATATATTTGTAAAAAAACATTAGATACGATTTTTATATGCTATTTTAGAGCCATCTGCTATATCCTCACTGTATCCCCGCTATGACTTTTTGCACCTCCACCGCTTTAAATCTGCTGAGCGCTTTAACTGCACAGCTTAGAACATACTTACCCTATTTCTTCCTTAAGGGTTGTGAATCCAATAGGAGGGTATGCAACTCTAGGGATGAGATGTGACCAGTTAGAACTTGACTTGTTAGGTCATATGTTTGCATGCAGTCTGTATGTTTATGATTTCGTAGATTTTGGGATCATTTTGGGTATGGATTGGTTGGGTAGATATGAGGCTAGGATATTTTGCTAGGATGGGGAAATATCATTAAGACATCCAAATAGTCATAACCGAATCATCTTCTCAGTAGAGAATTCCGACCGAAGTGTATGTGCTGTGTTAAGTGCCTTGGAAGCAGTAGAAGAGCTATGTCAGGTTCGAGTTGCAAGAGAGTTTGCAAATATATTTGAGCTGATCACAGGACTACCACCGAAATGAGCTATTCATTTTCAGATAGATCTTGTACCAGGAGTTGAACCTGTCAGTAGACCACCTAGTAGAATGACACTGATTGAGATGAAAGATTTGAAGGTGCAACTAGTGGATCTAAAAGGAAGGAATTTTATTAGACCAAACAGTTCGCCATGGGGAGCGGTCGCAGTTTTCGTGAAGAAATCAGATGGGTCATTGAGGATGTGCATTGACTAACGTAAGCTGAATGAAAGGACGATCAAGAATAAGTATCTTTTGCTGTGAATTGATGATCTGTTTGATCAGTTGAGTGGAGCTCGAGTATTTTCCCAATTGGATTTGGCAACGGGGTTCCATCAGTTGAGAATGGCAGAGGATGGTATTCCTTTGACAGCATTTCGAACTAGGTATGGTTCGTATGAATGGTTAGTGATGCCATTCGGGTTGACGAATGCATCTGCTTTCTTCGTGGATTTGATGAACCGAGTTTTCCGAGAGCACTTGGATAGGTTCGTATTGGTATTCAAGATGATATTTTGGTGTACTCGAAAGATGAGAGAGAGCATGAGGATCATCTGAGAATAGTGCTTGAGACGTTGAGGCAGCATCAGCTAAAGGTGAAGTTTTCCAAATGTCATTTTTGGAAGAAAGAGGTCAAGTTTCTTGGTCATGTAGTTTCGAAGGAGGGTTTGGCAGTAGATCCAGTTAAGATCGAAGCTGTCAATAATTGGAAGAGACCAGAGACGGTAACCGAGATCAGAAGTTTTCTCGGACTTGCTGGATATTACCGGATATTCATTAGGGATTTTTCACAGATAACGGCACCTTTGACTAAGTTGACTAGGAAGGATGTGAAGTTCATTTGGTCCGACAAATGTGAAGAAGGGTTCCTTAAGTTAAAGCATTTGTTGACCAATGCACTAGTGCTAGTAGTTCCAGATGGAAACCAAGGGTTGGTGGTGTACACTGATGCATGTGGAACGTGATTGTTGGGAGTTGTGTTGATGCAGAATGGTAAAGTCATTGCCTATGCTTCTTGATGGCTAAGGCCGCACGAGGTAAGGTACCCTACTCATGATTTGGAGTTAGCTGCGGTGATCTTTGCATTGAAGATTTGGAGACATTATCTCTTAGGGGAGAGATTTGAGCTATATACCGATCATAAGTCCTTAAGATATTTATTCTCTTAGAAGGAGTTGAAAATGTGACAACAGAGGTGGCTGGAGTTTTTCGGCAGCTTATGATTTTGGTATAGAATATACTCATGGGAAAGGAAATAAGGTAGCATATGCTCTTAGCAGAAAACAACAGAATGTGGTGTTAGCTATGATGGGAGAATGGAAGGATTTAGAAACTTTGGATATGTGTAGTATAAAGTCGAGATCGACTGTTGATTCTAGTCAGTGTATTGCTATGTTGGCCTGTTTAGAGGTTCGACCAGTGCTGATCGAGAGGATAGCTTCTAAACAGAAAGAGGATCCAGAATTAGTCGAGAAGATTAGAAGACTCGAGGTGGGATCCAAGATCGATGATCTTAAAGATTTTGGTATCGATCAAAGAGGATTGTTGAGGAAGAAGGGACGCTTATGTGTTTCGAATGTAGAGAACTTAAAAAAAGAAGTTCTAAGAGAATGTCATCGATCCAAGTTTGTGATTTATCCTGGGGAACCAAGATGTATCAAGGTATGAAGATGAGCTTCTATTGGGAAGGCATGAAGAGGGATGTTGGCTTATGGGTTAGGTAGTGTGCCAACTGTCAACAAGTGAAAGCCGAACATCAGAAGCCGAGCGGGTTGTTTCAGCCTTTAGAGATTCCAGTTTGGAAGTGGGATTCTATATCCATGGTTTTATAGACAGGTTTCCAAGGTCGAACAGGGGAAATAAAAGCATATGGCTCATAGTGGACAGATTGACCAAGAGCGCCCATTTCATTCCAGTAAAGTCAAACAGAACGACACTTGTTTTGGCGAAGTTGTTCGTGAAGATCATAGTTAGACTTCATGGAATTCCTAGTGGCATAGTCAGCGACAGAGACGCATTATTCACTAGCGAATTTTGGAAAAGCCTACATAGAGTATTAGGTACCAAGCTTAAGATGATACAACATATCACCCACAGATGGATGGGCAGATTGAGAGAGTCAATAAAGTACTCGAAGATTTGTTGAGAGCTTGTGTCTTAGATTTGGGTGGATCTTGGGAAGATCATCTACATTTTATTGAATTTTCCTATAATAATAGTTATCAAACTAGTATAGGAATGGCGCCTTTTGAAGCTTTGTATGGAAGGCCATGAAAATCACCAACATGTTGGTTAGAGACCGAGACATATTAGTCTTAGGTCTAGATTTTGTTAGAGAGGCATCAGAGAAGATTGAGTTGATCCGAGAACGAATGAAGGAAGCTCAATCCAAACAAAAGAGTTATGCAGATAAAAGGCGTAAAGACCTAGAGTTCTCAGTTGGAGAGAGAGTTTTTATTAAGGTGTCACCGATGAAGGGAGTGATTCGATTTGGAAAGTCAGGGAAGCTGGCATCGAAATATGTTGGTCCATTCTAGATTATAGAGAGGATTGGAAAGCTCGCATACAGAGTAGAGTTGCCAAGAAATATGGTAGGTGTCCATAATGTATTCCATGTATCTCATCTTCGCAAGTATGTGCATGATCCAGAAACTACTATTCCTTCGACATGGTTGAATGAGTTGGTAGTAGAGCCTAATTTGACAGTTGTTAGACAACCAGTTCAGATTATGGCGAAGGACGAGAAAAGATTGAGATCCAACACAGTCAAGTTGGTGAAAGTTCAGTGGAGTGACAACGAGAAAGACTGTACTTGGGAGACAGAGGATAGGATTCGAGATACTTATCCTGATCTGCTTTGAGCGTATGTCTATATTAAACTTATATAGATGATCACTAGTCAGATAGACTAGTATGGTTGTTAGGAGTTGTTACAGATGATTGCTATGGTTAGTATTTAGTCCTTATTGAATTTTGAGGACGAAATTATTTAAGGAGGGGACCCTATAACATCCCTAATTTTTAAATAACATTATTCAGGATATTTAATTAGATTAATTAAATAGAATAATGTAAATGTTAAGTGATAAGGGGATTGAGATTTGAATAAATTAAGTGGCCGCGCATATTAATTTAATTGGTTTAAAGATTAATTAAATTATGTAAGGGTATAATGGGATTTAGCTACACCTAACTTTACCCTTATATATATACATATATGTTTACCTCTTAAGCCATTGAGACTCATATTCATTTTCACAAAAATATAAACATAAGTAAAGTTAAGAAGCCGGCCATTAACAAGAAGAGAAGAAGAGGAAATTCAAAGAAAAGAAAAAGAATTAAAGAAAGGGGAATCAAACTCATCTCAATCCACTTTCCTTATCAAAGATTAAGGTGAATAATAATTTCCATCTTTATTTGATGAAAATATGATGTTTTATGATGATATGCTTGAATTATGGTTTGTTTAAATTTAAACAAGATTGTTTAAATGATGGTTCATATAGAATTAGACCAAAACCATGTGATATTAATGTTTAAATGCCATGGAAAAATTATATGTCATGCAAAACATAATTCTAGAGTTGGGTTTTAAGTTTGATAATTTTCCAAGCTTTGGAAAGATTATTATGAATTTTTGAATGAAAATATAACATGTTGGGTTTATAAATTTATTTTAGAAAATATATCGAGAATTTGGATTTGAAGTTTTTATATGTTATATAACATGATCAAAGTGAATTTCTGTGATTTTTGGGGATTTTTCTTAAGTCATTTGATATACAAATTAAATTATTTTGAAAAGAGGACCTAAGTGATTCAATTGTATTTGCAATGGAAGGTTTTATCTGTAAAATTATTAGCTTGATACTTATCCAAAATAATAAGGCGGTTAGTTTTGAAAAGCATGGGAAAAGTTAAGGCAACCAATAAGAAGTTTACACATAAGCAGGTTAGTTGATATAAGTTGCTTAATTTGACATTTTACCCAGAAAAACAGGTTCCGCCTCTATTAAGGGTACCTTTCGCCCCTTACCTTTCGTCTTTGACAAAGTCAAAACCCCATTAAACACAAACCAATACACTGGGTATCATCTTGGTGGTACGTAGTGGATTGGAGAAAGACGAAAGGTATGGTGTCGAAAGCATGCTTCTGATGGAGTCGATACCTTAGTTTGTTTTAAAAAGTTAAGCGCCTGCCTTTGTTTTACTAAGCTTTCAACTTGGTCGATACGTATGTTTTCGGAAGAAGTTTTATAATGGCTTTTGAAGGGGTTGCCATGTTTGTTTTAAAAGAAAAAGGGGTTTCGAAGGATTTCTTTAATTATAAATCAACGCTTTCGAAAGAAGGGGTTCCGACACAGTCGAAGCCCTGCGGTCGATTCTCTTACCTTTCGAGTGTATCGAAGTCATCAATGATGTCAAAAGGTATTGTTTGTTTTAAAGCTATATTAAGCCGCTTCCTAAATGCTTTTGAAAGGGTCATGGGTTTCGAAGGCAATGGCTTCTGAAGGGGTTTCAAAGCTATCCTTCAGTATTTTAAATATATGCTTTCGACTTTGTTGAAAGGGATGGTTCTGACACCATCATAAATTCCCCAACATTTTTATATGGTAAAGAATGGTGTCGAAAGAGATACTTTCGTTTATATTTACTTTGACTCAAATGATATTTTTAAAGGTAAACCCAATGACGTCGAAAGGGGGCCTTTCAGTACTTTTGGAAGAGATACTTCCAATGGTTTCGAAGCTATGATTCTAATAATTAATAAGTAACACTTTATTATATTCGAAAGGTTTCGAAAGAAGGATTTTAAAGTGTTTTAAAAAGGTAGGAGTCTAATGTTTTATAAAGAGATATATGCTTTCAAAGGAGGCTATCCAGTGAGGTCGAAAGGAAGGTTTCGAAGATTTTGAAAGTATAGTTTTCAAAGCAATTAACCCAATCTCATTTAAAAGCGAAACCATGGCATATTAATAAACAAAAAATTTTGAAATGAAGTTTTTTGAAGAAGTTTAAATGGGTTAAAGGGGTTAACCAAGTTATTATAATTACTTATTCATATATGTATATATTCACTTTGTAATGTGCCCAAAACGGTACTTTGGGAAAAGGCAGAATAACCAGTTAGGTTGACTCAGTAGTGAATATAAATTAAAGATATTGGCCGGGGCCAATAGGTTCATAGTAAGCCTATGAAAACTGTGTAAAGTAAATGATATTGGTAAGGACCAATAGGCTCATAGTTAACCCATGAAAACTATGTATAATTGAAGATGTCAGTTAGAAAGTTTATAGTTAGCCCATGAAAACTATATCCGGATAAGAAAACGAAATATTGATAGATAGTCAACAGGTTCCTAGTTAGCCCATGAAAACTAGGGTAAAAGAAAGATATTGACAGTTAGTCAATAGGTTCCTAGTTAGCCCATGAAAACTAGGATATAAGAAATGATATTAGAGTTACCAATAGGTTCATAGTGATCCCATGAAAACTATATAAGTAGACAGGGAGTCCATAAATGTTTAACCGGTTATTAGTCAGTGTAACGGCCCGGAATTTTGGTCGTTAGATTTTGAACATTTAATTCATTTTAAATGTTGAATGTGAATTTTAATTTGAATTGAAATAAGAAGTTTTGGTTAAATCAATAAGATTTGTTATAATTTCAAATAGGACTATTAAATTGGAGTTTAATAAATAATAATTTAATACTTGAAATTGGGATAATTTGTGAAAATGGATATAAATGACTTTGTAAATAGTTTCTAAAATCTATTTTAAGTCTATTTGGATTTAAATAATGTTGGTGGGCTTTTGGATGGAATCAAAGGTCGATAATTTAAATTTGGAATTTTATATTAATTTAATAATGGAATTTAATAATATAATATTGCAAATAATTAGATTTTGATTCGGAATGAATCAGAATGGTTGCTAATGTGAATATAAATTCCATATGATTTATAATAAAGTTAGTAAAGTTTTAAAAGTGAAATTTTAAAAAGATTTCGACGATTTTGAAAATCGCTCGAATTTATCGACGTGTTAAAATAGCCTTCCGGGGCACAGTCTTGGAATTCGATGAAACTAGTTCCATTGGATCCGTAATAGTTAGTTATTATCGGATTTCAATTTTCGTAGCAATCGGAGTTGTCGTTTGACCGTGGCAGCTCAAAACGCATCGAAATCGTTTTAACCGATTTAATTTAAAATTGACCATTTATTTTCGTAACTCGCACATACGACCAATTTGGCTTCCGAAACACGTTCCATTGTGTCTGAAACGCGGGTAAAACCCTAGGAACGCCGGTCGCCACGTGTGATTTGGAGTTCGTTTGTATAAGCTAGTTATTTGTAAATTATATTAATAAAATAATATTAATTAATGCTTATATCATCACGTTTACTAGAGAAACCCTCGTTCTTTCTTAGCCGCCGCCTCTTCTTATGTTCAATGGCCGAAAATCACTTTCGTTTCCTCCTCGATTCCTCTCCATCCTTTAAGTTTTGGCAAAAGGTTTCAACTAGGAAGTGGTAGATCGCTACGAACTCGAGCTACCTAACGGTCGAGATCTTGTATAACGTGAGGAATCGATGGATTTTCAGCCTTGAAGGTCGGGCCGTTGAGCACGTTTTTCACGTCGTTCAGGGCACCGAGCTTTGCCACGCTTCGGTCGATGATGGAGCTGGGAATAACGCACGTATCAACGTCGGTGGATCGACTTCAAGTCGTTGGTAGAGGGGCGCGACCATCTAGGGTTGTCACGAGTTGGGTTCGCTCAACAGAAATGAACGAAGAGGGGGAAAGATGAGGTTGTGGCCTTGACTTCGAATCTTAGATGTGCGGCCCAGATCTTGTGGGTAAATTATTAATTAAGAAATTGTTATATAAATTACATTCAACGATTAAAAATTCATATCTGATGCATACGTTATTAGATTTCGACGAAACAAGAAGCGTTGGAATCGCAGCGACAAGATCTACACTGCAGTGCAGATTTGAAGGTGTTTGGAGTTCATGAAAATTTTGGATTAAATCGAAGGTGCTCGATTTAATATGAAATTCAAACGCTCGGCGTTTAAACTCAAGGTGAGTTAAACTCACTCACATCTGGATACTAGCTGATTTAAATAGTTAATATTTAAATATTTGGGTGATTGGTTGGATATAAATGTTGTTACCAGCCTGAATTGATATTTATTTGTTGTGCTAATATCTGTGGATGCAGGGAAACAGGTTGGAGGGATCCAACTGGATTCCACACAATTTAGAAATTAATTTCATAATTGATGATGCATCTTATTTATATGCCGTGGTAGATAAATTTGGGGATTTGTTATGTTGTGTTACGGTTGGATATATATATAATCTAAAATTTGAAATATGAATCGAATAAATTAGGTTTTAAGAGGAAAAAAATAAATTCTTAAATAAAGAATTTAAAAGAATGGAAATTTATAAAGTTGAGTTTATAAATGAGATGGAGAATTTATCAGTGGATAAATGTGAAAATATAGATTTCTGGTGGGAAATTGTATAAGAAGGTAAAAATCGTTTTAACGATAAACGATGGGATTTTTTTTTAAAGAATGTAAGGTGTTTCCTTGGAAATTTAATATGATTTCAAAGAAAATTTTAGAAATATAAATTAACGGTTTAAAGTGTGTTTTGAAATATTTTAGAAAGGGGAAGCTTTAATATAAACATTTGATGTGATAACTTTATATAAAAAAGAAATTTTGATTTAAGTTACTTCAGAAACTTTATAGAGATTCAAAGGTATAATTTGGATAAAGAACTTAGTAATCATATTTTAATTAATTCAAGTTTATATTGTGGAAGTGATTTCCAGGAAATGAAAAATGTGTTTTAAATGTAAAAGAAGTCTTCTGTTTAAATGTGGAAAGAAATTTACGATATTTAAATGTAAATTTAAATTGGGATAAATTCAGCAGGATTTATAAAAGAATTCTTTGGTTTATTTTGAATTGGAAGTGTATTCCCTGGGAAGCCAAGTACGTGTTTAAAATCGATTTTTGAAGAAAAATTAAAGTTAAATTATTTTTAAAAGAATATGATTAAAAATATATTTTATAAAATGTATTATGTTAAAAATAGCTTGATTAATGTTATATGAAACTAGTATTGAATTTAGTAACTTTCTTTTAAATTTATTTTAACTTAACCCTTATTTTAAATTTAGCTTATATCCTATAAAATAGTTTTACTTAAATATTTCAAAATTATATTTCTGAGTAAAGATTTAAGTAATCAATTTATATATTTTAAAGTATATTTCAGAATAAAGTGTTTTAATTGTTTTAAAATCTAAATGTTGTGGACTTGGTTGTTTCCAAAGGGAATAAATGTTTGAAATTTTATTTTGAAAGAAGAGACTTTGGAAAACTATTTTCAAAAGGGTTTGAAAATGGAAATATATCTTGTAAAGATATTGGAGATTAATAAATAATGTGGGAAATTATTTATTGTGTGATGGTTGCTTGTGAATGTGAATTGATAGTTAAATCACCGACTATCAATATTGGTCAAATGCGCTGATCGTTTCGAAGAGACCGGGATCGAGAATTATTTCTCGAAAACCATTTCGATCCGGTTTGTACGTTTCGTGAAAACGATTTTGGAGTCGAAGATTGTAACGACTCAGATTTTCACGTTCGAAAATCGACATCCGTACTTCACATTGTACTAGAATGCCGCAGATTCGACCGTTCAAATCCGATTCGCCGGAGCTTATAACATCATTAAGTACAACAACACAGCGGAAGAAAGAAATAGATGATATCAATATATATAACATTGATACAATGACAGATACAAAATCTGATACAATATGATACAACAGAATGATACAACAGATATCAATATACATCAGAGATATGATACAAGAAATAGCAGCGGAAAGAAAAGATAACACCAACAGTGGATAGAATATCTCCAATAGAATGCTCCGAGATAAGCAACGTCAGTCCATGAACTCCAAGAACTGAACTAGCTCTAACTAGTCTACTAAACCTGAATATCTGAAAATCCCAACTCTAGACTGCTCGTGTAGAAAATTATGAGCACCCAGAGTTTAGGAAAGGAACAATAAACTCCGAGTCAGTCGTGGGACTGGTGTGAGCAACAAAAATAGTTTATCTTTAAACAACAACAAACGAATTTTAAACATTGAAACTCGCAATGCTTTTGGAAAATGAAACTACCATAAGGCCTCCCGCACACACACACACAATGCAAACGCAGAATCGGAGGAGATTTCTCCTTATGACAGTCAAAGATGCTTACTACATAAACAAATCATTTTGATTTTATTATTAGTGCATAGTGTAGAAAACATTTCAAAAGTAGAAAATAAATCTTAGCCAGCATAGACATTTCGAACTATGCCTACTATAGCTACCATCTAAACAGTGGTGACCACTATAAGTAAATGGCAGGTTCTACAACTAATACCGTACAAAGTTCGTATTGGAAGATGGATTTCCAATAAATGGTCAGGCTAAGGAACTTCCTATGCCACGAAAGAACGCCTCTGGCTGGACGCTCCGAGAGACAAACTGCTCTCTGCCAAACAAGGCCGGCTACCCCCCTTTCCGGGGAATATACAAAACCTCAGATATGCCACCCCTGGTCCTTTGGGACCTTTAAACGAGGCGCCTCTAAACCAACATCACACATAATAAATAAAGTGTGTCCACATGAGTAAGTATCAGGGCTCCATACCATGATACTACCTTTTTCCAGAAGGAATGGTCATACCCTAGGGAAGCTACCCCTGAAACCTTGCCGCATCATTCCTGTTTCGACCATTTTCGGTTTGTGAGGTCTGACGAAGTCTCGTCCACAAAGCTACGCTTTTTCACAAAGCCATGCTTTGGGTTAACAGATGATCAAAGTAATGATCACAAAGATAAATGATCAAACAAATGATCATATCACAAATGATCAAACAATGATCATCACACAGCAACACTCAGCATGTCACATTACCAAATTGGGAATATATCGCTGATAAATTTCAACTACATAACCTCTGAGCTCGTACGTCTCAGAGAAGGGTGTTAAGCTAAGAGAATAAATTCTCCGCCACCAACAGAAATGTATTCGAAAGAAATCTGCTTTATATCTCAAAGTGTAATGTCAGACATGTAACCATACAAGTCTGTTCCGGGTTCGAACAGAACCGAAGGCACTTCCGAAGAAGCCCTTGCAATTCGGGTATTCACAATCCCGATCGGATTTCCCATCACTTAGGAAATCTCTATACTGGCGCAATTCAGTGCAGAGACAATCGATAGGTCATCCTATCGTTCTCGCAAATACCCAGTCTTCACCATCGGTCTTCAAATGCTATCCATATACGATGTATCACTAATTCGGAATGGGTTATATGACACAAAGGTCTTTTCCCGGCTAACCCGAATAGTGAGCGTAATATTTAAAAATATATGGATATTGGGATTTCAATTAAGTCACAACTTAATACTTCAAAACTTTCTTTCAAATGGTTTAAACAAATTACCATTTTTAAATCTTTTTAAACAAAAAGATTCATTTTAACAACCTACAACGGTTTAAACAATTTCCACATTTTTATCTTTTAAACAAAAGATTCATTCACAGATTTTCCAAATCAATTTCCATTTCAATTTAACTCGTTAAATCTTTAAATCAAAGATTTAACTTATAGCTTTCAAAACAATTTCGAATGGTTTAAATAAATCATCATTTTAAATCTGTTAAAAATATGCAGATTTAATTCATAGCTTTCAAAAAGAATTCATTCATAACTTGGAAAACCATTTTTCAATTCAATCTTGGAATTCCTTTAATTAAACTGGAATTTCATTTCTTATCCGAAAGCTTTTATCATTTGAAAACTATAGTTTTCATTTCGGAAAAATCCAATTATATTTGCTCAAGTTAAAGCCTTTGAATTTAAATTCAAATTCCCAAATCAATACTTTTAAAATAGTTTAACCCATATATAACTGGTATAACATCTTTAATCCCTAGTTTCAAATCATAGGATTCAATTTCAAACTTGAATTCAAATTTAAATCAAATTATTTAAATCTCAAAACTTAATCAAGTTATTCGAAATAACTTTTATCTTTGAAATTCCATTTCAAAAGCTTTTCACCTTAAACCCAAATTTCAAATTTCAAAAATCAATAAAAATTTCAATTTCAAAAACATAAAATTTAAATTATCTGTGACTTAACCGATTTCCACGTGAAATCCATATTTGTGTGTGTAAAAGTGTAGTCCAGGGGTTTCACAGAATAGTGCAACATCATTCAATCATCACAGATTAAAATACAGAAATATAGTCGATAAGCGATATGAACTATCACGCTTATCGCTCATTCACAGATCACAGATATATATCACAGATAAGTAAATTATAGATCACATCATAAATCAGGGTATATCACAAAGCCCCATATATCAGGGATATCAAACAATTCAACAATCAATAAGATTCAAACATCCATAAGTAAGATCAATTTAAATTATCTGATTAAATTTAACCCAGATTAATTTCTATGGATAAATTTGTTACTCATGGTAAATTAATAATCAATTAATTACAAAACATTTAATAAGCTGTCCTTTAATTAATTATTAATTAACCCTTAGTTAAAAATTAATCCTTAATTAATTTTATTGATTAATAACAAATTAACTATTCCTTAAGTAATAATTATTTCTTAATCACTTTCCTTAACTTATTATAACTTTTAATAAATTAATTATTCTCAAATTAATTGCTTTGGTTAATTTATCACATTATTCTTAACTTAACTATGTCTAATCACTTGATTTATCAACTTTAATTATTTATTAATATCTAATTAAAAATCCTTAATTAATTTTCTTTCTTAAATTAACTATTGCTTAATCACTTGATTTATCAACTTTAATTATTTATTAATCTCTAATTAATAATCCTTAATTAATTTTCTTTCTTAATAAATCTTTACCTCTTGATCATTTAATTAATCTTAATTAATCACATTTATTAATTAATTCTTAATTAATTACCATTTTTAATCTTTTATTTTCACTTACTTGCTTAAACACTTTTAAGTTATTTAAACAATTTAAATTTTAAAACTTCTTTGATTTCAGAACAAGGATTCAAATTATATTTGAATCCAAATTTAGATTTGACTTAAAACTTATTTACAATTTAAAACTTTATTTCTTTCAAATTCAAGCTATTTAAACCTTTTAAGGTTGTTTACTAAAAAAAAATTAAATTTAAAACTTAATTTTTTTTCAAAACTGGGATTTAACTTTACTCGAATTCAAACTTAACTTTGATTTAAAATTTAAATCTCAGTTTTAAACTCAGGAAACCAAACAGGTTTGTAAACCTGAAGCAAACATTTGACTCGAGTCTCACCATACCCTGCTTCGAGTCCTACCCCTCAAAACCTCGAGTAAAGCTTCGAGTCAACACACGCGAGTTCACCCTGCTTCTTTCCCACTATACAAATTCCAGAACTTCCAAAACTCGTGCACTAGTGCACGGTGCACGTGCTCACCGCCGATGATCCCCTTCTGACGACACTGCAACGTTGAGTAAGTCGCCAATCACCTCCAGACCATTCTCTGACCACCCAAACTTTGCCTACAACTCAAAATTGAAATCGAGCCTCAAAATCCAAACCTGGAACAAAAGAAACATCACCAACCCCAAAACCTGGCAATACCCCTGCTCGACGCTCCGACCACTAGCGGCTACCCAACTCCGGCCGTAACATCGTCCTCATCCCCTCTACGAAACCCCACAAGCATGAGCAACTCGATCGACGAACGACGAGGAACGAGGCCAAAACAGCAGACCACACTAAACTAGGTCACTAGACTTAAACCCCTCGCCGTCGCTACCACAACCAACTGCACCACCGTTCATCATTTTTTCCGACACCCCGTAGCCTTCTCCACCATCTCAGAAAACCCCGACCCTCATCATCAACGTGTTCGCCAGGATTTCCCAAACAAGGAAATTCGAATAAGACCAAACCTCTCTTGAATTCATGATCTAAAAATCACCATTCTTGCTTTAAAAATCAAGTTAAGATATGAGAATTCAAATTTTATACTTGAATTCGAGAATTAAGAAATTAAATTTTTTTGTATATATGAGGCTTTTCGGTTTTTTGATTTTCCAGGGAAAGTTAAAAGTTATTTTAACTTGTATAAATTCTTAAAACTGAGTTCATAATCAAACAATCAATTTTTGTTTAAGTCTTAAGTTGAAATAGCAAATAAGTTGAGGGGAAAAGAATTTTCTATATCATCAGCCTGCACAACACTTCCAACATTCAAGTATAAACAAAGAATTCATATAGATATATAACCATACTTATTCAAATATGCTTGCAATAGATTCAATCAATACAGGTAATGTTACTCACAGTTGATTCCCATAAGAAGAACAGAGACTTCTTTATGTTGGCACAGTTTTGAAATTGCTTACTGAAATCTTGCTTCTTTCTTTTTGACATATTTTTGCATTTCCAGTTGAAACCTTCTAGATCTCTGGTTTGTAGTTGTTTTAGATTGAAGATTTTTTATTTAAATATGAAATGGTATTACTTTAGATCTGCTCAGCTTGAAGGAATGAGCTGAAGTGAAGTTGGTTGGTATATAAGGAAGTTTATATGAGACATACTTGTACAGGTTGATTATATTATTGGGTAAAATAGGCATGGTTGATATGCTTGCATTAATTGCCTTGGTACCAGTCTACACTTATACCATACTTAAAAATATTTTTCTTTCCTTACTTTGTTTTATTATCTTGCCTAGACTTATCTTTACTTGCCTTCCTGTACAAGCTTACATACTTATCTTTACATATTGTTCATATGTTCAGTTACATTTCTATATATGGTTTGTTTCTCCAATCTGCATATTCATATACATATAAAATCTTGTCTTACTTGCTAGGCCTTTATATATTGTGTTTCTTCATTTTACAAGTATACATACTTGTATATATAAAATGTTGTCCTCTTTTGTTTTGCAAACTTGAATATACTTGCTTTGCTTTGGGTCTTATTACTTGAAAATATAAATAAATGTCTATTTTAGTATGTTGTTAAAATTTGAACAAATTTGTTTACTTTGTTTGTTTGACTATGCAAACTTCGGCTGACAACATTTTGTTTTGCATGTGTGTCACGAACGGGAATTTTCGACTTTCGAAAATTCGACATCGATACTCACTTTATCGACTGCCAAGCAATCGAGTGCCGGAAACTCCAATAGTGAGGGTTTTAAGAAAGAAGAAAAAGGTAGAAGAAGAAGAAAAGAGTAGAAGAAGAAGAGAAGAAAAAGAAAAGAAGAACAACACAGAACAGCAACAGAAAACAATATCAGAATCTCACATATCGCAGCGGAACAATATATAATAGATAAATGAATAATCTCTAAAACAAAGAACTATATCATTTTATACATACATCAATCATCAGAGTCAATATACAACAATGGACAGTTATATAACTTGTCCTCATACAGAATACACAGCGGAATAAATACTATCAGATACAAATACTACGTCTCGTCATCCAGCTTATCTCCAAAGCTCCAGAATATCCTGATAACATAACTCTAGGCTGCCCGTGTGGAAATTGGTGGGCACCCAGAGTTTAGAAGGGAACAATAAACTCCGAGTCAGTCATGGTGACTGGTGTGAGATCGTAAAACAGTTATTTATCTTTAAAACAAAGAACCGAATTTAAAGTAAATTTTGCAATGCTTTTGGAAAATGAAACTACCATAAGACCTCCCGCCACACACACAATGCAAACGCAGAATTGGAGGAGATTTCTTCTTATGATAGTCAAAGATGCTTACTACGCAAAATCAAATCATTTTGGATATTATTATTAGTGCATAGTGTAGAAAACATTTCGAAAGTATAATATTAACCTTAGCCAGCATAGGCATTCCGCACTTATGCCTACTATAGCTACTATGTTCAATAGCAGGTTACCGCCACATTCCATAGCAGGTAATACAACTAAAACCGTACACGTCACGTATTGTTTCTTTGGATTTCCAACAAATGTTCAGGCTAAGGAACTTCCTATCCACGATGGGTACGTCCCTGGAATAGACGACCCGAGAACCTAACCGGATATCTGCCAACACAAGGCCGGGTTACCTCTGCAAAAATAGGTAACTACTGACACGCGTATGCCATCCCCCGATCGTAACCGATCTTCCCGAGGATCCCCGATTTCCAACAAACCACATAGTAAAAATGCAGCAACCACATAGGTTAAGTATCTGGGCTCCATACCATGATACCACCTCTATCCAGAAGGAATGACATACACTAAGGGGCGCTACTCCCTAGAACCTTGCTGCATCCTTCCTGTTTCGACCATTTCCGGGGTGTGAGGCTCGACGAAGTCTCGTCCACAAAGCTACGCTTTCTCAAAAAGCCCTGCTTCGGGTCAAACAAAATGATCAACCTATGATCACAAAGATATAAGATCAAACAAATGATCATATCGCAAATGATCAAACACTGATCATTTCACTGCAACACTCAGTATGCCACGTTACCAAATTGGGATATATCGCTGATAAATTTCAACTACATAACCTCTGAGCTCGTACGTCTCAGAGAAGGGTGTTAAGCTAAGAGAATAAATTCTCCGCCACCAACAGAAATGTATTTGAAAGGAATCAGCTTTATATCTCAAATTGTAACGTCAGACACACAATCCATACAAGTCTGTTCCGGGATCGAACAGAACCGAAGGCACTTCTCACGAAGCCCTTGCACATCCGGATAAATTTCTAATCACGTCCGGACTTCCCGTCACTAAGGGTGATAAAACCTCTAAATCGGAGATCAGCCGATGTAGAGTAACTCGACGGTAATCCTTCCGTTTTCAAAAATATCCGGTCTTCAACACCGGTCTTCGAATGCAATTCATAACGATGTATCACATATTCGGAATGGGTTATACGACCCCATGGTCCTTTCCCGGCTAACCCGAATAGTGAGCGCTTATTCAAAAATAAGTGTGGCATTCAAATTCATCCAATTCACAGCAAATACCTATCTAAAGGTAATTATTGATAGTCGGTTATTTAACTATCAATAAAGATGCGCAACATCATCAGATTCCAAATAATTTACCAAATTATTTATTTTCAAAAATATCTTTACTAGATATAGAATTTCCACACTTAACCGTTTGAAAACAATTTCAAATCAATTCCCACATTTCTTTTTATCTTTGAAGATAAAATCTCAAAACAGTTCATTTCATATTGGAAAAGCATTTCCACACTTATTTAAAAATAAGTGTTTCACAAATCATTTATTTTCAACGTTTGAAAATATTCGATATACTTAAATCAAATTAAGTATATAATCATTCTTTTAAGGAAAACATTCTCTTAAGCACATTTATTTGAGTCAAAACGAATGTTACGTAAAACATCGTTACGAACGACTCAAAATCACTAGTATAGGGATTCGAATTTTAAGATAGATATGTAAATCCCAATACTATATAAAACATTTCCTTTTGGAAATCATTTACTATAACAACAGTGTTATAGTCCGCCATTTCCTTATTTTTTCGAAATCGTCTATTTCAACAATAAATGTTGAAATCTATGGTTTCGATATTTAACACGTTTTAAAACATCTTTTAAAACAATTAACTTCATTTATAATATCGCTTTCCCAAACATAACCATTTTCACTTAAAAATATATTCACTGTCCAAAATCGTGAATATACTTCATTTAACCCAATTCCAATCATTTCTACACATTTTCATTTCAATAGAAATTCGCTATCCAAAATCGCGAATATATCTACTTTAATAACCTTCTATATTTAAATTTATCAAATTCAATTGATTTCGAATTTATAAAACAACGTTTATAAATTCTATTCCTACTTTATAACAACTTCGATTTGTAAATCCCCTTTATTAACAAATTTGATCAATATTTCATTTGAAGGCAAAAATCCAATCTATAAGTTAATTTCTTATAAATCTTCTATTCTACAATTTCATTCATTTTAACTTCCCGATTTATACATCTATAAATTTCATCCTTTTTCCAAATCCGTTTCAATTTGCAATTAAATTTCTAATTGGACTTCCCACTTATTTCTTTTCTAAATAAATTCCTTTTAAAGAAAATAAATTTCTTTATCTCTTTCAATCTATTTAAAAATCCGAATTTAAATTAAATTCTTCAATTTATAATCACTGTTTTATGAAATTCATTTATTTAGCATTTTCACTTTATTCTGGAATTTATTCAATAAGATTATAAAAATCAGCTTTTATACTTTTAAATTCTTTTCTTCGAATTTATTCAATTTCTAAAAATTTATTTACTTAAAAATTTCTATTTAGATTTCAAAAATCCAATTTCATTTATTTTTGGAATCCAATGATATCAAACATCCATTCAGCTAAATTTTAGCTTCAAACAATTTCCAGATATCAATATGATTAATAACATCAATATAATCATTCACAGATTCATATCACAGTATAAATAAATTAAATCAATGTGAGGGGTCCAGTTGGATCCCTCCAACCTGTTTCCCTGCATCCAAAGATGTTAGCACAATACCAATTCCGCTCCAGTACGGAATTATCACGGTATATGGGTTTTATAAAAATCCGCTTACTAACGGCGCAATAGGGTCTCATCCGCTTTACGAGGCGGGAAATCATCAATCCAATATATACATATGCCAATATGTATATATTGCTATATATATATATATAGATATATCCTACTATATCTAATATCACATCCAAATAGTAATCATATCAGTCAATAACTGCCAAACAAAAATTTATTTGAGTGAGAAAAATCTCACCTTTGCTTTTTTATTTGCAATCCCATTTCCATTTCAATTTGGCTTGATTTCTCGATTTATAGACCTTGTATAAATATTATATGAATTCATTAATATTTGAACAGATCGAAAAATAAATTTCATTTGGTAATTTTAATTATCCAATGATTTTATTTAAACCAATTTCTCCTTTAATAACTTAATTAACTAACAAATTTTTTTTTCCTATATATAAACTACGTAAACATTTAATATTCCAATCATTACTATTTTTCCAAAGCTTATCCTATTTATAACTTTTCTGCTTTCCTGTTTTTTTTCTGAAAATAAGACAATGATTTATTTTACTGTTTATATATATATAAAAACCTACAAATTAAGAAAAATAAATTGGTTTTCAAACTTACTGCTACTCTCTTTTTAAAAGTATATACATATAATTTGTCAAAATAATCTATATAGGTTTCCAAATCCAATATTTATTTTAAATCCTTAAATCTTTCAATCTAAAATAATTTCTGTTTAAACTATAAAATCCTCATCTCTTGCAGTAAATTAAATTCTGCATGCATATAAATTTAAGTTAAAAACAATTGTAAATAATTCACTTTTAAATTATTATTTTTCTTCTTCCGAATGGGTAAAAATAATTTCCTAGAACTAATGATTTTATTCATGTTTTAACTTAACAGTAATTTATTAACTTCAACATTAATTTGTAAAACTAAAGAATACCTCACTGCAACTAGAATTCGCAATTATACTTCGACGATGAAGACCGGCCATCCCCTTCGACTTCGACCATCTAGTAACCACGCTGCCCCAGATAACTTCGATCGCCTGAGCACGTCCACGTCGCGCCCATCCTTCCCTCGGTGCCTTGTTCGATCCTTTACCAATTTTTGAACTCGCGAGCACGAATACAGTCGCCTCCAGCCTCCACGCGAACCATTGCCGTGCCTCGCCACTGACGTGCCGCCACCCAACTCTAAGTCGAGATCGAACTCGACTAGCCTCCCCAGACGCGCACCCATCGGCATCGCCGCCACCTGCCCTCACGAGCTCGACGCGAAACCCCACGCGTGCTCGCCATCGAGTTCGCCTACCCAAGCCCTAGACCGAGATAGCGACGTCGATTTTTCTTTTTTCTTTTTCCTGAGCGAAGTAGATTTGGTTTTGAACGAGAGGAGGGAAAGAAATAGATTTGGATTTCCTGTATGCGGCTATTTAAGATTGAATTGGGGGAAAAGGAAACTCGTTTCTCTCTGATTTGGTTTGATTTGTTTTGAACGAAAGGGGAAGGGAATGAATAGCTCGGCCATTTTTCTTTTCAACGAAATGATGAAGTGTTCTGCTGTGAACGAAATAAAAGGGACAAGATGCGTACGTGCTTGGAAAAGGCAGGAGACAAAGTAGGCAGTAGGGTGGCTGAGTTGACCAATAATTTAAATTAAAAATGAATTTGAATTTGATTTTTATCCTGATGCGTTTGCATATCGTACGGTCACGTATTAACTCTGAAAAATACGAAAATTGAAATCCGGTAATAACAAACTATTACGGACCCAATGAAACTGGTTTCGTCAAATTCCGAGACTGCGCCTCGGACGGCTATTTTCAAATATCGATTCAAGCGATATAAATTCAAAACTGATCAAATCACTTTCAAACTCAATTCTGAAGCTTCTGTTATCTTTAGTATAATCAATACGACTTTTACAAGCCTTTGAAATATTTTTCTTCAACTTTAAATTGAAGATTCAAATTTTTATTCAATTTACAATAGATTAAATTTTAAAATTTAATCGCCAAATTCAAAGATGTATTGGGGATTCAAATTAATTTACCGTTCAAATATTTAAAATTAATTAAATATTTTCAATTTAATTCGTTCAAAATTCTGGGTCGTTACAATGTGCTAGAGATATTTGCATATGTCTACTTTAATTTGCCTGCAGCTTTCATACTTATCTAATTTTTTGCATAGATATTTCTTTTTGCTTTGCATATTCACTTTACAGGCAACACATATTTTTATGTAAATTTGGTGGCTGATAAATATGTTATGGTGGCTAATATGTTATGGTGGCTAATATGTTATATGCTTATATTTTCATTTGTTTGCTTTGTACATTGCTTAATTACTTAGGGATATAAATGAGGTTCTATAGTTAATATGTTGTTAAAATTATATTTCTAACTTAAGTATTTAAATTGCCTTACATATAAATTTTCTTGTATATTTATTTATTTTTAAAACCATTTATCTAAGATTTTATTAAAAATCCAATATATACATATATATTCAATATTTAAATTTAAATGATTTAATATAGAATTTATTTGAATCGGGGAAACTCATTTCTATTTATAAATAAATTTTAAAATTTTTATCCAAAAATTCATTTAATTATCAATTTAAATTAAAATCTAGGGTCGTTACAAACTTCCCCCTTAAAAGAATTTCATCCTCGAAATTCGCAGGCACGAAAACAACACAGAGATAGACAGATTCGATCTCCTATAATTCCTCAAACTTAAGATATGAATTCCAAACTCAAGTCGGAATATTCCAAAGTATACATAACTTGTCCCTCTTTGGACTTCGATATACCCCAGAAATTACAATAAAATTTCAAATTTGGTTTTAAACGAAATTGTTTTATCGATACAATTCAAATTGAGCTTCATATTCTATTAATCAATTTAACTCAATTTAAAATTTCCAATTTATTTAAAATTTTAATTCCAAATTTCCAATTTATATTCATTAAGGTTTAAATCAAAAACCGATAAGAAACCGATGAAGATACGAAGTAAAAATTTCCTACAACGGTTCGTAGAACCATCATCACACCGAAACTTCTTCTTGTAGCTGATACGAAGCAATCAAAAGAATTTTGGAAACGAATCAAAAGAAATTGATAAGAAAGTTGTTTCCACTATTGCAGGGTAATGACCATTTATAGTGGTACTTCCCTGTCCCTTATCTCGTTCTCTTCTCGCACTCATACTCACAATCAGTGGATAGTAAGAGAATTTACCGAGACATTCAAACGGATATCTTAGGGATATACTCATTCTAGGGATACTTCACCCTATCTCTAATGAGATACTTAACGTGTTATACTATTGAGCTAAAGTTCAACCTTAGCTTTGATACCAAATGTAACGACTCAGATTTTCACGTTCGAAAATCGACATCCGTACTTCACATTGTACTAGAATGCCCCAGATTCGACCGTTCAAATCCGATTCGCCGGAGCTTATAACATCATTAAGTACAACAACACAGCGGAAGAAAGAAATAGATGATATCAATATATATAACATTGATACAATGACAGATACAAAATCTGATATAATATGATACAACAGAACAGATATTAATATACATCAGAGATATGATACAAGAAATAGCAGCGGAAAGAAAAGATAACACCAGCAGTGGATAGAATATCTCCAATAGAATGCTCCGAGATAAGCAACGTCAGTCCATGAACTCCAAGAACTGAACTAGCTCCAACTAGTCTACTAAACCTGAATATCTGAAAATCCCAACTCTAGACTGCTCGTGTAGAAAATTATGAGCACCCAGAGTTTAGGAAAGGAACAATAAACTCCGAGTCAGTCGTGGGACTGGTGTGAGCAATAAAAACAGTTTATCTTTAAACAACAACAAAAGAATTTTAAACGTTGAAACTCACAATGCTTTTGGAAAATGAAACTACCATAAGGCCTCCCGCACACACACACAATGCAAACGCAGAATCAGAGGAGATTTCTCCTTATGATAGTCAAAGATGCTTACTACGTAAACAAATCATTTTGATATTATTATTAGTGCATAGTGTAGAAAACATTTCAAAAGTAGAATATAAATCTTAGCCAGCATAGACATTTCGAACTATGCCTACTATAGCTACCATCTAAACAGTGGTGACCACCATAAGTAAATGGCAGGTTATACAACTAATACCGTACAAAGTTCGTATTGGAAGATGGATTTCCAACAAATGGTCAGGCTAAGGAACTTCCTATGCCACGAAAGAACGCCTTTGGCTGGACGCTCCGAGAGACAAACTGCTCTCTGCCAAACAAGGCCGGCTACCCCCCTTCCTGGGGAATATACAAAACCTCAGATATGCCACCCCCGGTCCTTTGGGACCTTTAAACGAGGCGCCTCTAAACCAACATCACACATAATAAATAAAGTGTGTCCACATGAGTAAGTATCTGGGCTCCATACCATGATACTACCCTTTTCCAGAAGGAATGGTCATACCCTAGGGAAGCTACCCCTGAAACCTTGCCGCATCATTCCTGTTTCGACCATTTCCGGTTTGTGAGGTCTGACGAAGTCTCGTCCACAAAGCTATGCTTTTTCACAAAGCCATGCTTCGGGTCAACAGATGATCAAAGTAATGATCACAAAGATAAATGATCAAACAAATGATCATATCACAAATGATCAAACAATGATCATCACACAGCAACACTCTGCATGTCACATTATCAAATTGGGAATATATCGCTGATAAATTTCAACTACATAACCTATGAGCTCGTACGTCTTAGAGAAGGGTGTTAAGCAAAGAGAATAAATTCTCCGCCACCAACAGAAATGTATTCGAAAGAAATCTGCTTTATATCTCAAAGTGTAATGTCAGACACGTAACCATACAAGTCTGTTCCGGGTTCGAACAGAACCAAAGGCACTTCTGAAGAAGCCCTTGCAATCCGGGTATTCACAATCCCGATCGGATTTCCCATCACTTAGGAAATCTATATACCGGCGCGACTCAGTGCAGAAACAATCGATAGGTCATCCTATCGTTCTCGCAAATACCCGTTCTTCACCACCGGTCTTCAAATGCTATCCATATACGATGTATCACTAATTCGGAATGGGATATATGACACAAAGGTCTTTTCCCGGCTAACCCGAATAGTGAGCGTAATATTTAAAAATATATGGATATTGGGATTTCAATTAAGTCACAACTTAATACTTCAAAACTTTCTTTCAAATGGCTTAAACAAATTACCATTTTTAAATCTTTTTAAACAAAAAGATTCATTTTAACAACCTACAACAGTTTAAACAATTTCCACATTTTTATCTTTTAAACAAAAGATTCATTCACAGATTTTCCAAATCAATTTCCATTTCAATTTAACTCGTTAAATCTTTAAATCAAAGATTTAACTTATAGTTTTCAGAACAATTTCGAATGGTTTAAATAAATCATCATTTTAAATCTGTTAAAAATAAACAGATTTAATTCATAGCTTTCAAAAAGAATTCATTCATAACTTGGAAAACCATTTTTCAATTCAATCTTGAAATTCCTTTAATTAAACTGGAATTTCATTTCTTATCTGAAAGCTTTTATCATTTGAAAACAATAGTTTTCATTTCGGAAAAATCCAATTATATTTGCTCAAGTTAAAGCCTTTGAATTTAAATTCAAATTCCCAAATCAATACTTTTAAAATAGTTTAACCCATATATAACTGGTATAACATCTTTAATCCCTAGTTTCAAATCATAGGATTCAATTTCAAACTTGAATTCAAATTTAAATCAAATTATTTAAATCTCAAAACTTAATCAAGTTATTCGAAATAACTTTAATCTTTGAAATTCCATTTCAAAAGCTTTTCACCTTAAACCCAAATTTCAAATTTCAAAAATCAATAAAAATTTCAATTTCAAAAACATTAAATTTAAATTATCTGTGACTTAACCGATTTCCACGTGAAATCCATATTTGTGTATGTAAAAGTGTAGTCCAGGGGTTTCACACAATAGTGCAACATCGTTCAATCATCACAGATTAAAATACAGAAATATAGTCGATAAGCGATATGAACTATCACGCTTATCGCTCATTCACAGATCACAGATATATATCACAGATAAGTAAATTACAGATCACATCATAAATCAGGGTATATCACAAAGCCCCACATATCAGGGATATCAAACAATTCAACAATCAATAAGATTCAAACATCCATAAGTAAGATCAATTTAAATTATCTGATTAAATTTAACCCAGATTAATTTCTATGGATAAATTTGCTACTCATGGTAAATTAATAATCAATTAATTACAAAACATTTAATAAGCTGTCCTTTAATTAATTATTAATTAACCCTTAGTTAAAAATTAATCCTTAATTAATTTTATTGATTAATAACAAATTAACTATTCCTTAAGTAATAATTATTTCTTAATCACTTTCCTAACTTATTATAACTTTTAATAAATTAATTATTCTCAAATTAATTGCTTTGGTTAATTTATCACATTATTCTTAACTTAACTATTGTCTAATCACTTGATTTATCAACTTTAATTATTTATTAATATCTAATTAAATATCCTTAATTAATTTTCTTTCTTAAATTAACTATTGCTTAATCACTTGATTTATCAACTTTAATTATTTATTAATCTCTAATTAATAATCCTTAATTAATTTTCTTTCTTAATAAATCTTTACCTCTTGATCATTTAATTAATCTTAATTAATCACATTTATTAATTAATTCTTAATTAATTACCATTTTTAATCTTTTATTTTCACTTACTTTGTTAAACACTTTTAAGTTATTTAAACAATTTAAATTTTAAAACTTCTTTGATTTTAGAACAAGGATTCAAATTATATTTGAATCCAAATTTAGATTTGACTTAAAACTTATTTACAATTTAAAACTTTATTTCTTTCAAATTCAAGCTATTTAAACCTTTTAAGGTTGTTTAGTAAAAAAAATTAAATTTAAAACTTAATTTTTTTTCAAAACTGGGATTTAACTTTACTCGAATTCAAACTTAACTTTGATTTAAAATTTAAATCTCAGTTTTAAACTCAGGCAACCAAACAGGTTTGTAAACCTGAAGCAAACATTTGACTCGAGTCTCACCATACCCTGCTTCGAGTCCTACCCCTCAAAACCTCGAGTAAAGCTTCGAGTCAACACACGCGTGTTCACCCTGCTTCTTTCCCACTATACAAATTCCAGAACTTCCAAAACTCGTGCACTAGTGCACGGTGCACATGCTCACCGCCGATGATCCCCTTCTGACGACGCTGCAACGTTGAGTAAGTCGCCAATCACCTCCAGACCATTCTCTGACCACCCAAACTTTGCCTACAACTCAAAATTGAAATCGAGCCTCAAAATCCAAACCTGGAACAAAAGAAACATCACCAACCCCAAAACCTGGCAACACCCCTGCTCGACGCTCCGACCACTAGCGGCTACCCAACTCCGGCCGTAACTTCGTCCTCATCCCCTCTACGAAATCGCACAAGCACGAGCAACTCGATCGACGAACGGCGATGATCGAGGCGAAAACAGCAGACCACACTAAACTAGGTCACTAGACTTAAACCCCTCGCCGTCGCTACCACAACCAACTGCACCACCATCCATCATTTTTTTCCGACACCCCGTAGCCTTCTCCACCATCTCAGAAAACCCCAACCCTCATCATCAACGTGTTCGCCAAGATTTCCCAAACAAGGAAATTCGAATAAGACCAAACCTCTCTTGAATTCATGATCTAAAAATCACCATTCTTGCTTTAAAAATCAAGTTAAGATATGAGAATTCAAATTTTATACTTGAATTCGAGAATTAAGAAATTCGAATTTTTTTTGTATATATGAGGCTTTTCGGTTCTTTGATTTTCCAGGGAAAGTTAAAAGTTATTTTAACTTGTATAAATTCTTAAAACTGAGTTCATAAGCAAACAATCAATTTTTGTTTAAGTCTTAAGTTCAAATAGCAAATAAGTTGAGGGGAAAAGATTTTTCTAAATCATCAGCCTGCACAACACTTCCAACATTCAAGTATAAACAAAGAATTCATATAGATATATAACCATACTTATTCAGATATGCTTGCAACAGATTCAATCAATATAGGTAATGTTACTCACAGTTGATTCCCATATGAAGAACAGAGACTTCTTTATGTTGACACAGTTTTGAAATTGCTTACTGAAATCTTGCTTCTTTCTTTTTGACATATTTTTGCATTTTCAGTTGAAACCTTCTAGATCTCTGGTTTGTAGTTATTTTAGATTGAAGATTTTTTATTTAAATATGAAATGGTATTACTTTAGATCTGCTCAGCTTGAAGGAACGAGCTGAAGTGAAGTTGGTTGGTATATAAGGAAGTTTATATGAGACATACTTGTACAAGTTGATTATATTATTTGGTAAAATAGGCATGGTTGATATGCTTGCATTAATTGGCTTGGTACCAGTCTACACTTATACCATACTTAAAAATATTTTTTTGTCCTTACTTTGTTTTATTATCTTGCCTAGACTTATCTTTACTTGCCTTCCTGTACAAGCTTACATACTTATCTTTACATATTGTTCATATGTTCAGTTACATTTCTATATATGGTTTGTTTCTCCAATCTACATACTCATATACATATAAAATCTTGTCTTACTTGCTAGGCCTTTATATATTGTGTTTCTTCATTTTACAAGTATACATACTTGTATATATAAAATGATGTCCTCTTTTGTTTTGCAAACTTGAATATACTTGCTTTGCTTTGGGTCTTATTACTTGAAAATATAAATAAATTTCTATTTTAGTATGTTGTTAAAATTTGAACAAATTTGTTTACTTTGTTTGTTTGACTATGCAAACTTCGGCTGACAACATTTTGTTTTGCATGTGCTAGAGATATTTGCATATGTCTACTTTAATTTGCCTGCAGCTTTCATAATTATCTAATTTTTTGCATATATATTTCTTTTTGCTTTGCATATTCACTTTATAGGCAACACATATTTTTATGTAAATTTGGTGGCTGATAAATATGTTATGGTGGCTAATATGTTATGTGCTTATATTTTCATTTGTTTGCTTTGTACATTGCTTAATTACTTAGGGATACAAATGAGGTTCTATAGTTAATATGTTGTTAAAATTATATTTCTAAATTAAGTATTTAAATTGCCTTACATATAAATTTTCTTGTATATTTATTTATTTTTAAAACCATTTATTTAAGATTTTATTAAAAATCCAATATATACATATATATTCAATATTTAAATTTAAATGATTTAATATAGAATTTATTTGAATCGGGGAAACTCATTTCTATTTATAAATAAATTTTACAATTTTTATCCAAAATTTCATTTAATTATCAATTTAAATTAAAATCTAGGATCGTTACAAAGATGGTGCAGTGAAGTGCAAGGGCTAGTCGCTACTAATCCTGAGGATATTTCCAAAATGGTTGTAGTAGGAGTAGTGCCTTCAGTTCCGTTCGGACCCGGAACAGACTTGTATGGATGAATGCTTTCGGAACATCGTCAGGTGGATGATGGGCATTCTAAGAGAAACGATCTAAAAAGGTAACGCTTGGCCTCAAGCCTCATCAACCGGGAATGACTGAAAATCAGGGGATATGCAGCAAGGCTTCGTGGGTAGCCCCCACTTGAGGGTAAGGTCATCCCTGTCTAGATGTCCCTTTTTATTTCGACTTAGTGGTGTGGTTGCTGATCACAACTGTGGGGTGATTTTATTTGGAATTATCCAGTAAGGGATGGTTCCGGCCTTGTGTTGCAGGGGATTTAGGGTGGATCCTCGGTACGCTGATCTAGACCAGGTACTGTGACAGGTGATACCCAAGTGCCTAGTCATTGACGGAAATCCATTCTCCCTACGTGCCTTTACGGTTTTGTTTGTATTACCCACGATTGTGGCTAGTATGCTGGAATTTAATAGATGTAACAATTTCAGCTATTTGAATAAGTATTTGTATATAGACACTATCATAATATCAGAGGATTTGATAAAAAAGTGTTTTTGGCTATCGTAAGGTAAAAACCCAACATGTTTATTTGTGGCATGGTCTTACAAGATGCTTTTGTTTTTCAAGGGATTTTTGAAACTTTAATAATCATTTTGGATGTATTTCTCTTACGCTGGTATTCCAGACTGACTCAGGTGTTACTTCATTATAATGCTCGGGTCAGACCGAGTATTATAGGTTCAGTATTGGATACTTTGAAGCTCAGGTGTGGAGCTGGAGTTCGAGACGTATTATTCATACTTGTTTATTCCACTGCTATTGTTGTTTGAAATTGCCAACAAGTTGTGAGGTAGGTCGATCGTCGGCATAGAATGTTATGGCGTATTTTGTGTCGATTTTTGAGAGTCGAGAAGGGTGGGTCGTCATACGTGGTATCAGAGCATAGGTTGGCGACAACCTAGGTTTTGGTGGGGGAAATTACTCATTAGAAATAGAGTCAATAGTACTCTAGAATGAGTTGAGAGTAATAATAGCTATGAAAGCGTATTTGTTAGTGAATATAAATTTTTTTTTATACTATGTGACTTATCGGTTGAGTGTTTATGAATTCTGGTCGGTACGGGAAGTACAACGTATCGATAGGGGTTTCTAAACTCTTAAACAAGATAAACCGACATAGTATTGTTTTTAAAGTGGGTAAATGAAATAATTTTACCCAAAATTGTAGTTTTATATAAAAGAAATAATTTTCTAAATTATTATATATATTGGATGTTTGGTTGATAATATTATGATCGAATAAGAATATAAGATTGACCTAAAATTTGAAATGATTTATAAGCAAATAAGAATTTGAAATATTTAAATGGTTTACAACCAAATAGAATTAACTAAATATGGTTTAAGTAAGAAGAAGTATAATTAAAATTTGAGTTAAACCAGAATTTAAATCCCGGAAATTTTGAGAAGTGTTTTTAAATGAATTTAAACAAAAGATTTGGGAATTTAAACCTTGGAAATGTTAGAAACGCTTTCCAAAACTTTTATAGGCAGTGATGGAGTATTATTTTGGGGAAATATTTTTGGAATGGAAATTGTTTTGAAATGGAATTGTGGAAGTAAAGAAGCATTGAACTCACTTTAGTCGCTGGGAAATAATTCCGATGATGATGGCCACATCATTAGAATTCATTTTCGAGTTTC
The DNA here is from genome assembly GCA_030737815.1 of Allium fistulosum. Taxonomy (NCBI): domain Eukaryota; kingdom Viridiplantae; phylum Streptophyta; class Magnoliopsida; order Asparagales; family Amaryllidaceae; genus Allium; species Allium fistulosum. Next base: position 516,958,976 of record CM060903.1, on the reverse strand, counting down.
TAAGGTGATGGATTGCTTCCGGGGTGGTTGGTTAGGATATTTGTTGGACTTGTTTGATAAACAAGTATGTTTTAGAAAATTTCAAAAAGGAGAAATTTGTTTTGGTAAAACCAATTGATTTTGGAATCCGGAGATTTGATTTGATATACCAAGTGAGTATGTATTATTTATGATTTCAAATTGGTTTTGAAATAAATCCGGGCAATGGAATTCTGGGAATTCTATTTAAAATAAAAATGTGAAAGTTAAAATGAATCAACTATTGAACTTATAAAAGAAGTTGATATTAATAAGAAAGAAGAATGAAATTTTAATATTGAAATTAAATTTAACTTGAGTGAATGAAAGTGAATAAAATATATTTGCAGTTAACTCAGGGTAAGTTAAATAAATTGAAATTGGAATTGAATTGATTTAAATAAAGTGGAATGTAAAATGATTATAATTGTGAGTTATAATTGTGTAATGAAAATTTATATCCAGAAGCCATTAAGTGTTATATTTATAATTTGGAATTGTGATTATAAGGTGAAAATGACTCCAACAAGCAATATATGCTTTTAAATAAATAAGTTGGTGAACTTATGAATAGAGGAATGAAATTGTAAACCAAAATAAATGGTTGATATTTTATGGGGAAATAAAATTGGATTTAATTTAAATTAAAGTAATTGAGTTGAATTTGGACCGAATTGAAATCAAGATTCAGTTGGGTTATAAATAGTATTGAAGGGAATTAAATTCTTACTTAAATTTGTGAGGAAATGGAATGAATTTAAATTGGCTAAATAAAATTTAGTGGGACTTGAATTAAATTTGGGTAAGAATTAAATTGAAAGAAAATTAATTTGTTTGAAATGATATTGAATGGATTAAATGCTCACCCAACTAAATACAAGGGTATTGTTTGAAGATGAATTTAGCGTAAGCTAAATTAAATGAAATTCGACATACAGTGAATGAATTAATTATGATGTGAATATTGTCGAATGAAAGGAAGTCGGTTTAAATGGATATGGTTCAAATTGAAAATAAATTCAGTTTGAATAAGAAAATTGAAATGATTATGTTATTAATAAAACAAATTCAAAATGAATTGGAAAAGTGAATTAAAAATTAAATGGATTTCAAGTAAGCTAGTTAAATTAAAGTAAGAAGAAATGGAGTTATTTTGGAGTTGTAATAGCTTAAGAAATTGTGTAATGGGTGCTGTTGAGCTTATAAAGATAACTTTGAATGAATCTGTATGAATAACGAAATTAAATGTGAAAATAGGGATTTGATTTAATACTTGTAATGAAGTAAAATTCGTTTGGGTCATAAATAATTCCAAATGAAATAAATTTAATATGAATGTAAGTTGAAACTAATTTAAACTGACTTTAAGTTTAAGACATGATTACTTGCATGGATAATTTTAAAATTTGCATTGGAATTGGTCGTTTGTTGAAAATGGAAGTGAATAGATTTAAAGAAGCGAACAAAGTTTGCTTTTGAATAAAGTGGAATGGATTGAAATCTTAGTAGGTGGATTTGTGTATAAATGCAAGTGGATCATAATAGAAATGCAAATGTATCAAATTAAAATTTAACTTAATGTAGTATTGGTACTTGTGATTGCTTATAACAAATGGATTACATGTAGATTTGTGAAATGTGTTGTTTAAGCTTTGTAATTGATATGTTGGCCTAAATTAATGAATGGAATGTTGTTAAATTCTCATATTTTTGGAAAACTGATGAGTTTGTTGAGTTATTACAGGTACGGGAGGCAATCGATAGAGTTGGAGCACGTAAGTGCGATATATTTTAGTCGCTCGCTTTTAAAATGCTAATAAGGTACGCATACGCAATACGAATAGGAAATATGAACTGTTTTGGGTTTTTCCCGACCGTGTGGGTCGATGTATATATATTTATATCTATTGTGATATTGTAAAAGGCTCTCCATATAGAGGAGATGCTGTAAAAAAAATTCAAAAATTTTGGGAGTTAGAAATTTTTTGGGGATTTTGAAAGTTTAGGTTAACTAGAAAAGTTGCATTTTGAAATGATGTACTAAACAAAGCTTTTGGGTTAGTAATAAGCAAATGATTTTGGATTAAGCTAAAACGGTTTTAAGAAGTGAATGTGAATTTTAATTAAGTGGATTTTGGGATAAGTAAGTGGGTTAGTAGCATTTTCCTACCTTAGCAAATTTCGGGGTCGAAATTTTTATAAGGGGGGAGGAATGTAATGACCCAGAATTTTGGTCGTTATATTTTGAACATTTAATTCATTTTAAATGTTGAATGTGAATTTTAATTTGAATTGAAATAAGAAGTTTTGTTAAATCAATAAGATTTGTTATAATTTCAAATAGGACTATTAAATTGGATTTGAATAAATAATAATTTAATACTTGAAATTGGGATAATTTGTGAAAATGGATATAAATGGCTTTGTAAATAGTTTCTAAAATCTATTTTAAGTCTATTTGGATTTAAATAATGTTGGTGGGCCTTTGGATGGAATCAAAGGTCGATAATTTAAATTTGGAATTTTATATTAATTTAATAATGGAATTTAATAATATAATATTGCAAATAATTAGATTTTGGTTCGAAATGAATCAGAATGGTTGCTAATGTGAATATAAATTCCATATGATTTATAATAAAGTTAGTAAAGTTTTAAAAGTGAAATTTTAAAAAGATTTCGACGATTTTGAAAATCGCTCGAATTTATCGACGTGTTAAAATAGCCTTCCAGGGCACAGTCTCGGAATTCGTCGAAACTAGTTCCATTGGATCCGTAATAGTTAGTTATTATCGGATTTCAATTTTCGTAGCAATCGGAGTTGTCGTTTGACCGTGGCAGCTCAAAACGCATCGAAATCGTTTTAACCGATTTAATTTAAAATTGACCATTTATTTTCGTAACTTGCACATACGACCAAATTGGCTTCCGAAACACGTTCCATTGTGTCCGGAACGCGGGTAAAACCCTAGGAACGCCGGTCGCCACGTGTGATTTGGAGTTCGTTTGTATAAGCTTGTTATTTGTAAATTATATTAATAAAATAATATTAATTAATGCTTATATCATCACGTTTACTAGAGAAACCTCGTTCTTTCTCAGCTGCCGCCTCTTCTTATGTTCAATGGACGAAAATCACTTTCGTTTCCTCCTCGATTCCTCTCCATCCTTTAAGTTTTGGCAAAAGGTTTCAACTAGGAAGTGGTAGATCGCTACGAACTCGAGCTACCCAACGGTCGAGATCTTGTATAACATGAGGAATCGATTGATTTTCAGCCTTGAAGGTCGGGCCATCGAGCACGTTTTTCACGTCAATCAGGGCACCGAGCTTCGCCACGCTTCGGTCGATGATGGAGCTGGGAATAGCGCACGTATCAGCGTCGGTGGATCGACTTCAAGTCGTTGGTAGGGGGCGCGACCATCTAGGGTTGTCACGAGTTGGGTTCGCTCAACAGAAATGAACGAACAGGGGGAAAGATGAGGTTGCGGCCTTGACTTCGAATCTTAGATGTGTGGCCCAGATCTTGTGGATAAATTATTAATTAAGAAATTGTTATATAAATTACATTCAACGATTAAAAATTCATATCTGATGCATATGTTATCAGATTTCGACGAAACAAGAAGCGTTGGAATCGCAGCGACGAGATCTACACTGCAGTGCAGATTTGAAGGTGTTTGGAGTTCGTGAAAATTTTAGATTAAATCGAAGGTGCTCGATTTAATATGAAATTCAAACGCTCGACGTTTAAACTCAAGGTGAGTTAAACTCACTCACATCTGGATACTAGCTGATTTAAATAGTTAATATTTAAATATTTGGGTGATTGGTTGGATATAAATGTTGTTACCAGCCTGAATTAATATTTATTTGTTGTGCTAATATCTGTGGATGCAGGGAAACAGGTTGGAGGGATCCAACTGGATTCCTCACAATTTAGAAATTAATTTCATAATTGATGATGCATCTTATTTATATGCCGTGGTAGATAAATTTGGGGATTTGTTATGTTGTGTTACGGTTGGATATATATATAATCTGAAATTTGAAATATGAATCGAATAAATTGGGTTTTAAGAGGAAAAAAATAAATTCTTAAATAAAGAATTTAAAAGAATGGAAATTTATAAATTTGAGTTTATAAATGAGATGGAGAATTTATCAGTGGATAGATGTGAAAATATAGATTTTTGGTGGGAAATTGTATAAGAAGGTAAAAATCGTTTTAACGATAAACGATGGGATTTTTTATATAGAATGTAAGGTGTTTCCCTGGAAATTTAATATGATTTCAAAGAAAATTTTAGAAATATAAATTAACGGTTTAAAGTGTGTTTTGAAATATTTTATAAAGATATTATTTTGAATCACTTTAACTATAAATAAATATTTAATTAATTAATTAGGGGACTTTGTTAATTTAAAGGTAAACTAGAATTCAGTTTAAAAGGGGAAGCTTTAATATAAACATTTGATGTGATAACTTTATATAAAAAAAAGAAATTTTGATTTAAGTTACTTCAGAAACTTTATAGAGATTCAAAGGTATAATTTGGATAAAGAACTTAGTAATCATTTTTTAATTAATTCAAGTATATATTGTGGAAGTGATTTCCAAGAAATGAAAAATGTGTTTTAAATGTAAAAGAAGTCATCTGTTTAAATGTGGAAAGAAATTTACGATATTTAAATGTAAATTTAAATTGGGATAAATTCAGCAGGATTTATAAAAGAATTCTTTGGTTTATTTTGAATTGGAAGTGTATTCCCTGGGAAGCCAAGTACGTGTTTAAAATCGATTTTTGAAGAAAAATTAAAGTTAAATTGTTTTTAAAAGAATATGATTAAAAATATATTTTATAAAATGTATTATGTTAAAAATAGCTTGATTAATGTTATATGAAACTAGTATTGAATTTAGTAACTTTCTTTTAAATTTATTTTAACTTAACCCTTATTTTAAATTTAGCTTATATCCTATAAATTAGTTTTACTTAAATATTTCAAAATTATATTTCTGAGTAAAGATTTAAGTAATCAATTTAAATATTTTAAAGTATATTTCAGAATAAAGTGTTTTAATTGTTTTAAAATCTAAATGTTTTGGACTTGGTTGTTTCCAATGGGAATAAATGTTTAAAAATTTATTTTGAAAGAAGAGACTTTGGAAAACTGTTTTCAAAAGGGTTTGAAAATGGAAATATATCTTGTAAAGATATTGGAGATTAATAAATAATGTGGGAAATTATTTATTGTGTGATGGTTGCTTGTGAATGTGAATTGATAGTTAAATCACCGACTATCAATATTGGTCAAATGCGCTGATCGTTTCGAAGAGATCGGGATCGAGATTTATTTCTCGAAAACCACTTTGATCCGGTTTGTACGTTTCGTGAAAATGATTTTGGAGTCGAAGATGGTGCAGTGAAGTGCAAGGGCTAGTCGCTACTAATTTTTGAGGATATTTCCAAAATGGATGTAGTAGGAGTAGTGCCTTCGGTTCCGTTCGGACCCGGAACGGACTTGTATGGATGAATGCTTTCGGAACATCGTCAGGTGGATGATGGGCATTCTAAGAGAAACGATCTAAAAAGGTAACGCTTGGCCTCAAGCCTCATCAGCCGGGAATGACTGAAAATCAGGGGATATGCAGCAAGGCTTCGTGGGTAGCCCCCACTTGAGAGTAAGGTCATCCCTGTCTAGATGTCCCTTTTTATTTCGGCTTAGTGGTGCGGTTGCTGATCACAATCGTGGGGTGATTTTATTCGGAATTATCCAATAAGGGATGGTTCCGGCCTTGTGTTGCAGGGGATTTAGGGTGGATCCTCGGTACGCTGATCTAGACCAGGTACTGTGACAGGTGGTACCCCAGTGCCTAGTCATTGATGGAAATCCATTCTCCCTACGTGCCTTTACGATTTTGTTTGTATTACCCACGATTGTGGCTAGTATGCTGGAATTTAATAGATGTAACAATTTCAGCTATTTGAATAATTATTTGTATATAGACACTGTGAAGACCGCCCATGACCCCTGCACTGAACCTAGAAATAGTGCGCTGAAAAGTGTGCCAGGCAGCCATGGACGATCACCAAGGTAATTTAAAAACAGTAGAATCTATCGTATTACTCACAGCGCATGGATAAAATACAATAGAGAATATATATAGTGAAGCTTTACAAAATAAAATCTCATCATATAGGCTTCATAATAGTTGAATACAAACATCTGAACAGTCAATACATTAAGCCTCACTACATATCACTCAGAGAATATACAAGCAGCGGAACATCCCGTACATATAATAGGAAAATAATATGCAAGCCTCCAGCTCGTCTTCGTCATCAGCATCGTTGGAAACCAAGAACAGCACCTGTCACCTGCTACCTAGTCTGCCCATCCCAAAATGGATGAACAGCCCATGGCAATAAGAGTTAAAACATAAAGCCTTGAGTCAGACAACAGTCTTAGTGAGCGGTAAATTAACTAACAACATACCAAAAGAGCATAAAGGAAAAAGGAATAGGAATCCAACCCTCCCACTCCACCTCTTTCTACAGTGATAGCCCCCAGACACACTAAGCAGAAGTAAACATAGCAAAGCAGACATTTAAAGTAAATCAATTATCACTCGAGTCAAGGGCGATGTTTTCCAAGTACAAACCCCCAAGGCCTAAACCAAGATCAGATAAGCACTCAGAAAATACCGCTCTTGAGACCGAATGACGATACAACCAAACATCCATGACTCTGGCTATCACTGTTATCATTGCTTCGATACCATCGTTAATTGAATGACCGGCACATTCTTTCAGCCGTCCGTCAAGGGCTAATGGAAACCCCGGTTCTAGACAGAACTCTGCACGTCGTCGCAGCCCATGCCTATGACTATCGAATCTGCCCAGAGTACTCAACTACAATCATAGTCTTTAGGGACTATCGAATCTGCCCAACGTACTTTTGCTTTGAGTCTTCTAGAACCTTCAACAACGATGAAATCTAAGCCTTCTAGTCATCCTCCTCGACGACTATTCTCATACTAGCTCAAGCGCCTCTCGAGCAAACCATTATCCTCAAACTCGAACCATTTCACCGAGTTGTCAACATGCTTGGAATGATCCCGTCTGGATTAGACCAAGGCTATCTCACATCATCATCATCAAATCTATCCATATGAGCTTCATCATCCGCCACATATGCCACGAGCAGCTTTTCCAATTCAAGAGCCTTTCTCTTAGCTTTTGAATCATCTTCGACCATCTTGTCTAAATCAAATCATCAATCAACTAATTCATAACAATCAATCAAGTCAATCATAAATCCAAGTAATCAAGCATTCAAACATGATCTAAATAACAATTATAACAATAATGGCAATCTTGTAAATAAAGAGTCTAAATCTAACAAGCATGAATCATGAGCAATATCTCTATAACTTGATGAATGAACTTGCATAGGTTAACATGTAGTAAAATGGATGTCAAATCATCATGAACAATAGATCTATACTTAGGTTTAAGAAAATGCATGGAAATCACTATTTAACACAAAATCAAGCCGACAATCCAATATACTCCTTTGGATCCGTGTGAGAGATAATCACCACTCACCGAATCACCTAAACAACTCAAAAGCAAGTTGCAACACACTTCAGATCTGGATAGCGAAGGATCTAACTCGATTCTCTAAAATTCCGCTTCAAACGATGAAATCTCTCTTCGATGGATGTAGATCTTCAATCTAAACTCTTGGATCTTTGATTTGATCTTCGATTTGGAAGTGGAGAAAAGAAGTGAAGAAGTGTAGAACTCGAGCTCTCAAAATGGCAGCACTTCGTCGCTTCAAAATCCGGATCCCAAAAAGTGAGGCAACAACCGTGTATTTATAGGCAAATCCTTAAGTCGTTTGCTTGCTTTTAAGTCGTCCACGACTTAAGAAAACCCACGACCTACGACTCATGAAGGCTTACGACCTAAAACCCCACGACTTAAGACCTACGACTTAACGGTTCAACAACCTAAGCCATAACACACGTGCGCGACTTACGTCCTAACCTTAGCTCGCTCCTAAGTCGCTCACGACCTAACACTTAGCAGATCCTACGACTTAACCATCCCCTTCGACCTACGACCTAACACTTGCGCGCGACCTAACCCTTAGGCACGACCTAAGACTCAACGACCTTGCGACTTAACGACTCCATGACCTAAGAAAACCCTACGACTTAACTGGGGTTATGACTTAACAACTTTAACGACTCAGGCATACTACAGAAATGTCCTAACGACTTAAGCACCCACACGACCTTACATAAGTCGTCTACGACCTAACATAGACACGGCCTAAACTTCAACGACTTACCCAAAATCCTTAAGTCGCTCGAACGACCTATCTTCCTTAAGTCGTTAACCCGCTTAACCCCCTAGGTCTTTAACTCCCCTAAGCCGCTAACTCTTAAGTCGCCGCTTCCCTTAAGTCGCCAATTCCTTAAGTCGGTCAATTCCTTAAGTCGTCTACTTCCTTAAGTCGGTCAATTCCTTAAGTCATCTACTTCCTTAAGTCGGTAACTCTTAAGTCGCCGCTTCCCTTAAGTCGCCAATTCCTTAAGTCGCCTACTTAGGCCCAGACTTCTACACGACCTAAACTCTGAACGACTTAACTCTGAACGACTTAGACCCTGGACGACTTAACAACACTACGACCTAATGACAACTGTTTTACGATGTTTCGATCTGTAAAAATACGGGTCGTTATATTCTCTCCCCCTTAGGAATTTCGCCCCCGAAATTCCAAACAACAATAGCAATCAAAAACTATTCTGCATGCCTACCATCCATAGCAATCAACAAATCATGCGTCCAATTCTAGCCTAGCATGCAGAATTCTAAAACTAGAACAAGTTACAATGTCGTGAGATAACACGACACCTTATGGCCATACCTTGAAGAGTTCAGGATGAGCTGCCTTCATCCTCTCTTCCACCTCCCATATACAGTTGTTATCATCATCACTCCATTGTATCTTGAGCAACCTAACTACCTTCCTCCTAAGCTATTTCGTGTCAGTTTCCACAACACGAAGCGGCTTACGAGGTCTCTCATCAACTGGATCAATCTCTAAATCTTCACAGCTATCAGCAGAAACCACTGTATTCGAGTCGTGCACATACTTCTGTAGATACGATACATGAAAAACATTGTGCACACCCGCCATCTTTTCTGGTAACTCCAATTTATAGGCGAGCTTTCCAATTCGCTCGATGATCGGGAATGGTCCAACAAATCTCGGAGTCAATTTTCCTTTCTTCCCGAATCGAATAACATTCTTCAGTGGAGAAATATTCACAAAAACCATATCACCTACGTCGAATTCCAAATCCTTACGACGCTTATCGGCATAACTTTTCTGGCGGTCTTGGGCTGCCTTCATTCGTTGCCGAATGATCTCTATGCAATCCGAAGTCTGTCGAATCATTTCTGGCCCAAGTATCAGTTTTTCTCCTGTCTCTAACCAACATGTCGGAGAGTTACACGGTCTTCCATACAATGCTTCATACGGTGCCATACCAATGCTTGACTGGTAACTGTTATTATACGAAAATTCCACCAAATGAAGGTGATCTTCCCATGATCCTCCGAAATCTAAAACGCATGCTCTGAGAAGATCTTCTAAAACTCGGTTGACTCTCTCAGTCTGACCATCTGTTTGGGGATGATAAGCTGTACTTGAACACAACTCGGTTCCCAAAACTTCCTGAAAGCTCTTCCAAAATCCACTAGTGAACAGTGGGTCTCGATCGCTCAATATACTCTTCGGAATACCATGGAATCGAACTATCCACTTAACATATAGCTCAGCCAACTTTGATGCGGTCCTAGTCGATCGAACAGGAATGAATCTTGCACTCTTAGTCAGACGATCTACGATAACCCAAATCCCTTCATTTCCCGTTCTTGTTCTAGGTAGCCCATCAATAAAATCCATCGATATTTGCTCCCACTTCCATGTAGAAACTTCTAATGGCTGAAGCAATCCACTTGGCTTCTTCTGCTCAGCTTTTACCAACTGGCAGTTCATGCACTTGGAAATAAAATTTTCAACATCCTTCTTCATACCTTCCCAGTAGTAGGTTCTCTTCATATCCCGATACATCTTATTTCCACCTGGATGAATTGTCAGCTTCGAGTGATGACTTTCCTTCAGAACTTCATTTCTCAATTCATCTATATCGGGAACAACTAGTCGTCCTTGCTTCCGAATCCAACCCTCTCGATCGACCTCGAATCCTTTATCCTTTTCTGGGTCCAATCCAGATTCCAAATCACGGATAATCTTGACAAGCTTATCGTCTCGCTTTTGGCTCTCGCCAATTCTTTCCACAAGAGTCGGTCTTATCGATAGTTTGCCAACATCTCAGGTTCCAATTCACATCTGGGCCTGAAGTCAAATCCAGCTAAATACTCGAGACTCTTCCATTCTGAAAACATGGCTCCCAATCCTGCATGTTTTCGACTTAACGCATCTGCCACTGCGTTACCCTTTCCCGGAGTATAGGCTATACCAAAATCATATGATGCCAAAAACTCTAGCCATCGTTGCTGCCGAAGATTCAAATCCTTTTGGGAGAAAAGATACTTCAACGACTTATGATCTGTAAACAACTCGAATCGAACTCCCAATAGATTGTGTCTCCACATCTTTAGAGCAAATACAATCGCCGCTAACTCCAAATCATGAGTCGGATAATTCCTTTCATGCGGCTTCAGTTGTCGACTTGCATACGCAACAACTTTATCCTTCTGCATCAGCACTGCTCCAAGTCCAGTACCACATGCGTCGGTGTAAACCACCATCTCATCATTTCCACTTGGAATAGTCAAAACAGGAGCACTTGCCAATTGCTCTTTCAGGATTCTGAAAGCTTGCTCACACTTAGCATCCTATCTGAATACTTAGTTCTTCTTCGTCAATCCTGTTAATGGTGCAGCTACCTTGGAAAAGTCTTTGATAAATCGACGATAATATCCTGCTAATCCAAGAAAACTTCTCACATCAGATGCATTCTTAGGTCTAACCTAATCCTGGATTGCTACCACCTTGGCGGAATCAACCGCTATTCCATTTCCAGAAATAATATGGCCCAAGAACCTCACTTCACCCTTCCAGAAGTGACACTTCGAAAACTTAGCCTTCAGCTGATGTTTCCGTAAGATTTCCAAACTAATACGCAAGTGCGTCATGTGCTCTTCTTCAGTTCTGGAATAAATCAAAATATCATCCACGAACACTAGCACGAACTTGTTCAACTGATCTATGAACACTCTATTCATAAGATCCACAAAATATGCTGGCGCATTAGTCAATCCAAACGGCATTACCAGCCACTCAAAGAAATCGGATGGTGTCCTGAAAGCAGTTTTTGGCACACTATCCTTAGCCACTCTTAACTGGTGAAATCCCGTTGCCAAATCCATCCGAGAAAACACCTTAGCTTCGTGAAGCTGATCAAACAAGTTATCTATTCTCGGCAATGGATACTTGTTCTTCTTAGTCACTTTATTCAACTCACGATAATCCACACACAACCTCAACGATCCATCTGCTTTGGTTGCAAACACAACTGGTGCACCCCATTCGAACATACTACGTCGAATGAATCCTTTCTGTAAAAGATCATCAACCTGCACCTTCAACTCCTGCTGTTCCCTAGGCGCCATCCGCCTAAGAGGCATCACAACAGGTCTGGCTCCTTCAACTAGATCGATACGAAACTCGATCTCTCTATGCGGCGGTAACCCTTTGACCTCATCAAAGACATCCTCAAATCCATTAGCGATTGGCACAGATGACAGTCCATCCCGTGGAACAACCAGTGAATACATGAAGCTCATGAAGACGCCTTCCTCATGCTTACATCGTATCACAACCTTTCGCCCCTCCACATTCTCGACTGTCACCTCCAACCTCTCACAATCAACCTTTGCCGCATATTTCCTAAGCCAGTCCATACCCAAAATAATTCCGAACCCCGCAAAGTTCAGAACAAAACAATCACAAACAAAAGAGCAATCATGACTCGATACAATCAGACCACGGCATAGCATACACAAACAAGACGCACCCCCAACTGGATTAGTCACAACCAATGGCCTATCAACAATATCTGGTTCTAAACCCAACCGGCCTACAAGTTCATTACAAACAAAAGAATGCGACGCCCTAGTATCAAATAACACTCTAACTGGAACACCACATATGGAAAGAGTACCTTGAACCACCACACTCTTTCCTTTCTCTTCAGCGGTAGAGGCTTTCGAAGATGATGGAACAGCCCCCAAAGCATAAGCTTGCACAATCTGCTTGTCCTTCCGTGGTTCTGGACAATTCTTCTTAATATTCCTCGGCTTATCACAGTTGTGGCACTTCACCGGCACCTTTGGATTCCTGCAATCTCTGGAGAAATGGCCCTTCTGCCGACAATTGTAGCAGGTCACTTCGCCCTTCGGTTTCTTCTGGCCATCCTTACCCTTTTGTTGATGCTGCTTCCTCTTCTTGTTTCCACCCTGCTGTGGTTTAAACTCTTCCTTGGTCACAGCAACAACAGATCCCTCTTTAGGAAACAGATTCTCATGCCTGAGAGCCTTCTCTACAAGCTTCTCAAATGGATAGTCCAAATGATCCACCAATTGCCTCCCAAGATAACTGTCCAAGCCTGTCACAAACTTCTCATTCTTCTGGTACGAAGATTCAATATACGACCGGGCATACTTGGACAAAGCTTCAAACTCAGAAACATACTCAAGAACTAGTCTTCCACCTTGCTTGAGCTCCACAAACTTCTTGAACAGAACAGACTTCTGAGCTGTAGAAATGAACTTAGCTTCAAATCTGGCTTGGAATTGCTCCCAAGTAATTTCTTCCTCCGGAGTATCAATGGTGATAGAGTTCCACCAATCAGAAGCTCTCCCTTGAAGTTGTCTTGATGCTAGCTTCCTTTTAGTTGCATCCTCAATTCCCAAATCACCAAAGATTCTTCTACAAGCATCTATCCACCTCTGGAACTCAATAGTTGACTCGGTTCCCATAAAAACCTTTCCTCCAAGAGCAGCATAGTCTTCACACAGCTTAGCAAAATCTACCGGTTTTGGAGTTTGGACTTGAACTCCAACATCTACTGATGGCCCCGGAGCTGGCATTCTTCTCATGATCGAAGTCATCATAGCCTCGAACATAGCAACATAATCAGCAGCCCCCTCAACAGCACGGCCTTCCCTAGCAGCTGCTCTCTCTCTTCGACTCATTCTTAATATCTATAAAAAGGAATGATCAGCACACCTTGAGAAACAACTGCATAAGGAATTTAAATCCTTCTAAGCTACTATATTATTATAGTAATCATCCATCAAAATACAATTACGTCTCTCAAACGTAGTTACGTCAGCGAGCGTTGGGTAAAATCGATTAACCAAAGCTCTGATACCAAATGTGACGACCGCCCATGACCCCTGCACTGAACCTAGAAATAGTGCGCTGAAAAGTGTGCCAGGCAGCCATGGACGATCACCAAGGTAATTTAAAAACAGCAGAATCTATCGTATTACTCACAGCGCATGGATAAAATACAATAGAGAATATATATAGTGAAGCTTTACAAAATAAAATCTCATCATATAGGCTTCATAATAGTTGAATACAAACATCTGAACAGTCAATACATCAAGCCTCACTACATATCACTCAGAGAATATACAAGCAGCGGAACATCCAGTACATATAATAGGAAAATAATATGCAAGCCTCCAGCTCGTCTTCGTCATCAGCATCGTTGGAAACCAAGAACAGCACATGTCACCTGCTACCTAGTCCGCCCATCCCAAAATGGATGAACAGCCCAAGGCAATAAGAGTTAAAACATAAAGCCTTGAGTCAAACAACAGTCTTAGTGAGCGGTAAATTAACTAACAACATACCAAAAGAGCATAAAGGAAAAATGAATAGGAATCCAACCCTCCCACTCCACCTCTTTCTACAGTGATAGCCCCCAAACACACTAAGCAGAAGTAAACATAGCAAAGCAGACATTTAAAGTAAAGCAATTATCACTCGAGTCAAGGGCGATGTTTTCCAAGTACAAACCCCTAAGGCCTAAACCAGGATCAGATAAGCACTCAGAAAATACCGCTCTTGAGACCGAATGACGATACAACCAAACATCCATGACTCTGGCTATCACTGTTATCATTGCTTCGATACCATCGTTAATTGAATGACCGGCACATTCTTTCAGCCGTCCGTCAAGGGTTAATGGAAACCCCGGTTCTAGACAGAACTCCGCATGTCGTCGCAGCCCATGCCTAGGACTATCGAATCTGCCCAGAGTACTCAACTACAATCATAGTCTTTAGGGACTATCGAATCTGCCCAACGTACTCTTGCTTTGAGTCTGCTAGAACCTTCAACAACGATGAAATCTAAGCCTTCTAGTCATCCTCCTCGACGACTATTCTCATACTAGCTCAAGCGCCTCTCGAGCAAACCATTATCCTCAAACTCGAACCATTTCACCGAGTTGTCAACATGCTTGGAATGATCCCGTCTGGATTAGACCAAGGCTATCTCACATCATCATCATCAAATCTATCCATATGAGCTTCATCATCCGCCACATATGCCACGAGCAGCTTTTCCAATTCAAGAGCCTTTCTCTTAGCTTTTGAATCATCTTCGACCATCTTGTCTAAATCAAATCATCAATCAACTAATTCATAACAATCAATCAAGTCAATCATAAATCCAAGTAATCAAGCATTCAAACATGATCTAAATAACAATTATAACAATAATGGCAATCTTGTAAATAAAGAGTCTAAATCTAACAAGCATGAATCATGAGAAATATCTCTACAACTTGATGAATGAACTTGCATAGGTTAACATGTAGTAAAATGGATGTCAAATCATCATGAACAATAGATCTATACTTAGGTTTAAGAAAATGCATGGAAATCACTATTTAACACAAAATCAAGCCGACAATCCGATATACTCCTTTGGATCCGTGTGAGAGATAATCACCACTCACCGAATCACCTAAACAACTCAAAAGCAACACACTTCAGATCTGGACAGCGAAGGATCTAACTCGATTCTCTAAAATTCCGCTTCAAACGATGAAATCTCTCTTCGATGGATGTAGATCTCAATCTAAACTCTTGGATCTTTGATTTGATCTTCAATTTGGAAGTGGAGAAAAGAAGTGAAGAAGTGTAGAACTCGAGCTCTCAAAATGGCAGCACTTCATCGCTTCAAAATCCGGATCCCAAAAAGTGAGGCAACAACCGTGTATTTATAGGCAAATCCTTAAGTCGTTTGCTCGCTTTTAAGTCGTCCACGACTTAAGAAAACCCACGACCTACGACTCATGAAGGCTTACGACCTAAAACCCCACGACTTAAGACCTACGACTTAACGGTTCAACAACCTAAGCCATAACACACGTGCGCGACTTACGTCCTAACCTTAGCTCGCTCCTAAGTCGCTCACGACCTAACACTTAGCAGATCCTACGACTTAACCATCCCCTTCGACCTACGACCTAACACTTGCGCGCGACCTAACCCTTAGGCACGACCTAAGACTCAACGACTCAACGACTCAACGACCTTGCGACTTAACGACTCCACGACCTAAGAAAACCCTACGACTTAACTGGGGTTACGACTTAACAACTTTAACGACTCAGGCATACTACAGAAATGTCCTAACGACTTAAGCACCCATGCGACCTAACATAAGTCGTCTACAACCTAACATAGACACAACCTAAACTTCAACGACTTACCCAAAATCCTTAAGTCGCTCGAACGACCTATCTTCCTTAAGTCGTTAACCCGCTTAACCCCCTAGGTCTTTAACTCCCCTAAGCCGCTAACTCTTAAGTCGCTGCTTCCCTTAAGTCGCCAATTCCTTAAGTCGATCAATTCCTTAAGTCGTCTACTTCCTTAAGTCGGTCAATTCCTTAAGTCGTCTACTTCCTTAAGTCGGTAACTCTTAAGTCGCCGCTTCCCTTAAGTCGCCAATTCCTTAAGTCACCTACTTAGGCCCAGACTTCTACACGACCTAAACTCTGAACGACTTAGACCCTGGACGACTTAACAACACTACGACCTAATGACAACTGTTTTACGATGTTTCGATCCGTAAAAATACGGGTCGTTATAGACACTATCATAATATCAGAGGATTTGATAAAAAGGTGTTTTTGGCTATCGTAAGGTAAAAACCCGACATGTTTATTTATGGCGTGGTCTTACGAGATGCTTTTGTTTTTCAAAGGATTTTTGAAACTTTAATAATCATTTTGGATGTATTTCTCTTACGCTGGTATTGCAGACTGACTCGGGTGTTATTTCATTATAATGCTCAAGTCAGACCGAGTATTATAGGTTCAGTATTGGATACTTTGGAGCTCAGGTGTGGAGCTGGAGTTTGAGACGTATTATTCGTACTTATTTATTCCGCTGCTATGGTTGTTTGAAATTGCCAGCAAGTTGTGAGGCAGGTTGATATAACTGCCAGGTTGGTAATTGTTGTTCACTTATGATATACTCTGATGATGTATTGTATAAAATAGATATAGTTTTCATTTTGTGTAAAGAGCTGTTATTAATTATTATATTTTGTTCCGCTGCGATTGTGAGATTTTGATATTGTTTAGTTCCTTCTTTCTTCTATCTTCTTTCTTTCCCTCAACTATCTGTCTTTTTCGGCACTCGATCGTCGGCATAGAATGTTGTGGTGTATTTTGTGTCGATTTTCGAGAGTCGAGAAGGGTGGGTCGTCATAGTCAGCCCATGAAAACTATTGGGGTAATAGTAATCCTAGAAACTATAACTATGATAGATAGTCAAAATGGATGGAGATGGGTAATCCAGAATCGATTCAATTCTTTTGCATATCATCACATAATAATGTTTTGAATTGATTTAACCATTGTGGATGCAGGAGCACAGAAAATGGTTTATAAAAGTTTTTAAGATACTAGTGAGGGGAAACTCGTTCCGCTAAGCGGCATGGTCTTACTAGATATCTAAATGATTTGAGATGTAGATTATTATTCATACCAGGCTTTATGTTTGACTCGAAGTTTATGTTTTCCCCTTAAACTCTCGGGCACTCAATTGATTTTGAGTAGCTAGAGATTTGAGATTTTCAGGTATCTCTTAAGACGAATAAGCTTCTGAAGTCATGCAGGAGGCATGTTGTTATTTGAGTTCTCTCTCATATGATTCCGCTGTGTTGTTTTGTTAAGGCAAAGTTGTTTATTTCATATTATATACTTTGATCACCAATGGGGCATCTTTATATGTTGCTCTTGTAGTATATTGTAGTAATTATCTGAACGTGGTTAACGTTGTGGGATTATGTAAAGAAAGTTGAAATGGGTTTTTGGAATGGAATGTGAAAGTTTTTTTGAAAATTTTAAACTTTTTCCATATCCATGTGTTTCTGGTATATCAATTTATCTAACATTACCAAATTTGGTCGTCGGTGATTAAAAACTATGGATGACTGCAGCATCCGCAGTCGTTAGTTTTGAGCCTCCAAGTGGGGGGATGTTACATAAAATCTATATATAATGGAAAATAAACTCCATTATATCTTCCAAAATACAACGTTTAATTGTGTATACAAATCTTTACTTTTGATCTCTATTTATTTCCCTTTCTTCATATATACTGTAGCCTTTTGTTTCATTAAAAGGAAACTTCTCCACAAACAATATTTTATAACAAAAACCTATAAATATACAAATATAGACAAAAACACTAGATATAGCATATATTTATTATTATCATTAAAAGGAAATTAACTGCAATATCTGACAATATTTCTTTTTTGATAATAATAATAAATATACATTATTTTACAAATAAAAATAGATGTGTTTGAAAAGTAATATGTATAAATTAGGCACATGAGATGTAGTGGATGACAATTTAATTAGAAACGAAATTGTGCTTTGATGATTTTTAAACTGTAACACACTCTGAAAGCAAAATCAAGTATAAAATAAATTTATTATCATCAAACAAGACACATACTCCAGAATCTTTCCCTTTTGATGATAACAAACAACAAGTTAAGATTTGATAAGTGTAACTTGTATTGAATATGTATTCGATATCATAAAAATAAAATCATAGCACAATGTGTTAGTACATATAACATTCTCCCCTACATATGTGGCATATGTATTCGAGAATAAAATATTTAACTAATAATATTTCTTTCAACATTGACAACGAATTTAAATGACACCAAATCTTAACGTTCTCCCCCCTCTTGTTTTCATCAAAAGTATAAATATCAATTTAGCATATTGAGAAAGTGATGCTGTGTGATGAAAATCGATCAAAATATGACTATAAAATGTTAATGAAAATCTACCATAAACCATAGCAACTACATTGATTAAAGTCATATCCCGAGAGTGGAAAGAAAGTGACAAAATAAGTGTAGTTATATGTAGTAGGGTTCAAATGACATATTCCATAATATATTACGTAATTGAATAGCTTATTCTTAGATGAGAATGAATGTGGCTAACAAATACCATTCAAGTTAAAATAACTTATCCCTAACTCATCGTAAATGGGATCAAGAACCTTCCATCAATGCATTTCCGCTAGGTCTCTTAGATGATGATGGACATTACTTGACGAGTACTGACACACCTGTTTTATAGACATGTTAGGGCTTAGAGAGTTTGTTATATGATATGTGTAGTAATTTTTTTATTTACCATAGGCTTTCAACAATAAATTTTTGGTATGTCAATTTAGCCAACTCATATAAGAACAAGAATAATACTGAAAGAAAGAACACAAGGTGAATTGAAAGAATACCAATGGTAGATTCAGAGATGATGTGGGATATGCGATAGTCAAATATAGAAACTATAACATATGCTTGATTAACAAAAATATCATAACGTCGTTATTTAATCAAGTACAAGTTGCAATATCCTTAATCATCCACGTAATCAATATAAACACTTTTGACAATCACATAAGAAAGTTCAATCGATTGGGATACGATTTCAGAAGTAAATTCCCTATAAATAACTCAAAAAATATTTTGAGTTTTATATTCTATCCATAGAAATATAATATGAATTGGTTTTATAGCTATCTGGGTAAAGAGGAGCACATGTTCTAAGGGTGTGTACATTAATATACTGAAGCAAAAATCAAAGGCTTATCGCAGATGATTTCATTTCAAAGCACAATAATTTCGTTTCAAAAGTTCATATCCCAAAATCATGTCATGTGTAGAATACTAAAGAATCATCTCTAGGAGCCTCATTTCAAAATTTCAAAAAATTTCGTTTCACAAACTTGTTCCCAAAAATCATTCCAAGCATTAAAAAGAAGATCAACTCAAGAAGTTTCAACATTTTCATATCAAGGAATTTTCTATTCAAGATTCCTATATCAAAAGAAGTTTTTTATTGAAAATCCATGTCAAAAGTATAGTCAAATTGCCTCATTTAAAAATAATCACATCATGTATAAATATGGAGAGTAAAAACAAAAAATCCCAAGAAAGCAAAAACATATTTTTTAGATTTTTTGATTTTTGGATTTTTGAAAAACAGAAAATCCTAAGAAAAAAACATGTTTTTGGATTATTATTTTTGAAAATAAAATAAAACAAAAATTAAATGCAAACTTTCTACAGATGCATGAAATGAAACGTGTGATATATCAGTCACTCTGTAAGACATATGAGCTATCAAAATATTAGATTGGAGGAATCACAAGGGTTAAAAAGTCATACTAGATATTTTGAATAGAAATGAACAAAAGTATCTCATTATGATAACACTTCTTAATTGGGCTGCCTACAGCAATAAATGGGTATCTCAGACACTGGTTTTACGCCTGGCCTCTCAAACTCTCATCAACAATGACAAGTCTGAAAGTCAAGCATTATGAAACAAGCGCACTACATACTCCACAATTTCAATCAAATTTGCTTCAATAATCGAATTTCTTAATAAAATCATCTTCTCATATCTTTGAAGTTGCATTTGTATTTACCAGGTTTGTCCAATGTTAGTGGATCTCCCCTTCATTTTCCTAGGCTAAGGAGCATTATAATTATCGCTCATCAAATGTGTACAACAACTCGAAAACTGCCTCCATCATAGTTGCTTCTTATCTTGACTTCGTACCTACAAGTTAGAAGAGGAAGTGAGTGGTCTAGAAAGATATGTAAGACCACATTTGTTTACATTTGAAATCTTTAGCATCCAAATTAGTTTATATGGCAAACCATTAATGCTAACAACCGTACCCTTAGAAACCTAAATTTGTTTGACCAGTTTATTCATATTCCTCTTTCAATAATTATTATAACTATGTCTAATATTTCCACACTTCACGCATTTGGGAAACACACTTCTCCCTCTAACAGTGTTACTAGTCATTTTCTTATAAACCGACACCTTTTCAAACCCAAGTTATTTGCAATTATTCACAAAGATTTGATTTCTTAATAACATGTTAAAAGATTTTTCTCTTATGGAAAATTTTCTTAGACTCAACTCAAGGTCATTGAATTTGGATTTTAAAAGATTATTCTCATTTATTAGCTTATAATAATGACAATGACTAATAGTATTCTCTCTTTTTTCAAAATCATTTCTCTTTAAGACCGTATTTTCATTTTCAAGCTCTTTTATTTTGGTCTTAATCTCAAGCATCTCAATTTCAAAAAGTTGGCGTTTTTCAAGTTCAAGTTTTTCCAAATCTTTGATTTTTCAATCTCATTTTACAATTCATGATTTATTCAAATAATCTCAGTTTTGCTATTTTCTCAAAATCACGCTTTCATTTTCAAGGATTTTATAATTTTTTTAATTTCAACCAATACCTTTTTGAAATCCCCACATTTTCCACATTTGAGATTTTTTTTTTTAAATTTCTCCAAATCGTTTTGTAAAGCGTTGTTTTTACAAATCATCTCAATTTCTTTTTCATTAAAACTCAAAATTTCCTTTTCAAGCTTTTGAAAATTCCCATTGAAGTGAACAAAATCTTTTACATAGTTCAAACATTTTTCACGACCAAAATTTTCAATTTTCTTAAAGTTATCTAGCTCGTTTTCCAAATTCTCATTTTTCTAAAGTAGTTCGGATTTTTTTACATTTTAATTTATTATTTTTTAGTTTAAGACCATCAATATTTCTGGTTAATTTGTGGCGCATGAGAAGTAAATCTTTGTAAAATCACTTATTTCATCATCTATTGAATCGTCACCACTACCATCTTCACTGTCGTTATTTGACTCATCGTTTGTTAAACCCATCAAACACAGTTCTGACCTTGTATTAGCTTTAGGGAGTCCTTCATCATTGTTGATTTTACCACTATATTTTGCATCGAGAGTGCTCCAAATTTTCTGTGCAATCAAAACAATGGGAGATATGGTCAAATTCAGCTATATTAATAAAAGAGATAAAAATATTCATAACTTTAGCATTAAATGAAATATTATTCTTATCTACCATATCACATCCATTTTCAATAATATCCCACATTTTAAAATTAACAAATTTAAAATAAAATTCTATTTTAAATTTCCACTTTGAAAAATCAGTTCCGTTAAAAATAGGTGGACTAACATTGGATCGACTCTCGCTAAATCTATAGCAGCTAGGGTAAGACATGGTATCAGGTTTTTTTCTAACAACCTGCTCAGATACCACTTGTTAGGATGGTGCAATATATCCTAAAAGGGGGTGGATAGGGTATTTAAACTATTTTGTTGATAAATAGGTAAATAATGTGGAAACGTAAATGCGAAAAGTAAATAACACACATATATACTCAACTTCGACCTAAAACCTACTGCTGCTCCTAAAGTTACTACTAGGATTATATACTCGGCACATACAACACTGGTAAACTTGCACTTTCTATTAACTTGAATATACTAATTCTATGCTTAGTAACTCTATCTGGACTCAATACCTTAAGACCATAATCCTTGAACTATAACCCGTAGCTCAACTTAGAAAATATAGAGTTCAAAAATGAAATACAAAACAAATTACAAAAATTGCCCCCAACATATATGCAATTATATTTCACTTATGGGGTTTCAAACTAACTTCCAGGTTGACTTTGCTTTATCTTTGACCAAAAAAAACGTCCTTCCTTTCCATTTTAAGCCCACTTCTAAAAAAATTAGATCCAAAAAGCTAACGTCTTTTGTTCTTTTCACTTTCACCAAAAATACATTGGCATATAGAAATTAATTTTGAAAGGCAAACAAAATGCACGGCGACCACCCACTCGAGCTCGTCGTCGCCACCATATGCAAGCGCCTTAAACTGCACATCGCTTGGAGATTTGTCACAGCTGCGGTATCTACACTGTCAATTCAATCTGGGTATTTGTGCTTAGATCTATATTTGTTGCTATTGTCAAATTTGAGCCACTATGGTTGAGAAATGTAGCTGCTGCGGTTGAACAGTTGAGCTTGCCTCTGTGAATCACGATTGTGAAGTCCAGTTTGATTTCTTCTGCTGCCGGTGCCGAAGTTGTGCCGATCGTTGCTATTGAGGTGATCCAAAAACATTTCGTTTGATGATTGTTATAAGTAAAATCAAACTTGGCTTTTCTATTTGGAAATTGAGAACTTGCTACTCTTTACTCTATTTGAGAAGCTTGATGTTGTGTTGTATCATATGTGTTGATGGTTGGTGAAGTTTTTGAGTACTGAAAGTGATGATGGTTGGTGATGAGTCATTGAGCTCTCTGGTCGGTTCTCCGCTATCAACTTGGAGTTTACAGACCTTTATGTAGTCGGTAGAGGTTCACATGAAATGAACTGGAGATGCTAAACCTAGTATTATGGTTATATGCTTGGAACGAGGGTGGATACATGCCTGGGTTGATACTTGTTAGAGTTGATAAGTGCTCTTGACTTTGTTGTATCTCTCTATATGGTAGATTGTTGCTGTGATGAATATTCCTTTGATGAGAGATGGCGATCGGATTGGTTTGATTAAGGAGATGGTATATGCTATTAAAATTTGGTTCTTGTATGTTTGTATTGATATCCGATGATTGTTTTCTTTTTAGCATTCAAGTTTATATAGGCTCAAAGGGAAGGTGCATATGTATGGAAAATATATGGAAGAAGATACTGATGAAGATTTGTGAGAGTTTGTTTCCCATGTTGAAAATAATATCTGTGTACAATAGGAAATAAACTCCATTGTATTATCCAAAATATAATATAACGCCTGCTTCCATTATATCTTCCAAAATATAATGCCTGGTTGTGTATACAAGTCTTTACTTTTGATCTCTATTTATTTCTCTTTTTTCATATATGCTGCAATCTTTTATTGTACTAAAAGGAAACTTCTCCACAAACAATATTTTATAACAAAAACCTATAAATATACAACTCTAGAAAAACACATTAGATATAACATCTATTTATTATTGTCATTAAAAGGAAATTAACTTCAATAACTGACAATATTTTCTTTTTGATAATAGTAATAAATATATATTATTTTACAAATAAAAATAGATGTGTTTGAAATGTAATATGTGTAAATCGGACATATGAGATGTAGTGGATGACAATTTAATTAGAACAAAATAGTGCTTTGATGATTTTTAAATTGTAACACACTTTAAAGGCAAGGTCAAGTATAAAAATATATTTGTTATTATCAAACAAGACGTATACTCCACATTGTCTAAAATCAAAATCAGGAAAGAACCTAGGACTGAAGAACTCACCAAAGGAGGATGACATCAAACCTCGAAAGGGTAGTGGCACTAGCGGCTGATCGAGATCTGCTATCCCCACCATCAACAAGCCTGTTGGTCCTACCATCATCACTACTGAGGGAGAGACTACACACTCTAAGAGAAGCACTCCCATGATGTAAAACCTGGAAAAGGGAAACATGAGGACTCAAAGAATCGTCCAGTAAAGGACGATCCTAAGGGCGACGGTAAGAGAGGAAAGAAGAAGCAGGCTTCCTACTTGGTCTTTGCAAAGGCAGCTTCAGTTCCTTTTGTTGCACTTCAAAGACAACTCCTTTTATGTCTTCGTTTTGATGTATTTAGTTTATTTTTGTACATAGGCCGAGTTTGTGCGGAACCAGCCCTGCAACACTTGTATGAAAAGTGATTATAAATAAAGATTGTTGTTCTGTACAACCTTTGTTCATATTTACATATCTGCACTTTTAATTTACCTGCCTATATATTACCACATGCATATATAATGTGATCTGCTTATATTTACATGCCTATGTATGTGCCATTCTATTACTTACTGTAGTTCTGTACATATAAGTAAATTTTTGCGATTGCTCAGCTATATTTTATTGTGTAGTACTGTTTACCATTGCCAAAATATTTATATTTTGGGCAAACAGAATTTGTTATTCATTTGGCCATCTCTATGGAGGACTTTGTTCATCCTTGGATGAGTTCTGTCCGGCCGTGAACAAGGTCCTGGTCAAAGGAATGCTTGACTTCCCTTCATTTCCTATCTCCGAGAAACAATGTTCCAAATGTCCATCTCTAGACACCATATTTCGATATTGCCTAGCTCTTGGCATTGATCGAGTTTGTTCATTAATCCTTATCACTTGCCATCGGCTAGGCATGTCTCGCCGGACCGTAAGTGATAGATAGTCCAATTACTCATTGATCCCCATCTCTAAGGATTAATAGTTCGGATGCATATCTTCGAGCATTAGTGTTCGACCTTGCCAATCTTCGGGCATCGATTGAAATAGCTCCTTAACCATCATCATTTTACGCTTGGCCGAGCATGTCTTGTTGAACCGCCAACATGATTATGAATATTTCAATTATACATTGATTTCTATCTTTGGGAATTAATGTATCGGGTGCCTACCTCTATGCCCTTGCCCTCGATCTCACCTATCTTCGAGCATTAATCGAGAATACTCATTGATCATCCTCGTGTATGCTCGATTGAGCATGTCCTACTGGGTCGCAAAGGTGATTGTGTAAATCTTAGTTGTACACCAGCTCCTATCTCCGATCACTGGTGATTTAGACACCTATCTCTTGGCATCTGCTCTCAGTC
Organism: Allium fistulosum; assembly: GCA_030737815.1. Lineage (NCBI taxonomy): Eukaryota > Viridiplantae > Streptophyta > Magnoliopsida > Asparagales > Amaryllidaceae > Allium > Allium fistulosum. The sequence continues at coordinate 516,933,796 of CM060903.1, read as the reverse complement.
TCACCTATCTCCAAATGTTGATGGGAGTATGCTTTGACCTTCCTCGCTTATCCTCGGCCAAGCATGTCCTGCCAAGCTGCAAGCGTGGCCACTGAAACTTTGATTGCACATCAGTTTCTATCTTCGAAAATTGATGCTTTAGTTTCCCAATTATGGGCATCCCTCATTGACTTTGCTGATCTTTGGGCATTAGTCATGACCGAAGGGATAAGGATGAATTATCAGATCAGCCCTAGCGATTATACTCCATTGTCCTCTGGATCAAAGGAGCTGGTACCTATCTCCAAGTACCTTAATGTACTATTAATCATGCAGTACAAGATTCTACTTACAAGAGCATGGTTCCATCAGTTGAAAATGCTAACTTTATTCATAAACGAAAGAAGTGGTAAGTCCGGCCTTATTGCATTGCTCCTAATTCACTAAGGTGGTTTATTTGTAGAAAGTGAACTAAATAAATCTACATGATAAAGCGTCGCAACATGCCGCTATTCCACCCTCGTGGAATCGGGATTCTATGGACATGGGCCAGCTTGAAATTTCCATCTACAAGCTTTTGTTCGATCACGTATTGACCTTCCAATTTGGACCAAGTGGCCCCATACTCGAGAGGACTCGTTTCAAAACGAGGTCTCCTACTTTAAAGGTATGGCTCTAGACCTTAGTGTTGAAATGTCATGCTACTCTTTTCTAGTGAGCGGCCACCCTCGATTCAGCCTCTTCTCTCTTTTCGTCAACCAAGTCAAGCAACTTAAGCAAGAGTTCCTCGTTGACCTTGGGGTCATAGATCCTCTTCCGATGAGAAGGGACTTTCAGTTCTATTAGAATCATGACCTTAGCTCCAAAGGCCAGAGTGAATGGAGAATGCACAATCACGAGCTTGTATGTCGTCATATAAGCCCACAATGCAAGTGGAAGCTCATCGACCCAATTTCCCTTGGCTTTAGTTAACATTTCTTCAAGATGGATTTTTCACCGCCTTTACTTGTACATTCGCTTGCAGGTGTTCTACTATCGAAAAGCTTTTCTCAATTTTGTATCAGTTGCAGTAATCCTTAAACTTGATACTCTTAAACCAAGTTCCTTTATCAGTTATACTTTTCTAGGTTGCTCCAAATCTATAAATTATATTCTTCATCGTAAAGCTGATCACTTTCTTCGTTGTGATCATGGCAAGAAGTTCCACTTCAGCCCACTTTGTAAAGTGATCCACTGCAATAATAGTGCATTTAGCTCCTCCTTTCAACATCAGTAACAAACTGATTATATAAATTCCCCAAACCCAAATGTCTAGGAGCTAACCATTTGTGTAAGCTCTATGGGTGGGGCTAATAGATTTTGCAAACATTTGGAATCAGTCGCACCATCGGGTACAACATCTGCATGGTTTATTATCGACTAGGAGTATTTGTAGCGAAGCATCTTCTTCATTATTGTCTGCTCCGAGGTGTGATCACCATAACTACCTTGATAGATTTCCATGAGGATTTTGCTAGCCTCATCCTTGGTTACACACCGAAGCAGGAAGGTTGAGAAACCTATCCTATATTACACTCCTTCTTTCATTATGAATCATGGCAACTTACAAAGGAGTTTAGGCTATTCATTCTTAATTAGGGAGAGTTCCTTTCAACAAATAGTCCTTGATTGGAGTCATCCATGACTCCTTCTCCTCCCCAGCTTCTACAATCTAGTCGACATCATTCTGGTTAATGCTTGGAGTCGATAAAATCTCCACTGGAACCAATCCCATAAACTGCACATCTCTAAAGCTTGCCAGCTTGGGCAGTGAATCGGCCTTTGTATTCTTTTCTCTGGGAATGTGCGTAATCATGTAATGCTCTATATCATTCAACAGTTCCATCGCCTTTGTCAGGTAAGGGGCAAGCCTCACACCCTTAGCATGGAATTCCTTTTTTACCTCGCAGACCACCAACTGAGGGTCACTGAATATACACACTGTCCTTACCCCTAGTTCCATCACTATCCTGGGTCCCGCTATCAATGCTTCATATCCAACCTTGTTGTTTGTCGCGAACTCTAATTTCAGCATGTAGCAAATGGGTCATCCTTTTGGATTCACAAGTACCACTCTTACCTTAGAATTACAATTATTGGAAGCTTCGTCTACAAAGAAAGTGTGACCATACCATCTTCCACTTCTCTATCTTGAACGGTAAATTCAATGCAAAAATCTACTAATGCTTTTCCTCTTATTGCCCTCCTTGGATGTTAAGTGATGTCGTGCTAGCTCAATTCAGTATTCCATTTCAATAACCTTCCCGATGTCTCGGTTTGATGCAGTACTTGCTTTAAGGGCCGATCCATCAATTGGGTAAGCCTGGAAGTATGGTCACAACTTCCTTGATGCTATCAACAAACAATACGTGAAATTTTCCAACTTCGGATAGTTCTTCTTAGCTCTAGTAAACCACTTGCTAATGTAATAAATGGCCTCTGAATCCTTGCCTTCTCACGTACATATGTTGTGCTTAGTGCATGAGTAGACACCGCCAAATAAATAAACAAGTAGCATTCCTTCTCTAGACAAGCTTTCCTTTCTCCTTTTTAAGGGCATCAAAGAATGGTATACACTTATCAGTTGCCTTTTAGATGAACCGACTCCATGCGACAACCTTCCTATTCAAGCTCTGCATCTCCTCCTTGTGCTTAGGGCAGTTGCTTGTTTTAAGGCGTCAATTTGCTCTAGATTTTCCTTGAGGCCCCTTAAATTCACAATAAGTCCTAAAAATTTGCCCAATGAAATTCCAAAGGAACATGTCATTGGATTTATCTTTATCTCGTACTTCCACAACACTCTAAACCTTTCCAAAAGATCACCCATGTTATAATGACCCGCATTTTTAACCATTTAAATCGACAATAAATCCACACATGTCGACTCAAACAATCCAAAATACAGATAGTTATTGGGGTAAATAAGAAATAGATAAGAAAGAATAGAAACAAACACGGAATCTCGCAGCGGAAGGAACAAGATATAATAATAAAATAACAGTTCATGAAGCTGTTAAATAAATAAATTTGATTATTATTATACATCATAAATCAGAGTTACATACATATTAGAGATAAAACAACAACGCAGCGGAAAAATAATACAGTAGTAGAATACAAATGATGTAATACCAAACTCCGTCTTCGTCCTCCAGAATATACCTTCAACCTAATCTGAAATGCTCAGGCTGACCCGAGCGTAATGAAAAGACAAAACACTCGAGTCAGGACTAAAATATCTCATGTAAGTCAAATCGAATAAGAAATATGAGTGTGACGGCGTCAGAGATGTTTACGGGGTTTGACATCTCCTATCCAGTGTCAACGTGAGTGCAATAACTTAAGAGATGTTACGGGATTTTCCATCTCTCAAGGATCCGTTAAACTATCTACTATGTAGTACAATACGCTATTATAATATGTCTACATTAAAGTAAAAGTATTAAAATAGCGTTAAGCCATGGCCCATTCCACCCTTAACATATTTTTATTCCCAAAAGCATATACAAGACCGTAGTTTCCCCAAAACCGGAAGTCACCAGAGGGCAATCCATATACTAAAGGTACAAACCAAAACGTAGTGGTCACGAATAGGATAATCAGTATAACAAGGTACATGAGGCGATACCAACTAGGATACTAGTAGTTGCGTCATCCGAACTGATGTTAAGCATAGCAGCTACTACCCCAACACCGCGAAACAACACTCCCACAATCGAGGGGTGCACCCAAATCGAATCACAAAAGTAATAGATATGGTAACGAAGAAGTGTGTCCGCTAGAGGTGGCGAACCTCAATGGCCCGACAGGGCTCCTGTTTTAGTCATGTCAGGGGTCATCCAAAATCGTTCTCTTTCTTCAGTCAACGCGTTCACCAAAACCATCCACTTCATTCTGGATCAACACTCCGCGTGTATTAGTTATTAAAGTGGTTTTCGGTATCGACAGAGAGTATGTCCATATCCAATCCCGGTCTCTTTAATAACTACGTATTATTACACCGGTGGATCTTTTACATTTCAAATCGATTCATAATTAATATCAAAATATCATATTCGCTTCAAAATCAAATCCATTCAAATATCATCATATCTATTCAAGATGTAAGATTCCGTTTCAAAATCATTTTTCGCCTCAATATCTCATTTCGATTTCAAAATCATTTTCGCCTTAATATCTCATTTCGATTTCAAAATCATTTTTCAATTCGATTTAGCTTCTCAATAAACCATTTCAAATTATCAATTTCAAATACATATTTGAACCACAAAATAAACAATTTCACTTTCAATATATTTCGAAACTTTAAATATTTCACATTTCAAAACAGCTCATATATTTATATAAGAATATAAGATTCGCTTTAAAACCATTTCGTATTCAAATTAGAATATACTTCAAATTAAACATCCGTATTAAGTAGTTTACTTAATTTCTGGAACAGATTCAAATTCAATAAACTTAGATTAACATTGGGATTTCAAGAATTCATTTAAGTATTACATTCCAAATCAATTTCAGTTCAAATCCTATTCAAATCAATTTTATCTTCAAATTTAATTCAATAGTTTCAATTTAGTCCAATTCATAAATTTCTTTGAATTTCAATTAAATTCCAAATTAATTAAATCTCAATTTCAAATTAATTTTCAATTCCAAACTCAAACTTGAAATATCATTTCATATAAATTTTCTTAGAAATATTCAGAGTTCGATTAAAAGTCCAATCTTTTAAAACAAATCAATTTTCGAAAATTTACGTCGTATTTCAATCTTTTTCTTAAAAATCTAAACTTCGAATAATTAAACAATTTCATTTACCAAGTTTAAATTCCAACATCTCGAGCTTCAATTCAAAATAATTCAATTTCCATAAATTGGAATTTATTCTAAAAAAATCAATTCATTTAAATAATTTCAAAACAACTTTTAAAATCATTTAATTTAACCAACCCGGTGTCCGTATATAATTTTCTAACCTATGGCCAAGTGGATAATTATTTCAATTTTAATTTCAAGGATGGATATATATATCATTTCAATCCAAATAGATGTCATAGGTATATCATTTCAACCTATTCCTTAATTTATTCGAAATGATTCAGTTTACAGTTTTATATGCAATAGACAGTATACATGATGATAGCATGATATATCAAAATAAATAAACAACCAATATCGACCAATAGCATCCATCACAACCAATTAACCATAAAGCCAATAACATTCACAACAATTTTATAATTATCAATATCGAGTAATATACTGCCAATTTAAATTTAAATTTATTTTAACGGTCAATTTAAATTCTATCAATTAATTCATATATCAATACGGATGATAATTAAACCTACCAAACAACAGCCAATAAATTTCATATCACTTCAGAATATAAATTTAACTAACAAAAGTTATTTTAGTCAATTGTGAGCGTATAAACACTCACCTTGATTTTCTGTTGTCGCCGAGACGTTCCGGTTTGGAACTAAAACTGGACGACGCCCAACTTTAGCCCAAATTTCCACCGTCTCCAAATCCATCCAAACCAGTTTCATTTCGAAGCTCTCGTCATTACGATCGCAACACAAAAAGTTTCGTTCCAATCGGAACTCGTATGAAAAAGTTATGCTATTTTAAAGTTTACACGAATTTAAATAAACAATTTCAGCTTTTAATTTAAATTTCAAACCCTACTTTCAATCTCAGCCCTCCATTTTCTCTACTGCAGATCTGGGCGCTTCCTTCCATCCTCTCCAAAACGTGAAAAGCACGTACAATCTCAACCCATTCCTTCCAACCTTTGACCGACGATTTCTCCACCATCACTCGACGAGAAGTTGATCGGAGACCCACGTTAGAAGCGCCTACGCAAGAGCTACCCACGGCCAGGAGGTGGTTGAACTCGGCTCCCCCCATCACCTCGATTTGCATGAAAAACGCAGCGACTTCGAGCTCGATTTCCCGTTGATTCGTTGCTCCGTTTTCGATCATCTCCGTATGGATTTGAAGCTCTCGTCGTCCTCTACAACTTTGTAGTTGACGACTTTTGCTAATTGTTGATGTATTGAGAGGAAAATGAGGAAGAAGTTTCAAAATTTTCTGGCCATTGAATTAAAAGTGGCGGCTAAGGGCTGAAACCCTAGGGTTTTTGGAAAATAGAGAAAGTGAGGGACTTTTATAGAAAAATACGCGACACTATTCATCCCGGATTTTCCGAACTCCAAACGAAGCGTGTCGGCTAACGTGTCTAAGGTTTACCCCACGTTCCGAACGCAATGGAATATGTTTTGGAGGCTAATTCGGTCATCTGTGCGAGTTACGGAGAAAAACGATCGATTTAAAATTAAATCGGTTAATCAAATTTCTGTGCGTTTGGGCTCGCCCCGGACAAACGGTAAATCCGATTGACACGAAATTTGAAACCTTACAATAATATGACATTATAGATCCGATGAAACTAGTTTCGTCGAAATCCGGGACTTTTTGAAAAAATGACTATTTTCTCTCGTCGAATTAATATTAAAAACAATTCGATGCGTTTCGAGCTGCCACGATCAAACGATAACTCCGATTGCTACGAAAATTGAAATCCGATAATAACAAACTATTACGGATCCAATGGAATGAGTTTCGTTCAATTCTGAGACTGTTCGAAAAATGGCTATTTTTCAATCGATAATTAAATATTAAAATATTCAATTTTCACAAATTAACTTTAAATTCAATTTTAAAAGTTCTATAACATTACTATAACTCCAATATGATAAGATAAAATTTTACAAATCATTTTCAATCATATTCCACTCGATTTTCAATTATTTCTGAAATTTAACTTATTAAATTATCGATTTAATTGTCTAATTAAATCCAATATTCGAAAAATAAATTATTCGACTGTTTAATTTCAATATAAAATTCCCAATTTTAAATTATTAACTTTTAAATCAAATTTCAATTGTTCACAAATCCCATTTTTAATTTCACAGTAATTAACAATCTTTTACAATGCAGTTTTCCATTATAAATCCAATATAAAAGATTATATTAGATTCAGCGTTCAATTATATTGTAATTCAAATTCAAGTTATTTAATTCCAAATGAATTCTTTTATTTCGATTTACACTTTCATTATTGAATCAACCGTTTACTTATACATTATTATCAATAGTTTATAATTCATTTACTTTCATTTTCTTCAGCTATCATCTTATTTAAATTCACAGTAATATTAAATTACATTCATTTACGTTGATTTCCATATTATAACTTCAATATTAAATGTAACATTTATTTATTCTTTGTTTACAATCATTACATTCACTACAAGTTAACATCCATATTTAATTTACAAATAAGTTATTTCAGAATTCAGTTTTGTATTTTAACTTGTAATTCACATTTAACAACACAAAATTTTATTTCCTTCGGATTTTTATCCAAAATTTTCATTTTAATTCGTATTTTTAAAGTGTTAAAAATACGGGTCGTTACATTCTCCCCCACTTAAAACTTTTCATCCTCGAAAAGGAACGGAGAAGGGGAAACCATCATTTAGATATAATTCATTCAAAAATATTCTACTTATTTGCAAAATTTAGTTATAGGATTTTTTTTTTCACAAAATTTTCTAACTCCCGGCTTTTTGAAAAATTTCGGCAGCACCTCCTTTGCGCGGCTAGGACCGAAAAATTTCACAGTGGTAATAATTGCATGATATATATCTCATTACAAGAATGAGGCATTCCAAAACATGGGGAACACAATAATATACCACAACATAAACCGTAATCCGAGAACGTACCTTTTATTAAGCGTTTATAAGCATTTTAACTTACATTTTGCATTTAGCGCAGAAGCGAGCTCCACAAGCGAAGCGCAACCCCTTTGCTACCTACTAAAATGCTCAATAACCAAGTTAGAACCATGCATATAAAGATAGGTCGATATACTTAGCATAAACATCATACATATAACATGTTTAGCTTCAAAACTGAAATTCCAATTCCATGACAGCAAACGAATCTCAGTTTTGGTCACCTAAACTATAAAATTTGGTAATGGAATCTAAACAAAAGTTGTTTCATTCATTTCAGTCTTTCCGGAATGTCCAAAATCATTGAATTCGGACCTTCTGTTCAAAAGTTACGACCGTTTTACTAAATAGATACGCCTCAGCCTGGCAACGAATTGCGCAGGTCAGCGACGTTTGGTTACGTTTTTGACCTTCTAAACCACAGCAAAACACCAAATGCTTAAAACAAAAGTTTTATCTTAAGTTCTAAGCTTTCCATAAAGTGCAAGATCATCAAAATCCGATATACCAGTAAAAAGTTATGGCAACAATACTAAGAGTATATGCTACTGATTTTGCTTCCCTTTTACACAGGCCAGCGAGAAGATTCAAATTTTTAACTAAGTAAATGAAGGAATTTCTCAAGACAGTCTAAACAAAAGTCGTGCTACAGTTTCTAAGCTTTCCGAAAAGTCTAATATCGTAGAATTTCGTCTAGCCATTTAAAAGTTATGGTTGTTTTCGTTTCAGCATATATTGGACAATTTTGGATTTTTCAAAATTTCTTTTATTATTTCAAAGTACAAACCATCAAACTTCAAATTTCTTAAAGAAACAATCACAAACACAAAGTCTTTTATTTTCTTATTTATCCATGAAATAAGTTTACATTCGATTTGTTTCCGATTTATTCAAGTTTGTTTCATTCATAATTTAAATTCAAGTCAATTTGCTTCAATTTAATTTGAATTCAATTATATTTAATTTCACTTTGCTTCAAATTTGAATTTAATTATTTAAATTTTTTTTTATTCCATTTATTCAATTCCATTTACACTAATGAATTCTATTTAATCAATTACCATCCATCTAACAACCAATGCATATCAAACATTAACATCCATCCAAAATCTACACTAAATCAATTATACATTTCCAAGTCAAAATTTTAATTTCATACACTTCCAAGTTTATTGACATTTAGTTATATTCAACTTTAATTAGTTTCCATTTACAAATTTTATATTTCATTAATTTTAAATTTTATTCATTCACTTGTATATATCATTCATTTTACAGCTTAAATTTCTTTTATATTTACAACTATTAATAGATCTTCACATTTTATTATTCACTCTCACACTGGTATATTATTCCTCTACTTATCCTTATTAGCATTTTTAACTTTTTAAGTATTTGGTAAGTTATAGTTATGCAAATAGAATGTAGTTAAACAACATACAACCTCTTTTCATTCAAAGTTGAATTTTCAATTAATTAATTCTTAAGTCATTACTTAAATTTCACTATAATTTAATTTCACATTTACATTCACATATAGTATTTCCATTTTATATTAACATAATTGTGAATCACCTTTAAATGTCAATTTAAATTCCAATTATTTACTAACAATTTTATTTATATTTGCAAACCATTAATTAAATGCATATTTCATTATTCAAACCTATACTTGTATATTATCCAATTAACAATTCATATAACATTTTGAACTTCTTAAATATTTTGGTAAGTTATATCTATGCTATAGAATGAAATTTAATACTATGCGAGTTTTACAGTTTCAATTTTATTTTAAATTCATAATTTCCTAATTCTAAGGATTTCTACTTCAATTGATATTTCACTTAGCTCTTAGGTTCATTTCTCATTTCGCAATTCAGAAGTTCCGTAATGATTCAAGTATTAATTCATTTCAACCATTAAAAGAAAAATCATTAATTATTAAAGAACTCAAGAATTCCAATCCCGGTTTCATTTCAAATCAAGTTTTGAAATAATATATACTTATATAATTTATATATCAAATCATACTATAGAGAATACAAAATAAAATTTAATTTTAATCAAAACAGGGTTTAGAAAAACTATTAAGTGATCTCCCCCACTTGGACTCTCAAAAATAAACGTCGATGATGCGTGCACTCATCACCGAAATCATTCTCTAGTGTCAAGAGGGGAGTATAACACTTACTTCATTTGAAAATCCTTTGAAAACAATTTCTAATCGAATATACTATCATATAATACTTATATTATACATTTCAAATTTTTGTTAATAAATTTTCAAAACACCGGAATTTAAATTCTCCATCTTAATTTAAATTCATTTTTATTTTATTTTATTTACCATTTATATTCATTGTCAATCATATTTACAAGTTTCATTTCTTAAAATCATCCAATAGTCAATAGTTAGAAATATTGACTAATCAACAATAAACGATGATAATCTAATATTATCATCTCCTAACAACCAATACAATCAAAATTTATAAATTTTCAAGATAATTCTTTTGTATATAAAATATAATCCAAAACAATATTATGTTAATCTGTCCTATTCGAGTGTTTAGAAATTCCTATCGATGCCTTGGCGTCCCAAGTACCAACCAGAATTCATAAATACTCAACGGAACAAATTAACACAATATAAAATCATTTTTATATCAAAATTACAAATACGCTCTCTCATATACACTCAAACTCATTCATAAGGTTTAACACTATTTCAATGAGTTATTCCCCACTAGAGCCAAGGTAATCTAAACCAAAGCTCTGATACCAACTATAACGACCCGCATTTTTGACCATTTAAATCGACAATAAATCCATACATGTCGACTCAAACAATCCAAAATACAGATAGTTATTGGGGTAAATAAGAAATAGATAAGAAAGAATAGAAACAAACACGGAATCTCGCAGCGGAAGGAACAAAATATAATAATAAAATAACAGTTCATGAAGCTGTTAAATAATTAAATTTGATTATTATTATATATCATAAATCAGAGTTACATACATATCAGAGATAAAACAACAATGCAGCGGAAAAATAATATAGTAGTAGAATACAAATGATGTAATACCAAACTCCGTCTTCGTCCTCCAGAATATACCTTCAACCTAATCTGAAATGCTCAGGCTGACCCGAGCGTAATGAAAAGACAAAACACTCGAGTCAGGACTAAAATATCTCATGTAAGTCAAATCGAATAAGAAATATGAGTGTGACGGCGTCAGAGATGTTTACGGGGTTTGACATCTCCTATCCAGTGTTAACGTGAGTGCAATAACTTAAGAGATGTTACGGGATTTTCCATCTCTCAAGGATCCGTTAAACTATCTACTATGTAGTACAATACGCTATTATAATATGTCTACATTAAAGTAAAAGTATTAAAATAGCGTTAATCCATGGCCCATTCCACCCTTAACACATTTTTATTCCCAAAAGCATATACAAGACCGTAGTTTCCCCAAAACCGGAAGTCACCAGAGGGCAATCCATATACTAAAGGTACAAACCAAAACGTAGTGGTCGCAAATAGGATAATCAGTATGACAAGGTACATGAGGCGATACCAACTAGGATACTAGTAGTTGCGTCATCCGGACTGATGTTGGGCATAGCAGCTACTACCCCAACACCGCGAAACAACACTCCCATAATCGAGGGGTGCACCCAAATCGAATCACAAAAGTAATAGATATGGTAACGAAGAAGTGTGTCCGCTAGAGGTGGCGAACCTCAATGGCCCGGCAGGGCTCCTGTTTTAGTCATGTCAGGTGTCATCCAAAATCGTTCTCTTTCTTCAGTCAACGAGTTCACCAAAACCATCCACTTCATTCTGGATCAACACTCCGCATGTATTAGTTATTAAAGTGGTTTTCGGTATCGACAGAGAGTATGTCCATATTCGATCCTGGTCTCTTTAATAACTACGTATTATTACACCGGTGGCTCTTTTACATTTCAAATCGATTCATAATTGATATCAAAATATCATATTCGCTTCAAAATCAAATCCATTCAAATATCATCATATCTATTCAAGATGTAAGATTCCGTTTCAAAATCATTTTTCGCCTCAATATCTCATTTCGATTTCAAAATCATTTTCGCCTCAATATCTCATTTCGATTTCAAAATCATTTTTCAACTCGATTTAGCTTCTCAATAAACCATTTCAAATTATCAATTTCAAACACATATTTGAACCACAAAATAAACAATTTCACTTTCAATATATTTCGAAACTTTAAATATTTCACATTTCAAAACAGCTCATATATTTATATAAGAATATAAGATTCGCTTTAAAACCATTTCGTATTCAAATTAGAATATACTTCAAATTAAACATCCGTATTAAGTAGTATACTTAATTTCTGGAACAGATTCCAAATTAATAAACTTAGATTAACATTGGGATTTCAAGAATTCATTTAAGTATTACATTCCAAATCAATTTCAGTTCAAATTCTATTCAAATCAATTTTATCTTCAAATTTAATTCAATAGTTTCAATTTAGTCCAATTCATAAATTTCTTTGAATTTCAATTAAATTCCAAATTAATTAAATCTCAATTTCAAATTAATTTTCAATTCCAAACTCAAACTTGAAATATCATTTCATATAAATTTTCTTAGAAATATTCAGAGTTCGATTAAAAGTCCAATCTTTTAAAACAAATCAACTTTCGAAAATTTACGTCGTATTTCAATCTTTTTCTTAAAAATCTAAACTTCGAATAATTAAACAATTTCATTTACCAAGTTTAAATTCCAACATCTCGAGCTTCAATTCAAAATAATTCAATTTCCATAAATTGGATTTTATTCCAAAAAAATCAATTCATTTAAATAATTTCAAAACAACTTTTAAAATTATTTAATTTAACCAACTCGGTGTCCGTATATAATTTTCTAACCTATGGCCAAGTGGATAATTATTTCAATTTTAATTTCAAGGATGGATATATATATCATTTCAATCCAAATAGATGTCATAGGTATATCATTTCAACCTATTCCTTAATTTATTCGAAATGATTCAGTTTACAGTTTTATATGCAATAGACAATATACATGATGATAGCATGATATATCAAAATAAATAAACAACCAATATCGACCAATAGCATCCATCACAACCAATTAACCATAAAGCCAATAACATTCACAACAATTTTATAATTATCAATATCGAGTAATATACTGCCAATTTAAATTTAAATTTATTTTAACGGTCAATTTAAATTCTATCAATTAATTCATATATCAATACGGATGATAATTAAACCTACCAAACAACAGCCAATAAATTTCATATCACTTCAGAATATAAATTTAACTAATAAAAGTTATTTTAGTCAATTGTGAGCGTATAAACACTCACCTTGATTTTCTGTTGTCGCCGTTACGTTCTGGTTTGGAACTAAAACTGGACGACGCCCAACTTTAGCCTAAATTTCCACCGTCTCCAAATCCATCCAAACCAGTTTCATTTCGAAGCTCTCGTCATTACGATCGCAACGCAAAAAGTTTCGTTCCAATCGGACCTCGTATGAAAAGGTTATGCTATTTTAAAGTTTACACGAATTTAAATAAACAATTTCAGCTTTTAATTTAAATTTCAAATCCTACTTTCAATCTCAGCCCTCCATTTTCTCTACTGCAGATCTGGGCGCTTCCTTCCATCTTCTCCAAAACGTGAAAAGCACGTACAATCTCAACCCATTCCTTCCAACCTTTGACCGACGATTTCTCCACCATCACTCGACGAGAAGTTGATCGGAGACCCACGTTAGAAGCGCCTACGCAAGAGCTACCCACGGCCAGGAGGTGGTTGAACTCGGCTCCCCCCATCACCTCGATTTGCGTGAAAAACGCAGCGACTTCGAGCTCGATTTCCCGTTGATTCGTTGCTCCGTTTTCGATCATCTCCGTATGGATTTGAAGCTCTCGTCGTCCTCTACAACTTTGTAGTTGACGACTTTTGCTAATTGTTTATGGATTGAGAGGAAAATGAGGAAGAAGTTTCGAAATTTTCTGGCCATTGAATTAAAAGTGGCGGCTAAGGGCTGAAACCCTAGGGTTTTTGGAAAATAGAGAAAGTGAGGGACTTTTATAGAAAAATACGCGACACTATTCATCCCGGATTTTCCGAACTCCAAACGAAGCGTGTCGGCTGACATTTCTAAGGTTTACCCCACGTTCCGAACGCAATGGAATATGTTTCAGAGGCTAATTCGGTCATCTGTGCGAGTTACGGAGAAAAACGATCGATTTAAAATTAAATCGGTTAATCAAATTTCTGTGCGTTTGGGCTCGCCCCGGACAAACGGTAAATCCGATTGACACGAAATTTGAAACCTTACAATAATATGACATTATAGATCCGATGAAACTAGTTTCGTCGAAATCCGAGACTTTTTGAAAAAATGACTATTTTCTCTCACCGAATTAATATTAAAAACAATTCGATGCGTTTCGAGCTGCCACGATCAAACGATAACTCCGATTGCTATGAAAATTGAAATCCGATAATAACAAACTATTATGGATCTAATGGAATGAGTTTCGTTCAATTCTGAGACTGTTCGAAAAATGGCTATTTTTCAATCGATAATTAAATATTAAAATATTCAATTTTCACAAATTAACTTTAAATTCAATTTTAAAAGTTCTATAACATTACTATAACTCCAATATGATAAGATAAAATTTTACAAATCATTTTCAATCATATTCCACTCGATTTTCAATTATTTCTGAAATTTAACTTATTAAATTATCGATTTAATTGTCTAATTAAATCCAATATTCGAAAAATAAATTATTCGACTGTTTAATTTCAATATAAAATTCCCAATTTTAAATTATTAACTTTTAAATCAAATTTCAATTGTTCACAAATCCCATTTTTAATTTCACAGTAATTAACAATCTTTTACAATGCAGTTTTCCATTATAAATCCAATATAAAAGATTATATTAGATTCAGCGTTCAATTATATTGTAATTCAAATTCAAGTTATTTAATTCCAAATGAATTCTTTTATTTCGATTTACACTTTCATTATTGAATCAACCATTTACTTATACATTATTATCAATAGTTTATAATTCATTTACTTTCATTTTCTTCAGCTATAATCTTATTTAAATTCACAGTAATATTAAATTACATTCATTTACGTTGATTTCCATATTATAACTTCAATATTAAATGTAACATTTATTTATTCTTTGTTTACAATCATTACATTCACTACAAGTTAACATCCATATTTAATTTACAAATAAGTTATTTCAGAATTCAGTTTTGTATTTTAACTTGTAATTCACATTTAACAACACAAAATTTTATTTCCTTCGGATTTTTATCCAAAATTTTCATTTTAATTCGTATTTTTAAAGTGTTAAAAATATGGGTCATTACACATGTGGTTCATCGATAGACATGAATTCATGAGCATATCATCCACATACACTTCCATGGCCCATTTGAACTGGTTCTTAACATGGAATTCATCAATCTTTGGTAAGTGGCTCTAGCATTCTTCAAACCGAATGGCATCAATCCATTATAAAACTCATGTGCTATTGATCCAAAACGTGCGTCAGTTCTTGTTATAGCCGAAGTAAGCATCCATGAAAGAAAGTAACTCCTGTTCGGCAGTCCCATTTACCAACTGATTGATTTTGGGAAACTGGTGATAGAGTTGGGTGTATGCCCCTATGGGCAATTATGCAATTTGTTACATATATTTAACTCGATAACCAATCTTGTTTGAAAATAAAAGTTGTTTTCTTTCTAATATATACTTGATATAATGTGTTATTAATTAATTTAATTAAAAGTATATTTAATAGAAAATCCATAAATGGTATGTTTTGTGATAGTAATTACAAAGAGTTGTAACCATGAGTAATTTATCATCATGAAAATAGATGTACCATATTTATTATTCCAGTTTAAAATGCATCGAGACTAGATATCGATACATCCATTAAGACCGAAGTATGTAATGCTCTCTAAATATTAGGCGGTGTATTACACATAGCTGCTAGGGGCATCAAGGGGTTACATACTGATAGTTGTTGGATAACTATGCAATGAGTTACTTGATAGTTTTCTGTTGGTTAACATAACTAAGGTCAAACAAAAAATATCAATGTGATAAAATTACACGGTTCTCTTGATTTGAGATACTATTCATCTTCAATGTGGAAGCTTCGCTTCGATTATAGTTAAATCGTGGAATGGCATCCATTGAATGGTAATAGTTCGGTCGAGTGGAAGCATTGGAAGTGAAACACTATTTAAGAGAGGATTCGTCTCCTCGGTTATATGAGGTTAGTACCACGGTCAATTGAAGTCAACTCAAAGTCAAAGCCTTTGGCCGGAGTAGTATGATTAATAATTATTATTTTTATTGAACCAAGAACTTTGTGTTTGGACTATAGTGTTGAGTATGGACAAAATTGGAATTTTGACCATTACCAAATTCAATAACTCCAAAGTGATATCGTTTTGACGAAGAGAATTGGTGTAAACAATTGTCACTACCGGGTAACACTTAACAATGTAAAATTGAATTTTACTGAAACCAAGTAAGTGATAAATTTGGTCAGAATGTCACACCAGATGTTAAGTGATGTGTGAACATTATATTCAAATGGTTCAATATTAATCATTGACCAAATTTACATTTAAGAGTCACACAACTGAAATGTCAAATACTCCTATTACCACTTGATTTAATTAATTTGTAATTATTATAAATTAATTAATATTTATGAAATATTAATTATAAAATTTTGTTTGATGTATAATGAATAATATTAAATAGTATGCATATAATAGTTATATAAACACTAATTTATATTCGATATCGATATGCGTTCAAATTGGATTTAAATGCAATAAATACTGTTCGGGCTTCAAATGAATTAAGGCCCAAATGTGGCATGTTAATTTCGATTATGATAGGGACATAGAGGCTGGCTAGGAGGGAGGAATTTTGAATGCTTAAAAGAAAGGAACAGGTAAGAGAAATTAAGGATCTTGATTCTACTTTTGCTGTCTAGCCTCTCCCTTATATAGACGTCTTAACCCTTACTTTAGATGAGATCTTTTTGTTGACTCCATCCTCTTCATTGCTGGTTGGACACTCCCCCTTCCTCTCCAAATATTCAAGCAATATAAATATGAATTAAAATCAAACAATCGCCGATGAAAAGGAAATTTAGAAGCTTGCAACTTCAGGATTGGAATTCGATTCAAGGAACTCGCTTCTTCGTTTCAACGTGCGAGCATAAGGCTTTGGTGAAAGGTATTCTTCTAGTTTACTATTATTTAATAATTTTTATATGATTATTATTCTATATGTTATTTTGTTAAAAATATCACGAATTGGTATATCAATGGATTGTCATTTGCTAATGGTTATATATATATATAAGTGTATATGTATTAAAAAAATATGCATATTTGTTTATACATGCTCTCGGCATGAAATAAAAAAATTATTTTTGAAATTTCAAATAATAGTATATTATATGGATTTAAGCATCAAATCTAATTTTAAAAAATCAACACTATATAATATTTACATTTTAAAACTTAAAAAAAATAATTTTGTTAGTATGGTTTTCGGCAATAAAAAAAGTTATTTTTTTCAAACATTTACTGTATATATATACTATTATTTAATTCAAAATTGCTTATGTAAACAAAATGTGTCTGTGTATTTAAAAATAATATAAAAATTCTAGAAAAGTTTTCTATAATATACAATATACATTATGGTTTCAAAAATAATTTTATTATTATTTCTTAATGGTTCATTACTTAATTATTTAGATAATAAAATAAAGGAGGGAAGCATTTCTGATATAATCTTGAAATGTGAATCATTTATCAAATTAAATATTTAAAATAAAGGGGTAAATTCTTTATTTAAGGCATGGGAATGTAACTGAAGCATAACCCAAGTTATAAATGAAATATGTGCTTAAACATATTTTCTGTGAAACAGGGGGAAATTAAATAAAATAAATAATTATATACATATACACATGTATATTTTCTGTGAGAAGAAATATATTGAAACTGAGCAAGAAAATAATGATAACATTAAAATATCATGAAATATAAAATAAGTAAGTACAGTATGTATGGGCAAAAATAGGAAAATGGGGATTCCCATAAATAAACAAAGGTGCTTGGTCACACCTTTAACATGGTTTAGGTAGACTGGCCATTTCCTGGAAAAGTAGGAAAAAGAAAATGTTGCTTTTAACAAAAGAAATATGGCCAGGGTAATTGAAAATGGGAATGTTAAAATATAAATGCAAAATGCATGATATTGGTCAGGACAAAAATGGAATTTTGTTTGATAAAACCCTAGTAAAATGCTTATAAATGAGTAGTTGAAGCCAGGAGAATTAGTTTACCCGAGATACTTAAAATAAGAAAGAAAACATCTAGAGGAGAAGGAGAAAATAATAATCAGGGATTTTCTGGATTTAACTGGAAGGAGATATTTAGGTGAGTAACCTCACCAAATTCATGGCATTAAGACCTGAGATGAGGCAGCCAATTCTAATGTTGTTAATTGCTTATTTTAGTTTTGTTGAATATGGTTTTATCAATGTTCTTTGATGTTTTTGGGTCTGTCATGATTTTATTATGGATGTTTTGGGTGATCTTTGATCTATTGTGATGTTTGTTTTTGGACGTGCAACTTACTGTTTCATTACACCCAGAAAAGTTAAAGCATAAAACCTTAAAATCAAGGCAAGAATACTCACAACTAATCTGGATCTATGGCATGAAAAATTTTTATAGGAGAAAACATTATGAGCTGCATTATACTATGTATAAGTGCTGAGGCTTAGAAAAGTGTATTAGGGGTGTACTTGAGTGCTGAACCCCTGATAAAAAAAGAGATAATAAAACCCACAAGTTAAAATTTGTGGTTAAGCTAGATGTTGAATCCGGTTCAACCATAATTACTTGCAGATCAAAATAAACCTAACCTGCCATATCTCTATTTATAGTTGTAAAGATTCTTGTATGGATTTAAGACCCAGATATCTCCTGACAACATCATTAAAAATAATTATTTATTTGTTTCTGGAAATCATGCTTACAAGATGTATGGGATGCTTTCATGTATGCAGTGGCATTTTCATCTAAATATCTGATGATAAAATCAAAAAAATGCTTCTAGTAAATAAACTAGGGATAATGAGCCAAGAAGGCTGCTGGAATGCTTGTTATATTTGAAGTATGCAAGTTGGCACATGGTTTGTTTAAGCCCTGAGATCTTTGTGCAATAATGTGAATTAATTTATTGCAATGTTTCCCAGTGATTCCTTAATAGCAGATGAGCTGAAACATATATTGACATGTATATACTTATAGGTAACTCCTAAACCAGGAAGCAAAAGATATGAGTGTTACTTAGATTTGTTGAAATGGAAACATGTCTACTCCAGAGCATCTAAGTACTGTAGATTGTTATAAATGAATGTATGATTATGATTGTGCAATTAGTAGACTTGTGAAGTTAAAACACTTGCATGACAGTCTAACCTGGAACATAGAATATAGCTGTTTTGATAAGTTACTCAAGTAACTGGCTAAAACTTATGCATTATTCAATTGCTTAATATCATGAATATGATGATGTTATTCATACCAGATCATAGATCTGACCCTTGTTTGCTCATGGCATATGGGGGTGTCTCATTTTAAAAATGAGGCAGTCACTAATGCTCTTTCAGGTAATGTTGGAACTAAGTAGAAAATGAAGTTATGGCTAATGAGAAGGAGTGAATGAACATGCTAGCTAGTTTTAATAAGAGCCTATGATGATTTTATCTGCATGTATATATGAGAGAATTATGTTTGAATATGTAATGAACTTCCTTTGTTTGATTAAATCAGTTGTTAGTCAGTTGATTTTGTTATGTGGTAGAATTTGAAAATCTGAAGAAGAAGAAGTGTATTTACATTTAAGTAAGTAATCTTCATACAAAATTTATAACCTGATGTAGCCAGGTTTGAATCATTTAAAGTCACTGAGCTTTGAAGTAAAAACCTGAATTCAAATTTGAAGTGTATTTCAGACATTTAGTTGTTTTATTAAATTATTTTGCAAAAGAACTCAAGCTCATTTGTGTGTGTTGCTTTAAGAAATGAATTTTTCTGAAGAAAGCTTTTAGCACTTGGTAACTGAATAACATATCAATTACCATGATCAAGTGTTTGGTTAGCATAGCCATATGGTTCAACCAGCTCCAAAAGAATGGGGTCTTGGTTGAGCATGTTGGTCTGCAATTTAAGAACAAAAAGTATTTAACATCCTTTTGTTAAATGCTATGTTAAAATCTTCTTCAAATGTTAAATGACAAACATGCATTTAAAACTGATTGGTATTATTATTTCAAGAAGAATTTTGAATCCAAAATCTGGTTCACTTGAAACAAAATGGTTGTTCTTTTTTTTTTGAAAAAAATAAACATTTTTAAAGTCCAGTACCTTTATTATAAAAAACTTAGAAATCAGTAACATAAATGAATTGCTTATGTTATGTCAAATTGTAGAAGTAAAGAATAAGAGAGGCTTCAAAGAAAATATATAAATTGAAAATGATAAATGCAGATATCATTTCCTGGTACTTAGGCAAATAACAAACATTTGAGCTATGCAAAAATAAATAAATAAATAAATGAACTCTAGTATTCTAAGATTATCAAAAAAAATGGCTAACATAATCAAATCCAAGTATAAATAAATATGAACAAAATCCACTTTTATGGAATAAATATCAAAGAACATGGGAATTCAAATTATGAGCAGGTCCATTTCAAATTCAAATCAGACAGACTAGCTCTTGTCAAAAAAAATATAAATAAAAATAATATACTCTGATTTTAAACAAGAGGAACACATATATCATCATATGTATGTGTATATTTCTATGACTGAACTGATATGTCTATATTGGTAGAAAATTTAAATCCAGAACACATTGTTTGAAAAAAAATGACCCTGAGAAATCTAAACAAAGTTCAATTGAGCAAGTTAAAAAAATCCTTGTGAAATTAAAGGTAAAATAAGAGGGTCATTTCATTTGGTATCAGAGCTAATGTTTGCATTAATTACTAAGTATCATAGAAATGTATTATGTCTGTTTGTTTTGGATGAAATAAATTTAGATAGGAAAATATTAGCTATAGAAAATATTCAGAGTGTACTAATACCCTCTGCCTAATACTTAGTGACCAGACCATGGTAGGAAGAGGATCTCATCACAATGCAAGACCCAGTGCACCACAAATGCTTGATATGCAAGAATTTGTAAGGGTTTTAAGAGATGGAATTGGGCATAGACCTGAGAACCCACATGAGGAGCTTTCAAAACTACTGAAGGCCTACACCAATTTGGGAGGCAGAAGTTTTGAAGGGACTGAGAATGTGATGGAAATTCAAGCATGGTTGAGAACACTGGATAGAATTTTCAATGACATGCAGCTAGATGATCAGAGGAAGAGGCAAGTAGCTTCAAGACAACTGAAAGGAGTAGCATTTAGCTGGTAGGAGGTGATCATAGCTGGAAGAAATGAAAATGAAATCACTTGGAATCAGTTCAAGGAGATGTTGGAGGCAAGATTTGTACCAGCATCAGCCAAGACCACTTTGCTTGAAGAATTTATCAGACTTAGGCAGGGAACTTTGAATGTCACTGAGTACACTCAAAAGTTTGAAGGGCTATCTAAGTATGGAGCAATGCTAGTGGCAGATGAAGCATCCAAAAATGATAGGTATATAAAAGGTCTGAACCCAGGACTTAGCAGAGCTATGCTACCATATGCAGATAGGACTTTTGATCAAGTAATAGATCTGGCATTGAAATTGGAACAGCATGACAAGGAAAGAGAGAAATATAGGAATTTTAAGAGCAACAACAACAAGAAGAATAAGGGAAGATATCACCCTTATGATAAAAAGAAGGAGGAGACAGACAACAAGAAGGACAAAGACACTAAAGCTAATGATGCTAAGAAGAAGTTGGTTTGCCATCATTGTGGTAAAGAAGAACATATCAAACCAAGATGCCCAGAGTTAAAAGGAGGAGCCTTCAAATGCTACCTATGTGGGAAAGAGGGGCATATGAAAAGGAACTGTCCTGAGTATAAACAGCAGGGGAAATTGGCAACTTTGGAAGGCAAAGGCAAATCTACAGTGAAAATTGATGCTGAAAATCATGGCCAAGTGGAAGGTACACTACTCATCTGTGCCATACCCATAGCAGTAGTATATGATACTGGAGCAACTCACTCTTTAATTTCTTATGAAATAGTTAAAATGTTAAAATTAAACTGCATATTGGTTGAAACCCCATTGCTTGTACAAAGTCCCCTAGGGAGTTCTAGTCTTTTAAACATGATTTGTGTGGATGTGGAGTTAAACATAGGAGGAAATATTTTTATTTCCAATTTATATGTTTTAAATTACCCAAATATAGGTGTTATATTGGGGGTAGACTGGTTAAGGCAATTTAAAGCCATAATTAATTTAGACTCATCCACCATATCATTACAAAATTCTAGAGGCCAGAGGATCACAGTTTATGTGAAGTAGCTAAGGAAGGGAAATTATATCATTTAGTTAATTCAGAAAAAGATTTCAGTGAACTAACCATTGAAGAAATTCCCATAGTCAATGAATACTTGGATGTGTTTGGTGAAGTTAAGGGTGTTCCACACCACAGACCAGTTGAGTTTCAAATCAATCTCGTTCCAGGAGCAAGTCCAATAATCAAGAAACCCACTAGAATGGGGCCAAGTGAATTAAAGGAATTAAAAAGTCAGTTAGAAGAATTAGAAGGCAAAGGATTTATAAGGCTAAGTAATTCATGCTGGGGTGCTCCAGTAGTGTTTGTAAGAAAACATGATGGAACTTTGAGAATGTGCATAGATTACAGAGAACTAAATAAAGTAACCATCAAGAACAAATACCCATTGCCTCGAATAGATGATCTCTTTGACCAACTCAGTGAAGCTAAAATATTTTCTAGATTAGACTTAGCATCAGGATTTCATCAAATGAAGGTTGAAGACTCAAGTGTTAAGTATACTGCATTTAACACTAGATATGGCTTATATGAATTTATGGTTATGCCATTTGGCATGACAAATGCTCCTTCATATTTTGTTGATTTAATGAATAGAATATTCAGAGATTATTTAGACAAGTTTGTACTGATTTTTATTGATGACATTTTGATTTATTCCAAAACAGTGGAAGAGCAAAAATATCATTTGCATTTAGTTTTGTCAAGATTAAGAGAAAATGATTTAAAGGCAAAATTTTCAAAATGTGCATTTTGGAAAGAAGTACATTTTCTTGGTCATGTTATCTCTGCCAAAGGGATTTCAGTAAACCCCAATAAGGTAGTAGCTATCCAATCATGGAAAAGGCTTAGCACAGTAAGTGAGGTGAGATCATTTATGGGGATGGCAGGATATTATAGGAGATTTATAAAAGATTTTTCAAAAATATCATCACCACTTACCAATTTAACTAGAAAGAACCAAGCGTTTGTATGGACAGAAAAATGTGAGCAAGCTTTTATCAAAATAAAAGGAGCTTTAATTAATGCACCAGTATTGAGGGTGCCAGAGGGAAATGAAAACTTAAATGTGTATACTGATGCAAGTGGCTCTGGGCTAGGGGCTATGTTGATGCATCAAGACCAGGTGGTAGCCTATGCATCTAGGCAATTAAAGCCACATGAAACAAGATATGCAACCCATGATCTTGAACTAGCAGCAGTTGTGTATGCCTTGAAACTCTGGAGACATTATTTGTTGGGTGCCAAATTTATCTTGTACACTGATCATAAAGCACTGAAATATTTATTCTCACAAAAAGATTTGAATATGAGGCAACATAGATGGGTGGAGTTCCTAGCTGCCTATGATCTAGATATACTTTATACACCAGGTAAGGCAAATAAAGTTGCAGATGCCTTGAGTAGACAACATGCTAAAGTAGCCATGTTGATGATGGAAGAGTTTAAGGATTTGTCTATACTTACTGATTTGGAAATTGAAGC
This sequence comes from Allium fistulosum, assembly GCA_030737815.1. Classification (NCBI taxonomy): domain Eukaryota; kingdom Viridiplantae; phylum Streptophyta; class Magnoliopsida; order Asparagales; family Amaryllidaceae; genus Allium; species Allium fistulosum. The sequence goes on along the minus strand of CM060903.1, from coordinate 516,909,817 downwards.
AAACAGTGAGGTACAAATGGTACCAATTGAAGAAGATGAAAGTAGAGGGAAATTGAGTATGGTATCTCTGCAATCAGATTTACTTCTTAAGGTTGGAAAAATGTAGGAACAAGACCTAAACTTATTGGAAAAGAAAATGCTCTTATCAAAAGGGGAAGAAGTAGTAAATTATCAAGTAAATAAAAATGGTTATTTAAGGAACAAAAATAGGATATGTGTTCCAGAAAATATAGAATTGAAGGAGGAAATATTAAATGAATACCATAGGAGTAAGTACTCCATACACCCAGGCAGTACCAAGATGTATCAAAATTTGAAAAGAAATCTATGGTGGAAGGGAATGAAGTCAGATGTGGCCAAACATGTTGCAAAGTGTATGACTTGCCAACAAGTCAAGGCAAAGACACAAAGGCCATCAGGACTGTTGCAATCCCTTAGTATATCACAGTGGAAGTGGGAGGATATATCTATGGATTTCATAGATGGTCTGCCTAGACTAAGAGAGGAAACACAAGTATATGGGTAATAGTGGATAGGCTAACTAAAGTAGCACATTTTATCCCAGTCAAATCAGAAAGAAATGCTCCAAAATTGGCTCAAATATTCATGAAAGAGGTGGTAAGATTGCATGGCATACCCAAAACCATTGTGAGTGATAGGGATACCATCTTCACCTCAAGGTTTTGGAAAAGTTTTCAATAGGCCATGGGGAGTGAATTGTGCTTAAGCACTGCCTACCATCCACAATCAGATGGACAAGCTGAGGTGGTGAACAAAGTCTTAGAGGACTTGTTGAGAGCATGTGCACTGGACTTTGGAGGCAACTGGGAAGACCACCTCCATTTAGCTGAATTCACATACAATAACAGTTATCAAAGCACCATAGGGATGGCACCATTTGAAGCCTTATATGGCAAGCCATGTTTATCACCTATATGATGGGTAGAGACAGGAGAAAGGGCTGTTCTAGGACCTGAATATGTAAAAGAAACTACAGAGAAAATTGGGTTAATAAGAAAAAGAATAGCAACAGCTCAAGATAGGCAAAAGAAATTTGCAGACAGGAAGAGAAAGCAGGTGGAATATGAAGTGGGAGACTTTGTTTTCATCAAGATTTCACCTATGAAGAAGGTCTTGAGATTTGGTAAGAAAGGTAAGCTCACACCAAGGTATGTTGGACCCTATAAAATTCTGGAAAGAATAGGTTCTTTGGCATACAAATTGGAATTACCAGAGGAAATGAAAGCAATGCATAATGTTTTTCATGTGTCACAACTTAGAAGGTGGGTACATGATAAAGAAGAAATTCTGGAAAAGCCTACCCAAATTCAAATAAATCCTAATATGGTTTATGAAAATGAACCAGTGGGGATTTTAGCTAAAGAAGAAAAGAAATTGAGGAGCAAAACTTTGAAACTAGTGAAGGTCCAATGGAGTGTTGATCCTAATGATTGTACATGGGAGCTAGAAGATAAGATTAGGATGGATTACCCTAAGCTTTTTGCAAATTAAAGGTAATTTTTAATTTCTGAAAAATTTAATATGCATGGTTGATATGATTGAATATGTTTGTTTATGCATATGTTTAATAACTTTTTCTAAAGTCAGTGAATGCTTGTTACAAGTACTAAGAAAAAAAATTGTGAGGACACAATTTCTAAAAGGAGGGGTGAATGAAATGCCCCAAAAGTTTTGAGGGAAAAATTAAAACAATTCAGTTTTTTAAAATATATATATATATATATATATATATATATATATTGGATCAAATGTTGATGGAGTTTCTGAATTGAATGATGTGTAGGGATATGTGTGCACGTGCACACTGGAAAGGGCACAAGGGAGAAATTTAAAAAAATTCTAAAAATAATAATAATAATATAATGATGATAATAAAATAAATAAACAAAGGAGGGAAGCATTTCAGATATAATCTTGAAATGTGAATCATTGATCAAATTAAATATTTAAAATAAAGGGGTAAATTCTTTATTTAAGGCATGGGAATGTAACTGAAGCATAACCCAAGTTAAAAATGAAATATGTGCTTAAACATATTTTCTGTGAAACATGGGGAAATTAAATAAAATAAATAATTATATACCTATACACATGTATATTTTCTGTGCGAAGATATATATTGAAACTGAGCAAAAAAATAATGATAACATTAAAATAGCATGAAATATAAAATAAGTAAGTACAGTATGTATGGGCAAAAATAGGAAAATGGGGATTCCCATAAATAAACAAAGGTGCCTGGTCACACCTTTAACATGGTTTAGGTAGACTGGCCATTTCCTGGAAAAGTAGGAAAAAGAAAATGTTGCTTTTAACAAAAGAAATATGGCCGGGGTAACTGAAAATGAGAATATTAAAATATAAATGCAAAATGCATGATATTGGTCAGGACAAAAATGGAATTTTGTTTGATAAAACCCTAGTAAAATGCTTATAAATGAGTAGTTGAAGCCAGGGGAATTAGTTTACCCGAGATACTTAAAATAAGAAAGAAAACATCTAGAGGGGAAGGAGAAAATAATACTCAGGGATTTTCTGGATTTAACTGGAAGGAGATATTTAGGTGAGTAACCTCACCAAATTCATGGCATTAAGACCTGAGATGAGGCAGGCAATTCTAATGTTGTTAATTGCTTATTTTAGTTTTGTTGAATATGGTTTTATCAATGTTCTTTGATGTTTTTGGGTCTGTCATGATTTTATTATGGATGTTTTGGGTGATCTTTGATCTATTGTGATGTTTGTTTTTGGATGTGCAACTTACTGTTTCATTACACCCAGAAAAGTTAAAGCATAAAACCTTAAAATCAAGGCAAGAATACTCACAACTAATCTGGATCTATGGCATGAAATTTTTTTATAGGAGAAAACATTATGAGCTGCATTATACTATGTATAAGTGTCGAGGCTTAGAAAATTGTATTAGGGGTGTACTTGAGTGCTGAACCCCTGATAAAAAAAAAGAGATAATAAAACCCACAAGTTAAAATTTATGGTTAAGCTAGATGTTGAATCTGGTTCAACCATAATTACTTGCAGATCAAAATAAACCAAACCTGCCATATCTCTATTTATAGTTGTAAAGATTCTTGTATGGATTTAAGACCCAGATATCTCCTGACAACATCATTAAAAATAATTATTTATTTGTTTCTGGAAATCATGCTTACAAGATGTATGGGATGCTTTCATGTATGCAGTGGTATTTTCATCTAAATATCTGATGATAAAATCAAACAAATGCTTCTAGTAAATAAACTAGGGATAATGAGCCAAGAAGGCTGCTGGAATGCTGTTATATTTGAAGTATGCAAGTTGGCACATGGTTTGTTTAAGCCCTGAGATCTTTGTGCAATAATGTGAATTAATTTATTGCAATGTGTCCCAGTGATTCCTTAATAGCAGATGAGGCTGAAACATAAATTGACATGTATATACTTATAGGCAACTCCTAAACCAGGAAGCAAAAGATATGAGTGTTACTTAGATTTGTTGAAATGGAAACATGTCTACTCTAGAGCATCTAAGTACTGTAGATTGTTATAAATGAATGTATGATTATGATTGTGCAATTAGTAGACTTGTGAAGTTAATACACTTGCATGATAGTCTAACCTGGAACATAGAATATAGCTGCTTTGATAAGTTACTCAAGTAACTGGCTAAAACTTATGCATCATTCAATTGCTTAATATCATGAATATGATGATGTTATTCATACCAGATCATAGATCTGACCCTTGTTTGCTCATGGCATATGGGGGTGTCTCATTTTAAAAATGAGGCAGTCACTAATGCTCTTTCAGGTAATGCTGGAACTAAGTAGAAAATGAAGTTATGGCTAATGAGAAGGAGTGAATGAACATGATAGCTAGTTTTAATAAGAGCCTATGATGATTTTATCTGCATGTATTTATGAGAGAATTATGTTTGAATATGTAATGAACTTCCTTTGTTTGATTAAATCAGTTGTTAGTCAGTTGATTTTGTTATGTGGTAGAATTTGAAAATCTGAAGAAGAAGTGTATTTACATTTAAGTAATCTTCATACAAAATTTATAACCTGATGTAGCCAGGTTTGAATCATTTAAAGTCACTGAGCTTTGAAGTAAAAACCTGAATTCAAATTTGAAGTGTATTTCAGACATTTAGTTGTTTTATTAAATTATTTTGCAAAAGAACTCAAGCTCATTTGTGTGTGTTGCTTTAAGAAATGAATTTTTCTGAAGAAAGCTTTTAGCACTTGGTAATTGAATAACATTTCAATTACCATGATCAAGTGTTTGGTTAGCATAGCCATATGGTTCAACCAGCTCCAAAAGAATAGGGTCTTGGTTGAGCATGTTGGTCTGCAATTTAAGAACAAAAAGTATTTAACATCCTTTTGTTAAATGCTATGTTAAAATCTTCTTCAAATGTTAAATGATAAACATGCATTTAAAAATGATTGGTATTATTATTTCAGGAAGAATTTTGAATCCAAAATCTGGTTCACTTGAAACAAAATGGTTGTTCTTTTTTTTTAAAAAAAAATAAACATTTTTAAAGTCCAGTACCTTTATTATAGAAAACTTAGAAATCAGTAACATAAATGAATTGCTTATGTTATGTCAAATTGTAGAAGTAAAGAATAAGAGAGGCTTCAAAGAGAATATATAAATTGAAAATGATAAATGTAGATATCATTTCTTGGTACTTAGGCAAATAACAAACATTTGAGCTATGCAAAAATAAATAAATAAATAAATGAACTCTAGTGTTCTAAGATTATCTAAAAAAATGGCTAACATAATCAAATCCAAGTATAAATAAATATGAACAAAATCCACTTTTATGGAATAAATATCAAAGAACATGGGAATTCAAATTATGAGTAGGTCCATTTCAAATTCAAATCAGACAGACTGGCTCTTGTCAAAAAAAATAAAAAAAAATAATATACTCTGATTTTAAACAAGAGGAACACATATATCATCATATGCATGTGTATATTTCTATGACTGAACTGATTTCTATATTGGTAGAAAATTTAAATCTAGAACACGTTGTTTGAAAAGAAAAATGACCCTGAGAAATCTAAACAAAGTTCAATTGAGCAAGTAAAAAAAAAATCCTTGTGAAATTAAAGGTAAAATAAGAGGGTCATTTCATTTTGACCCGGTTATATCTGGACCAATCAGACGAGACAAACTCAACTGTCATCAGGATCGATGTATCGGATTAACGATCACGAAGCCTAAAGATCAGGCCTATATGATCATATGAAGCAGTAGCAAAGCTGAATGCAATCTCAATAAAACACTTAGAGCATGGAAGTTCACTACTCCCTAAAGCTAGATTACGTACGATCCATATTCAGTACTATGGATCATATCATATCGATTACATAGCTCAATTCAACAATGATCGACCGATATCTCAAAATTAACAAGTCCAACACACTTGAAACTTTCAGATTATCAATATATTGGAGAGAGGAGTCCCCACAAACGATCGGATGTCAAAATGAGCAAGTTTGAACGATCGGTATACATCGTTCACGAACGATCGTGCTATTTCAGCATTAACAATCCAATTCAATGAAGATTGGTCGATATCTCACCAACCATAACTCAGAGTGACACCAAACTTTGGGAGCATGGATTAGAGGCATGAGAGAGCTCACAAAAGTGATTGCACGTGCTTTGGAACACAAATGAACGATCGGTACCGATCGTTCCAACAATTGAGTTAGAACTTGCAATCATTCTAGTGAGACCCTAGATTGTCTTCTCCCGAATTTCCAGCAAGATATTTCGTCGTCTTCACCTACAAATACAAACTTCTTTCTTCATTTAAAGGATCTTTGCATTGCTTGCTGCTTTGGACTCCATTGTAATCAAGTGCTATTATCATTACTTCATTGTAATCAAATTTACAAGTGATCAATAAAGAAAATTCTTCAAAGTGGACGTAGGCAAGCAACGCCGAATCACTATAAATCCTTGTGTCTTTGTTACTTTTGAATTCTGATTGCTTATTCACTTATCCTCTCTGTTTAATTTTTATTATTCATTATTTATTTCTCTACTATTCTATTCTTGAGTGTTTGTGCCAACTTTTGACACAAATATTTTAGTGCTTTCACTGAGAACACTTGATTCTCAGCTTATTAAGATCCCTTTGTTGCTATTGGATTACATAAATCCCTTAAAGGAGATCCATAATTATCTTTAAGAAGCTTGCTTGTTCTATTCAGATTTAAAAAAGTCTAAGTCAAGCTATCAACAATGGTTAGAAACACCAGATCTACTTCTCAGAATGCATAAGGAAACGAGAATGCTAGCATCCAACAAGGAGGCCCGAGCAATCAACCAGTGGATCTGAATGCTACTAATCCAGTTGATGTCTAGAATCCAGCTGATTCCATTACTAGAGCTGAATTCCAAAATCCAAGGAGAGAGTTAGTGGATAGCCGTCGACAATTGAATCAGCAAATTCAAGACAATATCGATCTAATAAACGAACTCAATTAGCAACAACGTGGGAAAGAAAGGAGGGATCCTACCCTTTACTCTGCATTAGAGAGTTCTAGTTCATCGGACGATTATCGCAGACGCAGATGTTATAGAATGGACAGATACCACGCTAAAGCATCAACCCGCCTTCCAACGATTGTTCCACACAGAGCGACAACGATCGGTGACGATCCATCTAGAACGATCGGTACCGATCGTTCTCTAGATGGACGATACCAACCTGTGATAGTAGGGTTACATATTGATGATGATGCGATCAATCTGGATGATGGAGTTCAAGAAAATGTTGACCAGTTACTTCCCTAGAATGACGATGAAGTGAATGTACATGATATACATTGAGAGAATGTTGAACCAAGAAGGCGTGGAATGACCCGTAGACATCGACTGAACCATCCATGTAAGGTGGAACACGACCGCCGCTTGGCTTCGACTATCCAAATGCCGGACTTATCGGCTATGGTTAGACAGTTAGTGAGAGAGAGCTAAGGCTTGAACAATGACGACTGGGGTATCTCGAGAAGCCATACCCTATTCAATAACAATATCTTACATGCAAAATATCCAAGGAGGTTCAATATGCTATCGATGCCTGCCTATGAGGGAAAGACCGACCCTAGGTAGCACATCATGAGATATGAATGGCTGATGGATTCCACATGAGCAAATGATATAGCCAAGTGTAGATGTTTTCCTATTACTCTTTCTAGAATAGCAACGATGTGGTTTACAAGATTACCCCCACGATCAATCTCTAGATCTGACAATTTGGCAATGAAGTTTATGGAGCAATTCCGTATGCACACAACTCGCCCAAAAAAAGTGATATCCCTATCCAGCGTGATCCATGCTCTGGGAGAATCGCTGAAGGATTACTTGGATAGATTCCATACAGCTGTCATGGAAGTTAGTAATCCAAAGACCATTCAATATTGATGGCGGTAACAAGAGGGATTGACCCAGATTCCAATTTTGGTAATTGGTTAGTTGGAAAACCACCCACAACATTGAAGCATTTCTATGCAAAGGTGGCTCGATATTTAAGGAAAGAGGAAGCCAGCTGCTCTAGGAAGAAGAATCTTGTGGAACCAAGTGGAGAGGGAGTACAGAGTAACATTGTATTGAAGTAGTCTGGTGATAGTTCTGGAAAAGTTCAAGTGAATGTCCAAAATAAACTGAATTAGCCAAAGATAGGCGGAGATAGGAGCTGAGAACAAAAGAGGGATTTTGGAAGAGAAAAGCCTAGGATTCCGATATACGATACCTACATGCTACTGAATACATCTCTAGAGAATGTCTATTTGTCTACCTGTAATACTATGCAGTAAGGAAGTTACCTCCAAAAGAATTAACGTAGAAGCAGAAACAGACCGAAAAGTATTGTCGGTTCACGAATGTTATGGTCATAACACAAATACGTGTAGGCTTCTCCAGGATATTATCAAGAAAACGATTCAAGAAAGAAAGTTACGGTAGTTTGTTAAATCCTCATAGGATGGCGGGCAAGGGACATCTGACCCCAACCAGGGACAAGCACCGCATAGGGCTGAGTAGCCTGCATGGACTAATGGAAGATTAGTAATCAATACAATAGTCAGAGCACCACATCCAATTGATAAGAGTTGGCATGAGATGGAGTTCTAAGCTAGTACGATCAAGCATGTGAATTTTGAAAATTGTTCAAGTACAGAAGATGGAGCTCCGATAAAATAGCAAGGTACAATGATTGATGACATTGTGTTCAGAAACAGAGATGCATACAAGGTTGAGGCATCGACGATCGACCCAATGGTCCTTTCGGCCAAGATCGGCCCCGCCTTTGTGAGGAGGATTTTGTTTGATTATGGAAGCTCTGTAAATATAATTTTCAAAAAATCTTATGATCAAACGAGGATGGAAGCCAAGGACTTGAAACCATCTAAAGCCAGCATTCATGGCTTTAACGATGCTGCGACCAAAGCTGTTGGTTATGTTGAATTGCCCATGGAGTTGGAGAAGGTGACCGCAGGAGAGTGCAGATTTCACCATTTGTTGTTTTGGATATTGACTCTCCATACAAAGCTTTTCTAGACCGACCGATCCTAGCTGAGTTCTGGATAGCTCTTGGCCCATAGTGTTTGACTTTGAAGTTCCCGACATATAATGGTGTTGGAGTTGTTCATGGTGATCAGGCAACCGGACATGCCTGTTGTGTAGCTGAATTCAGGGAAGCTCAACGAAAGGAGAAAGATAAGGGTGTGAATAGGTCTCTCTGCATCCAAGCCACTAAAGATTGACAACTAGCACCTGAGCCTTGGCTCGGGCACTAAAGTCGGTTCTACTGAGACATAGATCCGAGGGATGTCGAGGAGGAGCCCAAAGAGACCAAGGCTGCACCAGTTGAGTTGATGATTGACATCACGGTCAGCCATGACGAGCCATGACGGGTCCTAAAAATAGGGTCACAGCTTAGCCACCCGATGATGAAAGAACTTGCTAGTTTTCTCCGAGCGAACCTCGACGTGTTCGCTTGGACCCACTCTGACATGTTTGGGATCTCGCCTGCCATTGCGAGCCATGCATTGAATATTGACCCGAGGCATGTCCGGGTTAAACAAAAAAGGCATGGCATGGATCCAGAGAGATCTGCCTCTCTTAAAGAGGAGGTGGATAGGCTTAATGACAATGGGTTTATTCGCGATGCCCTCTATCCTAAATGGGTATCTATCCTGTACTTGTGAGAAAGACGAATGGAAAATGGTGGACATGCATTGACTATTCGGACTTGAACAAGGCATGCCCGAAAGACAGTTTTCCCCTTCCAAGAATCGACCAACTATTAGACTCAACTACTGGGCACGAATTGCTATCTTTCATGGATGCGTACTCTGGATATAACCAAATCCTAATGCACATTCCCGATCAAGAGCACGCCAGCTTAATTACCAACATTGGATTATACTGTTATGTGGCGATGCCATTTGGATTAAGGAATGCTGGAGCGACCTATCAACATCTAGTCAACAGAATGTTTAAAGATCAGATCGGAAAGAAGATGGAGGTGTACATGAATGATATGCTCATGAAGTCACGACGATATAGTGACCACATTAGGGACTTGGCGGAAATGTTCGATATCCACCGATATTACAAAATGAAAATCAATTCTCTAAAGTGTTCTTTTGGCAAAGTTCTTGGGTTTAAACATTAATGCCAATGGATTCAAAGCTAATCCCAAAAAGATCCAAGCTATTCGCAACATCCTAGCGCCAAAGACCATCAAACAAGTACAGAGCCTGAATGGAAAGGTTGCCACCCTGAGTCGATTTATTTCCAGAGCTACCGATAAATGCATTTCTTTTTTTGACTTAATTAGAAGATGGAAAAGGAATTTTGAATGGGAACAGGATTATAAAGACGCATTCCAAGCTTTGGTGAACCACTTATAGAGACCTCCCATTTTGTTAAAGCCTGTAGATCATGAAGACTTGTATATACTTGGCCGTGTCGGTACATGCTATAAGTGCCGCATTGCTTCGCGAAGAGAATCGAATCCAGAGATCGATTTATTATGTTAGCAAGCGATTAACAGGAGTTGAAAGGAACTATTTGAGGATAAAGAAATTGGCATACTGCTTGTTGATTGCTTCACAAAAGCTCTGCCTCTATTTCTAGGCTCATCCTATCAACGTTTACACCGACTAGCCGTTACAACAGGTCCTACATCGACCTGACATGTTTGGAAGGTTGCTCAACTAGAATATCGAACTAACCAATTCGACATCACTTAACAGGCACTGTTGGACTTTATAGCAGAATTCAGTGCATAGGATAATTTCCCAGAGAGCAGTGAAACCCCTACCATAGCTGGAAGTTATATACGAATGGGGCATCCAATGATCGTTGTTCTGGAGTTGGGATTGTGCTAGTAACTCCACAAGATTGGTCAATTTGCTATGCTTTAAAGCTTGATTTCCCTTCAGTAAACAACGAAGTTGAGTATGAAGCCCTGATTTCTGGACTTAAACTCGCTAGAGAATTGAGGATAAAATCTCTTGAAATCTTTTGCGACTCATAATTGGTAGTATACTAAGTTAGGGGAGATTACCAGGCTAAAGGACAATGACTCGCCCCGTACCTTACCCGAGTCCAAGAGCTATTGATTGACTTTGAATACTATGATATTACACACATTCCTCGAGATCAAAACAAAGAGGCTGACTCATTGGCAAAGTTTGCTACCACTGAGGATGCACAACAAACTCGCTTGGTCTTAGTCAAAGTACTAAATGCTCCAAGAGTAAACCTGATGGAAATCGACTGGGTATTAGAGACGAAGCCTGAGAAGGAGTCGTGGATGTCTCCAATTAAAGACTATTTGCTACATGGAGTTCTTCCCGAACGAGGAATGAAAAACGCCAAGTACTTCACAAAGCTTCACGATATATCAATCACGAAGGAGTTATGTATATAAAGGGTTTTTCTATCCCCCTACTCTGGTGTATCGCTCATGATGAAATAAAATAAGCCCTAAAGGAAGTTCATGAAGGGAAATGTGGCAATCACACTGGGGGGCGAACCCTAGCAAAAAAATACTCCATTACGGATATTATCGTCCGATTATCAATCAAGATGCTACTGATTATGCAAGGCGATGTGACAAGTGCCAGATGTATACAAAAGTTCTGAGAGCTCCACCGACCGAAATCACACAAATGGTTAGCCCTTGGTCGTTTTCCATATGGGGCATAGGTATTATCGGTTCCTTATCGATCTCTAAAGGTGGTGCAAAGTATGCCATCGTATCAGTTGATTACTTCACCAAATGGGCCGAAGCAGAACCTTTAGCCACGATCACAACAAAGAACGTAATCAACTTCATCGTCTGACACATCATCTGTCGTTTTGGCTTTCTGCAAACTATAGTAACCGATAATGAAACCAAATTTGACAACTTTGAATTTAAAGACTTCTGCCATCGGCATCATATTAAAAGAGATTTGATGCAGTTGCTCACCCTCAAGTAAATGGACAAGTTGAAGCCATGAACAAAATTATAAAGTCCATTCTGAAGAAGCGTTTGGAAAAGGTTAGAGGCAAGTGGGTAAATGAACTCCCAACAACATTATGGGCCAACAGAACAACCCATAAGTCCGTGACTGGCCATACTCCATTCGCCCTTGCTAATGGCTCCAAAGCCATTATTTCTATTGGACTCAAAGTTCCTTCTAATCGAGTGACCTACTACGATCCCAGAATAAATAGAGATCTCCTCTTGGAGTCTCTAGACTTTATAGATGAGAAGCGCGAAGAAGCTGATTTGAAGGCAGCTGCGCACTGACACCAAGCCGCCCGATACTACAACACTAAAGTCCGACCTAGAACCTTTGAAAACAGTGATCTCGTCTTGAATCAGGTATTTTCTGGCCCATCGCATATGAATCCTACTTGGGAAGGACCATATGTAGAGGCTTGGAGAGGGAACTTTCAAGCTAGCGACCGGTGACGGCGTCACACTCCCAAGGGAGTGGAATAGCGAGCATTTATGATGGTATTTTATTTAATTTATTTCTTTTTCATTCAGTTGTATTTAGTTTCAAGATTTGCTTTAGCATTTGATTTTCTAGATATGTAATAAGACAAATTATGTCATTTCTTTCCATTTGGCAAATAAAGTTTTAAAATTTGCTTCATATCTGTGATCTGCCATTGCATTGCATATTAGCACTATACAGTGAAGTCAACATGACTTGATAGTGATCATGGTTCGACCGATCACTTGTTAAATAAAACCCCATACTTGGAGGCAAGATGACTGACTAAAGGAAATTGAATTCAAACATTTTCCAAAAAAACTCCAAACTCCCAAAGTGCGAATTGGATTACAAACATTAACCGGTGCGGATGCCCACCCATGGAATAACTCTTGTCCATAGAGTATGGATATGAGTATAAACGAATAAATCGATGCAATTCGACCACTTACTACTTAACCAACTCAGACTTGAATTTTACAAGGTGAAAACGAGGTTAGTGGAGATGGAACTCAACCACCCACTAATTAATTATGCCAACCCAAGATAGGGGCAGAAACATAATTTCTTAACCGCTAGGTTCGACATCGTAACGTCAAGGCTCGAGCCTAACATTTGAATACGACTCGGGGCCATGACCTCAGGGAGGCCATGAGATTGATAAATCGAATCAATATCCGAGCTAACGAGCAACGAACTACAAGTACATTGAATGGAAAATGTAATATTTCATTCACTTAAGAAAACAGACATAAGAGTTCTACGAAATCAAGAGAACTTTTATTCACATTAAACTTGTAAGTTGCAGTAGTTTATCCAAAAAATGAGAATTATGAGCAGGGGCCTTACCCGCACAAACATGGCCAACAAAAGAGAAAGAGTAGCAATGTAAGCTATCTACACATCAAGCTAACCCGACGGCTACTTCTTGGACTTCTTATCCCTCTTCGATTTCTTAGGGGTGGATCTACTCGAACTATCACCCGACCCTCTCTTTGATCCCTTACCACCTCTACCTCTTTTCGAACTAGATACGAGGATCGAGGTAGCATCATCCTTAGAAACAAAAGGGATCTCATCCTCAGGAATAAACATGCCTAGAGGAATGACTTGAAGCGGGATAGGATCTGGATCATTGGCATCCACGTTAACTAGCTCAGCCTTAGCCTTTTTCTTCAATGACTCTTCCTTCTCATTACGCTTCTTTAAACTGAGCTCATCAGTGGGATTAAGGTATCCATGATCTTGACGTCATCATCAATCAGGATTTCATGATACGAATCACTACCTTCCCTCAACAATGCGTCCACCATGTGCTCATCAAATATGAAAGCCTCTTCTTTTGGAACGTCTTGAGTCATAGCCGAGGTTGCAACTGTAACAGACTCCGTTGCGGGCACTTGATTCCCCGGCTAGGATTCTTGAGGAGGAGGAACTATAACTGGAGGACCTAAAACTGAGGAAACATAGTCAAAAATATTAGAAATATCAATCGATGACACCCCGACTTTTTGAAAGATGGGAGATGTCAACGAGATACCTTCTTTGGTCTGGCTCCCGAGATGAGCTGGAGTACCTTTAGAACATCATTCTAGAATTGGAAAAAGCTCGCTATGAGTTTCATATTGTGGCTTGTCCGGGTTGTATCTTGGAATAGTGAAAAACCCATGGCAGTGCTAAGAATACCCTAAAACACTACGGTAGATTAGTTGCAACATCAGGTAGCATAGACCCGGAACCTTAACCCGCTTTATGGTGAGAGGCCTTAGCTGGCACTTGCTGAAATACAAGTTGGACATCATGTAAAATTTGGGTTCATCGCCCAGTAAGATCTCGCCTTCAAACCTCATCAGATTAATCTCCTCTGCATTGAGCGCCCTCTTCTCTTCAGCAACAAGAAATTCCCAAGCACGCAAAAGCTAATAGTGATAGTCATCTCGAAGCCATTACAGGTTTCTATACTTAAGAACATTGGCGTTGTAGAGAACAAGCAGCGGGTCAAGCTTGTTCATCACTTCCTCTCTAGTTTTCTCCTTAGCGACATCCACTTCATGCTAAACGAGGGCATCAACATCTTTATATTTCTCAATGGTCGCATCCCTTTCGAGCCTGACATTCACTAGCTCCTCGTAGGCATCCTGACCAATCTTTTGCACCTCATCTTTCTCCTTAGTTTCATGTTCAAGTTTAGCTTCAAGTTCAACTATCCTCTTTTAGGCTGTGTCGTTTTCAAGTGCAAGTTGATGGTTCGATGGTGCAACACTTGAACTTCATCTAGATGTCAGGTCTTCTCATCCTCTAAAGCCTTGACGGCGGTCTCAGTTTTTCTCTTGGCTTCTGCCTGAGAGTTCCTTGAAGCTTCTAGCTCATTTACTAGAATGTCGATGATTCTCTTATCTTGGGCCTCTAGGCGCTTTAGTTTTTCAATCTATGCCGCTCGTACGAAGGATACTTTGAACATTTTCTCTATAGCTTTCATCCACTCATTATACTGCCTATGGATATCAGTAACACTATCCACGGTCAGTTTTGAACTTTTTGGAGGACCATTTTTAGATTAGAAGGGATAAAAAACCCATCAAAGCACAAGTTTGGAAACTCTTCCCTGAGTTGGACCATGCGAGTGGCTGGATCGATTTCATGCTCTTCGGTAGTTGTTGCAATGTCAGTACTTTCCTTACCCGACATGTGGGAAGAAACATGCTCGCTATTACGATGGTGATCACTAAGTCGCTAAGAATGAGAAGGGACTAAAGGTTGTGGAGGAACTGGAACAGAAAAAGGACCACGAGAAGAATTAATAGGCGGATCCCGACGACCAGTTTGCTTTTCGGAACCCTTCTAAGGAGGGGTCTAGATTTTGATTAATGCTTGTCATGGGTAGACATGTCTTTGTCTCTTCTATCCTAACGATCTCGATCCCGACTAGAGCGATAACTTGGATCATACTCATGACCACCGCCTTGAAGATATGGGCCTAAACGCGAGCCCGATGTTTGACGGGATAAGTCCTGGAGAGATTGGAACGTATTCCTCTTTTTCATCATGGTTCCTACAAAGGAAAAGAAGGAGTGAATCAACTTTAAATATTAAAGGGCATAAGATTAACGCAGTGCAATGTCGTGAAGTGCAAGTGTGTGCAAGTGTCCTTGTGTTCCCTCCGATGGACCAGATGTTGAAGCTTTGCTCGTAGGAGTAACCTCTCTTTAGTAGTAGATGAGATTTCTACACCGGTTCTAGTAGGAGAGTCCGACCCACAAACGCTCATATCAATAAAGTAAAAAGTTTCAACATCGTGTGGAATCTACAAGTTAGATAATGAGTCAAGCAGTTCGCCTAAATGCTCAGACGGTTGAGAGGCGGACTCATCCAAAATAACTTAAGGAGTAGTAGACGGCTTGGGCTGATTAGAGAGACAACCCTTAGGAAATCGATAGACGAGTTTCTTTCCCTTTCTTTTTTTGAGAGTCGAGGGCTGTGGGGTCTGCGAGGATTCAGCCGTGACCCCAAGACTAGACCCTTCATTATCAAAACCAGGCCCGTTACCTTCATCTTTTTCAGCATCTATATCGGTGACCTCCTGGGCTCCCATGACTAGGGGCACGACAAGATCAACTCGGTTGCCCTTTTAACCAATTGCGGCCAACTGTCTTGCCACTGTAACTCGAGCAGTATTCACTAGCCCTATGCTTTGGCCTTCTTCTATCAGACAAAAGGTGATGAGACATTCATCAGTAAGGAGGCACTCAATATTTGTATCTTTTGGCGGCACATCCTTAAGAGTCAAGACTGCCTCCTCAAGATGTTTACCTTTAGGTTGCGGGATAGTGCCTGCAATAAATCAAAAAAACTGCTTAGTCTAGGATACGAGCCGAATATAAATGTATGAATTAAGGTAAAGAGTGACACTTACGTCTTTCCAACCACCGTCGAGCGAAGCCAAGTGGACACTGCACAAAGAACCATTCGCTTTTGAAAGCGCTTAATTTATTCCAAGTACCAGTTAAGATTTGGCACTTCTTAACTGACTCCAGAAATGTAAATGAGAGACTCCCTGTCTATTTCTTTAAGGTGAATATGAATCAAATGTCTTCGAAAGTTGGAGGGCAATATAAGAACTCCATAAACACTATGTAAATATAGTTGAACAGGGCATAGCCTTTCGGATGCAGTTGCGCTGGGGCTATCCTCAAGTAATGTAGAACCTCGTAGGTATATGAGTTAAATAGAGGAACGCATCCAGCCTAGCATATAAATTTATTGCTTGATGTATACCCCTCTGGAGGCCTGTGAGCTCTATCACCTCGTGACGGGACCAGTACATCGTCAAATGAAATCCAGTCACAGATTCGGTGAAGAGCGGCTACACTATTCTTCGAGGCTACGGAATCCTGAGGACCTTCCAAGAAGACTGCATCCTCCAAAGTGTTAGGAGCAGGAATGATGATTTCCGCTATAAGAATAGGAACGGTAGAGAATAAATCAAATAGTGGACCAGAGCTTTCTGGTTGCTCGGATTGATGACTAGAAGTTGGACTGTCTGATTCATTGGCCGAACTCGACTCGGCAGCGGAATTGCTGTGCTGTGAAGATGGTCCAGTGGACACAGTCGCAAGACGTTCCAAATGTCTAGAATCCATTGCTATTGAACTTAGTAAAAAAATCATTATTAGATAAAGTGGCCAGTACCCTCCTAGTGCAGAGTGAGTGATAGTGTTGTGTAGTGAAGTGCCATGCAATACGGTGATATGTTATATAGAATTAAATGCAAA
Source organism: Allium fistulosum (assembly GCA_030737815.1). NCBI lineage: Eukaryota > Viridiplantae > Streptophyta > Magnoliopsida > Asparagales > Amaryllidaceae > Allium > Allium fistulosum. Next base: position 516,892,993 of record CM060903.1, on the reverse strand, counting down.
AAAGATGACAAGGCTTCAAAGTTTGACCGGAGTGACCGTCATTGCTGATCTTCTCAATCGGTTCTCTACATCGTTAAGGAATGATTCGACCTGAGCCTAAAGATCAATTGTCAGCAGGTTGAGGATTGATTTTTACGTTCTAAGCAGATGACCTTCAAGAGAGTTATCAGAGGCATTTGTCTATGTCATAGTTTGTACGTCATGTATGTCACAGTATGCAGTTCAAGTCATATGCAAGTTGTATGTGTTCACTCAACTGTTCAAGGCTAAAGCTCATGCCAAAGTCCAAGTTCATGTGATCGAATTTCATTTTAAATTTCGTTACCTACAATTGATCATTTCATTAAAGTATAGCCGATCGTTCCATAACGATTATCCATAGTTAAGCTAGGTGCCGCACCATTCCTCCAACCAATCGCTCCCATCGATCCATATCTGATCATTCGTTCCAACCATTCTATCCGATCGTTCGCTTCGATCCTCCATCTGATTGTTCACATCAACATTCAACCGATCGTTTGAACCAAACCATCACCATAAGGTTGTTTCATATGCCGCATCGTTCTCGTACGATCGTTCCAGTACGATCGGTCCATACCAAAACTATACTCAACATCAACTCCATATGATCGGTCCATACAATTGCTTCACAAGTTGATTCATCTACTTCGAAGATTCGCCAAGTCCATGACTGTAACCAATCGTTCATAAATGATCGTTTTCGACCCTCAAATCTAATACAACCACTTCACCATCTCTAAAACAATTGGCCAAAGTCCTTCTTCCTCCAACCTATTTCAAATCAATCGACTCCATCGTTCCAATCAAACACCACAACATTGACAAACCCAAAATCTTTCTATCAAATCCACATATAGAATTCGAAGAGGGGAAATGGTTCGAGTTCGATTCTACATGAGATCTGGAGAGGTGAATATAGCGATGATTGGTATGGAGAGAAGGATGCTTGATTGGAAATTAAGTGGAGAAGGAACGATCTTTGATTTGATGTTTTGGTTCGTGATTTGGAACGATGAAGATGAAGGAAGAGTAATTTTTCTTTTTTCGGTTCAAGTTAAAATGATGCAAAAGTGAATAGAGAGGATGGAGCGGTTAAGTTAAAAGTATTTATATAAGGATGGGCCAAACCTCTAAGACCCTTGAAGTTAGTCTACACGATCGTTCCTTACCGATTGTTTTATAACGATCGCTCTTTATCGTTGTATAATGATCGTTCATTCTGAACGATCCGCTATTCTCTCACACCTACTATCAATCAGATACGATTGTTCCTAAAAAATAGAAAAAGGACTTGACAATGACCCGTGAACGTGTAATCATGATCGGGGGTCAAGTATGAATACATATACGTTCTAATATACATACTGGAAATTTCAATTTTTGAAATTGACAAAAATTGAATTCTCGCCTGAAATCAATTGGAGAAGAGTCTATGCTAAATTGCTGGAGCCTAATAATCACTGGAAACAAAACAAGATAATCATCGACAAGTCGTAATCTAGTATTTATATTGTTGGATATCGACCAATGGTTATGATAAACAGAAGGAGATGCGACTCTCAATAACAAGCGACTCAACGAAAGGATGGCGACTGTTCAATAAGCTGGATGGAATCCTTTCCAACGATAGAAATTTGCAATGATTCAAAGCACATCATGTTCAAACAAGATGTACTTTGGGGGAAAATGTTATCCAGCCTTTTGACCCGGCTAATCTGAACCAATCGAACGAGACAGACTCAATTGTCATCAAGATTGATGTATCGGATTAACAATCACGAAACCTAGAGATTAGGCCTAAATGATAATATGAAGCAGTAGTAAAGTAGAAGATGAAGGCGAGCTCGATAAAACACTTAGAGCATGGAAGTTCACTAAACCTTAAAGCTAGATTAGGTACGATCCCTATTCAATACTATGGATTGTATCGTATCGATTACATAGCTCAATTCAACGATAATCGGTCGATATCTCAAAATCAACAAGTCCAACAAACTTAAAACCTTCAGAATATCAATATATTAGAGAGAGGAATCCCCAAAAATGATCTCATGTCAAACTAGCAAGTTTGAACGATCGGTATACATCGTTGATGAACGATCGTACTATTTCAGCATGAACGATCCAATTCGTTGAAGATTGGTCAATATCTCGCCAACCACAACTCAGAATGACGCCAAACTTTGGGAGCATGGACTAGAGGCATGGAGGAGCTCACAAAAACATTTGCACATGCATTAGAGCACAAATGAACAATCGGTACCAATCATTCCAACGATCGAGTTAGAACTTGCGATCGTTCTAGTGGGACCCTACAGCTTCTGCCGAATTTCCAACGAGATGCTTCACCGTCTTCACCTATATATACAGACTTCTTTCTTCATTTAAAGGATCTTTACGCTACTTGCTGCTTTGGACTCCATTGTAATCAAGTGCTATTGTAACGACCCGTAAATTTCGATAATTAAATTTGTTGATTTAATAAGATTTTGGAAATTAAATACTGAAAGAAATAAAAATTTGTAATTAATAATGAAATAATAAAAAAAATGAAAAGTAACAATGTTAATTAAAGTTAGTCATTAGCAACTTGAATGAAATTCCAATTAATTGAAATAATGTAAATGTTATAACTTGGTTATAAATTGAATGTAAGTAAATAAATGTAAATGTTGTATAAACTTATGAATTAGTATATAATTAATGGTAATTGAATAATATTGGTGTTATGTAAGTATTTATAACCTTTGTTTGAAAGAAATAAACTTATAATGTAATTAAAAGTTAACGGTAACAATTATTGTATATTACCTATTTATTTAACCTCTTAATTTAAATTGGAAATAAATTTCAATAAATGTAATTAAATATTATGTTAATGTAAATTAAGTTAGTATTTGGAAATAATGTTAATTTTATTCATAATATGATAATTGGTTGAATAAAAAAAGAATGGAAATCAAGATTTATTAATTTATTTGAATTTAAATTATAGTAATTGGATTAATTGCAAATAAATAAAATTAAATATTTAAATATTACGTTAATGGAGATTAAAATGAAATCTGAGAATATTTGTGTAATAAATCATGAACCAAGGTTAATTTCATTTATTTGATAATAATGGATTGAATAATAGGATGAAAAGTCAATTAAATGGAATTTTTGAAAATTTAATTAATAATTTCTTAATTTAATGAAATTGAAATTAAACACTGGAATTGATGGATTAATCAACTTTAAATTGACATCTAAATTTGTTTAAATTATTGTAAGTGATTAAGAAATAAAAAATGATAGGAGTTGTAAATAATTAAAAATTTGAATTAAAAAGTGATTTAATGAATTTATTATTAATTTATTTAATTAACGTGAAAATAGCCATTTTGGCCACTGACTCGGATTTCGATGAAACCAGTTTCATCGGATCCATAATAGTGAATTATTATAAGGTTTCAATTTTCATAGCGATCGAACTTGTCGGTTGGCCGTGCGAGCTTGAAACGCGTAGAAATTTAATTTCGAATTTAATTAAATTAATTGACTTTGAAAAGCTATCTTCCACATACGATCGAATTAGGCCTCGAAACTAGTTCCATTGCGTTCGGAACGGGGGTAAAACATTATAAACGCCAGGCAGCATGCCTCGATTGAAGTTCGGACGATTTTGGACCTAACTATATAAATACGCACGTAAATCGAGACAGTTTTATTGTTATTTTAATTTCTGAAACCCTAGCCGTCACTTTCTTTTAATGGCTGAAAATTCACCAACTTCCCTCCTCAATATCTCTCAATCTGTTCAACGAAATCGAAAAATTCCATAAGCAAAGTTGTAGATCTCGACGAGCTCTTCAAATCCATACGATTGATCTATGCTATTACGCCACGGATTCGCCAGAATCTAGCTTGGAAGCATGGATGTATTTTCTCGATTTGCGCGTGGGTGGTGGCACTAGAGGGGACTGCGCCCTAGCCGATGGTCGAGCTTTGAGAGGCGCACGTCGCGGTCACCTTCGATCGACGTCTGGTTGCTTCGTGTTGTGTGCGGCTTTAAGATTTTGGCGCGTAACATGGGTTATGGTGCTTTCGATCGTAAGGGAGGAGATGTTTACGTGAGTGTTTTTCCTTTTATTTAATTAATTTTTAATTTAATTATTTAATTGTTCTAACTAGCATAACTTTTGCATACGAGCTCGGTTTTGGCACGGTTTCTTCCGTTGCGATCGTATTGAAATTTCGGACAATAAGGAACTGGTTTGGTCAAATTCCAAGACTGTTCAAATTTGGGCCTTTATTTGGATTTAAATTCGATTTAAATTCAAAGGTGAGTGTTTTAACCCACTCACAACTTCTAAAATTTCTTATGTTTGTTAAATTAAATTTTTGATGTGATTAGAAATTTATTTATGGCTGTTTGGTATATTCTAAATCGTCATTCCAGTTAATTTGAATTTATTTGAATTAAATTGTCATTTAATTTATTATTGATTATAAATTTCCAGTTAAATACCTGTTATTGATTATCGGTTCTATATTGATATTTATTGATTGATTTGGATGATGATTGTGATGGATGTTGATTGTTGATATTGGATGAATGGATGTTGTATATTATATCGTTATAAACTGCAAGTTCACTATGGGTTGAAATGATACATACCTGAATGATCAATAGATTAAGGAAAAATCGTTATGGGTTGAAATGATAGACTCGAGCGATTTTATGGATTTTATTATTAATTCGGGATTGCGGTTTGAAATGATATATAAACGTAACATTGTAAATTGCGGATTGAAATGATAAATATTTGTATCACTTGACCCTAGGGTAGAGAATTATATATGGACACCAAATTGGTTAAATTTAAATGATTTTGAATCCTTAAATTTTGCATGGATTTAAATGATATTTTGAAATAAAAAAAATTGATTTATACGAATTGAATTATTATCGAAATTCAAGTTTATGATAAAATTAGAATTGGTTTAAAGGTATTGTTAAAAGAATTTAATTGAAATTTCAAAGTTGAATTTGGAATAAAAAGTGAAATTTGTCAGAATTGAATTATTGTAAGTTGTTTGAATATAACTTTGAAATATACTGAATTTGGAGCAATTTAATTTGATATTTCGAACATGGATTGGAGGCGATATTGAATTAAATATTTTATTGAGAATTGGAATTGGAAAATTTGAAATTGGGTTTTGGGATATTAAAATGGTCCAAATGTACTGGAATGGAATAAATAGTTTAAATTGATAAAAATTTCAAATTCATATTTTTATATAAACCGTTTTAAAAATATATTATTTTAAAGACTTTAATTATTAAGATTTTCAACTTTTAAACTAATTAACCTAATTTAACTTATTTTAAATCTAATTAATCTAATTTAAAGCTATTTAATCTATTTTAATTATATTTAATCTATTTTAGATCTATATTTACTATTTATAATTATTTAAAACTATTTTCTTCTAAATTCCAAACTAAGTAAAATGGATGGGTTTATATTCAAATTCTCGATTTTTAAGTGAATACGGTTAATGATGTTATAACCTAAGTTGGGATTTAAATAACATATTTGGTTTAATATGATATTTTGAAATGAGAGTTTAGCCTATTTTGGAAATATGACTTTTGAAAGGAAATATAAATTCGAACTATGATTTCAAATGTGATACGATTTCAAAAGGTGAATATGATTTCGAAAGTAAGTAATGATTTCAAAAATGATATGATTTGAATTTAATATGATATTTTGATATCAATTATGAAATGATTTTGGAAATGTAAAAGAACCATCCGGTGTGTAATAAGCGATTGGTTGTTAAAGAGAACGGGATCGGATATGGGCATACTCTCTGTCAATACCGAAAACCACTTTGACAACCGTGTATGCAGTGGAGATTCCAGAATGAAGTAGGATGGTGGCGACGATCCTATATGAGGTATATACGTGGACCCGACTCCCGTGAGTTGGCATAAGGTGGATAAAACAGGAGCAATCGACGGGCCAATGAGGTAGCTCCTCTGATCGGACACACTACATCGATCTATATTCTGACTTTGTGATTTATTCGGTGGCCACCCTTCAATTTTACTCAGGAGTGTGTTTCGAGTTGGGCGGTAGTTGCGGCTATGCGTTACCAACAGTCCGAAAGTGTAATTGGTATATCTACCCCGGCAGTGCCTAGTTGTGCCATGTCACCTACCCTAGCGCACCTTCTATGAGTTTATTTTATGTCGTACCTATGTGGTATCCTATAGCGGCTCCATTTTACGGGGAGTTACGGTACTGTATAGACTATTGGCATACCTAAAAATGTGTTAAGGTGGAAAATGTAAAGCCTTAACGCTATTTTTAAATAGTATACTTTACTTTAGACACTATTGTAATAGCGTATTGTACTACATAGTAGATAGTTTAACGGATCTTTAGGAGATGTGAATCCCGAACAACTTTTAAGTTACTGCACTCACGTTAGACACTGGATATGAGATGTCAAACCCCGTAAACATCTCCGACGCCGTTTACACCCATATTTATTTACCGTTGATTTGACTCACATAAGATCTTTTAGTTCTGACTCGAGTGTTTTGTCTTTTCAATTCGCTCGGGTCAGCCTGAGCATTTCAGCATTTGAAGACCTTATTTCCGAAGGATGAAGACAAAGATTGTATTATTATTATTTGCTATATTATTCCACTGCATCATATTGTTCCGCTGCAATGTTATGTATTTATCTCTGATATGTGTAACTCTGATTTTTGTATTGTATAAGTATAATCAAATGTTTTGTATACAACTTCATGAAATGTTATTTGATTATTATATTTTGTCATTTCGCTGCGAGATTCTGTTTTATTTTTATTTATTTCTCTTTTTCTTATTCACCCCAAATAACAACTCGCCCTTTTGTATGGTTTGAGTCGGCATGTGTGTCTGCTTAAAGCGTATAAAAAGGCGGGATGTTACAGCTATTATCATTGCTTCATTGTAATCAGATTTACAAGTGCTCAATAAAGCAAATTCTTCAAAGTGGATGTAGGCACGCAACACCGAACCACTATAAATCCTTGTGACTTTGTTACTGCTTAATTTTGATTGCTTATTCACTTATCCTCTCTATTTAATTTTGATTATTCTTCATTTATCTCTCTACTATTCTATTCTTGAGTGTTTATGCCCACTTTTGATGCATACACCAGTTATATGTTTATATGTAATGTTATCTAGCCTTTTGACTAGATAACATTCGATAGACTAGATGAAACAAATTTGAAAACTATCAAGGCAGGAAGCCTAGTGACATAGTCCAAAAGTCCAGAAAGCAAGCATAAACAGAGTCACGGGGCAAATAGAAACCAACCACAAGAGAAAAAGAATCACGATTCACCAAAGTAGTGGATCAGTATCGATCCAACCTCCTAGATCAGTATCGATCTGTATTTCTTCAACCTATGGTGCCCATCTTTTACCTACCTACTGTACTCGATGCTAGAAGCCAATTTCAAGTGTTGTATTGTTAGTCTACTGCAATTCTCTATCGATCTCCACGAGCACTCAAAGTCAGCAATTCCATTCTTCCATAGATCCATCATTCGGACTTAGAAACAAGTTAATAATGGTGCAAAAAGTTTGGAATCACGAAGCTAATCACAAATTGAGCCAACACAAAAGGTTCAAGATGACCATTTTGGCCATCTTATGGATCAGCACCAATCCAAGCACATGGATCGGTACCGATCCACGTATATTATTGAGGTGGCCACCATTTTCTCCAAAGGACTTGGTCTTGGCATGAAAAATGACGTGAGATCATGGAGGTGAGATTTCAGGTTTCCTAGGTCTATAAATAGAGGGACAGGGCTCATTTCTAGGGGATCTTTTGGTTTTTGCTTTCCTTTACTCTAATTTCATGTAATCACTTTCAGATTTATACCAATCTGTAAGAACAATTGCCTCTAATCCAGTGATCTAATCAATGAAATCACTAAGTGGACGTAGGCCAAGATTAGTTGGACCACTATAAATTGTTATGTGTTCTTTTCTACTCGTTTTCATTTAAATTTCTTCACTTTTTATTCTCTACTTAATCTTCTTGGTGGTTGTGCCATTTTTCGGTTCAAACATTTTGGTACTTTTACTGAGAACTCCTATTCACTGGCTACTTGGATCCATCATCTATTATTGGATTTCTTAAGTCCAAAGGATAGATCCCATTTTCCAACCTTATAGTTCTACTATTCGGAATTTTAGTAATCTAAGAAAAGTATAAGCCATGGACTCAAGAAGAGAATGTCCTACAACTTCTAGAGCTACTAATGATGTTGAGAACCAAGACATTCACCACATGGATGGAGCTGCTTAGACAAAACTACTAGAGATCTAGAATCCAGCTGATGTTGTGATCAGAGTGGAAATAGATCGTATGATGAAACAGATGGTGGACAAATTCCAAGAGAGTCACAACAAGATGAACCAGTAGATGCATCAGAGCTTGAGGTTGTTGAATGAACTAATGCTGAGCAGTCGAAGGAGCAGGAGGGATTCAAGTTCAGAATCTAAAAGTTCCTTATCATCAACCAGAGACAAAGGTATAGAAGTAGAAGAGGCTTCAAAATAATGTCAGGACATCATATCAAGGAAGAAGACAAACCCATGGCTCGGGTTTGTGGATCGATAACGATACAAGTAGACGGATTAGTACCGATCCAACTAATGGTGGGCCCAGAGATCGCCCTTTGGATGGTGGCATGGATCTGACTTCTAACCATGTTGTGGATGATCGTAATGTTGAATATCGAGCTGCTGCTACTGATATAACGCACGGGAATCAAATATGGGGGATTGTTGGACGAACAGATCTCCTAGATTTTGGAGAACCCAAGTACCGAGAGTATGCCCGAGAGCGTTCGCCGGGCCGAATACTTGAAATATATCTCGATCACCGCCATTTAGCCGAAAATGTAGACCTGGAGTATTTGAAAGATTTGGTCAAGAGACTTGTAAGTGAAAATCGATTTAGAAGCAACGATGAATGGGGTACTTCTCTAAGTCGGAATCCATTTACTAAGGACATTCTGCGCATAAAGTATCCGTAGAGGTTTGCAATGCAATCAATGCTACTATATAGTGGGAACACAGATCCAAGGAAGCACTTGATAAAGTACGAAAGGCATATGTACTCTGCTAGAGCATATGATGTCATGAGATGTCATTGTTTACCAATTTTCCTAGAAGGAGTAGTGATGATGTGGTTCACTCGGCTCCTACTAAGATCCAATCGTCTTTCGTTGAGTTATTACAAAAATTTCTAGAGAAATTCTGTTTATACACTGCATTTTGAAAGATATGATGTCATTATCAAACCTCTTCCAGGGAGCGAGAAGTCATTCAAAGATTTCTTGAACCAGTTCGATATAGCCGTGACAGAAGTAACAAATCCCAATAATGATATAGTATTGATGGCGCTGCTCAGGGGGATTCATCCTGAGATGGATTTCTGGGAACAATTGGAAAGGAAACCCCCACCGAGGATGGATGCTTTCTACAAAAAAGATAATCAGTACTAACACTTGGAAGAAGCACGCAATCATCCCCAAAGGGATGGTGCTGAAAATTCAGATGAAGTGATCGAAAGCAATGTTTCTGTAAAGCGATCTGGAGGAAGGTCTATAAAGGTTGGTGTGAATATTAGCAACAAGAATGACGTCAGAAAAAGTGCGATAATGGGGCCAAGAAACGAACGCCGGATAATAGGAATCATCCCAAGATTCCTAAATACGATAATTATACCGAACTAAATAACTCAATTGAGAACATCTATCAACTCAAGTTACCGAGTAGTACAGAAAGCCGGTTCCAAGAGAGTCGATCGAGAAGAAGAAGAGATCTGGCAAGTTTTGCAGGTTTCATGAGATGCATGATCATAATACCAATGAATGCTGGCACTTGCACAATATGATCAAGGAGATGATTCGAAAGAAAAAATTGCAATAGTTTAAGAAAGCCCCATAGAATGGTTGGCAAGGAAATTCTAACCACCCCATGTCGACATCCTAACAGGGCAAGCCGACCCTAATGGTGAGGAGCCAAGGTAGCTTGAAAAACATTTGGTGATAAACACAATCATCGGTGGACCACATCCAACCGACAAGAGTTTGAATGAGATGGATATGTATGGTTGTGCTTTGAAGCATACCAAGTATGAGAGCTATTTGGAAATTGAGGATGAAGGAACCCGATCGAAACAATTCAGAACCATGATATATGACATTGTTTTCCAAAACAGAGATGCTGATAGGATGGAAGCCCCGACGATTAACCTGTTGGTTCTAACGGCTTCGATTGGTCCTGCTATTGTACGAAAGGTGTTGGTTGACCGTGTGAGTCCGGTCAACATTCTATTCAAAAAAGCCTATGACCAGATGCTTTTGAAGGGCAAGGACTTGAAACTGTGTAAATCTCAGATCCAAGGATTTAATGGGATAGCCACGAAGCCAGTCAGATATATGGAATTACCAGTGGTGCTTGGAGAGGGCGACCTCAGGCGAGTGCGGGTTATGCCTTTTGTTGTGTTGGATATTTACTCTGCTTATAATGCATTTTCGGGCCGACCAACCCTGGCTGAGTTCAGATCAGCTATAGCTCCCTAGTGTTTGACGCTTAAGTTTCCTATGGAGAATGATGTGGAGTAGTGCACGGAGATTGAGGGCTTGGCCATGAATGTTATGTCCCCGAGCTAAGGGAGGCAAGGCGAAGAGAGAAAGGAAAAGGTGTAGAGGGGACTCTCTGCATTAAGGATTTGGAGGCATAGCAACGAAGCCTGAGCCTAGGCTTGGGCAGCATAGTCGGTTCCATGAGGATATCGATCCATGAAATGAGCCACTGGATGGAAGAGCATCTCCCACCGAGTTAACGATCAATGTATCAGTCAGCCAGGATGATCCGACATGGGCCTTATAGGTCGGTTCACAGTTCGGCGTGAGAATGATGAAGGAGTTGGTTGGTTTTCTCAGGGCGAACTTGGATGTATTCTCCTGGATGCACTCTGATATGTGTGGAATTTTGTCGAAGATAGTGAGCCATGTATTGAACATAAATCCCAAATGCATTCCTGTAAAATAGAAGTGCTGCAGCCTAGGTTCGGAGAGATCTGCTGCACTCAATGAAGAGGACGGGATCTCACTCCCATGGGCATGGAATAGCGAGCACTTACGACGCTATTTCACATAGAAATAAAACTGTGTAATAAGACAAAATCTATCATTTTCCATTTTCAATAAATGGCTTTTCGGATCTGTCTTTACATTCTATAAGAGTTGTGAAATGTGACCGACTTGAATGAATCTACATGTGTGCAATGTAGGTGTGCATGTACCTGGAGATAGATGCCAACCAAACTTCCATGGTCCATGATTATACCCTCGAAGTTCAATCACTCTCGGTGTCCTAAGGTCGATACCAGCTAACTCTTGTCCCTAACGTAGGGGCAGGAGTATAAACTCAACAAGGACGTGATACAACCATTCATATGCTAACTCTTGCCCTTGATATGAGGGCAGGAGTATAAATCAAAAGGAACATGATATGACCGTTCATCCGTTAACTCTTGTCCTTGGATCGAGGGCAGGAGTATAAACCTAAGGTGGGACATGATTCGATCGTAATCACTCTACTCTCGTCATTGGATTGAGGATAGGAGTATAAACCTGAGTGGACATGATTTGACCGTCCATTCGCTAACTCTTGCCTTTGTAACAGGGGCATGGGTATAAACCCAAAAAGGAGGTTATTTGACCATCTATCAGATAACTCTTGCTCTTGATGTAAGGGTAGGAGTATAATTCAAAATGGAAGTGACACGACCATCCATTTACTAATACCTTGTCTGTAGTAGGCAAGACGAAAGATCCATGCCCGGTGTAAGGTGGGATCTTACATATAAACTTTGATCTACAACCATAGTCTGGCATGATTGAAAATAAAAGTCCTGAATGAGGATGTGCAAACTACAATCTTGAGTAGTTAGCTCAAACCAGCGCCCGGAGCTTGATGCGATCAGATGTCATTATCCTGTAAAAGGATACCTAAACTGTTACACTGAATGGTTTATCCTAATTGATGCCCCGAGCTTGGCACTTCAACGATTACCTTGCATTTATTAGAGCAATAAAAAGCTGGCAAATCACACAATGGACTAATGACTTGGTACGATAATGACCATAAAAAGAGATGGATCGCGAGTACATATAATGGAAAGAACATTTCTTATACTTGGACACATATACATAAAGATTTGGCAAAACAAAAGTCTTTATTATTCACAGTCGACTTCGGAGAAGAAGTAGAAGTTTTATTTAAGGCTAAACTAAAGAAGCACAAGCGAAGGCTGAGTCCGCATAAATACCGACTGAGAAAACAAAAATGGATAATTAAAAAGGACCTAAGTGCTGCTATACAACCAAAAAACACAAAGAAGATGGATGATCACTTCTTGATCCTCTTCTTTCTCTCTTTCCTCTCTTTCTTCTTTGCAAAATATGGCACACTGCACCCTTCCGATTGCTTCCTTATCCTTCCCCTATTTCCTTCGCCTTCGAATGTAGTACTCTACAATGGTCCAACAGGCACGCTTTGGGTGCTCCCGGGTGGAGGAAGGATGATGGAAGCAAAGATAGTCTGACCGGGCAGAGCTATGGATGGTGGAGGAGGAAAAGTCTCTATCTTCTCCAGCTTGACATTTTTGGCTAGGACCAGTTCCTGCTCAAAGGCACTTATGGTAGGACCCTTGATAGGCTTGGAGGACCCAGTAATAACAACATCATCGTTAGTTTGAGCTCCCTGGAACTCTCCAGTCCCTTCATCCTGAGAGCATCTATCATCTACTCGCCAGGCCTAGGAATCTCACTAATCGGGCTAGTCGGCACCATCATCGAAGTAGTCATAGTCAGCGATTCTGTTGCAGTTGCTTGTTGTCCCGATTGGAGACCTTTGTTAGGAAGTGGGACGACTTGGGGCTGACTTGAAACTTGAGAGATTTAAAAAAGAGAGATTAGCGATGTCAATCGGTGACATATGAACTCTCTAAAATACAGGTAAGGTCAACGAGATACCTCCTTCAGTTTGGGATTTAGTGTAGGTCGGAGTTCTGCCAGAGTTTGCTTCTAAGATGGAAGAAAGGATTGTGGACTTTAGCATTTGGGGTTGATCTGGATTGTACCCTAGGACCGAAGATGGATCTTGAGCAATTTTGGGTTTGGAGGTATCCCCAACGGTGGCATCTTGGGGTGATGATCCGAAGCTGTGCACTATATTGGCTAGCTCTAGACAGAGAATAAGCTGGCCCTCTTTTAGCACCTTGGGCTGGTCTCCTACTAAGATCTCCTTCTCAAGCTGTGCCAGATCCACCTCACCACCTTTCGAGAATTCGTTTTCTTCCTCGATGACTTGTTCCCAAGAAAGGGCAAGAACTCTGGGTAATCATGGTCGAACCACTCTCAATTGTGGAAATTGAGTAATTAGGTGTTGTACTTGTTGAGCATTGGTTCGAACTTCTCCATCATCCACTTTTCTACGTCCAAGACTTCCTTCTTGACAAGTGCATCCACGTCTTTAGCACATTCAACCGCTTTGTTTGTTTCATCGTGAGCAGCAAGCAGCTTTTCATAATAGTCTTGAGCTTGTTGGAGAGCATCGTTCTTCTCTTTTGTCTCACTCACAGGTTTGACCGATAGCTCAATCACCTTCTTGTTTGAGGCATCTCTTTCCAGCACTAAGGCGTAATTATGATGATGCGTAGTCTTAATCACATCACGATGCTTGTTTCTCTCATCTTCATGCGCCTTAATAGCATCCTCGGCTTTCTTCTCAGCTTTGGCTTGTGATTTCCTTAAGTTTTCAACCTAAGCATCAAGATGGGTGATGATTCCTTTGTCTATGCTGTCGTGAGATTCAAATTGTCAATCTCGATTGGCATTTCTCTTGAGACCTTGGATATTCTCTCAACTACTTATGCCCATTCGCTGTATTGATTATAAGAGTTAATTACATAAGCAACGGCTATATCTTTAATCTTAGGCGGAATTCTCTTCAAGTTAGGCATGGACATGAGTTTGTCAAAGCAAACATCCAAAAATTGTTCCTTTAGTTCGGTCTTTCGAGCATCGGTGGTAATTTGTTGCTCTGCTATGACGACCAGAGCTTTAATCGTTTGTTTGTCGGCTCTATGATGGGAAGTCTCAGAACTATTTTTATAGTTCCTATGGTCGGAGGATCGACTGGAGTAAGAGGGTGTCAAATGCTACACATGAATGGAAGCTGGAGGAGATGCACGAGAAACATCACCTGGTGGCAAGTCATTGCGGCGATCAAAATGCCTATCTAAGCCTCTCGGTAGATGTGACTTAGACCTAGAACGATGTTTGGAAGTCCAGTCATGCAATGAAAAATCTCTATTGTAACTTTCTCTGTCGCGACTACCTCTATCTCGACTAGGTCGGTAACCAGAATCTGAATCTCGGCCACTACCTTGATGGTATGTGCTTGGACGGTGTCTATGTGGTTGAGATACGTTTTCCTCCAAGGATTAATATATATACTTCTTCTTCTCCATTGATCCTGAAAATGAAACAAAAACGAATTAGTTTCTACTAGAAAGAATGTGAGTCAAGTGCAACACAGTGTCGTGAGGTGCACGTCTGCATGAGTGTCCTAGTATCCCCTCGACAGACCATGTTCTAGAGCTCTGCTCATAAGAATGATTTCCCTCATGCTGATGAGAGGAATGTCATCGTTAAAGTGCATAGGGGAGTTAAGACCCTCGAGGCTCATGTCATAGATGCTAAAGGAGCCAAACTCGGTAGGAATCGACCCCATCTTAGAGAATGTATCTGTGGAAGGAAGGGAAGGAGTTTTCTCCGCAGTTGTAAATGGGGGTACTATGTAGACGTCTGCGCTTTGGTAATCTTCACAACAAGCCTTTCCTTCGGGACAGGTTGGTAGTCGTCTTTGGGTTGTTCAGTCAAAGACTCGTCACTTACATCAATGCCATCATGGTCAGACTCATCATTACCACCTATAATTTCGCCCTCCTCGCGTGTTTTTCCCTTTCTTTAACATTTTCTTCAACTTTTTCTCTTGAAATTAGGATTGAGGGCACATTTAGATTAGCCTCGCCTCCTCTAGGTGAATTATTATCGTCATCATCATTATCGTCATCATCACCAAAGGCCACTGGGACTAGACTAGTGCTACGACCCACTTCTAGCAGATTATGGAATAAGAGACTCTCATGGAAGGGAGATCCAGTGTCTCTACCCCCCTACAGAAGTGCTATAAGAACTTTGACGGTATCCGCAAGAGCCATGCCGCTAGGTCTCGCCGGAACATACGAATGACAGAAAGAATATGAGTTAAGCTTGATAATTAACAAGGCGAACTTGTAGCAAACGAATGAGGTAAAACTTACGTCCAGATATCCATATTCGTGCAAACCTAGGTGGACAGCGTATGTAAAACCATTTGCTTTTGAAATAGCTTAACTTTTTCAATGTGGACAACTTTGCAATTCTTTGTTGGCTCAAGTAAGTCAAGGAAGGACTTTCCTTTTGACTCTTAAAACTATATATGAATCTTAACTCCTTGTCACTGGGTACTCAGTGCAAATGTCAAACAAAAATAATGTACGTTCCGAGAAGGAAAGCGTATCTATTCGGATGTAGTTGCAAGAAGGGACTAGTACGCCATCGAAGGAAATTCCATGCTTGCTGCAGATTTTAAAAAGAGATTCCCCGTTAATCTTTAAAGCAACAGTATCGATGGGATCATCTAAAAGAATAGCATCTTTGAGAGTATCAAGAGCAGGTTCAACCTTTGGCTCTTTCGTGGGTTCTATTGGATTTTCAAGAACTTGCTGTTCAACCTATGGATTTTCCTATTGATGTGCCTGCTGTACTAGAGTTTTCTATGCAAGTGGGACTGTAATCGAGCTAGACAGTGTTAGATTCAACATATCTAGAAGTAGATGGACCTATGATTTGAGTGGCAAGATGCTCGAAACGTCTATGCTCCATTTCTATAAATACTCAATAGATATATTAATTATAAGTTATGCCCCCCGTGCTAAAATGAAGCCTTGTGCAGTATCGTGTAGTGTTATGCAGTTCAAATTTCTGATATTATATGATAGTTCATTTTAAGAATTTGGGTATTGCCCGAAGTGACTGTCATCGCTGACTGTCTCAATGGACTCTACGTCAATGACAATGCATTGGATATGCGTCGAAACTCAAGAGATAATAGTTGGAAAATGGGAATATTAGCCAACAAAATCTGAACACATAAGTTTTCAAAACTAAAATCCCACTAAGTGTCGGATTTATACCGATCCAAGCCCCTGGGTGGATTCTTGCCTATTTCCTAAACACCTTCTCCTTGCTCTAATATTTCCATCAACGTGAAGACCACCCACATCCATGTCTGATCCCATTCACACATGATTCAAGGCCATTACCTACCTAATTCAATTCAAGGTTCGGTCTAGGATCAGGTTTGGTTACGAAGTGGAGCAATGAGTTTGGATCAATGAACAAAGTTCAACTACGGCGAGGTGAGCGGCATAGGATTCAGGTAAGCAAAGGCGAGCGGCGGTGATCATAGGATGTGCAAAGGCAGAGTTCCCTTGCAAAAGCAAGAAAATGTCAATGGCAGAATATGAGCTTGGTTCGGTGGTCACAACAAAAGTGAAGAGGAAGGCATGCGAGTTAGGTTTTATAACCCAGAAGCCAACTTCTCAGGCATAAGGTTCGGAGACTTTTCAAAGTCTCAGATCGGTACCGATCCGAGAACTTGGATAGGTATCGATTCTTAATTTTTTTTAAAATAGATCTATAATAATGGTATTGGCCTATGCTTGCTCAAATGCTTGAGAATCAACAAGGACATTCATGTGTATACGTATTTGTGTATCTGTTTGTACCAAAAATGGGCACAACACTCTTCAGAAGTTTTTGAAGAGATAAAAGTGAAGAAAGCAAATTGAAAATGAGGATTATCTAACAAAAATTCCAAATAACAGAAAGTAAATTGCATTGAAGACAACAATTTAGAGTGGTTCGGTGTTTCACCTACGTCCACTATGAAGTTTTATGATTTTATTGCTCGATACTTGAAGATCACAATTTCTTATAGTGTAATACAGCAGGTTTTATGATTTAAGTCTGAATCTAAAGCAGGAATGGTGATCTGGAGTAAATCTGCCAGGGTCTGGGCGCTCTTTAGCTCTTAAAATTGTCCGACCCCCTTTCTAAATGACCAGGGGCTCTATTTATAGGCGTAGGAGGCTGATATTTCGCCTAAATTTTGGGAGACTACTTCTGGCATGTGAGGGGGCCCACGCGCTCGACTTTAGGAAATCTGGGCCCACTTCGGGATCGATTCGAACTCCATTCGAATCGATCAAGAAAACGTCCAATCGAGCTGAAATTTGGTGTGGACATTCTTCAACATGTGCGTAAGCTCCTATGAAAATTTCATATCATTTGGACGTGTAGATCTCCAGATATTGTCGATACGAAGTTGTTCTTCCGGTGCGGTTACCCTGTTCGAATCGATTTCCTTCGAATCGATAGCCTCGACTCGATGACGGAGCGCGTGAGGAAGTTGACGTGTCGCGCGCTTTTCGTGTCGATCCGCTTTTCACTGCGAGTCGACTGGGTCGACTCCATGATTTTGGCCACTTTGACCTAATGGATTCGAGGGCTTCATTCACATATGGATTCGAACAGAAGCTTGTTCGTATCGATCGTGATGTGCTATAGTCGATCGATATGAAGCTGTTGCAGCAGGATGGATTCGAACATATTGTTGTCCCTGTATTCGAAGTGAAGTGCTCAGGTGGATACGAACGTATCATTGTTTATGGAGTCGGTACATAGCTTTGTTCGCATTGATCTTGATGGTCTCCAGTTGATCGATACAAACTCGAAGCACATGAATAGCTCAGCCTAGGATCGATTCGAACCTGATGGGTTCGAACAGATCAATCAGATCGATTCGAGCATCATATTTCTTCTAACTTGTGTTGATCATAATTTGAGCATACGAACTCGGATTGACTTGAAACTTGGAACGTTGGCTTTCCTGGCTTTGCTTGTCATGTCTTATTAATCGTGGCTCAATCCGGACTCAGACAAAATTCATCGATATCCATGACGAGTGACTCTTGGCTTTTAGTCAGTCCCTCGGTATCTCGGCCTTGCCAAAAGGCGGGATACCATTTGCCCCCCAAAGTATGTCTTGCATGAACATGACGTGCTTTGAGAAGCTGCAGTCTTTCATGCTGAATATTTCTGCCCAATTAGTTACTTGACAGTCGTCTTTTTAGCTGAAAACTATAATCTTTGATCATTTCTTTAGATTCATGAATTGCTAATTGTCAGGATGGTGTAATGTGTGCTACTGTAACCGATTTGTTGTAATCTTCTGTTAGATATGCGTTCAATCAGTGTGCATTGCTTTTATGGACACGAAAATCTTTGATGGATACGAAATTCTGATTCGTACCGATGAGTTCTCGTTGTTGTGGATCAAGCATTGATGGATTCGAATCGACGGAGTCGAGTGTTTCCAGAGCTATCTTTATCTTTGCATTTTGTATCGATATAATAGGGTCGAATTGATGGGTTCGAAAGGTGGATTTACATAGGTGCTTGCTGGAGTTCGAATCGATCGTGATGCTCAGGCCTAAGAATTCGAACGTGATACTTCAGATCGCCCAACACTTCCACCTATTACTACCGGTTTCGCCCACCGGGAGGCGAATCGCCACAAAAATCCTATAAATACCAAGGATTCATTCATTTTTTACTTTTTACTTTTGCCTTCGTCTTCCTGCGTCTTCGAATCCATTCCAGTCCTTCAAGAACAAAACCGAACAACTTTTCTTCCTTCGAGTCGAAGCGATATCCAACTTTCTTTAACCAAATAACATATTCAGGTAGTTGATTCTTTTATGGGTTCAAAATTTCAAGATGTAGACCTTTACATCATTCTTATTCGTGTCGATCTGGAAGGAGTTGAAGTCGAGGTCGAAACCAAGAATGGCTGGTTGTAGAAGAAGCATGATGGATTCTTTCGTGTCGATCTGGAGTTACGGCGATCGAGTTTGTAACATCCCGTATATTTGGACCATTTAAATTGACAATAATCCACACTTGTCAACTTAAATAATACAAAACACAGAACATTATGGGATTATAAGTACATAAATGTAAATGAGAATCAATACAACATCACAGACTCAGAACAGTCACAGAATAATGCAGCGGAAAATACATCGTCATAATAGTAGTTCATGAAGCTACTACAGGGAATACAACAATGTCTCAACATAAAGCGACTGAAAAGAGATACAAGATGTCCAATACATAAGTACATCAAATACTGAAAATAAAATGATATAGATAAAAGCTAAGCCTTCAGCATCTTCGACCAACCTTGACCAGCAACGGAATATCTTCAGACTGACCCGAGCATATGCAAAAGAAACACTCGAGTCAGGACTCAAAATCTTATACAGGATAATCAAATGCATATAATAAAGTCCATAACTCAAAGGTGAATATAAACATCATTAAGGGATCGATAAACTACCTACAGAATACGCTAAATAGATAATGTCTAATCCATAAAGTAAGATATCAAAGTAGGGTTAAGCAGGGCCCATACACCTCTTAACCTGTTTATTCCCAAAAGCATATACAAGACCGTAGTTTCCCCAAAACCGGAAGTCACCAGAGGGCAATCCATATACTAAAGGTACAAATCAAAATCGTAGTGGTCGCGAATAGGATAATCAGTATGACAAGGTACATGAGGCGATACCAACTAGGATACTAGTAGTTGCGTGATCCGGACTGATGTTGGACATAGCAGCTACTATCCCAACACCGCGAAACAACACTCCCAAATCAAGGGGTGCACCCAAATCGAATCACAAAAGTAATAGATAAGGTATCGAAGAAGTGTGTCCGCTAGAGGTAGCGAACCTCAATGGCCCGGCGCGGCTCCTGTTTTAGTCATGTCAGGGGTCATCCAAAATCGTTCTCTTTCTTCAGTCAACGCGTTCATCAAAACCATCCACTTCATTCTGGATCAACACTTCGCGTATATTAGTTATTAAAGTGGTTTTCGGTATCGACAGAGAGTATGTCCATAATCCGATCCCGGTCTCTTTAATAACTACGTATTAATTACCCAACAGTCAACTTTTTATTAAAGTTAAAACAAATCAAATCCAAAGGTCAAGTTGCAAATTTGACTTCCAAATTTTGATATTTCATAATTCGATTCGTTTCAATTACCAAAATTATATTTCGAAAAGAAATTCTAGTTCAAGCCCTTTAGTTACCAAAATTTTAAGTATTCACGTTGAATCAACATTTCACTTATTATATCAATTCAAATTCATGGATTACATGAAATAGTCAATCTTAGTTCAACTTATTAAATCAAGTTTTATTCTTTAAATCCGTATTTACATTCCTAGGTTCATTACTATATCAATTTCATTTACTACGTTCACTTTGTCAAAACTTCGTTTATTCATTTATCAAAACTCGAAATTTAATCACTTTATCCTCCATCCTATTTACTTCTTAAATCTCATTTCGATTAACTTTGTCAAAACACTTTGTTTAATCAAATAAATTTACAAATCCGTTTCAATTCATTACATTAATTCGTTCTCATTTATTTCAATTAAATTCATTTCTTTATTCCCACAAATCTAATTTATTTAATTCGATAAAATCCATTTTATTTATTTCAAAACAATTTCATTTATTCAATTCAATAAAATCATTTTATTTATTTCAACAAATTTATTTATTCAATTCAATAAAATCATTTTATTTATTTCAACAAATTTATTTATTCAATTCAATAAAATCATTTTATTTATTTCAAACAAATTTATTTATATTTACGTTACCAAATTACAATACAGTTTTCTAAGTTCATTCCATAATTCCAAATAAGTCTCAATTTCAAAACGTTATTTGTTGACCGTTCGGTTTCTTATTTTAATTATCTATCCTAGGCCAATTCATTCAATTGGGTATTTATCATTTCAACCCGATTCTATTTAAATTCAAAATCAAAACATACAAAGGGAACTTGCAGTGTGATAGCAGGGATGGTGTCAAAGTAAATAAACAAGCAATAGCATCCATTTGCAACAATTCAACAATTCAAATAATCCCGAAATAATCGTATTAATTCGCGTTTGTTATTTACGCCAATTAATATAATTATTTCTAGAATCTACACTATCATTTCATGTAGATTAAAGATTATAACATTTCGGTTTCACTTATCGTTCAATTTCAATTACAACAGTTAATTCAATACGTTCAATAGTCCGAAGTGACATTTATCAAATTCTACGTGACAACAATTTAAAGGGTCAATTTAATCAATCAATATTCATCATATAAAGGGGTCAAGTTTAACAATCAAAATTCGACATATATAATTCATTTTAAATCATTAATCATCCTATATCCAATTTTTAACTTGCAATTAATTTATCACTTAACAATAATAATTTACATCCAATTCAACATCACATCGCAATCATTTATCAATTCAAACTTGCATAAGAATATAGTCGTGAAAATTAATTCACCTTTCGTGGATAAAGAAATTTGACGGCGAAGCACGAAGAAATAAGAACAGAGTCGGTATAGCACGAACAACGAACACTGTAATATCGACAAAAAAGGAAACGATATTAATACAATGAACATTGTATATAATTTATAAATTTATATAAATGCGCTTACCGAAGACGGAGGAAAAGAACGGAGCTGAAAATTTGCTGTTGCGAAAGAAGCTCAGTCGGTCGCTGCAACAAGCAAAGAAAGTCGGTTACTATTTCGGCAACCAATAGAAATTTGCTTAAATACTTTTCAGCAAAATCTATAACTATTAGCTATTCTCAGTTTCATATTTTTTTTTTTTTTAGTACGGATCCAGCTCTACCAATACACCGTTCGAACATGTTCACCACCGCATGCAACCTATACAATGTTTGTCACCATGCACTCTTCCAGCAACACTAGGCCAAAACTTGTTTTCACGGCTCACGCACGTGGCCTTTTTTTCTTTTTTCCCTTTTTTCTTTTTTTTTTCTTTTTTTTTTTCAAGACTAACCAAAATACAGCATCCTTCCTCCCCTTACTAACTGCAAACTCCATCCCTCACATCCGAACTCACCCCTCCCCACAACACACACAACACATGCATGCACTACCACCCATTTCCATGTACTGCACATCGCCCAGTTCCCCCTCTACTTGCATACACTCACGCAGCCATATACTTCATTCTTACGCGAGGTCGACCGGTAGCGGTACGAATGGCAGAGGGGTGTGGGTGTGGTGGAAGTGATGCGCGCGACGGCGGAGGTGGGTGGCGCGGCGAGGGAATGGCGACGAGTGGCAAGGGGAGACGAGGCTTAGTCGGGGTCGAGAGGAGTAGATGGTGGCGTGGGCCTAGGATGTGTGAGGCGATTGGATGCTGCCAGTGGGCGGTCTGGGTGGGCTGTGGAGCTGTGTTGGCCGAAGTGACGTGGGCTGGTAGGTGGGTCGGAGGTGGTGGGTGAGGGAGGGTTGGCGGAGGCACGGAAGAGGGTAGTGGCTGGTTGGGAAGTGTTCGGCAGGGGTGGCTTTTGGGCGTCTGGTTGGTGGTTGAATAAGGGACGCTGAAGGGAATGAGTTGTTGGTCAAATGTAATGGAGAGGGGAAGGCTAACGTGCATGTTATATTTGCAGTAGGAATGAAAATAGAAGGAGTGAAGGAGGAGAATATGAAGCAAGAAATAAAGAAACAGAGGAAATATTTTAGAGAAGGTAGAAGTGTTTACCTGGGACGTGAGCAGAGGAAATATGAAATGAGAAAGTGAAAGAGAGAGTTGAGTTGGATCCTTTTACAATAAAATTCTCAACCGGTTATTTACATTCCCAACCTTTCACCTTTTAACTTCCCAACGTTACACATTTCCAAGGCAACTTATTAGCTTCCAACCCACCAATCTAAACGTTAGTTCAGATTATATTTTCCAATTTCTTTTGTAAATGGGCTGAGATTTTATTTAACCGGTCCGTTCAGAACCGTTAGATCAACGCGACGGATTTTTTTGTCGGGCCTTGATACGCGCAAATAAATATACCGTTATGATCAGTGCGACGACGCGCTTCCAACGGTACACAGATTATTGCGTTACGATGATTTTATAAAATTTGCATTTACGCCGCTTAAATTGTGCGTTTTGCAAAATAATATAAACGGAGCAGGCGATGACAGTTTTAGACGAAACGAATCATAAAATCTTGATCAGAATAATTTTTACAAGCGGACTGTGTAAAAATATTTGGATTTGGAAGATAAATTTTACGCAGCTTTATATGGACTGATTACAGTAAAACGCGAACGGACTTTACTGTAATATTTTTCAATGAAACTTTTTCTATGTCCATATCTAACTAGACGTATGTCATAAATAAAGTTTGGACGAAATTCGAGATCGTTTAATTTTTCAGAATTTTATTTAAACGCTGAATTTAAAATTTTAAATTTGGTCGAAATTTTAGGGTCGTTACAATCTCCCCCACTCAAAACTTTTCGTCCTCGAAAAGGAACGAGACGAGTGAAGTAGAATTGAAATAAGTAGAAAAGTCAAGATAGATTTCGAGAAATTTGAAGAATACCTGAAATTAATAGTTCGGGGTTTGAATCTCGAATGCTATCCTCAGTTTCCCACGTGCAATCTCGCTCATCTGCACTCCACTGTACTTTGACGAGATTTACCCATTTCCTTCTGAGTTGCTTTGTCTCACGATCAACTATCCTAAGTGGCTTTCGCTCAATAGTCAAGTCAGGCTCAATAACTATTTCATCCAACTGAGCAGTAGGTATGGTCATAGATGGATCGTGTACAACCTTGTGAAGGTGTGAGACGTGGAATACGTTGTGAACACCAGTGAACTTTTCTGGTAATGCAACTCTATATGCCAATGTTCCAACTCTTTCTGTAATCTCAAATGGACCAACGAATCTGGGAGCTAGTTTCCCTTTCCTTCCAAATCGAACAATATTCCTCAAAGGCGACACCTTCAGAAATACTTTGTCTCCTACACCGAATTCGAGATCTCTTCTCCTTTTGTCGGCATAGCTTTTCTGTCTATCCTGTGCCGTCTTTATCTTCTTCCTGATTTCTTCGACCTTTTCAGAAGCTTCCATAATCATTTCTGGTCCAAGCACTAATCGATCTCCCGACTCAATCCAACAAGCTGGCGATTTGCATGGCCGTCCATACAAGGCTTCGAACGGTGCCATACCAATGCTTGCCTGGTTTATAAAGGATAATTAATTCAAATTCAAATATACTTATTCAAATTTGAAATTCAAATTTCTTACCTGGTAACTATTATTATAAGTGAATTCTACCAAGTGAAGATGATCTTCCCAAGATCCGCCAAAGTCAATAATACAAGCTCGGAGAAGATCTTCCAAAATCTGATTTACCCTCTCAGTTTGGCCATCTGTCTGAGGATGATAAGCTGTACTCAGATTCAGTTTGGTGCCCAAAGTATCCTGGAATGCTTTCCAGAATTTACTGGTGAAAATAGGATCGCGATCGCATACAATACTAGATGGTACACCATGAAGTTTAACAACTTCCCTCATGTATATCTCGGCCAAACTAGAAGCTGTACGAGTGGTCTTGACTGGAATAAAGTGAGCGGACTTCGTCAGTCTATCGACAATTACCCATATGCTTTCATTACCCTTTCTAGTCCTTGGCAGCCCATCAATAAAGTCCATAGAAATTTGCTCCCATTTCCAACCTGGAATCTCTAGCGGTTGGAGCAATCCTGCTGTCTTTCTGTGATCTGCTTTAACTTGTTGGAAAGTGGTGCACCTGCTAACATAGATAGAAATATCGCGTTTCATTCCACTCCACCAATATAGTTTCTTCATATTCTGGTACATTTTGGTTGCACCGGGATGAAATGAAAGCGAAGACTTATGATTTTCTCGCAGCACTTCCTGTCTAAGACCATCGACATTAGGAACACAAATACGATTGTCGATCCTCAAAACTCCATCACTATCAACTTGTGCACCCACTTTGTTGTCGGCATTACTTACTCTACCCATAACTAATTCCTTCATACGATAGAGCAAAGTGTCTTCATATTGCTTAGCTTTGATGCGATCCATAAGAGATGGAGAGATACTAAGCTGGAATAACATGCCTTCGATAAGATTGCAACAAGACAATGCTTTGCTGCGGCTCAAAGCATCTGCTACAACATTTGCTTTCCCCGGTGTATAAGTGATGTCGAGGTCGTATGCAGCTAAGAATTCAAGCCATCGGACTTGCCTCTGGTTCAAATCCTTTTGAGAAAAGATATACCTCAAGGACTTATGATCAGTGAATAGTTCGAACTTTGTTCCCAAAAGATGATGCCTCCAAAGTTTCAAAGCAAATACAACAGCAAGAAGCTCAAGATCATGAGTGGCATAGTTCAATTCATGGGTCTTCAACTGACGACCGGCATAAGCAATAACCTTCCCATTTTGCATAAGAACAGCGCCCAAACCTTCTCGGCAAGCATCTGTATAAACAGTCAATCCTTCACTTCCATCGATGACTGCAAGAACTGGGGCTGAAGTTAATCTGTGCTTCAACTCATTAAAAGCTGATTCACACTTCTCGCTCCAAATGAACTTAACGTCCTTCCGAGTCAAAGCAGTAAGAGGAGCAGAAATCCGGGCAAAGTGCTCAATAAATCTGCGATAATATCCAGCTAGGCCCAAGAAACTACGGATATCTATAGGAGTTTTGGGGGTCTCCCAATCCTGTAGATTAATTGATATAAATTAGCGAGAGATAAGATTGTTTGAATAGAATTTCGAATATGATAGAACTTACATTAATTATGGCAATCTTAGCTGGATCGACTGAAATACCATTCTCAGAAACAATATGGCCAAGGAATCTCACTTCGTCTCGCCAGAAATGGCATTTAGAAAACTTGGCTTTAAGCTGATGGTTTCTGAGAGTTTCAAGGACATAACGAAGATGTGCCTTATGCTCTTCCTTGTCCTTAGAGAAGACAAGAATATCATCAATGAATACAAGAACGAACTTGTTAAGGACATCACGGAAGACTCGATTCATCAAGTCGACGAAGTAAGCAGGTGCGTTGGTCAAACCGAATGGCATAACCAACCATTCATAGAATCCGTTCTCGGTCCGGAAAGCTGTCTTATGGATACTATCTTCCGCTATTCTGAGTTGGTGGAACCAAGTGGCTAGATCAAGTTGTGAGAAAACTTTAGCACCATGAAGCTGGTCGAATAAATCGTTGATGCGAGGCATCGGATAACGGTTCTTGAGAGTGCGCTTGTTGAGCTCTCTATAATCAACACACATGCGAAGAGATCCATCTGATTTGGTGACAAATACAACTGCAGCGCCCCATTCGGAACAACTTCTTCTAATCAGACCCTTAGCAAATAGATCCTCAATTTGAGTTTTTAGTTCGGCCCTTTCTTTAGGAGCCATCCTTCGGTGTGGGAGAACTACGGGCGTAGCTCCAGGAATAAGATCAATACGAAAATCGATTTCCCGTTTGGGCGGTAGAGAGTTAACCTCTCCAAATACATCGGGAAATTTCTGAACAATAGGTGTAGTACTAAGATCATCCGGATGAGCATCAAGAGAGAATATGAAGCTTCCGGTATATTTCTGAGGTGATTTGCATTCAATGACAAGCGGTAGGCCCTTGTCATTGACTAGAGAAACAGAACGAGCTTTGCAAGAAATAACAGCATCGAATTTTCTTAACCAATCAGCACCTAACAAGATGTCAAATGCTGCGAAGCCAAGCACATAAAAATCCCAAGTGAATCGATATCTTCCATATAAGAGCACGACCTCTTTACAAATTCTACCGAGGTTGGCAAGTCCTCCAATAGGGTTGGAGACGCATAAGGAAGTAGTAGCAAGAGTAGGTTCTAATTTGAGCTTATTACAGAGATCAATAGATATGAAGCTATGAGAAGCACCAGTATCGAATAATACCCTAATAGGTAAATCATGTAAAGAAAAAGTACTTCGTAAGGTACCTTGGTCATCCTGAGCAGGTGGTGGAGGTGGTGTAGGAGTGGTGATAGCAAATACTCCAGATGGTGTGCCACGCTTATACATTGGGCATTCTTTCTTGAAATGACCCGGCTGGAGGCAGACATAGCATAAATCTTTCCTAGTCGTAGAAGGTGGTGGAATAGCAGCTCCGGTAGATGGACAACTATTAGCATAATGGCCCTTCTTATCTCACTTGAAGCATGTGATATTAGCAAGATCGATAGGGCTTTTCTGAGCATATCCCAATCCTGTAGTCTTTTGCCAAGCTTTCTTTTGTTGATCAAAGTTCATCTTCCTCTTCCCGGGCTGGCTAGAAGAGGGCTGAGTAGGAGCAGCCTTGGCAGTGGATCCCTTAGGCTTTGCCTCATATCTAAGGGCATAGTCAACAAGCTCTGTGAAGGTGCAATGGATGTGGCCGGTAAGTAAGTCATAATACTCTGCTCTGGCTCCCATAATGAATTTCTCGTTCTTCAGAAGTGGTGTATCAATCAAGCCGAGTCCAAACTTGGAGAGTTCGTTGAACTTTCTCTCATACTCAGAAAAAGTCATATTGCCCTGCTTTAGATCCATGAAAGCTCTATAAAGTTGGGCCTTCCCAGCAGCTGGCATCCATTGTGCCGAGAAAGTATCCCTAATCCAAAAGATAGACTAGATGAACAATCATTTCAAAGATAGAAGGAAGAATTTAAACCACTAGAATCCAAACCATTCATACCTAAACTGGGCCCAAGTGATGGTGTTCTCCTCGATACGAGAAGTAATGGATTCCCACCAATCTTGTGCGGCATCTTGGAGTTGCCAAGCAGCAAGCTGACGCTTCTGGGCATCAGTAATCTCCAATCCAGAAAATATCTTCTCCAAACCCTTAAGCCATTGCTGAGCCTCTATGATGTTCTCGGATCCAGAAAACTTAGTACCTCCCAGTTGCGAATACTCCTTGCTAAGAGTAGTGAATTTGACAGGAGCTGGAGCGGCAGGTGCAGCCTGGGCAGGACCATTGCCTCGTCCACCTCTAACATTTCTTCTGGTACTCATCCTGAAATACCAAAAGAGATTTAGAACCAAAGATAAGATAATAGAATGCTAAGAAAACTAATCAACGAATCAAAGGAGCTTGAATTTTTGAAAGGATTTGGATATTGAATCGATTCTCCTCATTCTAGAGTATTGCTACTCTATCTCTAATGAGTTTCTTTATAATCCCGAACTAAGGTTTTTGGGAAAACCAGAGCTCTGATACCAACTGTAACATCCCGTATATTTGGACCATTTAAATTGACAATAATCCACACTTGTCAACTTAAATAATACAAAACACAGAACATTATGGGATTATAAGTACATAAATGTAAATGAGAATCAATACAACATCACAGACTCAGAACAGTCACAGAATAATGCAGCGGAAAATACATCGTCATAATAGTAGTTCATGAAGCTACTACAGGGAATACAACAATGTCTCAACATAAAGCGACTGAAAAGAGATACAAGATGTCCAATACATAAGTACATCAAATACTGAAAATAAAATGATATAGATAAAAGCTAAGCCTTCAGCATCTTCGACCAACCTTGACCAGCAACGGAATATCTTCAGACTGACCCGAGCATATGCAAAAGAAACACTCGAGTCAGGACTCAAAATCTTATACAGGATAATCAAATGCATATAATAAAGTCCATAACTCAAAGGTGAATATAAACATCATTAAGGGATCGATAAACTACCTACAGAATACGCTAAATAGATAATGTCTAATCCATAAAGTAAGATATCAAAGTAGGGTTAAGCAGGGCCCATACACCTCTTAACCTGTTTATTCCCAAAAGCATATACAAGACCGTAGTTTCCCCA
Organism: Allium fistulosum; assembly: GCA_030737815.1. NCBI lineage: Eukaryota > Viridiplantae > Streptophyta > Magnoliopsida > Asparagales > Amaryllidaceae > Allium > Allium fistulosum. Next base: position 516,863,884 of record CM060903.1, on the reverse strand, counting down.
AAACCGGAAGTCACCAGAGGGCAATCCATATACTAAAGGTACAAATCAAAATCGTAGTGGTCGCGAATAGGATAATCAGTATGACAAGGTACATGAGGCGATACCAACTAGGATACTAGTAGTTGCGTGATCCGGACTGATGTTGGGCATAGCAGCTACTATCCCAACACCGCGAAACAACACTCCCAAATCAAGGGGTGCACCCAAATCGAATCACAAAAGTAATAGATAAGGTATCGAAGAAGTGTGTTCGCTAGAGGTAGCGAACCTCAATGGCCCGGCGCGGCTCCTGTTTTAGTCATGTCAGGGGTCATCCAAAATCGTTCTCTTTCTTCAGTCAACGCGTTCATCAAAACCATCCACTTCATTCTGGATCAATACTTCGCGTATATTAGTTATTAAAGTGGTTTTCGGTATCGACAGAGAGTATGTCCATAATCTGATCCCGGTCTCTTTAATAACTACGTATTAATTACCCAACAGTCAACTTTTTATTAAAGTTAAAACAAATCAAATCCAAAGGTCAAGTTGCAAATTTGACTTCCAAATTTTGATATTTCATAATTCGATTCGTTTCAATTACCAAAATTATATTTCGAAAAGAAATTCTAGTTCAAGCCCTTTAGTTACCAAAATTTTAAGTATTCACGTTGAATCAACATTTCACTTATTATATCAATTCAAATTCATGGATTACATGAAATAGTCAATCTTAGTTCAACTTATTAAATCAAGTTTTATTCTTTAAATCCGTATTTACATTCCTAGGTTCATTACTATATCAATTTCATTTACTACGTTCACTTTGTCAAAACTTCGTTTATTCATTTATCAAAACTCGAAATTTAATCACTTTATCCTCCATCCTATTTACTTCTTAAATCTCATTTTGATTAACTTTGTCAAAACACTTTGTTTAATCAAATAAATTTACAAATCCGTTTCAATTCATTACATTAATTCGTTCTCATTTATTTCAATTAAATTCATTTCTTTATTCCCACAAATCTAATTTATTTAATTCGATAAAATCCATTTTATTTATTTCAAAACAATTTCATTTATTCAATTCAATAAAATCATTTTATTTATTTCAACAAATTTATTTATTCAATTCAATAAAATCATTTTATTTATTTCAACAAATTTATTTATTCAATTCAATAAAATCATTTTATTTATTTCAAACAAATTTATTTATATTTACGTTACCAAATTACAATACAGTTTTCTAAGTTCATTCCATAATTCCAAATAAGTCTCAATTTCAAAACGTTATTTGTTGACCGTTCGGTTTCTTATTTTAATTATCTATCCTAGGCCAATTCATTCAATTGGGTATTTATCATTTCAACCCGATTCTATTTAAATTCAAAATCAAAACATACAAAGGGAACTTGCAGTGTGATAGCAGGGATGGTGTCAAAGTAAATAAACAAGCAATAGCATCCATTTGCAACAATTCAACAATTCAAATAATCCCGAAATAATCGTATTAATTCGCGTTTGTTATTTACGCCAATTAATATAATTATTTCTAGAATCTACACTATCATTTCATGTAGATTAAAGATTATAACATTTCGGTTTCACTTATCGTTCAATTTCAATTACAACAGTTAATTCAATACGTTCAATAGTCCGAAGTGACATTTATCAAATTCTACGTGACAACAATTTAAAGGGTCAATTTAATCAATCAATATTCATCATATAAAGGGGTCAAGTTTAACAATCAAAATTCGATATATATAATTCATTTTAAATCATTAATCATCCTATATCCAATTTTTAACTTGCAATTAATTTATCACTTAACAATAATAATTTACATCCAATTCAACATCACATCGCAATCATTTATCAATTCAAACTTGCATAAGAATATAGTCGTGAAAATTAATTCACCTTTCGTGGATAAAGAAATTTGACGGCGAAGCACGAAGAAATAAGAACAGAGTCGGTATAGCACGAACAACGAACACTGTAATATCGACAAAAAAGGAAACGATATTAATACAATGAACATTGTATATAATTTATAAATTTATATAAATGCGCTTACCGAAGACGGAGGAAAAGAACGGAGCTGAAAATTTGCTGTTGCGAAAGAAGCTCAGTCGGTCGCTGCAACAAGCAAAGAAAGTCGGTTACTATTTCGGCAACCAATAGAAATTTGCTTAAATACTTTTCAGCAAAATCTATAACTATTAGCTATTCTCAGTTTCATCTTCTTCTTTTTTTTTTTAGTACGGATCCAGCTCTACCAATACACCGTTCGAACATGTTCACCACCGCATGCAACCTATACAATGTTTGTCACCATGCACTCTTCCAGCAACACTAGGCCAAAACTTGTTTTCACGGCTCACGCACGTGGCCTTTTTTTCTTTTTTCCCTTTTTTCTTTTTTTTTCTTTTTTTTTTTCAAGACTAACCAAAATACAGCATCCTTCCTCCCCTTACTAACTGCAAACTCCATCCCTCACATCCGAACTCACCCCTCCCCACAACACACACAACACATGCATGCACTACCACCCATTTCCATGTACTGCACATCGCCCAGTTCCCCCTCTACTTGCATACACTCACGCAGCCATATACTTCATTCTTACGCGAGGTCGACCGGTAGCGGTACGAATGGCAGAGGGGTGTGGGTGTGGTGGAAGTGATGCGCGCGACGGCGGAGGTGGGTGGCGCGGCGTGAGAATGGCGACGAGTGGCAAGGGGAGACGAGGCTTAGTCGGGGTCGAGAGGAGTAGATGGTGGCGTGGGCCTGGGATGTGTGAGGCGATTGGATGCTGCCAGTGGGCGGTCTGGGTGGGCTGTGGAGCTGTGTTGGCCGAAGTGACGTGGGCTGGTAGGTGGGTCGGAGGTGGTGGGTGAGGGAGGGTTGGCGGAGGCACGGAAGAGGGTAGTGGCTGGTTGGGAAGTGTTCGGCAGGGGTGGCTTTTGGGCGTCTGGTTGGTGGTTGAAGAAGGGACGCTGAAGGGAATGAGTTGTTGGTCAAATGTAATGGAGAGGGGAAGGCTAACGTGCATGTTATATTTGCAGTAGGAATGAAAATAGAAGGAGTGAAGGAGGAGAATATGAAGCAAGAAATAAAGAAACAGAGGAAATATTTTAGAGAAGGTAGAAGTGTTTACCTGGGACGTGAGCAGAGGAAATATGAAATGAGAAAGTGAAAGAGAGAGTTGAGTTGGATCCTTTTACAATAAAATTCTCAACTGGTTATTTACATTCCCAACCTTTCACCTTTTAACTTCCCAACGTTACACATTTCCAAGGCAACTTATTAGCTTCCAACCCACCAATCTAAACGTTAGTTCAGATTATATTTTCCAATTTCTTTTGTAAATGGGCTGAGATTTTATTTAACCGGTCCGTTCGGAACCGTTAGATCAACGCGACGGATTTTTTTGTCGGGCCTTGATACGCGCAAATAAATATACCGTTATGATCAGTGCGACGACGCGCTTCCAACGGTACACAGATTATTGCGTTACGATGATTTTATAAAATTTGCATTTACGCCGCTTAAATTGTGCGTTTTGCAAAATAATATAAACGGAGCAGGCGATGACAGTTTTAGATGAAACGAATCATAAAATCTTGATCAGAATAATTTTTACAAGCGGACTGTGTAAAAATATTTGGATTTGGAAGATAAATTTTACGCAGCTTTATATGGACTGATATACAGTAAAACGCGAACGGACTTTACTGTAATATTTTTCAACGACACTTTTTCTATGTCCATATCTAACTAGACGTATGTCATAAATAAAGTTTGGACGAAATTCGAGATCGTTTAATTTTTCAGAATTTTATTTAAACGCTGAATTTAAAATTTTAAATTTGGTCGAAATTTTAGGGTCGTTACAGAGTTGATCTGGAAAATGAGGGTTCGTCCTCGTCATTCGTATCGATCAACATGTTTAAAGTAGAGGTTTGTGGGCTGGATTGGTCGCAGGAGTTGGGTCGTCGTATCGATCTCCTGCGGTCGATACGATGGAATTGCCCCCTTGCGATCGATTCGAATGTTCCGCCCATGTGATCGATACGAATCTCGGGCCTCTTACCTGTTTGCAAACTCTTTTTGCCGAAGAACGATTCGAGAACTCTGTTGACGATGGATGCAAACCTTAGGTCGCCGATCGATACGAAGGATCCGGTCATCATCGATACATACTAGGTTGATTCGAACGAGATCGATTCAAAGTGTTGTCTCTTTGATCGATTCGAAGACTTCTACTCTGGCCTTGATCGATTCGAACAAGCTTCCGCGGACACGAAACTTTCACTCATTTAATGGCATGATTCTGACGAGCTTCATCCCTGCATATGTGGCCTGAATTTTTATACTGCATACTTGACTGCTCTTCGAAGCTCGTCGATGGACTGTACTTTGACAAATAAAAGATGAACTAATCGCCATGAATTTCAGACAATATGGTTTGTGACGGTTAGCGATGACGGTCATTTTAATCAAACTTCATAATTTCCGAAGTTTTCATCTTGTCTTCGGTTTTGTTGAATTCACTAAGTATTAGCTGCATTGCACTTCACATCACTTTCACACACCTCACACTGGGAAATGAATGGGTTTTTCATTTGCTTAACGTTACTTTCTGATGAGTTAGTCAGTGATGGAATCCTCGAGCTCTCAGCAGCAAGAAATTCAGAGTTCTCCCCCTCCGGTCCTCGAAATCCCAGATATCCCGACGGAGATAGTAGATCCAGCTCCATACGAGCTGCAAGAGGCTATATTTATCAAGGACCCTATAGACTCCATCCAATCCAATATTTCTGAAAACTTGTTGGAAAGGATATGCACGAGGCACAAACATTTCTTCAAACGATGTACTATTGCCGGGATCTAGTGATAGACCTCACTGTCCGCCCGAAGGGTACACTGCTTTTATCGCCATGCTTGTGCGGCTAGAACACTCCCTCCATTCAATCAATATATTAGGGAGATGTTATCATTTCTTGGAATTGCTCCCTCTCAATTACACCACAACGGGCACGCGCTACTGAACAGTGCGTTCATCATATTTATGGACCATCTCTTCCGTCCACCAAGGCCAACGAAAATCAGATACCTATTTAATTTCAAGAGTAGAGGTGATAGTCCATCCTTTACGTTTTTGGAGGCAGTCAGGAACTGCCAGGTTATAACCGGAGCCTGGACCAGACTCAGCTACTTCAAGAACGAATGGTTTTATATCCGGTGTCCTCCAGGTTTTGCCAGGCGGTGGCTGTCTAGGCGTAAGTGTCGTAACCCATCGATGATTTCCTTGACTAATGGTTTTTTGGTACTGGTATTGACATCCTACTTTTCTTACAACCATTATCTCCAGACCCGACGGCGGGTGTTACAAGGGCATGGTTCGGAGCCTTCAAGAGATCCCGAGCGATTTGAGGCACATCGACTCGATGTTGACTGACTATAACTTAAGAGCTCTTGGCTTGATTAAAGTAAATCAAAGCATAGTCACCGAGGGGATGCTGAGGCCTGTTCCAAAGAAGAAGAAGAAGAAGAAGAAAATGGCGAAGAAAACGCTCGGAGTCGTGATAACCGAAGTGAGCGACGAAGAACGGACTCACACAGATGTCGAGCCGATGGCTGATTTTTTGGGCAATTTTCAAGAATTGGGAGAGAGACGGAAAAGCAAGGCTGTCGTTCCCAAAAAACTTAAATCTAAGGGATGGAAGTCTGTAGTTTTGTCTCCTCCCACTTCCGGAATCATAATTTCTGAGGCCGCCCCTTCTCAATCGAGAGATATTTTCAAAGGGCTTGGTGATATTCCCATCCCGGATTATATATCAATTCATCACAATCCCGGGTTGGAAGAACTCCGATATGTTTTAGATATGAACGAGCCCTTTCCTTTTAGTGCGGTCGACACTTCCGGTTGGTCAGGGGGTTTACACATTTACACACACTTCCACAGCACTACATGATTTCCGCATATTGGACATTATTTTTATAGGATGCTTAACTGTAGTTTCTTCTTATCGCAGGTGAGTTGTCAGGTCGCAGATCCACACTAGATAGGCTCTGCAATGTTCGCCGATCTTCCTCATATTATGAGTCCCGTAGGAGGGAGTCGGACAGGGATTACAGACGTGGCTATACCAGCCAGGAGCGTTATGATAGAGATCGAGATTACTGGCGTGGCCTTTCTGGTCAAGAGCGTTCTGATAGAGACAGAGGCCATCAATATCGATCACGGTCTCGTTCTCCTCCGCCTCCTAGTGCCCCTATAGATCCCTCTGAGTCTTCGCGGCAACAACAGCCTTCCCAATCTTCAAGACACGAAACTCAGCGGCAAAGAGTTGAACCACAGACAGCCGCCATTGTTGAACAGGCTCCGGCAGAACTGACGAGTGAAGGAGCCATCAAGCTTGCTCAGATAGGAAAGGATTTTCCAGAAATTTGTCTTGATGCATATGTCTTCCCTCCTCATCTCAAAAGGATTCCTCCGGACGCCGAGAATATCACGCATGACTATATTCATGATTTTTATGCTCAATATAAAGAGTGGTATAAGGCAGCCGCGAAAGCTTCGAAAGTAGCCTTTGACCGGGCAAAAATCATTGAGAAACTCGAGGCTGACCTTGCTTAGAAAAATCGCATCATCCAGGTTCTTCAATCAGAGACTGAGTCATCTCGAAGTTCAGAAACTCAGGCGCTCAAAAGGCTGACGAGGCCATGGTGAAGATGGCGAGGATGCAACAGGCACAATGTGCCTTAGTAGAAGAGATGGGCCATCGCTATACCACCGTATCAGCCGAGCGGGATGCCGCCGTTAAAGAGCTGAATGAGCTTAAAGCCAAGTTCACTGAAATGGTGAAGGAAAAGAATGATGCAAACACCGCCGCTCAGGAGGCATGCGATCAAGCTGTATCACTTCGAGCTGAACTTGATGCGGAGGTGGCAAAGGTTAAGTCTGTGGAGGCAGAAGTTGAGGAAAAAATTAAGGCGGAGCAGTCCAGGATGGAGGTTGATTTTGATGATCTCCTAGTCACATATAACGCCAATGTGCTGGAGCACAGAAATTTATCTTGGCTTGGGGATTATTCTATGCTTTTGTACAATGCCTGGACTAGGCTGATGGAGGAAAAGAAAGCAGCACGTCCGGACGAAGCACTGGATGATTTTGAACTTGAGACGTGCTTGCTCACTGAGGAGGAGAGGAAGGTTCTCCACGAGGCGATGATTTCTGTGGAAAAGGAGAGGCTTGGTGTTCGGCAGATGGAGACTGGTGAGGGCTCGGGGGTCGAACATCATGAAACAAGTGCTGAAGTTTTAATTCCGACACTGCCCGAAGCCACTACCGCGGTTGATCTCCAGCCCGTCCCTGCTTATAATCCGGATCAGCCGCAGTTGTCTCCCATTGGAGCATTTGTCTCTGCACCAGCCCACACTTCGGGTCATGCTAAGGAAGGTATTTTAACATCCCCTGCATATACTTAGAGTGGTGAATCTGAAGCAATACATTTAGCTAACAATCTTCGCTTTTTCACATTCAGTGACCGAGGCTGTTATCTCTGCGCCTTTTGCATCTCAAGTCCTTTATCAAGCGCAGGAGGCCATTGTTACTGAGGCGATTATGACAACTGCCGTGGTCAGCGAAAGGGGAGAAACGAGCATGTTATCTTTCGATGCTCAGATGATTGAGGAACTTCTTAGTCAATCCAGCGACCCCTTCGCAGATCCATCTTTCGCCATGAGCGGGGTTCCTCCAGCTATTAGCTCCTTCATGCCAGCCACCAGTACGTCCAGCGTGGCCCAAGCACCTCGTGAGGATGAGATTTTTGCCAAGATCAATGCTGAGATGGCGGCTACGACATCAGGTAGTATTTCTGGGGGTGGTATGGCTCCGTCTGGCCCAGCTCCATTAATGATGATATCGCTGGGCGGCACTGTGGTTATTGCAAGTGCTCTTGCTCTACTTCCTATTTCAGCTCCCATTCCTTCAATTCCATCCTCCAAAAGAATTTCTGTCGCCTCGAGCTCTGAGGAGGATGTTGACATCATGCCGCAACCGGGAGACAAATCAGAGAAGAGCAAAAAATTGCAAAGGAGGTCGGGTAGCGGATCCAGCGGGACTACCCCGAAAAAGAAACCGAGGAAGAAGAAAGATGGAGCGCTTCTTTAGTTTGCTTTGTCGTATTCGGGGGTAGCATTTTGTTTTGTATTTTTGGTTTTCTATAGCCGTGTATAGATGCGGACTCAGCCCCCGCTAGTAGGAATTTTTTGAATTAGCTTGTAATTGGGTTCCTTTTGTTGATAATTGAAATGAAAACATATTCTCTTTTGTCTTCAATTCAATATTTGTTTTAGTTCTGCCCCCAGCCTTGGGGATAAGCCGTAATAGGCGTTCTGCGAAATTATCCACAGTTTAGTGCTAACATCCATACTTCGGGGATTTATATATCTGTGCCAGTTGTTGATCATGCATCTTCATGTGTTCAGTTTTTGTCCACGCTCTGGGATTTAGAGTTGCTTTTTAGTTAATAACTTGGTTCATGAACATGCGATGCAACTCAATTGAGGTGCGGTTGAAGTCGTTTGGCAGACGGATCCTCCTTCCTTGAAACCGCATTTGGTTATTTATTCTCCGGTTCGTGCTCTCAGACTCCGAAGTTCGTTAACGCTTATACCCAGCTCGCGTTCTCGGAGTACTCTGGGGTTTGCTTTATGTTTATCCTCCGTCTCGCACTCTGGGAGGACGGAGTGGTTTAATGCTTATACTCCGCCTCGCACTCTGGGAGTACGGAGTTGATGTATGTTTATACTCCGTCTCGCACTCTGGGAGTACGGAGTTGTTTAATGTTTATACTCCGTCTCGCACTTTGGGAGTACGGAGTTGACATATGTTTATACTCCGTCTCGCACTCTGGGAATACGGAGTTGACGCATGTTTATACTCCGTCTCGCACTCTGGGAGTACGGAGTTGATGCATGTTTATACTCCATCTCGCACTTTGGGAGTACGGAGTGGTTTAATGTTTGTACTCCGTCTCGCGCTCTGGTAGTATGGAGTTGAGTGAGGGATTGTCGTGTATCAGCCCATTTTTAGCCTTGGTGTGATGGCTTGCCCCCAAGCTCGGGTTTCACTTAGCGAATGGCCGGTCGTATCACAGCCACTCCCTACTTGAATAAATTCCACTGCACGATGGAATTTAGCTCTTCGTGCATCGTGATGTCGTACATTGTATTCAATGAATCACAGCTCTGGCTCGAAGAAATGGCATTTTATTGCTGAAATAAGAAAATATGGAATAGTCAGTTGCCTTATTACAAGTTCTAATTTCGAAATGCAGAAATGAAATTGCAAAATGGAAAGATATAATGAAACAAATAAAGCCTGTCATGTGTAATAGCGACGGAGACTCTCGCTATTCCAGGCCCTTGGCAAATCAAGTCCGTCAACTGTCGATAGTTTGAATGTGCCATCTCCGAGTCTTTGTGTAATCACGTATGGTCCTTCCCAATTTGGCTTCATGTGTGAAGGGACCAGATAGATTCTCTTGAGAACGAGATCACCGAGTTCAAAGGTTCGAGGTCAAACTTTGGCATTGTACAATCGGGCGACTCGACTTCGATGTGAAGCCGCTCTCAAATCAGCCTCTTCCCGCTTCTCATCCAGTAGATCCAAAGATTCAGCAAGCAATATAGCGTTTGTTTTCGGATCATATTAAGTCACACGATGGGAAAACACCTCCATCTCGACTGGAATAACGGCTTCTGAGCCATAAGATAGGGAAAACGGGGTGTGTCCGGTCGCGGTTTTGTGGGTTGTTCGATAGGCCCATAAGGCCATAGGAAGTTCATCAACCCATTTGCCCCCAGCCTTCTCCAGTCGTTTCTTTAGAATGAATTTTATGACTTTATTGATAGCTTCGACCTGCCGTTTGCCTGAGGATGGGCAACTGCCGAGAATTTCTTATGGATATGAAACCGTTGATAGAAATTCTTGAATTCCGCACTACTGAATTGGGTTTCGTTATCGGTGATGATGGTATGCGGGAGTCCAAATCGACAGATAATGTTGCGAACTACAAAATTGATTACTTTCTTTGTCGTAATGGTTGCGAGGGGTTCAGCTTCAGCCCATTTGGTGAAGTAATCAACTGCAACGATGGCATATCTTGCCCCACCTTTGGCCAGAGGTAGCGTGCCGATGATATCGATACCCTACATTGCAAATGGCCAGGGACTGACCATTTGGGTTATCTCGGTAGGTGGTGCTCTTGTAATTCGGGCGTGTTTCTGGCACCTATCGCATTTTCTGGCATAGTTCGCTGCATCTCGGTTCACAATCGGCCAGTAGTATCCGTATCGGAGTATCTTCTTAGCGAGAGCTTGCCCACCGATGTGATCGCCACATTCTCCTTCGTGTACGTCATGTAACACTCGTTTGATTTCATCGTGCGCGATACATCGGAGGAGAGGAACAGAATACCCTCTTCTATACATGACTCCGTTCTGAATGACGAACCGCGAAGCTTTTCGTAGAATTTGTCTTTTCTCATTCCTACGCTCAGGCAACGTCCCATTCTCGATGTAATGTCGGTACGGAGTCATCCACGATTCTCTACTGGGAGCAGTTTCAAACACAAAATTCGTCTCTATTTGATCAATGCTTGGGGAGGATTAAGTTTCGACGGGGACAAGTCCCATTTGCTGTGTTTCACCTATACTTGCCATCTTTGCTAATGAGTCGACCTTCTGATTATATTCTCGGGGTATATGGTAAATAGCATAGTAATCGAATTGACTTAGTGCTTCTTGAACTCGGGCTAGATAGGCAGCTAGTCGTCGATCCTTGGCCTGATATTCGCCCCGAACTTGATATACAACTAACTGGGAATCGCAGTAGATTTCCACAGCAACAATCTTCAGATTACAAGCGAGTTTTAACCCGGCAAGCAAAGCTTCGTATTCGGCTTCATTGTTGGTTGCGCAAAATTCGAACCTCAGAGCGTAGCATATGGACCGGCCTTCGGGAGTTTCATATACTATTCCGGCACCCGAACACTGATCGTTCGACGCACCATCGGTGTGCAGCTTCCAAATGCATTTAGGAGGTATAGTGGTTTTAGGTAGATCCTCTGAAACAGTAAATTCGGCTATAAAATCTGCTAGGACTTGTCCTTGAATGGCTCTTTGCGGAGCATAAGTGATATCAAATTGACTCGGTTCAATGTTCCACTTGAGTAGCCTATCAGACGTCTCAGGCCGCGTGAGGACCTATCGTAACGGCTGATCGGTGTACACAGTAAGGGAATGAGCTTGGAAATAAGGGCGAAGCTTTCTTGAGACAATGACCAGGCAATAAGCCAGTTTCTCTAGTCTTGGATAATTTCTTTCAGCTCCTGTTAACTGCTTGCTGACATAGTAAACCGGTTTTTGCACTCGGTCTTCTTCTCGAACTAAAGCAGCGCTGATTGCATGCTCTGATACTGCCAGATAAAGGTACAATTGCTCGTGGTCAACTGGCTTTGACAAGATCGGTGGTGTGGAAAGATGTTGAACCAGCGATCGGAATGCGTCTTCACACTCCATGGTCCATTCAAAGTTTCACTTTCTTTTCCGGATCAAATCGAAGAAAGGAATGCATTTATCGGTGGATTTTGAAATGAACCTGCTCAATGCTGCTACTTTCCCGTTGAGACTTCGGACTTTTTTTTATGGTTCTTGGAGTTTGTAGGTTCCTTATTGCCCAGATCTTTTTGGGATTTGCTTCTATCCCTCGAGCGTTAACGATGAACCCGAGGAACTTTCCAGAGGCGACACCGAAGTGACACTTTAAAGGATTGAGCTTCATCCCATATTCCCGAAGGATGCAGAATATCGAATCTAAATCTCTGACGTGATCTGTGGAGAATCGAGATTTCACTAGCATGTCATCCATATAAACCTCCATGGTCTTCCCGATCTGGTCGGCGAACATCCGGTTGACCAAGCGTTGGTATGTTGCTCTGGCGTTTTTTAGACCAAAGGGCATGACTCTGTAGCAGTAGAGTCCCATATCGATCACGAAACTGGTATGTTCTTGATCAGGCAAATGCATGGGTATTTGATTGTAGCCAGAATAAGCATCCATGAAAGATAATAATTCATGCCCAGCTGTCGAATCTACGAGCTGGTCAATTCGAGGAAGTGGAAAACTATCCTTTGGACAAGCCTTGTTTAAATCAGAGTAGTCAATGCAAGTTCTCCATTTCCCATTCGGTTTTCGAACCAGTACGGGATTGGACACCCATTCTGGATACAAAGCATCTCGGATGAACCCATTTGATCGTAACTTATCAACCTCCTTTTTAAGGGCGACAGATCTCTCTGGATCCATACCACGCCTTTTCTGCTTGATCGGGACATACCGCGGATCAATATTCAGGGAGTGACTTGCGATGTCCGGCGAGATCCCACACATATCAGAGTGTGTCCAGGCGAAAACATCGAGATTCCCCCGGAGAAATTCAACCAATTCCTGTTGGGTCTGTTTGCCCAGTTGAGACCCAACTTTTAGCATCCTCGAATCATCACCCCCACTGATTGGGACGTCCACAGTCAGTTCGACCGGGGAAGCTTGATTCTCTTTAGATTCATCTTTATCTTCATTGTCTCTAGGGTCAAGGTCTTTATGGAATTGGCCGTGGTGCCCGGGCCGGGGCCCAGGCACTAATTGTCAATTATCAGCAAAACAGACGCAGAGAGATTCCTCTATGCCCTTTCCTTTCTCCTTTTGTTGTACTCCTCGTAGTTCAACAACATAGCAGGCCCTCCCCGCTGCCTGATCTCCTTGAATGACTCCGACCCCGTGATCGGTGGGGAACTTCAGAGTCAAGCACCATGGGGCGATGGCTGCTCTGAACTCAGCAAGGGTCGGCCGGCCCAAAAATGCATTATAAGGGGAATCAATGTCCAAAACGACAAACTGCAACATCCGGACTCTCCGGTGTTCTCCAACCCCCAACTCCACTGGTAGTTCCGTCACTCCAGTGGGTATTGTAGCACTTCCATTGAAGTCGTGGACTCGAGATTGATAAGGTTTTAAGTCCTTCGCTTCCATTTTCATTAAATCATAAGCCCGTTTAAGTAAGATGTTTACGGAGCTCCCACCGTCAACCAGGATCTTCTTCATCCAAGCAGGACCTACCTGGGCAGATATGACCAATGGGTCGATTGTGGGGGCTTCGACCTTATCAACGTCTCGGCTTCTAAATATGATATCATCAGACATTGTCTTCTGTTGTTTGGCCGGAGCCCCATCTTCACAATTACTGCAGCATTCGAAGTTCGCATGCCTGATAGAGCTAGCATACGACTCCATTTCCCTCCAGCTTCTGTCTGCTAAGTGGGGACCACCACTTATTGTGTTTATAACTAGCCTTCCGCCCGTACGAGCGGGTTCTTCCTATCTTTCTTGATTTTGCACATGATTTTGATTTGAATGGCCCGCACCACCAGACTGCGGCGCCCGCACAAACTGATCTAACTTTCTCTCCCTGATCAGCTTTTCGATGAGGTCCTGCAAATGTCGACACTCATTGGTATTGTGGCCGTAACTCTTATGGAACCTACAAAAGTTCCATGTTGGAACCTGCCTCTCCGACAAGGGCTTCGGAGAAGGCTTCTTATATTGCACAGTGTTGCAAGTTTGTAGGTACACATTTTCCAATGACGTATTTAACGACGTGTAATTATCAAACATTGGAGCCCTACGTCGTGGGCCTCGGTTCTGATCTCTTTTCTTATCTTGACCATTGTTGCCTCTCGGCTGGGTTTGTTTGTTCTGTATATTCAACTGAACTTTTCCGGAACTCTCACTGGACTGCTTAACTGCTACGTTACTTTGTATCCCTTCACTTCTGGGCCTCACATCGTCCTGCTTCCTAGACTGTTTCACGTCCTCTTGCCGTAAGAATTGAGCGGCTTTGGAGTAGAAACGGACCAACGATGCGGGTGGTTTCCCAGCTAACCCGTTTCCAAACTCAGAATCGGGATCGATCCCTTTGGTTAATGCCATTAAGATCGAGTTATCGTTGGGATTACTAATCTCCACACATGCTACGTGGAATCTTTCTAAATAACGCCTGAGTGTCTCTCCATGAGCTTGGGTGACACTAGATAGGGTGTTAACGTCTTTAGGTCTAGCGACATGCATACGAAACTGTTCGACAAATTTCTTAGCCAGTTGATCGAACGAAGAGATAGATCTAGGTGGTAACCTTGTAAACCACATTGTTGCGATTCCTCCCAAAGAGATGGGGAAACTTCGGCATTTCACTGCATCATCAGCCCTTGCAGCGCTCATTGACCACTCATATTTCAAAATATGTTGATTGGGGTCACTACTTCCTTCGTACATTGGGAGAGTCGGCATTCTGAATCGCCGAGGTGGATCATCGTATAATATCTCATCTGTGAAAGGGGTATGACTACGGGAGATTCCCCAATCGTCATTGGTAAGCCCCTGACTTTCGCGAATCATCTGACGTATCATGGTTGAAATATCGGGCATCATCGCATTCTGTGCATGCTGAGCTAAGGTGTGGTCGGGTTCCACAGTGCTAGTTTGGACCGAACGCTGTCGACGGTCCATGTCTCGCCTCCTTGGCTCGGCATCTTCCGGGATGTATGGTTCAGCAGTACACCCACGTTGCTGATTATTCGGATCTGACAGATTTCAGGTATCAACTCTTGCTTCTACCGCGGCGGTTGTAGTGCGATTGTCCGTGGTATACTATGGAATAGTACCTCTTCGTGATGAGGGCCCGGTCTGGAAGCTGGTTGACGGCCCAACTCTCAATTGTCCAACGGTCAAGGCAAGTTGATATCCGGTAGCTTGCGTGTGACTTCCGTCTAATCGGGGACGGGTAGATCTGCCGTGATAGTCAGATGAGGCAGAACTTTCAGTGGATGAGTGGAAAACATCATCCCTCCTGGTCCTCCTGCGCCTTCGACGGTTTAATTGGTTGGTCAATTCAGCGTTAGCGCGCAATTGTTCAGTCAATTATTGCCGACTTTGAGTCAGTTCTTGGAGCAACACTTGGAACTCTTGTCTGGTGACTGGTCCTGACGGATCTGAGTGAGCAGCGTTGTCTTGATTGGATGGCGGCTGCTGCGTAGGATTCTGTCTATCCCGACCTTCTTGATCAGCAGCTGTAGAGGCAGTTCTTGTGCTAACCATCTTGAGTGGTGGAGTCCTTTCCTAGACTTTACGCAAATCTGAATAGGATGGAAGGATTCCGGATTAGAGATCTGGATCTTTCTCTTGGATTTATGCAATCCGGTGTCGATGGTAGATCCAAGGAGCAGGAGAAAAAACTGGTTTTCTCAGTGAAAGCACCAAAGTGTTTGTACCAAAAATGGGCACAACACTCTTCAGATGTTTTTGAAGAGATAAAAGTGAAGAAAGCAAATTGAAAATGAGGATTATCTAACAAAAACTCCAAATAACAGAAAGTAAATTGCACTAAAGACAACAATTTAGAGTGGTTTGGCGTTTTGCCTACGTCCACTATGAAGTTTTATGATTTTATTGCTCGATACTTGAAGATCACAATTTCTTATAGTGTAGTACAACAGGTTTTATGATTTAAGTCTGAATCTAAGGCAGCAATGGTGATCTGGAGTAAATTTGGCAGGGTCTAGGCGCTCTTTAGCTCTTAAAATTGTCCGACCCCCTTTCTGAATGACCAGGGGCTCTATTTATAGGCGTAGGAGGCTGATATTTCGCCTAAATTTTAGGAAACTACTTCTGGCACGTGAGGGGGCCCACGCGCTCGACTTCAGGAAACTTGGGCCCACTTTGGGATCGATTTGAACTCCAATCGAATCGATCAAGAAAACGTCCAATCGAGCTGAAATTTGGTGTGGACATTCTTCAACATGTGCGTAAGCTCCTATGAAAATTTTATATCATTTGGACTTGTAGATCTCCAGATATTGTCGATACGAAGTTGTACTTCCGGTGCAGTTACCCTGTTCGAATCGATTTCCTTCGAATCGATAGCCTCGACTCGATGACGGAGCGCGTGAGGAAGTTGATGTGTCGCGCGCTTTTCATGTCGATCCGCTTTTCACTCCGAGTCGACTGGGTCGACTCCATGATTTTCGCCACTTTGACCTAATGGATTCGAGGGCTTCATTCACATATGGATTCGAACAGAAGCTTGTTCGTATCGATCGTGATGTGCTATAGTCGATCGATATGAAGCTGTTGCAGCAGGATGGATTCGAACATATTGTTGTCCTTGGATTCGAAGTGAAGTGCTCTGGTGGATACGAACGTATCATTGTTTATGGAGTCGGTGCATAGCTTTGTTTGCATTGATCTTGATGGTCTCCAGTTGATCGATACGAACTCGAAGCACATGAATAGCTCAGCCTAGGATCGATTCGAACCTGATGGGTTCGAACAGATCAATCAGATCGATTCGAGCATCATATTTCTTCTAAATTGTGTTGATCATAATTTGAGCATACGAACTCGGATTGACTTGAAACTTGGAACGTTGGCTTTCCTGGCTTCGCTTGTCATGTCTTTATAATCGTGGCTCAATCCGGACTCGGACAAAATTCATCGATATCCATGACGAGTGACTCTTGGCTTTTAGTCAGTCCCTCGGTATCTCTGCCTTGCCAAAAGGCGGGATATCAGTATCCATCCAATACCCAATGACTAGAGTCAAAAGAAATCAGATTAAAACTCGAAAATCCATGAAAGGAACCAGTTTTGAATTGTCAAGCTTGGAATGAAAGACTAAGAGAGCACACTCTAGATTTATAATGCCAGATTCTGGTAAAGCGTCATGACAAATAGTTATAGACTTAACTTTTCACAAATCAATTCGCGGGAAGGGTAACAGCCATTCAGAGAACAGAGTGGAATCCTATACAGCAATCTAGAATTGTCTCGATTCCAATCATATCATGTTTAAAACAAGATGTACTTTAGGGGCAAATGTTATCCAACCTTTTGACCAGGCAACATTCAGATAGACTGGACGAAACGAATTTTAAAACTATAAAGGTAGGAAGCCCAGTAAGATAGCCCAAAATCCAGAAAACAAGCAGAAATAAAGTCATGGGGCAAATAGAAACCAACCATAAGAGAAAAAGAATCACGATCCACCTAAGTGGTGGATCGGTACCGATCCAACCTCCTCGATCGGTACCGATCCGTATTTCTTCAACCTATGGTGCCCATCCTTTGCTTACTCCACTCGATGTTAGAATCCTATTCCCAGTGTTTTTTATCGATTTAATGCAATTCTCTATCGACCTCCACGAGCACTCAAAGTCAGAAATTCCATTCTTCCATAGATCCATCATTCGGACTTAGAAACAAGTTAATAATGGTGCAAACAAGTTTGGAATCACGAAGCTAATCACAAATCGAGCCAAAACAAAAGGTTCAAGATGACCATTTTGGCCATCTTATGGATCGACACTGATCCATGCCCATGAGTCGGTACTGATCCACGTATTTTTCTAAGGTGGCTACCATTTTCTCCATGAGACTTGGTCTTAGCATGGAAAACAAGGTAAGATCGTGGAGGCGAGATTTTAGGCTTCCAATGTCTACAAATAGAGGGGCAGGCTCATTTCTAGGAGATATTTTAGCTCTTGCTTTCCCTTACTCTAATCTCTTGTGATCACTATCAGATTTATACCTATCCATAAGAACAATCACCTATAATCCAGTGATATAATCAATAAAATCACTAAGTGGACGAAGGCCAAGTTTAGCCGAACCATTATAAATTGATGTGTGTTCTTTTTTACTCGTTTTCATTTAAATTTCTTCACTTTTTATTTTCTACTTAATTTTTTGGGTGTTTGTGCCATTTTTTGATTCAAACATGTAATATGTATTTAGTTTAATTTAAAATAAATCAATATATATATATTATATATATATATATTATATATATATATTAAATATATATATATATATTAAATATATATATATATATGTATATATTTCAGTTCCAATTTTTTATTATAAATATTCTAAATAATTTTACAAATTAATGTTTAAAATAATTTTAATTAATTATATTTATTCATATATATATTTTATATATATATGTATTTTAACAAATGTTTTATGTAAATAATTTACACATATAATTATATTTTCATATATATATATATATATATATAATTTTATGCATATATATACATACATTTAGACAATCCACTTGTATACACAAGAGGTTAACATGTCTGTTGCGGTGAAAATTTTGTCATCTACATACGAGCATGTCAAACCATGTATATATTACCTTATCGCGCGTGCAAGCACACACATATGTGTATATGATACACATGTTTAAGATATACAAATTGTATAAAATAAAATATTATTTATAAATTCAAATAAAATATTGATTTTATTGAATATAAAAAGTTTTAAATGAATTAGACTACATATGCCCATTAAAGATTCAATAATGGGAAAAGATTTGAAATTTACTCATTTACCTCATTGCCTACTGGCCCAATTCTAACAACAGGATGTTGTCCTTCGGACATGCTTTATTCAAGTCCAAATAATCAATGCACGTCTACCACTACCCATTTGCTTTCTTGACCAACGCATGGTTCGATACCCATTTAGGGTATAAAGCATCACAAACAAAGCCAACAGGAGCTAGCATAGTCAGACAGCTAACCGCTTCTCACTGGTAAGGTAAGCCTTCTCCTTTCAACTTATTTCACTTCTTCCTTCAACACAGCAGATCGCTCCAAACCCTGATTGTGTCTCTTTTGCTTTATTGGTGGATATTTCAGGTCCATATTCAGTGCATGGCACACTATCTCTGGCGATATCCTGCACACAACTGAATGTGTCTAAGAAAATACATCCAGGCTTGCTCGGAGAAAACCGATCAATTTCTTTTTTAATTCGGTATTGAGCTGTGATACGATCTTGGCGACCCAAGTAGGATCATCCATATCGATTTCAATAGTGACATCAACTCAACCGGTGTTTCTTGCACTTCCTTTTACTGCTTCATGAGATGCATAAACTTAAAAAGAATTTGCTATGGTTCCCGAGCCAGAGCTTAGGAATTAGTTACTATGAATTAGCATTCTTGACGCAGAGAACTTTCTCTTTTTCCCCTTCTTCCATCATTTCATCTTTTCTCTGTTGGATGAGGTCATCCTAATATCGTGTTAACAACAATCCTTCCATCAAGACACCTGGGCCCCTTACCATTGAGTTCAGGTTGGTTCCTTTGGCCGTTCAGCCCTTGGAGTCTAACATTTATCCGCTATCCTACGGCTCTCTAACATATTGCTGCAGTTTCTTATTTCGTATCAATTTTGCAATAAAATATCCAAGATGCCTGCACTCATTCGTATAATTCTCATAAGTTTCATGGAAGTGACAATAATTCCCAAAGTGCTTTTCTGCCTCAGTTACCTCTCCCTTAGGAGGCTTCTTATATCTTTCCATGCCTTGTGTGGCAATGTATATATTCTCGAGCTAAGTAGTTAATATCAGTATAAGGTATGCATCGGCTAAGTAACAATATGAGATATTTTAAAATATTGTAATAATATCGGATAATATCGGTAAAATATTGGACATGTGTAGAACATGTTATAAACGATATTGTACTATGTTATAATGTTATATTAATGATAAATTTTCAAATATTTGGATAAATAATGTCAAATTACTATCAAAGACCGATTTCATATAGTTTACAAATTAAAATCTGTTTACCGAGATAGTCTATTATATACAAATCATAATATATGCTCGTAAAAACTGAGAAATTCGTATACTATACATCTTTATTATTTTCTTTGTTTTTATACTATATTCATTGTTTCTTCAGTCATCTAATCATCTATATTACTGTGCTAAAATTTTCATATTTATAGTTTCATCGTTTTCATTTTCACTTAATTTATGGAATGAGCAATGTTGATTTGATACCAATTACTACTTTAGCCCATTCCTTATCGATATGTAAAATATATAACTTTACTGCTTATCAACTTTTAGTTCTTGGTGCATGATAATAACTAATAAATGAATTTTCTAAAGCTAACTTACCAATTAGAAATGGTGAACAAAAAACAACCAAAAAGAGACGTAGCTCTTTTATGATCCTATTGATTGTGGTAAAGTCTTCATAGAAAATAAAACATATAAAATAATGGAATAAGTAGAGTTTTTTATTCAAAAACTAATGTAGAAAACCAAATCTGCATGGTTAAAACTGAAAAATTAGTGCATTTTGATTTCTAATGTGGTCTAGATATTGTCATTCACCATATTCAAAAAATGAATATTGAGAATGTGAAGATATTTATTTATAAATACATTTACTCTAACACATACAATAATGAACAGTATTCTTTAAAAATATTAGGTATTTCTATAGGCAAATATCGAGCAATATATCAGTAATGATATTTTAAGCGATATTTTGAAAAAGTATCAGCTTAGGAGTGATATGAGATACATCGGCGATATATCAACCATATTATCTGATATTAACTACATAGTTCTCGAGCATATTATTTAAAGGCGTATACTCCTCTAGTCTCATATTCCTTGGACGCCTTTTGGCATTATTCCACTTGCCTCTAACACCCTGATTTCTCTTTCTCTAGTTATTAGAATGTTCAACATTCATAGCTACATAACCCGCTCTCTCATCGGTCTGTTTAACAATTACATTGCTCTAATTAACTTCCTTTGACTCTCCGCCGCCAGTCTTTCTAGCAACCTAGTTTGCCTCTTCCAAATGAAAATTTTGGTTACTCATTCGGTGGAACTTCTCCATAGTAGTTGGCTACTTCAACCTTGGCCACTTTCTGAAATCCATGTCTGGATGTATCCCCTGGACCAAAGCCATCAAAACCATGTCCTTATTATTTACTTCCATGACCGCAATATTAAACCTGCTCAGAAAACTCTTCAATGACTTACCAGGCCCTTGAGAAATGCCCGACAAGGACATCACCCCCATGGGTCGAACAGCGAGGAGCATGAACTCCTCTAAGACCTTCTTAGCAAATTCGTCAGAAGTCAAGATGGACTTCGACACGAGCCGAGTGAACCACATCGATGCAACCCCATTTAAGAAGATAAGGAAACACCTACACTGAACCGCATCTATCGCTCTATCATTGGACATGTGCCACTCATACATGAATAAATGTTTCATGGGGTTAGTTGTCTTATTGTACGACAACATCGAAGGCATCGTAAACTTCCTGGAATATTCTTTCTGCAAGATGTTATCCATGAATGGAGTTCTACTAGACGTAGAACCCCGGTCTTCGTTCTTCCTTTAATGGTTTTTCTCATTAACCATTTTATCCTATCAGCAATATGCTCCTTACTAGCCTGGTGATCTGGAAAGCAACTATCAGGAGAAGCACTGAGTGTTTGACTTCGAAAACGATCTCGGTTATCTTGCTAAAGTCTAGGTTCTCCACCCCTAGGAGAACCGCTCTTTCAGACCTTCTCTAACATCTAGTTGGCTCTGCAGTGGTCGTTTGAACACCAGCATCCTAAGCTTTAGCATTTTGTCTAACTTCATTGCCCGTGTCCTGCAAATCATCCTTGGAATATGAAAAATTGATGGCTTTGCACCATAGCCCCTCTAAGCTCCTAAAATTCATATCGATACCGAGCTGATTTTGGTCGATACCGATATGACTTCCCTAAGCTGGGGCTAGGCTACTTCCTCCAGCATTCCTCTTTACTACTCTAGTAGCCTGCTTCTTCACCTTTTGCTTTCCATTCCTTATGTTCTGACTAGAAGTAGATGAATTTTCCTCTTCAGAACCAAAAGGTAACGCTTCTCCCCAGCTTCTCCAGAGCCTTTGAAACTGCTGGATTAGCAAGGCAATGTTACCATCCATCTTGTCAAGAAGATCCTTTTGGATATCTGCCATCCTTTGATTTAGCTCTACCATCATCTTGTCAAACTCCACCTTTGTCACCATCTCCTGAGGGGAAGATGGTCTCGGTAACGTAGCAGCTAGTTGGTTAGTCACCTCATTATGGTGGGAAGCTTCGTCTTCTCCACCAGCAACTACTCCAGATCTACTAGATCTCCTTCATGTGATTGCTTCCAATATAAAATTCCTTTAAACTTTAGATAAAAACCTTCTAGATCTAACTCTTGGATTCTCTAATCCATAATAAACGGCTAGATCTAAGACTGGAAGCACCAAAAATGTTGGACTAAACTGTGGCACAACACCCCAATTTAAGTGAAAGTGCATAGATCTAACTATAATCAGCAAGTAAACAATAAAAACACACAAATTTTATAGTGGTTTGGCCAATATTTGGCCTACGCCCACTTTAATTTTATTATGGAATGTTTTTTTCACGAATACAAGGGATTTACAGTTACAAATAGCTAAGAACAAAAAAAGTAGCCTCCGTAGTGACAAAACCCAAGTCCTAATCCAGACGTCCAAATTTATTTAAAAGCCATTTGGCTAAAAGTCGGATAACATTTGCGAAGAAGTCAAATGATTCGTTGAGATTATGCATTGACCATTGGAAGTCGAATGAGAGAACTGTGAAGAACGTATATCCCTTGTCGAGGATTGATGATTTGTTTGATTAGTTGAAAGAAGCTAAGATATTCTCTCAACTAGATTTGGCTTCAAGATCCCATCAACTGAGAGTTGCAAAGGAGTATTTGATTGATCGCTTAGAACAAATTATAGTTCATACGAGTGGTTAGTAATGTCTTTTGGACTAACCAATGCACATACATTCTTTGTGGACTCGATAGGTCAGATCTTCCAAGACCAATTAGACCGATATGTATTGGTGTTCATAGATGATACTTAGTGTACTCTATGGATAATCGAGATCAAGAGATTCACTTAAAGGTTGTGTTAGAGACGTTGAGACATCATAAGTTAAAGGCTAAATTTTCTAAGTGTCACTTTTGGAATAGGGAAGTTAAGTTTCTAGGCCATATAATTTTGGTGTAAGGTTTGGCCATAGACCTTTCGAAAGTTGAGGCTGTGAATAGTTGGAAGAAACCCAGGTCTGTTATGGGGATTCGGAATTGAAGGAACTGGGCTGGGCTGTAGTGGGTTAAATGGATGAAACTGAATTTTTTTCCCCATTTTAGATCTTTAATGGGCTATGAAGTCTAAATGGATTTTAGACCCTATCTAAAATATTTTAAATAAAAACTTTATTTTATTATATTTGTTAATTTTTTATTTTGAATTTGATTTGGGAATATTTAAATCCTTGAACCTTTAATTTTTAGCTAGAATAGAGATTATGAAGAGAGAAAATGACTGGTTAATGAAATCCTTAAAGGGGGAAATAAAAGATAATTAAATCACCATGCCATAGCATGTGATAGAATTGGCCTTAAAATTTTCCAAAACCATTTAGTATTTTCCATTTAAGTCCAATTTAAATATTCTATCGATATCTTATATCGATAAGTGTATGCATGAATTTGTATATATACGCATTTCACTAAATACTAATGGCATTCAAACATCAAAAAAATTAATAATTCTAAAATAATAACAAATTTATAATAATTATAAATTAGTTAAATCCTGTGGTTTGTTGGAATATTCATCATTTCGATTGTGGGACTCATAAGTGTAAATTCAATCAGCGATTAATATTGAACAATTGGAATATTATTGTTCACACGTCACCTTGGCTAGTGATGTTACATTTTGGTTAAATGTATCGCTTACACATCTTATTATAAGCGGTACCCGGTAGTAACAATTATATACACCAATTCTCTTCGTCAACAATATCACATTGGGACTTATGGAATTTGGTTTGGGTCAAAATTCCAACAACGTCCACATTCAACTTTGTTTTTTCCAACCACAAAGTCTTTGGTTCAATAGTATTAATTAATATTAACTATACTGCTCTGGCCAGAGACTTAGACTTTGAGTTGACTAAAGTTTACCGTGACACTAACCCCATTTAATGATGAGACAAATTCACCACCGAACAGTGTTTTACTTCTAATGCTTCAATTCGTATCCAATTATAGTCGTTCAATGAATGTCATGCCATGATTTTACTATAACTAATGTGGTGTGTCCACATTGAAGTTTAACGGTATTATCAAGTTGAGAGAACAGTGTAGTATCATCACTTGGAGATTCTCTATTTGACCTCAGTTATAATAACCAATAGAAAATTCTCAAGTGAACCATTATACGGTTATCCAATAACTATCAGTACGTAACCCCTTGGTGGCTCCAGTAGTCATGAGCTATGTAGATAAATCCTGTCTAAAGCCCCGCTAAGTTCCCGCAAAATCCCTGTTATAATGCGGAGCGCTCTTCGACCGCTACACCTTTTCAATTTAGCGCTATTAAATAGTAGATCCACTTTAAGCTCTGTTATTTTCCTATACTCCCGCTAAATCATGCCTTTTTAGCACCCGCTTTAGCAATAATAATATAGGAAGGTTGATTTGACTAATTCTATCCTATACTAAATCAATAAGTTTAGGGTAAAGACCTAATTTTAAGGCACAAGTGCTCAGTATAAGTTAAAAATCTATTGTGGTCACCAAATCTAGACTGCATAAAGCATGATATTCTTTAGTTTTGTTATATAAGATTAAACAATATTTATTTTTCCTACACAAATGATGTAAGAATGAGAATAAATTAACTTTAAATATTTGGTTTTATATCTAATGAAGCTTTTTTCACCTCCGCTATTTTACGCTATATCCCCGTTATAACTTTTTGCACTTCCACTGCTATAAAACAGCTAAGCGTTTTAGCTGCATAGGTCATGAGTAGTACACTTCCTAACATTTGGAAAGCATTACGTATTTTAGTCTCAATGGATGAATCATTATCCTTTCTCGAAACATCTTGATCGAAATTATTTAAAATAATATGTTATTTTAATACAATAAATTTCTCATGGTTACCACACATTGTAATTACTATCACATAACATATCATTTAAGGATTTTCTATTTAATAAACTTTAATTTAATCACTTAACTAATTATATCATTATGTAATACATATATAATTGAAAGAAAGCGCATTCTATTTTGAACAAGATTGGTTATCAGTTAGATATATGTAACAAATTACATAATTGCCCCTAAGGCATATCCCTAACTTTATCAATCATCCACTTGCACTTGGGGTCAATTATGGAATCACATTCCAACTCCTTCAATCGGTTTTCTCAAAAACTAATCGGGCTAGTCCCTTAGTGAACTGTTATGCTATATTGCTTTAATCATCTACTCTGTCAATGAAATCTCTCTGATGCTGATAAATTGCCTTTATCATGTGGAACCCTTTGGAGTGTATTTTTCAACTTCTGTAAGCTTTAGGTTCTTTTATGGACTGTATCACAACATTTCTATCATATAACAATGTTATAGGATCTTAACATATGGAACCACCCTTAGCTCCGTTATAAATTTGAGCATTTATGCATGCTTCTTTTATTGTAGTGTTATTCAAAGTGATGTACTTTGCCTTTTGTTGAATCAGCCATTGCTTATCGTTTGGAACATTTCCAACTTAAAGTTCTTAACTTAAGATTGAACATGAATTTAGGATTGACATATTATACACTATATCACTTACAAAATTAGAGTTCTTGCACTCCTTCATAAGGAGTTCATTAATAAATAATTCTCTATTATTTCATAAATAGTTGAGAATGCTCTAAACTATCATTTATCTATCTTAGATTTGATACTTGCCTTATGTGTCAAATACATAAGCAAAATGTGATACCATGGACAATCAACATGTACGACGGTTCCTATTGCTAATGCATAAGATATCCAACTTACATTTTCCATATAAGGTATTTTAATATGATGCCCATGTTGGGACAGTCCCAACATCCTTTTGTACCAAAGAAGGTGTAAGTTCAAATCCAATATCGAGAACAACCAAACTAAAATGATTTCAACATGAGTATATCATTAACAATCTTAAGTTAATCATTTACTTATAGTTTTAGAAACATTTTGGTACCCATTACTTTTCACAATCATATAATTAAAGTATTATTTCTCAAACTATGGCTTAGTCCATAATTCCAAAATAATTGTAAAAATTTCAAATAATTTTGTATCTTCTAATGCATCACTTTTGTTATGAAAACAAATATCACTATCATAGATTTTCTTTTAAAATGACTATTCATAATATTCATATTAACATAAAATTATAGGTATTTTCAATCAATATTGAAAACAGTTATTATTTCATAAATAATATTTGGTATTTTACCAAATTAATTTTTTATAACTTGATGCATCAATTAAGGTCTTATATGGTATGCTTTCACTATATCCACCATTACTATAACGGTGTACAAAATACGAAGCTTCATTCAACCACTTATTATGAGATTTTATTTCACCCACTATAATAGTTTGCACTCATGAGTTTTAGATCAATTATCATGAACTTGAAGAAATAAATTTTAGATGAAATAATTTTCTATATGAAAAATTGAAAATACATCTTGTATAGAAATCATAATTCCCATTCCATATTAAGTGTCCTCTAGTATTTTATACAATTCTCATTTACGATATTTCTTCATGAAGCAGAAGTGATCATTCACTCTCTTTATCTTAACCATGCCTAAATTACATCCACTCTGGTACATTTGCCTTAATTTCCAAAATGGTCGAACCATTCAAAGGAGATCCTTATTTTAATCGATCATATTGACTACACAATTTAACATTACAGTATATTTGATCATTTCCAATGACATTGAAGTTTCGTACATTACAAACCACGAACATTCACCATATAACATTTATATATGATTGAGTACGGATCAAATATCCATATTCTTGTATTGGTATTATGTAACAACCCGCATATTTTACGATTGTATATTTAAATGTTTTATTTAAATATAGCATCGTTAGCCAGATTTAAGTCCGAAATGTTACTTTTTGCAAACAATCGAATTAGGACTCGAGACCACTTCCATTGAGTCCAAAATGGCATTTGCGACCTTTTTGAGTATAAACATCGATATGTTTGGAGTTGAGTAAAATTTTGATATTTTCATTTAGGGCTTTGGGTTTGGGTTTCAGCCCACGAACCTAACAAATATCCCAACTCCGCATATCTTCATTCATTCCACTTGTGATGACCCTAAAATCGGCCTTCGAAAATCGGCACCCGTACTTCACTTGTACTCAAAATGCCGCAGATTCAAACGCCGAATCTGGTTCACCGGAGCTTATAACACCATTAAGTATAACAACACAGCGGAATAAAGAAAACAATGATATCATATACAATCCAATGAATACAATATCTAGAATGATATACAACAATGATATCAATATGATACAACAATATCAGAGATAAATAATGATACAGCGGAAATAACAGAATAGAAGAGATCACTCCAAATGATCTACAAAAGAGAATGACTCCAACAACTCCAATGTCAAGCTCGAACCACAAAGAAAAACAAGTGCAGTCCTGAACTCCAAGAACTGAACCAGCTCTAGATAATCTACTAAACCTGAATATCTGAGAAACCCAACTCTAGACTGCCCGTGTGGAAAATGATGGGCACCCAGAGTTTAGGAAGGGAACAATAAACTCCGGATCAGTCATGGGACTGGTGTGAGCAAAAAAAAACAATTTATCTTTAAACAAAAGAATTTCAAACATTTTAACCCGCAATGTTTTTGGAAAATGAAACTACTATAAGATCTCCCGCCACACACACAATGCAATCGCAGAATTGGAGGAGATTTCTTCTTATGATAGTCAAATATGCTTACTACGCAAACAAAACTCCTTTGATATTATTACTAGTGCATAGTGTGAAAATATTTCGAAAGTATAATATCAATCTTAGCCAGCATACAACATTTCATCGTATGCCTACTATAGCTACCATGTTCAATAACAGGTTACCGCCATATTCCATGGCAGGTTATACAACTAAAACCGTACAGGGTTCGTATTGTTTCTTTGGATTTCCAACAAATGATCAGGCAAAGGAACTTCCTTACCAAAATGGAAACGCCTCTGGAAAGACGCCCCGAGAACCTAACCAGATCTCTGCAAACACAAGGCCGACGCTACCTCATGCTTTAACCAAGCTGTAACTAGGTAACTAACACACGAGTCATGTCATCCCTCGGTCGTCACCGACCTTTATCCGAGGTACCTCGATCATAAAGCAACAACCACAAAGTATAATAACTGTGCAGCATCAACATAGGTAAAATATCTGGGCTCCATACCATGATATCACCTTTTATCCAGAAGGAAATGACATACCCTAGGGGCGCTACCCCTACAAACCTTTTGCCGCAACATTCCTGTTTCGACCATTACCGGGTTGTGAGGCTCGACGAAGTCTCGTCCACAAAGCCATGCTTTTTCACAAAGCCACGCTTTTTCACAAAGCCACGCTTTTTCACAAAGCCACGCTTTTTCACAAAGCACGCTTTGACCAACAAATGATCATCAGCACTTCGTATGCCACATTACCAAATTGGGAATGTATCACTAGTAACCATCAACTACATAACCTCTGAGCTCATACGTCTCAGAGAAGGGTGTTAAGCTAAGAGAATAAATTCTCCGCCACCAACAGAAATGTATTTGATAGAAACCAGCTTTACATCTCAAAGTGTAACGTCAGACACACATCCATACAAGTCTGTTCCGGGTTCGAATAGAACCGAAGGCACTTCCAAAGAAGCCCTTGCAATCCGGGTATTCACAATCCTGATCGGACTTCCCATCACTTAGGGAATCTCTATACCGTAGCTACTCAGTGCAGAGACAATCGATAAGTCATCCTATCGCTCTCTCAAATACCCGGTCTTCACCACCGGTCTTCAAATGCTATCCATATCGTCGTATCACTATTCGGAATGGGATGACACAAAGGTCCTTTCCCGGCTAAACCGAATAACGAGCGTAATTAAAAATCATATGGATATTGGGGTCTCAGTTAAATCACAGCTTAAAGCCCAAAACTTTTCATTCGAATGGTTAAAACAAATTACCATTTCCAATCTTTTAAACAAAAAAAATTCAATTCACAAAGTTCACCCCATTCCAAAGATCCATTCATGGATTTCAAAATAATTTCCATTTCAATTGAATTAACTCGTTAAATCCTTAAATCAAGATTTAACTTATAGCTTTCAAAATTCGTTTCCAAGAATTCATTCATAGTCTTTCAAACCAATTTCATTTCAAGTTGAATTAACTCATCCGGTCTTTGAATCAAAGACTCATTTCATAGTTTTCAAAACATTTCAATTCTATTTCAAACTTGAAATCGTTCAACACAATTTGGAAATTCATTACTTATGTGAAAGCTTTTACTATTTGAAAACAAATAGTTTCGTTTCAGAAAAATCCATTTATATTTACACGAGTTAAAACCCTTGAATTAAATTCAAATTCCCAAATCAATACCTTTAAAATGGTTTAACCCATATATAACTTGTACAACATCTTTAATCCCTAGTTTCAAATCATAGGATTCAATTTCAAACTTGAATTCAAATTTAAATCAAATTATTTAAATTTTCAAAACTCGATTAAGTTATTCAAAATAACTTTTATCTTTGAAATTCCATTTCAAAAGCTTTTCACTTTAAACCCAAATTTCCAATTTCAATTGAAATTAAAATTTCAATTTCAAAAACATTAAATTTAAATCATCCGTGATTTAACCGATTTCCACGTGAAATCCATATTTGTGTGTGTATGGTGTAGTCCAGGGGTTTTACACAGTAGTGCAACATCATTCAATCATCACAGATCAAAATACAGAAATATAGTTGATAAGCGGTATAAACTATAACGCTTATCGTTCATTCACAGATCATAGATATATATATCGCAGATAATCAATTACATTCATCCCAGATAAATAAATTACAGATCATAACACAAATCAGGGTATACCACAAAGCATCATATATCAGGGATATCAACAATTCAATCATTCAGTCAAATCCAATCATCCATAAGTAAGATCAATTAATTATCTGATTGATCTAAATCAGATTAATTTCTATGAATAACTAATCCTGGTTAATTACAAATAATTTTGATTAATTATTCTTTAATCATTTATTAATTAACCTTTTATAATAAATTAATCAACCTTGATTAGTTATTCTCAATTATTTATCCTTAGTTAATTAATCTCAATCAATCTTATAAATTAATTAACTCTTAATTAAATTTCTTTAATTATCATTTAAATGGAATAAAGGTAAATAACTTATTCAAAACATTTATGGCCTTTTATAAATTAAAGTTTAAATTACCCTCATTGTAATCATTACCAATTTCCATCCCTTGATCTTGAAATAATAAAGACAAATTCTTCAAATCAAAACAATCAAAATTCCAAACCCTGTGACCTCATATTTATATTGAAATTGATAAATACTTTTATCTTGAACTTGATTAACTTTACTTTGGAACTTAGTACATTTATTTTGAAATCATATTTCGTTTGGATAAACTTTAAACTAAATCGTGATTTCAAAATTAAACCCGGGTATAAACTTTCAATACCCAAAGCCATGTTCTCCTCAAGTTTAAACCTAGTAATTATACTTAAACGATCCGAGCCACAGACCCTTCAAAATTCCCGAGCAATCACTCGAAACACTCTTATATTTTTTCTTTTCAAAAACTTGTTTTGATCTCAACATTTCCAAAACTATTATATACTCGCGTTTGACCCGATACAAGACTCGAGCCATTTCCATGTTTTCCCTGTGACAACCCGAGACAATCCTCCTCATCTTCTCGAATACAAACGCTGACACCAATTCCATCGCCGTGCACGTGCACGATGACACGCGAGGCTCTGGTGAACTTCCAAGATCATCAGCAAGTCGCAAATCTCACGAAAACACGAAATCCAAACTCGCGTTGCCTCCAAAAGTTCGAAATCAAATTTTAGGCATTCGCTCGAAAAAAAAAACCGTAACCCACTCCTCGGCGCCACGTCTTGTCATCGCCCCCACAAGCCACCGGAGTCGCCCAGATTTTATGCACACCACGCCAATGCGCTCCTCTTCCACTTCCTTGAATCACGTGGAGCTCGATCATGCATAGATGATGAACTCATCACGTTTACTGACATGTGCAAAAACTTGACAAAAACCCTAATTTGGCCTCGTTTTTCAAATTCACACAATAGAAAAATTATTTCACATTTTTTCTCGAGATCACAGAAGTTAATACTATCTTCAAACCAAGTTTCAGCATTTTAATTTGATTTGATTTTCTGAAATTGGAATGAATGCAATTTTTGTTCACATACAAACTGCTCTTAGAATTCAAAGCTAAAAGTCAAGATTTCTATCTCTAAAATCATCTTTTGCAATCACAAATCTGATCATGGATTCAATTTAGGAAATTAAAATGTTTGGTTTTTCTGATTTAATTGATTTCCACTATAAAAACCTATTTCGAAAAAATTAACTAAATAATTCCACCTGAAATTATTTTTAAAAATGAATTTACCTGGTTATAATCATTTTCTTCTTTATAATCATAGCTTGAATTTTATTTAGATAAGAAGATATGAATTTGTTCTTGTTTCCTTGAGTCTGTGAATACAATGAACAACAGAGCCATAGATATATATACACAGATATATATATACAGAGGAATTCAACCAAAAACATTCATGAAAACCATCACACTTTCAAGCATTATCCAAATATCAAGATAAAGTGGCAGATTTAAGGAGTTTGCTCTCAGGCAACAAAGTATTAAAAGTGGAAAATTTGCTCACCATTGTTTCCAGAGATAAACAGAGTTTTCTGATGAACAGGCTTTTGAAAATACAAGTTGAAGTTCTTTTCTTTTGATCCAAGCTTCTAACTTCTAGTTGAAATCTTCTTGTTTGTATTGATTTTGTTTTGTTTGTTTTAATTGAAGTGTTGTTTGAGTTTTAAGTGATGTTTCCTCCAGTTGCTACTCAGATTTGAAGGAACGAAAATGAATTGAAGAGTTTGATATAAGAAACTGAGTTTACAGGGTGATTACCTTTTGCTTGTACAAAGATGAGCAGGGATATTTTATTGGAATGGTGGCTGATATATTATGTATTGTGTGCTAGAGATAATGGCATTAAATGCCTTGGTACCATCATGTTTACAATACTATTTTTTTTATATTTTTGTATGTACAATATATATTATCCATTTCGGCTGGAGATATATGGCATTGATTGCCTTTGTACAAATTTGCTTTATAAGTTAGCTCATATATATATATGTTATTTCTTTTCTTCCTTTGCTTTTGCCAGGCTTGTTTTTATACTTCATGCACATATATACTTTGGTTCTTGTTTCATACTTGAGTATATTTATATACTTTCTTTTATTATTTTTGTTTGTTTTAAGTCTACATACTTAGTTTATTTTCAAGTTTACATACATATTTTTATCCTTGCATATATTATTATCTTTCAATCAATTTATAAACATAAGTTCAAATATACAGATTAATTTCAATTAATCCTTAATTAAACAACTATTTTATATTAATTACCAATCAGTTTCACAATTTTTTTATTCAAAAATTAAATTTAATTATCAATCTAACTTAATAAAATTCGAGATCGTTACACCACTCCTCAATTCCTAACACATTCAAGCTCTAGAGAAAAATAGGGGAAGAGATTGGAAATAAGAATTCCAAAACCCTAGTTTGTTTAGGAAATACAAATTCAAGTCCAAAATCAAGGAGAAGCTTAGGTAAGCATCCTCTTCACCTTCTCCATCTCAATTCCTCTTCAATTTTCAGAAATTCCTATAACCTAAATTAGGAAAAACTTCACCTTTGATAATAGATTAAAGATTCTAGAGGTGTTGTTGAAGAGAAATCAATCTTTGCTTGTTCTAGAGATTATCATTTGTTGTTTTGGGTTTAAAGGTTAGTTTTTGAACTCACATCTATGTCTATATCTTTGATAGTTGTTAGGTAGTAATTCCTAACATCTATTCCTTGTCCATTTGCCTTTGAATTGAATTGGTTTGATGAATTTTCCAATTTTTGGTGTTTTGAAGTCAAATCTTTAAAAATCATATCTTTGATGTTTGAACATGTTGTTGGGGTGTATCGAAGAGCCTATAAGGCTGGGCTGTCGCTTGGCATACCCTAGTCTCTGTTGCTCGTCTGATCACTTCCGTTGGATTTTTGCCTTCATGGGGCTAAACTGAAAATACTACAAATGGCAATTCAGTCAACTGAACCAGAAGGTCAGTCGACTGAATCTGGGACCAAAAAATTCTCTGGCCTTGTATCAGTCGACTGACCTTCTAGTTCAGTCGACTGAAACTGGGAACTAAATGTTCCTGTCCCTGTATTAGTCGACTGAACCAGAAGGTCAGTCGAATGAACCAGGAAACCGAGAGTTTCTAGCCTTGTATCAGTCGACTGACCCTACTATCCAGTCGACTGAATCTTGGAGATGTGCTTTTGCCTATTTCAGGCAGTTTTGTGTGGATTTTCGATTTTTAATCGATTCTTGATGATCTGATTTGTTGTTATCATTTATCGACTTTGATGACTTCTTTTTCGGTATTTTTAGGAATATCCATTTTGATGGATTCGGTATCGATTTTTATGGTTTTAATTCACGTCGTCGAATGTGGATTTTGGCGATTGATTGTTTCTACAATCATTTCTGTGATTTGTCACTTTAAAATACAAAGGTTTCTATACTAGTAGTAAATATTCAAACTCTTTCACAAAGATGATTCAAACTCTATTTTTAATACAAATCTCGTTTATAACTCCGTTTTCCAACCTATTAGTATATACAAACCTTTACCTCATTCGTATGAGAAATCTAATTAAACGACTTAGCAAAACAAGTGGTATGAAATGCTTGCGTTTACTTCGTCGGTTAATTATTGGACTTGTTCGATTGAACTCTTGTGACAATTTTCGAGTGGAAATCTACAATTTGTTCGTAAATATTTAAGTTAAGCCAGTGGTTATGGGACATGAAGCTAAACTCTTATATTTACTAGCTTAGTGTGATTCACACTTTTTATTGATCGATGATGATCATTTTGTGATTTAGACTAGCGATGTGCGACGTCTCTTTGTTTGTGTGGGGGTTAAACCCCGTTTGTGGAGTTTCAACTCAAAATTGGTGGGGTAGCGACCCATGGTCTTCGGGCCGTTTGTGGAGCTTCGGCTCAAAATTGATGGTTAGCGACCATGGAATAGCGTTCCGTTTGTAATACACGTGTTGGTGAGTTTTCATGCTCCCGTTTGTGATAGGCCTTCCCCCTTTGTGATTTCTGGATTTCTAGTTGATGATTTCTAGAATTTGAGTTTCACCAATTTTGATGATAGGCATTGATGAGCTCTATCAGTTATTTGTGTTTTGGTGAATAATTTAAAGAATGCGATTCTTTTTGGATGTTTGAGATGATTTGGGATATTGTATGATTTTTGTTGTTATTTGATGTATACTTGTCGCAGTATGGCATTATTGTTATCATATGTTTTTGTCATATCTCTTATCCTGTCTCATTTTATCTGATATTTATAGCTAGACTGATCCGTTTATTATTTTCTTCTTAAATAGTACTTGGGTCAGACTAAGGTATTTCAGGTGCTCCTGCTTGACTTCTTATCAGGGTCCTTCACCTGACTTTTGGCTAACTACTTTAGCATAATAGTTTTGTTAGTATACATTTGAGATAGAGGCTCCTTGATGTATACTTATTCTTTTGTGTAGCACTTGTATCTATTCTTTTGTGATGTAGTGGATCTAGTTTTACCACTATTTTGATGTACACTTTTATGTGTTATATTCATATCTGTTTCCGCCTTAGTGATATGAATATCTGTGACTGATTTGTGTTATGTTTATTTCTATATTTGTTTCCGAAGCCCACATAGCCACTTTGTGGTAGCTTTGAGTTTGTATTTGATATGTCGGATTTCCTCTTGAAATGAAATGTAATTTATATTATCTGACATATCGGTACTCGTACAAAGCAAT
This sequence comes from Allium fistulosum, assembly GCA_030737815.1. Taxonomy (NCBI): domain Eukaryota; kingdom Viridiplantae; phylum Streptophyta; class Magnoliopsida; order Asparagales; family Amaryllidaceae; genus Allium; species Allium fistulosum. The sequence goes on along the minus strand of CM060903.1, from coordinate 516,828,798 downwards.
TACACAGATGGTCGCTCCTCAACAGCCTTATTCTTCGTGCTAGTCGATGGCATTACCCCGTAGTGTCCTTGGCTAGTGTGAGTATAGAGCTGGGGCATCACAGCTTGGTATCAAAGCCAAACTTCGGAACAATGTAGAATAATCTAGCCAGGATTATTGTCCTAAGTCTTTCTTAGGAATCGTGCCATAGGATTTAATTCGAGTCTTCGTACCGTTCTATCCTATTTCTTTTTATGATGCCTTGTTTTATCAATCAAGTTTGTTTGATATTCGTTCTGTGAATAACCTTTTTCCTTTTCTTTCTTTCTTAAAGAAGGAAAATGGTTAGACCAGGTCGTCCCAGAGCCGCTCAATCCAGTGCTACTCCTCAGGACGGAGTATTCATGTCTGCTCAGCAACTTCTAGATCTTGTAAAGAATGCTCAATCTATCAGACCCATTCCAGAGCCTACTCATCCTAAATTTTGGTTTGCACGCTTGTGCAGTGATTACACCAACTTGGGTGGAAGGCCTTTCAAGGGTTCCGAAAGCGTTATAGAAGTCCAAGCTTGGCTTAGAACATGTGATCGCATTTTTTCCCGCATGAATCTTATTGATCTACATCGAGTCCAAGTGGTTTCTAGCATGCTCCAAGAGAGAGCATTAGATTGGTATGAGCTTCTAATCTCGGAAATTATAGAAGCGGATCTTACTTGGGAGCAATTCTGGGAAAGGTTCAAGTTGAAATTTGTGCCGGAAGCTGAAAAAGTATCTTTAGCTCAATGCTTTACTGACCTTGTTCAAGGTGAATCTTCTGTGACGGATTACGTCGCATCTTTCGAATCTCTATCTAAATATAGGGTCGAGTATATTGATACCCTATTGAAGAAAAATCAAAGATTTGTCTATGGGTTGAATAAGAACCTCAAAAAGCCATTAGTTCTGAAATTAGAAGTTTCTTTCGATCAGCTTGTTGATATCGCTCTTCGACTTGAAGAGGCCGATAAAGAAAGTGATGTTGAAGTTGTGGGTGCCAAACCGAACTTCAACAATAACAAGAAGAGACCTTTTAAGTTCAAGCCTAATCCCAACAAGAAAGGGAAGCGAGCAACTCCGATAGCAAAAACTCCTACCTCTAGTCATGGAGAATGTTACAATTGTGGTTCTAAGGACCATTATGCAAACAAGTGTCTGAAGTCTCTTACTTGTAACTATTGCAAAAGTTCAGGTTATACTATATCTTTATGTCCCAAACTCCAAAGCAAGAAGGAAGGCAAGATAAATGTTGTGCAAGCCCCTACTAACACTTCTCTTGGTCAAGGTATTTCTCATTCTATCCTTGATGGCATTATTATATTTCGTGATTTTCCTATTCGAGTTCTTTTTGATACGGGTGCATCTCACTCTTTTATATCAAAAGAACTTGTTGATGCTTTGTCTTTGGATGTTATTGGCTTGATGACTTCATTGAGAATTGTGAACCCGGTTGGTGGATCCGCAACACTCAGTTTACTTTGTAAAGATGTCGAAATTATTTTCTGTGATTATGCTTTCCGAGTCGATTTGCATGTTATGCATTACCTAGGTTTCAGAATGATTTTGGGGGTAGATTGGCTTAACCGTTATGAAGCCCATATCCTATGTCCTGAGCGGACTATATATCTTCGACATCCTCAATCTGTTAAGCAGATTTCTCTTGTTCTTAAAGATTCAGATTCCAATTCGGGAGCATCCTTGTATTCTCTAAATCCTCATGATGACGATAATGATGATGAGGAAGATGTTATTTCTCTCATTCACATTGTTTGTGAATTTCCCGACATATTTGAGCCCGTTTTAGGATTACCACCTAAGCGAGCAATTGAGTTCAAAATTAATCTAATCCCTGGAGCTCTACCTATTACTCGTCCTCCTTATCGTATGTCCAATAAGGAAAATGAGGAGATGCGTAATCAATTATCCGAATTGGAAGAAAAATAGTTTATTCGTTCTAGTTCCTCTCCATGGGGAGCTTCGGCTGTTTTTGTGAAGAAATCTGATGGTACACTTAGGCTTTGCGTTGACTACCGCAAGCTTAATGATCTCACCATCAAGAATAAATATCCCTTACCTCGGATTGATGATTTATTCGATCAACTTAGTGGTGCTAGAGTATTTTCACAGTTAGACCTAGCAACCGGTTTTCATCAGCTCCGTATTACAGAGGATAACATTCCTTTGACATCGTTTCGTACTCGTTATGGATCTTATGAATGGCTTGTTATGCCATTTGGTTTGACGAATGCTCCAGCTTATTTCGTTGACCTTATGAATCGAGTTTTCAAAGACTTCCTCGATCGATTTGTTCTCATCTTTATAGATGATATTCTTATTTATTCTAAAACCGAGGAAGAACATGAAATTCATCTTCGAATTGTGTTGGAAACTCTTAGGAGCAACCAATTGAAAGAAATTTTTTCTAAATGCCACTTTTGGCAATCTCGTGTGAAATTTTTAGGACATATTATTTCTGAATCCGGAATTTCCGTGGATCCTTCAAAGATTGAAGCGATTCAAAATTGGAAGAGACCGGAGAGTGTGATGGAAATTCATAGCTTTCTCGGATTGGCGGGTTATTACCGTCGTTTCATAAAAGACTTTTCTGAAATTTCCATGCCTCTTACTAATTTAACAAAGAAGGGAATTAAATACATTTGGTCAGACAAATGTGAAGCTGCTTTTCTGAAACTAAAAGAACTCCTTTTCGATGCTCCTATTCTTGTGATTCCCGATGGGAACCGAGACTTTATTGTTTATACCGATGCTAGTCGTGTTGGTTTGGGTGTCGTTCTCATGCAAAGGGAACGTGTTATCGCTTATGCTTCTAGGCAATTAAAGCCTACCGAGACTAAATATGCCACTCATGATTTAGAGCTCGCGGCTATTGTTTTCGCCCTTAGAATTTGGCGTCATTATCTTTTGGGAGAGAAATTTGTTCTTTACACCGATCATAAATCTTTGAAGTATTTATTTTCTCAAAAGGAACTTAATTTGCATCAACAACGTTGGTTCTAGTTCCTTGCATCTTATGATCTTGATATTCTTTATACTCCCGGAAAGGGAAATCGTGTTGCCGATGCCCTTAGTCGTAAGCAATAAGCGGTTCTTTCCATGATGATATCCAAATGGAATGATCTCATGACTTTATCCACTTGTGAGATTCGAGATTGTGAATTCAATTCATGTTCATCTCTTGTTTTGTGTAGCCTTGAGGCTCATCCTTCTCTTTTAGACCGCATTCTTGAAGCTCAAAATCATGATCCCGAATTGGTTCTTCTTAGCCAAAGTTGTAGGGATAAAATTGATATTGAAGGTTTGAAAGACATTGATATTGATGCTCGTGGCGGTATTCGAAAATTTGGTAGACTTATTGTGCCAAATATTATTGATCTTCGTAAAGATATTTTAGAAGATTCTCATCGTTCTAAATTTACCATTCATCCCGTTAGTAGTAAAATGTACATGAACATGAAGCGAATTTATTATTGGGATGGAATGAAATCTTATATTGCTAACTTTATTAAGCGTTGCATGACTTGCCAACTCGTGAAGGCCGAGCATCAAAGGCCCGGTGGGTTATTGCAACCTTTGGACATTCCCGTTTGGAAGTGGAATCAAATCTCCATGGACTTTATTGTCGGTCTTCCCCGTTCTCGTTCGGGTCATGATAGCCTATGGGTGATAGTAGATAGACTTACAAAATCCGCCCATTTTATTCCCTTTCGGTCCAATCGGACCGTACACCTATTTTGGCTAAACTCTATGTCAAGGAAATTGTTAAATTACATGGAGTTCCTATTTCTATTGTTAGTGATCGTGATCCATTATTTACTAGTGGATTTTGGAAGGGTCTTTAAAAAGCTTTGGGAACGAAGCTTAATTTTAGCACCACTTATCATCCTCAGTCCGATGGACAAACCAAGCGTGTGAATCAAATTCTTGAAGATCTTCTTCGTGCATGTGTTTTTGACTTTGGTGGAAGTTGGGAAGATCATATTTCTCTTGTTGAGTTTTCGTATAATAATAGCTTCCAATCAATTATTGGTATGGCACCTTTCGAGGCACTCTACAGAAGGACATGCTAATCTCCTTCGTGTTGGCTTGAAGCCGGTGAGAAGCTAGTTTTAGGTCTAGATTTTATTCGGGATGCCATAGAAAAGATTGACCTTATTCGTCATACGATGAAAGAAGCCCAAAGTAGACAAAAATCCTATGCCGATAATCGAAGAAGGAAATTAGAATTTTCTGTGGGAGATTTTGCGTTTATTCGTGTTTCATCTATGAAGGGTGTTGTGCATTTCAGTCGATCGGGAAAATTAGCACCTCGATATATTGGTCCATTTCCCATCACCGAATGCATTGGTTCCATGGCTTATCGCCTTTTATTACCGGCTCAATTTTCTGCTATTCATGACATATTCCACGTCTCTCAATTACAGAGATGCCTTCGGGATTCTGATTCTATTCTTGAGCCCGGTGTTATTGAAGAAATTGAAGTTTCGCCTAATTTGACTTATGAGCAACATCCTATTCGTATCATTACTACGGAGGTTAAACGCTTTCGAAATAAAGATGTTCCTCTTGTGAAAGTTCAATGGTCCACAAATCCTAAGGATTGCTCTTGGGAATCCAGAGAATTCATCGAGCGAACACATCCGGATTTACTCTCTCGTGCTCCTTAAGGTGAACTTCACATTTCAAAATTTCTTATTTTTGTGTTCTTATGCCTTTGTATGGTTGTTACTTTTTATTTCTTTTTTTAAGTATTGCGAGGACGCAATTTCTTTAAGGAGGGAAGTTTGTAACAACCCGCATATTTTATGATCGTATATTTAAATATTTTATTTAAATATAGCATCGTTATTCGGATTTAAGTCCAAAATGTTACTTTTTGCAAACAATCGAATTAGGACTCGAGACCACTTCCATTGAGTCCAAAATGGCGTTTGCGACCTTTTTGAGTATAAACATCGATATGTTTGGAGTTGAGTAAAATTTTGATATTTGCATTTAGGGCTTTGGGTTTGGGTTTCAGCCCACCAACCTAACAAATAACCCAACTCCACTCCTCTTCATTCATTCCACTCCTTATTTCCTATCACATTCAAGCTCTAGAGAAAAATGGGTGAAGAGATTGGAAATTAGAATTCCAAAACCCTAGTTTGTTTAGGAAATACAAATTCAAGCCCAAAATCAAGGAGAAGCTTAGGTAAGCATCCTCTTCATCTTCTCCATTTCAATCCCTCTTCAATTTTCAGAAATTCCTATAACCTAACTTAGGAAAAACTTCACCTTTGATAATAGATTGAAGATTCTAGAGCTGTTGTTGAAGAGAAATCAATCTTTGCTTGTTCTAGAGCTTCTCATTTGTTGTTTGGGCTTTAAAGGTGAGTTTTTGAACTCACATCTATGTATATATATTTGATATGTAACGACCCAGTATTTTGGACCATTCGCATCCATTATAAGTGTATAGGTAGACACTCATGCCGGAGTTGAATTGCTCAAAATACCGCGTTGTAGATAAAATTTGGCAAAACTCAGCATATACAGTAAATAAAATAATTACAGATCACAGACACAGAGTAATATAACAATAATGCAGCGGAAACAAAAGGATAGTAGTTCATGAAGCTACTATATATATAACAGAGTTAAACAAGATACAACAGAGGTCTCGAATACAATAGATGTCTCAGTACAATAATCAAATACCAGATCTGAATTCATCACTGGAATCAACAGAATAACTGAAAGCAGGATCGATAGATTGCTGGATCTCCAAGCGAAGCTCCAACTCCAAAGGTGAGTCTCAAATGCTGTATCACTCAGTCTGACCCGAGCGTAAAGCAAAACACAAAACACTCGAGTCAGGATTAACATTCTTATATTAATAAATCCAACTCAAGTGAAATATCAACAAAAATACAAGTAACTTAAAGGATGTTTGGGATGACCATCCCCTAAGGATCCGTTAAACTATTTACTATGCAGTAATATTCGCTATTATAATAGTGTCTAAATAAGTAAAGTATAATCATATCGGAAAATAGCGTTAAGGGGATGGAGAACCTTAACGCGGTCGGATCTTAAAATCATAATCGTAGTAAAGCTCGGTATGGTAGGTGACACGGCACAACTAGGCAATGCCAGGGTAGATATACCAATTACGCACACGGACTGATGGATACGCATAGCAGCCACTACCGTTCCACCTCGAACAACATTCCCAATCGGAGGATGGCCATCTAGTCAAATCACAAGTAAGAGTATAATATCGAAGAAATGCGTCCGAGAAGAGGTGCTACCTCACTGGTCCGAGATCGCTCCTGTTTTAGCCACCTTATTGCCAACTCACGGGAGTTGGGTCCATGTAACATACCTTAAGAACGTCGCCACCATCCTACTTCATTCTGGAATCTCCACCGCGTACACGGTTGTCAAAGTGGTTTTCGGTATCGACAGAGAGTATGTCCATATCCGATCCCGGTCTCTTAGCCAACCAATCGTTATTATAACACCGTGGTCATTTCACAATAGTTTATACTTCAAACCAAAATATATCATTATCATTTCGAAACCCAATTTAATACGATATCATTTCATTTCAAATATATCCATTTTCAAAATCATATTACTTTCCAAAGTTATAATGCTTTCGAAATCATAGTCTGGAAATCACAGTATTTTTGGAAATCATAGCACTTTCCCTTTTAAACAGTTTAGATGTTAAAATTTCATTATAAGATAAATTAATTTCCTCAAATTTCACAAATCGATTCAAATTAACTTGAATTCCAAAAATTTAATTTAATCAAATCTCAAATCATCCGTTTCAACACGATTTAGCTTCTAAATAAACCATTTCAATTTATATATATTTCAAAGCTTTAAATATTCATCATTTCAAAACTAAATTCGATAAATTTATATACATATCAGATTCCCTTTACAATTATTTAGTTTTGAAATATTAACTTAATCATTTCCATAACCTTTAAATTCAATTTCAATTTACAATTTAAATAACCAAAATATCTCATTCAAATATTTATACGTTTGGAATATCCATTTAAGTCACCCTTTTCAAATTCCAAGTTGTAAATCAATTCTTTAAATTTCAAATTCAATACATTTCAAATCTAACTTATTTAAGTATAATTCTTAAATAACTATAATTTCAATCAATTTCAAATCATTATAAATTCTATATTTGAAAATATAGAATTAAATAAATACTTAACATATTATTTATCAACTTTATTAAATCAACTTTAATAAATCTTAAAAATCAATATTTATCAAAACCATATATTTCTTTTCAAACCATAGAAATCATTTTCAAAACGTTTATATATAGACCAACGGTGCCTGTATATAATTTTCTACCCTATGGTCAAGTGATACGGATATTTATCATTTCAATCCGCAATTTAAAACATATTCGGGTATATATCTTTTCAACCCGAAATCCCAAATTCAATTTAATGAAAATCGCTTGGGTTTATCATTTCAACCCATAACGATTTTCTCCTATTCTACAGATCGTTCGGGTATGTATCATTTCAACCCATAGTGATTCTATACTAACAGGAAACTTGCAGAGTGATAACAGATATGATAATAAGATAACAACAGTAACAGGCATATATCAACAATATAAATAACAGATAATGGTGTCAGATGTCACAGGTGAACAGATACAGAAGATGACATATATAACAATGTAAACAACTAACATCAGCATATTTCGATTGACATTTCAATTGAAATCAAACTTAATAATATAGGAACATTAATCGTGAGTGATTGCTCACCTTTCGTGGTTAGAGACGAACGAGGATGAAATGAGTTACGAATCTGAACACGAACTTCGAAACAAAGAAAAATTGGCACGAGTTTGATGACCAAGCTTTCGAGTCTAGAGAAACAGGACAAGCACACAGATAAGCAACAAATCAAAACAACCAACTGCTATGATAAATTTGGACGGTGGCGAACCAAAAGCAAAGCATGATGAATATGAAGTCTACGAACAAAGTAAAGCTAGGTTGGAATTCGATAATCGATGGAAACAAATAAATATAAATTTTTTAAAATCTAATATTTACTCATTTTAAAATATAAAATCTAATATGTATACAACTCAAACAGAATTTTTTTTTTAAAGTACGCAAATTTAAAGTCAAAATAGCTATATTCGATTTTACTGAAAATCAATATTTGTAACATGTAATAGAGGAAATAGGACAAGCAAATTCTCTGATACAAACCTTTGTCTATATAACTTATATAACTTACATATATAAGCGAACTTCTCATATAATTTATATAACATATATTATAAACATTATATATAAACAAATATTTTATACAACTAATGTAAACTAACATACTATTACTTACCCAAACTAATACATATAACAGGTTATGTACAAATCTATTTTGAAATGATGCTATACATTAAATAAACATTTAAAACATATAATATACAAATATAAATGTTTAAACATGTAACGCATAACATCAAAACTTGTTATTTTTCTGAAGCCTTAATACTTTTTGCCTTTATACTTTTTTTTTTTGAAACTTGTACACATTCAAAGCCCATAATGCTACTCCTAAAATTTGTAAGTACGCTTAAATTCTTACGATTATATCCACATGGGACCTCACACCTTCATAACTAAATATGTACCAGGCATATGTTATTTGGAATCTTGTATGCTATTACAAACTCACTTATATTTACTTTACTGTAAAATTTCAAAAGTCTGAACATAATATATATATATAAAATACTCTTGACACACATACATATAGACAAACAGTATAACAAAACTTTTATATACATGTGCCGAAACTTGTTTATACACTCAAAACTATGTATATGAACTGTTATATATATGCAACAAATATATACAGCCAATCCAAAAATATATGCAGCAAATATATTTGCAGCTAAGATATATATACCATACTCAGCAAAAAAACAAAAATATATAATAACTAATATATAATAGCTTGTATAGTATAACTTTTAAACAAACAGACTAGTGTATAAAAATGTAAGTACAACATTATACGTACAAATACTTACAGAAAGAACCTTCTAATACATATATATTAGTGCAACTAAGTCTCAAAAGCAAGAATATAAGCAAACTATAAGAAACTAGATATATTACTATATCCATATTTTTAACATGTATTATATGTAGTATAATAACTAAACCAATATTGAAATTCCCAGAAACAAAGAAATTTGGGAACAGCAAAAACGTTGTGTATATATAATATATCTAAACCAATATAACTAATAAATTTCTAACTGCAAACTACTGGAAAACTATACATACATATAAATATACGCTAACATCAATATACTAGAGAAATAAACTATTATACATAACTACTCACGTACATACACAGGGCCGAGGCTGCTGGCAGGCAAAAGGCATGGAGTGGTGGTGGATGGCAGGCGTAGGGCGTGACTGGTCTCGGAATGGAGTTGTGGTGGAGTTCCGGTGCGGGGTTGGGTGGTGGCAGAGGTCTAGCAGGCGTGGGGTGAAGTAGATCTGGCGAAGGTATGGAGGAAGGCTTCATGGCAGAGAAGGTTGATGAGTGGGTGGTGCTGACACGTGCTAGGGGCACGGGGAAGTTCAGGAGGAGGAGGTGGGCACTGCTTCGGCAATTGGTAGAGGCGGCTCATGGTGGAAGCGGTGAGGTGGCGAACTGGGGTTCGGTGGTGGATGTGAAGGGACGTGAGGCGATAGTTGTGGGGTCGGCGACTGGGTTAAGGCGGATGTGGTGGGGAGAGCGGGTGGTATGCTTGGCACAGTGGGAGATGGCGGCATGGGTTTCTGGCAGTGGAGGATTTGGCAAGAACAAGGGGAATTGGAGAGGGGAGGGAGAATGAAACAGGTAGCTTTTTCTTGGATTGTTATTTGGAACGTATTAAGCAGAGAATTGCAAACGAATATAATTGAAGTGGGAATAGACAGCGAAAGAACAGGTCTAAAATACTAAACAGTAGGAATGGAATTGGTCACTCCTTGATTTCTGGAAATTTATTAAACCAATTAATTGTTGTTGGGCTGCACGTTATAGATTTGAAGCCTAAGGAAAAATGTAAAGTCAAAATTCGATACCGTTACGGTGAACTGTTTATTCTTTTCGACGCGTACCGGATCTCAAATTGCAGAGTTGAATATACCGTGGAGATCAGCACGACGAGACGATTAAAATGGTACACAGATATTAGTGGTACGATCATCCGATTAAAAGTCGATAATCAGTACCGAAAATGCTGCTATTCAGCCAGAATTAAGATAACGGAGCAATAGATGTCCAAATTTGACGAAACGAAAGATGACGTCTCACTCAGAAGATGATTTACAATTTTCTATGTAAAAATATTCAGGTTTGGAAAACATTTTATTATCATCAATTTTAACTGATAAAATTGAAGTAAATTTACGTGCGAAATAAATTTTCATATTTTCGGACGAAAATTTACCAGTTGCTATTTTTAATTAGACGCATTCCAAATATCAAATTTATATTTCAAAATTTTATCGTTTAAAATTTCACAAAATTTAACTAATTACGTTATTTAACAGTTAAAATTTTCGGGTCGTTACACTCTCCCCCACTCAAAACTTTTCGTCCCCGAAAAGGAAGGAGGTAGGAGAGTAGAAACAACCAGAAAGAAAAATAGATTAAAAGACTAGATAAGACAATTAATTTAAACCATATAATTTCAAATTAAACTAATTAATATTTAATAATTTGATTTAATCCACTGAGTTCACTTAAGTTAAATTAATTCATCTATTTCTGAATTCATTACCTTATGTCTAGTCATCCTGAATTAACAATTTCTAAATCAATCAATTTGTATAATCATTTATTTTCCTCATTTTTTTTCAACAAATTTAATTCTTTTATTCTAAATTATTATTAACCTTATTCCACTTAATATATCTTATCATATATATTTAAACCATACAAATTAATTTAAACCATATAAATTACAATTTAAATTAATTTATATTTAATAATTGATTTTAAATTCAAGGTATTCCCATAAGTTGATCTAATTTCAATTTATTAGTTCTTGCAAACAATTTTTATTTGTCTCATCTATTATTCAATTAAATTATTATTCTATTTCTCTCTACTAACTTCTTTATAATAAAATTTAAGTATATAACATTTATTATAACCACTCAAATTTTACTTATAAATTTCTTTATATTGTATATTATCCAATTACATTTTCCACTTCTGAAATTTTTAGGTAAGTTATGTTAAGATGTAATTGAGTATTATACAAATAAGATTTTACAATTCAGTTATTCCCAGTTAACTATTTATCCAAGAATTTTGACTTTAGTTTATAATTGAAATCATCTTTAATCTAAAATTTAAGAATTTAAATCTCCGATTTACTTCAAACAATTTAGAGATATATATAATATATTTATATCAAATTAAATTAAATTTTAAAATGAGATACCTATATATATAAATCAAATTATATTGAAGAAATTCAAATCGAATATATATTTTTTTTTCAAAACAAAACCGTAGCAAAGCTACAGAATGGTTTCTCCTCTTCGAAACTCGAAAATGAATGTCGATGATGCGGCCGTCATCACCGAAATTATTTTCCAGCGACAAAGAGAAGAGCTCTGATTTAAACATTTTAAAATTCTTTGAAAACGATTTTATTCGAAAATACTTTAAATAATATACATTTTAAGATTTTAAAACAAAGTTTGAAATCACCAGAAATTTAATTCTTAAATTTCTCAATTTAAATTCATTTCCATTCCAAATAAATTCAAAACAGTTATCATTTTGCAATAGTCAATGACTTACAAAACAATAAAATGATAATCAAATGTTATCATTTCAACAACCAATTTTTTTAACTTTCAATTCTAGAAAATTTTCTTATATATTTATAATATAATCATACAAATTTATTTCATTTATCAAATTTAAAAATTATATTGTGTCAGTTTGCTCTGTTCAAGTGTTTTGGAAATCCTATCGATAGCGTTGATCAGACGAATCGATCGAAAATCCAAATCAACATCAACAACTCAAATAACACACTATAAACATAAACTATTTTATATTGATTACAAATACACTCCCTCACACGATGATTCCAGAATTGGATTCCAACACAAGGATAGAGATCCAAATATAGAGGGACTCAAATCAAAGAGAATTCTAATCTAAAATAGATAGGCTCGAAACGAAGGTTAGATGATTGCCTTTCAAACAGGAAGATGGATAAAGTTGTATAAATCGCGGGCAACCTTAACCGGGTCAACCGTGACTTCATAGATAAGATCGATGTAGAATTCTGAAGCAAATCGATATTCGATTACCAGAGGTAGAATTCGGGTATAGCATAAGATAGCAGCATCGTAAACCGAGGATACAGAAATCTCCGGTGAATCAATACCGATTGTAAAGGAGTTTCACCCCAGTACAAATTATTTGAAGATTGGCGAGACCGCCGATTTATTATAGAGATCACTCGAAGTGGAGTTATGGGATACTCCAGAATCAAAAGTCACGAATAGAGGAGACACGAATGGACTTTGGAACCGAAGTGAACGTCCCAAAATTCAAAGGAACCGAGTCAAAGAAGAAGGAATTCAAGCTCGAACGAAAGTGATTTTGTAATCGAATTTACTTCATATGCTGAGTTTTGCCTAAAACCAGAGCTCTGATACCACATGTAACGACCCAGTATTTTGGACCATTCGCATCCATTATAAGTGTATAGGTAGACACTCATGCCGGAGTTGAATTGCTCAAAATACCGCGTTGTAAATAAAATTTGGCAAAACTCAGCATATACAGTAAATAAAATAATTACAGATCACAGACACAGAGTAATATAACAATAATGCAGCGGAAACAAAAGGATAGTAGTTCATGAAGCTACTATATATATAACAGAGTTAAACAAGATACAACAGAGGTCTCGAATACAATAGATGTCTCAGTACAATAATCAAATACCAGATCTGAATTCATCACTGGAATCAACAGAATAACTGAAAGCAGGATCGATAGATTGCTGGATCTCCAAGCGAAGCTCCAACTCCAAAGGTGAGTCTCAAATGCTGTATCACTCAGTCTGACCCGAGCGTAAAGCAAAACACAAAACACTCGAGTCAGGATTAACATTCTTATATTAATAAATCCAACTCAAGTGAAATATCAACAAAAATACAAGTAACTTAAAGGATGTTTGGGATAACCATCCCCTAAGGATCCGTTAAACTATTTACTATGTAGTAATATTTGCTATTATAATAGTGTCTAAATAAGTAAAGTATAATCATATCGGAAAATAGCGTTAAGGGGATGGAGAACCTTAACGCGGTCGGATCTTAAAATCATAATCGTAGTAAAGCTCGGTATGGTAGGTGACACGGCACAACTAGGCAATGCCAGGGTAGATATACCAATTACGCACACGGACTGATGGATACGCATAGCAGCCACTACCGTTCCACCTCGAACAACATTCCCAATCGGAGGATGGCCATCTAGTCAAATCACAAGTAAGAGTATAATATCGAAGAAATGCGTCCGAGAAGAGGTGCTACCTCACTGGTCCGAGATCGCTCCTGTTTTAGCCACCTTATTGCCAACTCACGGGAGTTGGGTCCACGTAACATACCTTAAGAACGTCGCCACCATCCTACTTCATTCTGGAATCTCCACCGCGTACACGGTTGTCAAAGTGGTTTTCGGTATCGACAGAGAGTATGTCCATATTCGATCCCGGTCTCTTTGCCAACCAATCGTTATTATAACACCGTGGTCATTTCACAATAGTTTATACTTCAAACCAAAATATATCATTATCATTTCGAAACCCAATTTAATACGATATCATTTCATTTCAAATATATCCATTTTCAAAATCATATTACTTTCCAAAGTTATAATGCTTTCGAAATCATAGTCTGGAAATCACAGTATTTTTGGAAATCATAGCACTTTCCTTTTTAAACAGTTTAGATGTTAAAATTTCATTATAAGATAAATTAATTTCCTCAAATTTCACAAATCGATTCAAATTAACTTGAATTCCAAAAATTTAATTTAATCAAATCTCAAATCATCCGTTTCAACACGATTTAGCTTCTAAATAAACCATTTCAATTTATATATATTTCAAAGCTTTAAATATTCATCATTTCAAAACTAAATTCGATAAATTTATATACATATCAGATTCCCTTTACAATTATTTAGTTTTGAAATATTAACTTAATCATTTCCATAACCTTTAAATTCAATTTCAATTTACAATTTAAATAACCAAAATATCTCATTCAAATATTTATACGTTTGGAATATCCATTTAAGTCACCCTTTTCAAATTCCAAGTTGTAAATCAATTCTTTAAATTTCAAATTCAATACATTTCAAATCTAACTTATTTAAGTATAATTCTTAAATAACTATAATTTCAATCAATTTCAAATCATTATAAATTCTATATTTGAAAATATAGAATTAAATAAATACTTAACATATTATTTATCAACTTTATTAAATCAACTTTAATAAATCTTAAAAATCAATATTTATCAAAACCATATATTTCTTTTCAAACCATAGAAATCATTTTCAAAACGTTTATATATAGACCAACGGTGCCTGTATATAATTTTCTACCCTATGGTCAAGTGATACGGATATTTATCATTTCAATCCGCAATTTAAAACATATTCGGGTATATATCTTTTCAACCCGAAATCCCAAATTCAATTTAATGAAAATCGCTTGGGTTTATCATTTCAACCCATAACGATTTTCTCCTATTCTACAGATCGTTCGGGTATGTATCATTTCAACCCATAGTGATTCTATACTAACAGGAAACTTGCAGAGTGATAACAGATATGATAATAAGATAACAACAGTAACAGGCATATATCAACAATATAAATAACAGATAATGGTGTCAGATGTCACAGGTGAACAGATACAGAAGATGACATATATAACAATGTAAACAACTAACATCAGCATATTTCGATTGACATTTCAATTGAAATCAAACTTAATAATATAGGAACATTAATCATGAGTGATTGCTCACCTTTCGTGGTTAGAGACGAACGAGGATGAAATGAGTTACGAATCTGAACACGAACTTCGAAACAAAGCAAAATTGGCACGAGTTTGATGACCAAGCTTTCGAGTCTAGAGAAACAGGACAAGCACACAGATAAGCAACAAATCAAAACAACCAACTGCTATGATAAATTTGGACGGTGGCGAACCAAAAGCAAAGCATGATGAATATGAAGTCTACGAACAAAGTAAAGCTAGGTTGGAATTCGATAATCGATGGAAACAAATAAATATAAATTTTTTAAAATCTAATATTTACTCATTTTAAAATATAAAATCTAATATGTATACAACTCAAACAGAATATATATTTTTTTTTTTAAAGTACGCAAATTTAAAGTCAAAATAGCTATATTCTATTTTACTGAAAATCAATATTTGTAACATGTAATAGAGGAAATAGGACAAGCAAATTCTCTGATACAAACCTTTGTCTATATAACTTATATAACTTACATATATAAGCGAACTTCTCATATAATTTATATAACATATATTATAAACATTATATATAAACAAATATTTTATACAACTAATGTAAACTAACATACTATTACTTACCCAAACTAATACATATAACAGGTTATGTACAAATCTATTTTGAAATGATGCTATACATTAAATAAACATTTAAAACATATAATATACAAATATAAATGTTTAAACATGTAACGCATAACATCAAAACTTGTTATTTTTCTGAAGCCTTAATACTTTTTGCCTTTATACTTTTTTTTTTTGAAACTTGTACACATTCAAAGCCCATAATGCTACTCCTAAAATTTGTAAGTACGCTTAAATTCTTACGATTATATCCACATGGGACCTCACACCTTCATAACTAAATATGTACCAGGCATATGTTATTTGGAATCTTGTATGCTATTACAAACTCACTTATATTTACTTTACTGTAAAATTTCAAAAGTCTGAACATAATATATATATATAAAATACTCTTGACACACATACATATAGACAAACAGTATAACAAAACTTTTATATACATGTGTCGAAACTTGTTTATACACTCAAAACTATGTATATGAACTGTTATATATATGCAACAAATATATACAGCCAATCCAAAAATATATGCAGCAGATATATTTGCAGCTAAGATATATATACCATACTCAGCAAAACAACAAAAATATATAATAACTAATATATAATAGCTTGTATAGTATAACTTTTAAACAAACAGACTAGTGTATAAAAATGTAAGTACAACATTATACGTACAAATACTTACAGAAAGAACCTTCTAATACATATATATTAGTGCAACTAAGTCTCAAAAGCAAGAATATAAGCAAACTATAAGAAACTAGATATATTACTATATCCATATTTTTAACATGTATTATATGTAGTATAATAACTAAACCAATATTGAAATTCCCAGAAAACAAAGAAATTTGGGAACAGCAAAAACGTTGTGTATATATAATATATCTAAACCAATATAACTAATAAATTTCTAACTGCAAACTACTGGAAAACTATACATACATATAAATATACGCTAACATCAATATACTAGAGAAATAAACTATTATACATAACTACTCACGTACATACACAGGGCCGAGGCTGCTGGTAGGCAAAAGGCATGGAGTGGTGGTGGATGGCAGGCGTAGGGCGTGACTGGTCTCGGAATGGAGTTGTGGTGGAGTTCCGGTGCGGGGTTGGGTGGTGGCAGAGTCTAGCAGGCGTGGGGTGGAGTAGATCTGGCGAAGGTCTGGAGGAAGGCTTCATCGCAGAGAAGGTTGATGAGTGGGTGGTGCTGACACGTGCTAGGGGCACGGGGAAGTTCAGGAGGAGGAGGTGGGCACTGCTTCGGCAATTGGTAGAGGCGGCTCATGGTGGAAGCGGTGAGGTGGCGAACTGGGGTTCGGTGGTGGATGTGAAGGGACGTGAGGCGATAGTTGTGGGGTCGGCGACTGGGTTAAGGCGGATGTGGTGGGGAGAGCGGGTGGTATGCTTGGCACAGTGGGAGATGGCGGCATGGGTTTCTGGCAGTGGAGGCTTTGGCAAGAACAAGGGGAATTGGAGAGGGGAGGGAGAATGAAACAAGTAGCTTTTTCTTGGATTGTTATTTGGAACGTATTAAGCAGAGAATTGCAAACGAATATAATTGAAGTGGGAATAGACAGCGAAAGAACAGGTCTAAAATACTAAACAGTAGGAATGGAATTGGTCACTCCTTGATTTCTGGAAATTTATTAAACCAATTAATTGTTGTTGGGCTGCACGTTATAGATTTGAAGCCTAAGGAAAAATGTAAAGTCAAAATTCGGTACCATTACGGTGAACTGTTTATTCTTTTCGACGCGTACCGGATCTCAAATTGCAGAGTTGAATATACCGTGGAGATCAGCACGACGAGACGATTAAAACGGTACACAGATATTAATGGTACGATCATCCGATTAAAAGTCGATAATCGGTACCGAAAATGCTGCTATTCAGCCAGAATTAAGATAACGGAGCAATAGATGTCCAAATTTGACGAAACGAAAGATGACGTCTCACTCAGAAGATGATTTACAATTTTCTATGTAAAAATATTCAGGTTTGGAAAACATTTTATTATCATCAATTTTAACTGATAAAATTGAAGTAAATTTACGTGCGAAATAAATTTTCATATTTTCGGACGAAAATTTACCAGTTGCTATTTTTAATTAGACGCATTCCAAATATCAAATTTATATTTCAAAATTTTATCGTTTAAAATTTCACAAAATTTAACTAATTACGTTATTTAACAGTTAAAATTTTCGGGTCGTTACATGATAGTTGTTAGGTAGTAATTCCTAACATCTATTCCTTGTCCATTTGCCTTTGAATTGAATTAGTTTGATGAATTTTCCAGTTTTTGGTGTTTTGAAGTCAAATCTTTAAAAATCCTATCTTTGATGTTTGAACATGTTGTTGGGGTGTATCGAAGAGCCTATAAGGCTGGGTTGTCGCTAGGCATAAATCCCTAGTCTCCGTTGCTCGTCCGATCACTTCCGTTGGACTTTTGCCTTTATGGGGCTAGACTGAAAATACTGCAAATGGCAGTTCAGTCGACTGAACCAGAAGGTCAGTCGACTGAATCTGGGACCAGAAAATTCTCTGGCCTTGTATCAGTCGACTGACCTTCTAGTTCAGTCGACTGAAACTGGGAACCAAATGTTCCTGTCCCTGTATCAGTCGATTGAACCAGAAGGTCAGTCGACTGAACCAGGAAACCGAGAGTTTTTGGCCTTGTATCAGTCGACTGACGCTACTGTCTAGTCGACCGAATCTGGGAGATGTGCTTTTTGCCTATTTTAGGAAATTTTGTGTGGATTTCCGATTTCTAATCGATTCTTGATGATCCGATTTGTTGTTATCATTTATCGACTTTGATGACTTATTTTTGGGGATTTTTGGGAATATCCATTTTGATGGATTCGGTATTGATTTTTATGGTTTTAATTCACGTCGTCGAATGTGGATTTTGGTGATTGATTGTTTCTACAATCATTTCTGTGATTTGTCACTTTAAAATACAAAGGTTTCTATACTAGTAGTAAATATTCAAACTCTTTCACAAAGATGATTCCAACTCTATTTTTAATACAAATCTCGTTTATAAAACCGTTTTCCAACCTATTAGTATATACAAACCATTACCTCATTCGTATGAGAAATCTAATTAAACGGCTTAGCAAAACAAGTGGTATGAAACACTTGCGTTTACTTCGTCGGTTAATTCTTGGACTTGTTCGATTGAACTCTTGTGACAATTTTCGAGTGGAAATCTACAATTTATTCGTAAATATTTAAGTTAAGCCAGTGGTGATGGGACATGAAGCTAAACTCTTATATTTACTAGCTTAGTGTGATTCACACTTTTTATTGATCGATGATGATCATTTTGTGATTTAGACTAGCGATGTGCGACGTCTCTTTGTTTGTGTGGGGGTTAAACCCCGTTTGTGGAGTTTCAACTCAAAATTGGTGGGGTAGCGACTCATGGTCTTCGGGCAGTTTGTGGAGCTTTGGCTCAAAATTGATGGTTAGCGACCATGGAATAGCATTCCGTTTGTAATACACGTGTTGGTGAGTTTTCATGCTCCCATTTGTGATAGGCCTTCCCCACCTTTGTGATTTCTGGATTTCTAGAATTTGTGTTTCACCAATTTTGATGATAGGCATTGATGAGCTCTATCAGTTAATAATGTTTTGGTTAATAGTTTAAAGAATGCGATTCTTTTTGGATGTTTGAGATGATTTGGGATATTGTATGATTTTAGTTGTTATTTGATGTATACTTGTCGCAGTATGGCATTATTGTTATCATACGTTTTTGTCATATCTCTTATCCTGTCTCATTTTATTTGATATTTATAGCTAGACTGATCCATTTATTATTTTCTTCTTAAATAATACTCGGGTCAGACCGAGGTATTTCAGGTGCTCCTGCTTGACTTCTTATCAGGGTCCTTCACCTGACTTTTGGCTAACTACTTTAGCATAGTAGTTTTTGTTAGTATACATTTGAGATAGAGGCTCCTTGATGTATACTTATTCTTTTGTCTAGCACTTGTATCTATTCTTTTGTGATGTAGTGGATCTAGTTTGACCACTATTTTGATATACACTTTTATGTGTTATATTCATATCTGTTTCCGCCTTAGTGATATGAATATCTGTGACTAATTTGTGTTATGCTTATTTCTATATTTGTTTCCGAAGCCCACATAGCCACTGTGTGGTAGCTTTGAGTTTGTATTTGATATGTCGGATTTCCTCTTGAAATGAAATGTAACTTATATTATCTGACATATCGGCACTCTCACAAAGCAATTACACAGATGGTCGCTCCTCAACAGCCTTATTCTTCGTGCTAGTCGATGGCATTACCCCGCAGTGTCCTTGGCTAGTGTGAGTATAGAGGTGGGGCATCACATATTAGTTTTGATGCTCATAGAAGACAATACACAGTCTTGTACAAAAATACAATCACACGACTGAGACATGAATGCTTTAGAGGTTGTATAAATTAGCTCTTGCGTGGGTCTTGAAGCAACAACATGCCAAAGGTTTAAAGGTAAGTATATCTTATATTTCTTTGTCAATCTATAGTTAAGTTCATTTGTATATCTTATTTGATGAACATTTTTATAGTTTTATTAGTTGCACAAATTTATCGATGTAAATTATTTTAACTTTACATAGCAGATGTTCTTACAATATTAGAAAGGCTAAATGTAAAAATTTCATTTTTCTAATAAGGTACCCAATAGATTTTATGTTTCTCAAATCCCTAAGAAAAACATAGAAATCTTTCGAAATCTTTTGTGGGTATTAGGACTCGCTTGCTTTGAGATTCTGACCTTTAGTTTGCTCAACAAATCATAGGTCCATAAGCGATGGATAACACTTTATTGGTTATATCATATAAAACTCCTAACCAATGGTATTTGTCCTAATCTCAACTTTGAGTTTGCTCAAAAAATCGAAAGATATTATTCACTCATACCCACATTTTGCGACAACCTAAGTGCAATGTATATAACTTGAGTTTTCTCAACAAATACATACGGTTACCTTACCTTGTCTAGTCAGTATATCAATAATAATACACATAACATCTCTAGCATGAGTTTGCCCAACAACTAGAGAGTATACAAGTAGTTTATATGTAAATGGTAGAGGACAACGTTTATATTAAAGAATCATAATCTTTAATAGATATTTATTGACTGATATCGATTTAGGGAACAATGTATTTCTTATGAAATACCCTCATGATCTTAGTGTCAGACACATCATAAATCATGATATACATAAAATACTTATGTATTTGTTCCTTACATTTAAGTTGGGTTTCTTGTAGTTCAGTTCTATTTAATTAAATCATATTTAATTCAATTTTAATTTTATTAATTAAATTACATTTAATTAATTGTTTTAATTAATAATTTAATTTTAATTTAATTTTCAAATATTTAATTTCACTCCATTCATCCTTAACAGTTTAAAGATGAATATA
This sequence comes from Allium fistulosum, assembly GCA_030737815.1. Classification (NCBI taxonomy): domain Eukaryota; kingdom Viridiplantae; phylum Streptophyta; class Magnoliopsida; order Asparagales; family Amaryllidaceae; genus Allium; species Allium fistulosum. The sequence goes on along the minus strand of CM060903.1, from coordinate 516,807,560 downwards.
GACTATACCATTACAATAATTATGTACACATATCAGTATACATGTACATTGTTTATTAATTAATTTTTAATTAATTTAATTAATTAAAAATAAGTTTAAATTAAAATAGTATCAATTAAGTTCAAAATTTTATCATCACTAACCTTAAACATTTTAAGATAAATATACATATATCATTATATATGAATTTAATGGACTAACTGTAACGAACCGGAATTTTACTGCTTTGATTTGCGGATATTTAATTAATTTTAAATATTCAAGTAATAGGTTTTGTAATTAAAATAAGACTCATTTAATTAATAAATAAAGCCGGTGAAATAGTTTTCAAATTTGGTTTACAAAAATATTTAGTTCGAAGAAAAATTGAAATGTGATCGGAATTCATTTTTGAATTTTCGACTTTTCGTCGAATAAAAGTTATCTGACCCAAAGTTTTATTTTCTTTCCTTAAAACTCTTGGGTGCTCAAATTTGTATGAGCAGCTATGTAGTTCAGGTTTTCCACGGATGCATTTTGGAGGAGCTTGCAGTAGGTGGCTTCATCGATAGCTAGTTATTTATCTTGTTTCCCCTATATCTTATGTATTTTGCATCAGTCAGGTTGGGATAGGCAGTTATAACTGTCCCATGGTAGAAATTGTACTATTGTGACTCTGATGTATTATTTTGGAAATGACTGTAAAAAATTTATGTTAATTAATATATATTGTTCCATTGCATTGTGATATTCTGTATTGTTTAGTTTCTTCTTGTCTTCTTTCTTCTTTTCTTCCCCCAATGGTCCTTCTTTTTGGCACTTGGTTGCTCGGTACATGAATACCGTTGATGTATTAGTGTCAACTTCTGAGGGTCGAAAAGGTAGGACGTTACTATTGGTATCAGAGTTTAGGTTGAGCGAACATCTAGGCTTTGGTAGGTTAACTCATTTTAGATAGGGTAAGTAAGACCCTAGGATGAGTTTCAGAGTATATTATATATAAGAGCGCGTATTTGTTAGTGTATAAAAATGTTTTATATTATGTGGTTCGATTTGTTGATTGGCTTGAGAATTCTAGGCGACGCGTTTGGCCAACGTTGTCGATAGAGATTTCCTAAACACTTGAATAAGTCCAATGGAAACAATATTGTTTTAGAATTGGTAAATTGAATAATTTTACCTAGGACTATATTTTACATATATAAAGGAAAAAATTTCCAAAATAAAATATAGTTATATATGTTTTGGTTGTTGTTAGGAGTTGATAATATTTAATTATTATCGTACAGGATTTGATTAGTCGTGCTCGTCTATTTTTTAGCATTGACTATTTTCTAATCTATTAGTAGTTTTTTCCTTTTAAGTATAGGTTGGGTAGATAAATTTGTGGGAACATTGAATCAAACAACTTATGAATTAAGTTTCATAGTTTGACTATAAGGTGTTCGATGATAATGTTGGGTTAAAATTTGATTTTAATAAAAGGTGTTCATTAAAAGAAATATTTCAGATGATTTTATAAATCTGATTTTATAAATCAAAATTATAAAATATATTTTGAGAATAAGATGGACTTTGAGAGGATTTAAATCATGGTGGCTTTGATACAATTTTCAAACGATTCTTGGAAAAGTAGTAATAATTTTACTTAAAAATACTTTAAAGTATAAATATTTTGAAATGAAATTTGAGAGTAAGATTTTTCTTTGGGCAGTTCGGGAAATGAGTCTCGATCTGTTTTGTGATGTTCAAAATAATCTTTTAAGTGACAATCAGATGTTTTCTTAGGGAAATGTGATGGGGCACTTAGTAATTTATTCTGTTTGTCATTGTATAATCGAAACGAGTTTGAACCCAAATGAATCCAAAGCGTGTGGATGATTTTGTAAAACTATTTAGCTGGAAATATATAAATAATATTGTTTCAAAGAGAGATTTAAAAAGGAAGAAGTATTTTTATAGTTAGCTATTTCGAGTGTCTCGAAAATGACTAAAAATGGGTAAAAGATGTGTTCGGATGGTAAACACTTCTCTTGAGTATTACCCTTCTTAGTAAAGGGATATATGATACTATTTGGTAGTACCCAGTTCCTTGACATTATTTTGGAGTTGCTCGGATTATATGTATGTTTATAAAGGAAAAATATGAAGTATATATTCAAAAAGATTTTTTAAATAAAACCCATGTATTTGGCTCCTAAATTTTCAAAACAATAAAGTATTTTGATTTAAAAAGTAGGTAAATAAATGAAGTTTTAATTTGGAGCTTTAATAAACTTTGTTTTATTAAACCGCGTCTTTTGGTTTTAATGCCTATGGAGTGAATTTTTATCAGATGTTATTGGGTCGGCTAATAAACATTTTTACCTTAGAGATGTCTAAGAAAAAGTGGTCTTTAGGACTGAGTTCGGATACCAGCATCCTACTCTTCTTAGCTACTTACCAGACCGATTATGGTAAAGAGGTTATATTGGTCAACTCAGTTTTGAGACCTAAATTTTTTTTAGCCTACATCTGAATAGTAAAAAGTGGATAGAATTAAACATCAGATATTTGTATATACTCTTAGGATATAGGTTAGTTTTATAAAAGTTAATAATTTTAAATGATTCTATGAAAGATTTCATAAATAAAGTTGCGTCATTTTAAATTGTTTGAACCCAAGTTAAAATTATGTGAAATGTTTTCATAAGTTTTAAAAAGGTAGAACGTAGTTGGGTAATAGGAACATTTGGTTAAGTATGTAAGCTATACGTAGATCGTTTTCCCTTCCCACATAATTCTCGATCCAAAATTCGAGTACATGACTTAAGGTATTTCACACCATTCTGAATCGGAATTTATCACTCGATTTTTAACGGCGAACACTTGATGAGGGTTCTTAATATGGAACCAAAAGCTTTATATCATATTATATAGCTATGTAAGGAGAACTAAGGTTTTTAATTTAGAAGCCTGATCAGAGTACGCACTAGGAAGTCGAGTGAATGATACTAGTTCGAAAATAAAGTAATGTATTCGAGTGAGTGATCAAATCAAATTTTGCATAAAGATGATCTATGTACATCATATGGACTGATGGGTAGTATTAAGTGTTACCGGGTTAGGGTTGTGGTACAATTTCAAGGTCGAAATTCTCTTAAGGGGGATAGCATAACGACCTAGAATTTTACTGCTTTGATTTGCAGATATTTAATTAATTTTAAATATTCAAGAAACATGTTTTATAATTAAAATAAGACTCATTTAAGTAATAAATAAAGATGGGGAAATAGGTTTAAAATTTAGTTTACAAAAATATTTTGTTCGAAGAAAAATCGAAACTGTGATAGAAATTCATTTTCTGAATTTTCGACTTTTCGTTGAATCAAAGTTGTCGGGATTGTTTTATTCATTATTGTATAATATATGCGTACATATATAAAATGAGTTAGGATTTATATGTGTAGATATATGTGTATATTTAGTTAAGTATACATGTATGTGTCATGTAACATTTCATGAAAAAATAAAATAAGGAAATCATGTAAAAGTAAAGTGCAACATATATAAACACATAAGCACAATGCATTAAATGGATGTTGGACCAATTTTGGCATGTCGTATGGTGGAGGGGGACAAAATTTCTAAAATTTCAAGGTAGAGGTGGCAACATAGGAGTGGAGTCCATGTCCATGGTTAGGATTTATATGTGTAGATATATGTGTATATTTAGCAAATGCAAATTATGAAAAAACTTTTTCATGAATAATGTTTTCATTTTTATTCATCTAATATCTTACTAAAAATTTGTCCCTTAGCTTCATAGAAGTTTTATGGCTTCCATTTAAATTTCTTAAGTTAAAAGTCCATGTCTTTCTTCACTTTATACTTCTAAAACTTCTAAAAACTTGGTTAAATACCTCCTCCTCCATAAAACAAGGCCCACAACCCTTAAAATATGCATAGCCGAATGAAAAAAGGGCCTAGGCCAAACCAACTTGCCACCTTAGGGCCATCAAAAACACATTTTTGCAAAGGAAAAGTGAAGCTCTAGTTCATATGTTAGCCTAGTGGAAATTGGTTAGAGTTTGGATAGCTTTAGGTGAGAAAGCTACCGCCTTTATTTAAAGTTTTCTAACTTTAAGTTTAAAGTATACCTTGTTGATTAATTATTGCTAGTTTGGTTGAGTTATATGTTGATGCGTATGTAAATGTGATGCTTGGATATGATGTTGTGATAAGTGAAAATGAAAGTTAGTTAGTTAGTAAGTTAATGACTTTACTTGTGTATTTTGGTTATTGAATATTTACGTGTTGCGATGTGGTTGTGGTGTAATCATATATGTTGTACACATGAATATATGTTTTGTATGCTAAGAAAGTTAGCCTCTTTGCTAGCTTATGCAATTTAGAATCCCTTGTGTAAAGGTTTTTGAACTTTGGGTTTAAATTTGCAAAATGTTTTCAAATTTTAAAACATGTTAGTTTTCCCAAAAATCATGCCTTTATGCTTACAAAGTATAAGGTGTCCAAAGGTTAAAGTTTTAAAGACATAGAAAATAAAAGTTGAAGTTTTGGAATTTCGGGTTGTATAGCGATAGTCGCTATAAGTGTAGTTCGTAAAATGAAATAGTTTTGGGAAATCTGAAAAGTGTTTTTACTTAAGTAATCCTTTTTTGCAAAGTATTTTCAAAACTTATTATAAGTATTTAAAAAAGCAATATTTATTTATAATTAATGATTATTTAATTAATTTAGTAAGTAAGGGAATTAGAACTTAATCATTAGTTAATAAAGGAAATTTGTAACTAATTATAAATTAAGGAAGTTAACTATAATTAGTTAGTTAATTTAAGTATATTATTAGTTAATAATTTATTAAAGGATTAATTAGTAAATAAATTTTATTTTGAAAGTTAATTATTCTTTTGATAATCAAGAAAGGGTTTGTTATCCTGCCTTTTGGCAAGGCAGTGACACCAAGAACTTGACTAGAGACCAATGACAGTTCGTCTTGGAAATCGGTTATACGCAGGCTCACTATGGATATCGACGAATTTTGTCCGTGTCCGGAACAATCTAAAATTGATATGGCACGACAAGCGAAGATATGAGAGCCAACGTTCCAAATTTCAAGTCAATCCGAGTTAATATGCTCAAGTTATGATCGATGCAAAATTGGATAAAAAACAGCCTCGCGTTCGAATCAATCGATTGGCCACTATTCGACTCGATCGAGTTCGAGTCCATCACAAAGCCACTGTTCGAATCGATCGTGTTTGACCCCATCATAGAGCCGCTGTTCAAATCGATCGAGTTCGATTCCATCACAAAGCCACTGTTCGAATCGATCGAGTTCGACTCCATCACAGAGCCGCTGTTCGAATCGATCGAGTTCGACTCCATCACAAAGCCACTGTTCAAATCGATCGAGTTCGACTCCATCACAGAGCCGCTGTTCGAATCGATCGAGTTCGACTCCATCACATAGCCTTTGTTCGAATCCATCTTGGTGGATCACTCTTATCGTTACGAAATAGGCCACCTCCCATCGATTCGAACAAGACAAGTGCCTCGATACGAATAAGGCGAAAGTCCTAGAAACGACTCGATCAACTTGGGGAAAAATGTGGATCGATACGAAGAACGCGCGCCACGTCAACCTGCTAGCACATGTCGCCATCAATTCGAAATCATCGAGTCGAAATGATCGATACAAACGAAACAGCCAGCCGAAAAGCACCATTTCGTATCGATCATATCTCCTAATCTACAAGTCCAAATGCTATGAAATTTTCACAGGAGCTTACGTGCATGCTGAAGAATGTCCATGCCAAATTTCAACTCCATCGAACACAATCTTGATCGATACAAAATCCGTTCGTATCGATCACGGATCGGGCCAAAACTTCACAGGCTTGGTCACGCAGGCCTACTCACGTGCCAGAAGGAGTCTCCTGAGATCTGAGCGAAATATCAGCCTCCTACACCTACAAATAGAGCCCTAGGGCATACTGAAAGGGGAGCTTCTTCTTCTTTGAATTCTCCAACGCCCAGACTCTGCCGGATCCAGTTCTAAACTCCATTGCTGCTGCTACCAACGAATTTCACTACTGTAAATCATTGTTATCTGCTGTAACCCACTGAAATCAATTGTAATCATCAAAGAAACATCAATAAAGCAATCAACTTCATAGTGGACGTAGGCAATACGCCGAACCACTCTAAATTCTTGTGTTTCTGTGCGTTCTTATTATTTTCATTACCTGTTTTTGGAGTTTTTGTTAGATAATCATATTTTTCCATTTAATTTCTTCATTTTATCTCTTCAAAAACTTCCGAAGAGTGTTATGCCCAATTTTGGTACAAACACTTTGGTGCTTTCACTGAGAGATAAACCCAATTTTTCTCCTGCTCTTTGGATCTCCTATCTATACCGGATTGCATAAATCCAAGAAGAAGATCCAAATCTCAAGTCTTGAAGCCCTTTCACACTATTCAGATTTACAATCAGATCTAGGAAAGGACTTCATTAATTCATCATGGTGAGTACACGTACCGCTTCCACAACTGCTGATCAGGGAGGACGGGACAGGAAGAATCCCGTGCAATTGCCTCCATCAAACCAATATGCCGCCGGACCTTCGGATCCGTCAGGCCCGGTCACCAGACAAGAATTCCAGATGCTGCTTCAAGAGCTGACCCAGAGTCGGCAACAACTTACTAAACAACTGCGCGCCAACACAGAATTGACCAACCAGCTGAATCGCCAAAGGCGCAGAAGATCTAAAAGAGACCAAGGTTCTTATTCTTCTACGGAGAGTTCAGCCTCCTCTGATGGCCATCACCGATCCACACGCCCACGGCTGGATGTAAGCTACACCCAGACCACATGACACCAACCTACTTCGAATCTTGGACAACCCAGAATTGGACCATCCACTAGTCACCATACAGGACCTTCATCCCGAGGAGGTGTTGCTCCTTATCATGTCACAGGCAACCTCACTACCACCACCACTACCGAACAAGGAGGTTATGCTAGAAATCAAGCCGATCCTCATCATAACCAACGAGAGCAGACTCTAGAGCCTTATGTCCTAGAAAATGTTGAACCAAGGAGGCGAGACACGGACCGTCGACCGCGTCCGGTCCAGACTCGCGCTGTGGAACCCGACCAAACCTTGGTGCAACATGCTCCTAATATCCGAATGCCGAATATACCAACGATGATTCGTCAAATGATCCATGAAAGTCAGGGTCTCACTAACGACGACTGGGGAATCTCCCGGAGTTCATACCCCTTTTACGGATAACATATTGTATGCTGAACCACCTCGGCGCTTCAGGATGCCAACTTTGCCAGTATATGAAGGAAGTTCTGATCCCAACCAACACATCCTGAAATACGAATGGCTGATGAATGCTGCAAGAGCTGATGATGTAGTAAAATGCTGTAGTTTCCTCATTTCCCTAGGGGGCATTGCAACAATGTGGTTTATTCGTTTTCCACCGCAATCTATTTCTAATTTCGACCAGATGGCTACCAAGTTTGTTGAATAATTCTGTATGCACGTAGCGAGGCCTAAAGATGTTAACACTTTGTCTAGTGTTACTCAAGCTCCCGGAGAAACACTTAGACGTTACTTGGAGCATTCCATGCTGCGTGTGCAGAAATAAGCAATCCCAACGATAACTCCATCCTAATGGCATTGACTAATGGGATTGATCCTGATTCCGAGTTCGGAAATTAGTTAGCTGGAAAACCACCTGCGTCATTGGACCGTTTCTATTCCAAGGCAGCCCAATTCTTGAGAAGGGAGGATGCGAAACAGTCTAGGAAGCAGGATGACGCAGGGCCCAACATCGAAGGAATTCAGAGTAACATCGTCGTTAAACAATCCGGGGAGAGTTCTGGAAAAGTTCGGTTGAACATACAAAATAAAAAGAATCAGCAGAGGGACAATGGAAATCAAAGCAAAAAAACAAGATCAGAATCGTGGTCCATGACGTAGAACTCCCATGTATGATAATTACACTCCATTGAACACGTCGTTGGAAAATGTGTATTTGCAGACTTGTAACACCATGCAATATAAGAAACTTGCTCCGAAGCCATCAACAGAAAGACAAGTCCAGACCGGGAAGTTTTGTAGATTCCATGAGAGTTATGGCCATAACACAAATGAGTGTCGTCATTTGCAAGATCTCATCGAGAAACTGATACGTGAACGGAAGTTGGATCAGTATGTGCGGGCGCCACAGTTAGGTGGTGCGGGCCCATCGAATCAGAATCGTGCGCCAAATCAAGAAAGGCAGGAGGAACCCGCTCGTACAAGCGGGAGGTTGGTTATTAATACAATAAGTGGCGGTCCTCATCTAGCAGACCGAAGCTGGAAGGAAATGGAGTCGTATGCCAGCTCTATCAGGCATGCAGACTTCGAGTGTTTTAGTAGTTTTGATGAAGGGGCTCCGGCCAAGCAATAGAAGACGATGACAGATGACATCGTGTTCAGGAACAGAGATGCTGATAAAGTCGAAGCCCCCACTATCGATCCACTGGTCATCTCAGCTCAAGTAGGTCTTGCTTGGATGAAGAGGATCTTAGTTGACAGTGGAAGCTCTGTGAATATCATGTTTAAACGAGCTTATGGTCAAATGAGAATGGAAGTAAAGGACTTGAAACCTTGTCAATCCCGAATCCATGGTTTCAACGGAAGTGCTACTATACCTACTGGAGTGGTGGAACTGCCAGTGGAGTTGGGAGTCAGAGAACGCCGGACAGTACGGATGTTACAGTTCGTTGTGTTGGACATTGACTCCCCTATAATGCTTTCTTGGGCCGACCGGCTCTCGCTGAATTCAGGGCAGCCATTGCCCCATGGTGTTTGACTTTAAAGTTTCCCACTGATCGTGGAGTGGGAATCATTCAGGGAGATCAGGCTACTGGAAGGGCCTGTTATGTTGCAGAGCTGCGGGAGGTGCAGCGAAAGGAGAAAGGAAAGAGCGTAGAGGAATCTCTCTGCATCCGCTTTGCTGATAATTGACAATTGACGCTCGGGCCTAGGCCCGAGCACCCCAGCCAATTCCAAAGGGATCTTGACCTAAGAGAAACTGAAGATGAAGGAGAATCTAAAGAAAGTCAAGCATCCCCGGCCGAACTGACGATCGATGTCCCAATTGACAATGATGATGATTCGAAGATGAAAAAGATTGGGTCTCAGCTAAGCCAGCGAACTCAAGAGGAATTGGTTGAGTTTTTACGAGCTAATCTTGACGTATTCGCCTGGACGCATTCTGATATGTGTGGGATCTCGCCGGACATCGCAAGCCACACTCTGAATATTGACCCGCGGCATGTCCCGGTCAAATAGAAAAGGCGTGGTATGGATCCAGAGAGATCTGCCGCCCTTAAAGAAGAGGTAGAAAAGCTCAAAGAAAACGGATTCATTCGAGATGCACTATACCCCGAATGGGTGTCGAATCTCGTGCTCGTCCGAAAGCCAAACGGAAAATGGAGAACATGCGTCGACTACTCCGATCTGAATAAAGCTTGAAGCTTAACCCACTGAAATGTCACTTTGGAGTTGCATCCGGAAAATTCCTTGGGTTTATCGTCAACGCTCAGGGAATCGAAGCTAATCCTGAAAAGATTTAGGCAATCAAAAATCTTGAAACTCTGAAAACTATAAAGCAAGTCCAGAGTCTCAATGGGAAAGTAGCAGCATTGAGCAGGTTCATTTCAAAGTCCACCGACAAATGCATTCCCTTCTTCGATCTGATCCGAAAAGGAAAACGAAACTTTGAATGGACCACGGAGTGTGAGGGCGCTTTCCAAGCACTAGTTCAGCATCTGTCCACACCACCTATCCTGTCGAAGCCTATTGATCATGAGAAGTTGTACATATACTTGGTGATATCGGAAAATGCTATCAGCGCTGCCTTAGTTCGAGAAGAAGACAGGATACAGAAACCAGTATACTATGTCAGCAAGCAATTGACTGGGGCTGAAAGGAATTATCCAAAATTAGAGAAGTTGTCTTATTGCCTTGTTATAGCATCAAGAAAACTCCGACCGTATTTCCAGGCACATCCCATTATTGTTTACACCGACCAGCCGTTACGACAGGTCCTTATGCGGCCTGAGACGTCTGGTAGGTTACTCAAGTGGAACATCGAACTGAGCCAGTATGATATCACTTACACTCCAAGACAAGCCATTCAAGGACAAGTCCTAGCCGATTTCATAGCTGAATTTACCGTTCTAGAGGACTTTCCCGAAACCAGTGAATCCCCCGAATACGTCTGGAAGCTTTATACCGACGGTGCATCAAACGACCGGTGTTCGGGCGCTGGTGTTGTACTTGAAACTCCTGAAGGCCGATCTATATGTTATGCTTTGAAGTACGATTTTCATGCGACCAATAATGAAGCTGAATATGTAGCCCTCTCAGCTGGTTTGAAACTTGCTAGAGATTTGAGAATTATTGCTGTGGAAATTTATTGTGATTCACAGTTAGTTGTGTGTCAAGTACGGGGAGATTATCAAGCGAGAGATCAAAGGTTGGCTGCTTAGTAAGCTCGAGTTCAGGAAGTACTAAATCAGTTTGATTATTATGTCATTTATTGTATACCTCGAGAACGCAACCAAAAAGCCGATTCATTGGCAAAGCTAGCCAGCACAGGTGAAGCTCGGCAAATGGGACTCGTTCCCATAGAGACGTTAATTTCCCCAAGCATTGACCGGGCGGAAATAGATTGGGTTTGCGAAACAATTCCCGATAAGGAGTCATGGATGACTCCATTCAAAAATTACCTTGAGCACGGAACCCTGTCGGAGCGCAGGAGTGAAAAGAGACAAGTTCTTCAGAAGGCTTCACGATTCATCCTCCAGGATGGAGTCATGTACAAAAGAGGGTACTCTGTTCCTTTACTCCGGTGTATCGCTCACGATGAAATTAAACGAGTATTACACGATGTGCACGAGGGAGAATGTGGCGATCACACCGGGGGGCAAGCACTTGCCAAGAAAATACTTCGGTACGGATATTACTGGTCGACTGTGAATCGCGATGCGTCAGATTATGCAAAGAAATGTGATAGATGTCAGAAGCATGCTCGAATTCCCAGAGCCCCGCCTACCGAGATAACACAAATGGTCAGCCCATGGCCGTTTGCAATGTGGGGGCATCGACATCATTGGTACTTTACCCCTGGCAAAAGGCGGTGCGAAGTACGCCATCATCGCAGTTGATTACTTTACAAAGTGGGCTGAAGCTGAACCTCTTGCTACCATAACGACGAAAAAAGTAATCAACTTTGTAGTTTGCAACATTATTTGTCGGTTCGGTCTCCCACACACCATTATTATCGACAACGGGACCCAATTCGACAGTACTGAGTTTAAAGATTTTTGCAAACGATTTCACATTAAAAAGAAATTCTCTGTAGTTGCGCACCCTCAAGCGAACGGACGAGTCGAAGCCGTCAATAAAGTTATAAAGTCCATTCTGAAAAAACGACTGGAGAAGGTCGAGGGCAAGTGGGTCGACGAACTTCCCATGGCTTTATGGGCTTACCGAACAACCCACAAGTCCGCAACCGGTCACACTTCGTTCTCTCTCTCTTATGGTTCAGAGGCCGTTATTCCAGTCGAGCTAGAAGTACCCTCTTATCGTGTGACATACTACGATCCGAAGACTAATGCTATATTACCTGCTGAATCTCTCAATTTACTAGATGAGAAGCGTGAGGAGGCTGATTTGAAGGCAGCCGTGCATCGAAGTCGAGTCGCCCGATTGTACAACGCCAAGGTCCGCCCACAAACCTTTGAACTAGGCGATCTCGTCCTTAAAAAAATCTAACCGGTTCCTTCGCATATGAAGCCGACATGGGAAGGACCGTATGTTATTGAACGAAGACTCGGAGATGGCACATTCAAATTATCGACCGTTGACGATCTTACTTTGCCAAGAGCCTGGAATAGCGAGAGTCTTCGTCGCTAGTACACATAACAAGCTATGTTTATTCATTTTAGTTTATTTCCCATTTGCAGTTTGTTTCTGCAGTTCGAAATTAGAATTTGTAATAAGACAACTGACTTTGCCATATTTTCTTGTTTCTGCAATAAAATGCGATCTCTTCGAGCCAGAGCTGTGATTAAGTTGAAATACTTCATATGAACATCACCATGCACGGAGAGCTAAGTTTCACCATACGGTGGGATTTATTCAAATAGAGAGTGATTGTGATGCAACCGGTCACTCGCTAAGTGAAACCCGAGCTCGGGGACAAGCCATCATACCAAAGTCAAAAAAGGATTGATACACGACAATCCTTCACTTTACTCCAGACACCCAGAGTGCGAGTCGGAGTATAAACATCAACTCCAAATTCCCAGAGCGTGAATTGGAGTATAAACATCAACTCCGAACTCCCAGAGTGCGAGTCGGAGCATAAACATCAACTCCGGATTCCTAGAGTGCGAACCGGAGTACAAAAATACGTCTACGAAGAGGGTGGATCCGTCCGCCTAACGACTTCGCCCATATCTGAACCAAGATCGAGGAGGGTGGACCCATCCATCTAACGACCTCGCTTGTTAACTCGGGGTGGATGTGATCCGACCATCCACGATCCTAATACACCTTTCTCTCCCAGAGTGCGAGCGAAATCCAAAACATACAGCAGATGTGACTGACCGTCTGCTTATCAACTCTGAACTCCCAGAGTGCGAGTCGGAGTATAAACACCAACTCCAAATTCCTAGAGCGCGAATTGGAGTATAAGTACCAACTCCGAACTCCCAGAGTGCGAGACGGATTATAAACATCAACTCCGAATTCCCAGAGTGCGAAACGGAGTATAAACAATAACTCCGAACTCCTAGAGTGCGAGTCGGAGTATAAACAACAACTTTGAATTCCCGGAGTGCGGGTTGGAGTATAAACATCAACTTCGAACTCCCAGAGTGTGAGTCGGAGTATTAACGTCGATTCCAAGTCCCTAGAGTGTGGACGTATATCTGAAACTTAAACCGGCATAACCCATCGCCGGTGAACAAAGGAGAATCCCCGGAGTGCGGATATGATCATCAATAATTGAAAGTATGGATGAACCACTAAATCTCCGCTTGTCTCAGACATCCATTCAGTAGCAATAGACTCAACATGTTATAAGTGAGAAGAAATCGTTGACTGATGTTCTACAACTCACCCCTAAGACTGGGGGGCAGGACTTAAGCATCGACGATTGACTGAAGCGGTGTGACGTCGAAATTCGACTCACTTCCCGGTCGCAAACCATGTCCACAGTTTCCAGACTTGGTGCAAAAAGACAAACTTGACTCGGAAACTGGAACTTTACAAGTGCATTTCAAACATTGAAACACTTAAGCAAATACACAAGAAGCCAAAAAAGAAAAGTTTCATTTCTACTATTTATGAAAGAAATTCGTGTACAAGTTTGTTCCAAAAAATTCTTACTAGCAGGGGCCGAACCCGCATCTATACACGGCCAACAAAATGAAAATCAAAATAAACCAAGGAAGAATGTCTAATCTTTCTTTTTCCTCGGCTTCCTTTTTGGTGTAGACCCGCTGGAGCCGCCACTACATTTCCTCTTTGAGCCTTTGCCTGTCGGTAGACGGTCTCCGGGCGGGGGCATGATTTCGACATCCTCCTCCGAACTCGAATGAACGGGGATGCTTCCTGCCGGTGGATTCGGAGGGATAGGATCAAATGTGGAAGATGGAATGGCCGCACTAGTGTCGGAAAATTTACCGTCAGGCGATATCATTCTAAGCGGAGCTAGACCAAGTGCCGCCATTCCACCTCCAAAACTGCCACCATGAACCGCTACTGTCATTTCGGCGTTGATTTCGGCCAAAATCTCCTCTTCAGTAGTCACTCGGGCCTCGCCGGGAGCATCAGCAGTTGGCATCGAAAATCTTGTAGCAGGAACGCCTCCGCCCATGACAAATGGTAAGTCAGCTAAAGGATCGCCATGATGGCGAAAGAGTTCCTCCATCAACCGCTCATCAAAAACAAGTGAGCTTCCCTGTATATCATCAAGAGGCACAGCAGTAGTCACGGCGGTCACTTCAGAAACGATAGCCCCCTGCGTCTGATATGATTCTTGAGTAGCAGGAGGCACGACCGGTGCAACGTCAATCACTGGACAAAAAATAAGAGAAATGTTAGAACTTAATTTGAGTGAAGGTTCCGACTTAAGATAGACATGTGGAATGTTCAGAATACCTTCCTCAGTTTGACTTGTAAGCGGCTGAACGGCCTCAGTAACTTACTCTGTAGCCGGAGACATCTGCGGCTGATCCGGATTATAGGCAGAAACGGCTTGAGGATCGACCGCAGATGAGGATTCGGGCTGGGTTGACGCTGGAACTTCAAGATTCGCCTCATGGTGGTCAACCCCTGAACCCTCTCCTACTTCGAAGTGCTGGGCGCCGAGCTTTTCCTTTTCATGCAGAATCATTGACTCGTGAAGAATCTTCCTTTCATCTTCATTCAGAATGTGATTCTCGAGTTCAAATTCATCTACAGACTCACCCAGATGCGCCTCCTTCTCTTCTTCAACTAATCGGCACCAGGCGTTGTACAAATGCGCCGGATAATCATCGAGCCAGACTAGACCCCTGTGCCTCAGCACGTTGGCATTGTAAAAAACGAGAAGGTCTTCAATGTCAGCCTCCAGCCTGGACTCGGCCGATTTCACTTTCTCCTCAACCTCAGTCTCCACCACGCGGACTTTAGCTATGGCCACATCCCTTTCATCCCGGAGCAAAACGGCCTGTTCGCACGCCTCCTGGGCTACAGTGTTCGCATCATCCTTTTCCTTAGCCATGTCAACGAATTTGGCCTTAAGCTCGTTGAGTTCCTTAACCACCGCATCCCGTTCGGCGGTGACTGTGGTGTTTCGATGGCCCATCTCCTCCACCAAGGCAACGTGTGTCTACCTCAACCTCTCCATCGCCACGGTCGCTTCGTCAGCCTTTTTGATGGCCTTAATTTCAGATATCCAATAAGACACGGCCTCGGTGTTGAGAACCTAAATGATTCGGTCCTTTTTGGAGAGTTCGGACTCCATCTTCTCAATAGTTTTTTGGCTCGCTCGAAGGCCAACTTGGAAGCTTTCTCTGCAGCCTTTACCCACTCTCTGTACTGGGTGTAGATGTCATGAATGTAATCATGCATCGTGTTTTCCACACCAGATGGGATTCTCTTTAAGTGAGGTGGAAAGACGTAGCCGTCGAAGCATATGTTCGGAAACTCCTTCCTCAACTGAGCAATTTTAATAGCCTCTTCCCCCGTGGGCTCAGTAATGGCCTGCTCTGCATCTATGTGGGGGGGCGGTTTCAACTCGCTGGTGTTGAGTTTCGGACCTCGAAGTTTGAGAAGACGGTCTATGTCGTGGAGGCTCTAGCGGATGTGGAACAAGAACAGGAGGTGGAGACGGAAGTCTAAGGGGAGGAGAGCGAGGTCTAGATTGGTGTCTGTATTCTCTATCCCTGTCCCGCTCGTACCTCTCTTGATTAGAGTACCCGCGATAGCGGTCTGTATCCGAGTCTCTCCTGCGGGAATCATAATAGGTAGAAGATTTTCGAGCCGAGCGGAGATTCCCTAGCATTGATCCTCTTCCGGACATCGTACCTGAAAATGAAGAGACGAAGGAAAAATTAGTGATTTCTTAGGATTGGACGATTTACAGTTATGAACCATGTAGTGCAGTGAAGTGTATGCATGTGCAACCCCCCGACCAACCGGAAATGTCGGCCGCACTCATAGCAAGCGACCCGCTCAGTTCAAGAGCATTATCAAGCTCCTCCATCCTGGTGTCATGTTGAAATGACACAAAATCCGGAATCGGAATATCAGCAAGCCCTTCAAAAGGATTCTCTACTTGCGGGGAAGGAGCCTTCGAAATTCTAATCCCTGGGACGGGCAAGGACATAACCATGGATTTTAATCTCACGGATTTAGAACACTTGTGAGAAACCGCCTTGCCTTTTCTCCTTCCTCCTGAATCCTGGACTTCGGAAGAAGGCCCAGCTTGGAGCTCGTTATCAGTAGGCATTCTCTCTGGGTCAACTTCTTCAGCTATTACGACTCCGGGCGCTTTGCATTTCAACCGCTTCTTCGAAACCGCTCTAAGTGTCCCTTCCAATCGTTTGCTTTGCTTGCGTTCAATCAACCCGACAATTCTCAAGTTTCTGTCGGTTAGAACCAAGTCAATGTGCCTCTCTTCACCAGAACCGCTTGGAGGATCCGAACTAGCTCTCTGAAATATCCACCATCAAGTCGAGAAATTGCGGCTGTAAAAGAAGAGAAGTATGTCAGTTTTGAGGTCGGTTATTATTATCTCGATAATTCAAGAGAAAGATTGCAACGCTTACGTCTATCCAACCATCGCCTGGCAAACCCAGGGGGGACCGAACGTAGAACCATTCTGTTTTAAATTAACTTAACCTTCCCCAAGATCCCGTTACAATTTGACATTTCCTGACCGCTTCCAAGAATGTGAAAGAAGGGCTGTCTCCACGACTCTTAATGTTAAATAGATATCTAATCTCGATCAGCTTTGGTGGTCGAAAGAGAATTTTCATAAACAGAATGAAAGTGTTATTCAACAAGGCGTAGTCGTTGGGATGTAGCTGGGATGGAGCGATTCCAAGGAACGACAACATCTCCCTTATATATTGATTGAAAGGAGGAAGTGTTCCCGCCGTACAAGCATGACGGTTGAAAGCAGTAAACCCCTCCGGGGGAGCATGTTGCCTGTCATTTGGCCCAGACAGTAACACGTCGTCAAGCGACAAGACGTGCCTTAAACAAATCCGTCCCAGCATATCTTCGGAGATGCCGGACGGCACAGAATCTTGTGGACGACAAATGAACCGGGCGCTTGGAAGCTCGTCCGGAGCGGGATCTATAACTTCGGCTTCAATAACCAGTATCTCGATGGTGGAAGGAATTGAACTCGGAAGTTCCTGTTGTTGCGAACTTGAAGATTCCATGACTAACTAGCTTATAAAAAACCATTGTTAAACAGACAATAATGCTCGTGCATCCCCCAGTGTAAAGTGTGTGAGTGTGTTGTGCAGTGCAGTACTGTATATCACTTGAGAAGTTCTACAGAATTGGAGAAAGCATGTAAATGACGAGACTTCGAAATTCAGTCGGAATGACCGTCATCGCTGTCTGTCACAACCGTGCCATCCAGATATTAGCAATCGATCCAAGTTAAAGTTTGTTATCGTTTTGTTAAATTATAGTTCCATCGACGAGCTTCGCAAGACAGTCATATGTGCCATTCTAAGGTCAAGTCCAATTATGCAAGTTTGAAGCTCGTCGGAGTCAGTTTTTCAAGTGTATAGGGAATTACAAGTTCTTTAACGTTCAATTTGTATCGATCGATGGAGCCTTGTTTGCATCGATAATTCATGTACATCTGCGTACGAGTTCGACTCGGTCAAAAGACTGGAGACTTCGAATCGATCCAGGGTGAGTATTTCGCATCCATCAATTAGGTCGCCGTTGTCGATCCCTGGTGCATAATTCGAATCGATCGAGAACCCTGGGTTTCGAATCCATCAGACGCAACCCCTTCGTATCGATCAACACACTCGAGACACTCGCATCGATCATCCTGACTCGATTCAACAGCTTAGCCATCGATCGATACGAAGGCCTCCATCTCATCATCTCGAAGCCCTGAGTCCAGATCGACATGAAAATGAGGACCAAGCCATCTTCCTCCACACTCCTTCTTCCCCAGATCGATTCGAACTCCATCTTCTCCTTCCTCGACCTCGCGCAATATCTACTTCCCCAAACCACGTCTGGACATGAATTCGAATAGAGAGGCATGAGAATTTGAATCTCGTCATTTTAGGAGTGACTTTGTTCAATCAATTACCTGATTTTGATAACTGGTTAAAGGTTTCTAAATCGATTCAAAGACAAGGGTTTTTCTTTTGTGAGGCTCTGGAACGATACGAAGGCAAGGCAGAAGAAACAAGCGAGTAAAAAGTGAAAAACGGCTAAGTCCATAGTATTTATATGGACTCAAGTGCGAAGGTAAAAAACGATACGCATTCCAGTAAACTCGACCAGTTGCAACGTGACGCCTCTAAATCGGTTCGAAACGACGGTTCGAATCCATGAACTCGAGTCTGTATCGATACGAAGTCGTCAACAAATCCATCGATGCGAAGCCCTTATTCGTATCGACCACTTTCGACTCCGTCCCCGGTGCAACAATATGAACTGTGCATTTTGAATCCATTGAATCATAGCTCTCAGAGGCCAGTACCCATCGATACGAATTGTCTGTTCGTATCCAAAGACACCAGGTCCCTCAATTCGAAATATACAACAAAGGCTGTTCTGAAGGCATTGAACTCTAACGATACGAACGACCGCTTCGTATTCATCAAGCCCCACGTCCATCGATTCAAAATGCTCATCTCGCATCCATCTATACGATGCATATCGATACAAAGATAATGTTCCAACCTTTTACATCGATTCAGGAGAGGATCGATACGAAGGAACATTCAAAAAAACCGTCGAACGTCGTTACAATTCGGATCACACATCAGTTCAGGAGAGGATCGATACAGAATGCGAAATAACCGACAATAACTCGTGAACGTGCAAACGTTAACGAAAGTCAAATTAACATATACGCATATATGTCGGACTAATATTCAATTTTCAATATCCACAAGAACCGGATACTTATCTGATAATGATTGCAACAACAAACAACTAATCACCAGCATACATCAATCAGTTGCAATGATACAGGGTACGCCAGTTAACAGTTAATAGCTTAGATTACCAAGGAAGTCAGTCAAAGATTACAACTTTCAGCGAAAAGACGATAACAGTCCAGAATGAAAATTGCAGCATTTCAAAGCACATCATGTTTCCACAAGACGTACTTTGAGGGAAAAATGTTATCCCGCCTTTTGGCAAGGCCGTGACACCAAGAACTTGACTAGAGACCAATGACAGTTCGTCCTGGAAATCGGTTATACGCAGGCTCACTATGGATATCGACGAATTTTGTCCTAGTCCGGATCGAACTAAAATTGATGTGGCACGATAAGTGAAGCTATAAGAGCCAACATTCCAAATTTCAAGTCAATCCGAGTTAATATGCTCAAGTTATGATCGATGCAAAATTGGATAAAAAACAGCCTCGCGTTCGAATCAATCGACTGGCCACTATTCGACTCGATCGAGTTCGAGTCCATCACAAAGCCACTGTTCGAATCGATCGAGTTCGACTCCATCATAGAGCCGCTGTTCGAATCGATCGAGTTCGATTCCATCACAAAGCCACTGTTCGAATCGATCGAGTTCGACTCCATCATAGAGCCGCTGTTCGAATCGATCGAGTTCGACTCCATCACAGAGTCACTGTTCAAATCGATCGAGTTCGACTCCATCACAGAGCCGCTGTTCGAATCGATCGAGTTCGACTCCATCACAGAGCCTTTGTTCAAATCCATCTAGGTGGATCACTCTTATCGTAACGAAATAGGCCATCTCCCATCGATTCGAACAAGACAAGTGCCTCGATACGAACAAGGCGAAAGTCCTGGAAACGACTCGATCAACTCGGCAAAAAATGTGGATCGATGCGAAGAACGCGCGCCACGTCAACCTGCTAGCGCATGCCGCCATCGATTCGAAATCATCGAGTCGGAATGATCGATAAAACGAAACAGCCAGCCGAAAAGCACCATTTTGTATCGATCATATCTCCTAATCTACCAGTCCAAATGCTATGAAATTTTCACAGGAGCTTACGTGCATGCTGAAGAATGTCCACGCCAAATTTCGACTCCATCGGACACAATCTTGATCGATACGAAATCCATTCGTATCGATCACGGATTGGCCCGAAACATCACGGGCTTGGTCACGTGGGCCTACTCACGTGCCAGAAGGAGTCTCCCGAGATCTGAGCGAAATATCAGCCTCCTACACCTATAAATAGAGCCCTAGGGCATACTGAAAGGGGAGCTTCTTCTTCTTTGAATTCTCCAACGCCCAGACTCTGCCGGATCCAGTTCTAAACTCCATTGCTACTGCTACCAACGAATTTCACTGCTGTAAATCATTGTTATCTGTTGTAACCCGCTGAAATCAATTGTAATCATCAAAGAAACATCAATAAAGCAATCAACTTCATAGTGGACGTAGGCAATACGCCGAACCACTCTAAATTCTTGTGTTTCTGTGCGTTCTTATTATTTTCATTACCTGTTTTTGGAGTTTTTATTAGATAATCCTCTTTTTCCATTTAATTTCTTCATTTTATCTCTTCAAAAAGATCCGAAGAGTGTTGTGCCCAATTTTGGTACAAACAAGGTTTAATTATTTATTTTATTACTAGTTTTAATTAAAGCCTTAATTAAGATTTGAATTATTATTTAATAAAGGTTTAATTTGTTATTTAATTTTTAATTAAGGATCGATTAATTAATTAATTAATTGAGATTGATTATTATTTAATTATTATTTAATAATTAATTAAAGATTAATTATGGTTTAATTCTTTTTATTAAAGGGTAAATATTATTTAAATATTTAGTTAAAGGATAATTATTTATTTATTTAAAAGTTAATAATTGTTAATTAAAGGTTTAATTACTATTAAATAAAGAGTTTAAATGTTATTTAATTATTAAATAAAGTTTGCAATTTTTAAACCATATTCATTTTAAAGATCGCTTTTGTTCTAAAGTAACTTTAAAAAAATATGTATTTTAAATCCAAGGGATTTCCTCGTCGACTACCCTTAAGTAACTCCAATCAAATATGAAACTCAATGACATCTATTTTAGCAGGATAAATCACCGTCATGCTAGTTAAATTATATTGGACATCTGTTTGGCAGAATATATCATAGTTATGCCATAATTTCTTAAGTAGACTATAATACATCTATTTAAGCAGAAAAGGTCACTTGGACATTTACCTATATGTGATTGATTGTTATTGGTTGATTCCCTTTACATATCTGCTTGTTATGTAAATACCCATGTTATAACTTGGATAAGTTAAACTCAATTAAATGAACCATTGTGGTCACTAAGCCTCTATCTGATTTTGTGAAGTCAAGTACTTCATTTTATCCCTTTTTAAAAGGGTTTAAAGTTATTATCATTTTTAAATATGATATTTAAAGGATAATTAGGCAGTGATTTTATTAAAGGTGTTTTTGAAGTTAATTGAATACTTTTTAAAATGATTATTTAAAATCATTGTTTTGTTAATATGGTTTAAAGGTAATTAAATGGAGGAAGTTTTTAAATAATAACTTGTTGTTTAAAGGTGTTTTTTTATCAAAGGAACTTTATTTTGGGATATATTAAAGGAGATTTGTTTTAAATAAGGAATATTTATAAAGAAAGTTTTATAAGGGGTTTTGGATATTTATAAAAGAGTTTTTAAAAATGATTTTGAAGATTTAGAAAAAGAGTTTTATAAATAATTTTGGATATTTTTAGAGAGTTATATAAATGGTTTAATATTTATAAAGGAGTTTTGTAAATTGACTTGGATTTTTATAAATGGGTTTGGAAGTAAAGGAGATTTCATAAATGGAAGAGATTTATTAAAAGGATTTACAGAAGTAAATTATAAAAGAATTTGAGATTTAGATTTCCTTTAACTGACCTTCTTAATTCTGGTGGTATGGACATTTGTCCACACTTAACACTGAAGGAATAGTGTTTGAGATTATCTTTATCTCCAATTTAAATAACATTTGTTGATCCTTTTAATATGATTTTGAAAATAAGAAATCTTTCATAATGTTTTGTGAATATACTTATGTCAGTGAGATAAGTATATAAATATTTTAGTAAGTATTCTGAAAGAGATTTACTGAATGAAAGATTTATTTAAATGAGGCTTAGAGGTTGTTATGGATAATTAAATCCCAAATTTTGTTGTTGTTTGATTATTTAATAGTTAAATAACCGAGCATCAAATTTTAACCTGTTTTGACTCAGGAAGTATGATTGTTTATACGAGTTCCCCAGTGAGGACTCGAAGACTTACTGTATACTTCCAAAAGAACAAGGAATGAGTCAACCAGAAATTATCGTTGTTGGTTTGGAGAGACCAGGATCAGGTAGGTTATCCGACTACCACTCCTTACCAACATATGCGTTCGCGTGGAAGACAACTTGAAGATGATAGAAGACGATGCTCCTTGAAGAGCCTTTGGTTTCATTCGACGAAATTGTATGGATGAATGCTAGCATTGCATTTCTACTTAGAGGGCATTGTTAGCATTCCAAGGTGGATTGCTACGAGGAAATGGTAAGAGCGTAGCCTCTCAAGCCTCACACCCTGGAAATGGTTAAAATAAGGTTTGTCGCAAGGCTATGTGGGTCGCTCCCATTAGGGTATGATCATCCCATATCCAGAGTCGATATCTTTATGTATGCTTCGGGGCCCATTTTTGTTTGTTGATCACAACCAGGGGTGATCATATTCGGTACTATCCAATCAGGGTAGGCCGATCTTATCATGCAGGTTGCAAAGGTAACTACAGCCTATGGTACATTTTATCTAAAGGTGTACTATGTAGAAGGTAGTCCCTTACCTTGCCATTTGTTGGAAATCCATTCCCCAATAAGCGCCTTTAGTTTTTGATTGTATACCTATTATTGCTGTCATGTACACATATTACAGCTACTTGATTATTGGTATTTTAAACCTTAGACATTATTGTAATATCACTAGATTTATAAAAGAAATGCTTTAGTTATCATAAGGTAAAAACATGTACGTGTTTATGTGTGTCGTGGTCTTACAAGATACCTTTGATTTTAAAGGAGTTTTTAAAGGTAATAATTCAGCTGTTTTGAGTTTTCTCACACCAGACCTATGTCCGACCGAGAGTTTTATTTCATTCCCTAAAACTATTGAGTGCTCAAATTTTTATGAGGAGCTAAGTAGTTTAGGTTTTCCATGGATGCATTTTGGAGGAGCTTGGAGTAGGTGGCTTCATTGATGGCTAGTTATTTATCTTGTTTCCGCTATGTGTAACGATCCATATTTTAACTATTTTAAATTATTAAATTTAATATAATTATTGAATAAAAATGGTTAGAAATAAAAAATTAATGATTTATTAATGTAGTTTATTGAATATGAACTTGAATAAAATTTTGAAATAACAATTCGATAAGATTTAAGGAAATCATTTGTATTAGAATGAAGTTCAATATATTTAATGTGTTGTAATCAATAGCATGAATTGAATAATAAATGTTGAATTATTTAGATGAAAATAAAATAATTGTTGATAACTAAAGTTCATTTGAAATTAAATATTGGAAATTATTTAAATAATTGAATCCTGAATTTAATATGAATTAAAATGATGTCAAAAGTTGATTTATATTTTATTTAAACAAGAATCAAGATTGTTTACTTTTAAAATTGAATTTAAAAGTGAATAAATAGAAATTGAAAATTCTATATTTTTAATTAACCTGTAAAAATAGTCTTTTTGGGCATTATCTCGGATTTCGATGAAACTAGTTTTCTTCGGATCCGTAATAGAGAGTTATATAGGATTTCAAGTTTCGTAGCGATCAGACTTATCGTTTGGCCGTGCGAGCTTGAAACGCGTAGAATTTAATTAAAGGAATTGATTTTGAAAAGCTATCTTCTGAATATGATGGAATTGGCTCTCGATACCTACTCCATTGTGTTTGGAAAGGGGTCTAACATATAGAACGCCAGGCGTCACGATTTGTTTGGAGTTCGGAAAATTTATGTGCAGATTGGGTCGGAAGTTTATATTTACGGCCGTATACTTTCATTTTCACGTAACCCTAACTCACACAGCTGCTTCCTCTTAAACATTTTAATGGCCTAAAATTCATCACCTTCTCTCCTTGATTTCTCTCAATCAACTCAATGAATTCGCACGACTCCAAAAGGAAAAGTGTAGAGCACGACGAGCTCTACACGATGTGCAATTGGATCGAGGCGAATCACCTCGAATTCACCAGGATCTTGCTCTGAAGTTCGTTGCATTTTGGGTTTCTCATTCTCGTTTTGTGCGTTCGTGCTAGTGACGGAAGGCGACGCTGGAGGGGGCGGAGCGCGATGGAGGCTTGGTGATGCAAGCACGATTCGATCGTTAATAATAAAAAATGATGTCGCGAGTCACGACCTAGGATGAGAATGTGAGCATTGACCTAGGAACAAAGCAAAGAGGTTAGGTTAGTAAATTATGAATGTTTATTATAAATCGTTATGTTAATTGTTGAATAATTTTCTCATACGAGGTCCGATTCGAGCAAAACGAGTTGTGCATTAGATTCGTATCGACGTCGTCTACAACATGGAATTGAAGTGGTATTTATTTAAAGCCGAGAAATTTTCAATTTCAAATAAAGATGAGTGTTTTAAAATGCTCACGAAATACTAAAATATCTCTGATGTTCATTAAATTGATATCATGAAGTAACTTAATTTTATTGACAGTTTTTTGGTAGTTTAAGTGACATTTAAATTGACATATGAATTGAGCTGTTAGGAATTTTGAATTAATAGTTAAATTGAAATTGGAATTAAACTGCTAGTTAGTTCCCGATTATTGCTAACTGGTTAACTGTTGTGATATATTGACTATTTTGGAACCTTGATTGTGATGGATGCTATTGGTTGATATTTTGGATGATTTGGATGTTCATTTATTTTTATATATTCCTGTTATTGCTCTTTATATTATTGACCGTATATAAACTGTTATTTGAATTATTTCGAATAAATTAAGAAATAGGTTGAAATAATGTATACCTATGACACCTTGATTTGGATTGAAATGATATATATCCATCCCTGAAATTAAAATTGGATAGAAAATTATATACGGACACTGGATTGGCTAAATTAAACGATTTTAAATTTTTGGATTGAACTTATTCAAATGATTTTGTTTTATAAAAATTAAAATCAATTGAAATATGGAAATTGAATTATTTTCGAACTCGAGCTTGAAATGTGAAATTAAATTGTTAAAAGATTGTTTGAAAGAATTTAATTTGGAATTTGAAGTTATGATTGAAATATAACATGGATTATAGAAATTGAATAGTTTTAAAAGGTTGAATTTTTACTTGAACTTCGAAGTTATTTAAGTAAAAGTGATATAAATAGATATTTCAAATTTGGGCTTGGAATTGAATTATTTTAAAGATTGGAACCTTAAGTTGAACAATCAAGTTTAATTTAATTTAAGTGATTTAAATCGATATTCTAAAATTGAACTTGATATGTATATAAACTGAAATGGTTTAAATTTGAGAACTGAATTGAAACTTAAACTATTTGAATCGAATCAATGAAAATCGAAATTGAAATTAATTCGAATTGAAATCGAAATTGAGTCAATTCAAATTGATTTGAGATTGAAGATAATTTAAACTGAAAAATTTGAATGAATCAGTTTGATTGAAATTTGGACCTGGCTCCAAATTTGTTGATATAGAAAGAGACAATTTGATTTGAAACTATTTTCAAATAAATTATTTTAATATAAACCTTTTAAAATATATCTTTCAAAATATTCAAATTATTTTGATTTTCCAAACTATTTTACTATATAAGCCATTTTCAAAACTCAAACCATTTTATTTTAACTTTTTAAAACTATTTTCACTATTCAAACTATTTTCTAAAAATTCAAACTGTGCAAAGTTGGAATGTTATATTTAAATCATTGATTTAAATGTGAGTTGGGTTAAAGATGAAGTTATAACCTAAGTTGAAATTCGAAACGATTTTGGAAGTGAAATTGAGATATTGAGGTGAAAATGACTTTCAAGTGAAAATTGACATACTTGAAGTAAATATGATATTTCGAAATGAAATGATATTTTTGAAGTGAATATGATATTTTGATATCAAGTATAAATCGATTTTGAAATGTAAAAGTACCAACCAGTGTGTAAAACGACGTTTGGTTGTTAAAGAGACCAGGGCCTTTTATTGGCATACTCTTTGTCAATATTGAAACCACTTTAACAACCGTGTACACGGAGGAGACTCCAAAATGAAGTGGTTGGATTTGGCGTACATTGCTGGATTTGAAGAAAGAGAACAATGATGGATAGACCCCAGCACTTGTGCCAATCTGAAATGACTAAAACAGGACGGCTTGACAGGGCCAATGAGACTAGTTACCTCTAACAGACATTCGTTCCTCGATTTTCTTCTTGGACTTGGTCCATACTATTACTTTTGATATTGGTTTCGATTGGTGCACCTTGATTTTGGGATAACCTCTCTTTGACTCAATATGGGATGGATGGACACGGTGGGCGATAGTGGCTACGATGCATTACCACCAGCCTTGCAACCCGAACTGTTAGTATCCTACCTTGGGCATTGTCTCACGTGCCTTATCATACTTTTATCCTTATACGATACCACTACGAGTTTGGTTCAGTGTTGTCGTATCACGGCGCATCCCTATCCCCCGACGTGCTACTGTGGCGTTATATGCAAACTGTACAACAATGCTTAAAAACGCATTCAGGGGGATTAGTGTAAAGCCTTAACACTAAGAAAATATTTATTTTACGGATTAGACATTACATATATAGCGTATTCTACTATATATAGATATTTTGACGGATCTTTAAGAGATGAAAAATCCTGTAACATCTCTGAGTTATTGCACGCACGTTATACACTGGATAGGAGGTATGAAACCCCGTAAAAATCTCTGACACTATTACACTCATGTTATATGTGATATTGATTTGACTTATATAAGGATATTTTAGTCTTGACTCGAGTGTATTGTTTTACTTTATGCTCGGGTCAGTCCTGAGTTTTTCAGTGCATTGAAGATTATTTTCTAGAGGATGAAGACGAAGATTGGTATATTATTATTACTAATATTATTCCTGCATCATGTTGTTCTGCTGCATTACTCTTTTATTCTGTTGTATATATAACTCTGATAAATGTTGTATAAATTATAATCAAATGTATAGTAGAAACAGCTTCATGAACTGTTTATTTGATTATTATATTTTGTCATTCCGCTGCGAGATTCTGTATTTGTTTTCTTCTTTTCTTATTTTCTTAATTAACCCCATTGATTATCTGTGTTTCGGATTGTTTGAGTTGGACATTTATGGATTATTGTCGATTTAAACCTTTCGAAATGTGGGTCATCATAGTTGGTATCAGAGATTTGGTTTAGCGATAACCTTAGCTTTGTGGGGTTTGACTCATTAGAGATAGGGTAGAAATACCCTAGAATGAGTTTGTTTGAGTGTGTATATATATGAGAGCGCATACTGGTTAGTGTTATAAAAAAATTTATATTCTGTTTGCTTATCCGTTGAGTTGTTTATGAATTATGGTCGGTACGTGGGATACCATGTTAGCGATAGGGGTTTCTAAACACTTAAACGAGGCAAATCGACATAATATTATTTTAAAAGAAGGTAAATGAAATAATTTACCTAAATTATATTTTATATATAAAATGATAACTTTCATAAGCCTAAATGATTATTAATGAATGTTTTTTGTTAGGAGATGATAATATTTAGTTATCATCGATTATTGTTTGAATTAAACTAAAAATGAATTCTTTATGAACTCTATTTAACGAAGCGTTTGATAATTAAATTGAATTGAAATCTAATTATAATAAGAATTGTTTGTAATAACAAAGATGTAAGTTAACGAAATATTTTCATAATAAGGTAGTGGAATTGTATAAGTATATTTATAATATAGCTTATAAATAAAAAGGGTTTAAAAGCTGAGACTTTGAGAACTTAAATCCCGGTGCTTTTGAAATTGTTTTCTAAGTTTGTGATATAATAATTAGTATTATTTAAAAATATTTACGAATAGAAATAGTTTCAAAAAGGGATTTTAAAAGGAAATAAGTCCTATACTCTCCTCTTTTGTCGTTGGAAAATAATTTCGGTGATGATGGCCGCATCCTCGACATTCATTTTCGAGTCTCAAAGTGGGGGAGGCCACTTAGTAGCTTTGCTACGCATTTGGTTCAATAAACAGATTTTGATTTAAAATTTCTAAATATGATTTGATATATATAAAAGATACGAGTATATATTATTTCAAAATGATTTGAAATGAACCCGTTATTTGAATTCTTAAGTTCCTATTAATTAATGATTTTTAATTGTTGGAATAAAGTGAATTTTTTTTTAATAGTTGGAAACTTCCGAAATGAAAAATAAGAAACTGAAGCTAAGTATTTAAATGAAAATGAGAAGTTAAATTATAACTCTTAAATTTCAAGATAATGGATGTAACATCCCTAATTTTTGATAACATTATTCAGGAAACTTAATTAGATAAATTAAATAGAATAATGATGATAAGGGGATTGAGATTTGAATAAACTATATATAGGGCCATGCTTAATAATAAACTAAATGGGCTTAAATTGGTTTATAGGCTAATCAAATTCACACATGGGCATATTAGTAAATAGCCACTTTATTATACATGGCTATACTCCTATGTAATTGCCTATTCACATTTCATTTCTCACTTTCACAAACGAAAACCATAAACCTAAATTAGAGCTGACCATTAACAAGGAGGAAAAGAGGAAGAATTCAATCTAAAGCTAAGGATCATAGCTAGGAAGGATTAATCAATAAAAAATCTCAAAGTCCTTATCAAATTTAAGGTGAATAATACTTCATTCCATCTCCTTTTGTTTTTATAATCATATGATTTTGGATTTAAGACTTAATTTCATTTATATGATATTTTGAATGATGATATGTTTTAGTTATTGATTGTTTGATTTAAACAATTCATTTATATGAAAAATTCGTACGGTTTTAGGGTGACAACCGAGGGTTATTGATTTTAGAATGCCATGGAAAAATTTTATGTTAAGTAAAATATGATTTTGGAGATGGGTTTTAATTTTTCGAATTTTCCAAGCTATGGTAAACTTATTGTGAATTTCTAAAGGGAAATATGATATTATTGGGTTTAAAATTTATTTTGAGAATTTCATAAAGGAATTGCATCTGAAATTTTAATATGTTTAATTATATGATGAAAGAGATTTTGTGATTTTTGGGGATTTTTCCCAGTTGATTTATTAGGGAAAATAAATTATTTTAAAAGAGGGACTTCTCTACAAATGTTGGTTTTGGTTAAATGGAAGGGCTTAAAAGTTATAATTTCTTTAATTTAGATCCGATTAAATGTGGCAGTTTTATTTGTAAAGTATATGAAAAGTTTTGAGGCAACCAATCAAAGATTTACAAATAGGTAAGTAGTTACAAAGAAATTACTAAAAGTGACTAAGTTTTTAGCCTTTAATTCGGAAAAGTTGGTTCCGCCTCAGATAGCAGCACCTTTCGACTCCATTGACTCCGCACCATCCCAGTCGAAACCCACACCATCCAAACCCACATAGTGGAAACAAATACACAAGGTATTACTTAGATGGTACGCAGTGGACTGGAGTGAAGGCGGAAGCCTTTGTGTCCAAAGGATTGCTTTTGATGGGGTCGAAACTCTATTTTATTTTCAAAAGGCAAGATCTTGCCTTGTTTTTCTAAAAGCTTTCGACACAATCGAAGGATATGCTTTCGAAAGGGGTTTATATAAATAGCTTTCGGAGAAGGTTGCTTTATTATGTTAAAGTATTAGCTTTCGAACGGGTACCTTTTTCTTTAAAATAAGAGCTTTCGAAAGGATTGGTTCCGACCTAGATAAAACCCAGCCGCTATTTTACTTTCGAGTGTATTGAAGACATCAATGCCTTCAAAGGTTATCTCTATTCTAATCTATGCTAAGCCACTTCCTAAATGTTTTCGAAAGGGGTTTCGACTCTATCCATCAAAGTTTTAATTTAAAGGTTTATGCTTTCGACTAGATGGTTCTGACACCATCAACTTTTTCCCCAAATAATTTTATAATCAGTTTCGAAAGAGATACGTTCGTATATAACCATTTTGACCAAAATGATGTTTTTAAAGAGTAAACTGAATGCTTTCGAAAGGGGTACTTTCATATATTTCGAAGCTATGTTTTAAAGGACGTTTTGATACCATCGAAAGGTGTGTTTGGTTTTGAAAGAGAATATTTATCAAGGGCTTTGAAAGGTATGTTTATTATGTTTTGAAAAGAGTTTTTTTACTTTCGACAGAAGTCATCCAGAGGTTTTGAAAGAGTTGTTTTAAGATTTCAAAACATAAACCCAATCTCAATTTAAAGGAATACCCATAGCATAAGCAAATAAAAGGTTTTGAAAGGAAGAAGTTTTCATTTATCATAAAGGTTAAAGGGTTTAACTAGCATATATATATATATATGATTCAAGGATAATAAACCACGGGTATTGGTATTGTTGTTTCTATGTATACTTCTCAATACACTTATTCACATTGTTATTAACCCATAATAATATTTTGGAGATGGGAAGAATAACCAGTTAGGTTGACCCAGTAGTGAATATAACTTAAGAAATGTTTAAATCTTAATTAAAGATAATGGCAGGGGCCAATAGGTTCATAGTCAGCCTATGAAAACTATGATTGATACTGGCAGGGGCCAATAGGTTTATAGTTAGCCCATAAAAACTATATCTGGATTATGATACCGATAGTTAGTCAATAGGTTCCTAGTTAGCCCATGAAAACTAGGACAATAGAAAAATATTGGAGTTACCAATAGGTTTTTAGTGATCCCATGAAAACTATGAAATTGGACAGATATTCCATAAACATTTAACAGGTGAATAGTAACCCTAGAAACTATAATGGAGATGGATAGTCGGAATGAATGGGGATGGGTAATCCACATTTGATTTAGTTGTTTTGCTTATCATCATAATGTTTTGAAATACTATGCTTTAATCATTGTGGGTGTAGGAGCACAATATATGGTTTTATAAATGTTTTAGGATACTAGTGAGGGAAAACCCATTCTGCTAAGCGGCATGGTCTTACTAGATATCTAAATGGTTTGAGATGGTAAATTATTATTCATACCAGGCTTTATGTTTGACTCGAAGTTTTTGTTTTCCCTTTAAACTCTTAGGTACTCAATTGATTTTGAGTAGGTTGAGAGTTAAGGTTTCTAGGTGTTCTTTTAGACGAATAAAGCTTCCGAGGATGTGCAGGAGGCAAGCTTGTTATTAAAGTTCTGTATTTTGTATTAATTATATGTTATTTGAACATGGTCTGCATACTGGGATTATGTAATGATTTTGAAATATTTTGAAATGGAATGTTGACATTGTTTGCTGTTTTAATTTTTTTTGTATTTATGTGTTTCTGTATATCAATGAATCTAACATCGCCATATTTGGTCGCCGAGGATTAATAACTGTGGATGACTACAGCATCCGTAGTCCTTAGTTTTGGGCCTCCATGTAGGGGGATGTTATAAGTTGGTATCAGAGCATAGGTATATGAAACTTTAAGAAGAGACTTAAACCTAAATGATTTTTACATAATCCAATGAATCGGATAATAAGATTGGGGTTTGGGTTAACTCTACAGTAACGTACATGTATTTGATAAATATAGTTATATATAAGTGCGTACACCCCGCTCTCTTAGACTGTTCTTCTGTATCTTACTAAGGCTTGTATGCAGGTTTATGAGAAAGGATATATGGAAGTAGGAAACGGAAGAGGAAATTGCGGTGGAGGAAGCAACACAACTAATGTAAATGCTCGACCCACTACAAGGAGGAACCCGGATCGACTGGCTAATGCTAGTAATCAAAATACCGATGCCAATGTGGGTGCTGGAAATCCACTAGTAGATATGGGGGCGACGTATCAGTTCTTTGTTGGTTTGATGCAAGCACGAACTGCTGCTGGTGTTGCTGGAAATGTAGGAGGAGCTAATCTTGTGGCTTCAGCTGGGAACAATTATGCTTTGCTGAGTAGAGATTACACCAGTTTGGGTGGGAAGCCATTTTTGGGAACAGAGAGTTCCATAGAGGTTCAGAATTGGCTGTTGCATTGTGAGCGTATATTTACTGATTTGGGTCTGAATGATGGGCGAAAGAGAAGGTTGGCCTCTAGACAGTTGTAGGGACACACACTACATTGGTGGAATAATGTCAATGCCGGAGTCCCGGAAGAGCAGATAACTTGGGCTGATTTTAAAACGAGATTTGAGCAAAAGTTTGTATTTGAGTTTGCTAAGTTAGAACTGATGAGGAAGTTTATGGATCTAGTTCAGGGAGAGATGTCAGTAGCATAGCTAAGAATGCTAGTAAGTTTGAAGAGTTGTCTCGATATGGATATGCTACTATAGACACTGACATCAGAAGGAATGAGAGGTGCATTCGGGGATTGAGGCTCGAGCTTGCTAGAATGACCATGACACATGTCCATGATCCTTGTAATGTGGTAGTGGAGATGGCCATTCGCCATGAGGAGTTACTTGCTGATTTTGATAAGGAGAAACCAGTGGAAGTTCAGGGTTCTCAGGGAAAGACGAGGAAGTTCTTTAAAAAGAAGGGATCCCAGAAGGGAGATACTGCTAAGAAGTCAAAGGCTGAGGTAGTTTGCTATAAATGTGACAAGAAGGGTCACTTTGCGAATGAGTGTCGGTTAGGAAATGGAAAGAAAGCTGCAAATAAGAAGAATGTGAAGTGCTTCAACTGTGATCAAGTTGGGCATTACAAGAATCAGTGTCCAGGGCCAATTAGGGAGGATAAAAGAAAAGTTTTTACTATTGGACCAGCTAGGCCAACTGCAACTGATAAAGAAAAGACTGTGATGGAAGGTATGTTTATGATTCAAAATATACCAGTTAGGATACTTTTTGATACCAGGACATCACATTCATTTGTATCTCAGTGTTTAATTGATAAATTATGCTTAGAACCCACCTACCTTGTTACTTCCTTAAGGGTTGTGAATCCAATAGGAGGGTATGTAGCTCTAGGGTTGAGGTGTGACCAGTTAGAGCTCGACTTATTAGGTCATAAGTTTGCATGCAGTTTGCATGTTATTGATTTCGTAGATTTCAGAATCATTTTGGGTATGGATTGGTTGGGTAGGTACGAGGCTAGAATTTTTTGCCAGGATAGGGAAATATCACTAAGGCACCCTGATAGTCATAACCGAGTGATATTCTCAGTAGAGAATACTGACCGGTGTGTTAGTACTTTACTTAATGCTATGGAAGTAGGAAATGAGTTAAGTCAGGTTCGGGTAGCAAGAGAGTTTACAGATGTCTTTGAGCCAGTCACTGGACTACCACCGAAAAGAGCTGTTGAGTTTAGAATAGATCTTGTGCCAGGAGCTGAACCTGTAAGTATACCACCTAGCAGGATGACACTGACTAAGATGAAGGAATTAAAGGTGGAGCTAGTGGATCTAAAAGGAAGGAATTTTATTAGACCAAGCAGTTCGCCTTGGGGAACGGCCGCGGTGTTCGGGAAGAAACCAGATCGGTCGTTAAGGATGTGTATCAACTATCGTAAGTTGAATGAAAGGACAATTAAGAAAAAATATCCTTTGCTAAGAATAGATGATCTGTTCGACCAGTTGAGTGGAGCCAGAGAGTTTTCCTAGTTAGGTTTGGCGACAAGTTTCCATCAGTTAAAAGTGGCTGATGACAGTATTCCTTTGACAGCATTCCGAGCTAGGTATGGTTCATATGAGTGGTTGGTGATGCCATTTGGATTAACGAATGCACCGGCTTTCTTCGTGCATTTGATGAACCGAGTTTTCCAAGAGTATTTGGATAGTTTTTACTGGTGCTTATAGATGACATTCTAGCCTACTCTAAGGATGAGAGAGATCATGAAGTTCATCTTAAAGTGATATTTGAGACGCTAAGGCAGAATCAGCTAAAGGCGAAGTTTACCGAGTGTCATTTCTGGAAGAAATAGGTTAAATTTCTTGGTCACATGGTTTCAGAGAAAGGATTCTCAGTCGATCCAGATAAGATCGAAGCCGTGAATAATTGGAAGAGACCAGAGATGGTGACTAAGATCAGGAGTTTTCTTAGACTTGCTGGCACTACTGGAGATTCATTAAGGATTTCTCACGGATAGTAGCACCTTTTATCTAAGCTAACCAGGAAGGAGGTAAAATTTGTTTGGTCCGACAAATGTGAGCAAGCATTCCTTAAGTTAAAGCATTTGTTGACCAATGCACCCGTGTTAGCCGTTCCAGGCGGAAAATGAGGGTTGGTGGCATGTACTGATGCATGCGGAACTGGATTGGAAGCAATATTGATGCAGAATGGTAAAGTCATTGCCTATTCTTCCCAACAGCTTAGACGACATGAAGTTAGATATCCTACTCATGACTTGGAGTTGGCAGCTATGATCTTCGCATTGAAGATTTGGAGATATTAGCTCTTAGGGGAGAGGTTTGAGCTTTATACCGATCATAAGTCTTTACGGTATTTATTCTCTCAGAACGAGTTGAATATGAGGCAGCAAAGGTGGCTGGAGTTTTTGGCTGCATATGATTTTGGTATAGAGTATACACCAAGAAAAGGTAATAAGGTAGCAGATTCCCTTAGAAGAAAACATCAGAATGTGGTGTTAGCTATGTTTTCAGAGTGGAAAGATTTAGAAGCTTTAGTCAGTTTTGATGTGCAGTTAAGATCGACTGCTAATTCTAGTCAGAGTTCCGCCATGTTGTCTTGTTTAGAAGTTCGACCAGTATTGATTGAGAGAATTGCTACTAAGCAGAAGGAGGACCCAGTGTTGGCTGAGAGGATCAGAAGGCTTAAGGTTGGAACCGAGATCGATGATCTAAAGGATTTTAGCCTCGACCATGGAGGATGGTTGAGAATGAAGGGACAATTGTGTGTTCTGAATATTGAGGACTTGAGGAAAGAAGTTCTTGGAAAATGTCATCGGTCCAAGTTTACGATTCATCCTGGAGGGACCTATATGTATCAGGATATGAAGAGGAGCTTCCATTGGAAAGGTATGAAGAGGGGTGTTGGCTTGTTGGTTAGGCAGTGTGCAAACTGTTAACAAGTGAAAGACGAACATCAGAAGCCGAATGGGTTGCTTCAGCCTTTAGAGATTCCAGTCTAGAAGTGGGATTCGATATCCATGGATTTTATATAGACGTGTTGTCAAGGACAAATAGGGGTAATGAAAGTATATGGATTATGGTGGACAGATTGACCAAGAGTGCCCATTCCATTCTAGTTAAGTCAACCATAACGACACATGTTTTAGCTAAGTTGTTCCTAAAGAACATAGTTAGACTGCATGGAGTTCCTAGTAGTATAGTCAATGACAGAGATGCTCTGTTCACTAGTGAATTCTAGAAGAGTCCACAGGAAGTGATGGGTGCCAAGCTTAACATGAGTACTGCATATCACCCTCAGAAAGATGGGCAGACAAAAAGAGTCAATAAGGTACTCGAGGATCTATTGAGAGCTTGTGTATTAGAATTTGGTGTATCATGGGAGGATCACCTACATTTGGTTGAGTTTTGCTATAATAATAGTTATCAGATTAGTATAAGAATGGCACATTTTGAAGCTTTGTATGGAAGACCATGCAAATCACAGCATGTGGGTTGGAGACTTGAGACAGATTAGTCTTAGGACCAGATTTGGTTAGAGAGGCGTCAGAAAAGATTGAGATAATCTGAGGAAGGATGAAAGAAGCCCAGTCTAGACAAAAGATTTACGCAGATAAGAGGCGTAAAGAACTAGAATTCTCAGTTGGAGATAAGGTTTTAATTAAGGTATCACCTATGAAGTGTGTGGTGCGATTTGGACAGTCAGGGAAGTTAGCCTCAAGATATGTTGGTCCATTCCAGATTATAGAGAGGATGGGAAAGCTCGCATATAAAGTAGAGTTGCCGAGCAGTATGGCAGGTGCCCATAATGTATTTCATGTGTCTCATCTTCGCTAGTATGTGCATGATCCAGAGACTACTATTCCTCCGACAGGGTTGGAAGACTTGATAGTAGAGCCTAATTTGACTTTCGTTAGACGACCATTTCAGGTTGTTGCTAGAGATGAGAAAAGATTAAGGAACAAGACAGTCAGGTTGGTGAAAGTTCAGTAGAGCGACAACGAGAAGGACTTTACTTGGGAGACAGAGGAAAGGATTAGAGATACTTATCCTGATCTACTTTGAGGGTATGTCTATATTAGATTTATATAGATAGTTGCTAGTCAGATAGGCTAGTATGATTGTTATGGTTGTTAGGAGTTGTTACAAATGATATGCTTTGTTTAGTATTTAGTCCTTACTGAATTTCGAGGATGAAATTCTTTAAGAGGGGAGCCTGTAACATCCCTAATTTTTGATAACATTATTCAGAAAATTTAATTAGATAAATTAAATAGAATAATGATAATAAGGGGATTGAGATTTGAATAAATTATATATAGGGTCGTGCTTAATAATAAACTAAATGGGCTTAAATTGGTTTATAGGCTAATCAAATTTACACATGGGCATATTAGTAAATAGCCACTTTATTATACACGGCTATACTCCTTTGTAATTGCCCATTCACGTTTCATTTCTCACTTTCACAAATGAAAACCATAAACCTAAATTAGAGCCATTAAAGAGGAGGAAAAGAGGAAGAATTCAATCTAAAGCTAAGGATCAAAGCTAGGAAGGATTAACAACCAACAAATCTCAAATTCCTTATCATATTTATGGTGAATAATACTTCATTCCATCTCCTTTTGTTTTTATAATCATATGATTTCGGATTTAAGACTTAATCTCGTTTATATTATATTTTGAATGATGATATGCTTTAGTTATTGATTGTTTGATTTAAACAATTCATTTATATGAAAATTTTGTACGGTTTTAGGGTTTGAGATGGTAAATTATTATTCACACCAGGCTTTATGTCCGACTCTATGTTTTCCCCTTAAACTATGGGTACTCAATTGCTTTTGAGTAGGTTGAGAGTTATGGTTTCCAGGTGTTCTTTTAGACGAATAGAGCTTCCGAGGACGTGTAGGAGGCAAGCTTGTTATTAAAGTTCGTTTATTTCCGTTGTGTGTTGATTGTAAAGGCAAATTGTTTTAGTGCCTTATTATGTACTCTGATCATCCAAGGGGGTATCTTCATATGTCGCTCTTGGCGTATTTTGTATCAATTATATGTTATCTGAACGTGGTCTGTGTACTGGGATTATGTAATGAATTTGAAATATTTTGAAATGGAATGTTAACATTGTTTGCTATTTTAAATTTTTTCCATATTCATTTGTTTCTGTGCATCAATGAATCTAACGCCGCCATATTTGGTCGTCGAGGATTAATAACTATGGATGACTGCAGCATCCATAGCAACTGGTTTTGGGCCTCCAAGTAGGGGGATGTTATAAGTTGGTACTAGAGCATAGGTTTATGAAACTTTTAGAAGAGACTTAAACTTAAAAGATTTTTACATAATCCAATGAATCAGATAATAAGATTGGGGTTTGGGTTAATGTTATAGTAACGTACTTGTATTTGATATATATAGTTATATATAAGTGTGTATTCCCCGCTCTCTTAGACCATTCTTTTGTATCTTACTAAGGCTCGTATGCAGATTTACGAGAAAGGAGATATGGAAGCAGGATACGAAAGTGAAAATCTCAGTGGAGGAAGCACCACAACTAATGGAAATGCTCGACCCATTACAAGGAGGAACCCGGGTCTATAGGCTAATGCTAGTAATCAAAATACCGATGCCAATGTGGGTGCTGGAAATCCACCAGTAGATATGGGGGCGATGTATTAGTTCTTTGTTGGTTTGATGCAAGCAGGAGTTGCTGCTGGTGTTGCTGGAAATATAGGAGGAGCTAATCCTGTGGCTCCAGTTGGGAATAATTATGCTTTGCTGAGTAGAGATTACACCTATTTGAATGGGAAGCCATTCTTGGGAACGGAGAGTGCCATAGAGGTTCAAAATTGGTTGTTGCATTGTGAGCATATATTTATTGATTTGGGTCTGAATGATGGGCAAAAGATAAGGTTGGCCTCTAGACAGTTCCAGGGATCAGCACTACATTGGTGGAATAGCATCACTACTGGTGTCCCGGAAGAGCAGTTAACTTGGGCTGATTTTAAAACGAGATTTGAGTAGAAGTTTGTATCTGAGTTTGCTAAGTCGGAACCGATGAGGAAGTTTATGGATCTAGTTCAGGGAGAGATGTCAGTAACCGAGTATGCTACTAAGTTTGAAGGGTTGTCTCGATATGGATATGCTACTATAGATACTGTCATTAGAAGGAATGAGAGGTTCATTCGGGGATTGAGGCCCTGGCATGCTAGAATGACCATGACACATGTCCGCGATCCTCGTAATGTGGTGATGGAGATGGCCATTCGCCATGAGGAGTTACTTGCTGATTTTGCTAAGAAAAAACCAGTGGAAGTTCATGGTTCTCAGAGGAAGAAGAGGAAGTTCTTTAAAAAGAAGGGAGCCTAGAATGGAGATACTACTAAGAAGTCAAAGGCTGAGGTAGTTTGCTATAAATGTGACAAGAAGGGTCACTTTGCGAATGAGTGCCGGTCATGAAATGGGAAGATAGCTGCAAATAAGACGAATGTGAAGTGCTTTAATTGTGATCAAGTTGGGCATTACAAGAATCAGTGTCCAGAGTCGGTTAGGGAGGATAAAGGAAAAGTTTTTGTTATTGGACCAGCTAGGCCTACTGCAGTTGATAAAGAAAAGACTGTGATGGAAGGTATGTTTTTTATTCAGAATATACCAGTTAGGATACTTTTTGATACCGGTGCATCACATTCATTTGTATCTCAATGTTTAATTGATAAGTTATGCTTAGAACCCACCTACCTTGTTACTTCTTTAAGGGTTGTGAATCCAATAGGAGGGTATGCAACTCTGGGGTTGAGAGGGGAGCAGTTAGAGCTCGACTTATTAGGTCATAATTTTGCATGCAGTTTGCATGTTATTGGTTTCGTAGATTTCAGAATCATTTTGGGTATGGATAGGTTGGGTAGGTATGAGGCTAGATTATTTTGCTAGGATAGGGAAATATCATTGAGACACGCTGATATTCATAACCGAGTGATATTCTCAGCAGAGAATACTAACCGAAGTCTTAGTACTTTACTTAATGTTAAGGAGGTAGGAAATGAGTTAAGTCAGGTTCGGGTAGCAATAGAGATTGCAGATGTCTTTGAGCCGGTCAGTGGACTACCACCAAAAAAGGCTGTTGAGTTTAGAATAGATCTTCTACCAGGAGCTGAACATGTAAGTAGACCACCTAGCAGGATGACACCGACTGAGATGAAGGAATTGAAGGTGCGACTAGTGGATCTAAATTTCATTAGACCAAGCGGTTCGCCTTGGGAAGCGGCCGTGGTATTTGTGAAGAAACCAGATCGGTCGTTAAGGATGTGTATCAAGTATCGTAAGTTGAACGAAATGAAAATTAAGAACAAATAACCTTTTCCAAGCATAGATTATCTGTTCAATCAGTAGAGTAGAGTCAGAGTGTTTTCCCGGTTAGATTTGGCGACAGGTTTCCATCAGTTAAGTGTGGCGGAGGACAATATTCTTTTAACAACATTTTGAACTAGGTATGGTTCATATGAGTGGTTGGTTATGCCATTTGTATTAACGAATGCACCTGGTTTCTTCGTGAATTTGATGAACCAAGTTTTCCGAGAGTATTTGGATAGGTTTGTACTGGTGTTTATAGATGACATTCTAGTCTACTCTAAGGATGAGAGAGAGCATGAAGTTCATCTTAAAGTGATATTTGAGATGCTGAGGCAGAATCAGCTAAAGGCGAAGTTTACCAAGTGTCATTTCTGGAAGAAAGAGGTTAAATTTCTTGGTCACGTGGTTTTAGAGAAAGGATTGTCGGTCGATCCAGATAAGATCGAAGCCGTGAATAATTGGAAGAGACCATAGATGGTGACTGAGATCGAAAGTTTTCTTTGACTTGCTGGCTACTACTGGAGATTCATTAAGGATTTCTCGCGGATAGCAGCACCTTTAACTAAGCTAACCAAGAAGGAGGTAAAACTTGTTTGGTCCAAAAAATATGAGCAAGCATTCCTTAAGTTAAAGCATTTGTTGACCAATGCACTCGTGTTAGATGCTCCAAACGAAAACTAAGGGTTGGTGGTATGTACTGATGCATGCAAATCTGGATTGGGAGCAGTATTGATGCAGAATGGTAAAGTCATTGCCTATGCTTCACGACAGTTTAGAAGCATGAAGTTAGATATCCTACTCACGACTTGGAGTTGGAAGCTATGATCTTCGCATTGATGATTTGGATACATTATCTCTTAGGGTAGAGGTTTGAGATTTATACCGATCATAAGTCTTTACGGTATTTATTTTCTCAAAAGGAGTTGAATATGAGGCAGTAGAGGTGGCTGGAGTTTTTGGCTACATATGATTTTGGTATAGATTATACACCATGAAACGGTAATATGGTAGCAGATGCTCTTAGTAGAAAATATCAGAATGTGGTGTTAGCTATGTTATTAGAGTGGAAAGATTCAGAAGCTTTAGCCAGTTGTGATGTGCAGTTAAGATCGACTGCTGGTTCTAGTCAAAGTTCCGCCAGGTTGTCTTGTTTAGAAGTTCGACCAGTATTGTTTGAGAGAATTGCTTCTAAGCAGAAGGAGGATCTAGTGTTGGCTGAGAGGATCAGAAGGCTTGAGGTTGGAACGGAGATCGATGATCTAAAGGATTTTTGCCTCGACTAGAGAGGATGGTTGAGAATGAAGGGATGATTGTGTGTTCTAAATATTGAGGACATGAGGAAAGAAGTTCTTGGAAAATGTCATCGGTCCAAGTTTACGATTCATCCTGGAGGGATCAAGATGTATCAAGATATGAAGAGGAGCTTCTATTGGGAAGGTATTAAGAGGGATGTTGGCTTGTGGTTTAGGCAGTGTGCAAACTGTCAACAAGTGAAAGACGAACATCAGAAGTTGAATGGGTTGCTTCAGCCTTTAGAGATTCCAGTCTGGAAGTGGGATTCGACATCCATGGATTTTATAGACAGGTTGCCAAAGACAAATAGGGGTAATGAAAGTATATGAGTTATAGTGGACAGATTGACCAAGAGTGCCGATTTCATTCCAGTTAAGTCAACTAGAAAGGCACATGTTTTAGCTAAGTTGTTCCAGAAGAACATAGTTAGACTGCATGGAGTTCCTAGTAGTATAGTCAGTGACAGATATGCTCTGTTCACTAGTGAATTCTGGAAGAGTCCACAGGAAGTGATGGGTGCCAAGCTTAACATGAGTATTGCATATCCCCCTTAGATAGATGGGCAGACAAAAAGAGTCAATAAGGTACTCGAGGATCTATTGAGAGCTTGTGTATTAGACTTTGGTGTATCATGGGATGATCACTTACATTTGGTTGAGTTTTGCTATAATAATAGTTATCAGATTAGTATAGGAATGGCACGTTTTGAAGCTTTGTATGGAAGACTATGCAAATCACCAGAATGTTGGTTGGCGACTGGAGACAGATTAGTCTTAGGACCAGACTTGGTTAGAGAGTCGTCATAAAAGATTGAGTTAATCCAAGGAAGGATGGAAGAAGCTCAGTCCAGCCAAATGAGTTACGTAGATAAGTGACGTAAAGACCTAGAATCCTCAGTTGGAGATAAGGTTTTCATTAAGGTATCCCCTATGAAGGGGGTGGTGCGATTTGGCAAGTTAAGGAAGTTAGCCCCGAGATATGTTGGTCCATTCCAGATTATAGAGAGGATTGGAAAGCTCGCATACAAAGTAGAGTTGCCAAGCAGTATGGCAGGTGTCTATAACGTATTTTATGTGTCTCATCTTCGCAAGTATGTGCATGATCCAAAGACTACTATTCCTCCGACAGGATTGGAAGACCTGATAGTAGAGCCTAATTTGACTTTTGTTAGACAACCATTTCGAGTTGTAGCTAGAGATGAGAAAAGACTAAGGAGCAAGACAGTCTGGTTAGTGAAAGTTTAGTGGAGCGACAACGAGAAGGACTGTACTTGGGAGATAGAGGAAAGGATTAGAGACACTTATCCTGATCTACTTTGAGGGTATATCTGTATTAGATTTATATTGATAGTTGCTAGTTAGATAGGCCAGTACGATTGTTATATTTGTTAGAAGTTGTTATATATGATATGCTTTGTTTAGTATTTAGTCCTTACTGAATTTCGAGGACGAAATTCTTTAAGGGAGGAGCATATAACATCCCTAATTTTTGATAACATTATTCAGGAAATTTAATTAGATAAATTAAATAGAATAATGATGATAAGGGGATTGAGATTTGAATAAATTATATATAGGGTCGTGCAAAATAATAAACTAAATGGGCTTAAATTGGTTTATAGGCTAATCAAATTTACACATGGGCATATTAGTAAATAGCCACTTTATTATACACGGCTATACTCCTTTGTAATTGCCCATTCACGTTTCATTTCTCACTTTCACAAACGACAACCATAAACCTAAATTAGAGCCAGCCATTAACAAGGAAAAAAAGAGGAAGAATTCAATCTAAAGCTAAGGATCAAAGCTAGGAATGATTAATCAATAACAAATCTCAAATTCCTTATCATATTTAAGGTGAATAATACTTCATTCCATCTCTTTTTTTATAATCATATGATTTCGGACTTAAGAATTAATCTCATTTATATGATATTTTGAATGATGATATGCTTAAGATATTGATTGTTTGATTTAAACAATTCATTTATATAAAAAATTCGTACGGTTTTAGGGTGAAAACCGAGGGTAATTGATTTTAGAATGCCATGGAAAAATTTTATGTTAAGTAAAATATGATTTTGGAGGTGATTTTTATTTTTTAGAGTTTTCCAAGCTATGGAAAACTTATTGTGAATTTCTAAATGGAAATATGCTATTATTGGGTTTAAAATTTATTTGAAGAATTTCAGGAAGGAATTGGGTCTTAAATTTTAATATGTTTGATTATATGATGAAAGAGATTTTCTGTGATTTTTGAGGATTTTTTCCAGTTGATTTATTAGGGAAAATAAATTATTTTAAAAGATGGACTTTTCTACAAATGTTGTTTTTGGTTAAATGGAAAGGCTTAAATGTTATAATTTCTTTAATTTAGATCTGATTAAATGCGGCAGTTTTATTTGTAAAGTATTTGAAAAGTTTTGAGGCAACCAATCAAAGATTTAAAAATAGGCAAGTAGTTACAAAGCAATTACTAAAAGTGGCTAAGTTTTAGCCTTTACTTCAGAAAAGTTGGTTCGGCCTCAAATAG
This sequence comes from Allium fistulosum, assembly GCA_030737815.1. Taxonomy (NCBI): domain Eukaryota; kingdom Viridiplantae; phylum Streptophyta; class Magnoliopsida; order Asparagales; family Amaryllidaceae; genus Allium; species Allium fistulosum. The sequence continues at coordinate 516,764,300 of CM060903.1, read as the reverse complement.
CAGCACCTTTCGACTTCATTGACTCTGCACCATCCCAGTCGAAACCCACAGCATCAAAACCCACATAATGGAAACCAATACACAAGGTATCACTTAGATGGTATGCAGTGGATTGGAAGGAAAGCGGAAGCCATGGTGTCGAAAAGATTGCTTTCGATGGGGTCGAAACCCTATTTTGTTTTCAAAAGACAAGATCTTGCCTTGTTTTTCTAAAAGCTTTCGACACAGTCGAAAGATATGCTTTCGAAAGGGGTTTATGTAAATAGCTTTCGGAGAAGATTGCTTTATTATGTTAAAGTACTAGTTTTCTAAGGGGTACCATTTTCTTTAAAATAAGGGCTTTCGAAAGGATTGGTTCCGACCTAGACGAAAGCCAGCCGCTATTTTACTTCCGAATGTATTGAAGCCATCAATGCCTTCGAAGGGTTATCTCTATTTTAACCTAAGCTAAACCACTTCCTAAACGTTTTCGAAAGGTGTTTCGACTCTATCCTTCAAAGTTTTAATTTAAAGGTTTTTGTTTTCGACTAGATGGTTCCGACACCATCAACTTTTTCCCCAAACAATTTTCTAATTGGTTTCGAAAGAGTTACTTTCGTATATAACCATTTTGATCCAAACGATGTTTTTAAAGAGTAAACCCAATGCTTTGGAAAGGGGTACTTTCATTTATTTCGAAGCTATGTTTTAAAGGAAATTTTGATACCATCAAAATGTGTGTTTGGTTTCGAAAGAGAATATTTTTCAAGGGCTTCCAAAGGTATGTTTATTATGTTTTGGAAAGAGGTTTTTGCTTTCGACGGAAGTCATCCAGAGGTTTCGAAAGAGATGTTTAAGATTTCAAAACATAAACTAATCTCAATTTAAAAGGAATAACCATGGCATAAGCAAATGAAAAGTTTTGAAATGAAGAAGTTTTCATTTAAGATAAAGGTTAAAGGGTTTAACTAGGATATATATATATACACACGATTCAAGGATAATAAACCACAAGTGTTTGTATTATTGTTGCTATGTATACTTCTTTATATACTTATTCACATTGTTATTAACCCATAATAGAATTTTGGGGAAGGGCAGAATAATCAGTTGGGTTGACCCAGTAGTGAATATAACTTAAGAAATGTTAAAATCTTAATTAAAGATATTGGCAGGGGCCAATAGATTCATAGTTAGCCCACGAAAACTATGATTGATATTGCCAGGGGCCAATAGGTTTATAGTTAGTCCATGAAAACTATATCCGGATTAAGATATTGACAGTTAGTCAATTGGTTCCTAGTTAGCCCATGAAAACTAGGATAATATAAAAGATATTGGAGTTACCAATGGGTTCTTAGTGATCCCATGAAAACTATGAAATTAGACAGATAGTCCATAAACATTTAACAGGTGAAAAGTAACCTTAGAAACTATAATTGAGACAGATAGTTAGAATGAATGGGGACGGGTAATCCAGATTTGATTTACTTGTTTTCCATATCATCATAATGTTTTGAAATACTATGCTTTAACCATTGTGGATGCAGGAGCACGGCATATGGTTTTATAAATGTTTTAGGATACTAGTGAGGGAAAACCCGTTCCGCTAAGCGGCGTGGTCTTACTAGATATCTAAATGGTTAGAGATGGTAAATTATTATTCCCACCAGGCTTTATGTCCGACTCGAAGTTTTTGTTTTCCCTTAAACTCTCGGGTACTCAATTGATTTTGAGTAGGTTGAGTGTTATGGTTTCCAGGTGTTCTTTTAGACGAATAGATCTTCCGAGGATGTGTAGGAGACAAGCTTGTTATTAAAGTTCGTTTATTTCCGCTGTGTGTTTGATTGTAAAGGAAAATTGTTTTAGTGCCTTATTATGTACTCTGACCATCCAAGGGGGCATCTTCATATGTCGCTTTTGGCGTATTTTGTATTAATTATATGTTATCTGAACGTGGTCTGGGTACTGGGATTACGTAATGAATTTGAAATATTTTGAAATGGAATTTTGCCATTGTTTATTGTTTTAAATTTTTTCCATATTCATTTGTTTCTGTGTATCAATGAATCTAACACCGCCGTATTTGGTTGCTGAGGATTAATAACTATGGATGACTACAGCATTTGTTGCCGTTAATTTTAGGCCTCCAAGTAGGGGGGATGTTACAATGGAAATTTAAACATGTGTAAATTATTGAACATTCTTGTTAACTAAAATGAATAAGATAAATTTGCATGGCACTCAATTACATTCTAAAAACATATATAAAACTTACCAGAAATGTTTAAAAAGTTGGAATGTTAAATATGAATATGTAATAAAATATTATACAAGTATGAATTTAAGTAATAAAAAAAATTTCAAATCAATATTGTTTTTAAAGAAATGTTATACGCTTAGTTAATGCTCTAAGAAATGTTAAATTAATAATTTAAGTAGTAAAAAGAAGATACTATTTAAATATGAACTTAAGAGAAGGTAAAGAAATAATAGATTAAATCATATCTTTGTAAATTGTTTGTAAAATAAATAAAATAAAAAAATTTGCAAAGGATGTTTCAAGATTTAGTTGTAGCTTTCTGAGATAATTATAATTTTAATAATATTGTGCAAAAGAAGATACATCTGTATAAAATGATTATAAACTTAAGAAATGATAAATGAAATAAGAAAGTTGAAATTTGAATTATGAATGAAATTTCACTTAAGTCAAGTTGAATGGAATGAATTAATAAAATAAGTTAATGAAATGAATTATAAGATGAAAATTTACTTAAGAAAGTTGAATGAAATTGATTATGATAAAAAGAAAATTATTAATATGAATTTGAGTTATAAAATAAAATTTACTTAAGTAAAGTTAATGATATTAATTAATGAAATGAACTAATGAAGTGAATCAATGAATTAATATGAACTTTATTTATGAAGTAATAATAAACATGAGTTGCGTTTTATTAAATGTTTATAATAAACTTAAATGGTTTTATGAAATGGTTTATAAATGATATTAGTATTAAAGAGAATATACTTAGTGGTAATGAAATAAAATTTAACTTTAATAAGATTAAATGAAATGATTTATAAAATGGCCTGGAAATGGATTTATATGAAATGTGTTAAACAAAAAGTGAAATAATTGAAATTTGAGTAAATTGAATGTAAATGAAATAGATGTGAATAAATTGAAAGTAAACCAATTAAATTTTAAAAAATTGGATGTCAATAAAGAATGAATGTTAATAAGAAAAGATAGTGTATAAATTAACTATTGACATTAGAAATGTAAATTCATATCGCTATGAATTAATTAGAAGAATATTATTTGTTGGATGGTTTCTTTTGTTGTAAATCATTGTTATTACTGCTTTTGGCTGCATATGATTGTTGTGTTGTGTATTAGTGCTTATGTTTATTGTTTGGACTTAGAACTCATGTTATATAATTCTATTAAACTCATATATGCTTTCTATATCCTTTCTATGCAACTAATAATCTAATTTGAGTTGAGATAGGTACATACGAAGACCGTTTGGACGTATACGCAGTTTGATTTGCTTTTACTTACTTAATATGAGCGAACTTGCTCGTATTAATAATAATAAGGTACATATCTCGGATTACATACCGCACTTTTATATTATTTCCCTACGGGATGCCTCATCATTGAGATGAGATGTATATTTGGTATATCTGTGATATATATTTGTATTGTAAAATTTTTACGATCGAGCCGTGCAAAGGAGACGCTGCCGAAATTTTCCGTAAATCCGAATGTTGGAAAAATTTTGAGATTTTAAAATTTTATAACTTGTTTTATAAATAAGTTGCAATTTCCGTAAAGCCGATACCAGAGTGGCGTAGTGGAAGCATGGTAAAGGTTTGTAAATAAGATTCTAATTTTTGTATGTTAATTATTTGAATAAAATATATCAAATGTTAGATTCCTTACTTAACCTCTTTTCGAGGATGAAATTTTTTGAGTGAGGGAGATTGTAACGACCCGTATTTTTAACTATTTTAAATTATTAAATTTAATATAATTATTGAATAAAAATGGTTAGAAATAAAAATTTAATGATTTATTAATGTAATTTATGGAATATGAACTTGAATAAAATTTTGAAATAACAATTCGATAAGATTTAAGGAAATCATTTGTATTAGAATGAAGTTCAATATATTTAATGTGTTGTAATCAATAACATGAATTGAATAATAAATGTTGAATTATTTAGATGAAAATTAATAATTATTTATAACTAAAATTCATTTGAAATTTAATATTGGAAATTATTTAAATAATTGAATCATGAATTTAATACGAATGAAAATGATGTCAAAAGTTGATTTAAATTTTATTTAAACAAGAATGAAGATTGTTTACTTTTAAAATTGAATTTAAAAGTGAATAAATAAAAATTGGAAATTATATACTTTTAATTAACGTGTAAAAATAGTCTTTTTGGGCACTGTCTCGGATTTCGATGAAACAAGTTTCATCAGATCCGCAATAGTGAGTTAGTATAGGATTTCAAATTTCGTAGCGATCAGACTTATCGTTTGGCCATGCGAGCTTGAAACGCGAAGAATTTAATTAAAGGAATTTAATTAAAATAAATTGATTTTGGAAAGATATCTTCTGAATATGATGGAATTGTCTCACGATACTTATCCCATTGTGTTCGGAATGGGGGTATAACATATAGAATGCCAGGCGGCACGCTTCGTTTGGAGTTCGGAAAATTTATGTGTAGATCGGGTCGGAAGTTTATATTTACGGCCGTATACTTTCATTTTTCATGTAACCCTAAATCACACAGCCGCTTCCTCTTAAACATTTTAATGGCCGATGTAACGATTTGGATTTTCGCGTTCGAAAATCGACACCCGTACTTCACTTGTACTCGAATGCCGTAGATTCGACCGGTCAAATCCGAGTCGTCGGAGCTTATAACACAATTAAGTAAATAACACAGCGGAATAAATGAATAATACATTGATATACAATATCTGATACAACAGAGTGATACAATGAATATCAATATACATCAGAGATATGATACATCAAATAGCAGCGGAAAAGAAAATAAATAACATCAGCAGCGGATAGAATATCTTCAATAGAATGCTCCAATCCATAACTAGCGAAAAGCAAGGTCAGTCGTCCAAGGACTGACTAGCTCCAGATAATCTACTCAACCTGAATATCTGAGAAACCCAACTCTAGACTGCCCGTGTGGAAAATGGTGGGCACCCAGAGTTTAGGAAGGGAACAATAAACTCCGAGTCAGTCGTGGGACTGGTGTGAGCAACAAAAACAGTTTATCTTTAAACAAACACAAAAGGGTTTAAACATTGAAATCCGCAATGCTTTTGGAAAATGAAACTACCATAAGACCTCCCACCACACACACAATGCAAACGCAGACTTGGAGGAGATTTCTTCTTATGTTAGTCAAAGATGCTTACTACGCAAAAAAAATCAAATCAAATCATTTTTGATATTATTATTAGTGCATAGTGGAAAACATTTCGAAAGTAGAATATAAATCTTAGCCAGCATAGGTACCATTATATTATGCCTGCTATAGCTGCCTCCTGAGGAGACAGGTTCTACAATTTGCAATCGTAAAGGGTTCGTATTGTTTCTTTGGATTTCCAACAAATGGTCAGGCCAAGGAACTTCCCATTGCCACATGGAAACGCCTCTGGAATGACGTCCCGAGAACCTAACCGGATCTCTGCCAACACAAGGCCGGGTTACCTCTGCAAAAATAGGTAACTACTGACACGCGTATGCCATCCCCCGATCGTCACCGATCTTCCCGAGGATCCTCGATTTCCAACAACCACATAATAATAATAATGCAGTAACCACATAGGTTAAGTATCTGGACTCCATACCATGATACCACCTTTATCCAGAAGGAATGACATACACTAAGGGGCGCTACTCCCTAGAACCTTGTCGCATCCTTCCTGTTTTGACCATTTCCGGGGTGTGAGGCTCGACGAAGTCTCGTCCACAAAGCTACGCTTTGTTCACAAAGCCATGCTTCGGGTCAAACAAATGATCAAAGAGATGATCACAAAGATATAAGATCAAACAAATGATCATATCGCAAATGATCAATCCATGATCATTTCACAGCAACACTCAGCATGCCACATTACCAAATTGGGAATATATCGCTGATAAATTTCAACTACATAACCTCTGAGCTCGTACGTCTCAGAGAAGGGTGTTAAGCTAAGAGAATAAATTCTCCGCCACCAAACAGAAATGTATTTGAAAGAAATCGGCTTTATATCTCAAAATGTAATGTCAGACATGTAACCATACAAGTCTGTTCCGGGTTCGAACAGAACCGAAGGCACTTCTTACCAAGCCCTTGCAATTCCGGATATTCACAATCCCGTCCGGACTTCCCATCACAAAGGGTGATAAAATCTCTATACCGGGGACCAGTTGGTGCAGAGACATTCGACGAGTTGTCCTTTCGTTTTCGTAAATATCCGGTCTTCAACACCGGTCTTCAAATGCCATCCATATACGACGTATCATTATTCGGAATGGGTTATACGACCCAAGGGTCCTTTCCCGGCTAACCCGAATAATGAGCGCAATATTTTAAAAACATATGGATATTGGGATTTCAATTAAGTCACAATTTATAATTCAACTTCTTTCTTTCCAACGGTTTAACAAATTACCATTTTAAATCTTTTAAACAAAAAGATTCACTTATAGATTTTTCCAATCAATTTCCATTTCAATTTGATTAACTCGTTAAATCTTTAAAACAAGATTCAACTCATAGCTTTCAAAACAATTTCATTTCGAATGGTTTAAACAAATCATCATTTTAAATCTGTTAAAGATAACAGATTCAACTCATAGCTTTCAAAAAGAATTCATTCATAACTTGGAAAACCATTTTTCAATTCAATCTTGAAATTCCTTTAATTAAACTGGAATTTCATTTCTTATCTGAAAGTTTTTATTCTTTGAAAACAAACAGATTTCGTTTTGGAAACCTGATTCATTTATACGAGTTAAAATCCTTGGGTTAAATCCAAATTCTCAAAATTTTACTTTTAAAATGGTTAACTTCATATAAACACATTTATATCATCTTTAATCCATAGTTTCAAAACATAGGATTCAATTTCAAACTTGAATTCAAATTTTAAATCAAATTATTTATATTTTCAAAACTCGATTAAGTTATTCAAAATAACTTTTATCTTTGAAATTCTATTTCAAAAGCTTTTCACTTTAAACCCAAATTTCCAATTTCAAAATCAATTGAAATTAAAATTTCAATTTCCAAAACATCAAATTTAAATTATCTGTGACTTAACCGATTTCCACGTGAAATCCATATTTGTGTGTGTGTATACGTGTAGTCTAGGGGTTTTACACACAATAGTGCAACATCAATCATCACAGATATATCGATAAGCGGTATAATCGATAACGCTTATCTTCATTCATAGATTTATAGATAAAATAAATTTATCGATCACAAAGATTCACAATTATAATTCGATGTGGGTTTCGGATAACCAACTGGAATCCGACTCCCTGTCGCATCGAAATTCAAGTGCCGTTTAACGGGTCAAGGGTTTCGTATTCACATAGTAATATATCACAGAAACAGAAATCACAAATCACGACATAAATCAGGACGTATCACAAAGCATCATATATCTGGGATATCAAACAATTCATATCATTCAACAGAATCCAAACATTCATAAGTAAGGTCACGTCTTCAATAGCCATTTATAAGTAGGATTTATTAATTGTTTAATCCTAATCAATCAAATTTATTTCTAAGTAAATTCATTACTTATGAATTAATTATCAAATTTTGATTTATTAATTTATAAAACATTTAATATACATAAATTTATTTAACACTTTAATCAATTATTCTCACTTTATCATATTTATTAAATTAACCTTTAACCCAATTCCATGATAAATTAACCCCTTAATTATTTTCATTAAGTAATAAACAATTTACAATTGATTATCTTAATTAATTAATCCAATTAATTATCAAAATTTATCACATTAATTTAATTACCTAACAATCTCTAGTCAATTATTTTCGTTTACTAATAACATTCCCTTTCATTTTTAATTAACCTCTAATTTCAACTATAAAGTAATTATCCTTAATTACTCTCCAATTTAATTACTTAATATTAATTATTCATCTTAATTAACATTTAAAAGTCTTCTTTAAACTTGAAAATCAATTTATTATTAACTACCTATCTTAATTGTTAATCAATTTGGTACTTAACTAAATGATTACTTAATTTACATATCACTTTTAATTTGTTTAAACAAATTTAATCCAAAACAAGTTACCCCAAAACCTTTCTTTTAACCATAGCCTGTTTTCTGAAACCTGGCAACAGGCCTAGCAACCCGATCCTCCTTAACAACTTCCCCGAGCCCAAAAGCGAAAATCCCGCGTTCGACTTCGAGTTTCACACTTCCCAGTTCCTTCGAGTAAACCCATAGCCTGCTACGATTCGAATTCGAGAAAAAACTACGTCTCCCCCCACTCATACTCTCGCTGATACGAAGGTCACCGCGTGCACGTGCACATCGACGTTGGCCAACTCCAGTCGCCACCACGACCACCTTCTAGTCTCTCATGGCCTCGCTGAAAGTTACGAGCACCCAGTTCGACGAAACCAATCGCCAATCGAAATATCGACCCTTGATCGAAAATCTAGAGCAACCACTCGACAAAAATCCTTTCGCCAACGACGAACTAGACCACCGGGCAACTCACCATCCATGTTAAAGACGCATCACAGCCTTCTCGCCATGTTCCCCCTCATGCGATCGCCTGAATCGCATCGACGACGACGTAATTCTCACGCGACTTCGACCTCCAAAATATAGACAGTTAACCCTAAATCGTTCTCGTCCTCAAATTTCTTGCATTAGATAATTTTTTTTCATTTTTTCTGGGATCCATGAGGATCAAGCAAGCTTCAAACAAAATTTTAACATCTAAAAATTCTTTGGTTACCAGAAATCGATCAAAATGTATTTCCAGTTCATTTAAAAATTGCTGATGATACACTCCATGAAAAATCACGAATTTTGTTTTAAAAATCATGTTTCTGGTTATTGATTTAATTTGCATGCTTGAATTGATAAATAACAATGTTTGAATTTTGACAAAGTTTTGAGTATTCCTGTTCTTATGCTTTCCCAGAGCAACATTTAGTTTAGTTTAATTTAAACACAATTTAAATCTTTATTCTATCCTTTAACAAACACGTATTGTTTATAGTTTAAAGACTAACTTCAATTATGATAAGAGAATATGAATTCTATTCTAAATTTTTGTTGGGAAAATTTGAACAGAGATGCACAGATAACCTCAGGTATACATACACCCATACAATCACATAATCATCTATATTTTCCAGAAAACTCATACATATACATATATATCTATAAATACCACCATACTTATTCACTGATATGCAAGCAACAGAATTTATTTTTAAATTTCAAAAGATGAGGTTACTCACATGGCAAAGAAGAACAGAGGTTGTTTGTTGAACAGGCTTTTAAAATTTGCAAATTGAAGCTTTTCCAGGCTGAAGCTTCTTTTTTTCTTGATTTCCCTTGTTTGCCTTGATTTAATTTGTTTTGGTTTGAATCTTATTTACTTCAGATTTTAACTTAGTTTGATGGAAGAAACTGAGATGAAGCTTGTTTGTTTAAAAGTGAAATTGTAGTTCACTTCAGTTTTTTTTTCTTAGTTTGAATGGACGAATCTAGGTAGGAGGTGATACATATAAAAAGAAGTTTACATGTATAAAATATTGCTTTGTACAATAGTTTGGCAGGGATATTTTAATCTTTGCTGGCCGAAAATGAAGTTTTGGTGGCTAAAGAGATGATGGCATTTATTGTTTTGTACTTCATGTTCCTACTTATTTCTTTTCTTCTTACCTACTCTTGCTTTAACTCGGCTGTAACATGTTTGAGAAAACATGATGGCTTCTATCCTTTATCTTATCTTTTGTTATGTTTGTTTATTTGCCTAGACTTACTTTATATTTAGAACTTTGCTTTGTCATTAAGTGTTGTTTGTATTTCCTTGCTCTCGGCTGAGATGATGATTCTTGTACATGCTTATGTCCTTCATGCATTTATCTTTTTTTTTTTACTTAAATTTCGTATGTACTTGCTAAGTTTCTTTATTCTTTTTCAAGTGTACAAAATAGTTTTATACTTCCTGTACAAGTATGAACATGTTTTCCCTTCTTCCTTATGTCCTACAGCCTAGCATTGTAATCAAGTATGTCTAGTTTATTTACTTTACAATGTAACAATTCTAACTTTAAGATGTTGTTTAAATTTAGTTATGTTTTACTTTATTTTGTTTATAATCTGTAAACAAGCTATTTAATTTATATTTGAGTTGAGTATATTTGTTGTTTTAAATTCGTTAATGTGTTACTTTTATTTTTATTTTATAGTTCATCTTATTATATACATCTATTTGAATTTGTCAAATTTATTTTCTGTTCCTAGTTTAAATATTTATTGTTATCTTACTTTAATATTTATTATTATCATTTATTTACAGTTTAAACACAAATCAAATATATATTATATTATTTCAAATTTAGTCAGATATGTTCAAATACAGATATATATATTCTCATATATACACATGTATACAATTTTTAATTTTAAATGATTTATACATAATATATATGGATTCGGGGAAACTCGCATCACTTAATCAATTTATTTCACAGTTTTATTCAAAAATTAATTTAATTATCAATTTAAATTAAATTAAAATCTAGGGTCGTTACAAACTTTCCCCCTTAAAAGAATTTCGTCCTCGAAATTCGCAGGTACGAAAACAAAGACAGATAGATAGATAAAGATAGATAGATTTGATCTCCTATAATTCCTCAAACTTACGATATGAACTCCAAACTCAAGTCGGAATATCTCAGAATACATACCAATTTGTCCCTTTTCGGACTTTGGTATTTACAGGAAATTACAATAGAATTTCAAAATTGGGTTTCAAACGATATCGTTTATTGATTTAATTCAATTTAACTTCATATTTTATTAATAAATTTAACTCAATTTAAAATTTCCAATTCTCAAATTCATTAAGGTTTAAAATCAAAAAGCTGATAAGAAACCGATGAAAATACGAAGTAAGAATCTTCTACAACGATTCGTAGGGCCATCATCACACCGAAACTTCTTCTGGAGCTGTCACGAAGCAATCAAAAGAATTGAAAAGACGAATCAAAGGTGATTGAGAAGAAAAAGATTGTTTCCACTGTTGCAGGGTATTGACAATTTGTAGTCGTATTCCCTTGTCCCCTATCTCGTCCTCTTCTTGCACTCATACTCACTATCAGTGGATAGTAAGAGAATTTACTGAGACATTCAGACTGATACCTTAGGGATATACTCATTCTAGAGTTTACTTCACTCTATCTCTAATGAGCTACTTAACGTGTTATACTCCTGAGCTAAAGTTCAACCTTAGCTCTGATACCAAATGTAACGTCTAAGATTTTCGCGTTCGAAAATCGACACCCGTACTTCACTTGTACTCGAATGCCGTAGATTCGACCGGTCAAATCCGAGTCGCCGGAGCTTATAACACAATTAAGTAAATAACACAGCGGAATAAATGAATAATACATTGATATACAATATCTGATACAACAGAGTGATACAATGAATATCAATATACATCAGAGATATGATACATCAAATAGCAGCGGAAAAGAAAATAAATAACATCAGCAGCGGATAGAATATCTTCAATAGAATGCTCCAATCCATAGCTAGCGAAAAGCAAGGTCAGTCGTCCAAGGACTGACTAGCTCCAGATAATCTACTCAACCTGAATATCTGAGAAACCCAACTCTAGACTGCCCGTGTGGAAAATGGTGGGCACCCAGAGTTTAGGAAGGGAACAATAAACTCCGAGTCAGTCGTGGGACTGGTGTGAGCAACAAAAACAGTTTATCTTTAAACAAACACAAAAGGGTTTAAACATTGAAATCCGCAATGCTTTTGGAAAATGAAACTACCATAATACCTCCCACCACACACACAATGCAAACGCAGACTTGGAGGAGATTTCTTCTTATGTTAGTCAAAGATGCTTACTACGCAAAAAAATCAAATCAAATCATTTTTGATATTATTATTAGTGCATAGTGGAAAACATTTCGAAAGTAGAATATAAATCTTAGCCAGCATAGGTACCATTATATTATGCCTGCTATAGCTGCCTCCTGAGGAGACAGGTTCTACAATTTGCAATCGTAAAGGGTTCGTATTGTTTCTTTGGATTTCCAACAAATGGTCAGGCCAAGGAACTTCCCATTGCCACATGAAAACGCCTCTGGAATGACGTCCCGAGAACCTAACCGGATCTCTGCCAACACAAGGCCGGGTTACCTCTGCAAAAATAGGTAACTACTGACACGCGTATGCCATCCCCCGATCGTCACCGATCTTCCCGAGGATCCTCGATTTCCAACAACCACATAATAATAATAATGCAGTAACCACATAGGTTAAGTATCTGGGCTCCATACCATGATACCACCTTTATCCAGAAGGAATGACATACACTAAGGGGCGCTACTCCCTAGAACCTTGACGCATCCTTCCTGTTTTGACCATTTCCGGGGTGTGAGGCTCGACGAAGTCTCATCCACAAAGCTACGCTTTGTTCACAAAGCCATGCTTCGGGTCAAACAAATGATCAAAGAGATGATCACAAAGATATAAGATCAAACAAATGATCATATCGCAAATGATCAATCAACATCATTTCACAGCAACACTCAGCATGCCACATTACCAAATTGGGAATATATCGCTGATAAATTTCAACTACATAACCTCTGAGCTCGTACGTCTCAGAGAAGGATGTTAAGCTAAGAGAATAAATTCTCCGCCACCAAACAGAAATGTATTTGAAAGAAATCGGCTTTATATCTCAAAATGTAATGTCAGACATGTAACCATACAAGTCTGTTCCGGGTTCGAACAGAACCGAAGGCACTTCTTACGAAGCCCTTGCAATTCCGGATATTCACAATCCCGTCCGGACTTCCCATCACAAAGGGTGATAAAATCTCTATACCCGGGACCAGTTGGTGCAGAGACATTCGACGAGTTGTCCTTTCGTTTTCGTAAATATCTGGTCTTCAACACCGGTCTTCAAATGCCATCCATATACGACGTATCATTATTCGGAATGGGTTATACGACCCAAGGGTCCTTTCCACGCTAACCCGAATAATGAGCGCAATATTTTAAAAACATATGGATACTGGGATTTCAATTAAGTCACAATTTATAATTCAACTTCTTTCTTTCCAACGGTTTAACAAATTACCATTTTAAATCTTTTAAACAAAAAGATTCACTTATAGATTTTTCCAATCAATTTCCATTTCAATTTGATTAACTCGTTAAATCTTTAAAACAAGATTCAACTCATAGCTTTCAAAACAATTTCATTTCGAATGGTTTAAACAAATCATCATTTTAAATCTGTTAAAGATAACAGATTCAACTCATAGCTTTCAAAAAGAATTCATTCATAACTTGGAAAACCATTTTTCAATTCAATCTTGAAATTCCTTTAATTAAACTGGAATTTCATTTCTTATCTGAAAGTTTTTATTCTTTGAAAACAAACAGATTTCGTTTTGGAAACCTGATTCATTTATACGAGTTAAAATCCTTGGGTTAAATCCAAATTCTCAAAATTTTACTTTTAAAATGGTTAACTTCATATAAACACATTTATATCATCTTTAATCCCTAGTTTCAAAACATAGGATTCAATTTCAAACTTGAATTCAAATTTTAAATCAAATTATTTATATTTTCAAAACTCGATTAAGTTATTCAAAATAACTTTTATCTTTGAAATTCTATTTCAAAAGCTTTTCACTTTAAACCCAAATTTCCAATTTCAAAATCAATTGAAATTAAAATTTCAATTTCCAAAACATCAAATTTAAATTATCTGTGACTTAACCGATTTCCACGTGAAATCCATATTTGTGTGTGTGTATACGTGTAGTCCAGGGTTTTTACACACAATAGTGCAACATCAATCATCACAGATATATCGATAAGCGGTATAATCGATAACGCTTATCTTCATTCATAGATTTATAGATAAAATAAATTTATCGATCACAAAGATTCACAATTATAATTCGATGTGGGTTTCGGATAACCAACTGGAATCCGACTCCCTATCGCATCGAAATTCAAGTGCCGTTTAACGGGTCAAGGGTTTCGTATTCACATAGTAATATATCACAGAAACAGAAATCACAAATCACGACATAAATCAGGACGTATCACAAAGCATCATATATCTGGGATATCAAACAATTCATATCATTCAACAGAATCCAAACATTCATAAGTAAGGTCACGTCTTCAATAGCCATTTATAAGTAGGATTTATTAATTGTTTAATCCTAATCAATCAAATTTATTTCTAAGTAAATTCATTACTTATGAATTAATTATCAAATTTTGATTTATTAATTTATAAAACATTTAATATACATAAATTTATTTAACACTTTAATCAATTATTCTCACTTTATCATATTTATTAAATTAACCTTTAACCCAATTCCATGATAAATTAACCCCTTAATTATTTTCATTAAGTAATTAACAATTTACAATTGATTATCTTAATTAATTAATCCAATTAATTATCAAAATTTATCACATTAATTTAATTACCTAACAATCTCTAGTCAATTATTTTCGTTTACTAATAACATTCCCTTTCATTTTTAATTAACCTCTAATTTCAACTATAAAGTAATTATCCTTAATTACTCTCCAATTTAATTACTTAATATTAATTATTCATCTTAATTAACATTTAAAAGTCTTCTTTAAACTTGAAAATCAATTTATTATTAACTACCTATCTTAATTGTTAATCAATTTGGTACTTAACTAAATGATTACTTAATTTACATATCACTTTTAATTTGTTTAAACAAATTTAATCCAAAACAAGTTACCCCAAAACCTTTCTTTTAACCATAGCCTGTTTTCTGAAACCTGGCAACAGGCCTAGCAACCCGATCCTCCTTAACAACTTCCCCGAGCCCAAAAGCGAAAATCCCGCGTTCGACTTCGAGTTTCACACTTCCCAGTTCCTTCGAGTAAACCCATAGCCTGCTACGATTCGAATTCGAGAAAAAACTACGTCTCCCCTCACTCATACTCTCGCTGATACGAAGGTCACCGCGTGCACGTGCACATCGACGTTGGCCAACTCCAGTCGCCACCACGACCACCTTCTAGTCTCTCATGGCCTCGCTGAAAGTTACGAGCACCCAGTTCGACGAAATCAACCGCCAATCGAAATATCGACCCTTGATCGAAAATCTGGAGCAACCACTCGACAAAAATCCTTTCGCCAACGACGAAATAGACCACCGGGAAACTCACCATCCATGTTAAAGACGCATCACAGCCTTCTCGCCACGTTCCCCCTCCTGCGATCGCCTGAATCGCGTCGACGACGACGTAATTCTCACGCGACTTCGACCTCCAAAATATAGACAGTTAACCCTAAATCGTTCTCGTCCTCAAATTTCTTGCATTAGATAATTTTTTTTCATTTTTTCTGGGATCCATGAGGATCAAGCAAGCTTCAAACAAAATTTTAACATCTAAAAATTCTTTGGTTACCAGAAATCGATCAAAATGTATTTCCAGTTCATTTAAAAATTGCTGATGATACACTCCATGAAAAATCACGAATTTTGTTTTAAAAATCATGTTTCTGGTTATTGATTTAATTTGCATGCTTGAATTGATAAATAACAATGTTTGAATTTTGACAAAGTTTTGAGTATTCCTGTTCTTATGCTTTCCCAGAGCAACATTTAGTTTAGTTTAATTTAAACACAATTTAAATCTTTATTCTATCCTTTAACAAACACGTATTGTTTATAGTTTAAAGACTAACTTCAATTATGATAAGAGAATATGAATTCTATTCTAAATTTTTGTTGGGAAAATTTGAACAGAGATGCACAGATAACCTCAGGTATACATACACCCATACAATCACATAATCATCTATATTTTCCAGAAAACTCATACATATACATATATATCTATAAATACCACCATACTTATTCACTGATATGCAAGCAACAGAATTTATTTTTAAATTTCAAAAGATGAGGTTACTCACATGGCAAAGAAGAATAGAGGTTGTTTGTTGAACAGGCTTTTGGAATTTGCAAATTGAAGCTTTTCCAGGCTGAAGCTTCTTTTTTTCTTGATTTCCCTTGTTTGCCTTGATTTAATTTGTTTTGGTTTGAATCTTATTTACTTCAGAT
Source organism: Allium fistulosum (assembly GCA_030737815.1). Lineage (NCBI taxonomy): Eukaryota > Viridiplantae > Streptophyta > Magnoliopsida > Asparagales > Amaryllidaceae > Allium > Allium fistulosum. The sequence continues at coordinate 516,747,857 of CM060903.1, read as the reverse complement.
TTTAACTTAGTTTGATGGAAGAAACTGAGATGAAGCTTGTTTGTTTAAAAGTGAAATTGTAGTTCACTTCAGTTTTTTTTTCTTAGTTTGAATGGACGAATCTAGGTAGGAGGTGATACATATAAAAAGAAGTTTACAGGTATAAAATATTGCTTTGTACAATAGTTTGGCAGGGATATTTTAATCTTTGCTGGCCGAAAATGAAGTTTTGGTGGCTAAAGAGATGATGGCATTTATTGTTTTGTACTTCATGTTCCTACTTATTTCTTTTCTTCTTGCCTACTCTTGCTTTAACTCGGCTGTAACATGTTTGAGAAAACATGATGGCTTCTATCCTTTATCTTATCTTTTGTTATGTTTGTTTATTTGCCTAGACTTACTTTATATTTAGAACTTTGCTTTGTCATTAAGTGTTGTTTGTATTTCCTTGCTCTCGGCTGAGATGATGATTCTTGTACATGCTTATGTCCTTCATGCATTTATCTTTTTTTTTACTTAAATTTCGTATGTACTTGCTAAGTTTCTTTATTCTTTTTCAAGTGTACAAAATAGTTTTATACTTCCTGTACAAGTATGAACATGTTTTCCCTTCTTCCTTATGTCCTACAGCCTAGCATTGTAATCAAGTATGTCTAGTTTATTTACTTTACAATGTAACAATTCTAACTTTAAGATGTTGTTTAAATTTAGTTATGTTTTACTTTATTTTCTTTATAATCTGTAAACAAGCTATTTAATTTATATTTGAGTTGAGTATATTTGTTGTTTTAAATTCGTTAATGTGTTACTTTTATTTTTATTTTATAGTTCATCTTATTATATACATCTATTTGAATTTGTCAAATTTATTTTCTATTCCTAGTTTAAATATTTATTGTTATCTTACTTTAATATTTATTATTATCATTTATTTACAGTTTAAACACAAATCAAATATATATTATATTATTTCAAATTTAGTCAGATATGTTCAAATACAGATATATATTCTCATATATACACATGTATACAATATTTTAATTTTAAAGGATTTATACATAATATATGGATTCGGGGAAACTCGCATCACTTAATCAATTTATTTCACAGTTTTATTCAAAAATTAATTTAATTATCAATTTAAATTAAATTAAAATCTAGGGTCGTTACAGCCGAAAATTCATCACCTTCTCCCCTTGATTTCTCTTAATCCACTAAATGAATTCGCACGACTCCAAAAGGAAAAGTGTAGAGCACGACGAGCTCTACACGATGTGCGGTTGGATCGAGGCGAATCACCTCGAATTCGCCAGGATCTCGCTCCAAAGTTCACTGTGTTTTGGGTTTCTCATTCTCGTTTTGCGTGTTTGCACTCACGCTAGTGATGGAAGGCGGTGCTGGAGGGGGCAGCACGTGATGGAGGCTCGACAATGCAGGCGCGAGTCGCAACCTGGGATGAGAATGCGAGCATTGACCTGGGAACGAAGCAGAGAGGTTAAGTTAATTATGTTATTAGTTAGTTAATTATGTTTATTATAAATCATTATGCTAATTGTTGAATAATTTTCTCGTATGAGGTCTGATTTGAGCGAAACGAGTTGCATTGGATTCGTATCGATGTCGTCTACGATATGGAATTGAAGTAGTATTTATTTGAAGTTGAGAAATTTTCAGTTTCAAATAAATGTGAGTGTTTTAAAATGATCATGAAATACTAAAATATCTCTGATGTTCGTTAAATTGATATCATGAAGTAATTTAATTTTATTGACTGTTGTTTGGTAGTTTAAGTGACATTTAAATTGACATATGAATTGAGCTGTTAGGAATTTTGAATTAACAGTTAAATTGAAATATGAATTAAACTGCCAGTTAAATTCCCGATTTTTGATAATTGGTTAACTATTGTGATATATTGACTTTTTGGAATGTTGATTGTGATGGATGCTATTGGTTGATATTTTGGATCATTTAAATGTTTATTTATTTTTATATATTCCTGTTATCACCCTGTAATCACCCTGTATATTACTGACTGTATATAAACTGTTATTTGAAATTATTTTGAATAAATTAAGAAATAGGTTGAAATGATATATACCTATGACACCTTGATTTGGATTGAAATGATATATATCCATCCCTGAAATTAAAATTAAAATAACCAATCACTTAGCCATAAGATAGAAAACTATATACGGACACCGAATTGGTTAAATTAAATGATTTAAATTCTTGGATTAAACTTATTCAAATGATTTTGTTTTATAAAAATAAAATTGAATTGAAATATGGAAGTTGAATTATTTTCGAACTCGAGCTTGAAATGTGAAATTAAAATTGTTAAAAGAAATTGTTTTAAAGAATTTAATTTGGAATTTGAAGTTATGATTGAAATATAACTTGAATTATAGAAATTGAATTGTTTAAAAAGGTTGAACTTTTACTTGAACTTCGAAGTTATTTAAGTAAAAGTGGTATAAATCGATATTTCAAATTTGGGCTTGGAATTGAATTATTTTAAAGATTTGAACCTTAAATTGAACAATGGAGTTTAATTTAATTTAAGTGATTTAAATCGATATTCTAAAATTGAACTTGAAATGTATATAAACTGAAATGGTTTAAATTTGAGAATTGAATTCAAACTTTAACTATTTGAATTGAATCAATGAAAATTGAAATTGAAATTAATTCGAATTGAAATTGAAATTGAGTCGATTTAAATTGGTTTGAGATTGAATATGATTTAATTTGAAAGATTTGAAATTAAATCGGTTTGATTAAAATTTGGACCTGGGTCCAGATTTGTTGAAATGGTAAGAGACGGTCTGATTTGAATCTATTTTCAAATAAATTATTTTCATATAAACAGTTTAAAATCTATCTTTGTAAATATTCAAATTATTTTAATTTTCCAAACTATTTTACTATATAAGCCAATTTCAATACTCAAACTATTTTATCAAACTATTTTAACCTTTTAAAACTATTTTCACTATTCAAACTATTTTCTAAAAATTCAAACTGCACAAAGTTGGAATTTTATATCTAAATCGTTGATTTAAATGCGAGTTAGGTTAAAGATGAAGTTATAACCTAAGTTGAAATTCGAAATGATTTTGGATGTGAAATTGAGATATTGAGGTGAAAATGACTTTCAAGAGAAAATTGACATATTTGAAGTAAATATGATATTTCTAAATGAAATGATATTTTTGAAGCAAATATGATATTTTGATATCAAGTATAAATCGATTTTGAAATGTAAAAGTACCAACCGGTGTGTAAAATGACGTTTGGTTGTTAAAGAGACCAGGGCCTCTAAATGGCATACTCTCTGCCAATATTAGAACCACTTTAACAACTGTGTATGCGGAGGAGGCTCTAGAATGAAGTGGTTGGATTTGGCGTACGCTGCTGGATTTGAAGAAAGAGAATGATGATGGATAGGCCCCGGCACTTGTACCAATTTGAAATGACTAAAGCAGGACGGCTTGACAGGGCCAATGAGGCTAGCTACCTCTAGCGGACATCCTTTCTTCGATTTTCTTCTTGGACTTGGTCCATACTATTACTTTTGATTTTGGTTTCGATTGGTGCACCTTGATTTTGGGATAACCTCCCTTTGACTCGATATGGGATGGATGGATGTGGTGGGTGGTCAAGGCTACGATGCGTTACCACCAGCCTTGCGACCCGAACTAGTAGAATCCTACCTTGGGCATTGCCTCACATGCCTTGCCATACTTTTATCCTTATACGAGACCATTACGAGTTTGGTTTAGTGTTGTCGTATCATGGTACATCCCTATCCCCCGATGTGCTACTGGGGTGTTATATGCGAACTATAACACAATGCTTAAAAACGCGTTAAGGGGGATTAATATAAAGCCTTAACGCTAAGAGAAATATTTATTTTACTGATTGGACATTACATATATATTATTCTACTATATATAGATATTTTGACGGATCCTTAAGAGATGGAAAATCCCGTAACATCTCTTGAGTTATTGCACACACGTTGTACACTGGATAGGAGGTGTGAAAGCCCGTAAACATCTCTGACATTATTATGCTCATGTTATATGTGATATTGATTTGACTCACATAAGGATATTTTAGTCCTGACTCGAGTGTATGGTTTTACTTTATGCTCGAGTCCATCCTGAGTTTTTCAGCGCGTTGAAGATTATTTTCTAGAGGACGAAGACGAAGATTGGTATATTATTATTACTAATATTATTCCCGCATCATGTTGTTCTGCTGCATTACTCAAATTTTCTGTTGTATATATAACTCTGATAAATGTTGTATAAATTATAATCAAATGTATAGTATAAACAACTTCATGAACTGTTTATTTGATTATTATATTTTGTCATTCCGCTGCGAGATTCTGTATTTGTTTTCTTCTTTTCTTATTTTCTTAATTAACCCCATTGATTATCCGTGTTTTGGATTGTTTGAGTTGGACATGTGTGGATTATTGTCGATTTAAACCTTCCAAAATGTGGGTTGTCACACTATATCTTATGTATTTTGTATCAGTTAAGTTGGGACAAGTAGTTATAACTTTTTTATGGTAGAAATTGTACTATTGTGACTCTGATGTATTATTTTGGAAATGACCATGAATTTTTTTATCTTAATTAATATATACTATTCCGTTGCATTGTGAGATTTTGTGTCGTTTAGTTTCTTCTTGTCTTATTTCTTCTTTCTTTTTTTCTTTCCCTAATGGTCCGTCTTTCCGGCACTTGGTTGCTCGGCACGTGAATACCGTGGATATATTAGTGTCAACTTCTAAGGGTCGAAAAGGTGGGACGTTACACTAACTTTTATTTATCTTTTTGTTTATTTAATCCAATTAATTGAATAACTAAGATAAAATATTCGAAATTATTACATTAACTATCCAAACCAATTTTGGAAAGTTTATAACATTTATAACATATCATATTTAAAATTGATTTTTAAATTGATAATATAATTTCTAAATTTTCAAAACGTATTTTATAAAATTAGCCCAAGGCCCAAAATCAATTTGTGCCTTTATATCAGGAATAACTATTGGCTTACTTCATCCTTTAAGTCAGGTTCATAAGCTAGGTAGGACAGAGTACTTGATTACTCAATCTCATCCTTCAACACTACCTTTCTAAACACCCTACTAAATGGGTAAACTTTAATCAGTTAGCCCTAACATTGCTAATTTATACCACACAGGCTATCAGGCATTGATACCATTAAAAGAACCAGGCCTAATTGTAGTGGGTTAAATGGGTGAAATTCAAAAATAGATCTTTGTTGGGCCTATGAAGTCTAAATGTATTTTAGATCCAATCTAAAATACTAATGAAACCTTTATTTTATTTAATTAGTTAAGTTTTTTGTTTTTATGTTGACTTTGATTCTGGAATTTTTTAAGCCCCGAAGGCCATTAATTTATAGTTGAAATAGAGATGAGGAAGGGAGAAAACGACTAGTTAATGAAATCTTTAAAGGAGGCAATAAAAGAAAATTAAAGGCGAGGAATGATTCACCTTCATTTAATTATTCTTTGTCCTTTTCAATTCAAATTGAAAACTCTTCCTTCCCCCACCCCTCCCCCTTGGTCGGGTATAACATGGGATAGAATGGAGCTTAAATTTTCCAAACCCATGTAGTATTTATTCCATTTCAATCGAATTTAAATATTTTATCGATACTTCATCTCGATATGCATACGCAGAACTTTTTTATATACGCATTAAATACTAATGGTATTTAATCAAATAAATTTATTGATTAACATTTCAAAAATATTAATTAATTTATAACTATACTAAATTAATTAAATCGTGTGGTTTATTCAGAGTTTTCATCATTTTGGTTGTGCGATTCAAAAGTATAAATTAAATCAGTGATGAATATTTAACAATTTGAACATTAATGTTCATACGTCACCTTAGCTAGTGGTGTGACATTTGCATGAATTTACCGCTTACACATTTTTTTGGTAAAATTCAATTTTACTTATTATAAGCGGTACTCGATAGTAGCAATTATTTACACCCATTTTCTTTTTTAACACTATATCACATTGGGACTTATGGATTTTGGTTTTGGTCAAAATTCTAACTTCATCCACATCCAACTTTGTTTGTCCAAACGCAAAGCTCTTTGTTCATGTAACGACCCGTATTTTTACGGATCGACAAGTTCGACAGAATTTGGAATTTTAGAGTTTTTGAGCCATTTCAGATTTTAGGCGAAAATGGCTAAGTCCTGAGTCGTGAACGACTCAGTGTAGGTCGTGAGTCGTATACGACTTTGGGGATAGGAGCGACTCATGGATTTGGCTAGTTAAGGTGATGAGTCGTATCCCAGTTGTCTGATGAGTCGTATCCGAGTTATCTGATGAGTCGTATCCGAGTTATCTGATGAGTCGTATCCGAGTTAAGGTGATGAGTCGTATCCCAGTTGTCTGATGAGTCGTATCCGAGTCAAGGTGATGAGTCGTACCCAAGTTATCTGATGAGTCGTATCCTAGTTATCTGATGAGTTGTCTGACCAGTTGAGTCGTAACCCCAGCTATTTGTTAAGTCGTGACCGACTCAGTAGTTGGCTGCTAGGATATAAGTCGTAGGATAGTGGAATTTGATAAGTCGTAGACGACTTAGTAGTTGAGTCGTATATCCAGTTAAGTCGTAGACGAGTATCCCAGTAGCCTAGCTAAGTCGTGGGGTTGATAAGTCGTAGCCGAGTTAACTGTTAAGTCGTAAGGGATCTGGGTTGTTGAGTCGTAGGCACACGCTATGAGTCGTAACCGACATAGGAGATGGCTGTTTTGTCATGAGTCGTAGGCAGATGTGTGTTAAGTCGCTAAGGGTAGTCTGGTTAGATCGTAGAAGCCAGAAGTCGTTGAGTCGTAGGGCTTTGAGCCGTGAGTCGTAAACGACTCATGGAGGCAGACGAGATAGGGATTTCAGCTATAAATAGGAGAGTTTCTCTTCATTTTTGGGATCCGGATTTTGAAGCGACGAAGTGCTGCCATTTTGAGAGCTCGACTTCTACACTTCTTCACTTCTTTTCTCCACTCTAATCTAGTGCTTCCTTCCATCCAAATCCAAGATCAAGATTGAAGATTCAAGAGCTAAAGTTGAATATCTTCATCTTTTCAAGAGAGATTTCTTCGTTTGAAGCGGATTCGTGATAGATCAAGCTTCATCCTTCGCTGTCCAGATCTGAAGCGTTTTGATTTGAGGTTGTTTAGGTGATTTGGTGAGTGGTGATTATCTCTCACACGGATCCACAGGAGTATATCGGATTGTTGGCTCGATTTGGTGTTAAAATAGTGATTTCCATGCATTTTCTTCATCCTAAGTGTAGATCCATATAGATCCATTGTTCATGATGATGTTACATCCATTTTATTATATGTTAACCTATGCAAGTTCATTCATCGAGTTTGTAGAGATATAATCCATGTTTTCATGCTTATTGGACTTTCAACTCTTTAATTACGAAAATGCCATTATTGTTATAATTGTCCACTTAGATCATATTTGAATGCTTGATTGCTTGGATTGATGTTTGATTTGATTGCTTGTTATGAACTTGATGATTGATGATTAGATTTAGATCGAAGATGATTCAAAAGCTAAGGGAAAGGCTCTTGAATTGGGAAAGCTGCTAGTGGCATATGTAGCGGGATGATGAAGCTCTTATGCATAGATTTGATGATGTGATGTTGAGATGAGGCTTTGCGAGGATGTAATGAAGCGAGGTATCATATGATGAAGACTTGGTCTAATCCAGACGGGATCATTCCAAGCATGTTGATAACTCGGTGATATGATTCGAGTTGAGGATAATGAATGGATATGAGAATAGTCGTCGAGGAGGATGACTAGGAGGCTTGGATAGCATCGTTGTTGAAGGTTCTAGCATGCTCTAAGCAAGAGTACGTTTGGGCAGATTCGATAGTCCCAACGGCCGACTGTTGATGGTCGAGTACTCTGGGCAGATTCGATAGTCCTAGGCACGGGCTGCGACGACGTGCGGGAGTTATGTCTAGAACCGGGGTTTCCATTAGCCCTTGACGGACGGCTGAAAGAATGTGCCGGTCATTCAATTAACGGTGATATCGAAGCAATGATAACAGTGATAGCCAGAGTCATGGATGTTTGGTTGTATCGTCATTCGGACTCAAGAGCGGTATTTTCTGGGTGCTTATCTGATTTAGGCCTTGGTACTTGGAAAACATCGCCCTTGACTCGAGTGATAGTAGCTTTACTTTAAATTGTATGCTCTGCTATGTTTGCTTCTGCTTAGTGTGTGTCTGGGGGCTATCACTATAGAATGAGGTTGGAGTGGGAGGGTTGTATTCCTATTCCTTTTCCTTTATGCTCTTTTGGTATGTTGTTAGTTAATTTACTGCTCACTAAGACTGTTGTCTGACTCAAGGCTTTATGTTTTAATTCTTATTGCCTTGGGCTGTTCGTCCATTTTGGGACGGGCAGACTAGGTAGCAGGTGACAGGTGCTGTTCTCTTCCCACGATGCGGATATCGAAGACGAGCTTGAGGGTTGCATATTATCTTCTTATTATATGTACTGGATATTCCGCTGTTATGTTTTCTCTGAGAGATATGTAGTGAGGCTTGATGTATTGACTATGTGGATGCTTGTATTCAACTATTATGAAGTTTTATATGAATGTCATTTTGTTCTGTAAAGCTTCACTATACATATGTTCTATTGTATTTTATCCATGCGTTGTGAGTAATACGATAGATTCTGTTGTGTATAATTTACCTTGACAATCGTCCATGGTCGCCTGGCACACTTTACAGCGCATTCTCTCTAGATTCGGTGCAGGGGTCATGGGCGGTCGTCACATTTGGTATCAGAGCATTGGTTAATCGATTTTACCCAACGCTCGCCGTCGTAACTACGTATGAGAGACGTAATTGTATTTTGATGGATGATTACTATATAATATAGTAGCTTAGTTGAGTTTGAGTCCTTTATGCAGTTGTTTCTCTAGATGTTCTAATCATTCCTTTTTATAGATATTGAGAATGAGTCGAAGAGGGAGACCAGCTGCTAGGGAAGGCCGTGCTACTGAAGAGACTGCTGATTATGCAGCCATGTTCGAAGCTATGATGACTTCGATCATGAGAAGGATACCAGTTCCAGGGGCAGCAGTGGATGTTGGAGTTCAAGTTCAAACTCCAAAACCGGTGGATTTTGCTAAGTTGTGTAAGGACTACACTGCTCTTGGAGGGAAGGTTTTCTTGGGAACAGAACCAACTATCGAAGTCCAGAGATGGATAGATGCTTGTAGAAGGATCTTTGGTGATTTGGAAATTGATGATGCAACTAAGAGGAAGTTGTCATCGAGACAGCTTCAAGGGAGAGCTTCTGATTGGTGGAACTCTATTACCATCACTACTCCGGAAGAAGAGATTTCTTGGGAGCAATTCCAAGTCAGATTTGAAGCTAAGTTCATTTCTACAGCTCAGAAGTCTGTTCTGTTCAAGAGGTTTGTGGAGCTCAAGCAAGGTGGAAGATCAGTTCTTGAGTATGTTTTTGAGTTTGAAGCTTTGTCCAAGTATGCCCGGTCATATATTGAGTCTGCATATCAGAAGAATGAGAAGTTTGTGACAGGCTTGGACAGTTATCTGGGGAGACAGTTGGTGGATCATTTGGACGATTCATTTGAGAAGCTTGTGGAGAAAGCTCTTAGGCATGAGAGTCTGTTTCCTAAGGAAGGACCTGTTGTTGCTGTTACCAAGGGAGAGTCTAAACCACAGCAGGGTGGAAATCAGAAGAGGAAGCAGCAGCAGCAGAAGGGTAAGGATGGCCAGAAGAAGCCGAAAGGCGAGGTGACTTGCTACAATTGTCAGCAGAAGGGCCATTTCTCTAAGGATTGTAAGAATCCGAAGGTGCCAATGAAGTGTCACAACTGTGACAAGCCAGGGCATTTCAGGAAGAATTGTCCAGAACCGAGGAGGGACAAGCAGATTGTGCAGGCTTATGCTTTGGGAGCTGTTCCGTCGTCTTCGAAAACTCCTACTGCTGAAGAGAAAGGAAAGAGTGTGGTTGTTCAAGGTACTCTTTTCCTATGTGGTGTTCCAGTTAGAGTTTTGTTTGATACTGGAGCGTCGCATTCGTTTGTTTGTAACGAACTCGTAGGCCGGTTAGATTTGAAGCCGGATATTGTTGATAGGCCATTGGTTGTGACTAATCCAGTTGGGGGTTCGTCTTGTTTATGTATGTTATGCCGTGGTCTAGTTGTGTCGAGTCATGGTTGCTCTTTTGTTTGTGATTGCTTTGTTCTGAACTTTACGGGGTTCGGAATTATATTGGGTATGGACTGGCTTAGGAAGTATGCGGCTAAGGTTGATTGTGAGAGGCTGGAGGTGACAGTCGAGAATGTGGAGGGGCGAAAAGTTGTGATACGATGTAAGCATGAGGAAGGCGTCTTCATGAGCTTCATGTATTCGCTAGTTGTTCCATGGGATGGACTGTCTTTAGTGCCAATCGCAAATGGATTCGAGGATGTCTTTGACGAGGTCAAAGGTTGCCGCCGCATAGAGAGATCGAGTTTCGTATAGATCTAGTTGAAGGAGCCAGACCTGTTGTGATGCCTCTTAGGCGGATGGCGCCTAGGGAACAGCAGGAGTTGAGGGTGCAAGTTGATGACCTTTTACAGAAAGGATTCATTCGACGTAGTGTGTCCGAGTGGGGTGCACCAGTTGTGTTTGCAACCAAGGCAGATGGGTCGTTGAGATTGTGCGTCGATTATCGTGAGCTGAATAAGGTGACTAAGAAGAACAAGTATCCATTGCCGAGAATAGATGACTTGTTTGATCAGCTTCACGAAGCTAAGTTGTTTTCTCAGATGGATTTGGCAACGGGATTTCACCAATTGAGAGTGGCTAAGGATAGTGTGCCGAAGACTGCTTTTAGGACACCATCCGGTTTCTTTGAGTGGCTGGTAATGCCGTTTGGATTGACTAACGCGCCAGCATATTTTGTGGATCTTATGAACAGAGTGTTCAGAGATCAGTTAAACAAGTTCGTACTTGTGTTCATGGATGATATCCTGATTTATTCCAGAACGGAGGAAGAGCACAAGACGCACTTGCGTATGGTTTTGGAAATCTTGCGGAAACATCAGCTGAAGGCTAAGTTTTCGAAGTGTCACTTCTGGAAGAGTGAAGTGAGGTTCTTAGGCCATGTGATTTCTGGAAATGGAATAGCGGTTGATCCCGCTAAGGTGGCAGCAATCCAGGATTGGGTTAGACCTAAAAATGCATCTGATGTGAGAAGTTTTCTTGGATTAGCAGGATATTATCGACGGTTTATCAAAGACTTCTCCAAGATAGCTGCACCATTAACAGGATTGACGAAGAAGAACCAAGTGTTCAGTTGGGATGCTAAGTGTGAGCAAGCTTTCAGAATCCTGAAAGAGAGATTGACGAGTGCTCCTGTTTTGACTATTCCTAGTGGGAATGATGAGATGGTGGTTTACACCGACGCATGTGGTACTGGACTTGGAGCAGTGCTGATGCAGAAGGATAAAGCTGTTGCGTATTCCAGTCGACAACTGAAGCCGCATGAAAGGAATTACCCAACTCACGATTTGGAATTAGCGGCGATTGTATTTGCTCTGAAGATGTGGAGGCATTATCTGTTGGGAGTTCGATTCGAGTTGTTTACGGATCACAAGTCGTTGAAGTATCTTTTCTCCCAAAAGGATTTGAATCTTCGGCAGCAACGTTGGCTAGAGTTTTTGGCATCATATGATTTTGGTATAGCTTATACTCTGGGAAAAGGTAACGCAGTGGCAGATGCGTTAAGTCGAAGACATGCAGGATTGGGAGCCATGTTTTCTGAATGGAAGAATCTCGAGTATTTAGCTGGATTTGACTTCAGGCCTAGATGCGAATTGGAACCTGAGATGTTGGCAAACTTATCAATAAGACCCACTCTTATGGAAAGGATTGGTGAGAGCCAAAAGCGAGATGATAAGCTTGTCAAAATTATCCGTGAATTGGAATCTGGATTGAATCCAGAGAAGGATAAAGGATTCGAGGTCGATCGAGAGGGTTGGCTTCGGAAGCAAGGACGACTAGTTGTTCCCGATATAGGTGAATTGAGGAGTGAAGTTCTGAAGGAAAGTCATCACTCGAAGTTGACAATTCATCCAGGTGGAAATAAGATGTATCGGGATATGAAGAGAACCTACTACTGGGAAGGTATGAAGAAGGATGTTGGAAATTTTCTTTCCAAATGTATGAACTGCCAGTTGGTAAAAGCCGAACAGAAGAAGCCAAGTGGATTGCTTCAGCCATTAGAAGTTCCTACATGGAAGTGGGAACAAGTGTCGATGGATTGCCTAGAACCAGAACGGGAAATGAAGGGATTTGGGTCATTGTGGATCGTCTGACTAAGAGTGCACGATTCATTCCTGTTCGATCGACTAGGACTGCATCAAAGTTGGCTGAGTTGTATGTTAAGTGGATAGTTCGATTCCATGGTATTCCGAAGAGTATAGTGAGCGATCGAGATCCATTGTTCACTAGTTGATTTTGGAAGAGCTTCCAGGAAGTTTTGGGAACCGAGTTGTGTTTGAGTACAGCTTATCACCCTCAAACAGATGGTCAGACCGAGAGAGTCAACCGAGTTTTGGAAGATCTTCTCATAGCATGTGTATTGGACTTCGGAGGATCATGGGAAGATCACCTTCATTTGGTGGAGTTTGCGTACAACAACAGTTACCAGTCAAGCATTGGTATGGCACCGTATGAGGCATTGTATGGAAGACCGTGTAACTCTCCAACATGTTGGTTGGAAACTGGAGGAAAGCTGATGCTTGGGCCGGAGATGATTCATCAGACTTCAGATTGTATGGAGATCATTCGGCAACGAATGAAGGCAGCCCAAGACCGTCAAAAGAGTTATGCTGATAAGCGTCGAAAGGATTTGGAATTCGACGCAGGAGATATGGTTTTTGTGAAGATTTCTCCACTAAAGAATGTTATTCGATTCGGGAAGAAAGGAAAATTGACTCCGAGATTTGTTGGACCATTCCCGATCATCGAGCGAATTGGAAAGCTCGCCTATAGGTTGGAGTTACCTGAGAAGATGTCGGGTGTGCACAATGTTTTTCATGTATCATATCTACGGAAGTATGTGCACGACTCGAATACAGTGGTTTCTGCTGATAGCTGTGAAGACTTCGAAGTTGATCCAGTCGATAGAAGACCTCGTAAGCCGCTTCGTGTTGTTGAAACCGACACGAAACAGCTTAGGAGGAAGGTAGTTAAGTTGCTCAAGATACAATGGAGTGACGATGATAACGACTGTACGTGGGAGGTGGAAGAGAGGATGAAGGCAGCTCATCCTGAACTCTTCAAGGTATGGCCCTAAGGTGTCGTATCATCTAACAACATTGTAACTTGTTCTAAGTCTTAGAATTCTGTACGCTAAGCTAGAATTGGATGCATGGTTTGCTGATTGTTATGGTTGGTAGGCGTACAGAATAGTCTTCGATTGCTTTGTTTGTTTGGAATTTCGGGGGCGAAATTCCTAAGGGGGAGAGAATGTAACGACCCGTATTTTTACGGATCGACAAGTTCGACAGAATTTGGAATTTTAGAGTTTTTGAGCCATTTCAGATTTTAGGCGAAAATGGCTAAGTCCTGAGTCGTGAACGACTCAGTGTAGGTCGTGAGTCGTATACGACTTTGGGGATAGGAGCGACTCAGGGATTTGGCTAGTTAAGGTGATGAGTCGTATCCCAGTTGTCTGATGAGTCGTATCCGAGTTATCTGATGAGTCGTATCCGAGTTATCTGATGAGTCGTATCCGAGTTATCTGATGAGTCGTATCCGAGTTAAGGTGGTGAGTCGTATCCCAGTTGTCTGATGAGTCGTATCCGAGTTATCTGATGAGTCGTATCCGAGTTAAGGTGATGAGTCGTATCCCAGTTGTCTGATGAGTCGTATCCGAGTCAAGGTGATGAGTCGTACCCAAGTTATCTGATGAGTCGTATCCTGGTTATCTGATGAGTCGTCTGACCAGTTGAGTCGTAACCCCAGCTATTTGTTAAGTCGTGACCGACTCAGTAGTTTGCTGCTAGGTTATAAGTCGTAGGATAGTGGAATTTGATAAGTCGTAGACGACTTAGTAGTTGAGTCGTATATCCAGTTAAGTTGTAGACGAGTATCCCAGTAGCCTAGCTAAGTCGTGGGGTTGATAAGTCGTAGCCGAGTTAACTGTTAAGTCGTAAGGGATCTGGGTTGTTGAGTCGTAGGCACACGCTATGAGTCGTAACCGACATAGGAGATGGCTGTTTTGTCATGAGTCGTAGGCAGATGTGTGTTAAGTCGCTAAGGGTAGTCTGGTTAGATCGTAGAAGCCAGAAGTCGTTGAGTCGTAGGGCTTTGAGTCGTGAGTCGTAAACGACTCATGGAGGCAGACGAGATAGGGATTTCAGCTATAAATAGGAGAGTTTCTCTTCATTTTTGGGATCCGGATTTTGAAGCGACGAAGTGCTGCCATTTTGAGAGCTCGACTTCTACACTTCTTCACTTCTTTTCTCCACTCTAATCTAGTGCTTCCTTCCATCCAAATCCAAGATCAAGATTGAAGATTCAAGAGCTAAAGTTGAATATCTTCATCTTTTCAAGAGAGATTTCTTCGTTTGAAGCGGATTCGTGATAGATCAAGCTTCATCCTTCGCTGTCCAGATCTGAAGCGTTTTGATTTGAGGTTGTTTAGGTGATTTGGTGAGTGGTGATTATCTCTCACACGGATCCACAGGAGTATATCGGATTGTTGGCTCGATTTGGTGTTAAAATAGTGATTTCCATGCATTTTCTTCATCCTAAGTGTAGATCCATATAGATCCATTGTTCATGATGATGTTACATCCATTTTATTATATGTTAACCTATGCAAGTTCATTCATCGAGTTTGTAGAGATATAATCCATGTTTTCATGCTTATTGGACTTTCAACTCTTTAATTACGAAAATGCCATTATTGTTATAATTGTCCACTTAGATCATATTTGAATGCTTGATTGCTTGGATTGATGTTTGATTTGATTGCTTGTTATGAACGTGATGATTGATGATTAGATTTAGATCGAAGATGATTCAAAAGCTAAGGGAAAGGCTCTTGAATTGGGAAAGCTGCTAGTGGCATATGTAGCGGGATGATGAAGCTCTTATGCATAGATTTGATGATGTGATGTAGAGATGAGGCTTTGCGAGGATGTAATGAAGCGAGGTATCATATGATGAAGACTTGGTCTAATCCAGACGGGATCATTCCAAGCATGTTGATAACTCGGTGATATGATTCGAGTTGAGGATAATGAATGGATATGAGAATAGTCGTCGAGGAGGATGACTAGGAGGCTTGGATAGCATCGTTGTTGAAGGTTCTAGCATGCTCTAAGCAAGAGTACGTTTGGGCAGATTCGATAGTCCCAACGGCCGACTGTTGATGGTCGAGTACTCTGGGCAGATTCGATAGTCCTAGGCACGGGCTGCAACGACGTGCGGGAGTTATGTCTAGAACCGGGGTTTCCATTAGCCCTTGACGGACGGCTGAAAGAATGTGCCGGTCATTCAATTAACGGTGATATCGAAGCAATGATAACAGTGATAGCCAGAGTCATGGATGTTTGGTTGTATCGTCATTCGGACTCAAGAGCGGTATTTTTTGGGTGCTTATCTGATTTAGGCCTTGGTACTTGGAAAACATCGCCCTTGACTCGAGTGATAGTAGCTTTACTTTAAATTGTATGCTCTGCTATGTTTGCTTCTGCTTAGTGTGTGTCTGGGGGCTATCACTGTAGAATGAGGTTGGAGTGGGAGGGTTGTATTCCTATTCCTTTTCCTTTATGCTCTTTTGGTATGTTGTTAGTTAATTTACTGCTCACTAAGACTGTTGTCTGACTCAAGGCTTTATGTTTTAATTCTTATTGCCTTGGGCTGTTCGTCCATTTTGGGACGGGCAGACTAGGTAGCAGGTGACAGGTGCTGTTCTCTTCCCACGATGCGGATATCGAAGACGAGCTTGAGGGTTGCATATTATCTTCTTATTATATGTACTGGATATTCCGCTGTTATGTTTTCTCTGAGAGATATGTAGTGAGGCTTGATGTATTGACTATGTGGATGCTTGTATTCAACTATTATGAAGTTTTATATGAATGTCATTTTGTTCTGTAAAGCTTCACTATACATATGTTCTATTGTATTTTATCCATGCGCTGTGAGTAAAACGATAGATTCTGTTGTGTATAATTTACCTTGACAATCGTCCATGGTCGCCTGGCACACTTTACAGCGCATTCTCTCTAGATTCGGTGCAGGGGTCATGGGCGGTCGTCACAGTTCAATAATAACAATTACTATTAACCGTACTGCTTTGGCCAAAGACTTAGACTTTGAGTTGACTATAGTTAACCATGATACTAACCCTATATAACCGAGGAAACGAATTCTCTATTGAACATTATTTTACTTCTAATGCTTCAACTCAGACCCAATTATATTCGTTCAATGGATGTCATGCGATGATTTAACTATAATTTTAATGAACCGATATTTTTAACCATTCGCATCCGCACATGTCGGACTTGAATTGCTCAAAATACCGCGTTGTAAATAAAATTTGGCAAATCTCAGAATATACAGTAAATAAATATAATCACAGATCACAGACACAGAGTAAAATAATGCAGCGGAAGTAAAAGAAATAGTAGTTCATGAAGCTACTATGTAAATATATCAAAGTTAAATAAGATACAACAGAAGAAATAAAGTACAACAGAAGTCTCAATATGATAACCAAGTACAAGCTGAATAGAACAATAGAACTAAGATAGATAGGACAAGACAAGCAGATAATCTCCAGCGATTCAAATCTCCAATAGAGTGGAAATCCAAATCTGTGAATAACTCAAGCTGACCCGAGCGTAAAGCAAAACACAAAACACTCGAGTTAGGACAATATATACTTATATAATCTAAAATAACTCAAGTGAACTGTAATAAGGTACAAGTAACTTAAAGAATGCTTGGGATCGCCCATTTTTTAAGGATCCGTTAAACTATCTACTATGTAGTAATATTCGCTATTATAATAATGTGTAATATAAAATAAACATGCTTTTTAATAGCGTCAAGGGGTTACCCATATAGCCCTTAACACGTAATAGTCCCAGTAGTCTATCCAGTA
Source organism: Allium fistulosum (assembly GCA_030737815.1). Classification (NCBI taxonomy): domain Eukaryota; kingdom Viridiplantae; phylum Streptophyta; class Magnoliopsida; order Asparagales; family Amaryllidaceae; genus Allium; species Allium fistulosum. The sequence continues at coordinate 516,730,620 of CM060903.1, read as the reverse complement.
TTAGCATACTCCCAAAATGGGGGCTATCCTCGATACTCCACAGGCTACGGGAGAAATTCAAACTCATAGTAAAGCTCGATATGGTAGGTGACACGGCACAACTAGGCAATGCCAGGGTAGATATACCAATTACGCATCCGGACTGGTGGTGATGCATAGCAGCCACTACCGCCCACCTCGAACAACACTCCCAAATCAAGGGTGCGCACCAAATCAATCACAAGTAATAGAATGGTATCGAAGAAGTGTGTCCGATCAGAGGTGCTACCTCCTTGGTCCGTCAATCGCTCCTGTTTTAGCCACCTTATGCCAACTCACAGGAGTTGGGTCCACGTATATACCTTAGGATCGTCGCCACCATCCTACTTCATTCTGGAAACTCCACCGCGTACACAGTTGTCAAAGTGGTTTTCGGTATCGACAGAGAGTATGTCCATATCCGATCCCGATCTCTTTAACAACCAATCGTTATTATAACCCGTGGTTATAAATTTAAAAACAGTATTTTATACTTCAAAATAGAATATCATTTCAAATCCAAATCTTTATCAAAATAAAGATTAAATCAATTCCAAACCATTTCAATATATTTAAAATATCATATCATTTCAAAACCTCATTTCTAATCATTTCAATATATCAAAATATCATATCTTTCCAAAACTTCATTTCAAATCATTTTAATATATCAAAATATCATATCCTTTCAAAACTTCATTTCAAATCATTTTAATATATCAAAATATCATATCTTTCCAAAACTTCATTTCAAATCATTTTAATATATCAAAATATCATATCCTTTCAAAAATTCATTTCAAATCATTTTAATATATCAAAACATCATATCCTTTCAAAACTTCATTTCAAATCATTTTAATATATCAAAACTTCATATCCTTTCAAAACTTCATTTCAAATCATTTTAATATATCAAAACATCATATCCTTTCAAAACTTCATTTCCAATCATTTTAATATATCAAAATATCATATCCTTTCAAACTTCATTTCAAATCATTTTAATATATCAAAATATCATATCTTTCCAAAACTTCATTTCAAATCATTTTAATATATCAAAATATCATATCTTTCCAAAACTTCATTTCAAAGATAGTTTATACCTCGAAACCAAACCATTTTATTTCAAAGATTTATTCATTTCAGACCTAATATCATTTCTATTTCAACCATATATTCACTCTCAAAATAGTTTATACATTCAAAGTTATAACTCTTTAGAAATTAAAATATTTGAAATCATCCTTTAATTCTTTACAATTACCAATTTATTAAATCAAAACCAAATTTCAATTTAATTCAACTCAAACCATCAGTTCCAATTCAATTTCAGTTTACCAACAAACCATATCAAATCTTATCAATTTCAAATATGGATTTAATCCACAAAATAAAATATTCAATCCTTAGTATATTTCAAAGCTTAAATATTCCACATTTCAAAATATCATTCATTTTATTTAAATTTAAATACCATTTAAATCTCATCTTTCAAGATAGTTATATTTCAAATCCACCTTTACATTTAAATCATTTAAAGTCAATTCATCATATTTAATAATTAAATATTTAATTTCCAAAATTTAATCTTTTTCAAAGAACATTTATTCATTTGAATTTATTAAACAAAGAAAATTCAACTTTCGCAGCACTTAGAAAATGCAACGAAATGTTATGTTTAAAAACAGTTCATTAACAAAAGACGGCATTTAAAATGCTGTAATATATTAATTTAGTTTCAATTAAAATTTTAGTTAAATTTAACAACTATAGCACTAACAAAGTGCTATAATAACCCTTAGTTCAAATTTTGCTATTTGGTTCATTTAAAACAACTACAGCATTTTCCAATGCTGTAATATCTTTACATTACATTTCAAAGATGCTGTCAAATCAAATTCAGAGTTTTAATTTACAATTTCACACATAATTAACTTTTAATATAAATCATTTTAACTTATAAAATCATATATTTTCACATTTAAAAACAATCATTTAAATACCTTTATTTCTATGATTTTATAAAGTCAAATTTGCATACAAAAATCAAATTAATAACAATTAAATTTTCATTTCTTTAATTAAATTTTTAACTTAACAAATAAGTTTAAATTTCCAAATATAACTTATTTCCATTTATTTTACTTAATTAAAATCTCACTTTTAACAAAATTTACAATTTCCCAATTTAAGTTATATTTCAAAAAAATTCAACTTAAACATTCATTTATTTCATATTTTACTTTATACAAAATCATTAACATTTTTTAAAAAATTATTATTACTTAATAAAAAATCATTAAATTCATCTTTTAAATCAAATTTGTCATATTTTCATACTTTACATAAACTCCATTTATAAACAAAATCATAAATTTCAAAATTAACTTATATTTCAAATTCTACTTCACCATTTACTTAATTTACTTATTTAATTTGTAGAAAATCACTAATATTTTATAGAAATCATTTTAATAAAATTTAAATCAAAATATCATAATATTTACATTTTAAAAATATTTTAAAATTTTCAGAAAAATATATAAACCACGGGTCTGTATATAATTTTCTAGCCTAGGTCAAGTGATACGGATATATATCATTTCAATCCGTAATTTACAAAGAAAAACCGGATTCTATCATTTCAAACCCGCAATCCCAAGTTAAATAAAATAAATAAAAACCGTTCAGGCCTATCATTTCAGCCCATAACGATTTTTCCATATTCTAAAGTCCGTTCGGGTATGTATCGTTTCAACCCATAGTGATTTCTAATCTACAGGGAACTTGCAGGGTGATAAACTGATATAAATAATAGAATAGCATTATATAACAGTAACTGATTATATAACATGAGTAATAACAGGGGTGAGCATTACACAAAATCTGTTGAGAATTACTTACTTATATAAACTGGTTATATAAGTACACATTGTCTGGTGAGAATTACTCACTTGTTTAAGCTGGAGATGACGACCAAAACACACAACACAGAATCTTCGAAGGCACGACAACACGAATATGATTTGAGTGAGAGAGCCAAAGATGAATCTCCTTGGATACATTCAACAAAACAAGTATAACAACACATAAGTTTCAACACAAGATACCATTAAACAATGCTAGAATTGGATGCATAAAACAAAGCCAAAGTGTTTGCACTTTCTTTCTACCGTCTATGCTTCAGCTATGATCTGAAATGGCACGGGTACAGCAAGGTTTTAGATCAGGTTTGGGTTCCTAAAGGTCGGCCATAGCATGGGAAAATGATGGAGCAAAGGTTGTGATGCATGAAACTACAAGTACAAGGCAACAAACAAGGTTTCTATGCAACTACAAGCCACGGCCAAGGCAAGTATGGGCACGGCCAAAGAAGAGAAGTCGGCCAAACTAATTGATGTATTGATTGAAAATGAAATGGTGGAATACAAAAGGACTTAGGCAAATAAAAGATCTCAAAACTCTTGAAATTTCTCTAATTTCTTTTGAAATTTTAAAAACATATAAAATACTGATAAATAAGGATAAAAACTCAGAAATGAAAATAAAATGCAAAAATAAATAAATAAATTTTAATTAAATATAATTTAAATTAAGAAAATAGGTTAAAATGCAAACTAGGCTTTAAAAATTAGAAATAAATTCAATAAGCTTAAGAAAATTTTTATAATCACTTTAAAAATATTTAAAAGTCAAAATATATATTATATAACCTAAATATACAAATTAGAGTAAGATATATCAAATAAAATGTCATTTATATAAATTAAAAATAAAGAAAATTGTTAAATAACTCAATATACACACAATATTGAAAACAATATAACTTTCACAATTTAAATCCGTTTTCAATGAAACAAAAAGCAGTGTTCATGTTACTAAATCTATTTTCATAATAAAAGATAAAATTCAAGAATTTAAATATTTAAATTTAAAATTTAAAAGTCAAAGTTTGACCAGAAATCCACTTTTGAGGAAAATATTCAATTTATACAAATTCAAAATTATAATTCACATAATACTCAAAATTTATATTAAAAATGAAATGTTGGAAATAAAACAAGTTTTAAAAATAATTTCAAAATAAAATAAAGTCAAATCTTAAAATATATGCAAAAATCTAGGGTTGTTACACTCTCCCCCACTCAAAACTTTTCATCCCCGAAAAGGAATGAGGTATGAAATCACAAGAAAAAGATAGAGTGAAATAAGATTAAGACAAGATGACAAGAAGATTAGAGTTATTCCTGATAACTGTTGTTATAGGTCATTTTAACAAGGTGGAGATGGTCTTCCCAAGATTCTCCGAAATCGAGGACACAAGCATGAAAAAAAATCCTCTAGAATCCGATTCACTCTTTCCGCCTGACCGGCGGTCTATGGATGGAAAGCAGTGCTCAGATTCAAAATGGGTACCAAAGATTATAAAGATTATAGAAAGATTTCTAAACAGAAAGAGTATAGAAAGATGTCTATACCAGTCTGTAGCAAGATAAGGAAAAATAAGGACAACTAACAGACAGTTTGAAAACAAAATAAGATAATAAGTTTGAAACCATGGAAATTTCAACTTAAATAGATAATTAATTTTACACAAGTTAAATAAATCTTAATTATCTCTAATTTCATTACCTTATCATCCAATTTTCTTAAACCAACAATTTCAAAAATCATGGATTTGCAAATTTATTATTTATACTCATAATGTACATAATAAATTTAATTCCTCTTTATTCCTAATTAAAATTAAATCTGTCCCTCTCAATATTTTTATCACCTATGTTAAATATACTTACACTTATTATAAATGTTTTAAATTTATTCTTAATTCCTTTAACATCATTTATATTGTAAATTATTCAATTAACCCTTTTATTCAATTTACCTCTGTTAATCTTTTTATAACAAAAATTTAAGTGTATAACATTTATTATAACCACTCAAATTTTATTTATAAATTTTTTTTATATTGTATATTATCCAATTACATTGTTAACTTCTTAAAATTACGGTAAGTTATATTTGAATGTAATTGAGTATTATACAAATAAAACTTTCAAATTCAATTATCTCAAGTTTGAATCATTTATTCAAAAATTTGATTTTCTTTTTATAATTGCAATTATTCTTTAAGATAAATTGTAAGAATTAAATTTCCAATTCCTTTCAACCCATTTAGAGATAAATAAATATATGTATCCAATTTGTCAAATCAAATTTAAATCATATATCTATATATATAATATAAATCAAGTCATATTTTAGAAATTCAAATTAAATTTCCCAAAACAACACTGTAGCAGTACTACATAATGGTCTCTTCACTTCGAAACTCGAAAATGAAAGTCGATGATGCCGTGGTCATCACCGAAGTTATTTTCCAGTGACAAAGAGAAAAGCACTAAAATTTTAAAACTTTAAAATTATTTGGAAACAAATTTCTATTCAAAAATACTTTAAATAATATATCCTTTTAAAACTTTAAACACAAGGTTTGAAACCATCGGAAATTAAATTCTCAAATTCTTGATTTAAATTATTTTCAGTTCCCAAATCAAATTTATAAACAACTATTTATAAATTCATTTATAGAATGATAAATCAAGTATTATCATTTCAAATAATCAATTTAAATCGATTTATTAAGTTCCATAATATTTACTTATATCAAAATTCATTTCATTAACCAAATTTTAAAATAATATTGTGTCAGTTTGTTCTGTCAAAGCGTTTTAGAAATCCTATCGATAGCATTGATCAGACGAATCAATCGGAAGCCCAAATCAACTTCAATAACTCAAACAACATAATATATAAAACAAACATAGATTTACAAGTACAATTCAAAATGTTTGGAGATATTTTTGGAAACAAAGACAAGATGATTAATTAACAAAATATGAAGATGGATAAGCTTAGATAAATCGCGGGCAACCTTAACTGGGTCAACCGTGACTTAATGAATAAGATCAAATGTGGATTTTTTTCTGGGGTAAATCTACATCCGATCTTAAGAGATAGAGTTTGGAATAACAAAAGATATTAGCATCTTGATTGGGCGAATTCTCACCATCGAACACCTGCCGAACCAACCTGCTTCGCATGCAACACCGAACCAACAACTCACTCACTACTTAACGCCGAACCAATCCACTTCCCACCTCACTGCCGAATCAGCCTCAAACCAACGAAGCCACCGAACCATATCATCCAAGCCCCACCGAACCACTCATCTCCAACCTTTGCCGAACCAAGCTTCACCGGACCACTCACCTCCAACCTCTGCCGAACCAACCAGCCTCCAAGCTTCACCGGACCACTCACCTCCAACCTCTGCCGAACCAAGCTTCACCGGACCACTCATCTCCTACCACCGAACCAAAGTACACCAATCCACTCATCTCCTACCACCGAACCAAAGGAAACCGGACCAAATCCACCAGGCCAGATTACGTCAGCCCAGGGCCGCTAGCTGCTATATACCTCCAAGACCCCTACCCCCAGCCTCACTCTATAGAGGGGCAGGGGTACAACAATGGGGGACAAGTTTGAGAGCTCAAGCACGGAGAGAACTTTCAAACAACTTTCTTTTACTGGTATCAAAGCTTTATACTTGTAATCTTAACAAGAGAAGAGAAATAACATATAAAGTGGACGTAGGCACATTCTGGCTGAACCACTATAAATCTGCGTGTCTTTTTACAGTTTAGCCCCTGTTTTTCATATATTTGCATAAATCACCCAAATCACTAGGAACAACATAAGATCTACTAAATCATACGACTTTGAGGTGTTTGTCCATTTTTTGTGCAAACATTTTTGGTGCTTTCACTGAGAACTAGAAGCTCGAAGCTTTAGCTTCTTCCACTTAACCTTTTTTCCTAACAGCATCATCCATCGCTTGGAAAACATGCCTCCCAAGCAGAGAAAAGATGTTAACAAAGGAAAAAACATCGCTTCCAGCAGTCTTCCAGATCCAGCGGTCACGGATCAAATAAATCGTCCTCCTCTAGCAGCAGTACCGAATGAAGGACAGGCTAAACCGACCACTCCTACCGCAGAACAGCCCGCAGCAATTACTATGGCAGATCTAGACAAGGTTGTGGTTGAAGTAACTAACCGCTTCACGTCCCAACAGGAAGCCTTGGTGGACCATCTCATGTCACGCTTAAGGGATGCTGAAGAGTCCAACCGCAACACTGAATCATGGGGCGAATCCCAGTCTGGAGGATCTCAGAGACAACAAAGATCTTCCTTCTTCGAAGGAGCTAACGGCAGAAGCAGCCATGGTAGGAGCCGGGATCGAGCGCAGCCCGAAGTTAGGCCTGAGGAAACGCTTGGAACCGAACCCCATGGGGGAGGTACCGGGCAAAGGTCAACTGTAGCTGAGCCTGTCATACTATCTAACCACGGAAACGCCAGTGAGCGGGGCCGAGCTAGAGTCCAGCCCGAAGTTGGACCCGAGAAAGTGCTTAGATCAGAACCCAGCAGGGGAAGATCAAGGCAAGGGCCAACTATGGCAGACTCTAGCATGCTCCCAGAAGACCAAAGGCAGCCACCGGAAAATATGAGGAATGATAGACGATACCATCCCTACAGATCATCTGGACGGAATCAATCCCATAGAACAGAACCAAACTCGTCTCTATCTGCTCCAAGTTCTGATGAAAGGATGGCACGCTTATTCAGAGAATGCATCCAACGAGAGCAAAGGGATCGAGGGATAGGCGCTAGGGTAACCAGCCCTTTCGCCCGCAACATCGAAATTGCTATCACCCCCCGAGAATGGAAGATGCCAACAATGGAACCTTACAAAGGAACCTCCGACCCCGTTGTACACTTGCAGAGATACACACAACATATGCTCATGAGTGGAGCGATAGAGGGAGTACTGTGCAAATGCTTTCCACTCTTCTTAGCAGATCTCGCTACCTCCTGGTTCTGTCATCTACCTCAGGGATCCATCAGCTCGTGGGAAATATTGATAGAAAAGTTTATCAGTCAGTTCCGCATTCATGTGGAACAACCTAAGGACGCTTATTCCTTATCCAGCATCAAACAAAAACCCGGAGAGAAACTGCAGCAATACCTAACCCGATTCAATGCCGCAGCGACCGCAGTCCAAGATGCCGACGAGAAGCTTATCCTAATGGCCCTCTGTAGTGGTGTGCATCCGGACACTAAATTTTCTAGAAGGTTGGCAAAAGAAAAACCAGCTACTTTACCCGATTTCTTCCATGAAGCCGGGAAATATATGAGGCTTGAGGATGCTGCCGTTGAGGGGCAGTCAGGACAACAAAATAAGGCAACTCACAGCCACGCGCCTGCTGTGGCAAGGGACGTTCGAAGAAATGATTCCAGAGACAATGCTGGGGGCAAGAAGGGAGAAAAGCGCATATATCGGCCAGGACTGAGATTCGACACTTACACTCCTTTGAACGAGACCGTCGAAAATATCTTCCTTGCCACCCAAGGCGAAGTTAGATACAAACGCCCACTATACAAGAAGGAATCAGATAACGCGCAGAAGTCTGGAAAGTTCTGCCGCTTCCACGAATCTCATGGGCATGATACCAATGAGTGCCATCATCTCCGGGACTTGATTGAAGAACACATCAGAAGGAAGAAACTGGAACGCTATGTAAAAGGTCAGGACAGGACTCTAGCTCCTGCCAATGAAAACCCAAGGCTACCCTCACCGGAGACCGGCAGTGGAAACCGCAACACTAGCGGCTCTAGTCAAGAGAAGATAGTGGTCCATACCATCTCAGGAGGACCGCACATCGCAGACAAAAGCTGGAAAGAGATGGAAAGATATGGAAAGTCGCTTAGAGACAGTAAAGACTGTGTCAATTCGATTATAGAAGAACGCCACCCGAAACGGAAAGAAAGTGATGACATCACATTCGGTAAGCGTGACCTAGAAAGAAGGCAATACCCTCACATGGATCCCATGGTTATCTCTGCCCGGCTCGGCCCCGCCGAAGTTTACCGAATCCTAGTAGACACTGGAAGCTCAGTAAACATCCTGTTCAAACATGCATTCGACAAAATGAAATTATCAATGAAGGATGTATCTCCCTACGATAAACCACTACACGGTTTCACTGGAGATGCAAAGATGCCCCTCGGGCAACTGGACCTCTTTGTTGAGATTGGAAGCCATCCCCGCTCTGTTGTACGGAAACAGACGTTTGTGCTAATAGAAAACCATTCGGCCTACAACGCCTTCTTAGGAAGGCCAGCCTTGTCTGACTTCCAAATTGTCCTAGCCCCATGGTGCCTGAAGATGAAATTTCCAACGGACAATGGAGTAGGGGAAGTAGAAGGAGACCAGGACGTTGCTCGAGACTGCTATGTGACTGAACTTCGCAACAACCACAGGAAGGATAAAGGGAAGGGTGTAGAGGTTGCCCTCTGCACAAAAAGTCTAGAAGCGTAGCAACTAAAGAAAGCCCCTCCTCTTCGATATACCAGCGACCCTTTCAATGAATTAGACCCTAGGGACAAAGAGGAGGAGGCCACCGCCGAGCCTGCAGAGGCTATGAAGTTTGTATCTGTAGACAAGCACGACTCGAGTAGACTATTGAAGATTGGGTCCCAACTAAAAGCAGAGTTGAAGGAGCAACTCGTCGACTTTCTCCGCCACAACTTGGATGTATTCGCATGGTCACACGCTGACATGATCGGAATCTCCCCCGACGTAGCATGCCACGTACTAAACATTGATCCTACCAAGGCACCCGTAAAACAAAGAAAGAGAAGTATGGGGGCAGAGCGATCAGCAGCCCTCGATGAAGAAGTAAGGAATCTGCTCGCCAATGACTTCATACGAGAAGCCATCTACCCGGAATGGATCGCTAACCCGGTGCTGGTAAAGAAGGCTAATGGGAAGTGGCGAACATGCATTGACTTTTCCAACCTAAACGACGCCTGCCCAAAGGATTGCTTCCCACTCCCCCGAATCAACCAACTTGTAGACAGCACAGCCGGGCACGAGCTCTTATCTTTTATGGACGCATACTCAGGATATAACCAAATTCCTATGCATGCTCCCGACCAAGACCACACTAGTTTCATCACCGACCGGGGTTTATACTGCTATAAGGTAATGCCTTTCGGACTTAAAAATGCAGGGGCCACCTACCAGCGCCTCGTCAACAAGATGTTTGCGGGGCTAATAGGGCAAACTATGGAAGTATACGTGGATGACATGCTGGTAAAGTCAAGGAAAGCCGACGATCACGTAAGCCACCTAGGCGAGATGTTTCATGTACTTCGCCAGTATGGAATGAAGTTGAATCCTCTAAAATGCTCCTTCGGAGTGTCATCAGGAAAGTTCTTAGGATTCATCGTCCATGCCAGAGGGATTGAAGCAAACCCTGAACAAGTCCGAGCACTAAGGGATATCAAGATACCTTCCACTCGGAAGGAAATGCAAAGTTTGAATGGAAAAGTGGCCGCCCTAAGCCGATTCATCTCCAAGGCAACGGACAAGTGCGTCCCCTTCTTCGAAGCTCTAAAGAAAGACAAAGGAAAGTTCGAATGGTCTGACGAATGCTTAACAGCTTTCCTTAACTTAATCGAACACCTCCAGAAACCACCGGTACTCTCGACTCCAAGTGAAGGCGAAGAATTATACCTATACCTTGTTGTGTCACCTCACGCCCTAAGTGCCGCCTTGGTAAGGGAAGACAACCGCACGCAGCGGCCAGTTTACTTCGTCAGTAAGAGGTTTACGGGGGCAGAAGTCAGATATCCTAAACTTGAGAAGCTAGCATACTGTTTACTAATCAGATCGCGGAAACTGCGTCACTACTTCCAGTCCCATTCCATCAAAGTTCTGACCGATCAGCCACTGAGGCAGGTACTCCATCGTCCCGACACTTCTGGGCGACTACTTAAATGGTGCATTGAACTAAGTCAGTATGATATCACCTATCACCCTCGCACCGCCATCAAGGGACAAGCCATGGTTGATTTCATTGCAGAATTTACTACCAACGAAGATAAGGAGCAGTTGGAAATGGCAGAAGACATCAAGTGGAATCTCTTTGTAGATGGTGCATCAAACGAACAAGGCTCGGGGGCAGGTGTGGTAATAATCACTCCCAGGGGAAATAAGCTGCACTATGCTATAAGGTTGGAGTTCGCTGCCACCAACAACGATGCAGAATATGAAGCAGTGATAGCTGGATTAGAACTTGCCATAGAAATCGGAGCCAATTCTTTGTGCCTTCATAGCGATTCTCAACTTATTGTTAATCAAATACTAGGAGAATTCCAAGCTCGAGAAGAATGACTCATAGCATATTTAAAGAAGACCAAGTTACTTCTCAGCCGATTGGACCACTACTTAGTCAAACACATCCCTCGGGAAGAGAACCAAGAGGCCGACGAATTGGCAAAGCAAGCAAGTATGAGAGACATCGCCATCTTCGGAGCAGTAACCATCTCAAAGCAACTAACCCCAAGTTTTGAGCAAGTGAATCTGATAGCTGCAACCGAAGAAGCAACTTGGATGACTCCCATCCGAGACTACCTACAAAGCGGCACACTACCCAACGGGCGTAACGAAGTCAAGAAAATCTTGAGGAAAGCTTCCCGCTACACAATATAAGAAAACATCCTCTATCGGTGTGGATTCTCTAACCCGTTATTAAGATGTGTCGCTGGGAGGGAAGCCAAGGAAATCTTATTCAACATTCATCAGGGAAGCTGCGGAGATCACACCGGAGGGCAAACATTAGCAAAAAAGATACTCCGATATGGATATTTCTGGCCCACCTTAAGCAAGGACGCCTTGGATTTCGTCAAAAAGTGTGACAGATGCCAGAAGTTTGCTAAGATTCCGCGGCTACCAACGACTGAGATTACTCAAATGACCAGCCCTTGGCCCTTTGCAGTATGGGGAATTGACTTAATCGGCGAACTACCAATGGGCCGAGGCGGGGCCAAATATGCTATAGTGGCAGTCGACTATTTCACCAAATGGGTGGAAGCAGAACCTCTGAATAAAGTATCTTCAGCGAAAGTTATTAACTTCTTGATCAAAAATGTTCTGTGCAGGCACGGAGTCCCACTCAAAATCATATCAGACAATGGACTTCAGTTTGACAGCGAGGAATTCGCCAACTGGTGCCAAGAGCACGGAATTCACAAAAGCTTCTCATCCGTAGCGTATCCCCAGGCGAACGGACAAGTCGAAGCCGTCAACAAAATTCTGAAAACTCTAATAAAAAAGAAGCTCGAAAAGTCAAAAGGCGCTTGGGTGGATGAACTCCCTACGGCACTGTGGGCCTATCGCACATCTTTCAGAACATCAACGGGGCACACTCCTTTCTCTTTGGCATACGGATCGGAGGCTATGCTCCCGGTTGAAACTATCGTGCCCTCCCACCGTAGGATCCACTATAACCCAGAAGAGAACAAAGAACTCCTTCACATGTCTTTGGATCTAGTTGAGGAGAGAAGAAACGATGCACTCCTTAAAGCGGCAGCCCACAAGAAAAAAGTAGCAGCACAATACAACTCCAAAGTCAAGCATCGTACCTTACAAGAAGGGGATCTTGTTCTCAAGCGAATCTTCCCTCGCCCCGGAGCACTAGATCCAATCTGCGATGGGCCATATGTAATTCATAAAGATCTCCACAATGGAGCCTATATTTTGTCAATAGTGGACAGAGAGGTGTTCAAGAGGGCATGGAACATCCAACACCTCCGTCGATACTTTTCTTAACTTGTACTGCCCATATAAAGTGAATTAACAAAGAGAATTAGTGGACGTAGGCATTTTCGTGCCGAACCACTTTAAAAAACCTTGTCTCTTTTTTAACTTGTTCCTTTATATCTTGGCTGCTTGTTAACTTTATCCTTTTCTGTTGAACAAAATCCTATGCATACAGCATTTCAATTCAAAGCACTCCACAGCGCAACTTCACTTAGACAAGACCTGATAGGTACTATGCGAATCTATGCCCTCGCCAATGAGACACTTTCGCTCCAGCATCCCTCTGCTGCGGGTTAACTCATTGATCGCGACGGCCCTTAAAGCCAACTGTAATGAGCCGATTATAAGCCACCGAGAAGGCCGATTGTAGACGAGGCAGCTCATTACGGCGTTTGGCTCACCGGCAACTGTGAACCGACTATAAGCCCCAACATAAGGTGTGGCCAGCCAGGGGCAGTTCATGGTTGACGATCGGCACCCACGCTAGCCGGCCACAGTAAATCGAATAATACCCACGATTACGGGCCATAATGGCTCGGGTAGTTACTGTGCGCGATCTCGGCTCCGATGTGTCTTAAGTGCGGCTGAGGTAAAAAAGAATTAACTCTCCGCGGAGGCGTTAGATGGGTGATAAATGTCTCCCAGACCCACAGCTAGGGAAAGTGACTACAAAACCCGTTTGCCACGAACTTAAGCACATCGACGGCCTTCCATGATTGGAAGTTTTTACTATCTCCTATATTTCCATTCTGTTTTAAGAACTTTCCTCCTATCCTCTATAACGATCCCTAAAGCACAGGTCGCAGAATAAGAGGCATTCGCAAATGAGACCGGATGGCCGGGCACTCGACCACATTTCATTCTCAATCACGCTAAACATTCAAAGCCGCCGTCTACCACTAAAGCAGGAGGGACGGTATTTTATTCTTGTGTGCCTAAAAACATAGCTATAGTTTATTCGCACATCACATTAGTATTAAAAAATATGAAATTATACTGTAAGCAGGAACTTAGCATCAAACACCACTGAATCACAAGCACATGCATAGCTATATTTCTTATTCAGCACGTTAAGACTACAAAAAACATCCATATATAACGAAATTATCATAAGTTAAGAATTACATGCCGGAAATCAAATCTCTTATTACAAGTAGCACCATTACAACTTGAAAGCCATGTTACTGTTTTAAAAACCAACAAGTGTAACAGTATCGAGTCAACCAAAAGAAACATCCAGGTCGAATCAGGGAGCTGGCTGCATTGGATCTTTACCCTTGTCTTGTTGATGTTGACCGCCTGATCAGGCAAGAAGAGAAATCATTAGTGATAAGCAACAGAGTTAACAAAAGAGTTAACTAAAGAAGAAAAGGTTACCAGCAACTTCCCCTTGATCATCTTGGTCGTCATCCCCTACTTCCACGCCTGCCTCCTCAGCTGCAAACAACTGCATCCCCTCCTTCACCGCTATCTTCTCCTCCTTGGTGAACTGAGCGGTAACCGCATCCATCCTAAAGGCCGCTCCACCCTCCTTATCCGCCTCAGCCTTGGCCTCCTCTAAAGCCCTGAGGTAAATCCTAGCCATAACCCGGGGGTAGTTGTCCATCCAAGATAAGCCGCCCTGCTTCCAAGAACGAAAGTACATATCATGCAGCATATCATCCATCATCCCCTCATTTTCCTCAAACTCCCTCATACGAGCCTCAGAGACCGATAGCCTTGCAACGGCAGCATCCCTCTCCAGTCGGTATCGCGAGCAGTCAGCCTGAAGGGACCTCCTCATCGCCTCCATCTCCTCCTTTAGCCTGACCTGAGCAAGATCTGCGGCTTCAAGCCTCCCCGACAGCTCATCTACCTGCTCAAGATCCACCCTCCGAACCTCGTCCACTATCGAGATGGCCATATCTATCCGTTCCTTGCAGGCAGCCTCAATCTTCCGCAATTCCGCTTTACTAGCCTCCTCCATAGCCTTCCTCAACCGTCTGGAGGCAGCCTCGTGCTGAGAAATCTGAATGGCCTGATCGGCAAGCTGCTTGGCCTAGTCCGAAACCATCAATCGTAGTCGAATGTTGGAACTCCCGATCTCCTCTCCAGCCTTAACCAACCGGGCATGATGCCCCATCAGCTTCCTGGTCTCCTTCGCGACCCGGTCAATGTTAGCCTTGGCTTCGTCTCCCATGGTAACTATCCGAGTAGTAAGTAAATCGAGATCTAAGGACTTAGCCTCATCGAGCACCCGTACCATGGGATTGCGAGGAAGAAGATGCTCTCCTGTGGCCTCGTCAAATAAAATATCCTGAGAACTCGAATCCAGATCCGGGTGGCCAGCAAACGGGTTGCGAACTAAACCAGGGTGTTCTATCGGGATGACAGTGGGGCGTTCGGATGAATGAGGAGAAGGTATAAAGTGCTCCTCTGAAGTGCCCTGAGAAGGTTGAGTTGGGGCCTGAGGACTGGGTGAAGATTCAAACAAAGAGTGACTCCTCTTCCTCTTCCGAATATCCTCTTCAATAACCCCAAGAAGAGGGCGGTAACCTACTACATCTCCGGGACGACCAATCGGAGGCTTGGGTTGGGAGGAAGCTCTGAGAAGCTTGTATTGTTCGAGGCGATGACGAACATCTGAAGTCTTGGATACCTCGCTCGCCCCTGGAGTAAAGAACAAATGTTACAAGCTTACATTAATCCATAATTCAAGAAACACGTCAAATTAAAAGTTAAAAGAAGAAAGGAAACGCATCTGTTATACAAACCCTGGGGAGGAGTAGGATATTGCAATGAGTCCTAGATTTCATTCCAGGACGGGAGCGGATCATAAAATATTCCTAGGTCCCTATCATAAATGGAGCCTGCAGAAGTCAAAAGTTCACCTTAAGTCGTCAGAGCCACCTTGGCTGGAATAGTCTGGGAAGACACGCTTGCACCGGTCCCGGCCTTGTCAGCTTTCCCGGATTTCTCTACCAAAGCCGGTTCTCCGTCCAGCCCCTCGAAAGCTTGGCGGAATGCATCATCCGTCCACTCCTGAATCTCGCCTGCTTGCCCAGGAAGCAAGGCCCCGATGCCATCGCCACCGTCACCACCTTCCCGGTCATCTCCACCATCACCTCTCTCCTCCTCCACATCTTCCTCCCCCGGAGTAAGTGGACAAGTGCTGGGGGAAGGACCGTCCGACTTCTTAAGCTTCTTACCTCCGACAACTGGAGATTTTGAGAAAGGTTTCCTCTTGCCACTCTCTACTGTGACACCTCCCTTAGCTTGAGCAGCCGCCCTCTCCTCCGCCGTTTCCCTTTGCTTGACTACTGACTGCTGTGGAAGGATCAAATTATACTCCAGAAGGGTCGCATTTCTGATTAGGTAAGCAGCTGATCTATCTCTCCCGGGGATAGCTTCTATCTCAGCCGCCATCTGAACCAGGCGATCAGTCTCCACAACCGCAAAGCCACCTGCCGCTAGCAAAAAATGAAAATGCATGGGAAGAAGCATCGCAACCAGAATGGAAATTATAAATAAAGCGTCGACTTACATCCAGAGGTGAAACGCCGAATAGGAACAGAGTCGTCCCTGGCAAAGAACCACTCCTTCTTGAACATGCTGTACTTAGAATACAGATCCAAGACCGGCTTGAAGGTTACAGCTGACTCCAAGCTGATGTATGGGGACCCCTTCTTATAGCCCCTCAGATTATATAAGTACCGGATCTCCTGGTTGGAAGGAGCACGCCCATACTTCCTCTGAAAGATGACGAAGAGGCTCACCAGTATAGTATAGGAGTTGGGTTGAAGCTGGAATGGGGCCACCTTTAGATATGTAAGAAAGCTGACTACCCAAGCATTAAGAGGCGAAATGGCATCACACATGCAGTGGTATCTGCTGTAGGCAAAGTACCCTTCGGGAGGGTCATATGGCGTAACTCCTCTCCCTGGAAACAGCATGCACGCCCTATCAATTCTGAAAGAACGGGAGATGACGTCAAGCTGCTCTTCCTTGAGGGAGCTGCAAAAGCAATCAGGCGGGGAGTTCAGAAGCTCCTGAGGGCCATACCCGTCCACACGTGATCTCGGGGCAGGTCCGTGACGTTCCGGTCCTGGCTGAGCAGGAGGCACTGTGGAAGATTCTCCTTCGCCCTGGGACTTCTTTTTATCTGATCGAGTTTCTGCTTTTCGAGACATTTATCTGCAACACAAAAGCACGTTGTTAGAACAAAAGGATGTAGAAATGTACACCGGGCAAAGACTTTCAAATTTCATTCGGTATCAAATTCATTCGGTTTGAGGTCCATTCGGCATCAAGCCATCCGTTATTGAACTCATTCGGTGAAGCTACTTTAAGAAGCCATCGGCAGAAGAACTCGCCTGATTCGGTACGTATTGATTCGGCACGTATTGATTTGGCAGTTCGAAAGTAGCTTAAGTTGATTCGGTTATCGCGTTCGGTGAGGAAACACGAAGGTTTGAGGCTCCTACTTATAAAGAAAGGTTCGATAGCCGGACCAGATGGTTCGGTCCTCGGGCCGAATATGATGGCTCAACTGAAACAAAGCAAGACATATGTTAAACATATGCCCTACTTTGGGGGGCAAATGATTGCGCGAATTCTCACCATCAAACACCTGCCGAACCAACCTGCTTCGCATGCAACACCGAACCAACAACTCACTCACTACCTAACGCCGAACCAATCCACTTCCCACCTCACTGCTGAATCAGCCTCAAACCAACGAAGCCACCGAACCATATCATCCAAGCCCCACCGAACCACTCATCTCCAACCTCTGCCGAACCAAGCTTCACCGGACCACTCACCTCCAACCTCTGCCGAACCAACCAGCCTCCAAGCTTCACCGGACCACTCACCTCCAACCTCTGCCGAACCAAGCTTCACCAGACCACTCATCTCCTACCACCGAACCAAAGTACACCGAACCAAAGTACACCGAACCAAAGTACACCAATCCACTCATCTCCTACCACCGAACCAAAGGAAACCAGACCAAATCCACCAGGCCAGATTACGTCAGCCCAGGCCCGCCAGCTGCTATATACCTCCAAGACCCCTACCCCCAGCCTCACTCTATAAGTAGAGGGGCAGGGGTACAACAATGAGGGACAAGTTTGAGAGCTCAAGCACGGAGAGAACTTTCAAACAACTTTCTTTTACTGGTATCAAAGCTTTGTACTTGTAATCTTAACAAGAGAAGAGAAATAACATATAAAGTGGACGTAGGCACATTCTGGCTGAACCACTATAAATCTGCGTGTCTTTTTACAGTTTAGCCCCTGTTTTTCATATATTTGCATAAATCACCCAAATCCCTAGGAACAACATAAGATCTACTAAATCATACAACTTTGAGGTGTTTGTCCATTTTTTGTGCAAACACATCTAAACCAAAGATAAATATAAATCTCTGGTGAGTCGATGCTAATTGTAAAGGAGTTTCCCCCTTTTACAAGTCATTAGAATATTGACGAGACCGCCGATTCACTATAAAGATCATTCGAAGTGGAGTTATGGGATACTCCATAATCAAAAGAAGATGAATAGTGAGGGACATGAATGGATTTTGGAACCGCAGGGAACGTTCCAAAATTCAAAGGAAATCAAATAAAAATGAAGATTCAAGCTCGGATGAAAAGTGATTCTGTAACTAAATTTACCATACATTCTAAGTTTTGCCTCAAAGCCAATGCTCTGATACCAACTTTAACAACCCGATATTTTTAACCATTCGCATCCGCACATGTCGGACTTAAATTGCTCAAAATACCGCGTTGTAAATATATTTTGGCAAATCTAAGAATATACAGTAAATAAATATAATCACAGATCACAAACACAGAGTAAAATAATGCAACGGAAGTAAAAGAAATAGTAGTTCATGAAGCTACTATGTAAATATATCAGAGTTAAATAAGATACAATAGAAGAAATAAAGTACAATAGAAGTCTCAATATGATAACCAACTACAAGCTGAATAGAACAATAGAACTGAGATAGATAGGACAAGACAAGCAGATAATCTCCAGCGATTCAAATCTCCAAGAGAGTGGAAATCCAAATCTATGAATAACTCAGGCTGACCCAAGCGTAAAGCAAAACACAAAACACTCGAGTCATGACAATATATACTTATATAATGTAAACTAACTCAAGTGAACTGTAATAAGGTACAAGTAACTTAAAGAATGCTTGGGATCGCCCATTCTTTAAGGATCCGTTAAACTATCTACTATGCGGTAATATTCGCTATTATAATAATGTCTAATATAAAATAAACATACTTTTTAATAGCGTCAAGGGGTTACCCATATAGCCCTTAACACGTAATAGTCCCAGTAGTCTATCCAGTATTAGTATACTCCCAAAATGGGGGCTATCCTCGATACTCCACAGGCTACGGGAGAAATTCAAACTCGTAGTAAAGCTCGATATGGTAGGTGACATGGCACAACTAGGTAATGCCAGGGTAGATATACCAATTACGCATCCGGACTAGTGGTGACGCATAGCAGCCACTACCGCCCACCTCGAACAACACTCCCAAATCAAGGGTGTGCACCAAATCAATCACAAGTAATAGAATGGTACCGAAGAAGTGTGTCCGATCAGAGGTGCTACCTCCTTGGTCCGTCAATCGCTCCTGTTTTATCCACCTTATGCCAACTCACGGGAGTTGGGTCCACGTATATACCTTAGGATCGTCGCCACCATCCTACTTCATTCTGGAAACTCCACCGCGTACACAGTTGTCAAAGTGGTTTTCGGTATCGACAGAGAGTATGTCCATATCAGATCCCGGTCTCTTTAACAACCAATCGTTATTATAACCCGTGGTTATAAATTTAAAAACAACATTTTATACTTCAAAATAG
The DNA here is from genome assembly GCA_030737815.1 of Allium fistulosum. NCBI lineage: Eukaryota > Viridiplantae > Streptophyta > Magnoliopsida > Asparagales > Amaryllidaceae > Allium > Allium fistulosum. The sequence goes on along the minus strand of CM060903.1, from coordinate 516,710,993 downwards.
AATATCATTTCAAATCCAAATCTTTATCAAAATAAAGATTAAATCAATTCCAAACCATTTCAATATATTTAAAATATCATATCATTTCAAAACTTCATTTCAAATCATTTCAATATATCAAAATATCATATCTTTCCAAAACTTCATTTCAAATCATTTTAACCATAATCTGAATCAAGCTCCTTATGGCAGAATCATGGTTATCCATGATCCTACTGTATTATCTCTTTCAACTGTCCTAAGTACTGATCAAGTTATGCACTTTCAAGCCAAACTGAATGATTCTTCCTCCTCTTTCTTTATTTCTATAGTCTATGCTCACAACTCGATTAACTCAAGACAAACTTTCCTTGATCTCCTTCCAGCTTTTAGGCAAAATTCCCACCCCTGGCTTGTCTTTGGGGATTTTAACTGCTGTTTATCCTTGCTTGACAAGCATGGAGGCCTTCCCCTTCTTCCAAAAGACATTTTTCCCCTCAATAGAGCTATTGAGGATTCTAGCTTGCTATCCATTCCCTCTTCTGGTGCTGAGTTCACTTGGAATAACCGGAGTAGATCTGGAGTCAGAACCTTTTCTATTATTGATCACTCATTTGCCAACCTCAAAGCCTTATCCACTTGGCCTACTATGTCTTCCTTTATCCCCCATCCTGTTTTATCTGACCATTCTCCTATAATTTTCTCTTCTGGCCAGAAGTTGTTAAATGAAAAGAAAAGCTTCAAATTTTATAATGCTTGGGTCCTTGAACCTGAGTATACTAATATAATTATAAAATCATGGTCTGAAAATTTCAATGGAAATCCAATGTTTATTTTTTGCAGGAAATTAAGAGCTACAAAATATGCTTTAAGAGATTGGGCTAGGAAGAAATTTGGTGATGGTACTTTCAAAACAACAATGCTAAGGAAGAAACTCAAACAAGCTTAGGAGGAAATGATGAAAAATCCAGATAATCCTGAAGCAGCTGATACTGAGAGAAATTTATTTGAACAATTAAGTGAAGCTTTGAAAACTGAAGGAAATATGAAGAGACAACAATTGAGGCAAAAATGGGCAACAGAAGGAGACAACAATACTGCTTATTTTCATGTAGCCATTAAGGTGAAACAGGCTAAGGAACATATTACTAACATTTATGATGAGGAAGGGGAATTGCACTCTAATGCTGCTGATGTAGACAAAGCTCTTCTTAACTTCTTTAAGAATATGTATGCTAACAAAGGTGATTTCAATCCTTCTATTGAAGATCTATCCCAATTGCGATTACCTGAAGTGCACTCATAGGAAGCTGACAATCTTGTAAAAAAGGTAACTGATAACGAAATTAAAGACACACTTTTTTCAATGAATAGACAATCTAGTGGAGGGCCAGATGGTTTCAATGTCAAATTTTTTATCCATAGTTGGGATATAATCAAGAAAGATTTTCTAAAGGCTGTTCATAACTTTTTCACCTCTTTCAAACTTCTAAAGCAAGTGAATGCAACAAATTTGGTTCTTATTCCTAAGGTCCAAACTCCCTCGTCTGTTGTTTCTTTTAGACCAATTTCTTGTTGTAATGTTATGTACAAGTGTATTTCAAAAAATTTGGCCTCTAGACTTGTTGTTGTCCTTAGCAGAATCATATCTAGAAATCAGTATGCTTTTCTTCCCAAGAGAAATATCCTTGACAACATCTTGTTATCTCATGAATTATTAAAAGGCTATGATCGGGTCCAAGCTTCCAAAAATGCCTTGTTAAAGGTGGACTTAATGAAGGCTTATGATAGTATACACTGGACATCAATAGTGAGAACCATGGCTCTGATGAAATTTCCCAAAGTTTTTGTAGCATGGATATACAGCTGTATTTCTACTCCTTCCTACTCAATTAAATATAATGGCTTCACTTTAGGGTTTTTCAACAGTATACAGGGGATCAGGCAGGGGGACCCTATATCTTCTTATATATTCATTTTAGTTATGGAAGTATTAACTAATATGCTGTCAAAAAGATATGAGTAGAAGGAAATTTTGTTCCATTCTAAATGTAAATCTCCCCAAATAACATCTCTCTTATTTGCTGATGATATCATGATCTTTACTAAGCCTGACCAGACCTCTATTGAGAATATTATTGCAACCCTTGATAAATTCTACCTAATGACTGGGTTGAAACTTAATGCAAATAAATCTCATATTATTACTTTTGGCATTTCTTTAGAGGAAGCTAATAGTTTAACTGCCATATCTAGATTGCAATCTATGGATAACAGCATGAATTATTTGGGTATACCTTTATGTACTTCAAGAATTACAATAGCTCATTGCCTGCTTCTGTATTCCAAAATCTGCAACTTAATGACCTCCTGGGCAAATAGATTTCTATCTCAAGCTGGAAGACTAGAGCTCATCAAGTCTGTTATATCCTCAATGTTGGTGTACTGGTCTAGAGTGTTTATTCTACCCATAAAGCTGGTTAACATGGTAAGAAATGCCATGCTGAGATTTTTCTGGACAGGCTCGATTCATTCTATGAAAACCATCCCATGCTCTTTTGCCAAAATGGAAATGCCAAAAAAGAAAGGTGGACTAGGTATATTTAACTTGCAAACTTGGAATAAAGCTGCCATAAGTGCCCACTTAAATTCATTGCTATGTGGTGTTGAATCCTTATGGGTTGAATGGACCAGAAAATTTAACTTAGGTAGAAGGAACTTCTGGACAATGCCTGTTCCCCAGAATTGTAGTTGGACATGGAGGAGTATTCTGGGCTTGAGATCCATTTTCTCTCCATTTATAAAGTTTGTGCTCTCTCATTCCAATGTAATCAAATTCTGGAATGACCCGTGGATGGATGAAGGCCTAGTGCTTGGCAATTTATTTAATCCCCATCAGATTGAACAGGCTGGCATTAGTAGGGATGCACAAGCTATTGATTACTTGATTGAAGGCAAGTTGATTCTGCCTTACACCAGTAATCAAGATATAAGGGCTGTTTGGAACAAATATCAGACTCAAAACTACCATATAGCTCCTAGAGATGAATTACTGTGGAATGGAAAGCAGCACTCTATCTCAGTTGCATGTGATTTACTTTCGAATGTGACAGGAAGCTCTAATACTGTATGGCATACGAGTATATGGTCCACATCCTCTCCTGCTAAGGACAACCTGATGATGTGGAAGGTTATTATGAATGCTTTGTTGACTAAGAGCAAAATGTTGAGCTATGGAATGAATGTTGATCCTCTGTGTGTCTTTTGCAAGTTGCAGGTTGAGTCTGTGGCTCACTTGTATTTTGAGTGCAATGAATTAAAGGGTCTCTGGGGAAGATTGGTGACAAGAATAACTGAAGATTATATACATGGTTTGTCTGATTTTGAGTGGGACCTTATAAGTAAATCAACTAAGTGGAGGAAAGATGATAGAATTGTCTACTTCTTCTTTCTTAAGAAGTACTTGATTTTGGTATGGGAGGAAAGAAACTTAAGATGTTTTGAAGATAAAAGTAGGAGTATGCAACAACTATGGGTAGTTCTAATGAATGTTATAGTTAATGGAATGAAGGAAACCAAATATGCCTTCAGTTCTCAGTTGGCTGAAGACTGGACATAGCTCTTTTGTGTGTTATTTATTTGGTTTTCTTTCTCTGCCTTTCAGACTTGTTTTCCCTGTGTGTGTTTTTTATTTATTTTTCCTTTTTGTCTTTTGCCTTTGTTTTTTTTCTAGTGTCTATGAGCATGTTCATAGCCATTTTCTTTTTCTCAATAAATTGGTAGGGGACCAGTTAACCCCGCTTGACTTGAAAATATATATATATATATATATATATATTTATATCAAAATATCATATCCTTTCAAAACTTCATTTCTAATCATTTTAATATATCAAAATATCATATCTTTCCAAAACTTCGTTTCAAATCATTTTAATATATCAAAATATCATATCCTTTCAAAACTTCATTTCAAATCATTTTAATATATCAAAACATCATATCCTTTCAAAACTTCATTTCAAATCATTTTAATATATCAAAACATCATATCCTTTCAAAACTTCATTTCCAATCATTTTAATATATCAAAATAACATATCTTTTCAAACTTTATTTCAAATCATTTTAATATATCAAAATATCATATCTTTCCAAAACTTCATTTCAAATCATTTTAATATATCAAAATATCATATCTTTCCAAAACTTTATTTCAAAGATAGTTTATACCTCGAAACCAAACCATTTTATTTCAAAGATTTATTCATTTCAGACCTAATATCATTTCTATTTAAAATATATATTCACTCTCAAAATAGTTTATACATTCAAAGTTATAACTCTTTAGAAATTAAAATATTTGAAATCATCCTTTAATTCTTTACATTTGCCAATTTATTAAATCAAAACCAAATTTCAATTTAATTCAACTCAAACCATCAGTTTCAATTCAATTTCAGTTTACCAACAAACCACTTCAAATCTTATCAATTTCAAATATAGATTTAATCCACAAAATAAAATATTCAATCCTTAGTATATTTCAAAGCTTAAATATTCCACATTTCAAAATATCATTCATTTTATTTAAATTTAAATACCATTTAAATCTCATCTTTCAAGATAGTTATATTTCAAATCCACCTTTCCATTTAAATCATTTAAAGTCAATTCATTATATTTAATAATTAAATATTTAATTTCCAAAATTTAATCTTTTTCAAAGATCATTTATTCATTTGAATTTATTAAACAAAGAAAATTCAACTTTCACAGCACTTAGAAAATGGTACGAAATGTTATGTTTAAAAACAGTTCATTAACAAAAGACGGCATTTAAAACGCAGTAATATCTTAATTTAGTTTCAATTAAAATTTTAGTTAAATTTAACAACTATAGCACTAACAAAGTGCTATAATAACCCTTAGTTCAAATTTTGCTATTTGGTTCATTTAAAACAACTACAGCATTTTCCAATGCTGTAATATCTTTACATTACATTTCAAAGATGCTGTCAAATCAAATTCAGAGTTTTAATTTACAATTTCACACATAATTAACTTTTAATATAAATCATTTTAACTTATAAAATCATATATTTCCACATTTAAAAACAATCATTTAAATACCTTTATTTCTATGATTTTATAAAGTCAAATTTCCATACAAAAATCAAATTAAATAACAATTAAATTTTCATTTCTTTAATTAAATTGTTAACTTAACAAATAAGTTTAAATTTCCAAATATAACTTATTTCCATTTATTTTACTTAATTAAAATCTCACTTTTAACAAAATTTACAATTTCCCAATTTAAGTTATATTTCAAAAAAATTCAACTTAAACATTCATTTATTTCATATTTTAATTTATACAAAATCATTAACATTTTTTTAAAAATTATTATTACTTAATAAAAAATCATTAAATTCATCTTTTAAATCAAATTTGTCATATTTTCATACTTTACATAAACTCCATTTATAAACAAAATCATAAATTTCAAAATTAACTTATATTTCAAATTCTACTTCACCATTTACTTAATTTACTTATTTAATTTGTAGAAAATCACTAATATTTTATAGAAATCATTTTAATAAAATTTAAATCAAAATATCATAATATTTACATTTTAAAAATATTTTAAAATTTTCAGAAAAATATATAAAACACGGGTCTGTATATAATTTTCTAGCCTAGGTCAAGTGATACAGATATATATCATTTCAATCCGTAATTTACAAAGAAAAACCGGGTTCTATCATTTCAAACCCGCAATCCCAAGTTAAATAAAATAAATAAAAACCGTTCAGGCCTATCATTTCAGCCCATAATGATTTTTCCCTATTCTAAAGTCCGTTCGGGTATGTATCATTTCAACCCATAGTGATTTCTAATCTACAGGGAACTTGCAGTGTGATAAACTGATATAAATAACAGAATAGCATTATATAACAGTAACTGATTATATAACATGATTAATAATAGAGGTGAGCATCATATGATCATAATATAACAGTTATAACAGGATGATATAATTTTACAGATTCAAATGGTGTCAGTTTACTGGTTATATAAGTACACATTGTCTGGTGAGAATTACTCACTTGTTTAAGCTGGAGATGACGACCAAAACACACAACACAGAATCTTTGAAGGCACGACAACACGAATATGATTTGAGTGAGAGAGCCAAAGATGAATATCCTTGGATACATTCAACAAAACAAGTATAACAACACATAAGTTTCAACACAAGATACCATTAAACAATGCTAGAATTGGATGCATAAAACCAAGCCAAAGTGTTTGCACTTGCTTTCTACCATCTATGCTTCAGCTATGATCTGAAATGGCACGGCTACAGCAAGGTTTTAGATCAGGTTTGGGTTCCTAAAGGTCGGCCATAGCAATGGAAAATGATGGAGCAAAGGTTGTGATGCATGAAACTACAAGCACAAGGCAACAAACAAGGTTTCTATGCAACTACAAGCCACGGCCAAGGCAAGTATGGGCACGGCCAGGCCTGGTGGGGTCAGAGGGTGATGTGGCAGAGGTCTCAGGTCAGGTATAGGCTAGTGGTGGTGGTGGAAGTGGCGGCCAAGGGGTTGTGGTGAGGTGGTGAAGGCATAAGAGCTAGGCAATGCATGTATAGGTGGAGTTTGCTCAAATTTAGGAGGATCTTGTCATCATGGATGCACGGCCATGGGTGGGAATGTGCTGGAAGTGGTGTGGACCAGATGTGATGGTGATGGAGGCAGCCAAGGTGAAGGAGGAAGGAGGAGCCGATCCATAGAAGGTTGAAAACAAGTGCAAAAATCACATAAGCAAGAAGAAAAAGATGAAAAAGAAATAGAATTTACCAAAACTTTTTCTCAAGAATGGTGGCTAAACTTTTGGAGGTTGAGAAGTATTTGTTTGTTGCATGAAAAATGAAGAATAGATATGTCTGAAGCAAAGAAGAGAAGTCAGCCAAACTAATTGATGTATTGATTGAAAACGAAACGGTGGAATACAAAAGGACTTAGGCAAATAAAAGGTCTCAAAACTCTTCAAATTTCTCTAATTTCTTTTGAAATTTTAAATACATATAAAATACTGATAAATAAGGATAAAAAATCAGAAATGAAAATAAAATGCAAAAATAAATAAATAAATTTTAATTAAATATAATTTAAATTAAGAAAATAGCTTAAAAATGCAAACTAGGCTTTAAAAATTAGAAATAAATATAATAAGCTTTAGAAAAATTTTATAATCACTTTAAAAATATTTAAAAGTCAAAATATATATGATATAACCTAAATATACAAATTATAGTAAGATATATCAAATAAAATGTCATTTATATAAATTAAAAATAAAGAAAATTGTTAAATAACTCAATATACAAACAATATTGAAAACAATATAACTTTCACAATTTAAATCCGTTTTCAACGAAACAAAAAGCAGTATTCATGTTATTAAATCTATTTTCATAATAAAAGATAAAATTCAAGAATTTAAATATTTAAATTTAAAATTTAAAAGTCAAAGTTTGACTAGAAATCCACTTTTCAAGAAAATATTCAATTTATACAAATTTGAAATTATAATTCACATAATAATCAAAATTTATATTAAAAATTAAATGTTTGAAATAAAACAAGTTTTAAAAATAATTTCAAAATAAAATAAAGTCAAATCTTAAAATATATGCAAAAATCTAGGGTTGTTACAATAATTAAAGTTGAGTGTCCATAATGAAGTTCAAAAGTATTCTCCAGTCAAGAGAACTATGTTATATCGTCACTCTAAGATTCCCCGTTTGACCTTAGTTACAATAACCAATAGAAAACTCTCGAGTGAGTCATTCCATAGTTACATAATAACTATTAGTATGTAACTCCTTGGTGCCCCCCAATAGCCATGTCTAATACACTACTCAACATTAGAAAGCGTTGCGCAGTTTAGTCTCAGCAGACCAATCTACATCCTTTCTCAAAACATCTTGATAGGAAATATTTAAAGTAATATATTATTTTAATGGGATAAATTTTCTCATGATTAGAACACATTGTAATTACATCATTTAAGGATTTTCTATTTAATAGATTATAAATTAATTACTTTATTAATTATATCAATATATAACAAGTATAGAATATAAAGAAAACACCTTTTATTTTGAACAAGATTGGTTATAGAGTTAGATATATGTAACAAATTACATAATTGCCCCTAGGGTATATCCTCCTCTATTAGGAGTTTTTTAAGATTGTGTGTGTAACAACCCTGGTTTAGTGATTACCTGTTAATATTAAATTATAACGGTAGTTATAATTTAATATTGAGAATTAAATACAATTGGAGTTTTAAATTGTTTATTTGAAATAAACAATGAATTTTGGGAATAAAAGGTAAGAATAAAGTTTTGAATATAGTTTGAGTTAAAAATAAATGGGAAATGATTTTTATTTAGTGATAGTGCAATAATTTTATTAATTATTGCCATTTTGCTTCTTTTAATAATTTCTAAAAGAAGTAATTAATTTTAAAGGTGGTTTATTTAAAATAAAAAGGTGGAAATTTATTTTTAATTCTGTTTTGGCCATCAATAAGGTTTGGAAATGATATGAAATATTTTTCTAAGTGAGAAAAGTATTTTTGTTGAATTTTAAAAGTTAAAAATGGAGACTTTTGCATTTTATTTGAGTAATTAGTGTATTTTTGGAAATTAAGGGTTTTAATAATAAAATTGTTTTAAAAAATAAAAATTTATCTTTTTATATGTTGGAAAATATTTTATTATTTATGTTTGTAAGTTTACAAATTTTATTTGTGTGAAAATTGGAAGCAAATGGCTTTTGTTCTTTTATATAATGTAAATATGAAGCCTTTTGACTTAGGTGTTAATTAATAAAGCCTTAACCATAAGTGTGTTGTTTATAGCTCTTTTCTAGAAAATTACGGGGATGCAATTTTTATAAGGGAGGAGTCTGTAACAACCCTGATTTTAGTGATTACCTGTTAATATTAAATTATATCAGTAGTTATAATTTAATATTGAGAATTAAATACAATTAGAGTTTTAAATTGTTTATTTGAAATAAACAATGAATTTTGGGAATAAAAGGTAAGAATAAAGTTTTGGAAGCCTTTTTATTGTGGTTTGAGTTAAAAATAAATGGGAAATAATTTTTATTTAGTGATAGTGCAATAATTTTATTAATTATTGCAGTTTTGCTTCTTTTAATAATTTTTAAAAGAAGTAATTAATTTTAAAGGTAGCTTATTTTAAATAAAAACGTGGAAATTTGTTTTTAATTCTGTTTTGGCCATAAGTAAGGTTTGGAAATGGTATGAAATATTTTTCTAAGTGAAAAAGTATTTTTGTTGAATTTTAAAAGTTAAAAATAGAGACTTTTGCATTTTATTTGAGTAATTAGTGTATTTTTGGAAATTAAGGGTTTTAATAATAAAATTGTTTTAAAAAATAAAAATTTATCTTTTTATATGTTGGAAAATATTTTATTGTTTATGTTTGTAAGTTTACAAATTTTATTTGTGTGAAAATTGGAAGAAAATGGCTCTTGTTCTTTTATATAATGTAAATATGAAGCCTTTTTACTTAAGTGTTAATTAATAAAGCCTTAACCATTTTTATTTTCTTTTTATTGTTAGGTTAAGCCCACTTACGACTTAACCAGGTTGAGAAAAAGGAATACTAAGCTTCTGTACGTTTATTTCTTTGCAATACCTTCCTCTTTCTCAAAACCAGAAAAATAGAAACCCATTCCCTCTTCAAACCCTAAGCTATTTTCTCAAATTAAAACACAAACCTTTGTGTTTTTAAATCAATTTGGAGCTAAATCAACAGGTATCAAAATATAAAACCATTTGTTCAACAAAAATCAAGTTTTGAAGATGATTCTCCATTAACAGTACTTGTTTCTTCTTGCATGTCTCTGTTTCTAAGTTTTACAGGATTTTGAAGCTTAAATTCAAGCAAAGCTCCAACCTTTCAGCTAATAATCTGGGTTTTTGCTTTGATATAGCAAGGTGAGTTGAATAACTCACATCTCTAGCAAAACAAAGTAGCAAAGTGATTGATTCTGTGCAAAAATAGTTACTATAATTGTTCTCTTGCTCATAATTTTCTTCTTATGAAAATCAGTTATGGGTTGCATCTTTGAGCAACTATAATTTTCAATTCTGAGAACGAAATGCTATCCAAATTTCTCCTGATTGTAGTTTATGTGTTATACTATATGTCTACAAAATTTGGTTGAAAAATAATCTCATTTGCTATGTTAAAAGTTGGCTTGAAAATCAGTTCGTAGCAGGAGAATCGTCTGGAAATTAATCGCGTGAGAAGGCACGCATGGGTCGATAGCTAGGTCGACCATGCTTACCCTTAGGTTGACCGTACGGTCGACCTAGGGACAAGTGAGGTCGACCTGGCGATCAACCTAGGGGGCCTTGGTTTCCTGAGCTATTTTGTGTTGCTCATTTTTGTTTCCGGTTTTGTTCCTACTTGTTTACCTAGCTTTTGCTTCTCATTTTCAAGATGTTTTTGTGATGTTTTGAGAGCTATAATGCCTATCAATAGGCTAGCTAAATTTTGAGAATTGGAAATTCAAATTCGAGTTGAATTTGAATTGAGTTTGGATTGAATTCGTATTGAAATTTGAGTTGAATTCGAATTATCGGTTTTGAGTATTTTATTAGTTTTTCACTATTTTCATGCATGAATTTATCTAACGACTTTGAAATAATTTTTAAAATAAATTGGCATTTTTAATAATTATTATATAATATTTTAAATTATTTTTAAATCGGAATTTTCAAATACAGTTTCTAAATTGATTTCAAAAATTGGTTTTAAAAGCTTGTTTTCCAAAGTAAACTATTTTAAATATTAAATACACATTTTTGCACTATTCGAACGTATGAGAAAGAGAATTAAACGATCTACTAAAACATGTTGTATGGGACACGTGCATTTACTATTTCGGTTAATTTCGGACTTGTGCGATCGAAGGTATTTGAGGTTATGGATTCTGAGTTGTTTTGCCATTTTATGGCGTAGTTTGAGTTTTATAATTCCTATTTATAGGAATTATCTGGGATGGCCAATATTTAGCGAGTTTATGGTTTGAGATCTCCTATTTTAGGAGTTATGGTCGATGAGAGCCATCACGATGTTTTTATACTTTCCGATGATATGAGGCAAGTTTTGAGTTTGTGATTTCCTATTTTGAGATTTATGGTTCATGAGGAACCATCACGAGGTGTATTTATACTTGTCGATGAGATGAGACAAGTCATGAGTTTTCTAATGTGGCATTGGCTAGCGGTTAGTAAACTGTTTATTGAGAACTTGTGGTATGGGACGCACGTTACCACTTTTCGGGTTCCTAGCGGAGAGTTTGTGACACATTCTGAGTTACGCCAGTACTAGAGCTGTTGGGCTCATATTGGGCTGTTGGGTCCAATCTTTATCGAGCTATTGGGCTCATCACGAGTTTATGTGACTCCGATCGTCTGAGTTTTACGACTTCGGTCGTTACGACTTCGGTCGTTTGGGATAGGTACCTATAATTTATATAGTACTGGACAAGAGTTTTGCACGTGCATATTTTGAGATTTCAGCCGTTGGGTTCTTATTGGGCTGTTGGGTCCACCCTTTTTATTGGGTCCATTCTTTCATTGGGCTGTTGGGTCCATACTTGAGATTTGAGTTTGCTGTCTTTGGCGTTTTTATATGAGATTTATAATCTCCTTCTTGGAGATATATATATATATATATATATATATATATATATATTAGTTTGCCATTTGGCGTATTTTGAGTTTTGAGATCGCTCACTTTTGAGTTTATATTTGTGTTTGCCATTTATGGCGTTTCTAGAGTTTTGAATTTGAGACTTCTCTTTTTTTAGGGAATATGGTTGATTGAAACCATTTTAGATGTTTTAGGATGTCACCGATGATATGCGGCATTTATTTCTATATTTGAGTGTTATTGTTTGAGTTACCTCTTTTGAGGTCTTTTTATACTTAAGGGACATTGGTCCACTTAAGTCATGGGTGTGTGTTCTTTCTATTGCTTCTTCTCATTTGAGAAGAGTTATCACCTTGTATCTTATACTTCATATCATCGTCTATCCTTATTAACCAATTATTTTAGCTAGACTGACCTGTGTATTTTATACTCGGGTTAGACCGAGTTGTTTCAGGTTAGCTATCAGCTGTGGGACTTAGCTTTAATGCATCTACTTGGATATCAACCTAGCACTTTTGTGTAGTTTATATTTCTTTCCGCTTGACTATGTTGTATGTTTTTGACTCGATGTATATAGTGTGGTCTTTGAACCACTTTTGTGTATCATTTTGTATTGTACTGGGATGTATCAATGTATATGTATTTATATATATGATGTTTACTGTTTTGTGATGTGATATGCATTCTGTTATTGTATTTTGTTCTGATAGATCCATTAGCCACCTATAGTTTTGTATTAAGCATTTATTGGATATGTCGATCCACGAGAGATAGAAAAAATATACAGAGCATTTATCGACGTATTCAGTAGATGTTTAAGATAAGATTATAGATGGTCGCTCCTAACCAGCCCTATTCTCCGCATTAGCAGACAGAATTACCCAGTAATTCTCTTTGTTAATGAGGGTCTCGAGGTGGGGCGTCACTGCTTGGTATCAGAGATGAGTTTAGAACAAAATAGGATAAACACGGAGCAGAACATATATTACGATACATCAAAGCACAATATGAGTGAAATCATCATTCTTAATCAAACTTGTTTTGGATCATGCCTTGACCTTTTCGAGTCCTTAGGGGTAGATGAATGGCAATACGTCTAGGAATGTGATTTTATAATTCCATAGTATTCCTTAATCGATGAACCTTGTTTATAATATCTATCCTTGTGAATAATCCATTCTATCTTAACCTTCAACTCATGGCTGGAAGAGAAAGAAGTCACACCTCGGAGGTTGAGCAGCCTAGTGGCTCATGTCTCGAGGGCGTGTACATGTCAACTGATCAGATCTTAGAGCTTGTTTAGAGCATCCAGCCTCTTGCTCCCTCCAATTCTTCTCCTCCATGCAAATACGTATTTGCGCGTATGTGCAGTGAATATTCTCATTTGGGAGGCAAGCCTTTCAAAGGTTCCGAGACCGTTCTTGAGGTTCAGGCTTGGCTTCAGACATGCTAGCACATCTTCTCTCATATGGATTTATCTGATCATCATCGAGTTCTTATAGCATCGAGTCTGATGCAAGAACGTGCTCTCGATTGGTATGAGCTTCTTATTGCCGAGATTGATGGGTCCACCCTCACTTGGAAACAGTTTAGAGAGCGGCTAGAGCTTAAAATTGTGACAAAGTCCGAGAAAGCTTCCCTTGCCCGTCGCTTCCTCGAATTGAAGCAAGGGAAATCATCTGTTTCAGAGTATGTTTCTTCCATCGAGTCCATATCCAAGTATGGGCTCGAATTTATCAGCACTCCATATAGAAAGAATCTTAGATTTGTTTTTGGTTTGAAATACTTGAAGAAATCCCTTATGCTCCAGCTTAAGTTATCCTTCGAAGTGCTTGTTGATTCGGCGCTTCACCTTGAAGCCGTCGAGAAGGAAAGGGATAGTAGTGATGAGGCTGAGGTTCGCAAGAACCCAAACAGAGAAAACTTCCCTTCCAAGCATCCCAATCTTTTCCTCAGAAGAAGAAGAAGCATCTTGCCTCTTGTTCTCATTATGGTGCAAGTCATCGTTCTCATAAGTCTTGTTTCAACTGTGGTTCTCATGATCACTTTATTCGAGAGTGTTCTAAGCCTATCGTTTGCCACACATGCAAACAAGAGGGACATTGGTCTTCTGAATGCCCCAATTCTTCTAAGGGTTCGTATTCGGGAAAGCTTATCGTGATGGATGCTTCTAGTGGTTCCTCTCAACCTAGAGGTACTCCATCTTTTCATTAGAGATCTATGTTATTTTATGATCATTTTATTTGTGTTCTCTTCGATTCGAGTGCTTCACGGTCACTCATATCGAAGAAGCTTGATGGTGTTTTGCTTTTGATTGTTTCATGCTTTGTCTTTTCTTAAGGATTGCAAATCCTATTGAGGGACCTGCAACCTTAGTATTTTGGGTATAGGATGTTGAGCTTATTGTGAGTATTTTCCTTTTCGTGTGAATTTTCATATTATTCACCATCTTGAGATTTGTATATTTTGGGAATGGATTGGCTTGATTGTTTTTAGGACCAATCCTATGCTTTGGAGGGATCTAATATATATTAGGTATCCTGATTTGGCTGATTTGTTGTTTCTTGTTCTTCGGAATGTTGATGAAAATTTCGAAGTATCTTTATATGTTGTGTGTTTCGAGATGATGATGATGTATCTTGAATTTTAATAACCAAGACTTTGTTAATTTCTATAAGTCCGTTTCGGGTTTGGCACCCAATCGGGCAATCAAGTATTGTGTTGTCCTTATTCCTGGCCCTTAGCCTTTCGGCTATCCTTCCACGAGGATATCCACTTAGGAATAAGTCGATTGATTGAGTTCAATTGATATTATCATTTTTGCTTCTTTCGAGATATCCTTTTAGGATGCTCATTTGCCGTTATACTTTGAGCTATTACTTCACTCGAAGTAATGATATGTTGACAGTGTGCTTCTTCTCGTTTGAGAAGAATATCTTACCCTTATCTTAATGTTTCGTTGATCTCATTTGATATATTGTGTGGTGCTAGATTCTTTCCTTAGCTTGACCTTGCACCAATTTCCTTCAGCCACGAGTCCCGGAAGATAGCATTCCCTTCACGGCATTCCGCACTCGTATGATTCTTGTGAGTGGCTCGTTATATCGTTTGGATTGACGAACACTCCATTTTATTCCGTTAATCTTGTGAATCGAGTATTCTGGGGATATCTCGATGAGATTTCTTTATGTCGTTTGATTTCAAGTTTATGAAGCTATTTGATATGTATTCTAAGAGAAATTGGAATTTTAGTTATTATGAAATCAAAGAATAATTTTGTGTATTATATATGAGAAGTATTTCTTTTTATAGAAATGATCTTTGTATTGGGTTGTCCATCGAGTGCTTTAAGAATTCTGATCGATGCGCCTGATCAACGTTATCGATAGGAATTTCCTAAACGCTGCAGTGAAACAATCAGACACGATAAATTGAGTTTTTATGAGACTGAGTTTGGAAATAAATTATTTTGGGGAATTGAGTATTAATTTTTTTATTTTGAGTGGTATATGCAGCCACTGAACCATAGTAATGGTTAATTAAGTAGTGAGGCAGTTTTGATCACTTGGTCAACTCTACAGCCAATGGATATTGTCGTTCACTATAAACCGATGGCGAGGCAATGTCATTATATTGTTTTGAATTTATAGAGTTAAATATAAATATGTTTATTGTTAAAATAATATATACTAGATAAAATATGTTTAGGGTTTTAAAATCTAAAATATCTAATGGATATTTTAATTTAAAAGTTATATGTAATAAAATTTGAAGCTTGTTTTCAAAACTTTTGGTGGTTTGGAAAATAAAGAGTGAAGAGATTTTAAATTTTATTTAAAAGATTTAATGATATGAATTTATAAAATTCTTTTGGATTTTTAATTTGTAACAAGGGGAATATGAATTTGAGTCTTTGAATACTTAGTATGTACTATAGTGATGAGTTTTGAAAAATTTTCAAGTATTGAAGATTGTGATTATGATTATAAAGATATTGAATTTTCGAAATTCTAATAATTTTTGGTTACAAGTTAATCCATATATTTTGTTCCTTATGTTTATTTAACCCTTGTGCTATTTTCTAACGACGTGCATTTATGCGGTCGTTTGAGTTTGAAACCACCTTTTGGTTGATCTATCTTGCTTCTATTGTGTCTATCTTGTATCAGTGTGGTTCCCTCTGTAGTGTCATACGGAAAATCATATCGATAATCATCTTGTTGATTAGAATTGAGTTGGAGTTGTGTTACATCCCAACCCTACTCGAAGAGATTTTGAGAAACCAATCCCATCCGATTGATTCTTTGTGTAGCATCTTGTTGTGATCTCATTCGAAGGAGAAACGCCTTCGAAGTCTTGTGTGTTGTTCGGAAAATTCCATGGTTTGCTAATCCCAATATTAGCACTTTAGAAACCATGGAATTAATCGAGTGAGTCTTGTCTTGGTTTCACTATCCTAGTTTGAGAGTGTGTGAATTTTTAAAACTCGAGCTTGTTTATCTATCCTTTGCTTGATGAATAAGTGTGTTGTTTACAACTCTTTTCTAGAAAATTACGAGGATGCAATTTTTATAGGGGGGAGTCTGTAACAACCCTGGTTTTAGTGATTACCTGTTAATATTAAATTATATCGGTAGTTATAATTTAATATTGAGAATTAAATACAATTGGAGTTTTAAATTGTTTATTTGAAATAAACAATGAATTTTGGGAATAAAAGGTGAGAATAAAGTTTTGGAAGCCTTTTTATTATGGTTTGAGTTAAAAATAAATGGGAAATAATTTTTATTTAGTGATATTGCAATAATTTTATTAATTATTGCCGTTTAGCTTCTTTTAATAATTTTTAAAAGAAGTAATTAATTTTAAAGGTAGTTTATTTTAAATAAAAAGGTGGAAATTTGTTTTTAATTCTGGTTTGGCCATAAATAAGGTTTGGAAAAGGTATGAAATATTTTTCTAAGTGAAAAAAGTATTTTTGTTGAATTTTAAAAGTTAAAAATGGAGACTATTGCATTTTATTTAAGTAATTAGTGTATTTTTGGAAATTAAGGGTTTTAATAATACAATTGTTTTAAAAAATAAAAATTTATCTTTCTATATGTTGGAAAATATTTTATTGTTTATGTTTGTAAGTTTACAAATTTTATTTGTGTGAAAATTGGAAGAAAATGGCTCTTGTTCTTTTATATAATGTAAATATGAAGCCTTTTAACTTAAGTGTTAATTAATAAAGCCTTAACCATTTTTATTTTCTTTTTATTGCTGGGTTAAGCCCACTTAGGACTTAACCAGGTTGAGAAAAAGGAATACTAAGCTTCTGTACGTTCATTTCTTTGCAATACCTTCCTCTTTCTCAAAACCAGAAAAATAGAAACCCATTCCCTCTTCAAACCCTAAGCTATTTTCTCAAATTAAAACACAAACCTTTGTGTTTTTAACTCAATTTGGAGCTAAATCAACAGGTGTCAAAATTTAAAACCATTTGTTCATCAAAAATCAAGTTTTGAAGTTGATTCTCCATTAACAGTACTTGTTTCTTCTTGCATGTCCCTGTTTCTTAGTTTTACAGGATTTTGAAGCTTAAATTCAAGCAAAGCTCTAACCTTTTAGCTAATAATCAGGGCTTTTGCTTTGATATAGCAACGTGAGTTGAATAACTCACATCTCTAGCAAAACAAAGTAGCAAAGTGCTTGATTCTGTGCAAAAATAGTTACTGTAATCGTTCTCTTGCTCATAATTTTCTTCTTATGAAAATCAGTTCTGGGTTGCATATTTGAGCAACTATAATTTTCAATTCTGGTAACGAAATGTTGCCAGATTTTCTCCTAATTGTATTTTATGTGTTATACTACATGCCTGCAAAATTTGGTTGAAAAATAATCTCATTTGCTATGTTAAAAGTTGGCTTGAAAATTAGTTCGTAGCAGGAGAATCGTATGGAAATTAATCGCATGAGAAGGCACGCATGGGTCGACCGCTAGGTCGGCCATGCTTACCCTTAGGTCGACCTAGGGACAAGTGAGGTCGACTTGGCGGTCGACCTAGGGGGCCTTGGTTTCCTGAGTTATTTTGTGTTGCTCGTTTTTGTTTCCGGTTTTGTTCCTACTTGTTTTCCTAGGTTTTGCTTCTCATTTTCAAGATGTTTTTGTGATGTTTTGAGAGCTATGATGCCTATCAATAGGCTAGCCAAATTTTGAGAATTTTAATTTCAAATTCGAGTTGAATTTGAATTGAGTTTGGATTGAATTCGTATTGAAATTTGAGTTGAATTTAAATTATCGGTTTTGAGTATTTTGTTGGTTTTTCTCTATTTTCAAGCACGAATTTCTCTAACGAATTTGAAATAATTTTTAAAATAAATTGGCATTTTTAATAATTATTATATAATATTTTAAATTATTTTTAAGCTATAAAATCTATTTATTCTCTATAATAAGGGAATTTTCAAATACGGGTTCTAAATTGATTTCGAAAATTGGTTTTAAAAGCTTGTTTTCCAAAGTAAACTATTTTAAATATTAAATACACATTTTTGCACTATTCGAACATATGAGAAAGAGATTAAACAATCTAGTAAAACAAGTTGTATGGGACACGTGCATTTACTATTTCGGTTAATTCCGGACTTATGCGATCGAAGGGATTTGAGGTTATGGATTCTGAGTTATTTTTCTATTTTATGGTGTAGTTTGAGTTTTATAATTCCTATTTATAGGAATTATCTGGGATGGCCAATATTTGGTGAGTTTTATGGGTTGAGATCTCCTATTCAAGGAGTTATGGTCGATGAGAGCCATCACGATGTTTTTATACTTTCCGATGATATGAGGCAAGTTTTGAGTTTGTGATTTCCTATTTTGAGATTTATGGTTCATGAGGAACCATCACGAGGTTTATTTATACTTATCAATGAGATGAGACAAGTCATGAGTTTTCTAATGTGGCATTGACTAGCAGTTAGTAAACCGTTTAGTGAGAACTTGTGGTATGGGACGCACATTACCACTTTTCGGGTTCCTAGCGGAGAGTTTGTGACACATTCTGAGTTACGCCCGTACTAGAGCTATTGGGTCCAATCTTTATCGAGCTGTTAAGCTCATCACGAGTTTATGTGACTTCGGTCGTCTGAGTTTTACGACTTCGGTCGTCTGGGATTTACGACTTCGGTCGCCTGGGATAGGTACCTATAATTTATATAGTACTGGACAAGAGTTTTGCACATGCATATTTTGAGATTTGAGCTGTTGGGTTCTAATTGGGCTGTTGGGTCCACCATTTTTATTGGGCTATTGGGTCCATTCTTTCATTGGGCTGCTGGGTCCATACTTGAGATTTGAGTTTGCCATCTTCGATGTTTTTATATGAGATTTATAATCTCCTTCTTGGAGATATATATATATATATATATATATATATATTGATGAGTTTTCCATTTGGCGTATTTTGAGTTTTGAGATCACTCAATTTTGAGTTTATATTTGTGTTTGCCATTTATGGCATTTCTTGAGTTTTGAATTTGAGACTTCTCCTTTTTTAGAGAATATGGTTGATTGAAACCATTATAGATGTTTTGGGATATCGCCGATGATATGAGGCATTTATTTCTATATTTGAGTGTTATTGTTTGAGTTACCTCTTTTGAGGTCTTTTTATACTTAAGGGACGTTGGCCCACTTAAGTCATGGGTGTGTGGTCTTTCTATTGCTTCTTCTCATTTGAGAAGAGTTATCACCTTGTATCTTATACTTCATATCATCGTCTATCCTCATTAACCGATTGTTTTAGCTAGACTGACCCGTGTATTTTATACTCGGGTCAGACCGGGTTGTTTCAGGTTAGCTATCAGCTATGGGACTTAGCTTTGATGCATCTGCTTGGATATCAACCTAGAACTTTTGTGTAGTTTATATTTCTTTGTGCTTGACTCTGTTGTATGTTTTTGACTCGATGTATATAGGGTGGTCTTTGAACCACTTTTGTGTATCATTTTGTATTGTACTGGGATGTATCAGTGTATATGTATTTATATATATGATGTTTACTGTTCTGTGATGTGATATGCATTTTGTTATTGTATTTTGTTCTGACAGATCCATTAGCCACCTATAGTTTTGTATTAAGAATTTATTGGATATGTCGATCCACGAGAGATAAAAAAAATATAGAGCATTTATCGACGTATTCAGTAGATGTTTAAGATAAGATTATAAATGGTCGCTCCTAACCAGCCATATTCTCTGCATTAGCAGACAGAATTACCCAGTAATTCTCTTTGTTAATGTGGGTCTCAGAATGGGGCGTCACAGGGGGTTTACCTATTGGAGGTTCATTAAGGGCTTCACCCGAATAGCAGCACCACTGATGAAGCTTACTCAAAAGAATGAGAAGTATATTTGGACTGAGGAGCATGAGACGTTATTTCGAGAGTTGAAGCTTCAACTAATGAATGCTCCTTTTCTTGTTATACCAAAGGGAAATAGTAATTTGGTTCTATATACCGATGCGCTTCTAGCTCGAGATTAGAATAAGTATTGATGGAAAGAGGTAAAGTTACCGCTTATGCATCTAAGCAGTTGTGACCTTATAGGGTCCTTTATGCGAAACATACTTAGAATTACCAGCTTTTATCCTCGCATTGAAGATTTGAAGGAACTGCCTTTTGGGAGAAATGTTTGGGTTGTTTACTAACTACAGTTCCTTGCTGTATATGTTCTCTCAAAAAGAGTTGAACATGAGACAATAGAGGCGGTTAGAGCTTTTAGCATCTTATGATTTCCAGATAGAATACACCCCAAGGAAAGGAAATAAGGTTGTCGATGCCTTAAGCCAAAGGCAGCCAAGTTGTGTCTTAGCTATGAATAAATAATGAAATATTTTAGAGACATCAACTTCTTATAATATTCAATCCCAATCGGATGTTGAATCGAGTAGAGTTTCCGAGATAGTATCGTGCTTGGAAGTTCGACTGGCTCTCATAGAAAAGATTGTCATGAAGCAAAGAGAAGATCTGCTTTCTGTCGAAAGGATTAAGTTCCTAAAGGCTAGTGTCGAGACTAAAGGTTGAGAGGTTTCAAAGTTTATAAAAGAGGTTGGCTTTATGACCTTGATATAGATGACCTTCAGAAGGAAGTTTTGGACAAATGCTATCATTCAAAGTTTGTTATTCACCTAGGAGTTATTAAGATGTACCGAGATATAAAGAGAAGCTTTCACTGGGAATGAATGAAGAGATATGTTGGAGAATGCATGAAGAGACGTTTCACATGCCAACAAGTTTGGGCTCAACATCAAAAGCCAAGTGGATTTTTGCAGCCTTTGTAAGATACGATGTGGAAGTGGACTCAGTTTCTATGGATTTGATAGATGGATTGCCAAGTTTTAGGGTCGAAAATAAGAGCATATGGGTCATAGTAGATAGATTGACTAAGAATGCCCAATAATCCAGTAAGACCTACTAGTACGACAACAAAGTTGGCTAAGATGTATGTAAAGACTGTAGTAAGACTACATGGAGTTCCAAGTACTATAGTTAGTGGCCAAGACCCATTATTTTCAAGTGACTTTTAGGGCAGAGGCTATAAAGTATTTTGAGTTCGGAGTTGTGTATGAGTACAGCTAACCATCCTCAGGTGGATGGATAGATCGAGGGAGTCAATAGAGTAATTGATGACCTATTGCAAACTTGTGTATTGTATTTCGACAGTTCTTGGAAAGATTACTAACACTTAGTGGAGTTTTCATACAAAAATACCTACCAGTCCAGTATTGGAATGGCACCTTATGAGGTGTTGTATGAAAGACCTTGTAAGTCACCGATATGTTGTGCGACAGGGGAGATAAGCTCATGTTGGGAAAAATCTTGTAATAAAAGCTTCGAAAAAGACTGAGTTGATTCGAAAAAGGATGAAGGAAGCTCAATCAAGGTAGAATAGTTATCCCGATGAAAGGCGAAAAGATTTAGATTTTGATCTCGGAGATAAAGTGTTTTTTAAAGTTTCACTAATGAGAGTTACGACGATGTTTTGGAAAGGCGGGAAAGTTAGCGCCAAGATATGTTGGCCCATTTTCGATACTTGAGAGGATATGAATAGTTGCCTATAAGGTTGACAAGTTACCAAATACTTTTTGCTAGCGTCCATAATGTATTGCATGTATCACATTCGAGAAAGTATGTCTTAGACCTTGATGCGATAGTGAGTTCGAGAGCTATTGAAGACTTGTTGGTCGAACTAAGTATGACTTATATAAGGAAACCATTTCGGATAATAGACCGAGACGCAAAGAAGCTTCAAAATATAGTTGTGAAGCTTGTACAAATCCATTGGAATGGGGACTGGGATAATTGTATTTGGAACAGAAGATGAAGTCAAGAGGGCTTATCCCGAGTTGTTGTTTAGACGTAGCATATACGGTTGCTATGTTTTATTGTGGCACACACACACCCACACACATACAGAGATATATATGTATGTTATTATGGTTGATTTTTCTATGTATTAGTAGACTCGTTGGTACATTTTGTTTGTGAAATATGGGTGAGGAACTTATGTGTTTATGCTAGAGTTAGTATGAGAAAGAATGAATCGTTATCTAACCTTATTTAAATTTCGCGGACAAAATGCCAATAAGGGGGAAAACCTATAATACCCCATAAACTAGTAAATAATTAGTTGAAGAATTAATTATGAGAATAAAAATTTAATTGACTTGATTATGGAATTAAATTAGATAACATGTGAGGTAAAATAACAAATAACAATGTAAATATTTAGGAAACATTTATTTACTTGTTGCCACTTAAATCAAAATTAGAAATAATTTAGTAAGAAAAGTAATTGGGTGTACATTTACTTATCATATTGTAATATAATTTAAGAAAATGAATAAAATAGGAAGAGAGCTAAAAGGGCCGATGTCCTAACTTATTATGGGATAATAATAAAAACGCGACTCTCGCTAATTTCATCCATTTTACTCTAAAAAAATAAAAGCTTTCAAAACTTGTTAATGGTGATAGTGGCCTACATAATAAAAGAAGAAGAAAACGATAAAAGCTAGGGAAACTAAAATTTTTACAAAGATCAAGCTAATCAAGCATTTAGGTAAGCAACATCACTCCCATTTTACCGTTTTCATATAGGATTGAACTTGGCTATGATTTATATGAAAGAGTTTATGTGTGTTTGGTGTATTAAATGATAGAAAATGATGTAATGAATATTTTAGGATAAAATAGCTTTACTAGAGGATGTTTAGCTACAATTCCCTACACTTATGATTTTTCTATGACATTATAGTTTTGAAAATTTGCCACGCTTAAATAATTCGTTATAGAGTATATTATGGAAAATAAGATAAAATGCTATTTAAAGAAGTTTTATAAAAAACATAGAAATACATTTATGAATTTTATGAAAATTTAGTAAATTTTTGTAAGTAATTTTGAAGTTAAAACAAATGGTTCCGAAGTTATTACGTGCTTATCAAAATTAAAAGAAATTAAGGCCAAAGCATATTTTTATGATATAAAGTGTTTAATAACGGTTAAGGGACAAGATCCAAAATAGGTGCTGTAGAGTTAGTTAATAGTAATGCAACCAACTGAAAAAGAATGAGGCAAAATGAAATGATAGCGACACGTAGAAAGATTTGTGCAGATGTGTACAAATATGCAATTGTTTATGTTGCATACATGTAGACGTAGAAAGGCGACGTAGAAAGACATACAATATGCAAATGGAGAGGTGACATGTTAAAAGATTTGTGCAGATGTTCATATGTGCATGAATAGAAAGGCGATACGTACCAAATATTATAAGCTCAAATTGTTTATGTCACAAATAATTTTTATATATAATTGGAAAAAAAGGAGAAGTATTAGTCGATGTTAATAAAATTAATAAATCAATGAAAATAAACAATTTCTGAGCCTAAATATTTGGAATAATTTATTGAAATATACTTTGTGAAACAAATAGTAATCAATTCAAACTAAAAGAATATTTATAAATAAATTATAAGAATTGTTTATAGGTGAATAATACATTCTAAATTGTAAATAAGAGAGAGATGAAAATTTTAATTCATAAAAGGGCATAATTGGAAATAATAATAAAAAGCCTTCATTCTTTTCCTCTCTTCCTTATTTGATACCAAATAGCCCAAACCCATTCACATCTAAACTCCTACCCCCAATTCCTCCGTCAAAGCCTAAATCACTCACGGGGAAAAAACCGACTTCGACGACGATGAGATAGAGAGGCGCATACAATGCCACTTGCGTGCATGGTCTAGCACAGTCGGTCGTGTGACTCTAGGATGCACATGTAGGCGGTAAGTGATGCGGTATAGGCAGAAGCACGAAGGTTGAGCATCACAAGGAAGAGGCAAAATTGCTGAAGGGATGCTTGACAAGGCTAGGATGTATGCACAACGTCGAGAGCAGGTCTAAGGCTAAGGGATATTTTGGTTTGGTTTGGTGCTTGCCTGACGTTATTGAGAGGAATTCACTCTTCATCGTTTGGTAAGTTAATTCTTAACTCATATCTATGTTCCAGTTCACATTTTACTTTGCATGTCTTATTTGATTATTGTGGTTATAAAATTGGATTGATATGGATTGAATTAGGTGATATTGAATTGTATGCTATTGTATAATTATGCTGTGATGAATTTTGATCTATATTAGTTGAACTAATTGAAACAAAATTGCATGACTTTGATTTTAGTAATATGAATGTTCTACTTGGTAAAGGACGTGATCCCTTATTTGTTAAATACTAATGGGTGATAGATTGGTTTCAAATTGAATATGATATTTGCATGCCCTTGCTTTACTTTGATAAAGATCGGGCATTGCATTTTAAATTGAAAAGAGTTGGAATTTCAAGTTAAACACTTTTGGAAGTAATTATAAAAGAAGGTTTTGCTTGAATTAAATTATTTTTGAAATGGATGATTTGGAAAATTGTTTATATAAATGAATTTTATATAAGAGAAGATATATATTCGTTTTAGTGAATGATTTTAGAATTTTTGAAAAAGAATTAATTTTAGAAATTGAAATTACGGTAATTTATTTATAATCTATTTATGAATAAATATTTCATTTATCTATGAACATAAAAATATTAATGGTTGCCTATAAAAAATGATTTGAAATTTTTATTCCAAAAACATCAAGTTTAGTTTTATGGGAATCAAAATATAGTGAAGCTTCATAATATTTTTGGAATATTAAAAAGTTAAATGTATTTTATTTAGTATGTGAAAATATTAGTAATGAAAATTATTATTATATTTCGTTAAGGATAATGTATAAAGGAAATTTATTTGATATTAGATTATTTTTAAATAAAAAGGAAATTGATTTGAATACTTTGGAAATATGATATAAGAGTATGAATTGAGTTATTTAGGAAAGGAAATTTTTTGGAATTTGGTTATACAAGTGAAACTTATACATCAATATTGTGTTGTATTTGAAAGACTTTTTACAAAAACAGAATTTTAGTTAAAAAAATTACTTTTCAAAGATGGTTTAAAAGGACTTGAACGTAAATAAGGATATTAAATATTGATTTTGAAATTGAATATTTTACCTTTGGAAATATTTTGGATTGAAAAAATATAAATTAAATTTGAGGTTTGAAATGGCATTTTTGAAATTACCAAACTCCTTTATTAGTATTTTTATGGTCTTTAAGTGGAATCCTGATAATGTGAATCATATTAAAAGAGAGTTGTGCGGTTTGAAATCCAAAGGAAGGTTAAAACATTGAATTATTTGAAAATTTAGTATGAGATTTAAATAATGGACATTTGTAATTAACTAAGATTTTAGGAAATAAAGGAAATTTCCAAATTAAACCTCTTTGAATTTAGTATTATGTTTGAAATTATATTTAATGTTTTGGAAATGAATATTATATAATTAAACCCCTTCTGGATCAATGAATGCTAGAATCATATCAGATGTGTGAACTTATATATGATTAGCATTTGGAATAAACGAAGTTATAATGAAAATAGTTTGGCACGTTTAGTAATATTTCTTCTGTTATTCTTTAGACTCATTGTATATGATATGGTATGATATTAAGTGTATTGTATATTGAATCAAATTAATAACCCCTAGTGACACTGGGTTAAATGATAGTTAAGAGGGTTTACTGTCATAACAAGAACATGAAAAGTATAATGAATTGATCAAATGAGATGAGACATCGGATAATCTAGATCCATCCTTGCTAGGAATATGTGGCATTTGGCCCCTTTGTCACTGGTCCAGCGACGTGCTATAATGGAACACCAATGATAATGGACATGCATTATATTTGATGGAAAAGATGACACCCACATGGTAGAGAGTAGTGTAGCAAAAAGGTCGTGTGGGGGCACCCATAATTTTGGCTGAGGGATACACGGATGGAAAAGGCCGTCTGTCTTGACTCGATCTGCCTCAGGTAGAGTCATAATTCTGGTCGAGGGATACCTGGATGAAAAAGGTCGTGTCTTAACTCGATCAGCATCTAGTAGAATTATAATTTGGTCAAGGGATACACAGATGAGAAAGGCAATGTGGCTTGGCTCGATCAATATGTGGTAGAGTTATAATTCTGGTCAAGGGATACACAGATGAAAAAGGCAGTGTATCTTAGCTCGATCAACGTTGGGAAGAGTGTATTCTACACTCAATGAGCTATACAAATAAAACCATGATCAATTCGTAATAACTAGAGGATTAATAATGTGACACTTAATAATTGTGACTAGCCTTAATAGGATTAATAAATGTGACACTTAATAATTGTGATACTTAATAAACATGACACTTAAAAACCAGAGGATCAATTCGTACTAAGTATCTATATAATGCTTAGGTTAGTCCAAGACCTTACAGATACAGAGACATTAGCCTTTCTTGGATGTTGGGCTTTTGAGAAGATGATTATGGACGATATTGTATTGTGGGAGTCTATTACGTATATTTTCTTTTGATGTCTCCATGTATGTGTATATATGTGATTAGGTTGAGTTGTATATGACATTTGACTTATATCGATGTATATATTTTATAGTGAGTCAAATTCTCGAATTTGTGGACCTACTTTATTATGTACTTGTTATGATATTATAATTTCCGTTGTGATATATGAACTTATGTTCTCTATTTATGTGGTGTATTTTTTGATCTTGGAAAACCCACATGTTTATTTCTTTGTGCCGGTACCATATACATGTATTTATGTATTCCGTGAGGTGAGAATACATACCGGTGTTATCCTAAGGGAATATTCACGTGCGGTCACTCCTAACAAGCCTTATTCTCCATATTACCAGACAGAATTACCTTGTAATACTCTTTTGTGGTATGGATATAGAGATGGGGAGTTTCATTCATTAAATCTTTTGTCACCCCCACTGAATGGGTGCTTAGCACTTAATCTACACAGTGCAATTCACCATTATCATGTAATTCACAACCATGCAGTTAAAGCGCTTAGCGGTTCTATATCAGTGGAGGTGCAAAAAGTTATAACGGGGATATAGCAGAAAATAGCAGATGTGCAAAAAGCTTCATTAGATATAAAACCAATTATATAAAGTTTATTTTATTCTCATTCTCATATCATTTGTGTAGGAAAAAGAAATATTATTTAATCATATACAACAAAACCAAAGAATATCATGATTTATGCAAATTAGATTTGATGACTACAATAGATTTCTAACTTATTCTAAGCACCCATGCTTTAAAATTAGGTCTTCACCCTAATTTTGTTTATTTAGTTTAGAAGAGAACAAGTCAAATCAAACTTTGTATGTTAATGTTGCTAAAGTGGATGCTAAAAAACCTTGATTTAGAGGGTGTTGCGGAAAATAACGGCACTTAAAGCGGATCTACTGTTTAGTAGCGCTAAATTGAAATAGCGTAGCGGTCGGAGAGCGCTATGCGCCGTGTAACGACCCTGAATTTTTGACATTTGAAATATGAATATTTAATTGAGTTTAAAATATTCGAATGATAATTTAATTTGAAATTCAATTATCAAGTTGAATTTAGCGATTAAATTGTTGAATTTAATTATTGAAACTGGATAAAAATTTGAATCTTCAATCTTAAGCTGATAAAAAAATAATCTGAAGGCTTAGAAAATTTATATTGATAATACTGAAGATAATGGAAGCTTCAGAATTGAAATTGAAACTGATTTGTTCAGTTTTGAATTTATATCGTTTAAATCGATATTTAAAAATAGCGTTCCGGGGCACAGTCTCGGAATTCGACGAAACTAGTTCCATTGGGTCCGTAATATTGAATTATTATCGGATTTCAATTTTCGTAATGTTTGGAGTGATCGTTTGGCCGTACGATAAGCAAACGCGCTGAAATTAAATCGAAAATTTAATTTAATAACTGGTCCAAAAAGCTATCTTCTCCATACGATCGAATTTGGACTCGAAACCTTTTCCATCGCATTCGGAATAGGCGTATAACATTACGAACGCCTAGCGGCACGCCTCGATTGGAGGTTGAGATTTTGAGTTGCATTTATCGGACGTTTTGAATTGAAATTTAAATTAAATAGATATATATCTATTCTCCTACAACCCAACATCCAGCTGCCTTTCCTTCAAATCACTGTCTCCACTCGTACACCCCAACATCATTTCCTCCCCTTTATTTCGTTTCACAGCAGAACACTTTATCATCTCGTTCGAAAATAAAAATAATGGCCGAGCTTCTCAAAATTTCAGAGAAAATTTAATTCGTTCAATTTGAATTCGCGAGCTCTTTTTCTCCTCTAAAACCAAATGCTCCCTTCTCATTTTCTTTTCCAGATCGAATATATTGGTTCAAACGAAAAAAAAAATGCGGCCTTTCTCGAAATTGAAATCAGGACCGTGATTTTGCCTTTCCTCTTCTCTATTCATACGACGAAGGGCAAGTTACTTCGAATCATCAGAGCGACGTAGTCGCGATTGGGAGAGCAAGGCCGGCTGGAAGATGAGGGGATAGGCGAAGCTGGGGGTTCGCGAGCCAATTCGCGAGCGTCGCGAGCCAAGTGGAGCTGGGCGATCGAGAGGAGGAGGCGCCGCGTCTTACTGTTCGTCGCAACTGGAAGAGGCTCGTTTCGAGCTAGGACACAAGGCAGGGGGTTGGTTGGAGTCTCGACCTCTGGGAGGTCGAGATGGTTGAGAAGGTCGAGGGCACGCGAGTGTGGGAAGAAGGTTTGAGTCGACATCATCTTTGCTCGGGTGGTTCTGGCGTTTGAAATGGTGGTCAGCGAGGGTGGTTCGCGTTTTGTCGAGGCTGCGATCTCGATATAGGCTGCGGCGTAGGTGAGGTCGCGATGGCGAACTCTTACAGGAAGGTATAATACAAATTTATTCGTTTTGATTTAAATCTGTTTTATACAGTAGTCTATATTTTTAAAAATAAAAGAAATTGCAGATAAGAAATGATTTACAACAAAGTATATTTAATGCCTATCTTCCCATTAACAGATTTATAGCCACATATGTATATATACAGTAAGAAAATTTTAATATAAACATATATATACGTGTGTGTATAGGTTAGAAAATTATCTTTATGATGTCTATAACTGAAATAGGTTGTATAAAGATAAATTTTCAAATGGAATTAAGTATTGTTTTATCATGTTTAAACTGGAAAGTACATATAAGAAAAATTAAATTTTTAGTTAGATCAAACAAATCTATGATTTATTCTCATTAATGTATAAGTAGATTTGAAAGTATAAATTTAAAAGTTCTAGAAATGGGTTTGCAATAAAATCATTGAAAAATTAAAATTACAAAACGAGAATTTGTTATTCGATTATTTCGAATATTGATGAATTGTATAAATGTTTATACAAGGTCTAAAGTGGAGAAACAAGTCGGAAATGGAAAATGGATTGCAAATTAAAGGTGAGATCTTCTCACTCAAATTTGAAAAGTGGAAATTTTCAGTTATTGAATTGATTGACTGTTTGGACGTGTATTAGATATGGTAGGATATATCTATATATATATATATAGCAATATATACATATTGGCATATGTATATATTGGATTGATTGATTTCCCGCCTCGTATAGCGGATGAGACCCTATTGCGCCGTTAGTAAGCGGATTTTTATAAAAACCCATATACCGCGATAATTCCGTACTGGAGCGGAATTGGTATTGTGCTAACATCTGTGGATGCAGGGAAACGGGTTGGAGGGATCCAACAGGATTCCTCAAAACATTTGAATTGATTTCATATGTTGTTTGATTGGTTATTTATAATCTGTAGATGATTATATCTGTGATTGAATGTATTGAGAGCTAAAATTTAGCCGAATGTGTTTTTGGTATCGTTGGATACCAGAAATAAATGAAATTGGATTTCTGAAATTAAAATTGAATTTTAGATGGTTTGGGAAAATAAAAGAATTTATTTTAAAGGAAATAAATTTGTTTGAAATCAAATTGATAATTGATTGGGTATTTAAAATAAATCTTGAGGAATCGATATGAAAACTTATTTAATGTTGAATGAAAAAAAAATTGATTTTTGTGTTGAAAATAAACTTGGGAATCGATTTGCAAAATGATTTGGTAATTGGGATTAAAAATTAGAATCAATTTGAAATGTGATTCGGTGTTGAAGTAAATTCAGAAATCAATTTGAAATTCGATTTGGGATTTGAAATAAAATGGAGAAATCAATTTTTAAAGTTGATTCGGGGTAGAAAATGAATGTTTGGAAAACGGTTTGAAATCGGATTTTCAAAGTGATGAAGTGTGGAAATAAATTTACAAAATTTGAAATGTAAATTTGAAATAAATCGATAAGGATTTATCAAATTGGTTTAAATGGACCATAATATGATTTGAAATTAATTTTCAAACGTGAAGTATGAAATGTGATTTGAAATTGAATTTTCAAACGTGAAGTATGAAATGTGATTTGAAATTGAATTTTCAAACGTGAAGTGTGAAAATATGATTTGAAATGGATTTTCAAATGTGAAGTGTGGGAATATGTATATCTTGTGAAAAGATTTGAAATTTAATAATTTGGGAAAAATTATTTAAATTGGATGCTTGTTGTGAATGTTATTGATAGTTAAATAACCGACTATCAATATTTGTCTTTGAAATGACACTTGATTTGTTTTTAAAACAAACGCTCATTATTCGGTTAAGCCGGGAGAGGACCTTTGTGTCATATAACCCATTCCGAATAATGATACGTCGCGAATGGGTAGCATTTGAAGACCGGTGTGAAGACCGGATATTTGTGAAAATGAAAGGACAACCTGTCGAATGTCTCTGCACCGAGTTGCTCCGGTATAGAGATTTATATCACTCTTTTGTGATGGGAAGTCCGGACGTGATTAGTGAATATCCGGATTGCAAGGGCTTCTTTGGAAGTGCCTTCGGTTCCGTTCGATCCCGGAACGGACTTGTATGGATGTGTGTCTGACGTTACACTTTGAGATGTAAAGCTGGTTTCTATCAAATACATTTCTGTTGGCGGCGGAGAATTTATTCTCTTAGCTTAACACCCTTCTCTGAGACGTACGAGCTCAGAGGTTATGTAGTTGATGGTTACTAGTGATACATTCCCAATTTGGTAATGTGGCACACGAAGTGCTGATGATCATTGGTTGATCAAAGCGTGGCTTTGTGAAAAAGCGTGGCTTTGTGAAAAAAGCGTTATTTTGTGGACGAGACTTCGTCGAGCCTCACAACCCGGTAATGGTCGAAACAGGAATGTTGCGGCAAAGGTTTGTAGGGGTAGCGCCCCTAGGGTATGCCATTTCCTTCTGGATAAAAGGTGATATCATGGTATGGAGCCCAGATATTTTACCTATGTGGATTATATTTTGCGACTGTTGCTTTTCGATTGAGGATCCTCGGATAAAGGTCGGTAACGACCGGGAGATGGCATAGCTCGTGTGTTAGTTACCTAGTTACAGCTCGGTTAGAGCGTGAGGTAGCGTCGGCCTTTTGTTCGCGGAGATCCGGTTAGGATCCGGGGCGTCTTTCCAGAGGCGTTTCTATTTCGGTGTAAGGAAGTTCCTTAGCCTGATCATTTGTTGGAAATCCAAAGAAACAATACGAACCCCGTACGATTTTTAATTGTATTACCTGCTATGGAATGTGGCGGTAACCTGCTACTGAACATAGTAGCTATAGTAGACATACAACAATTGTTGTATGTTGGCTAAGATTGATATTATATTTTCGAAATGTTTTCCACACTAGACATTAATAATAATATCAACTGTTTTTGCGTAGTAAGCATTTTTGACTATCATAAGGGGAAATCTCCTCCAATTCTGCGTTTGCATTGTGTGTGTGGCGGGAGGCCTTATGGTAGTTTCATTTTCCAAAAGCATTGCGAAGTTGTTTTATTTTCTTTGCGAAAATAACTGTTTTACGATCTCACACCAGTCACCATGACTGACCTGGAGTTTATTGTTCCCTTTCTAAACTCTGGGTGCCCATAATTTTCCACACGGGCAGCCTAGAGTTATTGTTATCAGGAAATTCTGGATATTCTGGAGCTTTGGAGATGAGTTGGATGGCGAAGCGTACTATCGTACTTGTTATTTATTCCGCTGTGTATTCTGTATGAGGACAAGTTTATATAACTGTCCATTGTTGTAAACTCTGATGATTGATGTATGTATAAACTGATATAGTCTTTTGTTTTAAAGATTATTGATTTATCTATTATATATTGTTCCGCTGCGATATGTGAGATTCTGATATTGTTCCTGTTCTGTGTTTTCTGTGTTGTTCTTCTTCCTCTTTCTTCTATCTTTTCTTCTACCTCTTCTTTTAACCCTAAAGTTTCGCGTTTTCGCCATTCGATTTTTCGACATTTGGTACAGTGGACGTATCGGTGTCGAGTTTTCGGAAGACGGATTTGCGGGTCTTTACAAGTGGTATCAGAGCATCCGGTTAAGCGACAACCCTGCTCTGTTGGGTGTTACTCATTAGAGATAGAGTCAGTAGTACTCTAGAATGAGTTTGAGTGTAATAATAGATATGAGCGCGTATTTGTTAGTGAATACAAAATTTGTTTTGTATTGTGTTGACTTATCGGTTGATTGTTTATAGATTCTGGTCGATGCAGGGTGGCCAACTGTAATCGATAGGGGTTTCTAAACTCTTAAACAAGATAAACCGACACAGTATTGTTTTAAATAGGGTAAATGAAATAATTTTGCCCAAAACTATTTTTGTATAGAAAAGAGATGATTTTCTATGAATTATTATTGTATATGGATGCTTGGTTGTTAGGAAAAGATAATATTGAAGTATTATCATTGATATATGGAATTGAATAAGAAATTAAAAATAATAACCAAAAATTTGGAGATAAATTCATTTAACAAATGAAATTTATTAATATGAATTAAAAGTATAAGAAATAAATCCATATACGAATGAGATTTGTAAGAGTAAATTGTAAATGTAATTTACAGATTGAAATAGAATTCCAGAAAGAATATTTGAAATAAATTCACAAATGGAATGTAAATAAGTTTGATAACTTATAAAATATTTGAAATCTAATTGGAATAAGATTCAAATTGAAAATGAATGAATTTGTGAATGAATAAATAAATTTGCAACTGCTAGTGCAAGAAAATGAAATTGAATGTTAAAATTCATTTTGAATTTGTAAGTAAATAGAACTGGAATTGAATTCGATTTGCGGAAAACGAAGTGATGTATTAAACTAAAATTAGTAAGTGAAGCTAATTGAGATTGACCAAATGAATAGGGTTTGAAACGAATTGAATTCAATAATTATAAATGAAAGATTGATTGGATTTATATGGAATTGGTAATCCAGTTTAAATATAAGTGGTAATTGAAAATTAATATGAAAAGTATGGAAAATACTTGTATTGAACTTAAGAAATAAGTGTGAAATTCTTAAGTAAATTTGATATTGAAAATATTCTAAGTTGGTGAATGTGAATATGAAATGCCAATTAAAATTGAATGGAATCAATTGGAAATGAAATACTATACATATATGACATATGTTTTCCAAACTAAGGATATGAAAAAGTACCTTCCATTGAAAAAATTGTGAAGGTGTTGGAACTCAGTATGAGTATCCATTTGATCGTGATGGGATCATATTGATTAATCACGACGTATGCCACAGCGAAATTCGAGGGGCGAGATGCCTATGGTTACAAGCGATTCTACTGGGATAGTGGTGTAACCGCCGTGTGAACTACGATCTATGGCAACAACCATGGCGAAATTTAAGAGATGAGAAATCTACGGTTACAAGCGACTCTACTGGGATAGTAGCGTAACCGCCGGGTAAACTGTGATCCATGGGGGAACGTGCTTTCCATATCCATTTTTAAAATGATTTTTAAGTGTTTTCATTGGGAGTTAGAAAAATTTGGAGTTTTTGCAAATTTTAACTAACGACAAGTGATTTCAAATTGAATTTGAGATAAAGGTAAATTAAACTCAATATTCAGAAATTAGAAGATGAATCGAATTCAAGTAAAATTCGAAATGAAAATCTGAATGAAAATCTGAAGATAAATTGAATTCAAATGAAGTTGAAATGCAAAGTTGAATGGAAATGAATATATAACTTTGTTAATGAAGTGAAAACGAATATAAGAAGTATGTAATACTTATATTGAACTTAAGAAATGAATGAATGAAATTCTTAAGTAAAACGGGTATTGAGAATCCAATAAGTAAATTTGGCCATTGTTGTTAGGTAAAACATACAGGGTATATGGAATTGGATTAAATTTTGAAGATAATTTGAATTTGCTCGACCAAAAGGTATGTATTTAAATTTCAGTATGAAATTTGATGAGTTTCTGATTTTGCCACTTGGCATTTTGTTTTCTTTTGAGATCTGAGAGTCCGTAGGGACGTTTTGTAGCCGTACCGTATTAGCCGCGCAAAGGAGACGCTGGCGAAATTTTTCGAAAATTTCGAGTGTTAGAAAATTTTTGAGAAAATTTTGAAAGTTTAAGATTTGAATTTAAGTTTAAATTTGAATTGTTAAGAAAACAAGGTTGTTTGAAACTTATAATTAAAGTGGGAAATTTAGTTGAATTGATAACGAATCTTTAGTAGAAAGATTTGTTTTGATAAGTTGATAAAACTATTGGATTGTGGAAAATAGTAAACGAGTTAAGGACCATTTTTCCTAACTTGTAATTTCGGGACGAAATTCTTTTAAGGGGGGAAGATTGTAACGACCCTGAATTTTTGACATTTGAAATATGAATATTTAATTGAGTTTAAAATATTCGAATGATAATTTAATTTGAAATTCAATTATCAAGTTGAATTTAGCGATTAAATTGTTGAATTTAATTATTGAAACTGGATAAAAATTTGAATCTTCAATCTTAAGCTGATAAAAAAATAATCTGAAGGCTTAGAAAATTTATATTGATAATACTGAAGATAATGGAAGCTTCAGAATTGAAATTGAAACTGCTTTGTTCAGTTTTGAATTTATATCGTTTAAATCGATATTTAAAAATAGCGTTCCGGGGCACAGTCTCGGAATTCGACGAAACCAGTTCCATTGGGTCCGTAATATTGAATTATTATCGGATTTCAATTTTCGTAATGTTTGGAGTGATCGTTTGGCCGTACGATAAGCAAACGCGCTGAAATTAAATCGAAAATTTAATTTAATAACTGGTCCAAAAAGCTATCTTCTCCATACGATCGAATTTGGACTCGAAACCTTTTCCATCGCATTCGGAATAGGCGTATAACATTACGAACGCCTAGCGGCACGCCTCGATTGGAGGTTGAGATTTTGAGTTGCATTTATCGGACGTTTTGAATTGAAATTTAAATTAAATAGATATATATCTGTTCTCCTACAACCCAACATCCAGCTGCCTTTCCTTCAAATCACTGTCTCCACTCGTACACCCCAACATCATTTCCTCCCCTTTATTTCGTTTCACAGCAGAACACTTTATCATCTCGTTCGAAAATAAAAATAATGGCCGAGCTTCTCAAAATTTCAGAGAAAATTTAATTCGTTCAATTTGAATTCGCGAGCTCTTTTTCTCCTCTAAAACCAAATGCTCCCTTCTCATTTTCTTTTCCAGATCGAATATATTGGTTCAAACGAAAAAAAAAAATGCGGCCTTTCTCGAAATTGAAATCAGGACCGTGATTTTGCCTTTCCTCTTCTCTATTCATACGACGAAGGGCAAGTTACTTCGAATCATCAGAGCGACGTAGTCGCGATTGGGAGAGCAAGGCCGGCTGGAAGATGAGGGGATATGCGAAGCTGGGGGTTCGCGAGCCAATTCGCGAGCGTCGCGAGCCAAGTGGAGCTGGGCGATCGAGAGGAGGAGGCGCCGCGTCTTACTGTTCGTCGCAACTGGAAGAGGCTCGTTTCGAGCTAGGGCACAAGGCAGGGGGTTGGTTGGAGTCTCGACCTCTGGGAGGTCGAGATGGTTGAGAAGGTCGAGGGCACGCGAGTGTGGGAAGAAGGTTTGAGTCGACATCATCTTTGCTCGGGTGGTTCTGGCGTTTGAAATGGTGGTCAGCGAGGGTGGTTCGCGTTTTGTCGAGGCTGCGATCTCGATATAGGCTGCGGCGTAGGTGAGGTCGCGATGGCGAACTCTTACAGGAAGGTATAATACAAATTTATTCGTTTTGATTTAAATCTGTTTTATACAGTAGTCTATATTTTTAAAAATAAAAGAAATTGCAGATAGAAATGATTTACAACAAAGTATATTTAATGCCTATCTTCCCATTAACAGATTTATAGCCACATATGTATATATACAGTAAGAAAATTTTAATATAAACATATATATACGTGTGTGTATAGGTTAGAAAATTATCTTTATGATGTCTATAACTGAAATAGGTTGTATAAAGATAAATTTTCAAATGGAATTAAGTATTGTTTTATCATGTTTAAACTGGAAAGTACATATAAGAAAAATTAAATTTTTAGTTAGATCAAACAAATCTATGATTTATTCTCATTAATGTATAAGTAGATTTGAAAGTATAAATTTAAAAGTTCTAGAAATGGGTTTGCAATAAAATCATTGAAAAAATAAAATTACAAAACGAGAATTTGTTATTCGATTATTTCGAATATTGATGAATTGTATAAATGTTTATACAAGGTCTAAATTGGAGAAACAAGTCGGAAATGGAAAATGGATTGCAAATTAAAGGTGAGATCTTCTCACTCAAATTTGAAAAGTGGAAATTTTCAGTTATTGAATTGATTGACTGTTTGGATGTGTATTAGATATGGTAGGATATATCTATATATATATAGCAATATATACATATTGGCATATGTATATATTGGATTGATTGATTTCCCGCCTCGTATAGCGGATGAGACCCTATTGCGCCGTTAGTAAGCGGATTTTTATAAAAACCCATATACCGCGATAATTCCGTACTGGAGCGGAATTGGTATTGTGCTAACATCTGTGGATGCAGGGAAACAGGTTGGAGGGATCCAACAGGATTCCTCAAAACATTTGAATTGATTTCATATGTTGTTTGATTGGTTATTTATAATCTGTAGATGATTATATCTGTGATTGAATGTATTGAGAGCTAAAATTTAGCCGAATGTGTTTTTGGTATCGTTGGATACCAGAAATAAATGAAATTGGATTTCTGAAATTAAAATTGAATTTTAGATGGTTTGGGAAAATAAAAGAATTTATTTTAAAGGAAATAAATTTGTTTGAAATCAAATTGATAATTGATTGGGTATTTAAAATAAATCTTGAGGAATCGATATGAAAACTTATTTAATGTTGAATGAAAAAAAAAATTGATTTTTGTGTTGAAAATAAACTTGGGAATCGATTTGCAAAATGATTTGGTAATTGGGATTAAAAATTAGAATCAATTTGAAATGTGATTCGGTGTTGAAGTAAATTCAGAAATCAATTTGAAATTCGATTTGGGATTTGAAATAAAATGGAGAAATCAATTTTTAAAGTTGATTCGGGGTAGAAAATGAATGTTTGGAAAACGGTTTGAAATCGGATTTTCAAAGTGATGAAGTGTGGAAATAAATTTACAAAATTTGAAATGTAAATTTGAAATAAATCGATAAGGATTTATCAAATTGGTTTAAATGGACCATAATATGATTTGAAATTAATTTTCAAACGTGAAGTATGAAATGTGATTTGAAATTGAATTTTCAAACGTGAAGTATGAAATGTGATTTGAAATTGAATTTTCAAACGTGAAGTGTGAAAATATGATTTGAAATGGATTTTCAAATGTGAAGTGTGGGAATATGTATATCTTGTGAAAAGATTTGAAATTTAATAATTTGGGAAAAATTATTTAAATTGGATGCTTGTTGTGAATGTTATTGATAGTTAAATAACCGACTATCAATATTTGTCTTTGAAATGACACTTGATTTGTTTTTAAAACAAACGCTCATTATTCGGTTAAGCCGGGAGAGGACCTTTGTGTCATATAACCCATTCCGAATAATGATACGTCGCGAATGGGTAGCATTTGAAGACCGGTGTGAAGACCGGATATTTGTGAAAATGAAAGGACAACCTGTCGAATGTCTCTGCACCGAGTTGCTCCGGTATAGAGATTTATATCACTCTTTTGTGATGGGAAGTCCGGACGTGATTAGTGAATATCCGGATTGCAAGGGCTTCTTTGGAAGTGCCTTCGGTTCCGTTCGATCCCGGAACGGACTTGTATGGATGTGTGTCTGACGTTACACTTTGAGATGTAAAGCTGGTTTCTATCAAATACATTTCTGTTGGCGGCGGAGAATTTATTCTCTTAGCTTAACACCCTTCTCTGAGACGTACGAGCTCAGAGGTTATGTAGTTGATGGTTACTAGTGATACATTCCCAATTTGGTAATGTGGCACACGAAGTGCTGATGATCATTGGTTGATCAAAGCGTGGCTTTGTGAAAAAGCGTGGCTTTGTGAAAAAAGCGTTATTTTGTGGACGAGACTTCGTCGAGCCTCACAACCCGGTAATGGTCGAAACAGGAATGTTGCGGCAAAGGTTTGTAGGGGTAGCGCCCCTAGGGTATGCCATTTCCTTCTGGATAAAAGGTGATATCATGGTATGGAGCCCAGATATTTTACCTATGTGGATTATATTTTGCGACTGTTGCTTTTCGATTGAGGATCCTCGGATAAAGGTCGGTAACGACCGGGGGATGGCATAGCTCGTGTGTTAGTTACCTAGTTACAGCTCGGTTAGAGCGTGAGGTAGCGTCGGCCTTTTGTTCGTGGAGATCCGGTTAGGATCCGGGGCGTCTTTCCAGAGGCGTTTCTATTTCGGTGTAAGGAAGTTCCTTAGCCTGATCATTTGTTGGAAATCCAAAGAAACAATACGAACCCCGTACGATTTTTAATTGTATTACCTGCTATGGAATGTGGCGGTAACCTGCTACTGAACATAGTAGCTATAGTAGACATACAACAATTGTTGTATGTTGGCTAAGATTGATATTATATTTTCGAAATGTTTTCCACACTAGACATTAATAATAATATCAACTGTTTTTGCGTAGTAAGCATTTTTGACTATCATAAGGGGAAATCTCCTCCAATTCTGCGTTTGCATTGTGTGTGTGGCGGGAGGCCTTATGGTAGTTTCATTTTCCAAAAGCATTGCGAAGTTGTTTTATTTTCTTTGCGAAAATAACTGTTTTACGATCTCACACCAGTCACCATGACTGACCTGGAGTTTATTGTTCCCTTTCTAAACTCTGGGTGCCCATAATTTTCCACACGGGCAGCCTAGAGTTATTGTTATCAGGAAATTCTGGATATTCTGGAGCTTTGGAGATGAGTTGGATGGCGAAGCGTACTATCGTACTTGTTATTTATTCCGCTGTGTATTCTGTATGAGGACAAGTTTATATAACTGTCCATTGTTGTAAACTCTGATGATTGATGTATGTATAAACTGATATAGTCTTTTGTTTTAAAGATTATTGATTTATCTATTATATATTGTTCCGCTGCGATATGTGAGATTCTGATATTGTTCCTGTTCTGTGTTTTCTGTGTTGTTCTTCTTCCTCTTTCTTCTATCTTTTCTTCTACCTCTTCTTTTAACCCTAAAGTTTCGCGTTTTCGCCATTCGATTTTTCGACATTTGGTACAGTGGACGTATCGGTGTCGAGTTTTCGGAAGACGGATTTGCGGGTCTTTACACGCCGCATCAGGGATTTTGCGGGGCTTTAGTGGGGCTTTAACGGCACAGATTCACAATCATATGGTTTAAAGAATTATTCCTCCAAGATAAGTCTTAATGTATAATCCCCAAAAATAATTTGTTTAAATTTTATATACTTATGTGTTATGTAGCTAATGTAAGAAATACCATTATTCTAGATTTATTTTACGATTAACATACAACAATATTCAGGACAAAATTAAACTACATATATTTTTTCAGTCAGTGCTAAAGACATTTATTACTTCATAAATAATATTTGGTATATAAACGAAAACAATCTTTCATGTCTTGATGCATCCATTTATAAGTGTCATGTAGTATGCTCCCACCCTTTCTGCCATTACTATAATAGCATATGAAATACGAAGCTCCATTCAACTACTTATTATAAGCTATTTGTTTCTTTTACTGTAGCTAGTTTGCAGTCGAGAGTTATCGATCAAATATTTTAAACTCATATAAATAAGTTTTACTAAAAATAATTTTCTATAATATAATACATTTGGAATAGAAATCAAATTTATCATTCTATATTAAGTATTTTACTAAATTTTATACAATTCTCAATTTCGATGTCCTATATAAAGGAGAAGTGACCATTCACTCTTTTCATCACAATTGTGTCTATTTTATATCCACTCATAAATATTCACTTTCCTTCAAATGATCAAACAATTTAAAATGTATACAAGCCTCAATCAAATTCTTTACAAAAGTGCATTCGATTATTCTTAACATTTAAGAATATCGAACATGTTGCACTTAAGTAAACTGATCGAAACTAATCGAATTCTTAGGTCGGATTTTAGTCCTAGGTATTTTAATTTTTCTAAACAACAAAATTCTCATTGTATTCAATCATATTGAACACATTATTTTGCATTATTGGTTACTTTCTCATCTTGAGTGAATAAACTTCATTGAGACCTCATATATTGCGAACAAGACTGTTCACCATACAATTTTTGTATGTGATTCAATACGAATCAGATACCATATCCCTATATCGCATTAGAGTTCAAAACTCGTAAATACAAAGTTTTAGGCAAAATAAATAGTTAAATGACCAAGTTACAAATGCATTCAGCAGTTGTACAAATTTTAGCACTTGCATGGTTCTTCAAATGATAACATCCTAAAAACTATTTGTAAGTATATTCTATATTCTTTGCAATCTTAACTCAATTCGTTAGTATATTCTTGTTGATAAACAATTTTATCAATTTAGTTGCACAGATTTATCGAAGTAGATAACTTTAATTTGTATAACATGTATTACAGTATTAGAAAGGTTAAATTTTGACATTTTATTTTCCTAATAAGGCTCCCACTAGATTATAATATTCCTCAAAACCATAAGAGAAATGCAGAAACTTTTGATCCCACTGGTGGGTGTTAGGACTTTCTTGCCTTAGGATTTTAACCATGAGTTTGATCAACAAATCAAGGCCTCAAAACGATAGATAACCCTTTATCGATTGTGTCATATATAACTCATAACCATTGTCTTTGTCCTATTCTCAATATTGACCTTGAGTTTGCTCAACAAATCGTAATAGGTTATTCACTCGTACCCACTATTTCGTGACGACCTAAGTATAATGCACTTACCTTTAATTTTCTTATTAATACTTACCTCGTCTTGTAATATGTTAATAGTACCAACATAACATCCCTAGCTTAAGTTTGCTCAATAATTAAAGAGTATGGAAGTAGTATATTAATATATAAATGATAGAGGATAACTTTATATTAGATATTCATAATCTTAAATATATTTTTGTGTGATATCAACTTAAGGAATAATGTATTTCTTATGAAATACCCTCATGATTCAAGTGTCAAATGCATCATAAATCACGGTATAGGTAACGTACTTATGTATTTACTTCAAAATTCTATTTTGGGTTTATTTCATTTCCACTTTCGTTATATTTATACAAATATAGTTATATAAATTTAATTTATTTATAACTATTATAATTTAGTTAACTTATTTTATATATACATGTACATTTATTAATTAAATCATATTTAATTAATTTTATTTCTTATTAATTAAATCATATTTGATTAATTTTTATTTAATTTACCAATTTAACTAAATTTTATTAAAATTTCAAAAAAATATGTTATTCATCTTAAACTATTTAAGATAAATAACCCACTATAACAATTATAGTTTGTCTATATATACATAACAATATATGCATATATATATATATATATTAGTTAACTTTTAATTAATTAATTTATATGATATATTCCTCTTTTACTTAAACAATTTAACTAAAAAATTAAATTTAATTGAAAATTTAATATATTTATCTTGAACAAATTTAAGATAAATATTTGGCTATAATAATTATAATTACATACATATATCACAATATATGTATATGCTTACAATAATTAACATGTAATTTATTTATTTATCAAAAAAATTATTTATTTAATCAAAACATTTTTTTATTAAATATTTTTAATAAATTCAAAAATTTTATTATAATTTGCCTTAAAAAAATTAAGATAAATATATATACGTATATGATATATGTTTATTTATTTACTTAGCCTTTAGTTAATTATTTATCTAATTAATCTATGTTAAATATGAAATAATTTTCGAAAATATTAAATTTATTTTCATTTTATAGACAAGCACCATTGTCCTAATGGATACGTGATTCGACTTTGGTGCGAGAGCTCACAAGTTCGAAACTTGCGTAGCGTGATTCGAACATATATTGACATGTGATTTATGTTATGTTGTCCCAGTGACATGTTGTATCTAAGTACCATTTCAAAAAAAATTCATTTTATATTTTAAACTTAACTTTAAATTTAAAATATATTTGAAATTTTGAAATAGAATTTTGAAAATTAGTCCAAGGCCCAAATGACCATGGCCTTACGTCTAGTCCAACCTTTTGGACTTACTCCACGCATTGGGCTAGGCTAGTATCCAAGGAGGGGAGAATACTTGAATATTCAATCCCAAGCCTAGACATTAGTATTATAGACACTCATCGGATTTGTAGGTTTTATT
Organism: Allium fistulosum; assembly: GCA_030737815.1. Lineage (NCBI taxonomy): Eukaryota > Viridiplantae > Streptophyta > Magnoliopsida > Asparagales > Amaryllidaceae > Allium > Allium fistulosum. The sequence goes on along the minus strand of CM060903.1, from coordinate 516,667,908 downwards.
GGTTGGCCCTAAATATTGACTAGTTAGACTATATATACCATTTAGGCTTTGGTACCACTAAAGGAACTAGGGACGTTTTGCAGCGGGTGAAATGGGTAGAATTCAAAAAAAATCCTTATATGGATCATAGTGGGCCTATGAAGTCTAATGGATTTCGCTAGATCCAATCTAGTTGTAGTTAATAAAATCATATTTTATTAATATTATCTTATTCTTAATTAATTAAATCTATGTTAATTAAGTGTGAAATTTGAAAACGCATGAATACATCAAAATATTCATATTTTAAAATGTGTGACAAACATGTAAAACATATAGTGAGTGTAATGGTTTGGCATTTAAGGATGGGAACAAACATGAAATTATATTGAGATATAAAAAGGAATCGATAAAAGGGGCAACATTGATTAATTCCACCTTTCCCTTTTGTAAAAATTTAATTTGATACCGCTCTTAATCAATATATAAGGGATGATATGTTACAACAGCATGTTTACAATGTAAAGGCAACAAACAATAACATGGTCAACAAATACATGTGTAAATATTAAGATTTAAATCTACCATTTATATATTCGCTATTTATATATACATATATTATTGTCTTAATTTCAAATTATTCAAAAGATAAATTTATGAAAAAAGACCGTTTTTAAAATACATGACTTAACAACATAACATGTAAATGTTTAAATATATATACATACACAAGCACACAGACAAACATACGTATATATAACGATTAAACCAATATATATATATATGTTTGTGTGTGTGCGTATGTATGTAATAATGTTTGTTTGTATGTATGTATATGTATGTATATGTATATATATATATATATATGTATATGTATGTATATGTATATATATGTATATATATGTGTATATACGTGTGTGTGTAAAAAGTTTCAGCCGAAGGGTGAAATTTTTGGTATTTTGAACAATAAAAATATTATAAAACAAAATTTGCATACACCAAATCAAATAATATATCAACAATCTCTATATTTTATGATTGATCAAAAATGAAAAAAAACAATTAAATCATTAAATTGTATAATATGTTTTGAATATTAGCGTATGTAATTTTAAAACACAGATTCATAACCAGAAACATTTTTTTATGCATATATAAATTTTGATTTTAATTTATCAAATAAAAATAGATCAAATCATTTAACAGGTTGTTTAAATTGTGTTACTAATTCTATATCAAGGTGACACATTAATATGTACATATAAAATTATGATACTTGTATAATACGTTTATAGAAATAAATTAAATTTAGAATATACCTTTCAGATCTGGCCAATAAGTGACACTTTTATTTGGAAATCCCTCATTAGATCCTTAAATATATACCCAACTTTATAGTGGAAGGCTGAACCCCATTGTATAATTTTATCTAATTTAATTTTGGGAAAAGAAGAGAAAAATTTCGGCCATGGAAGTATAAAGAGGCTAGCCATGAGATAGTAAGGAAGGAAAATGTAACACCTTACCTATATATCGATATAATCAAACAACATTTGTAACGACCCTACCACTATACTCATATTATTAAAGAACATTACAAGTAATGTCGTCTAATAACATGGACAATACGGCTAGTTAAGGGCGATCATATGTGAATATATCTTTATACTAACACTGACACATCTTTATTACCATTAGAAGATCTGAATTGAAAAGTTTGACGTGTACATTATTAATACAAAGTAATAAACACACCGATTAAAAATATTCAGAACAATATATAATATAAATAAATCAAAATCAGAGTCACAGATCACAATGGAATAATATACATTATACACATAATAAGATGTGAGCCTACAAATATCAATACTAGACCCACATAAATATATACATCTCATCTAAAATAAAATATCAGGTACAGAATGACTTACTAAAGAATATACAAGCATGCTGTAAACTAAAACGGTCAAAATAGTATACTTCAATGCTAGCCCAAAGTACAAAGGTCAATGAGTCCCTGCACCTATAGAGTCTCAGCCTGACCCGAGTATTATAAAATAAACAGGTCAGACTATATCTAATAAAATGGTGAGATACTAATATCTAAAATATATGACTTAATAGGAAAATAAGCCATAATAAAATATGCCAAACAAATAATCAAAACAAGGAATACCAAATAGAATCACAAATTCCAAATTCCAATTACGATTCAACTATAAAATTAAATAATCTCAAAATATGCATAAAACCAATCAATCAAAATGTAACAACCTGTAAATTTTAAAGGTTTTAATAACGTAATTAACTGAAATTTTTTGAAATTTTAAATAATTAAGTTTTGAAATAAAAACTTAATATTTGGTATACGTTTATTTTAACATAGCAACTGGTAAATTCTCATCAGATAATATGGGAGTTATTTTATTGTGTAATTTTATTTAAATTCAAATCAGTTAATATTTGATGATAATAAAATGTTTTCAAAACCTGGATATTTTTATATAATAAATTTGTAAATCATCTTCTGAGTGAGACGTCACATTTTGTTTCTCCAAATTTAAACTGCTATTGCTTCGTTTATCTTATTTTCGTCAGATTTGCAGCATTTCAGTACCGATATCGACTTTTAATAGGATGGTCGTACCACTAATATCTGTATATCATTTTGATCATCTCGTCGTGTTGATCTACGCAGTATATTTATCTCTGTATTTTGAAGGCTTGTACGCGACGGAGATGATTGAGCAGCTCGCTGTATCGGTACCGTATTCGTGACTTTTTATTTTTCTTGCTCTTTCAAACTGTAGTCGTGGAAGTAACCCAAGCAACCATCAATTGCTTTAATTATTCAGCTGAATCTAAGGGGTGACCATTGCCCTTACATTTCGTTTTTATATTACCCTTCCAAATTTTAGCCATTCATTTGCAAAGGTCTCTTCTTCTAATTCCTCTTTCTTCCACCTGAGAACTGTCCCCCTTCTTCCATTTTTTTCCTTTTTCTTTCCCTTTTTTCTTCCCTCTCGTCACTGAGCCACCCTCTCATCGACCACCCACGCCGTTAACCTTTACCATGAACATCACCATCTCCGCTTCACGAGGCCGCTGCTGCTTTATCCATTGTCGCTTCAAAACCCAACGGCCTCACGCCTGAACCCATGCCCCTTCGTAGCTCTTCCCCTCCCACGGTCACAAGCGCCGAGATCTGCCGCCTGCGCCTACCTCTCCACCACCGATGCTACCCTAGCCATCGGCCACCTCTTCATTTCTGCCTCGCAGGAAAGAAAAAAACAATTTTGTTAATTTCTTTTGTTACATATATTATAAAATATATACATACTTAAGTGCTTAAATATACAAACATATGTTACCGATATATATATATATATATATATATATATATATATCATATACTTGATCTGGAAGAAGTTTTGTGATAGCTTTAAATTATAGTATCAAAGGGTATGTATATATTTTTAGTTGCAATTCCTATAACTATGTAAGTATATATATTTTGTTTTGAAAGTTGCATCTCTGTTCACGGCCAAGCTTTTATTTTAAATAGAAATATATATTATTTAATATGTTTACATAACATGGATTTCCAATTTTGTCATATAGAATATATTGTTTGCATATGAATATGTGCACGTTGTATATATAGTTTACGTATGTCAGTATATATGAATTATATAATAGGTTGTTTATATAGATTTTCTATTATATCAGTATAAATGTGTCAGTTATAATATGCTATTTTGTATATGCATTAGATTGTATATGTAACAACCCAGTATTTTGCATCAATTGATTATCGTAATTAAACGATTAATTGATTGTTAATTCTGTTGAATATTTTAAATCAGCTGAAATTCTTTTGAAAATTGATTAAGTGTATTTGATGCCGTATTGTTTGAAGTATAACCGATCCCTCTTTTCATTCGCATTCATTCGAAAACCCTATAACCACTTAAGTGTTCAACCATTCCCTTTTCTTTTACTTGGTTGGCTCGCTTTCTTCTTTTTCTTGAGATAATGGCGGCTTTCGATTCGTCTCTTCTGGAATTAGGGCTTCAGCTCGATCTTTTTGCTCGATTCTGGAATTAGGGCTTCTCGAATCTCTGTTGCTCTGGCGAATCTAGAATTGAGGCTTCGGCTCCTCTTTGCTTGATTCTGGAATTAGGGCTTTGACCTCTCGATGATTTGTTGCTCTGAATTAGGACTTCGACTGCTCCAATTTGTGGCAAAGGTGAGTGATGTATTTCACTCACATCTAATTCCAATTTTTTTTACTAGGACTTTGCTCGAATTCAGATATTTCGTGATTTTGGATTTTTCCTTGCTCTGTGCTTCACCCCTTCGATGATGATATTGGGTTCTGTATTTATAGGGTTTTCTAATCCCCTAAACTTGCCTGATTTGATTTCCTTGATACTCACATTGTTGATACTTTCCGTTTTTATGCTTTGATATTTTTGGAAAGACCTTTGAACCCACGGCTTTGATTCTTGAACGTTCGATTTTGCTCGATTCATACGGCAAATACTTTCCACTTTTGATTTTTGACTTTTTCAAAAATACACACTTGAATTTTGACTTCTATATATTATTACGATTTCAATACTTCCATTTGTTTATCTCGACTTTGTTTGCGTCTGGTTTCAAATGAGTCCATTTGCATTGATTTCCTGTTGTAAGTGCTTCAAAATACACTCCCTTAGTTTTACTTGTTCACTGTTGTGCATTCGACATTGCCATGCTATCTCGACTTTGCAAACACCTTGCTTGTACTTGGATACATCACTGTAGTCACTCTTATTGTAGCATACTTGACTATGATATTTCCTTATCACTATCTGGTTCATCTTGTAGTCACTTGGGCTTGTAGTTGATTCATCTTTGTTCATCGATTGTTGTTACTGTCTGGTTACATTTACTTCAAATATGTTGATACTGGGTTGTTTATTCTTGCATACTGCACTTGTATATATTATCACTTGTTCTTTGATAACACTGACTGTTTCATTGAGCTTGATTTTAGTTGTATTGCTTGAAGTCTTCATACTAGTGGTCTTTTGTAGCATTGAGTTGCATTGTTCTTTGAGTTGCAGTGCTTCATGTTGTATTCATCTGGCTGGTATACATTTGTAGTTGTTTCCCTGTGTACATGCTTTACTCACTTGAACTTGAGTCATTTCATGTTAACCAGACTTGTTCATATTACTTGTAGCTTGACCATTTGTGGTTGTGTAGTTGCCATTGTAGTTGCAGTTGCCATTGATTTTGTACAGACATTGATGCACTGTTGCATTTGTTAGTTGCCATTATAGCTTGGTCATGTGAGTCATTCATTCCAGTCTCTTGTAACATGTTATTGCCATTTCATACTCTAGTCTTGACCTTGTAGTTTTCATTTGTCTTTACACTTATTCACTGTATCAACCTGAGTTGTTTATGTGGATACATGTCTCTGATTTGCTGTACTTGAGTCACTTGTGCATTTTCAAATTGCTGTTTCAATTTGCATGTGTTCTTGTCACTTGTTCATATTGCTGTTGCAGTTGCACTTCTTTGACTTCACTGTGTACATGCTAGTCTCTGATCTTGTTAGCTTCACCTGTGATATTGCTTTACTTCCCTGTTGCCATTTTTTAGTTGCACTGGTCATTCCCAGTTGCTTGAACTTCACTTGAGCATCTGAAGATCACCTCTGTTACTACTGATCATTTCTATTGAATCTGGGTTGATGTACTTGATCATGTTGCTGTGTACATGCACATTTCATTGTTGCAGTGATCATTGATATTTTGGTCGAGGCCATTTGCACTTGAGTTGAATCTGATTTGGATTTGATCTTGTGAACATTTGTGAATTTTTAATGTGTACATGTGTGAACATTGTCCATGTCTGCCTGCTTTGACATTTGAGGCCATGGCATTGAGATTTGAATCTTCATTTGATTTTGGTTCGTTGATCTTTTGTGAATTTCGGGTTGTAGTGGCGAGGCAGTATACGCGTGCATATACTGCAGCCCTACCAGAATTGATGTTTTAAATTGATTATTTTGTGTTGCCTAATTATCTTCTAGATAATTAGATTATGAGTTTCTAAATATTTATTTAATAATAAGATTTTGTTATTAATTGTCGTTTAGACAACTCTGTTGTTTTCTGAATTATCTGCATTGGTAATCTTTTATCTATCTTTGTTGGTGATTTGGATTAGCTGATTTATTGTTTAACACTGTTTAGTGTTATATCTGTCGTTATCCGATTCTCTTACCGAGGAGTCGGATATACGAGATTTCTGTGACTGTCGTCTTTTTGATATTGATTATTATTGCTTCCGTGCATTAATGACTGAGTTTGAATTAGACTGACCCGTGTATTATTTTCTTTTGAACTTAATACTCGGGTCAGACCCGAGTTATTTCAGGTTGTAGATTTCCTGCTTTGAGTTGTTGTTGAGCTATGAAGACTTTACATATCTTTTGAAGGGGTCTTCGTCTTTTTGTAGTAGTCAGTGTATTGTTTTAGGTTGATATGTATTCATGTATATTAGTCGATAACGTACTTATATATATAACTTCCAGAGTCGACAGTTATAGTTGTATCATTTGTATTGTGTCAAATGTATTGTAATGACTTCAGTTATTATATATATGAGACTTTTTGTTCTATCTGTGTTCCGCACTTATATTATCTCTGTTATTATTATATTTATTGTCCTAAACTATTATAGCCACTGTGTAGTAGCTTCGAGTTTGTATCGGTATGTCGGATTTCCTCCTGAAATAAAAATGCATGTTATACTTTCTGACATATCGGTGCTCGCACAAAGAAATTACACGAATGGTCGCTCCTCAACAGCCTTATTCTCCGTGCTAGCTGACAGCATTACACCGTAGTGTTCTTGGCTAGCGTGGGTATAGAGGTGGGGCGTCACAGCTTGGTATCAGAGCCTGGGGTTTAGGACAATTATAAAACATAACTTAGATGGAGCATGTGTTACAACTATTTTTCGATGTTTTATCTCTCATCTTTACAATGATTATCTTTGATCGTTAGGTATGAATTCCTAACGCTTATACATGTGTATTTGATTTTGATTTCGTGAAAGTATTTTGGCTTCTGTCTCCGTTTGCTTTGCGAACTCAAGTTGGGTTTCTGATGATGAGGATTTTTGTTCTTGTGTTTTCGGCTTTGAATTGATTTAGCCGATGTTGATTTTGTTCGAATTTGGCCAATTAAAGCTATTATGACCTCTGGATTTGTTCCACTTTTGTGCTATGCTATGGGTGTCATTGTGTACTTGTTACATTATGATGAAAAATAGCTCGACCGGTTGCAAATTGAGTGATTTTGATTTTCACTCATATCTAGTTCGAATCTCCGCGATTTTGAACTTGATATTTTGTGTTTTCCTCGGCTTGATTTCCATTCGACTTCGGTCACTTTGTTTTTGTGAAATTGCTAATTTCTTGATTTCCAAGACCTTGACTTTGTTTGTCGTTGGATTCTTTGATGATGACGTTGATTCATTTTGTACTTGACAGTGGCCATTTCTTGTTGACTTCGGCATTGACTTGATTATTATTTTTGTTGAAGTCATTTATGCATTTATGCTCGTTTTGCTTTGTTTTTCCAATTGATAATCGATTCTTCTTTTCCAATTAGTTGTTATCGCCTTTGACGACTTTGATAACTTCTATTTCTGGAATTTTTGGGTATTTCTACTTTGATGAATTTGGAATCGAATTCTTTGGATTTTATTCACGTCTTCGAATGTGAATTTTAGTGAATTGATTTGGTTTCCAAATTTAATCAATTCTTGATCATTTCCCCGATTTGTTGCTATCATTTATTAGCAACTTTAATGACATTTTCTTCGGGATTTTTGTGAACATACTTTTTGATGCATTCAGTATCGATTTCTTTGGATTCTATTCTCATCTTTGTATGTGAATTCTTGTGATTGATTGTTTCTACAATCATTTTTGTGATTTGTCACTTTGAAAATATAAAGGTTTTCTATACTAGTAGTAAATATTAAAATCCTTTTCTCCAAACGATTTCAAAACTATTTTACTACAAAGCTCTTTTCTTAAACCATTTTCCAATCTATTAGTATATACAAACCTTTATTTCACTCGTATGAGAAATTGAATTAAACGGCTTAGTAAAACAAGTGGTATGAAACGCTTGCGTTTACTTCGTCGGTTAACTCCTGGACTTGTTCGATTGAACCTTTTGTGACAACTTTCTAGTGAAGATCTACAGTTTGTTCGTAAATATTTGAGTTAAGTAAGTGGTTATGGGACATGAAGCTTAACTCTTATATTCACTAACTTAGTGTAATTGACACTTCTTGATGATCATGACGATCATTTTTTGTGATTTCATTTAGACTAGCAATTGTGCGATGTCTTTTTGTCTGCGAGGGAGACTAGACCCCGCTTTTGTGATGTTTCGCCATCACGTATATGGGTTAGCACCCCATGGTCTTCGGGCCATTTCTGTGTGGAAATTTAATGGATAGCTTCCATGAGATAGATTCTCGTTCTGTGTGGAAATTTAATGGATAGCTTCCATGAGATAGCTTCTCGTTCTGTGTGGAAATTTAATGGATAGCTTCCATGAGATAGCTTCTCGTTCTGTGTGGAAATTTAATGGATAGCTTCCATGAGATAGCTTCTCGTTCTGTGTGGAAATTTAATGGATAGCTTCCATGAGATAGCTTCTCGTTCTGTGTGGAAATTTAATGGATAGCTTCCATGAGATAGCTTCTCGTTCATGTGTTATACACGTCGGTGAGTTTTCATGCTCCCATTTTGTGATAGGCCTTCCCCCTTTTTATGTGATTTCTGGATTTCGTGTGTTGATTTCTGGAATTTATGCTTCACCAATTTTCATGATTTTCATTGATATGATATCAATTTTTGTGCATTGGTGAGCTCGTGTGTCATTGACTTGTTACGAATACGAGTTTAGGGTATGGTATCCCTTTTTATCTTTGAGAAGATTCTTGTGACATTTTTGATGAATGAAAATTCATTGGTATTATATTTTGATACCAGTTATTTTGATAAGATTTTGAAGTGTTAACTTCAGTAACTGTCAATTTTAAAATGGATTTACAAGCGGTTCTCCCGCAATGCTGATTTTGTTGTCCGTTTTTACGGTATTTTGAGAAGTGCAATTTCCTTATCAAAGTCGCTACTGATGTTGCTAATTTAATCACGTGTTTTCAAAATTCGTTATTTTTAAAAGTTGTTTCAAAATATAAATTAAAATTGTTTTCAAAAATTTTACAGTTTGCATTTTCAAAAGAATGAGGAAGCGATTTAAACGTTTCAGCAAAATCGAGGACTGTGACCCCTTTCTTTTACTGATTCGCTTAATTCTGGACTTGACCGTTTGAGAATGTGAAATGTTATTTTTAAAAATACACAATTTTGCACTTTCAAGGAACGATGAAGAGAATTAAACGATTTAGTAAAACTCGTGGTTATGGGACATGTGCGTTTGCTATTTCGGTTAATTCCGGATTTGTTAATTGAATATTTATGATTTCTGATTATCGTTTTTGATAATCGGATATTTGTGATTTCTGATTATCGTTTTTGATAGTCGGATATTTGTGATTTCTGATTATCGTTTTTGATAGTCGGATATTTGTGATTTCTGATTATCGTTTTTGATAGTCGGATATTTGTGATTTCTGATTATCGTTTTTGATAGTCGGATATTTGTGATTTCTGATTATCGTTTTTGATAATCGGATATTTGTGATTTCTGATTATCGTTTTTGATAGTCGGATATTTGTGATTTCTGATTATCGTTTTTGATAGTCGGATATTTGTGATTTCTGATTATCGTTTTTGATAATCGGATATTTGTGATTTCTGATTATCGTTTTTGATAATCGGATATTTGTGATTTCTGATTATCGTTTTTGATAATCGGATATTTGTGATTTCTGATTATCGTTTTTGATAATCGGATATTTGTGATTTCTGATTATCGCTTGTGATAATTCGATATTTGAGATTCTAATTGTCGTTTTGATAATTAAATATTTGTTGATTTGATAATCGTTTGAGATAATTAAATATTTTTCGATTTGATTATCGTTTGTGATAATTGAATACTTGTGATTTGTGGTTTAATTATCGTTTGAGATAATTAAATATTTGTGATTTGAAAATTCGATTATCGTTTTTGATGATTGAATATTTGCGATTTGAGATCTGATTATCGTTTTGTTAATTAGGTAATTGCTAATTTTGTTGATTATAAGATTTTCTAGTCTCTAATTGATTCTAGATTATGTTGATTATATTGAATTGCTGTTTTCTACCTATCTCTGTTGATAGTTAGAGTTTGCTGATTATAAAGTTCGTGTCTTCTACTTATCTGCTGGATAACTAGATATTTGCAGTTTTGCGATTTGCGAATTTTGTTTTCTAATTATCTTTGTTGATAATTAGATTTTGCTGTTATCTAATTATCGTATCGATAATTAGATATTGTTGTTTTGTGATTTCTGAATTCTAATTGTCTAATTGATAATTGAATATTGCGGATAACTGCGTTCATTCAGTTTTGTTGTTTTCTGATTATCTATTGGATAGTTATATTTTGTTGAGAATTGTGAATTTCTTTTATGAAATTAAAAGATTTCTTTGATGTTTGAATTCTCTACCTTTATTTTTCTAGCTTAACCAGTTTATGTTAGAAAATTTATTGTTAATGACGACCTTAATTATGAAAATTGTGGGGACGCAATTTCTATAAGGAGGGGAGTCTGTAACAACCCAGTATTTTGCATCAATTGATTATCGTAATTAAACGATTAATTGATTGTTAATTTCTGTTGAATATTTTAAATCAGCTGAAATTCTTTTGAAAATTGATTAAGTGTATTTGAGCTTTGCAAATTTGAATCTCGGCCATCCATTTTGATGCCGTATTGTTTGAAGTATAACCGATCCCTCTTTTCATTGGCATTCGTTCGAAAACCCTATAACCACTTAAGTGTTCAACCATTCCCTTTTCTTTTACTTGGTTGGCTCGCTTTCTTCTTTTTCTTGAGATAATGGCGGCTTTCGATTCGTCTCTTCTAGAATTAGGGCTTCAGCTCGATCTTTTTGCTCGATTCTGGAATTAGGGCTTCTCGAATCTCTGTTGCTCTGGCGAATCTAGAATTGAGGCTTCGGCTCCTCTTTGCTTGATTCTGGAATTAGGGCTTTGACCTCTCGATGATTTGTTGCTCTGAATTAGGACTTCGACTGCTCCAATTTATGGCAAAGGTGAGTGATGTATTTCACTCACATATAATTCCAATTTTGTTTACTAGGTCTTTGTTCGAATTCAGATATTTCGTGATTTTGGGTTTTTCCTTGCTCTGTGCTTCATCCCTTCGATGATGATATCGGGTTCTATTTTTATATGGTTTTCTAATCCCCTAAACTTTCCTGATTTGATTTCCTTGATACTCACGTTGTTGATACTTTCCGTTTTTATGCTTTGATATTTTTGGAAAGACCTTTGAACCCACGGCTTTGATTCTTGAATGTTCGATTTTGTTCGATTCATACGTCAAATACTTTCCTCTTTTGATTTTTGACTTTTTCAAAATTACGCACTTGAATTTTGACTTCTGTATATTATTACGATTTCAATACTTCCATTTTTTTATCTCGACTTTTTTTGCGTCTGGTTTCAAATGAGTCCATTTGCATTGATTTCCTGTTGTAAGTGCTTCAAAATACACTCTCTTAGTTTTACTTGTTCACTGTTGTGCATTCGACATTGCCATGCAATCTCGACTTTGCAAACACCTTGCTTGTACTTGGATACATCACTGTAGTCACTCTTATTATAGCATACTTGACTATGATATTTCCTTATCACTGTCTGGTTCATCTTGTAGTCACTTGGGCTTGTAGTTGATTCATCTTTGTTCATCGGTTGTTGTTACTGTCTGGTTGCATTTACTTCAAATATGTTGATACTGGGTTGTTTATTCTTGCATACTGCACTTGTATATATTATCACTTGTTCTTTGATAACACTGACTGTTTCATTGAGCTTGATTTTAGTTGTATTGCTTGAAGTCTTCATACTAGTGGTCTTTTGTAGCATTGAGTTGCACTGTTCTTTGAGTTGCAGTGCTTCATGTTGTATTCATCTGGCTGGATACATTTGTAGTTGTTTCCCTGTGTACATGCTTTACTCACTTGAACTTGAGTCATTTCATGTTAACCAGACTTGTTCATATTACTTGTAGCTTGACCATTTGTGGTTGTGTAGTTGCCATTGTAGTTGAAGTTGCCATTGATTTTGTATAGACATTGATGAACTGTTGTATTTGTTAGTTGCCATTATAGCTTGGCCATGTGAGTCATTCATTCCAGTCTCTTGTAACATGTTATTGCCATTTCATACTCTAGTCTTGACCTTGTAGTTTTCATTTGTCTTTACACTTATTCACTGTATCAACCTGAGTTGTTTATGTGGATACATGTCTCTGATTTGCTGTACTTGAGTCACTTGTGCATTTTCAAATTGCTGTTTCAATTTGCATGTGTTCTTGTCACTTGTTCATATTGCTGTTGCAGTTGCACTTCTTTGACTTCACCGTGTACATGCTAGTCTCTGATCATGTTAGCTTCACCTGTGATATTGCTTTACTTCCCTGTTGCCATTTTTTAGTTGCACTGGTCATTCCCAGTTGCTTGAACTTCACTTGAGCATCTGATGATCACCTCTGTTACTACTGATCATTTCTATTGAATCTGGGTTGATGTACTTAATCATGTTGCTGTGTACATGCACATTTCATTGTTGCAGTGATCATTGATATTTTGCTCGAGGCCATTTGCACTTGAGTTGAATCTGATTTGGATTTGATCTTGTGAACATTTGTGAATTTTTAATGTGTACATGTGTGCACATTGTCCATGTCTGCCTGCTTTGACATTTGAGGCCGTGGCATTGAGATTTGAATCTTCATTTGATTTTGGTTCGTTGATCTTTTGTGAATTTCGGGTTATAGTGGCAAGGCAGTATACGCATGCGTATACTGCAGCCCTACCAGAATTGATGTTTTAAATTGATTATTTTGTGTTGCCTAATTATCTTCTAGATAATTAGATTATGAGTTTCTAAATATTTATTTAATAATAAGATTTTGTTATTAATTGTCGTTTAGACAACTCTGTTGTTTTCTGAATTATCTGCATTGGTAATCTTTTATCTATCTTTGTTGGTGATTTGGATTAGCTGATTTATTGTTTAACACTGTTTAGTGTTATATCTGTCGTTATCTGATTCTCTTACCGAGGAGTCGGATATACGAGATTTCTGTGACTGTCGTCTTTTTGATATTGATTATTATTGCTTCCGTGCATTAATGACTGAGTTTGAATTAGACTGACCCGTGTATTATTTTTTTTTGAACTTAATACTCGGGTCAGACCCGAGTTATTTCAGGTTGTAGATTTCCTGCTTTGAGTTGCTGTTGAGCTATGAAGACTTTTCATATCTTTTGAAGGGGTCTTCGTCTTTTTGTAGTAGTCAGTGTATTGTTTTAGGTTGATATGTATTCATGTATATTAGTCGATAATGTACTTGTATATATATAACTTCCAGAGTCGACAGTTATAGTTGTATCATTTGTATTGTGTCAAATGTATTGTAACTGACATCAGTTATTATATATATGAGACTTTTTGTTCTATCTGTATTCCGCACTTATATTATCTCGGTTATTATTATATTTATTGTCCTAAACTATTATAGCCACTGTGTAGTAGCTTCGAGTTTGTATCGGTATGTCGGATTTCCTCCTGAAATAAAAATGCATGTTATACTATCTGACATATCGGTGCTCGCACAAAGCAATTACACGGATGGTCGCTCCTCAACAGCCTTATTCTCCGTGCTAGCTGACAGCATTACACCGTAGTGTTCTTGGCTAGCGTGGGTATAGAGGTGGGGCGTCACAGCTTGGTATCAGAGTCTGGGGTTTAGGACAATTATAAAACATAACTTAGATGGAGCATGTGTTACAACTATTTGTCGATGTTTTATGTCTCATCTTTACATATGATTATCTTTGATCGTTAGGTATGAATTCCTAACGCTTATACATGTGTATTTGATTTTATTTCGTGAAAGTATTTTGGCTTCTGCCTCCGTTTGCTTTGCGAACTCAAGTTGGGTTTCTGATGATGAGGATTTTTATTCTTGTGTTTTCGGCTTTGAATTGATTTAGCCGATGTTGATTTTGTTTGAATTTGGCCAATTAAAGCTATTTTGACCTCTGGATTTGGTTCACTTTTGTGCTATGCTATGGGTGTCATTGTGTACTTGTTACATTATGATGAAAAATAGCTCGACCGGTTGCAAATTGAGTGATTTTGATTTTCACTCATATCTAGTTCGAATCTCCGCGATTTTGAACTTGATATTTTGTGTTTTCCTCGGCTTGATTTCCATTCGACTTCGGTCACTTTGTTTTTGTGAAATTGCTAATTTCTTGATTTCCAAGACCTTGACTTTGTTTGCCGTTGGATTCTTTGATGATGACGTTGATTCATTTTGTACTTGACAGTGGCCATTACTTGTTGACTTCGGCATTGACTTGATTCTTATTTTTGTTGAAGTCATTTATGCATTTATGCTCGTTTTGCTTTGTTTTTCCAATTGATAATCAATTCTTCTTTTCCAATTAGTTGTTATCACCTTTGACGACTTTGATAACTTCTATTTCTGGAATTTTTGGGTATTTCTACTTTGATGAATTTGGAATCGAATTCTTTGGATTTTATTCACGTCTTCGAATGTGAATTTTAGTGAATTGATTTGGTTTCCAAATTTAATGGATAGCTTCCATGAGATAGCTTCTCGTTCTGTGTGGAAATTTAATGGATAGCTTCCATGAGACAGCTTCTCGTTCTGTGTGGAAATTTAATGGATAGCTTCCATGAGATAGCTTCTCGTTCTGTGTGGAAATTTAATGGATAGCTTCCATGAGATAGCTTCTCGTTCATGTGTTATACGCGTCGGTGAGTTTTCATGCTCCCATTTTGTGATAGGCCTTCCCCCTTTTTATGTGATTTCTGGATTTCGTGTGTTGATTTCTGGAATTTATGCTTCACCAATTTTCATGATTTTCATTGATATGATATCAATTTTTGTGCATTGGTGAGTTCGTGTGTCATTGACTTGTTACGAATACGAGTTTAGGGTATGGTATCCCTTTTTATCTTTGAGAAGATTCTTGTGACATTTTTGATGAATGAAAATTCATTGGTATTATATTTTGATACCAGTTATTTTGATAAGATTTTGAAGAGTTAACTTCAGTAACTGTCAATTTTAAAATGGATTTACAAGCGGTTCTCCCGCAATGCTGATTTTGTTGTCCGTTTTTACGGTATTTTGAGAAGTGCAATTTCCTTATCAAAGTTGCTACTGATGTTGCTAATTTAATCACGTGTTTTCAAAATTCGTTATTTTTAAAAGTTGTTTCAAAATATAAATTAAAATTGTTTTCAAAATTTTTACAGTTTGCATTTTCAAAAGAATGAGGAAGCGATTTAAACGTTTCAGCAAAATCGAGGACTATGACCCCTTTCTTTTACTGATTCGCTTAATTCTGGACTTGTCCGTTTGAGAATGTGAAATGTTATTTTTAAAAATACACAATTTTGCACTTTCAAGGAACGATGAAGAGAATTAAACGATTTAGTAAAACTCGTGGTTATGGGACATGTGCATATGCTATTTCGGTTAATTCCGGATTTGTTAATTGAATATTTGTGATTTCTGATTATCGTTTTTGATAATCGGATATTTGTGATTTCTGATTATCGTCTTTGATAGTCGGATATTTGTGATTTCTGATTATCGTTTTTGATAGTCGGATATTTGTGATTTCTGATTATCGTTTTTGATAGTCGGATATTTGTGATTTCTGATTATCGTTTTTGATAGTCGGATATTTGTGATTTCTGATTATCGTTTTTGATAGTCGGATATTTGTGATTTCTGATTATCGTTTTTGATAGTCGGATATTTGTGATTTCTGATTATCGTTTTTGATAATCGGATATTTGTGATTTCTGATTATCGCTTGTGATAATTCGATATTTGATATTCTAATTGTCGTTTTGATAATTAAATAGTTGTTGATTTGATTATCGTTTGAGATAATTAAATATTTTTTGATTTGGTTATCGTTTGTGATAATTTAATACTTGTGATTTGTGGTTTAATTATCGTTTGAGATAATTAAATATTTGTGATTTGAAAATTCAATTATCATTTTTGATGATTGAATATTTGCGATTTGAGATCTGATTATCGTTTTGATAATTAGGTAATTGCTAATTTTGTTGATTATAAGATTTTCTAGTCTCTAATTGATTCTAGATTATGTTGATTATATTGAATTGCTGTTTTCTACCTATCTCTGTTGATAGTTAGAGTTTGCTAATTATAAAGTTCGTGTCTTCTACTTATCTGCTGGATAACTAGATATTTGCAGTTTTGCGATTTGCGAATTTTGTTTTCTAATTATCTTTGTTGATAAATAGATTTTGCTATTTTCTAATTATCGTATCGATAATTAGATATTGCTGTTTTGTGATTTCTGAATTCTAATTGTCTAATTGATAATTGAATATTGCTGATAACTGCGTTCATTCAGTTTTGTTGTTTTCTGATTATCTATTGGATAGTTATATTTTGTTGAGAATTGTGAATTTCTTTTATGAAATTAAAAGATTTCTTTGATGTTTGAATTCTCTACCTTTATTTTTCTAGCTTAACCAGTTTATGTTAGAAAATTTATTGTTAATGACGACCTTAATTATGAAAATTGCGGGGACGCAATTTCTAAAAGGAGGGGAGTCTGTAACAACCCAGTATTTTGCATCAATTGATTATCGTAATTAAACAATTAATTGATTGTTAATTTCTGTTGAATATTTTAAATCAGCTGAAATTCTTTTGAAAATTGATTAAGTGTATTTGAGCTTTGCAAATTTGAATCTCGGCCATCCATTTTGATGCCGTATTGTTTGAAGTATAACCGATCCCTCTTTTCATTGGCATTCGTTCGAAAACCCTATAACCACTTAAGTGTTCAACCATTCCCTTTTCTTTTACTTGGTTGGCTCGCTTTCTTCTTTTTCTTGAGATAATGGCGGCTTTCGATTCGTCTCTTCTAGAATTAGGGCTTCAGCTCGATCTTTTTGCTCGATTCTGGAATTAGGGCTTCTCGAATCTCTGTTGCTCTGGCGAATCTAGAATTGAGGCTTCGGCTCCTCTTTGCTTGATTCTGGAATTAGGGCTTTGACCTCTCGATGATTTGTTGCTCTGAATTAGGACTTCGACTGCTCCAATTTATGGCAAAGGTGAGTGATGTATTTCACTCACATCTAATTCCAATTTTGTTTACTAGGTCTTTGTTCGAATTCAGATATTTCATGATTTTGGGTTTTTCCTTGCTCTGTGCTTCATCCCTTCGATGATGATATCGGGTTCTATTTTTATATGGTTTTCTAATCCCCTAAACTTTCCTGATTTGATTTCCTTGATACTCACGTTGTTGATACTTTCCGTTTTTATGCTTTGATATTTTTGGAAAGACCTTTGAACCCACGGCTTTGATTCTTGAACGTTCGATTTTGCTCGATTCATACGGCAAATACTTTCCTCTTTTGATTTTTGACTTTTTCAAAAATACGCACTTGAATTTTGACTTCTATATATTATTACGATTTCAATACTTCCATTTGTTTATCTCGACTTTGTTTGCGTATGGTTTCAAATGAGTCCATTTGCATTGATTTCCTGTTGTAAGTGCTTCAAAATACACTCCCTTAGTTTTACTTGTTCACTGTTGTGCATTCGACATTGCCATGCTATCTCGACTTTGCAAACACCTTGCTTGTACTTGGATACATCACTGTAGTCACTCTTATTGTAGCATACTTGACTATGATATTTCCTTATCACTGTCTGGTTCATCTTGTAGTCACTTGGGCTTGTAGTTGATTCATCTTTGTTCATCGGTTGTTGTTACTGTCTGGTTGCATTTACTTCAAATATGTTGATACTGGGTTGTTTATTCTTGCATACTGCACTTGTATATATTATCACTTGTTCTTTGATAACACTGACTGTTTCATTGAGCTTGATTTTAGTTGTATTGCTTGAAGTCTTCATACTAGTGGTCTTTTGTAGCATTGAGTTGCACTGTTCTTTGAGTTGCAGTGCTTCATGTTGTATTCATCTGGCTGGTATACATTTGTAGTTGTTTCCCTGTGTACATGCTTTACTCACTTGAACTTGAGTCATTTCATGTTAACCAGACTTGTTCATATTACTTGTAGCTTGACCATTTGTGGTTGTGTAGTTGCCATTGTAGTTGCAGTTGCCGTTGATTTTGTACAGACATTGATGCACTGTTGCATTTGTTAGTTGCCATTGTAGCTTGGTCATGTGAGTCATTCATTCCAGTCTCTTGTAACATGTTATTGCCATTTCATACTCTAGTCTTGACCTTGTAGTTTTCATTTGTCTTTACACTTATTCACCGTATCAACCTGAGTTGTTTATGTGGATACATGTCTCTGATTTGCTGTACTTGAGTCACTTGTGCATTTTCAAATTGCTGTTTCAATTTGCATGTGTTCTTGTCACTTGTTCATATTGATGTTGCAGTTGCACTTCTTTGACTTCACTGTGTACATGCTAGTCTCTGATCATGTTAGCTTCACCTGTGATATTGCTTTACTTCCCTGTTGCCATTTTTTAGTTGCACTGGTCATTCCCAATTGCTTGAACTTCACTTGAGCATCTGATGATCACCTCTGTTACTACTGATCATTTCTATTGAATTTGGGTTGATGTACTTAATCATGTTGCTGTGTACATGCACATTTCATTGTTGCAGTGATCATTGATATTTTGCTCGAGGCCATTTGCACTTGAGTTGAATATGATTTGGATTTGATCTTGTGAACATTTGTGAATTTTTAATGTGTACATGTGTGCACATTGTCCATGTCTGCCTGCTTTGACATTTGAGGTCGTGGCATTGAGATTTGAATCTTCATTTGATTTTGGTTCGTTGATCTTTTGTGAATTTCGGGTTATAGTAGCAAGGCAGTATACGCATGCGTATACTGCAGCCCTACCAGAATTGATGTTTTAAATTGATTATTTTGTGTTGCCTAATTATCTTCTAGGTAATTAGATTATGAGTTTCTAAATATTTATTTAATAATAAGATTTTGTTATTAATTGTCGTTTAGACAACTCTGTTGTTTTCTGAATTATCTGCATTGGTAATCTTTTATCTATCTTTGTTGGTGATTTGGATTAGCTGATTTATTGTTTAACACTGTTTAGTGTTATATTTGTCGTTATCTGATTCTCTTACCGAGGAGTCGGATATACGAGATTTCCGTGACTGTCGTCTTTTTTATATTGATTATTATTGCTTCCATGCATTAATGACTGAATTTGAATTAGACCGACCCGTGTATTATTTTCTTTTGAACTTAATACTCGGGTCAGACCCGAGTTATTTCAGGTTGTAGATTTTCTGCTTTGAGTTGCTGTTGAGCTATGAAAAATTTTCATATCTTTTGAAGGGGTCTTCGTCTTTTTGTAGTAGTCAGTGTATTGTTTTAGGTTGATATGTATTCATGTATATTAGTCGATAATGTACTTGTATATATATAACTTCCAGAGTCGACAGTTATAGTTGTATCATTTGTATTGTGTCAAATGTATTGTAACTGACATCAGTTATTATATATATGAGACTTTTTGTTCTATCTGTGTTCCGCACTTATATTATCTCTGTTATTATTATATTTATTGTCCTAAACTATTATAGCCACTGTGTAGTAGCTTCGAGTTTGTATCGGTATGTCGGATTTCCTCCTGAAATAAAAATGCATGTTATACTATCTGACATATCAGTGCTCGCACAAAGCAATTACACGGATGGTCGCTCCTCAACAGCCTTATTCTCCATGCTAGCTGACAGCATTACACCGTAGTGGTCTTGGCTAGCGTGGGTATAGAGGTGGGGCATCACAGTATATATGATTTATTGGTTTACAATGCATAAGTTATAAAAGTGGTAGAAACTTTACAATTAGTCTGTAGATATACAACTACATGTACTATAAATTTCTACATTTTCTATTCTATAAATTTTTATCGTGGATATATAGAAGTTAAGTTAGTCTATGTATTGATTAAATATATATATATATATGTATATATTATATTATATATGGTTTATAGTATCGATTGCATTTTTAAAAAGCAGGTGTATATATGATTCGGTGTATATATATAAGCCTACAGCATTTTTATTTTATACAGTGTATATATATATATAACAGTTGTTCGTATTTTAAGTATATATATAAAGTATATAAAGTATAAGATTCTGCATATATTATATGTATGTTTGCAAGATAATATACTATTTGCTGTTTGAATATAAATGATATAGATAATATACTATTTGCTGTTTGTATGTAAATGATATAGTTCATATACTATAAAAGAAATATGTTGCCTGTACATGTGTAAAAAGACTTTGTGTTATATATATGTTGGGATTATGTATATGGGTTGATGTAGAGTCAGTTTATGGAACAATAGTATATATTAGTATACTATATAATATATTAGTTTTAAATAATTTCATGCACTGTTAATATCATATATATATATATATATTAAAGGTATGTGTTAAATTTAACAATGATCATGGAATATATATAGATTTGGATTTTTGATGTATAAGTTTTATATATATTAGTTAATATATAAGGATTATATGTTTAATATATGTGTTTAGTTTAAAACAATGATTTTAATTTTTTATATTATTTTAATATTTGTCTTAAATTAAATATTGATTTCAAGGAAATAATAATAATAGTAGTATATATATTTTCAGTTTATATCAAAACTAATTTAATTTGTTTTCATTGATTCCTTTTATCAGCTCTGTTCGTTGAATTCGTGCCAATCTAGCTTTACTTTAGAATTCATGCTTGGATTAATAACTCATCTCATTCTCGTTCATCTCTAGACTCGAAAGGTGAGCAATCACTCACGATTAACGTTCTTATATTTATTAAATTTGACTTCAATTGAAACGACAATTGAAATATGTTGCTGTTAGTTATTTACATTGTTATATATATGCTATTATCTGTAACTATTCACCTATGACATCTGACATTATTACTCGTTATTTATATTGATGATATATGTCGGTTATATTCATATTAGTTATCACTCTGCAAGTTCCGTTTTAGTATAGAATTCCCTATGGATTGAAATGATACATACCCGAACGATTTTGTAGAATAGGAGAAAAGTGTTATGGGTTGAAATGATAAACCCAAGCGATTTTCATTGACATTGAATTTTGGATAGGGGGTTGAAATGATATATACCCGTATATATTTAAATTGCGGATTGAAATGATAAATATCCGTACCACTTGACCATAGGATGGAAAATTATATACAGACACCATGGGTCTTGTTATCCCTCTTTTTGGTCAAAGCCGGAATATCAAACAAATCGACAGGAAAGGATGGATATCAGGATTGGAGGTCGATTGGAAAAAAGGCTACGATGGATGTCGTCAAAATTTAACCGGGCTCCAGGACGAAATCGATTGGAGATGATGATGAGGACTAGGAGAGGCTACATTTCAAATTTCAGGTTAATCGAAGTTCGTATGCTCAAAATATGGATGGGTCAGATTATGTGAAAACAGGTTTGTTGGTTCGAATCGATGGGACTTCGTATCGATAGATGTTGGTTCGAATCGATGGAACTTCGTATCGATAGGATGGTGAAGGATGACAACATGTTCGTATCGATCAGGTAGGAAAGCTAGGTGGATTTCGACTCGATGGTGACACACCCAGATCGGTAGGAAAGCACGCAGAGGTTTGTTCGAATCGATACGTTTCGTATCGATAAAGATGGATTCATGTTACAGGCTTCGTATCTATATAGTTCGTATCGGAAGGGAGGCGAGGAGTAACGATGCAGTTCGTATCGATCCATGCTAAAATCGATACGAAGGACTCACATACTGATCGATTCGAAGAAGATCAGAGGCATACGAGAAGGATACGTTAGGAGACGACTTCGTGGACACGAAGTCGTGGATACAAAGTTGTGGATACGAACGAAACAGATTTTATGGATGCGAAGCAATGGATTCGAAGCACGCTACGGCTATCGATGGATGTGGACTGGGCATGAGGTATGGATGCGAGCGCATATCCAGGAAGGACGCGTTCAACTCGGAGTAAAAGGAGGATCAACTCGAAGATTGCGCGACACATCACCACGAGGGCGCGTGCCATGATCGATTCGAAAGAATCGATTCGAAGGAGATCGATTCGAACGACATGGACAGCCAAAAAACGTCATCTTGGATTGATCATAACTTGAGATCTACAAGTCCAAATGCTATGAAATTTTCATAGTAGCTTGAGCACATGTTGAAGAATGTTCATGCCAAATTTCAGCTCGATTGGACAATTTCTTGATCGATTCGAACATAGCTTCGAATCGATCCCAAAGTGGGCCCGGATTTCCAGAAAGCGGGCATGTGGGCCCCCTCACGTGCCAGAACTGGTCTCCCTTCAGTTTAGGCGAAATATCAGCCTCCTACACCTATAAATAGACCCCCAGGTCATTCAGAAAAGAGGTCAGACAATTGTGAGAGCTAAGAGCGCCCGGACTCTGCCAGATTTACTCCAGATCACCATTTCTGCCTTAGATTCAGATTATAATCATAAAATCCGTTGTACTACGCGATAGGAAATTGTAATCTTCAAGCATCGATCAATAAAAGATAAAAACTTTGGAGTGGACGTAGGCCGGAGATAGCCGAACCACTATAAATCTCGTGTTTTTGTTCATTATTTCTGGATTGTTGTTTGTTGTTTGTTTAGATCTGAGATTTGTGTTTGAATATTGCTGATTTGTATTCATACACTGGTGCTTTCACAACATTCGGGGTTTGTGACCATTTTTGGCGCAAACACTTTGGTGCTTTCACTGAGAGGAACTAGCACCCGCTACACCAGATTCAAAGTTTAGATTTGAAAGTTTGAAGGATTTAGATTGACTCAACAATGACTCGACAAACAAGGCAAAGAGCTGAGAGAAGCCAACAGGGAGGAAGTCAAGAGGCATCCTCCGGAGCTGGAGAAGGACAAGCTTCGATTTACATTACGAGAGACGAAATGGAAGCTATGGCAAATTCATTACACGAGAGGTTGCTGAAGAGTCAACAGGATATGATGCAGACTTTCTTCGAGCAGATGAGAGCTGCAGGAACACAGAACCTTGGACCAACTATAGCAACTGCAAATGTGGAACAAGGAACTAGGGTTGCAGAACCCAATGGAGGACAGAATACAGAACCAGAAGGTAATCAACAAGGGCTTGGGGGCAGGCCTACAGGATCCCATGCAGAAGGACCTTTGGAAGGAGTTCAACAGGATAGAGCCAACGTTGCGGCTAATGAGCCACATGAAGAATATGTGCCGGAATTCCCTCGGGAGCATGGGGGGCAACACCTAACAGGCAATGCTGGATTAATGGAAATCATTAGGAAGACTATGCGTGGAGGTTCGACCAATAGAGACTTGGAAGGAGTGAACAGGAGTCCGTTCGCTCGGGAAATCAGGATGGCTCAGAATCCACCTAAGTTCAAGTTACCTAGCGTGGAAGTATATAATGGAAAGGCTGACCCAACTGATCATTTGATGAGATACACTAGACACATGGAAGTGCTAGGGGCATCGGACGAGGTAATGGCCAGATGTTTCCCTTTATACTTGACAGACCTAGCGGCAATGTGGTTTAGGCAGCTGGAGGAAGGATCTATCAGGAATTGGAGGGAATTGGTGGACAGGTTTTTGGGACAGTTTCGGGTTCATATCAAAAGACCTAAGAACGTGATGACGTTAACATCGGTAAAGCAAAGAGCGGACGAATCGCTTAGAGCATTTTTAACTCGATTTAATGCGGCGGTTTCTTCGGTGGATCGGCCGGATCCATCGATGGTTTTGATGGCGGTAGTGTCGGGAGTCAGAGAGGATTCAGATTTTAAGGTATCTTTAGTACGAGACCCGCCACTGGATCTCGGGGAATTCTTCCATGAAGCTGAAAGGTTCCTTCGGCAAGAAGATGCATGTATGGACTTAAAGTTAAAGGAGGTGAATGTGACTGGGGGTGGAGGACCGTCCAGCGGAAGCTCGGATAAAGATAAAGGGAAAAGGAAGCTGGATGACGATTCAGGAAAAACCAGGAAGCAATGGAAGGATCCAAAGTTTTCCACATACACAGAATTAAACGAGACGCAGGAGCGGATATACATGGAAACTCGGAATCACCTTCCTTACCGGAGGCCGACTAGGAGAGAACCATCCGAGCGGGAGAGGGCATCAGGAAAGCATTGTCTCTTCCACGATTTGGACAGGCATGATACCAACAGCTGCAGGCATTTAAAGGATATAATTGAGGAGCATGTGAGGAATGGACAGTTGAGGCAGTATGTTGGGGCTCGGAATGCAGCGGTGGAGCAGGAGCAACCACCGCCTACCTCAAACCATGAGGATATGAGGCATAGGAATAATGGTCGATTGGTCATCAATTGATCAGGATAATTTGAAATAAGTAACAAACCATTGGCGAGCAACCGAGTCATTTACACATGTATGGAGACGGAGATAGCCCCTAGGCATGCTCTGAATGATGATAAAATGCGAAGCCATGGTTTGCGAAATCTGTTTTCTTTTGTTTTTGGATTGGACACTTATTTTTCTGGTTTGGTTTTTGGAGTTTGGATTGAACTCCTGATTTTGCTCGTTTCTCTGGTTTTGGCATTCACTCGGATGATTGTTCTCCGTTTTGGATGATGATTTTGATTTCTGGTTTTCCGATTTGATTTGGATTTTGGATTGGATCTTGATTGGATTCTTTTTGGTTTTTGATAAACGGTCGTCAGGTGTGGATTACGCCTGGCAAGGGGTGAGTCTTTTTGCCCGAACACGGTAAATTGACTCATTCAGGTCGTCGAGTATGGACTATGCTCGACAAGGGTCCGGAGCGACCAGGATTCGGCTTAGGACTTAAGCCATGGCATTACTTACGTCCAGGGACACTGGACCACGGTCGTCAGGTGTGGATTGCGCTTGGCAAGAACCCGGAGAGGTTAGCTCAACGTCCAGGGACACTGGACCACGGTCGTCAGGTGTGGATTGCGCTTGGCAAGAGCCCAGAGGGGTTATGGATTTGGATATCGACCCAGAGAGGTCCTGGATTCGGTTATTGGCTATTGGATAAGGATGGATTAGGATTCGGTCATCGGGTTCAAACGGATATGGATTTGTCTAAGGCTTTGGTTATTGGGTTTGGAGTTGGGCATCGACTCCGAGCAATCAAGGATGATGCACTTGGATGATATGGCTATGGACTTTGGATATCAGATACGGAACTATTCAAAACACGCCTTCTTATCATAAGGCATGTTTTGGGGGGCAAATGTTATCCCTCTTTTTGGTCAAAGCCGGAATATCAAACAAATCGACAGGAAAGGATGGATATCAGGATTGGAGGTCGATTGGAAAAAAGGCTACGATGGATGTCGTCAAAATTTAACCGGGCTCCAGGACGAAATCGATTGGAGATGATGATGAGGACTAGGAGAGGCTACATTTCAAATTTCAGGTTAATCGGAGTTCGTATGCTCAAAATATGGATGGGTCAGATTATGTGAAAACAGGTTTGTTGGTTCGAATCGATGGGACTTCGTATCGATAGATGTTGGTTCGAATCGATGGAACTTCGTATCGATAGGATGGTGAAGGATGACAACATGTTCGTATCGATCAGGTAGGAAAGCTAGGTGGATTTCGACTCGATGGTGACACACCCAGATCGGTAGGAAAGCACGCAGAGGTTTGTTCGAATCGATACGTTTCGTATCGATAAAGATGGATTCATGTTACAGGCTTCGTATCTATATAGTTCGTATCGGAAGGGAGGCGAGGAGTAACGATGCAGTTCGTATCGATCCATGCTAAAATCGATACGAAGGACTCACATACTGATCGATTCGAAGAAGATCAGAGGCATACGAGAAGGATACGTTAGGAGACGACTTCGTGGACACGAAGTCGTGGATACAAAGTTGTGGATACGAACGAAACAGATTTTATGGATGCGAAGCAATGGATTCGAAGCACGCTACGGCTATAGATGGATGTGGACTGGGCATGAGGTATGGATGCGAGCGCATATCCAGGAAGGACGCGTTCAACTCGGAGTAAAAGGAGGATCAACTCGAAGATTGCGCGACACATCACCACGAGGGCGCGTGCCATGATCGATTCGAAAGAATCGATTCGAAGGAGATCGATTCGAACGACATGCACAGCCAAAAAACGTCATCTTGGATTGATCATAACTTGAGATCTACAAGTCCAAATGCTATGAAATTTTCACAGTAGCTTGAGCACATGTTGAAGAATGTTCATGCCAAATTTCAGCTCGATTGGACAATTTCTTGATCGATTCGAACATAGCTTCGAATCGATCCCAAAGTGGGCCCGGATTTCCAGAAAGCGGGCATGTGGGCCCCCTCACGTGCCAGAACTGGTCTCCCTTCAGTTTAGGCGAAATATCAGCCTCCTACACCTATAAATAGACCCCCAGGTCATTCAGAAAAGAGGTCAGACAATTGTGAGAGCTAAGAGCGCCCGGACTCTGCCAGATTTACTCCAGATCACCATTTCTGCCTTAGATTCAGATTATAATCATAAAATCCGTTGTACTACGTGATAGGAAATTGTAATCTTCAAGCATCGATCAATAAAAGATAAAAACTTTGGAGTGGACGTAGGCCGGAGATAGCCGAACCACTATAAATCTCGTGTTTTTGTTCATTATTTCTGGATTGTTGTTTGTTGTTTGTTTAGATCTGAGATTTGTGTTTGAATATTGCTGATTTGTATTCATACACTGGTGCTTTCACAACATTCGGGGTTTGTGACCATTTTTGGCGCAAACAGGTCTATATATATATATTTTTTGAAATGATTTCCAAGGTTTTGGAAGGAGATGTATGGGTTTAAATAAATATTGGTTTCAAAAAATATAATATATATAAATGTTATTTTTATATATGTCTAAATTTTTCATTTTAAAAATTTTATGTTATACAAGAGGAAATTTGAATAATAAAATGCTCAAACTAAAATTTGGCTTAATATAAATGCTGTAAATAAAAAGAAAATTTGTATAATATTTAATTACACTCTGAAACATTAATATAACTTACCTAGAAAGTTTAAATGTAATCAGAATGTAATTGGATAGTATACACTATGATATAAGTAATAGGATATCAAAAATGATATTTTGTTAAGAGAATTTATAGATAATAAATTGAATAATGAATTGGGCAATAAAACGAGAATTAATTGGTTGAATAATATATGGTTATAAAATGTATACACTTAATATATGTTGCAAAATATGTTAAGTAAAGTAAATTAAATAAATAAATGAGAAGATTATTTAAGTAGGTAAATATAGAACTTAAGAAGAGCAAACTTGAATTTTTGTAGAATCCACTTAGCTGAAGATAAATGGATAAAATAAATGAGTGAATTTAAAAATGAATTTGTTTGAAAGAAATGTTGATAAAATGAAAGAAATCAATTTTAAATTGAATGACTATTTATTAGTTGAATAAAGTGGATTAAACCAAATTGTTGAATATAAATTTATTTAAATTGAAATCTATATGGTTTTGAATAGTTGAAGTTGAATGTTGAGGTAGAATTAACTATGGTTGATCCAATAACTACTAGAATACTTTAAAATGGGGACGGAGCCTGGAGTCGGCCGGAGTCGGCTCCGTCTCCATTATGGAGTCGGCTGGGGATGGCGCAAAATTTTATTGAGTTTTGCGTCGGTTGGGGACGGCTCAAGTCGGCTAGCATCGGCTATTTAATTATTTTCCCAACTTAATTCTTATATACACCTATTTCGTTTGAAAAAATGAAAAACACTACTAAAATGGCCAAAAAATAAAATTGACATGTATGATAATTAATATTCACCCAATGACGGGTCGTGATAGGTTAAATTGGTATTTTCGATGATATATGTTCATGTAATTCGAAAAGTTATCGTTGTTGAAAATCTAACTCGCACGACCAATCGATGCAACTTTTAGTCGATTCGTTATACAAATTCGATAAAGGTGATTATATGTAACATTTTAAAGAATTAAAATAATTTTTTAAAACGTTGGGTAATCAATTATGAATTTTTAAATGTATTTGGTATAATAAAATTATACAAAATAAAATATGCGGCGTAAAAATAAATTCTTTGGATCTTATGTCGATCTAAGGTATTTTGGACATGTTTCCAGAATATGGTTTAAAAATACACGAATCTGGGGTGTCGATCTTGAATTTCAAATTTATGGCCGTTCGTGGACTTTCGAACAAAAAACCCTTCGTTAAAAGGCCGAACGACCTTCAAACGAGACCAAATTTGAAACAGTGATGCTTTGTAGTGTTTTAATCGAATCCGTATGGTTGGATTCGCAAAAAAATCATCGAAAATAAAATCATCCAAGAAATATGTCAGGATTTAGCTATAACACTTATATTATACGTGTTATAGCCAACTCCTACAAAATGACATATTTCTTGGATAATTTTGTAGGCGATGATTTTTTTGCGAATCCAACCGTACAGATTCGATTAAAACACTACAAAGCATCATTGGTTCAAATTTGGTTTCGTTTGAAGGTCGTTCGGCCTTCGAACGAAGGGTTTTTTGTCCGAAAGTCCACGAACGACCATAAATTTGAAATTCAAGATCGGCACCCCAGATTCATGTATATTTAAACCATATTTTGGAAACATGTCCAAAATACCTTAGATCGACATAAGATCCAAAGAATTTATTTTTACGCCGCATATTTTATTTTATATAATTTTATTATACCAAATACATTTAAAAATTCATAATTGATTACCCAACGCTTTAAAAAATTATTTTAATTCTTTAAAATGTTACATATAACCACCTTTATCGAATTTGTATAACGGATCGACTAAAAGTTGCATTGATTGGTCATGCGAGTTAGATTTTCAACAACGAATATTTTTGAATTAGACGAACATATATCATCGAAAATACCAATTTAACCTATCATGACCCATCATTGGGTCAATAATAATAATAATAATAAATGTCAATTTTAGTTTTTTTTATATTGTAGTAGTGTTTTTTATTTTTTTAAACGAAATAAGTGTAAAAAAGAATATTTAAAAAAATATATATACTGGCCGACCCTAACCGACTCAAGCCATCACTAATCGGGCCGATGCGGCCGATGCCAACCGACGCCAGCCGACTCCATATCGAGTATATAGGTTTTAGCCGAGACCATATTCTTCACTTTTTTTGCTGAATAAAAAAAACAATTTTTTTCTTCCCCATCACCAATTCCGACCCTCTCCAGCCGTCACCCTCCGTCGTCGTCGTCGTAGAAGCCTAGAACTCACCGGAATCTCCTCTTCTTCTTGAATTTGGTAATTTTCTAAACCCTAATTTTAAATTAAATTGTTTAATTAGGTTTAAATGTACAGTATTGTGATGATAATTGGGTGTAGGTATTGCTAATTTAGTGTATTATGTTATTTTTAGTATGAAATCGTTGAATTTGAAAGTGTGAATTGAGAATAATTGGGGTGTAGGTATTTAGAATTTGAAAGTGTGAATTGGAAATTGGGAATTTGAAAGTGTGAATTTGAAAGTGTGAATTTGAAAGTGTGAAAGTGTGAATTGGGAATAATTGGATGCATGTCGTTAATCGACTGAATATAAGAAATGTATTTAATTAGAAGTTTGGCATGCGGGTTGGGATTTTACTTACAGTACCGCGTATCGAGAGATTTATTCCCGATCGATCCCTTATATTTTATATTTGGATTGAGTGAGGACGACTTGGTCGTCGAGTGTATTATTTTAGTCTATCTCTAATTTATAAATAAACTTCTTACTTTTGTTAAACTTCTTACTTAAAATAAGACAGCAATAAACATCTTAATAATATGCAATAAACCTCTTAATATAAATGATTTAAAGGAAATAATTTATAAATAAACTTCTTACTTATTTTAGTCTTTCTCTAATTAATATAAATAATTTAAACGAAAATAAGACAGCAACAAAGCCTTTAGTCCCAGAAGGCTTTGGTAGATTAGAAAAAACGATAATAATCACATAAAACTTCAAATGCAACTATATGCGTATAGGAATATAAAAGAAATGCTATCGAAATTAGTGATGATGCAATGTATATAAGATGGAAATTTGTATCGTTTGTTGTATTATGTCAATTCTAAAACCTGTGCTAATATAATGGAAATTCGTATCATTTGTTGTATTATTCTTTTATTATTCTGCTGTGAGCTATATGTATGTGATTATTAATCAGGCATGTTTTCTAATTATGAAATGATATATGTTTTTTTCATTATATGAAATGATATATATATATGCATGTTTCTAGCAGATATTATGTCACATAGCAGGCGGTCCCAAGGTTCACGAAACCCTGGTCTTGGCGAGGGTAGTAGTGGTACGACCGATAATCGCCAGAGAGCATACTCAGTGCCAAAGACCGATGGAGGGTAAGTATTTAATTTATTGCAACTTCATTATATTATTTAGTGCATGCTACTAGTATATTTATGATTTATTAACTGACAATATCAAAATGTATTCAGGGGTTTCGATTTACAACCGTCCGAGCCCATTCTAGCCGTGTCTCGCAACAGCTACCGTAGTAGGACGACGGACTTGTGGGAGCACTGGGATAGGATCCCACTTTATATCAGAGATGCCGTATGGGCTGACCTCCAGGTAAGTATAAAATTATAATTAATTTGAGATTGGCATATTTAATCTTCGAAAATTAATATATAATTTATATAATTCATTTAAATTTCAACGTGCAGGCGTCCTTTATTGTGGATCCCGAAGATCTCGGGATGTTCAGGACGCACTGGGAGAGGAAGATGAGAAAAAACTATAGAGGTACGCTCTCCAGGATGAAAGAGGCTGGTAAAAAGCCAAACTGGATGAGTGAAAATTTATATGCGTGGTTTGTGCAATATTGGGAAAGCGAAGACGCGAAGGTAAATTTTCTACTTTCATCTATCTATAATTATAATTCGTTTAAATGTTTATATAATAGTTAAATTATACAGGCGGTAGCATCGAGAAACTCCGCAAACAGGCTTAGGAATCCTGCAACACACCGCGGTGGATCCAAGTCTTTTCAGCAATATAGAGAAGAAATGGTAAATATAAAAATTGTTATTTGTAATTTACTTATAACATTGTTTAGTTATATATATATATGTGTGTGTGTGTGTGTGTATACATTCTTTAATCATATCTAATTTCAGACGAGGGAGAGAGGTGGTGTTGCACCGTCTCATTTGGACGTCTTCACCCGAACACACACCGTCGAGCATATAGTTGAAGATGGCGTGGTAACATATGAATGGTCAGACGCCAAATCAGCGAATATCCGGGTATAAAGACTTTAAATTTTTTCTCTTATTTAACAATACATTGAATTGAATATCCATCTTCTCAAAATTATATTTCTAAACACAAGAGAGATGCGATCAGGAGATTGCTCGCGTGCTTGCAGAGTCTGGTAGGGAGCAGTTGACCGTTGAGGAGACGGACAGGATATTCGCTCGTATTACCGACCCGCCGACCAGAAATAGAAAGTATGGATATGGCAATCAAGTGGTAATATTTATTGAATTTAATTAATTCATTAACCAGTTTATAATTTTTATTGAATATTACGTATAAACTATAACTATGAATTTATTAATATACAGGCCGCGATGCAAGCCGCTTACAATAAACAACAGGCTGAAGAAACAATAGCGGCCCTGCAAGCACAAGTTGCCGAGTTGAACGATTAGAGGAAGACTGGATTGAAGCAGCAACTAGACGAGGCGATTGCTACTTACTTGGCAGAGCACGGGAATATGCCGCCATCACAGGGATCTGGCGCTGATGATGATTAGGGCGAGTGGTAGTAAGTTTTTATATATGTTTTCTGATGAACTTTGAATGTCTTGTATATTTGATGAACTTTTGGTTGAATTTTGTAAATATTTTGAATATTTGTGATGATGGACGTTTGGAGATGTATATTGATGTTTTGTGGTTCTTAGTTGGGTATATATGTGATGTATTGAAACGACCCAACTTCCTACTACCAGAAAGTTGCATCATCTTAAAGAAAGAAAGGGATGAGAAATAGAAAAGATAAAGAAGAAAGCAGAAAACAACATCAGAATCTCAACAGCGGAACGAATGAAATATAATATATCACATAAGAGATTACATAGTATCATATACATCAGAGTTACACAGATAATACATCACATACTAGACAGTTATAAATACATGTCTAGTTAATACAACTCGATACAATTCAAATACAACACATAGATACCAACACAGCGGAACACTATATATATATATCTACAACGCTGAAGCCTCCTGCTCCATTGCTCCTCCATAATTCTTCAAAGCTAACCTGAATCCCTTGGCTACTCGTAAAAATATGAGTACCCGAGAGTTTAAGAAAAACAGAAATAAACTCCGGGTCAGACATGGGTCTGGTATGAGTAACAGCTTAAAG
Organism: Allium fistulosum; assembly: GCA_030737815.1. NCBI lineage: Eukaryota > Viridiplantae > Streptophyta > Magnoliopsida > Asparagales > Amaryllidaceae > Allium > Allium fistulosum. The sequence continues at coordinate 516,635,066 of CM060903.1, read as the reverse complement.
TTGGTTAACTTTGAAAATCCTTTGAAAACAAAAGGTATCACGTAAGACTTCCCACACATAAACATGGAAAAAATTTTACCTTACGCTAACCAAACATTTGATAGGAAATTCAGTGATATTATAATAGGTCTAGGGTTTACAAGTAAATAAGAAATAGCTGAAATTGTTACATGATTAAATTCCAGCATACATAGGTATACAATCAAATTCGATGGCACTTATTGGATTTGGGATTCCATACAATGGCAGCGCTACTGGGGTACCGCCCACCACAGTACGTGGCCTAGATCACCGTACCGAGGACCCACCCTAAGTCCCCTGCAACACAAGGCCGGAACATCCCTTACTGGATAATTCCCGGACAAGAAACCCCGCGGTTGGCGCGACCAACCACACACTAAGCCGAATAAAAAGGGACTCTAGAAAGGGGAAATCTCATCCTACTTGGGGGCTACCCGCTAACCTTGCTACACCTCCCATGTTTTAGCCATTCCCGATTGATGAGGCTTGAGGCTACGATTACCTTTAGAGAACAAATCTCTTAGAATGCTCATCGTCCACCTGACGATGTTCTGAAAGCATTCAATCCATACAAGTTCGTTCCGGGTTCGAACGAAACCGAAGGCATTATCTCGTTACACTCATTTTGGAATCACCCTCAGAGTTAACGACAATAACCCTTGCATTCTGAATCTTCATCTTCACTTGAGATTCACAACCTATCGTTAATTTGGATCGATGTGATTTTCAGATATCCAAATCTGGAAACCCGATCCCAGTCTCATCGAAATCCAAACCGTATCTTTTAAGGCCAAGTTGTTTTAAAGTTAAAACAATTCATTTCAATTCAATTCAATACTTTGAATTCACACAGAATTTAATACAGATAAATATCACACATTTATCACAGATATATCCACTATCACATCACAGAATATCCCAACATATCATCCAATAGATATCATCCAATTCAGATATAAACAAGGATTAATAATCACACCATTTATAATTAATTTAATATGAATTAAATTAATCACTTATATATAATTAATTTAAAGTAAATTAAATTAATTACTTCATCGTTATAAATCCTGCTTACATAACCATTAATTAATTACAAATCAATTAATTAGTCATTCTCAAATTCCCTTCTTAATTAATCATCTTTGATTAACTGACCTTTAATTACATTCAAGTAATTATCCTTTAATTAATTTCACAAATTAATTATACTTAACCAAATACAGTAATTAATCTTTAATTACTTCATTTATTAATTAACTATAATTAATTACATTAATCCTTAATTAATTACATTAATTAATTACTCAAATCGCTTATTATTGATTAATTAGTTTAATTAATCAACCTTTAATTTTATCATTAATTATATTAATTAATGATCCCTAATTACATTTTAATTAACTATTCTATTTAAATCAATTACATGGAGTTATTAATCTTTACTTAAACATAATTATTAATCATCCTTGACTAATCCCATTCAGTAATTAACTACCCTTAATTACTTCACTTAGTAAATTAATTACTCCTTAATTAATTTTCCAAATTAATCCCTTGATTAATTCCACAAAGTAATTTAATCTAAATTACTATCATACTCAAATCATCTTCAATCAATTACATATAGTAATTATCATTAATTACTTCATTTAGTAATTACACTTCATTAATTACATTTAAGTAATTATACTTATCAAATCATCTAATGATTTATTTAAATTAATTAAACTTAATTAATTAACTTAAACAAATCATATTTAACTCAATTAATTACATTAAGTAATTAATTCCTTAATTACTTCCATTAAGTAATTACACTTAAACATTTTCACAAATGTTTGTCTTTAATTAATTTATCTAATTAATTATTGAAATTAACCACATTAATATATTAATTATTTAATAGTCTTAAGTTAATGACCTTTATTAACTATTACAATTCTTAATTTCTTTTCTTAAGAGATTAAACTTAATTAATCAATATTAATTACAATTTAATTTATCCTTAACCACCTATTAATTAACTACTAAATATTTAATTAATTTAAGTTTTCAACTGTAACTTAATTAACCTTTAGTTACTTGATTAATTAACATTTAATCATTAATTTAAAATCTAATCTTATCAAATTAATTATCTTAACTCCAAATTAATTTTTCCTAATTAATAATTAACTTAAACCTTAATTAATGAGTTTAAAACTCATAATTACTTAATTAATCCAGTTATAAATTAAATTTATTAATCCATTTTAATTGACTTAATAATTTAATGAATCAAAATCATTAAATTCTAATTTAAGGATTTTAAACCAAATTCCTTTTAAATTCAAATCATTAGAGTATACTTAACTTTTAACTTATTTACCTCTTTTAAAGTTATAAACTTTATTCTATTTTCAAAACCTAAGATTCAAATTCAATTTGAATTCATATTTAAAATTCTAATTTAAACATGGTTTTAAATTCGGATTCAAATTTTATATTAAATTCTAAAATCAAGAAAACTGCTAGGCTTGTTTTGAATTCTGAAAACCCTCTTTTAAATATTTTAAAAGCTTTTATTTCATTTCAGATTAGGATTCAAAATATAAATTTGAATCCATACTTCAAACTGGATTTAAACTTGTTGAAATCCACTACATAAATTAATTTCATTTGAATTTATTTTAAACTCAACTCACTGCCAGGTTTTATTCCCGAAAGCCTGGAACAAACTTTTACTCGAATCGAACCAAAACTGCTTCGAGCCATTCCCTTCTCTACTTCGAGTAACATACTCGAATGACTCGAGTTAAACCCTAGTGCACTCTCCTGTCAAACCAAGTTCACCAGAATTCAAAAGTGCACGGTGCACATGCACCGTGGCTCTGGTCATCTCCGACCACCCTCTAGGCCTTCCCCACATCAACGATCATCCATGCAATCGATTACCACCATCGAAATCCACCGTAGTAGCTCGAATCAAAAAACAAGTTCTAACCCAAAACTGGAACAAAGGCGAAATCTGGAACCACCAACGTTCTCACGTCTCTGATCATCAGAGAGGCAATGCCTCCGGCCACGTCTTCGTCTACGCTCAAGCTACCCTCACCCAAAACCCAGTAGCACTCGATCGACCCTACGTACCATGGTTGATCGAACAATCCAACACAAAAAAACTATGGTTCTAGAAATGAATCCTCTGCCACGACTTACTCGATGAAGTGCAACACCATCTAGTATTTTTCCTAGAATCTCATATCACTCTTCCACCATTTCCCAAAATCCCGGTCTCTCCTAATACTTGGATCACCAGAAATCATCTCATTACCAAATTCTGTTCAAACCAGGACTACACCCTTAATCCCAAACTATAAATTATGGTTCCAGTGTTAAAAATCATATTTTTATTTATGTATTCAGATTATAACCCTGGATTTATAGATTACACACTTTATATTTTCACTAATTTTGACATTCACAGTTACTTTTAGCTTTACAGAGATACTGGGGTTTATTTTGACTTGATTAAATTTTTAATCCTTGATTCATAACTAAACAAACAATTTTTGTTTGAAAACAATACCCTAACTTAGATTAGAAAATGAGGTAAGGGATTTTGACTTGGAACTAAAGCCTGAAAACTAAACAGGGGATAACCCAGATACACACAGCATGCACACACCAATATTCACATATATATATATATACAATTTTTCACTTATGCATACTCATCACAGATAATAAGAAGCAACCAAATTTATTTAAGTTTTAAAAGTTACTCACTTTGTTTTAGAAATGAACAGAGCATCTTGAATTTGAAAAGCTTCATTTTGACACAGGCTTTTGAAAGCTTTAAAACTGGAACCCTTTTTATTTTGATCTTCATGTAAACCTTCTTGTTTTTGTTTAAATGAATGATGCTTCAGTTGAAATATATTTTCTGAAATGCTCAGTTTTCTTTGTAAACGAAGTGAAATGAGAAAGATAGAGGAGATTGATAAATAGATAGATGTTTGCAGGGTATTGTTTATTTGCCTGGTACAAAAATATTCAGAGATTTTTTTCTATAGAGGAGGCTGAAATGAGATATAAAATGTACTAGAGATACAAACATTTAATGCTTATGTCCTTATGTCTACAAATACATCCTTTAATTTATATTTCGTATGTACTTAGACATCAATTTCCTTTGTATATATTTCTTTTCAGGTGTACATATTATTTTATACTTCCTGTTCAAACATCATGAAGATATCTTTTCCCTTTTATACTTTGTTTCTCAGCCTACATACATACTTTACTTAACATATCTTACTGTCTTCTTATGCAAGCCATAGATTTTTATATTCTTGTCTGAATGTCTTCTTTATATTATAAACTTATCCTATCTATATATCAGTTTATACAAGTGTTAATTGTTATTATTTTGTTACACATTTCATATTTATCTTATTTGTTCGTATTTAAATATATTCCTTTGCTATGGACTTATTACTTTATACTAGAAATGAAATCCTATATTTATTATGTTGTTATATTTTAGCTATGAGTTTTACTTTATACTATATAATTCATATAATTTATCTTATATATTTCTATTCCCATTTTTATCTTAAATATTTATTTCTACTTTTATATTTATTACCTTGTATTTCTATACATATATATTTATGTATTGTTATTTCTGTTTAAAGTTTAAGTATCAAACATTTACTTTATATACATATTTTATTTTTAAGTTAAAACTTTATTCTTATAAATTACTTTTTAGAGAATATAAAATAAACTATTTATATATATATAGAACAATACATAAATAATGTTATTTGAAAATAATAAGTTGTCACATTTAAATAATTTATAAAAGAGATTATAGATTCCTATTATTATTAAATGAATTAATTATCATATTTATTAAACAATATTTTAAAACAATCCTTTTAATAAATTCTTGAACTTAAGCTAAGATTAATTCTAAATCAATTAAACATTTATCTTAAACATTTTAAAACTATATATTTTAAATTAAATCCTAATTTCCAAATTACCACAAATATTAAAATTAGAAAACAAGATTTACTTATTTCTTAAATTTTAAACAAAGCTTATCTATTTACAATATATATAAATTTATATACATTATAAATAGAAAATAATTTATTTAGCTTTTAAAAGATAAATCACCCATTTCATATTTATAAAAAAAAGATTATTAAATCAATTCAAATTTTATTAACAAAAATCATCAAATCAATTTAATTTTAAATGCAGATTATTAAATTGATATTGTCAGAAATTCCAGGATGTCACATGTATATTGTTGTTTGGTGAAGTATATTTGAGGAATATATATGATTGTGTGGATGGAAGGTAGAAATGGCTGCTGGAAATGTAGAAAAATGTACCCAGATTAGCGTCGGTTGGAGTCGGCTAGGGTCGGCCTATTGGTTCTATATTATTATTACACGTGGATTGAGTTTAGAGTCGGCCGGAGTTGGTTAGCCGACTCGACCGACGCTAAACTAGGGGACGGACTCATCCCCATTCCCGTCACCATATCACTTGGCGACGAGCTATATAGCATCGGCATATAGCGTCGGCTCGAGTCGGCTATATGCCGACGCTAAACAGCCTTCTCCTTGTAGTGAATAGATTTAATATATGAGTAAAATAAAACAAATTTTGTTATGAAATTTTTCAATAAATGTAAATAAATTAGAAACAAATCAATTAAATAAAAATATATGGAAATGAAACCAATTAAATGTGAACACAATAAATTTGATTGATTAAATAAAATGAATTGGAAATAATTAATTGAATATAAACCAATTTTAAAAATAAAATGTGGTTTATATGTTTTTGAATTTATTGTGTATCTGATAATATGTATTTCAATCTATCTTTTTTCGGTTGTTTCTATTCCCCTACCTCCTTTCTTTTCGGGGACGAAAAGTTTTGAGTGGGGGAGAGTGTAACAACCCGTAAATTTTAAAGGTTTTAATAACATAATTAACTGAAAGTTTGTGAAATTTTAAATAATTAAGTTTTGAAATAAAAACATAATATTTGGTATACGTCTATTTTAACATAGCAACTGGTAAATTCTCATCAGATAATATGGGAGTTATTTTATTGTGTAATTTTATTTAAATTCAAATCAATTAATATTTGATGATAATAAAACCTGAATATTTTTATATAATAAATTTGTTAATCATCTTTTGAGTAAGGCGTCACATTTTGTTTCTCCAAATTTGAACTGCTATTGCTTCGTTTATCTTAATTTCGTCAAATTTGCAGCATTTCGGTACTGATATCGACTTTTGATAGGATGATCGTACCACTAATATCTATATACCGTTTTGATCATCTCGTCGTGCTAATCTCCGTAGTATATTTATCTCTATATTTTGAAGGCTGGTACGTGACGGAGACGATTGAGCAGTTCGCTGTACCGGTACCGTATTCGTGACTTTTTATTTTTCTTTGCCCTTTCAAACTGTAGCCGTGGAAGTAACCCAAGCAACCATCAATTGCTTTAATTATTCAGCTGAATCTAAGGGGTGACCGTTGCCCTTACATTTTGTTTTTATATTACCCTTCCATATTTTAGCCGTTCATTTGCAAAGGTCGCTTCTTCTCTTTCCTCTTTCTTCCACCTGAGGACTGTCCCCCTTCTTCCATTTTTTTTCTTTTATTTCCTTTTTTCCTTCCCTCTCGTCATTGAGCCACCCTCGCCGCTCTCACCGACCACCCACACCGTTAACCTTCACCATGAACATCACCACCTCCGCTTCACGAGGCCTCTACCGCTTTATCCACTGTCGCTTCAAAACCCAACGGCCTCACGCCTGAACCCATGCCCTGTCGTAGCTCTTCCCCTCCCACGGTCGCAAGCGCCGAGATCTGCCGCATGCGCCTACCTCTCCACCACCAATGCTAACCTAGCCATCGGCCACCTCTTCATTTCTGCCTCGTAGGAAAGAAAAAAAAACAATTTTGTTAATTTCTTTTGTTACATATATTATAAAATATATATATACTTAAGTGCTTGAATATACAAACATATGTTACCGATATATATATCATATAATTGATCTGGAAGAAGTTTTGTGATATCTTTTAAATTATAGTATCAAAGGGTATATATATATATTTAGTTGCAATTCCTGTAACTATGTAAGTATATATATTTTGTTTTGAAAGTTACATCTCTATTCACAGCCAAGCTTTTATTTTAAATAGATAAATATATTATTTAATATGTTTACATAACATGGATTTCCAATTTTATCATATAGAGTATATTGTTTGCATATGAATATATGAGCGTTGTATATATGATATTTATATATTGTAACGACCCGATATTTTGGACCATTCGCATCCATTATAAGTGTATAGGTAGACACTCATGCCGGAATTGAATTGCTCAAAATACCGCATTGTTAATTTAAATTTGGCAAAACTGAACATATAAAGCAAACAAATAATCACAGATCACAGACATAGAGTAATAATTGCAGCGGAAATAAAAGAGATAGTAGTTCATGAAGCTACTATATGAATATATAAAATACATCAGAGTTTACAACAGAAGAGTAATACGATACATCAGAGTTAAACCAGATACAACGGAAGAGTGACACGATACATCAGATACAAATCAGAATACATCACTGGAATCATCGAATACTGAAAGCAGAATAGATGGCTGGATCTTCAAGCAAAGCTCCAACTCCAAAGGTGAGTCTCGAATACCAGTACACTCAGTTTGACCCGAGCGTAAAGAAAAACACAAACACTCGAGTCAGGATTAACATTTTTTTATCAATAAATCCAACTCAAGTGAAATAGCAATTGAAATACAAGTAACTCAAAGGATGTTGGAATAGCCATCCTTTAAGGATCCATTAAACTATCTACTAGGTAGTAGTGTACGATAAGTAGATAATGTCTATCAGTAATATATAAAGATATCAAAATAGTGTTAAGGCGTTACCATTATTCCCCTTAACACATTTTTATTCCCAAGAGCATATACAAGACCATAGTTTCCCCAAAACCGGAAGTCACCAGAGGGCAATCCATATACTAAAGGTACAAACCAAAATCGTAGTGGTCGCGTATAAAGGAATACAAGTATGACAAGGCACATGAGGCAACACCCAAGGTAGTGAAACTACCGTTTGCCTGATCCGGACTGGTGAGAACGCATCGCCGCAGCGACCGCAACACCGCGAAACAACACTCCCAAAATCAAGGGTGCACCAATCGACGACAAGTAATGAGTAGTTTTCGAAGAAGTGTGTTCGCTTGAGGTAGCTGACCTCCATTGGCCCGGCACGGCTCCTGTTTTAGTCATTTCCAAATTGACACAAGTGTCAAGGCTATCCATTATCGTTCTCTTTCTTCAGTCATTACGTACATCATTCCAACCACTTCATTCTGGATCACACTCCGCATATAGTTATTAAAGTGGTTTTCAGTTTAGATAGAGAGTATATCCATAACCGATTCCGGTCTCTTTAATAACCTTCGAAATCATTTCACCGATTGGTCGTTTAATATATTTCAAAACCAAATCAATTTCAATTTCAATTAGAATTTGAAAATCAACATTACTTTGTCTTTCCAAAATAATTTCCATAATTTACATTTCAAACTTCCAAATTCATAATTTCAAAATCTTATATTTCAATTTCAATTTCTTTTTAAAACAATTCAAATATCGATTCAAGTTCGGATACAAGTTTCATTCCGAAACCATTTAAATTAATTTAATTTAATATTTAAATCAATCTAAATTCATTTATCGATTTCATTCAATATTCATTAAGTAAATTTGCCATTCAAAATAATTTCTAGTAAATTTCCAATTCATTAAATCCATTATTAAAATTCGACTTCCTTATATCAAAAACTTACAAATTGAATTAAATTAAATTCATCAAATCAAATTCTTAAATTTTCAAGTCTTACATTTATTTCAATAAATCACATTTTATTTCTTGTTAAAGAAATTGTAACGACCCGTATTTGCACGGATCGAAACATCGTAGAACAGTTGACATTTGGTCGCATTTGTGATAAGTCGTCCTGAGTTTAAGTCCTAAGTCGTGACCGAGTTAAGGAATTCGGCGAGTTAAGTGTTAGGTTGACTGGGCGAGTTAACGACCTAAGGAATTGACCGACTTAAGAGATAGACGACTTAAGGAGAACGGGTTAAGGAAGTTAAGTCGTATAGGAGTTAAGTCATAGGGTGGCTTAGGTCGAGTGATCGACTTAAGATAGTGACCGACCTAAGTGATAAGTCGTGACCGACTTAAGTGGTTTAGGCGACCTAAGGAAGAGTAGTTGGCGACCTAAGTATTTGGGGTTAGGTCGTGGGGTAGAGTTAGATCGGCAACGACCTAAGGAAACTGTTGTGAGCGACCTAAGTGTGGGTATTGGATAGTTAAGTCGTCTAGACGACTTAGTAGTTAGGTCGTATCCCAGTTTGTTCGCGACTTATGTTAGGTCGCGTAGATGTTTAAGGGATTTGGGTCGTAACTCGTTGGGTTGAGTTAAGTGATAGGTCGTTAAGGCGTGTCATGATTAAGTCGTAGACAGATGAGTTAGCTAAGTCGTAGGTCAGCTACCATGATGAGTCATACCCTCTGTTAAGTCGTATCTTGGTTGGGTCGTAACTTTGCTAGGTCGGCGAAGCTGCTAAGTCGATAGGTCGTATAGGCGCATGTGTTAAGTCGTTACCGACTTAGGAGTTAGGTGCTATGTTATAATGTCGTAGACTGGGGGGTTTTGATAAGTCTTAGGTCGGAGAGGCTTAGATCGGAGAGGCTTAGGTCGGAGACGACCTATGGAGACAGACGAGTTAGGGAATTCAGCTATAAATAGGAGGGCTTTGTTCCATTTTTGGGATCCGGATTTCGAAGCGACGAAGTGCTGCCATTTTCAGAGCTTGACTTCTACACTTCTTCACTTCTTTTCTCCACTCTAATCTAGTGATTCTATCCATCCAAGTTGAAGATCAAATTGAAGATTCAAGAGCTTGGATTGAAGATCTTCATCCTTTGAAGTGAGATTTCTTCATTTGAAGCGGATTCGTGATAGATCAAGCTTGATCCTTCGCTGTCCAGATCTGAAGCGTGTTGATTTGAGGTTGTTTAGGTGATTTGGTGAGTGGTGATTATCTCTCACACGGATCCAAAGGAGTATATCGGATTGTTGGCTCGATTTGGTTTTAAAATAGTGATTTCCATACATTTTCTTCATCCTAAGTGTAGATCCATATAGATCCATTGTTCATGATGATGTTACATCCATTTTACTACATGTTAACCTATGCAAGTTCATTCATCAAGATTATAGAGATATTGTTCATGTTTTCATGCTTATTAGACTTTCAACTCTTTAATTACGAATTTGCCATTGTTGTTATAATTGTCTACTTAGATCATATTTGAATGCTTGGATTAATGTTTGACTTGATTGATTGCTATGAATTAGATGATTGATGATTTGATTTAGACCGAAGATGATTCAAAAGCTAAGGGAAAGGCTCTTGAATTGGAAAAGCTGCTTGTGGCATATGTAGCGGATGGTGAAGCTCTTATGCATAGATTCGATGATGATGATGTTGAGATGAAGCTTTGCGAGGATGTGATGAAGCGAAGCATGATATGAGATAGTCTTGGTCTAATCCAGATGGGATCATTCCAAGCAGGTTGATAACTCGGTGATATGGTTCGAGTTAGAGGATAATGGATGCTCGAGAGGCGCTTGAGCTAGTATGGAGATAGTCGTCAAGGAGGATGACTAGAAGGCTGAGATCTCATCGTTGTTGAAGGTTCTAGCATGCTCAAAGCAAGAGTACGTTGGGCAGATTCGATAGTCCCTGAAGGCTACTAATTGGGTAGTCAAGTACTCTGGGCAGATTCGATAGTCCTAGGCACGGGTCACGATGACGTGCGGGAGTTATGTCTAGAACTGGGGTTTCCATTAGCCGTTGACGGACGGCTGAAAGAATGTGCCGGTCATTCAATTAACGGTGATATCGAAGCAATGATAACAGTGATAGCCAGAGTCATGGATGTTTGGTTGTATCGTCATTCGGTCTCAAGAGCAGTGTTTTCTGGGTGCGTATCTGATCTTGGTTTAGGCCTTGGGGGTTTGTGCTTGGAAAACATCGCCCTTGACTCGAGTGATAATTTCTTTACTTTACATTGTATGCTCTGCTATGTTTGCTTCTGCTTAGTGTGTGTTTGGGGACTATCACTGTAGAAAGAGGTTGGAGTGGGAGGGTTGTATTCCTATTCCTTTTTCCTTTGTACTCTTTTGGTATGTTGTTAGTTAATTTACTGCTCACTAAGACTGTTGTCTGACTCAAGGCTTTATGTTTTAACTCTTATTGCCTTGGGTTGTTCGTCCATTTTTGGGACGGGCAGACTAGGTAGCAGGTGACAGGTGTTGTTCTCTTCTCACGATGCTGATATCGAAGACGAGCTGGAGGGTTGCATATTATCTTCTTATTATATGTACTGGATGTTCCGCTGTTTTGTATTCTCTGAGTGATATGTAGTGAGGCTTGTTGTATTGACTATTCAGATGTTTGTATTCAACTCCTATGAAGTTTTATTGATGAGATTTTATTCTGTGAAGCTTCACTATATATATATGTTCTATTGTATTTTGTCCATGCGCTGTGAGTAATACGATAGATTCTGTTGTTTTAATTTACCTTGACAATCGTCCATGGCTGCCTGGCACACTTTACAGCGCACTTTCTCTAGGTTAAGTACAGGGGTCATGGGCGGTCGTCACATTTGGTATCAGAGCATTGGTTAATCGATTTTACCCAACGCTCGCTGACGTAACTACGTATGAGAGACGTAATTGTATTTTGATGGATGATTACTATATATGATATAGTAGCTTAGTAGAGTTTGAGTCCTTTATGCAGTTGTTTCTCTAGATGTTCTGATCATTCCTTTTTATAGATATCGAGAATGAGTCGAAGAGGGAGACCAGCTGCTAGGGAAGGCCGTGCTACTGAGGGAGCTGCTGATTATGCAGCTATGTTCGAAGCTATGATGACTTCGATCATGAGAAGGATACCAGTTCCGGGGGCAGCAGTAGATGTTGGGGTTCAAGTCCAAACTCCAAAACTAGTGGATTTTGCTAAGTTGTGCAAGGACTATATTACTCTTGGAGGGAAAGTTTTCTTGGGAACAGAATCAACTATTGAGGTCCAGAGGTGGATAGATGCTTGTAGAAGGATCTTTGGTGATTTGGGAATTGAGGATGCGACTAAGAGGAAGTTGGCATCGAGACAGCTTCAAGGGAGAGCCTCTGATTGGTGGAACTCAATTACCATCAATACTCCGGAGGAAGAGATTACTTGGGAGCAATTCCAAGTTAGATTTGAAGCTAAGTTCATTTCTACAACTCAGAAGTCTGTTCTGTTCAAGAAGTTTGTGGAGCTCAAGCACGGAGGAAGACCAATTCTTGAGTATGTTTCTGAGTTTGAAGCTTTGTCCAAGTATGCCCGGTTATATATCGAATCTGCATATCAGAAGAATGAGAAGTTTGTGACAGGCTTGGATAGTTATCTTGGGAGACAGCTGGTGGATCATTTGGACGATTCATTTGAGAAGCTTGTGGAGAAAGCTCTTAGGCATGAGAGTCTGTTTCCTAAGGAAGGATCTGTTGTTGCTATAACCAGGGAAGAGTCTAAACCCCAGCAGGGGGAAACAAGAAGAGGAAGCATCAACAGTAAAGGGTAAGGATGGCCAGAAGAAGCCGAAGGGCGAAGTGACTTGCTACAATTGTCAGTAGAAGGGCCATTTCTCTAAGGATTGTAAGAATCCGAAGGCACCGATGAAGTGTCACAACTGTGACAAGCCGGGGCATTTCAGGAAGAATTGTCCAGAACCGAGGAGGGACAAGCAGATTGTGCAAGCTTATGCTTTGGGAGTTGTTCTGTCATCTTCGAAAGCTCCTACCACTGAAGAGAAAGGGAAGAGTGTGGTGGTTCAAGGTACTCTTTTCCTATGTGGTGTTCTAGTTAGAGTGTTGTTTGATACTGGGGCGTCGCATTCGTTTGTTTGTAGCGAACTTGTAGGCCGGTTAGGTTTAGAACCAGATATTGTTGATAGGCCATTGGTTGTGACTAATCCAGTTGGGGGTTCGTCTTGTTTGTGTATGTTATGCCGTGGTCTGATTGTATCGAGTCATGGTTGCTCTTTTGATTGTGATTGTTTTGTTCTGAACTTTGCGGGGTTCGGAATTAATTTGGGTATGGACTGTCTTAGGAGGTATGCGGCAAAGGTTGATTGTGAGAGGCTGGAAGTGACAGTCGAGAATGTGGAGGGGCGAAAGATTGTGATATGATGTAAGCATGAAGAAGGCGTCTTCATGAGCTTCATGTATTCGCAAGTTGTTCCACGGGATGGACTGTCATTAGTGCCAATCGCGAATGGATTCGAGGATGTCTTTGACGAAGTCAAAGGGTTGCCGCCGCATAGAGAGATCGAGTTTCGTATAGATCTAGTTGAAGGAGCCAGACCTGTTGTGATGCCTCTTAGGCGGATGGCGCCTAGGGAACAGCAAGAATTGAGGGTGCAAGTTGATGACCTTTTACAGAAAGGATTCATTCGGCGTAGTGTGTCCGAGTGGGGTGCACCAGTGGTGTTTGCAACCAAGGCAGATGGGTCGTTGAGATTGTGTGTGGATTATCGTGAGCTGAATAAGGTGACTAAGAAGAACAAGTATCCATTGCCGAGAATAGATGACTTGTTTGATCAGCTTCACGAAGCTAAGGTGTTTTCTCAGATGGATTTGGCAACGGGATTTCACCAGTTGAGAGTGGCTAAGGATAGTGTGCCGAAGACAGCTTTTAGGACACCATCCGGTTTCTTTGAGTGGCTGGTATTGCCGTTTGGATTGACTAACGCGCCAGTATTTTGTGGATCTTATGAATAGAGTGTTCAGGGATCAGTTGAACAAGTTTGTACTTGTGTTCGTGGATGATATTCTGATTTATTCCAGAACTGAAGAAGAGCACAAGACACACTTGCGTATTGTTTTGGAAATCTTACGGCAACATCAGCTGAAGGCTAAGTTTTCGAAGTGTCACTTCTGGAAGAGTGAAGTGAGGTTCTTAGGCCATGTGATTTCTGGAAATGGAATAGCGGTTGATCCCGCGAAGGTGGCAGCAATCCAGGATTGGGTTAGACCTAAGAATGCATCTGATATGAGAAGTTTTCTTGGATTGGCAGGATATTATCGACGGTTTATTAAAGACTTCTCCAAGATAGCTGCACCGTTAACAGGATTGACGAAGAAGAACCAAGTGTTCAGATGGGAAGCTAGGTGTGAGCAAGCTTTCGGAATCCTGAAAGAGCGATTGATGAGTGCTCCTGTTTTGACTATTCCAAGTGGGAATGATGAGATGGTGGTTTACACCGACGCATGTGGTACTGGACTTGGAGCAGTGCTGATGTAGAGGGATAAAGTTGCTGCGTATGCTAGTCGACAACTGAAGCCACATGAAAGGAATTACCCGACTCATGATTTGGAGTTAGCGGTGATTGTTTTTGCTCTGAAGATGTGGAGACATTATCTATTGGGAGTTCGATTCGAGTTGTTTACAGATCATAAGTCGTTGAAGTATCTTTTCTTCCAAAAGGATTTGAATCTTCGGCAGCAACGTTGGCTAGAGTTTTTGGCATAATATGATTTTGATATAGCTTATACTCCGGGAAAAGGTAACGCAGTGGCAGATGCGTTAAGTAGAAGACATGCAGGATTGGGAGCCATGTTTTCAGAATGGAAGAATCTCTAGTATTTAGCTGGATTTGACTTCAGGCCTAGATGCGAATTGGAACCTGAGATGTTGGCAAACTTATCGATAAGACCGACTCTTGTGGAAAGGATTGGCGAGAGCCAAAAACGAGACGATAAGCTTGTCAAGATTATCCGTGATTTGGAATCTGGATTGGATCCAGAAAAGGATAAAGGATTCGAGGTCGATCGAGAGGGTTGGCTTCGGAAGCAAGGACGACTAGTTGTTCCCGATATAGATGAATTGAGGAGTGAAGTTCTGAAGGAAAGTCATCACTCGAAGTTGACAATTCATCCAGGAGGAAATAAGATGTATCGGGATATGAAGAGAACCTACTACTGGGAAGGTATGAAGAAGGATGTTGGAAATTTTATTTCCAAGTGTATGAACTGCCAGTTGGTAAAAGCCGAACAGAAGAAGCCAAGTGGATTGCTTCAGCCATTAGAAGTTCCTACATGGAAGTGGGAGCAAGTGTCGATGGATTTGGACCAAGGTTTTAAATCTCCCCGAGATCAGCCGAGATGAAAATCCGAGATATTAGCCAAAATCCGAGATTTGGCAGCTTGGTTAGTTATAAGTCTTTTAAATATCGCCCGAGACAGCCGAGATATTTGCCCGAGATATTGGCCAAAATCCGAGATTTGAAACCTTGATTTGGACTACCTAGAACAAGAACGGGAAATGAAGGGATTTGGGTCATTGTAGATCGTCTGACCAAGAGTGCAAGATTCATCCCTGTTCGATCGACTAGGACTGCATCAAAGTTGGCTGAGTTGTATGTTAAGTGGATAGTTCGATTCCATGGTATTCCGAAGAGTATAGTGAGCGATCGAGACCCATTGTTCACTAGTGGATTTTGGAAGAGCTTCCAGGAAGTTTTGGGAACCGAGTTGTGTTTGAGTACAGCTTATCACCCTCAAACGAATGGTCAGACCGAGAGAGTCAACCGAGTTTTGGAAGATCTTCTTAGAGCTTGTGTTTTGGATTTTGGAGGATCATGGGAAGATCACCTTCATTTGGTGGAGTTTGCATACAACAACAGTTACCAGTCAAGCATTGGTATGGCACCGTATGAGGCATTGTATGGAAGACCGTGTAACTCACCGACATGTTGGTTGGAAACTGGAGAAAAGTTGATACTTGGGCCAGAGATGATTCGACAGACTTCGGATTGTATAGAGATCATTCGGCAATGAATGAAGGCAGCCCAAGACCGTCAGAAAAGTTATGCCGATAAGCGTCGTAAGGATTTGGAATTCGACGTAGGTGATATGGTTTTTGTGAAGGTTTCTCCACTGAAGAATGTTATTCGATTCGGGAAGAAAGGAAAATTTACTCCGAGATTTGTTGGACCATTCCCGATCATCGAACGAATTGGAAAGCTCGCCTATAGATTGGAGTTACCTGAGAAGATGTCGAGTGTGCACAATGTTTTTCATGTATCATATCTACGGAAGTATGTGCACAACTTGAGTACAGTGGTTTCTGCTGATAGCTGTGAAGACTTCGAAGTTGATCCAGTCGATAGAAGACCTCGTAAACCGCTTCGTGTTGTGGAAACCGACACGAAACAGCTTAGGAGGAAGGTAGTTAAGTTGCTCAAGATACGATGGAGTGACGATGATAACGACTGTACGTGGGAGGTGGAAGAGAGGATGAAGGCAGCTCATCCTGAACTCTTCAAGGTATGGCCCTAAGGTGTCGTGTCATCTCACGATATTGTAACTTGTTCTAGTTTTAGAATTCAGCATGCTAAGCTAGAATTGGATACATGGTTTGTTGATTGCTATGGATGGTAGGCGTGCAGAATAGTCTTTGATTGCTTTGTTTGTTTGGAATTTCGGGGGCGAAATTCCTAAGGGGGAGAGAATGTAACGACCCGTATTTTCACGGATCGAAACATCGTAGAACAGTTGTCATTTGGTCGCATTTGTGATAAGTCGTCCTGAGTTTAAGTCCTAAGTCGTGACCGAGTTAAGGAATTCGACGAGTTAAGTGTTAGGTCGACTGGGCGAGTTAACGACCTAAGGAATTGACCGACTTAAGAGATAGCCGACTTAAGGAGAACGGGTTAAGGAAGTTAAGTCGTATAGGAGTTAAGTCATAGGGTGGCTTAGGTCGAGTGACCGACTTAAGATAGTGACCGACCTAAGTGATAAGTCGTGACCGACTTAAGTGGTTTAGGCGACCTAAGGAAGAGTAGTTGGCGACCTAAGTATTTGGGGTTAGGTCGTGGGGTAGAGTTAGATCGGCAACGACCTAAGGAAACTGTTGTGAGCGACCTAAGTGTGGGTATTGGATAGTTAAGTCGTCTAGACGACTTAGTAGTTAGGTCGTATCCCAGTTTGTTCGCGACTTATGTTAGGTCGCGTAGATGTTTAAGGGATTTGGGTCGTAACTCGTTGGGTTGAGTTAAGTGATAGGTCGTTAAGGCGTGTCATGATTAAGTCGTAGACAGATGAGTTAGCTAAGTCGTAGGTCAGCTACCATGATGAGTCGTACCCTCTGTTAAGTCGTATCTTGGTTGGGTCGTAACTTTGCTAGGTCGGCGAAGCTGCTAAGTCGATAGGTCGTATAAGCGCATGTGTTAAGTCGTTACCGACTTAGGAGTTAGGTGCTATGTTATAATGTCATAGACTGGGGGGTTTTGATAAGTCTTAGGTCGGAGAGGCTTAGATCGGAGAGGCTTAGGTCGGAGACGACCTATGGAGACAGACGAGTTAGGGAATTCAGCTATAAATAGGAGGGCTTTGTTCCATTTTTGGGATCCGGATTTCGAAGCGACGAAGTACTGCCATTTTCAGAGCTCGACTTCTACACTTCTTCACTTCTTTTCTCCACTCTAATCTAGTGATTCTATCCATCCAAGTTGAAGATCAAATTGAAGATTCAAGAGCTTGGATTGAAGATCTTCATCCTTTGAAGTGAGATTTCTTCGTTTGAAGCGGATTCGTGATAGATCAAGCTTGATCCTTCGCTGTCCAGATCTGAAGCGTGTTGATTTGAGGTTGTTTAGGTGATTTGGTGAGTGGTGATTATCTCTCACACGGATCCAAAGGAGTATATCGGATTGTTGGCTCGATTTGGTGTTAAAATAGTGATTTCCATACATTTTCTTCATCCTAAGTGTAGATCCATATAGATCCATTGTTCATGATGATGTTACATCCATTTTACTACATGTTAACTTATGCAAGTTCATTCATCAAGATTATAGAGATATTGTTCATGTTTTCATGCTTATTAGACTTTCAACTCTTTAATTACGAATTTGCCATTGTTGTTATAATTGTCTACTTAGATCATATTTGAATGCTTGATTGCTTGGATTAATGTTTGACTTGATTGATTGCTATGAATTAGATTATTGATGATTTGATTTAGACCGAAGATGATTCAAAAGCTAAGGGAAAGGCTCTTGAATTGGAAAAGCTGCTTGTGGCATATGTAGCGGATGGTGAAGCTCTTATGCATAGATTCGATGATGATGATGTTGAGATGAAGCTTTGCGAGGATGTGATGAAGCGAAGCATGATATGAGATAGTCTTGGTCAAATCCAGACGGGATCATTCCAAGCAGGTTGATAACTCGGTGATATGGTTCGAGTTAGAGGATAATGGATGCTCGAGAGGCGCTTGAGCTAGTATGGAGATAGTCGTCGAGGAGGATGACTAGAAGGATGAGATCTCATCGTTGTTGAAGGTTCTAGCATGCTCAAAGCAAGAGTACGTTGGGCAGATTCGATAGTCCCTGAAGGCTACTGATTGGGTAGTCAAGTACTCTGGGCAGATTCGATAGTCCTAGGCATGGGTCACGATGACGTGCGGGAGTTATGTCTAGAACCCGGGTTTCCATTAGCCCTTGACGGACGGCTGAAAGAATGTGCCGGTCATTCAATTAACGGTGATATCGAAGCAATGATAACAGTGATAGCCAGAGTCATGGATGTTTGGTTGTATCGTCATTCGGTCTCAAGAGCAGTGTTTTCTGGGTGTGTATCTGATCTTGGTTTAGGCCTTGGGGGTTTGTGCTTGGAAAACATCGCCCTTGACTCGAGTGATAATTTCTTTACTTTACATTGTATGCTCTGCTATGTTTGCTTCTGCTTAGTGTGTGTCTGGGGGCTATCACTGTAGAAAGAGGTTGGAGTGGGAGGGTTGTATTCCTATTCCTTTTTCCTTTGTACTCTTTTGGTATGTTGTAAGTTAATTTACTGCTCACTAAGACTGTTGTCTGACTCAAGGCTTTATGTTTTAACTCTTATTGCCTTGGGCTGTTCGTCCATTTTTGGGACGGGCAGACTAGGTAGCAGGTGACAGGTGCTGTTCTCTTCTCACGATGCTGATATCGAAGACGAGCTGGAGGATTGCATATTATCTTCTTATTATATGTACTGGATGTTCCGCTGTTTTGTATTCTTGAGTGATATGTAGTGAGGCTTGTTGTATTGACTATTCAGATGTTTGTATTCAACTCCTATGAAGTTTTATTGATGAGATTTTATTCTGTGAAGCTTCACTATATATATATGTTCTATTGTATTTTGTCCATGCGCTGTGAGTATTACGATAGATTCTGTTGTTTTAATTTACCTTGACAATCGTCCATGGCTGCCTGGCACACTTTACAGCGCACTTTCTCTAGGTTCAGTGCAGGGGTCATGGGCGGTTGTCACCGAAATTCAATTTCACTTATTTACTTACTTAAATAATTTTCCAAAACTTAATTAATAAAGAAACTCAATTTCAATTATTTACGAAGTAAAATTCACTTATTCACAGTTCAATTTCACTTATTAAAGAATTCAATTCAATTTAATCATTAAATAATTCAATCTTATTTAATTATTAAATAATTCAAAACTTAATTATTTAAATAATTTCAAAGTTTAATAATTTCAAACTTACTTATTAAATCATTTCAACTTAATTCAATCATTTCTCAAATTTAACAACGTTCTTTCATCAATTACATTGTTAATATTTTGTTTCAGATTATTAAATATTAACATTTTCCTTTCATTAAAATTCAAATTTCAACTTCATTTCAAAACCATATTATTTATTCAAATAAATTCTTCGTTTTATTTTTAAATCAAATTATTGACCAATCGAGTTGTTATTTAATTCTCTATCCAAAGTCAAAGTTTAATTTGGGTATTTATTATTTCAACCCGATTCCAATTCAATTAAAAATCAAAGCATAGCAAAGGGAACTTGCAGTGTGATAACTGGGATGGTGTCAAAGTAAATAAACAAGCAATAACAATAATCAATATCAATCCAATAATCAATTCAAATAATCTCCAAATAATCGTATTAATTCACATTGTTATTTGTGCAAAATTAATATAATTATTTCTAGAATCTACACTATCATTTCATGTAGATTAAAGATTATTGCATTACAGTTTTTCACTTGTCATTCAATTACAATTTTATACTACAACAATTAATCCAATATACGTCGATGGTTCAAAGTGTAATTATCACTATTCTACATGTCAATTAATTTAACAATTAAAAGGGGTCATATTCAACTAATCAAATTTAACATATATGTCGATTCAAATTTTAATTATCCTACGTCAAATTTACTTGCATAATATTTATCACTTTATACATTTCAATTTAACATCCAATATAAACAACAAACAATCAATCAATTATCAATCAAACAGGATTATCATCGTATAATTAACAAATAATGGTGTCAGATGTCACAGGTGAACTGATACAGGTAATAGCATACATATAACAGTGTAAATAACTGCCAGCAGCATATTTCAATTGTCGTTTCAATTGAAATCAAATTTAATAAATAAAAGAACGTTAATCGTGAGTGATTGTTCACCTTTCGAGGCTGGAGATGAATGAGATTGAGATAGGTTATGAATCCAGGTACGAATTCCAAAGAGAACCAAGATTGAACTCGAATCGACGAACGAAGCTGATAAATAGAATCGATGAGAACCAATTAGCATAAGCTATAGATTGATGGAAACAAAGCTATTAACTAGTATTGACGAAAACAAATCAAATTTTAATATAAGTGTAAACCAAAGTATACGTATGAAATAAATATATTTAATTTCAAATCAGATTTTTAATAAACCATGTATTTCCTTTCCCAAAGTTGTCCAGGGATCATTTACACATATCTACCTTAATAAGTTAACATAAATTTAAACTATAAACTTTAAAACATACTACCTCTTATTTTCTTTTCAAATATAATAAGGATCTTCCAAACATCTCTTCTCAGATATATACACGCGTACACTTATATATATATAACCTTGAATACCCCAAACGAGAAACGTCAAGCAAGAAAAATACGAGCATGAGCAAAATGAACGTCCAGCTGTAGACTTATGAGTACTTACTTTATATAATATATATATAAACTTAAATACATCATATATAACCTCTTTATAACTAATATGCCTACTAACAAATTGTATGCAGCATTCAAACTTATACATTATAACAGTTTTAAAATCTATATGTATATATATAGCTTGATATAATATAACAGCATACTATCTTTATTAATAAACAGTACACTATCTTTAAAAATTCATATGATATATGTGATGAAAACAATATGAATGCGGCTCCTTAACACATTTACAAACTCATATACATTAGCATACTTTAAAACTTAATAAACAGTATATACTTTATAAACAGAACCCATATGCTTACTTACTTTTGATAAGAGATTTCACAGTTCACCCCAGAAAACTTTCAGATTCAAACGTACTTTTAGAACCCATATGCTTACTTACTTTTTAAAATTTATACGAACCTATATATATTATATTAAAACGTATATATATATATATATATTTAAAATTAGAAAGCAAAGTATTCATATAAACGAAAAAAAGAATGTATAATACCTTATATACAAAGAAGGAACACGAGTGGGAGAAAGAAGAGGAAGAAGGCGGCGGAAGATGTGGCCGCTGCTGCCAAGGGGGTGCTTGGATAGACTGCCTCGCATGGGGTTCGACACTAGGTAGGCTTCGGCCAGTGTTGGGTCATGCTCGATAGTTGCACTAGGAGGAGCAGACGGGCGGATCAGGCAAGGTGGTCACGGCAGAGAGGAAGTGGGCTGAAGGGCAATGCACGAAGGAGGGTGATGGAGTGGGATGGATCTATAGGAGAACATGGCAGGCTACAAGGGGAGGAACGTGGCTGGTCTCAGTGAAGGGCAGTGGGTGGCTCGGGAATGAACAGGGAAGAGGCGGAGGCCCGGAAGCTTTGGTGGCGGTGCCTTTGAGCGGGCTGCCATCGGACGAGCAAGAGTGGGAAGGGATGGCTGCCGAAAGGAGAGGAGGTACGTGGACGATGGGAGAGGTTGAGGACATGTGTGCTGCTAGGCACGGCTGAAGTACGGGGCAAGGTTGCGGCCGTGGCTCTGTGTTGGAGGTGGGAACGAGGGGAGAGGATGGTCGGGTCAGGTGTGGTGTTAAGAGAGAGGGAAGGAGAAGAAAGTGAGATAGGCTGGTGGGTAGGCTTGATGGTTACGGCCATGAAAGGAATGTGAATAGAAAATTAGAAGGTGGAGTTTCTTTTTCAAGTGAGTGAAGTGGACAGGCTTCAGAAGAGAAAAATGAATATAAATCAAAACGTGATTTGCTTTTTTTTTAAATAAACTAAGAATTTCAAGCGAAGAATGGATGGACAGCAATAATTATTAACGGGTAGGAATGGTGAAAGGGCACATGACTTTTAGAAATATTAAATGCCAATGGTTGTTTGCTTGGATGGGTACGTAGATGAAAGGACAAATGGAACCCAAAAGGTTATAAAAAAGTATCGATACGGTTACCGGTTGCACGGATTTCACCGGGTACCGAACTTCAAAACACAGAAACGAATATACTGCGGAGATCAGCATGATAAGACGGTCAAAACGGTATACAGATATCAGTGGTACAATTGAATTATAAAAATTCGAATTTTCTAATAGCGGAAAATGCAAGAAAAACGCTGAAATAAGATCGATGGAGCCAAAGATGTCCGAATTTGGAAAAACTACAAACTGACATCTTGCTCAGAAGATGGTTTAGAATTTTTCTATGTAAAATTTTTAGTTTTCGGAAACATTTTATTTTCATCGCTTTTAACTGATTAAATTGAAGTAAATTTACGCGCGAAATAAACTTTCGTATTTTCGGACGAAAATTTACCAGTTGCTATGTTAAACTAGACGCATTCCAAATATCAAATTTATATTTCAAAATTTTATCGTTTAAAATTTCGCAAAATTTCAATTAATAACGTTATTAAAACCGGGTAAATTTTACGGGTCGTTACACTCTCCCCCACTCAAAACTTTTCGTCCCCGAAAAGGAACGATGTAGGAGAATAGAAACAACCAGAAAGAAATA
This sequence comes from Allium fistulosum, assembly GCA_030737815.1. NCBI lineage: Eukaryota > Viridiplantae > Streptophyta > Magnoliopsida > Asparagales > Amaryllidaceae > Allium > Allium fistulosum. Next base: position 516,611,807 of record CM060903.1, on the reverse strand, counting down.
GATTTGAAATACCAAATAACAATTGATTTAAACCATATAATTTCAAATTTAAATTAATTGATATTCAATAATTGATTTTATCCATTTGATTTCACTAAAATCAATCTCAACTATTTCTAAATTCATTATCTTATTATCCAATTATCTTCAATTTACAATTTCTAAAACCATAAATTTGAATAGTCTTTTATTATAATCATATTTTCTTCAACAATTTTAAATTCTTCTTTATTCCAAATTACTGTTGAATTTATTCTACTTAATATATCTACTCGCATATATTTAACCCATATTAATTTAAAACATAAAAGTTTCGATTTAAATTAATTTACATCTATTAGTTTCTTTTAAATTCAAGGTATTTTCATATGTTGATCAATTCAATTTATTAATTCTTTCAAAACAAATTTATTAATTCTTTCAAAACAAATTTATTTCATTATTAACTGAGTTTACTTATTATCCTATCTAACTCTATTAACATCTTTATAATCAAAATTTAGTGTATAACATTTATTATAAACACTCAAATTTTATTTATAATTTCAATTTATCTTATACATTATCCAATTACATATTCAACTTCTAAATGATTTTAGGTAAGTTGTATTAGAATGCAGTTGAACAATATACAAATAAAATTTTCCCAATTCAATTATTCAATTTTAAATATTTATTCCAAATTTTGGTTTTATTTATAATTAAAATCATCCTTTAACAAAATTTAAGAATTATATTTCCGATTAACTTTAAACAATTTAGAGATATATATAATATATTTATATCAAATCAAATTAAATTTTAAAATAAGATACCTATATATATATATATAAATCAAATTATACTAAAGAAATTCAAATCAAAAAATTTTCCAAAACAAAACCGTAGCAAAGCTACAGAATAGTATCTCCACTTCGAAACTCGAAAATGAATATCGATGATGCGGCCGCCATCACCGAAATTATTTCCCAGCGACAAAGAGAAGAGCAATGATTTCAACATTTTAAAAATTCTTTGGAATCATTTATATTCGAAAAATACTTTAACTTATACACATTTAAAACTTTAAAACCAAAGTTTGAATTCATCGGAAATTAAATTCTCAAATTTATTTAAATTCCTTTCAAATCCCAAATCAAATTATAACCAAGTTTCATAAGTTCATTTATTTATATTATGCAATGATCAATGGTTTACAAGACAATAAATGCAAATCAAATATTATTATTTTTGACAACAAATTCATTAACAATTTAATTTTAGAATACATATATTTATATATAATATAATCATGCAAAACTTTTATTTTGTTACCAAATTTGAAACAATATTGTGTCAGTTTGCTATGCTCAAGTGTTTTGGAAATCCTATCGATAGCGTTGATCAGACGAATCGATCGGAAACCCAAATCAACATCAACAACTCAAACAACACAATATATAAAACATTTTTAATATAAATTTACAAATACACTTCCTCGCTCAACGATACAAGAATAGATTCAAAGCAAGAATAGAGATTCAAATTTGATGGACTCAAATCAAAGAGAAATTTTTTTCTATAATAAGTTCGAAACAGAAGATAAGATAGTTCGATTAACAGAATCGGGAGATGGATAAGCTTATTTAATTCACGGGCAACCTTAACCGGGTCGTCCATAACTTCAAGAATAAGATCGATACTGAATTCCGAGGTAAATCAACATCCAATCTCGAGAAATAGAATTCAGGTATAGTAGGAGATAGATAGCATCGTAATCCGAGGATACAGAAATCTCCGGTAAATCGATGTCTATTATAAAGGAGTTTTACTCCTTTACGAATCATTCAAAGATTGGCGAGACCGCCGATCTATTATAGATATCATTCAAAATGGAGTTATGAGATGCTCCAGAATTGAAAGAAGAAGAATAGTGAGGAACACGAAGGAAATTTGGAACCATAGGGAACGTTCCAAAATTCAAAGGAATCGAGTCAAAAGGAAGAGATTGAAACTCGAATGAGAGTGATTATGTAAATACATTTACCCTATATGTTAAGTTTTGCCTAGAGCTACCAAAGCTCTGATACCAACTGTAACGACCCGATATTTTGGACCATTCGCATCCATTATAAGTGTATAGGTAGACACTCATGCCGGAATTGAATTGCTCAAAATACCGCGTTGTTAATTTAAATTTGGCAAAACTGAACATATACAGCAAACAAATAATCACAGATCACAGACACAGAGTAATAATTGCAGCGGAAATAAAAGAGATAGTAGTTCATGAAGCTACTATATGAATATATAAAATACATCAGAGTTTACAACAGAAGAGTAATACGATACATCAGAGTTAAACCAGATACAACGGAAGAGTGACACGATACATCAGATACAAATCAGAATACATCACTGGAATCATCGAATACTGAAAGCAGAATAGATGGTTATATCTTCAAGCAAAGCTCCAACTCCAAAGGTGAGTCTCGAATACCAGTACACTCAGTCTGACCAGAGCGTAAAGAAAAACACAAACACTCGAGTCAGGATTAACATTTTTTTATCAATAAATCCAACTCAAGTGAAATAGCAATTGAAATACAAGTAACTCAAAGGATGTTGGAATAGCCATCCTTTAAGGATCCGTTAAACTATCTACTAGGTAGTAGTGTACGATAAGTAGATAATGTCTATCAGTAATATATAAAGATATCAAAATAGTGTTAAGGCGTTACCATTATTCCCCTTAACACATTTTTATTCCCAAGAGCATATACAAGACCGTAGTTTCCCCAAAACCGGAAGTCACCAGAGGGCAATCCATATACTAAAGGTACAAACCAAAATCGTAGTGGTCGCGTATAAAGGAATACAAGTATGACAAGGCACATGAGGCAATACCCAAGGTAGTGAAACTACCGTTTGCCTGATCCGGACTGGTGAGAACGCATCGCCACAGCGACCGCAACACCGCGAAACAACACTCCCAAAATCAAGGGTGCACCAATCGACGACAAGTAATGAGTAGTTTTCGAAGAAGTGTGTTCGCTTGAGGTAGCTGACCTCCATTGGCCGGCACGGCTCCTGTTTTAGTCATTTCCAATTTGACACAAGTGTCAAGGCTATCCATTATCGTTCTCTTTCTTCAGTCATTACGTACATCATTCCAACCACTTCATTCTGGATCACACTCCGCGTATAGTTATTAAAGTGGTTTTCGGTTTAGATAGAGAGTATATCCATAACCGATTTCGGTCTCTTTAATAACCTTCGAAATCATTTCACCGATTGGTCGTTTAATATATTTCAAAACCAAATCAATTTCAATTTCAATTAGAATTTGAAAATCAACATTACTTTGTCTTTCCAAAACAATTTCCATAATTTACATTTCAAACTTCCAAATTCATAATTTCAAAATCTTATAATTCAATTTCAATTTCTTTTTAAAACAATTCAAATATCGATTCAAGTTCGGATACAAGTTTCATTCCGAAACCATTTAAATTAATTTAATATTTAAATCAATTTAAATTCATTTATCGATTTCATTCAATATTCATTAAGTAAATTTGCCATTCAAAATAATTTCTAGTAAATTTCCAATTCATTAAATCCATTATTAAATTTCGACTTCCTTATATCAAAAACTTACAAATTGAATTAAATTAAATTCATCAAATCAAATTCTTAAATTTTCAAGTCTTACATTTATTTCAATAAAACACATTTTATTTCTTGTTAAAGAAATTCAATTTCACTTATTTACTTACTTAAATAATTTTCCAAAACTTAATTAATAAAGAAACTCAATTTCAATTATTTACGAAGTAAAATTCACTTATTCACAGTTCAATTTCACTTATTAAAGAATTCAATTCAATTTAATCATTAAATAATTCAATCTTATTTAATTATTAAATAATTCAAAACTTAATTATTTAAGTAATTTCAAAGTTTAATAATTTCAAACTTACTTATTAAATCATTTCAACTTAATTCAATCATTTCTCAAATTTAACAACGTTCTTTCATCAATTACATTGTTACTATTTTGTTTCAGATTATTAAATATTAACATTTTCCTTTCATTAAAATTCAAATTTCAACTTCATTTCAAAACCATATTATTTATTCAAATAAATTCTTCGTTTTATTTTTAAATCAAATTATTGACCAATCAGGTTTTTATTTAATTCTCTATCCAAAGTCAAAGTTTAATTTGGGTATTTATCATTTCAACCCGATTCCAATTCAATTAAAAATCAAAGCATAGCAAGGGGAACTTGCAGTGTGATAACTGGGATGGTGTCAAAGTAAATAAACAAGCAATAACAATAATCAATATCAATCCAATAATCAATTCAAATAATCTCGAAATAATCGTATTAATTCACATTATTATTTGTGCAAAATTAATATAATTATTTCTAGAATCTACACTATCATTTCATGTAGATTAAAGATTATTGCATTACAGTTTTTCACTTGTCATTCAATTACAATTTTATACTACAACAATTAATCCAATATACGTCGATGGTTCAAAGTGTAATTATCACTATTCTACATGTCAATTAATTTAACAATTAAAAGGGGTCATATTCAACTAATCAAATTTAACATATATGTCGATTCAAATTTTAATTATCCTACGTCAAATTTACTTGCATAATATTTATCACTTTATACATTTCAATTTAACATCCAATATAAACAACAAACAATCAATCAATTATCAATCAAACAGGATTATCATCGTATAATTAACAAATAATGGTGTCAGATGTCACAGGTGAACTGATACAGGTAATAGCATACATATAACAGTGTAAATAACTGACAACAGCATATTTCAATTGTCGTTTCAATTGAAATCAAATTTAATAAATAAAAGAACGTTAATCGTGAGTTATTGCTCACCTTTCGAGGCTGGAGATGAACGAGATTGAGATAGGTTATGAATCCAGGTACGAATTCCAAAGAGAACCAAGATTGAACTCGAATCGACGAACGAAGCTAATAAATAGAATCGATGAGAACCAATTAGCATAAGCTATAGATTGATGGAAACAAAGCTATTAACTAGTATTGACGAAAACAAATCAAATTTTGATATAAGTGTAAACCAAAGTATACATATGAAATAAATATATTTAATTTCAAATCAGATTTTTTTTAAACCACGTATTTCCTTTCCCAAAGTTGTCCAGGGATCATTTACACATATCTACCTTAATAAGTTAACATAAATTTAAACTATATACTTTAAAACATACTACCTCTTATTTTCTTTTCAAATATAATAAGGATCTTCCAAACATCTCTTCTCAGATATATACACGCGTACACTTATATGTATATATAACCTTGAATACCCCAAACGAGAAACGTCAAGCAAGAAAAATACGAGCATGAGTAAAATGAACGTCCAGCTGTAGACTTATGAGTACTTACTTTATATAATATATATAAAAACTTAAATACATCATATATAACCTCTTTATAACTAATATGCCTACTAACAAATTGTATGCAGCATTTAAACTTATACATTATAATAGTTTTAAAATCTATATGTATATATATAGCTTGATATAATATAACAGCATACTATCTTTATTAATAAACAGTACACTATCTTTAAAAATTCATATGATATATGTGATGAAAACAATATGAATGCGGCTCCTTAACACATTTACAAACTCATATACATTAGCATACTTTAAAACTTAATAAACAATATATACTTTATAAACAGAACCCATATGCTTACTTACTTTTGATAAGAGATTTCACAGTTCACCCAGAAAACTTTCAGATTCAAACGTACTTTTAGAACCCATATGCTTACTTACTTACTTTTTTAAAATTTATACAAACCTATATATATTATATTAAAACGTATATATATATATATATTTAAAATTAGAAAGCAAAGTATTCATATAAACGAAAAAAAGAATGTATAATACCTTTATATACAAAGAAGGAACACGAGTGGGAGAAAGAAGAGGAAGAAGGCGGCGGAAGACGTGGCCGCTGCTGCCAAGGGGGTGCTTGGATAGACTGCCTCGCATGGGGTTCGGCACTAGGTAGGCTTCGGCCAGTGCTGGGTCATGCTCGACAGTTGCACTAGGAGGAGCAGACGGGCGGATCAGGCAAGGTGGTCACGGCAGAGAGGAAGTGGGCTAAAGGGCAATGCACGGAGGAGGGCGATGGAGTGGGATGGATCTATAGGAGAACATGGCAGGCTGCAAGGGGAGGAACGTGGCTAGTCTTAGTGAAGGGCAGTGGGTGGCTCGGGAATGAACGGGGAAGAGGCGGAGGCCCATAAGCTTTGGTGGCGGTGCCTTTGAGCGGGCTGCCATCGGACGAGCAAGAGTGGGAAGGGATGGCTGCCGAAAGGAGGGGAGGTACGTGGACGATGGGAGAGGTTGAGGACAAGTGTGCTACTAGGCACGGTTGAAGTACGGGGCAAGGTTGCGGCCGTGGCTCTGTGTTGGAGGTGGGAACGAGGGGAGAGGATGGTCGGGCAGGTGTGGTGTTAAGAGAGAGGGAAGGAGAAGAAAGTGAGATAGGCTGGTGGGTAGGCTTGATGGTTACGGCCATGAAAGGAATGTGAATAGAAAATTAGAAGGTGGAGTTTCTTTTTCAAGTGAGAGAAGTGGACAGGCTTCAGAAGAGAAAAATGAATATAAATCAAAATGTGATTTGCTTTTTTTTAAATGAACTAAGAATTTCAAGCGAAGAATGGATGGACATCAATAATTATTAACGGGTAGGAATGGTGAAAGGGCACATGACTTTTAGAAATATTAAATGCCAATGGTTGTTTGCTTGGACGGGTACGTAGATGAAAGGACAAATGGAACCCAAAAGGTTATAAAACGGTATCGATACGGTTACCGGTTGCACGGATTTCACCGGGTACCGAACTTCAAAACACAGAAACGAATATACTGCGGAGATCAGCATGACAAGACGGTCAAAACGGTATACAGATATCAGTGGTACAATTGAATTATAAAAATTCGAATTTTCTAATAGCGGAAAATGCAAGAAAAACGCTGAAAAATAAGATCGACGGAGCCAAAGATGTCCGAATTTGGAAAAACTACAAACTGACATCTTACTCAGAAGATGGTTTAGAATTTTTCTATGTAAAATTTTTAGTTTTTGGAAACATTTTATTTTTATCGCTTTTAACTGATTAAATTGAAGTAAATTTACGCGCGAAATAAACTTTCGTATTTTCGGACGAAAATTTACCAGTTGCTATGTTAAACTAGACGTATTCCAAATATCAAATTTATAATTCAAAATTTTATCGTTTAAAATTTCGCAAAATTTCAATTAATAACGTTATTAAAACCGGTTAAATTTTACGGGTCGTTACATATATATAGTCTACGTATGTCAGTATATATGAATTATATAATAGGTTGTTTATATAGATTTTCTATTGTGTCAGTATAAATGTGTCAGTTATAATATTTTATTTTGTATATGCATGAGATTGTATATATGATTTATTGGTTTACAATGCATAAGTTATAAAAGTGATAGAAACTTTACAATCAGTCTGTAGATATACAACTGCATGTATTATAAATTTCTACGTTTTCTGTTCTATAAATTTTTATCGCAGATATATAGAAGTTAAGTTAGTCTATGTATTGATTAAATATATATAGGTATATATTATATTTTATATAGGTTTACAGTATCGATTTCATTTTTAAAAAGCAGGTGTATATATGATTCAGTGTATATATATAAGCCTACAACAATTTTATTTTATACAGTGTATATATATATAAAACAGTTGTTCATATTTTAAGTATATATAGAAAGTATATAAAGTATAAGATTATGCATATATTATATGTATGTTTGCAAGATAATATACTATTTGCTGTGTGTATATAAATGATATAGATAATATACTATTTGCTGTTTGTATGTAAATGATATAGTTCATATACTATAAAAGAAATATGTTGCCTATACATGTGTACAAAGACTTTGTGTTATATATATGTTGGGATTATATATCTGGGTTGATGTAGAGCCAGTTTAAGGAACAATAGTATATATTAGTATAATATATAATATATTAGTTTTAAATAATTTCATGTACTGTTAATATCATATTATATATATTAAAGGTATGTGTTAAATTTAACAATGATCTTGGAATATATATGGATTCGGATTTTTGATGTATAAGTTATATATATATATATTAGTTAATATATAAGGATTATATTTTTAATATATGTGTTTAATTTAAAACAATGATTTTAATTTATTTATATTATTTTAATATTTGTCTTAAATTAAATATTGATTTCAAGGAAATAATAATAATAGTAATATATATTTTCAGTTTATATCAAAACTGATTCAATTTGTTTTCATCGATTCCTGTTATCAGCTCTGTTCGTTGAATTCGTGCCAATCTAGCTTTGCTTTGGAATTCATGCTTGGGTTCGTAACTCATCTCATTCTCGTTCATCTCTAGACTCGAAAGGTGAGCAATCACTCACGATTAACGTTCTTATATTTATTAAATTTGATTTCAATTGAAACGACAATTGAAATATGCCGCTGTTAGTTATTTACATTGCTATATATATGCTATTATCTGTATCTATTCACCTGTGACATCTGACACTATTACTCGTTATTTATATTGATGATATATGCCGGTTATATTCATATCTGTTATCACTCTGCAAGTTCCTTGTTAGTATAGAATTCCCTATGGGTTGAAATGATACATACCCGAACGATTTTGTAGAATATGAGAAAATCGTTATGGGTTGAAATGATAAACCCAAGTGATTTTCATTGACATTGAATTTGGGATTGGGGGTTGAAATGATATATACCCGTATATATTTAAATTGCAGATTGAAATGGTAAATATCTGTATCACTTGACCATAGGATAGAAAATTATATACAAACACCGTGGGTCTATATATATATTTTGAAATGATTTCCAAGGTTTTGGAAGGAGATATATGGGTTTAAATAAATATTGGTTTCTAAAAATATAATACATATAAATGTTATTTTTATATATGTCTAAATTTTTGATTTAAAAAATTTTATGTTTTGGAATCTTTAATTTATAAGTTAGTTTTAAAATCATAAATTTTAAGAATTTTCTTCTAATTTTATTTTCTTAAAAATATATAATAAAATTTAATTAAATTAGTATATAATATGTTTTAAAATATTTATTTAAAATATATATTAATATTTTAAAATAGATTTATAATTTTAATAATAAAGGTTGGAAAGATAAAATTAACGTTGACTTGAAATTTAAATTGGTTCATAATGGAATTTAAGAAAGAATTGATTTAAACTTATTAATTTTGAGATTTTGAAAAGATATAATTATAACTTGATTTATAATTTGATTTGATAAAAAGTGATTAAATGGATATTTTCAATTTTAAACAAAATTGAGATTGAATATTTAATATTGATATAAATATATAAATTGGGATCGAAATAAATTGTTATTAAAAAGGTTAAGTGGATATTTTCTAATTTGAATAAACTTAAAGTTAAATGTTGTAATATAATTGAAATTTATATCGTAAATGTTTGGACTTTTAAACTGGAATCTTTGAACTTTAAATCTGAAATGGTTAAACTTGAATTTGATTTAGATTGGATTTCTGAATTTAAAATGATTTAAATCGATTTGTGAAATTTTAGAAAACTATTTTAATTTATAAAGTATTTTAATATATGTACTATTTTCAACATCTAAACTATTTAGGTGGAAGTGTTGTGGTTTCAGAAGTGTTATGATTTCCAAAGTGTTATGACTTCAAAAGTGTTATGGTTTCAACAGTGTTATGATTTCCAAAGTGTTATAATTTCAAAAGTGCAATTGTTTTGAAAGTGTTATAAACTTTTGAAAGTGTTAAGATTACGAAAATGAATAATATTTTAAGGATATAATGATATCGTATTGATATGGTTTTGAATGGAAATGATATTTTTGTTTTGAAATATAAACTATTTTGAAATGACCACGGTGTTATAATTACGTTTGGTTGTTAAAGAGACCGGGATCGGATATTGTCATACTTTCTGCCAATACGGAAAAACACTTTAACGACTGTGTACGTGATGGAGATTCCAGAAATGAACAAGGATGATTTGGCGACGATTCTATATGGTATGACGTGAGCCTGACTCCCGTAAGTCAGCTTAGATGTTACTAAAACAGGAGCTATACCGGGCCAAGTGAGGTCATTCCTCTGATCGGGCACATTTCTTCGATACCATTCTATTGCTTTTGTGATTTGATTGGGTGCACCCTTTGATTTGGGAGTGTGTCATGAGGTGGGCGGTAGTAGCTGCTATGCATTACCACCAGTCCGGGAGTGCAATTGGTATATCAACCCTGGCATTGCCTCGAGTGCCGTGTTCACATGCCCTAGCGCGCCTTCTACGAGTTTGTTTAGTACCATACCTATAGAGTGCCCTCTGATAGCCCTCCAGTTTACGGAGGAATTACGGTACTATATAGACTATGGGAATATATAAAAATGTGTTAAGGGGGATATGGTAACGCCTTAATGCTATTTTAATATCTTTTACTTACTATAGAAATATTATAATAGCGTATATTACTATATATTAGATAGTTCCACGGATCCATAGAGGATGGTGATCCCAAACATCCTTTAAGTTACTTGTATTTCAGTTGATATTTCACTTGAGTTGGATTTATAGATATAAGAATGTTAATCCTGACTTGAGTGTTTTGTGTTTTGCTTTACGCTCGGGTCAGACTGAGTGCTACAACATTTGAGACTCACCTTTGGAGTTGGAGCTTCGCTTGGAGATCCATCTATCTATTCAGCTTGCAGTTATTCAGTTGACTCCTGTGATATATTATGATCATGTATTTGACTATTGTATTGAGAATTCTGTTGTATCTTGTTTTAACTCTGTTGCATATATATATATAGTAGCTTCATGAACTACTATTCTTCTGTTTCCGCTACTTATTACTGTAATACTCTGTGTCTGTGATTTATTTATTTACTGTATATGCTGTGTTTTGCCAAATATAAATTAATAATATAATATTTTGAGCAATTCATGTCCGACATGTGTGGATGTGAATGGCACGAAATATCGGGATGTTACAGTTTTTATCAGAGCTCTGGTTTTAGGCAAGACTTAGCATATATAGTAAATTTAATTACGGAATCACCTTCGTTCGAGCTTGAATTCCTTCCTCTTTGATTTGGATTTCTTTCAAACTTTGGAACCTTACCTTGTTCTGAAATCCATTCTTGTCCTTTCCCGTTTGTGTTCTTCTTGACTCTGGAGCACCGCATAGCTCCACTTCGGTTGATCTCTATAATGAATCTGAGAATATATTGCCACCTCAATTGGCAATTTCATCCTGATGTTTTGAAGTCATATCTCTCCCATTTAAGCGGGGAATTGAATATCCGCATCGATCTTATCCCTGGAATCTCGGTTGACTCGGTTAAGGTCACCCACGATCAATATAAGTCTATCCATCTTCCTATTTTGTAATTTAGTTATCCTATCTTCCTTTCGAGTCTATCTTGTTGATTAGAATTCTTTTGATTAGGGTCCCTCTAATTTGAATCCCTATCCTTGTTCTAAAATTTATTCTTGAATAATCGAGTGAGGGAGTGTATTTGTTATTAATGTTAACATGTTTTCTTGTGTGTTGTTTGAGTTGTTAAGTTTAAATTTTGGGTTTCGATCGATTCGTCCGATCAACGTCATCGATAGGAATTCCAAAACACTTGAATAAAGTAAACTGACAGAATATTGTTTCGAAATTTGGTAAATGAAAAATAAATTTTGTATGATTATATTATATATATATATGTATAAATTTTCTGAAATTCAATAGTTAAATGAATTGGTTCTTAGAAATGATACTATTTGACTTTCAATTATTGTTTTGTATACCGTTGACTATTGCAACATGATATAAATAAATGAATTTATAAAAACATGGTTTATAAATTTATTTGAAATTTGAAATGAAATAAAACTAAGAATTTGAGAATTCAATATCCGGTATTTTCAAGAAAAATTTGGTTTTTAAAGTTTTGGAATATATTATTTGAAAGTATTTTCGAATAGAAATCGTTTCCAAAGAATTTTTGAAGGTTTTAAATCAGTGTTCTTTTCATTTGTCATTTTAAAATAATTTCGGTGATGACTACAGCATCATCGACATTCATTTTCGAGTTTCAAAGTGGAGAGACCACATAGCAGCTTCACTACACTTTTGTTTTGGACAATGAATTTTTGTTTTAATTTCTTGTGTATAAATTGATTTATATAATATATATGTATATAATTATTTCAAAAGAGTTGAAGTGAAACCGTAAATTTGAATCTTAAGTTTTATATTAAGAAATGGTTTTAATTATTGAAATAAAGTGAAATGTTTGAATAATTGGAATATCTGAAATGATAAATGGAATTAAACCAACCTAAAATAATAAATTTGAACAAACTTATTTGTATAACACTAAATTTCATTCTAATATATATAACTTACCTGAACTATTCAAAAAGTTAAGTGTTAGGGTGAATATAATTAAAGGTTATACAAGAGGAAATTTGAATAATAAAATGCTCAAACTAAAATTTGGCTTAATATAAATGCTGTAAATAAAAGGAAAATTTGTATAATATTTAATTACACTCTGAAACATTAATATAACTTACCTAGAAAGTTTAAATGTAATTAGAATGTAATTGGATAGTATACACTATGATATAAGTAATAGGATATCAAAAATGATATTTTGTTAAGAGAATTTATAGATAATAAATTGAATAATGAATTGGACAATAAAAAGAGAATTAATTGGTTGAATAATATATGGTTATAAAATGTATATACCTAATATATGTTGCAAAATATGTTAAGTAAAGTAAATTAAATAAATAAATGAGAAGACTATTTAAGGAGGTAAATATAGAACTTAAGAATAGCAAACTTGAATTTTTGCAGAATCCACTTAGCTGAAGATAAATGGATAAAATAAATGAGTGAATTTAAAAATGAATTTGTTTGAAAGAAAGGTTGATAAAATGAAAGAAATCAATTTTAAATCGAATGACTATTTATTAGTTGAATAAAGTGGATTAAACCAAATTGTTGAATATAAATTTATTTAAATTGAAATCTATATGGTTTTGAATAGTTGAAGTTGAATGTTGAGGTAGAATTAACTATGGTTGATCCAATAGATTTAATATATGAGTAAAATAAAACAAATTTTGTTATGAAATTTTGCAACAAATGTAAATAAATTTGAAACAAATCCATTGAATAAAAATACATGGAAATGAAACCAATTAAATGTGAACACAATAAATTTGATTGATTAAATAAAATGAATTGGAAAAAATTAATTGAATATAAACCAATTTTAAAAATAAAATATCGTTTATCTATTTTTGAATTTATTGTGTATCTGATAATATGTATTTCAATCTATCTTTTTCCGGTTGTTTCTATTCCCCTACCTCCTTCCTTTTCGGGGACGAAAAGTTTGGAATGGGGGAGAGTGTAACAACGCGTAAATTTTAAAGGTTTTAATAATGTAATTAACTGAAATTTTGTGAAATTTTAAATAATTAAGTTTTGAAATAAAAACTTAATATTTGGTATACGTCTACTTTAACATAGCAACTGGTAAATTCTCATCAGATAATATGTGAGTTATTTTATTGTGTAATTTTATTTAAATTCAAATCAGTTAATATTTGATGATAATAAAATGTTTTCAAAACCTGAATAATTTTATATAATAAATTTGTAAATCATCTTCTGAGTGAGACGACACATTTTGTTTCTCCAAATTTGAACTGCTATTGCTTCGTTTATCTTATTTTCGTCAGATTTGCAGCATTTCGGTACCGATATCGACATTTGATAGGATGATCGTACCACTGATATCTGTATACCGTTTTGATCGTCTCGTCGTTCTGATCTCCGTAGTATATTTATCTCTGTATTTTGAAGGCTGGTACGCGATGGAGACGATTCAGCAGTTTGCTGTACCAGTACCGAATTCGTTACTTTTTATTTTTCTTTGCCCTTTCAAACTGTAGCCGTGGAAGTAACCCAAGCAACCATCAATTGCTTTAATTGTTCAGCTGAATCTAAGGGGTGACCGTTGCCCTTACAATTTGTTTTTATATTACCCTTCCATATTTTAGCCGTTCATTTGCAAAGGTCTCTTCTTCTCTTTCCTCTTTCTTCGACCTGAGAACTGTCCCCCTTCTACCATTTTTTTTCTTTTCTTTCCTTTTTTCTTCCCTCTCGTCACTGAGCCACCCTCGCCCCTCTCACCGACCACCCACGCTATGACGCCCCACTTCTATACTCAGACTAGCCAAGGACACTACGGGGTAATGCCGTCGACTAGCATGAAGAATAAGGCTGTTGAGGAGCGACCATCTATGTAATTGCTTTGTGCGAGTACCGAAATGTCAGATAATATGACTTGCATTTCATTTCAAGACGAAATCTAACATATCAAATACAAACTCAAAGCTACCACACAGTGGCTATGTGAGCTTCGGAAACAAATATAGAAATAAGCATAACACAAATCAGTAATAGATATTCATATCACAAAGGCGGAAACAGATATGAATATAACACATAGAAGTGTACATCAAAGTAGTGATCATACAAGATCCACTACATCACAAAAGAATAGGTACAAGTGCTAGACAAAAGAATAATTATACATCAAGGAGTCTTTATCTCGAATGTATAATAACAAAAACTACTAAGCTAAAGTAGTTAGCCAAAAGTCAGGTGACAGACCCTGATAAGAAGTCAAGCAGAAGCACCTGAAATACCTCGGTCTGACCCGAGTATTATTTAAGAAGAAAATAATAAACGGATCAGTCTAGCTATAAATATCAGATAAAATGAGATAGGATAAAAGATATCACAAAAAAGTATGATAACAATAATGCCATACTGTGACAAGTATACATCAGATAACAACAAAAAATTATACAATATCTCCAATATTCTCAAACACTAAAAAGAATGTCATATTCTTTAAATTATTCAACAAAACACAAATATTGATAGAGCTTATCAATGCATATCATCAAAATTGGTGAAACACAAATTCTAGAAATCAACAACCAGAAATCCAGAAATCACATAAGGGGAGGCCTATCACAAACGGGAGCATGAAAACTCACCAACACGTGTATCACAAACGGGACGCTATCCCATGAAAATACGGGGTACTGTCCCGCTTGGGAACAGATAAGCTGAACATCGACGCACCTAAAAAGATATGCCCCATGCACAGTCGAACATCGACGCACCTGAAAAGATACGCCCCATGCACATACCTATTGAGCCGAACATTGATGCACCTAGAAAGATACACCCCATGTACCGAACTCATTGAGCTGATTGCTCCACGAATGGTCAAAAAGACTAGGGGTCGCTAGCCCTTAAAAATGAGACGAAGCTCTATAGAACGGGGTATAGTCCCCCACGCGGACAAAGAGACATCGCACATCGCTAGTCTAAATCACAAAATGATCATCAATAATCGATAAGTGTAAATTACACTAAGCTAGTAAATAAATGAGTTAGGCTTCATGTCCCATAACCACTAGCTTAACTTAAATATTTACGAACAGATTGTAGACTTCCACTCGAAAGTAAGTGTAAATTACACTAAGCTAGTAAATAAATGAGTTAGGCTTCATATCCCATAACCACTAGCTTAACTTAAATATTTACGAACAGATTGTAGATTTCCACTCGAAAATTATCACGAGAGTTCAATCGAACAAGTCCAAGAATTAACCGATGAAGTAAACGCAAGAGTTTCATACCACATGTTTTGCTAAGCCGTTTAATTATATTTCTCATACGAATGAGGTAAAAGTTTGTATATACTAATAGATTGGAAAACGGTTTTAAAAACGAGCCTTGTATTTAAAAGTAGTGTTGAAATCGTTTTTGTGAAGGCGTTTGAATATTTACTACTAGTATAGAAACCTTTGTATTTTTAAAAGTGACAAATCACAGAAAACGATTGTAGAAACAATCAATCACCAAAAATTCACATACGACAATGTGAATTAAATCCATAAAAATTGATACCAAATCCATCAAATGGATATTCCCAAAAATCCAAAGAAAGAAGTCATCAAAGTCGATAATAACTGATAACAACTAACCGGATCAACAAAAATCGATAAAAATTGGAAATCCAAATCAAAAATAGCCAAAATAGGAAAAATGAATAGTTCGAGACGCCTGGTTTAGAATCCAGACACCTGGATTTGGGTTCTGGAAATATTCCAGAAAACACCCAAACATTTGAAATTTCAAAGAAAACGTCTGAGCCCCAACCAGACGTCTGAACCTATAAATCAGATGTTTGGAATATGTCTCTGCCATTTTATTTTCTGTGTTCTTATTTTTTTTTCTCCAAAGATCATAACCAGACGTCTGAACTTGATAACCAAACGTCTGGTCACCTGGTTTGGGCAACAATTTGCCTAGGCCATGATGGCCAAAATGATTCGGAAGCGATCGGACGAGCAACGATGACTAGGAATTTATGCCAAGCGACAACCCAGCCTTATAGGCTCTTCGATACACCCTAAATATCACGTCCAAACATCCATAGTAAGATCTTCATAAAATTGGAAGAAAACACCAAAATTGGGAAAATTCACCAAATCAATTCAAATCAAAAGCAAATGAACATGCACAAATGTTAGGAATTCATACCTAACAACAATGAAAGTAATAGACATAGATGTGCGTTAAAGAACTCACTTTTAAACCCAAAGACAACGAATGAGAATTTTTAAAACAAGGCAAGACCAATTCCTCTTCAATACACCTCTAGAATCTTCAATCTATTATCAAAGGTGAAGTTTTCATAAGTTAGGTTGTAGGAATTTCTAAAAATTGAAGAGAGATTGAGATGGAGAAGATGAAGAGGATGCTTACCTAAGCTTCTCTTTGATTTTAGAGCAAGAACTTGAATTTCCTAATAAAACTAGAGTTCAGGAATTTTAATTTCCAATCTTTTCCTCCATTTTTCTCTTGAGCTAGAGTGTTAGGAAATGAGGAATGAAATGAATGAAGAGGAGTTGAGTTAGAGTGTTTGATAAAGGAGTTGGGTTCTCTTATAGGGTTAGTGGGCTGAAACCCAAACCCAAAAATGAAAACATCAAAATTCTAATCAACTCCAAACATATCGATGTTTATACTCAAAAAAGTTGTAAATGCCATTTTGGACTCAATGGAAGTGGTCTCGAGTCCCAATTCGACTGTTTACAAAAAGTAACATTTTAGACTTTAATCTGATTAACGATGCTATATTTAAATAAAACATTTAAATATATAATCGTGAAATATGCGGGTTGTTACAGACTCCCCTCCTTAAAGAAATTGCATCCTTGTAATACTTAAGAGGAAATTAAAAAGTAACAACCATACTAAGGTATAACAACACAAAAGAAGAAATTTTGAAATGAAAAGTTCACCCTAAGGAGCACGAGAGAGTAAGTCCGGATGTGTTCGCTCAATGAATTCTCTAGATTCCCAAGAGCAATCCTTAGGATTTGAGGACCATTGAACTTTCACAAGCGGAACATCTTTATTTCGAAGGCGTTTAACCTCCGAAGCAATGATACGAATAGGATGTTGCTCATAGGTCAAATTAGGTGAAACCTTAATTTTTTCAATAACACCGGGCTCAAGAATAGAATCGGAATCCCTAAGGCATTTCCGTAGTTGAGAAACGTGGAACACATCATGAATACCAGAAAATTGAGCCGGTAATAAAAGGCGATAAGCCACGGAACCAATGCGTTCGGTGATGGGAAATTGACCAATATATCGAGGTGCTAATTTTCCCAATCGACTGAAACGCACAACACCCTTCATAGGTAAAACACGAATAAAATATGGACCTAAAACCAGCTTCTCACCGGCTTCAAGACAACACGAAGGAGATCGGCACGGCCTTTCGTAGAGTGCCTCGAAAGGTGCCATACCAATACTAGATTGGAAGCTATTATTATAGGAAAACTCAACAAGAGAAATATGATCTTCCCAACTTCCTCCAAAATCAAGAACACATGCACGAAGAAGATCTTCAAGAGTTTGATTCACACGCTCGGTTTGTCCATCGGACCGAGGATGATAAGCGGTGCTAAAATTAAGCTTTGTTCCCAAAGCTTTTTGAAGACCTTTTCAAAATCTACTAGTAAATAATGGATCACGATCGCTAACGATAGAAGTAGGAACTCCATGCAATTTAACAATTTCTTTGACATAGAGTTTAGCTAAAAGAGGTACGGTCCGATTGGACCGAACGGGAAGAAAATGGGCGGATTTTGTAAGTCTATCTACTATCACCCATAAACTATCATGACCCGAACGAGAACGGGGAAGACCGTCAATAAAGTCCATGGAAATTTGATCCCACTTTCAAATTGGAATGTCCAAAGGTTGCAATAACCCACCGGGCCTTTGATGCTTGGTCTTTATGAGTTGGCAAGTCATGCAACGCTTAACAAAGTTAGCAATATCAGATTTCATTCCATCCCAATAATAAAGTCGCTTCATGTCCGCGTACATTTTACTACTACCGGGATGAATGGTAAATTTAGAACGATGAGAATCTTCTAAAATGTCTTTTCGAAGATCACTAATATTTAGCACAATAAGTCTACCAAATTTTCGAATACCGCCACGAGCATCAATATCAAAGTCTTTCAAATCTTCAATATCAATTTTATCCCTACAACTTTGGCTAAGAAGAGCAAATTCGGGATCACGCCTTTGAGCTTCAAGAATGCAGTCTAAAAGAGAATGATGAGCCTCAAGGCTACACAAAACAAGAGATGAATATGAATCGGATTCACGATCTCGAATCTCACAAGTGGATAAAGTCTCGAGATCATTCCATTCAGATATCATCATTGAAACAACCGCTTGTTGCTTACGACTAAGGGCATCGACAACTCGATTACCCCTTTCCGGGAGTATAGAGAATATCAAGATCATAAGATGCAAGGAACTCGAGCCAACGTTGTTGATGCAAATTAAGTTCCTTTTGAGAAAACAAATACTTCAAAGATTTATGATCGGTGTAGAGAACAAATTTCTCTCCCAAAAGATAACGACGCCAAATTCTAAAGGCGAAAACAATGGCCGCGAGCTCTAGATCATGAATGGCATATCTAG
Source organism: Allium fistulosum (assembly GCA_030737815.1). Classification (NCBI taxonomy): domain Eukaryota; kingdom Viridiplantae; phylum Streptophyta; class Magnoliopsida; order Asparagales; family Amaryllidaceae; genus Allium; species Allium fistulosum. Next base: position 516,592,511 of record CM060903.1, on the reverse strand, counting down.
TCTCGGTAGGCTTTAATTGTCAAGAAGCATATGTGATAACACATTTCCTTTTGCATGAGAATGGCATTCAAACCAATACATCTACCATCGGTACAAATAGTGAAGTCTTGGTTCCCTTCGGGAATCACAAGAATAGGAGCATCGGAAAGGAGTTCTTTTAAATGATCCTCTTTCCCGAAAAGCTAAGACATTCAAAATTATAATTAACTTTGTGTAATCATCTTTTTAGAAAAAAATTACTTTTTACAAGTCAATTTATTGTGCCTGACTATCTCATCATAGCATTTAAGAGATTCCTATCGATAACGTTGATCAGGCGCATCAACCGGAATTCTTAAAGCACTCAATGGGCAAAACAACACAAAATCATCTTCTATATGATAAACATGTCTCTTCAAAAATTTACAAATATTCTTTGCTCGTTATAAGAACAAAATCCAATTATACTTATAAATATCTTATTAAAAAGATTTGCAAATTTTAAATTTTTGTTTTCATCCATAATCAATGAATACAAGGATAGAATCATCGAGATATTCGTAGAATACTCGATTCGTAAGATGGATGAAATAAGATGGAAGGTTCATCAAACCGAATGATGTAACAAACCACTCATAAGAATCATAACGAGTGCGGAATGCGGTAAGGGGAACGCTATCCTCCGCAACTCGTAGCTGGTGAAAACCGGTGGCAAGGTCGAGCTGAAAAGACCTTAGCACCACTCAATAGATTGCTTAGGTGATAATCCTAAGACAAGCTCGAAAATACCGGAAAATTCACAAACTACTTGAGTGAGGGAAATAACATCTTCCTCATCAAGTGGGTTTAGGTAAGAGGATGCCACCGAATTGGAATCAAAATCATTAAGAACAATAAAAATCTGCTTAACAGATTGAGAATGTCGAAGATGGATAGTCCTCTCGGGACATAGGATATGGGCTTCATATCGATTAAGCCAATCCATTCCCAAAAATCATTCCAAAACCTAAGTAGCAATCAGATCAGAAAGCATAATCACATAAAATAATCTCGACATCTCCACAAAGTAAACTGAGTGTTGCGCATCCACCAATCAAATTCGCAATTCTCAATGAAGTCATCAAACCCGTAATATTTAAAGAAAAAGTAACAATAAGTTCTTTCGATATAAAAGAGTGAGATGCACCCGAATCAAAAGAAATCGAATAGGAAGATCATGAAATAAAATAATGCCATCAAGGACTGAATGAAAAATACCTTGACTAAGAGAAGGGTTACTAGGGGCTTGCACAACATTCAGCTTTCCCTCTCTCCTACTTTGAAGTTTGGGACATGAAGATAAAAGATGACCCAAACCTTTGCAATAGCGACAAGTAAGAGGCTTCAGACACTTATTTGCATAGTGGTTCATAGAACCACAATTGTAGCATTCTCCACGACTGGAGGTAGGAGTCTTTGCTACCGAAGTTGCCTGCCTCCCTTTCTTGTTGGGATTAGGGCTTTTGAACTTAATATGCCTCTTCTTGTTGATGTTGAAGTTTTGTTTGGCATCCACAACTTCAACATCACTTTCTTTATTGGCCTCTTCTAGTCGAAGAGTGATATCTACAAGCTGATTGAAAGGAACTTCTAGTTTCAGAGGTAAAACCTTTTTGGGGTTCTTACTCAAAGCATAGATAAACCTTTGATTCTTTACAAGATCCAAAAGTTGTTGGGCAGACATGAATATGCCATCTAGAGAAGGTCTACTGGATTGACCAGCGCTAGGACTGCCAGATCTAACCATCTCCTCTTCTTTAAGAACGAAAGAAAGAAAGAAGAGGAAAAATGTTATTCTCAGAATGAATATCAAACAAACTTGATTGATAAAACAAGGCATCATAAAAGAAAATAGGATAGAACAGGTCTTAAGACTCGAATTAAATCCTAAGGCATGACTCCTAAGAAAGACTTAAGACAATAATCCTTGCTAGATTATTTTATATTGTTTCGAAGTTTGGCTCTGATACCAAGCTGTGATGCCCCACCTCTATACTCACACTAGCCAAGGACACTACGGGGTAATGCCGTCAACTAGCACGAAGAATAAGGCTGTTGAGGAGCGACCATCTATGTAATTGCTTTGTGCGAGTACCGATATGTCAAATAATATGACTTGCATTTCATTTCAAGAGGAAATCCGACATATCAAATACAAACTAAAAGCTACTACACATTGGCTATGTGGGCTTCGGAAACAAATATAGAAATAAGCATAACACAAATCAGTCACAGATATTCATATCACAAAGGCGGAAACAGATATGAATATAACACATAGAAGTGTACATCAAAGTAGTAGTCATACAAGATCCACTACATCACAAAAGAATAGGTACAAGTGCTAGACAAACGAATATTATATATCAAGGAGTCTTTATCTCAAATGTTTAATAACAAAAACTACTAAGCTAAAGTAGTTAGCCAAAAGTCAGGTGACGGACCCTGATAAGAAGTCAAGCAGAAACACCCGAAATACCTCGGTCTGACCCGAGTATTATTTAAGAAGAAAAAAATAAATGGATCAGTCTAGCTATAAATATCAGATAAAATGAGATAGGATAAGAGATATCACAAAACACGTATGATAACAATAATGCCATACTGTGACAAGTATACATCAGATAACAACAAAAAATCATATAATATCTCCAATATTCTCAAACACTAAAAAGAATGTCATATTCTTTAAATTATTCAGTAAAACACAAATATTGATAGAGCTTATCAATGCATATCATCAAAATTGGTGAAACACAAATTCTAGAAATCAACAACTAGAAATCCAAAAATCACAACGGGGGAGGCCTATCATAAACGGGAGCATGAAAACTCACCAACACGTGTATCACAAACGGGACGCTATCCCATGAAAATACGGGGTACTGTCCCCCCTTGAGGACAGATAAGCTGAACATCGACGCACCTAAAAAGATACGCCCCATGCACAGTCGAACATCAACGCACCTGAAAAGATACGCCCCATGCACATACCTATTGAGCCGAACATTGATGCACCTAGAAAGATACACCCCATGTACCGAACTCATTGAGCCGATTGCTCCACGAATGGTCAAAAAGACCAGGGGTCGCTAGCCCATAAAAAAATGAGACAAAGCTCTATAGAACGGGGTACAGTCCCCCACGCGGACAAAGAGACATCGCACATCGCTAGTCTAAATCACAAAATGGTCATCAATGATCGATAAGTGTAAATTACACTAAGCTAGTAAATAAATGAGTTAGGCTTCATGTCCCATAACCGCTAGCTTAACTTAAATATTTACGAACAGATTGTAGACTTCCACTCGAAAGTAAGTGTAAATTACACTAAGCTAGTAAATAAATGAGTTAGGCTTCATGTCCCATAACCACTAGCTTAACTTAAATATTTACGAACAGATTGTAGATTTCCACTCGAAAATTATCACGAGAGTTCAATCGAACAAGTCCAAGAATTAACCGATGAAGTAAACGCAAGCGTTACATACCACTTGTTTTGCTAAGCCGTTTAATTAGATTTCTCATACGAATGAGGTAAATGTTTGTATATACTAATAGATTGGAAAATTGTTTTAAAAACGAGCTTTGTATTTAAAAGTAGTGTTGAAATCGTTTTTGTGAAAGCGTTTGAATATTTACTACTAGTATAGAAACCTTTGTATTTTTAAAAGTGACAAATCACATAAAATGATTGTTGAACAATCAATCACCAAAAATTCACATAAGACAATGTGAATTAAATCCATAAAAATCGATACCAAATCCATCAAATGGATATTCCCAAAATCCAAAGAAAGAAGTCATCAAAGTCGATAATAAGTGATAACAACTAACCGGATCAACAAAAATCAATAAAAATTGGAAATCAAATCAAAAACAGCCAAAATAGGCAAAATGAACAGTTCCAGACGTCTGGTTTAGAATCCAAACGTCTGGATTTGGGTTCTAGAAATATTCCAGAAAACACCCAGATGTTTGAAATTTCAAAGCAGACGTCTGAGCCCCCAACCAGACGTCTGAACCTATAAATCAGACGTCTGGAATATGTCTCTGCCATTTTATTTTCTGCGTTCTTATATTTTTTTCTCCAGAGATCATAACCAGACGTCTGAACTTGATAACTAGACGTCTGGTCACCTGGTCTGGGCAACAATTTGCCTAGGCCATGATGCCAAAAAGATTCGGAAGCGATCAGACGAGCAACGACGACTAGGGATTTATGCCAAGCGACAACCCAGCCTTATAGGCTCTTCGATATGCCCCAAATATCACGTCCAAACATCCATAGTAAGATTTTCATAAAATTGGACCAAAACACCAAAATTTGGAAAATTCACCAAATCAATTCAAATCAAAAGCAAATGAACATGCACAAATGTTAAGAATTCATACCTAACAATAATGAAAGTTATAGACGTAGATGTGAGTTAAAGAACTCGCCTTTAAACCCAAAGACAACGAATGAGAAGTTTTAAAACAAGGCAAGACCAATTCCTCTTCAATACACCTATAGAATCATCAATCTATTATCAAAGGTGAAGTTTTTCCTAAGTTAGGTTATAGGAATTTCTGAAAATTGAAGAGAGATTGAGATGGAGAAGATGAAGAGGATGCTTACCTAAGCTTCTCTTTGATTTTAGAGCAAGAACTTGAATTTCTTAATAAAACTAGAGTTCAGGAATTTTAATTTCCAATCTTTTCCCCCCTTTTTTCCTTGAGCTAGAGTGTTAGGAAATGAGGAATGAAATGAATGAAGAGGAGTTGAGTTAGAGTGTTTGATAAAGGAGTTGGGTTCTCTTATTGGGTTAGTGGGCTGAAACCCAAACCCAAGGCCCCAAATGAAAACATCAAAATTCTAATAAACTCCAAACATATCGATGTTTATACTTAAAAAAGTTGTAAACGCCATTTTGGACTCAATGGAAGTGGTCTCGAGTCTTAATTCGACTATTTACCAAAAGTAACATTTCAGACTTTAATCCGATTAACGATGCTATATTTAAATAAAACATTTAAATATATAATCGTGAAATATGCGGGTTGTTACACACATCGTTAACCTTCACCATGAACATCAACACCTCCGCTTCACGAGGCCACTGCCGCGTTATCCACTGCCACTTCAAAACCCAATGGCCTCACGCCTGAACCCATGCCCCATCGTAGCTCTTCCCCTCCCACGGTCGCAAGTACCGAGATCTGCCGCCTGCGCCTACCTCTCCACCACTGATGCTACCCTAACCATCGGCCACCTCTTCATTTCTGCCTCGTAGGAAAGAAAAAAAACAATTTTGTTAATTTCTTTTGTTACATATGTTATATAATATATATATACTTAAGTGCTTGAATATACAAACATATGTTACCGATATATATATATATATATCATATAATTGATCTGCAAGAAGTTTTGTGATAGCTTTAAATTATAGTATCAAAGGGTATGTATATATATATTTTTAGTTGCAATTCCTATAACTATGTAAGTATATATATTTTGTTTTGAAAGTTGCATCTCTGTTCACAGCCAAGCTTTTATTTTAAATAGATATATATATTATTTAATTTGTTTGCATAACATGGATTTCCAATTTTATCATATAGAGTATATTGTTTGCATATGAATATGTGCACATTGTATATATGATATTTGTATATATAGTTTACGTATGTCAGTATATATGAATTATATAATAAGTTGTTTATATAGATTTCCTATTGTGTCAGTATAAATGTGACAGTTATAATATGTTATTTTGTATATGCATTAGATTGTATATATGATTTATTGGTTTACAATGCATAAGTTATAAAAGTGATATAAACTTTACAATCAGTCTGTAGATATACAACTACATGTATTATAAATTTCTACGGTTTCAGTTCTATAAATTTTTATCGCAGATATATAGAAGTTAAGTTAGTCTATGTATTGATTAAATATATATAGGTATGTATTATATTATATATGGGTTTACAGTATCGATTGCATTTTTAAAAAGCAGGTGTATATATGATTCAGTGTATATATATAAGCTTACAACATTTTTATTTTATACAGTGTATATATATATATAACAGTTGTTCATATTTTAAGTATATATATAAAGTATATAAAGTATAAGATTCTGCATATATTACATGTATGTTTGCAAGATAATATACTATTTGATGTTTGTATAAAAATGATATAGATAATATACTATTTGTTGTTTGTATGTAAATGATATAGTTCATATACTATAAAAGAAATATGTTGCCTATACATGTGTACAAAGACTTTGTGTTATATATATGTTGGGATTATGTATCTGGGTTGATGTAGAGTCAGTTTATGGAACAATAGTCTATATTAGTATAATATATAATATATTAGTTTTAAATAATTTCATGTACTATTAATATCATATATCATATATATATTAAAGGTATGTGTTAAATTTAACAATAATCTTGGAATATATATAGTTTGGATTTTTGATGTATAAGTTTTATATATATTAGTTAATAATAAGGATTATATTTTTAATATATGTGTTTAATTTAAAACAATGATTTTAATTTTTTTATATTATTTTAATATTTGTCTTAAATTAAATATTGATTTCAAGGAAATAATAATAATAGTAATATATATATATATATATTCAGTTTATATCAAAACTGATTTAATTTGTTTTCATTGATTCCTGTTATCAGCTCTATTCGTTGAATTCGTGCCAATCTAGCTTTGCTTTTGAATTCGTGCTTGGATTCGTAACTCATCTCATTCTCGTTCATCTCTAGACTCGAAAGGTGAGCAATCACTCACGATTAACGTTCTTATATTTATTAAATTTGATTTCAATTGAAACGACAATTGAAATATGCCGCCGTTAGTTATTTACATTGCTATATATATGCTATTATCTGTATCTATTCAGCTGTGACATCTGACACTATTAATCGTTATTTATATTGATGATATATGCCGGTTATATTCATATCTGTTATCACTCTACAAGTTCCGTGTTAATATAGAATTCCCTATGGGTTGAAATGATACATACCCAAACGATTTTGTAGAATAGGAGAAAATCGTTATGGGTTGAAATGATAAACCCAAGCGATTTTCATTGACATTGAATTTGGGATTGCGGGTTGAAATGATATATACCCATATATATTTAAATTGCAGATTGAAATGATAAATATCTGTATCACTTGACCATAAGATAGAAAATTATATACGGACATCGTGGGTCTATATATAAATTTTGAAATGATTTCCACGATTTTGGAAGGAGATATATGGGTTTAAATAAATGTTAGTTTCTAAAAATATAATATATATATATAAACGTTATTTTTACATATGTCTAAATTTTTGATTTTAAAAATTTTATGTTTTGGAATTTTTAATTTATAAGTTAGTTTTGAAATCATAAATTTTAAGATTTTTCTTGTAATTTTATTTTCTTAAAAAATATATAATAAGGTTTAATTTAATAAAATTTAATTTAATTAGTATATAATATGTTTTAAAATATTTATTTAAAATTTATATTAATATTTTAAAATAGATTTATAACTTTAATAATAAAGGTTGGAAAGATAAAATTAACGTTGACTTGAAATTTAAATTGGTTCATAATGGAATTTAAGAAAGAATTGATTTAAACTTATTAGTTTTGAGATTTTGAAATGATATAATTATAACTTGATTTATAATTTGATTTGATAAAAAGTGATTAAATGGATATTTTCAATTTTAAACAAAATTGAGATTGAATATTTAATATTGATATAAATATATAAATTGGGATCGAAATAAATTGTTATTAAAATGGTTAAGTGGATATTTTCCAATTTGAATAAACTCAAAGTTAAATGTTGTAATATAGTTGAAATTTATATCGTAAATGTTTGGACTTTTAAAATGGAATCTTTGAACTTTAAATTTGAAATGGTTAAACTGGAATTTGATTTAGATTGAATTTCTGAATTTAAAATGATTTAAATCGATTTGTGAAATTTGAGAAAACTATTTTAATTTATAAAGTATTTTAATATATGTACTATTTTCTGTTATCCCACCTTTTGGCAAAGCCGAGATACCCAAAGATTAACTGAAAATCAATGATTACTAGTCATGAACATCAATTGTGCATCGCAGGTTCACCACGGATATCGATGTATTTTGTCCGAATCCGGATCGGGCTACAATTGACAAGCAAAGCCAGGGAAACCAACTTTCCGAATTTCAAGACAATCCGAGTTCATATACTCGTGTTATCACTAATGAAAAGTGGAGGAAGTAGCCATAAGTTCGAATCCATAAGATTGGTCCCGCGATCGAATCCATAAGCCATGCCTTGGTTCGGATCCATGAGACATAACCTAGCTTCGAATCCATCCAAACAGACTACGTTCGAATCGAACAGTTCGAACCCATTAGGTTTTCCTCTACTTCGAATCCATGCAATCGATACACTTCGACTCCATCCCGTATGATTACTTCGAATCCACTCTGTTGAGGCAGCTTCGAATCGATCAACCGTGATATACCTTGATCGATTCGAACGAGCATATCTACGAATCCACTACCTCGAATCCACTAAGTCAAGGCGGCTAGAACCATGGATTCGACCCAGTAAACTCGGAGAAAAAGATGGGTCAACCCGAGAAGCGCGCGCGCTACGTCACTATGCACATGCACCAAGCATCGATTCGACCCTATCGATTCGAAGGGATCGATTCGAAGCAAGCGTGTCAACCAGAAATACGATCTTGAATCGATCATAACTCAAGTTCTACAAGTCCAAATGCCATAAAATTTTCACAGAAGCTTAAGCACATAATGAAGAATTCCACACCAAATTTCAGCTCAATTAGATGATTTCTTGATCGATTCGAATGGACTTCGAATCGATCCCAAAGTGGGCCCGGATTTCCTGAAAGCGGGCGTATGGGCCCCCTCACGTGCCAGAACTGGTCTCCCCTCAATTTAGGCAAAATATCAGCCTCCTACACCTATAAATAGAGCCCTTGGTCATTCAGAAAAGGGGTCGGACAATTTTGAGAGCTAAAGAGCGCCCAGACCCTGCCAGATTTACTCCAGATCACCATTGCTGCCTTAGATTCAGATTATAATCATAAAGTCTGTTGTACTACGCAATAAGAAATTGTAATCTTCAAACATCGAGCAATAAAATCATAAAAACCTTGAAGTGGACGTAGGCCGGAGATAGCCGAACCACTATAAATCGTGTGTCACTGTTCATTATTTCTGGATTGCTGTTTGTTGCTTGCTTAGATCTGAGATTTGTGTGTGAATATTTATTGATCTGTATTCATACACTGGTGCTTTCACAACACTTGGGGTTTTTGACCAATTTTGGCGCAAACACTTTCAACATCTAAACTGTTTAGGTGGAAAGTTTTATGGTTTCAAAAGTGTTATGATTTCCAAAGTGTTATGACTTCAAAAGTGTTATGGTTTCAACAGTGTTATGATTTCCAAAGTGTTATGATTTCAAAAGTGCAATGGTTTTGTAAGTGTTATAAACTTTTGAAAGTGTTATGATTCTGAAAATGAATAATATTTTAAGGATATAATGATATCGTATTGATATGGTTTTGAATGGAAATGATATTTTTGTTTTGAAATATAAACTATTTTGAAATGACCACGGTGTTATAATAACGTTTGGTTGTTAAAGAGATCGGGATCGAATATTGTCATACTCTATGCCAATACCAAAAACCACTTTAACGACTGTGTACGCGATGGAGATTCCAGAAATGAACAAGGATGATTTGGCGATGATTCTATATGGTATGACATGACCCTGACTCTCGTGAGTCAGCTTAGATGTGACTAAAACAGGAGCTATACCGGGCCAAATGAGATCATTCCTTCGATCGGGCACATTTCTTCGATACCATTCTATTGCTTTTGTGATTTGATTGGGTGCACTCTTTGATTTGGGAGTGTGTCATGAGGTGGTAGGTAGTAGCTGCTATGCATTACCACCAGTCCGGGAGTGCAATAGGTATATCTACCATGGCATTGCCTCGAGTGCCATGTTCACATGCCCTAGCGCGCCTTCTATAAGTTTGTTTTGTACCATACGTATGGTGTGCCCTCTGATAGCCCTCCAGTTTACGGAGGAATTACGATACTGTATAGACTATGGGAATATATAAAAATGTGTTAAGGGGGATATGGGTAACGCCTTAACGCTATTTTAATATCTTTTACTTTACTATAAACATATTATAATAGCGTATAATACTACATAGTAGATAGTTCCACGGATCCATAGAGGATGGTGATCCCAAACATTCTTTAAGTTACTTGTATTTCACTTGAGTTGGATTTATTGATATAAGAATGTTAATCCTGGCTCGAGTGTTTTGTGTTTTGCTTTACGCTCGGGTCAAACTGAGTGCTACAGCATTTGAGACTCACCTTTGGAGTTGGAGCTTCGCTTGGACATCCATTTATCTATTCAGCTTGCAGTTATTCAGTTGACTCCTATTATATATTCTGATCTTGTATTTGACTATTGTACTGAGACTTTTGTTGTATCTTGTTTTAACTCTGTTGCATATATATATAGTAGCTTCAAGAGCTACTATTCTTTTGTTTCCGCTGCTTATTACTGTAATACTCTATGTCTGTGATTCTGTGATTTATTTATTTACTGTATATGCTGAGTTTTGCCAAATATAAATTAACAATCTAATATTTTGAGCAATTCAAGTCCGACATGTGTGGATGCGAATGGCACGAAATATCAGGATGTTACAGTTGGTATCAGAGCTCTGGTTTTATGCAAGACTTAGCATATATAGTAAATTTAATTACGGAATCACCTTTGTTCGAGCTTGAATTCCTTCCTCTTTGATTTGGATTTCTTTCGAACTTTGGAACCCTATCTTGTTCTGAAATCCATTCTTGTCCTTTCCTGTTCGTGTTCTTCTTGACTCTGGAGCACCCCATAGCTCCACTTCGATTGATCTCTATAATGAATCTGAGAATATCTTGCCACCTCAATTGGCAATTTCATCCTGATGTTTTGAAGTCATATCTATCCCATTTAAGCGGGGAATTGAATTTCCGCTTCGATCTTATCCCTGGAATCTCGGTTGACCCGGTTAAAGTCACCTGCGATTAATATAAGTCTATCCATCTTCCTCTTTTGTAATTTAGTTATCCTATCTTCCTTTCGAGTCTATCTCGTTGATTAGAATTCTTTTGATTAGGGTCCCTCTAATTTGAATCCCTATCCTTGTTCTAAAATTTATTCTTGAATAATCGAGTGAGGGAGTGTATTTTTTATTAATGTTAACATATTTTGTTGTGTGTTGTTTGAGTTGTTAAGTTTGAATTTTGGGTTTTGATTGATTCGTCTGATCAACGTCATCGATAAGAATTCCAAAACACTTGAAAAAAGCAAACTGACACAATATTGTTTTTAAATTTGGTAAATGAAAAATAAATTTTGTATGATTATATTATATATATATATAAGTATAAATTTTATGAAATTCAATAGTTAAATGAATTGGTTGTTAGAAATGATAATATTTGACTTTCAATTATTGTTTTGTAAACCATTGATTATTGCAACATGATATAAATAAATGAATTTATAAAAACATGGTTTATAAATTTATTTGAAATTTGAAATGAAATAAAATTAAGAATTTAAAATTTCAATTTTCGGTATTTTCAAGGATAATTTGGTTTTTAAAGTTTTGGAATATATTATTTGAAAGTATTTTCGAATAGAAATCATTTCCAAAGAATTTTTGAAGGTTTTAAATCAGTGTTCTTTTCATTTGTCGCTGGAAAATAATTTCAGTGATGACTGCAGCATCATCGACATTCATTTTCGAGTTTCAAAGTGGAGAGACCACGTAGCAGCTTCACTACACTTTTGTTTTGGACAATGAATTTTTGTTTGAATTTCTTGTGTATAAATTGATTTATATAATATATAGGTATATAATTATTTCAAAAGAGTTGAAGTGAAACCGGAAATTTGAATCTTAAGTTTTATATTAAGAAATGGTTTCAATTATTGAAACAAAGTGAAATGTTTGAATAATTGGAATATCTGAAATGATAAATGGAATTAAACCAACCAGAAATAATAAATTTGAACAAACTCTTTTGTATAACACTAAATTTCATTTTAATATATATAACTTACCTGAACTATTCAAAAAGTTAAGTGTTAGGGTGAATATAATTAAAGATTATACAAGAAGAAATTTGAATAATAAAATGCTCAAACTAAAATTTGGCTTAATATAAATGCTGTAAATAAAAAGAAAATTTGTATAATATTTAATTACACTCTGAAACATTAATATAACTTACCTAGAAATTTTAAGTGTAGTTAGAATGTAATTGGATAGTATACACTACGATATAAGTAATAGGATAGCAAAAATGATATTTTGTAAGAGAATTTATAGATAATAAATTGAATAATGAATTGTGTTAGTCCCTGAGAATTTGGTTTTGATGACAACAACCTTAGAATAAGATTATAATGTATAAATACTAACATTATTGTTTAGATATATATGTATATACCGGATATATATACAGGTACCAAAGAATGAAGACTGTACAGTATAGAGATTCAAGAACTGATGAACTCAAGATCGAAGATATCAAGATTCAAGACTCATGAGTGTCAAGATTATCAAGAGTTCAAAATTTAAAGATAAGTAATTTAGTTAGGAATTTTGTTAAAACTCCTAGAAAAGCACTGACATCTTAAAATCCATTTTATTCGTGGAATGGAATCCACTTCGAGCTCGTTAAAGGGATGGAACCCTAAGTAGGATGGAACCTACGAAAAATCTAGTGGAACATTGTTTTGTATCCACTAACTTTTATTCAAATGTTTTACAAAATTATATCTTATTTTCAAAATGATTTAAAAATCTTCCTTTTTAAATCAAAAACATCTATCCTGGTTTTAAAATACTTTTAGCCTCAAAATAATCTTTATTTTCAATATCAAATTATCCTTGGTTTTAAACTATCTTTTAATTATAATATATTTAACTTTTAATATTTATACTTAGATTTAAATATAAAATTATAGTAAAATTTTATATATACCAAAATATAATTCTCTATACTTATTTATGTTTTTTAACTATAGTTAAGTATATTTATAAAGTTTAAAATAGTTTTAATACAAGATAGAAGTTATTTTCAAAGAAAAACAAATTACCAAAAATAACTTAAGCCTGTCGACAACCCCAAGGACCCCTTGTCGATAAGGTGACAGTTTATTTCAAAAGTTTGAATTTCAAAGGAAGTGTCTATTCGTCATATCCTTTCACGAATGGACATGGCTGTTGTTCTACTATAAATAGGGGCTGTTTTAAACGAATTAAAAAATATATTTCTCTATTTCACTCCTCTTCTTCTTCCACATTTCTTTATATACATTTTTACCATTACTCTGCCGAAATCACCATTGAATCTAACTAGATCATATCTGGTTTGATTCTCTATCACTATCTCAACAAGATCCCAGTGCTATTCAGAGTTATAGACTTCTTGGTATTCAATCGAGCGAGAAAAAGTGTGATTGTATCCTGGAAAATCAATCGGGTGAACTTGTTGCCCGTAAAATCAAGTATCTCTACCTAGAGGATTGTGAATCTGGAGTAGTGTACCTCGTGGCCTTGAAATCGAGGGTGTAATTGTAAGAATTGATTTTGAAAGGAAATCTGTACTTGTGTTGCGAGACTGGATGTAGGGTAACTCTGAACCAGTATAAAATCCGGTGTGTTCTTTCCATTATTGCTTTTACTTTATATCTGCATCTGTGTTTGATTCTGTGATCATATCTGTGTCTGAATATTGCATACATTTGTGTTCAAATTAAGATAAACTCAAAAAGAATTAGTAATTCCTTAAAACACTATTCACCCCTCCTTTAATGTTAATTCAAGCCTTAAGATCCGTAATCCGCATTTCTCACATTTGGTATCAGAGCAAGGTTTTCAAAGTTTCATAATATGAATTTTGAAAAAGATTTTAAAATGGCTATGTTTGAAAAAGTTGTTAATACTAGTTTAGAAATATTCAGATCATCACTGTCTCATGAGTCTGCATATAATCGATATTCAAATTCAAGTTGTTTACCAAAATTGTATGATGTGCAGGAAACATGTTTTATGGGTGTTGAGGAATCAATCCACAATGGACAAATTGGCAGAACAAAAAGAATAAATGGATACTCGATAGTGGATGCTCTAGACACATGACTGGTAATCCGGATATGCTGAATGATATAATATACAAAGACGGAGGACTGGTTAACTTTGGAGACAACTCAAAAGGATATGTGATTGGCATCGGCAATGTCGGTAACTCTGAAACTCCTATTATTACTAATGTTTTGCTAGTTAAGAATCTAAAACATAATCTGCTAAGTATTAGTCAACTTTACGATAAAGGATATAAAATTAAATTTGAAAAAGATAAGTGTCACATTGAAGATAATAATTCAACCATAATATTTGAGGGAATTAGGAAAAAGAATATTTATATTCTTAGTTTCAAATGATAACTTGTGTCTTTTGGCAAATACAAGTGACCCTTGGATTTGGCATAAGAGATTTGGGCATTTAAATTTCAAACTCTTATCTAGACTGTCAAAACATGATCTAGTAAGAGGTCTCCCTAAAATGAATTTTAAAGTATATAGTTTATGTGATGCATGTCAATTAGGAAAACTTAGAAAAAGTTCCTTTAAATTAAAAGATATGATTTCAACTTCAAAACCTCTTGAATTACTTCATCTTGATTTATTTGGTCCATCTCAAATTCAGTCAATAAATCACAGTAAATATGTTTTTGTAATTGTAGATGATTATTCTAGATTTACATGGACACTATTCTTGAAACATAAAAGTGATACTTTTGAAAGTTTTAAGAACTTTACAAAAAGGATTCAAAATCAACTTTCTGTAAAAATTATAACCATCCGTAGTGATCACGGTGGTGAATTTGAAAATGAAAAGTTTGAGGAATTCTACAATAAAAAGGGAATAACTCACAATTTTTCATTTCCAAGAACTCCACAACAAAACGTAGTAGTAGAACATAAAAATAGGACGATTCAAGAGTGTGCGAGAACTATGCTTTCAGATAGTAAATTACCAAAACATTTTTGGGCAGAAGCAGTTGCTACCGCCTGTTATATTTTAAATAGAATTTTAATTATACCTTTAACTAATAAGATATCTTATGAACTTCTTCACGAAAAGAAACCTAAGGTATCTTATTTTAGAATTTTTGGAAGTAAATGTTTTATTTTAAATACAAAAGATACTTAGATAAATTTGATCCTAAATCCGACAAAAGTATCTTTATCGGATATTCTAATAGAAGTAAAGCATATAGAGTGTTTAATTTAAGAACTAACACCATCGAAGAAACAATGCATGTTTCATTCGATGAAAATCTCAAAAATTTTGAAGATACAAATGATGAGGAGGATTTAATTACTCAAAATCAGGAGTCGACTGAAACTAATAATGAAATTAATCATCCTAATAAAAAGATTAAACTTTTAAAAGATCATCCTATAGAAAATATACTAGGAGATATGCAATATGTTGTTACAACTAGAAATCAACTAAGTAAAATGAGCAATGTAGCCTTTATATCAACTATTGAACCCAAAAATCCAAAAGAAGCATCAACTGATGATTCATGGATTTTGGCTATGCAAGAAGAACTAAATCAATTCACTAGAAATGATGTTTGGAAACTTGTTCCTAGACTTGAAAATAAAACTATAATTGGAACTAAATGGGTTTATAAAAATAAAATGAATGAACAAGGTGAGGTCGTTAGAAATAAAGCCCGGTTAGTCGCTCAAGGTAATTATCAAGCAGAAGGAATAGATTGTGATGAAACCTTTTTTCCCGTAGCAAGATTAGAAGCCATTAGGATTCTACTTGCTTTCGCAAATCATAATAATTTCAAATTATTTCAAATGGATGTTAAAAGTGCCTTTTTAAATGGATTCGTAAAAGAGGAAGTATATGTTGAACAACCACCACTTTTTGAAGATGAAAAATTACCAAATCATGTTTACAAACTTAAGAAAGCTCTATATGGTCTAAAACAAGCTCCTAGAGCCTGGTATGATAGACTAAGATCTTACTTATTACAATCAAACTTTGAAATTGGTAAAGTAGATAATACTCTTTTTACAAAAAGAAATAAAAATGATATTCAACTAGTACAAGTTTACGTAGATGATATCATTTTTGGATCAACTAATTTTGAAATGAATAAAGAATTTTCTGAAATAATGACAAAAGAATTTGAGATGAGTCATATGGGTGAATTAAACTTCTTTCTAGGATTGCAAATAAAACAATTAGATAATGGTATCTTTATCAGTCAAGAAAAATATGCTAAAGACCTAGTTAGTAAATTTGGTTTGACTACTGCAAGTGGAAAACCCACTCCCATGGCAACCAATGAGTACCTAAGTAAAGAAGATCTCTTGAAAGATGTAGATCAAAAATTATATAGAGGAATGATTGGATCACTACTCTATATCACTGCTAGTAGACCTGATATCATGCATAGTGTTTCTCTGTGCAAGATATCAATCTCAACCTAAAGAGACCCACTTAAAAGCTGTAAAACGTATCATAAGATATGTTAAACACACCTTTGATTATGGCTTATTTTATCCTAAAAATGATTCTTTTGAATTAATATCTTACTGTGATGCTGACTATGCTGGTTGTAAATCAGACTGAAAAAGTACAAGTGGAACTTGTCACTTTTTGGGGCATTCTCTAGTTTCCTGGTTTAGTAAAAAGAAAAACACAGTTTCTTTATCAACTACCGAAGCAGAGTATATTTCTGCTGCTTTGGCTTGTTCTCAAGTAATATATATGCAACAAACTTTAAATGATTTTGGTTTAAATATCTCAAAATCACCAATTTATTGTGATAATACTAGTGCAATAAATTTATCCAAATATCCTACTCATCATGCTCAAACTAAACATATTGATATCTGACATCATTTTCTCATTGATAATATAAGTAAGGAAGTAATTACTCTTGATTATATCAATTCCGAGAATCAAATTGCTGATATCTTAACAAAATCCAAAAATGAATCTATATTTACTAAATTAAGAAGAGAGTTAGGTATTTGTTCAATAACTGAAATATAGAATATAAATATATAACAAGTATAATTAAAATTAAATTAAAATAAATCAAATAGCAAAAATATAAGTACCTTGTCGACAACCCTCCTTTACCCCTGTCGACATATAACGAATTTTTTTTTCTTCTGAAATTTTCCCACTAAAATTCAAATAGGTGGTTATATATTCTTCTTATTTTGAAATTTTGTTCATTCTTTCTGTTCTTTCTCTGTTCTATCTTCTGAAAACAATAAAACAATGGTCTCCTCCTCCAAATCAAACAAAAATTCAACCTTTTCGTTCTCTTCTCCTTCTACCGGACCATTTCAACGAACTACGCTTGCACGAATGATGAAAATGGAGGTTTCCTTGAAGGATGCACTGCAACTTATGAATGAAATTCAAGTGGTGCAAATCAGAATGGCCAAAGAACAAGAACGGCAAGGCAAAATCCTTAGAAACTTGCAAAAGTTTCTAATGGACAATCACGCCAATCCCTTCTTGATCGATGAAGAATCCTCAAGTGTTCAAGTGCAAGAGGACAGCGAGGAAGAAGAAGAAGAAGCCCCCATGGAAGAAGAGCACGCTGAAGATGACGACAAAGTTGTTTGCGTTGGCAAAGTGTGCTTTGACAAGGATGGAAATCTAGTCGAACAACGTGGAAATTTCTGTTTCCACTACCCAAATTGCTCGGTTCATAGATCTCCCATTGTCAACGATACACATTGGTTTCCTTTCTCTCTTTCTTATCGTTATTTGTATATGATCTTACTTACGTTTTCTACGCAAATGTAAATAAAACATTATATAATTAATAAATGATTTGTGTTCTCATATTTGAATTCTCACATTATCATTATTATAAATATTATCGTATATGGATTCTTAGTTAGGAGAGTTAGTTATTAAGGGCTAAGTTTTAGTTTCAGAATTAAGTGTTGATTATTTACGATAACACTATCATTATAATCACATGTAATATAGTATTAGATTAAGGGGGAGTTGCATAGATTTAAAATTTGTTTTTGTTGATGACAAAGGGGGAGAAGTATAAAATAGGATAGTTAAGCATAGATTAAGGGGGAGTTATTAGTTTTAGGGGGAGTTATTAGAATATAAGTAATATTTTATAAACAAAGGTTGTCATCATCAAAAAGGTCGAGATTGTTAGTCCCTGAGAAGTTGGTTTTGATGACAACAACCTTAGAATAAGATTATAAAATATAAATACTAACATTATTGTTTAGATATATATGTATATGCAGGATATATATACAGGTACCAAAGAATAAAGACTGTACAGTATAGGGATTCAAGAACTGATGAACTCAAGATCGAAGATATCAAAATTCAAGACTCATGAGTATCAAGATTATCAAGAGTTCAAGATTTCAAGATAAGTAATTTAGTTAGGAATTTTGTTAAAACTCCTAGAAAAGCACTGACATGTTAAAATCTATTTTATTCGTGGAATGGAATCCACTTCGAGCTCGTTAAAGGGATGGAACCCTAAGTAGGATGGAACCTACGAAAAATCTAGTGGAACATTGTTTTGTATCCACTAACTTTTATTCAAATGTTTTACAAAATTATATCTTGTTTTCAAAATGATTTCAAAATCTTCCTTTTTAAATCAAAAACATCTATCCTGGTTTTAAAATACTTTTAGCCTCAAAATAATCTTTATTTTCAATATCAAATTATCCTTGGTTTTAAACTACCTTTTAATTATAATATATTTAACTTTTAATATTTATACTTAGATTTAAATATAAAATTATAGTAAAATTTTATATATACCAAAATATTATTCTCTATACTTATTTATGTATTTTAACTATAGTTAAGTATATTTATAAAGTTTAAAATGGTTTTAATACAAGATAGAAGTTATTTTCAAAGAAAAAGAAATTACCAAAAATAACTTAGGCCTGTCGACAACCCCAAGGACCCCTTGTCGACAAGGTGACAGTTTATTTCAAAAGTTTGAATTTCAAAGGAAGTGTCTATTCGTCATATCCTTTCACGAATGGACATGGCTGTTGTTCTACTATAAACAGGGGCTGTTTTAAACGAAATTAAAAATATTTTTTTCTGATTTCACTCCTTTTCTTCTTCCATATTTCTTTATATACATTTTTACCATTACTCTGCCGAAATCACCATTGAATCTAACTAAATCATATCTGGTTTGATTCTCTATCACTATCTCAATAAGATCCCGGTGCTATTCAGAGTTATAGACTTCTTTGTATTCAATCGAGCGAGAAAAGGTGTGATTGTAGCCTGGGAAATCAATCGGGTAAACTTGTTGCCCGTAAAATCAAGTATCTCTATCCAAAGGATTGTGAATCTGGAGCGGTGTACCTCGTGGCCTTGAAATCGAGGGTGTAATTGTAAGAATTGATTTTGAAAGGAAATCCGTACTTGTGTTGCGGGACTGGATGTTGGGTAACTCCGAACCAGTATAAAATCCGGTATGTTCTTTCCTTTATTGCTTTTACTTTATATCTGCATCTGTGTTTGATTCTATGATCATATCTGTGTCTGAATATTGCATACATTTGTGTTCAAATTAAGACAAACTCAAAAAGAATTAGTAATTCCTTAAAACACTATTCACCCCCCTCTAGTGTTAATTCTAGCCTTAATATCCGTAATCCGCATTTCTCACAAATTGGACAATAAAAAGAGAATTAATTGGTTGAATAATATATGGTTACAAAATGTATACACCTAATATATGTTGCAAAATATGTTAAGTAAAGTAAATTAAATAAATAAATGAGAAGACTATTTAAGCAGGTAAATATAGAACTTAAGAATAGCAAACTTGAATTTTTGTAGAATCCACTTAGCTGAAGATAAATGGATAAAATAAATGAGTGAATTTAAAAATGAATTTGTTTGAAAGAAATGTTGATAAAATGAAAGAAATCAATTTTAAATTGAATGACTATTTATTAGTTGAATAAAGTGGATTAAACCAAATTGTTGAATACAAATTTATTTAAATTGAAATCTATATGCTTTTGAATAGTTGAAGTTGAATGTTGAGGTAGAATTAACTATGGTTGATCCAATAGATTTAATATATGAGTAAAATAAAACAAATTTTGTTATGAAATTTTGCAATAAATGTAAATAAATTTGAAACAAATCAATTGAATAAAAATACATGGAAATGAAACCAATTAAATATGAACACAATAAATTTGATTGATTAAATAAAATGAATTGGAAACAATTAATTGAATATAAACCAATTATAAAAATAAAATGTGGTTTATATGTTTTTGAATTTATTGTGTATCTGATAATATGTATTTCAATCTATCCTTTTCCGGTTGTTTATATTCCCCTACCTCCTTCCTTTTCGGGGATGAAAAGTTTTGAGTGGGGGAGAGTGTTACAACCCATAAATTTTAAAGGATTTTGTAAAGACCCGCAAATCCGTCTTCCGAAAACTCGACACCGATACGTCCACTGTACCAACTGTCGAAAAATCGAATGACGGAAACGCGAAACTTTAGGGTTAAAAAGAAGAGGTAGAAGAAGACAGAAGAAAAGAGAGAACAGAAAAACAGAGACAGAAACAATATCAGAATATCACATATCGCAGCGGAACAATATATAATAGATAAATCAATAATGTTTAAAACAAAAGACTATATCAGTTTATACATACATCAATCATCAGAGTCAATATACAACTCAATACAACAATGGACAGTTATATAAACTTGTCCTCAAACAGAATACACAGCGAAATAAATAAACAAGTACGATAGTACGCTTCGCCATCCAGCTCATCCCCAAAGCTCCAGAATATCCAGAATATCCTGATAACATAACTCTAGGCTGCCCGTGTGGAAAATTTATGGGCACCCAGAGTTTAGAAAGGAAACAATAAACTCCGAGTCAGTCATGGTGGCTGGTGTGAGATCGTAAAACAGTTATTTTCGCAAAGAAAATAAAACAATTCGCAATGCTTTTGGAAAATGAAACTACCATAAGGCCTCCCGCCACACACACAATGCAAACGCAGAATTGGAGGAGATTTCTCCTTATGATAGTCAAAAATGCTTACTACGCAAAATCAATTGATATTATTATTAATGTCTAGTGTGAAAAACATTTCGAAAGTATAATATCAATCTTAGCCAACATACAACCATTGTTGTATGCCTACTATAGCTACTACGTTCAATAGCAGGTTACCGCCACATTCCATAGCAGGTAATACAATTAAAAACCGTACAGGGTTCGTATTGTTTCTTTGGATTTCCAACAAATGGTCAAGCAAAGGAACTTCCTTATACCGAAATAGAAACGCCTCTGGAAAGACGCCCCGAGAACCTAACCGGATCTCTGCAAACAAAAGGCCGACGTTACCTCATGCTCTAAGCGAGCTGTAACTAGGTAACTAACACACGAGCTATGCCATCCCTCGGTCGTAACCAACCTTTATCCGAGGATCCTCAATCGCAAAGCAACAACCACAAAATATAATCAACATAGGTAAAATATCTGGGCTCCATACCATGATATCACCTTTTATTTAGAAGGAAATGGAATACCCTATGTGACGCCCCACCTCTATGCTCATAATAACAAAGAGTATTAAAAGAAATACTGTCTATTATTATGAAGAATAAGGCTGGATAGGAGCGACCATCCATAGTTGGCCTTACACTAATATTGGTTACCTCGATAGGAGTGGTATATACTTTTTATTTTTCATCTCCTATTTATCTACTCCCATCGACATACCCAATTTTAGTACAAAACGAACTACGACGGTTCATAATAGTTTAGGACATTAGATATAATAATAACACAGATAATATAAATGCGGAACACAGATAAAACAAAAAGTATCATATATATATATATATATATATATATATAACTGATGTCAGTTACAATACAGTTGACACAATACATGATACAACTACAACTGTCGACTCTGGAAGTTATATATACAAATACATTATCAACTAATGTACATGAATACATATCAACTTATACTAAGACACGACTACTCCAAAAGATGTGAAAAGTCTTCATAGCCCAAGCAGCAAGTCAAAGCAAGAAATCTACAACCTGAAATAACTCGGGTCTGACCCAAGTATTAAATTCAAAAGAAAATAATACACGGGTCAGTCTAATTCAAACTCAGTTATTAATGCACAGAAGCAATAATAATCAAATATCAAATAGACGACAGTCACAAAAACCTCGTATATCCGACTCCTCGATAAAAGAATCGGATAACGACAGATATAACACTAACCAGTGTTAAACAACAAATCAGCAATCCAAATCAATTTAAACAATTGAAATGTCAATTTAAAAACAACAATGCTGATTGGCTACAGTACACGCTAACGTGTACTGCCTCGCCAATACAGTCTATGAAATACTCAGAAGATCAATGAATCCAAAAGCCAACGGATCCAATTCAAATCAAATGAACCATTCCAAAATACAACTTCAAAATATTTAATTTAACCAACGAAACAATTCAACAAATCGAAACATCAATTTAAAACTGTCAAATCTGATAGGGCTGCAGTACACGCACGCGTGTACTGCCTCGCACTATTGCATGAGATACACAAAAGCTCAGTGAAAGTCACAAATGATCACAAGGTCAAACCCCGAAATCGGGTTCAACTCAAGTGTGATTTCAACAATCAACATGAAATGATCAAGAACCAACAAAGGAAATAACAAAAGCAAGATCAGAACCAAACAAAGGCCAGAAGTACAAAATGGCCAAGCAAGTGCACCACTAAACCAACAACAAGATCAAAGACAGATCAGTGAAAAGCAATAACAAGAGAGGCGAGTGCTGCACTGATAACAAGACGAATGAAGTGCAGCCACAAATGCATATGGTCAAACAACAACTCAGATATGAAGCAATGCCAATTCGAACATACATATATACATATCAAATGATGTATATACATACATGACTGCATACATATATATGAAGACTAAAATGCAACTGTATGCAAACAGCCTCAAAAACATGAATGCTACAAATCAAACCAGTTTAGGTATCACAAAGAATTAGTCAACAATTTCAAATTTACAGTTTTATCAAAGAAAGATAATATCATCACACAGTCAAAGTGGTGGTAAAATCAAAGGCAAAGGATCGAACAGTTTCAACCCAAAGCCAAATGATAAAAATCACAGTGTCGTTATCACAGAGGCCACACAAAATCAAGTTTGCAATTCGAAAAGGAAATATTTTTGCAAAGAAATAATCCAAGTCAACAAATAATAGGTACAACTATAATTAAAACATGATATGTCTCAAAGGCTAAGGCACAGTTGAAAACATATTACAGTGAACACAGTTGCATAATTGCAACAATCTAAATCAAGGCAACATGAAGTCTGCAACTCAATCTGCAAGTCCAAAGCAAATCACAAAGGACACAGGAACAACTATTGTACACTAGACCAGACTTCAAAATGACCAGCAGTATGCTTATACAACAAAGACAAGACCACTATGCAAGGCTCAACCCATACAAGTAATGCCAGGTTCACATAAAATAGGCTCATATGGAATAGAGGCGACATAAATCAGTATGAAATCAGTATGAACTCAGTAAATAATCACAAGTGTTTTAACTCATAGGCAATTATGTCAAGTTAAAAGAGCAAGCCATAGTAACAAATTCCACAACTTCACAAGAACTGTCATTACTTTAACATTTGCAGTTCAAAATCAAGGTCATGAAATCAAGTAGTCCAGCATACACAATTTGGAACAAGTCAGAAACACGATCCACCATGGAGGTCGAAGTCAGGTACTTAAAGCAAATAAAAAGACAGAATTGAATTCTCGTCTAAATTATTTTCACAAACTAAAGTTTGCAGATTTAAAACCAACGCCAGAATACATCAACTTCTATCATAGCCGAATGGCCAAAAATCAAATGACGAAAGTATACGAATTTAAGAAGTCAGATAACTCATTCTCGTAAAAATAATCGAAAGCCCGAAGACAAATTCAAGCATATACATATATACGAACGAACATCAAAGAAATCATCAACAACAAAACCAAATTAAACTACCGAGCATCAAACTAAGCACGAATTAGATGTGAGTAAATCGATTTACTCACCTGTTTCAACGATCGAAATCTGAGGTCGTGGTAAACGAGGAAAACGGGCGAAGTTACTCTAATTTGTAGAAGACGAGGGCGAAGCCGTTGCTAATCTCACGAGGCAAAAGCCCTAATCCTGACTACGAGGAATGAACAAGGACGAAGATGATGTCGCCATTTTATTTCGTTAGTTTGCTTTCTTTCTAGGGTTGGAAAACGAATGAAAGGGATCGGGTTTTCTTTGATAGATATCAACACAAACAATTGAAGATGTGGGCCAAAAATAAATAAAATTTAAAGCCCGAAACCCTTTAACAAAATTATTTAAAAGAATTTGCAACTGATAAACGAATTTCAACTCGAATATAATTCCAATTACAATTGTCAAACAAATTAAATCGTCATTTGACGATAATCAACAATTATAAAACCTCGGGTTGTTACACCCTAGGGGCGCTACCCCTACAAACCTTTGTCGCAACATTCTTGTTTCGACCATTACCGGGTTGTGAGGCTCGACGAAGTCTCTTCCACAAAACTACGCTTTTTCACAAAGCAACGCTTTTTCACAAAGCAACGCTTTGATCAAAACAAATGATCAACAGCACTTCGTATGCCACATTACCAAATTGGGAATGTATCACTAGTAACCATCAACTACATAACCTCTGAGCTCGTACGTCTTAGAGAAGAGTGTTAAGCTAAGAGAATAAATTCTCCGCCACCAACAGAAATGTATTTGATAGAAACCAGCTTTACATCTCAAAGTGTAACGTCAGACACACATCCATACAAGTCCGTTCCGGGATCGAACAGAACCGAAGGCACTTCCAAAGAAGCCCTTGCAATCCGGATATTCACTAATCATGTCCGGACTTCCCATCACAAAAAGAGTGATATAAATCTCTATACCGGGGCAACTCGGTGCAGAGACATTCGACAGGTTGTCCTTTCATTTTCGAAAATACCCGGTCTTCACCACCGGTCTTCAATACGATCTATATCGTCGTATCACTAATTCAGAATGGGTTATATGACGCAAAGGTCTTTTCCCGGCTAACCCGAATAGTGCGCGTTTGTTTTAAAAACAAATCAAGTGCCATTTCAAAGGCAAATATTGATAGTCGATTATTTAACTATCAATAACATTCACAACAATCAATCAATTTAAATAATTTTTTCCCAAATTATTAAATTTCAAATCTCTTCACAAGATATATATTTTTCCACACTTCACATTTGAAAATCAATTTCAAATCATATTTCACACTTCACATTTGAAAATCAATTTCAAATCATAAAATGGTCCCTTTAAACCAATTAGATAAATCCTTATCGATTTATTTCAAATTTACATTTCAAATTTGTAAATTTATTTCCACACTTCATCACTTTGAAAATCCGATTTCAAATCATATTTCCCACACTTTAAAAATAAATCAATATTTATTTTTAAAACAAATTTCCCTTTCCTTTACAAATTCTATTCGGAATTTACATTCTCAAATATTCACTTTCTATACGATTTTCAAATCGATTTCTCAAAGATTCACATTTAACACCAAATCAAATTTTAAATTTTGATTTCTAAATTTATTTCAAATCCCAAATCGAATTCCCAATTGATTTCTGAATTTACTTCCAACACCGAATCACATTTCAAATTGATTCTAACTTTTAATCCCAAATACCAAATCATTTTACAAATCGATTTCCAAATTTATTCTCAACGCAAAAATCAATTTTTCATTCAACATCAAATAAGTTTTCATATCGATTTCCCAAAGATTTATTTCAAATACCCAATCAATTATCAATTTGATTTCAAACAAATTTATCTCCTTTTAAATAAATTCTTTTATTTTTCCAAACCATCTAAAATTCAATTTTAATTTCAGAAATCCAATTTCATTCATTTCTGGTATCCAACGATACCAAAAATACATTTGGCTAAATTATAGCCTTCAACAAATTCAATCACAGATATAATCATACACAGATTATAAATAATCAATCACACAACATATGAAATCAATTCAAATGTTTTGAGGAATCCTGTTGGATCCCTCCAACCTGTTTCCCTGCATCCACAGATGTTAGCACAATACCAATTCCACTTCGAGGTGGAATATCGCGGTATATGAGATTTATAAAATATCATCCGCTTACTAACGGCGCAATAGGGTCTCATCCGCTATATAGTGCGGGAAATCAATCAATCCAATATATACATATGCCAATATGTATATATTGCTATATATATATAGATATATCCTACTATATCTAATATCACAATCCAAACAGCAATCAATCAATAACTGCAAAAAAATCCACTTTCATTTTTGAGTGAGAAGATCCCACCTTAGCTTTTTATTTCGCAGTCCATTTTCCATTCCAATTTGTTTTTCTCCATTTTTAGACCTTGTATAACAATTTATAACATTTATTAATATTCAAATCAATCGAATAATCAACTTTCATTTGATAATTAAATTCACCGGTGATTTCATTTTAAACTAATAATTTAACAAATTAATTTATTTAGCATTTTCGAAATCAAATTGAGAGTTGAACAATCATGTACATATTTTTTTTTCTTTCTCTCAGCGAATAGTAGGGTAAAAATATATTTTACTATCATCACATATATTTTTTTTTCCTTAGATTTATATCAAATTGAAAATTTCGAAAAGCTAATTACCTTACTGCTAAAATCCATCACAGCCGAACTCAAAGCCATCACGACTTCGTGAGCTGCCGCACACATCTAACACGGCCTTCATCGATGAGACACCCTATGCAGCGAGCATTTCCTGTGACTCCCAATTCCACTCGACGTCGCCGAGATTCATCGCGACCGTCACCTCGAACCCACCAGCTACCATACGTCGCAAACCCTAGCTCCTATGTCGCGACCAACCCCCCTCGTGCGCCGCCTCGACTCGCGGTTGCCACCGCGATCTCCCAAGACTCCCAAACTACCTCCTCCTACTCGCGACTCCATCGCGCGGTGATGCCGCCATTCTTCTAGTCGAAGTCGATTTAACGCGACTCTTTTTTAATTTGGGATGAGGCCTGCGATTTATAGATTTTGTTTTTTTTTCTTTCGAGTTGAAGAATGAAAGGGAACAAAGATTTCGTTTTCGAATAAATTAGAGGGCGGAGGAAGAAAGGAGGAACGAATGTTATTGTGAAATTCTGTGGCCACCATTTCTTTTTAACTTGAATTCGAACAGAAGAAGAACGAGTGAGAGGTTGCGATTTTTGAATGAGAGGGTAGGTCGACATTGAAATGAAAAAGGAAGTGCGGACATTTTTCTTTCTTTCTTTGAAAATCATCTATCGCGTGAATTATGAAGGAAGGGGAACGGGAGACACGATGGAATGGTTGCCTGTACAAGTGGAGACAGTGATTTGAAAGCATACAGCTGTGATGTGAGTGAAATACGGCTGTGGTTGGACAAAAATATCCAATTCAAATTCAAATTCAAATCGTTCCGATAAATGCATCTCAAAATCTTGACCTCCTATCGAGGCGTGTCGCTAGGCATTCGTAATATTATACGCCTACTCCGAACACAATGGAAAAGGTTCCGAGTCCAAAATCGATTGCATGGAGAAGATAGCTTTTTGGACCAGTTACAATATTAAATTTTCGATTTAATTTCAACGCGTTTGCTTATCGTACGGTTTCACGATCACTCCAAACACTACGAAACTTGAAATCCGATAATAACACAATATTCTGGATCCAATGGAACTAGTTTCATCGAATTCCGAGACTGTGCTTCGGAACGCTATTTTTAAATATCGATTCAAATGATAAAATTCAAAACTGAACAAAACAGTTTCAAATTCAATTCTGAAGCTTCCGTTATCTTCAGAATTATCAATATAAATTTTCTAAGCTTTTGAAATATTTTAAAGCAGCTTAAAATTGAAGATTTAAATTTTTATTCAACTTACAATAGATTAAATTTTATAATTTAATCGCCAATTTATTCTGATAAATTTGAAATTCAAGTCAAACCATCATTCAAATATTTAAAATAAATTAAATATTTTCAATTTAAATTGTTCAAAATTCTGGGTCGTTACAATCTTCCCCCCTTAAAAGAATTTCGTCCCGAAATTACAAGTCAGGAAAAATGGTCCTTAACTCGTCTACTATTTTTCACAATCCAATAGTTTTACCAAATTTTCAAAACAAATCTTTCTACTAAAGATTCGTTATCATTTCAACTTGCTTTCCAACTTCAATTAAAGTTTCAAACAACATTGTTTACTTCAAAATTCAAATTTAAATTTAAGTTCAAATTTTAAACTCTCAAAATTTTCTCAAATTTTTTTTCTAACACTCGAAATTTTCGAAAAATTTCGCCAGCGTCTCCTTTGCGCGGCTAATACGGTATGACTACAAAACGTCCCTACGGACTCTCAAATCTCAAAAGAAAACAAAATGCCAAATGGCAAAATCAGAAACTCGGTCAAATCTCATACTGAAATTTAATTACATACCTCTTGTCTAGCAAATTCAAATTGTCTTCAAAATCGAAAATCCAATTCCATTTTCCTTAGCCTTTACAATCCCTGTATATTTTACTGAACAATAATGTCCAATTCACTTATTGGATTACAAATACATATTTTACTTAAGAATTAATTTTATTCATTCATTTCTCAAGTGCAATATAAGTATTACATACTTCTTATATTCATTTTCACTTCACTAACAAAGTTATATATTCATTTCCATTCAACTTCGCATTTCAATTCCATTTGAATTCATTTTATCTTCAGATGTTCATTCAGATTTTCATTTCGAATTTTATTTGAATTCGATTCATCTTCTAATTTCGAATATTGAGCTTTATTCACTTTTATCTCAATTCCCAATTTAAATCTTTTGTCGTTAGTCAAAAATTTCCAAAAATTTCAAAATTTTTCTAACTCCCAGTGAAACACTTAAAAATCCTCTTTAAAATGGATATGGAAAGCACGTTCCCCTATGGATCACAGTTACTCGGCGGTTTCGCTACTATCTCAGTAGAATCACTTGTAACTGTAGATTTCACATCTCTTGAATTTCGCCATGGTGGTTGCCATAGATCGTAGTTCACACGGCGGTTACACCACTATCCCAGTGGAATCGCTTATAACCATAGGCATCTCGCCCCTCGAATTTCGCTGTGGCATCTAGATCGCAGTTTACACGGCGGTTGTGCCACAATCCCAATGGAATCGCTTGTAACTGTGGGCATCTCGCCCCTCAAATTTCACTAGCATACATCGTGATCAATCAATATGATCCCATCACGATCAAATGGACAGTCATACCGAGTTCCAACACCTTCACAAATTTTTCAATGGAAGGTACTTTTTCATATCCTTAGTTTGGAAAACATAATATGTCATATATGTATAGTACTTCATTTCCAATTGATTCCATTCAATTTTAATTGGCATTCCATTTATCAAATCTTATTGAAAACCATTCAAATCTATTCCATCTACTAATTTAATTAGTATATTCACCCATCCATTTAAAATTTCAAATTTCCATATTCAATTCATCTTGATTTATTTTATCAATAACAAGGAAATTTCAATTTATTTTTTCCTTTCTTACTTACTTGAATTAATATACAAATTCAAACCATTTCATTCAACTCACAATTCAATTTTGATTTACTAACTCAACTTCCAATTCACTATTTCATGAATTAATAATTTATTAGGTTAGTTTACTTGAATTCAATCCATTTTATTTTATTCCTCCAAGTTTGGATTTTTATTCAACTTGATTCAAATCAATCTCATTTCATTTTTCAATTTGAATCTCATTCCAATCCAATTTCAACTATTTTATAAGTCTTCAACTTATTTACATTCCATTAATGAATTTATTTCAAATATTTCCTTGGAATTCTATTTACAATTATAAATCACATTTACAATTTACATTCACAAATCCCATTCGTATATGAATTTTATTTCCTTATATTTAAATTCATATTTATAAATTTCATTTGTCAAATGAATTTATCTTCAAATTTTTGGTTATACCATTTTTTTCTTATTCAATTTCCATACAACAATGATAATAATTCAATATTATCTCTCTAACAACCAAGCATCCATATACTATGATAATTCATAGAAAATCATTTCTTTTCTATACAAAAATAGTTTTGGGAAAAATTATTTCATTTACCCTATTTTAAAACAATACCGTGTCAGTTCATCTTGTTTAAGAGTTTAGAAATCCCTATCGATTACAGTTGGCCACCCTGCACCGACCAGAATCTATAAACAATCAACCGATAAGTCAACACAATACAAAACAAATTTTTGTATTCACTAACAAATATGCGCTCATATCTATTATTACACTCACACTCATTCTAGAGTACTACTGACTCTATCTCTAATGAGTAACACCCAACAGAGCCAAGGGTTGTCGCTTAACCGGATGCTCTGATACCACTTGTAAAGACCCGCAAATCCGTCTTCCGAAAACTCGACACCGATACGTCCACTGTACCAACTGTCGAAAAATCGAATGTCGGAAACGCGAACCATTAGGGTTAGAGAGAAGAGGTAGGAGAAGACAGAAGAAAAGAGAGAACAGAAAAACAGAGACAGAAACAATATCAGAATCTCACATATCGCAGCGGAACAATATATAATAGAAAAATCAATAATGTTTAAAACAAAAGACTATATCAGTTTATACATACATCAATCATCAGAGTCAATATACAACTCAATACAACAATGGACAGTTATATAAACTTGTCCTCAAACAGAATACACAGCGGAATAAATAAACAAGTACGATAGTATGCTTCGCCATCCAGCTCATCTCCAAAGCTCTAGAATATCCAGAATATCCTGATAACATAACTCTAGGCTCCCCGTGTGGGAAATTTATGGGCACCCAGAGTTTAGAAAGGGAACAATAAACTCCGAGTCAGTCATTGTGACTGGTGTGAGATCGTAAAACAGTTATTTTCCCAAAGAAAATAAAACAATTCGCAATGCTTTTGGAAAATGAAACTACCATAAGGCCTCCCGCCACACACACAATGCAAATGCAGAATTGGAGGAGATTTCTCCTTATGATAGTCAAAAATGCTTACTACGCAAAATCAATTGATATTATTATTATGTCTAGTGTGAAAAACATTTTGAAAGTATAATATCAATCTTAGCCAACATACAACCATTGTTGTATGCCTACTATAGCTACTACGTTCAATAGCAGGTTACCGCCACATTCCATAGCAGGTAATACAATTAAAAACCGTACAGGGTTCGTATTGTTTCTTTGGATTTCCAACAAATGGTCAGGCAAAGGAACTTCCTTATACCGAAATAGAACGGCTCTGGAAAGACGCCCCGAGAACCTAACCAGATCTCTACAAACAAAAGGCCGACGCTACCTCACGCTCTAACCGAGCTGTAACTAGGTAACTAACACATGAGCTATGCCATCCCCCGGTCGTAACCAACCTTTATCCAGGATCCTCAATCGCAAAGCAACAGCCACAAAATATAATCAACATAGGTAAAATATCTGGGATCCATACCATGATATCACCTTTTATCCAGAAGGAAATGGCATACCCTAGGGGTGCTACCCCTATAAACCTTGGTCGCAACATTCCTGTTTCGACCATTACCGGGTTGTAAGGCTCGATGAAGTCTCGTCCACAAAACTACGCTTTTTCACAAAGCAACGCTTTGATCAAAACAAATGATCAACAGCACTTCGTATGCCACATTACTAAATTGGGAATGTATCACTAGTAACCATCAACTACATAACCTCTGAGCTCGTACGTCTCAGAGAAGGGTGTTAAGCTAAGAGAATAAATTCTCCGCCACCAACAGAAATGTATTTGATAGAAACCAGCTTTACATCTCAAAGTGTAACGTCAGACACACATCCATACAAGTCCGTTCCGGGATCGAACGTAACCGAAGGCACTTCCAAAGAAGCCCTTGCAATCCGGATATTCACTAATCATGTCCGGACTTCCCATCACAAAAAGAGTGATATAAATCTCTATACTGGAGCAACTCGGTGCAGAGACATTCGACAGGTTGTCCTTTCATTTTCGAAAATAACCGGTCTTCACAACCGGTCTTCAATACGATCTATATCGTCGTATCACTAATTCGGAATGGGTTATATGATGCAAAGGTCTTTTCCCGGCTAACCCGAATAGTGCGCGTTTGTTTTAAAAACAAATCAAGTGCCATTTCAAAGGCAAATATTGATAGTCGGTTATTTAACTATCAATAACATTCACAACAATCAATCAATTTAAATAATTTTTTCCCAAATTATTAAATTTCAAATCTCTTCACAAGATATATATTTTTCCACACTTCACATTTGAAAATCAATTTCAAATCATATTTCACACTCACATTTGAAAATCAATTTCAAATCATAAAATGGTCCCTTTAAACCAATTAGATAAATCCTTATCGATTTATTTCAAATTTACATTTCAAATTTGTAAATTTATTTCCACACTTCATCACTTTGAAAATCCGATTTCAAATCATATTTCCCACACTTTAAAAATAAATCAATATTTATTTTTAAAACAAATTTCCCTTTCCTTTACAAATTCTATTCGGAATTTACATTCTCAAATATTCACTTTCTATACGATTTTCAAATCGATTTCTCAAAGATTCACTTTCAACACCAAATCAACTTTTAAATTTTGATTTCTAAATTTATTTCAAATCGCAAATCGAATTCCCAATTGATTTCTGAATTTACTTCCAACACCGAATCACATTTCAAATTGATTCTAACTTTTAATCCCAAATACCAAATCATTTTACAAATCGATTTCCAAATTTATTCTCAACGCAAAAATCAATTTTTCATTCAACATCAAATAAGTTTTCATATCGATTTCCCAAAGATTTATTTCAAATACCCAATCAATTATCAATTTGATTTGAAACAAATTTATCTCCTTTTAAATAAATTCTTTTATTTTTCCAAACCATCTAAAATTCAATTTTAATTTCAGAAATCCAATTTCATTCATTTCTAGTATCCAACGATACCAAAAATACATTCGGCTAAATTATAGCCTTCAACAAATTCAATTACAGATATAATCATACACAGATTATAAATAATCAATCACACAACATATGAAATCAATTCAAATGTTTTGAGGAATCCTGTTGGATCCCTCCAACCTGTTTCCCTACATCCACAGATGTTAGCACAATACCAATTCCACTTCGAGGTGAAATATCGCGGTATATGGGATTTATAAAATATCATCCGCTTACTAACGACGCAATAGGGTCTCATCCGCTATATAGTGCGGGAAATCAATCAATCCAATATATACATATGCCAATATGTATATATTGCTATATATATATAGATATATCCTACTATATCTAATATCACAATCCAAACAACAATCAATCAATAACTGCAAAAAAATCCACTTTCATTTTTGAGTGAGAAGATCTCACCTTAGCTTTTTATTTCGCAGTCCATTTTTCATTCCAATTTGTTTTTCTCCATTTTTAGACCTTGTATAACAATTTATAACATTTATAAATATTCAAATCAATCGAATAATCAACTTTCATTTGATAATTAAATTCACCAGTGATTTCATTTTAAACTAATAATTTAACAAATTAATTTATTTAGCATTTTCGAAATCAAATTGAGAGTTGAACAATCATGTACATATTCTTTTTTTTTCTTTCTCTCAGCGAATAGTAGGGTAAAAATATATTTTACTGTCATCACATATATATATTTTTTCCTTAGATTTAAATCAAATTGAAAATTTCGAAAAGCTAATTACCTTACTACTAAAATCCATCACAGCCGAACTCAAAGCCATCACGACTTCGTGAGCTGCCGCACACATCTAACGCGGCCTTCGTCGATGAGACACCCTATGCAGCGAGCATTTCCTGTGACTCCCAATTCCACTCGACGTCGCCGAGATTCATCGCGACCGTCACCTCGAACCCACCATCCACCATACGTCGCAAACCCTAGCTCCTATGTCGCGACCAACCCCCCTCGTGCGCTGCCTCGACTCGCGGTTGCCACCGCGATCTCCCAAGCCTCCCAAACTGCCTCCTCCTACTCGCGACTCCATCGCGCGATGATGCCGCCATTCTTCTGGTCGAAGTCGATTTAATGCGACTCTGTTTTAATTTGGGATGAGGCCTGCGATTTATAGATTTTGTTTTTTTTTCTTTCGAGTTGAAGAATGAAAGGGAACGAAGATTTCGTTTTCGAATAAATTAGAGGGCGGAGGAAGAAAGGAGGAACGAATGTTATTGTGAAATTCTGTGGCCACCATTTCTTTTTAACTTGAATTCGAATAGAAGAAGAACGAGTGAGAGGTTGCGATTTTTGAATGAGAGGGTAGGTCGGCATTGAAATAAAAAAGGAAGTGCGGACATTTTTCTTTCTTTCTTTGAAAATCATCTATCGCGTGAATTATGAAGGAAGGGGAACGGGAGACACGATGGAATGGTTGCCTGTACAAGTGGAGACAGTGATTTGAAAGCATACAGCTGTGATGTGAGTGAAATACGGCTGTGGTTGGACAAAAATATCCAATTCAAATTCAAATTCAAATCGTTCCGATAAATGCATCCCAAAATCTTGACCTCCTATCGAGGCGTGTCGCTAGGCATTCGTAATGTTATACGCCTACTCCGAACACAATGGAAAAGGTTCCGAGTCCAAATTCGATCGCATGGAGAAGATAGCTTTTTGGACCCGTTACAATATTAAATTTTCGATTAAATTTCAACGCGTTTGCTTATCGTACGGTTTCACGATCACTCCAAACACTACGAAACTTGAAATCCGATAATAACACAATATTCCGGATCCAATGGAACTGGTTTCGTCGAATTCTGAGACTGTGCTCCGGAACGCTATTTTTAAATATCGATTCAAATGATAAAATTCAAAACTGAACAAAACGGTTTCAAATTCAATTCTGAAGCTTCCGTTATCTTCAGAATTATCAATATAAATTTTCTAAGCTTTTGAAATATTTTAAAGCAGCTTAAAATTGAAGATTTATATTTTTATTCAACTTACAATAGATTAAATTTTATAATTTAATCGCCAATTTATTCTGATAAATTTGAAATTCAAGTCAAACCATCATTCAAATATTTAAAATAAATTAAATATTTTCAATTTAAATTGTTCAAAATTCTGGGTCGTTACAATCTTCCCCCCTTAAAAGAATTTCGTCCCGAAATTACAAGTCAGGAAAAATGGTCCTTAACTCGTCTACTATTTTTCACAATCCAATAGTTTTATCAAATTTTCAAAACAAATCTTTCTACTAAAGATTCATTATCATTTCAACTTGCTTTCCAACTTCAATTAAAGTTTCAAACAACATTGTTTACTTTAAAATTCAAATTTAAATTTAAATTCAAATTTTAAACTCTCAAATTTTTCTCAAATTTTTTTTCTAACACTCGAAATTTTCGAAAAATTTCGCCAGCGTCTCCTTTGCGCGGCTAATACGGTACGACTACAAAACGTCCCTACGGACTCTCAAATCTCAAAAGAAAACAAAATGCCAAGTGGCAAAATCAGAAACTCAATAAAATCTCATACTGAAATTTAATTACATACCTCTTGTCTAGCAAATTCAAATTGTCTTCAAAATCGAAAATCCAATTCCATTTTCCTTAGCCTTTACAATCCATGTATATTTTACTGAACAATAATGTCCAAATTCACTTATTGGATTCCAAATACATATTTTACTTAAGAATTAATTTCATTCATTCATTTCTTAAGTGCAATATAAGTATTACATACTTCTTATATTCATTTTCACTTCACTAACAAAGTTATATATTCATTTCCATTCAACTTCGCATTTCAATTCCATTTGAATTCATTTTATCTTCAGATTTTCATTCAGATTTTCATTTCGAATTTTACTTGAATTCAATTCATCTTCTAATTTCGAATATTGAGCTTTATTCACTTTTATCTCAATTCCCAATTTAAATCTTTTGTCGTTAGTCAAAAATTTCCAAAAATTTCAAAAATTTTCTAACTCCCAGTGAAACACTTAAAAATCCTCTTAAAAATGGATATGGAAAGCACCTTCCCCCATGGATCACAGTTACTCGGCGGTTTCGCTACTATCTTAGTAGAATCACTTGTAACTGTAGATTTCACATCTCTTGAATTTCGCCATGGTGGTTGCCATAGATCGTAGTTCACACGGCGGTTACACCACTATCCCAGTGGAATCGCTTATAACCATAGGCATCTCGCCCCTCGAATTTCGCTGTGGCATCTAGATCGCAGTTTACACGGCGGTTGTGCCACAATCCCAATGGAATCGCTTGTAACTGTGGGCATCTCGCCCCTCAAATTTCACTAGCATACATCGTGATCAATCAATATGATCCCATCACGATCAAATGGACAGTCATACCGAGTTCCAACACCTTCACAAATTTTTCAATGGAAGGTACTTTTTCATATCCTTAGTTTGGAAAACATAATATGTCATATATGTATAGTACTTCATTTCCAATTGATTCCATTCAATTTTAATTGGCATTCCATTTATCAAATCTTATTGAAAACCATTCAAATCTATTCCATCTACTAATTTAATTAGTATATTCACCCATCCATTTAAAATTTCAAATTTCCATATTAAATTCGTCTCGATTTATTTTATCAATAACAAGGAAATTTCAATTTATTTTTTCCTTTTTTACTTACTTGAATTAATATACAAATTCAAACCATTTCATTCAACTCACAATTCAATTTTGATTTACTAACTCAACTTCCAATTCACTATTTCATGAATTAATAATTTATTAGGTTAGTTTACTTGAATTCAATCCATTTTATTTTATTCCTCCAAGTTTGGATTTTTATTCAACTTGATTCAAATCAATCTCATTTCATTTTTCAATTTGAATCTCATTCCAATCCAATTTCAACTATTTTATAAGTCTTCAACTTATTTACATTCCATTAATGAATTTATTTCAAATATTTCCTTGGAATTCTATTTACAATTATAAATCACATTTACAATTTACATTCGCAAATCCCATTCGTATATGAATTTTATTTCCTTATCTTTCAATTCATATTTATAAATTTCATTTGTCAAATGAATTTATCTTCAAATTTTTGGTTATACCATTTTTTTTCTTATTCAATTTCCATACAACAATGATAATAATTCAATATTATCTCTCTAACAACCAAGCATCCATATACTATGATAATTCATAGAAAATTATTTCTTTTCTATAAAAAATAGTTTTGGGCAAAATTATTTCATTTACCCTATTTTAAAACAATATTGTGTCAGTTCATCTTGTTTAAGAGTTTAAAAATCCCTATCGATTACAGTTGGCCACCCTGCACCGACCAGAATCTATAAACAATCAACCGATAAGTCAACACAATACAAAACAAATTTTTGTATTCACTAACAAATATGCGCTCATATCTATTATTACACTCACACTCATTCTAGAGTACTACTGACTCTATCTCTAATGAGTAACACCCAACAGAGCCAAGGGTTGTCGCTTAACCGGATGCTCTGATACCACTTGTAAAGACCCGCAAATCCGTCTTCCGAAAACTCGACACCGATACGTCCACTGTACCAACTGTCGAAAAATCGAATGCCGGAAACGCGAACCATTAGGGTTAGAGAGAAGAGGTAGGAGAAGACAGAAGAAAAGAGAGAACAGAAAAACAGAGACAGAAACAATATCAGAATCTCACATATCGCAGCGGAACAATATATAATAGATAAATCAATAATGTTTAAAACAAAAGACTATATCAGTTTATACATACATCAATCATCAGAGTCAATATACAACTCAATACAACAATGGACAGTTATATAAACTTGTCCTCAAACAGAATACACAGCGGAATAAATAAACAAGTACGATAGTACGCTTCGCCATCCAGCTCATCTCCAAAGCTCCAGAATATCCAGAATATCCTGATAACATAACTCTAGGCTGCCCGTGTGGAAAATTTATGGGCACCCAGAGTTTAGAAAGGGAACAATAAACTCCGAGTCAGTCATGGTGACTGGAGTGAGATCATAAAACAGTTATTTTCGCAAAGAAAATAAAACAATTCGCAATGCTTTTGGAAAATGAAACTACCATAAGGCCTTTCGCCACACACACAATGCAAACGTAGAATTGGAGGAGATTTCTCCTTATGATAGTCAAAAATGCTTACTACGCAAAATCAATTGATATTATTATTAATGTCTAGTGTGAAAAACATTTTGAAAGTATAATATCAATCTTAGCCAACATACAACCATTGTTGTATGCCTACTATAGCTACTACGTTCAATAGCAGGTTACCGCCACATTCCATAGCAGGTAATACAATTAAAAACCGTACAGGGTTCGTATTGTTTCTTTGGATTTCCAACAAATGGTCAGGCAACAGAACTTCCTTATACCGAAATAGAAACGCCTTTGGAAAGACGCCCCGAGAACCTAACCAGATCTCTGCAAACAAAAGGCCGACGCTACCTCACGCTCTAACCGAGCTGTAACTAGGTAACTAACACACGAGCTATGCCATCCCCCGGTCGTAACCAACCTTTATCCAGGATCCTCAATCGCAAAGCAACAGCCACAAAATATAATCAACATAGGTAAAATATCTGGGATCCATACCATGATATCACCTTTTATCCAGAAGGAAATGGCATACCCTAGGGGCGCTACCCCTACAAACCTTTGTCGCAACATTCCTGTTTCGACCATTACCGGGTTGTGAGGCTCGACGAAGTCTCATCCACAAAACTACGCTTTTTCACAAAGCAACGCTTTGATCAAAACAAATGATCAACAGCACTTCGTATGCCACATTACCAAATTGGGAATGTATCACTAGTAACCATCAACTACATAACCTCTGAGCTCGTACGTCTCAGAGAAGGGTGTTAAGCTAAGAGAATAAATTCTCCGCTACCAACAAAAATGTATTTGGTAGAAACCAGCTTTACATCTCAAAGTGTAACGTCAGACACACATCCATACAAGTCCGTTCCGGGATCGAACGGAACCGAATGCACTTCCAAAGAAGCCCTTGCAATCCGGATATTCACTAATCATGTCCGGACTTCCCATCACAAATGGAGTGATATAAATCTCTATACCGGAGCAACTCGGTGCAGAGACATTCGACAGGTTGTCCTTTCATTTTCGAAAATACCCGGTCTTCACAACCGGTCTTCAATATGATCTATATCGTCGTATCACTAATTCGGAATGGGTTATATGACGCAAAGGTCTTTTCCCGGCTAACCCGAATAGTGCGCGTTTGTTTTAAAAACAAATCAAGTGACATTTCAAAGGCAAATATTGATAGTCGGTTATTTAACTATCAATAACATTCACAACAATCAATCAATTTAAATAATTTTTTCCCAAATTATTAAATTTCAAATCTCTTCACAAGATATATATTTTTCCACACTTCACATTTGAAAATCAATTTCAAATCATATTTCACACTTCACATTTGAAAATCAATTTCAAATCATAAAATGGTCCCTTTAAACCAATTAGATAAATCCTTATAGATTTATTTCAAATTTACATTTCAAATTTGTAAATTTATTTCCACACTTCATCACTTTGAAAATCCGATTTCAAATCATATTTCCCACACTTTAAAAATAAATCAATATTTATTTTAAAAACAAATTTCCCTTTCCTTTACAAATTCTATTCGGAATTTACATTCTCAAATATTCACTTTCTATACGATTTTCAAATCGATTTCTCAAAGATTCACTTTCAACACCAAATCAACTTTTAAATTTTGATTTCTAAATTTATTTCAAATCCCAAATCGAATTCCCAATTGATTTCTGAATTTACTTCCAACACTGAATCACATTTCAAATTGATTCTAACTTTTAATCCCAAATACCAAATCATTTTACAAATCGATTTCCAAATTTATTCTCAACGCAAAAATCAATTTTTCATTCAACATCAAATAAGTTTTCATATCGATTTCCCAAAGATTTATTTCAAATACCCAATCAATTATCAATTTGATTTCAAACAAATTTATCTCCTTTTAAATAAATTCTTTTATTTTTCCAAACCATCTAAAATTCAATTTTAATTTCAGAAATCCAATTTCATTCATTTCTAGTATCCAACGATACCAAAAATACATTCGGCTAAATTATAGCCTTCAACAAATTCAATCACAGATATAATCATACACAGATTATAAATAATCAATCACACAACATATGAAATCAATTCAAATGTTTTGAGAAATCATGTTCGATCCCTCCAACCTGTTTCCCTGCATCCACAGATGTTAGCACAATACCAATTCCACTTCGAGGTGGAATATCGCGGTATATGGGATTTATAAAATATCATCCGCTTACTAACGACGCAATAGGGTCTCATCCGCTATATAGTGCGGGAAATCAATCAATCCAATATATACATATGCCAATATGTATATATTGCTATATATATATAGATATATCCTACTATATCTAATATCACAATCCAAACAGCAATCAATCAATAACTGCAACAAAATCCACTTTCATTTTTGAGTGAGAAGATCTCACCTTAGCTTTTTATCGCAGTCCATTTTCCATTCCAATTTGTTTTTCTCCATTTTTAGACCTTGTATAACAATTTATAACATTTATAAATATTCAAATCAATCGAATAATCAACTTTCATTTGATAATTAAATTCACCAGTGATTTCATTTTAAACTAATAATTTAACAAATTAATTTATTTAGCATTTTCGAAATCAAATTGAGAGTTGAACAATCATGTACATATTCTTTTTTTTTTCTTTCTCTCAGCGAATAGTAGGGTAAAAATATATTTTACTGTCATCACATTTTTTTTCCTTAGATTTAAATCAAATTGAAAATTTCGAAAAGCTAATTACCTTACTGCTAAAATCCATCACAGTCGAACTCAAAGCCATCACGACTTCGTGAGCTGCCGCACAAATCTAACGCGGCCTTCATCGATGAGACACCCTATGCCGCAAGCATTTCCT
Source organism: Allium fistulosum (assembly GCA_030737815.1). Lineage (NCBI taxonomy): Eukaryota > Viridiplantae > Streptophyta > Magnoliopsida > Asparagales > Amaryllidaceae > Allium > Allium fistulosum. Next base: position 516,550,996 of record CM060903.1, on the reverse strand, counting down.
GTGACTACCAATTCCACTCGACGTCGCCGAGATTAATCGTGACCGTCACCTCGAACCCACCATCCACCATACGTCGCAAACCCTAGCTCCTATGTCGCGACCAACCCCCCTCGCGCGCCGCCTCGACTCGCGGTTGCCACCGCGATCTCCCAAGCCTCCCAAACTGCCTCCTTCTACTCGCGACTCCATCGCGCGGTGATGCCGCCATTCTTCTGGTCGAAGTCGATTTAATGCGACTCTGTTTTAATTTGGGATGAGGCCTGTGATTTATAGATTTTGTTTTTTTTCTTTCGAGTTGAAGAATGAAAGGGAACGAAGATTTCGTTTTTGAATAAATTAGAGGGCGGAGGAAGAAAGGAGGAACGAATGTTATTGTGAAATTCTGTGGCCACCATTTCTTTTTAACTTGAATTCGAACAGAAGAAGAACGAGTGAGGTTGCGATTTTTGAATGAGAGGGTAGGTCGGCATTGAAATGAAAAAGGAAGTGCGGACATTTTTCTTTCTTTCTTTGAAAATCATCTATCGCGTGAATTATGAAGGAAGGGGAACGGGAGACACGATGGAATGGTTGCCTGTACAAGTGGAGACAGTGATTTGAAAGCATACAGCTGTGAGGTGAGTGAAATACGGCTGTGGTTGGACAAAAATATCCAATTCAAATTCAAATCGTTCCGATTAATGCATCTCAAAATCTTGACCTCCTATCGAGGCATGTCGCTAGGCATTCGTAATGTTATACGCCTACTCCGAACACAATGGAAAAGGTTCCGAGTCCAAATTCGATCGCATGGAGAAGATAGCTTTTTGGACCAGTTACAATATTAAATTTTCGATTAAATTTCAACGCGTTTGCTTATCGTACGGTTTCACAATCACTCCAAACACTACGAAACTTGAAATCCGGTAATAACACAATATTCCGGATCCAATGGAACTGGTTTCGTTGAATTCTGAGACTGTGCACCGGAACGCTATTTTTAAATATCGATTCAAATGATAAAATTCAAAACTGAACAAAACGGTTTCAAATTCAATTCTGAAGCTTCCGTTATCTTCAGAATTATCAATATAAATTTTCTAAGCTTTTGAAATATTTTAAAGCAGCTTAAAATTGAAGATTTAAATTTTTATTCAACTTACAATAGATTAAATTTTATAATTTAATCGCCAATTTATTCTGATAAATTTGTAATTCAAGTCAAACCATCATTCAAATATTTAAAATAAATTAAATATTTTCAATTTAAATTGTTCAAAATTCTGGGTCGTTACATTTTAATAACGTAATTAACTGAAATTTTGTGAAATTTTAAATAATTAAGTTTTGAAATAAAAACTTAATATTTGGTATACGTCTATTTTAACATAGCAACTGGTAAATTCTCATCAGATAATATGGGAGTTATTTTATTGTGTAATTTTATTTAAATTCAAATCAGTTAATATTTGATGATAATAAAATGTTTCAAAACCTGAATATTTTTATATAATAAATTTGTAAATCATCTTCTGAGTGAGACATCACATTTTGTTTCTCCAAATTTGAACTGCTATTGCTTTGTTTATCTTATTTTCGTCAAATTTGCAGCATTTCGGTACCAATATCGACTTTTGATAGGATGATCGTACCGCTGATATCTGTATACTGTTTTGATCGTCTCGTCGTGCTGATCTCCACAGTATATTTATCTCTGTATTTTGAAGGCTGGTACGCGACGGAGACGATTGAGCAGTTCGCTGTACCGGTACCGTATTCGTGACTTTTTATTTTTCTTTGCCCTTTCAAACTGTAGCCGTGGAAGTAACCCAAGCAACCATCAATTGCTTTAATTATTCAGCTGAATCGAAGGGGTGACTGTTGCCCTTACATTTTGTTTTTATATTACCCTTCCATATTTTAGCCGTTCATTTGCAAAGGTCTCTTCTTCTCTTTGCTCTTTCTTCCACCTGAGAACTGTCCCCCTTCTTCCATTTTTTTTCTTTTCTTTCCCTTTTTTCTTCCTACTCGTCACTGAGCCACCCTCGCCCCTCTCACCGACCACCCACGCCGTTAACCTTCACCATGAACATCACCACCTCCGCTTCACGAGGCCGCTGCCGCTTTGTCCACTGTCGCTTCAAAAACCAACGGCCTCACGCCTGAACCCATGCCCCGTCATAGCTCTTCCCCTCCCACGGTTGCAAGCGCCGAGATATGCCACCTGTGCCTACCTCTCCACCACTAATGCTACCCTAGCCATCGGCCACCTCTTCATTTTTGCCTCGCAGGAAAGAAAAAAACAATTTTGTTAATTTCTTTTGTTACATATATTATAAAATATATATATACTTAAGTGCTTGAATATACAAACATATGTTACTGATATATATATCATATAATTGATATGGAAGAAGTTTTGTGATAGCTTTAAATTATAGTATCAAAGGGTATATATATTTTTAGTTGCAATTCCTATAACTATGTAAGTATATATATTTTGTTTTGAAAGTTGCATCTCTGTTCACGGCCAAGCTTTTATTTTAAATATATATATATATATTATTTAATTTGTTTACATAACATGGATTTCCAATTTTATCATATAGAGTATATTGTTTGCATATAAATATGTGCGCGTTGTATATATGATATTTGTATATATAGTTTACGTATGTCAGTATATATGAATTATATAATAGGTTGTTTTTTTTTGCAAGGCAAGCGGGGTTGGATGGTCCCCTACCACTTTATTGGTGCACCGTAGACACACATAGATACAAGAGTACATAGAAACAAAGGCACACCAATGAAGAAAAAACAAACAAAAACAAGAATACAAAAAGAACTCAGGAGATTGCGTCAAGAGCTCTTTTAATTCTAGGATCGAAAATGAAACCAAGACATGATATGTCTGATCTGATAGCTGCATAAACTCTGGACCTTAGCTGCGTAGGGGTCAACCTGCTTTCCTGTCTGAACACATTATTATTTCTTTCTTCCCATATAACTCTGACCACTTTTTTAAGCATGTATAGGAATGATCTTTTTCTGTCACCCTTTTCTCCTGTCAGTCTAAAGATTTGATCCCATAGGTATGAGCTTGTACCAGCCACGAGAAGCTCTCCTGATACAAGCATAAGATCAGTCCATAAAGAACAAATGATAGGACAGGAGAAGAACAAGTGGTCCCTTGTTTCCTCATTAGCGTTGCAAAAGGTACAAGACGTGTCTAAGAGCATCCCTCTAGCACTTAGCTTGTCCTTTGTAAATAATGCTTTATTTAAAATCTTCCAGAGATTGATATTTTCTTTAGCTGTATTGTCCTTTTTCCAAACTCTTTTGTACCATTTCCATGTTATGAGATTATCAAAACCTGCCATAGAACTGTATAACAAAGAAATAGAGAAAGTATTGCTTCCAGTACCCCACATGATTTTGTTATCCATACCGTTGTGAACTTTTATACTACGGGCTTGAACACTGTAATGCAAATTTCCATTACACAGTAAAGGTGGCAAACAAATAGTATTAAAACTGATATAATCTCTTACCTCTGCACTTTGACCAATACCACTCAACAATTTTTCGAGATAAGAACATGATTTTTCAAGAGTTACTCCCTTATTGATCCAAGGATCAGACCAAACTTTAGTGTCATAACCAACACCAGCTTTGTATTGCACATGAGGCATAATTATTTCCCTATACTTGAAAAGAGCTCGCCAGGTCCAACTTATATTCTGGGGAGGGTTCATTTGCCAGAAATTTCTACCTTTTAAAACATTTTTACTGGACCAGACAACCCAGACATTATCCTTTTCATTTAATAAGTTATCTAGATGTTTCATCATGGCAGCTTTGTTCCAAAGTGCCACGTTAAGTACACCTAAGCCTCCAAGTCTGACTGGCCTTTCAATAAATTTAAAGGCAATCGGGGCAGAGTAATTACCTTCAGTCTTTCCATTCCATATAAATCTCATCATCGCTGTTCTGATCATCTTTGTTAGCTTTGAGGGAGGTAGAAAAGTTCTTGACCAATACACTTGCATGGAGAAAACAACTGCTTTAACCAAAGTTATTCTGCCAGCTTGACTTAACAATCTATTTGTCCATGAATTCAGCTGATTAGTAATTCGATAGTAAAGAGGCATGCATTGAGTTACTGTGATTTTGGTTGTTGCAAGAGGAAGCCCTAAGTAAGAGCTGGTATCATTGTGGTTTCTCAGACCAGTGTACTCCTGGAGAATATCTATGGTGTGCTGTGGCACTCCAGCAAGAAGCATCTCAGACTTAGGTAGGTTATCCTTAAGTCCAGTCATGTTGTGAAACTCAGATAGGGTGTCAAGAATTGCTTTAATAGTGGGAAGATTAGGGTTACAGAATATAACCAAATCATCAGCAAACATTAAGGCAGTTACCCTAGGGTCTTTACACTTTGGGTGAAGGCTAAACAAATTATTTTCAACCAACTTATTAATCATCTTTGAAAGGAGCTCCATGACCATGATAAAAATGTATGCAGAAATAGGGTCCCCCTGCCTAACACCTTGTTTACTGTTAAAGAATCCCACAGGAGCCCCATTAATAATAATAATAGAGAACTTGGCACCTTTAATACACTCATAAATCCAAGTTATAAAATGGTGGGGGAAGTTCATATAGCCCATAATTCTGACTATACTATCCCACTGCAACATATCAAAAGCTTTCATAATATCAAGCTTTAACATACCCCTAGCAGATATATTTTCCCTAGCATAACCATTCAAGAGCTCATGAGATAAGAGCACATTATCTAGTATGCTCCTACCAGTCAGAAAAGCAGCTTGATTGGGGGAGATGATGGAGGGTAGGACAGTTTTAAGTCTTGATGCTATGATTTTGGTGATACACTTATAGATAGTATTACAACAAGATATTGGTCTGAACTCAGCAACCTTACTAGGGCATTTAACTTTGGGAACAAGGGAAATATTAGTGTTATTGAAAAATTGCACTAACTTTGCAGTTTTGAAGAAATGTTGAATGGCACAGATAACATCATCTGAGACTATATCCCAGCAAGAGTAGTAAAACATAGCATTAAAACCATCAGGGCCTCCACTAGAACTTCTTTTTAAAGAGAACATAGCCTTAGTTATTTCAGAAGGGAGAACTTCCACGCCAAGGGATTTTTTCTCCTGCTCACTTATTTGAGGAATAATTTGAGGGTCAATTGTGTCAATGGCAGGGGAGAAGTTGGTCGAGTTACCAAACAATGTTCTAAAATGGCAGGGGAGAAGTTGGTCAATTGTGTCAATGGCAGGGGAAATGTTCTAATAGGTTGTTTATATAGATTTTCTATTGTGTCGGTATAAATGTGACAGTTATAATATGTTATTTTGTATATGCATTAGATTGTATATATGATTTATTGGTTTACAATGCATAAGTTATAAAAGTGATAGAAACTTTACAATCAGTCTGTAGATATACAACTACATGTATTATAAATTTCTACGTTTTCAGTTCTATGAATTTTTATCGCAGATATATAGAAGTTAAGTTAGTCTATGTATTGATTAAATATATATAGGTATGTATTATATTATATATGGGTTTATAGTATCGATTGCATTTTTAAAAAGTAGGTGTATATATGATTTCAGTCTATATATATAAGCCTACAACATTTTTATTTTATTAAGTGTGTGTATATATAACAGTTGTTCATATTTTAAGTATATATATAAAGTATATAAAGTATAAGATTATGCATATATTATATGTATGTTTGCAAGATAATATACTATTTGTTGTTTGTATATAAATGATATAGATAATATACTATTTGTTGTGTGTATGTAAATGATATAGTTCATATACTATAAAAGAAATATGTTGCTTATACATGTGTACAAAGACTTTGTGTTATATATATGTTGGGATTATGTATCTGGGTTGATGTAGAGTCAGTTTATGGAACAACAATATATCTTAGTATAATATATAATATATTAGTTTTAAATAATTTCATGTACTATTAATATCATATATTATATATATTAAAGGTATGTGTTAAATTTAACAATGATCTTGGAATATATATAGATTTGGATTTTTGATGTATAAGTTTTTATATATATTAGTTAATATATAAGGATTATATTTTTAATATATGTGTTTAATTTAAAACAATGATTTTAATTTTTTTATATTATTTTAATATTTTACTTAAATTAAATATTGATTTTAAGGAAATAATAATAATAGTAATATATATATTTTAAGTTTATATCAAAACTGATTTAATATGTTTTCATCGATTCCTGTTATCATCTCTTTTGTTGAATTCGTGCCAATCTAGCTTTGCTTTGAAATTCATGCTTGGGTTCGTAACTCATCTCATTCTCGTTCATCTCTAGACTCGAAAGGTGAGCAATCACTCACGATTAACGTTCTTATATTTATTAAATTTGATTTCAATTGAAATGACAATTGAAATATGTTGTTGTTAGTTATTTACATTGCTATATATATATATATGCTATTATCCGTATCTATTCAGCTGTGACATCTGACACTATTACTCGTTATTTATATTGATGATATATGCCGATTATATTCATATCTGTTATCACTCTGCAAGTTCCGTGTTAGTATAGAATTCCCTATGGGTTGAAATGATACATACCCGAACGATTTTGTAGAATAAGAGAAAATCGTTATGGGTTGAAATGATAAACCCAAGTGATTTTCATTGACATTGAATTTGGGATTGCGGGTTGAAATGATATATACTCGTATATATTTAAATTGCGGATTGAAATGATAAATATCTGTATCACTTGACCATAGGATAGAGAATTGTATACAGACACCGTGGGTCTATATATATATTTTGAAATAATTTCCAAGGTTTTGGAAGGAGATATATGGGTTTAAATAAATATTGGTTTCTAAAAATATAATATATATATATGTTATTTTTATATATGTCTAAATTTTTGATTTTAAAAATTTTATGTTTTGGAATTTTAATTTATAAGTTAGTTTTGAAATCATAAATTTTAAAAATTTTCTTGTAATTTTATTTTCTTAAAAATATATAATAAGATTTAATTTAATAAAATTTAATTTAATTAGTATATACTATGTTTTAAAATATTTATTTAAATTTATATTAATATTTTAAAATAGATTTATAACTTTAATAATAAAGGTTGGAAAGATAAAATTAACGTTGACTTGAACTTTAAATTGGTTCATAATGGAATTTAAGAAATAATTGATTTAAACTTATTAATTTTGAGATTTTGAAAAGATATAATTATAACTTGATTTATAATTTGATTTTATAAAAAGTGATTAAATGGATATTTTCAATTTTAAACAAAATTGAGATTGAATATTTAATATTGATATAAATATATAAATTGGGATCGAAATAAATTGTTATTAAAATGGTTAAGTGGATATTTTCCAATTTGAATAAACTCAAAGTTAAATGTTGTAATATAATTGAAATTTATATCGAAAATGTTTGGACTTTTAAACTGGAATCTTTGAACTTTAAATTTGAAATGGTTAAACTGGAATTTGATTTAGATTGGATTTCTAAATTTAAAATGATTTAAATCGATTTATGAAATTTGAGAAACCTATTTTAATTTATAAAGTATTTTAATATATGTACTATTTTCAACATCTAAACTGTTTAGGTGGAAAGTGTTATGGTTTCAAAAGTGTTATGATTTCCAAAGTGTTATGACTTCAAAAGTGTTATGGTTTCAACAGTGTTATGATTTCCAAAGTGTTATGATTTCAAAAGTGCAATGGTTTTGAAAGTGTTATAAACTTTTGAAAGTGTTACGATTCTGAAAATGAATAATATTTTAAGGATATAATGATATCGTATTGATATGGTTTTGAAAGGAAATGATATTTTTGTTTTGAAATATAAACTATTTTGAAATGACCACGGTGTTATAATAACGTTTGGTTGTTAAAGAGACCGGGATCAGATATTGTCATACTCTCTACCAATACCGAAAACCACTTTAACGACTGTGTACGTGGTGGAGATTCCATAAATGAAGAAGGATGATTTGGCGACGATTCTATATGGTATGACGTGACCCTGACTCCCGTGAGTCAGCTTAGATGTGACTAAAACAAGAGCTATAACGGGCTAAGTGAGGTCATTCCTTCGATCGGGCACATTTCTTCGATACCATTCTATTGCTTTTGTGATTTGATTGGGTGCACCCTTTGATTTGGGAGTGTGTCATGAGGTGGGCGGTAGTAGCTGCTATGTGTTACCACCAGTCCGGGAGTGCAATTGGTATATCTACCCTGGCATTGCCTCTAGTGTCATGTTCACATGCCCTAGCGCGCCTTCTACGAGTTTGTTTTGTACCATACCTATGGAGTGCCCTCTGATAGCCCTCCAGTTTACGGAGGAATTACGGTACTATATAGACTATGGGAATATATAAAAATGTGTAAAGGGGGATATGGGTAACGCCTTAACGCTATTTTAATATCTTTTACTTTACTATAGACATATTATAATAGCGTATAATACTACATAGTAGATAGTTCCTGTAACAACCCGGTATTTCGTACCGATTAACTATCGTCTTTAGACGATTTCTTTTCCTAGCTAATTGCTGTTTGGAAATTATATCAAGTAAAATTCTTTTATAAAGAATTCATTGACTGTTGAGTGGGCTTTACACTATGAATAATTGCCCACGTATTCGTTTAATTGTTTCAGCCGTGATATCATTCAACACCCAAATCCCCCTTCCTCCATTCGTAAACCCTAAGCCCAAAATCGAAGAAAGCGAAATAATGGCGGCCTCGTCTCCTCCAAACTAGGGCATCGTAGAAATCGAGTATAGTGGCTGCTAACTTCGTTCGTCTTCCCCGAAATGCTTCGTCTTTTCGCATGGCTCGGCTGCCTCGACTGTAACAGAGGTGAGTGATTTATTGCTCACATCTAATTCAAGTACTCTGTTTCATGACTTGGGATTTAAGTGTTTTAGTAATCGATGATTTCCTACTTTTGCAATTTACGTGATTTTTGAACTGTGATTTGGTACGACTCCTTGAATATATAGCTTCGGCTATTTTTATTTTGATTGAGTTTGATTTTGGAGCATTTTGTAGATGACTTGTTCATCACAGTGGTTTCCTTTGGACTTCGATCTCATTTTGCTCCGTGTTTGACTTGGTTTCACCGTTGGTGATTTCTGACTCGTTTAATATCAGGTCTTGGCATTTTCGTGACATTTGATTTGACTTTGTTATAACTGCACTTTGGTTTACACTGTCATTGATCATCTTGATGCAATAACCAAGCTTCGGCATTGTTTTTCTGGTGACATTGGTTACTGTTCGATTCAGTTCCTGTTAGCTTCGACTTGATTAGTTTGACTCGATCATAACTGCTGCACATATGTTTATGCTTGTTGTAGATATTTGCTTTTGCCTTAAGCATTTCACTGTGGCTTAGGCACTTGATACTTCATATATATATACATTCATGTATGTATATATGTGACTGTTTCATGGTTCTCTGTCTACTTGACAGTTTCGCATTTCTTGTATGCTACATTGTATTTATCTTGATGGCATTTGGTTTGCTGTTATTGCTTCCCTGTCCACTGTCTTAAGTCTGGTACTTCATTTTGATTATATGATATTGTACTTGATTAAGTGCACTTGAGCTTGTTCTTAATTGTGATACTTGGGCATTTGTCACTAGTGCATGTTCATATACTTTTTCTATTGGGTTGCACTGTCCAGCCTCACGTAGTTGTTACCTGGTGATATGGTTACGGTACTAAAATTGTTACATATGTTCTGCCTATCTAGGTGTTCATGTGTTTGTAGTCTTCACATTGATTTCATGTTGTCTCCTATTTTGGTCTGGGCACGTGAGTTTTCAGGCAGTCTTCATTTCAGGCAGTCTTCACATTGCATTTGCACTTGGGCTTATGCTTGAAACTGATACATTGCATATGCTCCTGTTAGGATTGGTGTAGTTGTTTCCATTTGCACTCGAGTTCGACCTGTAGCTTGCATTGTCAGTTGCACTTCATTGTTCATAAATTTCTTGTGTCCACACATAACCAGTGTGTACACATATATACGGTCTAGTATCAATTGAAGACTTTTGGTTTTGTATACATGTACACTTATATCATTTCGAAGTTCCAGATGTACTTTTTGACTTGATGTTTGAGTTTTCGAGTCTGATACTTTTTGGAGTTGCCATTTGTTAGCTTGTAGTTCGTGGGTTTATATTGATTATGTGATTTGGACATGTATTATTGTAGACCACATGATCATTTGTCCTTATTGCACTTTTATTTCATTTGGTATAGATATGAATGTCATGCTTGGAATTCGTAATTCTGTTGCATGACTTCATGGGGTCTGGTTTATGTATACTTGATGTATGCACATTACATATATATTGGGTTGTAGTAGCATATATGACTATATTCATCTGAACTGAGCATTAGGATATGTAGCTTGTTGTTTACCTGCTGTGGTCCTTATGTGTCCACCAGTCTGCATTTTCGATTGTTCCACATGAGTTCATACTGTAGTGTGTCTTTGAGTCTGAGCACGTGAGCTTCTTGTAGTCTTCACTTCTGCACTATGATGGACTACCTCGGATGTTTTCTAAGTTATCTTTATTGATAATCATTTCATTTGTCTTTATTGATAATCATTTCATCTATCTTTGTTGATATTTCGAATCTATTGATTTGCTGTTTAACGCTGATACGGGTTATATTTATCGTTATCCAATTCTCTTATTGAAGAGTTGGATATACGAGATTTCTGAGACTGTCGTCTATTTGATATTTGACTATTATTGCTTCGGTGAATTTATAACTGAGTTTGAATTAGACTGACCCGTGTATTATTTTCTTCTGAATGTAATACTCGAGTCAGACCCGAGTTATTTCAGGTTGTAGATTTTTAGCTTTGGGTTGCTGCTAGTGCTATGAAGACTTTTCATATCATTTGAAGCGTTTTGCGTCTTTTAGTTGTAGTCAGTGTACTGATTAGGATGATGTGTATTCATGTACATTAGATGATAATGTATTTGTATATATAACTTCCAGAGTCGACAGTTGTAGTTGTATCATATGTATTGTGTCAAATGTACTGTAACTGACATCAGTCATTATATATATATGAGACTTTCTGTTTAATCTGTGTTCCGCATTTATGTTATCTCTGTTATGATTATATTTATTGTTCTAAACTGTTATAGCCACTGTGTAGTAGCTTTGAGTTTGTATTGGTGTGTCGGATTTCCTCCTGAAATAAAAATGCATGTTATACCATCTGACATATCGGTTCTCGCACAAAGCAATTACACAGATGGTCGCTCCTCAACAGCCTTATTCTCCGTGCTAGTTGAAAGCATTACACCGTAGTGTTCTTGGCTAGCGTGGGTATAGAGGTGGGGCGTCACAGCTTGTTATCGGAGCCTGGGGTTTAGGACAATTATAAAATATAACTTAGATGGAACATGTGTTACAACTATTTGTCGATGTCTTATCTCTCATCTTTACATATGATTATCTTTGATTGTTAGGTATGAATTCCTAACGCTTATTCATGTGCATTTGATTTTGATTTCGTGAAAGTATTTTGGCTTCTGCCTCCATTTGCTTTGCGAACTCAAGTTGGGTTTTTGATGATGAGGATTTTGTTCTTGTGTTTTCGGCTTTGAATTGATTTAGCCGACGTTGATTTTGTTCGAATTTGGCCAATTAAAGCTATTTTGACCTCTGGACTTTGTTCCACTTTTGTGCTATGCTATGAGTGTCATTGTGTACCTATTACACTATGATGAATCATGGCTCGACCGGTTGCAAATTGAGTGATTTTGATTTTCATTCATATCTAGTTTGAGTCTCAGCGATTTTGAACTTGATATTTTGTGTTTTTCCTCGGCTTGATTTCCATTCGACTTCGGTCACTTTGTTTTTGTGAAGTTGCTAATTTCTTGATTTCCAAGACTCTGACTTTGTTTGCCGTTGGATTCTTTGATGATGATGTTGATTCATTTTGTACTTGACAGTGACCATTAATTGTTGACTTCGGCATTGACTTGATTCTTACTTTTGTTGAAGTCATTTATGCATTTCTGCTCGTTTTGCTTTGTTTTTCCAATTGATAATCGATTCTTCTTTTCCAATTAGTTGTTATCACCATTGTCGACTTTGATAACTTCTATTTCTGGAATTTTTGGGTATTTCCACTTTGATAAATTTGGAATCGAATTCTTTGGATTTTATTCACGTCTTCGAATGTGAGTTTTAGTGAATTGATTTGGTTTCCAAAATTTAATCGATTCGTGATCATTTCCCTCGATTGGTTGCTATCATTTATTAGCAACTTTAATGACATTTTCTTCGGGATTTTTGTGAACATACGTTTTGATGGAATCAGTATCGATTTCTTTGGATTCTATTCACACCTTTGTATGTGAATTCTTGTGATTGATTGTTTCTACAATCATTTTTGTGATTTGTCACTTTGAAAATATAAAGGTTTTCTATATTAGTAGTAAATATTAAAATCTTTTTCTCCAAACGATTTCAAAATTATTTTACTACAAAGCTCTTTTCCTAAACCATTTTCCAATCTATTAGTATATGCAAACCTTTAATTCACTCGTATGAGAAATTGAATTAAATGGCTTAGTAAAACAAGTGGTATGAAACGCTTGCGTTTACTTCGTCGGTTAGCTCTTGGACTTGTTCGATTGAACCTTTTGTGACAATTTTCTAGTGAAGATTTACAGTTTGTTCGTAAATATTTGAGTTAAGCTAGTGGTTATGGGACATGAAGCTAAACTCTTATATTCACTAACTTAATGTAATTGACACTTCTTAATGATCATGACGATCATTTTTATGATTTAGACTAGCAAATGTGCGATGTCTCTTTCTTTGTACGGTTAGACTAGACCTCATCGGTGTGATTTTGTCTCACACATATCTCTTGGGCTTTGAGGATTGTCTAGACACCATTTGTGTGATTTCGTTTCACACATATTTCTTTGTTGCACGGTTAGACTAGACCTCATCGGTGTGATTTCGTCTCACACATATCTCTTGGGCTTTGAGGATTGTCTAGACACCATTTGTGTGATTTTGTTTCACACATATTTCTTTGTTGCACGGTTAGACTAGACCTCATCGGTGTGATTTCGTCTCACACATATCTCTTAGGCTTTGAGGATTGTCTAGACACCATTTGTGTGATTTCGTTTCACACATATTTCTTTGTTGCACGGTTAGACTAGACCTCATCGGTGTGATTTCGTCTCACACATATCTCTTGGGCTTTGAGGATTGTCTAGACACGATTTGTGTGATTTCGTTTCACACATATTTCTTTGTTGCACGGTTAGACTAGACCTCATCGGTGTGATTTCGTCTCATACATATCTCTTGGGCTTTGAGGGTTGTCTAGACACCATTTGTGTGATTTCGTTTCACACATATTTCTTTGTTGCACGGTTAGACTAGACCTCATCGGTGTGATTTCGTCTTACACATATCTCTTGGGCTTTGAGGATTGTCTAGACACCATTTGTGTGATTTCGTCTCACACATATTTCTTTGTTGCACGGTTAGACTAGACCTCATCGGTGTGATTTCGTCTCACACATATCTCTTGGACTTTGAGGATTGTCTAGACACCATTTGTGTGATTTCGTCTCACACATATTTCTTTGTTGCACGGTTAGACTAGACCTCATCGGTGTGATTTCGTCTCACACATATCTCTTGGGCTTTGAGGATTGTCTAGACACATTTCTGGATTTCGTGTGTCGATTCTAGAATTTTGTGATTTCTGGATTTCGTGTGTCGATTCTAGAATTTTTGTGATTTCTGGATTTCGTGTGTAGATTCCTAGAATTTGTGTTTTCTGGATTTCTTGTGATGATTTCTAGAATTTGTGCTTCACCAATTTTCGTGATTTCTATTGATAAGTTTTATCAATTTTTGTGCATTGGTGAATTCATGTGTTATTGACTTGTTATGAATACAAGTTTAGGGTATGATATCCCTTTCTATCTTTGAGAAGATTCTTGTGACATTTTTTATGAATGAAAATTCATTGGTATTATATTTTGATGCTAGTTATTTTGATGAGATTTTGACGTGTTAACTTCAGTAACCGTCAATTTTGAAATGGATTTACAAGCGGTTCTCCCGTAATACTGATATTGCTAATTTAATCACGTATTTTCAAAATTTGTTATTTTTAAAAGTTGTTTCAAAATATAAATTAAAATTGTTTTCAAAATTTTTACAGTTTGCATTTTCAAAAGAATGAGGAAGCGATTTAAACGTTTCAGCAAAATCGAGGACTATGACCCCTTTCTTTTACTGGTTCGCTTAATTCCGGACTTGTCAGTTTGAGAATGTGAAATGTTATTTTAAGAATACACAATTTTGCACTTTCAAGGAAACGATAAAGAGATTTAAACGATTTAGCAAAAGTAGGGAGTATGGAACCATACTTTTACTATTTCGGTTAATTCCGGACTCGTTAATTGAATATTTATGTTTCTGATTATCGTTTTTGATAATCAGATATTTGTGAAATTTGATTATCATTTGTGATAGTTAAATATTCGTGTTTCTAATTATCGTTTTTGATAATCAAATATTTGTGATTTCTGATTATCGCTCGTGATAATTAAATATTTGAGATTTAATTATTAATTAAATATTTTTCGATTTAATTATCGTTTGAGATAATTAAATATTCTTCGATTTGATTAATCGAATATTTGTGATTTCTGATTATCGTTTTTGATAATCGGATGTTTGTGATTTATGATTATCGTTTTTGATGATCAGATGTTTGTGATTTCTGATTATCGTTTTTGATAATTAAATATTTGTGATTTGAGATTTAATTATCGTTTGAGATAATTAAATATTTTTTCGATTTGATTATCTTGAATATTTGTGATTTTTGATTATCGTTTTTGATAATTAGATAATTGCTAATTTTGCTGATTATGAAGTTTGTGTTTTCTATTATATATGTTGGATAACTAGATATTTGCAGTTTCGTGATTTGCGAATTTTGTTTACTAATTATCTTTATTGATAATTGGGTTTTACTGTCTTCTAATTATCGTATCGATAATTAGGTATTGCTGTTTTGTGATTTTTGAATTCTAATTGTCTAATTGATAATTGAATATTGCTGATAATTGTGTTCATTCCGTTTTGTTGTTTTCTGATTATCTATTTGATAGTTAGATTTTGTTGAAATTTTGTGAATTTCTTTTATGAAATTAAAAGATGATTTTGTGATTGTATTGCCCATTGAGTGCTTTAAGAATTCTGGTCGATGCGCTTGATCAACGTTATCGATAGGAACCTCCTAAACGCTTTGATGAGACAATCAGACACAGTAAATTGAATTGTAAAATGCAATTTTTTCTGAAAAGATAATTACATAAAGTAAATTGTAAATTTTGAAAATTTTAGCTTTTTCGGGAAAGAATATTGTTTGAAACAACTCTTTTTCGATACTTCTATCCTTGCGATTCCCGAGGGGAACCAAGTCATTATCTTTTGTACCAATGCTAATCGTATTGGTTTGGATGTCGTTCTCTTGTAAAAGAGAACGTGCTACCTCTTGTGCTTCTAAATCATTATTGACTATTGATACTAGATATGACACTCATGATCTAGTGCTCGTGGCTATTGATTTGGCATTATTACTTCTGGGTGAGAAATTGTTCTCTACCCTGATCATAAATTTTGGGAATATTTATTTCTCATAAGGAACTTAATGTTCGTCAAACACGTTCAAGCTTACTCTTTCATGCCCTATATGGTGAACTTCCTATCTCAAATTTCTTCATTTTGTGATGTTAGGTTCTTATGGTTGTTACCTTTTTCCCACTTATCCCTTAGGATTGCAAGGACGCAATTTCTTTAAGGAGGGGAGTCTGTAACAACCCGATATTTCATACCGATTAACTATCGTCTTTAGACGATTTCTTTTCCTAGCTAATTGCTGTTTGGAAATTATATCAAGTAAAAATTTTTATAAAGAATTCATTGACTGTTGAGTGGGCTTTACACTTTGAATAATTGCCCACGTATTCGTTTAATTGTTTCAGTCGTGATATCATTCAACACCCAAATCCCCCTTCCTCCATTCGTAAACCCTAAGCCCAAAATCGAAGAAAGCGAAATAATGGCGGCCTCGTCTCCTCCAAGCTAGGGCATCGTAGAAATCGAGTATAGTGGCTGCTAACTTCGTTCGTCTTCCCCGAAATGCTTCGTCTTTTCGCATGGCTCGGCTGCCTCGACTGTAACAGAGGTGAGTGATTTATTGCTCACATCTAATTCAAGTACTCTGTTTCGTGACTTGGGATTTAAGTGTTTTAGTAATCGATGATTTCCTACTTTTGCAATTTACGTGATTTTTGAACTGTGATTTGGTACGACTCCTTGAATTTATAGCTTCGGCTATTTTTATTTTGATTGAGTTTGATTTTGGAGAATTTTGTAGATGACTTGTTCATCACAGTGGTTTCCTTTTGACTTCGATCTCATTTTGCTCCGTGTTTGACTTGGTTTCACCGTTGGTGATTTCTGACTCGTTTAATATCAGGTCTGGGCATTTTCATGACATTTGATTTGACTTTGTTATAACTGCACTTTGGTTTACACTGTCATTGATCATCTTGATGCAATAACCAAGCTTCGACATTGTTTTTCTGGTGACATTGGTTACTGTTCGATTCAGTTCCTGTTAGCTTCGACTTGATTAGTTTGACTCGATCATAACTGCTGCACATATGTTTATGCTTGTTGTAGATATTTTCTTTTGCCTTAAGCATTTCACTGTGGCTTAGGCACTTGATACTTCATATATATATATATACATTCATGTATGTATATATGTGACTGTTTCATGGTTCTCTGTCTACTTGACAGTTTCGCATTTCTTGTATGCTACATTGTATTTATCTTGATGGCATTTGGTTTGCTGTTATTGCTTCCCTGTCTACTGTCTTAAGTCTGGTACTTCATTTTGATTATATGATATTGTACTTGATTAAGTGCACTTGAGCTTGTTCTTGATTGTGATACTTGGGCATTTGTCACTAGTGCATGTTCATATACTTTTTCTATTGGGTTGCACTGTCCAGCCTCACGTAGTTGTTACCTGGTGATATGGTTACGGTACTAAAATTGTTACATATGTTCTGCCTATCTAGGTGTTCATGTGTTTGTAGTCTTCACATTGATTTCATGTTGTCTCCTATTTTGGTCTGGGCACGTGAGTTTTCAGGCAGTCTTTATTTCAGGCAGTCTTCACATTGCATTTGCACTTGGGCTTATGCTTGAAACTGATACATTGCATATGCTCCTGTTAGGATTGGTGTAGTTGTTTCCATTTGCACTCGAGTTCGACCTGTAGCTTGCATTGTCAGTTGCACTTCATTGTTCATAAATTTCTTGTGTCCACACATAACCAGTGTGTACACATATATACGGTCTAGTATCAATTGAAGACTTTTGGTTTTGTATACATGTACACTTATATCATTTCGAAGTTCCAGATGTACTTTTTGACTTGATGTTTGAGTTTTCGAGTCTGATACTTTTTGGAGTTGCCATTTGTTAGCTTGTAGTTCGTGGGTTTATATTGATTATGTGATTTGGACATGTATTATTGTAGACCACATGATCATTTGTCCTTATTGCACTTTTATTTCATTTGGTATAGATATGAATGTCATGCTTGGAATTCGTAATTCTGTTGCATGACTTCATGGGGTCTGGTTTATGTATACTTGATGTATGCACATTACATATATATTGGGTTGTAGTAGCATATATGACTATATTCATCTGATCTGAGCATTAGGATATGTAGCTTGTTGTTTACCTGCTGTGGTCCTTATGTGTCCACCAGTCTGCATTTTCGATTGTTCCACATGAGTTCATACTGTAGTGTGTCTTTGAGTCTGAGCACGTGAGCTTCTTGTAGTCTTCACTTCTGCACTGTGATGGACTACCTCGGATGTTTTCTAAGTTATCTTTATTGATAATCATTTCATTTGTCTTTATTGATAATCATTTCATCTATCTTTGTTGATATTTCGAATCTACTGATTTGCTGTTTAACACTGATACGGGTTATATTTATCGTTATCCAATTCTCTTATTGAAGAGTTGGATATACGAGATTTCTGAGACTGTCGTCTATTTGATATTTGACTATTATTGCTTCTGTGAATTTATAACTGAGTTTGAATTAGACTGACCCGTGTATTATTTTCTTCTGAATGTAATACTCGAGTCAGACCCGAGTTATTTCAGGTTGTAGATTTTTAGCTTTGGGTTGCTGCTAGAGCTATGAAGACTTTTCATATCATTTGAAGCGTTTTGCGTCTTTTAGTTGTAGTCAGTGTACTGATTAGGATGATGTGTATTCATGTACATTAGATGATAATGTATTTGTATATATAACTTCCAGAGTCGACAGTTGTAGTTGTATCATATGTATTGTGTCAAATGTACTGTAACTGACATCAGTCATTATATATATGAGACTTTCTGTTTAATCTGTGTTCCGCATTTATGTTATCTCTGTTATGATTATATTTATTGTTCTAAACTGTTATAGACACTGTGTAGTAGCTTTGAGTTTGTATCGGTGTGTCGGATTTCCTCCTGAAATAAAAATGCATGTTATACCATCTGACATATCGGTGCTCGCACAAAGCAATTACACAGATGGTCGCTCCTCAACAGCCTTATTCTCCGTGCTAGTTGACAGCATTACACCGTAGTGTTCTTGGCTAGCGTGGGTATAGAGGTGGGGCGTCATAGTTCCATGGATCCTTAGAGGATGGTGATCCCAAACATCCTTAAGTTACTTGTATTTTAGTTGATATTTCACTTGAGTTGGATTTATTGATATAAGAATGTTAATCCTGACTTGAGTGTTTTGTGTTTTGCTTTACGCTCGGGTCAGACTGAGTGCTACAACATTTGAGACTCACCTTTGGAGTTGGAGCTTCGCTTGGAGATCCATCTATCTATTCAGCTTGTAGTTATTCAGTTGACTCCTGTGATATATTTTGATCTTGTATATGACTATTGTATTGAGACTTCTGTTGTATCTTGTTTTAACTTTGTTGCATATATATATAGTAGCTTCATGAACTACTATTCTTTTGTTTCCGCTGCTTATTACTATAATACTCTGTGTCTGTGATTCTGTGATTTATTTATTTACTGTATATGCTGAGTTTTCCAAATATAAATTAACAATCTAATATTTTGAGCAATTCAAGTCTGACATGTGTGGATGTGAATGGCATGAAATATCAGGATGTTATAGTTGGTATCAGAGCTCTGGTTTTAGGAAAGACTTAACATATAGAGTAAATTTAATTACGGAATCACCTTCGTTCGAACTTGAATTCCTTCCTCTTTGATTTGGATTTCTTTCGAACTTTGGAACCCTGCCTTATTCTGAAAACTATTCTTGTCCTTTCCTGTTCGTGTTCTTCTTGACTCTGGAGCACCCCATAGCACCACTTCGGCTGATCTCTATAATGAATCTAAGAATATCTTGCCACCTCAATTGGCAATTTCATCTTGATGTTTTGAAGTCGTATCTCTCCCATTTAGGCGGGGAATTGAATTTCTTCATCGATCTTATCACTGGAATCTCGGTTGACTCGGTTAAGGTCACCCACGATCAATATAAGTCTATCCATCTTCCTCTTTTGTAATTTAGTTATCCTATCTTCCTTTCGAGTCTATCTCGTTGATTTGAATTCTTTTGATTATGGTCCCTCTAATTTGAATCCATATCCTTGTTCTAAAATTTATTCTTGAATAATCGAGTGAGGGAGTGTATTTGTTATTAATGTTAACATGTTTTTTTGTGTGTTGTTTGAGTTGTTAAGTTTGAATTTTGGGTTTCGATTGATTCGTCCGATCAACGTCATCGATAGGAATTCCAAAACACTTGAAAAAAAGCAAACTAACACAATATTGTTTTCAAATTTGGTAAATGAAAAATAAATTTTTTATGATTATATTATATATATATATATAAGTATAAATTTTATGAAATTCAATAGTTAAATGAATTGGTTGTTAGAAATGATAATATTTGACTTTCAATTATTATTTTGTAAACCATTGACTATTGCAACATGATATAAATAAATGAATTTATAAAAACATGGTTTATAAATTTATTTGAAATTTGAAATGAAATAAAATTAAGAATTTGAGAATTCAATTTCCGGTATTTTCAAGAAAAATATGGTTTTTAAAGTTTTGGAATATATTATTTGAAAGTATTTTCGAATAGAAATCGTTTCCAAAGAATTTTTGAAGGTTTTAAATCAGTGTTCTTTTCAGTTGTCGTTGGAAAATAATTTCGGTGATGACTGCAGCATCATCGACATTCATTTTCGAGTTTCAAAGTGGAGAGACCATGTAGCAGCTTCACTACACTTTTGTTTTGGACGATGAATTTTTGTTTGAATTTTTTGTGTATAAATTGATTTATATAATATATATATGTATATAATTATTTCAAAAGAGTTGAATTGAAACCGGAAATTTGAATCCTAAGTTTTATATTAAGAAATGGTTTCAATTATTGAAATAAAGTGAAATGTTTGAATAATTGGAATATCTGAAATGATAAATGGAATTAAACCAACCTGAAATAATAAATTTGAACAAACTTATTTGTAAAACACTAAATTTCATTTTAATATATATAACTTACCTGAACTATTCAAAAAGTTAAGTGTTAGGGTGAATATAATTAAAGGTTATACAAGAGGAAATTTGAATAATAAAATGCTCAAACTAAAATTTGACTTAATAAAAATGCTGTGAATAAAAGGAAAATTTGTATAATATTTAATTACACTCTGAAACATTAATATAACTTACCTAGAAAGTTTAAATGTAATTAGAATGTAATTGGATAATATACACTATGATATAAGTAGTAGGAAATCAAAAATGATATTTTGTTAAGAGAATTTATAGATAATAAATTGAATAATGAATTGGACAATAAAAAGAGAATTAATTGGTTGAATAATATATGGTTATAAAATGTATACACCTAATATATGTTGCAAAATATGTTAAGTAAAGTAAATTAAATAAATAAATGAGAAGACTATTTAAGCAGGTAAATATAGAACTTAAGAATAGCAAACTTGAATTTTTGTAGAATCCACTTAGTTGAAGATAAATGGATAAAATAAATGAGTGAATTTAAAAATGAATTTGTTTGAAAGAAATGTTGATAAAATGAAAGAAATCAATTTTAAATTGAATGACTATTTATTAGTTGAATAAAGTGGATTAAACCAAATTGTTGAATATAAATTTATTTAAATTGAAATCTATATGGTTTTGAATAGTTGAAGTTGAATGTTGAGGTAGAATTAACTATGGTTGATCCAATAGATTTAATATATGAGTAAAATAAAACAAATTTTGTTATGAAATTTTGCAATAAATGTAAATAAATTTGAAACAAATCAATTGATAAAAAATACATGGAAATGAAACCAATTAAATGTGAACACAATAAATTTGATTGATTAAATAAAATGAATTGGAAATAATTAATTGAATATAAACCAATTTTAAAAATAAAATGTGGTTTATATGTTTTTGAATTTATTATGTATCTGATAATATGTATTTCAATCTATCTTATTCTGGTTGTTTCTATTCCCCTACTTCCTTCCTTTTCGGGGACGAAAAGTTTTGAGTGGGGGAGAGTGTAACAACCCGTAAATTTTAAAGGTTTTAATAACGTAATTAACTGAAATTTTGTGAAATTTTAAATAATTAAGTTTTGAAATAAAAACTTAATATTCGGTATACGTCTATTTTAACATAGCAACTGGTAAATTCTCATCAGATAATATAGGAGTTATTTTATTGTGTAATTTTATTTAAATTCAAATTAGTTAATATTTGATGATAATAAAATGTTTTCAAAACCTGAATATTTTTATATAATAAATTTGTAAATCATCTTCTGAGTGAGACGTCACATTTTGTTTCTCCGAATTTGAACTGTTATTGCTTCGTTTATCTTATTTTCGTCAGATTTGCATCATTTCGGTACCGATATCGACTTTTGATAGGATGATCGTACCACTGATATCTGTATACCGTTTTGATCGTCTCGTCGTGCTGACCTCCGCAGTATATTTATCTCTGTATTTTGAAGGCTGGTACGCAACGAAGACTATTGAGCAGTTCGCTGTACCGGTACCGTATTCGCAACTTTTTATTTTTCTTTGCCCTTTCAAACTATAGCCGTGGCAGTGATAACCCAAGCAACCATCAATTGCTTTAATTATTCAGCTGAATCTAAGGGGTGGCAGTTGCCCTTACATTTTGTTTTTATATTACCCTTCCATATTTGTTATTTTAGCCGTTCATTTTCAAAGGTCTCTTCTCCTCTTTTCTCTTTCTTCCACCTGAGAACTGTCCCCGTTCTTCCATTTTTTTCCTTTTCTTTCCCATTTTTCTTCCCTCTCGTCACTGAGCCACCCTCGCCCCTCTCACCGACCACCCATGCCGTTAACCTTCACCATGAACATCACCACCTCTGCTTCACGAGGCCGCTGCCGCTTTATCCATTGTCGCTTCAAAACCCAACGGCCTCACGCCTGAACCCATGCCCCGTCGTAGCTCTTCCCCTCCCACTGTCGCAAGCACCGAGATCTGCCGCATGCGCCTACCTCTCCACCACCGATGCTACCCTAGCCATCAGCCACCTCTTCATTTCTGCCTCGCAGGAAAGAAAAAAAACAAATTTGTTAATTTCTTTTGTTACATATATTATAAAATATATATATATATATATACTTAAGTGCTTGAATATATAAACATATTTTATCGATATATATATATCATATCATTGATCTGGAAGAAGTTTTGTGATAGCTTTAAATTATAGTATCAAAAGGTGTATATATATATTTTTAGTTGCAATTCCTATAACTATGTAAGTATATATATTTTGTTTTGAAAGTTGCATCTCTGTTCACGCTAAGCTTTTATTTTAAATAGATATATATATTATTTAATATGTTTACATAACATGGATTTCCAATTTTATCATATAGAGTATATTGTTTGCATATGAATATGTGCGCGTTGTAAATATGAGTATATTGTTTTCACCAAACAATCAACCAAGTACTAGTAATCGACAATATTTCATTCAATTTACTCATCAACCAAAACCCTTAAGCACTATTTTATTTAAATATAGATGTGTGAGTTAATAAAATAACTCACTTTAGTTGAAGAACAGAAGAGTATAACGTAGAATTGGATACCATTTCCGCTTCGCTTACCACATCATAGCCAGCAACTCATTCTCATTGCTTCGATGTCACAGCCCTGACAATTGTTATGAACTCTTGTTGTTGCCCTCCAGTCACTTCGCATCATCCTCCGCCTCCCATCGTTAGAAATAACTCGTTGCCAATCCATGCCCCGATCCTGGCCTTACGTCATTGTGCAATGCTTCAGGTGCGATCGTGACCCCTCAGCTATCGCGCGCTCACCACCAACTCCAAGTCGTCGTCGATGAGCTCCTGAAGTCGTGCGTGTTCTCTCGAGCATGACCTAGCTAGGGTTTTATTTCCATTTGGTTTTTTACTCCGTTCGAGTATGATTTGGGAATTAGGGTTGTATGGGTTTTCACTAAAGGATTGGAGATTGATTCTTTTCATGAAGGTGTTTTAGTTTTGAAATGGGCTTGGGCTTAGTAAGAATAAATAGGTTTTTCTTTTGTTATTAAATTGGTTTCTTCTTTTACCTCTAAGCCCTTGAGAAAATCTATTTTTTCTTATCCTTTAATTTGCAAATTAAATTTCAACATTCACATATAAATAATTCTCACTTATTCATAAACACGGCATTCTACAAAATATATAACTTGACAACTGCATAATTTATTCAATACAATATCATTCCATTCTATTTAATTATTCACTGTATTGATACAAAATAGATTTATTAGTCTTCGTCGATGTAATGATTTAAATAAATATCAAATGAAACTTCTTTTAATCTATTTCAATTATACATAATTATTTATACTTTAATATATTTTATATTTAACAATAACACTTTATCCAATTTAATATATCTTCTAAAAATTATTTTATTAATTAATTCAGTTTGTTAAAACAAAAATATATTATTAAATAGACTTCAATTCAATAAAATCTTATTTTCAAAATACCAATTATCAAAAATCGAATTTGAATATTTTTACTATAATTAAAATCGTCCAATACTATGACTTCGAAAATAGGGTTGTTACAGACCTCCTTCCTTATGAAAATTGCATCTTCGCAATTTCTTATAGGGAGACGTCATTCACACACAAACATTAACTGAATTCGAAATCTACAATCGATTTGTAATTTATACAATCCTCTTAGTTGTTAACATTGAATCACTAATCGTATGTTATACATTAAAATAGGCTTATTTATTAACTTCTATTTCTTTGCATATGAAAAGTTTAGTAAAACATTTCTAAGTATTAGGATTTATGGAAAAATTCGATAGAGTCTCCTTTGTATGGAGAGCCGTTTGCAATTTCACAATTATAATATATATGATATACATCAACCACATGGTCGGAAACACAATATAAACTAATATTTCTAATACTTCTGTATTTTAATCCGAAAGCGTACCTTTATTTAGCGTTGTTAAGCGACTTTGCTTAATTTATATGCAAATACACGCCACCTTTATCCATATAATCTTCCCATACCTGTGCTTAACTCAAATAAGAATGTTATAAGATCACATATATACCAATTTATAAGCTTTGCATTACTTAAATCAACAAACCATATCATAAATTATGAATTTGCAACTTCCTAACCAAGTTTCAACGTCAAAACCGAACCTAAATTTTTCGCGCACCTAATCTAAACTCGATTTAAATATATAATTCTCTTATGTAAATAAATTTTAATACATAACATGTATTTAACTAAACTTTTACATAGATATCTTTTCCACAAATTGTTTTTGAGTGCTAGAACATAAATAATTTAGTCCTTCATTAAGAGGGTATTCATTTTGGTAAAGGTTATTATAAGCTTGATGTTTTAATATTTATCTTATAAGCATACATACCTAATCAATAATATATCGTATACTATCATGCATTTCTATCTACATTGTATATTATCATGCCAACACATTATATGTGTAGAACATATTCAAAAGTGGCAACTTATATAAATTTTGTCAAGTTTCATGTTGTTAATGAGATTATAATCATGGAGATATTATACAGCAGCCTTCTTACAAAAGCAAGGTTATAAAGAAGGTAAAGTGGAAGGACATTGGAAAGAAAACACGATCCATTTGTAAAG
This sequence comes from Allium fistulosum, assembly GCA_030737815.1. Lineage (NCBI taxonomy): Eukaryota > Viridiplantae > Streptophyta > Magnoliopsida > Asparagales > Amaryllidaceae > Allium > Allium fistulosum. Next base: position 516,525,516 of record CM060903.1, on the reverse strand, counting down.
TTATAATCTATAAACCTGACAGTTATTTCTTTGCAAATCAACATTTCAAAGATTAAAATCACAAAGGCCAATCTTCTTCAATAAGAAAGAATTAATACCAAAACAAAACAACAGCCAAAAATGAACAAAACAAGATGATTATTATGAAAATACCCAATGGTATACAAAACATCAGTCTCATACGCAAAAATGCACGTCATGCACACGATTAGTTGAATGCTATTATTTACTTATTCAATTAGTAATTAAAAAAATTAATTTAATAGGTTTTTTTTCCTAAAAATAGAAGCATAATTCATTTTAGCATCTGTGTGAAACAAAGTGACATTGCTCATATTAATAAGTGAAGACCAATTTACAAAAAAAAATATAAAGCACCCCAGCACAATTCACTAACACGTATATGCGTTACTCATTTACTACAATGGATATAGTTACAATCTTCAACCTAAAGCTACAATTTTGTCATACTTCATGAGGGATTTTAAATTTAATGGACCCAAGAAAAGAAATTCATTACAACAAGTCTGCCAGCCAACATCGATGATAGGAACAATATAAACTAATGATAAACTATACTTATTGAGGTTTGAATTCTAAGAAGAATTCAATAGAATTAAAAATAATTTCATCTTCGAATTTAAAATCAATGATTCTAACCTAACATCATTATGATTCTAACTTGTTTAAAACCAATGTATTATTTGCAATAATGCTGGAGTTGTGCAATTAAAGGCAGTCAATCATAGACATGGAACTTTGACAATGAATTATAGCCTAGTTAGTCATAGTCTGTACCATCTAGTTCTGAACTTCTCTCAAGCTTTTAGTAAACAAAGTGAATGTTGTATTTAATTTAACAATATCGATCTTTTAAGCAGAGCCAATGTATGAAGATTCTTTGGTTTGTTAATAGTTTTAGCAATGTATTTTCAAATTCAAAGTAGTTGAATTTATTTATTTATTTTTCATATTATCATTCATTTTACTTTCCAAAAAGTTTAACGAATTAGAATTTTCCAAGAATCAAATATCTAACGACAAAATTAAAAATGAACAATATTTCCATTTCAAATAATCAAATACCACCATGTAATATTATTTTGAATTATTTAAGTACTTTTGCCAAATTATAATTTCTCATTTAGGAATTTTAAATTGTAATTTCAATTCATAAATATGTACCTTCCTTTGATGCTATCTCCTTACTATTTTAAATTACTGTAGATTTTTTTAGAAAGCCATTTATTATTGCAAGTGTACGACTTAACAATTAGCAATGTGACCACTAAAAGTGGTATCTAAGTATTTATATAGAATCCTCTAATGGATAGTCATATTTCAGACTATTTTAAATGTATCCATAACAAAGCAGGTGTGAATCGCTTATGCAGACGATATTACATAAATCATAAGAAAATATAACATTTACTTATTTGTTGAATACTCATGCAAACTGAGCCATGTAAATTAACTTCTAAAAAGTATGCATGGGTTCCATCCAGTGCAGTCCATACATTAACCCCCTATCACGTTTATTACATCTGCCTTTGTCATTCACACAAAGGCTAACAAATAATGAAAAATGTACACAATTATTGAAACTTGTTCCAACTACTCTCTGTACAACAGCAAACACTAAAAATGAAGTATTCAAAATTTTCAAAATTCAAAACTTGTTGGTTTAAATCCGAATAATATTTTGCTCAGGTTTTCAAATTGAATAACCATTTTATTTTCCAACTCACACTGAACTGTAAGCATCATAATTTGCAACCTTGTTTGTCCAAGTTGTGTTAAGTACAACAAAGAAATGTTAAAATGGTACAAAATTATCAAATTGCACCCCATAATTGCAATAAAGAAATGTATGTATGTATATATATTCTAAAATACAACACAAATATTCAAAAGTGGCACACAATTTATTTCAACTTTCAACATATTTTATATCATCGAATACTAATTTTAATTATTTCCTTCAAAATCAAACAAAATTCACAATAAAATTTTCAAAATATTAATTTTCTTTATAAAACATATTTTCATTTCAAAATTCTATTTTCTTGACAAAACTATTATTACTTACTAAGTATTATTTCTAAAAACATTTTATTGTCCAAAACACTTTGTCTGAATGTCTCATCCCAATGTTTAGGAATCCTTATCGATAACGTTGATCAAGCGCATCGATTAGAATCCTTAAAGCACTCAATGGGAAATTTAACACAAAATTTATTTTCATATGATATACATATATCTTTTAATACTTTAGGTTTTCCAAAATATTTGCTTGTTTATAATAAATATAATCAAATTCCATATTATATGTATATCCAATATCCAAAATATTTTAATTCAAATAGATGCTTGCTTTTATTAAATCCTTTCGATTAATCTTAATATTTACATATAAGAATAATTCATAGCTAACAATTCCATAACACTCATTCATCCATAAATACTTCAAATAAACATCAAAAATTTAAATTCACTTTAACATTCAATTAATTATACTTACAAATTAAAAGTTCATATTATACAATTTTAAATTTTCGATATTTCTTACGGTAACTACACTACTGAAAACACCGCAAGTTCTTATTGTTATTATGGAGCAGGTTTCATCTCTCAATAGTGATTCTTACTCAATATTAATTTTGCACAATCATTTACAATTTGAAAACAACCAAGCATCCATCAATTTATATCTTATTTTATTTATTAGGTATATTTTCCAATTCCAAATTTAATTAGATATATATTATTTATCATTTTATATTTTATAACTATTAATTGCTTAGACATTTTTACTATTCTCCAACAATTCTATTTTGTAGAAACCACTGGCTTTTATTAATAACTGGATTCATCCAGATGCAAATGGATTATAAATCCTTTGAGTGAGTCTTATTCAATTTCACATTTTAAACTAAGCATAAACAAAACAAACATTGATGCAAACAACATACATTTCAATTAAACTAACAAACAAATGCATTCAATGGAAAGCTATTTCCCAGCTTCTGCTGCGCACTCTGGTCACTAACAGATCATGATAGAACAATTCAATTATAAGCTATCTGAGGTCTAGCATATACCATCCACTAAATCTCATTTTCAAAAAAAGTGATTTTTAAATTTTAGTAAAACTTCCATAATAATAATTTATATAGTATTGTAAAATTGTACAAATACGTCCCGATGGTTATTCCTTAATAATCATCATATTCCTATTCCTAATAGTTAATTAAATCACTAACTATCACATACGCAAGGGATGAGACTCTAAGTCATCTAGGTTTAGATCTTGACTCTATGTCAAATTTATTATGTAACGTTCTGAACACAGCTCTAATACCAAGTTGTAATGAATCCACTGCTATACTAATATTATTAAAGAACATTACAAGTAATATCGTCTAATTACATGGAGAATACGGCTAGTTAAGGGCGATCAAATGTGAATATATCTTTATACTAACACTGACACGTCTTTATTACCTTTAGAAGATATGAATTGAAAAGTTTGACGTGTATAGTATTAATACAAAGTAATAAATACACCGATTAAAAATATTCAGAATAATATATAACATAAATAAATCAGAATCAGGGTCAAGGATCACAGCGGAATAATATACATCATACACATAATAAAATGCGAGTCTACACAATATCAATACTAGACCCACATAAATATATACATCTCATCTAAAATAAAATATCAGGTACACAATGACGTACTAAAGAATATACAAGTATGAAGTAAAGTAAAATGGTTGTTTACTTCAATGCTAGTCCAAAGGTCAACGAGTCCCTGTACCTGTAGAGTCTCAACCGACCCGAGTATTATAAAATAAACGGGTCAGACTATATCTAATAAAATGGTGAGATATTGATATCTAAAATATTTGACTCAATAGGAAAATAAGCCGTAATAAAATATGCTAAGCAAATAATCGAAATAAGGCATACCAAATAGAATCACAAATTCCAAATTCCAGATATGATTCAACTATAAAATTAAATCATCTCAAAATATGCATAAAACCAATCAATCAAAATAAGGCATACTAACCAAAATTGCCATTTAAAATCCATATCAGTATATGACTTAATAATAAAATAAACCATATTAAATATGCCAAAACCAAAATCATATAATACTAAGGCATATTAATCTCAGTCACCATTTCATACACCATATTAAGTCTTTGATGGACTATCATCTCAAAATATGGTGGAAATCATCTCAAAATTATCGAAGCCATAAACCAATATAAAAACCAAGATGCTTCGATGAATAACGGGAATGATTACCCGAACACTAAACAAAACTATAATGATAGTTTCCCACCTCGATCAAAGTGCAGTAGGACGAGACCTCAATCAGAGGCTCGCTACGTAGATTACATGAGTGCACAGGAAAATTAGATGGCACTCACTAGTCAAAAACTATCGGTCACAGGAAATCTAGACGGACCAACAAGATCGATGGGTATGTTGCCATCGAAAATCAAAATAGGCTACAACTCATATAAGACTGCGGCCATTGGAAAATTAGACGGCCACGTCCCTTAATCATGAACAAGTCACCGGAAAACTAAACTGACTTGCCTATCAAAACATAAAGTCCGATGTCATATCGGCAAGAGTTTGGACCATAGTCGTCTAGGGATTTATCAGCTCTAAATGCCAAATACCCTAAGCAAAACACAATCCATAAGTGTCAAACACTTCCAATAGTAACCAATCAAATAACGATCGAACACACCTTAAATATCCGGCGTTATTCAAATATTACTAAAAAGTTAATAAATTCCACTCAAACTCTATTTAACAAATATAAAAATAACCGAAAGAATTGTACGAAAAGACCCATACCAATCAGACAGCTCAACCATTTATTAAAATTCTTTGTTTCAAAGAAAAGCACGAAATATATTAATCCACCTTTACGGTTATCAAGGCTGGGATCATCATAGATTTGCTCATAGAAGAGGGATCGGCGCGGTTAGCTCTAGAGGGATCGGTATGCTCCAATAGCTTGGCAAGATGGAGGGGTCGGTATATGAGAAGGATCGACATGGAGGGTTAGGCATAGTTTAGCTCTTAGGATGGATAGATGTGCTCCAATGTATATGTATAAGGATCGGCATAGCTCGGTAGGGATCGGTATAGCTTGATAAGGATCACCATTGTTTGATGAATCAGGGTCGGCGTAGCTTGGTAGTATTAGAAGGATCGGCGTCATCTGGTGGAACCCAAGGGATCGACATGCTTTGTTGAAGAAAATGGATCGGTAGGCTTTGTTGAGGAGGGGTCGGCATGTTATGATGTAAGCTAAGGATTATTACGAATGAGTATGGATCGGCATAACCCTCTAAGCAAGATGGATCGGCATACACCTATAAAGCTAGAGGGATCGGTGTACTTTCCACGCCACATCAAGATGGATCGGTGTACCTTCATGAATCAGGAACGATCGACGTATCTTCATGGAAAAGATGGATCGGCATAGAAGGAGGATCAGCATGCTTCATGGAGGATGGATCGATGTAGGATGTTGAAAGGAGATGGATCGGCATTTTCGTGAAGGAAGAGGGATCGACATGCTTCAGGGTGGATGGATCGGCACGGCATGATGGAAAAAGGGGGATCGGCATGAAGGACCCACCGGAAGCAATCAACATTGATTTGGGTGAAGGAATAACGATCAGTGTGTCTATGACGATCGTTATTTATTGACGAATTGGGCTTGCCGATCGTTATGGCGGGCCTATGAAGGTGAGAAGACCCTGTAGCCGAAGTTTCACCTATAAATACAGCAGGCTTGGCTTCAAAAAAAGGACCTTGATTTCTGCTTCTCTTCATCTTCTACCTAGGGGATACTCTGCCATTTTTATTCTGGAATTTTGGATTGTAACTGTAATCAAATTTCAGTATAATAAAAAGGATTGTTCTGGAGTGGACGTAGGCCATAGTTAGCCGAACTACCATAATCTTGCCTCTTTTACTTGCTTCCATTTTAATTTGATCGTTCTTCATATTATATTCTCTACATCATATACTATCTGTGATCTGTGACTGGATATTGGCGCTTTAATGTATAATTGGGTATTGGTGGTCAATTTTGATACTAACATTTTGGTGCTTTCACTAAGAAAGCTTGCACTCAGGAATTTGGAAGTTAGGATCTTGGATTTGAAAGCTTGGGAACTTGGATTTAGGAAGCAATAGCTAGGCAATCAACAAGGGGATAGAGAACAAATAGGAGCCATTATGAAGGAAGTCAGGATGCTTCCTCAAGAGCTAATAAGACCTTAATCTTCATTACCAGAGACGAGATGGAAACAATGATGGATGCTATGCAGGAAAGGATGCTGAAGAGACAGGAGGAAATGATGTGGAACCTACTCTGATAGATTGGACAAGCTGAAGTGCAAGACCAAGGGAATGTAGTAGCAGGAAATACTGGAAATGTGGATCACGGAGTTGGAGCAACTGGTGCCGAGGAAGTCCAGAATTAGAACCAAGGAAACAAAGCAAACAGGATGTGGGATAGAGTGGAGCCACCGGGAGCAGCCCCTGACGAACCAGGAACGATTGGCCATATCGTAGTCGATCGTTATAGAACGATTGGTACCGATCATTCCACACTCGAAGGCATGCCCTTGGGTCATATTGGGTCCACTCCAGGTAGGATATCGGGTGGTGCTGTACAGTTTGGCATTGATCGAGATATGGGTGCTCATCCATAAGAGCAGATTTCAGGATTCCCTCGTGTACTCGGGGGGCAGGTTAGAGACAACGGACAAAGACTACCACTTGATGACAACGATAGGTTGGTGGAAATGATCAGACGGGCCATGAGAGGAGGATTGGTAAATAGAGATTTGGAAGATGTGAATAGGAGCCCCTTCGCTCCTACGATTAGGCAAGCCAGGAATCCACCAGAATTCAAACTACCAACGCTGGAGAGATATGATGGAAGAACGGATCTCGCTGTTCATCTGACGAGGTACATGAGACACATGGAAGTACTGGGGGCATCGGAGGAGGTCATGGCATGGTGCTTCCCTTTGTACTTGACGGATATAGGTGCGTTATGGTTTAGACAGTTGGAAAGCAGCTCTATTGGCACGTGGACAGAATTGATTAAAAGGTTTATGAGACGGTTTAGAGTTCACATCTCGAGACCCAAAAATGTGATGAGTTTGGCAACACTGAAACAGAGGACCGGAGAGTCACTGAGATGTTTTCTAACACGGTTTAATGCTTCGGCAACATCGGTGGATCATCCAGATCCATCCTTGGTTTTGATAGCGGTTGTATCTGGAATTGCTGATGGCATGGAGTTCAAGGATTCACTAGCACAGATCCACTTATGAATCTATTGGAGTTTACCATGAAGAAGAAAGCTTCATGCGACAGGAAGACGCACGAGCAAACAAACCGGAGGTGGATGCTGTGCAAAGTGGAGGATCATCAGGAATGTAAACAAGAATGATAAAGGAAAACGAAAAATGAACGATGGTAGTAGTTATCGAAAAGGCAATGAAGAGAACCAAAATTCTCTTCTTACATGGATTTGACTGAACCTTTGGAAAGGATTTATTTGGATACTCGAGGATGCCTTCAGTATTGAAGGACGACGAAAAGCGAACCCTTCGAACATGAGCGGGCATCAGGAAAACATTGCCTATTGCATGAGCTGGATGGGCACAATATAAATGACTACAGACATTTGAAGGATATCGTTGAGGAACATGTGAGGAATGGTCAGCTACAACAATACATAAGGACTCGGGCTGCGGCGGTGGAACAGGAGCATCCACCGTCCACCTCGAATGAAAATGGCACTGGATCAAGGAATCATCATCAGCTTATCATTAATCGATTGTATTTATGGCATGGAATAAGTAATAAACCCCATAGTGAAACGACCAAGTCACTTACACATGTATGGGATCGAGGACGGTTCTTAGGCATGCTCTGAGATGACGATGAACCATGATGCTCGGGTTTATGAAATTTTATTTTTTCCATTTACTGTGAACTCTGGTTTTTCTGATGCTATGGCTATTTAGTTTTTTGGTTGTATGGACTTTTATTTCATGTTTTACGGAGTGGAATTTGAAATACTAAATTCTGGATTAATGTAATAAACAACGTAGGTCACGGTTGTGGCCCCGACCGGAGAGACGGGGCAATAACCGTGAGTTATGAGTCCACTCGCCGAAGAGCGATAGGATGGACTCAAACACGGGTTAAGTCCTTGACTGGGGATTAAGGCCGAAGTAGGATACCCCACGGATTAAGTCCTCGATTGGGGACCGAGGCCAGAGTAGGGTACCCTATGGATTAAGTACTTGACTGGGGATCGAGGCCAGAGAAGGATACCCCACAGATTAAGTCCTTGACCAGAGAGTCAAGGTCGGAGAATAGAACCCAACAGATCGTCGGGTATGGACTATGCCTGGCAAGGGGTAGGCCGCTTTACCAGAGAGCGATAGGATCGGCCTACTCCGGTCATTGAGTATGGATTATGCTCGGCAAGGACCTGAAGTGGTCCCAGATTTGGATTAAATGACCCGGAGAGGTCTAAGGATTTGGATTTGGACCCGGAGCGGTCTCAGATTTGGATTAAATGACCTAGAGAGGTCTAAGGATTTGGATATGGACCTGGAATGGTCCCGGATTTAGAAAAAACGACCCAGAGAGGTCTATGGATTTGGATATGGACCTGGAGTGGTCCCAGATTTGGATAAAGCGATCCGGAGAGATCGTGGATTTGGTTAATGGATTTGGGATGGATTCGAAATTGGATATCGACTCGAAACAGTCATGGGTTTCGCTAATGATCCGGAGAGATCAGGGAATCGAATTAGCAACGGATTAGATTCTGGATTGGATAATATGGCAATCAAAGGATTACGGACTTCGGATTTTGGATATGGAAATACAAAACATGCCTTCCTATCGCAAGGCATGTTTTGGGGGGCAGAGTGTTAACCCGCCTTTTGGCAAGGCCGTACGCAGGCGGATTTAACCCAATAGACTTTACGGTTAAAAAGGCTGGGATCATCATAGATTAGCTCATAGAGGAAGGATAAGAGCAGTTGGCTCCAGAGGAATCGGTACGCTCCTATAGCTTGGCAACATGGAGGGGTCGGTATATGAGAAGGATCAACATGGAGGGTTCGACATAGTTTAGCTCTTGGGATGGATAGATGTGCTCCAATGTACATGTATAGGGATCGGCATAGCTTAGTAGGGATCGGTATAGCTTGATGAGGATCGGCATTGTTTGATGAATCGGGGTCGGCGCAACTCGGTAGTATTGGAAGGATCGGCGTCATCTAGTGGAACCCAAGGGATCGACATGCTTTATTGAAGAAAATGGATCGGCAGGCTTCGTTAAGGAGGGGTTGGCATGTTACGATGTAAGCTAAGGATTATTACAAATGAGTATGGATCGGCGTAACCCTCTAAGAAAAATGGATCGACATACACCTATATAGCTAGAGGGATCGGTGTACTTTCCAGGCCACATCAAGAAGGAACGGTGTACCTTCATGAATCAGGAACGATCGGCGTATCTTCATGGAAAAGATGGATCGGTATATCCTCATGAAGGAGGAGGATCGACATGCTTCATGGAGGATGGATCGGTGTAGGATGTTGAAAGGAGATGGATCGACATTTTCGTGGAAGTAGAGGGATCAGCGTGCTTCAGAGTGGATGGATCGGCGCGACATGTTGGCATGAAGGACCCATCGAAAGTGATTGGCATTGATTTGGATGAAGGAATAATGATCGGTATGACTATGCCGATCGTTATTTATTGATGACTTGGGCTTGCCGATCGTTATGGCGGGCCCATGAAGGTGAGAAGACACTGTAGCCGAAGTTTCACCTATAAATACAGCAGGCTTGGCTTCGAAAAAAGGACCTTGATTTCTGCTTCTCTTCATCTTCTACCTAGGGGATACTCTGCCATTTTTATTCTGGAATTTTGGATTGTAACTGTAATCAAATTTCAATATAATAAAAAGGATTGTTTTGGAGTGGACGTAGGCCGGAGTTAGCCAAACCACTATAAATCTTGTCTCTTTTACTTGCTTTTATTTTAATTTGATCATTCTTCATATTATATTCTCTACATCATATACTATATGTGATCAGTGACTGGATATTGGTGCTTTCACGTATAATAGGGTGTTGGTGGTCAATTTTGACGCCAACAAAATCCAATTAAAATTGAAATGCAAAGCATGAAACCTCAATAAAATATCAAATCCATAGTAAATAAAATAAAAGAGTTTTTAAAATAAATTTTTATATGCACAAGGATATAATTTTTCTCGAACCCACTTTTAAATCCTTCAATCCATTTTTAAGGAGAAGTTGTTTATTTACAAAAAATTCTGAATGCTTTCAAAACCATTAAAACCTCTTTTATAACTAAAAATCACTTGAAACTGAAATCATTACTTTCATAACCGCTTTTATAAAATATTACCATATTTTATCTTTTGCTCCTAAAACGTTTCAAAATTATATACTTAAAATAGTAAATTTAAAAAGGCTTTATAATCAAATATTCCATATTTTCGAAAGCTTTGAATATAAATTTTGAAATAAGAAATAAGTTAAGATTTTAGTATAATTTAACTATATTCTATAACTAAATTCCAATAAGGATCAAAATAAATAAAATCTCATATTTGAAATTCTTTTAAAACATTTAAACAATTCAAACAATAAATCCATCTAAAATTCATCTTCTAGAGCCAACAACGCTCTATATAAAATATCATTTCATGATATAAAATTTATTAAAGATCGAGTTGCTTTCCGACAATTCCGATCATATGATGAAATACAAGCATCAACATACCATAAAATTTATTTCATAAATGAACGGAGTTCCGTTTGTAAATTCTCATCATCAATCTACATAACAACTCATTTATCACCAAACAATCAACCAAATACTAGTAATCAACAATATTTCTTTCAATTCACTCATCAACCAAACACTATTATGCAACAATCAACCTAAACACTTAACCACTATTTTATTTAAATATAGATGCGTGAGTTAATAAAATAACTCACCTTAATTTAAGAATAGAAGAGTATAACGTAGAACTGGATACCATTTCCACTTCGCGTACCACATCGCAGCCAGCGACCATTCTCATTGTTTCAATGTCACAGCCATCACAATTGTCATGAACTCTTGTTGCTGCCCTCCAGTCACTTCGCATCATCCTCTGCCTCCCATCATTAGAAATAGCTCGCTGCCAATCCATGCCCCGATCCTGGCCTTACATCATCGGTAATGCTTCAGGTGCGATCGCGACCCCTCAGTTGTCGTGCACTCCCCACCAACTCCAAGTCGTCGTCGTCGAGCTCCTGAAGTCGTGCGTGTTCTCTCGAGCACGACCTAGCTAGGGTTTTATTTCCATTCGTTTTTTACTCCGTTCGAATATGATTTGGGAATTAGGGCTGTATGTGTTTTCAGTAAAGGATAGGGGATCGATTCTTTTCATGAAGGTGTTTTAGTTTTGAAATGGTCTTGGTCTTAGTAAGAATAAATAAGTTTTTCTTTTGTTATTAAATTGCTTTCTTCTTTTACCTCTAAGCCCTTGAGAAAATCTAATTTTTCTTATCCTTTAATTTGCAAATTAAATTTCAACATTCATATATAAAGAATTCTCACTTATTCATAAACACAGCATTCTATGAAATATATAACTTAACAACTGCATAATTTTATTCAATACAATATCGTTCCATTCTATTCAATTATTCACTATATTGATATAAAATAAATTTATTAATCTTCATCGATGTAATGATTTAAATAAATATCAAATAAAACTTCTTTTAATCTATGTAATTATTTATACTTTAATATATTTTATATTTAACAATAACACTTTATCCAATTTAATATATCTTCTAAAAACTATTTTATTAACTAATTCAATTTGTTAAAACAAAAATCTATTATTAAATAGACTTCAATTCAATAAAATATTATTTCCAAAATACCAATTATCAAAAATCGAATTCGAAATTTTTTACTATAATTAAATTTGTCCAATACTACGGCTTCGAAAATAGGGTTGTTACAACATTACCTAGTTATTAATTTTTGGCCCGCCTTGTTTCGTAAAACAAGTGACAACAATTTATGCGGTATAATCTTGCTTTTGATTCTGTAAAACATGTATCATGGCCTAGACTTACTATTTACATGTTTGATATTGCTGGGTGAAAAGCGATAGTGCATTATCAATGTTTAAAGCAATATAGTTGTTATAAACGTGCTTTGAAATCTTTGATATTTGACATATGTTAAATTGGATAAATTGTGGTATATTAAAGGAATATATTATGTTGTTCAACACATGTTTTGGCGTGTTTGACATAGAGGAATTGGTTAGGACATTTGTGGGAATTTTAAATGGAAGTTATAAATGTTAGAAGTGAAAAGGTCGCTATGGATGCACTTTAAAATCGCTGTGATCGACGACTTTAAAGTTAACTTTGGAAGACATCCAGGGGCTTTTTCGTATTTTTAATAAGTACTATGAGTGTACTTATTACCGAAAAATATCAAGGTTTGAATATATTATTGATAATCATTTATGGATTTTTAAAGTAATGGTTTTAAATTATAAAACATGTTTTTATGGATTTTAAATAAATGTTTTAAAATATAGTATAAGTATTTTAAAAGTATATTTTTAGTATATATAGTTTTGGAAATTTTGTTAAAGATTTTATCTAAGAAATAAAATGATTTTATATTATAATATCTTTTAAATTGTTTATAGTATTTTATTAAATATCTTAGTTTTATAAATAAATTAGTATATGTATGTATGTGTGTGTGTATCTTTTTAAAGGTATTTTAGCATATTCAGAAATTTGGAAAGGGAGTTTAGTAATTGTAAAATAATATAAAAGAATTTTTAGATTATAACACTTATGTTATAGTAGATTGTTTTATAAAATTGATTAAAAAGGTATATAACCTTGTTCAATAATTGAAGATGTACTTAGAGCTTTAAATGATTGTTCAAAGTTAATGGCAAGTATAAAAGTGATTTTGGGTTTATAGTAATGATGTTTGGACAACATTTGCTTTAACCCATTTAACTATACTTTTGAAAAGTAATTAGATTTTTAAAAGGGAGTTTTAAAGATAATGATTAAGTGAAGTGTTTGGGTTCATTGTAAACAATATTTTAGTAACATTTGCTTTTAAATCCTTGAATAATATTTTAAAGTAGCAAAATATTGTTAATTGATTTTGGAAAATACTTAGATCTTTAATAATGGAATTTTAAAGAGAATAACAAGTATGAATTGATTTTGGGTTGTGACAATGTGTTAATAACATTCATCTTTAACCAGTTTTGATTATACTTATGAATGTAAATAGATCTTTGAAAAGAATTTTTTAAACATAAGCATAAGTGAGATGGTTTTAGGTTTGTAGTGACAATATTTGAGTAACATTTGTCTTGAGCCATTTGAAATTGATTTATGAATATACTTATACGGTTGAGATAATTATATAAATACTTTTGAGAAGTATTGAAATGTGTAGAAACGAATAGTGAAGTTTTAATTAAATAGTAAAGTTTAATTAATAAATGAAGCTTCATTTATTAAGAGTTTATTGAGTGAAAATGAGTTTTACTAATAAAAGAGGTTTTTGATTAATAAAGGAAGATTAATTAAGAAGGGAATTAGAAGTCATTTATATGACTTGATCGTGCTTGTGTGTTTCGATCATGCTTGGTGTGATTATGTGTGTATGGAAGGTATACGCGACTTAGTTTCTCATATATGATTGTTCTCATTGTTATTGAAATTGACCAAATATAACTCTGGAAATATCTAGAAGAAACACGGGAATTATATGTAGTTACATTCGATGATGTTATTGTGAGGAATGCGGATTACGGAGCTTAAGGCTAGGTATAACACTAGAGGGGGGGGTGAATAGTGTTATTAAGAAATTACTAAATCTTTTTGAGTTTATGTTAATTTGTACACAGATGTATGTAATATTCAGACACGGATATAATCATAGAATCAAACACAAATGCAGAAATAAAGTAAATGCAGTAAAGGAAAGAACACACCAGATTTTATACTGGTTTGGGGTTACCCTACATCCAGTCCTGCACAACTAAGTACGGATTTCCTTTCAAAAGCAATTCAACAATTACAACCCTCGGTTTCAAGGCTACGAGGTACACCCTCCAGAATCACAATCCTCTGGGTAGAGATACTTGATTTCCGGGGCAACAAGTTCACCCAATTGATTTCCAAGGCTACAATCACACCTTTTCTCGCTTGATTGATTTCCAAGGCTACAATCACACCTATTCTCGCTAGATAGATTACAAAGAAGCCTATAACTTTGAATAGCACTTGGATCTTGTTGAGATAGTGATAGAGAATCAAACCAGAGATAATCTAGTCAGATTCAATATTGATTTCGGCAGAGTGATGATAGAATTTTGAATAAGAAAATGTGGAAGAAGAAGAGAAGTGAAAAACCAAAAATTCTTGTTAAAAATTCGTTGAAACTAACCCCTATTTATAGAAGAACAACAGTCATGTCCATTCGTGAAAGGTTATGACGAATAGACACTTCTATTGAAATTTAAATTTTGAACTCAACTGTCACCATGTCAACATGGTCACCATAGGCATGTCGACATCCCAAAGCAACTTTTGATAGTTTGATTTTCTTTGAAAATAACCTTTATCTTATATTAAAACTATTTTAAACTTTATAAATATACTTGACTATAGATAAAATACATAGATAAATATAAAGAACACTATATATATAATTTTACTATAATTTTATATTTAAATCTAAGTATAAATATATTATATTAAAAGATAGTTTAAAACAGACGAAGTTTAAAAACAAGAATATTTAAGGCTAAAACATCTTTTTGAAAAATCATTTGAAAAGATAATTTTTAAGGCTAAAACATTTTGAAAAACAATTTTGAAAATCATTCCGAAGTTGTTTTGAAAAAACATTTTGAAGTAGTTTTGCAAGCTTCTTCCTGCAGAGTATCTCATCATGTCAGGACTCGAGAACTTGTACAAAACCAGGATGTTCGTGGTTTGTAAGCCACTTGTCGTAGGTTTGTATGCTACTTGTCGTGGGTTTGTAAGCCACTAAAAAGGTAAAAATGAGTTCCATCCCAAAAGAAAAATAGAGTGAAGATTTCAGTGCTATTGTGAAGTTTTAACATAATTCTAGACTCAATACTTATCTTGAACTCTTGAACTCTTGATAATCTTGATATTTTTGATATCTTGAATCTCTATACTGTACAGTCTTCATTCTTGGTACCTGCATGGTTAAATCCTGCATATACATATATATCTAAACTATAATGTTAGTATTTATATTTTATAATCTTATTCTAAGGTTGTTGTCATCAAAACCATCTTCTCATGGACTAACAATCTCCCTCTTTTTGATGATGACAACCTTTTTTTATAAAATATTACTTCTATCCTATTGACTCCCCCTAAATCTAATAACTCCCCCTTAATCTATGCCTAACTACCCTATTTTATACTTCTCCCCCTTTGTCATCAACAAAAACAAACTAACTCCAAACTATATAACTCTTAGTCTAATATCCTATATGATGATAGTGTTATCATCAATACTTACTTGTAAACCTAAAACTTAGTCCTAAACTCTCCTAACTAAGAATCTATATAATAATAATTTTAATAGAACATATATAAGAACATACATTATTTATTAATTTGTTTATATTTACATTTTCGTAAAGATCGTAAAACAAACAACAAATAGAAAAGAAAAAAAAGAAACTAATGTGTGTTTTTGAACACAGGAGATCTATGAACGAAACAATTTGGATAGTGGAAACAGAAATTTCCACGTTGTTCGACAAGATTTCCATCTTTGTCAAAGCACACTTCGCCAACGCAAACGACTTTGTCATCGTCTTCTGCATGCTCTTCTTCCATTGGTTCTTCTTCTTCGCTTTCCTTGTGTTCATGATCTCCTGAAGAGTCCTCATCAATCAGGATTGGGTTAGCATGATTATCCATAAGAAATTTTTGCAAATTCCTAAGGATTTTGCCTTGCCTCTCTTGTTCTTTAGCCATTCGAAGTTGCATCACTTGAATTTCAATCATTAACTGAAGGGTATCCTTCAGAGACTTCTCCATTTTTGTTACACGAGCGAGCGTTGATTGTTGAAACGGACCAAAAGTAGGTGATGGAAACAAAAAAGTTGATTTTATGTTTGATTTGGAAGAGGAGGCCATTGATAGAATGGTTTCAGAAGATAGAACAGAAAGAAAACAGAGAAAATGAAGAAAATTTCGAAATAGGAGAAATTTATAACCAATTATTTGAATTTTGGTGGGAAAAATATTTAAAAATTAAAAACGTTATATGTCGACATGGGTCAAGGGGAGATGTCGACATGGGTCTTGAATTTTTGCTTATTTAATTTATTTTGAATTAATTTTTAATTATACTTGTTATTTATATTTTATATTTCAGTTAATGAACAAATACCTAATTCTCTTCTTAATTTAGTAAATGTAGATTCATTTAAGGGTTTTGTTAATATATCAGCAACTCGATTTTCAGAATTGATATAGTCGAGAGTAATTACTTCTCTACTTATATTATCTCTGAAAAATGGTGTCTGATATCAATATGTTTAGTTCGAGCATGTTGAGTAGTATTTTTGGATAAGTTTATTGCACTAGTATTATCACAATAGATTGGTGATTTTGAAATATTTAAACCGAAATCTTTTAAAGTTTGTTGCATATATATTACTTGAGAACAAGCCAAAGCAGCAGAAATATACTCTGCTTCAATTGTTGATAGAGAAACTGTGTTTTGCTTTTTACTAAACCAGGAAATCAGAGAATGCCCTAGAAAGTGACAAGTTCCACTTGTACTTTTTCGGTCCGATTTACAACCAGCATAATCAGCATCACAGTAAGATATTAAATCAAACGAATCATTTTTAGGATAAAATAAGCCATAATCAAAGGTATATTTAACATATCTTATAATACATTTTACAGCTTTTAAGTGAGTTTCTTTAGGTTGTGATTGATACCTTGCACAGAGACAGACACTATGCATGATATCAGGTCTACTCGCAGTGATATAGAGTAGTGATCCAATCATTCCTCTATATAATTTTTGATCTACATCTTTCGAGAGATCTTCTTTACTAAGGTACTCATTGGTTGCCATGGGAGTGGGTTTTCCACTCGCAGTAGTCAAACCAAATTTACTAACTAGGTCTTTAGCATATTTTTCTTGACTAATAAAAATACCATTATCTAATTGTTTTATTTGTAATCCTAAAAAGAAGTTTAATTCACCCATATGACTCATCTCAAACTCTTTTGTCATTATTTCAGAAAATTCTTTATTCATTTCAAAATTAGTTGATCCAAAAATGATATCATCTACGTAGACTTGTACTAGTTGAATATCATTTTTATTTCTTTTAATAAAAAGAGTATTATCTACTTTACCTATTTCAAAATTTGATTGTAACAAGTAAGATCTTAGTCTATCATACCAGGCTCTAGGAGCTTGCTTTAGACCATATAGAGCTTTCTTAAGTTCGTAAACATGATTTGGAAATTTATCATTTTCAAAAAGTGGTGGTTGTTTAACAAATACTTCTTCTTTTACAAAACCATTTAAAAATGCACATTTAACATCCATTTGAAATAATTTGAAATTATTATGATTTGCGAAGGCAATTAGAATCCTAATGGCTTCTAATCTTGCTACGGGGGCAAAGGTTTCATCAAAATCTATTCCTTCTTCTTGACAATAACCTTGAGCGACTAACCGGGCTTTATTTCTAACAACCTCTCCTTGTTCATTCATTTTATTTTTATAAACCCATTTTGTTCCAATTATTGTTTTATTTTCAGGTCTAGGAACAAGTTCCCAAACATCATTTCTAGTGAATTGATTTAATTCTTCTTGCATAGCCAAAATCCATGAATCATCAGTTGATGCTTCTTCTGGATTTTTAGGTTCAATAGTTGATATAAAAGCTACATTACTCATTTGACTTAGTTGGTTTCTAGTTTTAACAACAGATTGCATATCTCCAAGTATATTTTCTATAGGGTGATCTTTTAAAAGTTTAATCCTTTTATTAGGATGATTTAATTCATTATTAGTTTCAATTGACTCTTGGTTTTGAGTGATTAAATCCTCTTCATCATTTATTTCTTCAAATTTTTTGAAATTTTCATCAAATGAAACATGCATAATTTCTTCGATGGTTTTATTTCTTAAATTAAATACTCTGTATGCTTTACTTCTATAAGAATATCCGATAAAGATACCTTTGTCGGATTTAGGATCAAATTTATCTAAGTTATCTTTTGTATTTAAAATAAAACATTTACTTCCAAAAATTCTAAAATAAGATACCTTAGGTTTCTTTGAGTAAATAAGTTCATAAGATGTCTTATCAGTTAAAGGTCTAATTAAAATTCTATTTAAAATATAACAGGCGGTAGCAACTGCTTCTGCCCAAAAATACTTTGATAAATTACTATCAGAAAGCATAGTTCTCGCACACTCTTGAATCGTCCTATTTTTACGTTCTACTACTCCGTTTTGTTGTGGAGTTCTTGGAAATGAAAAATTGTGAATTATTCCCTTTTTATTGTAAAATTCTTCAAACTTTTCATTTTCAAATTCACCACCGCGATCACTACGAATGGTTATAATTTTTTGAGAAAATTGATTTTGAACCCTTTTTGAAAAATTCTTAAAATATTCAAAAGTATCACTTTTATGTTTTAAAAATATTGTCCATGTAAATCTAGAATAATCATCTATAATTACAAAAACATATTTACTATGATTTAATGACTGAATTTGAGATGGACCAAATAAATCAAGATGAAGTAATTCAAGAGGTTTTGAAGTTGAAATCAAATCTTTTAATTTAAAGGAACTTTTTCTAAGTTTTCCTAGTTGACACGCATCACATATACTATCTACTTTAAAATTCATTTTAGGGAGGCCTCTTACTAAATCATGTTTTGACAGTCTAGATAAGAGTTTGAAATTCAAATGCCCAAATCTCTTATGCCAAATCCAAGGGTCACTTGCATTTGCCAAAAGACACAAGTTATCATTTGAAATTTTCATACTAAGAATATAAATATTCTTTTTCCTAATTCCCTCAAATATTATGGTTGAATTATTGTCTTCAATGTGACACTTATCTTTTTCAAATTTAATTTTATATCCTTTATCGCATAGTTGACTTATACTTAGCAGGTTGTGTTTCAGATTCTTAACTAGCAAAACATTAGTAATAATAGGAGTTTCAGAGTTACCGACTTTGCCGATGCCGATCACATAACCTTTTGAATTGTCTCCAAAGTTAACCAGTCCTCCGTCTTTGTATATTATATCATTCAGCATATCTGGATTCCCAGTCATGTGTCTAGAACATCCACTATCGAGTATCCATTTGTCATTTTTGATCTCCACAGCTTGTTTGTTCTGGATTGATTCCTCAACTCCCATAAAGCATGATTCATGTACATCAAACAATCTTAGTAGACAACTTGTATTTGAATATTGATTATATGCAGACTCAAGAGACAATGATGATCTGAATATTTCTAAACATGCATTATGCATTAACAAATTTCTTAAATATAGCCATTTAAAAAAAACTTTTTCAAAAAATCAGATTATGAAACTTTTGAAAACCTTGCTCTGATACCAAATGTGAGGAATGCGGATTACAGATCTTAAGGCTAGGAATAACACTAGAGGGGGGGTGAATAGTGTTATTAAGAAATTACTAAATCTTTTTGAGTTTATGTTAATTTGTACACAGATGTATGTAATATTCAGACACGGATATAATCACAGAATCAAACACAGATGTAGAAATAAAGTAAATGCAGTAAAGGAAAGAACACATCGGATTTTATACTGGTTCGGGGTTACCCTACATCCAGTCCCGCACAACTAAGTACGGATTTCCTTTCAAAAGCAATTCAACAATTACAACCCTCGGTTTCAAGGCTACGAGGTACACTCTCTAGAATCACAATCCTCTGGGTAGAGATACTTGATTTCCGGGGCAACAAGTTCACCCAATTGATTTCCAAGGCTACAATCACACCTTTTCTCGCTTGATTGATTTCCAAGGCTACAATCACACCTTTTCTCGCTAGATAGATTACAAAGAAGCCTATAACTTTGAATAGCACTTGGATCTTGTTGAGATAGTGATAGAGAATCAAATCAGAGATAATCTAGTCAGATTCAATATTGATTTCGGCAGAGTGATGATAGAATTTTGAATAAGAAAATGTGGAAGAAGAAGAGAAGTGAAAAACCAAAAAATCTTGTTAAAAATTCGTTGAAACTAACCCCTATTTATAGAAGAACAACAGTCATGTCCATTCGTGAAAGGTTATGACGAATAGACACTTCTTTTGAAATTTAAATTTTGAACTCAACTGTCACCATGTCGACATGGTCACCATAGGCATGTCGACATCCCAAAGCAATTTTTGATAGTTTGATTTTCTTTGAAAATAGCCTTTATCTTATATTAAAACTATTTTAAACTTTATAAATATACTTGAATATAGATAAAATACATAGATAAATATAGAGAACACTATATATATAATTTTACTATAATTTTATATTTAAATCTAAGTATAAATATATTATATTAAAAGATAGTTTAAAATAGACGAAGTTTAAAAACAAGAATATTTAAGGCTAAAACATCTTTTTGAAAAATCATTTGAAAAGATAATTTTTAAGGCTAAAACAATTTTGAAAATCATTCCGAAGTTGTTTTGAAAAAACATTTTGAAGCAGTTTTGCAAGCTTCTTCCTGTAGAGTATCTCATCATGTCAGGACTCGAGAACTTGTACAAAACCAGGATGTTCGTGGGTTTGTAAGCCACTTGTCGTAGGTTTGTAAGCTACTTGTCGTGGGTTTGTAAGCCACTAAAAAGGTAGAAATGGTGTAACGACCCGCCATTTTGGACCATTCACATCCATTATAAGTGTATAGGTAGACACTCATGCCGATGTTGAATTGCTCAAAATAACGCGTTGTTAATTTAAATTTGGCAAAACTGAACATATACAGTAAATAAATAATCACAGATCACAGACACAGAGTAATAAGTGCAGCGGAAATAAAAGAGATAGTAGTTCATGAAGCTACTATATGAATATATAAAATACATCAGAGTTTACAACAGAAGAGTAATTCGATACATCAGAGTTAAACCAGATACAACGGAAGAGTAACAGATACAAATCAGAATACATCACTGGAATCATCGAATATCTGAAAGCTGGATAGATAGCTGGATCTCCAAGCGAAGCTCCAACTCCAAAGGTGAGTCTCGTAAGCTGAACTACTCAGTCTGACCCGAGCGTAAAGCAAAATACAAAACACTCGAGTCAGGATTAACATTCTTATATTAATAAATCCAACTCAAGTGAAATAGCAATTGAAATACAAGTAACTCAAAGGATGTTTGGAATAACCATCCTTTAAGGATCCGTCAAACTATCTACTAGGTAGTAATATACGCTAAGTAGATAATGTCTATCAGTAATAATAAGATATCAAAATAGCGTTAAGTCATGGCCCATTCCACCCTTAACACATTTTTATTCCCACAAGCATATACAAGACCGTAGTTTCCCCGAAACCGGAAGTCACCAGAGGGCAATCCATATACTCAAGGTACAAATCAAAATCGTAGTGGTCGCGCATAAATGGAATACAAGTATGACAAGGCACATGAGGCTATACCCAAGGTAGTGATACTACCGTTCGCCTGATCCGGGCTGGTGAGAACGCAACGCCGCAGCGCCCGCAACACCGTGAGACAACACTCCCAAAATCAAGGGTGCACCAATCGACAATAAGTATAAGTAGTTCGAAGAAGTGTGTCCACTTGAGGTATCAATCCTCCATTGGCCCGGCACAGCTCCTGTTTTAGTCATTTCAAATTTGACACAAGTGTCAAGGCTATCCATTATCGTTCACTTTCTTCAATCATCAACGTTCGCCAATCCAACCACTTCATTCTGGATCATCACTCCGCGTATAGTTATTAAAGTGGTTTTCGGTTTAGATAGAGAGTATATCCATAACCGAATTCCGGTCTCTTTAATAACTTCCGTAATTATTACACCGATTGGTCGTTTGTTTATTTCAAAAATCAAATCA
The DNA here is from genome assembly GCA_030737815.1 of Allium fistulosum. NCBI lineage: Eukaryota > Viridiplantae > Streptophyta > Magnoliopsida > Asparagales > Amaryllidaceae > Allium > Allium fistulosum. Next base: position 516,503,170 of record CM060903.1, on the reverse strand, counting down.
ATTTCAATTTCAAATAGAATTCGTAAACCAACACTTCATTTGTCTTTCCAAACCAATTTCCAATAATTTACGTTTCAAAACTTCCAAATTATCATTTCAAAATCTTATGATTCAATTTCAATCTTTATTTAAACAATTCAGATGTCAATTTAAATTCGTATATAAGATCCATTCCGAAATCATTTGATTTAATTTAACATTCAAATCAATTTAAATTCATTTATCGATTTCATTCAATATTCATTAAGTTACTTTATTATTCAAACCAATTTCCATTAAATTTCCAATTCATTAAATCAATTCTTAAGTTCAACTTCATTAAATCAAAATTTACAATTTTGAATTAAACTAAATTCGTCAAATCAATTCTTTCAATTACAAGTCTTACATTAATTCCAAAATATCACATTTTCATTTCTGGTTAAAGAAATTCAATTTCACTTATTTAAATACTTAAATAATTTTCCAAAACTTAATTAATAAAGAAAACTCAATTTCAATTATTTACAAAGTAAATTCTCTTATTCAAAAGTTCAATTTTCTTATTAAAGAATTCAATTCAATTTAATCATTAAATAATTCAATCTTATTTAATTATTAAATAATTCAAAACTTAATTATCAAATAATTTCAAAGTTTAATAATTTCAAACTTAATTATAATTTTAACTTAATTATTAAATCATTTCAAAGTTTAATTCAATCATTTCTCCAATTAAACATCGTTCTTTCATCAATTTCATTTTTAATATTCTGTTTCAGATTTTTAAATATTAACATTTTCTTTCATTAAAAATTTAATTTCCAACTTCATTTTGAAACCATATTATTTATTCAAATAAAATCTTCATTTTATTTTTAAATCAAATTATTGACCAATCGGGTTTTTATTTAATTTCCTATATCTAAGGTCAAAGTTTAATTTGGGTATTTATCATTTCAACCCGATTCCAATTCAATTCAAAATCAAAACATTCAAAGGGAACTTGCAGTGTGATAACTGGGATGGTGTCAAAGTAAATAAACAAGCAATAACAACAATCAATATCAATCCAATAATCAATTCAAATAATCCCGAAATAACCGTATTAATTCGCATTGTTATTTGTACGAATTAATATGATTATTTCTAGAGTCTACACTATCATTTCATGTAGATTAAAGATTATTACATTACGGTTTTCACTTGTCATTCAATTTACAATTTCATACATCATCAATTTAACAACATACATTCAGTGGTTCAAAGTGTAATTAAACAAATCCTACGTGTCAATAAATTTAACAGTCTAAAGGGGTCATATTATACAAATGTCATTTAATCAAATTTAACATTTAATTATCCTATATCAAGTTCATACTATTTATCATTTTAACAATAACAATTTAGCGTCCAATATAAACATCAACAATCAATCAATTTCAGCCAAACTGTATTATCATTGCATAAATAATTAACAGATAAAGGTGTCAGATGTCACAGGTGAACTGATACAGGCAATAGCATATATAACAGTGTAGTTAACTAATAGCAGCATATTTCAATTGTCGTTTCAATTGAAATCAAATTTAATAAATAAAAGAACGTTAATCGTGAGTGAGTGCTCACCTTTCGAGGCTGGAGAAAATAGACAATGAATTGAGCTACGGATCCAAGCACGAATTCCAAATCAAAGCTAGATTGGCACGAATTCGACGAATAGAGCTGATAACAGAAACCGATGAGAACAAATCAAATTTTGTTTGGTAAAATTTAAACGAGATGTCTATTATAACATAATTTTCCTTAAACCGAAAAAATTAAATTTTTAAAACACATAAATTTTTAAATCAATCCTAAATTTTAAACATTTACACATTATATCTTTAAATCGATGTTTTATATATATATACTTGTTAAAAATCACGATATTAATATATACCATATTCAAACCTATACAAACAGCACACCTATATAACTAATAGATAGACAGATACCTATAACTTATAAATGTTACAAATATAACCCAAAATAGTATGCCTAAATTAATATATATAAATCTCGTATTATATAACATATTATAATTACATTGATATAAACATCATTTATACACGTGCAATAATATCCAGTACTTTCCAGTACCAACTCACGCATGAAATATATATAACAACAAACATTACAAATCATAAAATGTACAGACTAACTCGTCATATAACATACATATACACTAACTTATTAAATTATATATACTTATATATGACCTGACAGACCATTACTTATGTAAACTAATATAATAACTGACATAACATCATGTACTCAAGTTACATATTATAAACTTTAAAACAAAATTTCGCATATATATAACACATAATATATATTACTGCAACTTTATATATATTAAAACAACCCATATAAAGCTAGCATGTCATATGTATTTGCCAACAGATTATAGGCATAAAATCTAACAGTAAAACACAATACACTACTTTATATTAACCATTATTAATATATACCTCATATTAAAGAAGGGCTGAGATTGTGAGGCACAGCAACGGCAAATATATGTAAGGAGGAGAAGAGGACTCGTTTGGAGACCGGAAGCAGGAGGCACGGTAAGAGGTCATTCGGCAAGGCCTGTCTCGGGTTGCGAGTGTGTGGAGAATGAAGGTCAGGGTGTACTGCTGAAGGGTGATGCGGGCTGGTGTAGTTGTAGTGGGAAAACAAGGCTGTGATGGGGTAGGTGCGAGAGGAGGCTGCACACGTGAGTTGGCTTCGGGCGCGCGTGCTAGCGCCAGGCCAGAGGGGTGGCGGGTGCGTGGACTGCCATGGGTAGATGGGGCTTGGCGTGAGGCTAATTGCCGAGGGGAGACGTGCGTGGTTATTGAGTTGGATGGAGGCTGCAAGGTCGTAGAGGTGTGGTCAGTGATGGGGAGTCGGGTTCAGCACTATGATTGGCGGATGAGGAAGAAATAGGTGATGGCAGGGCGGATCTCGGCAGGCAAACAGGCCGGAGGAGGTTGAACGATGGGCGGATGGTCATGGAATAACGGACTGTGCTTGAGGGTGCACGGCGTGTCAGCAGGGAGGAGAAGTCCGAGAGTCACAGGCGGTGGATGGGATTTTGACGTGGGAAAGGGTTGGCTGTCGGCTGGTGATGGTCTTCAGGTGTTTGTGCTTTGCATGGAGGAGGGTGGAGGGTCGGTGGTTGAACGAGAGGGTGGCAATGGGTTGTATGGTGGAGAAGTAAGTCGAGTGGAGAGGAGGAAGAGTTAGCGACTTCTCAAGCAATTAAGAAAAAGCAATCAGCAGTTTCACAAGCAAAATATGAACATAGTGTGTATATATATATATTTATATTATAAGCACAAAGAAATGAAAAGAAAAAGGGAGGAGGAGATGCGTGCAAATTGGCTGTGGTGGTTTCTAACAAGGTGATGGCTCAGCTTTGAAAAGGAAGGGGAGAAAATGAATGGGCAGAAGCAAAATGAGCTGGATTCCATAATAGCATGCAACGTTAAGTAATTAAAAGCCTTAAATGTACACTTCTTTTAAGAACCGATAAAAGAAAGTGAACAGTCGAAATATACATCAACAATGTAAAAGTGGAAAGGTCATATGTTGATTTCGAGAATAGTAAAGGAAATGGCCTTTGGATTTCCCAGTGTATAAACGAACAAACCAAGGAATTCAGAAAGTTCAAAGCTGTACCGATACGGTAGGCGTTACGCAAAGTGCAACGTGCAACGGAACTCCGAATTTGACAATCGAATATACCGTAGAGATCGGCACGACGAGACGATCAAAACGGTATATAGAAATCAGTGGTACGATCATCCGATAAAAATCGATATCGGTACCAGAATACTGCTATTTTGTAGAAAATAAGAACGACGGAGCAATAGATGTTCAAATTTGGAAAAATGACAAACTGATATCTTGCTCAGAAGATGGTTTAGAATTTTTCTATGTAAAAATATTTTGGTTTCGGAAACATTTTATTTTCACTGCTTTTTAACTGATTAAATTGAAGTGAATTTACGCGCGAAATAAACTTTCGTATTTTCGGACGAAAATTTACCAGTTGCTATGTTAAACTGGGCGTATTTCAAATATCAAATTTTTATTTCAAAATTTTATCGTTTAAAATTTCACAAAATTTCAGTTAATTGCGTTATTAAAACGGTTGAAATTTACGGGTCGTTACAAATGGGTTCCATCCCAAAAGAAAAATAGAGTGAAGATTTCAGTGCTATTGTGAAGTTTTAACATAATTCTAGACTCAATACTTATCTTGAACTCTTGATAATCTTGATATTCTTGATATCTTGAATCTCTATACTATATAGTCTTCATTCTTGGTACCTACATGGTTAAATCCTACATATACATGTATATCTAAACTATAATGTTAGTATTTATATTTTATAATCTTATTCTAAGGTTGTTGTCATCAAAACCATCATCTCATGGACTAACAGTTATATGGTACGTATAAACTTGTTTTTCTATTCTAGGACAAAAGATAAGGAAATCCGTCTACTTAAATGGTTAGGAGGTGATCTCCGCTCTTATGTATTGTCTGATTATTTTCAACAAAACTAGAGTTGAGTTTACCAAAAATCCATCGATTGGTTTTGGAGCACCTGGTAAGCGGGGGAGTGTACTTATATGAGATGACTTGAAACTGTAACCACTCCAAAACTATATGTGTTCTATGCTTTGGAAGAGGTTCATTCTATATGAAGATTCAAGATCTGTTTGAGATGCTCGATCACATGTGGTTGTTCGTGATCTATTCAGGGGAATCAATGTGTTATTCCAAGATCTATTGAAATATGGAAATCCACATGTGATTCCAAGATCTGTTGAGCTATGAGAATCCATGTATGGTTCCGAGATCTGTTTGAGTTAGAGCTCGTGTCGAAGATCTGTTTGAGTGGTGACATGTGTGCTGGAATTCCAGACGTAGCCTTACCAGTGGATATGGCTAAAACCAAAGATAGGATGCATTGCCATAGGGTTAGAAACCTATGAGGATGCATGCGACTCCATCTTAGAGTTACTTACAGATATGCATGCGGGAGTGATGCACTCGGCTAGTTTGGCCAGTTATATATTTCCTATGGTACATTCATTGGAGATGTATGTTGCTTCAGAAGGATATCTCTGATCCTTGTGTAATAGATCGGAGTCGGCTTTGATCCGAGGAGATCTACGTGGAAATCCTACACAAATATAGAACGTGCCTTAGCGGTTGTGATTGTATATCTATTATTGTTATGATGTACTCACATGCATCATAGCTACGTGATTATTTATATTTCACTACTTAGACATTATTATATTATCACTGGATTTTATAATAGAAATGGTTTGGTTATCGTAAGGTAAAAGCCCATCCATGATTATTGACGGTGTGGTCTTACGAGATACCTTTACGTTTGAAGGGTTTTATAAATATAGAAATCCATATGATTTAATTTTCTCATGCTAGTTTACCAGACTGATCCGGTTGCTATTTTCTTAATGCTCGGGTCAGCTTGAGTATGTTTCTAGATTTAGCTGTGGTTCATGGAGCCCTTGCAAAGGAGCTGGATGATTTCCTACCATATTTTATTTTCCACTGCATTACTTGCCTTGTATCTAGCAGCATTTGTAAGGAAAGACTATTATAACTGTCCAGGCTGATGATAGGTTAGTTTATTCTAATTGATGTATGCATATCAAAGTTTCTTTTTGGTAAAGACCTTTTAAGATATTATATATTATCGTTCTACATGTGAGATTTTGATATTATGTTCTTCTTTCTTTTTCTTTTTCTTTCACCCTAACATTTTGTCTTTCCAGCACTTGGATGCTCGACACGTGAATACCGTGGATGTATTAGTATTGGCATTCGAGAGTCGAAAAGGCAGGTCGGTACAATTTATATCATTAAATTTTATTTAATTATTATGCCTATGCAAGATTTTTTGAGTTGTAGGCTTAGGAAGAACATTTTCAATTGTAATCTCGCTTACATATTCTGTAAGTTAGATAAGTGAAATAGGAATTGTATTTACACCATAATCTAGAAATTTGGAAATCATTCCCTAATTTTGTTAAAGTATAATTTTAATAAGATTGCTAGATTTATTCCAGATTTATGATAATTGAGTTGTAAATTGTTAGCATAGAGTTAGATTGCCCAAATTTGAATTGGAACATAAATTTCTATATTTTAATTTACAGGAAAATAGGCACGAGGAAGAAGTTGCAAAAAAATTTAGTCTCGGGGACAACAAGTTTGCTTTTTAGTCTGAAGGACACATTTTAGTGTAAACAAAAAATGATAGTTACAACTATCATTCTGTGATTTAAACTAGAAAGTGTCCTTCAGTCTAAAAAGAAAACTTTTGTCCCTAAAACTAAATTTTTCTTCAACTTTTTCCTTGAGCCTAAAAACCCCTTTAATTTATTAGGAGCATTCTGGGGACAAGCTAGTTGTATCTATTTTCGTGTAATTTCCATAAGTTATCTAGGAGGTTAGTTATAATTAGGACGACTAGTTATTAGTAGCATAGTAAATCATAGGACTAGAAGGTTGAAGTAGAAAAGAGATAGTAACTTCAAAACTAGCAGGGCAATAAATTTGTAGTTAATAGGGAGTTACATGAATTAAATGGGGACATATATACATTTAATGAGACTGATTAAGAAGTTTAATACGACATTTATGGGGAAAGGAAATAGGCATAAAAGTTTGAATTAGAACGAATAGATAAATGTCATTAGTGATCGTCCAATTTGAATAATAATGGCTCTTTATTACGGACAATTGATATTTATGTGACGAAAGAGGGAAATAGAGAATATTCACAATAAACGTATAAGATAGGAACTAAATGCTAGGAGATAGTATAAATTTCATTATAGGAAATTATATAGCCTTAATAATACATTATGGACGTGCGTGAATTAGTTGGTCTAGCCAAACATTTAGGCCTTGGATGATCGGTTTATTTTAGTAAGGGTGGGATATGAGACAGTAGAGTTCCATAACAGAAGTTTGCCCTTCACTTAGAGGCTACCAGCAGTTGTGTATATTTACTGTTGATTTGGGACATCTATAACCATAGGACTCATGGGGAAGGGATATGCAGTTGCGTATAGGTGTGTGGGAAAATATACCATGGGTTCGCCTCAGATTTGAAGTATTAAATGGATTAGTACCTTTAGGGATGTCAAGAGGTTTACTTCAGGGTGAAAGGTATTAAATGGTCATTGGGTCTAATGTACCTCTTGTCTATATAAGAAGTCTTACATAACCTATGATGGTACCTAAAAGGGAAATGAGGTCTGCTTCATTTCTAACAAGAGGTATTAAGTAACTAGGATGGGTATCTTTCCTAAACTTACATTAGGATAGTCTTAAAGGGATTTCGGCTGTGGAAGGTCGGCGGGCCATGTCAGTACTGCTGTTGTATCAATATTTAGTAGTAGGGCTGGCATATAGCCTATGACCGCTAGCGGTCCCGAGCAGTCGTTAGAAAAGACTAGGGTTATGCCCTGATGGATTTTGCTTCCTACTAATGTAGAAACCGCGCAAAGACCTCATTATTTAATTAGTTGTTTGTTTGTCGAAGATGAGCTAGCTAACCCTTAGATAAGTATTTGAGATGCGTTTGTAATATAGTAACTGAATTATAAAGCCTATTTAAGAGTCATTGGTCTCTGTAGCTAGAATCGATTGACTACCGATTACGTTATGGAGGGCCTCCTTTGGGGTTGAGGTATTAATTGGTCGATGGGACTGCCTCATCCCTATTTAAGAAGTATTAAGTGGTTGGGATTTTCTTTTGGGTAGTGAAATGTTTAGATATACATATGTATGAAGGAAAATATATGTAGTTATACCTCAAAGAAGGTTAGACATATCGTATGCGTAGATGTTACACGAAATAGCCATGAATAATGGACATGGCACTTAAATAGAAATCAATCGACATAAATTAGTGTTATGGATAAAGTGTGTAATTTTCCAATCATCAAAACATTGTTATGACCCCCTCCTCATTACAATCCACATGATATATTTAGAGGGACATGCTACTAGTGCAAGATGGGAACTGCAGATGGTGAAGTCTTCTCATTCGTGCTCGATGCTGGCAAGGCAATTAGATACTAAAGGAATAATATTGATTCCAAGGTAGTAGCCATGGTCAACATATATGTTCTATTATATTTTTCTATTCCACTGTGAGTTTATGTGGATAGCTCTTTGATATACTTATGCTTATTACAGGTTATCAAAACCAACGATCTGTATTAATGGACTTAGGTTACGATTTAGTCAAAATTCGGACCCATTAAGGTGCGGGTTGTTACAGACTTAGAGGTGTGAAGTCAGTCAGTGATTAATTTAAAAAATTCAAATATTAAAGTTCACATGTCACCTTAGCTAGTGGTATGATAGTTTAGCCGAATTCATCACTTACAGATCTTTTCGGTCAAATTCAATTTCCTATTTTGTTAAGCAGTACCTTCAGTAATGATTTTTTGCATGCATTCACTTCATCAACACTATATCACTTTAGGATTTATGGAATTGGTTTTGGTAAAAATTCCGATATCATCCTAATTCAACTTAGTTAGTCTTAGTACACCATTAATTATCAATAGTACTACTTTGGCCAGAGATTTTGACTTTTAAGCTAATCGTGACACTAACCTCATATAACTATGGAGGTGAATTATCTATTGAATTGTAGTTCACTTTCAATGTTTCAACTTAGACCCAACTATAGTTGCTCGATGGATCGCTATATCATGATTTAATTATAATCAAAGTGGATTATTCACGTTGAAGTTCACAATATTATCAAGTCGACGGAACTCTCATCATACTGAGATTTCTTGTTTAACCTAGTTGTCATCCAGCAACATGAAACTCTTGGACGAGTCATTCCATAGTTATCCAATAACTATACATAAGTATCCCTTTGATATCTCCAACGGGCATAAGTAGTACGCTGCCTAACATTTGGAGAGCTTAACACGCTCTGATCCCAACGGAAAAATTAATATCCTTTTCTTATAACATTTTGATTTGATATATTTTGAAAAAAATGCCATTTTATTTTGCAATTATTACTCATAATTGCAACTATTTTCAACTACAATCACATAACATTTTATTTAAGGATTTTCTTATTATATATATTTTAAATTAGTTACTTAATTAATAATATCATAATATAACAAAGTATATAAAAGTAAACAAACACAATTATTACGAAAAAAACTGCCTACAGGTTTAGACATATGTAACAAATTGCATAAGTGCCCCTAGGGCATACCACTAACTCTTAGAAAGCGTTTGTCTTGGATTGCTGACATGGACTGCCTATAGGGCTAAAATTTGGACACATGGCATCATTTAGTTACTTTTAAATGATGCGGATCAATGATGTGTCACTTTTATATACGTTGAGATGCCTTGGTCTTGCTTATGCTTTGTATTAGCTATATGTTGTCTATGCTATTCTTCTAGTCACATTCAGTGGAGATAGCTTTGGCCTCCTATACTGTTTAAGGTTTTCTATGCCTGTACGTTCCATTATGACTGTCTGTAGCCTTTGCCTTTTTAATGGAGACACTCATAGGGTCTCTGCATACGAACTAAAGGCTTTATGTAGCCTCAACATTTGAGTAGGAGAAATGTCCATTGATGCTTTTATCTTTTGTTTAGAGCCAGCCCGGTGGCTTATGTTTTTGTTTAACCCCGTATCATGATTTTAGAGTGCCCTGATCTATATTATAGTAGGCACATTTTATGATGAGTCCGTCCTTGGTTTTTATTATATTTTGGGCCTGTTCTAAGGTCATAGCATTTTGGTCCATTTAGCGGGCCAATTGGGGCTCAGCATTTAGCCTTTTATAAGGGGCATCTAGCCCTTTAAACTTGTCTATACTTTGGCATGAATGCTAAGCCTTTGGACTTTGTTTACCTGTGGGAGCATGTTTAGCATTCAGATTAATCTAACAAAGGGAGCTATGTGAGGCTATACACAAAGCATTCATTGATATTTATTACTTATGGAAGGTCAAGTACAGAGTAAGGAATTAGGCTTTGGCCAAAGGGTTGAGATTCTTGACATTTGTATGTAAATAATGCCTAAGGATTCTCCTTTCAGATCTCGGCTTATGTATCCAAAAGTAGAATATAGCTAAGTAAAAAATATGGTATAACATATGTGTTACCCCGCCTTTTGGACAAAGCCGAGATATCCACAAACTGGCTAAAAAAGGATGGATATCAAGACTGGAGATCGATGGGAAACGAGGCTGCGATCGATATCGTCAAAATTGGACCAAGTTGCAATCAAGGTGGGATAGATAGGGAATGATAAACAAAGCTAGGTGAGGCTACATTTCAAATTTCAGGTCAATCGGAGTTTGTATGCTCAAGTTATGGATGGATCAATATTCATGGGAAATCAGTTCGTATCGATATGGTTCATATCGATCAACATGGGTTTGGCTATCTACTTCGGATTGACACTTTTGTATCGATCAGTATGGATATGGATTGTTGTCAGGATGGATATGGGTGTGGACTAATGCGTGCGCTTGGCATCTGGTTTGGATCGGTTAGTCTTCGTCTCGATCGAAGCATGGGATCGATCGAGGATCATGGTACTGGATCGATACGAAGGCTGCGGTGCTAGATGGATACGAAGAACATGGCATTGGATCGATACGAAAGAAGCAAGACTTGGATGGATGCAGACTTGATGGATATGGGTTCATACCGATACTTACATATCGTTCGATGAAGGATGCAGAACTTGTTGGCACATTTCGTACCGATCGGGGCTGGATCGATACGAAGGAAGGGGTAACCGATGGATACGAAAGCTTACATTTCCAGAGCGCGTGGATCGATATGAAAGGATGGGCATGAGGTAACGGAGTGTGATGGATACGAAGCACTGAGGCTTACGAAGGCTCCGTGCTTCGCATCGATGGATACTAAGGAAGCGGTTGAGATGGAGCGAAGAATATGGATCAGAGCGCGTGAAGTTCGGATCGATGCGAAGGTTAAGGCTATGGATATGGGGACCGATGGATACTTGGATGATGGATATGAAGGCGATCGATGTCAATTGATCGATACGAAGAGGTATCAATACGAACTGGTATTGATCCGAGCTCAGTAGCATACTAAAAAACTAGACTTGCATCGATCATAACTCAACTTCTACAAGTCCAAATGCTATGAAATTTTCACAGGAGCTTGTGTACTACCTGAAGAATGCACCAGATCGATCTCGGCCCAAAATGATCATTTCTTGATCGATACGAATTGGATATGTATCGAGTCATAATGACCAGGGATCGATCACGTGGGCCCACCCACGTGAGAGAAGAAGTCTTCCGACTTGGAGGCGGATATTTTCGGATCTACACCTATAAATAGCAGTCCTAGGCCTTCAGAAGAGGGATCTTTTTTGGTTCTTCTACGCCATTACTCTGCTGAATTCCATTGTAACTCGATTATTATCAACCATACTCTTGTAACCAGCGAGTGACAATCAATAAAATAGTAACTCTTCAAAGTGGACGTAGGCTGGAGATAGCCGAAACACTATAAATCGTGTGTTTATACCGCTTTCCTTTTAATTTTCTGAGCGTTCTTCATATTTTATTCTCTATAAACTTGCTATTTGTGATCTGTAATTGTGAACGGGTGCTTTCGTCGGCAATTGGGTGTTTGTGACCAATTTTGGCGCAAAAAATATGTATTATACTGAAACTATGTTTTGTATATTAAAACAATTTTTGAAACTGTCTTTTTTGGAAATTGCCTACAGAGTTAAACATATATAACAAATTACATAATTGTCCCTAGGGCATACCACTAACTCTTATAAAGCGTTTGCCTTGGATTGCTAACATGAGCCGTTTATAGGGCTGAGATTTGGATACATGGCATCATTTAGCTACTTGTAAATGATGCGGATCAATGAATGTCACTTTACATACATTGAGGTGCATTGGCCTTGCTTATGCTTTGTATTAGCTATAGATTGTCTAAGCCGTTGTATTAGATTTGGTCTTCTATACTATATAAGGTTTCCATGCCTTTACATTCGGTTACGGGTGTCTGTAGCCTTTGCCTTTTTAGTGGAGACACTCATGGGGTCTTTGCATATGAACTAGAGGCTTTATGTAGCCTCGACATTTGAGTAGGAGAAATTTCCATTGATGCTTTTATTTTTCGATTTAGAGCCAGCCTGGTGGCTTATGTTTTCATTTAACCCCATATCATGATTTTGGAGTGCCCTGGTCTATATTATAGTACGCGGTTTTTAAGATGAGTGACACCTTCGGTCCTTTGTTTTTATTATACTTTAGGCCTGTTCTAGGGTCATAACATTTTGGACCATTTAGCTGGCCATTTGGGGCTTACGGTTTAGCCGTTTATAAGGGGTATCTAGCCCTCTAACCTTGCCTATACTTTGGCATGAATGCTAAGCATTTGGACTATGTTTACTGATGGGAGTGTGCTTAGTGTTCAGTGGAGTTATGTGAGGGTATACACAAAGCACTCATTGATATTTATTACTTATGGAAGGTCAAGTACAGAGTAAGGCTTCAGGCTTTGGCCAAAGGGTTAAGATTCTTGACATTTGTGTGTAGATAATGCCTAAGGATTCTCCCTTCGGATCGACTCATGTATCCAAAAGTAGAATATAGCTAAGTAAAAATTATGGTATAACATATGTATAATATTGAAACTATATTTTGTATATTAAAACAATTTTGGAAATTGTCTTTTTCCAAAAGCCAAAATCAATCTTTTGGAAAATATATATAAGTAGAACTTTACCTTGATGATATAGCCTTTGTTCATCATACTGAATCTCTAACGCTTCCTTCCTAAGACCCTTCTTCGATGCTAGGAGAGGGGTTATAAATTCCTTCTAAGCTAATTCAACAATTGAGGTAATGGCGAAGTTTCTCTTGTCTATACTGTACTATGATTACTGAGTTTGGTTTCAAGAGTGCACAAGCTTCCATGAGTACTTTGTGAAATGAACAGTCGTGATTTTTGTTGTTTTTCTCTATTCGTACAGCTCTCCACTTCCTTCCTTCTCCTCCAAACCCTTGATATTGATGTCCCTCAGATTTGTGCCTTTTCCTATCTGGTGACCATAATCTCCCCTCCTACAGCCGTCGCCAGCCCCTTCAACTCTAATTCTTCTCTCGAACGACAGCCAACCACCTCCTGATTTGTAGTTGACCTCATCCATCGTTTACTCATGGTAGGAAAGCGCCCTCTCCATTGGCTAGCCATCTTGCTAATTTGAACCCTTCAATGATTTCATCTCTAAAGTCATCATTCCATCTATGCTTCCCTCTCGGTTTATGCTACCGGGCCGATTATAAACATGTTCCAAGCAGCTAATCTGGTAAGTTTCTCACGCTATTTTTTCCCTGCTTCTTTGTAAAATAGTAAAGCCTTATATATCCAGTTTCCCATTTAAGGCACCCCTGCATTGTTCAAATCAACAAACATTTTTTGTTTGCTATGAAAATTTGGAGGCATTTTCTTCGTTAGGTTGAATTTATCAAGTATTCTTTTGCAGTTGCTTAGCCGATTAAATTTTTTCAAACAATTATAATGCTTGGTAAGTGGGTTATAAGATCGTATGTATGTGTAATCATTATGGGTTTCAGTGTATATTGAAGTTATTGTTGCCTTTAGAACATGATAAGTAATGCTCTTATAGTTTTTTTTAAATAATTCAAAAGTAGATATTGAGTGCAGCAAGTTGAGAATCGAATTTGTTTCTTGCATTCAAGCGATCAACTCCTGTTTGATTTTTTATTTCATGGTATGGCTTCTTTTCTTTATTTATTCTTTATTTTTTAAGCTTATTCCTCAATATTGAAATGCAGTCCGTTGAAATTAAATTTAATTTTTGAGTATGTTGATTTTGGATATTGACATACTAGCAAACAACATATGAATAACAATAGTCACCGTCATTTCATTTTGGGTCACTTCTACTTCATGTTTATCATTTTATGGTTACTTTTAGGGCATTTTGGTTGATTTAATTTGTATGAAAACTACTTGAAACTAATCATAAAAGAAAATATGCGCTGATAATAATGTATGAATTAATTTCGTAAGATCTCATGGCAAACAAGTTGAAACCCAGTTCTTTGTCAATACTTATCATGTATTATGTATATCAAGAGTATCATATACTGATTGTTCGTGTCTATGTTATAAAAGCATTTAAAAAACAAGGTTACACAACCAAATATATGTCATGTTAACTGCTTATGTCCAAAATGTATATCTAAGTCACAATATGCCAAATGTTGTGAGAATTTACTAAGCTTGCCACTGTTATTACATGGATGACAGAGCTTACAAAGATTATTATTTTTAAACTATTTATGTTCTATTTTTCCCACGGTACTCGATACCTTTTGTGGTCAAACTAAAACTGCTAGGTAAATGGTATTTCATTGGATTACCGAATGTCTTCTTTCATCATATTGGACATGAATTGCTTGCCACTAACATGTCTCATAACCATGTTCTATGGAATTTTTTTTTCTTGCACATGGTTATTCAAAGTTTGGGTGCTGATATTTTGGAGGTTAAATGATTTTCTTATTAACACAAGTACCTAATGAATTGGCTATGTTATTTTATTTTTTTAAACTTAGTAACCACATAATTTAATTTTGATTTTCTAACTTAAGCAAAGTTATATTTGAGAGTTTCATATAATATTTTTGATAATTTGGTGTAATTAATTTTTTTATGTAAGTGAATAGAAAACAACCGTCCACATTCCTCTTATGTGACCGATTCCATGATTGAAGATATTCAAATTATTTTCACATACATTCATTATTTATGTTTAACAACATAAAAATTATGTCTCTCATCTCCGATCCATTTTGGCCATATGTTTATATGCTTTTTCTTTTTTACGTCTTTACAAAATAGGAAAACTATTGGTGTATATGGTCATTTGAATATTCAATTTTGTAAGTTGACGTTCATCAATGGAATAGTGAAGCATATTTGGCCATTTGAGTTGGTTAAATATATTCAAACAATTACAAAATAACACAATTGTTTGAATAAACTGAACCAATTCATCAACAGAATAAGTGAAGCATATATTTTCATTTAAGTTAGTGTGTTGTAGGAACAAAGTTTTTTAACACTGCAACCTCATTATAAACTTTAATACAACAGTACAAGAATTATTTACCTCAGCTGATTAATGGTAAATTATTGAATAAGCATGACACTTTTAACTTTGAATGAATTATTTTTCTTAGAATAATTAACTGAATTATTTTTATATGATTGTGAATAATTAAAGTGACAAGGAATAATTTTGGGAATTAAATGAAAAGAAAACAATAATCATTTTCCGTATGATTTTTCCTATTTAAAACAACCATATATATTGTGAGTAAACTGTTCTAGTTTACTCTTTTACAACTATAATTTGAAATGAGGATCCAGTTGTTAATACTTCAAAAGACCATAAATCCCAGTTTACTATTGCACAGATAGTGTGACCCTTTACATATATAACTAATTATATGTCAACCAATATTATTTACTAAGAATTTAGATACATGATGTCCTGCATATTCATTTGCTGGTGAACAAAGAGGTGTTTACTATTCTTTTGATCACTCTTCCATTTTTTATGCACCATAATATAAGTTCCATTTTTTGACTACAACCTATTGAGTTTGGTGCGCATCTTCATGCCTTTAGTTCCTTGGATTGGGTTATTCTGTTATGGTCTTATCAATGAAAAATATGAATTAGATTTTGATGTGGTGATGAAATAAGATATTACATGAAACCCTGTAGCTTATTTGAAAAACATTTCAATCTGAAATCAAAGTCTGAATTCTCATGGCATAACTATTAAATTTAATCATTTTTCAAAAATATTTAATAGTGCATGGATTATGGTATGTGAAATTAAATCTTCAAAATTTGGACATGGATCCAACTAATATCCTTTACTTCATTAGTCTTCACTTCTATATGCCTTATTATATCACCTTTTTGCATTCATTTTCCCATTATAGATTATTTTTGTGATTTTTATATTTTTATTGAAAAAACAATATATATAAGATGCACTTACCCTCACTAAGGACATCGGTTGCATATCTTTAAGAATTTCTCAATGTATGATAACATCATAGTTTTATCCTCACAAGGTGCAAGTGGCTCCCTCTATTGCCCTTACCCTCAATTGCCTGGGTTAACATCGCAATTTCAACCACCTTATAATTAATGGCTACAAGTGGCTCCGAAAATGTATAATAACAATATAGAAATGATATGTTATCATTTTAAATGTCAAACATTTATAACTAAATGTTATTTATTTATTGCATTTTACTATCTATTTACACTGTTATATGTACAAATCTAACAATAACTTAAATTTTTTACATGTCTACCATATCTATCTACTATTGCATAGTCATAAAATTTTCATTTAACATCATGTAAGTATCATTAACTCTATTTTTAATGCCCACGAAGGCACAAACTTTATGTTTAATAGGAGGAAGCTCAATCGTTCCAGGTGTAACCTATAAAAAGCAAATGGTAGAAGCTATTCCTTCTGCAAGGAACAAAGTTTAAAGAGAAGTTGAATGTGTTTTATCCATGTGTTCAGTAAAGCTATAGTAGGTTATGTATAGTTTATAAGATTTTAATATTTTATAATTAAAGACTGTCCACTATCATAAAATAATTAAAGATTGCAAAGAGCGAAAAACTTTTAGTTTCTTGGATAGGATCTAAACTCTTAAAAACAAACAATGAAATAATTTTGTATGTGTTGTATATTTTGGAGAGGTTGCTCATGAAATCTGACCAAATTTTTAGCATTTTAACCAAATTTTTAATCACTCTTACTTCTTTTGATTGGCATTTCTTACGCATCATAAAGTTCAAACATATTCAATGAATGTAATCATTTTGGTAACTTTCATGTTAAGCCGTAACTGGTGTCATAAATATCAGTGTATCCTTTAACAAAGCCAAAGTTTTCCCTATAATTTGGAAACGTCAAATTTCTACCAATGTGTGGAATTGATGTATCTATACTATTATATTATTATTGAGTTTGGTTTCAAGTTTATAGAAGCCCCTTTAGCTTTTTGGTGAAATGGAATGTCGCCTTTCCTATTTCTTTCTTTGCCGACCTTTCTCTCTCCTTCACCCCCTTTCCCGTTGGAAAAAAAGGCCGCCCCTCTCCTGAATACTTATTTCCGTCTTATTCCACTATGCCTCTTTTCCCGTTTACTGTCTTTCCACTTCGCCGCGTTTGTCCGCCCTTCCTGGCGCCTTCTCCTGCCAAATTGGCTTCCCTCTATCGTCGTGATTTCCAACGGCTTTGCCCCCGTTATCACCCTCCTCAAACCCTAGAGGTAATTGGCCCATTTTCCCCTTCACTTCTTAACCAATAAAACAAGGTACCAATAAAGTTATGTAATTAGCTGAATCTTCTTCAATTACTTATGTAGATATCCAAAGATTTGATTGTTTAGTGTGGTCCGAGCAGTGATTGTCAATACTCAATACTCCAATCACTAAGGTCGTTTATTCTGATAACCAAATTAGTTTGGTGAAGATGGTTCTATTGAATTATTTGCATTTGTAGGTTGGGTTTAGTGGAACTGGAGACGATTCATCTTATTACTTTGATTGAACTCAAAATTAGCGGATTATTTATCAACTTAAGTATGCCTTTTTAAGTTCATATGGCTTTAAACTTCTCTATGTAGGTTAGTTGTAAAACAACTCTGCCTACAACTGTTATATGAACTACCAGTTATGATTCTTTGGTGGAAACATAGTTTATCATTTGCAATGAATAATTTCCAATTATATATGTTTCGTTTATAAGAAATAGAAAACCAAATATATTTGTTTCATTTAATTATTTTGTTGCATAAATAATATTGAGGCAACGATACAGAATACAGAATTTGTCCAGTGCTTGATAATGAAGCATAATGCAACTTGCAATTTTTTCAGTTAAGTATTTCGAACAAATATATAGCTGCTATTTATATTGGATCTTCTTACACAATTCGTACATTAACGCCTCTTTATCATCATGCCGTAATTAGATTTGGATATCAGTATATTGTACTATCTTACTTACCTTAAGCTTTCCTTCTACTGTGAAACATGTTAATTATTGGTTAACATATAACCCCTAACAAATGAGCTTCATTTTCCCCTTCAATAACCATCAATAATTCAGTATTGACAACTTACTAATAATTCTACACATGAAAATCATGAGTTATTTCATTATCTATTTGTTAAAATTATACCAAGTAAACTCATTTAACATTCTCTTTTGTCATCTTTTTTCGTCTATTATTGATGAAGCTGGAACCTGTATGACGCGTTCTATACTAGCATATATGAAATAATACACAATTTAAGAAAGAACCAATAATGCTTATGCAATTCACTTCTCTTTCAACTGCGTAAATCTATTTTATACTTTGGTTCAACTATTGAGTTTATTGAGTGGAAGTTTCTTAAATCTTAGTACTAACTAGGTGCTAACTGAGAAAATATATATTATTTTTACATTTTTATGACGGTAGAGTGTCTAGACCGACAAATTTTTACTCAATCTATCTCTGAGTTTGCAATACATTTGATGTTATGTTACTACGTACTACATATTGACAGTGGAATTAGAATTACTTTTGGAACATCCTTACTACTATTTTGTAAAGAAAACCATGTGAGGTAAATTGCATTTTACATTCTTTGGTTTAAACTGAATCATTACTGTGCAAAAATATGAAACTGAAAATATGTTAACAAGGCGCAACTATTGGTAGTTTGCTCGGGTGATAAGTATGTGTCTAATAGAAATTGCTAGACTATTTTGTTCTCCATGGTATTTTCGATTACTTTGACCAATTTTTTACTTCATCCTGATGACTAATTTTGTTTTACTTTGTTCGTTCACTGTAATTTTGAACAAAGTTTTTAATTTATTTAAGAAACATGGACTAATGTATTTTAAATGCTTTACTGGTTTTTATGAATATAAGTACATAATTGTCTCTTCCGTTTAATACTAAAGAATTTAGAAATGATTTTTAATCCACCTATTATTGATTTCGTTTTTTCTATATTCATTTAGTAAATATTGCAAATTGTAAATACTATGTACCTTATTGGTATTTGTGACCAACCTTCCAATTATTGAAGTAAACTGTCTATATGTGTTTTATTATCGCGGATCCTGATCGAGAATACTGGGTATAAATTAACTCTTCTTAGTTGGACGATGTTATTTATTTTAGACATGTTGGTATGTGTTCGAGTTTTTTTACTTCATTACTAAATTTAGGCGATGATTTGCATTTTAAAGATTTCCCCCCTTCATTTTGATTTCTTTTACTTAACTTATCAGTTTTCTTTACATTTTTTCTTTGTTTATTTTTGGTATTATTTAAACAAGCTTCCACTTTATATGAGGTAAGAGGATTCACATGTTCAAAATTCTATAATGTTGTTAGATGAAGTACACAACCATTACTTTTGGTAATTAGTAAAATGCTTTTAGTTTAATAGATATAAGTACATATTTTTCATAGTACCTGTCATCTTTATTATTCATGAAAAAACTTTCTTTTGTTAAAATAAAAATTCAGGAGAGTGCTAATTTCCCCTGTGAAGTTTTTTCCCCTTTTTACGGAGGACTATCAGAACATCTTCCATTTCATCTTGGTCCAAAAAAATTTAGGTGTGTTCAACCTACTGCTTATATATCTACTACATAAGATTTCATGCACCGATAATGAAATTTCTAAGCCAAAAGTTACTCTTAAAGGCAGTTTCTACATAGGTGCAAAATGTTACTTATATTGTTTAACCTTAATAACACTGATTGTAGTAATTAAAGAAAGTCATAATCAAATAAACATTCGATTGACAACTTCAACTTACGCACCTCCTTCAATTGTTATGTTTTTCCTAGTTCTCCTACTTTATTGAGTTTGATTTATATTATATATTCTTAATATTTTACTCATTGATTAGACATCAGTGGTGCATTATGTATGGTAGAACTATATCAGAATATTATGCACACTAAAATAGAAGTTAGGTTCACTTTCTCATATACATGCAGCATTTTGCTTATTATTTCATGAAAATGGTCAAACTCACCAGCTAGTGCTTCTTTTTATCCCACCAAATCAAAAAAAAAATTCATTTGCGTTTTTTACAAAGTTGAATCAGTATTTATATATGTATTACAAATGAGGGATAAAGAGTTCATGGCTAAATATTTGATGCCTTTGTTATTCATTATTTATATTAAAATTTTAATACAAATTTGTTTAGGATTTACTGTTAGTTCAAATTGGCTTAAACAAATTAAAGGTTGTATCTAGTGAAATATATACAGTTGGACATTGTTTTGGTGAAGAAAAAATCAACACGAATGGTTGAAAACAATTTTTTTTTCAATTTGTATGTGTTAAACCAAGATCATAATGATACTGATATAAGCCTTTTTTGTCTCGGTAGACAAACAAGTTTTTTCCAATTTAATATACCAAATAATCACTATACACTTATTACTATTTAACAATTTTTGAATTATAAAAGTATAATGAACACATTCTTGGAATGTTTTGTTGTTCCTCAAGGACTGTAGAGGATTTGAAAATTGCAAGCTACACATGTTAGAGATGATACCTGAATTCGAGAAGAGGCCATTGGAGAAGCTCATGGAGGAGGAAGCCGAAGCCCTAGGAGCAGGAGCTGAAGATCGAACTAGCAAAGTGGTTCGGTGGAGGAAGCTGATTTGCCGGACCAAATCAGTGGTCCGGTGTTGCTTGGATTTGCCGCTCCAAAGTTCTGGAGCGGTGGCGACTTCGTTCGGCAGGGAAGATGTAGAAATTTCGTTCGGCATTGAGGAGGACCGAACCAAATATTTGGTTCGGTGGAGGAGATGCCGAACCAGAAGTTTGGTCCGGTGGAGAGTGACTTCGTGAAGAAAAGAAGTTCGTTCGGTGATGAGGAGGCCGGACGAGAAATCTCGTCCGGTGATTTGTGGCTCGGCGTTAAGGCCATAAAGGCCGAACGAGAAATCTCATTCGGTGGAATGTTCAGTGATTTGCTGAAGCATGCCGACCCAAACTGATGTAGTAATGCCGAACCAAATGAGATGCCAAACCAAATCTTACCGAACAAGATGGATGCCGAACCAGATGTCTGGGCTGCTATATAGCAGCTACCCCTCCTCATATCTCCACTCTATAAATAGAGGAGCTTCTAGACAACAATGGCAGCCGAAATTGAGAGCTAGTTTCAGCCAATTTCAAAGACATCCTAGAGAATTGAAACTCTGCAGAATTTTGTCTGTATTGTAAATTCTTCTTATGTATAGCCTCCAAAAGTGAATCATTCTTGTAACTCTAATCTTTCAGTGATTAATAAAATCCCCTCTCCCCAAGTGGACGTACACTGCCTAGCGGTAGTGGAACCACTATAAATACTGGTGTTATTTATTTTTTCTACATTGCATAGATCTGTGACTGTCTATTTTGGTGTTCATCTTTTGTTTGTTCCGTCTCACTACAATGACGATCCAGTTGTTTTCTGTTGCGTTGGTTTTTTATTCCCTTAGACTGATCATCTAAAGGGATTTTCCCCAACAGTCTGGTATCGGAGCTGCAAGGTTGATTGAGGAGTGTTAGACGCTATGGCAGGAGATGAAGCGACTCCAGTTGTTACAAGACCCTATACTAGATGGATGTATATCGCGTCAGGATCACAGTTCGCAATTGAGAAATGGAATGGGGATAAAGACTTCGAGAAGTGGCAATGGAGGATGAAGGCTGTTCTAATGAGGAATGAAGTCCATCCAGTAGTGTTTGCTCCTGAGGAGTTGACGGCTGACATCTCAGTCGTAGAAAGGAAGGAGATGGAGAAATAGGCGTTTACTACTTTACAGCTAGCTATGGGAGAGAATGTTATCTCAGAGATTAGCAGTGAGACCACTGCTAGGGGCATTTGGACCAAGCTAGAAAATCTCTACTTGAAGAAATCTCTAACTAATCGTTTGATATTGCTGAAGAAATTTTTCACCGTACGGATGAGAGAGGTACTTCAGTGAAGGAACATCTTAATTTATTTGATGATCTTGTGATGAAGATGAAGACCGTTGACTTAAAGATGGATGAGGAGAAAATGACAATGATTCTTTTGTGTTCTCTTCCGAAGCGTTACACAAGTTTCGCTAACAGCCTTATCTTTGCCAGAGACACATTGGCGATGGATGATGTGAAGTCAGGCCTTCCATCCAAGGGCTTAAGAAATCAGATGAAGGAGATAAGTGAAGGAAGTAGATGGGGAAGTAGTAGTCACAGCCTGTTTGTTGAAAGAGGTAGAGAAGATAAGAAGAATTGGAACTCTAGAGGGCGTTCCTAGTCCAGGAAGCCCGGTAATGGCAGGAGAGGAAAGTCTAAGGACGGGAAGTGCTTTATCTGCAAGAATCCTGGTCATTGGAAAAAGGATTGTCTAGATTTGAAGAAGAAGGAAGAAGATGGATCTTCATCATTTGCGGTGGAGAAGTTTGTATCCGACAACATGTTGTCTACAGCAGTATCGGATGTCTTAGACCATTGGGTGCTGGACTCGGGGGCGTCTTTCCATATGACGTCTAATAAGGATTACTTCAGTTCTTTCGTTCGACGAGAGGGAAGCTCTATTCTTATGGGTAATGATGGTAGCTGTAGAATAATGGGTGAAGGTACAGTGAGGATCAGGATGTATGACGGAGTGATACGCACTTTGACAGGTGTCCGATATGATCCATGTCTTCGGAAGTCCTTAATTTCTCTAGGACAATTGGCATCTTTGGGATGCAAGGTACCTATCAAGAAGGATAGTCTGAAGGTTTCGAGAGGTGCACTAGTTCTTATGAAAGGAGATGTGCTCCGAAATCTGTATTGGCTGAAAGGAACCACATTTCTTGGAAAGTCATGTGTTGGAGTAGATAGCTCTCGTGCATTGGATGCCACAAAGCTTTGGCATCTCAGGTTGGGTCATATTTTAGAAGGGCTTAGAGTTTCTTTAGAGACGGAAGACGATCAAAGGAGAAAGCTTCGACAAGATGGACTTTTTCCAGGAGTGTGTGTTGGGCAAGCAAACTAAAGTATCTTTTGGAGTTGGACTCCATAGATCGAGGCGAGTACTTGAGTATGTGCATACAAATGTTTGGGGACCAGTTGCTACTCCTCTTGGAGGAGCAAAATATTTTATCTCTTTCATTGATGACTTTTCTCGGGAAGTATGGGTGTATGTGATGAAGGCCAAATCAAAGAGCTTTAAGAAGTTCAAAGACTGGAAAGCGCTTGTTGAGAACCAATCCGGTCTAGGTTGAAGGTGCTGAGATCTGATAATGGCAGTGAATTTGTCTCTAGGGAGTTCCTCGATTTCTGAAGACAGCATGGCATTCAGAGACATTTCACTACACCCGGAGATCCGCAATCCATTGGGGTTGTAGAAAGGATGAACATGACTCTACAAGAGAAGGCTCGTTGCTTGAGATTGACGGCGGGCTTGTCTAGAGGCTTTTGGGCTGAGGCATTATCAACTGCGGCGCATATCATAAATCGAATTCCGTGCTCAGCCATAGATGGGAAGATTCCAAAGGAGAAGTAGAGAGGTAAAGCAGTGTATCTTGGTTACTTCCGAATTTTTGGTTGTCCCATGTACATTCACCATACAAGTGATGACAAGTTGGAGGCTAGAGCATACAAAGGCATACTAATAGGATACACCGATGGTATCAAAAAGTACCGAATTTGGAACCCTGTTGATCGGAAGATTGTTCATTCTAGGCATGTTACCTTTGATGAGTCTGCTATGTTCAATCAAAAGAAGAAGCTACCTACCACATCAGAAGATTCTGATAGGCCTAAGGAGATAGAAGAAGTTCCCGTGTTCTAGCCAAATAGTAGAGTTGTTGTTGATGTTGTCGAGGAAAACACAGTTGATGAAACATCACAGGATAGTGCACAGGTACCTTCTAGTAGTGCTGGTGATGTACATGAATCTAGAGGAAGTTCAGTTCAAGGTGGAGCTGAAAGGAGTTTAGGCAAAACAGTACCTACCCGGGTCAGTCGTAGAACTATTAAGCCGCCCAAAAGGTATGGTGATTGGCAGTTTGACTATGCCCTACATGTGGTTCTTGAGGAGCCGCTTGACCTTGATGAAGCTTTGAAGTCATGTGATAGTTCGTAGTGGATGTGCGCTATGGAAAAGGAGTTAGAGTCATTGAAGAAGAACAAGACTTGGGATTTGGTACCACCTCCTCAAGGAAGCCGAGCCATAGGTTGCAAATGGGTATTCAAGGTGAAGGATGATGTGAGATACACGGCTAGACTAGTTGCTAAAGGGGTTTCACAAAGAAAGGGATTGGAGTATGATGAGATATTCTCTCCAGTAGTGAGACATACATCCATCCGCATTTTGCTCGCTATCGTCGCAGCTCATAACTTGGAGCTGGAGCAACTGAACGTGAAAACTGCTTTCTTGCACAGAGACTTGGATGAAACCATCTACATGAAGCAACCAGAAGGATTTGTAGATGGAAAATAAAATTGTTTTGAAAATTGAAGAAGTCATTGTATGGACTTAAGCAGTCGCCTAGACAATGGTACAAGAGGTTTGACTCTTTTATGCTTTCACTTGGTTTTAATCATAGCATCAAAGACGCTTGTGTGTACTTTAAGCATTTAAAGAATGGTAGATGGGTGTACCTACTCTTGTACGTGGATGATATGTTGATTGCTTCCAAGGATAAAGCTGAAATCGATAGTTTGAAGCTAAAGCTAAAAGCGGAATTCGAAATGAAGGACCATGGAGAAGCAAAGAAAATTTTGGGTATGGAAATCCAAAGGGATAGAAAGCTAGGACTTTTGAGCCTCACTCAAAAGGAGTACATTCGAAAGGTGCTTGCTAGGTTTAGCATGGAAGGGGCAAAGGCAATCAGCACACACATGCCTTTGCACATACAGCTTTCTAGTAAAGGCTCTCCGATCTCGGAAAAGGACAAGGCTTATATGATGAAGGTCCCATATGCAAGTGCAGTTGGCAGCTTGATGTATGCCATGGTCTGCACTAGGCTTGACATTGCACATGCGGTTGGATTGGTGAGTAGATTCATGGCGAATCCAAGCAAGATGCATTGGGAAGCAGTGAAGTGTATCTTCAGATACCTTAGAGGAACTCCAAACCATGGACTTGTCTTTGGCGGCAGAGGAAGAGATTTCAGCTTGGTTGGATTTTGTGATTTCGACTATGCCGGTGATAGAGATCGAAGAAAGTCAACCTTCGGATATGTGTTCACCATTGGTGGGACAACAATCAGTTGGAGAGTGAGGTTGCGGACGATTGTGGCTTTGTCTACTACAGAGGCAGAGCTCATAACTGCGGTTGAAGTAGCTAAGGAGGTGCTTTATTTGAGGCGATTGTTGTGTGATTTGGGCCTCGCATGCGAAGGAGTGAATGTGTACCGTGATAGTCAAAATGCAATTCACTTAGCTGAAAATCTGGCATTCAGCTCGAGGACTAAGCATATTGAGGTGAGAGAGTCGTTCCTTGTCTCGATGAGTGAAGAGAAGCTAGTTCGTCTTCAGAAAGTTCACACAAAGGAGAATGCAACAGTCATGTTTACCAAGTTGTTGCCTATTGCCAACTTCGAGCATTGCTCGGACTTGATTCGCTTAATGAAGTGCTAGGTGCCATGGGGTGGCACAGGGGGAGAGTTGAGATGGTTCATGGAGACGTTTGTTTTCATGGTGGAGATTGATAAGTTCTACACGGACTGGGTACATTGAACACTTTGTTGACGGGCGGTGGCCTTGCCGGAGTTCGTTGACATAGTGTAATGAGTGATGGCATTGCCGAAGCTCATTGGGTAAGTATTCATTGCTTGGAGCATAAAGGTGTGGATGGAGTTGGAAGGATTGTTTGGAATTCGGTATCAAGGTGGAGATTGTTAGAGATGATACCTAAATTCGGGAAGAGGCCATTGGAGAAGCTCATGGAGGAGGAAGCCGAAGCCCTAGGAGCAGGAGCTAAAGACCGAACCAGCAAAGTGGTTCGGTAGAGGAAGCTGATTTGTCGGACCA
This sequence comes from Allium fistulosum, assembly GCA_030737815.1. Lineage (NCBI taxonomy): Eukaryota > Viridiplantae > Streptophyta > Magnoliopsida > Asparagales > Amaryllidaceae > Allium > Allium fistulosum. The sequence continues at coordinate 516,476,938 of CM060903.1, read as the reverse complement.
AATCAATGGTCCGGTTATGCTTGGATTTGCCGCTCCAGAGTTCTGAAGCAGTGGCGACTTGGTTCGATGGAGGAGATGCTGAACCAGAAGTTTGGTCTGGTGGAGAGTGACTTCGGTGAAGAAAAGAAGTTTGTTCGGTGATGAGGAGGCCGGACGAGAAATCCCGTCCGGTGATTTGTGGCTCGGCGTTAAGGCTATGAAGGCCGAACGAGAAATCTCGTTTGGTGGAATGTTTGGTGATTTGGTGAAGCTTGCCGACCCAAACTGATGTAGTAATGTCGAACCAAATGAGATGCCAAACCAAATCTTGCCGAACCAGATGCCTGGGCTGCTATATAGCAGCTACCCCTCCTCATACCTCCACTCTATAAATAAGGGAGCTTCCGGATAACAATGGCAGTCGAAATTGAGAGCTAATTTCAGCCAATTTAAGAGCCATCCTAGAGAGCTGAAACTCTGCATAATTTTGTCTGTATTGTAAATTCTTCTTATGTATAGCCATCAAAAGTGAATCAATCTTGTAACTCTAATATTTCAGTGATTAATAAAATCTCCTCTCCCCAAGTAGACGTACACTGCCTAGCGGTAGTGGAACCACTATAAATACTGGTGTTATTTATTTTTCTACATTGCATAGATCTGTGACTGTCTGTTCTGGTGTTCATCTTTTGTTTGTTCCGTCTCACTACAATCACGATCCAGTTGTTTTCCGCTGCGTTGGTTTTTTATTTCCTTAGACTGATCATATGAAGGGATTTTCCCCAACGGTCTTCACCGTGTCTAGCGCCATTGGGGATTCCTTTTATTGTTACAATGCGGATTCCTTTTATTGTTAGGTGTGGCTCGCATTGTAAATGGAGTGGGTGCATGGATTGAACGGTTAAAGTCCCACATCGCAGGATATTCAGAATAATCGTGGTATATATATGGGATTGATGGCAACATTGGGGATTCCTTTTGTTACAATGTGTTGCCAAGACCAGATTATATGCCCGATGGGAGGCGATGGAGGGATGTCCAATCGGGACGCCGGCATGGGAGACTTCGATCGTTGATGGAACTAAACACGGTGAAGCGAACACGTTCGAAACGCGAGAATGTCAAAACTCAACATGGTATCAGAGCTCCATGGTTCGAGGGACCGGTATGATGCAACGTGACCGAAGCATGGCTCCTAAGGGGCTTGAGCATGGGATGCTCGTCAAGGTGGAGATATGGTTAAGCAGTCGTCCTCCCTACTTATGAGAACTCGGAGTAGAAGCATGATCCCACTGCGAAGAGGACTCGGTATAACTCCAAGGTGACTTGAGCAATGCTCGCCAAGGTGGAGATTGTTATGTGTGGCTCGCATTGTAAATGGAGTGGGTGCGTGGATTGAACGGTTAAAGTCCCACATCGCAGGACATTCAGAATAATCGTGGTATATATATAGGATTGGTGGCACGTAACATTGAGGATTTCTTTTGTTACAATGTGTTGCCAAGTCCAGATTATATGCCCAATGGGAGGCGATGGAGGGATGTTCAATCGAGACGCCGACATGGGAGACTTCGACCGTTGATGGCACTAGACATGGTGAAGCGAACGCGTACTGAACGCGGGAATGCCGAAACTCAACAACACATATATGTACAGGCTGTGATTTGGATTTTCTCTGTTGACGAGGAATAATAACGATAAACCTAGGAATGAAATGAAGATAAAATCAACTACGAAAAATGCCATAATTATACTCCATCCTATTATAATAATCTTTTAGATACAAACCTCGAGAACATCAACATGTTGGATTTAAAGTAACTATCATAACCAACCAATAGCTGACTCATGCATCTAAATCTTCTAATAACATAACTTTTTTTAGGCATCACAAACTAACAGGAATTTATAAGTTTTTTAAGTAATAAATGTTCATTATTAATAACTTTGTTTAAAAATGACATATTTTAAACTTAAAATGTTTCAAAGTTTGTAGCTTTCGAATTTTGAAATCTTAGAGATCTTAAACATTAAAAAGCAATAAACTGAACTTACCTTTTAGTTGGCCTCTTTACATTACATGGGACATCATCGTAGAGACAAGATGTAATATTTTATTGTGCAATGACCATTGGTTTATCTTTATTAGAGCATCTCTCTAGCAATTGGAGGAGACTGTAAAGTGGGAGGAATTTCAACTTTATATTGCTTCATCAGGCACCAACAGCTCGAATTTGAGAGTGATGAAGCAGGTAAAGTGGAAGTTGCTCCAACTTTCTTTTGAGCGTGGATAACTAATGGTTTTTTCAAAACCGGTCGGTGTTTAGATGGTTTTACAAAAACAATCTAACGATCAAAATTTCTTTTTGTAATATAAAATACACTAAATGGTGTTCTGAAATTCGTTTAGGGTCTAAATATATTTTTAATAAATATTTTATCCTAAATGAGTTTCAAAAAACCGTTTGGCAAATTACATCTTTTTTAATTCATGTTCAAAAGGGCGAAGTTGAAGTTCTTCCAACCGAATTTCCTCTTTACCGCGGCAAAATGGACATATTTTCATTTTTTTCCTAGCAAATGATTTGATTTTATACAATGATGGATTTTAACTATTAGATGATGATTTGATTTATACCAGGTGTGAAATATAGTATGTACTTTGGATTCTATTAGAGCCTTATTATCTTGGCATATTTACATGCATCTTTGGGGCAAGTGGAACTTTAAAATAGGTATTAATTGCTAATCACAAAACATTCATATTATCTACATCAGATTGATGAATACAGTATTATCAGGCTGCCCATTATTTACGTGGCAGGGTCATACTCATTAGTCATATTCATTAGACCATGGATGAGTTTAAGTTTTTTTCCTATTCAAGAGCTTTGTCTTTGAGGGAAAATAACTACTATGCTATTTTTCTTTTAATATTCCATTTACAGTACGATTTTGATGGACTGTGTCTGAAGTTTTGGAAAATAACATTATTTCCTTTAATTTGACATCACCAAACACAAAGTCAGCTAAAATGGTGAAGTGTATTATTTTGTGATTCATGGGAGAAGTTAGTAACTTTTTGCAGATTGGTTTTGGAATGGGAAGTTATGAGTTTGTCCAAAGTGAGTGCTCATTGTTTCATAAAGGTTCACTGAAATATGATGATATCATAATTGTCAGAAAAAAATGTAAAGTTTTTTTTCTATCTTAGCTTAAATATTTATTTTGTTATTAATTGTTAAATAGTTCTTTAGCTAGCAAATGAGCTAATTAGTACTTTACATGGCCATATATTCGACATAGCCCTTATTTTTTCCATATATTTTCAGTCTTCTACTTGATTTTAGTTGAATTTTCCAAGTAAATCTATATTTGGTATTGTATGTTTACTGAACAAAAATAAGAAATTAAACCTTTCCTTTCTATTTCTCAGTTTCCAAATTTATGTTTAATGCATTTGATGCAGTTGCTTATTTTAAGCTTCATTGGTGCTATCATTTAACAACAAAGCACAAACAATGTCAAATAAAAATGTACTAAATTGAAAATTTTCACTAATATTTACGGTTCTTTGTAGTTGAATGATAATGCAAAAATTTGAAAATAAATTGTTTAAATTTATTTACCACCATAGTACTATAGTTCGTATAAGTCAGTGGAGAACTTCAGTCAAATTGAATATTGAGAACTTGAGATAAAAATCTGATCATGATATATGCAAGGATAATAAGTTTACAATATTGCATATTTGATATCAGGTTATTATAAGGTAAAGCTTTTGGAAGCATCAATTCTTTTTTTCTTCCAACTTTTCGGATTCTCCATCATCTTAGTTTGATCCCTTCATTTCAAGTGTAATTTGGTAACCCCGTTGTCATGCATATTCTTACACTTTGTTTTCAATATATGTTACAATTTTTATGCCTCATACAAGCCTAAAATGTTAGCAAAAAAATATAGTTAATTTAAACTTGAGTTATAAAGGATTAATTCTGTTGACATTAATTCCCATCATTATTTATGTTCTCGACTTTTCAACTTTATGACTAATCTATAGTCAGCCCTCAAATGTTGTCATCAAAGTAGTGCTTTATATTGAATATTAGTTGATACTTTATCTATGCTACCACCAAGCATGGGAAAAAATTTATATATTGCTCCTACAGTTTTTTATTCACTTATTTTCATTTGTTAAAAAAAAGTTAATAATGGTATATGCAAAGTTCAAATGGGTAGGCTTAGACTACTTATTCCATTTACATATCTGATTATGTCTCTAAGTTTGAACTTTAAATGATTCCATACAAACTAAACGGTATGGACATTTTTTGGACAACTTCAAAGATTAGGTTGTTGTATGTCATCAACACTAATCGTTATTACAAATTTTGATACTGCAATGGTGATATTTATAATGTTGTCCACTTTCCATCAGCATCATGAAAGAGAATCTGCATTGCTTCCAATTATTTTAAATTCAACTGTTTTTATATCCGATCCATAGTACCTTTGCCTGCCTATGTATGCAGTCTTACAAAGGCATACAAGAAACTGAGAAAGATAACTTATGTTTATAACTTTGATGTTACTCCTGAGTGAAGCATCTGATGATTATAGATGCTTGGTTACTCTCTTTAACGAACTAACCAGGGCACCATTTGTTATGTTGTTTCTTCCCACCATATATTAATGTGCACTGAGTAAAAATTTACCAACATCCGTATCAGTATTAACATTGTTAGTTACATCTAAACTGTAATGGCATTGATAGTTTATGAAAAAGATGTATGTGCTATGATATATATATTCAAATGATATATATATTCAAATAATATATGCACTATGATATATATATTCAAATAATATTTTTTGATACGTAAAGCAATCAAGGGAAGGATCAAATTTTTTATTACCTATTAGTATCATGATCTCCACACAGATTTTATGAAAGTTGTTCCAACTACGCAAATATCACAGTGCTCCTTTTTGTAGAAAAAGTGTAAAATGTGTGAGTTTTTTAGACTAAATTGAAAAAATAATTTTCAACAGAATTTACATGTAACTCAAACCATCCTATGTGCAACAACCTTATGCGCAGAAAAGAACTAACCAGCCTCCGTGCAATGTTATAGTTGATGTTTTCATCAACTATGTTCTGCCAAAAAATTAGTGTTTTTGCACTTATTTCGTCAAAACAACTATCTTTAGCATAGTCCACTGTATTAATTTAAGTTAAGCATGGTTGTTATGAAATGTTAGCATGTTGTTTTGTACCTCTATGTAATCCATTTCAGTTTCTAAACATTTGTTGCCTATGCAGGTCGTCTGTGCGTTGTTCGGGGAAATCTTCTCTCTGTTGAACCAAGTACCAAACAGTCAAAGATGAATGAAAGTTGTCTTCCATCACAAGGGTGGGAGGGATAAATACACATTGAAGCAGAATAAAGTATGAAATATCTTTATCTTTAATACGGTTTTGACGCGTTCCTAATTTTTTACCTGACCATACACTTTTCAAGATAACTGCAAAAATATCACGACTGAGAATCAAGATTTTAACAAATATTACCACATATTTTTACTCTGAACAGTAGTATGTAAATTAGTTTGCAATTTCAAATTTATACCCTTACACAAACACATGTGCTATAAAAGAGTTGAGTACTCCAAAATTCTTGCCATAACAGATAATTATAGACAATAAATATATTTATATAAATGTCCTTTTCATTTCCTAATTTTAGGTTCGTGCTTTGCTTTTTCACTATGTACTTCAATAGCACCAAAGAAAAATATCAGCGATAAAAGATCAATTTGAAAAATTATTTTCACATATAGCATAAAAGATAATTTTTTTATTATCCTCTTGAGCCTTTTCAAAAATACCACACCCTGCCCCTGCAAATGTTTTACAGTCTTTAAAAATAACATACCGTCCCTGCAAAAATTGTTTTACTACATATAACTCTTATAAAGGACATGCGATATTTTTTTACTGACCCTGTAATAACATGCTATCCCAGTCATTCATGTGGAATACATCCCCTATCTTGACAAAACCTGTCAGCCAACTTGCACCTTCTGTAAAAAACTACTATGCATCAGATTATAGCCTGAAGTCAACAAATATTATATACTGTCATTACACCTTCTTGCTTAGTAAAGTTCACACCCAACATACCCGTGCTGTAACATACTGCCGTGCAACAACTTAGACCTCAAATATCAGCACAACTTTCTTTACTTCATTCGATTACTACCTTGCTGCTACACTCTGCTACTTACTGCATACAATAATCAACCAGCTATTTTGTCTTCACTGTAATACTAACAAAAATACATCTGTGCGCAGGAATAGCTCAAGCAACCACTTTTCAACTGCTTAGGATAGGAACAGTTCTTGGGACATATTCAGCACAAAGGAGAAAATGCTGCAAGGTTCAGTATAGGTTAGAAAAAAATATGTGCTGTACCGATTTGTTGAGAATCTTCAGCAAACTTTTTTTTAAAACCACTATTGCCTTTTTCCACGCTATATTTTACCTTCTATCTGTGTTCTGCATAAATATTTATGTACCTATGTTGATGTGCGAATACATTAAAAAGTATATAGATTCTATATGTCTTTTATCTTAGAAATCAAACTCTTCTTATTTGATATAGACATGTTCGTCTTCATAATCTATTCATACAGCATAACTTTGACAGCTAATTATACTTTTAGGTTCATTGCCAAATAGAGCATTTTATGCTTTTGCTTTTTTATTTATTTAAAGAAACGGGAAAAAAACAAAAACAACTCAAATTAGGTTCCCATCGCATATTTTAGTACCAACAGTAAGTTGTACATCAAAAAAAAGTCACCTAGGCATTTAACTGCTTGGTTCGCCAAGAGTACAATGCTCCCATGTCACATACTGGTGGGGAACTGGTAGGTATAAAGTTTAAATATAGCATATGCTCACCAAGACTTAATGAATTTAAAATTTAAACATTGCATAAACATTGCATGATATGTAAAAATAAAATTTAAAAAAGATGGTGCAGGCAGTCAGTTGGGCATATCCTAATATTTTTACTAACTTGCATTTATTTGGTATGTATATTGTCCAGCTGTCTTTGTGTATGTGCTGCCAAATCACATGTTACAGGTAATACGCTCTGCAGTTGAAAGCTATGAAATATACAACCGCGTCCACATACGAAAATCATTGATTTAATGCAAGATAACAATGATTTCCAACGTGCGTTTGTCAAACACCACAACCATGAAATATACAATGAAAATTTTCTTGATTCCATGTGCGAAGCATGGGTTCACACTAGCTATTCCTAAACAGTGGATGGTGCAAAACATGTAGACAATTTTCATGCATTATACAATTTTCTTCCATCATGAACGTGGGCTTATGACACTACAAGACACTGGTTTTAATAAATAAAAGCTTATACTATTTGTAATAACAAATTTATTAAACCTATCATGCATTAAATTTCTCAATATTTAGTTTTAAAAATTCGTTTCTAACAATTGAGAATAAATCTATAGATTATATATGAACTAACAATATAGCCAAATCCGTGTGCAAATTACTACATTGACTCAATAAGGATTGTGTACTAATTTTAATACTTATATTTGATATTGTAATAATGTTTCTAATTCCTTCCTGTAAATAGTATATTCTGATTATTTTTTAAAATAATTTTATTCTAACTACAACAAAAATATTTTTGTCATACTTGTGTGTGAAGCACGGGTTCGTACTAGTAGAAAATAATGAAAGAGTGAGGATATATTTATAAGGAGAAAATGGGATACAAATATCCTAAAAAATCTCTAAAACAGGTGGATCACACCCTTTTACCGATTTAATCATATTATGATCATTATCTCCTATAATGCATCATATATTGGCTGCACGTTATTTTTTAATGTTGAGAAAAATATTTGGCTAATATAATATATTAGTAAATAAATACTATATTTATATAATCTTTTTGGGCCTATTTAATTTAAATAAATATATAAAAATTATGTATTTAAATAAATAAAATATATTCCCTAAATTTTATATAACATTTAAATTAATATATCTCCATTTAAAATAATTTATAACATATATAATAATAACTAGTTATTTTGGAATATTTTGAAGAAAAAAAATTGTAAGACTCTTAGGTGTGAACTCATTCATTAATGATATTTAAATAAATTAAATATTAAAGGTAGTATAGACTTCGCTAAGGTATAATATCAAGCACAAGTTCAGATATAGATATATCATCTAGGTGAAATTCTATTCCTAATCTATTGAATGCAACATTCTTAAGCAACACTCTTAATGAACGATATTGTTTACCTTTTCGTCATAACAATGCCGCTATGATATCTAAAGCTAGGTAAATGTCAATACTCTAATGATGTCCGTAACTAATTGCAAAATCAAAACCCTAAATGTCACTTGGTTCAATCCGATAACATTTATCGATTAACTAAAATCTCTTCATTAGAGACTATGACTTTGAGTTGGCTCCTAATTAAAGTGATACTAACATTCTACATCGAAGAAGATGAATCCTCACTTAAGTAGTGCTTTAATTCATACACTTACAACTCGAAACAATAATGAGCGGACTTCCATAATAAAAGTGAAGTATCCACGTATAAGGTTCGCGATACTCTCAAGTCAAAAGATTGCGATACATCATCACTTGAGATCCTCTATTAAACTTAGATACATTAACCTAAAAACTACTCCCATGAGTCTGTTATATTATTGTTCCAAACAACTACAAGTAAGTAACTTCTAGGTGCCCCACGACGGTCATGAGTAAATCACTTCATCTTATAGAAAGAATTATGTACATTAGTCTCAACGGCTACATTAACTTCCATTTCTTAATGTACCTTGATTAGGGATGTTTAAGAATAAGTGTTTTAGTAGTTCGATCCAATACTCATGGTTACAGACTCATTTCCATCTAAAATCGACCAAACACTTTTCTTAAGGATTTCTATCTGTATGTTTCTGATGTTCTCATAACATTACATTAAAATATGTATTATAGAAACACACAATAAAAACAAAAACAAAAAACATACTTTTATTTGAACAAGATTGTCTATAAGAGTTGAGTGTATGCATTTATGTAATCATATTACATATGGTATATCAATATCCAAAGATGAAGTTTCTTTGAAACCAATATCTTCCTTTTGAGTAAAATATTTTTCTACAGGAGGAACTGTATACCTTTCCAAACTATCTTGTAAACCTCTCACGATTAATAATATCCATTTACAGTTAATCGGTTTCTTACCATCAAGTGAAGGGTTACGTTTCTAGACTTGATTGTCCTATATAATCATACATTCTTCATTAATAACCAGAATGCACATTTAAGATCTTGGAATCAATTACTTCTTAAAGACTAAGCCATAATTTCACAAAAGAAGACACCACCTTCAACACTCATATACACTGTTTATTAGACGTGCCTTAAAATACACACTCCAACAAAACTACTTTAACAAACCTAAGAAATACTGACAATACTATCGGTAACATGTTTTTAGTATTTTCATGATAACAACCATATGAAATTTGAACCGAAATATTTATCAAGTTATTACAGGATTCATACATACAAAAAGGGCAATGAACAAAGATTCAACTCTATAATGGAATGTAATGTTTGTGCCAAAATTGATCACAAACCCCGAATGTCGTGAAAGCACCAGTGTTTACACACAAATCCTCAATATCCAATCACAGATTATAGATCCAGATAATGTAGAGAATAAAAAATGAAGAAATAGCAAAATTAAAATGAGTAAGAAAGCAAAGAACACAAGGTTTATAGTGGTTCGACTATCTCCGGCCTACGTCCATTTTGAATCAATCCATTTAGTCCTTTTATATTGAGATTACAGTTACAAGCCTTTGAAATCGGTAAACAAAATGACAGAGTTTTCCCTGGAAAAGCAGAAAAAGATCCCTTTTTAATTGCCATAGAGCTGCTATTTATAGGTGCAAATCTAAAAATATCCACCCCAAAACCTGGAATACCTCTTATCATGCGCAAGTGGGCCCACCATATCGATCCGGGGTCGTTTGGGATCGATACCGGTCGATCCAAGTACAATTCGTGTTGATCCAAAAATGGTCCAATCAAGCTGAGATCGATCATGGACGTTCTTGAGTGAATAAGCAAGTTCCTGTGATAATTTCATAGCATTTGGACTTGTAGAATAAGAGTTATGATCGATCAAAGTTTGTATTTGTGAGTTGCCTGAGTTGTGCATATCGATACATTCGTATCGATCAACTTTGTGTCGATGCTCTGCGTATCGATCAGGTGTGTAGTGATGACGTGGAGAGATGGTTCAGGGGAGATCCACATTTCATGTCGAGCGACCGCTTCCTTTACTTGATTTTTCCTTCTTCGTATCCATCAGTCCCCATGTCCATAGCCGTAGCCTTCGTATCCATCCGAGCTTCACGCAGTGATCCATGTTGAGCGCTTCTTCCCTTGACCGATTCATATCAATCAATATGAAGTGTGCCTTTAGATCCATCCAATGTAGCTACCCCATCAGTATATTCTGTTCGTATCCATCCACCAACCCTCCTTCGTATCGATCCATACACCTCATCTACCTTTCGTATCCATGCTGCTCGTATCGATCTAAGCTTTGCATGACCACATTGTATCGATCGATACGAACAAGACCAATATCCAACGCTGCCGCCTTTTATGTGCATCCTTCGTATCGATCATAATCAGATTGATACAAGATGCTCATCCCAAACCCCTGTGACCATTACTTCATTCATCGTATCGATACCAACCTTGATCGATACGAAGTATGCCGTCATAATTTTGCCGTGTCCAACCAAATCGATATGCATTGCATCGATACGAAACCAATCGATCCGAAGTTCACGTCCATTTTGATCAATACGAAACTATCGATACGAACCATTTTTCCATGAACCATGATCCATCCATGACTCGAGCATATGAACTTCGTTTGACCTGAAATTCAAAACGTACCTTCTCCAAGCCTTGTATCATTCCCAATCGATCCCACCTTAATTGAAGCTTGGTCCAATTTTGATGGTATCGATCATAGCCTTGTTTCCAATCGATCTTCGACCCTTATATCCATCCTTTTTAGCCAACTTATTGATATCTCGTCCTTGATCAAAAGGCGGGGTAATATTTACCCCCCAAAACATGCCTTGCGATAGGAAGGCGTGTTTTGAATATATTTAAATCCATCATCCGAAATCCATACTACATCTATAGCCATACCATCCGATCCATAATCCAATCCATTACCAAGCCATTCTATCCAAGTGCCATAGCCATATCCTTGTCCAAATCCGTGACTGCTCCGAGTTGATATCTGATTCTGAATCCAATAACCAAATCCTTAGCTAATTCCATATCCATCCAAATCCGTTAACTGAGTCTTAATCCATCCATATCCAGAATCCAATAACCAAATCCATGACCTCTCCGGGTTGCTTTATCCAAGTTTGGGACCTCACCAGGTCCAAATCCAAATCCGGGACCTCTCCGGGTCCAAATCCAAAGCCGGGACCTCTCCAGGTCCAAATCCAAGTCCGTAGACCTCATCGGATCGTTTTATCCTTCTCCGGCCAAGAATCTCCAGTTGAGGGCATTTTATTCTCCAGCCTCGACTCTTCGGTCGAGGACGTTTTATATTCTCCGGCCTCGACTCTCCGGTCAAGGACTTTTATATTCTCCGGCCTCGACTCTCCGGTCGAGGAATTTTATATTCTCCGATCTCGACTCTCCGATCAAGGACTTTTCATATTGCGTTTTGAGTCCATTCCATTGCTCTCCGGTGAAGGGACTCGTAATTTACGATTACTGCACCGTCTCTCCGGTCGGGACAGTAATCGCGTGACCTGTATTATTTATTACATTAATCCAAATCAAATCACCACAAAGTCCAATTGACAAAATAAAAGTCAGTACAGCCAGGAAAAACTAAATAAAAGTCCATACAACCACGGAAGAAACAAAAGTTTGCAGAAAAACAGAGAGAAAACAAGATTTCATAGACCCAAGCATCACAGTTTATCATCATCTCAGAGCATGCCTAGGGACCGTCCTCGATCCCGTACATGTGTAAGTGACTTAGCCGTATTACTTCGAGGTCTATTACTTATTCCATGCCACAAATCCAATCAGTTGATAATAAGCTGACGATGCCTAGATCCAGCGCCATCTTCGTTCGAGGTGGGTGGTTGTCGTTCTTGTTCCACTGCTACAGCTCGATTTCTTATGTATTGCTGCAAATGACCATTCCTCACATGCTCCTCAATGATATCCTTCAAATGCTTGCAGTCGTTCGTGCTGTGCCCGTCCAGCTTATGGAATAGGCAATGCTTTCCCGATGCCTACTCGTATTCAGAGGGTTCCCGTTTTGCCGGCCTTCGATACTGAAGGCATCCTCAAGTACCCAAGTAAATCCTTTCCAGAGTTTTAGTTAAATCCGTGTAAGAAGAAAATTTTGATTCCCTCCATTGGCTTTTCAAAGTGTTGTCGTTATCATTCATTTTCCTTTTGCCTCTATCGTCCTTGTTTGAATCCTCCCTTGATGGACCTCCACCTTTTACCGTATAAGCTTCAGCCTCTCTTCCTTCTCCTTCAGCCTTTGCATCTTCCTGTCTTAGAAACCTTTCCGCTTCTTGGTAAAATTCCCGGAGATCCATCGATGGATCCCGCTCCAACGATATCTTAAAATCCGAATCATCCGTAATTCCTGAGACTGCTGCCATCAAAACCACCGACGGATCGGGTCGATCCACTGAAGCTACTGCTGTATTGAATCTGGTTAAGGAATTCCTAACTGATTCTCCCTTCCATTGTTTCATCAATGTTAAAGTCATCACATTCTTGGGTCTACCTATGTGGACTCGGAATTTCCTCATAAACCTCTCAATCAACTCCGTCCATGTGCCGACTGAGCCACTCTCCAGTTGTCTAAACCATAGTGCTGCTATATCCGTTACATACAAAGGGAAGAACCGAACCATGACTTCCTCCGATGACCCCTAGTACTTCCATATGCCTCATGTACCTCATCAAATGAACAACGGGATCCGTTCTCCCATCATACATCTCCAGCGTTGGCAGTTTGAAATCCGGTGGATTCTTAGCCTGCCTGATCACAGGAGTGAAAGGACTCCTGTTCATGTCCTCCATATCTCAATTCACCAATCCTCCCCTCATAGCCCGTCTGATCATCTTTACCAATCTGTCACTGTCATCAAGTTGTGGTCCTTTCCTGTTGCCTCTAACCTGCCCCCCGAGTTAATAAGGAAATCCTGAGATCTGTTCTCTTGGACGAGCATTCATTCCTCCAATGACGCCAAACTGCATAGTATTGCCTGGAATCCTGCCTGGAATAGGGTCAACATGATCCGGGGGTGTGCCCCCTAACTCGGGGGCTGCTCTTGATGGTCCCGCTCTATCCTGAATCCTGGTGGCTTCGTGTCCCTGACTCTGGTTCTGGACTCCTTCTGCTCCTGCTGTTCCATTCCCTTGATTTTGCATTCCAGCTTGTCCAACTTATTGGAGTAGGTTCTGCATCATCTCCTCTTGCCTTTTCAGCATCCCTTCCTACATAGCATCCATCATCATCTCCATCTCATCTCTGGTGATGAAAACTGCGGTCTGACTAGCTCTTCAAGAGGCCTCCTGACTTCCTTCATGCTGACTCCTTTCCGTTCTCTGTCTCCTTATTGATTTCTTGGTCATGGTCCCTTCTGGATCTGATCCTTTAGCTTTCCAATTCTAAACTCTAAGTCTGGTGTAGCGGGAGCTGGTCCTTCTCAGTGAAAGCACCAAAGTGTTTGCACCAAAATTGGTCACAAACACCGAATGTCATGAAAGCACCAGTGTTTACACACAAATCCTCAATATCCAATCACAGATTATAGATCCAGATAATGTAGGGAATAAAAATGAAGAAATAGCAAAATTAAAATGAGTAAGAAAGAAAAGAACACAAGGTTTATAGTGATTCGGCTATCTCCGGCTTACATCCACTTTGAATCAATCCTTTTATTCCTTTTATATTGAGATTATAGTTACAAGCCTCTGAAATCAGTAAACAAAATGGTAGAGTTTTCCCTAGAAAAGAAAAAAACGATCCTTTTTTAGTTGCCATAGAGCTGCTATTTATAGGTACAGATCTGAAAATATCCGCCCCAAAACCTGGAATACCTCTTCTCATGCGTAGGTGGGCCCACCAGATCGATCCGGGGTCATTTGGGATCGATCCAAGTACAATTCGTATAGATCCAAAAATGGTCCAATCAAGCTGAGATCGATCATGGACATTCTTGAGTGAATAAGCAAGCTCTTGTGAAAATTTCATAGCATTTGGACTTGTAGAATGAGAGTTATGATCGATCAAAGTTTGTATTTGTGAGTTGCCTGAGCTGTACGTATCGATACATTCGTATCGATCAACTTCGTGTCGATGTTCTGCGTATCAATCCAGTGTATAGTGATGACGTGGAGCGGTGGTTCAGGGGAGATCCACATTTCATGTCGAGCGACCGCTTCCTTTACTTGATTTTGCCTTCTTCGTATCCATCAGTCCCCATGTCCATAGCCGTAGCCTTCGTATCCATCCGAGCTTCACGTAGTGATCCATGTTGAGCGCTTCTTCCCTTGACTGGTTCGTATTAATCGATATGAAGTATGCCTTCGGATCCATCCAATGTAGCTACCCTTCGTATCCATCGGTATATTTTGTTCGTATCCATCCACCAACCCTCCTTCGTATCGATCCACACACGCCATCTGCCTTTCGTATCCATGCTGTTCGTATCGATCCAAGCTTTTCATGACCACTTCGTATCGATCGATACGAACAAGACCAATATCCAACGCTGCCGCCTTTTATGTGCGTCCTTCGTATCGATCATAATTAGATCGATACAAGATGCTCATCCAAACCCCTTATGACCACTACTTTATTCTTCGTATCGATCTGTGCCTTGATCGATACGAAGTATGCCGCCATACTTTTGCCATGTCCAACCAAATCGATGCGCATTACATCGATACGAAACCTATCAATCCGAAGTTCGCGTCCATTTTGATCGATACGAAACTATTGATACGAACTAGTTTTCCATTAACCTTGATCCACCCATAACTCGAGCATATGAAGTCCGTTTGACCTGAAATTCGAAATGTACCTTCTCCAAGCCTTGTTCATCATTCTCAATCGATCCCAACTTAATTGAAGCTTGGTCCAATTTCGATGGTATCGATCATAGCCTTGTTTCCATTCGATCTCCAACCCTGATATCCATCCTTTTTAGCCAACTTATTGATATCCCATCCTTGACCAAAAGACGGGGTAACATGTACAACAAAAATGAAGCATATGAGGCTTCAATGGGGAGTAGGAGCTTTCAATGCATCATAATGGGATTAATAAATCTATTGGAGCACATATATGTTGAATAATGCGAAGACGGATCACAAAGTTAAAAAGAAAAGTATGTTTTATATCGAGTTATTATCAATTACATCAGATCTAGACTCTAAAGTCGCATAAATGATCTCCAAATTACTTCAGGTTTTGACACAATCTCTGAAATACACTCTATATTTTTGTAATTTTTTCCGGAGTTTTTGGAGAAGCCCAAAAGGCGAAACATATGGAAAACGAAAGACCAATTTAAATATTTAAACAATTTAAATATTAAAGCCTATATGGACTTCATTGAAGAACAATATATGACCAAGTTCAACGCTTACATACCATTTAGTGAAATACTTATTCTAATATAAAATAAGCTCACATAGCAAATGAAGGAACTAGAATAGATCGCAGTAGGTTAAATGGATGAATTTTTTTTTCATTTTTAGATCTTTGTTCGGCCTATGAAGTCTATTTGATTTTAGATCCAATCTAAAACATTTTAAATAAAATCCTTTTTTTATTTAGTTTGTATATAAAAGTTTTAATTTAATTTATATTTAATTATAATCCTATAAGTATATCGAATACACTTATATGTGTAAAGTGTACATGCAATATATAGTGTGCATGGTTAAGGTGTACATTTACAGGAGTTGGGATCTACGCTGCAACGAACATATTTGTCCTTTTATATGAACAATGTTATCCAAAACAATTTTAAAAATCTATATATAATATTCTTTAAATTTTGAATTTATTTTAATAAATCAAATCATTGACAAAGTTAATAATTTTGAAATTCAAAATTCTTTTCAAAATATCTAATTTGTTTACTTCGTAAAACACTTTAAAAATAGATCTAGATCTACAAATTTAAAATGAAATATATATATATATATATTATTAAAAATTAAAGTAAAATTATCACAATAATATTTAATTTTTTAATATATGTTTATTTATTTACTTTACATTAAAACAACTATAAAATAAGAGTAATATATATATATATTTATTTATTTAATGTCCTCTCCTTCTTCCTCCACCATCCCTCCACTCTCTCCTCTTGTACCTTCCCTCTCTTCTTCTGTAACCTTTGTCACTTCGTCCATCCAATCCATCTCTTCTTCTTGTCCCCTTCTGCCCTTCCTCTTGAACCTCCTCCTGTACCTCTTCATTCCTTGCTTGCTAACCCTTATTCCTCCTCCATCAACTCTCAAGCAATCCCACAAGTTTCTGCCTCCACCCTCCCCTCTCCCTCTTTTGGTTCTCCTGAACAGGAATGGACATTTTAATTTAAGCGCAAACCATGGAAAGCAGGGAAGTACGGTCCTGTTCAGATTGAAATGAAGTTCAGTGATAAGGCTATCATCCCTCCATGGAAGTGCTGCAAGTTGGCACGATAACTTGGTGTGAATACATTGTTGGATTCCTCCTTGACAAGTCTCTTTCGTACAGAGCAATTATTCAACACCTTAAGAAGATATGGAAACTAAAAGGTAACACTAAGGTGAAGTCCGGTGGTAGCATTTTTATTTTCCTTCTGTCAGATGATGATGATGATGTGAAAATTATTGAAGGTGATGCCATTATCATAAGAAATAAGTTTTTATTCTGAAACAGTGGGATCTTCTGATGTAATAACCCGGAATTTCACCACTTTTATTTACAAATATTTAATTAATTTTAAACATTCAAATAATGGATTTTATAATTCAAATAAAATCCATTTTAAATAATAAATAATGATGGTGAAATAGTTTTTCAAATTTGTTTACAAAAATAATTAGTTCGATGAAAAATCAAAAATGTGACCGGAATTCATTCGAATTTTTGACTTTTCGTCAACTAAAAGTTATCATAACATCATACACTCTATTGTATAATATAACACATACATTTATAAATAAGTTAGGGAGTATATATATATGTATTAGTATATATATACATATGTATTTATACTTAGGTATATAAGATTTAAAATATAAATTTAGAAAAAAGAATGTGTCACATCATAGGCAAACATAAGTACATTTAGTACTAAAAACATGTTTAAACATATTGGAGCTTGGAAAAGGAGAGGGGACATGAGCGTGGGCTAAGGTGCATAAAGGTGATGTGGCAAGGTGATGTGGCAAGAGGAGGTGGAGGGTAAAGGACCAAGGGTGTTTAGGTAATTTACTTTGTTCCTGCATATAAATACCCCTTTCATTTCTTCAATTTTGCCTTCTCTTCCTTTTGCCATATCTTTCTCATTTCTTAACCAAATGAAGGTTTTTGTTTATTAGAACCATGTAAAATTTCAGTGGCTACAACTTTCATGCATATCACTTCTTCAAATTTTGAGCTTAACTATGTCCAAATCTTATTTCTTTAAAGAGCATTTTTGGACCCAGATTTTCAAGTCTGAAAATACCTCTTCTTATTTTGACCATATCTCCCTCAAAAATGATCCAATTTGAGTGATTATATTTTTAAAATTGAAGAGAAAATAATTTTTAAGAACTTTTCTTTTGACAACTTTCCCAAATTCTACGAGTTACTTGTCCAAAAATCAGTTAGAAGAAGACCAATTTTCGGGTTGGATTTTTATGAATTCGATGATAATCTGAACCTCCTCCACCTTTCAAGGCCAAGCTCCACCACCTTTGGACTGTGTGCACCATACTTTGGCCGAACCATAAAGCCACAACAAGGCAACCAAATCTTGTTCTTACCAAAGTCAAAGCATGGGTCAAGGCTCGGTTCAAAAGTTAGGGAAGTTCGAGTCATTTTGGTAGCTTTTAGGTGAGTATAACTCACGAATTCATTTAAAGTTCAAACTTTAAATATGATGCTTACTTTGATAATACATATTGTTATTTGGTTGTTCGGTATGTTGGATGTTTGGTTTAGACAATATTGTATGTGATTGGAAGTTAGACTTGAAATGAAATCTAATGTTGAAGTTAGTTTGAAAGCTATGATTTTGTTTTATAGTTGTTGCTTATGTATGTTGTTATAGCATGTGTTTGAATGTATGAGCTTATGTATGTGATGTATGTGCTAAGAAAGTTTGCATTTTGACTTGTTAAAACGATATTGAGATCCTTTGGTTTAAACTTTTTTCTAACTTTACTTTTAGAAATGTTTTATAAAAGTTTTAAAAACCTTACTTTTGTTTTCTAAACTTTATTCAAAGTTTATAAAATAGTTTAAATATAAAATAAAGAGTTTGAAAAGTGATTTAGAGTACAAAATGAATTTTTGAAAATTCAGGTGGTATAGCGATAGTCGTTATAGATGCAGTTCGTGAAAAACGAATTCTTTTTGAATTTAAAACATTTAACTTAAATATTTTTTTTTGAAAATTGTTTTCAAACATATTTTAAACATTTTAAAATAATAATTATTTATTTATTTAATGATTATTTAATTAATAAATTAACTAAGGTAATTAGTACTTAATCGTTAATTAACTTAGGGTAATTAATACCTAATTATTTTTTAGTAAGTTAATCATAATTTGTTAATTGATAAAGAGTTAATTATTATTTAATTAATTATTTAGAGATTAATCATTATTTATTTAAGATTAATTAAATTTATTTATTTTATTTGAGAAGGGTTTAATTATTAATTAATTATTAATCAAGTTAAATTTAAGTTAAGATTTAATTAAAACTTAATCATGATTTAATTATTTTAAGTGAAGGTTTAATTTATTATTTAAGTTTTCATTAAGGAATAATTAATTAATTAATTGAGATTAATTAATTTAAATTATTATTTAATAATTAATCAAAGATTTATTAGGGTTTAATTATTTATTTAATAGTTAATTATTATTTAATTATTAATTAAAGGTTTAATTATTATTAAAGAGTTTAGTTGTTATCTAATTTTTAAATAGAAGTTTAAAGTTTTAAGCCACTTTATTTGTAAAGATCGGTTTTGTTTTAAAGTAACTTTCTTTTAAAAGAATATTTGAAATCCAAGGGATTTCTTTGTCGACTATCCTTAAGTAAACCCAATTGAATATGAAACCCAATGACATCCATTTAGAAGAATAAATCATCTTTCTGCTAATTAACTTGTATTTGACATCTGTTTGGTATAATAAATCACCGTTCGACCATAATTCACCAAGTAGATTATGTTGACATCTATTTAAGCAGAATAAAAAAACCCATTCGGCTATTATATTAACTTGGAAATGTGTTTAGCAGAACAAATCCCTGTCTGCTATTATAGTAACTTGGACATCTTACCTATATGTTGATTTGTTTGCTGTTAGCTGATTCCCTTATACATATCTGCTTGTTATGCAAATACCCATGTTATAACTTGAAAAGTAAACTTAATTAAAAGAGAACCATTGTGGTCGCTAAGCTTCTTTTTGATTTTTAAGGTCAATCACACATTTAATAATGGTTTCTGTTGGATCATGGGTTTTGATTGCTGACAAGACACAACAATTCATGAATCTACGACTACAACAACATCCGGACTCAACGACTCAAAGTATGGTTCATATATGTATATCGAGTCTAGTTTAGTGCTTTGTTAAAATCTTTCCTCAAGAATCATCATTCACATTCAAATAAACTTGCATGCATATTTTAATCAAAATCAAGTTTTCAAAAAATGCATGGAGCGAAGCTCGAACCCAAGTCACTAGATTGGAAGGCAAGTACTCTAACCAAATGAGCTACTGTAGTTTTTGTTTAACAACAGAATTCAGTCGACTGAATACAGTCAGTCAGTCGACTGAATCTGTGCATTTTAACATACATGCACATCTGTACACGAATTTTTTACATGATTTTACTTTTTAGTCGACTGACCATTTTCGACCAGTCGACTGACCTGAACCCAACCGTCATATTTTGAAAAGACATTTCCATTCTACAAAAGGTTGCGATCCTTCTCTAAACGGGAATGGTTGCTTCTTTTGGTCAGAACTCTTCACCAATGGTAGCATCCCTCTGTCTACTATAAATATATGTTCCCAAACACTTCATACTAACCGAAAATCTTTCTAACTATCTTGTATTCTTCTTGTGCTCTCATACTCACATTCAAAACAGCATACAAGCATTTTATTGCTTTGAATCTCCAAGTTAACTTTCATAATCTTTGATTCTTAGCAACACTTCCTTGCATATCTTCACATACACATCATACACTTGAGGATTTGATTATAGGATGTTTGTACTATCAGAGACAAATCAGTGTTTTCAAGAACACACAGTGTCAGATATCTTTTGTATTAGCGAAGTTCTGTTCTGCTGCTCAGGCGTGTGAAGTGCTCTTCGGCTGCTGAGGCAAAATCCTGTTCTGTTGCTCAGGTCCCTGTTCGGCTGCTCAGGGGTTGTATAGACCTGTTCCTCCGGGTTAAGTGAGGGTATTGTTGTTAGTTAAATTCCAGAAGGGAGTCTGGGATTGGACGTAGGACGGTGCTTCGAACCAGTATAAAATATCTGGTGTCATTTTACTATACTGCTTTTATATTCTGCACTATTTACAGTATTACTATCATCCATATACTCTGTATTATCATATATCCATATTACACGGTCCTACAAACTTTCATTTGGTATTGGAGCCTGGGATTCTAGAGATCGTAACAACATCCTAGAATAAATGGCTATAAAGAGATCTAGTCAAGGCAATAGGAAGAGGAAGAACAATAAAGAAGAATCAAAGGAGCAAACAAGCAAATGCTTCATGGCTACAAGTGATGATGTAAGTGAACTAAGTTTTGAAGATTTGGTTGAAATTAATTCAGAACTAGTGGAATTTGTAAAACAAACTAAAAAGCAAAAAAAGGAGTTACAAGGAAAATTAAATAGATCTGAATTAGAAATTAGTATGCTAAGAGATGAAAAGAAAATCCTAGAAGAAGAACTTGAAATATCTCAAGAATCTAATTCTAATTTAACATCTCAACTATCTATGATCACTCGGGAATTAGAAATTCAAAAGAATAAAAATGATGATTTATCAGTAGAAATTAATGATTTAAAATCTAACACTAAAGTATTAGAGTTAGAAAAATCTAGTCTCAAAACTAAGTTAGAAGATATTAATAAAAATGATTTATTACAATCATCTTTAATTAATTCAGAATCTCGAAATTTTCTTCCCGAAAATGAGAACTATACAATAAAAAGAGAGAATTTTGAATTAAACAAGCAAGTTGATATTTTGAAAAACAGTAATATTTCTTTTGAAAATAATAATTGTGACTTTAAAGCTAAATTTGATAAACTTAACACTGAAGTCACAAAATTTAATAAAGGTCAAAACGATTTAAACGTGATTTTATCCAGTTCTAGACCTTTACATGATAAAAGTGGTTTAGGATATAATAAAACTGATCGTAGAAATAGCACTAGATATGCTTTCATGTATAGTAAAAATGTTAGTGCTAGTACTAAATTTCGAGTAAAGTGTAAATCCAATTTTAATAGAAATTCAAATACTGCCATGACCAATAATGTTTATAATTTCTCTAGAAGTACAAAATTATTGATGGGAAATATGAATAAAAATTATCTAAGTATTTGGGTTCCTGTTAATTGGAAAAATAGAGAAAAATACATTGATGATTATTTTGATATGGTAGTTAATAATGAAAATTATATTTTTAAAGGTTCAGCCACACCCAAATGGGTTTAGTTTCCTAAAAATTAGGAAATTATAAGAACCTTGGGTATCGCATGCTTTAAATGTTAAATTTTTTTGATACCTTTCATTATAAGTAGTAGTTATTTTGTTTTATATTGTTCTATGTTAACACTTATGTGGAATATAATTTATGTCATCATATAAACTCTCCTTTTTGTCGATGAAAAAGGGGGAGAAAGATATTGCTCTAACACTATTTGCAGGAATAAACGATGCAAGCACGGATTAAGGGGGAGAAAAGATTAATTATTTACAGGAATATATAGCATAGATTCAAGGGGAGAAATCTATAGCACAATTACAGGAATATATTCAGGGGGAGAGATAAGTCAACAAAGCTTGTCGAAGATTCGTCCGTAGCAAATGGAGTTGTCATCATCAAAAGGGGGGAGAATGTTGGATCATGGGTTTTGATTGCTGACAAGACACAACAATTCACGAATCTATGACTACAACAACATCTGGACTCAACGACTCAAAGTATGGTTCATATATGTATATAGAGTCTAGTTTAGTGCTTTGTTAAAATCTTTCCTCAAGAATCATCATTCACATTCAAATAAACTTGCATGCATATTTTAATCAAAATCAAGTTTTCAAAAAATGCATGGAGCGGGGCTAGAACCCAGGTCACTAGCTTGGAAGGCAAGTACTCTAACCAAATGAGCTACTGTAGTTTTTGTTTAACAATAGAATTCAATCGACTGAATACAGTCAGTCAGTCGACTGAATCTGTGCATTTTAACATACATGCACATCTGTACACGAATTTTTTACATGATTTTACTTTTCAGTCGACTGACCATTTTCAACCAGTCGACTGACCTGAACCCAACTGTTATATTTTGAAAAGACATTTCCATTCTGCAAAAGGTTGCGATCCTTCTCTGAACGGGAATGGTTGCTTCTTTTGATTAGAACTCTTCACCAATGGCAGCAACCCTCTGTCTACTATAAATATATGTTCCCAAACACTTCATACTAACCGAAAATCTTTCTAACTATCTTGTATTCTTCTTGTGCTCTCATACTCACATTCAAAACAACATACAAGCAATTTATTGCTTTGAATCTCCAAATTAACTTTCATAATCTTCGATTCTTAGCAACACTTCCTTGCATATCTTCACATACACATCATACACTTGAGGTTTTGATTATAGGAAGTTTGTACTATCAGAGACAAATCAGTCTTTTCAAGAACACACATGTCAGATATTCTTTTGTATTAGCGAAGTCCTGTTCTGCTGCTCAGGCGTGTGAAGTCCTCTTCGGCTGCTGAGGCAAAATCCAGTTCTGCTGCTCAGGTCCCTGTTCGGCTGCTCATGGGTTGTATAGACCTATTCCTCCGGGTTAAGTGAGGGTATTGTTGTTAGTTAAATTCCAGAAGGGAGTCTGGGACTGGACGTAGGACGGTGCTCCGAACCAGTATAAAATATCTGGTGTCATTTTACTATACTGCTTTTATATTCCACACTATTTACAGTATTACTATCATCACTATACTCTATATTATCATATATCCATATTACACGGTCCTATAGACTTTCAATTTCAAGTTAAGTAATGATTTTAGTAAAGATGTTTTAAATAATCGTTTTGTTTATCAAAAGGACTTTATTAAATGATTTTATTAAATTAGTTTTGTTTTGAATAAGGAATATTTATAAGAAAGTTTTATAAATGATTTTGGATATTTATAAATGAAGTTTATAAGTAATTTTGGAGATTTATAAAGAGATATATAAATGGTTTTGATATTTATAAAAGAGTTTTATAAATTTAACTTGGTGACTTATAAAGAGTTTTGTGAATGGGTTTGGAATTTAAGTAAAGATGCTTCATAAATAAAAGAGATTTATTAAGAGGATTTATAGAAAGAAATTTATAAAAGAATTTAAGATTGGATTTCCTTTAACTGACCTTCTTAATTATGGTGGTAGGGACATTCGTTCCACACTTAACACCGAAGGAATATTGTTTGAGGTTATTTTTATCTCTAATTTAAATAACATTTTGTTTTGATCCTTTGATATGATTTGGAAATGAGAAATCTTTCACAAATGCTTTGTGAATATATACTTATGTCAGTGAGAAAATTATATGAATTTTTTTGATAAATACTTTTGAAAAGAGTTTTAATAAATGAAAGATTTAGTTTAAGGCTTAGTGGTTGCTATGGGTAATTAAATCTCTGAATTTGTTGTTGTTTTTTTATTTGATAGTTAAATAACCGACTATCAAATCTGGACCAAAATATAACTCAGGAAATATCTAGGAGAAACACGTGAGTTATATGACACAATCTTCTTTGATGATGTTGTACTATGCATATAAATCTCGTTTTGTTCTCCCAGGACAAATGAGAGGGAGATCCGTCCACTTAAACGGTTAGAGGGCGAACCTTTCTCCTATGTATTTTCTCAAAATAATCAGGGTTGAGTTTACCGAAACTATCGAAAGTTGTTTCAAAGAGACCAGGATCAGATAAGTATAAATTATATGAAAACCACTTCGATCCAACTCAAGTATTTCGAACTGAAGATGTCTTGAAGATGGTTGAAGACGAAGCTTTTGAAGTGTAAGGGTTACTTGCTACTAATCCTGAGAGTGATTACAAAATGGATGTAGTAGAGGTAGTGCATTCAGTTTCGTTCAAACACAGGATGAACTTGTATGGATGAATGCTGGCACTGCATTGCTGCTTGGAGGGCAGCGTTAGTATTCCAAGATGGTTTTCTATATAAAAATTAATCATAGCCTCAAGTACCATCAACCCGGGAATGACTAAAATCAGGGGATATGTTTCAAGGCTATGTGAATCGCTACCATTAGGGTACGGTCATCATCCAATATAGATCGATATTATAGATCATGTATGCTCGGGGCCCATTTAGATTGTTGGTCCCAACTAGGGTGATGGCATATTCGGCGCTATCCAGTAAGGGATAGGGCCGATCTTGACTCATAGGGAGTCCATATGAGGCTCTCGGTGTGTTTTATCTAGAGATGCACTATGATAGGTGGTACCCCAGTGCCTTGTCATAGTATGGAATTCAATCTCCAATACGAGCCATTACGATTTTGATTGTGCCCAGCTGTGTTGGAATGTGAGATGCAAGCATTTCAGCTATTCTATATATTTACTTTGAACACTTAGACATTATTATAATATCACTGGATTTTATATAAAAGTGTTTTGGTTATCGTAAGGTAAAAACCCGTCCGTGTTTATGTGTGGCATGGTCTTATGAGATACCTTTGATTTTAAAAAAATTACAAGTTATAATAAATTAATTCCTTGTGATTTGAGTTTCTCACGCTGGTATTACCAGACTGATCTGGGCATTATTTTTCTTATATTGTTGGTCAGCCCGAGCATATTTTCCAGATTTAGTTGGGTCCTTTAGAGCTTTCAAGTGATGAGCTGGATTCTCCAAGACATATTCACGTACCTTATATTCTTCCGCTGTTTTCATTTGTTTTATTTTTGTCTATATCTATTAGCAATTGTAAGGACAGACTGTTATAGCTATCCAGGCTGATAATAGGTTAACATACTCTGATGATGGGTAAAATAAAGATAATTTCTTTTTTGTAAAGACTTGTTCATATTATATATTACTAGTCACATTTTGTGAGATTCTATTCTGTCTTTTCTTCTTTCACTCCTAATGACCCGTCTTTCTAACACTTAAATGATCGGCACACTAATACCGGGGATGTATTAAGTGTCTTATTTAGGTGTAAGAATGGCTGATCATTACAATGTGGTATCAGAGCTTAGGTTGAATGAACACCTTGGCTTTGGTGGGATAAACTCATTTGAGATACGGTAAGCAAAACATTAGGATGATTTTGAGTGTATATATTAGAGAGCGTATTTGTTAGTGCTACAAAAATATTTTATATTGTGTTGATTTATTGGTTGAGTGGTTATGAATTCTGGTCGATACAGAGGGAACACCTATATCGATAGGGGTTTATAAACACTTAAACTAGGCAAATCAACATAGTATCATTTTAAATGGGTAAATGAAATAATTTTACCTAAATTATATTTTATATATAAATGGATAATTTTCAAAAATAAAATATAGTTATATATAATGTGATTGTTGTTAGGAGTTGATAATATTTAATTATTATCATATAGGGTTTGATTAGTTATGATCGTCCAATTTTGAGCATTGTCTATTATCTGACTTATTGGCAGTTTTCCTTTTTCCATCATAATTAGGGTAGATAGAATTTGTGGAAACATTGAAATGAACAACTTGTGAATTGAGTTTCACGGTATGACCATAAGGCGTTCAACGATAATGTTGGGTCAAAAGAATTGAATTTCAATAAAAGTGTGTTTATTAAAAATAAAGGAAATATATTTTCAAAATGAATATTTGAGGAAAGATTTTATATACAGTGATTTGTAAATCAGAATTATAAAATATATTTTGAAAATAAGATGGATTTTCATTGAATCTAAATCCCGGTGACTTTGATAAAGTTTCCAAATGATTTTTGGAAAAATAGAAATAACTTTACTTAAAAATACTTTAAGGTATAAATATTTTGAAAAAGAATTTAAGAGTACGATTTTTCTTCGGACAGTTCGGGAAATGAGTCTTGATCTGTTTTATAATGATCTGAATAATCTTCTAATTGACAATCAAATGTTTTCTTAGGGAGATGTGATAGTGCACTTAGTAAATTATTCTCTTTGTCATTGTATGATCGAAACAAGTTCAAATCCGAATGAACCCAAACAAGTGGATGATAAATATTTTGTTAAAACGATTTAGCTGAAATATACGTGTATATTGTATTGTTTAAAAAAAAGGATTTGAAAAGAAAGAAGTTTTTTATAATCAACTAGTTCGAGTGACTCGAAAGTGACTAAAAAGGGCAGGAAATGTGTTCGGATGATAAACACGTCTCTTAAGTATTACCCTTCTTAGTAAAGTGATTTATGATACTTTTTCGTAATACCCAGTTCCTTGATATCATTTTGGAGTTACTTGGACTATACGTATATCTTCTAAGGGTTTAAAATAAAGTATCATTTCAAAAAGATTTTTAAAATAAAAACGGGTATTTGG
This sequence comes from Allium fistulosum, assembly GCA_030737815.1. Taxonomy (NCBI): domain Eukaryota; kingdom Viridiplantae; phylum Streptophyta; class Magnoliopsida; order Asparagales; family Amaryllidaceae; genus Allium; species Allium fistulosum. Next base: position 516,449,695 of record CM060903.1, on the reverse strand, counting down.
CTCCTAAGTTTCAAAATAATAAGGCATTTTGATTAAAGAATGGGTAAATAAGTGTGAAGTTTTAAAACTGAAATAACTTAGGTTTAATAAACTATATTTTATTAAACAATGTCTTTTGATTTTAACTTATAAAAGTGAAAAATTATTTGATGTTATTGGACCGGCTAATAAACGTCTTTACCTTAAAGGTGTCTAAAAAAAGTGGACTTTAGAACGGAGTTGGGATACCAACATCTTACTCTTCTTAGCTACTTACCAGACCGGTTGGGTAAAGAGGTTGAATTGGTCGACTCAGTTTTAAGACCCATAATTATTTTGGATCTAAATCTGAATGGTTAAAAGCTGAATAGAATTAAAAATCCAATGTTTTGTATATATACTCTTAGGATGTAGGAGAGTATTATGCAAGTAATAAATTAAAAAATGATTTTATGAAAAGGATTTTATAAATCAAGTTGTATATTTAAAAATGTTTGAACCTAAATTGGAAATATTATGAAATGTTTTCATAAATATTTTGGGGAGGATAGAAAGTAGTTGGATAGTAAGAACTTGTAGATGAGTACGTAAGCGGTACGCAGATCATTTTTACTTTTTCACATAATTCTCGATCCAAAATTCGAGTACATGACTTAAGATCTTTCACACCATTCCGAAGAAGGATTTATCACTCGATTATTGATGGCGAACACTTGTTGATGGTTCTGAATATGGAACTAAAAGTTTTTTATCATAGTATAAGGCTATGTAAGGAGAACGGAGGTTTCTAATTAAGAAGCCTGATCGGAGTCCGCACTTGGAAGTCGGGTGAGCGATACTAGTTCGGAAGTAAAGCTATTAATTTGAGAGAGTGATCAAATCAGATTTTTGGTATAATAATGATCTATGTACATCATACGGACTAATGTATAATATTCCCTGTTGTTTTGTGTTTTGGGTATAGGGTTGTGATAAAATTTCGAGGTCGAAATTCTTTTAGGGGGATAATGTAACGACCCGGAATTTCACCACTTTGATTTGAGAATATTTAATTAATTTTAAATATTCAAATAATGAATTTTATAATTAAAATAAAATTCCTTTTAAATAATAAATAATAATGGTGAAATAATTTTTCAAATTTGTTTACAAAAATAATTAGTTTGAAAAAAATTTGAAATGTGACTAGAATTCGTTTTCCGTATTTTTCACTTTTCTTCGACTAAAAGTTGTGGGAATGTGGTACACTCTATTGTATAATATAACACATACATTTATGAATAAGTTAGGATATATATGTGTGTATTAGTATATATATACATATGTATTTATACTTAGGTATATAAGATTTAAAATATAAATTTAGTAAAAAGAATGTGTCACATCATATGCAAACATAAGTACATTTAGTACTAAAAACATGTTGGAGCTTGGAAAAGGAGAGAGGACATGAGTGTGGGCTGGAGTGCATGAAGGTGAGGTGGCAAGGTGATGTGGCAAGAGGAGGTAGAGGGTAAAGGACCAAGGGTGTTTAGGTAATTTACTTTGTTCTTGCGTATAAATACCTCTTTCATTTCTTCAGTTTTGCCTTCTCTTCCTTCTGCCATATCTTTCTTATTTCTTAACTAAATGGAGGTTATATTTTTTTAGAACCGTATAAAATTTTAGTGGCTACAACTTTCATTTGTACCACTTCTTCAAATTTTGAGCTTAACCATATCCAAGTCTCATTCATTTGAAGAGCATTTTTGGACCTAGGTTTTCAGGTCCGAAAATACCTCTTCTTATTTTGACCATATCTTCCTAAAAATGATCAAAATTAAGGGATTCATTTTTTAAAATTGAAGAGAAAATAATTTCCAAGAACTTTTCTTTTGACAATTTTCCCGAATTTCATGAGTTACTTATCCAAAAATCAGTTATAAGAAGACCAATTTTGAGGTTGGATTCTTTATGAATTCGATGATAATCCGAACCCCCTCCACCTTTCAAGGCCGAGCTCCACCACCTTTTGACCATGTGCACCATACTTTGGCCAAACCATAAAGCCACCATAAAGGCCACCAAACCTTGTTCTTACCAAAGTCAAAGCATGGATCAAGGCTCGGTTCAAAAGTTAAGGAAGTTCGAGTCATTTTGGTAGCTTTTGGATGAGTATAACTCACTAATTCATTCAAAAGTTCTAACATTATATATGATTCTTACTTTTATAATAAAAATTTTTATTTGGTTGTAAAGTATGTTGGATGTTTGGTTTAAACAATACTGTATGTTGTTGTATGTGATTGGAAGTTAGAATTGAAATGAAATCTAATGTTGAAGTTAGTTTGAAAGCTATGATTTTGGTTTGTAGTTGTTGCTTATGTATATTGTTGTGGCATGTGTTTGGATGTATAAGATTATGTATGTGATGTATGTGCTAAGAAAGTTAGCATTTTGACTTGTTAAAATGACATCGAGATCCTTTGGTTTAAACTTATTTTCTAACTTTACTTTTAGAAATGTTTTATAAAAGTTTTAAAAACCTTACCTTTGTTTTCTAAAACATTATTCAAAGTTTATAAAGTAGTTTAAATATAAACGAAAGAGTTTGAAAAGCGATTTAGAGTATAAAATGAATTTTTGAAAGTTCAGGTCGTATAGCGATAGTCGCTATAAATGTTGTTCATGAAAAACGAACTCTTTTTGAATTTAAAACGTGTAACTTAAATAATTTTTTTTGAAAATTGTTTTCAAACATAACTTAAATATTTTTAAACAATTATTATTTAATTAATTAACTATTTATTTATTTATTTAATGATTTTGTAACTAATAAATTAAGTAAGGTAATTATTACTCAATCATTAATTAAGTTAGGGTAATTAATACTTAATTATTTTTGAGTAAGTTAAGTATAATTTGTTAATTAATAAAGAGTTAATTATTATTTAATTAATTACTTAGCGTTTAAATATTTAATAAAGATTATTATTTTTTTATTTGAGAATGGTTTAATTATTAACTAAGTTAAATTTAAGTTAAGATTTAATTAAATGTTAATCATGATTTAAATTTAAATAAAGGTTTATTTTATTATTTAAGTTTTAATTAATGAATATTTAGTTAATTTATTGAGATTAATTAATTTAAATTATTATTTAATAATTAATCAAAGATTTATTAGGGCTTAATTATTTATTTAATAGTTAATTATTATTTAATTATTAATTAAAGGTTTAATTATTATTAAGGAGTTTAATTGTTATTTAATTTTTAAATACCAGTTAAAAGTTTTAAACCAATTTATTTGTAAAGATCGGTTTTGTTTTAATGTAACTTTCTTTTTAAAAGAATATTTGAAATCCAAGGGATTTCTTTATCGAATATCCTTAAGTAAACCTAATTGAATATGAAACCCAATGACATCCATTTAGTAGAATAAATCATTGTTCTGCTAATTAACTTGTATTTGACATCTGTTTGGTAGAATAAATCACCGTTCCACCATAGTTCACCAAGTAGATTATGTTGACATCTATTTAAGCATAATAAAAAACCCAATTTGCTATTATATTAATTTGGACATGTGTTTAGCAAAACAAATCCCCGTCTGCTATTATAGTAACTTGAACATCTTACATATATGTTGATTTGTTTTTTGTTGGCTGATTCCCTTATACATATCTGCTTGTTATGTAAATATTCATGCTATAACTTGAAAAGTAAACTTAATTAAAATAGAATCATTGCGGTCGCTAAGCTTCTTTCTGATTTTAAGGTCAAACATACTTTTAATAATGGTTTCAAGTTAAGTAATGATTTTAGTAAAGATGTTTTAAATAATCGTTTTTTTATCAAAAGGACTTTATTAATGATTTTATTAAAGGAGTTTTGTTTTAAATAAGGAATATTTATAAGAAAGTTTTACAAATGATTTTGGATATTTATAAATGAAGTTTATAAATAATTTTGGAGATTTATAAAGAGATATATAAATGGTTTTGATATTTATAGAAGAGATTGTAAATTTAACCTGCGCAAAAGGGAAAGAGATGGATGGGGTTTCTCTTGCTTTTGGCATAGCATGCCTCCCACTGGGAGGCCCGCACGAAGGGCTATTAGCTCAGTGGTAGAGCACGCCCCTGATAATTGCGTCGTTGTGCCTGGGCTGTGAGGGCTCTCAGCCATATTGATAGTTCAATGTGCTCATCAGTGCCTGCCCGGAGATGTGGATCATCCAAGGCACATTAGCATGGCGTACTCCTCCTGTTCGAATCGAAGTTTAAAACCAAACTTCTCCTCAGGAGGATAGATGGGGCGATTAAGGTGAGATCCAATATGGATCTAACTTTCTATTCACTCGTGGGATCCGGGCGGTCTGGATAGAGCACTTATGTGTCTTGAACTTATACTAAATTCGGTTAATATGATCTCGTACTATTTTCTGATATATTTGATAGTCGCCAATTAAAAGGCGAGATTTGCTCAATCTTTATTATAGCGATTGCAGCGGCGAAAGCTGCTATTGGGCTAGCTATTGTTTCTTCGAACTATCGTAATAGAAAATAAACTCGTTGATTTATAAAGAGTTTTGTAAATGGGTTTGGAATTTAATTAAAGAAGCTTCATAAATAAAAGAGATTTATTAAGGGGATTTATAGAAGGAAATTTATAAAAGGGTTTGAGATTGGATTTCCTTTAACTGACCTTCTTAATTCTGGTGGTATGGACATTCGTTCCACAATTAACACCGAATGAATATTGTTTGAGGTTATCTTTATCTCTAATATAAATAACATTTTGTTTTGATCCTTTGATATGATTTGGAAATGAGAAATCTTTCACAAATGCTTTGTGAATATACTTATGTCAGTGAGATAAGTATATGAATGTTTTTGATAAATACTTTTGAAAAGAGTTTTAATAAATGAAAGATTTAGTTTAAGGCTTAGTGGTTGCTATGGGTAATTAAATCTCTGAATTTGTTGTTGATTGTTTATTTGATAGTTAAATAACTGACTATCAAATCTGGACCAAAATATAACTCCGGAAATATCTAGGGGAAACACATGAGTTATATGGCATAGTCATCTTTGATGATGTTGTACTATGCGTATAAATCTCGTTTTATTCTCCTAGGACAAATGATAGGGAGATCCATCCACTTAAACGGTTAGGGGGTGATCCCTGCTCCTATGTATTGTCTAATTATTTCCAAAAAAACTGGGGTTGATTTTACCATAACTATCGAAAGTTGTTTCGAAGAGACCGGGATCGGATAAGTAAAAATTATCCGAAAACCACTTTGATCCAACTCAAGTATTTCGAACTGAAGATATCTTGAAGATGATTGAAGACGAAGCTTTTGAAGTGCAAGGGCTACTTGCTACTAATCCTGAGGGTGATTCCAAAATGGATGTGGATGTAGTAGAGGTAGTGCCTTTCGTTTCATTCAGACCCAGAACAAACATGTATGGATGAATGCTGGCACTACATTGCTGCCTGGAGGGCAGTGTTAGCATTCCAAGATGGTTTTCTGTATAAAAGGTAATCATAGCCTCAAGCCTCATCAACTCGAGAATGACTACAATCAGGGTATACGCTTCAAGGCTATGTGGTTCGCTACCATTAGGGTATGGTCATAATCCAATCTAGATCGGTACTATAGATCATGTATGCTCGGGGCCCATTTAGGTTATTGATCCCAACCAAGGTGATGACATATTCGATGCTATCCAGTAAGGGGTAGGGACGGTCTTGACTCGTAGGGAGTCCATGTAAGGCTCTCGGTGCGTTTTATCTAAATATGCACGGTGATAGGTGGTACCCCAGTGCCTTGTCATAGTATGGAATTCAATCTCCAATACGAGCCGTTAGGATTTTGATTGTGCCCAACTATGTTGGAATGTGAGATGCAAGTAGTTCAGCTATTTTATATATTTACTTTGAACCATTATACATTATTATAATATCACTGATTTTATATAAAAGTGTTTTGGTTATCGTAAGGTAAAAACTCGTCTGTGTTTATGTGCGGCATGGTCTTACGTGATAACTTTGATTTTAAAAGATTTTACAAGTTATAATAAATTAATTCCTTGTGATTTGAGCTTCTCACGTTGATTTTACCAGACTGATCCATGAGTTATTTTTCTTATAATGCTCGGGTCAGCCCGAGCATATTTTCTAGATTTAGTTTGATCCATTGGTGCTTTCAAGTGACGAGCTGGATATAACTGTCCTAGCTGATAATAGGTTACTGTACTCTTATGATGTGCATAATAATGATAATTTCTTTTTGTGAAGACTTCTTCATATTATATATTACTTGACACATTTTGTGAGATTATGTTCTGTCTTTTCTTCTTTCACCCCTAATGATTTGTCTTTCGGACACTTAAATGATCGGCACACGAATACTAAGGATGTATTAAGTGTCTCCTTTAGGTGTAAGAAAGGCATATAGTTACATCTAATAAGTAATGTATGTGGCTCAATTAAATCAGTTGAAGTATGGGTACATATCACAAATATTCCACTTTTTGCCCAGTCCCCTATCGGCATAAATTGGCTAGTAAATAGATTGGGGAAGCTGATTTGTCTAGATGATAATACAAAGAAACTTGAGAGCATTCTATATGCTAAGTGTTTAATTGATATTACTCCTAGTGAGCAGTTAATTGAATCCTTCCCATTTCAACTACCAGATGGTGGAACACAACAAATACAAGTATATTACCAATGGAGACTTGAAATATGTAAGCATTGTAGAGTTTTTGGTCACAATATTGATAATTGTTTAGAGGTTGGTGAAGGAGAAGATAGTAATGATAAGAAAATTCAATTCAAGAATGCTAAATCTCCTACTGTAACACCCAGTTGAGGAAGGAAAATTTTAAAGCTAATGGAGATAATTCTAAAAAATATGTGGACCAAAGTTGTGAACTATAAGAAATATGTGAAGAAGCATCCTGCTCAAGATGATAAAGATATGATTGAAGAACATAACACACTAGATATGGATAAAACTAAACTAACCTCAAATATTTCCGACTTAAATAACCTTGATAGTTCGTTAAATATGAGGAATATAGCAGTTAGTATTGAAAGGGAGAATATTAGGATTTGTAACAAGTTTGCTGCACTTGAAACCATTTCATTGGATGATGAAGTGGATGAAGAGATAAATGATGGTAATGTTGTTTTTGTTGATGTGTGCAGCAATAAGTTGATTGTGAGCACTTGAGGCAAATTGATTAATTCAACTGAACATATTTCGGGCTTGGTGCACCCTGTTAGTTTAAGTACTGATACTACTTCCTCAAACAAGCAGTTTTATCAAGCTTCTATGCAACTGCATGAACAATCCTCAATTGAAACTTCAAATAAAGATCACCTTCTAAACTCTGATCATTCTACAGATCAAACATCAAAATCCTCTCTTATTTCATCTCCTGTTCTCAATTCCATGCACAAGTTCAACACTGATACTTCTCAAATTTCTAAGAATCTGCTTTTAGTCTCTCTTAAAACCTTTCTTCCTGATATTGATGTGCATGTGCATACTAACACATGCACACATCCTCATCAAACTTTTCTAACCATTGGCAAGTACTCCTTATTTGATTCATTTACTTTAGTCCCATCATGTATAACTCCTAAATCCAATTCTATCTCTTCTCTAGCATGTCAATTATCCACTCCTCCAACTTCCTTGTCTTCTGATTCCAATCTCTCTGATCAAACGAACTCCACCACCAAGCCTATCTCTAATAAAGCAAATAAGAAAAGCAAAAGAAAACCTCTTGCTCAAAGTCAGAAACACATCATCACAAAAAACTACTTCTTCCTTAAAGTCTAGCTTGTCTATCTCCGCATTCAATTCAGAAGATGATGATACTCTCTTACCTCCAAAAATCACCCAAGAAAACGCCAACCCCACTTCTCATAAAAGCATAAGAAACTCCACAAAGAAAACCCCTACACTTCCTAATAATGCACAATATTGCCGCTTGGAATATTAGCGTTGCTCACTTAGACATAAAGCTAGATCAAATCAAGTTACTCATTCGTGAACACAAATTATTTCTTATCTCTATATCTGAAACTAAATTGAACTCATCTCTCTCTAGAAGAGCTTCATCTTACATTAATCCTTCTTGGTCTTCCATTGACGATTTGAATGACTTCCCTTATGGGAGATTGTTTGTCATTTATGATCCCTCTATCTTCTTCCTTTCCCCTATTCTCTCTAATAAACAGTTTATTCACTCACATGCCATTTATCTCCCTTCGTCAACCACTATGTAGCTCACCCCTATTTACGCAGCAAACACATCTTCTCAAAGGAACAACATGCTCAACCTCCTCCCTCATTTTAGATAGGAGGCTCATCCTTGGATTGTGATTGGTGATTTTGATTGCTCCTTTCTTTCCTCTCGTATATCTGGTGGAATTCCTTTATCTGCTAGTAACATTTCTCCTTTGAACGTTGCTCTTCAAAACTCCTCTCTTATTGATATCCAACTTTTGGTTCTCCATTTACATGGTCTAATAAAAGAACACATGTTATGAGGACTCTAACTACAATTGATCGTGCATTCTCAAATTTTAAATCCCTTACAAACTGGCCTAATGCTCAAATTCATGTCCAATGCCAATTCTATTTAACCATTACCCTCTCATTCTCTCATTTGGGGATAGTGACATTAAAACTAAAAAGAATTAATTTTTTTTGACTCTTGGATTAATGAAACTGATTTCTTGCGGATCATTCGACAAGCGTGGAGCATAAGAACATATGGGAACCCAATGATCAGATTTCAAAAGAAACTAAAGAACACTAAGAGTATCCTTAATGCTTGGGCTAAGAATACATTTGGAAATGGAACAAAATTATCCACCTCCATCGGGAATGAGCTTGTCTTGGTTCAGCAACAAATCATGAATAATTCCACAGATCCCTCCTTGAGTCTCCTTGAAAGTGAGCTCTCATCCATGATTGTTGATGCTCTTTCTTCATAAAAAAGTATGCCGAGACAAATAACTAAAGAACAGTGGAATGTTGATGGGGATAGGAATACCAAATATTATCATGCTTCTACATTTCTATTATAAATGATCAATATGGCATTCCTTAAGCTACCTCTGATAATATTGATTCTGTGTTCCTTAATTACTACACTATTCTTCTAGGAAGTCAAGAAGCTTTCCAGTCTTATGATACATTTATTTCCTCTCTTAACTTTCCTAAGTTAAATTCTTCTCATCATGACATTCTGTCCACTCCCGTCACTGATGAAGAAATTAAGAGCACTATTTTTAGTATTAGGAAAGAAGCTTATGGAGGTCCTGATGGATTTATTGCCCTATTTTTTACCTATTGTTGGCATATAATTAATAACGACTTCCTTAATGCAGTTCACAATTTTTTCTCCAAGTGCAAGAGGATCAATACAATCAAGTCCACAAATCTAGCATTAATTCCCATGGTCAGTAACCCTTCAATTTTCTCCCAATTCAGACCTATTGCCTGCTGCAACATTATATACAAAGTCATATCTAAGATCCTTGCTTCCAGGCTCAAGCATGTGCTCAATTACCTCATCTCACCTAACCAGTCTGCCTTTCTACCTCATAGACACATCCTAGATAATGTGTTGTTAGCTCATGAATTTCTCAATGGATACTTTACAGTCAATGCTTCCCCTAGAGCTATGCTCAAAATAGATATAAAAAAATCATTTGACTCTGTTAAATGGTCTGCCTTCATCTCCATCATGAATGTCATGGATTTCCTGCTAGCTTCATTGCCTTGATCCACAAATGCATCTCAACCGTTAGCTATTCTTTGTTAATCAATTATTATTCAGTGGGATACTTTAAAGGAGCTAAAGGCCTTAGACATGGAGACCCTATCTCTACCTAATTATTCATCATAATCTTGGAATCTCTCACACAAGCATTGCTTTTTCAGGTTGAGCAAAAGACCTTCTCTCACCACCCTAAACGCAGAAGCCCGCCTATCACATCTCTTGCATTTGCAGACGACCTCGTCATATTTACCAAACCAACCCTGTCATCCCTATCATGTATCATGCATACTCTGAAATCCTTTGCGGTTTTCACTAGCCTTCACATTAATCCCTCTAAATCACACATTTTGATTACTGGTCTTGATTGCCATCGGTCTGACCATTGCCTCTCAATCACTAATGTACAACCCCTTCAAAATGATATGAGATAATTTGGGATTCCTCTAGCAACAAAAGCCATTAGAACAGCTCAGTGTACTCCATTATATGAGAAGATAACTTCCACCATGAACAAATGAAAAAATAGATTTCTGAGTCAACTAGGTGGGCTCACCATAATAAACTCAATAATCTTCTGTATGAATGGCTACTGGGGCAGATCCTTCCTATTTCTTCAAAGCTCATCAGAATGATTAGGAGTGCATTGACTGTATTTTTATGGTCTGGTTCCATTTTCACTTAGAAACTTCATCCAATTGCCTTCAGTAAGCTTGAAAGGCCTAAACAGCTTGGAGGGTTGCATATTAAAATTCTCTTAACATGGAACACATCAACCTTTTCCAAGTATCTAGATGGTCTCCTTAATAACTCTAGTTCTGTCTGGGTTGAATAGGCAATTAAATGCAACCTTAAGAATGAAGAATTTTGGCTCATGGAAGCTAAGCCCTCCAATAGCTGGATATGGAAGGCAATTCTGAAAATAAGGCAGTGTATTCTTCCTCATGCTACCCTTTGTCTTATCAGGAATAGTGCAGCCAAGTTTTGGATGGTAATTTAGATTACTAAAGGTGTTATTCTCCAAAACTTTCTTAACTATAAGGAAATTATTCTTTCCGGTATCCCTCTTCAGGCAAAAGTAATAGACTGTATTAGGGATGATATAAATAACCTCCCTAGGTCTAGCGATAGGAAAATAACTGCCTTGTGGACCATTTATTCAAATATACCCCACAGTTTTGTCGATAAAGAATAGTATCTCTGGTGTTCCAGCAAGAATAATCACTCATCCAACCTTATTTACAAAGCTATATCCGCTCAACGGTCCAACCTCAAATTTCCATGGTATAGAAGAGTTTGGAATTTATCTACCTTTGAGATGCTTAATTTTTTATCTTTGGAAGATATTAAGGAATGCTAATCATACATTATGCAATCTTAATCTCAGAGGCTTGCTAATCACTACTGACTGCTTTGTCTACAGAAGTGCTACTGATGATAATGTCCACCTTTTCTCAGTTGTCCATTTACCATTTTCCTTTGGGACATTATCAAAACCAAGGGAGGATTTGTTACTCCAATTCATGATAGCTTGATGGGGTGGGAAGTCATATATAGGGAAACAAGATGGAAGCTTCCATATTCTTACGAACTTCTTTTAATTCTTAAAGTTTTTGCTATGAGCATATGGAAGGAGAGAAACGAAAGGGTATTCATTGCAAAAATCAAGGATGGATTGGATCTGTGTCATGAAATCATCAAAGGAATTCACTTTGCAATGCTTATTTCACCGTATCACTTTCCTACAGTGATGGTGGAGAAATGGCACAATATTTAATTTTTTCTTATATTTTTTCCCCTACTTGTTTACCTCTATTTTTGTTTGTTTATTAGCTGCTTGTACTTTTCAGGTAATTAATAAAATTTTAGGGGACCATTCAACCCTGTTGGCCTTACCATACACACACGCATACATGCATATTAAATTAAATTATTTTTGGCCAAATATTTCATTAAATTTCCATACAGTAATAATTTTATAAAATTATAATTTATAAATAAATATACATATATACAAATTAATAAAAGTATATTGCCATTAAAATAATTAGTAATTTATATTAAGAAATAAAATATAATGTTTTCAAATTTTTTTTACCGAATGCAAAATAAGATATTCAAAATGTTATATATATATATATACACACACACAAACAAAATTATACTTATATCAAAAGTCAATTTAAATTAATTAAAATTAGTTTTGATTTTTTTAAAGATAAACAAAGAAAAATATATACATATATTTCGTATATTATTAAAAAAAATTATTATTATTTATTTAAAACAAAGATGTATTACAAAGATAATGAAACTATCGGATCTATGTACGTATATAGTTGTGAAATAGTTTATTAATATGGGAACGACGACTGTGCATATAAATTCGCTTAAACATTATAATGGATCTATATAAGCATAATACAAAATATCATTGAATAATTAATTAAACTATACCTTAGAGATAAGGCCAAAGAAATGCACGTTGAACTAAAAAGACTCTGTAGATCTTTCACCCTTCTTTTAAAGGAGATAGTCGCATAAGCATCGAGTTAATTATCTTTAATTGAATGGAATTAAAAGGAGATTAGAGAAAAGTGGGAAGGAGGGGGAGCTTAGGCCATAACTAAGGGAGAGAGGAGCAAAAGATCAAACGAGAAACTAGAGCATTAGTTTCCTTTTTATAAGGTGAATTTGACCAAAATATCTAGCATAAAATATCTCCCATACCTAGCCAACATTTGACTCCCTCTCCCTCTTTATTTGGCGGCCATATCAAGGCCCCCTTAATGGACCTAACCCCTCCAAACCCGTTAGTAAATCATATATTTAAATTCATTTTAAATTTTTATTGATATTTATATATCGGTACGTACATATACAACTTTTATATGCATGCTAAATAAATTATTAATAGCAATTCTAGAGGAAACTCCATATTAATAAACACACCCATACAATAAATGACATAATAATAATTATTTCGTACATATTAATTATTCTAATTAATATGTAACTATTATAAATCAATTAAATCAGGCGATGTTTCGAAGATGGAATAGATTTGGTTGTGCGACTCATCGGTGTGAATTTAGCTAGTCATTAATATTTAAATAATTTAAATACTAATATTTACACACCACCTTAGATTGTGGTGAGATAGTTTGACTTAATTCGTCATTTCAAATCTCGAATGTAAATCAAATTTCACAAATTCAAGCAATATATTTTGGTAATGATTATTTACACCAATTCTCTTCGTCAATACTATATTACTTGAGGACTTATGGAATTTGGTTTTGGTTAAAATGCCACTATCATCCACATTCAACTTGGTTAGTTCATAAACAAAATCTTTGGTTCAATAATAATATTATTAATCGTAGTACTCTAGTCAGAGATTTTGTCTTTGAGTTGACTATAGTTGTCTGTAATACTAATCTCATACAACCATAGAGACTAATTATCTATTAAATAGTGTTTCACTTCCAATACTTCAACTCAGACCCAACTATAGTCATTCAATGGATGCGATGCCACGATTTGACTATAATCAAAGTGAAGTTTCGACATTGAAGTTCATCAGTATTCTTAAGTCGAGAGAACTGCATAATATTGTTACTTGAGATTTCTTGTTTGACCTAGTTGTTATTAGCCAACAGGAAACTCTCGAACAAGTCATTCCATGCTTATCCAATAACTATTAGTCCAAAAACCCTTGGTGTTCGTAGTAGCCACGATTAATACACTGTCCAACATATAGAAAGCATTACGCACTCTGGTCTCACCAGATGCATCGATGTCCTTTCTCAAAGTATCTTAACCAGGAATATTTAAAATAATATGTCATTCTATATTAAAATAATTTTCTTTTGATTACAACTCTTTATATCAATTACAACATAACATGTTACTTAAATATTTTCTAATTAATATACTTTTAAATTAATTACTTAATTAATAATCACTATATAACAAAGTATACATTAGAAATCAAATACCTTTATTATGAACAAGATTGGTTATCAAGTTATAAATAGGAAATAAATTACATAATTGCCACTAGCATATACCCCTAACTCTATCAATCTCTCACTTGCACTTAGGACCAATTATGTGTAGGATCTTTTTCTCCCTAGAGGTGGGGGGGTGAACAGGGTCTACTAAAAATTAATGCAGAAGTAAAATAAAGACAGAAAGTAATGCAGTAAAGATACACAGTTTTACCCAGCTTCAGCAAAAACTTGCCTACGTGCTGCCCCCAAGGTTTCTAGTAGAAATTAAGTAATCAGACGCTTACAAAAACATGTAAACTTGCGATACCCGCTAACTTGATTAACCTAACTCTAAGCTCAAAACCCTGCCACAACTCAGCCACTGAGTTGCGAATTCTCGAACTACAAAACCGTAGTTCGTAACCTAGTTAATCTAGAGTTTGACTTAAATAAAAAAACAATAAAAGAACTAAAAAATAAAAACCCTAATATAAACTAATCAGCCCAATAAAAACAAATGCGGTCCAAAAACGAGATATCCTTTTATATGTATATTCAACCTATTGTTCCTCTTTCACTTTTGATTTAGGGTTTTGCTGAATTTGAAGCCGCCGCTTAAAATCGATCGATTGAAGTGATGACTTCACTTTGATTTGCTTCGTCAATCGATTCCCTAGCTTTGATTGCACTCGGTTGCTTCAATTGAGTAAGGCTGGATGTTGCTTTGAATTGGTACGTGATTTGCCCCTTTTTGATTTTTGATTATGCTCGACTTTGATTCAAATTTTGGATTTGTTTCTAATTTTTTCTAAGTAAGCTCTTCTGAATTTTGTCTCTAACTCCAATGATCTGCTGATGATGATGGGTTAATTTATAGGGATCGAAAGCCTATTATTTCATTCGTGTATTTTGGTTTGAATTTTTCAATATTCTAGTTCTTGCGTTGATTTGTAATCGAATGGTTTGCTGAAATATGACTTGTTCATTGGTTCCATTCTTTGCTCTGGTTCCATTCTTTACTGGCAATATTCGATTTTTTGAACAATTCAATGGTGTTTTTTGTTTGCCTATTACTTTTTGAAACAATTCCTTGACCTTGTTCAAACTGCTACTGATAATTACCCACATACCTTGATTTTCTTCATTTATATGCTTATATACATGTATACATACATACATACATACATACATACATACATACATACGTGTATATGCATATGTATGTATATATGTCATTGTGCTTGCTGTGTCTGGTGCACTTCAGTTTTGTTTTGTTCGAGTCATGGCTGTTGGTGTGAATGTTGCTTTGTACATTTGGTTGAGGCTGTTTTTATGTTGGTGCCTTACTAACTTGATGCTCCTACTTGAACTGATATATGTGTATACAAACATACACACATATATATATATATATATATGCATACATGCTGTAGCTTGCTTTGATCTTCATGATTGTTGACTATGCGTGTGATTCTCTGGCATCAATTCTGGTTGTTAGACTTGTCTGGTTGCAGCCCTTGTGTTCACCACTGATGTGTTTGTATGTACCTGAACCTGTTTGCTTCTGAACTCCTGTACACTGTTGTGTTCTTGTCTAGGTTCTAAACTGCTGTGTTCATTCATGTATACATATCCTTGTATGCACATATGTACTTGAATCTGCTTCCTTTAATTTTTGGTGTGAACTTCTTTTGCACTGTTCTGGTCTGGTTGCAGCCCTTGTGTTCATGCTTGATTGGTCCATATTTGTCCTACTGACTTGTTGAGTTTCCACGTTCTGTGTGGTTCTTGCTTCTTGGTTAGTTTTGGTTTGTGTATGCATTGCACCTAAGTTGAATCCAGTCTTGGCTTGGGTTTGACCTTGTGCTCACCTGTCCCTGCAATTTTAACAAGCAAGTGTATATCGGTGTGCACGACCTTGTGGCATGTACAGTGATACACTGTGCATGTCACAAGTTGTTCGCGTGTTTTTGATTCTAGTTTGAAATAGAAAGATGAATTAAAAAATGACGACGAACAACCCAAATAACTGAGGCAAACAATATTTTCAAACCCATACTTCATTTTGCACTGCAAAATATTTCTTTTTCAATTTTACTGCGTCAGTGTTTATTTTGTAGATAGTTCAGATGCTGGATATAGGCTGGAACAAAGTTGAAGATCAAAATACGAGTGAAGAGTGAATATGTAGTGAGGTGAAATATGTATGTAAAATTGTATAGTGAAAATTGTGTTGTAACTGAAACTTGTATTTGCAATATAGTGAGAATATAGTGAGAGCTTAAATTTGTAATATTTGAATTTGTAATAAAATATTTGTTTAAATAAAATATTAGTTTAAATAAGAAGTCCGAGTTATTTATTCTATTCAACAAATATTTATTTAATTATGTGGAAAAATAAAATAGTACAATAACAAATACATTTAAACGAATATATATATATATATATATATATGTTTATTATCATCAAACAAAAATCATAGGCTATTGTATTCTACAATCTCCCTTTTTGATGATAACAAACATAAATTAAGATTTTGACTCTATTAAATGTATTTAGTCTTGATGAATTCTATTAGCTCCCCCTATTTGAATACTCCCCCTTCAACAAAGCTCCCCCTTCACATATGCATGAAAATAAAAAAATGAAAACAAAAAAATGCAATGAACCTAGATGAGAATATGCAAATAAAAAAAATGTGACTTATTTGCCAAAATCTTAACTTCTCTCCCCCTTTTGTTATCAGCAAAAGAGTAACGGTGTTAGATAAGAGTGATAAAGTGATAGGCATTAATAAAACATTAATATCTAATCGAGTATAAATATTAAATTTCAAAAAAAAAATCAAACAAAAATTGTAAATACTATGTTAGGCGCATATTCCATGTTAAAGTGATAGGGGTGATGTCGGCATAGAAAACCATATAGTTGTGTCTATTTGTGGTATATTTATGTCAGGAATTTTTTAAATACTTACTAACCATGCATAACCGTTAGGACTTTTAAATGAGATTAGTAGAATTCCCTATTTTTATTAAAAAATGAATTCCAAGCATCTTCTAACCACGCATAACCGTAAGGACTTTTAAATGAGGTTAGAATCAACTCACCTATTTCATCCAATTTTGATATGTGTTCCATACACGCATAACCATGAGGACTTTTAAATGAGCATGAAAGCACATAATCAGAGATTTCAAGTAGTTCACCAATGCAAAACCATGAGGAATTTTAAGAGAGTGAGTACTTTTGGATGATTTTATTTCTAATTAAAAAAATGAATAATTTCCTGTTTATACCACATTTTGACATACTATATTGGATTTTGATGAGTGATAGTCGTAGAAATATGATAGGAATAGAGATGGTTATGGAATTTTTACCAACTAAAGTTATTACAAATTTTGTTTAAATTTTAAAGAAATTTTCTAAATATACTCTCTCAAGATATAATGTATGATCAAGATCAATACTCATCACTTTTTTTCAGTCGCTGTTTATCTTTTCGATAATCAATAGAGAGTCAGATTAGTTAACATAGGCATTTAAATCCAAAAAAAAATAAAAAATCACATTTCTAAAATTCCTAAACTGAGACGAAGTCGACAAAAACTATTTTCTGGAAGGGGTTTTGTAAAAATTTCTGCCAATTGAGAATCAGTTGAAATGAAGTTTATGCAGATATTTTCTTTGGAAATGTGATCTCTAATGAAATGATGTCTAACATCTATATGCTTGGTGTGAGAATGATGTACAGGATTATTTGAGAGATCAATTGCACTTTTGCTATCACACATAAGTGAAACTCGTTTAAAATTTAGACCATAGTCTTGCAAGGTTTGTATCATCCATAAGATTTGAGCAGACCAACCGCTTAGAGCAATATACTCTGCCTCAGTGGTAGATAGTGCAGTACAAGTTTGTTTTAGACTTGACCATGCAACTAACGAATGTCCCAACATAAAACACGTTCCACTAGTACTTTTTCTATCAACTAGACTACTAGTATAGTCTGCATCTGAATACCCTTTTAACTCAAAGTTATCATTAGTAGGATACCATAGACCAAACCGTGGGGTGTGCAACAGATACCTTATAATCCTTTTTACAGCTTTTAAATGAGATTCTTTTGGATTTGATTGAAACCGTGCACATAAACAAACAGAGAACATAATGTCTGGTCTAGAAGCAGTAAGATAAAGAAGTGATCAAATCATACCTCGATATTTCTTTTGATCAACTACCTTACCTTTTTCATCCTTGTCGAGTTTAATTGTTGTGTTCATGGGAGTTTTTGCAGGTTTAGCATCTTTCAATCCAAATTTATTGACAAGCTCTTTGATATATTTTGTTTGAGAGATGAACGTACCTTTTTCACTTTGTTTGATTTGAAATCCTAAAAAGAATTTCAACTCTCCTAGCAAGCTCATTTCAAACTTTTCCTGCATAAATTTTTCAAATTTCTTACACAAAAGGTTGTTAGTGGCACCATAAATAATGTCATCAACATATATTTGAACAATCAAAAGGTCATCATTTCGTGCAATAGAAATAATGTGGTGTCTACACAGCCCTTTTTGAACCCATTTTCAAGGAGATAAGTGCAAAGACATTCATACCAACCCTAGGGGCTTGTTTTAATCCATATAGTGCTTTCTTAAATTTATATACATGGTTAGGGTATTCTTGACTTTCAAAGCCTTTAGGTTGTTCAACGAATACATCCTCTTTCAAAATTCCATTAAGAAAAACACTTTTAATATCCATTCGTCTTAGTTTAAATCCTTTATAATAAGCAAAAGCTAACAAGATTCTAATGGATTCTAGTCTTGCTACTAGTGCAAAAGTTTCATCAAAATCAATTCCTTCAATTTGATTATAACCTTTAGCAACTAATCTAGCTTTGTTCCTAATCACATTTCCAGATTCATCAAATTTATTTTTAAAAAACCATTTGGTTCCTACAACTGGATAATCATTAGGTCTAGGTACTAGAATCCAAACACCATTTCGTTCAAATTGATTTAACTCTTCTTGCATAGCCATAAACCAACTCTCATCATTAAGAGCTGTATCTATGTCTTTGGGTTCAATTTCTGAAATAAATCCACTATATAGACACATATCACATATATTTCTAAAGAAGGAATGAGTTTGTATACCTGTGGTAGGATTACCTATTACCAATTTTGGAGGATGATCTGCTTTGAATTTCAATTTTTCTGGTTCCAGATTTCTTTGGACTTCTTCCGCGGTTGTAGTTTCTTTTAGATTTTCACTTTCATCTTTTTCGTTCTGCTCTTCGACATTGCTTTTGATTGTTTCCTTGCTTTGATCATAAATGCCTTCATCAAATTTCACATTGATTGACTCCACGATTGTTCTCGTCCTTTTGTTGTATACTCTATAAGCTTTGCTTTTGGAAGAGTATCCATGAACATGCCTTCGTCAGCTTTTGGCTCAAATTTTCCCGGTTGATCACCTGTATTAAGAATAAACAGGGACAACCAAAATTTTTGAAATATGCAATGTTTGGATTTATGTTGAACCATAGTTCATATGGTGTTTTCTTAAGAATCGGCCTAATCATGACTCTATTCATTACATAACAAGCTGTATTTACTGCCTCTACCCAAAAGAACAAGGGTAGTTCATACTCATTTATCATAGATCTAGCCAACTCTTGTAAGGTTCGATTCTTTCTCTCGACTACTCAATTTTGTTGTGGAGTACGTGGGGCGGAGAATTCATGTTTAAATCCATTTTCCTCACAAAAATTTTCAAATTCATAATTTTCAATTTCTCCACCATGATCACTTCTTAGCGAAATAATAGAAACTCCTTTTTCATTTTGATCTGATTTTGCGAATTTAGTGAAGTAAGAGAAAGTTTTTGATTTTTTAGCTAAGAAGTATACCCACGTGTATCTAGAGTAATCATCAACCAACACTAAACAATATTTCTTACCACCTAAACTTGCAATATCATTAGGTCCAAACAGATCCATATGAACGAGTTCAAGGACTCTAGAAGTACTTACAGTGTTCTTGGCACGAAAAGATGATTTTTTAAATTTTCCCATAGTACATGCTTTACATAGAGTTTCTGTTTTGAAATCATGAGATGGTAAGCCTCTGACCAAATCTTTTCTTTTTAATTTGTTTAACAGATTCATGCTAGCATGTCCTAATCGTCTATGCCATAAATTTACTTCTTCATCCTTAGCTACCAAACATTTTGAAAGAGTGAGATCATCAAAGGATAGAGAGTATATATTACCTTTCCTCTTACCTGAAAATAATGTTTCTTTTGATGATTAGTCAACAATTTTGCACAAATTAGAATAAAAAACAACATTCATTCCCTTATCGCATAACTGGCTGACTGAAATCAGATTATGGTGCATATTTTAAACATATAATACATCATTTAAGGTAAATGTGCCATTACATACTTTACCTTTACCGATAATTTTACATTTATTGTTGTTTCCCATTGTGACTCTGCCACCTTTGTACTTCTCTGGGCTAAGGAACTTTGAT
Organism: Allium fistulosum; assembly: GCA_030737815.1. Classification (NCBI taxonomy): domain Eukaryota; kingdom Viridiplantae; phylum Streptophyta; class Magnoliopsida; order Asparagales; family Amaryllidaceae; genus Allium; species Allium fistulosum. Next base: position 516,429,382 of record CM060903.1, on the reverse strand, counting down.
TTGTCGCCCGTCATATGCTTGGAATAGCCAGAATCTAGGTACCACTCTTGTTGTTCCTTAGCCTTCCAACACACCTACACGAGAAAAGAGTTTAGTGACCTATTTGTTTTCATAAGTCCATGATTGATAGTGACAAAGAATTTTGAAAAACAAGTTTGCGTAGAACCAAGATAGTCTATGTTTGTTTCTTCTGGCACCCAGATTTGTTTGGTTTTAAGGGATTTTACATTTGTACCTATACGAACCCAAATTGGTATGGTTTTCGTGTATTTGGGTCTATACCAGCAATTGTTTTTATTGTGTTCAGTTTTTCCACAAATCGTGCACTTGGAGTTGACATGATTAGTTTCACTTCTACCTTTTTTAGATTAAGTATACCCAAGTCCTTGTCTAATAGTATTAACAGTTTGTTTCCCTAATAGCATATTTAGTGATCTTTCCCTTTGGATAATTTTTCTAAAGTTGTAGACAATTGTTGGACTTGTGACTTGAGAGATTCATTTTCATTCAATAACAAAGTGCACTTTTTAATAGAATTTTCTCTCCTAGTATTTTCACTTTCTTTCAAAATCATAATTTCATTTTCAAGCGATTTAATTTTAGTTTCTGATTTTTTTATTTCCTCTCCTAATGATGGACACTTATCACACTTAGGGCTCTTATTTCTATAGTTTTGAACCATTTGATCAAGCTGCATATTTAGTTCTATCAAACTATCTTTTTGTGATTCAATTTTAGCGTACTTCTCCCTAAGTCTTTCAAAACAGCCATTTACTTCATGAAAATATATAAGTAATTGTGAGTAAGTAAGTTTTGATACATCGCTTGGCTCATCATCATCACTGTCACTTATTTCTCCTAAAAGACACAGATTTGCTCTTTCACTCTCACTGCCAGTGCTTTCATTATCATCTTCATCACTTTCATCCCAAGTTGCTGCAAAACTTCTCCTTTTTAGTTTCTTTCCTTTGCTGACTCGATTTTGAGGACAATTTGGCTTGATATGACCAGGTTTATTGCACTTGTGACAAATGACCTCCTGCTTTTTTGAGTTGTCCAGAACTTTGACGATTCTGCTATTTAGTTGTTGATTTTGGGCTGGATTTCCATATTTGCGGTTCCACCTTTTGAATCTCTTTATTATCAGTGCCAGTTCAGCTGCTCCTTCATCACCACCATCATCATCTTCACTTTCCATTGTTCCTTTGAGAGCTATTGATTTCTTACGCATATCTCCTCCTTCACGTTCTTCCTTGAATTTGATTTCTAGCTCATAAGTGGTGGGGTTTCCGATGAGTTCTTCAACTTTAACTTGTTTCAGATCCTTTGATTCTTGGATGGCAGTCATCTTTGCTTCAAAATTTTGTGGAAGAATTCTGAGGATCTTTCGGGCTATTTCTAGTTCGGTGTATGGTCTTCTTAGGGATATTGATTTGTATACAAGATTAGAAAGTCGTCCATACAATTCTTTGACACTTTCATCCTTTGCCATTGTGAAGTTCTCATACTCGCTACTAAGCATGGCAAGGCAAGATTGTTTAACTTGGGAGGTTCCTTCATGAGTCACTTCAAGCGTGTGCCAAAGTTCCTGCACAGTTAGACAATGTGAGACGCGGTTAAATTCAATTTGATCTAATGAACAAATAATAGAATTCATAGCTATAGCACTAGCAGTTTGCAGTTTATTTTCAAGATCCGTCCATTGATCCATAGGTTTTTCAACTTCTTGATTATCTACCATTACTATTGGTGTGCTATATCCCGTTTCAACAATATTCCATGCATCAATGGTTTTTAGAAAATTTTTCATTCTAGTTTTCCAATATGCATATTCACCATTGAACATGGGTGGTCTAGCTATGGACTGACCTTCAGCAAAAGCATTATTAAATGAATCCATTGAAAGAAAAAATCAAATTTTTTAACAGAAAATGGTTTTTGTTCCTAACTCTGATACCACTTGTAGGATCGTTTTCACTCTAAAGGGGGGTGAATAGGGTTTACTAAAAATTAATGCAGAAGTAAAAATAAAGAAAGAAAGTAATGCGGTAATGATCACACACAGTTTTACCCAGTTTCGGCAAAAACTTGCCTACGTGCTGCCCCCAAGGTTTCTACTAGAAATTAAGTAATCAGACTCTTACAAAGACACGTAAACTTGCAAAACCCGCTAACTTGATTAAACTAACTCTAAGCTCAAAACCCTGCCACAACTCAGCCACTGAGTTGCGAATTCTCAAACTACAAAACCATAGTTCGTAACCTAGTTAGTCTAGAGTTTGACTTAAATAACAAACAAAAAACAATAAAAGAACTAAAAAATAAAAACCCTAATATAAACTAATCGGCCCAATAAAAACAAATGCGGTCCAAAAACGAGATATCCTTTTATTTGTATATTCACACGATTGTTCCTCTTTCACTTTTGATTTAAGGTTTTGCTGAATTTGAAGCCGCCGCTTAAAATCGATCGATTGAAGTGATGACTTCACTTTGATTGCACTCGGTTGCTTCAATTGAGTCGAGCTGGATGTTGCTTTGAATTGGTACGTAATTTGCCCCTTTTCGATTTTTGATTTTGCTCGACTTTGATTCGAGTTTTGAATTTATTTGTGATTTGTTCTAAGTAAGCCCTTTTGAATTTTGTCTTTAACTCCATTGATCTGCCGATGATGATGATGGGTTAATTTATAGGGATCGAAACCCTATTATTTCGTTCGTATATTTTGGTTTGAATTTTTCAATATTCTAGTTCCTGCTTTGATTTGTAATCGAATGGTTTGCTGAAATATGACTTGTTCATTGGTTCCATTATTTGCTCTGGTTCCATTCTCTACTGGCGATCTTCGATTTTTTGAACAATTCAATGGTGTTTTTCGTCTGCCCATTACTTTTTGAAACAATTCCTTGACCTTGTTCAAACTGCTACTGATAATTACCCACATGCCCTGATTTTCTTCATTTATATGCTTATATACATGTATACATACATACATATATACGTGTATATGCATATGTATGTATATATGTCACTGTGCTTGATGTGTCTGGTGGACTTCATTTTTGTTTTGTTCGAATCATGGCTGTTGGTGTGAAAGTTGCTTTGTACATTTGGTTGAGGCTGTTTTTATGTTGGTGCTTTACTAACTTGATGCTCCTACTTGAACTGATATATGTGTATACATATACACATATATATATATATGCATATATGCATACATGCTTCAATGCATACATGTCTAGATCTGGTGCACCACTTTGTATATTTGCACTACATGTTGATATCTGCCCTCAATTTTGTTTTCTTGTTTTCATGTGCTTTCCTTGTGCCTTTATACATTTTTGGTGGTCTGATTCCATATGAACTTTGGTTCGCATGTGTGGTTCCTGCTTCCAAAAATAAACTTTGAACTGGTTTAGTTGAGCTGCTGTCATGTTGTAGGTTGCTTTGATCTTCATGTGTGTTGATTGTGTGTGTGATTCTCTGGCATCAATTCTGGTTGTTAGACTTGCCTGGTTGCAGCCCTTGTGTTCACCACTGCTATGTTTGTATGTACTTGAACATGTTTGCTTCTGAACTCCTGTGCACTGTTGTGTTCTTGTCTGGGTTCTAAACTGCTGTGTTCATTCATGTATACATATCCTTGTATGCACATATGTACTTGAATCTGCTTCCTTTAATTTTTTGTGTGAACTTCTTTTGCACTGTTCTGGTCAGGTTGCAGCCCTTGTGTTCATGCTTGATTGGTCCATATTTGTCCCACTGACTTGTTGAGTTGCCATGTTCTGTGTGGTTCTTGCTTCTTGGTTAGTTTTGGTTTGTGTTTGCGTTGCACCTAAGTTGAATCTAGTCTTGGCTTGGGTTTGACCTTGTGCTCACCTGTCCCTGCAATTTTAACAAGCAAGTGTATATCGTTGTGCACGACCTTGTGGCATGTATAGTGATACAATGTGCATGTCACAAGTTGTTCGCGTATTTTTGATTCTAGTTTGAAATAGAAAGATGAATTAAAAAATGATGATGAACAACCCAAATAACTGAGGCAAACAATATTTTCAAACACACACTTCATTTTGCACTGCAAAATATTTCTTTTTCAATTTTACTACATTAGTGTTTATTTTGCAGATAGTTCAGATGCTGGATACAGGCTGGAACAAAGTTGAAGATCAAATACGAGTGAAGAGTGAATATGTAGTGAGGTGAAATATGTATGTAAAATTGTATAGTGAAAATTGTGTTGTAATTGAAACTTGTATTTGGAATATAGTGAGAATATAGTGAGAGCTTAAATTTGTACTATTTGAATTTGTAATAAAATATTTGTTTGAATAAAATATTTGTTTAAATTAGAATTACGAGTTATTTATTTTATTCAACAAATATTTATTTAATTATGTGGAAAAATAAAATAGAACAATAACAAATACATTTAAAGGAATATATATATATATATGTTTATTATCATCAAACAAAAATCATAGGCTATTGTATTCTATAATATGGAACCTTATCCATATTTCTTCGATCGATTTTCTCAAAACCAAACGAGCTAGTCCCTTAGTGAATGGATATGTTGTATTTTCTTCACTATTTAATATGTCGATCAACTTTCTCTGAAGCTGATAGACTGTCTTTGTCATGTGGAACTTTTCGGAGTATGTTTATTAATTTCTAATGAGCTCTTATTTCTTTCGTGATCTATATCATGGCATTATCATCGTATAATACTGACATGGGATTTTCAATATTTGTAATCACCCCTAGCTCAATTATAAAATTTGTGCAAATACATACACAACTTTTATTGCGGCGCTATTCGAGGCGATGTACTTAACTTTTTGGTTGAATCAACCACGACACCAACTTTGGAATATTTCAACTTAAAGCTCCTTAACTAAGATCGAAAATGAATATAATATTGGCATACCATTCTCGATATCACATAAAGTTCAAGTCTAAATATGTCATCATAAGAAGTTCGCTATTTCTATAAATAGTTCTCTGGTATTTCATAAATACTTTTAACTATTATTTAGCGATATTAATTTGGATTTGATACTTGCTTTATGTATCAAATAAATAAGCAAAAGACAATACTGTAGACAATCTAGCATGTATGATAATTTCTATTGCCAATCCACATGGAAACTATCTTACATGCTATATATTAAAATATTTTAATATGTTGTCTGCGTATATTGTTCAACACATTCCCAACATCCTTTTATATTGATTATAAAAGATGTCTTTTCAAATTCGACATCGAAAATTGAACAACCAGACTATAACTATTTTGAACATAAGTATATCATTAACAATCAACAGTATGTTGTTTATTTATAGTTTAGAAATATCTAAGTAACTTTTAATGTTCTTTCTTATAGACTTATGCTTCCTTTGCATTTTGCTTGAAAATCAAACTATTTGAAATTTCTGTCAATATATTTGTTCAACTCCGATGCTTATTAAACAATAATTTCTTATTAGTTCTTGGATCATATCCGATACTCACAAACTTAGTATCACTCCAACAGATTTTGAGGCACTTTGATTGTTGAATGCAGACTGTCTATACTAAATCATTATTTAGAATTTCCTATTTTGACATATATGTACCAAACTCAAAGTCATACCAGGCAATAATTTTGCACGTAAAATTTGAATTAACTTAAGTTTGTTGAATGGTGAATCTATAATGTTAATTTCAATAATTGAAACTTACGATGTTATTCTTATTAATGTTGCTTACTATATTCCAATTGCATTAGTCTTCTTCTCAAAGATATATTTGCTGCCGATGGATCATATCCCTTTAGGTACAGCTATCAAAATCATATTTTGATAATGTACTTGGAATTCATTTCGGATTTGCACATCATGCCATATAGCAGAATTAATATTCGTAATGGCTTATTGACAACAGAGGAAAATCTTTCTTGACATCGATAAGAAATCATAGTTTCTCTTTAATATGCGAGAGTTCTTATTAGGCATTCTAATGCATTATATCCATTTAGGCTTGGTTAATTTCATATTCCATAATAAGTGTTATCTTTGGATTATATCCAAATTCATTTTACAACCAATAATTTCTATAAGAAATTCTTTCGCTGTGAAGTTGGTCTTTCTTGAAACAACACTTATTTCTAAATGCAACCAAATAGATATTCATAATTTTTTTATGAATTTCCTTTATATATGTATAAAAATAATTTAGTTTTTAGTTTATGAAACTTATGTTCATAACATAAATTGGTCAATCGGTATTGATCGGTCTCAAACTCCTTTGGGGTGGTCCACACAAGATTTCTTATGAACAAGTATTACATGCTGCCTTTCGACTCGCACAACCTGTCAACTCCTTGACTTAGGTTGTGTAGTAGTTTCTTATAATCTCTCGTCCTATACGATCTCGTAAACTATGCTTTAGATGAAATTAATTTTAACCTTATGTACTTACTCTTAAGTACGCGATTTTACATAAAGAAGTTAGCTCAACTTCACTCATTATCAATCGTACTTTGTTCAACAATTTTTTTTACTCCTTATCAATATATCATTATGTTTTGCAGGGAAGAATGACTTTTGAGATTCTTTATTCATTTTAGGTACATTTGGAAAAAAAATTCCAATACGGTCACATATTCGATCAAATCGAATCATTTTATTTCCATTTGCACATTACATTACCTACTTCTGTTTTATATTCTACGAACTTATTATAGATATACTACATGCGTATCAAATACACATATTCATTTCTTTGATAATTCATCAGTGAATTTTAACAAAGTATGTAGAACCATTTTGGTATCATTAGACTTACAACTGCATACATCTGTATGCATCAATTTGTAGAGTTTACTAACTCTTACGTTGCTCCCACTAAATGAGTGTTTTGCCCTTAATTATTTAAGATACAAATCACCGGTACCATATGATTCATAGTCATATGATAAAAGAATTATTTCTCAAATTGTGGCTTAGGACATGATTCCAAAATAATTGTAAAATTTCATGTATTTTAGTTTTTTTAATGCATTACTTTTATTATGAAAACAAATATAATTATTATAGTTTTATCTTATAACAAATATACATCATATCCATTTCAAAATAAAATTATGTCTTTTTTCAGTCACTACTGAAAACATTTTTTATTTCATAAATAAAATTTGGTATGTTTATGAAAATCAATTTTTCACAACTTGACGCATCCACTAAGAAATGTTATATGGCATGCTCCCACTATTTATGCCATGACTATAATAACGTACAAAATATGAATATCCATATAACCACTTATTATAGGATATTATTTCATACACTATAACAAGTATTCAGTCGATAGTTTAGATCAATTATCTTAGACTCAAAAAAATAGCTTTCATAGAAAATAATTTTCTATATGAAAAAACATTTGGAATAGAAATCACATTTCCACTCCAGATTAAGTACCTTTTTAGTATTTTGTAAAATTATGGTTTCCAATGGCTCTTCATAAAGCAGAGGTGACTATTCACTCTCTTCATCCTAACTATGCGTAAGTTGCATCAACTCTCATACATTCGCTTTCCTTCCTAAATCATCGAACCATTCAAAAGAAAACTCTTACTACAAGATCATAATGAACTCTTTACAAAAGTGCATTTGGTTATACTTAACATTTAAGGAACTAAATAAGTTGTGCTTTACGTAAATTGATCAAACTGAAATTTCAGTGATCGAATTATTTGATCCACCTTGTAGTTCTTGGTCTAATGTTACAACTAACACAACAAGATCCTTATTGTAGTCAATCATATTGAATACACGAACTCGCATTATGGTTTACTTGCTTATTTCAAATGAACTAATTCCATAGAAATTTCATATAATACAAATCACAACTGTTCACCATATAATATTTATATGTGATTAAATATGAACCAAATATCCATATTCTTATGTTTTTGAAAAGTAAAAAAATTCATAGAAGACAACATGTAGTCTCGAGCAAATAAAACATCTATTTACCATGGTATGAATGGCTACTAGTAGAATTTGGCTCTTACATGGGTCTTGAATTGCCAACATGCCAAAAGATTCATTGGTAAGTATATTTTATATTTCCATGTCACACTTAATTTAGTTCATTTGTATATTTTAACTAATAAATATTTTATCAATTATATTAATTACACAATTTATCGAAGTAGATCAATTTAACTTTTATAGCATATATTCTTACAATATTAGAAATGTTAAATGTATTCATTTCCTTTTTATAATAAGGCTCCCACTAGATTTTCATATTTCTCAAAACCTTAAGAGAAATACAGAAGTCTTTAGACTTCTCTTTTGAGTGTTAGGATCCGCTTGCCTTGGGATTTCGACCTTAAGGAATATCAACAAATCATAGGCCTACAAGCGATGGATAACACATTATAGATTGCACCATATACAATTTCTAACTCGTGGTCTTTGTCCTAATCTCATTATGACATTGAGGAATATCAGCAAATCGAAAGAAATTATTCACTCATATCTACCATTACGTGACGACCCAAGTATAAACACATGTACCTTAAGGAATATCAACAAATATGTGCTTATATCTTACCTCGTCTATCCAATATATTAATAGTACTACACATAACATCTCTAGCTTGAGGAATATCAATAATTAAATGTTAGTCGCTATGAACAAGATTGAAAATGGCCAATATTAATAAGCAATATAAATGTAGTGGAATACTATAACAGTAGATCACACAGTCGATTTTATACCATTCCGCTGCATTTACATTATTTATTACTATTGGCAGACTTTGATCCTACTTATAGCGACAAACAAATGGTACCGGAGCCTGGAATTCTATCGATCGTCACAACATCATAGAATAATGGCCAGAAAGAGAAGAACCAGTCAGAGCTCAAAGACAGTCGATAAAAACAAAATTTCTAGAAGTGAGCAACAATCCATAGAATCAAGGTACATGTGCTACATGGCTAATCTCGGATCAAAATCAGTTGGAACTTGGAGAATTACTTTATGAATTGAAAGTTTCGGAGTGGAAATCAAGGCATATGGTTGTCTTTTGATTTAGGCATGATTAGGGGTTTATATAGATGTTGTAGGGATGTTAAAGTAGGGGTGCAACCTTCCAATTTCGCCTTTGATGAAGAGAAGTGGCTGTGGGATCAGAGAGATGTGACTTTTGGAGCGAAGAGCCATGAAGATACCACTTCAAAAAAACTAGTCGTTTTATAGTAGGTCGGTTGACTAAAGGAAGGCTTCAGTCGGTTAGCCTAGTGTGAAAATCAAGCGTGAGAGCATTACCAAAAACAATAGACAAGTTGTTCATTTTTAGTCGATTGGTTCAGTTGACTAGACAAGGCTTTCAGTCGACTGAATCAAAGTATTTTCCAAAAGCCTATGGGTGCAGTGGTAAGGGCATGTGCTCATCTCTTAGCCTATCTGGGTTTGAATCCTAGCTTTGCATATTTTTAGCCATTTTATTTTACACCTTTTCCATCATCAAAACACCATATTGTTGTATTGTTGTACGGCTAGTTTTTTTGAAGTGGTGTCTTCGTGACTCTTCGCTCCAAAAGTTGCATCTCTTTGCTCCTACAGCCACTTCTCTTCATCAATGGCGAAATTGGAAGGTTGCATCCCTACAACACCTATATAAACCCCTAACCATCCTTGAATCAAAAGACAACATTATGCTTTGTTCATAGTGATCTTTTACAAATGCATGAGAAGTTATTAAAAGATTTTAAAGCATCACAAAAGGTCAACTCTATTACTTTAGCTAAATTAGATGATTGTGAGTGTAAACTTAGTATTTTAACGGAAGAAAATAAGTTTTTAGTAAGACAAATTGAAATTTTTTAAAATATATTTGAAGAACTTCTTTTACAAAAAAAAATTCTATTAAAAGATAATGAGTGCTTAAATGATAAAAATACTAATCTTTTTAGAGGAAATTGAAGTTTTGCAAAATAAAAATATATTTTTGAAAAATTCTTTAAATGATTTTAATTCTAAACTTTTGTCTCTTGAAAAAGAGAATAGGCTTTAAATGGTAAGAATCTAGAATTAATTAAAAAATGTGAATTTTTAAAAGATAATAATATTATATTGCAAAAAGAAACTTGTGATTCCAAGGCTGCTTTTGATAAATTAAATAAGAAAATCACAAATTTTAATAGAGAAAAAATGATTTATCTTCCTTAACTACTAATAGCAAAGCTCACAATAATAGAACTGGTCCACACTATAAACAAGATAATTGTAGAAAAAGTACTAGATATGCATTCCTGTATACACATTTTAATGCTAGTACTAAAAGCAGAGACAGTTCTAGAACTAATCCATGTCATAATATTATTATGCTTAGAAACAGAAAAAATTCTCTGAACACTAAATCAATGACAATTAATGTTGATAGATGGGTTCCTGCTAATCTAACTGATTATGATAAACAATCATACATTAGCAATTATTATGATACTGTAATTAATAGTGGAAATTATATTTTTAATAGATCAACCGCATCCAACTGGATATGGTTTCCTAAGTCATAAACCTTATATCTATTGTAAAATGAGTATCATTTTGCTTACATTTGACATATCTATTGATACTCATCGCTTTACATTAGTGTTAAAATTATTTATTTTTGAATTTTCTATGATATTCTCCATTTATTTTTAATTTTCTCATACTTTTTGTTAATTACAAAAGGGGGAGAAATAATAAGCATATTGATAGGGGGAGTGCATAGTTAAAAGATAAAGAGAAACATTATACTTAGGGGGAGTTTTTATCATAAAGTATGCCAATGCATTTATCCCTTTTTGTTGATGACAAAGGGGGAGAAGTGCGTGTTTTTTTCATATTTTATGTTGGCATTTATATGAAGTTGAGGGAAATAAACTTACATAACATATATCTAGGGGGAGCTATTATTTTATGTTAAAGTTGTGTGGTTGTCGTCATCAAAAGGGGGAGAATGAAAGAACTATATATATGGTGTTTTGATGATAACATCCATATAACAATGCTACTAATATGTTTATTGAGTTATTTCAGGTCAAAATGATAATGGAAAAGGTGTAAAATAAAATGGCTAAAAATATGTGTAACACCCCATATTTTTATAACATTATTTAGGATATTCAGTTGGTTAAATTAAATAAAATAATGTAAAGATTAATGTAATGACCCAGAATTTTAGTTATTTGAAATTGAATGTTTAATTGATTTTAAATATTTAAAAGTTAATTTTATATATCTAATAACTTGAATTCCAAATATAATGATTTATTGGGTAATTTAATTGTGGAATTTAATAATTAAAATTTGGGTAAATAGTGGAATCTTGAGTTTTAAACTAGATAAAAATAATTTCAAAGGCTTATTAAATTCTATTAATAAGAATGAAGGTGGATAAAAAATTTAAATTGGATTTATAAGTGACTTACTCGATTTTAGAAATAAATTGTTTAAATTAACGAGTAAAATTAGCCTTCCGGGGCACTGTCTCGGATTTTGACAAAACCAGTTCTATTGGATCCGTAATAGTGTATTATTATCGAAATTCAAATTTCATAGCGTTTGGAGTTATCATTTGGTCGTGCGGGATAAAAACGCGTTAAATATAATATCGAAAATTCAATATAATAATTGGGTTCAAAAAGCTATCTTCTCCATACGATCGAATTAGGTTCCAAAACTTGTTCCATTGCATCGGAATAGGGGTATAACATTGTGAACACCTGGCGGCATGTCTCGATCAAGGTTCAGAATAAATATCTAGATATTTTGGAATTATATATACATATATATATATATATATATATATTATTGTCTTCATCTCACATCAGCCACAAAAACGTTCCTTCACCCGCACTATTTTTCAAATCCAGCCGCCCTATCTGATATACGTACCTCCTATCTTCTTTTGGTATTAAAATCATCTCCAGGCAGTAAGAAAGAAAAAAATAAATGAACATCAGAAATTCAAAAATATGTTTCTCAAATTCACTAAACAAAAAAATATGAATCAAGCTCAAAAAATCCTAGTTTAGCGAGAGCTACCCTCTGGTATGCTCGAATTAAAGTGCGGCAGTGAGAGACACAAGTGGGTTTGACTTAGGGTTGAGTTTTTCTTCCATTTCAGTCATCGATTCGAGATATGGAGGCCGTATTCGAATTTGTAGTGAAGTTTAGCATCTCGGGAAGGATTTTGGAAGCGTGCGGCTGCCAAAGGGGGAGGGCACGATATGTGGACAGCGGTGGAAATGATGGTAGCAGGTCGCAAAATGTAGGGGGAGTGCGAGCTGGGAAATTTTGATATGAGAGGATGGAGATTTCGAAGAGAAATATGTCGGCGTTGTCGGATTCTAGTTTCGAGTATTGGAGCTCCATATCACTTCGCGTGCACGACCTGTATCTTGCGTGAGTGCACAGGGGGAAGGGGCAATTACGTTAGGGAAGAAGAAGTTGGGGGTGGGCTTCATTTGGACCAGGCCATATATCTATATTGGGTAATTAGTTTTTTTTTGGGTTTGTAATTAAGTTATTAATTAATCTATATAAATCGTTATGCTTAAAACTATCGTATCTTCTTCATACGATGTCATAATTTAACGAAACGAGTTGCAGTGCACTCGTATTAATGGGATGTACGTAATGAAATTGGATTGGTTGGATTTAGAGCTTGCAAAATTTTCAGTTAAATTCGAACGCCGTTCGAATTTAATCGGAACCAGAACGCGAAAGCGATAACAAAAATAAGATGTGAGTATTTTATAATGCTCACGAAGTACTAGAATATTTTTATGTTATTTAAATTTAAATTGAAGTGATTTAAATTTGTTGATTGTTGTTTGATAATTTTAATTGCATTTAAATTGACATCTGAATTAACAGATAGAAATTTAAATTGACGGTTAAATTGAATTGGAATTAAGCTGTTAGTAAAATTCTCGATCATTGATAATTGGTTAATTGTTGTGAATTATTGATTGATTGTGATGGATGAAAATTGGTTAATATTTTGGATGATTTGGATGTTTATTTGTTTTGATATATCAGGTTATCATCTTGTGTATTATTTACAGTATATAAAACTGTAAATCGAATTATTTCGAATAAATTAAGAAATAGGTTGAAATGATATATACCTATGACATTTATTTGGGATTGAAATGGTATATATCCATCCCTGAAATTAAATTGAAATAATAGATTCACTTGGCCATAGGATAGAAAATTATATATGGACACCGGATTTGTTAAATTAAATGATTTTGAAAACTTTGATTTTAAATTATTTAAATGATTTTGATTTTAAGAAATAAAATCGAATTTATGGAAATGGAATCATTTTTGAACTCGAGCTTGTGATGTTAAAAATGAACTTATCAACCGGAATGGTTTAAAGAATCGGGTTTGAAATTTTAAAGTATAATTGAGAAACCACTTGGATTCCAGAAATTGATTTGTATTAAAAGGATTTGAACTCTTGCTCGAACCTTGAAATAAATCCAAGTAAAAGTAATTTAAATGGATATTCAAAATTTAGGCTCGAAGTTGAATTATTTATAAAGATTTGAATCTTAAATTGAATATTGAAGTTAAATTTAATTTAAGTGATTTAAATCGATATTCTGAATTGAATCAGTTTGAATTGGAAATTCGAATTGAGATCGGAATTGAATTTATGTAAATGGAAATGGAAATTGAAAGTGATTTGAATTGGAAAATTTGGAATTGAATCAGTTTGACTTTGAAACTATTTTCAAATAAATTACTTTACTACAAACTATTTAAATCTATCTTTTTAAATATTCAAATTAATTTGATTTTCCAAGCTATTTACTATATAAACCATTTCGAAACTTAAACTATTTTCAACTAAACTATTTTTAACTATTTAAACTATTTTAAAACTATTCAACTATTTTCTAAAAAAATTCAAACTGGTCAGAGTGGGAATGTTTATATTTAAACCATGGATTTAAATGTTAATTGGGTTAAAATGAAGTTATAACCTAAATCGAAATTCGAAACGACGTTGGAAGTGAAATCGAGATATTGGAGTGAAATGATATTTCAAGTGAAAATGACGTATCGAACTGAATATGATTTTTGAAGTAAATAGGATATTTCGAAATGAATTTGATTTTGAGGTGAATATGATATTTTGATATCAAATACGAATTATTTCAAAATGTAAAAGTACCAACCGGTGTGTAAAACGACGTTTGGTTGTTAAAGAGATCGGGGCCTCTTATTAGCATACTCTCTGTCAATATTGGAACCACTTTAACAACTGTGTACGCGAAGAGACTGCAGAATGAAGTGGTTAGATTTGGCATTGTTTGGTGGATTTGAAGAAAGAGAATGATGATGGATTGGCCTAATACTTGTGTCAATTTGAAATGACTAAAACAGGAGCCGTACCGGCCAATGAGCTACCTCTAGCGGACACACTTCTTCGTATTACTAACATGACATTGCTATCGATTAGTGCGCACCCTCGGATTTTGGGAGTGTTGGACGTGGTGGGCCATTAGGGGTTACCACCAACCGAGAAGGGTAAACTGGTAGTATCCTACCTTAGGCATTGCCTCACGTGCCTTGTCATTCTTTTATCCTTATACGAGACTCCTAAGATTTTGGTTTAGTTTTGTCGTATCACGGCGCATCACTGACTACAGACGTGCCACTGGTTGTGTCAAATGCAAACTGTACGCCAATGCTTAAAAACGCGTTAAAGGGGATTAATGTGAAGCCTTAACGGTAAGAAAAATATTTATTTTACTGATTAGACAATATATATGTAGCGTATTTTACTACATATAAATATTTTGATGGATCCTTAGGAGATGGAAAATCCTATAACATCTCTTGAGTTATTGCACGCACGTTATACACTAGATAGGAGATGTAAAACCCGTAAACATCTCTGACGCCATGGCACACATGTTATATGAGATATCGATTTGACTCACATAAGAATATTTTAGTCCAAACTCGAGTGTTTTGTCTTTTCATTACGCTCGGATCAGCCCTGAGTATTTCAGCGCATCGAGGATCATTTTCTGGAGGACGAAGATGAAGATTTGGTATATTATTACTATTATAATTCCCTGCATCAGGTTGTTCTGCTGCATTATTTATTTATCCCTGTTTTATCTATAACTCTAATAAATGTTGTATAAATTATAATCAAATGTATAATATAACTAGCTTCATGAACTGTTTATTTGATTATTATATTTTATCATTCCGCTGCGAGATTTTGCGTTTGTTTTCTTCTTCTTTTCTTATTTTTCTTAGTTTACCCCATTGATTATCTATATTATGGATTTTTTAAGTTGGACATGTGTGGATTATTGTCGATTTAAACCTTCCGAAATGTGGATCGTCACACATGGTATCAGAGTTTTGGTTTAGCGATAACCTTGGCGTTGATTGGGTAACTCATTAGAGGTAGGGTCAGTAGTACCCTAGAATGAGTTTGAGTGTATATATATGAGCGCGTATTTGTTAGTGAATATAAAAGTTGTTTTATATTGTGTTGGTTGATTTGTTGAGTGGCTTATGGATCCTTGTCAATACGAGTAATTAACATTACTGATAGGAATCTCTAAACACTTGAACAGAACAATTCGACATAGTATTATTTTGAAATTGGGTAAATGAAGTAATTTTACCCTGATAATATTTTATATATAAAGGAATAATTTTCAGAAATTATTATGGTATATATCGTGTGTTTGGTCGTTAGAAATGATAATATTGATTATTATCATTAACTGGTTGTTGTGCCTTAATAAAAGATGTTTATTATAAAATAAACAATGATAAAACATTTGTGAAATGTTTTAAGGAAGTGAAATTTTGTAAGTATAATTTATAAATGTGACTTATAAATTAAAATGGATTTAAATTGAGAATTTTTGAATCTAAGTCCCAGAGATTTTGAAAATGGTTTTCAAAGTTTTGGAAAAATATAGTGATATTAGTTGAAAAATATTTATGAAAATATTTTTAAAAAGGGTTTAAAAGGAAATAGGAAGCACTGAACTCTCTGCGGTCGTTGGAAAATAATTTCGGTGATGACTTCAGCATCATCGACGTTCATTTTCGAGTTTCCAAGGGAGGAATTGCTACAAACTTGAGTTTTGTTTTGGAAAACTGGTTTTGGTTTTGAAATTCAAAAGAATAGTTTGATATACCAAGGTATTGTGTGTGTGTGTGATTTGAAAAATAGTTTGAAATACTTGGAACAAAGTGTTTAAACTTCGGGATTTTGATTTAAAATGTTTTATTTGGAAATAGAAGAAAATAAGTTGATAACTTATAAAATTTGTAAATTGCAAGTACAGCAATGTTTTAAAGTGTTGAATATGGATGCAAGAAAAGTAAATTTGAAATTTAACTGTGGCATGAAGTTTAACTTAAAATTGAGTTAAATAAAGTAAATTTTGGAGATTTAGCCTAAGTTAGGTTAAATGAAATAATTTTTGAATCTGAAATTGACTGAGACTTGAAATAGTTTACGAAATGGGCTAATTGAACTAATTAATTTAGTTAGTGAGTTAAATATGGTTTGGGATAATAGTTTATAAAAATTCAACATTTAAAATTGGGAGATAAATTGAGTTAAATGGAATCAAAATTGAATTTGAATAAAAATGGATATAAACTTAAGTGGGGAAGTGGAAATAAACATAAGAACTTTTGTATAAAATGTTCATAATTGACATAAGGAAAATTGATGAGAAAATTCTTAAGTATAATCGGAAAAGAGTATGCTAAGTAAATATTTGAATGTGGATCAAATAAATGTGAATAACTGAAAGTGGGAAATTAAAAGTGAATAGGATGAATGTGAATTATAAATGTGAATGATAGCTGTGAATAATTGAATGGAAATGAAGTAAATATAAACAAAGGAATTCGGTATAGCTAAGAATCAATAGAAATAAATACGTAAGTTGTACGTATATTATTTTATTCGCATAACGATTTGTTCCAGATTCGAGCATAGAATTTCGAGATAATTTATATCGATCCGAGTTAGGATTTTTCACTCGATTTTCGACGGCGAACCTTGGATATGTATTTTTGGTTGACCCTGGAATTCTCTATCATAGTATATGGCTATGTAAGGAGAATGACGGTTTCTGATCAAGGAACCAGATCTGAGTCCGCACTAGAGAGTCATGTGAACGATACTAGTTCGGAAGTGAAATTGTGTGATCCAGTGAGCGATCAGATTTGATATTGCGTACGGATGATATATGTACATCGTACGGGCTTAAGTGAAGCAAATATTGGAATTTGAAAAGCAAAATATAAAATGATTTTAAATTATATGATTGGATATCATTGGTAAATAAGATGCAGGTATTTAAATCAAGAAAAATTTGGATTGCCCGACAAAAAGGTACATGTTTATTTTGTCATCTGATTTGATGGTTTTATGATTGAGCCACTTGGCTTCTGTTTTCTTTTGTCGGTTTGGGCCCGTAGTGGCGTTTTGTAGTTGTTCGGATCTAGCCGCGCAGAGGAGATGCTGGCGAAATTTTTCGAAAATTTAAGGAGTTAGAAAATTTTTAATAACTAAAAAAAATTTGATTTTTGAGTTATAATTTGAAACGATTGAATGAATAATATTATTTGGAATCTATGGATGAATTTGGGAATTAGTAAAAGTGATAATGTGGTTTCAACAAATTGATTTTGGGGAATTGTTTCAACTAATTTGTTTCAGAAAAGAATGGGTTTGGGCATTATTCCTACCTTGGCAATTTCGGGGACGAAATTCTTTTAAGGGGGAGGAATGTAACGACCCAAAATTTTGTTTATTTGAAACTGGAATGTTTAATTGATTTTAAATATTTAAAAGTTAATTTTATAGATTTAATAAATTGAATTTCAAATATAACGATTTATTGGGTAATTTAATTGTGGAATTTAATAATTGAAATTTGGGTAAATAGTGGAATCTTATGTTTTAAACTAGATAAAAATAATTTCAAAGGCTTACTGAATTCAATTAATAAGAATGAAGGTTGATAAAAATTTTAAATTGGATTTACAAGTGGCTTACTCAATTTTAAAAATAAATTGTTTAAATTAACGAGTAAAAATAGCCTTTTTGGGGGCACGGTCTCATATTTCGACGAAACTTGTAATATTGGATCCATAATAGTGTATTATTATCGGATTTCAAATTTCGTAGCATTTGGAGTTATCGTTTGGTCGTGTGGGATAGAAACGCGTTGAATTTAATATTGAAAATTCAATATAATAATTTGGTTCAAAAAGCTATCTTCGCCATACGATCGAATTAGGTTCCAAACTTATTCCAATGCATTCAGAATAGGGGTATATAATTATGAATGTCTGGCGGCATGTCTCGATCGGGGTTTAGAATAAATATTTGGATATTTTGGAATTACACACACACACACACATATATATATATATATATTATTGTCTTCATCTCACATCAGCCACAAAAATGTTCCTTCAGCCGCCCTATTTTTCAAATCCAGCCACCCTATCTGATATACGTACCTCCTATCTTTTTTTTGGTATTAAAATCATCTCTAGGCAGTGAGAAAGAAAAAAAAATATGAACATCAAAATTTCAAAAATATATTTCTCAAATTCTATTAAACAAAAAAATGTGAAACAAGCTCTAAAAATCCTAGTTTAGCGGGAGCTTTCCTCTGGTATGCTCGAATTGCGGTAGTGAGAGACACAAGTGGGTTTGATCTAGGGTTGAATTTTTCTTCGATTTCAGTCATCGATTCTAGATATGGAGGCGGTATTCGAGTATGTAGCGAAGTTTAGCTTCTCGGGAAGGATTTTGGAAGCGTGCGGCTGCCAAAGGGGGAGGGGCATGATATGTGGACAACGGGGGCAGTGATGTTAGTAGGTCGCGAAACGTAGAGGGAGTGCGCGTTGGGAAAATTTGATATTAGAGGATGGAGATTTCGAAGAGAAATATGTCGGCGTTGTCAGATTCTAGTTTCGAGTGGTGGAGCTCCGTATCACTTCGCGTGCACGGCCTATATCTTGCGTGAGTGCACAAGGGGAAGGGGAAATTACGTTGGGGAAGAAGAAGTTGGGGGTGGGCTTCGTTTGGACTAGGCCACATATCTATATTGGGTAATTAGTTTCTTTTTTTTGGGTTTGTAATTAAGTTATTAATTAATCTATATAAATTGTTATGCTAAAAACTATTGCATCATCTTCATATGATGTCAGAATTTAACGAAATGAGTTGCATTGCACTTGTATTAACGGGATGTACGCAGTGAAATTGGATTAGTTGGATTCAGAGCTTGCATAATTTTCAGTTAAATTCAAACGCCGTTCGAATTTAATCGGAACCAGAACGCGAAAGCGACAACAAAAATAAGAGGTGAGTGTTTTATAACGCTCACGAAGTACTAGAATTTTTTTATGTTAGTTAAATTTAAAATTATGCAGTGATCTAAATTTGTTGATTGTTGTTTGATAATTTTAATTGACATTTAAATTGACAAATGAATTAATGGATAGAAATTTAAATTAACGGTTAAATTGAATTGGAATTAAACTGTTAGTAAAATTCCCGATCATTGATAATTAGTTAATTGTTGTGAATTATTGACTGTTTGGATGATTGATTGTGGTGGATGAAAATTGATTGATATTTTGGATGATTTAGATGTTTAATTGTTTTGATATATCAGGTTATCATCCTGTGTATTATTTTCAGTATATAAGACTGTAAATCGAATTATTTCGAATAAATTAAGAAATAGGTTGAAATGATATATACCTATGACATTTATTTTGAATTAAAATGGTATATATCCATCCCTGAAATTAAATTGAAATAATGGATTCACTTGGCCATAGGATAGAAAATTATATACGGACATCGGATTGGTTAAATTAAATGATTTTTAAAACTTTGATTTGAAATTATTTAAATAATTTTGATTTTAAGAAATAAAATCGAATTTATGGAAATGGAATCATTTTTGAACTCGAGCTTGGAATGTGAAAAATGAACTTATCAACCAGAATTGTTTAAAGAATCGGTTTTGAAAATTTGAAGTTATAATTGAGAAACCACTTGAATTCCAGAAATTGATTTGTTTTAAAAGGATTTGAACTCTTACTCAAACCTTGAAATTAATCCAAGTAAAAGTAATTTAAATGAATATTTCAAAATTTGTGCTCGGAACTGAATTATTTATAAAGATTTGAATCTTAAATTGAATATTGAAGTTAAATTTAATTTAAGTGATTTAAATTGATATTCTGAAATCGAACTCGAATTCATATAAATCAAAATGGTTTAAAATTGAGAATTGAAATGAAATTAATTCAAATTGGAATAAAATTGAAATTAGTTGGAATTGAAATCGAAATTGGATTAATTTAGAATTGAAATTGAAATTGAAATTGATTTGAATTAAAATTGGGATCGAAGTTAATTCGAATTGAGATCGAAATTGAATTGATGTAAATGGAAATGGAAATTGAAAGTGATTTGAATTGGAAAATTTGGAATTGAATCATTCCGACTTTGATACTATTTTCAAATAAATTACTTTACTGTAACTGTTTAAAATCTATCTTTTTAAATATTCAAATTAGTTTGATTTTCCAAGCTATTTACTATATAAACCATATCAAAACTCAAACTATTTTCTACTAAACTATTTTTAATTGTTTAAACTATTTTAAAACTATTCAACTATTTTCTAAAAAAATTCAAACTGGTCAGAGTGGGAATGTTATATTTAAATCATAGATCTAAATGTTAATTGGGTTAAAATAAAGTTATAATCTAAATTGAATGATATTTCAAGTGAAAATTACGTATCGAACTGAATATGATTTTTGAAGTAAATATGATATTTCGAAATGAATTTGATTTTGAAGTGAATATGATATTTTGATATCATATACGAATTGTTTTCGAAATGTAAAAGTACCAACCGGTGTGTAAAACGACGTTTGGTTGTTAAAGAGACCGGGGCCTCTTATTGGCATACTCTCCGTCAATATTGGAACCACTTTAACAACTGTGTACGTGAAGGAGACTCCAGAATGAAGTGGTTGGATTTGGCGTCGTTTGCTGGATTTGAAGAAAGAGAACGGTGATGGATTGGCCGGACACTTGTGTCAATTCGAAATGACTAAAACAGGAGCCGTACCGGCCAATGAGGTTAGCTACCTCTAGCGGACACACTTCTTTTTATTACTATCATGACATTATTATCGATTGGTGTGCACCCTTGGATTTTCTAAGTGTTGGACGCGGTGGGCCATTAGAGGTTACCACCAGCTAGGAAGGGTAAACTGGTAGTATCCTACCTTGGGCATTGCCTCACGTGCCTTGTCATACTTTTATCCTTATACGAGACCCTTAAGATTTTGGTTTAGTGTTGTCGTATCACGGCACATCACTGGCCACCGACGTGCCACTGGTTATGTCAAATGCAAACTATACACCAATGCTTAAAAACGTGTTAAGGGGGGTTAATGTAAAGCCTTAACGCTAAGAAAAATATTTATTTTACTGATTAGACATTATATATGTAGCGTATTTTACTGCATATAAATATTTTGACGGATCCTTATGAGATGGAAAATCCCGTAACATCTCTTGAGTTATTGCACGCACGTTATAAACTGGATAGGAGATGTAAAACCCATAAACATCTCTGATGCCATGACACACATGTTATATGCGATATCGATTTGACTCACATAAGAATATTTTAGTCCTGACTCGAGTGTTTTGTATTTTTATTACGCTCTGGTCAACCCTGAGTATTTCAGCGCATCGAAGATCATTTTTTGGAGTACGAAGACGAAGATTTGGTATATTTTACTATAATAATTCCCTACATCATGTTGTTCTGCTGCATTATTTATTTATCCTTGTTGTATATATAACTTTGATAAATGTTGTATAAATTATAATCAAATGTATAATATAAACAGCTTCATGAACTGTTTATTTGATTATTATATTTTATCATTCCGCTGCGAGATTCTGGGTTTGTTTTCTTCTTCTTTTCTTAGTTAACCCCATTGATTATCTATATTCCGGATTGTTTAAGTTGGACATGTGTGGATTATTGTCGATTTAAATCTTCCGAAATGTGGGTCGTCACAATTAATAGGTTGAGATTTGATTAAACTAAGGGTAGCCATGCCATGTTAATATGCAAATTAAAATGAGATAACATAAACTAATGTGTTAGGAAATGAGTATGGGTGATATGGGAAATAGGAGAGGCTTATACCCTAAACCCTTAGGAATGAAACACACGTTCATTTTCATTCTACTCAAACTAAATTATATCAAGGCCGGCCACCATTTCCATTCTCAAGAGAAGATAAAGCTAGGATTCAAGAGAAGGAAGTTAATCAACTAATTCAACATCAAATCTCACATCTTTTAATCTCAAAGATAGTTGAATAATTACTTCATCCCATTTTTATGGTTTTTGGTTTTAACATTAGATCCGAAATGATTTTGCAAATATATGCCATGTTTTTGATAATTAAAGTTATAAATATGCTTGTTGATGGATTATATATGTTCATGTTAGTTTTTATGATATGTTTGACATAAAAACACTATTAAATGATGTTATCCTGCTTTTTGGTCAAATCTGGAATATCAACAAATTGGCAAGGAATGATGGATATCAGGATTAGAGTTCAATTGGAAACAAGGCTGCAATGGATGTCGTCAAAATTTGGCCGAGCTCCGATCAAGACGGAATCGATTGGAGATGATGATGAGGACTAGGA
Source organism: Allium fistulosum (assembly GCA_030737815.1). Taxonomy (NCBI): domain Eukaryota; kingdom Viridiplantae; phylum Streptophyta; class Magnoliopsida; order Asparagales; family Amaryllidaceae; genus Allium; species Allium fistulosum. Next base: position 516,406,529 of record CM060903.1, on the reverse strand, counting down.
GAGGATACGTTTCAAGTTTCAGGTTAATCGGAGTTCGTATGCTCGAGATATGGTTGGATTAAAATGCACAGGGCACGGTTCGTATCGATGCATTTCACATCGATCGTCATATGGTGGTTCGAATCGATACCGTTCGTATCGATTCGAAAAGTAAAGACTTCGAATCGATACCGTTCGTATCGATCGACATGGGTTCGGTTCAGTGAAGTTCGCATCGATCAAGTTCTGGTTCGACTCAATGTACACCGCATCGATGTGATAGATATGAAGAAGTTCTTCGAATCGATCAATGTTGGATTGATACGGAAAGGAAACAGCAACTGTGGGATTTTGGTTCGTATCGATCGCCTGGGGATCGATACGAAGAAGGCGTTCGAGATGGATACATTGGGAGTTGGCTTCGTGGATGTGAAGTCATGGATACGAAGGAAACAATTAAAGTGGCATGAAGTTATGGATTCGACTTGGATGTGAAAGATCGATACGAAGGATGGGTAAGTGCATGGATTCGAAGGACTCTGGGACAATGTTCGTATCGATCGTGTTCGAATCGATCGATACTAAGGGAATGATCAGAACGATACGAACGGGAGGATTCGAACTGGTTGTATGTTCGAATCAAGGGAATAGGAGTTCAACACGGAGAAATATCTGGAATGACTCGATCCACTCGGCGAAAAAGATGGATCGACACGAAGAAAGCGCGCCACGTCAATCTTCTAGCCCGTGCATGGATCGATTCGAAGCGAAGGATTCGAACGTGATCGATTCGAACGGAGCACTACAACCGGAAACGTCAACTTGAATCGATCATAACTTGAGATCTACAAGTCCAAATGCTATGAAATTTTCACAGTAGCTTGGGCGCATGTTGAAGAATGTTTGCACAAAATTTCAGCTCGATTGGACAATTTCTTGATCGATTCGAACGTAGCTTCGAATCGATCCCAAAGTGGGCCCGGATTTCCAGAAAGCAGGCATGTGGGCCCCCTCACGTGCCAGAACTGGTCTCCCTTCATTTTAGGCGAAATATCAGCCTCCTACACCTATAAATAGACCCCCAGGTCATTCAGAAAAGAGGTCGGACAATTTTGAGAGCTAAGGAGCGCCCGGACTCTGCCAGATTTACTCCAGATCACCATTTCTGCCTTAGATTCAGATTATAATCATAAAATCCGTTGTACTACGCGATAGGAAATTGTAATCTTCAAGCATCGATTAATAAAAGATAAAAACTTTGGAGTGGACGTAGGCCGGAGATAGCCGAACCACTATAAATCTCGTGTTTTTGTTCATTATTTCTGGATTGCTGTTTGTTGTTTGTTTAGATCTGAGATTTGTGTTTGAATATTGCTGATTTGTATTCATACACTGGTGCTTTCACAACATTCGGGGTTTGTGACCATTTTTGGCGCAAACACTTTGGTGCTTCCACTGAGAAGGACTAGCACCCGCTACATCGGATTGAAGTTTAGATTTGAAAGTTTGAAGGATTTAGATTGACTCGACAATGACTCGACAAACAAGTAGAAGACAAAGAGCTGAGAGAAGCCAACAAGGAGGAAGTCAAGAGGCATCTTCCGGAGCTGGAGAAGGACAAGCTTCGATTTACATTACCAGAGACGAGATGGAAGCTATGGCGAATTCATTACACGAGAGGTTGCTGAAGAGTCAACAGGATATGATGCAGACTTTCTTCGAGCAGATGAGAACTGCAGGAACACAGAATCTTGGACCAACTACAGCGACTGCAAATGTGGAACAAGGAACTAGGGTTGCGGAACCCAATGGAGGACAGAATACAGAACTGGATGGCAATCAACAAGGGCTTGGGGGCAGGCCCACAGGATCCAACGCAGAGGGACCTTTGGAAGGAGTTCAGCAGGCTAGAGCCAATGTTGCGGCTAATGAGCCACATGAAGAATATGTGCCGGAGTTCCCTCGGGAGCATGGGGGGAAACACCTAACAGGCAATGTTGGATTAATGGAAATCATTAGGAAGACTATGCGTGGAGGTTCGATCAATAAAGACTTGGAAGGAGTGAACAGGAGTCCGTTCGCTTGGGAAATCAGGATGGCTCAGAATCCACCTAAGTTCAAGTTACCTAGCGTGGAAGTATATAATGGAAAGGATGACCCGACTGATCACTTGATGAGATACACTAGACACATGGAAGTGCTGGGGGCATCGGAGGAAGTGATGGCCAGATGTTTCCCTTTATACTTGACAGACCTAGCGGCAATGTGGTTTAGGCAGCTGGAGGAAGGATCTATTAGGAATTGGAGGGAATTGGTGGATAGGTTTTTGGGACAGTTTCGGGTTCATATCAAAAGACCTAAGAACGTGATGACGTTAACATCGGTAAAGCAAAGGACGGATGAATCGCTTAGAGCATTTTTAACTCGATTTAATGCGGCGGTTTCTTCGGTGGATCGGTCGGATCCATCGATGGTTTTGATGGCGGTAGTGTCGGGAGTCAGAGAGGATTCAGATTTTAAGGTATCTTTAGTACGAGACCCACCACTGGATCTCGAGGAATTCTTTCACGAAGTTGAAAGATTTCTTCGGCAAGAAGACGCATGTATGGATTTAAAGTTAAAAGAGGTGAATGTGACCGGGGGTGGAGGACCATCCGACGGGAGCTCGGATAAAGATAAAGGAAAAAGGAAGCTGGACGAAAATTCTGAAAAAGCTAGGAAGCGATGGAAGGATCCAAAGTTTTCCACATACACAGAATTAAACGAGACGCAGGAGCGGATTTACTTGGAAACTCGGAATCGCCTTCCTTACCGAAGGCCGGCTAGAAGAGAACCATCTGAACGGGAAAGGGCATCAGGAAGGCACTGTGTCTTCCACGATCTGGACAGGCATGATACCAACAGCTGCAGGCATTTAAAGGACATTATTGAGGAGCATGTGAGGAATGGACAGTTGAGGCAGTATGTTGGAGTACGGAATGTAGCGGTGGAGCAGGAGCAACCACCGCCTACCTCGAGCCATGATGGAGCGAGGCCCAGGAATGATGGTCGATTGGTCATCCATTGATCAGGATAATATGAAATAAGTAACAAACCATTGGCGAGCAACCAAGTCATTTACACATGTATATGGACAGAGATAGCCCCTAGGCATGCTCTGAGTGATGATAAACCGCAAAGCCATGGTTTGCGAAATATGTCTTTTGTTTTTTGGATTGGACACTTAGTTTTCTGATTTGGTTTTTGGAGTTTGGATTGAACTTCTGATTTTGCTTGTTTTTTTGGTTTTGGCATTCATTCGGATGATTGTTCTCCGTTTTGGATGATGGTTTCGATTTTTGATATGGATTTCTGGTTTTCCGATTTGACTTGGATTTTGGATTGGATCTTGATTGGATTCTTTTTGGTTTTTGATAAACAGTCGTCAGGTATGGATTATGCCTGGCAAGGGGTGAGTCATTCTGCCCGAAAGCGGTAAAGTGACTCATTCAGGTCGTCGAGTATGGACTATGCTCGGCAAGGGTCCGGAGTGACCAGGATTCGGCCTAGGACTTAGGCCCCCTATTATCGATTATTGTTTCAGGTCGTTGAGTATGGACTATGCTCAACAAGGGTCCGGAGCGACCAGGATTCGGCTTAGGACTTAAGCCACGGCATTACTTACGCCCAGGGACACTGGACCACGGCCGTCAGGTGTGGATTGCGCTTGGCAAGAACCCGGAGAGGTTAGCTTAACGTCCAGGGACGCTGGACCACGGTCGTCAGGTGTGGATTGCGCTTGGCAAGAGCCCAGAGAGGTTATGGATTTGGATATCGACCCAGAGAGGTCCTGGATTCGGTTATTGGCTATTGGATAAGGATGGATTAGGATTCGGTCGTCGGGTTCAAACGGATATGGATTTGGCTAAGGCTTTGGTTATTGGGTTTGGAGTTGGGCATCGACTCCGGGCAGTCAAGGATGATGCACTTGGATGATGTGGCTATGGACTTTGGATATCGGATACGGAACTATTCAAAACACGCCTTCTTATCACAAGGCATGGTTTGGGGGGCAAATGTTATCCCGCTTTTTGGTCAAATCTGGAATATCAACAAATTGGCAAGGAATGATGGATATCAGGATTAGAGTTCAATTGGAAACAAGGCTGCAATGGATGTCGTCAAATTTTGGCCGAGCTCCGATCAGGACGGAATCGATTGGAGATGATGATGAGGACTAGGAGAGGATACGTTTCAAGTTTCAGGTTAATCGGAGTTTGTATGCTCGAGATATGGATGGATTAAAATGCACAGGGCACGGTTCGTATCGATGCATTTCGCATCGATCGTCATATGGTGGTTCGAATCGATACCGTTCGTATCGATTCGAAAAGTAAAGACTTCAAATCGATACCGTTCGTATCGATCGACATGGGTTCGGTTCAGTGAAGTTCGCATCGGTCAAGTTCTGGTTCGACTCAATGTACACCGCATCGATGTGATAGATATGAAGAAGTTCTTCGAATCGATCAATGTTGGATTGATATGGAAAGGAAACAGCAACTGTGGGATTTTGGTTCGTATCGATCGCTTGGGGATCGATACGAAGAAGGCGTTCGAGATGGATACATTGGGAGTTGGCTTCGTGGATGTGAAGTCATGGATACGAAGGAAACAATTAAAGTGGCATGAAGTTATGGATTTGACTTGGATGTGAAAGATCGATACGAAGGATGGGTAAGTGCATGGATTCGAAGGACTCTGGGACAATGTTCGTATCGATCGTGTTCGAATCGATACGAAGGGAATGATCAGAGCGATACGAACGGGAGGATTCGAACTGGTTGTATGTTCGAATCAAGGGAATAGGAGTTCAACACGGAGAAATATCTGGAATGACTCGATCCACTCGGCGAAAAAGATGGATCGACACGAAGAAAGCGCGCCACGTCAATCTTCTAGCGCGTGCATGGATCGATTCGAAGCGAAGGATTCGAACGTGATCGATTCGAACGGAGCACTGCAACCGGAAACGTCAACTTGAATCGATCATAACTTGAGATCTACAAGTCCAAATGCTATGAAATTTTCACAGTAGCTTGGGCACATGTTGAAGAATGTTCGCACCAAATTTCAGCTCGATTGGACAATTTCTTGATCGATTCGAACGTAGCTTCGAATCGATCCCAAAGTGGGCCCGGATTTCCAGAAAGCAGGCATGTGGGCCCCCTCACGTGCCAGAACTGGTCTCCCTTCATTTTAGGCAAAATATCAGCCTCCTACACCTATAAATAGACCCCCAGGTCATTCAGAAAAGAGGTCGGACAATTTTGAGAGCTAAGGAGCGCCCGGACTCTGCCAGATTTACTCCAGATCACCATTGCTGCCTTAGATTCATATTATAATCATAAAATCCGTTGTACTACGCGATAGGAAATTGTAATCTTCAAGCATCGATTAATAAAAGATAAAAACTTTGGAGTTTACGTAGGCCGGAGATAGCCAAACCACTATAAATCTCGTGTTTTTGTTCATTATTTCTGGATTGCTGTTTGTTGTTTGTTTAGATCTGAGATTTGTGTTTGAATATTGCTGATTTGTATTCATACACTGGTGCTTTCACAACATTCGGGGTTTGTGACCATTTTTGGCGCAAACAGATGACACCCAAATGCCTTGAAAATTTGAATATAGGTCAGAAATTATATTTTAGAGATGGGTTCCAATTTTTATAATTTTTTGAATTAATGTGGATTTTATATTAATTTTCTAGTGAAGAAAATGATTTATTGGGTTATAAATTATTTATAGCTAAAATAATAATTAATTGGATTTAAAAATTTTATATGTTGGAAAACATATTAAAATAGATTTTCTAGAATTTTTTTAGATTTTTCCTAAGTGATTTGATGAATATATAAAATTATTTAAGGTATGAGACTTAAATGTTTTATATATTTAATTAAGGAGAAGGGGAATTTTATAAAAGAAAATCATTATTTAATTTTAAAATTAGTGATAGCACTTTTTTGAAAAGTATTTTACTAACCAATAAGAATTTGACAAACAAAGGCAGGTTAGTTGAAAAGTTATCTCTTTTAAGTTAAAAACAAGAAAATCATGCTTTTAGCATGTTTCAGCCATTTTCGCATCAAACTTTCCGACCCAGACCTCTCAACAAGGTAGAAAGGTTATAGCTTTCAACAAGGTCAAAGTCCAGTGCGTATGGTATCAAGTAGCTTGGTACGTAATGAATTGGACAAGGTCGAAGGGTACTTAGTCGAAAGGTTGGTTGCCAAAGAGGTTGGAGTATGTTTGTCTTATAAACCAAAAGAATTGCCTACCTTACTTTTGAAAAGAAGCTTTCGACTTGGTTGCTTTCGACTTGGTTGCTTTCGACCAGGTCAAATATTTAAAATGAAGGTTCCAACCTTTCGACGAGGTCGAAAGGTTACTACCGCTTTCCAACCTTTCGAAGTTGTTGCTTTCGACAAAGTCGAAAGGTTTACTTGTTTTTAAAACCAGTCGCTTCTCCCATGCTTTCGAAAGGAAGCTTTTGACTTAGATGCTTTACCCTTGTTTTTCTAATAGAAGTATAACCCAAGCTTTCGAAAGAGTTGTTTTAAAGGCCGAAGCCTATTGTTTTAAAAGTTAAGTTTTAAGCTTTCGAAGGGATTGAAAGCTAAACTTTCGACAAAGCCGAAAGGTTTTAAAAGAGGATTTTCCACATGTTTTAAATTGAACCTGGTGAGTTTTTGAAAGGTTTATGTTTTTAAAGCTTAAATGCTTTCAAAAGGTTTTATTTCCTGAATGGTTTCAATGGGGTCGAAAGCAAAGCTTTCGAAGGGGTCGAAAGCCAAGCTCTCGATGGAGTCAAAAGGTAGCTTCTGACAAGGTTAAAAGATTCTGTTTTCTGAATGGTTTTGAAAGGTTTAAAATGGAAGGTTTTCCAAAGGTTTCCTAAGGCAATGTTTTAGAGTGTTTTTAAAGTAGGATGTCTAAAGTTTTATTGCTTTCGAAAGGGATGATTTCAATGGTTTCGAAAGGTTTGAAGTATGGTTCCAAAAGGTGAGGTTTTGGCCTCTTGGCCTACATTATTAAAGGGTTTTACTTGATTTTGAAAGAGACGCTTTCAAAGGTTTAGAATGGGGTACTTTCAATGGAATCAAAAGGGATGCTTTTAAATATTTAAATGTTTTCATCAACTAAGGTTTGAGTAAAGGATATATATATATATATATATATATATATATAACATGGCAATGTGATTTTGCGTAGAGCGTAAAGATTTTATATTTTCCTTGTATAAATTTGATTTAAAGGTTTTAAATCATTTTAAAAAGATATTCAAGGGAATTATGGGAGGGGATCCCTAAGTGAAAATGACTCAAATATTAGAATACCAGATGGGACTGGTATAGGGTCGCGCCCTATACATTAGCTATTAGCCCCAACTAATTGTTGTCCAAAATTTTAGTGTGTAGGGCTTGGTCATAGGTAGACTAAAATTATGATTACACACCGAAGGGAATATATGTTTGTATACAGATAGCTTATTGGTGAGCCCGAAAAACCATTAGGATCAGGAAGACTTGGGAGATGATTAAGCTAGGGACAGACCGTCCAGAAGCGAAGTATTTAACAGATAGTCAAGGATAGACCATCCAGAAGAGGAGTATCTAAAAGATGTTTGATAAAAAAATTATATTGTCTGGTAGGCCCGAGTCAGCCAAAGGTTAAAAGTTAGCCAAACAAAACTTATGTGTTTGAAAAGATAGTTCATATTTACCTAATGTTTATGTATGTTTACATAATGATGCTTTATAGTATTTAACCGGTTTTGGTTGCAGGAAAAGGTTTTGCAAAGATATGTTTTAAAAGGTTGTTAGTGAAAGGAAACTCGTTCCGCTAAGCGGCGTGGTCTCACTTAACATATTAAACAGGGATGTATAGTATTATTCACATCAGGCTTTATGTCTGACTCGAAGTTTATGTTTTCCCTTAAACTCTCGGGTGCTCAAAATTAATTTGAGTAGGCTGAGGGGTTAGGGTCTTTTCAGGTTTTAGTAGGATGATGAATAAGGCTGCCGGAGGCATGTAGGAGGCAAACAGATAGCTATTTAGGAGTTGCAGTTCTTATTTATGCTTTGTTGTATTTCCGTTGTGTTTGTACTAAGTCAGTTATGACTATATGACTCTAATCATCCAAGGGGGTATCTTCATATACCGCTCTTGGCGTATTTTGTAATAAGTGTTTTTGATCTATGCCCGGGAACGTATTGGGATTATGTATTGAGAATGTGAAACATCTGGTTTTGAAATGTAACGAAGTAAAAGTTGTTTTGAAATCTGTGTTTTGTTTCATATTCAAGTGCTTCTGATATTGTAGATACCATTAGCATAGCCGTACTTAGTCACCGATAGCTAATACTATAGATGACTGCAGCATTTGTAGCGCTTAGTTTTGCGCCTCTAGATAAGGGTTGTAGCTTGATATCAGAGCATGGTTTATGAAATATTTTAACTAAAAATGGGTTTTGAAAAAAATAATCCTTAGTAATTAGAGGTAAGATCGGGGTTTAGGATAACGCTATAGTAACGTACTTGTAATTGTTATATATAAGTATACGCTATATCTCTAACTCCTATCTTAGTTAGGCTATTCAAATGTATCTCACGAGACTTGAATACGAATATTGAAGGAAGAAGAGGCAGAGTTAATCTTAGAGGAGAGAGCACCACCACTAATGGAAATGCCCAACGAAATGTTAGAAGAGGTCCAGGTTAGGCTCAAGCTGAAAATGTTGGTGCTGGGGTTCCCCAAGTGGATATGGGAGCTATGTATCAGTTCTTCGTAAATATGATGCAAGCCGAAATTACAGTTGGAGTTGTCGAAGGGAATGCTGCTGGAGGAGGAGTTCAGGAAGCTCCAATAGTCAATCATTATGCTAACTTGAGCAGAGACTATACTAGGCTTGGAGGAAAGTCGTTCATTGGAACTGAAGATGCGATCAAGGTGGAAAATTGGCTGCTGCATTGTGAGAAATTTTTTGCTGACTTAAGGTTGAATGACGAGCAGAAGAGGAGATTAGCTTCAAGACAGCTTCAGGGAGCTGCTCTATTTTGGTGGAATACTGTTGTAGTTGGTGTTGATGAGGAAACCATGACTTGGGCGGAGTTTAAGAGAAAGTTTCAAGAAAGTTTTATGTCGGTGATGGCGCAATCGGCATTGGTTAGGAAGTTTGCTGAACTAGAACAAGATGGATGTCTGTTTTAGAGTATGCAAGAAGATTTGAAGAGTTGGCCCGGTACAGGTATGCCTTGGTTGATATGGTGATCAAGAGGAATGAGAAGTTTATAAGAGGCTTGAAACCGGAGTTGATAAGTGCTACCCTGCCCCACCTAAGACATCCAAGTGATGTAGTGGTAGAAATGGCGCTGAGGCAGGAAGAGGCGTTAGCTTGTTTAAAGAAGAAAATGAAGGAGGTCCAGGTAGGACAAGGCCAGAAAAGAAAGTTTTTCATAAGAAGAATGCTCAGAAGGGAGGAGCATAGAAGAAGGAAAAAACTGAGGTGGTTTGTTATAAATGTGATAAGGAAGGACACTATGCTAATGAGTGTCGTGCCGGAAAAGGGAAATAAGCAGTTGGAAAGAAGAATGTTCGATGCTTTAATTGTGATCAGATCAGCCATCATAAGAACCAATGCAAGGAGCCTGCTAAAGAAGGAAGGGGGCAAGTTTATGCATTGGAGCCTACAACTTCAAGGCCAATTGTGCAGGAGAAAGGGAATGCTGTTCTGGGAGGCTCGCTACAGATTCACGCTATGTCTGTTAATGTTTTGTTTGATATTGGTGCATCACATCTTTTATTTCTTGATGTTTGGTAGATAAGCTTAACCTAGAACCCTTATATTTAGTTATTTCCTTAAAGGTTGCAAATCTGATAGGAGGGTATGCAACACTTGGGATGAGGTGTGACCATTTAGAGTTGGATTTGCTAGGTCATACTTTTGATTGTTGTTTGCATGTGTTTGATTTGAGGGATTTAGGATTATCCTTGGGATGGATTGGTTAAGTAAATATGATGCTAGGATATTTTTCCATGATAGGAAAATATCACTTAGTCATCCGGATTTTAGTGATTGGATAGTTTATACCGTAGAGAACCCTAGTTGTGAAGAGAATGCTTTATTGGGTATTATGAAGTTGGAGGATGAGTTCCATCGAGTCTTTGTGGTTAGAGAATTTTCTGATGTGTTTGAGCCGGTAACTGGATTGCCACCGAAATGAACCATCGAGTTTCGGATTGATTTAGTGCCAAGAGCAGAACCGGCGAGTAGGCCACCAAGTTGGATGACACCCACTGAGATGAGAGAGTTGAAGGTGCATTTGGTGGATTTGGAAGGCAAGAATTTTATTAGACCAAGTAGTTCGCCTTGGGAGTTGCCGTAGTGTTTGCTAAGAAGTCGAACGGATCGTTGAGGCTATGTATCGATTATCGTAAGTTGAATGAGAAGACGATAAAGAACCGATATCCATTGCCGAGAATTGACGATTTGTTCGATCAGTTAAGTGGAGCTAAAATATTCTCTCAGTTGGATTTAGGGACTGGATTTCATCAGCTTAGAGTGGCAGAGGATAATATTCCTTTGACGACGTTTAGGACAAGGTATGGATCGTACGAATGGCTAGTTATACCATTTGGACTAACTAATGCACCGACATTCTTTGTGGATTTGATGAACCGAATTTTCCGAGAGCACTTGGATAGATTTGTGTTGGTCTTCATAGATGATATTCTGATATACTCTAAGGATGAGAAGGAGCATGAGTTCATCTTAGAGTTGTGCTTGAGACGTTGAGGGAAAATAAGTTGAAGGCTAAGTTTTCGAAGTGTCATTTTTGGAAGAAGGAAGTGATGTTCCTTGGTCATGTAGTCTCATAGAAAGGGTTGTCTGTAGATCCGACTAAGATTGAGGCGGTGAATAATTGGAGGAGATCCAAGACAGTGACCAAGGTAAAGAGCTTTCTTGGGTTGGCTGGATATTATCGAAGGTTTATAAAGGATTTTTCATGGATAGCTGCACCGATGACTAAGCTTACGCGAAATGATGTGAAGTTTGTATGGACTGATAAGTGCGAGGAAGCATTCCAGAGCTTGAAACACTTATTGACCCATGCACCAGTGTTGGTGGTTCTGAAGGAGAATCGGGATTTGGCTGTTTATGCGTCTTGAACTGGTTTGGGAGCTGTGTTGATGCAAAGAGGTAAAGTGATTTCTTATGCTTCTAGACAGCTCAGACCGCATGAAGTTAGATATCCAACGCATGATTTGGAGTTAGCTGTCGTTATATTTGGTTTGAAGGTGTGGAGGCATTACCACTTGGGAGAGCGATTTGAGCTTTATACAGATCATAAGTCATTGAAGTACTTGTTCTCTCAGAAGGAGCTGAACATGAGGCAGCAGAGATGGTTGGAGTTTATTGCTACTTATTATTTTGGAATTGAGTATACTCTCGAAAAAGGAAATAAGGTAGCGGATGCACTTAGCTGGAAACATCAAAATGCAGTATTGGCTATGATTGCTGAGGGGAAAGATTTGGAAGCATTGTCTGCTTGTAGAGTGCAGTTTAGATCCGAAGTAGGTTCTAGTGCAGGAAGTGTTGTGTTGTCTTGTTTGGAAGTTCGACCGGTAATGATTGAGAAGATAGCTTCTAAGCAGGAGGAGGATCCAGTTTTGGCTGAATGGATTAAAAGGATAAAGGAAGGAATAGAGAGTGATGACTTAAAGGATTTCAGTCTTGACCAGAAAGGATGGTTGAGAAAGAATGGAAGGCTATGTGTTCCAAATATAGGAGACATGAGGAAAGAAGTTTTGGGTGAATCCTGGAATGAAGATGTATCAGGACATGAAGAGGAGTTTCTTCTCGGAAGGTATGAAATGAGACATTGGTTTATGTATTAAGCAGTGCTTGAATTTCCAGCAGGCAAAGGCTGAACACCAAAAGCCAAGTGGATTGCTTCAACCGTTAGATGTTCCGATATGGAAGTGGGATTCTATCTCTGTGGATTTTATTGATGGGTTGCCAAGATCTAGTAGAGGGAATGAAAGCATATGGGTCATAGTGGATAGATTGACTAAGAGTGCCCATTTCATTCCAGTAAAGTCAACTAGGACAGCACCTATTTTGGCGAAGTTATTTATGAAGAATGTGGTTAGGCTGCACGAAATTCCTAGTAGTATCATTAGTGATAGAGATTATTTGTTTACTAGTGAGTTCTGGAAGAGTCTATAGGAAGCATTAGGAACCAAGCTCAACATGAGTACTGCTTACCATCTACAGACTGATGGGCAAACGGAAAGAGTTAACAAAGTCTTGGATGATTTGTTAAGAGCTTGTGTATTGGATTTTGGGGAATCATGGGAAGACCATCTCCATTTAGTCGAGTTCTCGTATAACAATAGTTATCAGACTAGTATTGGGATGGCACCGTTTGAAGCTTTGTATGGGAGGCCATGCAAATCTCCCGTATGTTGGTTAGAGATTGGGGATAGGTTAGTTCTTGGTCTAGATTTGGTGAAAGAAGCCGCAGAGAAGATTGAGTTGATCCGAGCTAGAATGAAAGAAGCTCAGTCTAGGCAGAAATGTTATGCAGATAGAAGAAGGAAAGACTTGGAATTCTCTATTGGAGACTGTGTTTATTAAGGTTTCACCGATGAAAGGTGTGATTAGATTTGGAAAATGAGGAAAGTTAGCACCTAGATTCGTTGGACCCTTCCGTATTGTTGAGATTATCAGGAAACTCGCTTATAAAGTGGAGTTACCGAATAGTTTGGCAGGAGTCCATGATGTTTTCCATGTTTCCCATCTTAGAAAGTGTGTTAGAGACCCGGAGATTACTATAGCACCAACAGTGTTAGAAGATTTAGTAGTAGAGCCGGATTTGACTATAGTAAGAAAGCTGATTCAGATTGTAGCTAGAGATGAGAAGAAGTTGAGGAACAAGACAGTTAGATTAGTAAAGGTCCAGTGGAGTGACGATACTAGAGACTGCACTTGGGAAACTGAGAGCGGGATTAGAGACTCTTATCCTGATTTGTTTGATGGTATGTTTTACCTATGATTGTTTTGTTGTGTGTGCCTTATAGTAATTTCGAGGACGAAATTCTTTAAGGTGGGGAGTCTGTAACACCCCATATTTTTATAACATTATTTAGGATTTTCAATTGGTTAAATTAAATTAAATTAAATAATGTGAAGATTAATAGGTTGAGATTCGATTAAACTAAGGGTAGTCGTGCCATGTTCATGTACAAATTAAAATGAGATAACATAAACTATTGTGTTAGGAAATGAGTAAGGACAATATGGGAAATAGGAGATGCTTATACCCTAAACCCTTAGGAATGAAACACACGTTCATTTTCATTTTACTCAAACTAAATTATATCAAGGCTGGCCACCATTTCCATTCTCAAGAGAAGATAAAGCTAGGATTCAAGAGAATCAAGTTAATCAACTAATTCAACATCAAATCTCACATCTTTTAATCTCAAAGCTAAGGTGAATAATTACTTCATCCCATTTTTATTGTTTTTGGTTTTAAGATTAGATCCGAAATGATTTTGCAAGTATATGCCATGTTTTTTATAATTAAAGTTATATATATATGCTTGTTGATGGATTATATATGTTTATGTTAGTTTTTATGATATGTTTGACATAAAAACCCTATTAGATGACACCCAAATGCCTTGAAAATTTAAATATAGGTCAGAAATGATATTTTAGAGATGGGTTCCAATTTTCATAATTTTCTGAATTAATGTGGATTTTATATTAATTTTCTAGTGAAGAAAATGATTTATTGGGTTATAAATTATTTACGGCTAAAATAATAATTAATTGGATTTGAAAATTTTATATGTTGGAAAACATATTAAAATAGATTTTATGGAATTTTTCTAGATTTTTCCTAAGTGATTTGATGAATATATAAACTTATTTAAGGTATGGGACTTACATGTTTTATATATTTAATTAAGGAGGAGGGGCATTTTATAAAATAAAATCATTATTTAATTCTGAAATTAGTGGCAACACTTTTTTGAAAAGTATTTTACTAACCAATAAGAATTTGACAAACAAAGGCAGGTTGGTTGAAAAGTTATCTCTTTTAAGTTAAAAACAAGAAAATCATGCTTTTAACATGTTTCAGCCATTTCGGCATCAAACTTTCCGACCCAGACCTCTCGACAAGGTCGAAAGGTAATAACTTTCAACAAGGTCAAAGACCAGTGCGTATGGTATCAAGTAGCTTGATACGTAACGAATTGGACAAGGTCGAAGGGTACTTAGTCAAAAGGTTAGTTGCCAAAGAGGTTGGAGTATGTTTGTCTTATAAACCAAAAGAATCGCCTGCCTTACTTTCGAAAAGAAGCTTTCGACTTGGTTGCTTTCGACTAGATCAAATATTTAAAATGAAGGTTCCATCCTTTCGGCGAGGTCGAAAGGTTACTACCGCTTTCCAACCTTTCGAAGTTGTTGCTTTCGACAAAGTCGAAAGGTTTACTTCCTTTTAAAACCAACCGCTTCTCCCATGCTTTCGAAAGGAAGCTTTCGACTTAGATGCTTTACCCTTGTTTTTCTAATAGAAGTATAACTCAAGCTTTCGAAAGAGTTGTTTTAAAGGCGGAAGCCTATTGTTTTAAAAGTTAAGTTTTAAGCTTTCGAAGGGGTTGAAAGCTAAACTTTCAACAAAGTCGAAAGGTTTTAAAAGTGGATTTTCCACATGTTTTAAATTGAACCCAGTGAGTTTTTGAAAGGTTTATGTTTTAAAAGGTTAAATGCTTTCAAAAGTTTTTATTTCTTGAATGGTTTCAATGGGGTCAAAAGCCAAGCTTTCGAAGGGGTCGAAAGCCAAGCTCTCGATAGAGTCAAAAGGTAGCTTTCGAAGGGGTCGAAAGCTAGCTTTCGACAAGGTCGAAAGGTTCTTTTTTCTGAATGGTTTTGAAAGGTTTAAAATGGAAGGTTTCCCAAAGGTTTTCTAAGGCAGTGATTTAGAGTGTTTTTAAAGTAGGATGTCTAAAGTTTTATTGCTTTCGAAAAGGATGATTTCAATGGTTTCGAAAGGTTTGAAGTATGGTTTCGAAAGGTTTGAAGTATGGTTTCGAAAGATAAGGTTTTGGCCTCTTGGCCTAGATAATTAAAGGGTTTTACTTGGTTTCGAAAGAGATGCTTTCAAAGGTTAGAAGGGGTACTTTCAATGGAATCGAAACGGATGCTTTGAAATATTTAAATGTTTTCATCAACTAAGGTTTGAGTAAAGAATATATATATATATATAACATGGTAATGTGATTTTGAGTAAAGCATAATGATTTTATATTTTCCTTGTATAAATTTGATTTAAAGGTTTTAAATCATTTTAAAAAGTTTTTCAAGGGAAATTATGGGAGGGGATCCCTAAGTGAAAATGACTCAGATATTAGAATACCAGATAGGACTGGTATAGGCTCGCGCCCTATACATTAGCTATTAGCCCTAGCTAATTGTTGTCCAAAATTCCAGTGTGTAGGGCTTAGTCATAGGCAGACTAAAATTATGATTACACACCGAAGGGAATATATGTTTGTATACAGATAGGTTATTGGTTAGCCCGAAAAACCATTAGGATCAGGAAGACCTGGGAGATGATTAAGCTAGGGACAGGCCATCCGGAAGCGAAGTATTTAACAGAGTCAAGGACAGACCGTCCAGAAGAGGAGTGTATAATAGTTGTTAGATAAATTTTATTTATATTGTCTGGTAGGCCCGAGTCAGCCAAAGGTTAAAAGTTAGCCAAACAAAACTTATGTGTTTGAACAAATAGTTCATATTTACCTAATGTTTATGTATGTTTACATAATGATGCTTTACAATATTTAACCAGTTTTAGTTGCAGGAAAAGGTTTTGCTAAGATATGTTTTAAAAGGATGCTAGTGAGGGGAAACCCGTTCCGCTAAGCGGCGTGATCTCACTTAATATATTAAACCGGAATGTATAGTATTATTCACACCAGGATTTATGTCTGACTCGAAGTTTTTGTTTTCCCCTTAAACTCTCGGGTGCTCAAAATTAATTTGAGTAGGCTGAGGGGTTAGGGTCTTTTCAGGTTTTAGTAGGATGACAAATAAGCCTACCGGAGGCATGCAGGAGGCAAACAGATAGCTATTTATGAGTTGCAGTTCTTATTTATGCTTTGTTGTATTTCCGCCGTGTTTGTACTATGTCAGTTATGACTATATGACTCTAATCATCCAAGGGGGAATCTTCATATACCGCTCTTGGCGTATTTTGTAATAAGTACATTTGATCTGTGCCTAGGAACGTATTGGGATTACGTATTGAGGATGTGAAACATCTGATTTTGAAATGTAACGAAGTAAAAGTTGTTTTGGAATCTATGTTTTATTTCATATTCAAGTGCTTCTGATATTGTAGATACCATTAACATAGCCGTATTTAGTTGCTGGAAGCTAATACTATAGATGACTGCAGCATTTGTAGCACTTAGTTTTAGGCCTCTAGATAGGGGATGTTACAATATGCAAAGCTAGGATTCGAGCCTGGATGCGCTGAGAGATAAGCACATGCCCTTACCACTGCACCTTTGGAAAATACTATGATTCAATCGACTGAAAGCCTTGTCCAGTCAACTGAAAAGTCAACTAAAAATAAACAACTTGTCTACTGTTTTTGGCAATACTCTCGGGCTCGATTTTCACACCAAACCTGTCGACTGAAGCCTTCCCTCAATCAAATGATCTACTTTAAAATGGCTAGTTTTTTGAAGTGGTGTCTTCGTGACTCTTTGCTCCAGAAGTTACATCTCTCCACTCCTGCTACCATTTCTCTTCATCAATGGCGAAATTGGAAGGTTGCACCCCTACTTTAACATCCCTACAACATCTATATAAACCCTTACCATCCCTGAATCTAAAAACAACCCTATGTTTTGATTTCCACTCCTAAACACTCAATTCCTAAAGCAATTCTTCGAGTTCCAAAAATTCATCCAATTTATAGATTTCGACTAGTTGGCTTCATCTCCACATCCCATACTCTAGTCAAATAAATTCCTTAGTCTCTACACCTCCACTCAATATCATTTGGTTTGGTTATAGGAGTCATTGTACATCAGACTGACATTCTCTGATTCTGTATATATTGCTTTTGAATTCCCAAATGATTTCACATACTTTTAATACTTTCAAATCGATACTTATTCATTAATAATACAGTTCTTTAGATCAAAACCTTTATATTTCTTCACATACACTTAATATACCACTCAGAAGAAGATTATAGGAAGGTTGTACTATATCGACTCATCTGTGTTATTTAGAGCACAAGAAGTCAAAACACTTTACTACTCTTTTTACCGAAGTCCTGTTGGAGATCTTCAGGCGCGAAGTCCTATTCAGCAGCTTAGGCGGTTTGTAATATAGAAGTCCTGTTCGGGAGCTCAGGCGGTTTATAATATCTATTCCTTCAGGTTAAGTGAGGACGTTTGTTAGTTAAATAAAAATGGAGTCTGGAACTGGACGTATAACGGGAGTTCGAACCAGTATAAAATCTCTGGTGCACTTTATTTATTGCAATTTTTATACTGCTAGTTTGATATAAATTTTATTTAGTAGATATAATCATATTACTCGACCCGCATATACTTTCACCAAGAAATTCATCTAATTTAGAGATTTCGACTTTTGCTTCATCTCCACATCCCATACTCTAGTCGAATAAACTCCTTAGCCTATACACCTCCACTCAATATCATTTGGTTTGGATATAGGAGTCATTGTACATCAAACTGACATTCTGTATATCAAGATACGCTTTGTCAGAGAGTAACGTTTTTGTTACACTACTTGTAATTGTTGTTGAAGTCATGTTCGGTTGTTCAGGCGAAGTTTGTAGACCTATTCCTCCGGGTCAAGTGAGGGTGTTTATAGTAAAATACCGAAGGGGAGCTTCGGGACTGGACGTAGGACGGGAGGTCCGAACCAGTAAAAAATCGACTATGTAATCTACTATTATACTATTCCGCTACATTTACATTGTTTATTACTGTTGGCCATCTTCGATCCTGTTCATAGCGACTAACATTCAAGAGTATGCAAGTAATCTATTAATATATAAATGATAGAGGAAAACATTTATACTAGATGTTCATAATCTTTAATTTATGTTTGTTTGAGTGATATCGACTTATGGAATAATGTATTTCTTATGAAATACCCTCGTGATTTAAGTGTCAAACACATTTGAAATTACGGTATACGTATTATACATATGTATTTATTCCTTAGATCTAATTTTGGTTTCTTAAGTTCCACTCTATTTAATTAAATCTTATTTTATTTAACTTTGATTTTATTTTATTAATTAAATTATATTTAAGTAATTTAATTTATTATTTAATTAACACTTTAATTAATTTTACTCATTTTAATCATTTTAAAATTAAATACATTTATACGCTATAACATTTATAGTAATATGCATATATCACTATATGTGTATATTATTTACTAATTAACATAAGTCGTCCATCGAATACTAATGCTGGCCTCTCCCTTGGACTTAACCTTAGGATAGATAGTTCAACCCTATAGCATTTCACTCCACAACCACTTTTGAAACATAGAACTCGTATATCAATTTTGAAGTGTCTTTGGTAAGTAATACACTTATCCGATCACGATCTCTTCAAAAATAAGTCGGTGAATTCCCAGTTAAGTAAATTTCAGTTCTGTAAGTAGTGAACAAATGATATAAAGGAGTCCACCCCGAAGGTTCTTGTATATATACATTATTAAAGCAAGTGGTAATTTATGCGAATGAGTCCTCCCCTGGGGATCTCAAACTGCATCAATACGTAATGCTTACATATAAATTTGGCCAGTTTCAATAATTGACTAATTGACTATCAAGTACAAAATAGAAACGATCACATATGGAAACCAGGTCTTGTATACTTATCAAGTTTCTGATTTTCTCAGCTTATACTATCTCTCGATCAAGAGTTAAGCCGATAGGTTAGAGCACTGTTGCTTCTAATCCCTACTCGAACATCATTTTTAACTCTCACAGATAGAATAAATCTATTTTTCTGGCTTTTAATACCAAGTATAGGATTAAATACTTTCCATAGACAAGTAAACACACAAAGCATGATTAAGTCACATAAGTGACTTCTCATCCCCTTTTTATTTAATTAATTCATTTATTAATTAAAATTTCTTCGTAAATACTTGTATATATATTTAAATTACCTTTACAAAAGGTTTACACATGTATACTACTATTTCACTATTCATTTATACTCTTTTAGTATTCATTTTTACTCTTTTCAATACTTAGAAATGTACCCATATTCTTTTTCCAAATGGTATAATAATACTCACTAACCTTAAACAAGATTTCATATTTCCAAAAGTATAATTAAATGGGTTAAAAACAAATGTCACTAAAACAATGTTGCTATAAACATAAAATCATTTTACACTTAGTATTTCTCTTTAAAAACACTCTTTTTAAATATCTAAGGATACTTATTAATAAGATAATATACTTTTGATTAACTTCTCAAAATTATTTGTTTTAACTAAGTGTTACAATCAAAATCACCTTTATTCTTTTATAAAATACTTAACTTAACTTTTTGTAAACTTATATATACATAAACACTTTAAAAATACTTGTAAATAGGGTTTTACAATCTATGTAAAATATTACTTGAAAGTAATTAACTTATAATTTGTTAAAAACCTTTTATTCTAAATGCTACAAAGGAAATCTTTTTCTTTAAAAATTAATATTTAATTACTAAAAATATATTTAAACTTCTAACCTTTTTTCATACTCAACTCCATGTTGTTAGACTTCCCTAAAATGATTCCACAAAGAAAATAAATTATAAACCATTTAAATTATGAAAACCTAGCCAAATTGTCGTATTAAAACACAATATTGCAAGAAGCCTAGAAATGTTGCAGTAGATCAAAGATGGAGTCTATAAGTGCTACCTAAAGTTTTGGACAAAGAATAGCATGAAAAAGTATGATCTTTGTGGTCGTTTTTAACCACTTAAACTAACGATTTTTGATTCAATTTTTTTTACAGTAAGTAGTATACTTTAGCTACTTAAATACATGAAAAGAAACTCCTAAGGATGTCTTTCAAATTAATTATACATATTCCCGAAAATAAGTTATTTTTCAAAATGTATTTATAGCGACTATTTTACTCCTAAAATTTTCCAATTTGTTCGACAAGTTCTATAACTTTTTAAATCTTGTATTTTTATATTATTAAGTGCATATATTTTAATTGTTAAAATGGCAAAAAAATCCTTAAGGCCGTCTTCCAAAATTAACTTAAAAATCGTTGAACATAAAGCACACAAGTTCTATAACTTTCACAACTTTGTTTCACAAGTTCTACATCTTTCCAAACCAATTCTTTACTTCCATAAACCAAAATATGTGTAGAGAACAACCAAAAGATATTATGTCATAATATCTTAACATATCACCAAAATAAGCAAGTTAAAGCAAGGGATTTCAAAGTGTGCTTATAGCGACTATTCTCGCTTCAAACAAGTTCAAACACATTTCAACTTTAAGCGCAACCAAACCAAACTTGTAAACACAAATTCTAGGCCTTGATACATGTTTAATAGGGTAATAGAAGTGAATATATACAATATAAAGTTGTCATTTGTTTTCAAAAGCAAGAAGGTTCCAAGTTTATAACTTTAATTAGTTAATGGACTTTATATTTATACAGAAGATCATACAACACATTATATACATTCAAATGGTGAGATAACTCACATAAATCCATGCTTAGACCAAGAAAAAGCACACAAGGACATAGAACCACTTCCTACCATCACCAAACACCTAAAGACTTCACCTTTAGCCTGACCTTGCTCAAGCTAACACTCCCTAGACACCTAAGTGCTCACAGCCTCCCCTAGTGCTTCACCATTTCCCCATTTTTCTTCAACTTTTATTTTTTTATGTTGCCATGGTGTGCCTAGGCCTTGGTTAAAGTTTGGTGGAAATTGGAGTTGGTTTGATAAGATTTTAGAAGATTAAAGAGGAGAAAAAGCAGTATGAATAAGCCATCTCAAAACTTAGGCAAAAATATTATGAACACTTAGAAATATTTTGTGTGGACTTAACAAGAGTAAAATGACCTCCAAGACCCCTCCTTTGGCTGGTCAAAACATCCCCCATGCTCCCTCGTGTGCATAACTTTACACCTCAATTTAAAGCAAAGATATCTTCTCCTTCTTCAGTAAATTCCTAAACCACCCTTCTTTATAATATATCTAAAATTCCTTCAAGAAGCTTTTATTAGGAAAATTATTTTTAGTTGCTAATTAATGAAGCATTAGTTAATTAGACAGGCACAACAAGTTCGAACAACTTCTATTGAGTAAAAAGTCGTTTATCGATAAAACGATTTTCGATCACATTATCGATATTTCTTCGAACTATTTATTTTTGTAAACATTTTTCAAAAACAAGTTTACCATCATTAGTTATTGCTCAAAAGAGGTTTAACAGGGTTATTAAATCAATTTAATCACACTTAATCCAAGATTCAAATATTTAAATAATTTAGACATTTAAATACAAAGTGTTTGAAATTTCGGGTCATTACATTCTCCCCTACTAAAAATATTTCACCCTCAAAATTCCAATACGACTAACACACAAAAAGAAATAGGCACAAATCAATACTTAACACATTCAAAATCACCGGCAAACAAAGCTCATGGTTTTCTCAAATTCAAAAACCCTCTCATCGTACAAGGACGATAAACAATCTACAAAGCATACATTACGCTCAATAGCCTCAGATCGTTACTTAGACGATTATTCATGATACCTCAACAAATCAAAGAGTCATTCTCTAAACTCTCCATAAGCCAACAAGACATAGAATGCATATATTTAAGCCCGTACGATGCATATAGATCATCTGTACGCAATATCAAATCCGATTGCTTGTTCGATCGTATAAATTTCTGTAAAGACCCAAAAACTCGGCCTTCGAAAATCGGCATTCGTACTTCACCTATACTCAAAATGTCATAGATTCAGACGCCGAATCTGGTTCTCCGGAGCTTATAACACCATTAAGTACAAGAACACGGCGGAATAAAGAAATTGATGATATCATATACAACTCCAATGAATACAATATCCAGTATGATATACAACAATGATATCAATATGATCAACAATATCAGAGATACAAGAAATAGCAGTGGAAAGAAAAGATAACATCAGCAGCGGAACAATATCAATAGAAGTGATAACTCCAAAATGATCTTCAGACAAGAATGAATCCACAATTCCAGGATAAGCAACTCCGATGAATGGACTCCAAATACTGAACTAGCTCCAGATAATCTACTAACCTGAATATCTGAAAAACCCAACTCTAGACTGCTCGTATGGAAAATTATGAGCACCCAGAGTTTAGGAAAGGAACAATAAACTCCGAGTATGTCGTGGGACTGGTGTGAGCAACATAAACAGTTTATCTTTAAAGCAACAACAATAAAATTGAATTTCGCAATGCTTTTGGAAAATAAAACTACCATAAGGCCTCCCGCACGCACACATAATGCAAACGCAGAATCGGAGGAGATTTCTCCTTATGATAGTCAAAGATGCTTACTACGCAAAAACAATCATTGAATATTATTACTAGTGCATAGTGAAGAAAACATTTCGAAAGTATAATATTAATCTTAGCCAGCATAGACATTTCGAACTATGCCTACTATAGCTACCATCTAAACAGTGGGGCACCACCATAAGTAAATGGCAGGTTCTACAACTAAAACCGTACAGGGTTCGTATTGGAAATTGGATTTCCAACAAATGGTCAGGCTAAGGAACTTCCTTTCCTACTGCCGAATGGGATCGCCTCTGGCTGGACGTCCCGAGAGACAACTGCTCTCTGCCAACACAAGGTCGGGTTACTCCTGTAACAGGTAACTCACGAATATGTCATCCCCCGATCCTTTGGAACCTTTATCCGAGGCGCCTCGATAAACACACAATCACACAATAAATGAGATCGGAGTATCCACATAGGTTAAATACCAGGGCTCCATACCTGATACCACCCTTTTCCAGAAGGAAATGACATACCCTAAAGGGCGCGACCCTCATAACCTTGCCGCATATTTCTGTTTCGACCATTTCCGGGTTGTGAGGTCTGACGAAGTCTCGTCCACAAAGCTACGCTTTGTCACAAAGCCATGCTTTGGGTCAATAGATGATCAAAGTAATGATCACAAAGATAAATGATCAAACAAATGATCATATCACAAATGATCAAACAATGATCATCACACAGCAATACTGAGCATGTCACATTACCAAATTGGGAGTATATTGCTGATAACCTTCAACTACATAACCTCTGAGCTCGTACGTCTCAGAGAAGGGTGCTAAGCTAAGAGAATAAATTCTCTGCCACCAACAGAAATGTATTTGAAAGAAATCTGCTTTATATCTCAAAGTGTAATGTCAGACATGTAACCATACAAGTCTATTCCGGGTTCGAACAGAACCGAAGGCACTTCCAAAGAAGCCCTTGCAAATCCGGGTATTCACAATCCCGATCGGATTTCCCATCACTTAGGAGATCTCTATACCGGCGTGACTCAGTGCAGAGACAATCGATAGGTTATCCTATCGTTCTTGCAAATACCCGGTCTTCACCACCGGTCTTCAATGCAATCCATATAGGACGTATCATTATTCAGAATGAGTTATGTGACACAAAGGTCCTCTCCCGACTAAACCGAATAATGAGCGCTCTATTTAAAAACATATGGATATTGGGATTTCAATTAAGTCACAACTTATTACCAAAAACTTTGCTTTCAAATGGTTTAAACAAATTACCATTTTCAAATCTTTAAACAAAAAGATTCATTTTAACAACCTTCAATGGTTTAAACAATTTTCCACACTTTAATCTTTTAAACAAAAGATCCATTCACAGATTTTCCAAAACCAGTTTCCATTTCAATTGGATTAACTCCTTATATCTTTAAAACAAAGATTTAATTCTTAGCTTTCAAATCAATTCCAAATATTTATTCGTAACTTGGAAAAAACCATTTTTCAATTCAAACTTGAAATTCTTTTAACACAAATTGGAAATTCGTTTCTTATATGAGAGCTTTTATCAGTTGAAAACAATTAGTTTTCCCAAATCATTGAATTCAATTCTAAATATTGAATTCAAATTTAAATCAAATTATTAAAATATCAAGTTTTGTTAAGTTATTTAAAATAACTTTACATTCAAAACTCATTTACAAAGCTCTTAATTTCAATTTCCAAAACCATTTAGATTCAAGAATTCAATCTTTAAAATCTGCCAAAAATCTGCGACTTAACTGATTTCCACGTGAAATCCATATTTGTGTGTGTATGGTGTAGTCCAGGGGTTTTACACAGTAGTGCAACATCAATGAATCATCACAGATCAGAATACAGAAATATAGTTGATAAGCGGTATACCATAACGCTTATCGTTCATTTACAGATCACAGATCACAGATATATAAATCACAGATAATAATTTACATTCATCCAGATAAATAACTACAGTACAGATCACACACAAATCAGAATACATCATAAAACATCACAGATCAGAATATCAAACAATTCAATCATTCAGTTAAGTCCAAACATTCATAAGTAAATTTTATTAATCAACTGATTAATTTAAATCAGATGTTTCAACTATTAATCCGGGTTAATTATCATAATTAAGTTATAAATTATTTGAAAATCTTTCTTTCAAAATTTATTAGTTAACCCTTAATTATTAACTAATCATTCTTAATTAATGAATTAATTGATCTTTAATTATTAATTAAATCTTAATTAATCACCATCATTAATTAATCCTTTAAATTTATTAACAAATGATTATACTCAGATTCCAAATCATCATTTAATTAATTATCTTCAGTAATTATCTATTAATTACTTCTCTAACTAATTAAAATTTCCCAAATTATCAAATGATTATTCTGAATTAATTAACTTAAGAAATTTTAACTTGAACTAATTCGATTAACTCAATTAATTACATTGAATAATTAATTCCATAATTACTGTCATTAAGTAATTATACTTAATAGTTCCACAATTGATTTTTATTAAATTAATCAATCTAAATTTATTGTTAAAATTTATCACATTAATTTATTGTTCAGATAATCTTAGTTAATGATTTTATTAACTATTAAATTTCTTTAATTACCTTTTTAAAGAAAATCTCTTATGTTAATCATTTTTGATTATAAATTAATTAACCATTAAGAATTCATTCATTAATGAATTTTAAATCATAAATCTTCTTTACATAAAGTCACTCATTCATTTTTTTTCTGTGATTTAATGATTATTTACCATATATTGAAACATTGTTTCAAATTTTCTTTTTTAATTCCAATTTAGATTTAAAATTTGAAATAAATCTTTATTTACTTTTAATAAAGTTTAAAGCAAATTTTCTTAACATTTTAGATTCACATGTTAAAATAATAATTGGTCATAAAGGAAATTTTTTAAAAAAAGTTTAAAATCACTTTTCTCTTCAATTTCTAGCATATTCAACTTATTTTAAACACTTAAGTTATAAAACGAAATTAATTCCAAAATCCTGAAATATATTATATTAACCACTCTTAAACGAAGTCTGCCATTTATTTAAAAAGCCTGGCCTTTAAAAATTCAAACTGATTTTCTTTCAAAACTTTACTTTACTAAACAGATTAACCCTACCACATCCAATCTCGAGTCAAACATACATTCAACTCGCGCCTGCTCCGAGTTATTCCCCTTCTTCATCAGCTTCGAGTCATTTCCTTTGTTCACACGAGAACCACATGAGCCAATCACGAAAACCCAACGTTCCAGATTCGTCATGTACACGGTGCACGTGCACCAACGTCGCCGTACTCCGGTGGTCATCACAGCTACCCTCGACCATCACACGAATCCTCGCGACCCCAAGCGCGAACCCAGATCACACGAAAATCCACTAAAACAAAATCGAGCAAAATCTCGACCATCAGGAATGTTACTTGCCGGAAAACAACTCATCCCCTTCGCCTCTGACCTCGAGATCACCTGACCTCTTCACCGCTGCCTCGTCACACCTTCCAGCAACCATCCCCACCACCGCGATTCACTCCGATCCCCAATGGCTATCGCCATTTCCTTGCGAACTCATCGTAACCAAACGACCACCGAACCCTATTTCAACCGTGTCTGACCATCACGTCCATCGGAAAATCGCCTCAATAATTTTCCTACATTCGTCGACAACTCAGCCAACTCCAATCCTAACCTCGAGTCTCTGATCATCCCAGATCGTCGGCAATTGCCGATACACCCAAAATCGAACAACTCAGGATAACTCACCAATTTCCCAACTAAAAAATCATGATACTCCCATCATAATTCATCATTTTGTTATATGAATCAGATTCTATAACCATAAATTGAATTTAACTCGATCAAAATTTATCCCATGCTTTAATATTCACTGTATTTTATAAAAAATTTGAGATAAAAACATAATATAACTTTCTGAGTTCATTTTTATAATTAATATCACATTGTTATACACATTTTCTTTTTAGAAATCAATATCTGAAATTGAATACATGAGAAGATAAAAATGTTAAGAGCTTATTTTAATCCTGTAAAAATAACAGAGACCAAACTTCATATACTCACAGGCATTTCCTATATTCACACATGCATTCACATTCAGATACATATGCAAACAATATTGCCACACAAATTCTATCACAAGCATTTAATTATAATCATAGGTTTAAACTGGAAAAAAGTATGTTTACTCACAGTGTTTTATGGAGATGAACAAAGCTTTATGTTGAAACATGCTTGAACATTTCAAGTTGAAATTCTTCCTTTGACCTTTGGTTTGCTTTGATTCGTATTGGTGTTTTTATGTTGAGTTTTTGTTTAAGTTTGAAAAAGTATTTGCTTCAGATTTCTATAGCTTGAAGAAACGAACTGAGATAAAGAAGTTGATGGAGATAAAAGGAATGAAGATTACGAGAGGTGTACAATACAGTATGATATAATTCCTTTGTTTGTACAACAGGGTGATTATGTAAAGGCAGAGATTTTTTTCTTTTGTGAACGAACTGGAATGGAAAAGATAATACATGAAAGATTGTTGTACAGGTGATAATGTTGTTATGTACAATTTGCTTTGCTTGTTGACTATGCAGTCTTGTTTGGTGGCTGCAAATCTTATTTTTGGTGGCCGATACAATCCATATATTGTGTACTAGATGATCTTGCATTAATTGTTTTGTACACACACACATATATATATATATATATATATTTGTTTCTTCCTTTTAATTAGCTTACAACTTATGCAGGCTGGTACACTTGCTTTTGTGTGCTTGCATTAATTAACTTGGCTTGTTTGATAAGCCTTCATAGATATTTATGTTTTTATTTGTTCAACTTGACTATATATATATATATTCTTCTTTTATTTGAATACTTGAATATATTTTAGTGTTTGTATTTTCTTTGTTTTTATAATATAAGTGAACTTCTATTTTATTTTAATTTCCTTTTATTATTTTTGTTTGTTTCATTTATTTGTATTATTTTGTATTGATTTATCAACATGAGATTAAGATATATATATTTACTTTATATTGTATAAAACATATAATTTATTTATTTGTAATATAGATGAACTTCATAAATAATTGTATATTTTATTTTGCTTCTTATACTTATAATTTTGTAATATAGATAATTTCTATTTTTAATTAGTTGTTAAAGTTTAGCAAAATGTATTTACTTGATATTTTTATATCTTATATATTTTCATTTTTAAACCATTTATTTACAATTTAAATTCAAGTCAAATATATATCTATATATATATTATTTTCAAATTCACTCATATATGCCCAAATACCTATATATACAATATTTTAAATTTAAATGATTTATACAAAATTTTATTTGAGTTCGGGGAAACTCGCATCAATTTATCAATTTATTTCACAAATTTTATTCAAAAATTAATTTAATTATCAATTTAAATATATGTAAGATCCGGGGTCGTTACAATTTCACTTTCAAACTAGTATAAATCACTTAACTTCTCTAGTGCAGACTCCGATCAGGTTCCTTGATTAGAAACTTCTATTCTTCTTACATAGCCTTATACTATGATAGAAAACCTCAGGATCATATCAAGCATTTGTTTCAATCATTCATCATCGAGAATCGAGTGAAAAATCCTTGTTTGGACCGGTGCAAATCATCTAGAAATCATATACTCGAATCTTAGATCAAGAATAGTCATGCGAATATAATGATATACGTACAACTTACGTATTTTTTTTCAATTTGTTTCTTAACTACACCAATTACTCTTTTTATATAACATTCATTTACACAGATAGTACCTCATTTAATACTAAAACCGTTTATGAAACATTTCATAAAAACATAACTCAAGTTTATAAACATTTTATAAAGACATATCTTTATTTATAAAACATTTCATACAAACATAGTTCACTTTATTACTCATATAATGCTCTACTGTATCCTAAGTGTTTATACAAAACATCAATTTCATTTTACTTTCTTAAATTTCAGATGAAGGCCCAAAATAAATCTAGTCTTATAACCAAGCCAACCTTCCATACTTCTTTAACTGTCGAGTTAGGCAAGTAGCTAGGAAGAGCAGGACAATAGTATCAAAACTTGGATCTAGAGACTACTTTTCTAAAGACGTATATTAGTTGGCCCAACAACATCAAATGATTTGCTTAACATAAATGTTCAAACCAATTTAAAACTTGTTTTAACTTACTACATTTTCCATTGAAGTGTTATCTAAACTCGTCTTTATTTTTCAAAAACAATTAACTCTAAGTTTTATAACGATCCAGAAGTTTCAGGCTATCCAAAATCACTGAAAAAAATTGTTTCATCCTAAAACCACATTGTCCTAAAGCATAGGGCACATGCGTCAATAAAACAACTTATCAAAGTTTTACCAATTTATTAGACATACTTTACTACAAAAAGAAAACATAAAAAAATGGTTTCTTAATTATTTGGGTTATGCCACTACCACTCGGGCACCTAGCCTAGCATATATGCAAAAGTTTCTATAAGAAAGTTCATATCGAAACTTGATTACCCAAAACTACCCTTTATTAAACTACTCTATATTTTATCTAAAATTTCTTTAAAGAAAACTTTAGAACTAAACATCGGGTTTTATTCTAAATCATTTGACATAATAATATATACACATATCTTTTGTATATCAAATCATACTTTCGGGATTTGATCAAAAAATCATTTTCAAGGTTGTGTCCAATACTCCGTAAATATTACTAAGTATCGTGATTTCAATTTATAAACCAATTTCCCAAATATTTACTTTAAAATCTGTAGAAAATATACATATAGATTGAGTAACACAAAAGTGGTACTATGGAAACAAGTCCTACCAAGTTGTACCATATATTCTTTTACTGGTAATGCACATAAGAAGTGCTTACAAATCAAACACATCTCTTGCCCATTTTTAGTCACCTTCGAGCCAGTTGAACTAAGTAACATAGAACTAATTTGTTCCAGAATAGATCCGTCGATCTTAAGAGAAACCTCGAACTCGAAGAAATATAAAAAATCCTTCAAAATATTAGTATTCATAAATACCTTCAAACATATTACCATTATTTTCCAAAATCTTAGAAACCATTTTCACAGTCACTGGGGTTTAATTTCTTAAAATGTCATTTTAAATACTTTTCGTTTATAAATCATATTTTATAAACCATACTAATATAATATCACTTTCTTATATAAAACTATTTCTCAAATATTTATTTTCAAAATATTCTGTCTTTCCTTTAGATTATAATAAACAACTTTATTTAAAGCTATCTTCTAACAGAATATTAGCACCAAACGCCTTATAGTCAAACTATGAAACTCGGTTCACAAGGTATTCATTTCAATGCACCTACAATTTACTTTCCATCCAACCAATGTTATAAAAAGGAAAACTTGTGCTCATAAACTGGTCGAGCACAAATTAATAATCAATAAATGTTAACAATGTTCGTAAACTGACGGTGCATGACTAACTAATCTACAAATGATAACAATGCTCATAGTGTAACAACCTATAATTTTAATAAATATTTTTAAATTAATTTTTATTTTGAAACTTTGATTTTTAAATAATTTTAAATTGAAGTTTGAAATTTTTCCAATGTATTTTGGATTTTTGTTTCTATTTTATTTTTCCAAATACAATTTAATATTGATTTTCTGGAAATGTTATATTTTGTTAAAATGTGACTTTTAAATTGAAATTTTAAATTTTAGTCTTTTTCTTTGAAACAGTAATTGGTTCTGATTCTGTTCTGTTTTTCGTTTCGTCGAATTCCGTTTTAAACTTTTTAGAATTGGATAAATTCAGCATTTTACACACAGAATTTTATCTGCATTTTTATTTTTCATTTTCTATTTTATTTGCCATCTTTTATTTTGTTTTGGGTTTTGAAATAAATTGTGTGAATTTTGTTGTGTTTGGAATTTTCCTATATTAGTTGTATTTTTTTTACAATTTTTAATTCTAGTTTCAATAAATTAAACTATTTTCTTTATTTATTTTCTTATTTTCCTAAGACAAATTATTTATTTTCATTTCCACTTTATTTTCTTTTGATTTTTATTTTATTTACTTGATTTTTATTTTGTTTATTTTGTGTAAAAGAAAGTGGAAATTCAAAGAGACAAAGTCTTTTCATTTGCTTGTGACTTTTCCTTTTCTTGTCTCTTCATTGCTTAGCCGTTCAAAAACTCTTGCATAGCCGTGCATTTTCATTGATAATTCATGTGAAAAACTTCCTCATTCATTTCATTCTCACGGCTAACATCATTTCTGAAAAATAAAGTAAGTAATGGCTTCCATTCTCTTAATTTTCTTCTTCATTTTTGCTTGTTTTTGCCTTGATCTCTTCATTGTTTTGCTCGGCCTTACCCACCATCATCTCCACCGACCACCACCATCACCTCCTTCCCCTCATCATCCACAGCATACCACTCCTCCCCTCTGACCAGATCAGGCCGTGACCACCCTATGAACTTCCACCACAAAAACTTTGCAAAAACCTCTTGAAACATTGCCTAGCCGAGCCTATTTCCCATCACCATCTCATACTTCACCTCGGCCTCCACCTCTAGCACCACCACCAGCATATGACATCACCACTAGCCATCACTTTACCTTCTGACCTGACCTGTAGTGGCATGGTCGAGCCCAAACTTGACCATAGGCCGAGCATAGATGCACCAAAACCTTCTTTTTAGGCCTTGTCCCTTTGCCTTCCTTCATTTGAAACTCCAACCTCTTCAAATTCTATGCTAGCGGTGCCTAATTGTGTCAATACCCAAGCCTTACGATCAAATAAAACATACATGGCCGAGCAAACAATGAGTAGTGGTCGAGCACTTCTGATTTAAAAGCTTGGTTAAGTCATTTGTTAATTCTAATTTCATTTCTTTCAATTTAATCTTTGTGTTGAATATATATTTATAATTGCTTTGCTTATTTGTTGTATACAAGATCAATATCTTGGCTCTCTCTCCACTTGAATCTAAATCGTGCTGTATCGTGCTTTCTGGAATTTATCTTTGTGTTTGAATCGTTAACTCCATCTTAAAAAGGTGACTTATTCACGCTTGACATTTATACTTATAGAATTTGTGAAGTGACAACAAGTGAATGTGTAGAAACTGTTATATCATGTTATACCTGCCTGTGATATGTATTATATGATGTTAAACACTGTTATAAACTTGTCACATCATCTGATATGTTATATTTTGTTATACTGTTTATTTATTTCTGTTTCTCACACTTCAAGTTCCCTGTAGAATAGAATCATTATGGATTGAAATGATACATACCCGAACAGACTTTAGAATAGGGAAAAATCGTTATGGGCTGAAATGATAGGCCTGAGCGATTTTTATTTATTTTTATTTAACTTGGGATTGCGGGTTTGAAATGATAGAACCCGGATTTTTCTTTATAAATTACAGATTGAAATGATATGTGTTTGCGCCAAAATTGGTCACAAACCCCGAATGTTGTGAAAGCACCAGTATATGAATATAAATCAACAATATTCACACACAAATCTCAAATCTAAGCAAACAGAGTATCACAATTCAGAAATAATGAACAGAAACACGAGATTTATAGTGGTTCGACGATCTTGCCTACGTCCACTCTGAAGTTGATAATTTTATTGATGTTCACTCGATGATTACAATCTCTTCTAATGTAGTACAACTGAAATTATATGCTAAGTCTCGATCTAAGGTAGCGGTGGTGTTCTGGAGTAAATCTGGCAGAATCTGGGCGCTCTTTAGTACTTAGAATTATCCGACCTCTTTTCTGAATGACTAGGGGCTCTATTTATAGGTGTAGGAGGCTGATATCTCACCTAAAATGAGGGGAGACCAGTTCTGGTACGTCAGGGGGCCCACATGGCCGAAATCTGGAGATCCGGGCCCACTTTGGGATCGAGTCGACCCTTGGTTCGAATCGATCAAGAAATCATCCAATCGAGCTGAAATTTGGTGTGGACATTCTTCATCATGTGCTTAAGCTTCTGTGAAAATTTCATAGCATTTGGACTTGTAGATCTCAAGTTATGATCGATTCAAGGTTGCATTTCTGGTTGACTAGCTTGGTTCGAATCGATCCCTTCGAATCGATAGGGTCGATTCGATGGCTTCGCGCGTGGCATTGGTGACATGGCGCGCTTTCTTCGTATCGATCCTAATTTCACTCCGAGTTGACTGGGTCGAATCCATGGTTCTAGCCGCCTTGACTTAGTGGATTCGAGATGTTGGATTCGAAGGTGCTCTTCCTTCGAATCGATGAAACTGGTGCTCGTTCGAATCGATCTAGATGTGCTACTGTGGATCGATTCGAAGTTGGCTCATTATGGGGATTCGAAGGCAACGGAGTCGAAGCACCCTTAATTGTATGGATTCGAAGGTCTTCTACCTTGCTGGATTCGAACTGAAGGCACACTTGATGGAGTCGAAGCTAAAGTACTTCTCATGGATTCGAAGTAGTGAGGGTCTGATGGATTCGAACATACCTATGCTGATCGATACGAAGGAAATATCATTGATGGATTCGAACAAGATGGTTGTGGGGCTAACTTGATGGATTCAAACATGCTGAGGCGATGCCATTTCGATGGATACGAACTTCATCGAATCGAACAGTGGCTCTCCTATGGATTCGAACATTGCATCTTCCCTTATTTGCATCGATCATATCTCATTCATACGAACCCCGATTGACTCGAAATTTGGAACGCTGGTTCTCATGACTTTGCTTGATGTGTCTTATCAATTGTAGCCCGATCCGGACTTGGACAAAAATCATTGATATCCATGGTGAAACAGCGTATAACGAACTTTTACGACGAACTGTCTTTTGTTTTCTAGTCAACTTTTTGGTGTCACAGCCTTGCCAAAAGGCGGGATAACATTTGCCCCCCAAAATATGCCTTGCGATAGGAAGGCGTGTTTTGTAATACCATAAGCTGGATGTTCATATCCTGTTGATGACCTGCAAAGAAATTGATAGTTTTTCCTGACCATGAATGACGATCGTTCGCGACCGTATGTCATTTGAGGTAATATGGGACTGTTCGAGGTCGGATGCTGTTTGCGGCAAATAAAGAAGTGGGACCGTTCGCGGTCGGAGGTCGTTCTAGACGGATTGTGACTGTTCGAAGTCGGACGTCGTTCTAGACGAGTTGCGTCCGTTCGTGATCGGGTGTCGTTCTAGACGAATTATGACCGTTCGCATTCGGGTGACGTGGAAAGAGGAACGTGACCGTTCGCGATCGTGTGCCGTACGAGGCAAAAATGTGATCGTTCGCGATCGAATGTCATATTAAGTGAATTGTGACCGTTCATGGTCGAGTGCCGTACGAGGCAGAGTGTGATCGTTCGTGATCGAATGTTATACTAGATGAAGTGTGACCGTTCGCGGTCGGGTGCCGTTCGAGGTAAATGGTGACCGTTCGAGGTCGGGTGCCGTTCGAGGCTAATGGTGACCGTTCGAGGTCGGGTGTCGTTCGAGGCTAATGGTGACCGTTCGAGGTCGGGTGCCGTTCGAGGCAAATGGTGATTTGTGACCGTTCGTGGTCGGGTGCCGTTCGTGGCGAGTTGTGACCGTTCGTGGTCGGGTGCCGTTCGTGGCGACTTGAGTGTGCCCGGGAAGGGACTTAGTGTCATCGATACCAGGTTTCACGTTCGGGTGAATTCCCGGATTGTTTGTTGCAACGGTTTATCGCCATCTCAGAGCATGCCTAGGGACCGTTCGCGATCCCGTACATGTGTAAGTGGCTTAGCCGCTATGAAATTACAAGTAGCATTTTCTCATTGAAAATAAGTCTTTAGCAGAAATGTTAAACATAATTAAGTTCAAATGTTCAAATCAAGACGAAACAAAAGCAAAGCAAGGATGTCAAAGTGTAAATTCCCATAACAATAGGGTTAGTAGTCATTCACAACATGCCTATGGACCGTTCGTGATCTCGCACATGTGTAAATGACTTACCCGTGTTGGTGAGAGGTTTACAACTTGTCCATCGTTATTTCAACTAATTGATAATCATACGATGTCCTGGCTTGGGGGCACCCCTGGCTGATGTAGATGGTGGTCGCTCTGGCTCCACTGCTGGAGCTCGCCTTCTCACATACTGAAGTAGCATACCGTTCCTGATGTGCCCTTCCACCTCATCCTTCAGATGTCTACAGTCGTTAGTGTTATGACCATTCAGTTCGTGGAATAAGCAGTATCTGTCTGATTTCCTCTCGTCAACAGTGGGATCCCTTCGTATTGGCCTACGGTAGGGAACTTGCTCTCGTGTATCTTGGTAGATTCGCTCCAAACTCTCATTCAGCTCTGAATAAGTGGTGAATCGTGGCTCTCTCCGCAGTCGCTTTGACCTGTCACCATTGTCCTCAGCCTTTCGTTTTCCTTTATCCTTGCCTGAATCATTTTCGAGAGGCTTTTTGTCTTTAAGTGCATAAACTTCTATTCCCTCTCCTTCTTCTCTTTCAGCATTAGCGTCTTCCAATCGCAAAAACTTTTCTGCCTCGTGATAGAATTCCCCTAGATCCATAGGCGGATCCTTAGTTAATGAATTTTTGAACTCTGTGCCGTCAGCTATTCCGGACACAGCTGCCATCATAACCATGGATGGATCTGGCCGATACACCGATGCTGCTGCCGCATTGAACCGCGTCAGGAAATTCCTCAAAGACTCCCCAGCTTTCTGTTTTAGCGTTGCCAAACTCATCACATTCTTGGGTCTTGAAATATGAACCCTGAATTACCTCATAAATTTCTCAATCAAATCGGTCCATGTCCCAATGGAGCCGCTCTCTAGCTGTCTGAACCATAAAGCTGCTATGTCTGTCAAATACAATGGGAAGCACCGGGCCATGACTTCCTGTGATGCCCCCAGCACTTCCATGTGCCTTATATACCTCGTTAGATGGACCGCAGGGTCCGTCCTCCCATCATACCCTTCTACTGTTGGCAGTTTGAATTCTGGTGGGTTCCTAGCCAACCTAATCACAGGAGAAAAGGGACTCCTGTTCACATCTTCAAGATCTCTGTTTACCAATCCACCTCTCATGGCTCGCCTGACCATCTCTGCCAATCTATCATTATCTCCAAGCTGTAGTCCTTGTTCACTACCTTCGATCTGCCCCCCGAGTCCGTGTGAGCTTTCGGGTGTCTGCCCCCTGGCTGAGCATTCATCCCTCTATCGCCGCCAGGTTGCTCGGACGTCCTTGTCTCTCTTCCCAGGTTCGGATCAACATGTCCTAAGTGTGTGCCCCCTAGCTCCGGCGCTGCGTTAGATGGTCCTACTCCGTTCTGGATTCTGGTTGCTCCTTGATTTTGCGCTCCAAGTTGCCCAATCTGTTGAAGCAAATTCTGGATCATTTCCTCCTGTCTCTTCATCATTGTCTCCATCTCTTCCCTAGTGATGAAGACTGAAGCTTGGTTTGCTCCTGAGGAAGCCTCTTGACTCCCTTTGTGCTGACTTCGCTCTGGCCTCTGCCTTTTACTTGTTTGTCTTGTCATGATTCTTCGGATCTGAATCTCTTAGCCTTCTGATTCAACTTTCAAATGATAGAACTCCTGAGTTCAGTTCTCGGTGAAAGCACCAAAGTGTTTGCGCCAAAATTGGTCACAAACCCCGAATGTTGTGAAAGCACCAGTATATGAATATAAATCAACAATATTCACACACAAATCTCAAATCTAAGCAAACAGAGTATCACAATTCAGAAATAATGAACAGAAACACGAGATTTATAGTGGTTCGGCGATCTTGCCTACGTCCACTCTGAAGTTGATAATTTTATTGATGTTCACTCGATGATTACAATCTCTTCTAATGTAGTACAACTGAAATTATATGCTAAGTCTCGATCTAAGGTAGCGGTGGTGTTCTGGAGTAAATCTGGCAGAATCTGGGCGCTCTTTAATACTTAGAATTATCCGACCTCTTTTCTGAATGACTAGGGGCTCTATTTATAGGTGTAGGAGGCTGATATCTCGCCTAAAATGAGGGGAGACCAGTTCTGGTACGTCAGGGGGCCCACATGGCCGAAATCTGGAGATCCGGGCCCACTTTGGGATCGATTCGACCCTTGGTTCGAATCGATCAAGAAATCATCCAATCGAGCTGAAATTTGGCGTGGACATTCTTCATCATGTGCTTAAGCTTCTGTGAAAATTTCATAGCATTTGGACTTGTAGATCTCAAGTTATGATCGATTCAAGGTTGCATTTCTGGTTGACTAGCTTGGTTCGAATCGATCCCTTCGAATCGATAGGGTCGATTCGATGGCTTCGCGCGTGGCATTGGTGACGTGGCGCGCTTTCTTCGTATCGATCCTAATTTCACTCCGAGTTGACTGGGTCGAATCCATGGTTCTAGCCGCCTTGACTTAGTGGATTCGAGATGTTGGATTCGAAGGTGCTCTTCCTTCGAATCGATGAAACTGGTGCTCGTTCGAATCGATCTAGATGTGCTACTGTGGATCGATTCGAAGTTGGCTCATTATGGGGATTCGAAGGCAACGGAGTCGAAGCACCCTTAATTGTATGGATTCGAAGGTCTTCTACCTTGCTGGATTCGAACTGAAGGCACGCTTGATGGAGTCGAAGCTAAAGTACTTCTCATGGATTCGAAGTAGTGAGGGTATGATGGATTCGAACATACCTATGTTGATCGATACGAAGGAAATATCATTGATGGATTCGAACAAGATGGTTGTGGGGCTAACTTGATGGATTCGAACATGCTGAGGCGATGCCATTTCGATGGATACGAACTTCATCGAATCGAACAGTGGCTCTCCTATGGATTCGAACATTGCATCTTCCCTTATTTGTATCGATCATATCTCATTCATACGAACCCCGATTGACTCGAAATTTGGAACGCTGGTTCTCATGACTTTGCTTGATGTGTCTTATCAATTGTAGCCCGATCCGGACTTGGACAAAAATCATTGATATCCATGGTGAAACAGCGTATAACGAACTTTTACGACGAACTGTCTTTAGTTTTCCAGTCAACTTTTTGGTGTCACGGCCTTGCCAAAAGGCGGGATAACAATATGTTATCCGTATCACTTGATCTAGGTTAAAAGATATTATACAAACCCGTGGTTATTTTATATATTTTTCTGGAAAATTTTAAGTATTTTTAAATATAAAAATATGATAACTTGATTTAAACTGAATTTAAAATGATTTAATAAAGTGATAATGAATTTTCTATGTATTAAAAATATTAAATAAATGAATGGAAAAATTGTGATTTGGAACATAACTTAATTTGGAAATTTGTGATTTGATTTTTTTTATGGAAGTTTAAGCTAATTAAATAAAAATGGAAATTAAGTTTTATTTATGAAATGGAAATTTAAATTATAGTGCTAAGGTAAATTGTTAAAAATGAAAAGAATAAGAAAATTGTACACTTGAATTTAATAAGTGAAATTATTGGAAAATTTGATTTTATTGTAAGATTTTTCTTTATAAAATCATAAGTTAAAGGGTATTTAAATGAACATTTTTGAAGTGGAAAATATGATTTTTATAAGTTAAAATGGTTAAAATCGAAGTTTATTTGTTTCTGAAATTTTATTGCAAATCTGGAAATTTAATTAGTAGCACTTCAGAAATGCTATCATTTCTGAAATTAGCTTAAAATCTGAAGTAAAGGATACTACAGCACTTTGTATGTGTTGTGGTTGATGCAAATGAACTAAAGGCTAATTAACTAAGGGCTACTGCAGCACTTGGTAAGTGCCATGGTTGCTGAATTAAAATTAAATCCGAAACTAATAAAAGAGCTACAGTAGCATTTGATAAGTGCTACAGTTGGCTGAAATAAGATTTTTAGTTGTAACTGAACTACTACAGCAGTTTATAAATGCTGTCTTTGCTGAATTGAATTGTTTTCAAATGTAACTTACCGCGGTATTTCTAAGTGTTGTGGAAGCTGAAATTTAAATGTTTAAAGTATTTAAATGAGCTTAGAAAAGGTTACATTTTTGGGAATTGAATATTTGATTTGAAGGTAATGACTTCACTTTTAATGGTTTAAATGAATGTTTTTAATTCGAAATTATAAACCATTTTGAAATCTACAACCACGGGTACACTTCTTTGTGTGCCATTTGATTTCCTTGTGTTGTTTTGATGCACACATTAACACTGTTATTTGCATTGTTTACTTTAATACGGACATTTCTATGTTAGCGTTTGTTACCGTTTAATTGATGATTTAACGGATCCTTAGAGGATGGGCGATCCCAAGCATCCTTTAAGTTATTGTGCATTGCTATTACAGTTCACTTGAGCTGGTTTACATTGTATAAGTATGTATGTCCTGACTCGAGTGTTTGTGTTTTACTTTACGCTCGGGTCAGCCTGAGAATCATAGCTTTGGATTCACCTTCTGGAGCTAGAGATTGGTTGGAGCTTATTTGTCTATCGGTTCATCGATTTCTATTCTAGTTATTTCCTATTCAGTATTGTCTCTGTATTATTGACTTATGTATCCTGACTTCTATTGTATTTATTTTGACTATGAGATTTTGTATATGTTTTGAGAGTATGTATATAGTAGCTTCATGAACTACTATGGTATTTTATTTCCGCTGCGAGTTATTCTGATATTCTGTGTCTGTGATTCTGTGTTTGATTTTATTTG
Organism: Allium fistulosum; assembly: GCA_030737815.1. Taxonomy (NCBI): domain Eukaryota; kingdom Viridiplantae; phylum Streptophyta; class Magnoliopsida; order Asparagales; family Amaryllidaceae; genus Allium; species Allium fistulosum. Next base: position 516,367,075 of record CM060903.1, on the reverse strand, counting down.
CTCCAAATTTTCTTGACAATCCACTGTTTTGAAGTATTCAAGTTCGACATGTGTGGATTTATTGTCGATTTGAATGGTCCAAAATAGTGGGATGTTACACATAGACTGGTCGAGCATGATTAATTTAATCAATAAATGATAATAATGCACTTAAACTGGCCAAGCACGACTATAATAATTAATGAGGGGTAACGAATGAACATCATTAATCTCTACATTAATTTAACTACATCTTAATAATTCATACTTATATAAGTTATCTTATATAAGATTTGTAATTTTTGTAGTTGGAATACCCTTAAAGCATATATTTATAACAAGTTTAAATACGCTCTCATATGTATAATACACTCAACTCATTCTAGGGCATAACTTACCCTATCTCTAATGAGTTATAGCCCACCAAGGCCAAGGTTCTTGCTTAACCTTCGGCTCTGATACCAACTGTAATGACTTACCTTTTCAACCCTCAAATGTCGACATTAATACATCCACGTTGTTCATATGCCGAGCACTCAAGTGTTGGAAAGACAAATTTTTAGGGTAAAAGAAAAAGCAAAGGAAAGGGAACAAGAAAGAAGAGAATACAACATCAGAATCTCATAGTGGAATGATAACATATAATATCAAAAGATAGTACAAAATGTCACTCTAAGATACATAGCATTTTAGAGTTACAATCTTTAGTACTATCATCAGCCTCGACAGTAATAACAACCAATCCTCACAAATGTTGATGTATACAATATAGTAGTGCAGTTGAAATAAGAATACTATGGTAGGCGAAAACAGCCAGATCATCTCCTCGAGCTCCAAAGAATATCAATGAAAACCTTCCTTTCTCAGACTACTCGAAAGATCACCTATGGAATTAAGGGAAAGACAAAACTACAAGTTAAACATAAGTCTGGTGTGAGAAACTCGAGAAATATGTAGCTAGCATATAACAATACTTTTGAGACCATTTGAATCACCGTAATGGTTATCCCATCAAAGGAACCAAACCCATCTAATAAGTACATAAGGTTATATGATAGATAATGTCTAGGGTGTAGAATATAAATCAGAAAATAGTTGTGTTGCTTGCATCCCATTACGCAAAAATATTATAAGTACAACTAAATCCGCTAAGGTACGTTTGCATAAGAATTTCCATAGGAGGCACCCCTAGTAAACTGAAGCGGACCCCTTGACAAGGGTTAGAAAGTACCTTCTAAAACCACACATATCTCTAGATAAAATATGTCACATAGGTAAACATAGCGGGTCCACGCCCGAACACGTGATACTAAATACCATATACTCCCCTGTGCCTCAACCGAATGCATCTCTAGATATTTGGAGTTGATATGCCCTCTTGGGTTAGCTAAACCCCTTGGCTATGCATCCTACTCTATTTTTTCATTTTCGATGGTGAAGTCACGTTCAGCATCTCGACACATAAGTTTTCATCACTTGAACAGATCTTACATCTCTCTCTGGATTCTAGCATCTTGAATATGAGTCCCTCCATAGGTCCTAAAATAAGTCATCTGACGAATGCTAAAGTGGACCTCTCCCTTGGACGTAACCTTAGGATAGACGGTTCAACTCTATAGCATTCCACAACCACTTCCACTCGTATATCAGTTTTGAAGTGGTTTTAGATAAGTAATGCTACACTTATCCGATCTAGGTCTCTTCAAAACTAAGTCGGTGAATTCCTGGTTAACTCAATTTTGGTTGTTTAAGAAGTAAATGAACGATTAATGGAGTCATCCCCAAGGATCTTGGATATATACGTTCTTAAAGCAAGAGACGATTAATATGAATGAGTCCTCCCCAGTGGATCTCAAACCGTATCAATATGCGGTGCTTACATATACTTCCAAAGTTAAATTTGATCAATTTTCATAGTCGACTAATCGACTATCAAGTACAAAATAGAAACGATCGCATATGGAACCAAGCCTCATATACTTATCACCTTTTCAACTTTCTCAACTTATAATATCCATCGACCAATAGCGAAGCCGGTAGGTTAGAACATTATAGCTTCTAATCCCTACTCAAACATCATTCTTAACTCTCACAGACATAATAAATCTACTTTGTCGGCTATTAGTGCCAAGTGTAGGATTAAATACTTTCTATAGACCAATAAATTGACAAAGCACGATTAAGTCATACAAAGCACAATTAAGTCACACAAAGCACAACTAAATCATATAAGCGACTTCTAATCCCCTTTTTATTTAGTTAATTCTTTTATTAGATAAAACTTCTTTTTATATACTTATATATATATATACTTAAATTACCTTTACAAAAGATATATTCATGTATACTACTATTTCACTATTCATTTCTCCTCTTTCACTATTCATTTCTACTCTTTTCAATACTTAGAAATGTATCCATACTCTTATCCCAAATGGTACAAGAATATTCACAAATCTTAAACAAGATTTTACATTTCCAAAAGTATAATTAAATGGGTTAAAAACAAATGTCATTAAAACATTGTTACTATGAACCCAAAACCATTTTATACTTAGTATTTCTCTTTAAAAACATTCTTTTTAAAGATCTAAGCATACTTATTAACAAGATCATATACTTTTGATTAACTTCTCAATATCATGTGTTATAACTAAGTGTTATAATCATAATCATCTTTATTCTTTTATAAAATACTTAACATAATTTTTCTAAACGTGTATTTATATAAAAATTGTAACAACCCGGGTTTTTCTGTCACGAAAAACCGGACCATTTGAATTAAGAAGAAGAGGTAGAAGAAGAAAAATAGAAAACAACAACAGAATCTCACATACGCAGCGGAATAAAATATAATATATACAAAACAGATCTTTACTCAAACAGAAAAATATATCTGTTTATACAATATATCATCAGAATACATCATCAGAGTATATCAACATCCATAACATACAACTGAATACACAGCGGAAAAATAATAGCAAGTACGAGAGTACGTATTGTCATCCAGCTCGTCTCCTGAGCTCCACAGTATCATATCCTGAACCTGTTTATCTCGGCCTGACCCGAGCATCATATAAAACAATACCCGAGTCAGTCTGGAAAACCAGCGTGAGAAAATCACACTCAAATTGATTATTAAAGTTTCAAAATCCTTTGAAAACAAAAGCATCTCGTAAGACCACGCCACAAATAAACATGTCGGGTTTTTACCTTACGATAGCTAAAACACTTTATATCAATATCCTCTGATATTATAATAGTGTCTACAGAAAGTAAAATAGAATCTAGCTGAAATGCTTGCATCTCACATTTCAACAATAGTTGGGCACAATCAAAACCGTACAGGCACGTAGGGAGAATGGATTTCCAACGAATGACTAGGCACTGGGGTACCACCTATCACAGTACGTGGCCTAGATCACCGTACCGAGGAGTACGCCCGCTCCCCTGCAACACAAGGCCGGAACCATCCCTTACTGGATGATCCCGAATAAAATCACCCCACGGTTGGGATCAGCAACCGCACCACTAAGCCGAAATAAAAAAGGGACATCTAGACAGGGATGACCTTACCCTCCAGTGGAAGCTACCCACGAAGCCTTGCTGCATAACCCCTGATTTTCAGTCATTCCCGGTTGATGAGGTTCGAGGCTAAACGATACCTTTTAGAGAACATATCCCTTAGAATGCCCATCGTCCGCTGACGATGTTTCGCAAGCATTCGTCCATACCAGTCCGTCCTGGGTTTGAACGGAACCGAAGGCACTACTCCTACTACATCCATTTTGGAAATATCCTCAGGATTAGTAGCGACTAGCCCTTGCACTTCACAGCTCTAATCTTCGACTCCGAACACGTTACACGAAACGTACGAACCGGATCGAAGTGGTATTCGAGTCTCCAGACCTAGAATCCTGGTATACGGAAACTCGATCCCGGTCTCTTCGAAACGATCAGCGCATTGGCCAATATTGATAGTTGGTTATTTAACTATCAATTAACATCCACAAGCAACCATCACACAATTAAATAATTTCCCACATTATTTATTTGCCCAAATATCTTTCAAGATATATTTCCGAATTTTCAAACTCCTTTTGAAAACAATTTCAAACAGTTTCCGCTTACGGAATACATTTCCAAATATTTATTTCTCTGAAACACCAAGTACAAAACACTTTTAGATTTTAAAATAATTTAAAAACACTTTATTTAAAATATATTTTATAACATTGAAATCAAATTACTTTAATACTTTATTAAAAATATATACTTTAAATTAACCCTCTTTATAAATATAAACTAAATTTCTCTTTTTAAAACAGAATAACAAATCACTTTTATATAATTACTACAATAATAGATTTTTAAAATATACCTACTTTGAAAATTAACATTTAGAAATAATCAATTTTCTAAAACATGCTTTTTAAAACATACTTAAAACTTTTAACTTATATTTAAAATTGCTTTGAAAACGTACTTGGCTATCCAGAGAAATACACTTCTCATTTCCATCTTTTAAAAATAAATCAACATTTATTTTTAAACCAAACCATATCTTTTATAAATTCTCACCTTGAATTTATATTCAAATATCCACTATATTTTATTTTACTTTATAAACCCAGTTTATATCTCCAAAATCTCTCTTCTCTTTTAAAATTCAAATTTTAAATAACTAAATCAATTTCCAATTGATTTTCCAATTTACTTTACTTTACTTTGAAATAAATTTCCTTTACTACTTCATTTATTTCAAAATACATTAACTTTTAGATTTATTCCTTTATTTGAGTTAAAACCCTTTTTAACTGAAAATACAAATTTTAAACTTTCAAAATTCCGTCTTTAGCCTTTAATTAAATTTAATCCTTACATTCAAAATAAATCCTTTATTCTTTAAATTTAATATCACTTTAATTTAAAGTTAATATTTCCCTTGTTATTTCGAAATTTCCTTATTCCAATTCACTTGAATTATTTACTTGAAATTTACTCTTTTATTTCTTTCAAAATCCAATTCAATATATTTCGATAACTCCTTTTATTGAAATATTCAATCCAACCATATCATCCAATATTTCAATCATCAATAAAATCATCACAGGATATCAATATTCATAGAACAGAATATCAAATAATCTAAATAATTTTGAGGAATCCAGTTGGATCCCTCCAACCTGTTTCCCTGCATCCACAGACGTTAGCACAATACCAATTCCACTTCAAGGTGGAATATCGCGGTATATGGGTTTTATATAAAATATCCGCTATTATGCGGCGCATAGGGTCTCATCCGCTATACAAATGCGGGAATATCAATTCCAATATATACATATGCCAATATGTATATATTGCTATATACTACTATATATATATAGCACATCAATCAATGTAATCATCCAATCAATTATTTAAATTTAACCATTTAAATTTTAAATCTAACTGAGTGAGATTAACTCACCTTCATTTCGAATATGCAATCTGATCCAATCTCGACTTGTTCCTCTTTGGATTTTTAACCTTGAACAATTATTAAATGATCCTATTAATATTTGAAATAGAATCAAACAATTAATTTCCATTTATAAATTTAATACATTAATGATTCCATTTTAACTAATAAATTTAGTTTGAACTAATTTCTCTTTAAAATCTTAACAGCGGGTTTACTGTGTATATTTATTTATTCCCATTTCCAACTATATATAAAAATTCTAATTTTACATGAACTTGAACATTCCTTTATATACGTATTAAATTTAAACAGAAATGTTTGTACTTTATTGTAACATTTTATCAAATTAAAAGTCAAAACAGAAATACCTCGCAGCTTGGTCGAAACCGTGATGCCCCCAAAAAATAGAGCCCAAGCCCTCGCCTGTTGCCGATGGAATCATCTCCTCCTCGACCATCTCTATCGACTTCTCCATAGCAGCTTGCGAAAATTTGCCTCAAGCACTCCCACGCGTGTGCACGAGCCCAGCCAAGCGCCGACCACCCTATCTCGCGAGCACTGGTCACCGCGGAACCCTAGCACCCATCGCCGCCACTACTTCACGCGCCTCATCCTCGTTCGATCGCGATGCCACACTTCCCTTCTCCTTCGTCCCCCTTTCCACGCGAGCACCCACCACGTCAACGATTCCAGGCCTCGCGAACGGAACGCGAGCTTGAGCTGCTCTTGGCCGCTTTAATCGTCGCGATTTCGAAGGAAGGAGACTCGGTTCCTTCGATTTATTTTGAATGATAAAGTCTCTTCCATGAAATTACAACAGACAATGAGGAAAATATTTTTTTCGATTTCAGAAAGGAGGTGCGATTTCAATTGAAAGGTAGAGGAGATAGAGCTGAGCAAATTTGATTAGAACGGAATGATTTTTGTTTTGATTTTTCTTTTCGAACGAGATAGCTTCAATTGAACGGAACAACAGAGGGGGAGACGCGTGTTTTAGGTAGGACACGTGTTCAATTAGCCATTCACAGAGGTATTCAAAATGAAAGGAAAATATCTGACGTGAAATTCTTTTAACTAGTCAATATAACTTACTATTTATATTTGAATTTCAATTTAATTTCCAGCGCGTTTATCCATCGTACGATCACACAACAAATCCAAACACTACAAAATTTGAAATCCGATAATAATACCATATTACGGATCCAATGAAACTGGTTTCGCTGAATTCCGAGACTGTGCCTCGGACAGCTATTTTTAAATTCAATATCAACGATATATTTTTAAAACTGAACAAAACTCTTTTAAAATTTCATTTTAAAAGTTCTATCATCTTCAGTATTAACAATATAAATTTTTCTGAACCTTTGAACTATTTTTAACAGGTTTAAAATCAAAATTCCATATTTTACCCAATCCCGATAATTAAATTTAATAATTAATTATCCAAATAAATACTGTATATTTGAAATTAAAGTTAAAATTTAACCTTCGGATATTTAAAATAAATTAAATATTTCCATTTCAAATATACAAAAATTCCGGGTCGTCACATTCCTCCCCCCTTAAAAGAATTTCGTCCTCGAAATTACTAGTTAGGAAGAATGTCCCATATCCCGTTAGCTATTTCCCAAATTCAAACAGTTTTAACAATACCCAAACAATCTTTTGTCAATGATACACTAATCATCTTTAACTTTCCAAACTTATTCATAAGTTCAACTCATACCACCTACTTATCCATTCAAATTTAAATTTGAATTCAAATTTTAACTTATCAAAATTTTCCTAACTCCCTAAATTTCCGAAAAATTTCGCCAGCGTCTCCTTTGCGCGGCTAGCTCGGTACTACTACAAAATGGCTCTACGGCCTCCCAATCTCAAAAAGAAACAAAAAGCCAAGTGGCTGGATCCAAAACCCAATCAAATTTCATATAGAAATTCAAATACATACCTTTTTGTCGGGCCATTAAATTTTTATCTTCTAAATCAAAAATCCCAATTTATCCATTGCTTTTATACACCTGTATATTCCACTAAGCAATAATATTCAATCACAAATCCAAAGTCATTTTATACTTTCCTTTACAAATTTTCAATATTTGTTTTACTTAAGCCCGTACGATGCACATATATCATCCGTACGCAATATCACATTCGATCGCTCAATCGATCACACAATCTCACTTCCGAACTAGTATTGTCCACCCGACTTCCTAGTGCGGACTCAGATTTGGTTTCTTGATCAGAAACCGTCATTCTCCTTGCATAGTCACCAACTATGATAGAGAATATCCAGAATCAATCAACAACCCATATCCAGGCTCGCCGTCGAAAATCGAGTGAAAAATCCTAATTCGGATCGATAAAACTATCTCGAAATTCTGTGTTCGAATCCGGATCAAATAGCTATGCGAATAAAATAATATACGTACACCTTACGTAATTAGCCTAATTGATTATCAGTTATATCAATTCTCCTTTATTCACATTCCCTTTTGATTGTTATCCCTTTATTCACAACTATCCCATTTCACAACTTCAGTTTTAGTCTTCATTCAACTATTCACTTAGTATATATTTTTCCAATCCAAAATTACTAAGTATATTTCCAATACCAATTTTCTTAAGAATTTCATTCTTTAATTCTTAAGTTCATATAAATTTTCTTATATTTATTTACTACTTCACCACCGAAGTGTATATATTCAAATCGAATTCCAATTTCATATGAATTCCAACTTACTTCAATTTACTACTTCATTTCCAAAAACTTTTTTTTCTTAAATTCAATTCATCTCTAACTTCCAAAAATTGAATTTTATTTAGCTCGAAAACAATCCAAGTTAATTCATTCAATAACTATTTCTCAACTTATTTAAACCACTCTTCTGTTTGAGTTCAGTTTCCATTCAACATTTACTTAAGTCAATAACTTAAGTTTATTTTCCATTTAACCAACCTTTTAAAGTTTTATTTCCATCTTTCATTTGATTCTTATTTAATCAAATTCCATTCATTTATTTATTTAATATAATTGGTTCATTCACTCAATCACTATGAACTTTAATTTCCATACTCAATTCATCTGGAATTATTTTATTAATAACCAGGCCCTTTCCAATTTATTTTCTTATTTTCACTTATTTGGATTCATTTGCAATTTAAACCATCACTATGTTAATCCAATTTCATTAACTAATTTATTATCTCATTAGTTCCTTCGCTGGTTAAATTAAATACTTGCTTTTTAATTCCAAATATCACTTCACTTAATTTCTTAAGTTCAATATATTTTATAATTCAAGTTTGGATTTATTTAAAAATTTAAAAATTAAGATTGCTCATCTTAGTCGTTTCCATTTGATAATTACAATTTCAAATTATAACTCTTAATGGTTCAAAGAAATGAATTCCCATTTATGACTTACAATTTCATTTCTATTCATAAGTTTTAACTTACTTACTTAAGATCTGGGACTATTCATTTAAGTCCATTTTCATCTTTACAATCAAATCTCAAATTATTACACTTAAGAATTTTAAGAATATGAGTTTCTTTACACAATTATAAGCATTCTACATTACCTTTATATCCAATTCAATTCGACTTCAACTTACTTACATTTAATTCAATTCCAATTCTCAATTTTATTTAACTTATCTTAAGTTAAATCCAAATATATTTTATTCACCTTCATATACTCGAATTAAATTTTAATTCTAGGATACAATTTTATACAAGTTTTACAATTCATTCACCTTCAAGTTCTCTAACTCTTTTATCTACCAACTTATATTACTCATTGAGTTAATTTCATCTCATAATTATAATCCCAGAATTTAACTTTCATTCCTTTCTTATTTCAATCAACTTCATTCTATACTTTATATTGTTGATTCATTTAAATTTCCACATTTAAATTTTAAATAGAATTTCCAGAATCCAATTGCCCGATTTTATTCCAAAAACCATTTTGAATTCATAAATAACTCATACATATCTGGTATATCACCTCAAATCCAAATTTCCAAAACAATCTGCTTTTACCAAACAAATTTTCCCTTTGAATTTCAAAACCAACCCAGTTCACAATCACTTCCAATTTAAAACAGTTTGGTAGCAATTTCTCTTTGGAAACTCGAAAATAGACATCGATGATGCTGCAGTCATCACCGAAATTATTTTCCAGCGACCGAAAGAGAATTTAATGCTTTTATCACTTTAAAACATTTCAAATATTTTTAAATTCCAAATCCCACCAGATATGAATTCAATTTCAAAAATATTCATGAAATAATATCACCATTATTTCCCCAAAACCTTTGAAACTATTTTAAATCCAAAGGAATTTAAATCTTTCCCAAAACAAAAATCCATCCAATTTTTATATCCAAACATTACTCTGGAATTCTATCACATTTTATTCCAAGTTATAAGACACATTTACAATTTACATTTACAAATTTCATTTGTTTATGAATTTATCTCATTTGATTATAAATCACATTTGTAATTCACATTTGTATACAAAGTTTATTTCAATTTATAAATTGCATTTATAATCTACATTCTCAAATTCCATTTTGTTATATAAATTTATTCTTCAACTTAGGTTATAAGTTTTCAATTTCTACTTAATAATGAGACTAACTCATTATTGTCATTTTCTAACAACCAAGCATCCAAATATATATCTATAATAATTTCAAATAATTATTTCTTTTATATACAAAATAATTTGGGCAAAATTATTTCATTCACCCTATTTAAAACAATATTGTGTCGAACTGTTCTATTCAAGTGTTTAGAAACCCCTTCGATACAGTTGTCCAGACTGTGCCGACGAAGGTTCATATGCCACTCAATAAATCAACCAACACAATATAAAACCACTTTATATTCACTAACAAATACGCGCTCATATCTATTAGTACTCTCAAAATTCCCAACAGAGCCAAGGTTATCGCTAGCCTAAGCTCTGATACCACTGTAACAACCCGGGTTTTTCTGTCACGAAAAACCGGACCATTTGAATTAAGAAGAAGAGGTAGAAGAAGAAAAATAGAAAACAACAACAGAATCTCACATACGCAGCGGAATAAAATATAATATATACAAAACAGATCTTTACTCAAACAGAAAAATATATCTGTTTATACAATATATCATCAGAATACATCATCAGAGTATATCAACATCCATAACATACAACTGAATACACAGCGGAAAAATAATAGCAAGTACGAGAGTACGTATTGTCATCCAGCTCGTCTCCTGAGCTCCACAGTATCATATCCTGAACCTGTTTATCTCGGCCTGACCCGAGCATCATATAAAACAATACCCGAGTCAGTCTGGAAAACCAGCGTGAGAAAATCACACTCAAATTGATTATTAAAGTTTCAAAATCCTTTGAAAACAAAAGCATCTCGTAAGACCACGCCACAAATAAACATGTCGGGTTTTTACCTTACGATAGCTAAAACACTTTATATCAATATCCTCTGATATTATAATAGTGTCTACAGAAAGTAAAATAGAATCTAGCTGAAATGCTTGCATCTCACATTTCAACAATAGTTGGGCACAATCAAAACCGTACAGGCACGTAGGGAGAATGGATTTCCAACGAATGACTAGGCACTGGGGTACCACCTATCACAGTACGTGGCCTAGATCACCGTACCGAGGAGTACGCCCGCTCCCCTGCAACACAAGGCCGGAACCATCCCTTACTGGATGATCCCGAATAAAATCACCCCACGGTTGGGATCAGCAACCGCACCACTAAGCCGAAATAAAAAAGGGACATCTAGACAGGGATGACCTTACCCTCCAGTGGAAGCTACCCACGAAGCCTTGCTGCATAACCCCTGATTTTCAGTCATTCCCGGTTGATGAGGTTCGAGGCTAAACGATACCTTTTAGAGAACATATCCCTTAGAATGCCCATCGTCCGCTGACGATGTTTCGCAAGCATTCGTCCATACCAGTCCGTCCTGGGTTTGAACGGAACCGAAGGCACTACTCCTACTACATCCATTTTGGAAATATCCTCAGGATTAGTAGCGACTAGCCCTTGCACTTCACAGCTCTAATCTTCGACTCCGAACACGTTACACGAAACGTACGAACCGGATCGAAGTGGTATTCGAGTCTCCAGACCTAGAATCCTGGTATACGGAAACCCGATCCCGGTCTCTTCGAAACGATCAGCGCATTGGCCAATATTGATAGTTGGTTATTTAACTATCAATTAACATCCACAAGCAACCATCACACAATTAAATAATTTCCCACATTATTTATTTGCCCAAATATCTTTCAAGATATATTTCCGAATTTTCAAACTCCTTTTGAAAACAATTTCAAACAGTTTCCGCTTACGGAATACATTTCCAAATATTTATTTCTCTGAAACACCAAGTACAAAACACTTTTAGATTTTAAAATAATTTAAAAACACTTTATTTAAAATATATTTTATAACATTGAAATCAAATTACTTTAATACTTTATTAAAAATATATACTTTAAATTAACCCTCTTTATAAATATAAACTAAATTTCTCTTTTTAAAACAGAATAACAAATCACTTTTATATAATTACTACAATAATAGATTTTTAAAATATACCTACTTTGAAAATTAACATTTAGAAATAATCAATTTTCTAAAACATGCTTTTTAAAACATACTTAAAACTTTTAACTTATATTTAAAATTGCTTTGAAAACGTACTTGGCTATCCAGAGAAATACACTTCTCATTTCCATCTTTTAAAAATAAATCAACATTTATTTTTAAACCAAACCATATCTTTTATAAATTCTCACCTTGAATTTATATTCAAATATCCACTATATTTTATTTTACTTTATAAACCCAGTTTATATCTCCGAAATCTCTCTTCTCTTTTAAAATTCAAATTTTAAATAACTAAATCAATTTCCAATTGATTTTCCAATTTACTTTACTTTACTTTGAAATAAATTTCCTTTACTACTTCATTTATTTCAAAATACATTAACTTTTAGATTTATTCCTTTATTTGAGTTAAAACCCTTTTTAACTGAAAATACAAATTTTAAACTTTCAAAATTCCGTCTTTAGCCTTTAATTAAATTTAATCCTTACATTCAAAATAAATCCTTTATTCTTTAAATTTAATATCACTTTAATTTAAAGTTAATATTTCCCTTGTTATTTCGAAATTTCCTTATTCCAATTCACTTGAATTATTTACTTGAAATTTACTCTTTTATTTCTTTCAAAATCCAATTCAATATATTTCGATAACTCCTTTTATTGAAATATTCAATCCAACCATATCATCCAATATTTCAATCATCAATAAAATCATCACAGGATATCAATATTCATAGAACAGAATATCAAATAATCTAAATAATTTTGAGGAATCCAGTTGGATCCCTCCAACCTGTTTCCCTGCATCCACAGACGTTAGCACAATACCAATTCCACTTCAAGGTGGAATATCGCGGTATATGGGTTTTATATAAAATATCCGCTATTATGCGGCGCATAGGGTCTCATCCGCTATACAAATGCGGGAATATCAATTCCAATATATACATATGCCAATATGTATATATTGCTATATACTACTATATATATATAGCACATCAATCAATGTAATCATCCAATCAATTATTTAAATTTAACCATTTAAATTTTAAATCTAACTGAGTGAGATTAACTCACCTTCATTTCGAATATGCAATCTGATCCAATCTCGACTTGTTCCTCTTTGGATTTTTAACCTTGAACAATTATTAAATGATCCTATTAATATTTGAAATAGAATCAAACAATTAATTTCCATTTATAAATTTAATACATTAATGATTCCATTTTAACTAATAAATTTAGTTTGAACTAATTTCTCTTTAAAATCTTAACAGCGGGTTTACTGTGTATATTTATTTATTCCCATTTCCAACTATATATAAAAATTCTAATTTTACATGAACTTGAACATTCCTTTATATACGTATTAAATTTAAACAGAAATGTTTGTACTTTATTGTAACATTTTATCAAATTAAAAGTCAAAACAGAAATACCTCGCAGCTTGGTCGAAACCGTGATGCCCCCAAAAAATAGAGCCCAAGCCCTCGCCTGTTGCCGATGGAATCATCTCCTCCTCGACCATCTCTATCGACTTCTCCATAGCAGCTTGCGAAAATTTGCCTCAAGCACTCCCACGCGTGTGCACGAGCCCAGCCAAGCGCCGACCACCCTATCTCGCGAGCACTGGTCACCGCGGAACCCTAGCACCCATCGCCGCCACTACTTCACGCGCCTCATCCTCGTTCGATCGCGATGCCACACTTCCCTTCTCCTTCGTCCCCCTTTCCACGCGAGCACCCACCACGTCAACGATTCCAGGCCTCGCGAACGGAACGCGAGCTTGAGCTGCTCTTGGCCGCTTTAATCGTCGCGATTTCGAAGGAAGGAGACTCGGTTCCTTCGATTTATTTTGAATGATAAAGTCTCTTCCATGAAATTACAACAGACAATGAGGAAAATATTTTTTTCGATTTCAGAAAGGAGGTGCGATTTCAATTGAAAGGTAGAGGAGATAGAGCTGAGCAAATTTGATTAGAACGGAATGATTTTTGTTTTGATTTTTCTTTTCGAACGAGATAGCTTCAATTGAACGGAACAACAGAGGGGGAGACGCGTGTTTTAGGTAGGACACGTGTTCAATTAGCCATTCACAGAGGTATTCAAAATGAAAGGAAAATATCTGACGTGAAATTCTTTTAACTAGTCAATATAACTTACTATTTATATTTGAATTTCAATTTAATTTCCAGCGCGTTTATCCATCGTACGATCACACAACAAATCCAAACACTACAAAATTTGAAATCCGATAATAATACCATATTACGGATCCAATGAAACTGGTTTCGCTGAATTCCGAGACTGTGCCTCGGACAGCTATTTTTAAATTCAATATCAACGATATATTTTTAAAACTGAACAAAACTCTTTTAAAATTTCATTTTAAAAGTTCTATCATCTTCAGTATTAACAATATAAATTTTTCTGAACCTTTGAACTATTTTTAACAGGTTTAAAATCAAAATTCCATATTTTACCCAATCCCGATAATTAAATTTAATAATTAATTATCCAAATAAATACTGTATATTTGAAATTAAAGTTAAAATTTAACCTTCGGATATTTAAAATAAATTAAATATTTCCATTTCAAATATACAAAAATTCCGGGTCGTCACAAAAATACTACCCAATCCTTAATTTATTAATGAATGGGTAAGCAATCAAAGTATATCTTAAAATGGATCCTAATAAAAATAACATAGTGAACATCTTTACTACTAATAATGATAATTCATTGAATAAGAATTCAACAGTGTCTTTTGGAACTACCTAAAATGCCCTTTTACGTTTTCAACTTTTTACGCAATGACTTCGACGTTTCATTTCATTACAACACAAATCCACTGCCATGGCATCCACATCCCTACCTGTTACCACCAACCTTAATCATATGTAGATTTCATCATCTTTCTCCTCAACTCAAATCAAACTGGATTGTTGATTTCATCGTCTGATTTTGTCATCTAGCGAACTTGGACCATACAAAATCTTGCGATTTGGTTGGCAAAATTTCACTAATCTATGATGAATTTTTTGAGTTTTCACTCAATTCTCCTGCACAAAAGATTCGAAGGCCTGCAAGTTAATTTTCATAGCATTATTTTAAGGTTGAAATTTAGTCTTAGGTTTTTTTTTCCTTCTGCACAATCTTAATTTGGGGGAATGATTAGAAATAACATATAACTACTAAAGCTATATTGTGCAATTATTTATTTATTTAATCTAAAATTCTTTGCAACAAAAAATACGATGTCGAAATTCCTCCAATTGCTGAAGAAAATCCAACAATTCAATTTTCATCCGAGCAATAAATGCAAGAATTGGGTCCAAGATAATTGATGTTGAGAGTCCATATGAAGAGAGGGCTTTAGTCTTTACAACCCAACTGACAACCTATTCGAGTCAAGTTATTAATTAAAGTGGATACTAAACATATTTTGATCTAAAGAGCAAGTGTTTCCTTGCTTCTTTTTTGTCGGATATGCTACTTACACATTTAACATGTTCTATAGTTTTTCCAATGCTATGAGGTTTGCCTGAAAAATGCAGTGTGTGGGGTAGTCGAATCAAACCACAGTCTGGGTCTGGAGGTTGCTGGCTAATGGAACGGGAAAGGGCAACAAGCACCCCTGTGAAAGTGCTGGGTCAGTAGACAATCAAAGTGGGACCTGGAGAGACGCCGTGGAGCATTTCATCAAGAGTTCAGGGAAGTGGGTCTGTTGTGAAAAATCCAATATATTGAATGACATTTCAGAAGTAAAATATAAATCCATGATTTAGTTTCTCTAGCTCACTATGCCTTTTCATTTATATCTATGATGTCACTTAATTCTATTGGTTGTTACTAGAGAGGTATTAACACATACCAATTCTTTTCTCTCAATTATGCATCCAGGTTATGGGATTGTTTTTGTATTCAGAGTCCTAGGCTTAATTTTCAAACATATAATAGTTAAGTTTAGAAAATTAAATAGAAAATACAAGACAAAAAACTCATACTTTGGCTTGGACATAGTGTGGTGGTTTATATGTTAATCGGTATGGTCACTACAGCTTATATGTGCTCAAGTTAAGTTTGACCATCCACCAACATCATATACATGTATTGAGATCAAGAAGAAAAACACTTGAAACAATAAAGCAATGAACTGCAGTTTCAAGTTTATATTCACTTTACCGAGACCACTGACCAAACCTAATAAACATCAGTTCTATATAATGTCATTTTCTTTGTTGTTTCCCAAGTAATGTTACCATCTAATGATATCAGAACTATTTGTTCCCTCTTTGTTTGAAACAAAATGCATCTTATTGGTCAGTTATATCCTTTTTTTTGTTATGCGGATTCAATATCAACACACAAAGGTGGACTCAATCTCAAGGATTAGACGAATATAGGGTTTAAACTTTAAACCATGCTTATAATCTCAACTTCCATACTTTCTTGCTAAAGTATGGTTCATATGTGGTAGGTTATCAACGGTATATTAAACAGTTAGCAAACAATTAGCATTCTCTATGCTCAATTATAGTAAAACTCACCTAATTATGCCAATACACATTTAATTCTTTCATAGAAAAAATAACACAGATGCAAAATTGTGAGATCCAAAAGAAATTATCGGTCAAACGAGTAAGTCCCACAATTCCACGAACTTCAAAATTAATACAAATATAGCATATTGTTGTGAAC
The DNA here is from genome assembly GCA_030737815.1 of Allium fistulosum. Classification (NCBI taxonomy): domain Eukaryota; kingdom Viridiplantae; phylum Streptophyta; class Magnoliopsida; order Asparagales; family Amaryllidaceae; genus Allium; species Allium fistulosum. The sequence goes on along the minus strand of CM060903.1, from coordinate 516,350,274 downwards.
ATAGAATAGAATTGTATCACATCTTATTAATGCAAGTATAGTTTCATTTTTTCTAAAAAAAACAATCAAAATTCAGTGCTCTTACATGCTGAAACGATATCGCTGACAATAATATATACTGTGGCGTTACTCTTACAGTATGTTGTACTTTAGTTGACTATGTATGTATCTTTAAGAGAAATAATAAATAAATAAAACATCCAAGTATCATTGACGTTCCATATGAAGGTCGTATATGGATTCCATTACATTTAATAAGTGTCATAAATAACATAATAAATTAATTTTATAATTAGTATTTAATGCAACCATCTCACAAGTATAACAGTATAAATCTCAAAGCATTCATTTTAATTAGACTCACATCATGACTCTGTCATACCATAGTTTACACTAGGATAGATGAATTTGAATCCTTGAAATTTATGCAGTTTATAGTGTCAGATCTTATATTTATTTTGCGTCTGGGTTATTTTAACTTAGGGAAAATATTCCCAAATCATTCATTAAATCTTTATCAAAGATTTCTTTCTTAACTTCAAATCATATTCTTGCAAATCAAAGATTTTCATAACAGAGCACTACTGCTACTTTAGATATGGTAAATTTCACCTCCATGGACTAATGGCAAGTAAACCTACATCATGAAGATCTTTGTCTTCACTGATCTTTGTCTTCAATATGTTTTATTTCGAAAATTGGTTTGAAGGGGTTTTCGGATAGGAATCACCCAAATCCGATCCCGGTTTTTCGGATAGGAATCACCCAAATCCAATCCCGGTTCCTTCGTGCTAATCATCGATAAAAATATGTTAAGTGGTTAATTAACATTCAAAGAATTTGTTTCTTTTCTTTTATTTTGGAAAAACTTAAATATGATCTTTTAGAGCATTCTGGCTTTCCTTTCGATCTATTCCACCCCTCTCCTAAAAAGAGAAAACATAGGCCAGGTAAGTTCAGGGCACTGGTTGCTCCATCCCTAACCTTAGTTAAACACCTTGTTTTATCTTCCCAGATCTTACAGGCGGGACAAATGTACTAGTCATTTCCGCATACTCAGTTATTAGCTTTACTTTGGAATTGATTATAAAATTCCAAATTATCTTTTAAAATCTTAGATTTTCTTTAAAGACATTCATAATTGATTCGAGGAAATATCGTTACGTTCAAACTCATATTCAAAAGGTTATAGAATTCGCAGCATAAAAGTGCCACGGAAAGTGCTATAAAAGCTTATTTGATTTAGACAACTTTTTAATATTTTAAAATTCATATTTTCTATTCCAAATCTGTTTTAAACAATTTTAATAGATTTATCAAATTTATTTCAAATTTTTAATCATTTAAAAATGTGAATATTAGGCTCAGGTCCCTAATAAGTTTTAAAATACACAAAAACCCCAATAAAATAAAGTATGTAAATTAGGTCCCTAGAATTAAGTTACTAAGTAATTGCATATAGTTATGCAATTATTCACTGAATAATTGCAGACATTTATGAAATTACATCCTAAAGTTTCATAAATTTATGCAATTTTTTCGATGAATAATTGCGGAAATTTCCGCAAATTTTTGAAAAAAACGCGGAAATTTCTGCACATTTTTGGTGAATAGTTGCAGAATTTTCTGCAATTTTTCAGTGAATAATTGTGGAAATGTCTGCAATTTTTTGATATACTTGCATAAATGTCTGCAATTATTCACTAAATAATTGCATAAGTGTGTGCCATTATTCGATAACTTAATTCTAGGGACCTAATTTACAAACTTTTTTTACTGGGGTTTTTGTGTATTTTGAAACTTATTAGGGACTTATGCCAAACTGTCCCTTTAAAAATATCATTTATATAGAAATTCCTTTTTGGATTTCGAATTACAAAACCGTGATGTTTTTAGAAATTGTTTTGGACATATTTCAAACTCTACTTAATGAAACCTTGATTTTCTTTTTTCGTTGGAAAACTATTATCATTGTGGACCAAAGAATTTTTATTTCGAAGAAACCGACTTATAAATCATTCTCTATGTTAATTTGAAGTTACGGGTCGAAATTTACGAACTACCGCTACGCGACGAGCTCGATTTTGACCAATTTTTTGAATTGCTTCGGAACTTGTATATAATTAATTAAGATGCAGCAATAGGGGATCTATGTAACCAAATAAACAAATATTCAGATGAGATGAAATATGCGATGGATCCAAATCATATAAACAAGGTGAATGATGAATAACTAAAATTAGAATTATTACCTTGAAATGTTGTCAAGAGAATGCACCTTGAATGAAGAAATCTTCTTAGAACTTCAATATCCACACCTAATCCTTGCAAGAGATGGATGAACCACTTGTGTTTTATTTTATTTTATGTTTTTTTATTTGGAGTTGAAAGATTTTGGAAACCTTTTTTTGTTTTCTACCATTAAAGGTTACGTGGAGAGAAGAGAAAAAATAAATGAGAAAGAATGAATTGTTTGTAGAAAATGAATTAGTGGATATGTTTTAATTGCACGAATGAAACTTTTCCCATTCTTTAGTTTAAACTTTCCTAATTAGTTCCCTTGATTTTATCTCTCTCTCTCCACTTCTCTCTTTTCTCATGGTATGACTGAAATTACATGCCATTACATGACATAAAATTCTCATAAATCAGTTCATGTAATTATCTTTTATTTAAACCCATTTAAAATCACATCGATATTGTATATCAATGCACGCAAATATAACTTTTATAAAAGCATTCAAATAATTACAAACAACTCCTAAACATCAATTAAATTAAATATTAATTAATATTTCTTAAATATTAATTAATTTACAACATTTTATAAATTAATTATATCGTGCGGTTTTTCGAAGAATTCATCATTATGGTTGTGCGACTCAAATGTATAAATTAATTCAGTGGTTGATATCGATCGATTTGAATATTAACGTTCACACGTCACCTCAGCTAGTGGTGTGACACTTTGGTTGTGCTTACAATTCTTTTCCTAAAATCCAATTTTACTTATTATAAGCAGTATCTGATTGTGATGATTATTACACCAATTTTCTTCGTCAAAACTGTATCACTTCGAACTTATGGAATTCTGTAATAGTGAAAATTCCAATATTGTCCATATTCAACTTTATAGTCCAAACACAAAGTCCTTACAACTATTATTAACCGAAATACTTTGGACAGAGATTTTGACTTTGAGATAAGTTCAATTGACCATGATACTAACCTTATGTAACCAAGGAGACGAATCCTCTCTTGAATAGTATTTCACTTCCAATACTTCCACTCGACCAATTATAGTTGTTTGATGGATGTCGCGCCATGACTTAACTACAATCAAAGTGGAGCTTTAATGTTGATGATCAAAAGTATTCTCAAATTAAGAGAAGTCTATAAATTAGTCACTTTAATATTTTCTGTTTGACCTTAGTTATTTGAACAACAGAAAACTCTTAAGTACACACCTTATAGAAAGAATTTAACTCAACTTCACTCATTATAACTGCACTTTGTCCAAAAAAGTTCGATTATTCCTTATTAAAACATCATAATGTATTATAGGAAGGAGTGACCTTGAGATCGAATCTTTATTCATGTTAGGTACATTTGGAACTCTTTCTAATATACTCACTCATTTGATCAAATCGAATCATTTTTGTTACATATTACTTCATTTACTGCCATTTTATATTCTATGAACCTATCATTAACAATCCCCATATGTATCAAATATATATATTCATGATTGCGACAATTCATCGGTGAATACAACGAAGTGCATGGGAACCATTTTGGTATTATCGTACTTGTGATTGCATACTTCTATATGTATCATTCTGAAGAGTTTATCAACTCTTTTGATGCTCCCATTGAATGGGTGTTTTTGTAACGACGACCTTTTCGACCTACAAAAGAGACACCAATACATTCATGGCATTCATGTACCTAGCATCCGAGTGCCAGAAAGACTTATTGTTAGGGTGAAAGAAAAGAAGAGACGAAACAAAATCTCACATCATGATGAGTAATATATAATATACAATATATCTTTACAAAAAGGTACTTTAATATACACATAACAATCGGAGTAAACTAACGTATCATCAGCCTGAACTGTTATAACAGCATGTCCTTACAAATGCTGATAAATACAAAACAGAAAAACATCAGAAAATAAAATACGTCAGGTGTTGGAGGCATCCAGCTTGTCTACTGAAGCTCCAAAGGGTCTAGAACTAAATCTGGAAATATACTTAGGTTTGTCCCGAGTATTATAAGAAAATAATACCCGAATCAGTCTGGTAAACTAGCATGAGAAACTCAAATCATTTGGATTATTTAATGTTATAAAACATTTCAAAAATAAAGGTATCTCGTAAGACCACGCCGCATATAAACACGGATGGGTTTTTACCTTACGATAACCAAACCATTTTTATTAGAAAATCATATGATATTATAGTAATGTCTAGGGTTTAAAATAAATATAACATAGCTGAAATGCTTGCATCTCACATTCCCATATACGTAAAGCAAGTATTGGAGAATGGATTCCAACAATGATGACGTAAGGGACTACCTTTCATTCAGTACACCTCTGGACAAAATGTACTAATGCTACAAACACATTGCACCTTTGCCAACACTGAACTGGCCTACCCTGTAACACCCTGTAATTTGGTGAAAGTTATTTAATTAGTTAGTTAGTTAATCAATTAGACTCTAAAAATAAAATTTGTACAAATGATGGAATTTGACCATGAAACTTGCACCATTGCGTTCGCAGCAAAATTCTCAGCAACTTTCATATTTGGAGTTTTACGACCGGAGTCCAAACAAAGAAGTTACGGAAGAAAAACAAATTTGGAACGAAAATAAATAAATAAGAAAAATTAACCTTTATTAATGCCTATAGGACGATCTGTCATTAGAATTGTTCGACACCTAGTGGTCGACCGATGCTCCATGGGCTTTCGACTAGTCGCCTTTAGGCGGCTAGGGTTAGCCTAGGCCCAACGGCCCGGATCTAGCCTAGGCCCAACGGCCCGGATCTAGCCTAGGCCCAACGGCCGAATTTAATATATTTTGATCTAACGGCCCAAATCGCTTTTAAAAGGTGAGTAGGAAATTTTATAGATTGTTATAATATGAAATTATTCTATTGGTGTTTATTTGATTTTTATGCCTAAACGGAGTTATAGGCAACAAGTTGAATATAATAAATATCACCTACATATTCTTATTTATGGATTGATTTGGAATTATTTACTACTTGATCTAGAAACCAGACCTAAAAGTATGAATTTAGAATACTGAATTGAATGAAATTTATTCCAAATCTGAAATAGGTTGTATAATAATGTTATGAATTTGGAATGTAAACTCCTCTATGCTTGGAATTGTTGGAATTTAGATCCGTTTAATATTTGTAAATTAGTTTGATTTCTTTTCCTTTTTGGAAAAATGCATCATTTGATCTAGGAAGAAATATATGCAAATAAAAAGAGAAAGATATGTGTAAAGTATGAATTCATTGTAGTTTACACTGTCTATTTCAGTAATAAAAAAAGAAATGATTATTCCTTGTAATTTCAAACGATGTAATCTTTTATACTTTAAAGTTAAATCTTTTGTTTTGGACTAATTTATGGAAATTTATAGCGGATAATCTTTTTAGATACGATTCCAACAATTGAACATGGAAAATAATAATCTAGCGAAGATATATAACTAGAATATATTCAATAAATGTAGATAGTTATACGTAATTTACTGCACTTGTAATAATTAAATAAAAAAACTAATAATGATGCTTACGTATAATATTTGTGTTTAGGATAATTAATTAATGGGAAAGGAATTTAAAAGATTGTAACTCCAATAAATGGGAAATGGTAGTAAATATGGGAGTTGCAATAACTTGACAGGGTAAACGGATTAATGGGACTGATAAATAAAGAAGTTGAATTAATAACAATGGAATAGTTAAAAAGGTTACTAATTTGAAATTAGTAATCATACATTAATGACTTAGGAAACGTCCTTTAGGATTTATGGACAAGTTGACATTTTTGAGCATAAAAAGAGGATTTATGGGTAGATAAGTATTTAAGGTAAATCTTATTGCCTTAAATGAAAAGGGAATTAGTAAGCTAAGTCCAATGTCTACCTAAGATAATATAAGTAAAGACTTAGGATGGTTAATTGTACTTAGTAGGTTAGTGAAGCGAGGTTTGTAGGGTCACTCGACAGAAGACTGCCCTTCACTTTGAGGCTACCAGTAGTGGGATGCACTCACTACTGATGTGAGATATCACTAATTCTAGAACCCATGACGACATGAGAGATTGGGCCTGCTTTCTTAATTGGAAAGTATTAAATGGTCCAAGTTTGGAATTAGGAGCTATGCAGGATATCTCCATAGGGGTTCGCTTCTAGTTTGAGGTATTAAGTCGTTGTAGGGTTCGCCTTTCTCCTAAAAGGAAGTATTAAGTAACCTAGTGAGATTCCAAATAAATAAGAATGTCTCTAAAAGGGTTACTTCAGTGTTAAGGTATTAAGTAGTTGTAGGGTCGCCTCCCTACCGAAAGAAGTAACCTAATGAGATTCCGTATTTGCAATTAAGAGTGATAGTGGATATCTCAGGAAGGATTCGCTTCAAGTTTGGGGGTACTAAGTGACTGTAGGATCCGCCTCTTTCCTATAAAAGAAGTATTAAGTAGCCCAATGAGATTTCGAAGAAATGCCAGCTAGATAGTACCAGTGAGGACTCTACCTTGGGGTTAGGTATTAAATGACAAAGGTCTACCTATAAATAGGTGTTAAATGGTCAAAGGTCTACCTAGTCCTTATTAATGAGGCATTAAGTGGTTTGGGTACAGTCTCTCGTATTGCTAAGGTCGTAATAACGATAGTACCAGTGAGAAATCCGCCCGAGGATAGGTATTAAGTGATGGGGACCTGCCTAGAATATAGATATTAAACGGTTAGAATTCCACCTAGTCCTTTTTAAAGTTATTAATTGGCATCGGTACTGTCTATTACATGGCTATGATTTTATTGGCACGCGGTAATAATTGGACATTAACTGTCGAAAGCCTTAAATACTGGTTAGAGGTCTTTGTAGCTAGGGCCCACCGACCATTGACAACATTGTTAGGAAATCACCTTGGGAATAGGTCTTAAATGACGGGATCTACCTTGATTAGGTCTTAAATGATGGGATCTACCTTGATTGAGGTCTTAAATGGCAGAGTCTGGCTATTTCTCTTTTAAATGTATTATAGAAGGCCGATTCATATTTAGAAGTATTAAGTGGCAAATGGGTTTGAAAGTATTGGCTAGTGGGTAAGGCTTCATCAGTATTTTGTACCTTGGGAAGGGGTAGGTAAGTTATCATGTGTGTAATGCAAGGTTAGATTAGAATTTCTAACCTTAATAGACATAACAATTAAATGGAGACCAACCGGTATAAATATATGTTATGGATATTTTATAGATTTTCCAATCACCAGAACATTGTTCTGACTCCCCTCCTCACTACAACCCACAGGATAGATTTAGAGGAACATGTCACTAGAGCTAGATGTGCTTTGTTGTTGGAGAAGTCTTCTTTTCTCACATTCTCGATGCTAATGTGACAGTCTGCTATCAAAGGAATAGCATTAATTCCAAGGTAGTAGTGATAATTAGTATTCTTATCCTATCATTGTTTCCACTGTGAGTTTAGATTTCTATCAATCTCTGATAATCTTCATGCTTATTTGCAGGTACCAAATCCAACAACCTATGCTTTGGTGGACTTAGGTTTCGACTTTTATCGAAATTTAGGCCTATTAAGGTATGGGTTGTTACATTTGGTATCAGAGCCTAGGTTAGTAGATCAAAGGAATTAGGATAAATTGAGAGAACGTTTTCGTACTTTCCTATCTAGTAATATTATAATTTTACGTTAGATTCTAAGAGTTCCGAATATAAAAGTAGTTGTAGTTCCACTCTGAGGGAATGGGCAAACCAACTATGGGTTGGAAACATCTTAGAGTTAAGATTTTCATGCTAACTCCAAAGTATCCACACGGAGTGCTGGCAATGCGTAAAGTGCTGTTGATGAAGAGCATGAGTATGACATATGGTTGAATCCCAGAGACTGGAGGTGTTTGACTTTATGGTTGAGATTCTAGCTACCATGTGATTTTGGATTTTGAGTTCCAGTTGGAGACACACATTTATTCCAAATGTGTGGGAAATTAGAGTATGTATGTCGTAATTGTTCGAAAGCAAGTTTTTGCTAGGGTGCATTAATTGATCACCACTTGGATGGCAAACCGCATTTTTATTTGAATAATTATTATCAATTCCTTAGTCTAAAACCTGTGAGAGAATTTTTATAAGTATATTTTGGAAAAGGGTTTTCAAAGAATTGCTTTTTCAAAGGACTTATTTTGGAAATTTTGTTTGGGGAAAGTTTTGAAATTTTCATTCTCAAAGAAACACACATACCATTAAGTTGGTTGTGTTAAGAAATTTTAGTTCATAAAAGGTTAATTTTTGAAATCCTTAAATATTTATATGAATATATATAAATGAAGGCTTAATTTTGATTTTGGCAAGGGAATAGTTTTCCAATTTGGGAAATTTGTGTTTTAAAATGGTTTTTGGAAACCCTGAAATATATATATATATATATATATAAGTTAGATTTTTAAGGGAAGTTTTGGTACGAATGGTTTCTATTATTTAGAAACAAGTATAAAGGAGCATATATTTAGCTCGGTGATTTTTCGGTTTATAAAATCGAGGTTTATATTTTTTCTCTTTAAGGTACAGACAAAATAGGAATGACATTCAATTTTATTGGGGTATATAGTTTGAAGTGTTGTTGTACCCACCAGCTTTTGGAAGAAATATTTCCGTGCGAAGTAGGTAGAAAATAACAGCTGGAATATTTTTGGGTTTTTGAAATTATTGTTGGTCACAATAGTTTTGTTGGGACTACTGTGAATTACTAAAGCATGGTTCAGGACTAGGCGGTAGGCTTTGACACTACCGTGATGAGGACAGGAATTTTTCGGATCGTGTCGAATCGAAGGAGATGGCGCGAAATGATTATTATTATCTAATCCGACCTAATTAGTTCTAGGTTCAATTAATGCCCAAAGCCCGTCTAGCGGTTCACCACCTAGCGGTAAACCTATAGTGCTCCACCAATTAACGAGTTTTGCTACAACTTGAACCTGGAAGGGACTATAAAAATTGCATTTGAATTTCCTCAATTGCATTCTTTCGTTCCTCCTTCCTTAATCAGCGGAACCTAATCTCTATTTTCCTCCTTATCCAAGTATCAGCCTCTCTCTTCCGTTCCACCCCTAAGCAACGCTATTTACCCTAGGAGCAGTAGCCTTACCTCCCCTTTGTGCTAGTTTTGCACGTTAGATCTTGCCCCTCCACCACTCCAGATCTAAACCCTATTTCCTTCCTCCGACCACTTCTTAGTCTAAGAAACCTTTCCGCACTACCGGTTTTTCCTCACACCATTATGGTCTCAACCCTTAAGAGGCCACTTGGTTGGACCGGAATGAGCAGAAGGTTTCCCTGCTTTTGGGCTGGAAGAGCAAATCGTCACGGTAGGATTTGCACCGATCCTCTGCTTCGAGACTTTTGAGCGGGAATGTTACCCGTGCTACATTTTCCTTTTTGATAGAGGCAATAGTTTGTTCGTTCGAAGGTGAAAGTTGTCTTGATTGAGCTGACTAATGATGATCTCACTGAGATTTTGGAGGCCTCCACGAAGGATGCGGACTTTTTTGTCTTGTGAATCTTAGTCTCTGTAAGTTTTTAGCTATACCTAAAACGCACCATATTCTTTAGTGTGCCCTTTTTGGGTATATTAAGGGGTGTGGGGTGTTTCACTTGATATCTGAGCCTAAGGTTAGAGGATTCCTATAAATTTGCTTTAAAAGTAAAGTATTTCTCAAAATAACTTGTTTTAAAAGTATTTTTCAGAAAGAAACTCTTAGAAATAGTTTTCAAGTATAAAAGAGTTTTTTATAAAAACCCCCTCAAAGTCTAGTTCAATCTTCCTTCGATTCTTTCGAGCCTAAATTTTCTTTTTCTTTGCATAGAATGGCGGATGCCCCTTAATCTTCCAGAGGGCGTCCAAGTCCTAAGCTGGTTTCGTAGATACATGCAAGCTACGACTCTAGAGGTGCAAGGGAAAGCGCCCAATCCAGCACCAACGGGTGGAAATCCCATCAATCCACCCGTAGCAGCCAATTTCTCTAAGTTATGCAAGGACTTCGCCAATTTAGGAGGCAGGACATTTTCCAATACAGAGGATTTTATGGAGGCAAGAGCTTGATTAAGGAGTACAGAGAGGATATTTGGTCTATTGGGACTGAAGGATCAGCAGAGACTTCAGCTTGCATCTTGGCAGCTGAAAGGAGAGGCTTCTTATTGGTGGGAGGTTGTTGAGTTGGAAGGAAGGGACGTTGAATGGTTTGGATTTTGAGAGGTTTTTGAGAGGAAGTTTCTGTCACAAGCAGAAGAGAGTATCCAGTTGGAAAGGTTTATTAGCTTGAAGCAAGGAAGTCTTTCAATAAAGGAGTATGCCAACCAATTTAATGAGTTATCGCTGTTTGGGATGGAGTTAGTGAATACACCGCACAAGAAGACCACGAAGTTCACGAAGGGATTGAATCAGCCTCTTCAAGGGTTGTTATTGACCCACGTACCGATGGGAGCTATCTATGAGTCACCGATGGAGATGGTGCTTATGTCTGATGCAGCTAAGGAAGGAGAGTCTAAGGAGGTCCCTAAGACGGAAGGTTCTAAGAAGAAATGGTGGAAGAACAATAAAGATAAGAAGAAAGGAGAAGGCCCTCAAAAGCAGGTTAAGAAAGGAGGGAAGTGCAATAGCTGTGGATTGGTTGGTCATTACGCAAAAGATTGTAAGAAAGCAGGGATGAAAGGAAAGTGTTATAATTGTGGACAGCGCGGTCACATTAGTAGATTTTGTCCTCAGAAGATGGGGCAGGGAGCGGTTGCATCGGCAGCACAGATTCAGGCATTGGATACAGCACCTTCCAGCAGTGGACCAGATAGATGTAGGAAAGTCACCGTGGAAGGTTTGATTTCTATTTCTGATTTCATCATTCGGACCCTTTTCGATTCCGGAGCATCACACTCTTTCATTTCGAGTTCTTTGTTTAATTGTTTGCACTTAGATATCTCCTTATTAGTAGACCCCATAGTTGTTTCAAATCCCATAGGAGGATCGGAACATTTATCTATGATTTGTAGGGGTTTGAAAATTTTTATCCTAGGCGTAGAGTTTGATTGTGACGCCTATGTATTGGGATTTTCGGGGTATGGGATGATTTTGTGGATGGATTGGCTATCCACATATGGAGCGATATTGGACTGCGAGAGGAGAGTCGTTAGACTAGAGACTTGCAACGGTAGGACTCTCAAGGTTTCTTCCGACCCACAGGGGTCAGTCATGTTGAGCTTCCTTTATTCCCTCGATTCGTCATCAGCAGAGTTCCGATCGTCGAAGATTTCCCGGACGTCTTTGAGGAGGTTAGGGGACTACCCCCTAAGAGAGAGATCAACTTCAAAATCTATTTGAATGACAATGCTAAGCCAGTGGCATTTCCCGTGAGACACATGGCACCTAGGGAGAGGAAGGAGTAAAGTAAGCAGATTAGTGAGCTATTGGAGAAAGGCTTCATCAAAAGGAGCATATCTTAGTGGGGAGCACCAGTCGTCTTCGCTACAAAGGCAGATGGTTCCCTTCGACTTTGCGTAGATTATAGAGAGTTGAATAAGCTCACAAAGAAGAACCGTTATCCACTTCCTAGGATAGATGACCTTTTCGATCAGTTGGTTGGCTCTTTAGTATTTTCTCAACTTGATTTAGCCACTAGATTTCATCAGCATAGGGTTGCTGATGATAGCATTGGTAAGATGGTATCTAGGACACCCAATGGATTCTTTGAGTGGTTGGTTATGCCTTTTGGGCTAACCAATGCACTAGCCTATTTTGTAGATTTGATGAGCCGTGTTTTTCAAGATGTCCTAAATAAGTTCTGTTGAATATGCTAGTATATGATTTTTGTTTGATGATAATAAACATATATATATATATTCATTTCAATTTATTTGTTATTGTACTATTTTATTTTCACATAATTAAATAAATATTTGCTGAATAAAATAAATAACATAGAATTTAAATTCAAACAAATATTTTATTACAATTTTGAATAGTACAAATTTGAGCTCTCACTATATTTACACAATTTCAATTACAATACAATTTCGATTACATCACAATTTTCAATTTACAATGTTCACCTCACTACATATCACTCATTCACTCGTATTTATCTTCAACTCTATTCCAGATTGAATCCAGCATCTGAGCTTTCTGCAAAATAAACACTAACGCGGTAAAATTGAAAAAGAAATATTTGTGCAGTGTAAAATAAAATGTGTATTTTGAAAATGTTATCTGCCTCAGTTATTTGGGTTGTTCGTCATCATTTATTTTGAATTCATCTTACACGAACAACTTATGACATGCACAGTGATCACTATACATGCCATAAGGCCGTGCACACCGATATACAATTGATAAAACTGCAGGGACAGGTAAGCATAAGGTCAAACCCGAGTCGAGGCTGGATTCAACTCAGGTGCAATACAAATACATCACAAAATTGTCGAGTACAAGTTATCATGCAACAAGAATCCAAAACCAACATAAAACAAGCCTCGACCAAAAATTGAGTGAGTACACGTGAAAACGACTCAACCATTCAAACTCAAGTGTCAACTAGAATTCAACTCAGAGCTCAATGTAACACAGACCAAAGGCATAATAATTATACACAAATATACATACATATATATATATATGTATGTATGTATATGTTTGTATGTGCACGGTTATCATCAAAATGAAATGATCAAAGAGGAACAGTCAGCATCAAGACAACAGTGGTTACACACACATACAACAGTTCCACATATAAAATCAAAAGCTCAAAGGCAAGTGTAGACTCAAATGAACACTGTGAGGCATGGATTCAAAAACAACAAAGACTGGTAGAAACTGCACAAGCTAACATACATATATACATGTGTGAACACACATGTATACATATATACATGCAACCAATCAAGCTGCAACAGAGGCTACAACCCAGTACAGTTTCAAATGCAATAGTCTAGTGAACAAGGAAATAGGTCAGGCAACATCAAGTGCATAACAGAATTGAGGCAATGCTCAAAGCCACACAACAGAAAATGAAACAGTGATGCAACATTGATACCAGAGACTAGAAGACCACAATGACAGGCATGCAACCAGTTAACAGGAACTATACAAGAGAGCACTTGAAGCTCACATGAAATGCACATGCAACTGGACATTAGTTACAAAGACAACAAACACTAAATGCAACAAAGTGCTCAAATGAAATGATCAGACCATAAGTACAAACCAAGCATACAAGTTCATATGCACTGATTCAAAACATATGCAACATGAGGACATTCGAAATATGCAGCAGTTTTTGTTTCACAAATTGATCAAGCCGAAGAAGTTAGAGAGCAACACAAAAATTGTAACAATGTCATGATTAAAAAGTGAATGAAACAGCAGTCAAAATAAGTTCAAAATGTCAAAGAATCAAAGCCGTGGTGACCAAGGCAAAGTTCGAACAAGTCAGAATCAAAGCCAGATGATGACACGTATGAACGAAAAATCAAAAACCAAACAAGCCGTGATAATCAAGCAAAGAAATATACGAATTGAACCGGTCTAAACAAATCACAGTATTCAAGTAAAATCGAACGAGTGAGCTAAAATATCAGAGGATTTCAAGTGAACGAAAATTTAGGGAATTAAACCCTATAAATACCATTAACATCATCGGCATACTGGGCATTCGAGTTCAAGCAAAAAATCACAGAGCCAAGTTGCAAATTAAATCCCAAATCAATAACTCGAATCGAGTTCGAATCAAAGCAAAACAACAGAATAGTTAAACGACATAATTTACATACCAGATTTACAGATTCAAACTCAATCCTGGGAGCAGCCGCAAGCATAATCAAAGCAAAACAACAAACAAAATCATAGCCAACGATTCGTTTGACGAAGGAACCAGAGGCAAAGTTTACTTCAATTTGAACATTAATTTCAAGCGGCGGCCTCAGTTATCATGAAGCCCTTATTTATTTTGGAAGAGGAACGAATGTTTTCGAGCAAAGGAAAAGAAGCAGACATTTTCACAAAGGATACGGGCCGAAGAAAATAAAAGGAGAAAACATTTAAAAATTATATTCATTTAGGCCGGTCCCTTTTTAATTCGGGCTTAAATATAAATAGGGTTTTGTGTTTGTTTTTATTTACCTTGTAATTTTCTTTTTAAACTGTGTTTTTCTAGTCATGTGACTAGTTGACGAACTACTGTGGTGTAGTTCGAGAATTCGCAACTCAATGGTTGAGTTGTGGCAGGGTTTTGAGCGTAGAGTTAGGTTAGTCGACAGCGGATGTCGCAAGTTTATGTGTGTAAGCGTCTGACTACTTAATTTCTAGTAGAAACCTTGGGGGCAGCACGTAGGCTGGGTTTTGCCGAAGCTGGGTAAATTTGTGTTATTCTATTTCTGCTTTTATTATTCTGCTATTATATGTGCTGTAATTATTTTATATATTTCCACATTAAATTTTTATAATTATCAGTATCACCCTATTCACCCCCCCCCTCTACGGTGAAATCGATCCTACAAGTTCATAGTAGTGTTTGTGGATGACATTTTGGTATTTTCCAAGATATGGAGGAGCATGATGTTCATCTAGAGGAGGTTCTTCATACACTTCGTGTTCCTTAGTTGAGGGCAAAGTTATCAAAGTGTCACTTTTGGCGAGGGGAGGTACGTTTCTTAGGGCACGTAGTCTCAAGAGAGGGTTTAGCTGTTGATCCTGCTAAAGTAATTGCAGTACAAGATTGGAAGGCCCCCAAGAACGTTTCCGAAGTTAGAAGCTTCCTAGGATTGGCTGGCTATTATAGGAAGTTCATCAGAGATTTTGCCAAGATTTCAGCACTGCTTACTTGCCTCACTAAGAAGAATAAAGCATTCGTGTGGGACGTGGATTGTGAGGATTCCTTCACGATGCTAAAGAGAGCTCTTACTAGTGCACCAGTGTTAGTTTTACCTGATGGAGCTAAGCCTTTTACAATATACACCGATGCATGTGGGACGGGTCTAGGAGCAGTGTTGAAGCAAGAAAGGAGGGTAGTATGTTATGGAAGTCGACAGTTGAGGATGCATGAGAAGAACTACCCTACCCATGATTTGGAGTTAGCTGCTATAGTTTTTTCACTCAAGCCTTGGAGGCATTACTTGCTAGGAGAGAGGTTCGAGCTTTTTACCGATCATAAGTCATTGAAGTACATATTCTCACAGAAGGATTTGAACTTGAGGCAGCAGCGATGGATGGAGTTTTAGGCATCGTACGACTTTGAGATAGCTTATACCCTTGTTAAGGGAAACGTGGCTATGGATGCGTTGAGTAGGAAGAAAGCAACCCTTAGTCCAATGTTCGTGAAGTGGAAGAGCCTAGAGTTTATTTCCACTTTTGATTTTAAGCCCTCTACGGACATTACCCCGGGATTGTTGGCAGCACTTGAGGTTAAGCCTACCCTCATAGATCAAATTAGCTCGAGGCAGCAAGAGGATTCAGAGCTTATGGATATTTTAGAGAGGATTAGCAGAGGAGGGGTCTCTAGACATATCCAACGCTATTCCATAGATAGCAAAGGGTGGCTAAGGAGAGATGGAAGACTTTGTGTCCCCCGCGCTAGTGATTTGTTGAGAGCAGTTCTAGAGGAAGTACACCATTCTCGAATGACTATTCATCCGGGTGGTGATAAGATGTATAGGGACATGAAGAGAATGTTTTATTGGGGTGGCATGAAAAAGGATGTGGCGGAGTTTGTAGCTAACTGTCTTATGTGCCAAAGAGTTAAGGCGGAGCAACAGAAGCCCGGTGGATTACTTCAGCCATTGGATGTACCCGAATGGAAGTGGGATAGTGTTTCGATGGACTTCATAGATGGTTTACACCGGTTTAGGAAGGGGAATACTAGCATTTGGGTGATTAAAGATCGATTGACTAAGAGCGCCCACTTCATTCCGGTCAAGAGTAAGAGGACGACATCTTATTTGGCATCCTTTTATGTTCGTGAGATAGTCTGACTTCATGGAATTCCCTCTAGCATAGTGAGCGATAGAGACCCTATTTTACTAGAAAGTTTTGGAGAAGCTTGCAAGAGGCTTTAGGGATGCAGCTTAGATTGAGTACGGCCTATCACCCTCAGACGGATGGCCAAACGGAAAGAGTTAATAGAGTGTTTGAGGATTTGTTGAGGATGTGCATTCTTGATTTTGGAGGAACTTGGGAGGAGCATCTTCCTTTGGTGGAGTTCGCATATAATAACAGTTTTCAAGCTAGCATTGGGATGGCATCTTTTGAAGCCCTTTATGGGAGACCTTGTAAGTCACCTTCATGTTGGGTGGAGTCTACGGAGAGGTTGCTACTTGGTCCTGACATGGTTAGGGAGACTTTAGAGAAGGTAGATTTGATTAGAAGGAGGATGAAGACATCCCAAGATAGGGAGAAATCTTATGCAGACAAGCGGAGGAGAGATATTGAGTTTGAGGAAGGAGACCTAGTTTTCATTAAGGTATCCCCGCTAAGGAAGGTGGTGAGGTTTGGACCGAGTAGGAAACTAGCTCCCAGATTCGTAGGACCGTTCCCCATTGTAGAGAGGGTAGGGAAGATGGCATATCGAGTGAAGCTATAGGAGAGGCTCGCGGGAGTACACGATATTTTTCATGTTTCGCATTTGAGAAAGTGCTTAGATGACTCAACAGAGATTGTGGAGCCTAGTCAATTGGAGGAAGTGGAAGTAGAAAGGGAAGCATCGGTTCGTCGTATTCCTACCAAGATCATTGGACTTGACATCAAGAAGCTTAGGAATAAAGAAGTCTCGTTAGTGAAGGTGCAGTGGGGAATGATGTTGAAGGCACTACATGGGAAGATGAAGAGAAGATTTGTACCACTTATCCGCATCTTTTCGATAGTAAGTTTTAGAATTTTCTATTTCCATCTTTAGTTTTGAATAGGTTCTTTCCTTTATTATCCTTTGGGAGGGTAGAACTTAGGATTCAACCTATGGATGGTAGGATTTGATGTAAACATTTTATTAGAACATGTTATGTATAATGGATACTAGAGGTTGCAAGTGGTTGCTAGTGGATGCTAATGGACGCATATACTTACACTAGGCACTATTATCTCATAGGGATCGGCCTAACTAGGACACTAGGGCATATGCATACGGATGTATGCGCATTGCATTTTTATTTTATTCCATGGTTGCTATAAATGGATGATTATCACATGATTGTTACATTTGGATGATGATTGTAGCACGCATATAGAACTATCAGTTATCATTAGGGAATTTGCATTCATTTGGATACATGACACAGACATGATTGCATAAAAGGAGGTCAACCGAATCAATAGACCGCCTAACCTTTTGCATTAGTTAGGGACATTGACACTACACTATTGCATATGTATCATAAATTGCATTAGAAAACTTAAGGACAATGGATGTGATGGATGATGGTTGAGTAGTTGGTTGTAAAACTTGGATGAAAATATTTATTTCATTCTTCTATCCTTAGAGATTTTAGGGACGAAATCCCTTAAGGAGGGGAGAATGTAACAACCCGAAATTTAAGCTATAGTAATTAATTAACGAATTAATTAAATAAGAAAATAACTTTTTGTAATTATCAGAATTGAGCCACGGGAGTTGCTCCATTGTGTCCGTGGTAATTTTCTGGTCAATTTCCATATATAGAACGTCAAAATCCGAGCCAGTATGTAGAAGATATGAATTAATGAGGAAACGAGAAAATAAGAAAGAAAAAAAATATACATAAGGGGCTAGGTCGACCCTCACATTGGCAAGGTCGACCTATAGGTCGACCCTTGGTTGTGATGGTCGATAGGTAGGTCGACCCGCCTACCCAAGAATGCATTCTCTTACGTAACTTCGTTCGAACACGTCATTTTGCTATTTTTGCTTCATCTCGTGTATCCGTGCTTCCATCTGACGGTTCCTATTGAGCCTATGACGTGGTTGCACCAGATTTAATCTTCAAATTCATAGATCTGTGATCCACAAGTGACACTATAAATAAGGCCCTAGGTCTAGCTATTTTTCTCATTCAGTTTTTCTCCATCTGGGTTCATTGCCTGAGGATGGACCCTAAAAGGAATATTTTTTCGAGGAGAATATCTTTTTAAATTAAAATATTTTATACCCCTCAAGTGGATCTGAGAAGGCCAAAGGAAAGAGCTAAGGACCATAGGTGAGTATTTAAGTAATTATTTTAGATTTTTAAGTAACTTAAAATAATAGGGTTTCCAATAGTTGTAGTTTTTCTACAATTTTGAGATAACCTTTATGCAAGTTTATTTACAGTTTATTTTTAAGTAAATTTTAGACTTGTTTTCCAGTCTATTTTCTTTTAGCTATTCTATTTCATTTATTTGCAATTATTTACTGTTAATGATAGCTTTCCCAATTATTTATAGTTATTTACGATATTTACAGTTATTTACTGTTATTTACGTTTTATTTACATCTTTTCTACGTTGGGATTTATTCTGTAAATGTCAGTTTTTTTTTAATTCCCTTTTTACGTGAATGGAATAAATAGAAGAAGATAATTCGTTAATATGGACTAAAATATAAGAACACTGAATTTACAGAAAATGGGATGTAAAATAAGAAGAACTGTAATAAATTGGACTTAGACTGAAATAGGAAAATTTAAGATATTTGCAAGCATAGTTATAACATGTAATTATAACTAAAAAGAGAAAACAGAAGAAATAGCAAGAAGTAGCTTATTTTTAAACTTAGACCTTGGGTTAAGTAAATAAGCAAAATTATAACACACGGGTTATAACTAGAGAAAACAGAAAAAGCTTATTTTTAAGATTTAGAATAAGTTAATAAGCAAATATAACAAGGATAATAGTAGAGGCTTATTTAAACAGACTTATACTAAGTTAATAAGCAAAGATAAAAGTAGGACCCGTACCGGCAGCATTTCCTTTGGAACATGCTTATGCTGAAGTGATGGTAAATAAGCGGCCAATAAATAGAAGCTCAAACCAAGGGGATTTGGGCAAGGGGCGTAATTAGATTTTGTTTGTTAGGATCCATACCAGCAACATTCCCTTCAGTCAGACACAGGTGGTCTCACAATAGCAGAGGTAAGGCTAGGGCATGCTTATGCTGGAGCTATGGTAAATAAGAGGTCAAAAGAGGGAGCAACAGATAGCGCGAGCCTAATGGTGGTCGAGCGTGCGACCTCAGTGCAGGCTGATAAGTCGTTATTGAGTTCCAAGCGCTTAGTAGGTATCTTTTGCGTAGGGACCAACGGGATGGGTCTAGTCCGCAGTAGGCACAGTAGAGATAGAAGGCCGATCAAAGGGTAGGATTATGATTTCAGCCTAATTAAAGTAGAATTAGGAATTCAGCCTAATCAAAATAGTTATCTAAGACAAATTGTAAACAATCCAATCGAACTATTTAAGCAAAGCAAATAGTTAAACCGTATTTTATTCCAGCTTTATCCTTTCCTTTATTTCCTTTATTACTAGAACTGTTGCAAAGTCTATTATTTTTACCTTGCTTAAGAATACTAGTAATTACTTTCATTCACCAGACTTTTAGTCTGACCCACTCCTTTATTTCCCCTTTTCCCCCATAGGCCAGCAGGGACAGTAGATTTCGGATTTTCTCGGAGATTCAGCTGCGAAGTTTTTCTTCATGTATTCTTCTTCTTCTTATTTTCAGTTTTATTTTCATGTACACTTGTTGAGAGGGATGGTTTTATGTATGTACTCTGATATTGTAACTGAGATGATGTTTTCCACAAGACATATGTATTTGGTATTTTGAGACTTATTTTGGTTATGAATTATTTTATGAAGTTTGATTTTTAATAAGTTATTGTTTTTAAATGTTTCCGCTGGTTTAATTATTTTGTCTTGTGAATCTTAGTCTCTATAAGTTTTTAGCTATACCTAAAACGCACCATATTCTTTAGTGTGCCCTTTTTGGGTATATTAAGGGGTGTAGGGTGTTTCATCCTATACCCCTCTTCGTTCAAAAACAAAGCCACACTACCCTTAAACACCCAAGGCCGAGCCCTATAACCCCATAGGTCGAGCCTAATTTTCACTTTCCTAGGCCAAAATTCAAGAATTTACAAAGTAGGAGCCAAGATCTAAGGCAATCTAAGTTTGAGTGGTGATTTGGTGTGTTTCCGTAAACTTTTGGTGAGTAAAACTCACTTATTTAGGGAAATTTTAAAACTTGAATTTTATTGTTGTATAATATTGGTTGTTTGTTGAATTATAATGATAGTTTGGTTTGGTATATATGTGCTTGTATGTGATGTTGGATTAGACTTGAAATTGAAGTATAAATGTTGTGAATGGTTGGGAAATATGATCAAGCTTATAGGTTGTTAGTATGGCATGTAAATAAATATTGTAATCATGTATGTGTTGTATATGCTAAGAAAGTTAGCATCTTGACTTGTTAAACTGACTTGAGATCCCTTGAAAACTAAAGTCATGTTTTCTATTTTAATTTAAGAGAGAAGTTTTCAAGTCTCAAACTTTATTTCTAGTTTCAAAAACTTCATACTATGTCTTAAAAAGGGAAAACAAAAGTAAAAGTTGAAGGGTATTAGACCAGTAAAACTAGTTTGAAAATTTATGGTATCCATATGGATGTAGTTCGTAAAATCGAACATTACCTTAAATATTTTTTAAATTTTATTCAAACACATTGTAAGTATTTAAAGGTAAATAATACTTATTAATTAAGGGTTTAATAATTATTTAATGTTAATTAAGTAAAGACAATTACTACTTAATTATTAGTTAAGTAAAGTTAATTAGTACTTAATATATTAATTAGGTAAGACAATTATTATAAATTAACTAAGTAAAGGTTAATTAATTTATTGATTAAGTAAAGGTTAATTATTTAATTAATTATTAATTAATTATTAATCAGGAAGGGTTAATTTTAATTAATTACTAATTAAGTTAAGATTTAATTAATTATTTAATTATTGTTAAATAAAGGTTTTATTTTTAATTATTTTATTTCCAAGGATCTGTTTGTTTAAAAAGCAGCTTTTTTTCAATGAATGGTTTAAAATACAAGGAATTCTCTTTGTCTGTGTCATTAAGTAGCCAAAAAAATTTGAATAGATTATTGATGATATCTGTTTAGCAGAATAAATCCATGTTCTGCTATAACTTAATTAAATAGGTTATTTTGGACATCTGTCTAGTAGAATAAATCCTTGTTCTGCTATAATTAAATTGAATAGATTATGGATGACATCTGTTTAGCAGAATAAATCCCCATTCTGCTATTTTATAACCGTGAACTTATGTGGATTAATTAATATGCCTGTTAATTGGATAAGTGATGGATTAGCTAGTGATTGCTAATCTATTTTGATTTACATTTATACTGCTTATATAAATATCAATTATGATGGTTTGAAAAGTCAAATTTAATTAAATGGTAACTTGATTTAGTACCGTTATGGCCGGTAAGCCTCTTTCTGAATTTATAAAGTAATGAATATAGATAACCTCAATTGTAGAAAAATTTGAGGTTAAGTGTTTTATAAATGATGTTTTAAAGTAAGTTATTTAATTATTTTAATAAAGATGTTTATAAATGATGAATTGTTTTATAAAAATGATTATACTTAGTAAAAAGGATTTATTTTTGGAGATTTACAAATGTTATTTTGTAAAGGAGGTTTTAAACGATATTTAAAGGAGTTTATAAGGAGTTTATAAATCATTTTAAAGATTTATAAAGAAGATTTATAAATTAATTGGAAGATTTATAAAAGTATTTGTAAATATAAAATGGGCTTATAAAATAGGAATTTATAAAAGGAATGAGATTTGTTTTGACCATTAATCCTTCTTAATTATGGTGGTATGGAAACATTCTTTCCATACTTAATACCTAAGGATAGTGGTTTGGTCTATAGTAAGAAATATTTTAAATAATATTTGTTTGGCTTATTTAAATATGATTTGGAAAAGAGGAATTCTCCCTAAAGTTTTGTTAATATACTTATACCGTTGAGATAAGTATATGGATATTTTCTAAGTATTGAAAATATAATGGTTTGTTAATATACTTACACCGCTGAGATAAGTATATGAATGTTTTTCCATGTATTGAAAAGAGTATAAGGGGTTTGGGAATATATCTTTTATGAAGGTATTTTAAATCAAATAATTGAAAGAGATTTTAATTAATGAAAGACTAATTAATAGAGGCTTGGTGGATCCTATATGGAATTGAATCTATTTTTGATAGTTTTTATTTGATAGTTAAATAACCACTATCAAATCTGGACTTATTTTTAACTCTGAAAATATGTAGGAGAAACCTGGGAGTTATATGGCATAATCATCTTCGATGATGCTGTAATGTGCGTGTAAATCTCATTTTGTTCTCCTAGGACAAATGATAAGGAAATCCATCCACTTAAACGGTCGAGGTGATCTCCACTTTTATGTATTGTTTGATTATTTTCAAAAGAATCGGAGTTGAATTTACGAAAACTATCAAATGTTGGTTTGAAGAAACCGGAATCAGATAAGTATGAATTGTCCGAAAAACATTTTGAACCAACTCAAACATCATATTGAAGATATCTTGAAGATGATGGAATCGAAGACGGAGCTCTTTGAAGTGCAAGGGGTACTTGCTACTAATCCTAAGGGTGATTCCAAAATGGACGTAGAAGAAGTAATGCCTTCGGTTTGTTCATATCCTAAACAATTTGTATGGACGAATGCTAGCATTTGCATTGATGCATGGAAGGCAGTGTTAGCATTCCAAGTAGGATTTGCTAAGTGAGGAAAAGGTTATCGTGACCTCACAAGCTTCACAACCCGTTAATGACTAAAATAGGAGATATGCTTCAGGGCTATGTGGTTCGCTACCATTAGGATATGTCTTCACCCTTCTAGATATATATATTTATGGATTTAGTTGTGCATGAATGATCTCGAGAAAAGGTTGCAAAGTAATTGGGGTGGTGACTTATTTGGTACTATCCAGTAAGGGGTAGGCCATTCCTAATTCGCAGGGGTCAAAGGATTTTCGACCTTAGTACATTTTTTAGAGGTGTACTGTTGCAACGACCCGTAATTTCGCAACTTCGAAAATGAGAGATTTCGTTCATTTTAAATTTAAAAGGAATTTAAAATGTTATATATAATAGATAATAATGAAGAAATTTATTCTTATAATTAATAATTTTAAAAGTATAAATTTGGATTTTAGAACAAATCAACAAAAGTTAAGTTTTGTTAATAATAAATAAAGGCTTAAATAAATAGGTTTAAATATTTAATTGATAAGTTAAATTTAATTTAAAACACCTAATAAAGATAATAAAAGTATATTAATATATTTAAAAATATGTTAATAATCGTTTTACAAAAATTACCAAAATTTGTCGCATTTTGTCAGTTTTACATACACTATAAAATTAAAGATTTTGATATTTTTCAAATATGATTTTTAAATATAAAGAGACATGTTTTAATTTATTTAAAGAAGTAAAAAGTTCATTTTAAAGTTTGGTTTACATCAATATATAGCTTAACAAAAACGCCAAATTTTGACTGTAAAATTTATCGACAAAAACACTGTTTTCAACCAAAACAAGTTGTCGTCAAGTTGTTGCAACTTGATACATTTTCTAACATATAAATACAAGTTTACAAACGTTTTAAACACTTTACATTTAGCACTAAAAGACAAAAGGAGTTTACTTTTGAAAAGTTTAAATAAATAAAAAAGTATAAAAGGTATGATTTGACAATTTATAATTAAAATTAAAATACTAAACAACATCATTACTAAACCATCTTTTCTCATTAATGCATAAGACTTATCTTACATGGAAAAGGAGCAAATGTTATTTTTACATTTTAAAGTTTAGGAAAAAGAGACAAAATCATTTCATAAGTACATAAATCAAAATCCTAATATCATTTCACATTTAATACCATCTCCTCTCCATTAAGCAAAGTTCAAATCAAGGGTGAAAAGGTAAATTAAAAGTCAAAAAGTAGAGAAGGGTATTGTAGTCATTTTCCATTCAAAGCTCAAGTATAAATAAGCATCCATACCCTTTAATTTTGCACACTTCATTCTCTACCTTCCTTCTTAACTTTCTCCATCTCCTTCACCTCCATTTCCATGGCTTCCCACCTCTCCATTCTCTTCCACCATCTCCACCAAGCTCCACCACCATCTAAACCCACATCCACCTCGGCCAAACACATCTACCCACCTCCAAAACCCCACACTCTCCACATAACCACCCTAGCCGACCCTACACACTCATACCCACCTCCATAACCCACGCATACCCCCTCCTCCTTATATACCCAAGCCAATACTCCACCATACCCGAGCCCTAGACCACCTACCCACCTCAAAACACACGCCTACCCAAAGCCACACACCCTCCACCCTAGGCCATACATTCCTACCCCTCCCCAAAAGCCCATGGCCACACTAATAAAAAACAAAATAAAAAAAAGAGAAAGAAAAAAGAGAGAAAAAAAAATAAGAGAGGAAATGACAACCACGAGATGTTCGAGAAACAAAAGCACGCTAATTCAGAAAAAAGATTGACGGAGTGGATATGAAGATGAGAAATTCTCATCGCTTTTGAATTTATATTTTGGTTATGTTAAAACAATCATATTTATATCCTTATGACATATGAATGTTTATTTGATTTTGAATATGGATGATTTGATAGTTGGTTAGATAATTGAATTGTGATAATATATCCCATTATGGTATTAATAGTGAATGTTGGATTTGAAATCATATGTTATGTGATTTGTTGAATGGATGTTATGTTAGTGATGAATATGGATATTGGTTATGTTCATTTTGGTTAAGTGATCCTTTTTTAATAAGACCATATTTTAGTGATATGAGATATTTTGGAAAAATAAGTCTCTTTTCAATTAGAAATGAAATTAAAGTAAAAATAAAAGAGAATTTGAAATTTGAAGTGAAACGGATTTGAAAAGGATAGTTAAATTAAAATTAAAATTGAGATGAATAGTGAAATTGAAATCGAAATCGATTTTGAAAATTGAAGTTTAGTTTGAGATTGAATTGAAGTTTAAATTGAAATTAGATTTAAAATCTAAGTTTTAAATATATTTAATTTGAAGTTAGAATTGAAATTGAATTGAAATTGGGATTTAAAAATTTAATATTAAAATAATGTGAATAAAATAATATTACAATATGGTAATAGTGAAAATATATTTTAAATACTTTAAAAGGTGAAAATATTGATTTATAATGATTTTATAAGTGATAGAAATCAATTTGAATAAATTATTTCAAATATTGAAAAATAAGTTAAAACTAGGTGCATCGCGCAACGGTAGTTCGCGATTTCGCGCCGAAAAGTTCAAATGAGTGTATAGAGTGGAATATAGCTTGGAATTCTTCGAGATAAGAAAATTCCAGACTATTATATCAATATCTTCTAAAAGAAGAAAGAAAATCAAAATTTTTTTGAGTAGATTTTGAATTAAGTCCAAATCAATTTTCTAGAAAAATCGCGCTAGTGCAATTAAGTGACCATAACAGGAAATCTGTTTAAATGAACGTTTTTAATATTGGAAAAATATGAAATAAATTTGATAAATCTATTTAAATGGTTTAAAAGAAATTTGGATTGGAAAATATGAATTATCGAATGTTTAAAAGTTGATTTAAACAATAAGCTTATATAGCACTTTCCGCAGCACTTTTATGCTGCGAATTCTATAACTTTTGGAATATGAGTTTAAATGTAACGATTTTTCCGAAAATCAATTGTGAATGATTTTAAAAGGAAAATTAAGCGTTTTGAAAGACAATTTGGAATATTTATAAGCAATTCCAAAATAAATTTGAAAATCTGAGTATGCGGAAACGACTAGTACATTTGTCCCGCCTGTGAGATCTGGGAAGATAAAACAAGGTGTTTAACTAAGGTTAGGGATGGAGCAACCAGTGCTCTGAACTTACCTGGCCTATGTTTTCTTTTCTTAGGCGAGGGGTGGAATAGATCGAAAGGAAAGCCCTGATGCTCTTAAATTAAAAGATTGTATTAAGTTTTTGAAATAAAAGAAGATCGGTATTATCCAAAATTTAAGCAATCTTCAAAATGAATTATTTCTATGATCCTTTTTACTCAAAAATGTTTACTAAGATTTATTTTAGGGTTTATCATAAACGATGTCTTAAATAACATTGTTTTTGACCCGCCTAAAAGTTAAAGGATTTGATTAAAAGTTAAGTAAATTTGAGATATTTTCCTAAGAAAAAGAATGAATTACTTAGAATTATCCTAAGTTAAAAGAAAGAGATTTCGAAATCATCCGACAAGAATTAAAGTGAAAAGAGACTTAATAAATCTTGTATACTCATATTCACTTTTTATCGATAATTGGATTTCGAAGGAACCGAGGTTGTGTAACGACCCGTAAATTTTAGCCGTTTATTTATTTGATTAATTGAATTTTTCTGAAATTTTAAATGATAAAAATTTCGAAATAATAATTTGATATTTGGAATGCGTCTAGTTAAACATAGCAACTGGTAAATTTTCATCCAAAAATATGGAAGTTTATTACGTACGTAAATTTATTTTAACTTAAATCAGTTAGTAATCGATGAAAATAAAGCATTTTCGAAACTTAAATATTTTTACATAGAAAAATTCTAAACCATCTTCTGAGCAAGATGTCAGTTGGTCGTTTTTCCAAATTCGGACTTCTTTAGCTCCGTCGATCTTATTTTTCCTGCGTTTTTTTGCATTTTCTGCTAGTAGAAAATTCGAATTTTTATAATTCAATCGTACCACTGATATTCATATACCGTTTTGATCGTCTCGTCGCCCTGATCTTTACGGTATATTTGTTTGTGTATTTTGGAATCCGGTGCGCGTCAAAATCTGCGAAGCGATTTCCATAACGGTTCAGCATTTTGACATTTGGTTTCCAGAAACCTTTCAAATCTGCCACCAGGATAACGAATAGTCATGTGTCTTTAATTTTGCTGAATTCAACTCAAAAGACCATTGCTATTCCCAAGTTCTTGATTATTTCATATTTCATTTTATTATCGGTTCAACCTTATCCATATTCTCTTCTTTGTGTATTCATGCTCTCCTGAATAAGATGCGTGCCTCCTTCCTCTACAAACAAATCACAACTACCTACACAAACTCCACCATATATAGTTGCAAACCTAAAAACCATAAACACAAATCACTAACACTTCCAAATTCCTCCACCTTCCCACGTCAAGCCCGCATCTTCCCCACTCCTCACCGCCTGGCAACGCGCCCACGCACCCACCGAGTATCCATCGACCACCGCCCTTGCTTTCCCTTTAGCCCAACAAAGCCGCCTGCACCTTCCACTTCCGCAACCACCCACGCCGAACTCAACGGCAACTCAGCCCCGCAAGAAAACCCGACCTCCGCCTGTTCCTCACCTTGTCTCCCCTCAGATCCGCCTCTCATCAATCTCCACCCAGCCTCGCCGACCACCTCCTTTTCTTCTCCGCCTCGGCTTCAACAAACTCCACTC
The DNA here is from genome assembly GCA_030737815.1 of Allium fistulosum. Lineage (NCBI taxonomy): Eukaryota > Viridiplantae > Streptophyta > Magnoliopsida > Asparagales > Amaryllidaceae > Allium > Allium fistulosum. The sequence goes on along the minus strand of CM060903.1, from coordinate 516,322,424 downwards.
TTCCTACCAATCCTCCACCCAAACCGATCTCACAACATCTCAACCGGAGCATGCATCCAACCACCTTCACCTGCCGTGAGACAACGTGGCCAGCCAAAATCTGCTCCTCTCCATCGCAGCCTTTTGCCTCCATCTCTTCGCACCAGCTAGAGTTGCCTTAGCTTACCTCCTTTCATTTCAGATGCATACATGATATATGTATATAGGTGAGTGTGTATATGTTTGTGAAGTTTGCATTTGTAGGGAGTGTGCATTTTCGCATATTAATATACATTTGTTTTGTATTTATATAGTCTGCGTGTGTTATGATTTTATTCATAACAAAATATATGAGCTGTCTGCATATGTAACTTACATATTAGCAAGTATATATGAGTCTGGTATTAGAGTATGTGTATGGAAAGTTTATCTTGTATGTGTTTTAAAATTTAATAATAGTAAAGACGTGTGTGTGTGTATATATATTGGTTGCAACGTTTGCTATTGTGTTCCGTGCTTTTAAAATATATTGTTTATAACAAAAAAAAAATTATTTTTTTTTGTTCCTATATATATATTAAGTATAATCTGTATATGTTGCAGTTATGTTTCAAAGATATTTAATTTGTATACATATATGATATGGTTTTGGTACTGATGTAAGGTCGGTAGTTAGTTTAGGTATATAAAGTTTAAATATGCTAGTCTATACATATTTTGCAGTTAGTATTTATAAGTTGTGTGGTGGTATAGTTTTCCAATCTGAAGCTACTTTATTTTGTCTTATATTTAAAATGTACATATATGTCCTGTTATGTGTATAAAGTTGACACATGAAAAAATTGGTTGCTGTCTATATTAGTATACATACTAGGTTGTATGTTTAGATCGAAGGCATCTTTGTAGTTTAGGAAAGTTGTATGGGTACGCTAGTTTATATATTATGTTCGTAAATCTACATAAGTATTTATTTCAAAATATATGTTATGTATATATACATTTGATTTTAGTATACGTGTTCTAATTTAAAACAATGATTTTAATACATATATATTTAAATATAAAATGTGTTTGAGTTTAAATTATGATTTCATGTAAATAATTATAATTACATATAAGTTCACTTATATCATTTTACTTTATCGATCAATTTCTGATTTAATTTCGTCAGTTCTCATTTATCAGATCTGTTTGTCAAATTCGTGCCAATTCAGCTTTGTTTGGGATGCGTGCTTGGATTTCGTAACATCGTCTATTTCTCTAGCCTCGAAAGGTGAGCAATCACTCACAATTAATATTCTTTTATTTATTAATTTTGATTTCAATTGAAACGACAATTGAAATATGCTGTTGTTAGTTATGTACACTGTTACTACCTGTATCAGTTCACCTGTGACATCTGACATCATTATCTTTATTTATGAAATGATAATCCAGTTTGGTTGATAATTGATTGAATTGTTTGATGTTGTAATTGGACGTTAAATTGTTAATGTAGTAAGTGATAATAAATTGAAATTGAAATTGACGTAGAATAGTTAACAATTTGAAATTGATATGTGTTGAAGTTGATTAGTAAATTTGTATAATATGATCCCTTTGAATGATAAATAAATTGACACGTAGAAATAGTGTTAACGACACCTTGAACCATTTAAATGTATGTTGTATAAATTGAACGACAAGTGGAAAAATACCGTAATGTAATAATCTTTAATCTACATGAAATGATAGTGTAGATTCTAGAAATAATTATATTAATACGCACAAATAACAATGCGAATTAATACGGTTATTTCGGGATTATTTGAATTGATTATTGGATTGATATTGATTGTTGTTATTGCTTGTTTATTTACTTTGACACCATCCCAGTTATCACACTGCAAGTTCCCTTGTTATGTTTTGACTTTTGAATTGGAATTGGAATCGGGTTGAAATGATAAATACCCAAATGAACTTGACTTAGGATAGAGAATTAAATAAAACCCGATTGGTCAATGTTTTGATTGGAAATAAAATAAAGATTTTATTTGAATAATAAGGGTTTGAAATAAAATTGGAACGTAAATTTTGATGAAAGGAAAATGTTAATATTGAAATCTGAAACAAAATATTAACGTGATAACTGATGAAAGAACGTTGTTTGAAATAAATTATTTGACAATAAAATTTGGAATTATTCATTGAATTAAGTTTGAAATGATTTAATAATTAAGTTGTAATTAAGTTGAAATTATTAAGTTTTGAAATTATTAATAATTAAGATTGGAATTATTTAATAATTGAATAAGATTGAATTATTTGATAATTGAATAAAAATTTGAATTCTTTGATAAGAGAAAGTGAACTTTTGAATAAGTGAATTCGGACTTCGTTAATAAATAAAATTGGGTTTCTTTATTTATTAAGTTTGGAAACAATTTATTTAAGTAAGTAAATAAGTGAAATTGAAACTTCTCGAATATGTGAAATTTAGTTTCTTTATTAATTGAGTTTTGAAATTTGTAACTAAGTAAATGAATAAGCGAATTTGAATTTCTTTAACAAGAAATAAAATGTGATGTATTGAAATTAATGTAAGACTTGAAATTTAAAGAATTTGATTTGATGAATTTAATTTAATTCAATTTGTAAGTTTTGATATAAGGAAGTTGAATTTAAATAATGGATTTAATGAATTTGAAATTTAATAGAAATTGTTTTGAATGGAAAATTTACTTAATGAATACTGAATAAAATCGATTAATGAATTTAAATTGATTTAAACATTAAATTAAATTAATTTAAATGATTTCGGAATGAAACTTATATACGGACTTGAATCAATATTTGAATTGTTTAAATAGAAATTGAAATTGTATTATAAGATTTTGAAATGGTAATTTGGAAGTTTTGAAACGTATATTATGGAAATTGGTTTAGAAAGACAAACGAAATGTTGATTTATAAACTCTGATTGAAATTGATTTGGTTTTGAAATAAATAAACGACCAATCGGTGAAATAATTTCGAAGGTTATTAAAGAGACCGAAATCGGTTATGGATATACTCTCTATCTAAACCGAAAACCACTTTAATAACTATGCGCGGAGTGTGATCCAGAATGAAGTGGTTGGAATGATGTACGTGATGACTGAAGAAAGAGAACGATAATGGATAGCCTTGACACTTGTGTCAAATTGGAAATGACTAAAACATGAGCCGTGCCGGGCCAAATGGAGGTCAGCTACCTCAAGCGAACACACTTCTTCGAATTACTCATTACTTGTTATCGATTGGTGCACCCTTGATTTTGGGAGTGTTGTTTCGTGGTGTTGCGGTCGCTGCGGCGATGCGTTCTCACCAGTCCGGATCAGGCAAACGGTAGTTTCACTACCTTGGGTATTGCCTCATGTGCCTTGTCATACTTGTATTCCTTTATACGCGACCACTATGATTTTGGTTTGTACCTTTAGTATATGGATTGCCCTCTGGTGACTTCTGGTTTTGGGGAAACTACGGTCTTGTATATGCTCTTGGGAATAAAAATGTGTTAAGGGTGGAATGGGCCATGACTTAACACTATTTTGATACTTTATATTACTGATAGACATTATCTACTTATCGTACACTACTACATAGTAGATAGTTTAACGGATCCTTAAAGGATGGTTATTCCAAACATCCTTTGAGTTACTTGTATTTCAGTTGCTATTGCACTTGAGTTGGATTTATTAATATAAGAATGTTAATCCTGACTGGAGTGTTTTGTGTTTTGCTTTACGCTCGGGTCAGACCGAGTGTACCAGTATTCGTGACTCACCGTTGGAGTTGGAGCTTTGCTTGAAGATCCAGCCATCTATTCTACTTTCAGTATTCAATGATTCCAGTGATGTATTCTGATTTGTTTCTGATGTATCGTATTACTCTTCCGTTGTATCTGGTTTAACTCTGATGTAACTTATACATTTATATAGTAGCTTCATGAACTACTATCTCTTTTATTTCCGCTGCATTTATTACTCTATGTCTGAGATCTGTGTTCTATTTATTTACTGTATATGCTCCGTTTTGATAAATTAAAATTAACAACGCGGTATTTTGAATTATTCAAGTCCGACATGTGCGGATGCGAATGGTCCAAAATAGCGGGTCGTTACAGGTTGGATTTGGGTGATTCCTATCCGAAAACCACTTCGAACCAATGTATACGTTCGAATGTGAAGACATATTGAAGATGATGATTATTGAAGACCGTGGATCTTCATAGCATGGAAACTGGTTGTTGAACATGCTCTGGTTGGCCCCCATTATAGAGTTATATATATAGCAGCGGTCTCCTCGTGGTGGAGATTTTTCGGATTGCAAGGACTACTCGCTACTAGTGGTGGTAGGAGAGTGCCTTCGGTTTCGTTCAGTCCCAAAAAGAACTTGTATGGATGTGTGTCTGACCTTGCATTCTAAATCACAATGAGTGGTCTCTATAAATGTATATCTATTTGGTGGCGGAGAAGACACCTTCTCTTAGCTTAACACCCTTCTCTGAGACATACGAGCTCAGAGGTTATACGTTTGCAGAAATCAGTCATGTGAATGTGGAATGGCAATGTGGCATTCAAAGTGAAAGAAGATGTGTTATAAGGTAATCGTTGCCTCAAGCCTCATCAACCCGCAAATGACTGAAACAGGATTAGATGCAGCAAGGCTAAGTGGGTCGTTCCCAATTAGGGTATGATCATCCCCTTCTAGATATATTTCTTTCCGCTATGATGTTCGGGATGTAAATTAATGTGGTGTATGGAAAACGAGCGCTCGGTTAAAGGTCGGTAACGATTGGGGGATGACATATTCGGTACTATCTAGTTATAGAGGTAGGCCGGTCTTGTGTTCGTAGGGGAGCTGTTGGATGGTTCCTCGGGACATCCATCTAGAGGTGTACCCATTTCGGAAGGTAGATCCTTCACTTGGTCTTTTGTATGGAAATCCATTCTCCAATAAGAACCTACGGTTTTGTTTGTAGAGCCTAGTATGCTGGAATTCAATAATGGTAACAATTTCAGCTAAGATTAATAAGTTTATTTGCAAATGTTTTCAAAGAGATGTCATTAAAAATAATATCAAATGTTTTGATATATAAAAGTGTTTTAGTTATCATAAGGTAAAAACCCGTCCGTGTTTATGTATGGGCGTGGTCTTATGAGATACTCTTTACTTTTAAAGGATTTTATTAAAAGGCTGATATATGACACTGTCATCTATTATTGAGTTTTTCTCACGCTGGTTTATCAAGCCTGATCCGGGTATTTTCAATACTCGGGTCAGATCCGAGTAGTTTCAGGTTTAGTCGAAGACGGTTAGAGTTTCCAGAGGAGAGCTGGAGATATTCATCTACATATGTACATATTCTATTATTGGTTGTGCTTAGTTAGTTTTAGTTTGATGTTTGCCAGCATTTGTAAGGATAGATGTTTATAACTGTCCAAGCTGAATTTAGGTTAGACTCTGATATATGTATTTAAAAGTTTTCCGCTGTAAAGACATTTGTTCAATATTATATGTTATTCCATTCGTGTGAGATTCTGTTCTATCTATTTTTCTTTATTACCATTCATGTTCCGTATTTTCATGCAATTTGAGTTGGACATGTGTGGTTTATTGTCGATTCAAAGGGTACGGAAAAACGGGTCGTGACATTTGGTATCAGAGCTGAAGGTTAAGCGAAAACCTTGGCTTTGTAATGGGTAAAGTCTCATCAGAGATAGGATTAGTAATATCCTAGGATGAGTAACTCATTAGAGATAGGGTTAGTAACACCCTAGAATGAGTTATGAGAGTATTATATACATAAGCGCGTATCTGTTAATTTTATAAAAATGATTTTGTTTTAAAGAAATTGGTAAATGAAATAATTTTACCTTAGGTTTATATTTCAAATATACAAAGGGGATATTATTATTTTTGGTTAGAAATTAAGGATTGATTGTAATTTAGCTTAGTAAAACTAAAATATGAATATCTTATGATTAGAATTGCACAATTTGACTATAAGGTATTTCATATGGAATCAATTAGTTGGAAGTTAGAATTTAGAACAATAATCATATACCCCTAGACATTTAGTTAGTAAGAAATAATGGTTTAATGATCATCAAAATTAATTGATTTAAAAGCTAAGTACAAATATCTCGTGAAGTAAAATTCACAATTTGACTATAAGATATTTGATGATAATATTGAAGCTAGAAGTTGTAACTAGAGAAAGTAAAAAGAAAATGCACACTTAGAAAAATTCTTATCAATAAGATAAAAATAAGATTAAAAAAAGATAAGCCGAAATTGAGATTTTAGGTAAATATAATAAAAGGGTAAGTTCTATAACTTATAAAGGAGATAAGTTAATTTGAAATTTAGAAACTTTGATTAAGTTAAAAATCAAAGTGAAATTTAGGAATTAGAGATATAAGAAATATCATCCTAATATAAAAACTTTGAATTAGTGATACATTTTGGGTAACATTTGTAATTCATGATAAAGTAAGATTAGAAGTGGATAGGTTTGAATAAAATGGTTAGTAGGTTGATTGTTAATAACAAATACCATGTGAATTAAGTTTCACAGTTTGACTATAAGGTATTTGATGAATTTAAGGTTAAGAAATTCAATTTAGAAAATGGATAGTAAATAAGTTAATAATCATAGAATTAGTAAGAAAACGATGTACACTTAGTAAAGTTGTCTTATTAATATATGGATAAGATAAACAATGTCAGCTAAATTATGACCTTAGGTAAATAAAACTAAGGATTAAGTTTTATAACTTACTAATTTGAGATAATAGTAGAATTCCACATTTGTTAAACCCTTAATTGAAGTAATAACAGTTTGAAGTTTGGGGATATGTATATATACTGTTAGAAAGTAAAGGTATATTACGCAAGCTTAAGTCATATTTGTAAATAATAATGTATTTAGAAGAAAGTAAATGGTTGTGAAATAAACTTGCATTAATTGAAATTTTGAAAAATGTATTAGGTAAAAAAAAATGAATGTGAATAAGTACATAAGTTAAACGTAGATCATTTCGGTACATAAATTTTGATCTAAGATTTGGGGTTTAGTCCTTTAGTATGATATTTTGGTTGACTAATGTAGATAGTTGACTTATGACTATGTATTTACCTCAAGTGTGTAGTATGCACTCAGGTTGGGGCTAGGATCAATGATTTTATTTCATGATCAGTATTTAGTAATATTATTTCCTTTGACATATATTGTTGACCTTTATAATCCTGTATCTTTGATTTCATTTCGAGGACGAAATGCTTTTAAGTAGGGGAGAATGTAACGACCCGTAATTTCGCTACTTCGAAAATGAGAGATTTCGTTCATTTTAAATTTAAAAGGAATTTAAAATGTTATATAAATAGATAATAATGAAGAAATTTATTCTTATAATTAATAATTTTAAAAGTATAACTTTGGATTTTAGAACAAATCAACAAAAGTTAAGTTTTGTTAATAATAAATAAAGACTTAAATAAATAGGTTTAAATATTTATTTTATAAGTTAAATTTTATTTAAAACACCTAATAAAGATAATAAAAGTATATTAATATATTTAAAAATATGTTAATAATCGTTTTACAAAAATAACCAAAATTTGTCGTATTTTGTTAGTTTTACATACACTATAAAATTAAAGATTTTGATATTTTTCAAATATGATTTTTAAATATAAAGAGACATGTTTTAATTTATTTAAAGAAGTAAAAAGTTCATTTTAAAGTTTGGTTTACATCAATATATAGCTTAACAAAAACGTCAAATTTTGACTGTAAAATTTATCGACAAAAACACCGTTTTCAACCAAAACAAGTTGTCGTCAAGTTGTTGCAACTTGATACATTTTCTAACATATAAATACAAGTTTACAAACTTTTTAAACACTTTACATTTAGCACTAAAAGACAAAAGGAGTTTACTTTTGAAAAGTTTAAATAAATAAAAAAGTATAAAAGGTATGATTTGACAATTTATAATTAAAATTAAAATACTAAACAACATCATTACTAAACCATCTTTTCTCATTAATGCATAAGACTTATCTTACATGGAAAAGGAGCAAATCTTATTTTTACATTTTAAAGTTTAGGAAAAAGAGGCAAAATCATTTCATAAGTACATAAATCAAAATCCTAACATCATTTCACATTTAATACCATCTCCTCTCCATTAAGCAAAGTTCAAATCAAGGGTAAAAAGGTAAATTAAAAGTCAAAAAGTAGAGAAGGGTATTGTAGTCATTTGCCATCCAAAGCTCAAGTATAAATAAGCATCCATACCCTTTCATTTTGCACACTTCATTCTCTACCTTCCTTCTTAACTTTCTCCTTCTCCTTCACCTCCATTTCCATGGCTTCCCACCTCTCCATTCTCTTCCACCATCTCCACCAAGCTCCACCACCATCTAAACCCACATCCACCTCGGCCAAACACACCTACCCACCTCCAAAACCCCACACCCTTCACATAACCACCCTAGCCGACCCTACACACTCATACCCACCTCCATAACCCACGCATACCCCCTCCTCCTCACATACCCGAGCCAATACTCCACCATACCCGAGCCCTAGACCACCTACCCACCTCAAAACACACGCCTACCCAAAGCCACACACCCTCCACCCTAGGCCATACACTCCTACCCCTCCCCAAAAGCCCACGGCCACACTAATAAAAAAACAAAAGAAAAAAAAGAAGAGAGAAAAAGAAAAAAGAGAGGAAAAAGAATAAGAGAAGAAACGACAACCGCGAGACGTTCGCGAAACAAAAGCACGCTAATTCAGAAAAAAGATTGACGGAGTGGATATGAAGGTGAGAAATTCTCATCGCTTTTGAATTTATATTTTGGTTATGTTAAAACAATCATATTTATATCCTTATGACATATGAATGTTTATTTGATTGTGAATATGGACGATTTGATAGTTGGTTAGATAATTGAATTGTGATAATATATCCCGTTATGGTATTAATAGTGAATGTTGGATTTGAAATCATATGTTATGTGATTTGTTGAATGGATGTTATGTTAGTGATGAATATGGATATTGGTTATGTTCATTTTGATTAAGTGATCCTTTGTTAATAAGACCATATTTTAGTGATATGAGATATTTTGGAAAAATAAGTCTCTTTTCAATTAGAAATGAAATTAAAGTAAAAATAAAAGAGAATTTAAAATTTGAAGTGAAATGGGTTTGAAAAGGATTGTTAAATTAAAATTGAAATTGAGATGAATAGTGAAATTGAAATTGAAATCGATTTTGAAAATTGAAGTTTAGTTTGAGATTAAATTGAAGTTTAAATTGAAATTAGATTTGAAATCTAAGTTTTAAATATGTTTAATTTGAAGTTAGAATTGAAATTGAATTGAAATTGGGATTTAAAATTTTAATATTAAAATAATGTGAATAAAATAATATTATAATATGGTAATAGTGAAAATATATTTTAAATACTTTAAAAGGTGAAAATATTGATTTATAATCATTTTATAAGTGATATAAATCAATTTGAATAAATTATTTCAAATATTGAAAAATAAGTTAAAACTAGGTGCGTCGCGCAACGGTAGTTCGCGATTTCGCGTCGAAAAGTTCAAATGAGTGTATAGAGTGGAATATAGCTCAGAATTCTTCGAGATATGAAAATTCCAGACTATTATATCCATATCTTCTAAACGAAGAAAGAAAATCAAACATTTGTTGAGTAGATTTTGAATTAAGTCCAAATCAATTTTCTAGAAAAATCACGCTAGTGCAGTTAAGTATCCATAACATGAAATCTGTTTAAATGAACGTTTTTAATATTGGAAAAATATGAAATAAATTTGATAAATCTATTTAAATGGTTTAAAAGAAATTTGGATTGGAAAATATGAATTTTCGAATGTTTAAAAGTTGATTTAAACAAATAAGCTTATATAGAACTTTTCGTAGCACTTTTATGCTGCGAATTCTATAACTTTTGGAATATGAGTTTAAATGTAACTGTAATGACCCTAAAATAAAATAAAAATAAAATGAAAAATATACATTTATATCAAGAAATTCTGAAATTATAAAATAAATATATATATATAATGCATTAAAACAGAAAAGAAAAAAATTGGCAATAAATAAAATTGCATAGGAGCTTCTGTTTGATAAAATGCAAGGAATTAAGGTGATTAAAAGAAAAATTGGAACTCAAAATAAATATAGCTCTATGTTCAAAGAATTATATAAATACATACATTTAATATATATGGAGTGTTTTCTGTTTTATTTAAAGATAAAATAAAATGAAGTTTAATAAAAAGGTTTACATGTCTTATAATTGTGCTAGAAATAATTAGCATAATATATGTGATTTTTATTTAGATATAGGAGGAGTTACTGTTTTGACAAAGAGGCAGAGATATATATATATATATATATATATATATATACATACAGGATCAAATAAAAATTTCCATATCTTATATTTATTTCAAGCAAATAATATGTGTGAATGATTTTACATTACATGATTGGGTATGATAATATGCATGATTAAATGGAGATAATAGCTAGAGAGAAAACACAAGAAGTTTACAAATTCTTCAAACTTAGAAAAAAAATGAATAAAGGATCACATGCATATGGCATGAATAAAATGGAGACATGAAAATAGCATGCAGTGTTTAAAATGTTTGATTCCCAAAATAACCAATTAAAGTAACCTAATGTGTGCATTTCCAATTTAGGACCACACAGGAATGTGATATGTACATGAACATCTAAGGGTATCAGGGGAATTACCCATTTTCTTAAAACCTAGAATGATTTTATAAATAACTGCACATAACCATATCCATCATTCTCTCGGGATCAAAACAAAAATAAAGTAAACTAGGAGAAACATTAGCTTGAGACTTTGGAGGATTTGCGGTTCAAGGGATTAAGACAGTAAAAGAAAAACACTAGGTGAGCATTAATCCTTTTTTATGCTATGGCACTAAGTCCTCTGGTAGGCAGCCTATAATGTTATGATTCGTTTAAAAGAAAAAATTCCTTGAAATGATTTATTATGGGTGAGATGGATGTTTGGTTGTGTATTCTTGTTTGGTTGTGCTTTATTGTTTGGAGTTTTTAAATCTATATGTGGGTTTTTCAAAGACAAAATGGTTTGGGCACTTTTGTTCTGCTTTATTATTATGAAGTATGGATCTACATTATTTAGGGAATAGGCAGCAAGACAGTGATCTAGCTTATGTCTATTTCTTAGATAATGAAACATGAAGCTCAATATTCATATCACAAGTCAGAAGAGAATTTCTGGGTTTTTTTTGAGGGACTTCCTTAATAAAACCCTTATCCATTTATTCACAATAATATAGCAGGATCATGATGCTCAAATTATTTTTAGGAAGACCAAAGGAATGTTGTATTTCCTGTAATAAGGCTAATAAATAAAAATCATGGGGTTGAACCAGAAAGTATACAAGCAGTTATATCTTTCTGAAATATGAATGAATGAAAGAGAAACTAAATTGGTCACTTGGGAGTTAGTCAATGATCTGCTTGCTTCAGGTGGGAGCAAGTATATGCATGGTGCAACTGCACCCTGAGGCCTTTGTGTGTTGGAATAATTTAAATAACCCGGGAGTTTCCTTCACAATGCATACATAGTGTTCATTTGACAAGGAGATGTAGACCATAAAATAAATAAGGAATGGGATTTATAAATTTGGGTTATGAATATCTAGACAGGGAGTTAAATTAATCAGGATTAATGTGATGTTCTGATTAATTGCTGGGTGAGATTGGGAGAATAAAATCTGAGTTTATTTATCTAGAAATGGAAGTATGAATATGTGTATAAAATTTTGATTAATGTTCATACCAGTATAAACTGACCCTTTTGGTTGCCCTTGCAATCATCTGGGTGTCTCAAAAATTCTTTGGGGCAGCTAAATGAATTGCTTGCAGGAAATTGAAGTTGGCTTGATGAGTGAAGAAGGCATTAGCTGGTAGTATAAATAAAAGAGACTTGTTTTAAATTTGCAGATGCTTGTAATGATGTTAATAGTCAGATCACATGTGGTAGTTGGAGTTAATTGTAGGGAGTTTTTTTGAGTATTTGGATTAAAACTTGTACTTAAGTAAAACTTGTTTCAAATGATTTTTGATGGAGTTTGATTACCTATTGATTTTATGATTATCTGATTTGGAGAAAACAATGGGATGGACATAACACATAAATATAAAATGTGTATGTGATGATCTCTGGTTTTATTGCCTGAGCTTATTATATAATTTTTGAAAAAAAAATGATGGAGTTGACAAGATTTGGATAAGAAATATTCAAGTGGAATAAATGTATGCATGGCAGACAATTGATACTGATTTGTGCATATATTCTGATGAGTCTATAACATTGCATTAATGTACCTGATTTTAAGATAAAAAAAGATTATAAAAGAAACATACCTGGAAGCATTTTGTGTTTTTGGTTGTTAGCATAAATGGATGAATTCTCAGGAATATACATAAGGAAGAAATATGCTGGTGTTAGGAGAAGCTTTTGAAGAAGTTTATTTGAGAAACATGGGTCTGAAAGTGGTAAATAAGGGACTATGGCCGGCCTAGATGGCTATGGGTCAAACTCTTGGAGCCTGGAACCACTTCATTTCAATTAATGAAGTGTAAGTGCTTCCGGGACAAAACAAAGAAAACACCAAGCAGCCCTTAAATAACACCAAGCATTTCCAGTAAAACACCAAGCATTTAAGTCTGCACCATGTTAAACTTAAAAATGCAATCTTAACTTCAATTGTTTAATTTGAAATGGTGATTAGGAAATCAACTCTTAATGTTCATAACTGCAAGTAGGATCTTAAAATGATTTCATACATGAGCTTAATAACTGTCACAAGAACAATTAAATGCTAATAGGTTTATTTAGGCAGGAAGTCTAGAAAACCAAGAAAAGAAGTAGAAAGATGCACTGTGCATGTCCATATCACACATGTAAGTATTCTAGGTGTTAAAGATCTACTTCATATAGTAGAATAAAACTTAGAAAAGAAATAAATGGCTATGTCAATAACTTGTATGGTATTTTGATTTCTGTTTGATTTAAATTCCCTCTAATAAAAAAAAAGAAACAATTGTATATCATCAAATATATGATTGTCTTAATTTGTTTGTACACTAATATGTATATATTGGTAAGTCCAGGGTCTTGGGAAAAATATTTGGAAATTATATAAATATTCAAATATAAAAGAAATGGGGTTTAGTGGTGAATTCCTCTTAGATGTTTAGGAAAAACAATCTATGTGTTTTAGAGTGAGGGTCACCACAGTTGGTATCAGAGCTATGTTTTAAATAACATAGTAAATGTTGTTGTATGCATATGGATGTTTGAATGCATTGTTTGAATTATTGGTGTTGAATGCTTTTGTTTTATGTTAAAAAAAATATATGTGAGTGCATGTGATACATGCACAGTGTGCACAGGAATAAAAATGAACAAAGTAAAGACACCAAGAATGATGGGGGTAAATAAACTGACATAAAAATCACATTTATAGCATTATGATAGGACCAAGGCATCACACAGGTGCAGGATCATCACGTGAGCCACCTGTGATGAGCATGGAGGATTTTGTGAGAGCTTTAAGGGATGGAATGGCACCAAGGCAAGACAATCCTCATGAGGAACTCTCCAAACTGCTTAAGACATGTACCACTTTGGGAGGAAAGGATTTTGAAGGCACTGAAGGAGCTATAGGTGTTCAAACTTGGATAAGAACTATGGAGAGGGTCTTCACAGATATGCAAATCAATGACCAAAGGAAGAGACAGATAGCTTCAAGGAAATTGAAGGGGGTTACACTGGATTGGTGGGAGGTTGTGACAGCAGGAAGACAAGAGGATACCATCACTTGGAATAATTTCAAGGACATGCTTGAGGCCAGATTTGTCCCAGCATCTGCCAAGGCCACACTGCTAGAAGACTTTATTAGATTAAGGCAAGGAAGCATGAGTGTGAATGAATACACTCAGAAGTTTGAAGCATTATCCAAGTATGGAATGGTGTTAATAGGGAATGCAGAAGCAAAGAATGCAAGGTACATTCAAGGCTTGAACCCTAGTCTGTCAAGGGCAATGTTGCCATACAAGGACAAAACCTTTGATCAAGTAATTGATCTAACTCTCTCATTTGAGCAACATGACACCGCAAGGGAGAAATTAAGGAATATGAAGCTCAATAAGAAGAAGGGTGGTCAGAACAAAGTGCAACCTTATGACAAGAGAAATGCAAGTAAAGGAGTTAAGAAAGGGGAAGGAGCAATAGCACCTGAAAGCATGAAATTCACTCATTGTTTTAATTGTGGAAAAGCTGGACATTATAGTAACCAATGCCCTGACCCTAAAATACCTAGAGGAGGCTGCTATAATTGTGGAAAGATGGGTCATCTCAAGAAGGATTGCCCAGAGACCAATAGGGGAACAGCAAGGGTAGGAGCTTTGGCAGCAAGCAACACTGGGAATGTTGGGCAACTTGAAGGTATAATTCTAATTAATACCCAACCAATATCAGTAATATATGACACTGGTGCCTCACATTCACTAATATCTTTGGAAATTGTAAAGAAGTTAACACTTGCTTGTGTTTTTATTGAGCAACCCTTAACTGTACACAGCCCCATAGGGAGTCATTGTATATTAGGAATGAAGTGTGTGGGTCTGAAATTAATTATAGGGGGTTATGGCTTTGATTCAGATCTATATACTTTAAATTATCCTGGTATTGGAATTATTTTGGGGGTAGATTGGTTAATGAAAAATAAAGCAATTTTAAATTTAGAAAACCTTACTATTTCTTTGGAGACAAATGAAGGCAAAAGAATCACAGTTCTAAGTGAACAGCAAATAACACATGTTTTAATAAAATCTGGAGTATTAATGAAGTCCAAAAGGAATTAAAAATAGAGGAAATTCCGGTAGTTAATGAATATATAGATGTGTTTGGAGAAGTGAGAGGAATTCCTCAGAATAGACTAGTAGAATTTAAAATAAAGTTAATGCCAGGAACAAATCCAATCATTAAGAAGCCTTATAGGATGGGTCCAAAAGAGTTAGTAGAATTAAAACATCAACTAGAAGAATTAGAAGAGAAAGGATTCATAAGATCAAGTAGTTCCGGTTGGGGTTCCCCGGTGCTCTTTGTCAAGAAACATGATGGAACAATGAGGTTGTGTGTAGACTATAGGGATTTAAACAAGGTAACCATTAAAAATAAGTACCCACTGCCTAGAATAGATGACCTATTTGATCAATTGCATGGAGCTAAAATATTTTCAAGGTTAGATTTAGCCTCTGGATTTCACCAAATGAAAGTTGCAGAGGAAAGCATTGAGTACACAGCCTTTAACACAAGATATGGCCTTTATGAATTTCTAGTAATGCCATTTGGCTTGACCAATGCTCCCTCCTATTTTGTAGACTTGATGAATAGAATTTTTAGAGACTTTTTGGATAAGTTTGTCTTGGTATTTATAGATGACATATTAATTTATTCAAAGACAGAAAATGATCATGCCATGCACCTACATTTAGTATTATCCAGGCTTAGAGAACATGAATTAAAAGCCAAGTATTCAAAGTGTACATTTTGGCAACATGAAGTGAAATTCTTAGGACACATAGTGTCACAGCAAGGGGTGAGTGTGGATCCAAGCAAGGTCATTGCAGTTCAATCATGGAGTAGACCCAAAACAGTGACTGAGGTGAGGTCATTCTTAGGTTTGGCAGGGTACTATAGGAGGTTCATCAAGGATTTTTCAAGAATAGTCGCACCAGTGACCAAGCTAACAAAGAAGAACCAACCATATGTGTGGACTGAGCAGTGTGAACAAGCTTTTGAGAAGTTGAAACAAGCACTGGTGGAAGCTCTTGTCCTACAAATCCCAGAAGCAAATGAAGGAATGGTTGTATATACTGATGCTAGTGGGTATGGGTTAGGTGTAGTGCTTATGCAACATGGCAAGGTGGTGGCATATGCATCAAGATGGCTTAAACCCAATGAAACCAAATATGCAACTCATGATCTAGAATTAGCTGCAATAGTGTTTGCATTAAAACTTTGGAGGCATTATTTGCTTGGACCAAAATTTGAATTATTCACAGATCATCAAGCATTGAAATATTTATTTTCTCAAAAAGATTTAAATATGAGGCAAGCAAGGTGGTTGGAGTTTCTAGCTGCATATGATTTAGATATTTTGTACAACCCTGGAAAAGACAATAGGGTGGCAGATGCCTTGAGTAGGCATCAAGTTAGGTTAGCAAGTCTAATGATTGATGAATTTAAAAACCTTGTAATGCTTGGGGAGGCAGATATATATAGCAAGAATGAGAAGAATTTTAGAAAACATGATGATATGGTGGAGTATGGTACACTGGGAATAATCACAGTGAAGTCTAATCTGGTGGAGAAAATTGGTGGCATGCAAGATCAAGATCAAAGTCTAAAGGAGAAGAAAGAAATGTTATTAAATAACATTGAGTCAGAGAATTTTAAAATAGATTCCCAGGGTTATTTGAGGAAAAATGATAAGCTTTGTGTACCAGACATTGCAGAGTTGAAGGAAGAAATCATGAATGAGCATCACAAGACCAAGTACACCATACACCCTGGTGGTACTAAAATGTATCATGATTTAAAAAGAAGCTACTGGTGGCCAGGAATGAAGCAAGCAGTGGCAAGATATGTGGCAAAGTGTTTCACATGTCAACAAATTAAAGCAGACTACCAAAAACCCTCTGGCATGTTGCAATCTTTGGAGGTACCTTAGTGGAAATGGGAAAGTATTTCCATGGATTTTGTGGATGGTTTGCCTAGAACTAAGAAAGGCAATGATAGTATATGGGTAATTGTTGATAGACTAACCAAATCAGCTCACTTTGTCCCTGTCAGGTCAGATAGAAATGCATCTAGGCTTGCACAATTATTTATTAAGGAAGTGGTGAGGCTACATGGTATACCCAAGACTATTGTAAGTGATAGAGACACTTTGTTCACCTCAAGATTTTGGGAGAGCTTCCAAGAAGCAATGGGAACACAACTTTGTTTAAGCACTGCCTACCATCCTCAAAGTGATGGGCAAACAGAGATAGTGAATAAAATATTGGAAGATTTACTTAGAGCATGTGTGCTTGATTTTGGGGGTAATTGGGAGGATCATATCCACCTGGCAGAATTCACTTACAACAATAGCTATCAATCAACAATAGGAATGGCTCCTTTTGAAGCCTTGTATGGGAGACCCTGCATGTCTCCTGCATGTTGGTTGGAAGCAGGAGAGGGTGTAATATTGGGGCCAGATCATGTTAAGGAAACTTCCAACATGATTGAATTAGTTAGGCATAGAATGAAGGCAGCACAATCAAGACAAAAGTCTTATGCAAATAGAAAGAGAAAGCCAATGGAGTTTGAAGTAGGAGAGCATGTTTTTCTGAAGGTATCACCAATGAAGAAGGTGTTCAGGTTTGGGAAATCTGGTAAGCTATCACCAAGATTTGTAGGACCATATGAAATTATGCAAAGAATTGGTGCTATGGCCTACAGACTTAAGTTACCTGAGGATTTGAGTGGTGTGCATCCAGTGTTTCATGTTTCTCAATTGAGAAAATGGGTGCATGATGAAGGGGCAATTCTGGAGTCACCTACTCAAATTCAAGTCCAAAAGAATTTGGTTTATACAAATGAACCAGTAGGGATAGTTGCCAAGGAAGAGAAAAAGTTAAGGAACAAGGTGATCAAACTAGTAAAAATTCAATGGAGCTTGGACACTAACGATTGTACATGGGAGGTTGAAGATAAAATGAGGGCTAAATACCCCAATTTGTTTACTAATGGAGAGGTATGTTTAAGCAGCTTATGATGATTTTTCTAAATATTCTTATATATTGTTTGCTTTCATAAAATGTGAGTATGGGGTTATGGAGTTAAAACAGGCTATAGATTAGTGCTTTTAATTGGAGAAATTAGGTGAAATTATGGGGACATAATTCCTTTAAGGGGGAGGATATGTAATGACCCTAAAATAAAATAAAAATAAAATGAAAAATATACATTTATATTAAGAAATTCTGAAATTATAAAATAAATAAATAAATATATATATATAATGCATTAAAACAGAAAAGAAAAAAATTGGCAATAAATAAAATTGCATGGGAGCTTATGTTTGATAAAATGCAAGGAATTAAGGTGATTAAAAGAAAAATTGGAACTCAAAATAAATATAGCTCTATGTCCAAAGAATTATATAAATACATATATTTAATATATATGGAGTGTTTTCTGTTTTATTTAAAGATAGAATAAAATGAAGTTTAATAAAAAGGTTTACATGTCTTATAATTGTGCTAGAAATAATTAGCATAATATATGTGATTTTTATTTAGATATAGGAGGAGTTACTGTTTTGACAAATAGGCAGAGATATATATATATATACATACAGGATCAAATAAAAATTTCCATATCTTATATTTATTTCAAGCAAATAATATGGGTGAATGATTTTACATTACATGATTGGGTATGATAATATGCATGATTAAATGGAGATAATAGCTAGAGAGAAAACACAAGAAGTTTACAAATTCTTCAAACTTAGAAAAAAAATGAATAAAGGATCACATGCATATGGCATGAATAATATGGAGACATGAAAATAGCATGCAGTGTTTAAAATGTTTGATTCCCGAAATAACCAATTAAAGTAACCTAATGTGTGCATTTCCAATTTAGGACCACACAGGAATGTGATATGTACATGAACATCTAGGGGTATCAAGGGAATTACCCATTTTCTTAAAACCTAGAATGATTCTATAAATAACTGCACATAACCATATCCATCATTCTCTCGGGATCAAAACAAAAATAAAGTAAACTAGGAGAAACATTAGCTTGAGACTTTGGAGGATTTGTTGTTCAAGGGATTAAGACAGTAAAAGAAAAACACTAGGTGAGCATTAATCCTTTTTTATGCTATGGCACTAAGTCCTCTGGTAGGCAGCCTATAATGTTATGATTCGTTTAAAAGAAAAAATTCCTTGAAATGATTTATTATGGGTGAGATGGATGTTTGGTTGTGTATTCTTGTTTGGTTGTGCTTTATTGTTTGGAGTTTTTAAATCTATATGTGGGTTTTTCAAAGACAAAATGGTTTGGGCACTTTTGTTCTGCTTTATTATTATGAAGTATGGATCTACATTATTTAGGGAATAGGCAGCAAGACAGTGATCTAGCTTATGTCTATTTCTTAGATAATGAAACATGAAGCTCAATATTCATATCACAAGTCAGAAGAGAATTTCTGGGTTTTTTTTGAGGGACTTCCTTAATAAAACCCTTATCCATTTATTCACAATAATATAGCAGGATCATGATGCTCAAATTATTTTTAGGAAGACCAAAGGAATGTTGTATTTCCTGTAATAAGGCTAATAAATAAAAATCATGGGGTTGAACCAAAAAGTATACAAGCAGTTATATCTTTCTGAAATATGAATGAATGAAAGAGAAACTAAATTGGTCACTTGGGAGTTAGTCAATGATCTGCTTGCTTCAGGTGGGAGCAAGTATATGCATGGTGCAACTGCACCCTGAGGCCTTTGTGTGTTGGAATAATTTAAATAACCCGGGAGTTTCCTTCACAATGCATACATAGTGTTCATTTGACAAGGAGATGTAGACCATAAAATAAATAAGGAATGGGATTTATAAATTTGGGTTATGAATATCTAGACAGGGAGTTAAATTAATCAGGATTAATGTGATGTTCTGATTAATTGCTGGGTGAGATTGGGAGAATAAAATCTGAGTTTATTTATCTAGAAATGGAAGTATGAATATGTGTATAAAATTTTGATTAATGTTCATACCAGTATAAACTGACCCTTTTGGTTGCCCTTGCAATCATCTGGGTGTCTCAAAAATTCTTTGGGGCAGCTAAATGAATTGCTTGCAGGAAATTGAAGTTGGCTTGATGAGTGAAGAAGGCATTAGCTGGTAGTATAAATAAAAGAGACTTGTTTTAAATTTGCAGATGCTTGTAATGATGTTAATAGTCAGATCACATGTGGTAGTTGGAGTTAATTGTAGGGAGTTTTTTTGAGTATTTGGATTAAAACTTGTACTTAAGTAAAACTTGTTTCAAATGATTTTTGATGGAGTTTGATTACCTATTGATTTTATGATTATCTGATTTGGAGAAAACAATGGGATGGACATAACACATAAATATAAAATGTGTATGTGATGATCTCTGGTTTTATTGCCTGAGCTTATTATATAATTTTTGAAAAAAAAATGATGGAGTTGACAAGATTTGGATAAGAAATATTCAAGTGGAATAAATGTATGCATGGCAGACAATTGATACTGATTTGTGCATATATTCTGATGAGTCTATAACATTGCATTAATGTACCTGATTTTAAGATAAAAAAAAGATTATAAAAGAAACATACCTGGAAGCATTTTGTGTTTTTGGTTGTTAGCATAAATGGATGAATTCTCAGGAATATACATAAGGAAGAAATATGCTGGTGTTAGGAGAAGCTTTTGAAGAAGTTTATTTGAGAAACATGGGTCTGAAAGTGGTAAATAAGGGACTATGGCCGGCCTAGATGGCTATGGGTCAAACTCTTGGAGCCTGGAACCACTTCATTTCAATTAATGAAGTGTAAGTGCTTCCGGGACAAAACAAAGAAAACACCAAGCAGCCCTTAAATAACACCAAGCATTTCCAGTAAAACACCAAGCATTTAAGTCTGCACCATGTTAAACTTAAAAATGCAATCTAACTTCAATTGTTTAATTTGAAATGGTGATTAGGAAATCAACTCTTAATGTTCATAACTGCAAGTAGGATCTTAAAATGATTTCATACATGAGCTTAATAACTGTCACAAGAACAATTAAATGCTAATAGGTTTATTTAGGCAGGAAGTCTAGAAAACCAAGAAAAGAAGTAGAAAGATGCACTGTGCATGTCCATATCACACATGTAAGTATTCTAGGTGTTAAAGATCTACTTCATATAGTAGAATAAAACTTAGAAAAGAAATAAATGGCTATGTCAATAACTTGTATGGTATTTTGATTTCTGTTTGATTTAAATTCCCTCTGATAAAAAAAAAGAAACAATTGTATATCATCAAATATATGATTGTCTTAATTTGTTTGTACACTGATATGATTATATTGGTAAGTCCAGGGTCTTGGGAAAAATATTTGGAAATTATATAAATATTCAAATATAAAAGAAATGGGGTTTAGTGGTGAATTCCTCTTGGATGTTTAGGAAAAAAAAATCTATGTGTTTTAGAGTGAGGGTCACCACAGTAACGGTTTTCCCGAGAATCAATTGTGAATGATTTTAAAAGGAAAATTAAGCGTTTTGAAAGACAATTTGGAATATTTATAAGCAATTCCAAAATAAAGTTGAAAATCTGAGTATGCGGAAACGACTAGTACATTTGTCCCGCCTGTAAGATCTGGGAAGATAAAACAAGGTGTTTAACTAAGGTTAGGGATGGAGCAACCAGTGCCCTGAACTTACCTGGCCTATGTTTTATTTTCTTAGGCGAGGGGTGGAACAGATCGAAAGGAAAGGCCGAATGCTCTTAAATTAAAAGATTGTATTAAGTTTTCAAAATAAAAGAAGATCGGTATTATCCAAAATTTAAGCAATCTTCAAAATGAATGATTTCTATGATCCTTTTTACTCAAAAATGTTTACAAAGATTTATTTTAGGGTTTATCGTAAATGATGTCTTAAATAACATTGTTTTTGACCCACCTAAAAGTTAAAGGATTTGATTGAAAGTTAAGTAAATTTGAGATATTTTCCAAAGAAAAAGAATGAATTACTTAGAATTATCCAAAGTTAAAAGAAAGAGATTTCGAAATCATCCGAGAAGAATTAAAGTGAAAAGAGACTTAATAAATCCTGTATACTCATATTCAATTTTTATCGATAATTGGATTTCGAAGGAACCGGGGTCGGATTTGGGTGATTCCTATCCGAAAACCACTTCGAACCAATGTATACGTTCGAATGTGAAGACATATTGAAGATGATGATTATTGAAGACCGTGGATCTTCATAGCGTGGAAACTGCTTGTTGAACATGCTCTGGTTGGCCCCTATTATAGAGTTATATATATAGCAGCGGTCTCCTCGTGGTGGAGATTTTTCGGACTGCAAGGACTACTTGCTACTAGTGGTAGTAGGAGAGTGCCTTCGGTTTCGTTTAGTCCCAAAACGAACTTGTATGGATGTGTGTCTGACCTTGCATTCTAAATCACAATGAGTGGTGTCTATAAATGTATATCTGTTTGGTGGCGGAGAAGACACCTTCTCTTAGCTTAACACCCTTCTCTGAGACATACGAGCTCAGAGGTTATACGTTTATAGAAATTAGTCATGTGAATGTGGAATGGCAATGTGGCATTCAAAGTGAAAGAAGATGTGTTATAAGGTAATCGTTGCCTCAAGCCTCATCAACCCGCAAATGACCGAAACAGGATTAGATGCAGCAAGGCTAAGTGGGTCTTTCCCAATTAGGGTATGATCATCCCCTTCTAGATATATTTCTTTGTGCTATAACGTTCGTGATGTAAATTAATGTGGTGTATGGAAAACGAGCGCTCGGTTAAAGGTCGGTAACGACAGGGGGATGACATATTCGGTACTATCTAGTTATAGAGGTAGGCCGGTTTTGTGTTGGTAGGGGAGCTGTGTGATGGTTCCTCGGGACATCCATCTAGAGGTGTACCCATTTCGGAAGGTAGATCCTTCACTTGGTCATTTATATGGAAATCCATTCTCCAATTAGAACCTACGTTTTGTTTGTAGAGCCTAGTTTGCTGGAATTTAATAATGGTAACAATTTCATCTAAGATTAATAAGTTTATTTGCAAATGTTTTCAAAGAGATGTCATTAAATATAATATCAAATGTTTTGATATATAAAAGTGTTTTAGTTATCATAAGGTAAAATCCCGTCCGTGTTTATATGTAGGCGTGGTCTTATGAGATACTCTTTACTTTCAAAGGATTTTATTAAAAGGCTGATATATGACACAGTCATCTATTATTGAGTTTTTCTCACGTTGGTTTATCAAGCATGATCCGGGTATTTTCAATACTCGGGTCAGATCCGAGTAGTTTCAAGTTTAGTCGAAGACGGTTGGAGTTTCCAGAGGAGAGCTGGAGATATTCATCTACGTATGGACATATTCTATTATCCGTTGTGCTTAGTTAGTTTTAGTTTGATGTTTGTCAGCATTTGTAAGGACAGATGTTTATAACTGTCCAAGCTGAATTTAGGTTAGACTCTGATATATGTATTTAAAAGTTTTTCGCTATAAAGACATTTGTTCAATATTATATGTTATTCCATTCGTGTGAGTATCTGTTCTGTCTATTTTTCTTTATTACCCTTCATGTTCCGTATTTTCGTGCAATTTGAGTTGGACATGTGTGGTTTATTGTCGATTCGAAGGGTACGAAAAAACGGGCCGTGACAACTGTGATGGGCGGTACCCTAGTAGCCCAGTCAATGATGAAAATCTAATCCCCAATACGTGTTTTTACAGACTTAGTTGTGCCCCACTATTTTAGAATATGAGATGCAAGCATTTCAGCTATATTCATAATTTACTTTAAACCCTAGACATTATGATAATTTTCTATAAAATGGTTTGTTTATCGTAAGGTAAAAACCTGTCCATGTTTTTGTGCAGCCTGTCTTACGAGATACCTTTATTTTAAAAGGTTTTATAACATTAATATTCATACGATGTGTGTTTCTCAGCTAGTTTTACCAAACTGATCCAGGCATTGTTTTTCTTATAACGCTCGGGTCAGCCCGAGCATATTTTCCAGATTTAACCGGACAATTAGAGCTTTAGGAGACAAGCTGGATGCGTCCAAGACGTACTTTCGTATTATCTTTTATCTTTCGTTGTTTGTTTCATGTTGTATTTATTAGTAGTTATAAGAACAAATTGTTATAATTATCCAGAGCTGATGATACATTAGTTTTGCTCTGAATTTATGTATGTATATTAAAGTTTGGTTTTCATTTGTAAAGACCATTGTTATATTATATATTAGTCATCATGATTATGAGATTTTGTTCTGTCTTTTATTTCCTTCATCCCAATAATCTATCTTTCCAGCACTTAGATGTTCAGCACGTGAATACCGTTGATGTATTAGTGTCAACTTCTAGGGATCAAAAAGAAGGGTTGTTACAGTTGGTATCAGAACTGAATGTTAAGCAAGAACCTTGGCTCTGGGGGGTAAACTCATTAGAGATAGGGTTACTAACACCCTAGAATGAGTCTGAATGCGTGTATGTGTGTGTAAGAGTGCATGTTTCCTGGAGATTTGACCAGGCAACTAAGTGCTCGGCATTGGATAGTACTCGGTTTCCAGGACTACTCGGCATTCAGTAGAACTCGGCTTCCATGAGTACTTGGCATTCGGAAGCACTCGGCATCCAAGGGCACTCGGCATACAGGAACATTCGGCATCCAGGTGTACTCGGCATTGGGGAGTACTCGGCATCCAGGAGTACTCGGCATTGGGGTGTACTCGGCATCTAGGAGTACTCGGCGTTCAGGAACGCTCGGCATCTTGGAGTACTCGACATCTAGGAGTACTCGGCATTCAGGAACGCTCGGCCTCTTGGGGAACTCGGCATGACTGTATTACTCGGCTAAAGGCAACGTCCGGCCATAACTATCGTTCGGCTAAAGCATCGTTCGTCCAGAGACAACGATCAGCTAAAGGCTAACGTTCGACCAGGGACATCGTTCAGCCAGAAGCATTGTTTGGTTAAAGCTATCGTTCGGCCAGAGGCATGTTCGGCTTTGACTGACATTCATTCCACTCTTCCCACGCGGCAGGCATATCGTTCGGCACTGAGAGGGTGGTTCGGCATCATTGTGTTCGGCCTGTATCGTTCGGCATATGGCGACCACCGTATATGGGCCAGAGTGTTTGGCTGCCGAGCCCACCTGGGAAGTCCAACCCATCTTTGTCTATAAATAGAGGGGCAGGGGCACAGTGAAGAGGACCTTTTTTTTGGGGAGAACACTAGGGGAGACTCTGCCATTTTTCAGATCCATCTTCTTTACTTAGCAACTTCATTCAAACATTTGATCTACGAATTGTATTTGTAATCAATCATTAAGAAGATCAATAAAGTTTAACCTCAAAGTGGACGTAGGCAATTACGCTGAACCACTATAAATTTGGTGTTCTTACTTTCTGCATTTAACTTAGCATTGTCTTCTCTGTTTAATTTACCTTCATCACTTATTTCTCTACATAATCTTTCTCTACGAGGTTAGTGACCAATTTTGGTGCTAACACTTTGGTGCTTTCATTGAGAATTGAATTCTCAGACCTTAAGGATCTGCTTTGAAGCTACTGGATTGAACAAATCCCCCAAAGAAGATCCAACTCATTGATAGGACATCCGTTGATTCTACTCAGAGTTCCATCCAATAACTCTACAATGGCGAGAACACGTACCAGGTCAGCTTCTCATAATGTGGATGCCCATGAAACTGCTAGCGTACAACAAGCAGGACCTAGCAATCAACCAGCGATTCCGGGGGTAGGAATTGCCACCCAGGACCAAACTCCAGTTGTCACCAGAATAGAGTTCAACGACTTGATGAGAGAACTCAGGGAAAGCAGGAGACAACTAGGAGAGCAGATGCAAGCTAACGCCAACCTGATGGCACAACTCACTCAACAGCAGCAACAGAATGCTGGGGGCAATCCCGCTCCATATTCCTTATCCGACAGCTCAACTTCCTCTGATGAACCTCCCAGGCGCAGACGCCGTAAGACTGAAGCTGCGCGGACGGGTGCTGCTGTTCAAACAGCTGGAAACCGTGACCAAGTCAAAGCTGGGAACTTAGGAACTGGAGTACAGATGGAGGCTGGAGGCCCAGACCATCAAAACGCTAATGATGTCGAACCTCAAGACGCACGATTGGCAGATCGCCAGGAGAGGAGGCATCAACATGGACAGTCACGTAGAACGGACTCTAACCTTCCACCTTCCATATAAACACCAGACCTGACAGCCATGGTCAGGCAATTGATGAAAGAAAATCAGGGCTTGTCGAATGACGATTGGGGAGTATCAAGGAGTCACACTCCGTTCACAGATGTTGTGTTACATGCGGCGTACCCCAGAAAGTTTAGTATGCCAACTATCCCTTCGTATGAGGGAAAGACTGACCCCAGACAGCATGTCATGAGGTACAAATGGATGATGGATTCAGCTAGAGCAAATGATGCCACCAAGTGTAGATGCTTTCCAATTACTCTATCTGGGATCGCTACTATGTGGTTTACCCGACTTCCTCCGCGGTCTGTATCCAATTTCGAGGAGTTGGCAAAGAAGTTTATTGAGCAGTTCAGGATACACACTACTCGTCCAAAGGACGTAATGTCTTTGTCAAGTGTAATCCCAAGTCCTGGGGAGTCATTGAAGGAATATTTACAAAGGTTGCATGTTGCGGCAACTGAAGTTAGTAATCCCAACGATCATGCAATCCTAATGGCTGTGATGAGAGGTGTGGATCCGGATTCTGAGTTTGGAGACTGGTTGGCAGGAAAACCTCCGACTACGCTGGAGCGTTTCTACTCAAAGGCACACCAGTTCATAAGGAGAGAGGAAGCTAGGTGGGTAAGACGAGATAAGGCACCAGGACCTGACCAAGAGTCCATGAAAAGCAACGTTGCTGTAAAACAGTCCGGGGACAACTCGGGAAAGGTCCAAGTCAATGTCCAGAATAAGTCTGGGCAGCCTAAGGAGTCCGGAGGAAGAAATCAAGGGAAGAAGAGAGAAGCGGGGAAGTGGAAATCGAGAATTCCAAGCTACAACGAGTATACCCCGCTGAATGCGTCTCTTGAGAACATTTACCTATCAACCTGCAATGCCTTTCAGTACAGAAAACCACGTCCAAAAGAATCAACCGAGGAACAAAAGCGGACCGGGAAATATTGCCGCTTCCACGAGACTTATGGGCACAATACGGAAGAGTGCAGACACCTGCACGACGCTATCGAGAAGTTGATTAGGCAAAAGAAGTTGCAAGAATTTGTGAAGGATCCACAGGAAGGAGGACAGGGAACATCCAACCTAGGTCGCGCACCGGCTCCGCGTCATCCCGAGGAGCCTGCCCGAACTGTGGGTAGACTAGTCATAAATACAATCATCGGCGGACCTCACCCCGTGGATAAGAATTGGCAAGAGATGGAGCGGTACGCAAGTTCCCTAAAGCACGCAGATTTTGAGTGATGTTCGAACGTGGAGGATGGGACCCCTGCTAAGCAGCAGCGTGTAATGACAGACGATATAGTGTTCAGAAACAGAGATGCTGACCAAGTAGAGGCTCCAACCATCGACCCGATGGTCATATCTGCGACGATCGGACCGGCTTATGTCAAAAGAATTCTGATTGATTGTGGAAGTTCTGTCAACATCATCTTCAAGAAGGCTTATGACCAAATGAAGATGGAAACCAAGGACTTGAAACCATCCAAAGCTCGTATACACGGCTTTAATGGCGCAGCGACCGATGCAGTGGGATATGTTGAGTTACCAGTTGAACTGGGACAAGGCGAGCGTCGGAGGGTTTGAATCCTACCCTTCGTAGTTTTGGATGTGGATTCTCCGTATAATGTTTTCTTGGGCCGACCGGCCTTGGCTGAGTTTAGGGCAGCATTAGCCCCGTGGTGCTTAACTTTGAAGTTCCCAACTGACAAAGGGGTAGGTATTGTTCATGGCGACCAAGCAGCTGGTCGTTCCTATTATGTGGCTGAGCTTCGGGAGGCCCATCGGAGGGAGAAAGGAAAGGTTGCGGACAATCCCGTCCGCATCCTTAACACGGATAATTGACAAGTAGTGCCCGAGCCCTGGCTCGGGCATAATTCTCGGATCTTCAAAGACATAGATCCGAGAGACGACGATGAGAAACCCAGGAAAGAAAAGGCAGTGCCGGCTGAATTAACGGTTGACATTTCAGTCAGCCGAAACGACCCATCGCGAATACTGAAGATCGGATCACAACTTGGCCCCGCAATGACTGAAGACCTTAGTGACTTCCTCCGGGCGAATCTTGATGTTTTCGCCTGGACGCATTATGATATGTGTAGGATTTCTCCCGCCATCACGAGTCATATATTGAACATAGACCCGAAATACGTCCTGGTTAAGCAAAAGAGGAGAGGAATGGACCCGGAGAGGTCCGCTGCTCTCAGAGAGGAGGTGGACAAACTCAAAGCCAATGGGTTCGTCCGCGACGCCCTCTATCCTGAATGGGTATCCAACCCCGTGCTGGTAAAAAAGGCGAATGGGAAATGGAGAACTTGCATGGATTATTCCGACTTGAACAAAACATGCCCTAAGGACAGTTTCCCGTTACCTAGGATCGATCAGTTGGTCGACTCCACCGCAGGACATGAGCTATTATCATTCATGGATGCATACTCGGGATACAACCAAATCCCGATGCATATTCCGGACCAAGAACACACCAGCTTCGTTACAGATGTCGGGCTATATTGCTATGTAGTAATGCCCTTCGGACTGAAGAACGCAGGAGCGACTTATCAGCGTTTGGTGAATCGAATGTTCAAGAACCAGCTTGGTAGGACGATGGAAGTCTATGTGGATGACATGCTCGTGAAGTCACGACAGTCAAACGACCACATTCGAGACTTGGCTGAAATGTTCGACACACTCAGGTATTACGGGATGAAGATCAACCCTCTGAAGTGTTCCTTCGGCGTTGCGTCGAGGAAGTTTTTGGGATTCATCGTCAACGCAAGGGGAATTGAAGCTAACCCAGAAAAGATCCAAGCTATTCGAGATGTGCATGTGCCCAAGACTATAAAGCAGGTACAGAGCCTGAATGGAAAAGTAGTTGCGCTAAGTCGATTCATATCCAGGGCAACCGACAAGTGCATCCCTTTCTTTGATATAATAAAGAAAGAAAAGAGGAATTTCGAATGGACGTCTAGTTGCGAGGAAGCATTCCGAGATCTGGTGAGGCATCTGGAGAGCCCACCGGTGCGGTCAAAACCAGTAGTCCACGAGATGTTGTACGTATACTTGGCTGTATCCCCGCATGCAATAAGTGCGGCTTTAGTTCGCGAGGAGGATCAGATCCAGAAGTCGGTGTATTATGTTAGCAAGCGCTTAACGGGGGCAGAAAGAAATTACCCTAAGATCGAGAAATTGGCCTATTGCTTGGTGATTTGATCACGTAAGCTACGCCTATATTTTCAAGCACACTCAATCAGTGTTTATACCGATCAACCCTTGCGGCAGGTACTCCAACGACCAGAAACTTCTGGAAGATTGCTAAAATGGAACATCGAGTTGAGCCAGTTCGATATTGCCTACTTGCCACGGAGAGCCATACAAGGGCAAGCATTAGTAGATTTCATCGCTGAGTTTACCATACCCATAGAACCAGATAATCATGACGTCATTCCCCCCGTTCGATGGAAATTATACACTGATGGGGCATCAAACGACCATTGCTCTGGCGCGGGTGTAGTTCTTATAACTCTGGAGAATCAATCGATCTGTTATGCTTTGAAGCTTGATTTCCCAGCTACAAATAACGAAGCAGAATATGAAGCACTAATTGCTGGCTTGAAACTCATCGGAGAACTCGGGATCAAATCAGTTGAAATCTTTTGTGACTCATAGTTGGTGGTTTACCAAGTGCGGGGAGATTATCAAGCAAAGGGACAAAAGCTTGCTCCGTACCTTGTTCAGGTCCAAGAACTACTGTCAAATCTTGAGCATTATGACATTTCACATGTTCCGCGCGAACAGAATAAAGAAGCCGACTTGTTGGCTAAGTTTGCGAGCACAGGCGATGCGCAGCAAATGGGATTGTATCCCGTTAAGGCCTTGCACGCCCCGAGCATAGATGAGATGAAAGTTGATTGTGTATTGGAAACGGAAATCGAGAAGGAATCGTGGATAACCCCATTCAAACTGTACCTGACGACCGGGACTTTACCAGAAGAAAGGAGCGAAAGACGGCAGGTCCTTCGAAAGGCCGCGCGATACGTGATGCAGGATGGATTAATGTATCGAAAAGGGTTCTCAGTCCCATTATTACGGTGCATCGCTCATGACGAGACAAAGCGGGTCTTAAGAGAGGTTCACGAAGGGGAATGCGGCGACCATACTGGGGGGCAAACGTTAGCAAAAAAGATCCTCCGCTATGGATATTATTGGCCAACCGTAAATCGGGACGCTGCAGACTACGCAAGGAAATGTGACAAGTGTCAAAGATATGCGAAAATCCCGAGGACTCCATCAACCGAACTCACACAAATGGTTAGTCCCTGGCCATTTGCGATCTGGGGAATCGATATAATCGGCTCTTTGCCTATATCCAAAGGAGGTGCGAAATACGCGATAGTTACAGTCGACTATTTCACAAAATGGGCTGAGGCAGAACCTTTAGCCACGATCACCTCTAAGAAGGTCATTAATTTCGTTGTACGAAACATTATATGCCGCTTTGGCCTCCCTCGCACCATCATTACGGACAACGGGACGCAGTTTGAAAGCAGAGAGTTCAAAGAGTTCTGTATAAAGTATGGCATTGAGAAGAAGTTCGCTGCCGTTGCACACCCAAAAGCTAACGGACAAGTCGAGGCCGTTAACAAAATAATCAAGTCCATACTGAAGAAGCGTTTGGAGAAGGTTGGAGGCAAGTGGGTAGATGAACTCCCGACAGCACTATGGGCTTATAGAACTACCCACAAGTCCGCGACCGGCCACACTCCGTTCACCTTGGCATTCGGCTCGGAAGCCGTTATACCCGTGGAACTTGAAGTTCCATCACACCGAGTGACATATTATGATCCCAAGACGAACCAGGACCTCTTTTTGGAATCGCTGGACTGCATCGATGAAAAGCGTGAAGAGGCCGAATTAAGGGCGGCAGCGCATAGACACCGAGTCAAGCGTTACTACGACGGCAGAGTCCGCCCAAGGACTTTTGGTGTGGGTGATCTCATTCTGAAATGAGTTTTCCCGGTACCATCATGTATGAATCCCAGCTGGGAAGGTCCGTACGTCATTGAACGGAAGCTTGGAGAGGGAACATTCAAGCTAGCGACCGTTGATGGCACGACACTCCCCCGAGCGTGGAACAGTGAACATTTGCGGCATTATTACATTTAGCATGTTTTCTTTCTTGTTTTAGGCACTGTTATTTCCTATATGTTTTCATTCAGTCGTAACTTAGTTTCTTTTTAACTATGTAATCAAGCAGTTTAGTTGTTTTTCATTAATAAAGGCTTGAAGCCGTATTTTCCACGAACTACTAATGTTTCTATATCTCGTAATCGGGTGACGAATTACTAGAACTACATTATCATGTACGATGTACGAACTCGTATAAACGGTTTCAACCTCCGAGTCCCCAGAGCGCGGACCGGAGTACTCTAAGTCCCCAGAGCGCGGACTAGAGTATGAACAATTTCAAATCTCTGAATCCCCAGAGCGCGGATCGGAGTACTCTAAGTCCCCAGAGCGTGGACTAGAGTATAAACGTTTACAAATCTCTGAATCCCCAAAGCGCGGATCGGAGTACTCTAAGTCCCCAGAGCGCGGACTAAAGTATAAACGATTTCAAATCTCTGAATCCCCAGAGCGCGGATCGGAGTACTCTAAGTCCCTAGAGCGCGGACTAGAGTATAAACGATTTCAAATCTCTGAATCCCCAGAGCGCGGATCGGAGTACTCTAAGTCCCCAGAGCACGGACTAGAGTATAAACGATCTCAAATCTCCGAATCCCCAGAGCGCGGATCGGAGTACTCTAAGTCCCCAGAGCGCGGACTAGGGTATAAGCAATTCCAAATCTCCAATTCCCCAGAGCGCAGATCGGAGTACTCTAATTCCCCAGAGCGCGGGTTAGGATATAAACGACTTCAACCTCAGAGTCCCCAGAGCGTGGACCGGAGTACTCTAAGTCCCCGGAGCGAGGACTAGAGTATAAACGTTGCGAACCTCCGAATCCCTTGAACGCGGATCAACTTACTCTAAATCCCTGGAGCACGGATTTTGGAGAAAGTCCAAGTACTCAAGAAATGTGGGACAAGAAGTATGCCACATCTGGAAATGTTCGAACAACACGAGAATGGACTGAGAAATAATGCAACTCATAAGAACTTGAGTTATGACCACAGTTAGTCAGCAAACCGAAGAAAAGCAAGAGGATCATCCAAGCAAAAAAGAAACTAAACTTCATTCAACAGTTCAAAATGGGGTTACACAGTTACTCCTCCAAAACTTGGAGTCAAAAACCTATCTATACAAACTATAGAGACAAAAGATAAAAGTAATTACAAGACTTAAGCTAGGAACTCGTTGAACGAGTGTAGCAATTATTTCTTCGGTTTCTTCTTCTTGTCTTCTTTTGTTTTTTCCGACGACTCCTCTCCCTCACGCTTTTTCTTGGATTTCTTGTTCACTAAAGAAGTGGAGTCAGGAGTAGGAGACGGAACATCCAGTGGTTTGGACCTGCCCAGGAGAATGATTTTCAGAGGTCTGTTCCACGGGTCGGTAAGTTCCAGTATTTCAGGCTCAACTTTGACCTCGACCTTTTTCTTCTCCTCTTCGGTGAGGCGTTCCTTCATGCTCATCTTTGAGGTATGCTCAGAGGCGCCAGTGATTTCGATTTCATCACTCCCTTCGGCATGAGATGAAGTGTCATGCTTATCATCAGCTAACGCCCCGATCACTTGAGCGTCAGGGCCAGGAGTTACTCCCGCATGAGCAACATCGCTTGTTTTCTCCGCCTCCTCCTTGGCGTCATCGCTCCTCGGAGTTGGTTCGGGATCAGAGCAGCCTGCATGAAAACATAGAGAATGAGCGTTAGAACGAATAACCATTGCTGGAAAATGACAAGATCTTTCAACTTCTAGAAAAGAAGAGTTTCCTACCAGGTTCTGGTTGGCTATCGGTTGCGCATGGGGTTTCACCCTCCAGAATAGGAGATAGCACATGAACGCCAAGCCCGGGATCTTCAGGATAATAGCCGGCGTGCTGCTCGAATGGGTCAAGTGTCGGCCGACCGGCCGGTTGAGCAGCGGGAGGAGCAGCAATATGAGGAGCCATAGTCTCAGCCCCAAACGGGCCAGCTTCATCACTTTTCTCTTTTGGAAGGGGCGAGCCTTTGCTGTAAAGCGCCAAAGCTGCGGATAAATCCGCTGGCTCATTCCCCCTAAGAAACTCCTTCACCAAGGCATCCTCGTCGACCTCTTCAGAGCCCGACTCAATTTTCCTAATCTTCACTAAGGTTTCCCAGGCCTCAGCTAGGGATTCGAGATAGCCCTCGCCCAAGAATGTTAAGTCACGATGCATAAGGACGCGAGCTCCATACTCAGCAATCAACGGGTCAAACATGCATTTGACCTCTTCCCTGCCGGCTTCTGCGGCCGCCTCAAGGCGAGAGTTCATCTCCTCCGCAGCTTTTCTTTTGCTCTCCTCACGGGCTTCGTCCTTCATTTTTTCAACCCCAGCAAGTTCTCCATCGAGCTTCGTTTTTAGGAGCCGAGTAGCAACGATTTCATCACAATATCGTTGTGATTCTTCTTGAGCAGCTACTTTATCCTCTTTCTCCTTGGAGAGTAATTCTTTCAGCTCTCTGACTTGTATGACAAGCGCGTCCCTTTCTTTTTGGACAGAATCTTTTTCTAGGGCAAGGGCACCGCTACGCTGGACTGCTTCATCAAGTTCCTTATTGTGAGCCATCTCTAAACGAGTAACTGCCTCAGTAGTATCTTTTGCGCTTTGCTTGGTGGCTTCTAGCTTCGACTTATACGAAGCAAGCTCTTCATCTTGATGCTTGATGATGTTCTTGTCACAGCCGGCCTCCAATTTCAGACGATCAATCTCATATTGACGCTCAACGGACACCTCCGAGATCTTTTCAACCAAGTGTACAAACACGTCATGTTGAACATAGACGTCGTTATTACAGGCAATGGCACTCTGCTTCACGTGCCCAGGGATATGATGAATAGCCGGGAGGAACTTCAGACCATCGAAGCAAATTTTTGGAAATTTGGCCTTAAGATCGACCATCTTTTCCGCTACAGTTGGGTCAACCGCGGGAGTAGGGGGAGGAGGCTTTGGAAGTTCTGCTCTTTTTCATTGCTCCCGAATTTGCCTTGTACTCGACGAACTGGAGTGTTGTTCTCGAGGAGCATCGGGTTGGTACCCCTTCTGTGAAGACTTCTCCCTATCCGGCTCAGTTGGAGGAAGAGGATCACGGGACTGTGAAGATTGGGAATATGCCTTCTTACGATAAGACGAATCGCGAGGACGGTTGTCTCTATCTTCATAATCATCTCTGTCCCTGCGTCTGCCTGAACCTAAATCCCGTCCGGGATGATGAAATATCGAAGAACCATGAAGGCGATCGAGTCCGTGAGAGCGCCCCATGTCACCTATAAAGAATAGAGGTAACAACGAGTTAAGAAAAATCCGGGAAATAAGAAAAAACTTGAAGTGTATGATGGAATGCGAATGTGTGTGTGTGTGTCCTAGTGTTCCCCCCGACGGACCAGTTCTTTTGTCTTTACTAATCGGAGTATTATCTCCCTGGACTGGGAGTTGAACTCCCGCATTGCCTCTAGTGGGCGAAGAATACTTGAGGGCTTCAGGATCGTCAAACCCGTAATTAAGTATATCGTCGGGGATGGAGAGATTCGACAAACCCCTTAGAGAACTTTCCAGGTGCTGTGAGGAAGCCACTTTCTCTGGCGGGATAGGCGTAACTTTTGAAGTTCCGCCAACTTTCTCCTTCCGAATCTTGTATTTTAACCTCTTCTTTCCCTTCGAAGGGGAGGATGACGTTTCAATGTCATGAACTTCGACCGCCGGATTCCAAGCAAGACCCACACTCTCGCCTTGGGTCTCAGGAGCTTCATCCTCTTTGTGCTCACCTTATCCGCGCGCATCGTGAGTGTGGAGTGATGACGATCCAGCTTGTTTTTTCCCTTTACCGGATGCTGGCTTGGGAATAGAGACGCCCTCCGGGAGGCTAATCCGACGACCAGGGGCTAGCAAGCCGAACCTCGACAATGATTCGTTTGAAATAATGGTTCGAATGTCCCGTTCCTCGGCAGGAAGAGCTCTAATGGCCTCAATGGCCTCAAAATATCCTCGGCCCTCCGGACGCGGGTTAATACCTGAAAAAATGAAATGAGGAGTTAGAAAAAACATGACTCCAATTAATTGCGAATGATGACTCAGCGAAGAGACTTACTGCCTTCAACCCATCTCCTCGCAAAACCAGGAGGGCAATGCACGTAGAACCATTCCTGTTTGTACAGGGCGAATTTACTACATGCCGCTGTCAAGATTTGGCATTTGTGGTACGGCTCGAGCAACATGAAGGAAGGGCTGTCTTTCCGTTTCTTGATCATATAGATATATCTGATGTCGCCAGAGGTTGGAGGTCTAGAGAAGACGGCCATGAAGAGTAGGTAGGTCCCATATAGAAACGCGTGACCGTTCGGATGCAGCTGCGACGGGGCAATGTCTATGTACTGCAACACGTCCCGAAGGAATAAATTAAACGGAGGCACGATGCCCATCCAACACATGAACTTGTTGCAGGTGGTATATCCAACTGGGGGCAGGTGAGGACAGTCGTGTCGCGAAGGGACTAACACATCGGCGAAAGGAATCCCATGGATGGAACATATCCGTCGAAGTGCGACTTCATTGATCTTCAAAGCTTGTGAGTCGATCGGATTGTCTAAAAGAATTGTTGCCTCCAGGGCATCGGGTGTTTAGTTATGGGCAGGGGAAGTCGACGGATTTGAAGTCTCAGCGGCTTCTTGCCTTGATGACGGCCCAGGCCTGTCAGATATAGTGGCGGAGCTAGACTTTCTGGACATCCCCAATAAATAATGAATCTGTTTAAGTGCCTGCGAAAACTATACTTGAAAAACGTTGAACGTTAGAATTAACAACATGAATATTCCCCCCGTGTGGTGTGTGATCTAGTGCAAGCAATCGTGTAAGAGCATTGAAAGTGTGAAGGTCGCAAAGTTGTTGCTATAACACTGAGCATCAAGTCATCGCCTTCGGAGACCGTCATCGCTGACCGTCCCCAGAAGCCTGCCTTTTGGCGATTACAATTCCAGATCTAGAAAACGTATGGTAATCTAAGTTCAGATTTACGTTTACGGAAGCTAAGAAGTTAGTGATCCAGGTCGGCTTCACATATGCTAGAGTGCTTGGGCCTTGTTTCTTGTTTTGCTATACGGGTAGATATAGTTAATAAATGTTCAGCGTTTGCGACTATTCGGCTAAGCCTATTATTCGGCTAAGTCATTGTTCGGCTAAGTCATTGTTCGGCTAAGTCACTGTTCGGCTAAGTCATTGTTCGGCTAAGCCTATTGTTCGGCTAAGTCATTGTTCGGCTAAGCCTGTGCTCGGCTAAGTTTTGGTTCGGCTAAGTCATTGTTCGGCTAAGCCTATTGTTCGGCTAAGTCATTGTTCGGCTAAACCTGTGCTCGGCTAAATTTTGGTTCAGCTAAGTTGTTATTCGGCATGTAAGTCGTGTTCGAACTTGTTTTGTTCGGCATGTTTTAGCCTAAGTATGGTACGGTGTTTGTGACTGGTCGGCTGAGATGACCATCGGCACGCTGTCCTCAACATTGGCCTCATCTCTTCCTCTATCCACACCGAACCACGAGGGCACATCGTTCGGCAAGTCGTACCAGGCCGTACCGCTCGATACCCCCAATCATCTCCTACTTCCTTCATGTTTCTCTTTCCACCAATCTGGTCCGGTATAAAATACTTATGTCGAACCACAGTGTGTTTACCAATGATCTCCTAGAAAACCCATCTCTATTTAATCTTCCTACAACCCTCGTCGCGTGACTCGACACTTTAGTCAAAGCTCGATTTATCCCATCAATTAAGGGAGTTCGAGCGTAAAGGCTGTATTTAGGCGAAAGGATCGGTACCTAGTTGGTAAGATGAAGACTTGGGAAGAATCAGCGAGTTGTATGTTGGCTGGTAACTTCGGCAGGTGCAAGGCAGAGATGTTAGAAGTGTGAAAAGGGAAAGAAGGAAGGAGGTGCCGGCTTTTATAGGGAAGAAGAAGAAGTCGAAAAGGCTACATCCGGTGGAACCGGTCAAAGTCACAGCGTTCGGCATCGGCATACAATAACGTTCGGCAATTGAAGAGCGCTCGGCTTTCGGTGCAACGTTCAGCATTTATAACACGCTCGGCACACGCCTCAACTGCTGATATTCTAAAAAAGGCATCTCCATTCGAAGTTAGCCAAGGATTTGAAACGAAACACGAAGGTTATACAACTCAAAGCGTATCACGTTCAGTCACGTAATACACTTTGGGGGGCAAGTGTTTCCTAGAGATTTGACTAGGCAACTGAGTGCTCAGCATTGGATAGTACTCGGCTTCCAGGACTACTCGGCATTCAGTAGAACTCGGCTTACAGGAGTACTCGGCTTCCATGAGTACTCGGCATTCGGAAGCACTCGGCATCCAGACGCACTCGGCATACAGGAACATTCGGCATCTAGGAGTACTCGGCATTGGGGGGTACTTGGTATCCAGGAGTACTCGGCATTGGGGTGTACTCGGCATCTAGGAGTACTCGGCGTTCAGGAACGCTCGGCATCTTGGAGTACTCGGCATCTAGGAGTACTCGGCATTCAGAACGCTCGGCCTCTTGGGGAACTCGGCATGACTGTACTACTCGGCTAAAGGCAACGTCCGGTCATAACTATCGTTCGGCTAAAGCATCGTTCGTCCAGAGACAACGATCAACTAAAGGCTAACGTTCGGCCAGGGACATCGTTCAGCCAGAAGCATTGTTTGGTTAAAGCTATCGTTCGGCCAGAGGCATGTTCGGCTTCGACTGACATTCATTCCACTCTTCCCACGCGGCAGGCATATCGTTCGGCACTGAGAGGGTGGTTCGGCATCATTGTGTTTGGCCTGTATCGTTCGGCATATGGCGACCACCGTATTATGGGCCAGAGTGTTCAGCTGCCGAGCCCACCTGGGAAGTCCAACCCGTCTTTGTCTATAAATAGAGGGGCAGGGGCACAGTGAAGAGGACCTTTTTTTGGGGAGAACACTGGGGGAGACTCTGCCATTCAGATCCATCTTCTTTACTTAGAAACTTCATTCAAACATTTGATCTACGAATTGTATTTGCAATCAATCATTAAGAAGATCAATAAAGTTTAACCTCAAAGTGGACGTAGGCAATTACGCTGAACCACTATAAATTTGGTGTTCTTACTTTCTGCATTTAACTTAGCATTGTCTTCTCTGTTTAATTTACCTTCATCACTTATTTCTCTACATAATCTTTCTCTACGAGGTTAGTGACCAATTTTGGTGCTAACAGTGCATATTTTTTAGTGATATAAAAATGTTTTATACTGTGTTGTTTGATCGGGGTGAGTGGTTTATGAATTTTGGTCAATGCGTCTGGCCCACGTTATCGATTGGGGTTCCTAAACACTTGAACAAGGCCAACCAACACGGTATTGTTTTAAAATGGTAAATCAAATAATTTTAGTAGTATATTTTATATATAAAAGAATAATTTTCAAAAGTTAATATAGTTATTATTGACGTGTTGGTTCGTTAGGAAATGATAATATTCAACTATTATCATTTAAGGTTAATTAGTCATGTTCGTCCAATTTTGGGGCATTGACTATTGTTTGTTGATTTATAAGTAATTTATCTTTCTTTAACATGGGTGGGGTAGATAGAAATTGGGAAAACATTGAAACGAATAACTTGTGAATTAAGTTTCACAATTTGACTACAAGGCGTTCAATATTAATGTTGGGTTAAAATGTGATTTTAATAAAAGATACTTATTAAAAGAAAGCTAGAATATTTTGGGAATAAATATTTAGGAATAATTTTGTATAAAGAAGTGATTTTATGTAAATTTGGTTTAAAAATAAATGTTTTTTATAAATAAAAGGGTTTGAGGATTTAAATAGCGGAGGCTTGAAGAAGATTTCAAATGTTTTATGGAAAAAGGTAGTAATATTTGTACTTGATTATACTTTTAAGTATAAATGTTTTGGAAAGGAATTTTTTAAGTAAAGAATATTTCCGTTGGATAGTTCGGGGGAAAACGTCTTGATTAGTTTTGTGGTAATCTGAATAATCTTTTAAGTGACGACCGAATGTTTTCTTAGGCGAACATTGTAGTCCACCTAGTAAATTATCCTCTTTATCATTGCACAATCGAATCTAACCCAAAGCAAGTTGGCTATTTATTTATTTTGTTAAAACTATTAGTTGGGAATGTGTAAAGTATTGTTTCAAAAAGGGGATTTTGAAAAGGAAGAAGTGTTTTTATGATAACTAGTTCGAGTGGCCCGAAAATAACTAAAAATGGGAAAGAGATGTGTTCGGATGGTAAATACTTTTCTTAAGTATTACCCTTCTTGGACAGGGAATATACGAGGCTATTTAGGAGTACCCAGTTCCTTGGTATCTTTTTGGGGTTACTCGGAATATATATGTAAACTTTCTATGATTAATTATATAGTATCATTTTGAAAAGATTTTGAAATTAAACCAGGTGTTTAGTTCTCAAGTTAAATTCAAAATGGAAAAGTTGGAACCAGATCGTGCTATATACTCTCAGGATTTAGTAGGGTATTACACAAGTTAAACTTAAGTTTAGTTTTTATGAAATGTTTTCATAAATAATTTTAGCAGAAATTGAATTAGTATTAGTGAGACCCAATAAAATAAGTGTGTAAGTTGAACGTAGATCATTTCTCTTTTTCATTTAGTTTTTGATCCATGATTCGAGTACATGACATTGAGGTGTTTCACACCGTTCCAAATAAGGATCTATCACTTTATTCTTGACGGTGAACACTTGGTGAGGGGTCTTGATATGAAACCAAAAATTTTTACCGTAGTATATGGCTATGTAAGGAGAATAAAGGTTTCTAATTAACAAGCCTGATCAAAGTCCGCACTAGGAAATCGGGTGAGCAATATTAGTTCGGAAGAGAGGTTATGTATTCGAGTGGAGATGGAATCAAATTTTGCATAGGGTTGATCTATGAACATGCAGACCTATGAATAATATTGAGTACTCATATGGTGATATTTCGGGGCCAAATTCTTTTAAAGGGGGGAGAATGTAACAGGCCGGAATTTTATCGCTTTGGTTTAAGAAATTTAACTTATTTTAAATATTCAATTAATGGTTTTTATTAATTACAATACCCTCTCTAAATTAATAACTAATGATGGCGAAATGGTTTTCAAAATGTGTTTAAAAAAATATTTAGTTCAAAGAAAAATAAAAATGTGACAGAAAATCATTTTCCGAATTTTCGACTTTTCGGTGTCTAAAAGTTGTCAGAAAAGAGATGTGACATTTAACCAAAAATTTAAATAAAAATATAATAAGAATGATATGTCACATTATCTCTTACATCCTAAGTATAAGGAAGTGTTTTATTTGGTGGACAAATGGAGAACTCTTGTGCTTGCATGTGGGGTGGGGGAAGAAGGTGGATGGTGATAATGTGGCACTAAATGAAAGGAGGGTATGTACTTTAAGGCTAATTTGGTTATTTCAAATTATTTAAAAACAAATTCAAATTGCCTCTCTCACTTCCATTTCATTCCATACTTTTCAAAACCTTATCTTCTTCTTCCTTAAGTTCAAATCACATTTTAATTGCTTCCCTTGTTTTAAAAATTAAAAACCACTCCTTTTCTACTTCTAAACTCTTTAAAATCTTTTATAAATCCTTTCTTTTCTTCCTACACCCCTCTTCTTTCAAAAACAAAGCCACACAACCCTTAAACACCCAAGGCTAAGCCTTATAACCTCCTAGGCCGAGCCCAATTTTCACTTCCCTTGGCCAAAAATCAAGTTTGTACAAAGTAGGAGCCAAGATCTAAGGAAATATAAGTTCGAGTGGTGATTTAGTGTGTTTCTGTAAACATTTAGTGAGTAAAACTCACTTACTTAGGGAAATTTTAGACATTGAATTTTGTTGTTATTTATTGTTGTATAATATTGGTTGTTTGTTGAATTATAGTGATAGTTTGGTTTGGTATATATGTGCTTGTATGTGATGTCGGATTAGACTTGAAATTGAAGTTTAAATGTTGTGAATGATTAGAAAATGTGATCTTGCTTATAGGTTGTTAGTATGGCATGTAAATAGATGTTGTAATCGTTTATGTATTGTATATGCTAAGAAAGTTAACATCTTAAC
Organism: Allium fistulosum; assembly: GCA_030737815.1. Classification (NCBI taxonomy): domain Eukaryota; kingdom Viridiplantae; phylum Streptophyta; class Magnoliopsida; order Asparagales; family Amaryllidaceae; genus Allium; species Allium fistulosum. Next base: position 516,280,986 of record CM060903.1, on the reverse strand, counting down.
TTGTTAAAGTGACTTGAGCTCCCTTGAAAACTAAAGTCATGTTTTCTATTTTAATTTAATAGAGAAGTTTTCAAGTCTCAAACTTTATTTCTAGTTTCAAAAACTTCATACTATGTCTTAAAAGGGAAAACAAAAGTAACAGTTTGAAGGGTATTAGACTAGTAAAACTAGTTTGAAAATTTATGGTATCCATAGCAGTAGTCACTATGGATGCATTTGGGAAATCGAACATTTTTTGCAAAATAAAAGTGCTTTCATCTGAATATTTTTGAAATTTTTTTCAAACATATTATAAGTATTTAAAGGTGATTAATACTTATTAATTTAGGGTTTAATGATTATTTAATTTGTTAATTAAGTAAAGATAATTAGTACTTAATTTATTAATTAGGTTAGATAATTATTATTAATTAATTATTAATTTATTGATTAAGTAAAGGTTAATTATTTAATTAATTATTATTTGAGTAAGGTTTAATAATTAATTAACTTTTAAGTAACTAAGGTTTAATTGTTAATTAGGCAGGGTTAATTATAATTAATTATTAATTAAGTTAAGATTTGATCATTTATTTAATTATTATTAAATAAATGTTTTATTTTTAATTATTTTATTTCCAAGGATCTGTTTATTTAAAAAGCAGCTTTCTTTTTCAACTAATGGTTTAAAATACAAGGGATTCTCTTTGTTTGTGTCATTAAGTAGCCAAACAAATATGAATAGATTATTGATAACATCTGTTTAGTAGAATAAATCCCCGTTCTGCTATAACTTAATTGAATAGGTTACTTTGGACATCTGTCTAGTAGAATAAATCCCCGTTCTACTATAATTAAATTGAATAAATTATGGATGATATCTGTTTAGCAGAATAAATCTCCATTCTGATATTATATAAATGTGGACTTATGTGGATTAATTAATATGCCAGTTAATTGGATAAGTGATGGATTAGCTTGTGTTTGCTAATTGATTTTGATTTACGCTTATATTGCTGATGTAAATACCAGTTATGTGACTTGAAAACTCTATTTAATTAAATGGTAACTTGATTTAGTATTGTTGTGGTCGGTAAGCCTCTTTCTGAATTTGTAAAGTTATGGATTTAAATAACTTCAATTGTATAAAAATTTGAAGTTAAGTGTTTTACAAATGATGTTTTAAAGTAAGTTATTTAATTATTTTAATAAAGATTTTTATAAATGATGAATTGTTTTATAAAAAGGATTATACTTAGTAAAAAGGATTTATTTATGGAGATTTACAAATGTTATTTTGTAAAGGAGATTTTTAAATGATATTTGGTAAAGGAGTTTATAAATCATTTTAGGGATTTGTAAAGAAGTTTTATACATCAATTGGAAGATTTATAAAAGTATTTGTAAATATGAAATAGGCTTAAAAAACAGGAATTTATAAAATGATTGAGATTTGTTTGACCATTAATCCTCTTAATTATGGTGGCATGGAAATATTTTTTCCATACTTAATACCGAAGGATATTGGTTTGGTCTATAGTAAGAAATATTTTAAATAATTTTTGTTTGGCCTATTTAAATATGATTTGCAAAAGAGGAAATCTCCCTCAAGTTTTGTAATATACTTATACTGTTGAGATAAATATGTGGATATTTTCTAAGTATTGAAAATATAGTGGTTTGTTAATATACTTATACTACTGAGATAAGTATATGAATGTTCTTTAAGTATTGAAAAGAGTATAAGGGGTTTGGGAATATATCTTTTGTTAAGGTATTTTAAATCAAATAATTGAAAGAGATTTTAGTTAATGAAAGATTAATTAATAGAGGCTTACTGGATCCCATATGGAATTGAATCTATGTTTGATTGTTTTTATTTGATAGTTAAATAACCAAATATCAAATCCGGACCTATTTTTAACTCTGGAAATATCTAGGAGAAACCAGGAGTTATATAGCACAGTTATCTTCGTTGATGCAGTAATGTGCATATAAATCTCGTTCTATTCTCCTAGGACAAATGATAAGGAAATCCATCTATTTAAACGGTTAAGAGGCGATCTCCACTCTTATGTATTGTCTGATTATTTTTGAAAGAACCGAAGTTGAATTTACCGAAAACTATGAAATATTGGTTCGAAGAGACAGGGATCAGATAAGTATGAATTATCCAAAAACCACTTCGAACCAACTCAAGCATCGTTTTGAAGATATCTTGAAGATGATGGAATCAAAGACGGAGCTTTTTGAAGTGTAAGGGCTACTTGCTACTATTCCTATAGGTGACTACGAAATGAATGTAGTAGAAGCAGTGCCTTCGGTTTGTTCATATCCCGAACAATTTGTACGGATGAATGCTAGCATTTGCATTGGCGTATGGAAGGCAGTGTTAGCATTCCAACTGGGATTTGCTAAAAGAGGAAAAGGTAATCGTGACCTTACAAGCCCTACAACCCGGTAATAACTAAAATGGGGGATATGCTTTAGGGCTACATGGTTCGCTACCATTAGGGTATGTCATCACACTTCTAGATATATATATATATATATATATGTATATGTATATGGACTTGGTTTTGCATGAGAGCGCTTGGGAAAAGGTTTCAAAGCAACCAGGGTGGTGACATATTCGGTATTATCTAATAAGGGGTAGGTCGGTCCTGATTCGTAGAGGTTGAATGGTTTTCTACCTCGGTGCATTTTCTAGAGGTGTACTGTGATGGACGGTACCACAGTAGCCCAGTCATTGATGGAAATCCAATCTCTAATGCGTGTCTTTATGGACTTAGTTGTGCCAACTATGTTGGAATGTGAGATGCAAGCATTTCAGCTATATTCATAATTTACTTTAAACTCTAGACACTATGATAATATCACCAGAGTTTCTATAAAATGGTTTGGTTATCGTAAGGTAAAAACCCATTCGTGTTTATATACGACATGGTCTCATGAGATACCTTTATTTTGAAAGGTTTTATAACACTAAATCCATAGAATGTGTGTTTCTCACGCTGGTTTTACCAGACTAATCCGGCCGTTAGTTTTCTTATAATGCTCAGGTCAGCTCGAGCATATTTTCTAGATTTAGCTAGACACTTTGGAGCTTTAAAAGACGAGCTGGATGCCTCCAAGACGTACTTCCATATTTTCTTTTATCTTCCGTTGTTTGTTTCATGTTGTATTTATCAGTAATTGTAAAGACATGTTGTTATAACTTCCAGAGGTGATAATAGATTAATTTTGCTCTTATTTTATGTATGTATATTAAAGTTCAGTTTTCTTTTGTAAATACCATTATTATATTATATATTACCCATCATGATTGTGAGATCCTGTTCTATCTTTTCTTTCTTTCATCCCAATAATCTGTCTTTTCGGCACTTGAATGTTCGACACGTGAATACCATGGATGTATTAGTGTCGACTTCTGGGGATCGAAAAGGCGGAATGTTACATGCACTTCAAAGAACTCTATCTTTTATTTCCTCTTCAAGATGTCCTCAAATCGAATGCTTATGCCGGTTTAAAGTGGTTTTCGAATAACTCATGCTTATCTAATCCCGGTCTCTCCAAACCAACAAACAATAGTTTCAAAACTGGCCAAAATTTGATAATTGATTATTTAACTATCAAATAAGCAAACAACCAAATCGGAGATTTAATTTCATATGGAAACCAAGCATAGTTAAGCACATAAGCAATCGTTAAACCTCTTTAATTCATCCTTTCATTAATTAAAATCACTTTGTAAATACTTGGAAAAATGTTCATATACTTATCTCATTGGTATAAGTATATTCAAAAACACTATACTTTCAATACTTAGAAAATGTATTCATATACTTTATCTTAATGGTATAAGTATATTCACAAAATCTTAAGAAAGATTTTACTTCCAAAAATGTAGTTAATTAGGTTAAAACAAATGTCATTTAAAAACATTGATAACAACAAACCCAAAACAGTTTTGGTATAAGTAAATGGATCATGTAGAAATTATACCTAATATATTTACCACCACTTTCCGATTTCAAACTTGTACTATCCTTTGATTAACAATGTAGTCGGATAAGTTAGCGTACTATCCTTGCCTCGATGTACATTCCTAAACTCTCATAAATATAGACGAGTTTTCCTACCTCTAAATTTGGTAAGTATAAAAAGAATACTTTCCATGCCATCATAAATTATAAAGGTCATTTATAGAAATCGAATGTCCTATACTTGTCACATTTCTGATATTTCGACCTACTCTATCCCTCACCTAGAAATGAAGCCTGGTAAGTTAGGGCACTAGGTTAGGGCACTGATTGCTCCTGGCCTTGCCTTAGTTAAAATACTCAGCTTCTACATCTCACAGATAGAGGATCAATCTACTTATCTGCCTTTAGTGCCAAGTATATGACACTTAATTTCCATAAGTACCCGAATTCGTATACGAACTTAATACTTCATATACTTAACATCAATCTTCGATTTCAAACTTAAACTATCCTTTGCTTAATAATGACGTCGTTTAAGTTGGGTTACTATTACCTCTAAAACCTTGACTCAACAACATTCTTATCTTTCAGGATAGGTAGAAGTTTACCTACCTCAAAGCCTAACATAAAGTACAAGACTTCATAAATTCCGTATACTATTCTTTTGAAAACAAAATGGTATGAACCAAACTTCTTTTCTAATTTCCCGAAACCATTTAATATAACAAGAATGTTATAGTCCATAATCTCCTTTCTTTTCTCGAAAGCATTTATTCCAACAAGAAAGTTGTAATCCATGCTTTCTTCTTACAAAAATCATATTTAAACCACTTTTAAAACACGGTTTAAAATTTTCATCCAAACATCACTTAAAAAGTCACCACTTTTGGAAAAGAATTTGACTTTGGAAATAAAGGAGTTTCCCTTTTTATAAAGTACCACTTGCTTTATTATATCAAATAATTCTTTAAATCACTTATATAAATTTCAAACTTCTTTTATACACTTTTAAAAAAAGTTTAAACTTCCATCGAATTCATACTTAAACCATCACTTTGAAAAAGAATTTGATTTTGAAAAAGTAAAGGGGTTTCTTTTAAATAAACCACTTGTTTAAATATTCAAAAATATACTTAAAACTCCAAACTCCTTTTAACGTACTTATTTAACGTTTATAAAACATATTCGAAAAGACTTTTCAAAATATCTAAGGTAGATAACCTCCTTTTACTTTACTAAAATCAGGGATTTCCAAAGTGCATCCATAACAACTGTCGCTATATGGACCGTAACTTTTCAAACTTTATTTTATAAATAAAATAATGTTTAAACACAACTTCCTCTTATATTTAAATCACTATAAGTATAGAAAACACTTTACTTCAAAATAAAATTTGATGTCGATTCAAAAATCCATAAGGATACCTTTTCGAATAATGGAAGAAGGCTTAGCAACTACTCTAGCATATCATCAAGTTCTATAAATTATTTTTATCACAAAGGAATTCAACTTTCCAATTCCTTTCACAAACATTTACATAAACAAGAACATATGTAAATAAAATTCAATAAGGCGAGGAAACCCTTAGAATCCCTCCATAAAAGTCCCCTGCAAATCTCATATATGTATATGCATCTCGAAGTGTTCGGTAGCGACCTATTCGCTACGAAGACACTTTGACTTCTTCTTTTTGTCCACTGCGAAACAAAGGTTACTTATGTCATCTGCTTTCGAGCGGGAATTAAATCCAAACAAGCAGTATATGTAAGCAAGTCACATACCCATATACATAATAATTATTACACAATTTTCAGAATAAAAATATATAACTTTTAACGTTTGGTTTCTCACTTTTAATCATGACCAAACCCTAGCAAGAAGCTACCATTTTCCAACCTTAACCTAAACCAACACCATACATCACAACTCCTTGCTTTGCCATTGAAAACTCCTCTCCTACTCCCCAATTGCTCACAGCCCTACATAAAATGAGGGGGTTCGTCTTCAAACTTTGCATCTTTGAGGTGTAGAGAGTGTTAGCTATATTATTCTAGGCTTGTTTAAGTATTTAGAGAAGGAAAGAAGTATTTTTAAGGTGATTCTTCTATGGATCTTAAGTGGAAGAAGAGTGAAGCAGAAATGAAGAAAAGAGAGCAAAAGTAGAAAATGAAGAGGTGATCTTTTATAGAATTTGAAAAATGATAAACAACTTCTAATGCCCCTTAGCCAGATGACTAAATTTACCCCTCCAAAATGCCTTCTTCCATGCACCTTCTCCCATGTGCCAATCCATATGCCAAAGTACTTTCCATCGTAACACAAAAAGAAGCAGACAAATTTATGTACTACGTAGTACTTTATCATTTTAAAATAAGGAAGAAAAGTCTTCTTTTTACTTTATTACCTTAATTACTTAATTAATTTACTAATTATATTTTTAGTGCTAACCAACTCTTATTTGCTAAATGTATGTGTAGCAATATAAGTGTGTGTGTGTAACAATGTTTCAATAACTTTCGTTCGATCAAAAGTCGAAAATCCAAAAAACGATTTTCGGTCACATGTTTCATTTTTCACCGAACTATTTATTTTTGTAAACAAATTTTCAAAATGAGTTCACCATCATTACGTATAAATTAAAAGTGGGTTATTTGATTATTAAAAACCATTAATTTAATATTTAAAATTAATTAAATATTTACAAATCAAAGCGACAAAATTTCGAACCGTTACCGTTTTGTCCTTAATTGTCTAAAATATAATTAACCGGTATAATATGATTCATAAACATATAATAAAATTTATTTATTAAAACTATGGCTTAGTCTATAATTCCAAAATAATTGTAAATAATATTAGGTACTTCAATATTTTCCAATGCATCACTTTTGCTATGAAAACAAATATCACATTATTGTTTCATTTCACAACGAACATTCATAATATTCTCATTGAAATAAAACTATGTATATTCTTCAGTCATCACCGTAGAACATATATTATTTCATAAATAATGTGTAGTACATTTTCCAAAAAAAAATTCATAACATGATGTAATCAATATGTGCTACATGGCATGCTCCCACTATTTCTGTCATTACTATAATAGTGTATTGAATAAGGAGATCCATCATCCACTTAATATAGACTATTTGTTTCACATAATGTAACTAGTTTACAGTGGGGAGTTTCTGATCAATTATCTTGAATTCAGAGAAATAAATCTTAAAGAAAACGATTTTCTATATGAAAATACATTTCGAAATAGAAATCATATTTCTTATTTCAATGTCCAGTATTAATTATTATTACAATTTTCGTTTCTGGTGTTTCTTCATAGAGCATAAGTGATAATTCACTCTTTTCATCCCAACTGTACCTTAAATCACGTCTACTCTTGTCCATTGATTTTCCTTCTTAAATTGTTGAACCATTCAAAAGAAAAATCTTACTGCAATGTCATCGTTAACTCTTTACAAAAGTGTGTTCGATCATCCTTAACATTTAAGGACATCAATTAAATTGCACTTTACATAAACTGCTCAAAACTGACATTTCAACAATTGAGTTCTCAAATCCTTTTTGTAGTTTTGGCAGTGTTTCATTTAACACAAAATGATTTACACTGTAATCAAATCAAATTGATTACTCAATCTTATAGTATGGTTTATTCCCTTATTTTGAATTAACTAATTTCATGGAAGTATCGTACCTTACGAACTGTGATCGTTCACCATATAACATTTATATGTGACAGTATATGGACCAAATATCCATAGTTTATATTTCTTCAAAGTTCGAAACTCATATTATGCAAAATATGGTCTTGGCCAAACAAACACATAAATGACTAAATACGAATGTATTTAGTAGTTGTAAAATTAGGTACCTATGTAATGACCTATAATTTCAGTCATTTGAATGTTAAATATTTAAAAGTTAATTTTATAGGTTTAATAGATTAGATTTCAAATATAAGGGTTATTGAATAATTGGAATTGTTTAAATAATTACATCTTGAATTTAATGGGAATAAAAATGATTTCGAAAGCTGATTTAAATTCTATTTACATAAGGATGAAGATGGTAAACTTTTAAATTTGAAATAAAGTGATTTAAATTGTTTTAATAATAATTCGTTTTAATTAACGTGTGAAAATAGCCTTCCGGGACACTGCCTTGGATTTTGATGAAGCCGGTGCCACTAGATCCGTAATAGTGAATTATTGCTTGTTAACGAATTTCGTGGCAATTGGACGTAATGTTTAGTCATGCGAGCTCGAAACGCATAGAAATTAATTAAAGAAATTTAAAATATATTTCGATTTTGAAAGCTAACTTTTGTATGTGATGGAATTGGGTCCCGATACTAGTTCCATTATGTTCGGAATAAGGATGTTTAGTATAGAACGCCATGCAGCACGCCTCGATTGGAGTTCGAAAATTTTCAATGTGAATCGTGTTTAGATATATATTCTATTTAAGGACCTTAAGTTCTTTACTTTTCATAAAACCCTAAAAATATAAATGCAGCCGCCATTAACGTTTCCTCCATCTTACAGTCCACACTACACGTGTTAATCGAGGCCAAACTAGGAAACGTTCAATATGAAACTTGTGGAGCTCGTCGCCAGAGTTCATCCAATCCAGCTGATCGACGAACGACGATCTGTGTCGCTGTGGATCTGAGTGCAACGTTGTGTGACGTTTTTGGGTTTTGGTGGCGATAGAAGGCAATTTAGGGTGCCGCATAGGTGGCAATTTGGGCTGGTGGATCAGGGCTAGGCTCGGTGGCAGCACGGTGGTCAGAAGTTAGCCAGAATGGCGAGGAGGACCGATGAAGGGTGGCGGCTATGTTAGGGTTTGGTTCGAATGAAATTTGGAGAAGGGGGATTAATGGCCACGATCTGAATAAACGGCAGTAAATGGCTGGTTAAGGTTAATTAGAGATTAACTTTGTAATTAGAGAATAATTATAATAATTAAATCGAAAGCTTATAAAATGTATAAATCTTTCATACGAGGTCCAAATTGGACGCGGGCCGTTGCGTTGTGATATATTCCCGTCCCTGGAGCGGATGAGACCCTATTACATTCCCGTGTATGAGCGGATGACCCTTTGTATACAATCCCTCCTTGAAGCAGTTGGTTTATATTATTTGATTATATACTGTATGTGATGCAAGAGGACAAGTTGGAGGGATCCAACTGGATTCCTCACCTTGTTGATTTTACTTTTCATATATTGTGATATATGATGTATTAGATGCCTTATTTGATGATATTGATGTGATTTCCCTTATTTAGTGCTTTAGTAACACTGGGCCTTATTTTTGGTATTTTAAAATACTGTAAAATAATAATTTTGATTTAAAAGGGGTTTCAAAGTGATTTTAAAAGTGTATATTGTTTAATAATTTTTAAATTATAAAAAGGAAGAAGTTTATTTTAAATAAAATAAAAGTATGATTTTTGGTATTTTAAATTAACTGTTTTTGTGAAGTATGTTAAATAAAGATTTTTGAATGGTTTATATAAAATGATATTTTATAAATAAAGTAATAGCTTTTAAACGGTGTTTTATAAATATTAGGAATGGATTTGTAAATGGATTTATAAATGAGATTTTATAAATAAAAGAGATTTATAAAGAAATGAATTTATAAATAGAATTTTATAAATAAAGAGATTTTATAAAAAGAAGTTTCATAAAATAAAAAGGATGTTTATAAACATAGTTTTATGAATATGGAAATTATTTATGTTGAGAATTAAATATGGAGTTAATCATTTTAAAAGTGGTTAATCTTTTAAAATGAATGTTTTGAAAGTGATATTTCCAAATGGAGTTTAAATGGTTTTCAAAAAGCGATTTAAAATGTGTATGTGGTGAAAACATGGATTTCAACATTTGTTGTTGTAATAAACATTTTCAAGGAAAGTGAGGAAGGCATGGACTATAACACTATTGTTATAGTTAATGATTTCTAAAAGGAAATGTTTTATATAGTGTACGGGATATATATATATATGTCCTATATTTGATGTTAATATTCGAGGTGTGTAACTTCTATCTAATTAGAAGCTAAGAATGTTGTTCAATCAAGGTCTGAGAGGTAATGATACCCCAACTTGAATGGCTTCATTATTAACTAATAAATAGTTGAAGTTCGACATCGAAGATTAATGTTAAGTATAATTAGTCGAATCCCTATACTAATGTTTTTGGGTTGTTGTAACGATGTTCTATGCAATATTCGTTTTGACCCAAACAAAGTGCATTTTGAAGAATACTTTCCTTAAGATTTGGATATATACTTATTTTCGTTTTAAGTATATAGAGATATTTTCTAAGTGTCAAAAATGAAATGGTTTGTGAATATACTTATACCGTTGATAAAAGTATATGGAAATGTTTTCCAATATCGAAAGATTAAAGTGGTTTTGTGAATATATCTTTTAAAAATATTTTAGAGTAAATATTTGGAAATTTATTTAATTAATAAAAGATTAATTAAATGAGCCAAGTGACTGCTTATTTGCTAGATTTTATTTATTTCTTTGATATTTAAATAACCGACTATCAAATTTGGCTATTTTTAGCTCCTTTACTTGATGTGGGAACTGGTTAGTCGTACACGTAGTACGTAGCCAACTGTGTAGGCTTGATTATTATTTGGCGTAAAGGATTATGATTCGAGTAGTGCGGAGTGACTTTGGTACTCCAATCTACCGGGCTTCCTTCTTGGTTGATGCAAGTTGAGAGTTGGAAATGTGATAAGTCTACGAAACTTGGTTTCTATATAAGGTTGAGGGCCTTTTTATCGATTGTTGGTCTGGAGAGACCGGGATCGGACTTATCTGAAACCACTTCGGACCAATGTATGCGTCAAAAGTGCAGATTGCTGAAGAAAATGATTTTGAAGATGAAGATCTTCATGATGTAAGGGCTGCTTGCCACTAGCCCCGCGATTCCATATTATATATATATATATATATATATATATATATTGTCGCAGTAATGCTCTGTTATGAATATCTTCGATACAAGGACTGCTCGCTTCTAATCCTAAGGTTGATGTAACATCCCGCCTTTTTGGACGCTTTAAGAAGACACACATGCCAACTCAAACCATACAAAAGGGCGGATTGTTATTGAGGTGAATAAGAAAAGGCAGATAAAGAAAAAAACAAAACAGAATCTCGCAGCGGAATGACAAATCATAATAATCAAATAACAGTTCATGAAGCTGTATACAAAACATTTGATTATACCTATACAATACAAAATCAGAGTTACATACAACAGAGATAAATAATAATGCAGCGAAATAGTATGAATGTAGTGGAATAATAATATAAATAATAATAGTATAAATCTTCGTCTTTGTCCTCTAGAAATAAGGTCTTCAAATCCTGAAATGCTCAGGCTGACTCGAGCGAATTGAAAGGACAAAACACTCGAGTCAGAACTAAAAGATCTTATGTAAGTTAAATCAACGATAAATAAATAAATATGAGTGGAACGGCGTCGGAGATGTTTACGGGGTTTGACATCTCCTATCCAGTGTCTAATGTGAGTGTAGTAACTTAAGAGATGTTCGGGATTCACATCTCCTAAGAATCCGTTAAACTATTTACTATGTAATACAATACGCTATTATAATATGTCTACAGTAAAGTAAAAGTATTAAAATAGCGTTAAGGCGTTACATTTTCCCCCTTAACACATTTTTATTTCCCATAGTCTATACAGTACTGTAATCCCACCCGTACTGGGTGCCGTCAGAGGGCACTCCATAGGTATGGTACAAACCAAACTCGTAGAAGGCGCGCTAGGGTAGGTGACAAGGCACAACTAGGCAATGCCAGGGTAGATATACCAATTACACTTCCGGACCGGTGGTAACGCATAGCAGCTACTACCGCCCACCTCGGAACACACTCCCAAATCAAAAAAAAATCGAGGGTGGCCACCAAATAAATCGCAAAGTCAGAATATAGTATCGATGGAATGTGCCCGATTGGAGGAATGACCTCACTTAGCCCATCAATTGCACCTGTTTTAGCCACCTTAAGCTAACTCATAGGAGTCAGGTCCACATATATACCTTTAGGATCGTCACCACCATCCTACTTCATTTTGGAATCTCCACCGCGTACACAGTTATTAAAGTGGTTTTCGGTATCGATAGAGAGTATGCCCATATCTAATCCCGGTCTCTATAATAACCAATCGCTTATTACACACCGAACGGTTCTTTTACATTTCCAAAATCATTTCATAATTGATATCAAAATATCATATGCAATTCAAATCATATTACTTTCGAAATCATTACTTAGTTCCGAAATCATATTCACCTTTGAAATCATATCACATTTGAAATCATAGTTCGAAATTATATTTCCTTTCAAAAGTCATATTTCCAAAATAGGCTAAACTCTCATTTCAAAATATCATATTAAACCAATTATGTTATTTAAATCCCGACTTAGGTTATAACATCACTAACCATATTCACTAAAAAATCGAGAATTAGAATATAAACCCATCCATTTTACTTAGTTTGGAATTTAGAAGAAAATAGTTATAAATAGTTATAAATAGTTAATATAGATTTAAAATAGATTAAATAGCTTCAAAATAGATTAATTAGATTTAAAATAAGTTAAAACAAGTTAATTAGTTTAAATAAATTAAATGGTTTAAAATAGGTTAAAATGATTTAATATAATTAATACAGGTTAAAATAGTTTAATACTCTGAAATCTTAATAATTAGCAAATTTGAAATAATAATATATTTTTAAACAGTTTATATTAAAACATAAGTTTGAAATTTATATCAATTTAAACTATTTATTTCATTCCAATACATTTCGACCATTTCAATATCCCAAAACCCAATTACAAATTTTTCTAATTAAAATTTCTCAATAAAATATTTAATTCAATATCGCTTCCAATCCATGTTTGAAATATTAATTTAAATCACTCCAATTTCAATATTTTTCAAAGTTATATTTCAAACAATTTTAATAACTCGATTTCTATAAATTTCATTTATACTTAAAAATTCGGTTTTGTAATTCCAAATAAATTTTGTTAAACAATTCCTTTAAACCAATTCCAATTTCAACATAAACTTGAATTCCGATGATAATACTTCAATTTACATAAATCAAATTTTATTTTAAAATATCATTTAATTAAATTCGAAAATTAAGGATTTTAAAATTATTTAATTTAACCAATCCGGTGTCCATATATAATTCTTTACCCTAGGGTCAAGTGATACGGATATTTATCATTTCAATCCATAATTTAAAATGTTACGTTTATATATCATTTCAAACCGCAATCCCGAATTAATAATAAAATCCATAAAATCGCTCGAGTCAATCATTTCAACCCATAACGATTTTTCCTTAATCTATTGATCATTCGGGTATGTATCATTTCAACCCATAGTGAACTTGCAGTTTATAACGATATAAAATAAAACATCCATTCATCCAATATCAACCATCAACATCCATTACAAATATCATCCAAATCAATCAATAAATATCAATATAGAACTGAAATTCAATAACATGTATTTAACTGGCAATTTATATTCAATAATAAATTAAATAACGATTTAATTCAAATAAATTCAAATTAACTGAGATGATGATTTAAAATATACCAAACAGTCATAATTAAATTTCTAATCACATCATAAATATAATTTAACAAACATAAGAAATTTTAGAAGTTGTGAGTGGAATAAAACACTCACCTTTGAATTTAAATCGAATTTAAATTCAATTTAAGCCCAAAATTTGAACGGACCTCGTATGTAAAAGTTATGATATTTAGAACATTCAAATTTAAATAAAAAAAACAAAGATAAATAATTAAGGAATTACCCAATCACGTTCGAACACGCGTACCCAACCCTAAACCCTCGTTCGAACAGTATGCAACCATTCAACTCAGGCCGTCGCTTTCGATCGTCCACGAGCGCCACCAAGGAGTACCGCGACCCTGCCAGACTTCGTCGGCGACTCCACTCCGCCGCCACAAGGTACTCCAACCACCCACGCTCCCACGACATGCCCAGAAAACGCAGCCACCGCCACATCATTTGAACCCAAATCGAAATTTTAACTGACGATCCAGCCATCAACTCGACGCATAAACCATTCCGATGAGCCACGCTCGGTCTCCTCTTCACGACCCTACCCTCGATTCAACGATCAGTCGATGATGATCGAAACATGATGAACGACCCTGGATAATCCATCAATTTCCGACCAAACCATGCTTCAATTTCTAAAACGAATTGCAGATCTGAGATGCCCTCATCGAGTGCTTCAAATTGATATAAAATTCGATATTGTTTAAGAAGTTTTAAATTTTTGATTTGGTTTTTGATTTTAAAATTGCAATGGGGAATTAGGGTTTGTCTGCCATTAAAAGAGAGGAACAAATGAAATTGTACATACAGACAAACTGAGTTGAGGAACACTAGGGTTTATAACAGGTTATTTATAGACAAAGCTGAAAATAGAATGGATGGACAAGATTTGGTTATAACGTTGAACTATAAATGGCCCGAAAAGCTCGTTTCGACTCCAGAACGAAAATGGGTCAACCCATATATCAAAATAGATGCTTTCAAATATTTTAAACTCAATGGAACATTGTAACAACCCAATATTTTTACAATTATTTTTAATTAAATTTTATTTCAATATTTTATTTTATTTTTAAAACATTTTAAAAGTGTAGTTGAAATTTTCCAATGTTAGTTATATTTTGTTTACAAATTTTAATTCTTGTTTCAATTAAATAAAGTATTTCTTTATTTATTTCTATGTTTCCTAAGACTATTTATTTATTTTCATTTCTACTTTATTTTGTTTGACTTTTATTTTATTTATTTGATTTTTGATTGGTTTATTTTGAATAAAAGAAAGTGGAAATTCAAAGAGACAAAGTCTTTTCATTTGCTTGTGACTTTTCAATTGCTAGTCTTTTCATTTGCTTGGCCTTTCATTTTATCTATTGTAGCCGTGCATTTCCTTTTGTTTATCTCATGAAAAACTTCTCATTACTTTCATTTCTCACGGCATTCCATTTCTGAAAATATTTTGTAAGTTCATGGCTTCCTTTTCCCACTTTTCTTCTTCATTTTTGCTTGTTTTGCCTTGATCTCTTCATTGTTTTGCTCGGCCATAACCCTCCACTCCTCCACCGACCACCACCATCACATTCCCCTCATCATCCACGGCAGCAACCACCTCCTCTTCCTCTGTCCAGACCAGGCCGTGACCACCTAAGTGAAGCCATTACCACAAACTTTGCAAAAATCCTTGAAATATGCAAAGCCGAACCCCCTTATCCCATCACCATCTCATATTTCGCCTCGGCCACCACCTATAGCTCCACCACCAGCACATGCCATCACCTCTGGACATCACATCAGCCTATGACTTGACCTGTAGTGTCATGGCCGAACCAGATATGACCATAGGCCGAGCCTATGTTGAACCAAACCCCTCTTTCTTGCTTTGACCTTTAGCACTCCATGCCTTGTAACTCCAAACTCTTCATCTCCTTAGCCTAGCCGTGCATATGTGAGCCAAACCCGAGCCTTACCATCAAATAAAACATGTATGGCCGAGCAAACAAGGAGTCATGGTCAAGCAATTTTGATTTCAAAGCTTGGTGATGTCATTTGTTAATTCTAATTTCCATTTTGTTTCAATTAATCTTTGTATTGAATATATATTTATATTGCTTTGATTTATTGTTGTATACAAGATTAATATCTTGGCTCTCTCTCCACTTGAATCAAAAGTCGTGCTATCGTGCTTTCTGGAATTTATCTGTGTTTTAATTTGCGAACTCCAGCTTAAAAAGGTGAGTTATTCACGCTTGACATTCATACTTATAGAATTGTGAAACGATAACAAGTGAATGTGTAACTGCTTGTGATATGAATTATATGATGTTAAACTCTGCTATAAACTTATCACATCATCTGATATGTTATATTTTGTTACACTGTTTTTATTTCTGTTTCTCACACTGGAAGTTCCCTGTAGAATAGAATCACTATGGGTTGAAATGATACATACCCGAACGGACTTTAGAATAGGGAAAAATCGTTATGGGCTGAAATGATAAGCCTGAGCGATTTTTATTTAATTTCATTGACTTGGGATTGCGGGTTTGAAATGATAGAACCCGGATTTTCTTTATAAATTATGGATTGAAATAATATATTATCCGTATCACTTGACCTAGGTTAGAAAATATTATACATACCCGTGGTTATTTTATATATTTTTTCTGGAAAATTTTAAGTATTTTAAAATGTAAAAATATGATAATTTGATTTAAATTGAATTTAAAATGATTTAATAAAGGGCTAATGATTTTTCTATAAGTTAAAAGTGTTAAATAAATAAATGATTAAATTGTAATTTGAAATATAACTTAATTTGGAAATTTGTGATTTGGTTTAAAATGAAAGTTTAAGTAAAGAAAATAAAATGGAAGTTAAGTTTTATTTTTGAAATGGTAATTTAAATTTAAGTGTTGAGTTAATTGTTAAAAAAATGCAAAGAATAAGAAAATTGTACACTTGGATTTAATAAGTAAATTATTGAAAAATTTGGATTTAATTATGAAAATTTTACTTTATAAAAATCATAAGTTAAAGGGTTTTCAAATGAAAATTTTGAGTGGAAAAATATGATTTTTATAAGTTAAAATGGTTAAAAATCGAAGTTTATTTGTTTCTGAAATTTTATTATAAATCTGGAAATTTAATTAGTAGCATTTCAGAAATGCTATCATTTCCGAAATTAACTTAAAATCTAAAGTAAAAGATACTGCAGCACTTTGTAAGTGCTGTGGTTGATGCAAATGAACTAAAGGCTACTGCAGCACTTGGTAAGTGCTGTGGTTGCAGAAAGAAAATCTAAAATCTGAAACTAATAAAAGGGCTACAGTTGCACTTGATAAGTGCTGTAGTTGGCTGAAATGAGGTTTTCAAATGTAACTGAACTACTACAGTTTTTAAATGCTGTCTTTGCTGAAATGAACTGTTTTCCAATATAACTTACCGCAGCATTTTCTAAGTGCTGCGAATGCTGAAATTTTAATGTTTTAAAGTATTTAAGTGAATAAATGAGCTCATAAAAGGCTAAATTTTTGGGAATTGACTATTTGATTTAAAGGTATAATGACTTCACTTTTAAATGGTTTAAATGAAGTATTTTGATTTGAAATATAAACTATTTTTGAAAAGAATAACGACGGATTATAATAACGATTGGTTTTTAAAGAGACTGGGATCGGATATGGACATACTCTCTGTCGATACTGAAAACCACTTTAACAACTGTGTATGCGGTGGAGATTCTAGAATGAAGTAGGATGGTGGCGACGATCCTAAAGGTATATTTACGTGGACCCAACTCCCGTGAGTTGGCATAAGGTGGCTAAAACAGAAGCGATTCTCGGGCCAATGAGGTAGCACCTCTGATCGGACACACTTCTTCAATACCATTCTATTACTTTTGTGATTGATTGGGTGCACCCTTTGATTTGGGAGTGTGGCTCGAGGTGGGCGGTAGTGGCTGCTATGCGTTTCCACCAGCCCGGATGCGTAATTGGTATATCTACCCTGGCATTGCCTTGTTGTGCCGTGTCACCTATCCTAGCGAGCTTTACTACGAGTTTGGATTTGTGTCGTAGCCTGTGGAGTATTGAGGGTAGCCCCCGATCTGGGAGTATGCTAATACTGGATAGACTATTGGGACTATTACCTGTTAAGGGCTATATGGGTAACCCCTTGACGCTGTTAAAAAGTAAGATTATTTTATAATTAGACATTATTATAATAGCGAATATTACTACATAGTAGATAGTTTAACGGAACCTTAAAGAATAGGCGATCCCAAGCATTCTTTAAGTTACTTGTGCATTTCTATTACAGTTCACTTGAGTTGGTTTACATTGTAAAAGTATGTATGTCTTGACTCGAGTGTTTGTGTTTTATTTACGCTCGGGTCAGCATGAGTATCAGCTTTGGATTTCACCTTTTAGAGCTAGGACTGCTGGAGATCATCTTTTATTTAGTTGCTATCTATTTCCATTCAGTATTTCTATGTCAGCTTTGTATTAGAGACATATGTATTTGGGATTTCTATACTTATGTATTCAGACTTCTATTGTATCTGTTTCCAGACTATGTATTTTGAATCTGTTTTGAGACTATGTATTGTAGTGGCTTCATGAACCACTATTTATTTTATTTTCCGTTGCAAGTTATTCTGATATTCTGTGTCTGTGATTCTGTGATTGGTTTTATTTGCTCCAAATTTATTACAATCTATTCTTTTTTATTATTCAAGTCCGACATGTGTGGTTTTATTGTCGATTTGAATGGTCTAAAATAGTGGGTCGTTACATTTGGTATCAGAGCCAGGTTTTTAGGCAAACCTTAGCCTGCGGAGCAAAAACTCATTAGAGATAGGGTAGAAATACCCTAGAATGAGTGAAATCAACCTCAGAATCATTTTTTTGTGAGAGAACGTATTTTCAATGTATAAAATGATTTTTCAAAGGATTTTTCAAAGATTATTTTGATATAAAATTTTCTTGTTTTAAAAGCAAATTTTCTAAACTTCCTTCTTTCGTATCTACCTAGTTAGAAATTTCTTTAATTAGGATATTCATCCAAGTGGATTTATCTTGTCTTATCTTATCTTATCTTTGTCTTCTCTTTACCTTGTCATAAATTCATTCTTGATTTTTCAAGATGAATCGTGGAAATTCCAGAGGTAGGGGTCGTGGTATTGCCCCAGCTCCTCAACCTGCTGCACCTGTTAGGTTTACTGTTCTCTGTAAGGAATTCTCTTAGCTTGGTGGAACCAAGTTTACTGGTTCAGAGAGCATTATTGAAGCCCAGCAATGGTTATGGAGTTTAGAGAGGATCTTTACCGGTCTCGAGATTTCTGATGCCCAGAAGCGTCAGTTAGCAGCTGCAAGAGTCAGCCTTGGATTGGTGGAAGTCCGTTACAGCTCACACTAACGAGGGTGATATTTCGTGGGAGCAGTTTAGGTATCCTTTGTGTTATCTTGAATTTTGTTCCCATTTCCTTTCTTTTGAATCTATCTTAAGTTTTGTTTCTGTATCTTCTTTCCAGGGAGGCTTTTGTGGCAAAATGGATGCCAGAAGCCGGGAATTCTCAGCTTTATCGTGAGTTTATGGATCTCAAGCAGGGTACCATGTCCTTTTCTGAGTATGAGCGGAAGTTCAATGAACTTTCCAAATTTGGTCTTGGCCTTATTGACACCCAACTTAAGAAGAATGAGAAGTTCATAGCCGGAGCTCGCCCAGAGTTCTATGATCGTCTCATTTCTCATGTTCATGGCACTTTCACCGAGCTTATGGATATGGCTATTCGTTATGAGAACCCTACTTCCAAGGGTCCTGCTATTGCTAGTGCTCCTTCATCTCAGTCTTCCTCTGCTAACTCTAAGAAGAGAAAACCAAATTTCCATCAGTAGAAGAAGAATTGGCTTAAGAATCCGGGTTTGGGATCTTCATCTTCTCCTTCTCAGAGGCACCCTATCGACCTATCTACCATTACCTGTTTCAAGTGTGATCAGAAGGGACACTATGCTAATAGTTGCCCTACTTTAGTTGGTGCTGCTGTTCCTCCACCTCAGAATACCAGGAACAATCTCTGTCATGTCTGTCTACAGCCTGGTCATTTCAAGAATGATTGTCCTTTGTATTAGAAGGGCAAGCCGTCTGGTATTTTTGCTGTTACCTCTGCTTCTTCTCCTGCTCCACCTGCACCTGCTCCTGCTCCTAGTGATGACCAAGGTACTCTTCAGGGCACCTTTTCTTTATTTAAGCATCATGTTCATGTTTTATTTGATATTGGAGCTTCGCATAGTTTTATTTCTATGGCTATTTGTGATAAGTTTGAGCATCGCCTTTCTTTTGAGTATGCTTCCGTTCCTTTATGGGTTTCTAATCCTATTGGGGGTCCCGCGAACCTTAGTAGGATTTGTAGAGGAGTGAAACTTCTCCATTCTGATCATCGCTATAGTGGCGATTTCTATGTTCTTGGTTTTGATACTTTTGATTTATTGCTTGGAGATGATTGGTTAAGGAATCATGATGCTCATATCTCTTGTAAATCCCGAACTGT
Source organism: Allium fistulosum (assembly GCA_030737815.1). Classification (NCBI taxonomy): domain Eukaryota; kingdom Viridiplantae; phylum Streptophyta; class Magnoliopsida; order Asparagales; family Amaryllidaceae; genus Allium; species Allium fistulosum. The sequence goes on along the minus strand of CM060903.1, from coordinate 516,260,788 downwards.
TTCGCTTGTTGATGGTCGGGGTAATCCTTTGGTTATTCAGTGTCGTATGCATCATGATTATGCTGGCAGCTTTATTTATTCTCTGGATTCTTCTCCTGTTGATCTTCAGTCGACTCGTGTGGTCAAATTTTATCCCGATGTATTTGGTGAAGTCACTGCTTTACCCCCTAAGTGGGAAATCGATTTCCGTATTGATCTTATTCCTGTAGCTCGACCTGTAGTTCTTCCTCCTAGAAGAATGGCACCCCGCGAGAAGGTTGAGTTGGGAAAGCAAATTGAGGACTTGTTCTCCAAAGGTCTGATCAGACCTAGCCATTCAGAATGGGGAGCAATGGTGGTTTTCGTCACCAAGTCCGATGTTTCTCTCCGGATGTGTGTTGATTATAGGGAGCTGAACAAGCTCACTATGAAAAACAGATATCCAATGCCTCGCATCAATGATATGTTTTATCAGCTTTATGGTGCTACTGTTTTCTCTCAGCTTGATTTTGCCACATGTTTTCACCAGCTCAGAGTTGCTGAGGAAAGTATTCCCAAGACTGCTTTTCGTACTGAGAATGGGTTTTTTGAATGGTTAGTCATGCCTTTCGGTTTGACTAATGCTCCTGCTTTCTTTGTTGATTTGATGAATCGTGTTTTTTGTGATGTGCTTAATAAATTGTTCTAGTCTTTGTTGATGATATTCTCATTTTCTCTAAGTCTGAGGAAGAACATGAGTCGCATTTGAAATCTGTCCTTGAGACTCTTAGAAATCATCAGTTGAAGGCTAAATTTTCGAAATGCCATTTCTGGAAGGATGAAGTCCGATTCCTTGGACATATTGTTTCTGGTAATGGAGTTTCTGTTGATCCAGTCTAGATCACTACGATCAATGTAAGTCTTTCTTTCCTTCACTTTTTCCTTTATCATTTAATTATTCTATCTCTTCTATGGTTCTTATTTTTCCCTATTCTGTTACAGGATTGGGAAACTCCTAGGACCCCAACTGATATTCGTAGTTTTCTGGGCCTTGCCGGTTATTATCGGAGATTCATTGAGAATTTTGCTTGGATTACTGCACCTCTCACCGCTTTGACTCGTAAGAATGCTAAGTTTATTTGGAGTGATGAGTGTAAGGCTGCATTCAATGAGTTAAAGCACAAGCTTACTTCCGCACCAGTTCTTATCGTTCCAAATGGAAATGAGGGACTAACGGTATACACTGATGCTTGTCGTGAAGGTTTGGGAGCTGTTCTGATGTAGGATGGTAAAGTCATTGCATATGCTAGTCATCAGTTGAAGACCCATGAGGCCAATTACGCTGCTCATGATTTGGAATTGCTTGCTGTTGTCTTTGCTTTGAAGCTTTAGAGGCATCATCTTTTGGGTACTAAGTTTGAGCTCTTCACTGATCATCGGTCCTTGAGGTATATCTTCACTCAGAAGGATTTGAATCAGAGGCAAGTTAGGTGGTTGGAGTTCCTTGCTTCTTATGACCTCGACATCAACTATACCCCTGGGAAAGCTAATGCTGTGGCAGATGCTTTGAGTCGGAAGAAGGCTATGTTGTGTCAGCTTGTTGTTTCTTCTTCTCTTTTGGATCATATCATGGCTAAGCAGGATGAGGATGAGATGCTTAGATTGATGAAGGAGAATGTTCGTAGTAGGGTTGGTAGTAGTAGTCTGGATGGCAGTGGTGCTCGGATCGATGATAGAGGTATTTTGAGGATTAATAATAGGATTTGTGTCCCGAATGTTGATGGATTGAGGCAGGAGTTACTTCGGGAAATCATCGATCCAGACTTTCTATTCATCCGGGAGTGACTAAGATGTATCAGGATATGAAGAAGTTGTATTGGTGGAAGGGTATGAAGCGGGATATCTCCATTTTTATTAGTAGGTGTGCGACTTGTCAGCAAATCAAGGCCGATCATCAGAAGACACTTGGTTTGTTGCATCCCCTTGAGGTTCCCAATTGGAAATGGGAACAAGTTTCTATGGATTTTATTGATGGATTACCGAGGACTAGGAGGGGTAATGAGAGTATCTGGGTTATTGTGGATAGATTGACCAAGTCAGCTCATTTCATTCTGATCAAGTCTACCCGTTCTGCTTCTAGCTTGTCTGAGATCTACATGGGGGAGATTGTTCGTCTCCATGGTGTCCCTATCAGTATTGTTTGTGATCGTGATCCTGTCTTTACTAGTCAGTTTTGGAAAGCTTTTTTAGGAATCTTTGGGTACTCACTTGAATCTGAGCACTGCTTACCATCCACAGACCGACGATCAAACGGAAAGAGTGAATCAGATTCTAGAGGATCTTCTTCGTGCTTGTGTGCTTGATTATGGAGGATCTTGGAAAGATCATCTCCATCTTCTCGAATTTACCTATAACAATAGTTATCAGGTATAATTTCTATCTTTTGTTTTGATCTTGTCTTAATCTTTTAACTATCTCATTTCTATCTTTGAATTCAGGCCAGTATTAAAATGTCTCTGTTTGCTGCTTTTTACGGAAGACCTTGTAGATCCCCATCTTGCTGGATTGAATCCGGTAATCGTTTGGTTCTTGGTCCTGAGATGATTTTGGAAGCTTCGGAGAAAGTTGAGGAGATTAGGAGGAAGATGAGGGTTGCTCAGGATAGGCAGAAGAAGTATGATGATCGTCGTAGGAGGAGTTTTCCTTAAGGTGTCTCCCTTTAAGGAATGTCATTCGATTTGGTCGTAGAGGGAAGCTTGCTCCTAGGTTCATTGGTCCTTTCCGCATCTTGGAGAGGATTGGTTCTTTAGCTTATCGCCTGGATTTGCCTGAGAAGTTTTTTGGAGTGCATAATGTATTCCACGTTTCGCATCTTCGTCGCTATCTGCATGATCCATCTCTTATTGTTCTGCCTTCTGCTCTCGATAGTTTGGATATAGAGCCTAATCTGACTATCGAAAGGAAGCCACTTCGTATTGTCGATAGAGGTACGAAGAAGCTAAGAAGGAAATTTGTTAGTCTGGTCAAAGTACAGAGAAGTACTAATGATCGAGACTATACCTGGGAGACGGAGGAGAGCATTCGTGCTTCGAATCCGGAATTGTTCATTTCAGGTACTATTTTTTTTCTATCTTGTTTTTTTTCTTTGTTTTCCTTCTTTCATTCTTTTCGAGGACGAAAAGATTTGAGTGGGGGAGAGTGTAACAACCCAATACTTTTGCAATTATTTTTAATTAAATTTTATTTCAATATTTTATATTATTTTTTAAACATTTTAAAAGTGTAGTTGAAATTTTCCAATGTTAGTTATATTTTGTTTACAAATTTTAATTCTAGTTTCAATTAAATAAAGTATTTCTTTATTTATTTCTATTTTTCCTAAGACTATTTATTTATTTTCATTTCTACTTTATTTTGTTTGACTTTTATTTTATTTATTTGATTTTTGATTGGTTTATTTTAAATAAAAGAAAGTGGAAATTCAAAGAGACAAAGTCTTTTCATTTGCTTGTGACTTTTTAATTGCTAGTCTTTTCATTTGCTTGGCCTTTCATTTTCTCTATTGTAGCCGTGCATTTCCTTTTGTTTATCACATGAAAAACTTCTCATTACTTTCATTTCTCACGACATTCCATTTCTGAAAATATTTTGTAAGTTCATGGCTTCCTTTTCCCACTTTTCTTTTTCATTTTTGCTTGTTTTGCCTTGATCTCTTCATTGTTTTGCTCGGCCATAACCCTCCACTCCTCTACCGACCATCACCTTCCCCTCATCATCCACGGCAGCAACCACCTCCTCTTCCTTTGTCCAGACCAGGCCATGACCACCTAAGTGAAGCCATCACCACAAACTTTGCAAAAATCCTTGAAATATGCATAGCCGGACCCACTTATCCCATCACCATCTCATATTTTGCCTCGACCACCACCTATAGCTCCACCACCAGCACATGCCATCACCTCTGGACATCACATCAGCCTCTGACCTGACCTGTAGTGTCATGGCCGAGCCAGATATGACCATAGGCCGAGCCTATGTTGAACCAAACCCCTCTTTCTTGCTTTGACCTTTAGCATTCCATGCCTTGTAACTCCAAACTCTTCATCTCCTTATCCTAGCCGTGCATATGTGAGCCAAACCCGAGCCTTACCATCAAATAAAACATGTATGGCCGAGCAAACAAGGAGTCAAGGTCAAGCAATTTTGATTTCAAAGCTTGGTGATGTCATTTGTTAATTCTAATTTCCATTTTGTTTCAAATAATCTTTGTATTGAATATATATTTATATTGCTTTGATTGTTGTATACAAGATTAATATCTTGGCTCTCTCTCCACTTGAATCAAAAGTCGTGCTATCGTGCTTTTTGGAATTTATCTGTGTGTTTTAATTTGCGAACTCCAGCTTAAAAAGGTGAGTTATTCACGCTTGACATTCATACTTATAGAATTGTGAAACGATAACAAGTGAATGTGTAGAATTGTTATACCATGTTATACCTGCCTGTGATATGAATTATATGACGTTAAACTCTACTATAAACTTGTCACATCATCTGATATGTTATATTTTGTTACACTATTTTTTATTTCTGTTTCTCACACTGGAAGTTCCCTGTAGAATAGAATCACTATGGGTTGAAATGTACCCGAATGGACTTTAGAATAGGGAAAAATCGTTATGGGCTGAAATGATAGGCCTGAGCGATTTTTATTTAATTTCATTGACTTGGGATTGCGGGTTTGAAATGATAGAACCCGGATTTTCTTTATAAATTATGGATTGAAATGATATATTATCCGTATCACTTGACCTAGGTTAGAAAATATTATACAGACCCGTGGTTATTTTATATATTTTTTCTGGAAAATTTTAAGTATTTTAAATTGTAAAAATATGATAATTTGATTTAAATTGAATTTAAAATGATTTAATAAAGGGCTAGTGATTTTTCTATAAGTTAAAAATGTTAAATAAATAAATGATTAAATTGTAATTTGAAATATAACTTAATTTGAAAATTTGTGATTTGGTTTAAAATGAAAGTTTAAGTAAAGAAAATAAAATGGAAATTAAGTTTTATTTTTGAAATGGTAATTTAAATTTAAGTGTTGAGTTAATTGTTAAAAAAATGCAAAGAATAAGAAAATTGTACACTTGGATTTAGTAAGTAAATTATTGAAAAATTTGGATTTAATTATGAAAATTTTACTTTATAAAAATCATAAGTTAAAGGGTTTTCAAATGAAAATTTTGAGTGGAAAAATATGATTTTTATAAGTTAAAATGGTTAAAAATCGAAGTTTATTTGTTTCTGAAATTTTATTATAAATCTGGAAATTGAATTAGTAGCACTTCAGAAATGCTATCATTTCCGAAATTAACTTAAAATCTAAAGTAAAAGATACTGCAGCACTTTGTAAGTGCCGTGGTTGATGCAAATGAACTAAAGGCTACTGCAGCACTTGGTAAGTGCTGTGGTTGCAGAAAGAAAATTTAAAATCTAAAACTAATAAAAAAGCTATAGTAGCACTTGATAAGTGCTGCAGTTGGCTGAAATGAGGTTTTCAAATGTAACTGAACTACTACAGCAGTTTTTAAATGCTGTCTTTGCTGAAATGAACTGTTTTCAAATATAACTTACCGCGGCATTTTCTAAGTGCTGCGAATGCTGAAATTTTAATGTTTTAAAGTATTTAAGTGAATAAATGAGCTCAGAAAAGGCTAAATTTTTGGGAATTGACTATTTGATTTAAAGGTATAATGACTTCACTTTTAAATGGTTTAAATAAAGTATTTTAATTTGAAATATAAACTATTTTTGAAAAGAATAACGACGGGTTATAATAACGATTGGTTGTTAAAGAGACCGGGATCGGATATGGACATACTCTCTATCGATACCGAAAACCACTTTAACAACTGTGTACGTAGTGGAGATTCCAGAATGAAGTAGGATGGTGGCGACGATCCTAAAGGTATATTTACGTGGACCCAACTCCCGTGAGTTGACATAAGGTGGCTAAAACAGGAGCGATTCTCGGGCCAATGAGGTAGCACCTCTGATCGGACATACTTCTTTGATACCATTATATTACTTTTGTGATTGATTGGGTGCACCCTTTGATTTGGGAGTGTGGCTCGAGGTGGGCGGTAGTGGCTGTGCATTTCCACCAGCCCGGATGCGTAATTGGTATATCTACCCTGGCATTGCCTTGTTGTGCCGTGTCACCTACCCTAGCGAGCTTTACTACAAGTTTGGATTTGTGCCGTAGCCTGTGGAGTATTGAGGGTAGCCCCCGATCTGGGAGTATGCTAATACTGGATAGACTACAGGGACTATTACGTGTTAAGGGCTATATGGGTAACCCCTTGATGCTATTAAAAAGTAAGATTATTTTATAATTAGACATTATTATAATAGCGAATATTACTACATAGTAGATAGTTTAACGGATCCTTAAAGAATGGGTGATCACAAGCATTCTTTAAGTTACTTGTGCATTTCTATTACTGTTCACTTGAGTTGGTTTACATTGTATAAGTATGTATGTCCTGACTCGAGTGTTTGTGTTTTATTTACGCTCAGGTCAGCTTGAGTATCAGCTTTGGATTTCACCTTCTGGAGCTAGGACTTCTGGAGATCATCTTTTATTTAGTTGTTATCTATTTCCATTCAGTATTTCTATGTCAGCTTTGTATTAGAGACATATGTATTTGGGATTTCTATACTTATGTATTCAGACTTCTGTTGTATAAGTTTTCAGACTATGTATTTTGAATCTGTTTTGAGACTATGTATTGTAGTGGCTTCATGAACCACTATTTATTTTATTTTCCTTTGCGAGTTATTCTGATATTCTGTGTCTGTGATTCAGTGATTGGTTTTATTTGCTCCAAATTTATTACAATCTATTCTTTTGTATTATTCAAGTCCAACATGTGTGGTTTTATTGTCGATTTGAATGGTCCAAAATAGTGGGTCGTTACAAACATGTTTCAAGTCCTAATTCCATCGTATGAAGAAGTTACGCCAAAATCAGCTTATTTCAAATTGATTTCAATTGATTTTAATTAAATTGATTTCTAGGCGTTTCGAGTCCGTTCGATCAAACGACAAGTCCGATCGCTACAAAACTTGAAATCCTATAATAATTCACCGTTACGAATCCGATGAAACTAGTTTCGTCGAAATCCGAGTCAGTGGCCAAAATGGCTATATTTCAGTTGATTAAATAAATTAATAAATAAATAAATTAAATCACTTTTTCCGTTTAAATTTTAATAATTTACAACTTCTATCATTTTTTATTTCTTAATCACTTACAATAATTTAAACAAAATTAGATGTCAATTTAAAGTTGATTAATCCATCAATTCCAGTGTTTAATTTCAATGTCATTAAATTCAGAAATTATAAATTAAATTTACAGTAATTCCATTTAATTGACCTTTCATCCTATTATTCAATCCATTATTATCAATTGGATCAAATTAACATTGGTTCATGATCTATTACATCAATATTCTCAAATTTCATCTAAATTTCCATTAACGTAATATTTAAATATTTAATTTCATTTATTTGCAATCAATCCCAATTATTATAATTTAAATTTCAATAAATTGATAAATCTTGATATCCATTCTTTTTATTCAACTAATTGTCATATTATGAATAGAATTAACATTATTTCCAATTATTACCTTAATTTACACTAACATAACATTGAATTTAGATTCATTGCAATTGATTACCAATTTTGATTTAATGGACTAAATAAATGGGTAACTTATAATAATTGTCACCATTAGCCTTTAATTACTTCTATAAGTTACTACTTCCAAACAAAAGTTATATATACTTACATAACACCAATTTTATTCAATTACCATTAATTATATACTGATCCATCAATTGATTCAATATTTCCAGTTGGTTTCCTCATATTCAATTTATAGCCAAGTATAACACTTATATATATTATTTCAATTAATTGGAATTCATTCAATTTATTAATTATTAACTTTAAATTGACATTGTTACCGTTCATTCTAGATATTGTTTCATTCATAACTCACAAATTTTTATTTATTTCAACATTAAATTGCAAAACTTAACTAAATTAACAATTTTTTAATTATCGAAAATTACGGGTCGTTACACTCTCCCCCACTCAAAAATTTTCGTCCCCGAAAAGGAAAAAGGAGGGAAAAAGAGTTAAGTAATCAATATATCTTATTCAAAATATTAACTTTATAAACAATTAATTTACAAAATTAATTAATTTAAATAAAATGTATCAATTTATAACAATTGTACCCTTTTATACTCAAATTAATAAATTTTGGAAAACATTTCATAAAATTTTCTAAGTCCAAAATTTTCAGAAAATTTCGGTAGAGTCTCCTTTGTTCGGAGAGGCTCGGGAGAAAATAATAATACCAATAATAATAATATATATCAAAATGTCTCAAAATAATATATCCCAACAGCGGGAAAGATAATATAATATCGCTAGAAAACCGTAATCCGAGACGTACCTATTTGTCGGGTAAACAACGCTTAATTACGAAACCAAAAGCAGTAGCAATTGCTTCCATAACCTGTATTTCACTTATATAATCTAAAGGAGTTAATAATTATATAAAATGAAATATTTAAAGTTGTTTCAACCACTAACAAACAAATCAATATAAAACAACAATCACTTGCAATCACAACATACAATCATCATATGAAATCAATAAAATCAAATATCCATCCATAGCAAACAAACAAATGGTTTGTTCAAGTTCAGAAATTTTTTAACCGCCTAGAATGACCAATAAACTACTGAGTGCACCATTTACTCAACGGTCTTAGATGAACTCAATAGATTATTCATACATCTTAAACAATTAGAAGTATCATATCCCAAACAACCCATAAACCAAAATAAACAATAATTTACAATGTACTTGAGTTATTCTTATTAAATTTCTTTCACAACATTTACAGTTTTTATTTATTTATTTTCCTTTTCATTCATACAAGGATTATTTCTTTAACTTACATTTATCTCTTACAAAATTTTATTCCCATTCATTCATTCAGTGTTTATTTCATTTATTTTTCCTTTATTACTTACAAAAATTCATTTTCATTTATTCATATCATGTCAATTTCTTTTATTCCATTACATTCATTTTATTATTTACTTTAATTATAAATAGTTTCAATATTAACTTAAGTTAAAAATCCTTTACTTACAGTACTCATTTTCTATTCCATTAAATTAGTAGTAATAAAATTTTAACTCAAGTTTATAACTATTTTCATATCAAATTTCTTATTTATAAAAGTAAATTTCATTGAACACTTCAATTACATAAGTTTTACTTGTAAAAATTTCCATTACATATTCTTTTAACATTTCAACTTTTATAATTGGTAAGTTATATATATGTCTTTAAGAATGCAATTGAAAGTTACACAAGTTTGACTTACTTATTTTAATTAACTTAAGGTTCAATAATTATCATTTCTCATTTTCATATCCTTTTCGTTTACAAGTTACAAATTTCAAATTCCTTGTATATTTCAGTTATCACTTAGCATATAAATTCTTATTTTCATTTAGAAGTTTCAATTATTAAATAGTTACAATTTTATTCCATTTCAATAATTGAAATCTCTAATTCATAGAAATTTAAGAACTAAATGTCGGGTTCCATTTTAAATCATTTAAAACAATACATACATAGGTATATACAACTTATATTCAATCATATTTAAATTTGAAATTTATATTTGTTTATCAAAATAAATTTGCAGTAAAAACTACTACAATGGCCTTCCCACTTTGAAACTCGAAAATGAACGTCGATGATGCATGCACTCTTCACCGAAATTATTTTTCAGCGACAGAGAGGGGAGTACAGAACTTATTTCTTTCCAAAATTTCATTAAAACAATTCTTTCAAATTATATTGAAATATTTATATAAGAAAATACTTCTAATAATAGTATTGTTATTATATCCCAAAATCATTCGAAAGAAATTTTCAAAAACCCCAGAACTTAAGTTCTAAGTTTCCAAATTTCATTTATTTTATTTTCAAATCTTATTTCCAACCTATATTCATAAATTTCACTACCTAACAACCAAAATATTACAATCAAATATATAATTTATAAATCATTATTTTATATATAAAAATATACAATAGGTAAATTATTTCATTTACCTACATTTCAAAACAAATATTGTGTCGGTGTGTCCTATTAAGTGTTTAGAAATCCCTATCGATGTCATAGCGTCCTATGTACCGACTAGAATTTATAAATACAAAACGGAACAAATTAACACAATACCAAAACCTTTTTATAACACTAACAAATACGCGCTCTCATATATATACTCTCAGCGACTCATTCTAGGGTATTAGTACCCTATTAATAAAGAGTCAGATCCCACAAAGCTAAGGTTATCGCTAAACCAAAGCTCTGATACCAACTGTAACATCCCGCCTTTTTAGACGCTTTAAGCAGACACACATGCCAACTCAAACCATACAGAAGGGCGGATTGTTATTGGGGTGAATAAGAAAAAGCAGAGAAAGAAAAAAGCAAAACAGAATCTCGCAGCGGAATGACAAAATATAATAATCAAATAATAGTTCATGAAGCTGTATACAAAACATTTGATTATACTTATACAATACAAAATCAGAGTAACATACAACAGAGATAAACAATAATGCAGCGGAATAGTATGAATGTAGTGGAATAATAATATAAATAATAATAGTACAAATCTTCGTCTTCATCCTCCATAAATAAGGTCTTCAAATCCTAAAATGCTCAAGCTGACCTGAGCGAATTGAAAAGATAAAATACTCGAGTCAGAACTAAAAGATCCTATGTAAGTTAAATCAACGGTAAATAAATAAATATGAGTGGAACAGCATCAGAGATGTTTACGGGGTTTGACATCTCCTATCCAGTGTCTAACGTGAGTGCAGTAACTTAAGAGATGTTTGGGATTCACATCTCCTAAGGATCCGTTAAATTATCTACTATGTAATACAATACGCTATTATAATATGTCTACAGTAAAGTAAAATTATTAAAATAGCGTTAAGGCATTACATTTTCCCCCTTAACACATTTTTATTTCCCATAGTTTATACGGTACCGTAATCCCACCCGTACTGGGTGCCGTCAGAGGGCACTCCATAGGTATGGTACAAACCAAACTCGTAGAAGGCGCGTTAGGGTAGGTGACATGGCACAGCTAGGCAATGCCAGGGTAGATATACCAATTACACTTCCAGACCGGTGGTAACGCGTAGCAGCTACTACCGCCCACCTCGGAACACACTCCCGAATCAAAAAAAATCGAAGGTGGCCACCAAATAAATCGCAAAGTCGGAATATAATATCGATGGAATGTGCCCGATCGGAGGAATGACCTCACTTAGCCTGTCAATTGCTCTTGTTTTTGCCACCTTAAGCTAACTCATGAGAGTCAGGTCCACGTATATACCTTTAGGATCATCGCCACCATCCTACTTCGTTCTGGAATCTCCATCGCGTACATAGTTGTTAAAGTGGTTTTCGGTATCGACAGAGAGTATGCCCATATTCGATCCCGGTCTCTTTAACAACCAATCGCTTATTACACACCGGATGGTTTTTTACATTTCCAAAATCATTTCATAATTGATATCAAGATATCATATTCAATTCAAATCATATCACTTTCGAAATCATTACTTACTTCTGAAATCATATTCACCTTTGAAATAATATCACATTTGAAATCATAGTTCGAAATTATATTTCCTTTCAAAAGTCATATTTCCAAAATAGGATAAACTCTCATTTCAAAATATCATATTAAACCAATTGTGTTATTTAAATCCCGACTTAGGTTATAACATCATTAACCATATTCACTTAAAAATCGAGAATTTGAATATAAACCCATCGATTTTACTTAGTTTGGAATTTAGAAGAAAATAGTTTTAAATAGTTATAAATAATTAATATAGATTTAAAATAGATTAAATATAATTAAAATAGACTAAATAGCTTTAAAATAGATTAATTAGATTTAAAATAAGTTAAAACAGGTTAATTGGTTTAAATAAATTAAATGGTTTAAAATAGGTTAAAATAATTTAATATAATTAATACAGGTTAAAATAGTTTAATACTCTGAAATCTTAATAATTAGCAAATTTGAAATAATAATATATTTTTAAAACGGTTTATATTAAAACATAAGTTTGAAATTTATATCAATTTAAACTATTCATTTCATTCCAATACATTTAGACCATTTCAATATCCCAAAACCCAATTTCAAAATTTTCCAATTCAAATTTCTCAATAAAATATTTAATTCAATATCGCTTCCAATCCATGTTCGAAATATTAATTTAAATCACTCCAATTTCAATATTTTTCAAAGTTATATTTCAAACAATTTTAATAACTCGATTTCTATAAATTTCATTTGTACTTAAAAATTCGGTTTTGCAATTCCAAATAAATTTCTTTAAACAATTCCTTTAAACCAATTCCAATTTCAACATAAACTTGAATTCCGATGATAATACTTCAATTTACATAAATCAAATTTTATTTCAAAATATCATTTAATTAAATTCGAAAATTAAGGATTTTAAAATCATTTAATTTAACCAATCCGGTGTCCGTATATAATTCTCAACCATAGGGTCAAGTGATATGGATATTTATCATTTCAATCCGCAATTTAAAATGTTACGGTTATATATCATTTCAAACTGCAATCCCGAATTAATAATAAAATCCATAAAATCGCTCGAGTCTATCATTTCAACCCATAATGATTTTTCCTTAATCTATTGATCATTCGGGTATGTCTCATTTCAACCCATAGTGAACTTGCAGTTTATAATGATATAAAATAAAACATCCATTCATCCAATATCAACCATCAACATCCATTACAAATATCATCTAAATCAATCAATAATCAGTATAGAACTGAAAATCAATAACGGGTATTTAACTGGCAATTTATATTCAATAATAAATTAAATAACGATTTAATTCAAATAAATTCAAACTAACTAAGATGATGATTTAAAATACACCAAATAATCATAAATAAATTTCTAATCACATCATAAATTTAATTTAACAAACATAAGAAATTTTAGAAGTTGTGAGTGGATTAAAACACTCATCTTTGAATTTAAATCGAATTTAAATTCAATTTAAGCACAAAATTTGAATGGTCTCAGAATTTATCCAAACCAGCGCCAAATGTCCGGAATTTCGATACGATCCCAGCAGATCAAACCGCGCGTGAATTGGACCTCGTATGCAAAAGTTATGATATTTAGAACATTCAACTTTAAATAAAAAAAACAAAGATAAATAATTAAGGAATTACCCAATCACGTTCGAACACGCGTACCCATCCCTAAACTCTCATTCGAACAGTACGCGACCATTCAACTCAGGTCGCTGCTTTCGATCGTCCATGAGCGCCACCATGGAGCACCACGACCCTGCTAGACTTTGTCCGCGACTCCACTCCGCCGCCACAAGGTACTCCGACCACCCACGCTCCCACGACATGCCCAGAAAACGCAGCCACCGCCACATCATTTGAACCCTAATCAAAATTTTAACTGACGATCCAGCCGTCAACTCGACGCACAAACCATTCCGATAAGCCACGCTCGGTCTCCTCTTCACGACCCTACCCTCGATTCAACGATCAGTCGATGATGATCGAAATGTGATGAACGGCCTTGGATAATCCATCAATTTCCGACCAAAACATGCTTCAATTTCTAAAACGAATTGAAGATCTGAGATGCGCTCGTCAAGAGCTTCAAATTGATATAAAATTCGATATTGTTTGAAGAGTTTTAAATTTTTGATTTGGTTTTTGATTTTAAAATTGCAATTGGGAATTAGGGTTTATCTGCCATTGGAAGAGAGGAACAAATGAAATTGTACGTACAGACAAACTGAGTGGAGGAACACTAGGGTTTATAACAGGTAATTTATAGACAAAGCTGAAAATAGAATGGATGGACAAGATTTGGTTATAACGTTGAACTATAAATGGTCCGAAAAGCCAGTTTCAACTCCGGAATGAAAATGGGTCAACCCATATATCAAAATAGATGCTTTCAAATATTTTAAACTCAATGGAATAGGTTTCAAGTCCTAATTCCATCGTATGAAGAAGTTACGCCAAAATCAGCTTATTTCAAATTGATTTCAATTGATTTCAATTGATTTTAATTAAATTGATTTCTAGGCGTTTCGAGTCCGTTCGATCAAACAACAAGTCTGATCGCTACAAAACTTGAAACCCTATAATAATTCACCGTTACGGCTCTGATGAAACTGGTTTCGACGAAATCCGAGTCAGTGGCCAAAATGGCTATATCTCAGTTGATTAAATAAATTAATAAATAAATAAATAAAATCACTTTTTCCGTTTAAATTTTAATAATTTACAACTTCTATCATTTTTTATTTCTTAATCATTTACAATAATTTAAACAAATTTAGATGTCAATTTAAAGTTGATTAATCCATCAATTCCAGTGTTTAATTTCAATGTCATTAAATTCAGAAATTATAAATTAAATTTACAATAATTCCATTTAATTGATCTTTCATCCTATTATTCAATCCATTATTATCAATTGGATCAAATTAACATTGGTTCATGATATATTACATCAATATTCTCAAATTTCATCTAAATTTCCATTAACGTAATATTTAAATATTTAATTTCATTTATTTGCAATCAATCCCAATTATTATAATTTAAATTTCAATAAATTGATAAATCTTGATATCCATTCTTTTTATTCAACTAATTGTCATATTATGAATAGAATTAACATTATTTCCAATTATTACCTTAATTTACACTAACATAACATTGAATTTAGATTCATTGCAATTGATTACCAATTTTGATTTAATGGACTAAATAAATGGGTAACTTATAATAATTGTCACCATTAGCCTTTAATTACTTCTATAAGTTACTACTTCCAAACAAAAGTTATAAATACTTACATAACACCAATTTTATTCAGTTACCATTAATTATATACTGATCCATCAATTGATTCAATATTTCCAGTTGGTTTCCTCATATTCAATTTATAGCCAAGTATAACACTTATATATATTATTTCAATTAATTGGAATTCATTCGATTTATTAATTATTAACTTTAAATTGACATTATTACCATTCATTCTAGATATTGTTTCATTCATAACTCACAAATTTTTATTTATTTCAACATTAAATTGCAAAACTTAACTAAATTAACAATTTTTTAATTATCGAAAATTACGGGTGGTTACAGTTGACTCCCAATAGGATGTAGTAGGAGAGTTCCTTCGGTTTTTCCTGTTCCTGGACAACTAGTATGGATGAATATCTGACATTGCACTTCTAAGAACCACATACATTGGCTTTTACAAACGTACATCTATTTGGTGGTGTAGGAAGTAACTCTCATACACTCAACACCCTTCTCTGAGACGTACGAGCTCAAAGGTTGTACTTTTGTGGAAACTAATTAGTGTGTTGTTGGAATTGACAATGTGGTATTCAAAGTGGAATGTGCTATGTGAAAGGTAAACGTTTCCTTAAGCCTCACACCCCAAAGATGATACGAGTAATGATGTGGTATCAATTTTATGAGTATGGAGGTGACTAGTGGAAACTGGGCCTCAAGGCATTTATGCCTTATGGATAGGTATTGGAGGTCTGATGGAGAAAGAGTATAACAACCAAGTAATACGTTGTTCCATAGTAGTGTATCCAACATAGTTCGGAGGCTTGCTTGAGATAAGTGAATACTAATGAGGTGCTAGTTGTTTATACATGGATTTCGGAGGAAATAGCCACTAGTTCCCTATCATGTTTGAAATCCAATTCCAAATACGAGCTTTTGGTTTCAATTATAGAACCTAGTATGCTGGAATTTACTCAATATAACAATTTCGACTATGGTTAATATTATCTATATACTAGACACTAGTATAATATAACAGAATTTGATATGAAATGTTTTGGTTATCATAAGGTAAAAACCCATCCGAGTTTATGTGCGGTGTGGTCTTACGAGATACCTTTATTTTGAAAAGTTTTAATAACATCAAAATCCAATTAAGATGTGTTTTCTTACGCTGGTTTACCAGACTGATCCGGGTGTTCCCCTTTTAATGCTCATATCATACCGAGTATATATACAGATTCAATTTGGATGATTTGGAGCTTCCGAAGATGAGCAGGAGGTCTTCAAGTCGTATTCACGTATATGTTTATTTTCCATTACATTGGTTATTTTAATTATCAACATTTGTGAGGGTAGGATGTTAAAACTGTCCAGGCCGATGATTAGTCATTTGTTGTTGTACTCTGATTGATGTATATATATATTGCAGTTTCTCTTTTGTAAAGATCATTGATATTAATATTATATGTTGTTCCGCTGCGTTGTGAGATTCTATGTTGTTGGTTTTCTTTCTCTTTTCTCTCTTCTCTTCTTTCTTCTTTCTTCTTTCTTTCCCCTAACTATTCGCTTTTTCATTCAATTCGAGTTGGACATGTGTGGTTTATTGTCAGCTCGAATTGTGTGGATTTGCGGGTTGTTACAACTTGCATAGGTATAGAAATAATTAACATGCAAGAAGTATTTGATAGTAAGTATATATTATATTACTATTTTGTCAATCTTCAATTTAGTTCATTTGTATATTTTAATAGATAAACTTTTATCAATCATATAAAATGCATAAATTTATCATTGTAGATTGTTATAACTTTATATAGATTATGTTCTTACAATATCAAAAAGGTTATATGTTACCATTGCATTTCTCTAATAAGGCTCCCACTAGTCTTATATGTTTTTCCAAACCCTAAGATGAAACATAGAAGTTTTCGACTTCACTAATGGACATTAGTTATCGTCTTTCTTAGGAATCGAACCTTGAGTATACTTAACAAGCCATAGCCCCACAAACAATGGATAACACCTTATCGGTTGTATCATATATAACTCCTAACATATGGTTCTTTGTCCTAATCTCATTTCGACCTTAAGTTTTCTCAACAAATCGAAAGAAATTTTCCGCTCGTTCCTACCATTTTGCGAAAACCTAAGTATAGTATATGTACCTTGATTTTTCTCAAAAAATACATATGTCTAGTGAATATATTAATAATACTACACATAACATCTCTAGCTTGAGTTTACTTAACAACCAGAGAGTATACAAGTAATTTATTAATATATAAATGGTAAAGGACAACACTTATATTAAAGATTCACAATCATTAGTATATTTAATCGAGTGATATCGACTTATGAAATTATGTTTTTCTTATGAAATACCCTCGTGATTCAAGTGTCGGACACATCAGAAATCAAGGTATACGTACATTTACGTATGCATTTATTCCTTAAGTCTATTTGGGTTTCTTTAATGTTCCACCTTTGGTTTATACATTCATATTATATAGGTTTAATTATTATATAACTTCTATATTTCATTAACTTATATAATAAGTTTACGTATAACATTATATTAAGTAAATCTTATTTAACTAATTTTAATTAATTAACTCTTTAATTAATTTTATATTATTATTCCAATATAGCTTTTATATTAGGCATGTATATTATAACCTTTATGGTATATACTATAACCTTTAGTAATACATATATATCATACATACATTCACACACACACACACACATATATATATATATATCATTAATTCAATTAATTAACCTTTAATTAATTTATTTAACTAAACACTTTTAATTAAATAACATTTATTTCAAAAGTTATTATACACACACACATGTATATTTATACTATCTTAAACATTTTAAGATAATATAACATATATGAATATATATAATACATGCATATATATATATATATATATTTAATTAATTAACATATTCAATTAATTTATTTTATTAGTCTTATAAATTAATTGGTTTTCAAAATTAATGTTTAGATTTTAATTTTTCAAACACTTTGAAATTTTATTATCTTTTTAACCATTTTGAAAACTAATATTATATTATAACTTTTATAATAAACATGTTTCACTTTAAATTTAACTTTTAAATTTAAAATATTTACTTTAATTTTCAAAATAAATTTGAAAATTAACCCAAGGCCCAATTGAAATTGGGCATTTTCTATTAGGGGAAACTTTTGGGCTCGCTTTACGTTTCAAGCCAGGTCGGTAACCAAATAGGACATGGTACTTAATTACCCAATTTTAATTCTAGACGTTACCTTTTTAAACACCGTACTAAGTGGGCAAGCTTAATTAGTTAGCCTTAACATGACTAATTTAGACCTCATAGGCTATTAGACTCTAATAAAATTGAAGGAACTTGGTCAGCCCGTAGCGGAGTTAAAGAGTAAATTTTCAAAAAATCCTCTTTGGATCTACTGGGCCTATGAAGTCTAAAGAGATTTTAGATCCAATCTTAAAGGTGTTTTTAAATAAAATCCTTTATTTTATTTGATTAGTTTGATAGAGTTTGAATTTGATATAAATTTAAATGAATGAGTGCATCAAATACACATATGTGCCTAATAATTACTTGTTAAAATTTATCAAAGAAGAAAACCTTTTGTTTCCTTCTCTAATACTTGTGCAACTAATTAAGGAAATAAATAGCATTAATTAGAGAGAGAAACCTTTCATTTCTCACTCTGGTTAGATTGATGATTTTTTAAATGTCATTGATGATTAATTTAAAGATAGCATCATATATGAGTATATCCAAATATACTCCAATGTATATCGTATAAGTGGAACGTACGAGAAGTGTGCACGGATGATGTTTCCTTTATATATACCTTTGTTGTCCATAGTATTATTTAAAATACATATACATATACATGCATATATATATAGTATAACCACACAATGGTGGGGAACAAACCGTTAGATTACATAATTTGAAAAAAAATATTTAGTTTGGTTTTCAATTAATTATAGTTAAGCACCAAAGGATAATATGCTAGAAAAAAAAATAAAATTGGAGCGATCTAAGGAGATATTAGTGGAGAGGATAAAGTAACATGGATTAGAGAGATTTAAGGAGACATGTTATAAACATGTTCCTTATTTTTTTGGCTTCACACATTTTGGTTTAGCAAGCCTACAATAGAAACATCTCCCCAATGATCGGTTTGATAATAGAGCTTATATATATACACATATACATACATATAAATGTGTTAAAATTAAGTTTCACTATTTTATAAGTTTGAAACTAATAACAACAATTTTGAATCTAGTTTCAAAGTTAGGAAGGGTTTAAGATTAAAATTATGATTTTACACAAAAGTCCATTATATAAATCTTAAGTTAAATTAATACACATGCACACACATGTAGATAAATCATTGTAAATAATGTTTTCAACTTAAAACAACATTTGTATGATAAAATGTATAATTTAGTATATACTTAAAAATAAAGTAACAAATTGAAATCTAACTTTAATTTACAAGGAAATCCAAGGGTTACCAATATTTTGCACAAAAGTCCAGTTGTTTATAAAGGTTTTTTCTTTTGAACTTTCAAACAAAAGTATGCAATAACCAAAAGATTGTATTCAAAATAATAAACACAAAACATATATATACAACATTAATAAACTATATGTGTTTTCTCTTTGAACTAGTAATAGAAATATATTACTAATTAAAACTTAGATTTTGATCAATTTTTTTTATTTAAATAGCAAATTTAAAACAATAACAAAAATAGATAGGACAAATCAGGCATATATATATATATATATATATGTGTGTGTGTGTGTGTGTGTGTGTGTGTTGCAAAGGTTTTAGATCTAAACTATATAGACAAAATGAACAATTAACTAATGTGAAATCATATGATGTAGATCTAATGATGACAAGATGAATATGTAAGCAATCAAAGTATATCTTAAAATGGATCCAAACCAAGATAACACGATGAACATATACAATTAATTAAGATGCAACAAAAGGGAATCTAATCTATGTAACCAAATAAATAAAAATTTATATAAGATGAAATATGTGATGGATCTGGATCATATGACAAAGTGAATGATGAATAATTGAAATTAAAATTATTACCTCAAGATGTTGCCAAGAGAATGCACCTTAAATGAAGAAATCTCCTTGGAATTCCAATATCCACACCCAATCCTCGCAAGAGATGGATGAACCACTTGTGTTTTATTTTATTTGATGTTTCTTCATTTGGAGTTGAAAGATTTTGAAAACCTTTTTTTATTTTCTACCATGGAAGGTTTTGAGGAGAGAAGAAGAAAAAACGAATGAGAAAGAATGAATTATCTGTAGAAAATGAATTAGTGGATATGTTTTAATTGAAAGAATGAAACTTTCTCGTTCTTTAATTTAAACTTCCCTAATAAATAACCTTGATTATCGCTCTTTCTCCTTACTCATGTCTCTTCACATGGTATGACTGAAATTATATGCCATCATATGACATAAAATTTCCATAAACCGCTCCATGGAATTATCTATTATTTAAACACATTTAAAAATACATCGATATCGTATATGAATGCGCACAAATATAACTTCTATAAATGCATTCAAATAATTACAAACAACTCACAAACATCAATTAAATTAAATATTAATTAATTTAATTAATTTACAACATTTTATAAATTAATTAGATCATGTGGTTTTTCGGAGAATTCATCATTACGGTTGTACGACTCAAAGGTGTAAAATTAGTCGGCGGTTAATGTCGAACAATTGGAATATTAATGTTCACATGTCACCTCAGCTAGTGGTGTGACATTTTTAGCTGAGTTTATTTTTTTACACATTTTTTGGTAAAATCCAATTTTACAAAAATTGTAAAGTTAATTTTTTTAATTTTATTGTTTACACGTATACATATGTATGTATATTTATATGCATTTTAAATGATTTTGAAAAAACAATAATAGTACATACACACACGCACTTATGTTTATATGTATGTATTAATAAAACTAGTGAGAAGTATACCTTTCACCAAAGAGTCCTACTAAGAGCCTAACACGTTATTTGTTTAGGATTTCCACTTGGGGCTTCAAGGCATCCTCCTTCTCTTCATATTGTAAGGCAAAACATATGGTTATACCAATAGGTAGGCATATAGGTGGCTCGGGAAGAGAGATATTCCAAAAAAGTGTATTGAAATAGGTAGAGGCTATCTTATTTATAGCTAGGGGTTTGCACCCTTTTCTCCACTGTTTGCTCTAGCCCTTAAACACTTGGTAAGGCATTCATTTTCCCCTAATGCGGCCAGCCTTAATTTTGACCAAACAAGGTCAAACGTCCCTTTGACTCCTATTTGAATCACCATTTAATTAATTAATTTATAGCTCCTAAACTGATCGAAACGTCACATAAATTTTATACATCCTTCTGTTTGATTTTAAGCTTTAAATAAATAATTAAAATTAGCCATAAATATTAACATAAAATTTGTATCAATTTACTATAAATTTATAATTAAATTTTACTATTGGTCTAACTCATAAATAATTAAGGTTGTGCTGACTCTCTAATATAAACTCAGTCCATGATCAATATTTAAACAATTCAAATACTAAAGCCTATATGGACTTTATTGAAATAAAATATAGGGCTAAGTTCACCGCTTATAGGTCATAGGCAAAACCATATTCTTGATTTAAAATAAGCTCGCCTAATAATGATAGTTTGTACATGTATTCTTTTCATCATCATTATATCACTTAGATATATAGAGTTTGTTTTAAGGTCGAAAACTCTATTAATATATATTAATTGCATAAGCCTATTTAAAGTTCTTGGTTCGATCCAATAGTATTTATCAATTAAGTGAATTACTCTGGCCAGTTATTTTGATTTTAGGTTGACATACTAATTACGATGATATTGAGCTTCCATAACGAAGGAGACACATCCTCTCTTGAGCAGTGTTTCACTTCGAGTGGTTCAACGTGTACCCAACTATGGCCATAACATGATCGCAATTCCATGTGGTTGACCATAGTGAAAGTAAAGGCTATGTACTCAAGATTGATAGTACTCTCAAGTCAGAAGACTACTGTATAATTTTACTGTTAATGCCAAAAATGGCACCAATACCCAAGTATCAGATGATAGCACCAATTCTAATAAAATAAAGGTAAAAGCAGAAAATGAGACATAATTTTTATAGTGTTCCGGTAAATTCTCCAGCCTACGTCCACTTTAATAATTGTTATTATACGTTTTCTCTTCGGAATACAACTAATTTTATCAGATCTGGCTACAATCTAGTGGATCTCAGATTTACAATGGAGTTTCTAGATTATATTTGTGGAAGAAGATAAGAGTGAAGAAGATGCGGAGTGACAATCCCCTCTTCAGTTACTACAGGGATGGTGTTTATAGGGAAAATCGCCAGTAGACCCATGAGCCTACATAGAATAAAGTCCATATGCAAATCCAAATATGTAGGAGAGAACACGCCGGTCCAATCTCCAACAAAAACCTCTTGGTACCGAGAGGTTCCTCTTGGTACCGAGTGGTTTATTATGGTGAAAACTTCTAGTTTTCACCTGCTTTGTTCTTTATCTCCGATTCAATGCGTTTCAAACTCTTTTTCATGAAGATCAAGTTCCTTTTGCTGATTTACTTGATATCACTTGTCTTTTCCTTCTTTCTTCGCTTTCTTCTTACCAATGCTCAAGGATGCTTGTTCATTCTCCAAGAAAAGCACTTTATGATGATAGGTTGAAGTTGTACTTGAAGTACTTAAAGCGTAAAGAGTTTAGGATGGTACTGATTGGTCTACTTAGCCCTAATTTCCATCAAACTTCTTAAGTTCAATCGTTTAGCCTTTCTAAGCATGTTTCCAAGTTCATGACTCTTCTCGTCTTCATTTTGGCCTTCTAAGTCTGGTTGAAATCAGCTTGGCTAAAAAGCGGGTTAATACTTGCCCCTAAAGTACGTCTTTTGAATGTAAGGTGTGCTTTGTTTCAGAACAAGCTTCAACATTAGTCAATCTTTGGTAGTTGAGCCCCATCCATCCAATGATCCCGAACTTGGAGAATCGTCCAGTTCCTTCGGATTCTCCTGCAAATCCATGGTCATTCCAGACCATTATAGCTAAGGAATCTAGTCCTTGCTCAAGTGTTAGTCACAAATCATAATCGGTTCCTTTTTATCTGAAGGTATCATTTTGTATAGCAAATTCATCCCGCGTTCGCCTAGGATTTATCCATTGTACTATGATTATAAGGCGTTCAAATCCTTTTATCAAAACTGCATCCGTTCTAGGGTTCGATCTCACTAGATCGTTCATCATCCAATCTAGGGTTGATCTCTCCGGATCGTTTATCATCCAATCTAGGTTTTGATCTCCCTGGATCCTTGCGGAGTCTGCTTGCTCTCCGGCAAAGGGACCCAACGTCCAAGCAAGCCCATCCGCTCACTCTTCGATGAGGGAACTTACTTTTGATCTCTCCAGATCCTTGCCTAGTCCACTTGCTCTCCGACAAAGCCGGCAATGGGACCCAACGTCGAGCAAGCCCATCCGCTTACTCTCCAATGAGGGACTTACTTTTGATCTCTCCGGATCCTTGTGTAATCACGAATAATATGTTATTATAATAAATTGAATTTAATAATTTTCTTATATCACGATAAATAATTAATTTAATTTCCTTTTTATCCATTAAACGTATTTAATTATAATTGTATTATTGGTTTTGAAATTCAAATTAAGTTTATTATGTTCAAAAAGTTACAAACTTGTTTTCCAAATTTTACATCGCAACAAAAATTCAAAACAAAGAATGTTCAGTCAACTGGTAATGAAATTAAGTCAACTAGCTGAGGCTATTTATGCACTAGTTTTCTCCTAGAATTTTGAGCCATTTACATAAGTCCCATCAATCGACAGATCCTTCTATTCAATAGACTGAATACCTATACGACAATAATTTTGAATTTTCTGAAATTTGATTTTTAAATATTCTAAAATGTTTTTTTTCCAATAAAGAGATACTTCTCTTCTAATGGTTACTATTGTCCTACCAACAATTGCAACTCTTTAACAAAACTTTTCAAACCTATATATGTATGTATGTATGTATGTGACGCCCCACCTCTATACCCATGCAAGCCAAGGAAACTACAGGGTAATGCCGTCGACTAGCACGGAGAATAAGGCTGTTGAGGAGCGACCATCTGTGTAATTGCTTTGTGCGAGTACCGATATGTCAGAAAATATATCTTACATCTCATCTCAAATGGAAATCCGACATACCGATAAAAACTCAAAGCTACCACAAAGTGGCTATATATATCTTCGAAAACAAATATAGAAATAAACATAACACAAATCAGTCACAGACAATTCATATCACAAAGGCGGAAATAGATATGAATATAACACATGAAAGTGTACATCAGAGTAGTGGTCAAATAAGCTCCACAATATCACAAAAGAAAAGATACAAGTGCTAGACAACATAATATGTATACATCAATGAGTCAAATATATCGAATGTATACAACCAAAAACTACAATGCTAAAGTAGTTAGCCAAAAGTCAGATGATAGTCCCGGATAAGAAGTCATGAGGAAGCACTTGTAAAATCTCAGTCTGACCCGAGTATTATTTAAGAAGAAAATAATAAACGGATCAGTCTAGCTATAAATATCAGATAAAGTGATATAGAATAAGAGATATGACAAAAACGTATGATAACCATAAAGCCATACTGTGATAAGTATCTAATCAAAAATCAATCCAGAGATTAATCAATATCAGAAGAATCTTCTCAAAGATTAATAAGAATGTCATATTCTTAATTTAGTTCACCAAGCCACAATAAATGACATACATATCTGAAAAAGGTGGTGAAACATAAATCCCAGAAATCAATAATTAGAAATCCAGAAATCACAAGAAAAGGATGGCCAATCCCAAGCGGGAGCATGAAAACTCACCAACACGTGTATCACAAACAATTCGAAACATCGACGCAGTACAAATGGTACGTCCAATGAATCGAAAAGCCGAGACATCGATGTAGTACAAACGGTACATCCAATGAATCGAAACACAAAACAATTCGGAACATCGACGCAGTACAAACGGTACGTCCAATGAATCGAAAGGTCGAGACATCGATGTAGTACAAACGGTACATCCAATGAATCGAAACGCAAAACAATTCGGAACATCGACGCAGTACAAACGGTACGTCCAATGAATCGAAAAGCCGAGACATCGATGTAGTACAAACGGTACATCCAATGAATCGAAACACATCAAAAGCACATGGGTCGCTAGCCCACAAAGAAATGAGGCGAAGCTCAATAAAATGAGGTACAATCCTCTATGCGGACAAAGAGACATCGCACATTACTAGTCTAAACCATAAAATGATCATCATCGATCATCAAGAAGTGTCAATTACACTAAGCTAGTAAATATATGAGTTTAGCTTCATGTCCCATAACCACTAGCTTAACTTAAATATTTACGAACAAATTGTAGATCTCCACTAGAGAATTGTCACAAGAGATTCAATCGAACAAGTCCAAGAATTAACCGATGAAGTAAACGCGAGCGTTTCATACCACTTGTTTTACTAAGTCGTTTAATTAGATTTCTCATACGAGTGAGGTAAAGGTTTGTATATACTAATAGATTGGAAAACGGTTTTAAGAAACGAGCTTTGTAATAAAATAGTGTTGAAATCATTTTGATGAAAGAGTTTTGATATTTACTACCTGTATTGAAACCTTTGTATATTTTAAAGTGACAAATCACAAAGATGATTGTAGAACAATCGATCATCAAAATTCACATACGAAGACGTGAATAAATTCCAAAAAAAAATCAATAAAGAATCCATCGAAATGGATATTCGAAAATCCCTAAAAAGGAGTCATCAAAGTCATAATAAATGATAACAACAAATAGGATCATCACGAATCGATTCAAATTGGAAATTCAATCCCAAAAGGCAAAGTGGGCTGAAACAGAAAATTCAGTTGACTAAACAGAGATTTTCAGTTGACTGAATTCTGCCTGGAAACTTTCTGTTTCCAAGTTCAGTCGACTGAACAGAGATTTTCAGTCGACTAAACCCTGCCTGGAAACTTTCTGTTTCCAGGTTCAGTCGACTGAACAGAGATTTTCAGTCGACTAAACCCTGCCTGGAAACTTTCGGGTTCCAGATTCAGTCGACTGAACAGAGATTTCAGTCGACTGAATCATGCTTGGGCTGTTTTTCAGCCTATCTAAATAAAGAGCAAACTCTTCCAAAATGCAACCGGACGAACATTGGCTCTAAGGGTTTATGCCAATCGGCAACCCGGCCCTATATGCTCCTCGATGCATCACCAAAAGCATGATCAAACATCCATAAAAGGATTTTAACACAAATTTGACTTACAAACCCAAAAATTGGAATATTCACAAAACCAATCCAAATCAAGAGCAAATGCACATGAAGAAGTGTTAGGAATTCATACCCAACAACCAAAGATAATTATAGTCATAGATGTGAGATAAAAATCTCACCTTTAAACCCAAAACAAATGAAGAAGAAGCTTGAAAACAAAGGAGGATCAACCACTCTTCAATTCCAACCCAACAAGCTTGAATCTAAGCTTAAAAGAGAAACATTTCCTAAATTAGGTTTAGGAAATTTCTGAAATTGAATGGAGAAAGAGTTGGAGAAGATGAAGGGAAGGCTTACCAAAGCTTCTCCTTGAATTTGGAGCTAGAATCTTGAATTTGCAAATGAAATTAGGGCTTAGGAATTTCCATTTCCCATCTCTCCCACCATTGTTGCTAAAGCTTGAGTATTAGGAATTAGAAATGAAGTAATGAAGAGTTGGAGTGGAGTTGGGTTGATAAAACCAGAATTGGGCAAATGGGCTGAACCCAAATCCAAAGCCCCAAGTGAAAAAGTAGCAAAATTCCACTAACTCCAAACATATCGAAGTTTATACTCAAAAAGGTCGCAAACGGGGTTTTGAACTCGATGGAAGAGGTCTCGAGTCCTAATTCGACTGTTTGCAAAAAGTAGCTTTTCGGACCTCAATCTGATTAACGATTCTATATTTAAATAAAATATTTAAATTTGCAATCGATAAATATGCGGGTTGTTACAGACTCCCCTCCTTAAAGAAATTGCGTCCTCGCAATACTTAAGAAGAAAATAAAGAGTAACAACCATAAAAGCATATCATCACAAAATAAAGTTTGAAATAAGAAGTTCACCATAAAGAGCACGAAAGAGTAAGTCCGGACGTGTTCGCTCGACGAATCCTCTGGATTCCCTAGAGCAATCCTTGGGATTTGAGAACCATTGAACTTTCATAAGAAAAACATCTTTATTTCGAAGGCGCTCAACCTCTGAAGCAATGATGTGAATAGAATGTTTCTCATAAGTCAAATGGGCGAAACTTCAATTTCCACAATAACGCCGGCTCAAGAATAAAAATCGAAATCTCAAAGGCATTTCCATAGTTGAAAGACATGGAAAACGTCATGAATAACAGAAAATTGAGCCGGGGCAACGGCGTAGTATAATAACAATACGCCCGAGAAACTGGAAACTCGAATAACTCCGAACATCGACGTAGTACAATAACGGTACGTCCAATGAACGGAAACTCAAATAATTTGGAACACCGACGTAGTACAAAAAAGGTACGTCCAATGAACCGAACACCATAAAAGAACATCGGACGCAAGTCCATAAAAGAAATGAGACGAAACTCAATAAAACGAAGTACATCGAAACGTCTGACGAACTTTGTAACAACCCGCATATTTATCGATTTTATATTTAAATATTTTATTTAAATATAGCATCGTTCGTCGGATTATAGTCCGGAAAGCTACTTTTTGCAAACAGTCGAATTAGGACTCGAGACCACTTCCATTGAGTTCAAAATGTCGTTTGCGATCTTTTTGAGTATAAACTTCGATATGTTTGGAGCTAGTCAAAAATTTGACCATTTTCACTTTGGGTTTGGGTTTGGTTCAGCCCTATGTTTTAACTTAACACTCCAAACTGAAACCCCCTCTTCATTCACTCCCTCCCCCTCTTCATTTCAGTTCTAAAGAGATTAATGGTGAGTGGAATGGGAAATTAAAACTCCAAAACCCTAGTTTCCGTCTACAAATCAAGTTCTAGCTCCAAATCAATAGAAGAAGCTTTGGTAAGTCTCCTCTTCTTCTTCCCCAACTCACTCTCTTATCAATTTCAGAAATTCCTAAACCTAATTTAGGAAATGTGTCTCTTTTTAGCTTAGAATCAAGCTTGTTGAGTTGGGATTGAAGAGAGATTGTCATTGCCATTGCTCTATAGCTTCTTCATACTTGTTCTTGTGCATAAAGGTGAGATTTTTATCTCACATCTATGTCTATAACTATCCTTGATTTCTTGTTATGAATTCCTAACAATTATCCATGTGCAATTGCTTTTGATACGAATGGGTTTTGTGAGCATTGCAATTTTTGGTGTTTTGGAAGTTTAAAACTCTAAAAATCATAGCTTGATGTTGGATCATGTTTTTGGTGATAAATCGAAGAGCTTATATGGCCAGGTAGTCGATTGGCGTAAACCCTTAGCGTTGTTGCTCGTCCGGTTGCAAGTTGTGAGTGTTTGCACTTCAATTGTCATAGGATAGGAAATGCAGAAAATCAGGTTCAGTCGAATTCTCTATTCAGTCGACTGAGCTGAAGCTCGGAATTTTCTGGACAGTGTTCAGTCGACTGAACAGGGATTTCAGTCGACTGACCTGCTCCTGTTTTCCTGTTTTGCCTATTTAGGCTCATTTTGATTGGTTTTCCGAATTTTATCAATTCATGTTGGTTCTTAGTGGTTGTTATCATTTATTATGACTTTGATGACTCCTTTTTTGGGATTTTTGAATATCCATTTCGATTAATTCTTTATCGGTTTAATTGGATTTGATTCACGTCTTCGAATGTGAATTTTGATGATTGATTGTTTCTACAATCATTTTGTAACTTGTCTTCAAAAGGTCGTACCGTTCTGACGGGGCGCTGCCCCCTGGACCCCCGCGACCTGACCGGGCAGGTCGAACCCCGTACTCCCCTTCGTAGGGGATCTTATCTGAAAAACATTCATCAGAACTTCTTACTTTGATGGTTTTGGGAATTGATTTCTTTGGATTTTTCTCACGTCTTCGAACGTGAATTTATGTGATTCTATTTGTTTGTGAGGTTAGACTAGACACCATTTGTGTGATTTCGATTCACACATATCTCTTTATCTTCAAGGTTAGTCTATACCTCATTGGTGTGATTTCGATTCACACATATTGAAACTCTTGTGACAATTTTCTAGTGCAGATCTACAATCTGTTCGTAAATATTTGAGTTAAGCAAGTGGTTATGGGACATGAAGCTAAACTCTTATATTTACTAGCTTAGTGTAATCGACACTTCTTGATGATCGATGATGATCATTTTATGGTTTAGACTAGCGATTGAGCGATGTCTCTTTGATTCGGTTCATCGGACGTTACGCTGTACGACGTCGTTGTTCCGTTTTATCGTGATTTGGTTCACCGGACGTTACGCTGTACGACGTCGTTGTTCCATTTTACTATGTGTTGGTTCATCGGACGTTACGCTGTACGACGTCGTTGTTCCATTTTCTTATGTGTTGGATCATCGGACATTACGTTGTATGACGTCGTTGTTCCGTTTTATCGTGATTTGGTTCATCGGATGTTACGCTGTACGACGTCGTTGTTCCATTTTACTATGTGTTGGTTCATCGGACGTTACGCTGTACGACGTCGTTGTTCCATTTTCTTATGCGGTGGTTCATCGGATGTTACGCTGTACGACATCGTTGTTCCTTTTTATTGTGCTTTGGTTCATTGGACGTTACGATGTACGACGTCGTTGTTCCTATTTATTATTTCTCTGGATCATCGGACGTTACGCTGTACGACGTCGTTGCTTCGGATTATTTGATTTCTGGATTTCTAATGGTTGATTTCTAGAATTTATGTTTCACCAACTTTTACAATTGGCATTAATATGTATGTCATTATTGTGGCTTGGTGAATTAAATAAAGAATATGACATTCTTTTTAATCTTTGAGAAGATTCTTGTGATATTGATTAATCTCTTATTGATTTTCAATTACGTACTTATCACAGTACGGTATTATGGTTATGATACGTTTTTGTCATATCTCTTATATCTCATTTTATCTGATAATTATAGCTAGACTGATCCGTTTATTATTTTCTTCTTAAATAATACTCGGGTCAGACTGAGATTTTACAGATGCTTCTTCATGACTTCCTATTTGGAACCATCATCTGACTTTTGGCTAACTACGCTAGTTTACTAGTTTTTGTTGTATACATTTGAGATTAGACTCCTTGATGTATTCATATTCTATTGTCTTGCACTTGTATCTATTCTTTTGTGTTATTGTGGATCTTCTTTGACCACTACTCTGATGTACACTTTCTTGTGTTATATTCATATCTATTTCCGCCTTTGTGATATGAATTGTCTATGACTGATTTGTGTTATGTTTATTTCTATATTTGTTTCTGAAGTCCTTATAGCCACTATGTAGTATCTTTGAGTTTGTATCGGTATGTCGGATTTCCTCCTCAAATTAAATACACGCTATACTATCTAACATATCGGTGCTCGCACAAAGAAATTACACGGATGGTCGCTCCTCAACAGCCTTATTCTTCGTGCTAGTTGACGGCATTACCCCGTAGTGTCCTTGACTAGCGTGGGTATAGAGGTGGGGCGTCACAAACTTGGTAAAAAGATCATTCCATTCGGACATCATCAAAGAAACAACTACTTGTTGCTTGCAACTAAGGATATTGGCAACACGATTTCCCCTTTCGAGAGTATAAAGAATATTAAGATCATAAGATGCAAGGAACTCAAGCCAATATTAAGTTCCTTATGAGAAAATAAATATTCCAAAGATTTATGATCGGGGTAGAGGACAAATTTCTCCCCAAAAAAAATAATGATGATGCCAAACTCTAAAAGCGAAAATAATAGCCGCGAGCACTAGATCATGAGTGGCATACCTAGTCTCGATCGGCTTTAATGATTTAGAAGCACAAGTGATAGCACGTTCTCTTTTGCAAGAGAACGGCATCCAAACCAATACGATTAGCATTGGTACAAAAGATAAAGTCTTGGTTCCCTTCGGGAATCACAAGAATAAGAGTATCGAAAAGAAAAAATTTCTTTTAAATAATCTTCTTTCCCGAAAAGCTAAAACTTTCAAAATTACAATTATCTTTATGTAATAGTCTTTTCAGAAAAATTTACATTTTACAAGTCAATTTACTATGTCTGATTGTCTCATCATAGCGTTTAGGAAATCTCTATCGATAACGTTGATCAAGCGCATCGACCAGAATTCTTAAAGCACTCAATGGGCAATACAATCACAAAATCATATTCTATATGATAAACATGTTTTCTTAAAAACCTTTAAGAATATTCTTTGCTCGTTTAAGAGCAAAATCAAATTGTACTTATAAATAAATCTTATGAAAAAGATTTGCAAAATTTTAAATTGTTGTTTTCATCCAAAATCAATATATACAAGAATGGAGTCATCGAGATCGTAGAATACTCGATTCATAAAATGGATGAAACAAACTGAATGACATAATAAGTCATTCATAAGTTTCGTAACGAGTGCAGAATGCGGTAAATGGAATGCTAACATCCCACAACTCGTAGCAAATGAAAATCGATGGCAAGGTCGAGCTGAAAAGACCTTAACACCACTCAAAAGATTGCTTAGGTAATAATCCTAAGACAAACTCAAAAATAACGAAAAATTCTCAAACTACATGAATGAGAGAAATAACACTTTCCTCATCATGTGAGCTTAAAGAATAAAATGATGCCATCAAATTGGAATCAAAATCATAAAGGAAAAACAGAAATTTGCTTAACAGATCGAAAATGTCGAAGATGAATAGTCCACACGGGACAAAGGATATGGCTTCATAATAATTAAGCCAATCCTTACAAAAGTCAATTCTGAAGCATAAGTAAAAAATCGGCTCGGAAAAAAAAATCACATAAAATAATTTCGACATCAATAAAAAAAAATTTTGAGTGTTGCGGATCCACCAATCCGAATTCGCAATCCTCAAAGAAGTCATCAAGCCCAAAAATGTTTAAAGAAAAAGAATCACAAGTTCTTTTGATATAAAAATAATAAGATGAAACCCGTATCAAAAAGAACTCGAATAAGATAATCACAAAATAAATGTCATCAAGGATAGAATGAAGAATACCTTGACCAAGAGAAGAGTTGCTAGGGGCTTGCAGCTTTCCTTCTCCCTTGCTTGGAAGCTTAGGACACGAAGATAAAAGATGACCCGAACTTTTGCAATAACGACAAAAGAGGGGTTTCGGACACTCATTTGCATAGTGGTCCATAAGACCACAATTGTAGCATCGTCCACGACTAGAGGTAGGAGTCTTTGCTACTGAAGATTCTTGCTTCCCTTTCTTGTTGGGATTGGGATTGGGGCCTTTGAACTTAATAGGCCTTTTCATGTTGTTGTTGAAGTTTTGTTTAGCACCCACAACTTCAACATCACACTCTCTATCGGCCTCTACAAGACGAAGAGCGATATCAATAAGCTGATCGAAAGAAACTTCCAATTTCAGAAGTAATGGCTTCTTGAGATTCTTGTTCAAGCCATAAACAAATCTCTGATTTTTCTTCAATGGGGTATTAATGTATTCAACCCCGTATTAAGAAAGAGATTCGAAAGATGCGACGTAGTCCGTCACAGAAGATACACCTTGAACAAGGTCGATAAAACGCCGGGCCAAAGTTACTTTTTCAGCCTCCGGCACAAAATTCAATTCGAATCTTTCTCGGAATTGCTCCCAAGTGAGATCCGCTTCAACGATTTCAGAAATAAGAAGCTCATACCAATCCAATGCTCTTTCTTGGAGCATGCTAGAAGCCACTTGAACTCGGTGGAGATCAACAAGATTCATGCGAGAAAAGATACGGTCGCATGATCTAAGCCAAGCTTGGATTTCAATGACACTCTCAGATCCTCGGAATGGCCTTCCACCAAAATCGGTATAATCTCTACACAAGCGTGCAAAACCGGATCTAGGATGAGTAGGCTCTGGAATGGGTCCGATAGCTTGAGCATTCTTAACAAGATCCAGAAGCTGCTGGGCAGACATAAATACTCCCTCCTGAGGAGTAGCACTAGATTGACCGGTGCTGGGACGGCCAGGTCTAACCATTTCTCTTCTCTAAGAAAGAAAGAAAGAAGAGGAAAAAGGTTATTCTCAAAATGAATATCAAACAACCTTGATTGATAAAACAAGGCATCACAAAAGGAAATAGGATAGAATGGTACGAAGACTCGAACCAAATCCTATGGCATGATTCCTAAGATAGACTTAGGACAATGATCCTTGCTAGATTATTCTACATTGTTCCGAAGTTTGGCTCTGATACCAAGCTGCGACGCCCCACCTCTATACCCATGCTAGCCAAGGACACTACGGGGTAATGCCGTCGACTAGCACGGAGAATAAGGCTGTTGAGGAGCGACCATCTGTGTAATTTCTTTGTGCGAGTACCGATATGTCAGAAAATATATCTTACATCTCATTTCAAATGGAAATCCGACATACCGATAAAAACTCAAAGCTACCACACAGTGGCTATATATATCTTCGAAAACAAATATAGAAATAAACATAACACAAATCAGTCACAGACAATTCATATCACAAAGGCGGAAATAGATATGAATATAACACATGAAAGTGTACATCAGAGTAGTGGTCAAATAAGTTCCACAATATCACAAAAGAAAAGATACAAGTGCTAGACAACATAATATGTATACATCAATGAGTCAAATATATCGAATGTATACAACCAAAAACTACAATGCTAAAGTAGTTAGCCAAAAGTCAGATGATAGTCCCGGATAAGAAGTCATGAGGAAGCACCTGTAAAATCTCAGTCTGACCCGAGTATTATTTAAGAAGAAAATAATAAACGGATCAGTCTAGCTATAAATATCAGATAAAGTGATATAGAATAAGAGATATGACAAAAACGTATGATAACCATAAAGCCATACTGTGATAAGTATCTAATCAAAAATCAATCCAGAGATTAATCAATATCAGAAGAATCTTCTCAAAGATTAATAAGAATGTCATATTCTTAATTTAATTCACCAAGCCACAATTAATGACATACATATCTGAAAAAGGTGGTGAAACATAAATCCCAGAAATCAATAATTAGAAATCCAGAAATCACAAGAAAAGGATGGCCAATCCCAAGCGGGAGCATGAAAACTCACCAACACGTGTATCACAAACAATTCGGAACATCGACGCAGTACAAACGGTACGTCCAATGAATCGAAAAGCCGAGACATCGATGTAGTACAAACGGTACATCCAATGAATCGAAAAACAAAACAATTCGGAACATCGAAGCAGTACAAACGGTACGTCCAATGAATCGAAAAGTCGAGACATCGATGTAGTACAAACGGTACATCCAATGAATCGAAACACAAAACAATTCAGAACATCGACGTAGTACAAACGGTACGTCCAATGAATCGAAAAGCCGAGACATCGATGTAGTACAAACGGTACATCCAATGAATCGAAACACATCAAAAGCACATGGGTCGCTATCCCACAAAGAAATGAGGCGAAGCTCAATAAAATGAGGTACAATCCTCTATGCAGACAAAGAGACATCGCACATTGCTAGTCTAAACCATAAAATGATCATCATCGATCATCAAGAAGTGTCAATTACACTAAGCTAGTAAATATATGAGTTTAGCTTCATGTCCCATAACCACTAGCTTAACTTAAATATTTACGAACAAATTGTAGATCTCCATTAGAGAATTGTCATAAGAGATTCAATCGAACAAGTCCAAGAATTAACCGATGAAGTAAACACGAGCGTTTCATACCACTTGTTTTACTAAGTCGTTTAATTAGATTTCTCATATGAGTGAGGTAAAGGTTTGTATATACTAATAGATTGGAAAACGGTTTTAAGAAACGAGCTTTGTAATAAAATAGTGTTGAAATCATTTTGATGAAAGAGTTTTGATATTTACTACTAGTATTGAAACCTTTGTATATTTTAAAGTGACAAATCACAAAGATGATTGTAGAACAATCGATCATCAAAATTCACATACGAAGACGTGAATAAATTCCAAAAAAAAATCGATAAAGAATCCATCGAAATGGATATTCAAAAATCCCTAAAAAGGAGTCATCAAAGTCATAATAAATGATAACAACAAATAGGATCATCACAAATCGATTCAAATTGGAAATTCAATCCCAAAAGGCAAAGTGGGCTGAAACAGCAAATTCAGTTGACTAAACAGAGATTTTCAGTTGACTGAATTCTGCCTGGAAACTTTCTGTTTCCAGATTCAGTCGACTGAACAGAGATTTTCAGTCGACTAAACCCTGCCTGGAAACTTTCGGGTTCCAGATTCAGTCGACTGAACAGAGATTTCAGTCGACTGAAGCAGGCCTGGGCTGTTTTTCAGCCTATCTAAATAAAGAGCAAACTCTTCCAAAATGCAACCGGACGAACATTGGCTCTAAGGGTTTATACCAATCGGCAACCCGGCCCTATATGCTCCTCGATGCATCACCAAAAGCATGATCAAACATCCATAAAAGGATTTTAACACAAATTTGACTTACAAACCCAAAAATTGGAATATTCACAAAACCAATCCAAATCAAGAGCAAATGCACATGAAGAAGTGTTAGGAATTCATACCCAACAACCAAAGATAATTATAGTCATAGATGTGAGATAAAAATCTCACCTTTAAACCCAAAACAAATGAAGAAGAAGCTTGAAAACAAAGGAGGATCAACCACTCTTCAATTCCAACCCAACAAGCTTGAATCTAAGCTTAAAAGAGAAACATTTCCTAAATTAGGTTTAGGAAATTTCTGAAATTGAATGGAGAAAGAGTTGGAGAAGATGAAGGGAAGGCTTACCAAAACTTCTCCTTGAATTTGGAGGTAGAAGCTTGAATTTGCAAATGAAATTAGGGCTTAGGAATTTCCATTTCTCATCTCTCCCACCATTGTTGCTAAAGCTTGAGTATTAGGAATTAGAAATGAAGTAATGAAGAGTTGGAGTGGAGTTGGGTTGATAAAACCAGAATTGGGCAAATGGGCTGAACCCAAACCCAAAGCCCTAAGTGAAAAAGTAGCAAAATTCCACTAACTCCAAACATATCGAAGTTTATACTCAAAAAGGTCGCAAATGGAATTTTGAACTCGATGGAAGAGGTCTCGAGTCCTAATTCGATTGTTTGCAAAAGGTAGCTTTTCGGACCTCAATCCGATTAACGATTCTATATTTAAATAAAATTTTTAAAATTTGCAATCGATAAATATGCGGGTTGTTACAATGTATGAGTTTCAAAAAGGAGATTAATCTAACTTTCTACTCTC
The DNA here is from genome assembly GCA_030737815.1 of Allium fistulosum. Taxonomy (NCBI): domain Eukaryota; kingdom Viridiplantae; phylum Streptophyta; class Magnoliopsida; order Asparagales; family Amaryllidaceae; genus Allium; species Allium fistulosum. The sequence goes on along the minus strand of CM060903.1, from coordinate 516,224,166 downwards.
TTTCTCTCAAATACGTTATCAAAAGTGCTAAAAAGCTATATCTTACAAAAGATCACTCTATGCTTTTATTTTAAATACATATTTTGTGATCTCTTACTCTCTTGATGTGCAAATATACGACAAGGCTATAGAAAAGGTATATAACATTGACTAATCTATGTTTCCAAAGAATACATCATTATCAAAGATTTCTTTTCTAAAGTTGAAGTTATGTTCAAGAAGATCGGGCAGAGTAATGTAATAAACCATTCCTCTAGGTTAAGTGAGGAATTGGATTAGTGGAAGTTCAAAAGAGGAGCTTTGGAAATACACGTAGGACATGAGTCTGAACTAGTATAAAAATTATATTAATTAGACCATTACATTAAGCACGTCCATTGGATGTGTTCAAAGAAAATCCAAAGCAAATTCATTTATTTTGAATAACGTTCATATGCATAAATAATGCTTGACACAAATAAATATGTGAGCAAACTTCCTTTTTATGTAAAATATTGTAAACAAATGAGCACAACACTCATTGTTGTATTTTCGAGCAATAATCTGGTTTCTATGTCCATATTGAATGGGAAAAATATATTGTGAGACTTACATTTTATTTACCTCCAATGTGACTTTCAATGATCTATGAACTATAAAGATCTTCAAATGGATTCTGACCATTTCATTCTTCATACTATTATAGCGAAAATTTCAATAATTACGAACATATTGAGATAAGAAGTTGATTGTCCCTTTAATATTTATGGCCATTTAGAAATAATGCATTCACCGTATTTACAGAATGATATTTATAATTTAATAATGGATTGTAAAGATAGATGCTTAGTTTTATGCAAAACAACTACATATTTTTCTGATCGACCTATCCTAATGCCTCCTGTATATTGTTCTCCTTATAGTTTTACAAAATATTTTAACAATCCTCATTTTTACTAACATGGATATGTTACTGGTCAAAGTGTCATTTTATGATGGTACTCTTTTCTATTTACGTACATTTCATCAAACACCAACTCCAACTATTATATTATTAATCGACTACCAAATGCCATAGTTCTTGTATAATTGTTCTAATTATAAACAGTTAAACAATAGTATCAATTTTCACCCTACTAAAACATTATGTTACCAAATATATATAGGTTACCCTTAACTATTCCCTAAACAGTTCCAAAATTTAGCACACAAAGGAACTAAAAATATAATAACATATAAAATTAACAAACCTCTTGCAATTTAATAGCAATAGGCATATCTTCCCCCTTCACCAAGTAATTCCTTCCCATTTAGAGTTGATAAATGTTTGTGCTTTAGAAATTATCATGCCTTATCTCAGAAACAATCCTCAAGATCTCTCTCAAAAACGGTGAGCCATTCTTCCTAATGCTTTAACATATCCTTACTTAAGTCTAAAAATTGAAATTTTGACCTGGGGGATTAAACATAAATCGGAATAAAATTTAAAATCATATAGCTACAACATCAATTTGAGTTTTCATACTGTAAAGAAGCTAATTAATCATAAAAATTGAAGTGCTTGGATTTATCAACTTATACTGCAAAATAAAACTATCCAAAACATCCCATTTCATTTTTAGATCTAGAGTATAGCAAGATAAATTTTGACCTTTGAATAATAATAATAAGCATCGCTTCCAATTATGACTAAGATTGCTCGATAAAATCTTTGTCTATGTTGGCCTACTGATTTGAACTACATGCTGGAGTTGTTATGGAATTCGCCTAAACAGTGCAGTGTTGTTCCATAGTTTGATAAGAATTGGCTTTTAATTGGTTGGAATAGAGAATATTACCTTTGATAAAATTTCGAACTTAAAAGAGGACTCCCATTTTACCTTTTTAAGAAAATGGGGTATGAGGGCGTGGGAGACAAGTTCACTGTGGTTGGAGTTGATGCATAGGTAAAAATGGGAGAAACAAAAATGACACAAGTACCCTTATCATATAACAGAAATGCTAAAGGATGTTTTAGACATTTTAAAGGCTTCAAAAGAGGGTTTTCCTATTATATATAGATACTTAGTATACTTACCATTTCTTAGCCATATTACATGATCCTATAACACTTTAATTCGGTATCCAAAAATCTTACAACTACTTTTGAGAACTTTAGGTAATATGGCCACTACTAACTTTAACGCCTTTCAAGAAGTTCAGTTCACTACAGAACCACCTCTATTCACTAAGTCTAACTATGCTTACTGATTAGTACGAATGAGAATTTACATGGAGGCAAACTGCCTTGAAATTTGGATACTATTCAAAACAAATATGAAGCTCCCATTACTTTATTAAATACATGGACCGATGTTTAAATGGCCGCAACCATTAATGATTCAAAAGCAATGAACATTTTGTTTTATGGATTAAATAAGAATGAGTTTACTAAAGTATTGGTTTGCAAAAAACATATGGAACATTTTGAAAATTACATAGGAAGGCATAAATAAAGTAAAGCAAACAAAGATTTCTATGCTTAGAAGCCAACTACCGAGTTTTAAAATGAAACCGAATGAGAGTATCATGATATGTATTCTAAATTTCATGACATACTACATGCTCTCATTGCACTAGATGAAACATTCACTGATTTTGAAATTGTATCAAAAAGTTTAACCTTTTTAACTAATGAATGAGAGAGAAATTTAATCATTATAGATAGAGGCAATGATATCATTCAAATCAAGGTTGAAGATTTGATGTCGTATGAAGTTAATTTGCAAGCTAGTAGAAATCAAGCATAAGAGCAGAGAACGTAGTTTTTAAGTTAAAAAAATTACTGACTTCAATGAAGATGACTTAGCGTTTACTCCTAAAAATTATGAAAATGTTAAGAGATTGAAGGAAAATCAAAATATTGGTAATAAGCAAAACTTGTCTACATTGAAATGTTTTGAATGTGACAGAGTGGGGGCATATGAAAAAGGATTGTCCAAGACTAAACAATGAGAAGAGGATTTTCTATACAAAAATAAGTATGAAAATTCAGTAAGGAAAAAACAAACATTTCAAGTGATATAGAATGATTTAGGCTTCTCATCGTCTTCTTTCTCCAAAAGTGATAGTGATTTTGATGAGACGAATGTATGTTTCATGGCTACTGGTAAAGTATCTTTTGAACTTTATTATGATGATCTACTATAAATCTATAAAACTAGATGACAAATTAAGAGCACTAAAGAAAAATCATAAAGATACTAATGGAAAACTCAATAGGGATGAAATAAGTATGCTTAAAGATGAGAAACAATATTGGAGGAAGAATTAGAGAAACCACAAAAATTTTGGGGAAACATAACTTCTCAAAACTCTAAACCGAGCGCGGAAATTAAAATATATAGAGATAAGACGTTAGGTTATCAAAAGAAAATTATGATTTGAACAATAATATTAAAAAATTAAAAAAATGAAATTAACGATCTTAAAATGAAGTTAATGCATAATACTCTCCTTTGGATGAAATATTACTATCAAATCCTACAGCTATAGTTGGAAGCTTGGTTTATCGTTCCTTTACTCGTTCGGATATATCATATGTTGTTCATATTGTTAGTCAGTTTGTAGCATCTCTAACTACAGTTCATTGGGCAGTTGTTTTTCGTATTTTAAGGTATCTATGAGGTACTATATTACAGTCTTCTATTTTCATCCACCTACTCCTTGGAGTTGGGTGCCTATCCTAATATTAATTATGGTAGCGATCCCGTAGATCGCAAGTCGACTACTGCCTTTTTTATCTTTCCGAGTGATTCTCTTATATCTTGGAAGACTATGAAACAATTTTTCATTTCTTACTCTTTAATTAAAGTAGAGTGTCATGCTATAACTTCTAATACCAAATAGATTGTTTGGTTACGTTGGTTACTTGTGGACATGAGGGTGTCTCTTTATAGTTCTACTCCTATGTATTGTGACAATAAGTGAGTTGTTCAGATTTTTCACAACTCGGTCTTTTATGAACGGACCAAGCATATCGAGATTGATTGTCACATTACATATCACCAATGTGAGAAATCTATGATTACTCTCCCTTTCACAGAGATGTCTTTACTAAGTCACACTCGGTTTCTCCTTTTCAGTTTTTAGTTGGCAAACTCTCGATACTTTTGGTCATTGCATCGTGAGTTTGAGGGGGGATGTTAAGATAATATTATTTATATGTTAATAAATATGTTAAAAATATTTTAGTATATGTACTTCCTAAGTTACAATATTTTTCACATCATAATTACTTGGGCTCAAAGTAATACAACTATAAGTACTCGTCGTGTATTATGGAACTGTCAAGAAGTTGTAATAGAAACTATTATCAATATTCCATAAATTTTACTATTTAATTATTTCAACGGATGTTTCACATGAAACATTAAATGAGCAATACTTTGATACATACATCTACATCAAAATTTTCATGTGACCTCCCTTAAACTAATCCAAATGTACAATAAAACAAAACATATGTATTTTAATTATATCTAACAATTTTTTATTTCTCTTTTAATAAGAATTCAAGGGATGTTGCATCGAATTTTGAAACTATTGAGAAATAGGAATGATATCCTTAGAATATTTCATCATAGGCTAAAAACAGGAAACAAATAAAAAGCTAACATCCATTATATGACTGTCAGCTATTGTAACGACCCACCTTTTTGGACAGTTTAAATTGACAATAAACCTCACTCAAACTCAAACCATTCAAAAGGGAGGATTGTTATGGGGTAAATGAGAAAGCAGGGAAAGAAAGAAAAACAAATACAGAATCTCGCAGCGAAATGACAAAATATAATAATCAAATAAACAATTCATGAAGCTGTTTTACAAATAACATTTGATTACACTTTTACAATACAGATCAGAGTTACATACAACAGAATTAAATAAATAATGCAGCGGAACAACATGATGCAGTGGAAATTAGGGCTGTCAATGGGTCGGGTCGGGTCAAGTCGGGTTTGGGTTGATTTTAAATGGGTCGGGTCAACCCGTTTATTAAACGGGTCAGAAAAGCTCAACCCGAACCCGACCCGTTTATAAACGGGTTGACCCGACCCGACCCGTGTAACCCGATTATAAACGGGTCGGGTCGTAAACGGGTCGGGTCGTAAACGGGTTGGGTCAACCCGTATAAGTCGTAAACGGGTCGTAAACGGGTCGGGTCAACCCGTATAAGGTATAATTGGGTCGTAAACGGGTCGGAACGGGTCGTAAACGGGTCGGGTCAACCCGTATAACCCGTATAAGGTACAAACGGGTCATAAACGGGTCGGGTCGTATACGGGTCGGGTCAACCTATATAAGTATAAACGGGTTGTTAACGGGTCAATTTTGGGTTAGCAGGTCAACCCGAAACCCACCCATTTATAAACAGGTCAAATTCGGGTTGACCCAAAAATGACCCGCCAAATTAACGGGTCGGGTTAACCTGCTAATTTCCGTGCGGGTTTCGGGTCGTGTAGGAAATTGACAGCCCTAGTGGAAATAATATAATAAATAGTAATAGTATTAAATCTTCGTCTTCGTCCTCCAGAAAGCAGTCTTCGATAAACTAAAAAGCTCAGACTGACCCGAGCGAATTGAAAAGACAAAACACTCGAGTCAGAACTAAAAGATCTTATGTAAGTTAAATATAATAATCAAATAAACAGTTCATGAAGCTGTTTTACAAATAACATTTGATTACACTTTTACAATACAGATCATAGTTACATACAATAGAATTAAATAAATAATGCAACAGAACAACATGATCTAGTGGAAATAATATAATAAATAATAATAGTATTAAATCTTCGTCTTCGTCCTCCAAAAAGCAGTCTTCTATAAACTAAAAGTCTTAGACTGACCCTAGCGAATTGAAAAGACAAAACACTCGAGTCAGAACTAAAAGATCTTATGTAAGTTAAATCATCAGTAAATAAATATGAGTGTAACGGCGTTAGAGATGTTTACGGGGTTTGATATCTCCTATCCAGTGTCTATGTGCATGCAATAACTTAAGAGATGTTCTGGATTCCCATCTCCTAAGGATCCATTAAACTATCTACATACATAGTACAATACGCTATTATAATAGTGTCTACAGTAAAGTAAAGTATTAAAATAGCGTTAAGGCGTTACACATATCCCCCTTAACACATTTAATATAATGTCATAGTCTATACAGATACTGTAAACTCCACCGTAAACCGGTGGGCTATTAGGGAGCACTCCATAGGTACGACACAAACCAAACTCGTAGAAGGCGCGATAAGGCATGTGACAAGGCACGTAAGGCAATGCTCAGGGTAGGATACTACCGTTTTACGGATCCGGACTGGTGGTAACGCATAGCAGCTACTACCGCCTGTGACGACCCAACTTTCCACTACCGGAAAATCACGCCGTTTTTAAGAAAGAAAGGGGTGAGAAATAGAAAAGATAAAGAAGAAAGAAGAAACAACATCAGAATCTCAACAGCGGAACGAATAAAATATAATATATCACATAAGAGAATACATAATATCATATACATCAGAGTTACACAGATAATACAACACATACTAGACAGTTATAAACACCTGTCTAGTTAATACAACTCGATACAATACAAATAAAACACAGAGATACCAACACAGCGGAACACTATATATATATCTACAACGCTGAAGCCTCCTGCTCCATTGCTCCTCCACAATTCGTCAAAGCAAACTTGAATCCCTTGGCTACCCGTAAAAATTTGGGTACCCGAGAGTTTAGGAAAAACAGGAAATAAACTCCGGGTCAGACATGGGTCTGGTATGAGTAACAGGTTAAAGTTGCTTAACTTTGAAAATCCTTTGAAAGCAAAAGGTATCACGTAAGACTTCCCACACATAAACATGGAAATGTTTTTACTTTACGCTAACCAAAACATTTGATAGGAAATCCAGTTATATTATAATAGGTCTAGGGTTTTCAAGTAAATAGAAAATAGCTGAAATTGTTACATGATTAAATTCCAGCATACTAGCCACAACGTGGGTAATACAATCAAAACCGTAGGGTCTCGTAGGGAAAATGGGTTTCCAACAATGGCAGGGCTACTGGGGTACCGCCCGTCACAGTACCTGGCCTAGATCAGCGTACCGAGGAGTACGCCCGCTCCCCTGCAACACAAGGCCGGAACCATTCCTTACTGAACAGTTCCGAACGAAACAACCCCAGCAGTCGGAGCTCTACAACTGCCCACACAGCCGAAAATAAAAAGGGACATCTAGACAGGGGTATATCTCGCTCTCAAGTGGGTGCTACCCACGAAGCCTTGCTGCACCTCCCCTGTTTTAGCCATTCCCGGTTGATGAGGCTTGAGGTCACGATTACCTTATCAGAACTCATCACTTAGAATGCTCATCGTCCGCCTGACGATGTGCTGAAAGCATTCAATCCATACAAGTTCGTTCCGGGTTCGAACGAAACCGAAGGCATTATCTCGTTACACTCATTTTGGAATCACCCTCAGAGTTAACGACAATAACCCTTGCACTCTAAATCTTCATCTTCACTTGAGATTCACGACCTATCGTTATTTTGGATCGATGTGGTATTCGGGTCTCCAGACCTAGAATCCCGGTATACGGAAACCCGATCCCGGTCTCATCGAAATCCAAACCGTGTCTTTTAAGGCCAAGTTGTTTTAAAGTTAAAACAATTCATTTTAATTATCTATATACACACAGATAGATAGTTCACAATATCACAGATAGATAATCTACAATATCACAAATAGATAATCTACAATATCATCATAAATAGACAATTCATATCACACAGCATTAATTATCTCCTATCAGAGAATTCAAACCATTCAAGGAAATCAATATCATCCATCAATACATAAGCAAGGATTCATAAACACATCATTTATAATTAATTTAAAATGAATTAAATTAATTACCTTATCTCTAATTAATTTAAAGTAAATTAAATTAATTACTTCATTCTATAAATCCTGCTTACTTAACCATTAATTAATTACAAATCAATTAATTAATCATTCTCTAGATTTCCATCTTAATTAATCATCCTGGATTAATTATCCTTTAATTATATTCAAGTAATTATCTTCCAATTAATTTCACAAATTAATTATCTTTAACCAAAAACAGTAATTAACCTTTAATTACTCTATTTATTAATTAACCATAATTAATTACATTTATCCTTAATTAATTACAATTAATTAATTACTCAAAATCACTTATTATTGATTAATTAGTTTTAATGAATCAATTCTTAATTACATCATTAATTATATAAATTAATGATCCCTAATTACATTCTTGATTTAATTATTCCATTTAAATTAATTACATTAAGTAATTAATCTTTACTAAACCACATTTATTAATCAGTCTCGATTAATTCCATTCAGTAATTAACTACCCTTAATTACTTCACTTAATAAATTAATTACTCCTTAATTAATTATCTCAATTAATCCCTTGATTAATTTTACAAAGTAATTTAATCCAAATTACTATCATACTATATTACTATCATACTAAATCATCTTCAATCAATTACATACAGTAATTATCATTAATTACTTTACTATGTATTTATACTTCATTAATTACATTAAGTAATTACTTATCAAATTCCAAAGCGATTAAATTAATTAACTTAATTAATTTACTTCAATATATCACATTAAACCTAATTAATTACATTAAGTAATTAATTTCTTAATTACTTTCATTAAGTAATTTTACTAAATCAATTTTTACAAACGATTATCTTAAATTAATTGTTTAAAAATCTCAAGTTAATAATCCTCATTAACTATCAAAAATTCTTTAATTTCTTCCCTTTAAGTAATTAAACTTAGATAAATCATTTTTGATTACAAGTCAATTTATCTTTAATAACCCATTAATTAACCGGTAATTATTAAATTAATTTAAGTTATAACTGTAACTTAATTAACTTTTAATTACTTGATAAATTAATTCTAATTATTAATTAACATCCAATCTTTATCCATTTAATCATCCTATTAATTTAATTTAAGATAAAACTTTACTCTTACTTATAAATTGAATTATCTTTAACAAAACATTTTTAACACAATTTACCTTTAAACTACTCTTTTTAAATTTCATTTTTTTAAATTCAAATTATTTAAAATGCACTTAACATTTAAAAATTGTTAAAGAATTAAATTTATAACTTAATTCAAATTTAAAACTAGGATACAAAATTCAGTTTTGGATTCCTATTTTTAAATTTAGTTAAACTTGTTTAAACTTACATTCAAAATTTAAAATTGAATTTAAATTTTGAAACTGTCAGGTTATAGAAGCATGTCACAACCTTACCCGAAGTCACCCCATCTTGCTTCGAGTCACACCCCATCTTGCTTCGAGTAACCATGGGTTCTACTCGAGAAACTCAGACTCATCTCCCCTTCCTTCTAAAAATTGTTTAAAGTGGTTAAAAACAATTTAAGTTTAAAACTTTAATTATTTTTAAACTGATATTCAACTAACTTGAAACCAGATTGAAACTTAGATTTTAAAGCTTGTTTTAAAACTTTACTCTCCAGTTAACTTCAGTTTAAATTTATTTTAAAAATTTAAGAAACCAGAACAGTTTCCCCTTAAACCTGTAAACAAATATTAACCCGAGACAACCCCTGATACACTTCGAGCCTGATACGCGAAACACTCGAGAATGTCTCGAGACCAAACTTTTACCACCAAAACCCAAACTAACTTCCCCAGTACAACACTTCACCGTGCATATGCACGATCGCTCCGGCCACTATTGATCATCGACGATGATCGCATCCCACCAGAAATCACCTCAACATCCCACCTCGATCATCAAAAGGCGCCCGACAACTAGAAATCCAGATCGAGCCCCACATCCCAAACCTGGAACCAAGAACTGTACCATCACCCAAACCTGAAACAACTTCGTGTTCGCGACTCCGACCACCGGATCGTCAATGCCTCCGGTCACAGCCTCAACTACCACCCCTCTATCACCTCCCCGAGTTGCAGTACACTCGAACAACTACACGCGCCGTGGTGGTCAATCCATTCGACCCAGTAAAACTAGGTCACCAGACTTCATCAACCTCCCATCGCCACCACAGTGACCTACCGTTGCTTCCACCATTTTTCCACCAATCTCCGGTCATTCCTCCACCTTCACGAGGAATTCCAACACTCAAATCCAAGTAGATCATCAGAGAAACCCAGATTTCATGTTTTTGAGAAACCCAGAACTGCTCATTCATCCCATCTCTAAAAATTATAATTTTAGTTGTAAAAATAATGGTTTCATTTGAGTATTCGATTTATAACCCTGAGTTTATAAACTAAGAAGTTTGAAATTTTCACAAATCTCAAACTTTCCTGTTCTTAGAGTTTCCAGAGTAGAATTAAATTTATTTTAGCTTAAATAAAATTTTAAAAACTTACCCTATGATTCAACAACAAATTTTGTTTAGAACTTAAACCCTACCAAGGTTTGATCAGGAGATAGAGTGTTTTTTTTTTAAATTCTTTAGTTTGAAAACATGGAACAGAGATGTTTCAGGCATACACTCAGATATACATTCACAGCACATTACTCTTATATATATGCATATAAACACCAAACATATATATCACAGAAACAACAGGCAACCATAATCATACTTATATTTGAAAATATGATGTTACTCACCAGACTTTGAAAATTGAAGAACAGAGCACATTTGTTTGAAAACAGGCTTTGAAAACTGCCAGTTGAAACCTTTAATTTGATCTTCATATTTGTTGAGTTGCTTGTTGATGATAAATAGAAGATTTGATTAAACTGTTGTTTTGATTACTGAAACTTTGTCTTGTTAAAAACTGGAATGCTAAGTCTTTTGTAGACGAAAATGAGATAAGGAAGGTATAGAAAAGAGTTACAGGGTTGTACAAGATTTTTATAAATTTGGTCAGAGATTTTTTTTTTTTAGTGTTGGGGGCTAGAATGATCTATGCATGTACTAGGGGTGTTCAACATTTAATGAAGATGTCCTTAAGCCTACATATATTTATCTTCGTATGTACTACTATGATTTTTCTATTCAAGTGAACATAGTTGATGATACTTCCTGTACAAGCATGGAGACATACTCTTTTTTTTTATACTTAGTTAAATTATTGCCTTTCTTACTTACTTACAGCCGTGCAACATGAATATATAATTTTATATTTTATACTTTGTTTTACAACCTTGCAACATATGTTTCCAGCATTTCTCTAAGTGTTCATTTTTCCTTGCTTGCTTTAGTCTTAGGCTTTGTAATATAGATAAGTCCATATAGTTAACATATAGTTAGAATTTAGGTGATGAGTTTACTTTTATTCCTCTTTTACTTTTACACTTAAACTATAAAATACTTAGCCTATTATTATTTATATTTATGAATTTCATTTTAGAAAAAATGAAACAAAACTATGTATATATATATATATACAAATAGAAGCTTATACATATATATATAACAAGATATTTAATTTGAAAATAACACCTCTAATTTAATCTATTTATATTTACATATATAACAATACATTAATAAATGTATTTTGAAAACAATAATTTGTCAAATTAAATTTATTTATAAAAGAGATTATAACTTCCTATTATTATTTAAATGAATAAATGTCTCATATTTATTAAACCATATTTTAAAAAAACAAACCCCTTTTTATTTTAATTCTTGAACTTAAGCTAAGCTATATATTTAAATCAATTAACATTTACCCTAACTATTTTAAAACTATATATTCTATATTAACTCCTAATTTCCAAATTACCAAAAATATATTAGAATTAGAAAACAAGCTTTATTTATTTATTAGACTCAAACCAAAGATCTCTATCTGTAATATATACAAATATATATATATATATATTATAAATAGAAAATAATTTATTGGCTTTTTAAAAGATCAGTTATCAGTTAAATATCATTTAAAAGAAGATTATTATATCAATTCAAGTCTTATTAACAATTATTATCAAATCAATTTAATTTTTAACACGGATTATTAAATTGATATTGTCAGAAATTCCGGGATGTCACATTCCTCCCCTCTTAAAAGAATTTCGTCCCCGAAATTTAAAACAAAGGTAATTTAATAATCTTATTAAAGATTTTATTTTAAAACACAAGCATATATCAATCATATGCTAACAACCATAGCAACCAACACATCCAATCAAACAAACAATCAAAAGTAACTATCCAGACAAAATACTGGATAGAATTCTCTCGAGTTTCCCCGAGTATAAATACCGGGTTACTCGCTCTATAGAATCCAAACAATCAATAATACTAAGCTACAGAGCTACCACTCATCTAGATCTACACAACTAGACAAGATATCAGACTATAGACAAGTCTGACTCAACATCCAAAACTCCCTGAACTGTTGGCTCCACAACCAGAGATAGATCTTACACGTACTCCCTCAGAGATACGCGAAACACATCGAATTCCAGTTATCCAAACTGACAATTCACTCCAGAAGATCAAACACTTATCCTCACAAACACAGAAAAAAGAAAATCCAAGATATCTCGGAGCTGACTTCCCAGTCTTACCCAATTTAAAGCTCCTGCGATCGGAGAAAACTTATCCAAAATCAAATCCCCGACTTCGAAATCCAAATTCCTCCGTCTCTTATCCACAAAATTCTTCGGACAATCCTGGACTGCCTTCATCCCTACTAATCAGCTCATCCTTCGCTGATGCCTCAAAAACAACTCATCAAAATGATCCACTCACGATCAATCCAAGAACACAAACTCGACTCCTCAAACACCAGTAGACTGACTTACTTTTCCAATCCGAAAAGATAAAACAGACGCACCTCCAAACTGCTTCCGCTGCACAACTCTGATCCGGAGAAGATGAAAATGTTGGTGATGCCCACGAGCACAAACTGGACCACACATCTCAGAATATGGTTCACAGATCCATAAAGAAGAAACTCAGAAATCCTAAAAGATCTCTGACTAACCAAGAAAACACTCAACTATCGCAAGTCACTTTTGCGATCAACCCAATCTAATTATCCAAAGAAAACTGTTCTCACTTTACCAATCAGAACAGCTCAAGCCTATCTATCGGAGAAATGGATCCACTCTGCTACTTCTGAATTTCACCTCTAGAAAACTACTGACAGATGACCTCCTTGCCTGTACACAGAACAAATCTAAACTATGACGCTGCCACCGAAGCCAAAGACTTCCTAATCCAAAACTTCTTGAGAAACTCAGGCCTCAAAGCCAAACAAAAACACTCAGCAGAATGTAGCCTCAACACCGAAACAGACACTCTTCCTTAAACTTGCTCCAAAGAACATCTTCGGAGACATCCATAGTCACTGTATCTCATCACACAGCTACTACTTCCCTAGGCATCAAGATAACATCACTAGCTTCTGCTCAACTGACAGAATCCAAATTCTACTCATCCAAACTCTCGAAAATCCGCTCACACGAGCGCGATCATCTTACACTTAAATGCTGGACTCCGAACCCTCACAGATATCCTTCAGAAATTGGTGAAATCCTTACACCACACAAAGATTCACTCGAGACGGTATTAGATCTACAGTCTCGGCAGAAACACTTCCATCCTCATCAGACTCCAATCATTGGTAGTCATGTTACACACACCACTACCCCATCTACCTTTATAACCTATATTGAAAAACCCGAACAGGTAACCCAAAAGATAGGTAGAAATATATAAATATATATATCAAAAATACAAGTACGCTCTCTCAAGATAGATACCACTCCAGAGCCTAGGTATTCATTCAACCTAACGCTCTGATACCAAGTGTGACGACCCAACTTTCCACTACCGGAAAATCACGCCGTTTTTAAGAAAGAAAGGGGTGAGAAATAGAAAAGATAAAGAAGAAAGAAGAAACAACATCAGAATCTCAACAGCGGAACGAATAAAATATAATATATCACATAAGAGAATACATAATATCATATACATCAGAGTTACACAGATAATACAACACATACTAGACAGTTATAAACACCTGTCTAGTTAATACAACTCGATACAATACAAATAAAACACAGAGATACCAACACAGCGGAACACTATATATATATCTACAACGCTGAAGCCTCCTGCTCCATTGCTCCTCCACAATTCGTCAAAGCAAACCTGAATCCCTTGGCTACCCGTAAAAATTTGGGTACCCGAGAGTTTAGGAAAAACAGGAAATAAACTCCGGGTCAGACATGGGTCTGGTATGAGTAATAGGTTAAAGTTGCTTAACTTTGAAAATCCTTTGAAAGCAAAAGGTATCACGTAAGACTTCCCACACATAAACATGGAAATGTTTTTACCTTACGCTAACCAAAACATTTGATAGGAAATCCAGTTATATTATAATAGGTCTAGGGTTTTCAAGTAAATAGAAAATAGCTGAAATTGTTACATGATTAAATTCCAGCATACTAGCCACAACGTGGGTAATACAATCAAAACCGTAGGGTCTCGTAGGGAAAATGGGTTTCCAACAATGGCAGGGCTACTGGGGTACCGCCCGTCACAGTACCTGGCCTAGATCAGCGTACCGAGGAGTACGCCCGCTCCCCTGCAACACAAGGCCGGAACCATTCCTTACTGAACAGTTCCGAACGAAACAACCCCAGCAGTCGGAGCTCTACAACTGCCCACACAGCCGAAAATAAAAAGGGACATCTAGACAGGGGTATATCTCGCTCTCAAGTGGGTGCTACCCACGAAGCCTTGCTGCACCTCCCCTGTTTTAGCCATTCCCGGTTGATGAGGCTTGAGGTCACGATTACCTTATCAGAACTCATCACTTAGAATGCTCATCGTCCGCCTGACGATGTGCTGAAAGCATTCAATCCATACAAGTTCGTTCCGGGTTCGAACGAAACCGAAGGCATTATCTCGTTACACTCATTTTGGAATCACCCTCAGAGTTAACGACAATAACCCTTGCACTCTAAATCTTCATCTTCACTTGAGATTCACGACCTATCGTTATTTTGGATCGATGTGGTATTCGGGTCTCCAGACCTAGAATCCCGGTATACGGAAACCCGATCCCGGTCTCATCGAAATCCAAACCGTGTCTTTTAAGGCCAAGTTGTTTTAAAGTTAAAACAATTCATTTTAATTATCTATATACACACAAATAGATAGTTCACAATATCACAGATAGATAATCTACAATATCACAAATAGATAATCTACAATATCATCATAAATAGACAATTCATATCACACAGCATTAATTATCTCCTATCAGAGAATTCAAACCATTCAAGGAAATCAATATCATCCATCAATACATAAGCAAGGATTCATAAACACATCATTTATAATTAATTTAAAATGAATTAAATTAATTACCTTATCTCTAATTAATTTAAAGTAAATTAAATTAATTACTTCATTCTATAAATCCTGCTTACTTAACCATTAATTAATTACAAATCAATTAATTAATCATTCTCTAGATTTCCATCTTAATTAATCATCCTGGATTAATTATCCTTTAATTATATTCAAGTAATTATCTTCCAATTAATTTCACAAATTAATTATCTTTAACCAAAAACAGTAATTAACCTTTAATTACTCTATTTATTAATTAACCATAATTAATTACATTTATCCTTAATTAATTACAATTAATTAATTACTCAAAATCACTTATTATTGATTAATTAGTTTTAATGAATCAATTCTTAATTACATCATTAATTATATAAATTAATGATCCCTAATTACATTCTTGATTTAATTATTCCATTTAAATTAATTACATTAAGTAATTAATCTTTACTAAACCACATTTATTAATCAGTCTCGATTAATTCCATTCAGTAATTAACTACCCTTAATTACTTCACTTAATAAATTAATTACTCCTTAATTAATTATCTCAATTAATCCCTTGATTAATTTTACAAAGTAATTTAATCCAAATACTATCATACTAAATTACTATCATACTAAATCATCTTCAATCAATTACATACAGTAATTATCATTAATTACTTTACTATGTATTTATACTTCATTAATTACATTAAGTAATTACTTATCAAATTCCAAAGCGATTAAATTAATTAACTTAATTAATTTACTTCAATATATCACATTAAACCTAATTAATTACATTAAGTAATTAATTTCTTAATTACTTTCATTAAGTAATTTTACTAAATCAATTTTTACAAACGATTATCTTAAATTAATTGTTTAAAAATCTCAAGTTAATAATCCTCATTAACTATCAAAAATTCTTTAATTTCTTCCCTTTAAGTAATTAAACTTAGATAAATCATTTTTGATTACAAGTCAATTTATCTTTAATAACCCATTAATTAACCGGTAATTATTAAATTAATTTAAGTTATAACTGTAACTTAATTAACTTTTAATTACTTGATAAATTAATTCTAATCATTAATTAACATCCAATCTTTATCCATTTAATCATCCTATTAATTTAATTTAAGATAAAACTTTACTCTTACTTATAAATTGAATTATCTTTAACAAAACATTTTTAACACAATTTACCTTTAAACTACTCTTTTTAAATTTCATTTTTTTAAATTCAAATTATTTAAAATGCACTTAACATTTAAAAATTGTTAAAGAATTAAATTTATAACTTAATTCAAATTTAAAACTAGGATACAAAATTCATTTTTGGATTCCTATTTTTAAATTTAGTTAAACTTGTTTAAACTTACATTCAAAATTTAAAATTGAATTTAAATTTTGAAACTGTCAGGTTATAGAAGCCTGTCACAACCTTACCCGAAGTCACCCCATCTTGCTTCGAGTCACACCCCATCTTGCTTCGAGTAACCATGGGTTCTACTCGAGAAACTCAGACTCATCTCCCCTTCCTTCTAAAAATTGTTTAAAGTGGTTAAAAACAATTTAAGTTTAAAACTTTAATTATTTTTAAACTGATATTCAACTAACTTGAAACCAGATTGAAACTTAGATTTTAAAGCTTGTTTTAAAACTTTACTCTCCAGTTAACTTCAGTTTAAATTTATTTTAAAAATTTAAGAAACCAGAACAGTTTCCCCTTAAACCTGTAAACAAATATTAACCCGAGACAACCCCTGATACACTTCGAGCCTGATACGCGAAACACTCGAGAATGTCTCGAGACCAAACTTTTAACACCAGAACCCAAACTAACTTCCCCAGTACAACACTTCACCGTGCATATGCACGATCGCTCCGGCCACTATTGATCATCGACGATGATCGCATCCCACCAGAAATCACCTCAACATCCCACCTCGATCATCAAAAGGCGCCCGACAACTAGAAATCCAGATCGAGCCCCACATCCCAAACCTGGAACCAAGAACTGTACCATCACCCAAACCTGAAACAACTTTGTGTTCGCGACTCCGACCACCGGATCGTCAATGCCTCCGGTCACAGCCTCAACTACCACCCCTCTATCACCTCCCCGAGTTGCAGTACACTCGAACAACTACACGCGCCGTGGTGGTCAATCCATTCGACCCAGTAAAACTAGGTCACCAGACTTCATCAACCTCCCATCGCCACCACAGTGACCTACCGTTGCTTCCACCATTTTTCCACCAATCTCCGGTCATTCCTCCACCTTCACGAGGAATTCCAACACTCAAATCCAAGTAGATCATCAAAGAAACCCAGATTTCATGTTTTTGAGAAACCCAGAACTGCTCATTCATCCCATCTCTAAAAATTATAATTTTAGTTGTAAAAATCATGGTTTCATTTGAGTATTCGATTTATAACCCTGAGTTTATAAACTAAGAAGTTTGAAATTTTCACAAATCTCAAACTTTCCTGTTCTTAGAGTTTCCATAGTAGAATTAAATTTATTTTAGCTTAAATAAAATTTTAAAAACTTACCCTATGCTTCAACAACAAATTTTGTTTAGAACTTAAACCCTACCAAGGTTTGATCAGGAGATAGAGTGTTTTTTTTTTAAATTCTTTAGTTTGAAAACATGGAACAGAGATGTTTCAGGCATACACTCAGATATACATTCACAGCACATTACTCTTATATATATGCATATAAACACCAAACATATATATCACAGAAACAACAGGCAACCATAATCATACTTATATTTGAAAATATGATGTTACTCACCAGACTTTGAAAATTGAAGAACAGAGCACATTTGTTTGAAAACAGGCTTTGAAAACTGCCAGTTGAAACCTTTAATTTGATCTTCATATTTGTTGAGTTGCTTGTTGATGATAAATAGAAGATTTGATTAAACTGTTGTTTTGATTACTGAAACTTTGTCTTGTTAAAAACTGGAATGCTAAGTCTTTTGTAGACGAAAATGAGATAAGGAAGGTATAGAAAAGAGTTACAGGGTTGTACAAGATTTTTATAAATTTGGTCAGAGATTTTTTTTTTTAGTGTTGGGGGCTAGAATGATCTATGCATGTACTAGGGGTGTTCAACATTTAATGAAGATGTCCTTAAGCCTACATATATTTATCTTCGTATGTACTACTATGATTTTTCTATTCAAGTGAACATAGTTGATGATACTTCCTGTACAAGCATGGAGACATACTCTTTTTTTTTATACTTAGTTAAATTCTTGCCTTTCTTACTTACTTACAGCCGTGCAACATGAATATATAATTTTATATTTTATACTTTGTTTTACAACCTTGCAACATATGTTTCCAGCATTTCTCTAAGTGTTCATTTTTCCTTGCTTGCTTTAGTCTTAGGCTTTGTAATATAGATGAGTCCATATAGTTAACATATAGTTAGAATTTAGGTGATGAGTTTACTTTTATTCCTCTTTTACTTTTACACTTAAACTATAAAATACTTAGCCTATTATTATTTATATTTATGAATTTCATTTTAGAAAAAATGAAACAAAACTATGTATATATATATATACAAATAGAAGCTTATACATATATATATAACAAGATATTTAATTTGAAAATAACACCTCTAATTTAATCTATTTATATTTACATATATAACAATACATTAATAAATGTATTTTGAAAACAATAATTTGTCAAATTAAATTTATTTATAAAAGAGATTATAACTTCCTATTATTATTTAAATGAATAAATGTCTCATATTTATTAAACCATATTTTAAAAAAACAAACCCCTTTTTATTTTAATTCTTGAACTTAAGCTAAGCTATATATTTAAATCAATTAACATTTACCCTAACTATTTTAAAACTATATATTCTATATTAACTCCTAATTTCCAAATTACCAAAAATATATTAGAATTAGAAAACAAGCTTTATTTATTTATTAGACTCAAACCAAAGATCTCTATCTGTAATATATACAAATATATATATATATATATATATTATAAATAGAAAACAATTTATTGGCTTTTTAAAAGATCAGTTATCAGTTAAATATCATTTAAAAGAAGATTATTATATCAATTCAAGTCTTATTAACAATTATTATCAAATCAATTTAATTTTTAACATAGATTATTAAATTGATATTGTCAGAAATTCCGGGATGTCACACCGCCCACCTCGGAACACACTCCCATAATCAAAATCGAGGGGTGGCCACCAAATCAATCACAAATTCATAATATGGTATCGAAGAAATGTGCCCGATCGGAGGTGCGACCTCACTTGGCCCGGCGTGGCTCCTGTTTTAGCCACATCAAGCTGACTCACGGGAGCCAGGGCTACGATAATACCTCATATGGAATCGTTTGTCAAACCATCCTACTTCATTCTGGAATCTCCACCACGTACACAGTTGTTAAAGTGGTTTTCGATATTGGCAGAGAGTATGACAATATCTGATCCCGGTCTCTTTAACAACAAATGCTTATTTCACACCGGATGGTTCTTTTACATTTCCAAAATCAATTCATAGTTGATATCAAAATATCATATTCTCAAAACATATCACTTTCGAAATCATATTCACTTTCAAAATCATCTTTACAAAATAGGTTAAATCCTCATTTCAAAATCATCATATTTACTTAAATATGCCATTTCACTAGTAATTATTATCTCAAATCCCCACGTGTTCCATCTTCATGTGCACGAGAACATGCTTCAGGTTTTCGTTCGAAACCCTAGCCGCCACGATACCAATCAACAACGCCTCGCCTCAGCATGTCGCGGCCACGCAGATGCCTTCGAACGACCCGCCACAAGTCGCGCAGCCCCCCACGCCCATGACCCCCTCTCTAATCACGATCGCCATCGCCCTAAAAGACTCAGCCACCGCCGTATACCATAAACCCTAATCCAATTTTCCAAGGTAATCTGACCGATGATTTGACAAATGACCATCATAGATGAACTCCCCTCGTCCATCTCCACGCAATCGTACCCTCGAATCGACGATCCATCTCCGTCGATCAACCATCAAACGAACGGCCGAGAATGCTTTGGCCAATTTCAGACAAACCAAAAGTCGATTGCAAAAAATAACAACAGATTTGGGTTATGCTCGTCGAGAGCTTTCCAACGATATATAATTCGATATAGTTTTGAGGAGTTTGATTTTCGATTTGAATTTGAAATTGAATAGGGTTTGTAATTGGAATTTGGTTTCTACCATTGGAAGAAAGGAATAGGCAGATAGAATTGTACGTACAGAATAACTGAATGGCTACTAGGGTTTGAGAAACAAAAATCTATTTATATAAACAAGGTTCGATAAGAAAGAATGAACATCTCGAATTGATTTGAATTGACAATAACGACCCAAAAAGCCCGTTCTACCTCCGAAACGAAAGTGGGTCATCCCATATATCAAAACAGATGTTTTCGATATTTTTAAACTCAATTGAACATGTTTTAAGCCCTAATTCCATTGTATGAAGAAGTTAGCTTTTAAAATCAGCTTATTTCAATTGAATTCAATTAAATTGATTTCTACGCGTTTCGAGCCCGCACGATCAAACGACAAGTCTGATCGCTACGAAACTTGAAACCTTACAATAATTCACTGTTACGGGTCCGATGAAACTGGTTTCGTCGAAATCCAAGACAGTGGCCAAAATGGCTATTTTCACGTTAAATAAATAAATTATTGTTAAATTGATTAAATCACTTTTTAATTTCAAATTTACTAACTAACAATTTTTTTTATCACTTTTGATTACTTAGACATTTACAATAATTTAAAACAAATTTACATATCAATTCAGCGTTAAATATTACACTAATTACAGCGTTAAGTTTCAACTGTAAATAAAATCCAATTAATTATATTTTAATTCCAATAAATTGATTTAATTCGATTTCAATCTTTTTATTCAACCAATCATTACTCTATGGACATAGTTAACATTGGTTTATATCTTATTACACTAATATTCTACAATTATCATCTTAATTTACATTAACGTAATATTTTAATTACATTTAATTACAATTGATTTCTAATTTAATTCAACAGATTAAATAAATGGGTAACAATTAACAACTGTCACCTTTTTACTTAATTTAATCACATTTATAAGTTTATTATCTGCAAACAAATGTTATAACTACTTACACAACTTTGATTTTATCCAATTTCAATTATTTATATATTGATTCATCAATTTAGGTAACATTTAACATATTCCCTTATTTACAATCTATAACCAATTTTATGTTTACAATTATTTCAATTTATTGAAATTGTGTTAAGATAATTATCAATTGCCTTAAATTAACATTATTAAATTTCATTCTAGTTATTATTCTCATTAATTAAATCACAAATTTAAATTTCTTCCAACATTAAATTACAAAATCCTATTAAATTAACTATTTTTAATTATCGAAAATTACGGGTCGTTACACTCTCCCCCACTCAAAACTTTTCGTCCTCGAAAAGGGAAAAGAAGGGATTAAGAAATTAATATATCTTATTCAAAATATTAAATTTATAAACAATTAATTTACATAATTAAATAATTTAAATAAAATATATCAATTTATAAACAATTAAATCCTTTCATATTCAAGTTAATAAAAGTTAAAAACATCTTTACTTTCATAAAATTTTCTAAGTCCAAAATTCACAGAAAATTTCGGCAGAGTCTTCTTTGTACGGAGAGTTCTGGGAGAAATAATAATATCAATAATAACAATATATATCATATATTTCAAAATAAAATATCCCAAACCACGGGAAACAATATAATATCGCTAGAAAACCGTAATCCAAAAACGTACTTATTTGTCGGGCAAACAACGCTTATTTATGAAACCAAAAGCAGTAGCTATTGCTTCCATAACCTGTATTTCACTTATATAATCCAAAGAAGTTAATAATTATGTAAAAGAGAAATATTGAAGTTTTTTCAATCAATAGCAAACAAACCAACACAACATAACAACAATCACTTGCAAACAAACCATACAATCATCACAAAAAAATCAAAGTAATCAACCATTCATCCATAACACCCAAAATAAATGGTTTGTTCGGGTTCGGAAACTTTTAATCGTATAAAATGGTAAATAAACTACTAAGTATACCATACACTCAACAGTCTTAGATAAAACTTAATAGATTATTTACACTCTTTATACAGTTAGAAGTATCCTTTCCCGATCATCCCATAAGCCAAAATAAACAATAATCTCAAATGTCATGTAAGTTTTTCTTATTAATCTCTTTTCATATTATTATTGTTCTTCAATTTCATTGATTCATACAATGTTTATTTAATTAATTTACATTCATCACTTAAAAAATTCATTTCCCATTCATTTATACAATGCCATTTTCTCTTTTCATTACTTTGCATTCATTGCTTACATAAGTTATTTCCATTTCAATTATTAGATTATCCATTATTATGTAAGTCTCTTTACAATTTAATTCACCATTAATAGATTATTTCTTTTTCACATTCATTCTTCAATATATAGTATTATTGAATATTAAATCCATTTCTAAATCATTTCAATGTTTTCTGAACTTATAATCATTTAATTAATATAGTACTCACTTTAATTTTAAATGGCTTCAACATTAACTTAAGTTTATAATTATTTACTTACAGTATTCACCTTTTACTATTCAATCTGATTATAAATAGCTTAAAATGTTAACTTAAGTTTATAACATCCAAATTCTTATTTATATAGATAATTCTATTGAACACATTCATTATTCAAGTTTTACTTGTATAATATTCCATTACATATCCTATTTAACATTACAACTTTTTAAATATTTCTGGTAAGTTGTATATATCTCTTTTAGAATGTAATTGAATGTTACACAAGTTTACCTTATTCATTTTTAGTTAACAAAATGCTTAATGATTACATCTTCTAAATTTTCATTACTCTTTAGTTTATAAGTAACAACCTTTAATTTCTTTACATTTTATTAATCTCTTAACATTTAATTTCTTATTTTCCATTTTAGCAACTTCCAATTATTAAAATAGTTAAGATTTCATTTTATTACAATAACTGAAAACTACTAATTATCAGAAGGTTTAAGAACTAACTCCGGGTTATATTTCCAAATCATTTTAAAAGAATATGTATATTTATATCTTTTATAGATCAAATCATATTTAGAAATCAAAAATTAAGATTTGTTTATCAAAACAAAGGTGTAGTAAAACTACTACAACGTCTTCCCACTTTGAAACTCAAAAATGAATGTCGATGATGCGTGCACTCATCACCGAAATTATTTTTCAGCGACAGAGATGGGAGTACAGAACTTATTTCCTTTTAAAACTTCTTTTGAATCATTTCTTTCAAATCACATTGAAATATTTATATTGGAAAATACTTCCAAATAATACTAATATTATATTCACAAATTCCTTTGAAAGAAATTTCCAAAATCTCGGAACTTAAGTTCTCAAATTTCAATTTATATTCATTTCATTTGTAAATCTTATTTCACAACCAACTATCCATGGAATTTCACTTCCTAACAAACAATTATATCACATCCAATTATATTTCTTTTAAAATTATTCTTTACATACAAAATATAATACTAGGAAAAATTATTTCATTTACCCATATTTCAAAACATATTGTGTCGGTCTGCCCTATTAAGTGTTTAGAAGTCCCTATCGATTTCAGACCATGTATCGACTAGAATTTATAAATACTAAATAGAAAAAATTAACACAATACAAAACATTTTATAACACTAACAAATACGCTCTCTCATATATATACACTCAACGACTATTTCAAGGGTATTACTACCCTATTCTCTAATGAGTCAGACCCCACAAAGTTAAGGTTATCGCTAAACCAAAGCTCTGATACCAAATGTAACGACCCACCTTTTTGGACAGTTTAAATCGACAATAAACCTCACTCAAACTCAAACCATTCAAAAGGGAGGATTGTTATGGGGTAAATAAGAAAGTAGGGAAAGAAAGAAAAACAAATACAAAATCTCGCAGCAGAATGACAAAATATAATAATCAAATAAACAGTTCATGAAGCTATTTTACAAATAACATTTGATTACACTTTTACAATACAGATCATAGTTACATACAATAGAATTAAATAAATAATGCAACAGAACAACATGATCTAGTGGAAATAATATAATAAATAATAATAGTATTAAATCTTCGTCTTCGTCCTCCAGAAAGCAGTCTTCTATAAACTGAAAATCTTAGACTGACCCTAGCGAATTGAAAAGACAAAACACTCGAGTCAGAACTAAAAGATCTTATGTAAGTTAAATCATCAGTAAATAAATATGAGTGTAACGGCGTTAGAGATGTTTACGGGGTTTGATATCTCCTATCCAGTGTCTATGTGCATGCAATAACTTAAGAGATGTTCGGGATTCCCATCTCCTAAGGATCCATTAAACTATCTACATACATAGTACAATACGCTATTATAATAGTGTCTACAGTAAAGTAAAGTATTAAAATAGCGTTAAGGCATTACCCATATCCCCCTTAACACATTTTATATAATGCATTAGTCTATACAAATACTGTAAACTCCACCTTAAACCGGTGGGCTATCAGGGAGCACTCCATAGGTACGACACAAACCAAACTCGTAGACGGCGCGATAAGGCATGTGACAAGGTACGTGAGGCAATGCCCAGGGTAGGATACTACCCTTTTACGGATCCGGACTGGTGGTAACGCATAGCAGCTACTACCGCCCACTTCGGAACACACTCCCATAATCAAAATCGAGGGGTAGCTACCAAATCAATCACAAAGTCATAATATGGTATCGAAGAAATGTGCCCGATCGGAGGTGCGACCTCACTTGGCCCGGCATGACTCCTGTTTTAGCCACATCAAGCTGACTCACGAGAGTCAGGGCTACGATAATACCTCATATGGAATCGTTCGTCAAACCATCCTACTTCATTCTGGAATCTCCACCACGTACACAATTGTTAAATTGGTTTTCGGTATTGGCAGAGAGTATGACAATATCTGATCCCGGTCTCATTAACAACCAAACGCTTATTTCACACCGGATGGTTCTTTTACATTTTCAAAATCAATTCATAGTTGATATCAAAATATCATATTCTCAAAACATATCACTTTCGAAATCATATTCACTTTCGAAATCATCTTCACAAAATAGGTTAAATCCTCATTTCAAAATCATCATATTTACTCAAATATTTCATTTCACTAGTAATTATTATTTCAAATCCCAACTTAGGTTATAACATCATTTAACGATATTCGCTTTTAAATCAAGGAATTAAATGTAGCGGTCCAACCTTGCACCAGTTTATTTTAGAGAATAGTTTAGATAGTTTTAAAATAGTTTAAATGGTTTAATAGTTTAAAATAGTTTTAAAATACTTTAAAATAGTTTAAAAATAGATTAAAATATTTTACGTGGATTTAAGATAGTTTAAATAGATTTAAAAAAGGTTAAATAGATATAAAATAGATTAAATAAGTTTAAAATAGATTAAATAGAATAAAATAAATTAAAATGGGTTAATTAGCTTAAAATAGGTTAGAATAGATTAAATTGGATTAAATAGATTATAATAGATTAAAATAAATTAAAATAGTTTAAATTGATTAAAAGAGTTTAAATTAGCTTAAAATAGATTAATTTAGTTTAATAGTTTGAAAATCTTAATAGTCGGGATTTTTAAAATGATATATCTTTAAACAGTTTATATTAAAATAATAAATTTGAAATTAACATCAAATTTAACTATCTCTTCCATTTCAACAAATCTGGACCATATCCAGATTTCAAATCAAAACCCAATTTCAAATCTTGAAATATCAACTTAAGCTATTCCAATTTCAATAGATTTCAAAGTTACAATTTCAACGTTTTTCTAATCACTCAATTTCGATAAATTTCATTTTATACTTCAAATTCAACTTTAGAATTTCAATTTAAATCCTTAAGCAATTCACTTAAAACAATTTCAAATTTTCAAATTAAATCCTTTAAATAATTCATTTAAAACAATTCAGTTTATATAAATCAAATTTTATTTCAAAATATCATTTAACTGAATTCAAAGTTTAAGGAGTTAAAATCATTTAATTTAACCAATCCGGTGTCCGTATATAATTCTCTACCCTATGGTCAAGTGATATGGATATTTATCATTTAAATTCGCAATTATTTTATATTTATGGATATATATCATTTCAACCCGCAATCCCGAATTTAATTACAAATCCATGAAATCGCTCGAGTCTATCATTTCAACCCATAACGATTTCCCATAATCTATCAGATCGTTCGGGTATGTATCATTTCAACCCATAGGGAACTTGTAGTGTTATAACAATATAAAAATATAACATCCAGTCATCCAATTTCAACAATCAAACATACATCACAATCATCATTCAATCAACCAATAAATAACATCAATTAGTTGATTATCATCAACATGTAATAAATTGACAATTAAATTCAATATTAAATTAAATGATGATTAAATGCAATAAAAGTCATATTTAACTAGAATGACAAATTAAATATACCAAACATCAACTAATCAATTTGTAATCGCATCATAAATCCAATTTAACTAACAGAAGATAATCTAGTAGTTGTGAGTAAGTTAAAACACTCACCTTTGATTTCAAATCGATTTGAAATCCAAAATAAGGTCCAAATTTCAACAGTCTCAGAATTCGTCCAAACTTATTCCAAAATGTCCGGAATTTCAATACGATCCCAATAAAACAAACCGCGCGTGAATCCGAATTCGTATGCAAAAGATATATACGTTAGAACATTAAGATTTAAATTGTAAAATAAAAAGAAGAAAAAAAACACGTTTACCCTTACCATGCTCTCCCCATGTGTTCCATCTTCACGTGCACGAGAACATGCTTCAGGTTTTCATTCGAAACCCTAGCCGCCACGATACCGATCAACAATGCCTCGCCTCAGCACGTCGCGGCCACGCATATGTCTTCGAACGACCCGCCACCAGTCGCGCAGCCCACCACGCCCACGACCCCCTCTCCAATCACGATCGCCATCGCCCCAAAAGACTCAGCCGCCGCCGTATACCATAAACCCTAATCCAATTTTCCAAGGCAATCTGATTGATGATTTGACAAACGACCATCACAGATGAACTCCCCTCGTCCATCTCCACGCAACCGTACCCTCGAATCGACGATCCATCTCCGTCGATCAACCATCAAACGAAAGGCTAAGAATGCTTCGGCCAATTCTGTACAAACCAAAAGTCGATTGCAAAAACTAACAGCAGATTTGGGTTACACTCGTCGAGAGCTTTCCAACGATATATAATTGGATATAGTATTGAGGAGTTTGATTTTCGATTTGAATTTGAAATTGAATAGGGTTTGTAATTGGAATTTGGTTCTGCCATTGGAAGAAAAAAATAGGTAGATAGAATTGTACATATAGAATAACTGAATGGCTGCTAGGGTTTGAGAAACAAAAATCTATTTGTATAAACAAGGTTCGATAAGAAAGATGAACATATCGAATTGATTTGAATTGACAATAACGACCCAAAAAGCCCGTTCTACCTCCGAAACGAAAGTGGGTCATCCTATATAGCAAAATAGATGTTTTCGATATTTTTAAACTCAATAGAATAGGTTTCAAGTCCTAATTCCATTGTATGAAGAAGTTAGCTTTTAAAATCAGCTTATTTCAATTGAATTCAATTAAATTGATTTCTACGCGTTTCGAGCCCGCACGATCAAACGAAAAGTCTAATCGCTATGAAACTTGAAACCTTATAATAATTCACTGTTACGGGTTCGATGAAACTGGTTTCGTTAAAATCCGAGATAGTGGCCAAAATGGCTATTTTCACGATAAATAAATAAATTATTGTTAAATTGATTAAATCACTTTTTAATTTCAAATTTAATAACTAACAATTTTTTTTATCACTTTTGATTATATAGACATTTACAATAATTTAAAACAAATTTACATATCAATTCAACGTTAAATATTACACTAATTACAGCGTTCAGTTTCAACTGTAAATAAAATCCAATTAATTATATTTTAATTCCAATAAATTAATTTAATTCGATTTCAATCTTTTTATTCAACCAATCATTACTCTATGGACATAGTTAACATTGGTTTATATCTTATTACACTAATATTCTACAATTATCATTTTGATTTACATTAACGTAATATTTTAATTACATTTAATTGCAATTGATTTCCAATTTAATCCAACAGACTAAATAAAGGGTAACAATTAACAACTATCACCTTTTTACTTAATTTAATCACATTTATAAGTTTATTTTCTGCAAACAAATGTTATAACTACTTACACAACATTGATTTTATCCAATTTCAATTATTTACATATTAATTCATCAATTTATGTAACATTTAGCCTATTCCCTTATTTACAATCTATAACCAATATTATGTTTACAATTATTTCAATTTATTGAAATTGCATTAAGATAATTATCAATTGCCTTAAATTAACATTATTAAATTTCATTCTAGTTATTATTCTCATTAATTAAATCACAAATTTTAATTTCTTCCAACATTAAATTACAAAATCCTATTAAATTAACTATTTTTAATTATCGAAAATTATGGATCGCTGCAGCTATACTTAGTACTTAGCTGTAATTAGGGTGCAATTAGGCAATTATAATTTAGGAATTAAGCAATGGCTAGTAGAATTATAATTTGGGAAATAAGCAACAGCTGGTAGAATTATAATTAAGGAAATAAATAATGACTAGTAGAATTATAATTAAGAAAATAAGCAACGGCCAGTAGAATTAAGCTATATATAATCATGTACAAAGAGCTTGTAGAATCATAAAAATTAGCGATAAAACTAATTATTCGTCATATTCTCTCTTCTACTCTAAAATTCAATTTGGTAGCAAGCAGGTCAAATCCTGACTGAAAAGTTCCGCAACAACATCAATAGTAGCAAATATCAAAGAACTATAGTGTAACGATACGGATTTTCACACTCGAAAATCAACATCCATACTTTACATCGTACTCGAATGCCGTAGATTCGACCGTTCAAATCCGAGTCGCCGGAGCTTATAACAACATTAAGTAAATAACACAGCGGAATAAATGAATAATACATTGATATACAATATCTGATACAACGGAGTGATACAATGAATATCAATATACATCAGAGATATGATACAACAAATAGCAGCGGAAAAGAAAATGATAACATCAGCAGCGGATAATCTCCATCTCCAAAGCAGCAATCCAGATATAGCTTGAACTCCCAATAACGATGCACAAAGATAAGCAAGTGCAGTCTGATCCAAAGACTGAACTAGCTCCAGATAATCTACTAAATCTGAATATCTGAAAAACCCAACTCTAGACTGCTCGTGTAGAAAATTTTGAGCACCTAGAGTTTAGGAAAGAAACAATAAACTCCGGATCAGTCATGGGACCGGTGTGAGCAACAAAAACAGTTTATCTTTAAAACAAATAGCAGACAGTTTTAAAGTCAATTCGAAATGCTTTTAGAAAATGAAACTACCATAAGACCTCCCGCCACACACACAATGCAAACGCAGAATTGGAGGAGATTTCTTCTTATGATAGTCAAAGATGCTTACTACGCAAAATCAAGTCATTTTGATATTATTATTAGTGCATAGTGTAGAAAACATTTCGAAAGTAGAATATTAATCTTAGCCAACATACGACCATTATCGTATGCCTACTATAGCTACCA
Organism: Allium fistulosum; assembly: GCA_030737815.1. Classification (NCBI taxonomy): domain Eukaryota; kingdom Viridiplantae; phylum Streptophyta; class Magnoliopsida; order Asparagales; family Amaryllidaceae; genus Allium; species Allium fistulosum. The sequence continues at coordinate 516,193,875 of CM060903.1, read as the reverse complement.
TGTTCAATAGCAGGTTACCGCCACATTCCATGGCAGGTAATACAACTAATACCGTACAGGGTTCGTATTGTTTCATTGGATTTCCAACAAATGGTCAGGCTAAGGAACTTCCTATGCCACGAACAGAACGCCTCTGGAATGACGTTCCGAGAGATAACCTAACATTACGGTTAGATCTCTGCCAACACAAGGCTGGGTTACCTCTGCAAAAATAGGTAACTACTGACACGCGTATGCCATCCCCCGATCGTAACCGATCTTCCCGAGGATCCTCGATTCCAACAAACCACATAATAAGCGGTATCAACATAGGTTAAGTATCTGGGCTCCATACCATGATACCACCTCTATCCAGAAAGAATGACATACACTAAGGGGCGCTACTCCCTAGAACCTTGCCGCATCTTTCCTGTTTTGACCATTTCCGGGGTGTGAGGCTCGACGAAGTCTCGTCCACAAAGCTACGCTTTGTCACAAAGCCATGCTTCGGGTCAAACCAATGATCAACCTATGATCACAAAGATATAAGATCAAACAAATGATCATATCGCAAATGATCAAACACTGATCATCACACAGCAACACTCAGCATGTCACATTACCAAATTGGGATATATCGCTGATAAATTTCAACTACATAACCTCTGAGCTCGTACGTCTCAGAGAAGGGTGTTAAGCTAAGAGAATAAATTCTCCGCCACCAATCAGAAATGTATTTGAAAGAAATCGGCTTTATATCTCAAAGTGTAATGTCAGACATGTAACCATACAAGTCTGTTCCGGGATCGAACAGAACCGAAGGCACTTCTTACGAAGCCCTTGCAATTCCGGGTAATTTCCAATCACGTCCGGACTTCCCGTCACAAAAAGAGTGATATAAATCTCTATACCGGAGCAACTCAGTGTAGAGACATTCGACAGGTTGTCCTTTCATTTTCGAAAAATATCCGGTCTTCAACACCGATCTTCAAATGCCATCCATATACGACGTATCACAAATTCGGAATGGGTTATACGACCCAAAGGTCCTTTCCCGGCTAACCCGAACAGTGAGCGCAATATTTAAAAATATATGGATATTGGGAATTCAATTAAGTCACAACTTATTACCCAAAATCTTTCTTCAAATGGTTTAACAAATTACCATTTTAATCTTTTTAAACAAAAAGATTTAATTCACAAAGTTCACTTAATTTCACAAAGATTCATTCATAGATTTTCCAAATCGATTTCCATTTCAGTTTAATTTATTCGTTAAATCTTTAAATCAAAGATTTAACTAATAGCTTTCAAAACAATTCCATTTCAATTGGTTTAAACAAACATCATTTTAAATCTGTTAAGATAACAGATTTAATTCATAGCTTTTTAAAACAGTTCATTCATAACTTGGAAAAATAATTCCAATTCAATCTTGAAATTCCTTTAATTAAACTGGAATTTCATTTCTTATCTGAAAGCTTTTATTCCTTTTAAAACAACAGTTTTCATTTTGGAAATCTGATTCATTAATACGAGTTAAGGTTCTTGGGTTAAATTCAAATTCTCAAAATTATACTTTTAAATGGTTTAACTTCGTATAAACACATTTATAACATTTTTAATCCCTAGTTTCAAATCATAGGATTCAATTTCAAACTTGAATTCAAATTTAAATCAAATTATTTAAATTTTCAAAACTCGGTTAAGTTATTCAAAATAACTTTTATATTTGAAATCCCGTTTCAAAAGCTTTTCATTGTAAACCCCAAATTTCCAATTTCAAAATCAATTGAAATTAAAATTTCAATTTTTAAAAACATCAGATTTAAATTATCTGTGACTTAACCGATTTCCACGTGAAATCCATATTTGTGTGTGTATGGTGTAGTCCAGGGGTTTTACACACAATAGTGCAACATCAATCATCACAGATCAAAATACAGGATATATTTGATAAGCGATATAAACTATAACGCTTATCTTTTCATTCACAGATCACAGATGTATAAATATCACAGATAAAGAAACTACAGATCACAACATAAGTCAGGGTATATCACAAAGCATCATATATCAGGGATATCAAACAATTCGACAATCAACAGAATCCAAACATTCATAAGTAAGGTCAAATTTATTATCTGATAAATTTTAAATCAGATAAATTTCTTATGAATAAATTACTAATCTTGGTTAATTTATTTCAATAATTTACAAATCATTTTGATTAATTATTCTTTACTCATTCATTTATTTAACCTTTGAAAATAAATTAATTAACCTTTAGTTATTAAATAAATCAACCTTAATTAATAAATCAATCTTTTAATCATTTAAATAATTTTCCTTTAATTGTTGAATTATCTTTTAATTCATTAATTGATTTACCCTTAATTTATTAACATTTGATTAATTATCCTTTCTTATAAATTAATTAGCTTTAAATTTATAATTGATTGATCTTTAGTTAATTATTAAACCAATATAAATTAACTTAATTTTTAAGTTAACAAATTAAAATATTAAATCAGCTCTTAATTTCTTAATTAAGTTTTATTTAAAATAAGCCCCTTTTTAATATAAGTTTAAACCATTTTAAATTCCTTAATTAACTTTAGAAATATTATTATTTCAAAACCTTTCAACACAAATTGATATTTATACTTAACAATAATTATTTTAAGAAAAATAAGTTTACAAATTAAAATGATTTAAATTTGTTCAAATTTTAAAATCTGGAAATATACCACCCCAGGCCTGCTTCGAGTCATACCCGAGAAAATTTGGCCTCTGCTTCGAGTTTTTCCAGAAATCGACCCGAGTGAGTATTTTTTTCGAAATTTTGTTTAAGTGTTTTCGACCCGGTAGCCTTTCAATTTTACTCGAGTTCGACTTCGAGTCGAACGCCTGTTTCCCCCGTACCTGAACCCGAGCTATTCCTTCTCTCTTCTTCATCTTCCCCACTCCCATGACTTCCAGATACACCCGCATACGCGTGCACGTGCACATGAGTTTGCCATCACTCCGGCGAACAACATCACCACCGGCAAGTCACCCACGATCTCCCCTAACTAACTGACCACCTGATTTCCTCGATTACCCACGAAAACAAAATTGGGTTCAAATGAACCCACTGGAACGAAACTGACACCACAAAAACCACCTCATGCCTTCATCGCTGACCACTGGTCATCACGCCCTCGCGCCTAGAGCTTCGCCACTCATCCACGAACGTATTCCCCCCGGTGCGATCGAACTCGATACACCATAGACAGCGAAATTGCCACGTCATCTTCATCGAACAAAACTGGAGCTTAACCCTAATTCATCGTCGCGCCATCCCCACGATGATCTAGAAATTCTGCAATTATTTTTCCATCAATCTACACCCTTCAGGCTATCTTCGCCCCAAAGCCCGATTCACGAAACATTGACGATCATCAGAATTTCACAAAAATAATAATTCCGTTCAACTAACATTTTCTACCAATTTAGTACTCTAAAAATCATGAAGTGATATTCAAAAATCATTATTTTCCAACTCGAATCAAGTTATAAAATCAAAACACAAATTTTTAATAATTAAATTTTAACATATATATGATTTTTTACTGTGAATTCACTGCTCCAAATAGTTTTACTTGTTAGTTCAACTTGTTAATATTTTTAAAACTTAGATTATATTATTAGAATCACTTTTTATTCAAGGATTATCATCTAAAACAAATCGGGAAAGAAGTATTGGATTTGTTTTATGGATCTAGTCTATGGAAATGTTAAACAGGGGAAGAAGAAGATACCCCTGTAACAGACATATATGTATCACAGGTGAATGCATTTAATTGTTTTCCACAACAACATTCAAACATCGATCATACTAGTAAACTATCATTATCACTGAATAAATCAAAATGGAAGATTATAGGAAGTTTGCTCACCGTGGTTAAAAGAAAGAACAGAGCACTTGAATTGACTCAGGCTTGAGAAGATATAAGCTGAAGCCTTAACTTTGAAAACTGTTTTGAAAACTTGAAACTGAATTGCCAATCTTCTTTGTTTTGATAAAACTCGAGTTGCTTTGTTGTTTAGATTTTGCATGCAGTAACAATTCCAGATTGAAGAAAATGATGTTGTTCAATTTGTAGCTTTGGGTGATATTTACTTTAGTTTCTTTTTTTTTCTTTTTTTTTTCCAGTTTAGAATGGAACGAATACTGAAGTGGGGATTGATAAATGGAAGATAATTTACAGGGTATCATATTTTCTTTGTACTATACTAAGCATGGCTGATGCATAAGGGATGTATATAGGGTATAAGGCATGGTACAGGGTATTGTTTCTTTGTACTTTATGTTTCATATGTTTACTTGTTTTGCTCGGCTGATACCTTCTCTTGTATGCTAGAGGTAGTAGCATTAATGACTTGTACAAAGTATATATATATATATATATATTTTTTAATTTGTTTGTTCATACTTTATCTTTGACAAAGCTCACTTTGTGGTGGCTGCAGCTATGTTTTGGTGGGAGGGAATGATTTGTATATGTACTTTTTTATATTTTGTTTTGTTTTTATACTTTGTTTTGTTATTTTTCTTACTTTTTGTTTCGGCTGAGAATATATTGAGAAGATTTTGTTTCATACTTTTGTTACTTGAAGATTAAGTTTTTGTTTTGTTTGTTTTATGCTTTGTACTTTATTTTATATGTAAACTTTTTATTTGTATACACTTTGTTTTCTTTTTCTTGTTTATATGTGTATTTGTTTGTATGCATACATTTGTTTTACTTAGTTTTATACTTGAATGTATATTTATTTTATTTTACTTTATTTTTTTTCCTTGTTGCTTTACAATATTTTAATCTCAAATGATTTAACAGAATATACTTGGATATCGGGGAAACTCGCTCCCATTTTCTAAATAAATTTACAAATTTTTATCCAAAAAATTATTTAATTACTCAATTTAATTCAAAAATTCATTTAATTATTAATTTAAATAAATTTAAATTCTGGGGTCGTTGCAAAAGTCAATTTAACATATCTCAATCCGACAACACTAAACTTACAAATATCATACTCAAATGGCAACATAAATTACATTCCCTGGTCCAGATCACTATCAATTGGTCTCAGTGGCAAACATAAATTAAGCTTTGTTATTGAGAAAAAGGAGAAACCAAAAGTAGCAAACCCAAATGAGCCAACTTCCGAAGAGAAAACAAAAAGTAGAAGAATGAGAGATAATCGACCAATTAATCATGTCATGCTTCTCAGCATAATGGAACCACAGATTTCAAGCGTACTCATGTATTCTAGCACATCATAAGAGGTTCGGGACCAAGCCAAGAGAAGGTATGGCCAACAAATTTTTTTAATTCATATCTTTAGTCGTAAACAAGAGCTTGTCCAAATTAAACAGAGTACCCAAAGTAATAATGAACTAGTGACCAAAATTATGTCAAAATGGAAAAATGTCGATGTCAATCTCCCACCAACAACAAACCCAATTGAAATCCTAAAAAGATCCGAACAAGACTTAATCTTCACCTACCTAGGGGTTCTCGATCCAAGCTATGAATCAATCGGGACTCAAGTCTTGGCATCAGCTGAGATGCCAAGTTTTGATGGTGTAGTGTCAAGAATTAAGCAAGAGCAATCACGACGGGCCCTTATAAACCCACGATAGTTTGAAAATCAAAAGAATAAGGCATTTCAGGTAAAACACTCAAACCTAGTTTTAGGGACACGACTAGAAGGAAGGTAGCTTCAAGCACCGAGAAGTGTGACCACTGCAAGAAAGCATGGCACAACCACGATGACTGTTGGTTCCTCCATTCCTACCTCCGATCGGTCAGAAAGAAGGGCTACAGAGGAGGTAATTAGAGCGGCGTAAAAAAGGGGATTATTTTTAGTGGTTTTAGCAAGGGAGCGAAGACAAAAGGGGACGGATCTGAATTGGCTCAATGGACTCAACTAAATAACACCTTCGATTCAACAGGATCTTCCATGACTCAAACGGTGCAACCGAATCAACTACTAACTCAATTGAACAGTTTGTTGCAGCAACAAAAATACATATTTTGTACATTCTAGCGCTATTTTTAATTCATCCAAAGTCAACAACATTTTTGAAATTGCAAAATGTGTCAAAATATAAATAGATGGATAATTGATGCAGGTGCTACTGATCACATGACATGGGACAAAAATAAATTAACCAATGTTACACAAAATAAAGACCCTCTATATGTAAATATTGCTAATGGAAATAAATTCCATATTCATGGTTTTAGTACAACAAAGTTTCTTACAAAAGATGTGAAAAATATTTTATATTTGCCAGCTTTTAATTTAAATTTATTATCAATTAGTAAAATAACCTAAAACTGAATTGCAATATCATATTCCCACTGTATAAAGTGACCTATCAAGATCGAGAATCAGGGAAAAAGATTAGTGAGGGATGGTTGAAAAATAGCCTTTACTATTTTGATGGAAACACCAATAAATGTCATATGTCATTAAATTTAGTAAATCGTGAAAAATTATTGCATTGGAGATTTGGTCATCCATCTGATCAAATTTTGAATAAATTTTTTTGTTATAAATTAGATTCCAAAGATTGTGATGTTTGTAAGCTTTTGAAAAAAAATAGATTATCATTTTCTTTATCCACTAATAAGTCAGAAAAATGCTTTGATTTAATTCATTCTGATATTTGGGGTCTAGCACATATTGATTCTTATGATCATTTTAAATAGTTTATCACATTTATTGATGGTTTTTCTTGCAATACTTTGGTTTATCTTCTAAAAGGAAAAAAAATGAAGTTTTTTTCATGTTTTCAAGAATTTTACCGTTTTATAGAAAATCTATATAATGCAAAAATTAAAAATTGTCAATCTGATAATAGGACAAAATACGTAAATAAAGATTTCATAGAATTTTTTAAATAAAAAGGAATCTTACACCAAACTACTTATATTAATACACTTGAACAAAAGAGAGTTTCAAAAAGAAAAAAATGACATTTACGTGAAGTCACTAGATATCTTCTTTTTCAGACTAAAATATAAAATCTTATTGGTCGGATGCTTTGCTAACTGTGACTTACCTCATAAATAGATTGCCAAGTGTCATGCTTAAAAATATAAGTCCCTTAGAAATTACCAAGAATAGGAAAATAAATCCTTATCACATAAGAGTTTTTGGATGTACATGTTTCATACACATAAAGACATGACAAGCTAAGCCATATTTTTAGGACACTCATCCCAAAAAAGGGGTATAAATGTTATGACCCAAAAAATCATAAACTTTATATTTCATGAGATGTATCATTTTTTGAAAATGAACCATATTATCAAAAAATCGAACAAAGAATTACACAAGGTAAACCAATCATATTGTCTTCAAATAATTTCATGTTTCCTAAAGAAACAAATCAAGAACAGGTTGAGCATACAAATGAAGAACAAGTCAGAGAAATAAGTCAAATTCCTTCAAAGGGAGAAGAAGAGATAAATGAGGCAAGTGAAGAACCAACTTATGAAGAACCAACTCAAGGAGAAAATGTCATAAGAAGATCTACAAGACAAACTCGACCTCCTATCAAATTAAGGGATTATGTATCCCAACAGGTGGTGTATCCAATACAAGATTTTATTTCATATAACATGGTGTCCCCTTCATACCGAGCCAGCTTGAGCAACATCACTAATCAAATGGAACCAATCAACTTTAGTGAAGCCAATCAAAGCCCAATTTGGCGTAAGGCTATGAACGAAGAACTTCAAGCCTTAGAAAAAATGATACATGAGATATTATTAATTTACCAAAAAACAAAAAAAACCCGTAGGTTGCAAATGGATATACAAAATCAAATACAATTGTGATGGTGTTACTAAAAGGCACAAAGCTAGGTTACTGGCCAAGGGATTTACCCAAACTTATGGTATTGACTACCAAGAGACTTTTGCACCAGTAGAAAAAATGAATACGGTTAGAACTTTGTTGTCAGTAACCACCAACTTGGGATGAGATTTGTTCCAAATGGATGTAAAAAATGCATTCCTTCAAGGAAATTTAGAAGAGGAAGTCTATATGACTCTTCCTTCGGGCTACAAAAGTGAGACGAACTCATCACTGGTGTGTAAATTAAAAAAGATGTTCTATGGTCTAAAGCAATCTCCATGAGCATGGTATGTCAAGCTAAGCTTTTCTCTTTTAAAGATTAATTTTTTAAATGTACCGCTGATTCCTCTATGTTCATCAAACACTCACAGAATACCACTACTATTATTCTTGTTTTTGTAGATGACATTATCATCAGTGAAAATAATAAAGAGGAAATTAAAAGGGTCAATCAATATTTAAAAAAGGAATTTGACATCAAAGACCTTGGAAAACTTTCATATTTTCTTGGAATAGAAATAGCCCACTCAAGTAAAGGATTATTTCTATCCCGAAGAAAATTTGTCATTGATCTATTAAAAGAGACCGGTAAATTAGGAGCTAAACCAACTAATACTCCTATGGAAACGAATATAAAACTAAGAGTTGAAGATGGTGAGATATTATCTGACATAGGACAACATCAGTGGATGGTAGGTAAATTAATTTACCTTACAGTAACTAGACCTGACATGGCAGTTAATGACATAAGTCAATTTATGCATGCTCCATGTACCAGCCACTTGAGTGCAATTAATAGGATATTAAGATACCTTAAAGGCACTCCAGGTCAATGAATTTGGATGAAGAAAAACAATTCTAACAATGTGGTTGGTTTTTCTGAGGCAGATTGGACCGGAAGCTACGACAGAAAATTAACCACGGGGTTTTGTACATTTTTAGGTGGTAACTTGGTCACTTGGAAAAACAAAAAGTAGAATGTTGTGGTTAGATCAAGTGCAGAAGCAGAATATTGAGGCATGACATCCACTGCAAATGTGCTTATCTTGATTAAGCAATTACTCAGTGACACGAAGATAGAGTACACAAAAACAATGTAAATTTACTGTGATAATCAAGCTGCTCGTCATATTGCATCCAATCCAGTCTTCCACGAGAGGACAAAACATATAGAGGTTGATTGTCACTTTGTTAGAGAAAAAGTGCAATCGGGGGAAACCGAAACTCCATTTGTCAAAAGCAAAGAGCAACTAGCAGATATTTTCACAAAAGCACTCGACAAGGCCAACCATCTGAACATACTCAACAATTTGGGTTCTATAAATTTATTCAAACCCCGTTTGAGGGGGAGTGTTGAGAAATAGGAATGATAGCCTCAGAATATTTCATCGTAGGCTGAATACATAAAACAAATAAAAGGCTAACATATATTATACAGTTGTTAGCTATACTTGGTACTTAGCTGTAATTATGGTGTAATTATACAATTATAATTTAGGAAATAAGCAACGACTGGTAGAATTATAATTTAGGAAACAAGCAATGACTAGTAGAATTACAATCGAGGAAATAAGCAACGACTGGTAAATTATACACAATCATGTACAAAGAACTTGTAGAATCAGGAAAATTAGCAATGAAACTAATAATTTATCATATTCTCTCTTCTCCTCTAAAATTCAATAGAAACAAACATTTTCTATCAATGTTTTTTTTCTTTCCAATTTAAAGAATTCACTTCAGATGTCAGATCAATATCTCTCAACATGTCTAGAATAGTTTCAAATGTTATTCACAAAGTCACATTGATACTGTTCACCAAAATAAAATGTGACAACTGCCGCAAAATTTAGAATATTTAAAAACGGCACTCGCGTGATGATGGCACGTGCTTCGTGCGTGAATTGTTTTTCTACAAATCGTATATGTTTAATACATTCAAGAGAAAATGTTTTGCACAAACATTTAACCATATTTTTACGTTGAAATCATGTGCGGTTAATTTTAATTTTAATTTCTAAATTGCAACCTGTACAGTTAGAGCATTTAGCGGTTCCATAGGTGTGGAGATGCAAAAAGTTATAGCGGGGATATAGCGGGAAATAACAGAGGTATAAAAAGCTTCAGTAGATATAAAACAAAATATTTAAAATTAACTTATTCTCATTCACACATCATTTGTGTAGGAAAAGGAAATATAAAACTGATGAATATCACGATTTATACAGACCAGATTTGGTGACTACAATGGGTTTCTAACTCATATTGAACACGTATGTCTTAAACTTAGATCTTTACCCTAACTTTGTTGATTTGGTTAAAAGAGAACTCGTCAAATCAATATCTGCATTTTAATGTTGCTAAAGTGGATGCTAAAAAGTATTGATTTAGTGGAAGTAGCGAAGCTTAAAGTGGATCTGCTGTTTAATAGCACTAAATTAAAATAGCGTAGCGGTCGAAGAGCGCTATGCGCTATAGTAGGGATTTTGCGGTGCTTTAGCTGAGCTTTAACTGCACAGGTTGCAACATTTAATTTTTTGTTACTTTGAATTTTTATTTCTTTTATCTTATATATAAAGCAAATACTTGGTCAACCAAGTCAAAGTGAAGCCTTTTTCGGATTCCCTAAAATAACCCTGTAATGCATTCTAACAATTGTTTAATTTGGGTTATTTAAGTAAATTCCAAAAACTTGGTGGACATAATCCACTTTCATGTTCTCCTCTGTAATGTGTTTCTCTCTCCCAATTGATAGTAACTGAGCGGCAAGGGATCAATGGAGGAAAATATTGGAAAAATTGCAGCAAGGCCTAATTTCTCAACTGTAAGGTCCGTAAGGTCTCCAACTTTCTTCAATAATTTGGTTGCTAGGTTTTTGTTTTCATTCTTATAGGATCAAAATCAATTTTTTATTTTCTATTTGGAGATTTATATTCGACTTTGACGGCTTTTTGTTCATTTACCTTTTGTTCAAATTTTAATTTTAGAGAACTAACTACGGCTTTGTTTCTTCTTCCTATTTCTATCTTGAAGATTTCCTAATTTGGGGATTATTTACTGTTCATTTTCGAAGATTTGCTATTTCCTCATTTTATCTAGAGATTACAAACCATCCTCAAATAACAAATGAAGGCAGTAGTTATGCACGCTGTATCTAAACTCCTCAAAGTTGGCTTTGCCGCACCTGACCAGGACCTACATCTGGTAATATTTCTCTTGATTTCTTAACTATTCAGATTTACAGTCATTTGAAGTGATTTTAGCTGTAGCATAAGATATTATCTTCTAAAGTATACATACAGATAATACCGACAAAAATGAAGTGCGTAATTGGGAAGCAGAAGGGGATACGATTAATGATGGAATCGAGGAGGAGGAAGTGATAGCGGATCCTATAGCGAGGGGTTTTGTGAAAGATTGGGACGCGATGGAGGATTTGTTGCATCATGTTTTGTATACTTCTCTTGGTTGGGAAATTGGAGACGAGGGCAACGTCTTATTTGCTGATCCACTCTCTACCCCTAAGGTATTAAATATTTTGAATTTAACCTCGCATGTTCATCATTTTTATTTGTTTATAAATTTGCCTCACAGTTTGTTTTCGCTGAAGCTTATTTCCCTTGTGCCAAAATTTGCAAATTTTTTAAACCAGAGTTCTAACTAATGAAGACCTCACTTACCCAAGGTTATTTTCATTTGATTATGGCATGTAAATTATACAAAGTAATTTGTTGCCAAGTTTTATTCATGCACCAAAATTTTCATAACAATACACATAAATATTGAACAAAATGATCATACCTTCATCTTCCACTATCTTCCCATTTCAAACTTTTAATCCATTCACAAGAAAATATGAAAATATTCAAAATTAATGGATACTGAAAAGAATACACTGAACATGGAGATGCAAGTTTGTAGTCAATGTTAGCCAGCTTTCCCCAACTATTTCCATAATTAACCTATGAAGTTATAATAGATAATTTTAGTGATTGTCCACAAAAGCCTGTAATTAAGAAAGCTTGAGAAGGATTCAATTTATAACTCCACGCTGACTTGTAAGTGCATTGTAGTATAACAGGCATATAGTAGTCGAAGTCATAATAAGATATTCAAACTTGCATACTACATGGTTCAGAAATTACCACCACCAAAATCCAACACACCGAAAGTTATATCATAATCAAACCAAGCGGAGTAGTACGCACGATAAACATCAGCAATTAGTATAATTTATTGTACACATTATAATAATGTAACTAGCTGGTCAATGTTTAAATCTGTCAAACAACTAAAAATAATAAATTCAATTCCCATAAAGAATGACAACCCTCAAAAGATAGTTAAGTATAAAGAAAGCACTATAACCATGACGTAAGTAGGATGTTTCGAGGCATAGGTTCTCAGTCCCTAAAATTTAACTTTCCAAGTTGTCATTCTCTAACATTAATCTCTCAACACCTATATAAAGTTTGTAATATCATTTGCTGGGAATTGTAATGGTAAAGCTTATCTTACTTCATACTGTAATATTTAAGGAAGTATACGTTTTGCTAATTGAATAATGGAAGAAAATTTCACATTTCATAATTAGGCACTATGATTTTACATGCTGATTCGATTAATAGAGATGCAAGGACTAAGAGCCTTCACAAATGCCTTCACATTGAGAAAAATATATTTTGAAGTCCATACATACACACACATACATATAATTATGGGTAGAAAAAGTTAAGGATTTTCTTCTATTTTCTTTGCTAATACATGTCGAAATTTGGTAATTAATTTTATCTGCTTAAGTTCTGTGCTGAAACCCATCTCAATCGACATTTCAATTGGTAATTTCAAGCAATGAGTGCATTTAAAAAAAATCTGCTATTGCTTCTCTATCTTACGACTTGGTTGGATCATAATAAACCCGATATAGCTTTTACAATTACCAAGTTTTTCCCTCATGTTATTGTTGACTGAATTTAATTCATAATGCATTCAAATATGTATTGGTAGCCAATTTTTATTTAAACTGCTTATTATTATTATTATAAGCTATTGTTTATCACTTGCTACTTTCAGATGTTATAATACAAGTACCAAGCGTATAATTCTCTATCAACTTAGCAGTGGAAGTTGAGCAAATTGGTGTTGGATATTGACCTTAAGGTCACTAATTTCAGTTGGCTTTATTGCTCGATATTCAATATGAGTAATTTCGATGATTATTTAATCGTTATTATTCTTATGGTCATTAAAATGTACTTCAAAGAATGATTACAGCCTTCTAAAGGGTGTATAACTAATTAGAGTTACTACAAACTTGAAATACAACTAATAAGATTAATTAGAATGTAATTAATTACTACTATTAATGGTAAAAGTAAAAGAAACGTAAGAAATTATATTAATTGTGTAATTATTCTGTGGATTTGAGAAGTTGATGCATAAATTAATTACTTTTCTTTGACATTACTATAAACTGTATTGGTTCCATGTAGTTCAAAAAAACAGTATGCTAACAACCACTTTTAGATGATCCTTAATTATTTGCCATTTCATAAGTATTAGCTTGATGAAAATAAGAAGACTGCAAATGTATTTTCTTACCTCTTTTTTTGCAATTCAGTTCATTTAGCACGTAATAACACTATTTTGTCCCTAATATCTTTTATTTATAGATTTTTTCACTGTAGGTTCAACTGATGGGTTTGCTATTTTGGATACTCTTTTGTTATGATACCAAGGATATGTGATTATAGTTGGTCAAACCAACACATTAATGGTAATATTAAGGTATAATTGTCAGAATGCACAGGCTTTCAAGGTAAGTTGAAAAATATCCCCTCATTAATGATATTATTGGCCAGCAAAATTACCAATTTCCTTATCTTATTTATGTTACTATTTTCACCAATAAACAATGAATTAAGCTTATCAATTTCCTTATCTTATTTATGTTACCATTTTCACCAATAAACAATAAATTAAGCATATTGATTAATGCCATACACAAAATTATGGTTAAGAATAGTCGTAAATGTGTGGAACTGTAATAATTTTTCATTAAATTTTAATAGTTTCACTATTGTTTGGAGTATGAACTGTAAAGTTATGAAGGTTTAGTTAAAGAGAGAAGATTAATGTTAAAACTTAAAACAACAATTTCTAGGATTTTCTTATTATTATAACATACACACATGCTTATTGTTTTGAGAAGAAAAAAAACCGTAATCAATAATATTAATGAAATCATGCAAGCTTCTATCATGGTATAAGCATATATCCATGTCATTTACTTAATATCTGTTGAAATATGTGTAGTTTCCTGATAACTTTGCTTCTATTTGCAGTTGGTACTCCTCAAACTCATTACTTCCCAGAAGCCAATGATAGCTATAACCAGATATCATAGAGAATCAACAGTGTTATTAGCAGTTTAGTCATTATACCAACCTTAGCTCAGGTTTTTTGTGCAATGATTTTAATTTATTTTGCTTATTTTAGTATTAAGTGCACCAACTTTTTGACCTCATGTGCTAAAGTTCCATTATATTTTTAATTTTTTTTAAACCATGAATTAGCCTTGCTAAAAAGTTTACAGGTTGGTCTTAAAACAATTACCATTGCTACGGATCTATGGAAAATAGTGGATGAATAATGGAATGCATGCATATTTTATTATTAGAGAACAATCATAGCTACGGATCTATGCACCTTCTGATTAGATGCTTAAGAAAGGTTACTGCCCTTTGGTTTTCAATGTTGGGGAAAATCCCTTCAGATGATCAGTCTAAGGGAATAAAAACCCAATGCAGCGAAAAACAACTGGATCGTGATTGTAGTGAGATGGAACAAACAAAAGATGAACACCAGAATAGACAGTCACAAATCTATGCAATGCAGAAAAATAAATAACACCAGTATTTATAGTGGTTCCACTACCACGAGGCAGTGTACATCCACTTGGGGAGAGGAGATTTTATTAATCACTGAAAGATTAGAGTTACAAGATTGATTCACTTTTGGAGGCTTTACATAAGAATAATTTACAATATAGACAAAATTCTGTAGAGTTTCAGCTCTCTAGGATGGCTCTGAAATTGGCTGAAATTAGCTCTCAATTTTGGCTGCCATTGTTGTCCGGAAGCTCCCCTATTTATTGAGTGAAGAAATGAGGAGGAGTAGCTGCTATATAGCAGCCCAGGGGTTTGGTTCGGCATGCATCTGGTTCGGCGCCATATGGTTCGGCAAAACGCCGAGTGAAAAATTTGGACCGGTAGGCAAATCACTGAACGAAATATTTCGTTTGGCAATTTTCTTTTCTTCTCCGTTCCTCTATTTTACCGAATGAAGAATTTGGTTCGGCAAAAGTTGATGCCGCTCCAATTATTTTGTTCGGAAAAACTTTCAACTACTCCAAAACTTCTTCTCTCTTCCGCTTCTCCATTTTACCGAACGGACTAATGCCGCTCCAAATCAACTTCCGCCTCTTCCTTCAAGTTTCGTGGCTCCCGCATCTTCGTATGACAAATCTGCAAATAGGTCTTCATACATTGTGACTTCCTCCTCTTCATTCTACAATTCTGGACTGGGGTTAGGGCTTCTCAATTTGGAAATCTCGGTATCAATTTCTAACATTCAGGTATGTGAATATTAGCATCTTATTATCAAAATATGTTCATTGTTTTCTTTTGACCTCTAGTCAATGATTTTGACTCCAAGTTTGTATAAAAATTTGTTCTTCTTCCTTTTGATCTTGATTGTAAGTCCTTTTAGATTTTTATAATTGCATTTTTGAACAAGGATGAAACCCTTTGAAGCACAAACATCAATTTTATTTTGGAGTGCCGTTGAAGTGAGTTGTAGTGCGTAAGATACATACTTCTGTTATGTGTATGTTTCATTTCCCTTTTTCCAAAAGTCCAACCTCTATCTAATATATGTTGCTCAGCTATGTTAAGTAAGTGGCTTGATTACCTATTATCCTCTGTTCAGGGACAAAAAACTTTGATTTAGCTGTTGGGGATATGCCGAGGGGCACAACAACATTTTTGCACAATCCGGTCTTCCAATGTCGGTAAGGACTATAAATTTTGCTGGAATTTACTGAAAATTTTGTTGTCCATTTACAAAATTCATGCATGTTCTATGTATGAAACTTATTTTGAATGTTTTGTCTTTTGTATTGATGTTTGGGTGATGTTTCGCATTAGAGCATTTGATGATCAAGTTTCAATGTTGTTTTGTCAAATTTCCTGTTTCGGTTATAAAACTTACCTTACTATTAAAAGCATCATTCTTTGAATACCTAAAATATAACTTTCTATGATTCATTTCCCAAGCCTTTCATTTCAGATATAGTTATTGGGGACATAAACATATAAATGTTTGTTTCTATTCCGTGAAAAAAAGTTAAACTATATATACACGTTCTGTCTTTTGTATTGATGTTTGGGTGCTGTTTTGCATTAATGATCAAGTTTTAATGTTGTTTTGTCAAATTTCCTGTTTCGGTTATAAAACTTACCTCACTATTTAGAGCAGCAGCAGCAATGCCGCGTTCATCTGGATTGATTGATAATAAAGTTTCAATGAGTTGAATGGAACATGGAGGGAATTCTTTAGAAGTTTTGCCGATGCAGCGCATGTATGGAACATGGAACATGGAGTTGAATGGAACATGTTGGGGCTTGAACATGGTTGCATGAGGAAACTTTGATTTCTTCCAGTACTTCTCCGAGGGAGACCCACAGAGCTTGAATATTTTATGTAATTGTTCCACCTATAGAAACTGAGAAAATCACTAATCAGACCATTGTTTATTCACTTTACTTGCTTTCTGTTGTACATATAATCAACATACATGTATAAATTAAATATGCGTAACTACCCTATAATTGCTTATAAAACTCATCACCCATAATTCAAATGAATAAGAGTTTCAAACCAAGAAAAAGTTTAGGGTAATTAGTGAATAAAATGTGAATGCTAAATGGGTTGTCGCCTTTTCCTTTTTTTAAACCACCTCTAAGTGTATATACGTATTGTTAGATAAGAAGGGATCAAATATAATTGACATTGTTAGAGAAGCACTTGAATCACCAAAAAAGGAAAAAAAGAAACAATTAATAATAATAATAACTACAGTTTTGCACAGTTAATTTCTTGCTGCTTAATTAATAGATAATAAATCATTAAGTTAATTTTTTGGCATTATGGGGTTCATAACCATGGCACGTCCTAACTATAGTTTTATGAATTAATGACAGGTTATCGACAATCAGCTACAATATGAATCTTTAATATGCCATTAAATACAACGAATGTTGCTGACCAAGAATCCAAAGCTTGAACCCAAACAAGCTCCGAACTATTTAATCTGGATTCAACCAACACAAAATCTACTACTGCAGGTCTACAGTGGTTGTCTCCTTAGATTAGAGCTTCTACAAGAGGTGTAAAAGCTATCAAACAAAAGGCTACTCATATAGAAATGTTGCAATATGTGGTATAGGAGAATTTAACAAAACATCATTGTACACATAATAAATATTTTGTAATTATAATATTGTAAGCTACAATGTATCAACACAGTACAAAAAGGATTATTTTAACCACTATAACCCATGTTTCTAGGGGAATGATGCATTCCATCCCTACTTTTTTCAGTTTTGATTAATATACCGTAAGCATTTTCAATATTCATTTTCTTAATTTCAGTTAATGGGCTCTTCCTTACTGCTATGAGTACTACACAACTTAACGAAAATAAAATATTAGTTTATTTGTGCATGAGTTTATGATATTTCACGATGAAATGAAGTCAACTCCTCCTTTTTACATAGGTTCGCGCCTTAATAATAATAATAAACCTTTATTTTGAACAAACCAGAAACTATTTGTAAAATAAAACCATACCTTGGCTACTGATTAGGTCTAGGTGACTAAGTTAAGTTAAATTTCATTGTGCTTTTTATTGTTTGTTAGATAAAGTTGAAAAGATCAAACATTAATGTGAAAAAGTGGAACTAAAGCTTGGCCTTGTTGTAATAGTTTCTTTGCTCATTTTGAAACTAAAATGGACAAAGTTAGTCCAGACTATTGTTAAAGCAATAAGAAATGAGTTGAACAAAGTTAGTCCAAGCCATTACAGATGTGGTTTCATGTGTGGGTTATATATGTAACATGAGGCTCTCATTTAAGAACATGGAACATGCAACTACTTTCAACGTAAATCTATACCATAAACGTGAAGTATAAAAAATTGTTTATCAGTTACAGTTTGTCATTTTGTGTGCTATTCATCAAATAGTTTATGAATTATGGTATGTCATTTTGTTCCCTTCTCATTGCAAAATGCTACCATGTCTATTTCGAATTAACTACTATATCTAATGAAGAAAATCTTCTATTTCTGTTAGGAATCAAGGTTGTTGTCTTGGATATGCATGAACATGCAAGAATAATTCATAATTCTATAGGTTTATTAGCGTTTTTTTTGGCTATGTAAGGTCGGTCTAATTTAAAGCTTATTTCCATATTTATAACCATTAGATTGACAATATATACCAATTTGCTTATTCTTGCCTATGTTCTTTGTATTTGTAGGTTGGTTAATTTATTAATTTGTGCTGAAAGATTATTTTGACGGTTTTATTTGGTTTTCATGATTTGATTTGTTTTGGGATTTGGTTTGTTGCTTACTGAAAGTGTAACTCAAACCATTTTCAAACACATTAGTCATATGTCCATGTCTTGGTCTTTGCATTTCCTTTGTTTCAAACAACATATCTATATCTATGTATATGATAACAGGATATGATAACTTCCCTACCGTGGTATTCAACTTATTGAAGTTGATTTTTCATCACCGTTAGTATACCATTCAGACAACGCTATTTGGTTCTGAAATGATCCTATTAGTTTCACATTATTTATTATGGGAACCATGTGTCCATAAAAATCTGTAAAATTTTAAGGACTGATCCTAATGTATAATCAAATATAGTTTTATATGCTGCTAGGAGTTGGATTATTCTCATCCTGCAATGTCTTACTGCCATCCAACAACTAGTTTTATCGCATTTTTTTATAACACGAGCGATATTTTATTTGAGTAGAGCACGCTTTTTGATGTCTCATAAGTACAAATTCATGACCTTTAGTTCCTATGTCTAAAACATCATACCATTAACCACCTGAGATAGAGGTTCTTGACATAATTAGTTCTATGCTTAATAACATTAGGCTAAAATAACTATAGCAATCGATCATTTGATTGATATAACAGTGCAAGTTTTCTAAGTTTCAAACCACTGAAAGCGCTAATTTTAATATTTGTTACATTTCTCTATATATTGACGTAATAATTGATTACATTCTTTACATGTTTAATTATTTTTTTAAATACGTAGTCTCATTCACGTTTTGATAAACGGTTGATATGTGCATGTACACGCATAAAAGATGCAACATTATGTACACGTCAAAGTCGTTTTGTAAGGTTCAAAAAATGTTACAAACGGTGTTTTTTTTATTACCAGTCTCTCCTGCACACGTGCATCGCACGTGTCAAATTACTCGTAATTAATAAAAAACAAATTTGTAAAGAAAGTATATATGTTAGATCATATTTTTAAGTGATATTAAAATTTGATGATATTTGTATTGTGACATTTTGAATTAGTAAATGAATTTTATTCGTTAGATTTTTAAGTAATATTAATGATTGTTAATATTTATAAATGAACGTTTTTGATAGTTCACGCTGACACAAAAAAAGTGTGACATCAAAAGTATTACAATTGTTATTAAAATAAGGTATACACCAATACAATTTTGAGATCACTATGTATGTTTTCTCTGCATGTACATGTTTTTGAAAACTAATTTCAGATTGATCTAAATTTGTAATAAATTTCCATAGGAAAGAGCCAATGGTGAAAATACAAGTACTTTAAAATTTTTGTACCGGATCATTAAAGATCTAATCGGATTTAACGGATGGAATTAATCCAGTAACTGTTAAGTCCACCAAAATTAGATTTGGTTTGTGGCTAGGACGAGAGAGTCGGTTTCAAAGATCTAGTTGCCAGCAATACAGCCACGCGGGTGGGCTTTTCCTTTTTATTTTAGGTACACGATACAACGAAGAAAGAAAATTAATAATTTCAGGCTTTCCAGCCTCAGCCTTCACTCATCACTCTCTTTTTAAACTGCCATTTTCATAACGTTATTCATAACTCATATTCTTATTCTACCTGAATCCCATTTCTTTTCCGCTCTTCATTAAGGTTTGATCTTCGCAATCCTACCCATTTCTGATATTTGTGGTTAGATCTTGTTAATTTAATTGCATTTATAACTAGAATGATTTCTGTTGATCCTGCCGACTTGTTTACAGATTTAGGATGTTAGAGTTGATGTTTTCCCAGATCTGATAGACTTATAGACGATCCTCCTATTAGAATCTCAACTTTATGGTTGATTTTAGTTAGGTTTATGTTCTTTTATATACTTTATCTGTTGATTAGCTCGTAGCTAATTAATTATGATGATTGGACCAGTGTATAATAGGCTTGCGGATCTGATTGATTTTGTAAATTCAATTATAATAGTTTACAGAATGTTTACAGAGTAATCGTTTTATGTTGGTAGATGTGATACCTAAACTTATAAATGTGATGTGTGATAATACATTATAAATTTGATTAGTGTATTTTTTGGATACATGTATGATCACAGGGGTAGGCAGTAGGAAGGCTAATTTTTTTGGACAGGAGATCATTATTGAGTAATTAGTTTTGATATCATTGCTTTTGTACCTTCAAAATGAGCTATGTTCCATGTTTTATACCCTATCAATAATACTTATTTAGTCATCATCATGTAATGTTATCGTTATTAATTATTAATTTATATTTTCACATCAATTTTAAATTTGTCATGTAACATACTAAAGTGAACCTACTCCAACGATGTGATCTGTCTTTTATTCAATGAATTTCTCCTGGTCAAACGACTAATTACTAATCAAGCTATATCTTTTGGCTAAATACATCACTCAAGCAATTTTTCCTCCATTTTGATTTATTTCATATATAAACCTAAGGTTTTGTGTTTTTATGCAATTATTTGATGTTCAATGGTACATTTGCCTATTTGTTATTTTACATGTTTTGTTCTTTTACAGAGTTTTAAAAGATGGCTGAAGAGGACATTCAACCCCTTGTTTGTGATAATGGAACAGGAATGGTTAAGGTAAATTATTATTGACCGTATTTTTTACTCCCTAGATGCTAAAAGCATCTCCAATGGCTCCTCATTCAGCCTTTTTATTCGACGTCAAAATGAAGAAGCTCCCCAACAGCTGCAGTTCAACTTTATATTCAAGGACCAATTCAGTATCCTGATTGTTCCGAAGCCTATTTAATAGGTGTCTGAAGTCTCGCCTATCAATTAAGCCCCTAAAGTTTGCGCACTTATTTAATAGGCGCTTGATGTGAGTTGTCTATTAAATAGACCCTCAAATCTCTCTAATTTTTAAGAGATTAATTCTCGGACGCCTATTTAACGGGTGTCTGGGCTTAGGCGCCTATTAAATAGGTGTGCGTGGTATATGTGTCTATTTAATAGGCACCTTAAATTAGACTCCTATTAAATATGCGCTTGACTGTTGGAAAAACTTCCCCCTTTTCAACCCTTAATATTAAGGGTCCAAATAATAAGGGTCTAAACCGTTGGAGATTCTAACTTATTGCATTACTAAGGGTACAATGTTTCTAGTCAAAGACATGGTGTATTCAATATTCAACTAGGATTGGCTAGTGCTATATAGAGTAGGCTTGAACTTTTATATGCTCTTAGCATTGATTGTACTAGGTTAAAAATCAATGATTTCATTTTATTTTATGCTGGAAAATTGTATAAGAAATATTGATCTAATTGGCTATATGATTTTAAGATTATGGAAAAAAATGAAAATGTTTTACTTCACCGTATGATTGTGTGTGTGTGTATCTTTTGAGTATTTCTATACGTATTTGACACCTTGATAACTATGTTATATGAATGTTTGTTTTCATTAATATGAAAATGCGGCTTTTGGATATAGGAAGAAGTATATAAAAATTAGTTTAATTGGGGTATTTTATGTAATTTTCTATGTGGCGAGCATTCTATAGATTCCATTTTTTTTTGACAGAAACTTCAAAATCAAGGTACACAGAAATTAGAAACTGAACCAAACTAGAATTAATTGCGATTTTCAGTCATCTTTTTTCTTACATTGATTTATATTTAGGCTGTAAAGTATATGTTTTAACTTTTAATAACTAATTTGTAGATGGAATGATGGATGTTTCAAATTGCTTATCATCAAATAATAAGTAAAAGTGTGTTTGTTAAATATTGTTGGTCCTTTTATAAATTATCTTTATCTTATTTATTTGTTTCAAGAATAAGTGCTTTACTAATTATACCGTTTAGAACTAATTATTATTTAATAAAATGTTGAAATAAAATTTTGTTCAATAAGTTATTTCAGATACCGAATAGAATCATAATACAATCTGATAAAAACCAATAAAAGTAATTTAACAGAAGAAATGAACCAAAATACATTTATTTGGTTGGTTTTCTAGTTTATTCCAAGAATTTTTACAGCATGCTGTTTTTTATACGAGCTATTGGGATTGAAACAAATTCACCGATTCAGTTATTTATAATGTTTTGACAAAGCATAGTTTGTAGTCACGTCAACAGGTTTATGTTACACAATTTTAATATCTTGAATAGTAGAATTTAAGCCCGTTCAGGTCACACAAAATAGTACGAAACCTAAATATGTTATTATTACAGACGTCCTGGCATTGTTGGTGGCAATTGAAGCGATTATTATTTCAAAATACATTCTATATCGTAATATGATCTTTCAATTAAGTCCAATTCTCTTGTGCCATCCTGGGTAATGGGCATTTTGGGTATTTATGAATCATTTTTGAAATGATTATGCATGTACAATATTTTGTATGTTCAAGTGTTTATTTTATTTTTGCTAAATATGTTTGTATTGTTGGATATGTTAGCTATAGATTGTTGTTCAAAAATGTTAGTGATTTTCGTTATTAATATGCACATTGACATTGGATACTTGAATATTTGGTATGAATAGTATATAATTTTAATTGAATCTGGATATATTGTTATTATGCTAATAGTTATTAGGTGCAAACTATTGGTAATTCTGGAGAATAAGCCGTGGAGCTTTGCGTAGTTCAGACACCGTCTGGACTCCAAAGGTATCCTTGGTTCCTAGCACTCCCTTCGCCCGAACAATATAGGCCGAAACCATGTTTTTCCCCTTATCCATGATTAGTTCACTCATATTTATGTGATACCTAGCTAATTTGCTACTGTAATCTTGCTAATGTCACATGTACACTTTTTCACTTTACATCTTTCAAGTGGAAACTTACCGCTATACTATTGCTATAGGCTGGTTTTGCTGGAGATGATGCACCTAGAGCAGTATTTCCAAGTATTGTTGGCCGACCTAGACACACTGGTGTCATGGTTGGTATGGGACAAAAGGATGCTTATGTTGGTGATGAAGCCCAATCCAAAAGAGGTATTTTAACACTGAAGTACCCGATTGAGCATGGCATTGTTAGCAACTGGGATGATATGGAGAAGATTTGGCATCATACATTTTACAATGAACTCCGTGTTGCACCTGAAGAGCATCCTGTACTTCTCACTGAAGCCCCTCTCAATCCCAAGGCAAACAGAGAGAAAATGACACAAATTATGTTCGAGACGTTCAACGTGCCTGCCATGTATGTGGCAATTCAGGCAGTGCTTTCCCTGTATGCTAGTGGGCGTACAACTGGTAGGTGCTAATTTTGTTATTTGAAAATTATGTTCTGTTTTGCAAATATGCGCACACAAAAATGACCAAATTTTGTTAAAAAAATTCCTTCAGTATACTTACAGTATATGAATGTGTTTTGAGTTAATGATAGGTCCAGGAAACAAGTGACAAACATGAATTTATTTAGACAATTTCCTATTGTACCCATCTTTATTTTTTTTAATAATGTTTTTTCGACTTGATACTTGCACTATAAATAAATTGAGTAATCTCATAGTTGTGTTTTAATTTCTTATCTTGGCCTAAGAACTGACTGCATTTGGTTAATTGCACTTAGGCTTACACATGGAAAATTAGATAGGATTTGATATATCAAGCTCACACTAATAAAAGTAGTGTGAGCCAACCCGCATCATATGTTCGGTGTAATTTAGGGTGTAATTTTGCTACATATCCCCTAATTTCCACCAAACAAGTGGAGTGTATTTCCCCATGCGTTTCTTAAGAGAGTGAGGGTATTTCCTTCCCATACTTAAGAGCGTCAGGGTAGCATTCCTCATTGCTATACATATTGCTTAAGCACATTAGCACATGCAAGTCAACAGTCAACCGCTTGGATAAAGATGTAGTTATCTAAAATTCTTGTCATACCTGTAAGAGGTATAGAAATTTGGAGGGTATCAGGGAAAATCAAGCTATAAGTCCGACTTCGGGAAATGAGTGGCATGGTTCTAAAATATATGCTGAAAATTTCTCGATTTATTTTTCTAGAATAAAATATAAGGTTTCAGTGACTAATAACTTTTGTGTGGTTGATAATGTTTTTGCAGATATTTCTCTCATTTTTTTCTTCTAAAAGCATCTGTTTTTTAATTACAGGTATTGTGCTCGACTCTGGTGATGGTGTCAGTCACACTGTTCCAATTTATGAAGGATATGCACTTCCGCATGCAATCCTTCGTTTGGATCTTGCTGGCCGTGATCTCACGGATAGTCTAATGAAAATCTTAACCGAAAGAGGTTACTCTTTCACTACAACCGCAGAGCGTGAAATCGTCAGGGACATAAAAGAAAAACTTGCATATGTTGCCCTAGATTATGAACAAGAACTTGAAACAGCAAAAAGCAGCTCGTCAGTGGAAAAAAGTTATGAATTACCTGACGGACAAGTTATTACTATTGGAGCTGAGAGATTTAGATGCCCCGAAGTCCTTTTCCAACCTTCGATAATTGGTATGGAAGCTCCTGGAATTCATGAGACCACATACAATTCTATCATGAAGTGCGATGTGGATATCAGGAAAGATTTGTACGGAAATATTGTGCTTAGTGGAGGATCAACTATGTTTCCTGGAATTGCTGATAGGATGAGCAAAGAGATCACCGCACTTGCTCCAAGTAGCATGAAGATAAAGGTGGTTGCTCCACCTGAACGCAAGTACAGTGTCTGGATTGGTGGTTCTATTCTTGCTTCATTGAGCACTTTTCAGCAGGTAAATTTTTGATACATTTATTGTGTTTATGTTTTATGTTTCTCAGAATTGTACCCTGCTCTGTTATTCCTCATTAACAAGCCTGCCAATGGAAATCTAAAAATCAGAAATCCGTCCGCTTCTGTATTTGAAAAGCGGATAAATGTTCGATATCTGGAAAAAGGATACGGATGCATATACGAAAGCATTCGTATCCGAAAATTATCCATCTGATTTTTGTCAAGATTATAGTTTATATTACATCTAATTTAGTACAATGAAAGGATTGTGTTTATTGTTTTAATACGATAATAGTTTATATTATATGCATTTAATTCACATAGCTGTTCAAAACTATTTATCGCCATATTTGTTGATTTTGCATAATTTTCTAATCGATTGAAAAGAAAATTACATTGAGCCAAAATTTTCTATTTATGTTTCTAGATTATCGATCGTTAGCGGATAGGGTAATTACCCGATATCCGTCCGTATCCGCGAATGCAGATTTTCAACATTCGAAAATGATTTCAGATGCGGATGCGGATATGACTCTATCTGCATTCGAAAGTGCTCGTTGAGAGGCCTACTCGCTAACGGCATAGTACATGATGTGCAACACTTCGTAAACTATTAATTCTCTTACCTTTGCTACAAACATTCTAATTATTTACTTCTAAGGTATCTCACAATCACTTGATTTTGAACACACACACATGTAGTGTGTGTGTGTGAAAGATTCCACTACACCCCTCTCCGCTACACCGTATCTACACCTCTATGGTTTTTCTAGCTACACAATTCAAAATCGAACGAAAATTTATAGATATGCTCTTACATGCCTCAAGATCATCTTCACAAATGGTTGATGTGAACAGTTATAGCATATTCAAAACAATATTTTAAATCGATGGTTAAAAATGTCATTTTAACGGTTGATATTGATTTAACATTTTGAACATGTTACAAAATTCAAAACGATCTTACTTTTTGTGGATATGATATTCATAGTGTAGATTGAACATACTCAAAATATTATTCGATTTCAAATAGTGTAGCACTAAAAACCGTAAGGGGAAAATGAGATGTAGCTTAAGAGGGGTGTAAACATATCCTTGCGTTGTATGTACACACACCCCCCAGTACTAAGGCATGTCTAATGGGCGTGATGGGCGTGTGTATAGAAAATTATGAGCGAAAAAAATGATGATCAAATAATTAACCTACTATAAATAAAGACAATATTTATAAAAGTTTCAACTTACTGCTATATATTCTATTACTAGAATTAGGCATGTAAGTTGGAAGGTCATCAATCATTAATGATGTAATTGCTTCTGCATTAAGTTTTATTTATTTATTCAAAATTTGTGGCACATTTATAAACAAATTTGTCTAGTGACAAACTATTTTTCATCATAAAGCTTGTACCCAAAAAAAATAAAAAATAAAAAATAAAATCACTTTGTTACAATAATGCATTATTACTTGGATGATCATTTGTGTTTTTGCATCTCTGTTAGATAGAGATGCTATTCTTTGTGAAAAGTATGGGAAAAGTGCCTTAAAAGTATATTTTCAAATATAAAAACAGTTTAAACATAAAATTTATTTTATCTTCGAAACCTTATGTTAGTATTATTTTTATACCATAACATGATGATAGTTATTTTAATATCTTCGCATCAGTTGAATAGAAATGTTAGTTTTAATTTTTATACTAGTGTTGGAAGGACTATATATGGTTAGTATCATCTTCGAAACCCCAAGTTTTGCTTTTCACACCCCATTTTAAAATAAAATTCATTTGGACAAAATCGCCCTCAGAATGGTAGCATTATCAAGGCACGGATCTTTTGAAACGAATCCATGCCCAGGAGAGGAGTGGAAATATATAAAACTACCGTCAATATTAGAGTGGATCCATCCAAAAACAAGTTCAGTTGGAGTGAGGAAATATAAGAAATCAAGCTTGGAGCGAGTGAGGAAACATAGAAATCAAGCTTGGAGCGAGTGAGGAGGCTTAACAGACCAGCTTACTTGAAACGTAATAACTATGAATTTTAAGACATTAACACCACGCTTTAGGTATGCGTGGTTTTATATAAAATCTCGCTCGATCCAAGCTTGGTTCCATACAAAACCATGCTAGACCCGAGCTTGGATTTATATGAAACCGCGTTCAGCCTGAGCAAGGTTTCACACAAAACCCCGCTCGAGCTGAACGATGTTATATTCAAAAACCACGCTCCACCTGAACGGTTGTTCCTGTTTTAGAAAGTATTGTCATGAAGGTTACTTATGGAATAAAACGGGGGTTAAAAGGAAAATAACGGGGTGTACAAATTTTTTCTTCAAATATGGGGGGTGGAAGGCAAAAGTTGGGGTGCTAATAGAGCTACCCTTATGTTTTTTTGGTTTGAAAGCCTTGTACAAATATTGACATTTTGCTGCACTGATGCATTATACTGTGACAGATTTTTCTTTCTTTTAACATTTTCCAAAATTTGAATGTCATTTGCTTTATCTTTATCAATTTCTTATTCAATCATTAGAAGTTGTTAATGTATTTTTTCTTAATTATAATCGAGTCCATCAAGAGCTATTCCCGGTCTCTATTTGAAGTTGGAACCTTGCTTGATTAATTTAATTTTGATGTGTAGATGTGGATATCCAAGGGAGAATATGATGAATCTGGTCCGTCCATTGTCCACCGTAAATGCTTCTAATGGTGGAACTTCAGGCAGGTTTTCTGTAGTGGTCTTTGAGAGTATTTTAATGGCTATGGCAAGTCTAGAAAGTTATATATTTCTATAGTGAACTTCTTTAGTACTTTAGTTGTGTGTGTTTTTGTTGTGGCTTATTTTTTGTGTTGTCTATGTAATGAACTGCTATTATATGGTTGGTATTGTATTAGTAGGGATGCTATATGCTGTATTATTGGTTTGACGTGTCCATTTCAAGAGTTATGTGGATAATATCGTAAGAAACTCTGGTTATTGTCTCCTCGTTGTCTAATATATGCTAGTACAAGCACTAGAATATATATTTATAACCATCGTCAACATGCTCTGCATATTGAAATCTTGTTAGTGCATTTAAAAACTTTGAATCGCAGTTCGAATGGTTTTTGAGTCTCCTTATCTGTATGAAAGTTTGTAATACGTTCTTAATAAAGTTTCACACATGAAAGAAAATCCATGAGCAAGAATCTCAACATTAGAATATGCTGCATGTATACTGACGGAATTTTGAGGTTTTCTTTTGCTAACAAGTTTATATCTATGCCTCTGTCCGTGGGAGTTTCATCTCTTCTAGGAAAGACGATGCTATTTCCACTGTTTATATAGACTGAATGTTCCAAGCTAATAGACAGAGCATATTGTCTTGTTACTGATCCCATGATGAAAACCATCGATCGCTCTTTTTATTCCGGTTTAGTTCTGCTCGTACTAACGTTTATTCTTAAAGTAGCGCTCCTGGAAGATCTCACTACGTATTGAATAATAAAGGGACTTCAAAGTGTTTATTGCAATTAAATTTCCTTTTCTTCTTCCAAATATTCCTATTAACACGTTTACATTTTTTTGGGAACTGCCGTAGAAAAAGAGTTTTTCTTTTTTATTATTGTATGTGAAAGGCCATAATGTATTTAGTGGCCTCCTCCAAAAATTCAGCTCGCATGTTATCATTGTAGAAGAGCTACCGCAAAACATGTATAAAACCTCAAATTTCACTAGTAAACAGCCAAAAAAGCTAAAAACCAGCAGAAACAACAATTCAATAAGGTGCTTAATGAAATCACTAAGACCGTCTCCAATTCGTTAAGAGCTGCCTTAATATTAAGGAAAGAGGGTAATAGTTAGACGTCTATTTAACGGACGTCTAAGACTCAACGCTTATTTAATTAGCGTCTGACGTCTATTTAATTGGCGCATAAGCATCAAACACCCATTAAATAAACTTTCAACGTTGGACACCGGTAAGAGAGGTGTCATCCTCTTCCTTACGATTTTTTTCTATCTTTTAACTATTTTTTAATTGAAAAAAGCGTCAAAAATGCCACCGTGAGCTATCAAAATTGTGAGACGTACCGTTCGAAGACAAACAAAGGAGCAAACTGGTCCGCTTCACATTGTGCCTAGTTGTAGACGATTTTCGATTTACAGATCTTGTAGAAGCTTCCAAATGGATATACACATCGTATGTCAACTACTTTGGATATATCCAATGTTTAATTATAAATATAAAATAACTATTAGAACATCGATGTTCTGTTAATTGTATATTAGTTAATTAATAGTATTTTTACTGTTAATTATATAGTCCAAATATCATTATTATTTATATAGTTCAAGCATATCAATGTTCAGTTAATCGTATGTTAGTTATGAACTATTATTTATTATATAGACATGTGCTTCAGTTGGTTTAGCAGGTAAACTGCAAACCAGTCCATTTTCTATTTCCTACAGTTTAGACCTCGGTTTTTTCACCGTCCTCTCATTTTCTGCCTAGTTCAGGGGTGGTAGTCTAACACACACGTTCCATTTCCCTGATTTTGAGTTAAGCATTACTCCAACCGATTTTTATACGATGACTGACACTGAAATAGAAGGCTCGAATAGAATTCATTTTTCCTTCTGATGGTGAGTACGAGACTCCTGCTTTATACACCGTATATCTACCCCATTTTGAGGATGAAGTTATTACTTCCAGTGTTGTTCCCTTGATGCCCTTCCACAATACATTATACAACATAGGGACAATGATGCTATAAGTGATGTTGTCATTAAGTCCTTTCTGCTATATTTATTTGGTTTTACATTCTTTTTTAACCAAAAAGGGACCATTAGATTATGCTATCTTGTAGCGATAGCCGATCTAGGTCAGCTTTATACTATAGGCTGGGGCATGTCTATACTTGGATGTTTGTACGCAGATCTCGACTCTTACGCCTTAGGGGAGGTAAAGCAGATGTTTGAGTTTTGGTATATTTTGTCATGCTGGTACTATGAGTACACGACAAACATGCATACCCACATTATTGGGACAACTAGCTAGATGATCGAGACGTAATTTCCCTGTATGAGACGATGGAAGCGTCTACGGTATGTCCCTCACACACCTATATGGGTTAGGAATGATTTGATGGAGGCTTGATCTCAGATTTACTTGAGGAGTAGGAGTAACATTTTACGGGCACCATAGCTGGATACTAGATCCACTCAACACGAACTGGGAAGATGTTTAATACTCATCCTCTTGCTATTGCACAACATGCTTCCAGATGGAGGATTGCTTTGCATACACCAGTCTTTCTTCATATTTGGTGTATTTGGAAGAGAGATGTTGGTTTCAAATAAATGGTGAGATACATATACCACGAGATCATCTATCATGTGATGACATGTTCAAGAGACAACAGACTATTGGATCGTAGTATTTATTAACACTATGACAGGTTGGATGGGTAGATGCTTCATTCTTCTTAGCTGTTGGTGATTTCAACATCTATTGGACCAGATTTGCTCCATGACGCTTCATGTCACTTGACTATTCTCGTGGAGTGAAATCCGATCATGTAGGTCCTCATTTAACATTTGGTAGAGTTCAGGCCCCTCCGTTTTCTTTTGATCCCATGCCATCCAGGTACTTGCAACAGCCGATGGATTTTGGTCTCGACTCCAGATTTAGAGTATACGGCATCAACAGTACTCTTATAGAACAACCCATAGTCTATCCTCCAGATCATGAGATTGCTAGTATTCCTTCGGCTAAATTATAACCTCCTTTGGGGTAATTTAATAAATTAGTAATTCATTGTACAGTCTTAGATAAATGTCGTCTACTTAAATATCATTTGTAATTACAGTATGCCTTTAGGCTGGATGAGCATAAACAATATATTTCCACGCTTTGACATATGTCTCCCTCTAATTCTCAAATGCTCAGTCAGCAGCATGCGACCGAGAGATAGCTTTGCAAGCAAAGATTAATGAGCTGCAAGCTCAGTTAGCAGTAGTCTAGGTGAGTGATGGTAGTCCTGCTCATTTTGATGATGCACAAGATGACTTTGATGATGATGATGATGGTGTGGTGCACTTGGGATGAGTGTTTATTTATCTGGTTGAGTATGTATAGACATGTATATTATTCCAATATTGATGTTGTATTCGCATTATGTTGATTATATGGATATTAGTTCCATTATCGATTATGAGACAACTTTTATTGGCATGATGTATAGTGATATTGTTTATATGGACATTTGTTTTGTTATTGATTCTGTTATATGACTGTTATTGACATGGTATACACTGATATAGTTTATAAGTAAAAAAATTAGTGTTGTGTACTTGTTCTTGTTTTCAAAACTATATAAATAACACCAATATTGTTCTTCCTTTCAAAGTTACTTCTTATGTTTTACAAGGAAAAAATATTTTCATTTTTCGTAGAATGTCAACCAATGTACGTGCACCCCTTATCCACTATGACTTACTAAGGCAAAAAGAACTCATTTGTAACAATAACTAGAAGGGTTTATAGTGGGGGACTCAATAACAATCTGACGTTTTGTGCTTATGAATCTCCAGTGTATGTTATGTGTTATTACCAAATTTTCCGCAGTCTTCGAACGGACTTAAACGAGAAATTAGATGAACAAACGATGAAAAAATGACCCAAGGACTTTGGAAACATCATAAAAAGGCACAATGAAATATCAAAAAATAGTCGAAAAAAACTGAAAATTTGAAAAGTCTCATTTTTGGTAGGGGTCCTCGGGTCGGTACAGAGTAGAACTCAAGTCGAACACACAAAAATCTCGGGTCAGACTCCAAGCAAGCATAGGTAAGCTCAAAGCTCAACAACTCTAGGAAAACCTAAGTCCTGACTCGAAGAAAACACACAAAATACTCGGGTCGAACACCACGTCAAGTCGGTACTAACCTGAAACTCATGATTTTGTCCGACATGATTCATTCCAACATGATTATAACTATCTAGAATGGCAATAGGTGGATGAAAGGAGCCTAAGCATGAAGAGAAAATGAACTTTGGATGTCAAAATTCAAGTTGGTACCGGTCACTTTTGATGACCATAGACCTAAAATAAAGACTTGATTTGGAAAAAGGTCGATGATGAGAGCTAAGATATGGAGAAAAACTTAAAGAATGATGGAAAAATCAAATCAATACAGACTAGAAGTCGTCGGTACCTAGTTAATTTTCTACTTGGAGATCGTGTAGGATGACTCATTCTTTACGCCTGGATTTGCGGATCTTGAGGACTTGGACGAATTTTGACCAAATGCGAGACTTAAGGAGGGAATCACCTATAAATAGCAACCTAACTTTAACTAGAGAGGGGAACTTTTCTCTTTTCGATTTTGGAAGGGGAATTTTCAGATCTAAGTGCTATATCCTACTTCTTTCACTTTATAAATTCCATTATAAATTCGAGATCCACTAGATTGTGGTTGGATCTGATTGAATTCATTGTAATTCGAAGAGAAAACAATCAATAACAAGGGTTAAAGTGAACGTAGGCCGGAGTATCCGTTGAACCACTACAAAAAATGTTATTTGTTCTTGTTTTCCTTTTTTTTTGCTTGTTTGATTTGGATTTATCTACTTTGGGGTGTTATGCCACTTTTTGGCGCAACATTTTTGGTATTTTCATTGAGAAAGAGCATTGATTTGAAGCTTGGAGAAGATGAAAAGACCTACTACAAGAGATATTACTGGAGGAAGTCAACAAGGACATGGAGGCAGCCAGAAGGTGTCCTCAAATTCAGATCCATCAGTCTACGTGACCGAGAAAGATATGGAGAAGATGATGAAAGAGATGCAAGATCAGATGATGGCCCGGTAAGAGGAGATGTTGAATATATTTTTTGGAAAAGTGGAGCAGCAAGGAATAGCTGAAGCAGTTGGAATCTAGAATCCAAGAGTAGAAACCAATATAGGAGCATCTGGAGCTGGAGCAGAGAAAACTAGAACAATGCCCCTACGAACTGAACAAGTCGGACCAACTTGAATCAGGTCGGTACTGAGATGAATATACTCGGGGCCATTGTTGATTTGGGCTTAGAGCGAATTGGAATTCCGAAAACGAATGATGCTGGAGTCAGAAACGCCAATCAGAATGCGAATGTACAACAGCTAGAGGAGTATGTTCTGGAGTTTCCCCATAGGAACGTGTGGAGGGGCAAAATATAGCTATGGATCGAAGATTTCCATTAGATGACAATGAATGAGTAGCCGAGATGAGTAGAATAATAGTGAGAGGTGGACCCCAAGACAAGAGTTTCTAGGACATGAATAGGAATCCATTTACCCCTCACATCTGGTATGCGAGGAATCTGTTCGATTTCAAGCTACCGACGTTGGAACTATACAACGGAAGGATAGATTTAACCGTTCATCTGATGAGATACATTCGACATTTAGAGGTGTTTGGTACTTTTAAAGAAGTAATGCAACATTGTTTCGCATTGTACTTGATGGAGCTAGTTGCTATGTGGTTCAGACAATTAGAGAATGGGTCCATAAACACGTGGGCTAGATCGGTAGACAGATTCTTGAGACAGTTCAGAGTTCATATCTCTCAACCAAAGAATGTGATTACGCGGTCGAGCATGAAGTAAAGGGTTGGAGAGAACTTAATAAGTTATCTAATGAGATTTAACGCAGTAGCCGCAACAGTCAATAATTCAGATCCATCGATAGTCCTTATGGCGGCAGTGTCTGGAGTCGCGAGCAAGACCGAAGTCAAAGTTTCATTGGAAAGGGATCCATTGATGGATCTCATGAATTTTATTATGAAGCTGAGAGATATTTGCTTCAAGAGGATGCTGAAGCTGATAATTCCAATGTTAATGCTGCGGATGACAGAGGACCATTCAGAGCAGGATGTGGTAAAGACAAAGGAAAGCGAAAAGCTGATGACGGCTTCGGAGGATCTAAGCAATAAAGGAGGAAATTAAAATTCTCTTTTTATACTAATCTAAATTAAACCCCGGAGAGGATACACCTAGACACTAGGAGGCATAAACCCTACCGAAAGCCAGCTAAGAGGGTACCCACAGATCAAGAGAAAAGGTCTGGAAGATTTTTCCTTTTCCATCAGATGGACGGGCATGAAACAAATGAGTATAGACACCTTTGTGATTTGATAGAAGAGCTGGTTCGGAGTAACCAGCTACAACAGTAAATAAGAAACCAATCTACAATGGTGCCTGCAGCGAATACATCAAGTCACAACCGTGGATCTGGGTCGATATTGGAAATCCCATGATAAAACGGGAGTCAGGATCAATCCCCATGTTTTACATGTTGTTTTGGATAAATAAGACAATAATAACCCGGTGCCGCTTACACGTGTATGAGATCTTGATTGGTCTCTAGGCACGCTCTAAGTTGGATGTCTGGGATATGTGCTTAGGATATTAGTTTGTTACTTTGATTTGGATTTTACAAATGAATGTTTGATTTTGAAAACCAGAGGAATGTGATGTGATATTGATTGAACATGATAGTCCAGTCCAAAAAGATGGGTCGATGACCATAAGGTGCAAGTCCCCTTGTCAGAGAGCAGGTGGATCAGACTTGTACAAATAGCTAGCCCCTTCACCGGAGAGTGGATGGATGGGTTAGCTAGGAAAGTAAGTCCCCTCACTGAAGAGTGAGCGGATGGACTTACTTAGATGTTGAGTCCCCTCAGCAAAGAGTGAGTGGATTGGACTTAGCAAGGATCCAAATAGATCAACCCTAGATTAGATGTTAAATGATCCGGAGAGATCGAACCCTAAATTGGATGTTTAATGATTCGAAGAGATCGAACCCTAGAATGGAAATTGACTCGACCTTAGGATTTGAACGCCTTGTAGTTAGACTAGAATAGATAAATCCCAGACGAACATAAGACGATTCTAATACATGATATGATAGCTCCGGATAAAAATTGTCTTATTGTGATTTATGACTAACACTTAAGCAAGGACTAGTGTCCTTAGCTATAATGGTCTAGAATGACCTTAGGTTTGTAGTTGAATCTGAAGGAACCAGATGATTCACCACAACTTGGATCGATGGATAGCCAAAGAGCTCGACTGCCAATGATTGATCGCTGCTGCTAAAGCTTATTTTTGAGAAAAGCATACCTTACATTCATAAGGAATACTTTGGGTGGCAAGTGTTATAATCAAATTTTCCACTGAATTCGAACAGACTTAAACGAGCGAATTGGATGAATAAATGATGAAGAAATGACCTAAGGACTTTGGACATCATAAAAAGGCATGAAAAAGGAGATATAAAAAAATAGTCGAAAAAAGTTGAAAATTTGGAAAGTTGCATTTTTGGTCTTGGTCTCAGGTCGGTATCAAGTAGAATTTGGGTCGGACACACAAAAGTCTCGGGTCAGACCCTAAGCGAGCAGAGGAAAACTCGAAGCTCAGCGATCCCAGGAAAATCTGTCATGACTCGAAGCGAACACACAAAACA
Source organism: Allium fistulosum (assembly GCA_030737815.1). Classification (NCBI taxonomy): domain Eukaryota; kingdom Viridiplantae; phylum Streptophyta; class Magnoliopsida; order Asparagales; family Amaryllidaceae; genus Allium; species Allium fistulosum. Next base: position 516,158,127 of record CM060903.1, on the reverse strand, counting down.
GTTGGGTTGGACATGAAGTCAGGTCAGTACCGACCTGAAACCCATGATTTTCACCAACACGATTCATTCCAACATGATTATAACTATCTAGAATGGCAATAGACAAATGAATGGAGACTAAACATAAAGAGAAAATGAACTTTGGATGTAAAAATTTAGGTTGTACCAGCCACTTTTGATGACCACCGACTTAAAATAAAGATTTGATTTAGCAAGAGGTCGATGAGGAAAGCTAAGACATGGAGAAAAACTTGAAAAATGATGGAAAATTAGATCGGTACCGACTAGAAGTTGAGTTGACAACACTCTGAAACAATTGTCCACACATGTCCACAAACTTTACTAAAGTAGAATCCATAATGCCATGTAAAATCGATACAATATACCACACAATATGTTAAAGTGAGTTGACAACACTCTAAGATAATTGTCCATGCATGTCCACAAACTTTACTAAAGCAGTTTCCACGATGCCATATCAAATCGGTACAGTATACCGCACAATGTGTTAAAGTTGATTTGACAACACTCTGAAATAATTGTCCACATATGTCCACAAACTTTAATAAAGCAAATTTTACAACGTCGTGTCAAATCAGTACGGTATACCACACAACATGTTAAAGTTGAGTTGATAACCCTCTAAAATAATTGGCCACACATGTCCCTAAATTTTACTAAAGTAGATTCCACAATGTGTTAAACTTCTCTTATATAAGGAATCCAACATTCATCTCACATAATATGTTACAAACTTCATCTTTATCACATATCAGACAATTATATTCTAAAATGGATACTACATCTTTTCTCAAATGTGTTATGGCATTCGATAGTGATTCTGTAAAGGAAGAGATTCTACGAGAAGAAGCTGAGGAAATGCAAGAAATAGTAGATCTATTCCAAGAAGCTTATGGCTCAACATCCATAAGCATAGTGGATTAGTCTTTGGTCGGGAACATATAAATCGTAATTATTTTGCATTCCATAAACTCTCATGAAAAATACTTCAATCCAAATCTAACATATGTGCCAAATATGTTTAGGAGAAGATTCAAAATGCGCAGAGATGTATTTTTGAGGATTTTGGTAGGTGTTCAAACAACAATAAATATCTTATTCATAAGCCAAACACTTCAAAAATTCAGGGTTTAAGCGGACAACAAAAAATGACTGCCATGTAAGGATGTTTGCTCATGTAACCACTGTAGTGCTCTAGACAATGCATACCGATTGAAGAGAGCATTGCATTGTAAACTATCGAAATATTTTTTCGAGATGTAATAGATGTTTACAGCACTGAGTACCTCAAATCTCCAAACGAGGATGATGTTGTGAGAATTAGATAAATGCATGAAAGCAAAGGATGGTTGGAATTTTGGGAAGTCTCGATTGTATGCATTGGGAATGGAAGAACTGCCCTAAAGCATATTATGGAGCTTATAATTATAAAGAAAAAAACCAACTATTATTTTGGAAGCGGTTGCTTCGTATGATTTATGGATTTGACATGCTTTCTTCGGAATGTCTGGTTCTAATAATGCCTTAAATGTTATTGATAGGTCACACTTATCTAATAATCAGGAGCTTGGCAAATTAACTCCAGTGTCATTTACACTTGGCCAAAATAGTTACGAACACAGATATATCACGAAGATGGGATTTATTCAAATAGAGCATCATTGTGAAGACATGTCCACATCTAATAAAACTGAAGTAGGTAAAGTTTGCTAAGATGTAAAAGGGATAAAGAAAAGCTGTAGAAAGTACATTTGGCATCCTTCAATTTAGATTTGTAATGATTAGTAATCCTTATAGGTTATGGTCATGACCCAAGATGTCCACAATCATATTTACATGTATAATTCTACATAACATTATCATTGATGATGAAAGTGATATGCACTAGACCCATCATCGCTACAAATACAATGGTGTAAATCATATGCCAGAAATATTATGAGGCAACATTCTTATAAACGAATAAGCTTTCAACATTCATGTGGAATAACAACTTTAATTCTTAGACGCATAAATGCACGATATGCTTCAAATAGATGTTATGAATCATGTTTGGAATTACTTTGGAGATTGTTAGTTCACTTGCAGATCTAATGGACAATGTGTATATGCCTACTTATTTTATATTAGCACTTCTTTTACTTAACTCTAGTATTGTTTTGCCTTACAAAACTAGTCTTTGTGTGTGGTAATTTGTTTATACGAAATCTAAAATAGTAGATCATTAACTAATAACCGATAAAATATATTTCTAAAAATACAAAGTAGATTTTTAATAATACAAATCGCTAGGTTTAAAATAAACTACGCTAGGAGGAAGTTAACCATCATTTTTTGCCTTTTGCACACCAAACTTCATCAGTTCCTATCAAATCCTTTTCCATAGCCAATTGCTCATATTTTTGACATTCTGTTTCCACTTTTAAACATTCAAGATCCAACTTTTATTGCTCAATTTTCACAAACTTTCACATTATGTCAATCTTATCCTGAACTTTTTGGTCCTATCTTGATGTCTTCTTTCGTGAATTACATAGGTGGCGCGCACTCGAGAATTCAAGCCGACTTTAGCAGTATTCTTCTTCTTTACTGCTCTCGACCCATTGGTCTAAAATCTTCACCAGGTCTCTAAGTGAGCACATCCGCCTTATTTTCTCCCTCAAATGGCATTTCTCTACCTGATGAGTCTCTGGGACTAGAGCAGCATGATGATTTTGATACTTTTTTCTTCCCCTTCTTCTTTGTTTTAACATCCTACAAGCTCTTTGCATTTCTAGAATTTCACTTCAGTTGACTTGTCAACAACTCTTAACTATTCCCGAATTGATAATTGTGTGATTTTTTAACACCGTTTTCCCTTGCAACAAGCTTTGCGAATTCCTCATTCGTCATTCCTTTCTGATAATAAAAAAGAACATAATAAATATTAAGATATTACACTCATGAACAAATGAAATCAAGAAACATACCAAAATGCTTCGCCTCTAATTCCACTTGGATTCACTTCCTTTATTTTATAACTCTACGGTTTGTAAAATTAAGTTTTTCAAATTGACCTTGAATCATTGCCAATGAACATGTTTTGTCCAAATGTTTTATGTTGTAAGTATTCATTATTTTCTTTCAAAACTTCTCCTAATTTGGTCATTACCCTAATCAAGTATTTGGAATACTGACGGTAAATTTTGCATAAGTCGTAGTCTTCACCGCTCCGCTATAGGTTGGATGAGTGCTGGCTAAAAGGAGTACCATTCTGCTTATTATTGTATTCGAACATGTAATTTTGAGAATTCGAAGGATATGTGAACTCTTCGAATAGTGATGACATTTTTAAGGCCGAATTTGATATAAGATTAATGTGGTTTAATAGAAGCAATTTTAAAGAATTTGATGTATTTTTTGAAGGTTAAAAGTGGGTTATTTATTGATTTAGGTATGAAGTGACAGTTGAGGGGTGGCCGTTGGAAATAGATCGTTGGAAACTAGTTACCAATTTAATAAGTGCCTAAAATTCGACATTAAATAGGTGTCCAATACCAATTCAAAATAATGAATTTGTCATTGACCATTAAACGTAATATTCAAGGGTATTCCATTTGTTAGAGAGCTCAAAGGTAGCAAAGCTTAATATTAAGCCCTAAGTCCCCAACCATTGGAGTTGCTCTAACTATACCAATTAGATGATAAACTAAAAGGTGTATTTTGAAACAAAATCACAATTAAATTCAAATATGTGTTGCATTCTTCGTGCCAATTAAAAGTATTAATGTGAAGTCCTTTTGCATTTTCTAAATTCTATCATGTAAAATTTTCAACATTTGATACGTTTTGATCCGGATATCCATTTTTGCATTAATTTCATCTATTCCATAAACAGAACAAAGAAGATACACATTACACCACGGTTTTGAAACAGAAGAGAGAGTTCAAGAACTGACATATCTATTTACTCTATCAATAACTGAGCCGGATCTAGTGGACATTGGTGGTTTGTCTTTTCTATTGATTCCTACTGGATAGTTCAAAAAATTCTTGAATGAGGAATTCAACTCCGGAGATAAATTGAAAAAGAAATATGTATTGGTTCTACCTCATCTTTTTTATGAGAATGAATATTTTTATTGAAAGATCATTAAAAAATTGGAAGACAACTCATTTTCTTTACCACAATGCTAAAAGGTAAATGAGCTTTGCTCTTCGGGGCGCTGGGCGATCCCGTGGTTCGCGAGAAGGAAAAAGGACTGCTAATATTTACCATGTTATTTTCCAATCATATATTAGATAATTTTGTGTCACTCATATGCGACATTTGTATTATCTTTAGGGAAATTTAGTATAAAGAACAAATATTCAAAGTTTTTTGATTTTTAGAACAACCTCTTCAAAATTTAGTCATAAAGATAAATTCTTCTCCACATCTCTTTCTCACCTAGACGCAACCCAGACATCACATCCAACGTCGTCACTTCAAATTCTACCACACCCCAGGCCACCGCATCTCCATGCCTCTCTACACCTACATTCTGCCCCTACACATAGTCGCCGCCTCCTACAACCACTGCCTCCAATAGTTGTCTCCTCCTCAAAACCTGACCATAATAAACGAACTCGTGCCTACACTCACCGCCAATCACACGCCTACATTTTCCAGCACATCGCCACATCATTGTTCGCCTCATCGTATTAACCAATCATTAGTTACTGTAGAAACTGCAGAAGGTAAATAAATGATACTGTACAGTATCATTACACGAGAAAATAATGTAAGAAGAAATATAACAAGTACAAAATGCTACTAAGTCATATAATTTTAACATAAAATGCTACCGCAAGGTAAGATAAACTATTACAGAATACATTAGAATATAATGTTTTATTTTTTTAATCTAGTAAATACAAATCGATACTACACGACAACATTATAAAATAATTTATGAAAAATAACATGATAAATATTCAAAAAATTAAATAAAAATGATACCGCCTTTACATAGCTATGTAGTAGCATTATAAATTAATTTCTGAAAACAAAATTACAAACTTCTCAAAAACTAAAATAAAATTGATATCACATATACAAAAATCATAAAATGATATTAGATAGTGGAATTTAAAAATCTTAATTCAAAAATTGATACTACAATTCATAAAAATTACTACAGACTAAACAATCTAAAGTATTTCATAATATGATACTACAGTTTATAAATGCTACTATAAAATAATATTATGAGATACAATATATACATCATCTATAAATTTGTTACAATTATTTATAAATTGCTACTACAAATTAAAAAATGCTACCACAATTCAGAAACTACTATTATGATTCACAAAATTTTATTTTAAAATAGCATTATGAACAAAAATATACATAATTAATTTACTAATACAAAAAATATAACAATGCATCAACATTACTACACACATCTAAAAAGATGCTACTACAATAATTCAGAACTGCCACTATAATTCATAAAATGCTACTATAAAATAACATTATGTATAGAAATATAAATAATTAATTTATTAAAAAACAAAAAAAATGATACTACACAGCAGCATTACTACACACATTTAAAAAATACTACAATTGCTTATAAACTATTACTACAATTTCAAAATAATACAATTCAGAAACTGCTACTACAGTTCATAAAATGCTAGTATAAAATAGCATTATGAACAAATTCCTTAAGTGTACACTAATACACCTACTAATATCTTTGTACACAAATTCCTTAAGTGTAAATGAATTTGTCTCATCCAAGGAATTTGTAGGAAGCTTCTCACAAGAGAATCTATGCGATACTTCTATGCAACTTTCACTGATCATCAGTTGCACCTCGCTTATTTGATCATCACAATAGTGTCAAAACCAAAAACTATGCCTTAAGTTGAACAAAAATAGTGATATGTGATATAATATAAGGTAGGTCTGTTATAGAACTAGTTAAATTGGACTTGCTACGTTCATATTTCCATCCAAAATTTCAAATCCAAAAACTCATTTATAGGACTCAATTTAAAGCTAGTTTCAAATCTATGTGGATTCCTTCATATCCTTGGCATCAATATCGGTCCCATTGTAACACCTATATTTCGAAGTGCCCTAATATGAGATTAAATTAACACATCATTCTCCTCATCTTCTCGTTTTATTGAAACAACAAAAATACCAAGCAACGCCGCTATTACAATGAGAGGAAGAGGGAAATTAAAGGAGGGAAAGAAGGAAAACATACAAAGCCAAGATCCAAGCTTTCATTTCTAAGAGAAGAAGGAATTTTAATCAAGTTTTTAACATTAGGTGAATAATAGCATTCCTATTTTGTATCCCAATTAGTTTTGACTCGAATCTCATGTGGTTTTTTGTTTATACTGATGATAAATATATTTTGGTAATGATGTATTTATTCTACATGAATTATATTGATAAATGGCATGGTTTATTCTATATTTAAGTGTATAACATGAATTAATCATCTTCAAACAAATCGAAATTTTGATATGATGTTTATAACAATAAATTGGAGATAGGTTTTGAATTTTGTAAGTGTTGAATTAGAGAATAATTTATATGAAATTTATAGGATGAAACCCGATAATTTTAGCTATAAATTAATATTTAAAAATGCTAAATTTTAATATTTTGATCTGAAATTTTTACAAAAGGTAGAGAAACACAATTTTGATTTTCTTTGATTTTTTTTAAAAATTTCCTTGACTTTTCAACCTAATGTGAATCAAATGGTAAGGCAAAAAATATCTATAATTAATGAAATAATCAAAGAAAGTGATCGATTAAGGAGTAACTATAGGAGTAAATCACGATTTGTAGTTGAGGTTCCTACTAGGACTAAAAAGTAATGAATAAGCAAATAACATTTGTAAATATTAAGTCAAAATGTAGTATAATGTTAAGTAAAATATCAAATTTCCATTTAACTATAAATTTTCCATCACACATATTCGATAATTTAAATGTTTGGTAGTTTACAGGTTCAATAACTTACACAGTCAATAACTAAGCACTTATACAGGTGAATTCAAATAGCACTTAGATATGTGCTAACTAGAGATTTAACAACACTAATACATGCTATAGCTAGAGGCTTAATAGAACTATACATGTGATATCAAGAGGCTCGATAGAATTAGACATGTGATAGCTATAGGCTCGATAACACATAGACATGCAATAGTTAGAGATCGATATCATAACCTTAAAAACTCGATTGTTATATAGGCGATAGCAAACGACTATACTTTCATTAGTTAAAATATGTGAATCATTGAAAGTATTTGGAAACCAATTCGCAAATGCTTTTTTTTGGAAAAATGGTACCTTATTTACAACAAGGAGTTTTAAAGAGTACAATGCTAGAGACACGAAGTTGTGGAAGAGCAATACAAAAAACCTGACTCAAAAACATAACTATGTGAACTCTAGCATTGAGTAGCAAAAATCGATACAGGACAAACTATATGAGAGCATGACAAATACCAAATCATATCGATTATCCTAAAATGCATATTTGAGAAAAATGAAATCATGGCGGCCTACTATTTAGAGATCCATTAGGAAGATGGTTAGAGAAATCATCTTCTCATCTGTGAAGCTTATCACCTTCGACTCTATTGCCAAATCTTGTGAAGATTAAGTAATTTATCTTCAATTTTCTCCTGTTTGATTCCAGCATGTCTTAACAAATAATTATAGTCATTCATAATTTTTAAACTCGAACTTAGATTAGTAGATTGATGCCTTTGAACACTCTATCATTTCATCTACACCACATGTTCCAAATAAGAACAGTAGTTGCTATAGATATAAGATTATTATAGTGTTTATAACTTCCCGCAATGAATTAGTTGATTTAATATTGAATCCATGTCTTTATCCCAAACTAATATGAATGTGAAGATTATCTCTAATATGATTCCATCATTTATTAATGTACTAACATTTAAAGAATAAGCCGTCTTTGTTTTCCTCCACTTTGTAACACATGCAGCAAGTAAGATCTACAGAATTATTCCATTGCTTTATTTTGGCTATGGTATGTAGTTTGTCAAATTTGGCAAGCCCAGTCCTAGTGATTAAGCTACTAGAGAGTATAATTGTTTGTTAGTCCGGGTTAAAGAGCATGATAGGGGAAACCTCTCATACACGGTACTTTAGGTTAACACAGATACACTACAATACTTGAATATATCTGAAATAACATGTATCACATCTAAACACATAGCAACATTTACATGTTTCTAGGATTGAGTGTTGGCATCAAAATTAACCACCAACACCCAATTATACATGAAAGCACCAGTATCCAGTCACAGATCATAGACAGTATATGATGTAGAGAATATAATATGAAGAATAATCAGAATGAAAAGAAAGAAAGTAAAAGAGACAAGATTTATAATGGTTTGGCTAACTCCGGCCTACGTCCACTCCAAAATAATCCTCTTTATTATACTGAAATTTGATTACAGTTACAATCCAAAATCCAAGAGTAGAAATGGCAGTATATCCTAGGTATAAGATGAAGAGAAGCCAAATGAAGATCCCTTTTCCGAAGCCAAGCCTGCTATATTTATAGGTGAAACTTCGGCTACAAGGCCTTCTCACCTACATGGGCCCACCATAACGATCTGCAAGTCCAATTCGCCCAAAAATAACGATCGGCCTTATCATTACCGATCGTTCTTCCTTCATCCAAATCAATACTGATTGCCTCTGGAGGGTCCTTCATGCCGATCCCTCCCTTTCCATGTTTCTACACCGATCCATCGCCTTCCAATATACTATACCGATCCATCCACCATGAAGTGTGCCGATCCTTCCTCCTCCACGAAGATGCCGATCCTTCTTCTTCCATACGAATATGCCGATCCATCCTTCGCTATGAATATATGCCGATCCATACGATGCCGGTACAAGCTTTGTCGATCCATCATGTTTAGAACGTTATGCCGATCCATAGTGTGCCGATCCATACGATACCGAACCATATTTAGCCGAACCCTCCTATGCCAATCCATGCTATGCCGAACCCTCCTATGCCGATCCATATTACACCGAACCCTCCTATGCCGATCCATAATACACCGAACCCTCTTATACCAATCCATATTACGTCGAAGCCTCCTTATGCCGATCCATATTACGCTGAACCCTCCTATGCCGATCCTTCCTTTTTCAGGCCAATATTCACATTTCAAGCACCCTGCATCGTTTATCTACCGACTTTGTTTAATCCTGGTTTCATGTTTTATCTGTAGTTGATCATCCATCCATATATCTAAGCCAAATCCGTGATATCCCAGCCTTGATAACCGTGAAGTCTATTGGGTTAAATCCGCCTACGTACGACCTTACCAAAAGGCAGGTTAACGCTCTGCCCCCTAAAACATGCCTTGCGATAGGAAGGCGTGTTTTGTATTGCCATAAATCCTAAATCCGAAGTCTGTAATCCTTTGATTGCCATATTATCCAATCTAGAATCCAATCCCTTGCCAATCCGATTCTTTGATCTCTCCGAATCATTAGAAAAATCCATGATTGTTCCGAGTCGATATCTAATTCTGAATCCATCCCAAATCCATTAACCAAATCCAGGACCTCTCCGAATCATCTTATCCAAATCCGAGATCACTCCGGGGCCATATCCAAATCCATAGACCTCTCCGGGTCGCTTTATCCAAATCCAGGACCACTCTAGGTCCAAATCCAAATCCTTAGACCTCTCCGGGTCATTTTATCCAAATCCAGGACCACTCCGGGTCTAACTCCAAATCCGTGGACCTCTCCGGGTCCTTGCTGAGCACGTTCTATACTCGATGATCTGAGTAGGCCGATCCTATTGCTCTTTGAAGAAGCGGCCTACCCTTTTCCAGACATAGTCCATACCCGATGATCTGTTGTGTTCTATTCTCCGGCCTCCACTCTCCGGTCGAGGGCTTAGTCCATGAGGTATCCTACTCCAGCCTCGATCCTTGGTCGAGGACTTGATCCGTGGGGTATTCTACTCCGGCCTCGATCCCCAGTCGAGAACTTGATCCATGTTCGGGTACATCCTGTCGCTCTCTGGCGATTCCACTCCATCTCGTACCTTGTTTGCTTCGTTTCCTTGGTTCTGATTCCGGGCTTTCTCTGCTCATGCCGCCCCAACTCCGTGATCCATATTTCTAGTATTCCCAGCTATTCCATTTCCTTGGTTTTGCACTCTAGCTTGTCCAATCTATCAGAGTAGGTTCTGCATCATTTCCTCCCGTCTCTTCAGCATCCGTTCCTGCATAGCATTCATCATCGTTTCCATCTCATCCATGGTAATGAAGATCGATGTTTGATTAGCTTTTTAGGAAGCCTCCTATCTCCCTTCATGATGACTCCTCTCTGTTCTCTGTCTCCTTTTTGATTGCCTAGCCATTGCTTCCTAGATTCAAGTTCCCAAGCTTTCAAATTCAAGATACTAACTTCCAAATCTACAGGTGTAAGCTTTCTCAGTGAAAGCACCAAATTGTTGGCATCAAAATTGACCACCACACCCAATTATACATGAAAGCACCAGTATCCAATCGCACATCACAGATAGTATATGATGTAGAGAATATAATATGAAGAATAATCAAAATGAAAATAAAAGCAAGTAAAAGAGACAAGATTTATAGTGGTTCAGCTAACTCCGGCCTACGTCCACTCCAGAATAATCCTCTTTATTATACTAAAATTTGATTACGGTTACAATCCAAAATCCAAGAGTAGAAATGGCAAAGTATATCCTAGGTAGAAGATGAAGAGAAGCCAAATGAAGATCTCCTTTCCGAAGCCAGGCCTGTTCTATTTATATGTGAAACTTCGGCTACAAGGCCTTCTCACCTACATGGGCCCACCATAACGATCGACAAGTCCAATTCGCCCATAAATAACGATCGGCCTTATCACTATCGATCGTTCTTCCCTCATCCAAATTAATGCCGATCGCCTCTGGAGGGTCCTTCATGCCGATCCCTCCCTTTCCATGTTTCTACGCCGATCCATTGCCTTCCAATATACTATATCGATCTGTTTCCTGGAGATTTGACCAGGCAATTAGGTACTCAGCATACAGCAGAACTCGACATCTAGGAAGTACTCGGCATCCAGGAGTACTCGGCATCCAGGAGTACTCGGCATCCAGGAGCATTCGGCATCAGAAGACGTTCGGCATGTACAATTGCTCGGCATGGCAGTATTGTTCGTCATAAGCCATCGTTCGGCCGGAACCTTCATTCGGCCAAAGGCACTACTCGGCTAAAGGCAACGTCCGGCCAAGAGCCCTCGTTCGGCCAGAGACATCGTTCGGCCAGAAGCATTGTTCGGCCAAAGCAATCGTTCGGCCAAAAGCATCGTTCGGCTAAAGCTCTCGTTCGGCCAGAAGCATCGTTCAGATAAAGCTATCGTTCGGCCAGTGCCATCGTTCGTCCAGAGACAACGTTCAGTTAAGAGCTTCATTCGGCCAAAGGTACCGTTCGGCCAGGCGCTTCGTTCGACCAGAGGCACGTTCGACTTCGACTGATATTCGTTCTACTCTTCCACGCAGCAAGCGCCTCGTTCGGCATGGATAGTGTGGTTCGACATCCAACCGTTCAGCCTATCTGGTTTGGCATACGACGAGCACTCTATTTGGGCCAAGGTGTTCGGCTGCCGAGCCCACCTGGGAAGTCCAACCCATCTTTGTCTATAAATAGAGGGGCAGGGGCACAGTGCAAAGGGACCTTTTTTCGGGAACACTGGGGAGACTCTGCCATTTTCCAGGCTCATCTTCTCTACTTAGCAATTTCATTCAAGCATTTGATCTACGAATTGTATTTGTAATCAATCATTAAGAAGACAAATAAAGTTTAACCTCAAAGTGGACGTAGGCAATTATGCTAAACCACTATAAATCCAGTGTTCTTACTTTCTGCGTTTAGATTAGCATATTCTTCCTTGTTTAATTTATCTTCATCACTTATATCTCTACGCAATCTTTCTCAACGAGGTTAGTGACCAATTTTGGTGCTAACACTTTGGTGCTTTCACTGAGAATTGAATTCTCAGACCTCAAGGATCTGCTTTGAAGCTACTGGATTGAATAAATCCCCCAAAGAAGATCCGGCTCATTGATAGGACGTCCGTTGATTCTACTCAGAGTTCATACCAATAACTCTACAATGGCAAGACCACGTACCAGGTCAGCTTCTCATAATGCGGACGCCCACGAGACTGCTAGCGTGCAACAAGCAGGAGCTAACAATCAGCCAGCGATTCCGGGTGTAGGAATTGCCGCCCAGGACCAGACTCCAGTTGTCACCAAAATAGAGTTCAACGACTTGATGAGAGAACTCAGGGAAAGTAGGAAACAACTAGGAGAGCAGATCCAAGCTAACGCCAACCTGATGGCACAACTCACTCAACAACAGCAACAGAATGCTGGGGGCAATCCCGCCCCTTACTCCTCATCCGATAGCTCAACTTCATCCGATGAACCTCCCAGGCGTAGGCGCTGTAAGACTAAAACTGCGCGGACAGGTGCTGCTGTTCGAACAGTTGGAGACCATGACCAAGCCGGAGCTGGAAACTTAGGAACTGGAGTGCAGGTGGAGGCTGGAGACCCGAACCATCAAAACGCAAACGATGTCGAACCTCAAGATGCACGTTTGGCAGATCGCCAGGAGAGGAGGCATCAGCATGGACAGTCGCGAAGAACAGACTCTAACCTTCCGCCTTCTATACAAACACCAGATCTGACAGCCATGGTCAGGAAATTGATGAAAGAAAATCAAGGCTTATCGAATGACGATTGGGGAGTATCAAGAAGTCATACTCCGTTTACAGACATTGTGCTGCAGGCGGCGTACCCCAGAAAGTTTAGTATGCCAACTATCCCTGCTTATGAGGGAAAGACTGATCCTAGACAGCATGTCATGAGGTACGAGTGGATGATGGATTCAGCTAGAGCAAATGATGCAACCAAGTGTAGATGCTTTCCAATTACTCTATCTAGGATCGCTACTATGTGGTTCACCCGACTTCCTCCGCGGTCCGTATCCAATTTCAAGGAGTTGGCAAAGAAGTTTATTGAGCAGTTCAGGATACACACTACTCGTCCAAAGGACGTAATGTCTCTGTCAAGTGTAATCCAAAATCCTGGGGAGTCATTGAAGGAATATTTACAAAGATTCCATGTTGCGGCAACTGAAGTCAGTAATCCCAATGATCACGCAATACTAATGGCTGTGATGCGAAGTGTGGACCCGGATTCTGAGTTTGGAGACTGGTTGGCAGGAAAACCCCCGACTACGCTAGAGCGTTTTTACTCAAAGGCACACCAGTTCATAAGGAGAGAGGAAGCTAGGTGGGTAAGGCGAGATAAGGCACCAGGACTTAGCTAGGAGTCCATGAAAAGCAACATTGCTGTGAAGCTGTGCAGTTAAAGCGCTCAGCGGATTAAATGCGGCGGAGGTGCAAAAAGTTATAGTGCGGATATAGCGAGGATATAGCGGGGATATATCAGATGAGTCTAAAATATCATATAAACTCATACTAAATGTTTTTACAAATATATAAACGGTAATTAAATGAAAAAATAACATTCAATTTAACTACAATTAATACATATTTAATTTTAAGTAAAATTATGTGTAAATATATTGTAAATAAACATAAACCGTTATTTAACATGATTAAATTAAATAGAATATTAGTATTTTTGTTTCTGAAAATATGTTAAAAAATTTAATTAAAAAATTTAATTTCAAAATTTGTATAATGTATAAATGACATTTTACAATTCATTTCTTATAAAGAAGATATAGCGGAATAGCGAAATATAGCGGGAATAACGGGATATAGCGGGGCTTAAAGCGGAAAGGCTACATTTAAGGCTATTTGGGAAAATCGTAGCGGCGGGAATCCGCTATGGGATATAGCGGGGTTATAGCGGGGTAATAGCGGGGCATTAACAGCACAGCTGTGAAGCAGTCCGGAGACAACTCGGGAAAAGTCCAAGTCAATGTCCAGAACAAGCCTGGGCAGCCTAAGGAGTCCGGAGGAAGAAATCAAGGGAAGAAGAGAGAAGCGAGGAAGTGGAAGCCGAGAATTCCGAGCTACAACGAGTATACCCCGCTGAATGCGTCTCTTGAGAACATTTACCTCTCAACCTGCAATACCTTTCAGTACAGAAAGCCACGTTCAAAAGAGTCAACCGAGGAACAGAAACGGACTGGAAAATACTGCCACTTCCATGAGACTTACGGGCACAATACGGAAGAGTGAAGACACCTACACGATGCTATAGAGAAGTTGACCAGGCAGAAAAAGCTGCAGGAATTTGTGAAGGATCCACAGGAGGGAGGACAGGGAACATCCAACCCAGGACGTGCACCAGCTCCGCGCCATCCCGAGGAACCTGCCCGGACTGTGGGTAGACTGGTCATAAACACGATCATCGGCGGGCCTCACCCCATGGATAAGAATTGGCAGGAGATGGAGCGGTATGCTAGTTCCCTGAAGCATGCAGATTTCGAGTGTTGTTCCAACGTGGAGGATGGGACCCCTGCTAAGCAGCTGGGCATGATGACAGACGATATAGTGTTCAGAAACAAAGATGCTGACCGAGTGGAGGCTCCAACCATCGACCCAATGGTCATATCTGCGACGATCGGACCGGCTTATGTGAAAAGAATTCTGATTGATTGTGGAAGTTCTGTCAACATCATCTTCAAGAAGGCTTATGACCAGATGAAAATGGAAACAAAGGACTTGAAACCGTCCAAAGCTCGTATACACGGCTTTAATGGCACATCGACCGATGCAGTGGGGTATGTTGAGTTACCAGTTGAACTGGGACAAGGCGAACGTCGGAGGGTGCGAATCCTACCCTTCGTAGTTTTGGATGTGGATTCTCCGTATAATGTTTTCTTGGGCCGATCGGCCCTGGCTGAGTTTAGGGCAGCATTAGCCCCGTGGTGCTTAACTTTGAAGTTCCCAACTGACAAAGGAGTAGGTGTTGTTCATGGAGACCAAGCAGCTGGTCGTGCCTGTTATGTGGCCGAGCTCCGAGAGGCCCATCGGAGGGAGAAAGGAAAGGTTGCAGACAATCCCGTCCGCATCCTTAATACTGACAATTGACAAGTAATGCCCGAGCCCTGGCTCGGGCATAATTCTTGGATCTTCAGAGACATAGATCCGAGAGACGACGATGAGAAACCCAGGGAAGAAAAGGCGGCACCGACCGAATTAATAGTTGACATTTCAGTCAGCCGAGACGATCCATCGCGAGTATTGAAGATCGGATCGCAACTCGGCCCCGCAATGACTAAAGACCTTAGTGATTTCCTTTGGGCAAATCTTGATGTTTTCGCCTGGGTGCATTCTGATATGTGTGGGATTTCTCCCGCCATTACGAGTCATATGTTGAACATAGACCCAAAATACGTCCCAGTTAAACAAAAGAGGAGAGGAATGGACCTAGAGAGGTCCGCTGCTCTCAGATAGGAAGTGGACAAACTCAGAGCCAATGGGTTCGTTCGCGATGCCCTCTACCCTGATTGGGTATCAAACCCCGTGCTGGTAAAAAAGGAAAATGGGAAATGGAGCACTTGTGTAGACTATTCCGATTTGAACAAGGCATGCCCCAAGGACAGTTTTCCGTTGCCTAGGATTGATCAATTGGTTGACTCCACGGCAGGACACGAGCTATTATCATTCATGGATGCATATTCGGGCTACAATCAAATTCCGATGCATATTCCGGACCAAGACCACACTAGTTTCGTCATAGACGTTGGGCTATATTTCTATGTAGTAATGCCCTTCGGATTGAAAAACGCAGGAGCGACTTATCAGCGTTTAGTGAATTGAATGTTCAAAGACCAGCTTGGTAGAACGATGGAAGTCTATGTGGATGACATGCTCGTGAAGTCACGACAGTCAAACGACCACATTCGAGACTTGGCTGAGATGTTCGATATACTCAGATATTATGGGATGAAGATCAACCCTCTGAAGTGTTCCTTCGGCGTTGCATCGGGGAAGTTTTTGGGATTCATCATCAATGCTAGGGGAATTGAAGCTAACCCAGAAAAGATTCAAGCTATTCGAGATGTGCAAGTGCCCAGAACTATAAAACATGTATAGAGCTTGAATGGAAAAGTAGCTGCGCTGAGTCGATTCATATCCAGGGCCACGGACAAGTGCATCCCTTTCTTTGATATAATAAAGAAAGGGAAGAGGAATTTCGAGTGGACATTCGATTGAGGGGAAGCATTCCGGGATCTGGTGAGGCATCTGGAGAGTCCTCCAGTGCTGTCAAAACCGGTAGACCATGAGGTGCTATACGTGTTGTTATCCCGCTTTTTGGCAAAGCTGAGATACCCAAAGATTAACTGAAAATCAATGATTATTAGTCATGAACATCGATTGTGCATCGCAGGTTCATCATGGATATCGATGATTTTTGCCCGAGTCCGGATCGAGCCGTAATTGACAAGACATGACTTGCCAAGCCGTGAGAGCCAGCGTTTCAGATTTCAGGTTAATCGGAGTTCGTATGAATGAGATATGATCGATTCAAGTTAGGTACAAGGTGGTGTTCGGATCCATCAGAAAACCAAGGTGACGACCTGTTCGAATCGATCAGATTCGTATCCATCAGAGAGGCATCGTCAAGTTCGAATCCATTGGAGCTTGGCAACTTCGAATCGATCATCTTCGAATCGATCAGGTACGGGTCAGACCGCGGTCATGGAGTTCGAATCCATCCGTTCGTATCCCTCACCACACCTTGGTTCGTACCCATAGGCTTCGTATCGATCAGAATGGTCCAGGCCTTCGTATCCATGAACTTCGTATCGATCGACTGATGATTAGTTCGAATCGATTACCGAGCCTTGGTTCGTATCCATGTGATTCGTGGTTATTCGAATCGATAGCGCCTAAGTCCTTCTTCGTATCCATGCGAACGAGGACCACATCGAATCGATAACTGTTAAGACAGAAGCACGTGGATGCGAATAAAGAGTTGGTATGGGCGAAGTTTCGGCGCTATATGCGAATGACTCGTTCGACGCGGCAAAAAAGGTGGAGAGATCCAAGAGTTCCGCACCACGTCACTGCGCGTTCACGTGCCCAGGTCGACTCGGAGCGATGGATACGAATCCATGGATTCGAACAGAGCAGCACACACGAAAATACGATCTTGTATCGATCATATCTCACAAATCCCTGATCCAAATGCAACGAAATTTTCAGAGTAGCTTCCATGCAAGGTAAAGAGCAATCCTGCCAAGTTTCAGCTCGATTGGAGCATTTCCTGATCGATACGAAATTGATTCGAATCGATCACAGATTGAGTTGAAACTTGGTGGGACCGGTCGCGTGGGCCCCCTCACGTGCCAGAAAAAGTCTCCTGAAGTTTGGGCGAGATCTGAGCCTCCTACGCCTATAAATAGAGCCCCAGAATCAACAGAAAAGGGGATCTTTTTCAGCGATTCAACGTCCAGACTCTGCCGGATTCAACTCTACTCCTATCCATTGCTGTTATATTCAGATTCATTCATTGTATTTGCTGTAATCATCTGTAATCAGTGAAGAACATCAATAAAAGATAAAAATCCTTGAAGTGGACGTAGGCCGGAGATAGCCGAACCACTATAAATTGCTTGTCACTGTTCATTGTTTCTGGATTGTTGTTGGTTGCTTGCTTAGATCTGATATTTGTGTCTGAATATTGCTGATTTGTATTCTTATACTGGTGCTTTCACAACACTTGGGGTTTGTGACCATTTTTGGTACAAACACTTTGGTGCTTTCACTGAGAAGGACTAGCACCCGCTACACCAGATTCGAAGTTCAGATTTGAAAACTCGAAGATTTGAAGACAATGACTCGGCAAACAAGTAGAAGACAAAGAGCTGAGAGAAGCCATCAAGGAGGAAGTCAAGAGGCATCCTCTGGTGCTGGAGAAGAGCCGGCTTCGATCTACATCACTAGAGACGAAATGGAGACCATGACCAATCTGATGCACGAAAGAATGATGAAAAGTCAACAAGAGATGCTGCAGAATTTCTTTGAACAGATGAGAGCTGCAGGGACGCAGAGCCTAGGACCAGCTACAGCGGCTATGAATGTGGAACAGGGAGCTAGGACTGCGGAACTTGATGAGGGACAGAATGCAGATCCAGTGGACAATCGACAAGGACTCGGGGGCAGACCCACGGGATCCGATACTGGAAGGCCGACAGACGGAGCTCAACAAGCTAGGGCCAATGCTGAAGCTAACGGGCCACACGAAGAGTACATACCAGAATACCCTTCAAGACCAAGAGGGCAACCCCAAGATGGAGATGAAAAGATGGCTGGACTAGTGCGACGACTCATGAGAGGAGGATTGTCTATCGGAGGATTGGAGGAAGTCAGTCGGAGTCCGTTCACTCCAAATATCAGGAATGCAAGGAACCCTCCAAAGTTCAAACTGCCGACGCTGAACCCGTATGACGGAAAGTCAGACCCGACCATGCACGTTACCAGATACATCAGGCATATGGAAGTGCTGGGGGCATCCGAGGAAGTGATGGCACGATGCTTCCCTTTATTTCTATCAGATTTGGCTGCGCTTTGGTTCAGACAACTAGAGACTGGATCAATCGGGACATGGGGTGAGCTGGTGGAATGCTTCATGAGACAGTTTAGGGTCCATGTGACGCGACCCAAGAGTGTGATGACTTTAGCCTCGATAAAGCAAAGGACCGGAGAGTCCATAAAAGATTTTCTATTGCGATTCAATGCAACGGTGGCTTCTGTAGATCGCCCGGATCCATCAATGATTTTGATGGCGGCAGTAGCAGGAATTGCAGAAGGCACCGAGTTCAAAGATTCTCTGACCAGAGATCCACCGCAAGATCTAGGAGAGTTCTATCATGAAGCTGAAAAATTCATTCGACTAGAGGAATCACGAGCCGAGAGGCAGGAAATAAACACTACACGAAGCGAAGGAACCGCAGGAGGACAATCTGGAGTAGACAAAGGCAAGAGAAAGCAGGACGATGCACAGGACGGTCCTGATAAACGGAAGAAATTCCGGGAACCCAGATTCAGGCAATTCACAGATTTGACGGCAAGCCTGGAAAGGATTTACACTGAAACTCGGGGGCAGCTCCCCTATCGAAAACCACCCAGGAGAGATCCCACGGAGCGGGAACGCAGGACTGGAAAATACTGCCTATTCCATGAGCTGGATGGACACACTACCGATGAATGCCGCCACCTAAGGGATGAGGTGGAAGAACATGCCAGGAGTGGTAAACTGCTACAATATGTCAGAGAACGGGCAGCAGCGGTAGGGCCTGAACAACTACCGCCTCCACCTAACAGGAGCGATCCTGGATCGGGATCACGGCTCATCATCAACTGATTAAGATGGCAAGGGCCAAGTTCGAGATCTGGACTTCGGCCAAATAATTTCATTAGATTTGCTTTCAAAATAAAACGGCTATTCCACTCACTCATGTACGGGAACCAGAGAGACCCCTAGGCATGCTCTGAGATGGTATAGACCGTTCAGCCCGGAGAGGCGTTGTTTACTTTTTCCCTGATGTTTGAGATTGAACATCTAGGGTCTGAATTTAATAAATAAACTTGAATTTCCTGAACAAGCCTTTGACCGGAGAGTTAAAGGACGAATATTACGTACTAATACAAAATTATGATCGCTTTATGACCCTACCCGGAGAGACGGAGTCCGGAGTGCAAGAAGTGAGTTGCTTCGCCGGAAAGCGACAGGATCGACTCACTTAAGCGCTGTTTCCCCTTCACCGAAGTGTGACAGGATGGGATCCAGCAAGAGCCCGGAGAGGCTATGATCGGCCGACGATTTAGGCCAAGATATCGCTTAATGTTCAGATACACTGAACCGGAGTGCAAGAAGTGGATCGCTTCGCCGGAGAGCGACAGGATCGACCCACTTAACGTTGTTTCCCCTTCACCGGAAAGTGACAGGATGGGATCCAGCAGGAGCCCGGAGAGGCTATGATCGGCCCGGAACGGCCAAGACATCGCTTCACGCCCTAACTGGGGCCAGAGTGCAAGGGATAGAAAGCAACGCCGGAGTGCAATAGGATCTTTCTATTCGACCGCTAAGTCTGGAATGGGCTTCGCAAGGGTCCGGAGCGACCGACAACAGTCCGGAGAGACTGTAGAATTTCATTCTTAACTTCCACTGGCAGAAATTGATAATGCTTCGGCTTCGAACAGCCATGAACTTGATTGAAAATATCATAAGATTCGAACGAAACCTGAGCTTACTACACTCGAATTGAGGCTAATCAAAACACACCTTTTGCCAAAAGGCATGTTTTGGGGGGCAAAGTGTTATCCCGCTTTTTGGCAAAGCTGAGATACCCAAAGATTAACTGAAAATCAATGATTATTAGTCATGAACATCGATTGTGCATCGCAGGTTCATCATGGATATCGATGATTTTTGCCCGAGTCCGGATCGAGCCGTAATTGACAAGACATGACTTGCCAAGCCGTGAGAGCCAGCGTTTCAGATTTCAGGTTAATCGGAGTTCGTATGAATGAGATATGATCGATTCAAGTTAGGTACAAGGTGGTGTTCGGATCCATCAGAAAACCAAGGTGACGACCTGTTCGAATCGATCAGATTCGTATCCATCAGAGAGGCATCGTCAAGTTCGAATCCATTGGAGCTTGGCAACTTCGAATCGATCATCTTCGAATCGATCAGGTACGGGTCAGACCGCGGTCATGGAGTTCGAATCCATCCGTTCGTATCCCTCACCACACCTTGGTTCGTACCCATAGGCTTCGTATCGATCAGAATGGTCCAGGCCTTCGTATCCATGAACTTCGTATCGATCGACTGATGATTAGTTCGAATCGATTACCGAGCCTTGGTTCGTATCCATGTGATTCGTGGTTATTCGAATCGATAGCGCCTAAGTCCTTCTTCGTATCCATGCGAACGAGGACCACATCGAATCGATAACTGTTAAGACAGAAGCACGTGGATGCGAATAAAGAGTTGGTATGGGCGAAGTTTCGGCGCTATATGCGAATGACTCGTTCGACGCGGCAAAAAAGGTGGAGAGATCCAAGAGTTCCGCACCACGTCACTGCGCGTTCACGTGCCCAGGTCGACTCGGAGCGATGGATACGAATCCATGGATTCGAACAGAGCAGCACACACGAAAATACGATCTTGTATCGATCATATCTCACAAATCCCTGATCCAAATGCAACGAAATTTTCAGAGTAGCTTCCATGCAAGGTAAAGAGCAATCCTGCCAAGTTTCAGCTCGATTGGAGCATTTCCTGATCGATACGAAATTGATTCGAATCGATCACAGATTGAGTTGAAACTTGGTGGGACCGGTCGCGTGGGCCCCCTCACGTGCCAGAAAAAGTCTCCTGAAGTTTGGGCGAGATCTGAGCCTCCTACGCCTATAAATAGAGCCCCAGAATCAACAGAAAAGGGGATCTTTTTCAGCGATTCAACGTCCAGACTCTGCCGGATTCAACTCTACTCCTATCCATTGCTGTTATATTCAGATTCATTCATTGTATTTGCTGTAATCATCTGTAATCAGTGAAGAACATCAATAAAAGATAAAAATCCTTGAAGTGGACGTAGGCCGGAGATAGCCGAACCACTATAAATTGCTTGTCACTGTTCATTGTTTCTGGATTGTTGTTGGTTGCTTGCTTAGATCTGATATTTGTGTCTGAATATTGCTGATTTGTATTCTTATACTGGTGCTTTCACAACACTTGGGGTTTGTGACCATTTTTGGTACAAACACGTGTACTTGGCCGTATCCCCACATGCTATAAGTGCGGCTTTGGTCTACGAGGAGGACCGAATCCAAAAGCCGGTGTATTACGTTAGCAAGCGTTTAACGTGGGCAGAAAGAAATTACCCTAAAATCGAGAAATTAGCCTATTGCTTGGTGATTGCATCACGAAAGCTGCACCCGTACTTTCAAGCGCACTCAGTCAGTGTCTATACCGATCAGCCCCTACGGCAAGTACTCCAACGACCAGAAACCTCTGGGAGATTGTTAAAATGGAACATCGAGTTGAGCCAGTTGAGATCGCCTACTTACCACGGAGAGCCATACAGGGGCAAGCATTAGCAGACTTCATCGCTGAGTTTACTATATCTACGGACTTAGAGTATAAACGATTTCAATCTCCGAGTCCCCTGAGCGCGGACCGGAGTACTCTAAGTCCCCGGAGCGCGGACTAGAGTATAAACGATTTCAATCTCCGAGTCCCCAGAGTGTGGACCGAAGTACTCTAAGTCCCCAGAGCACGGACTAGAGTATAAACGATTTCAATCTCCGAGTCCCCAGAGTGCGGACCGGAGTACGCTAAGTCCCCAGAGCGCGGACTAGAGTATAAACGATTTCAATCTCAGAGTCCCCTGAGCGCGGACCGGAGTACTCTAAGTCCCCGGAGCGCGGACTAGAGTATAAACGATTTCAATCTCCGAGTCCCCGGAGTGCGGACCGGAGTACTCTAAGTCCCCAGAGCGCGGACTAGAGTATAAACGATTTCAATCTCCGAGTCCCCAAAGTGCGGACCGGAGTACTCTAAGTCCCCAGAGCGCGGACTAGAGTATAAACGATTTCAATCTCAGAGTCCCCTGAGCGCGGACCAGAGTACTCTAAGTCCCCGGAGCGCGGACTAGAGTATAAACGATTTCAATCTCCGAGTCCTCAGAGTGTTGACCGGAGTACTCTAAGTCCCCAGAGCGCGGACTAGAGTATAAACGATTTCAATCTCCGAGTCCCCGGAGTGCGGACCGGAGTACTCTAAGTCCCCAGAGCGCGGACTAGAGTATAAACGATTTCAATCTCCGAGTCCCCTGAGCGCGGACCAGAGTACTCTAAGTCCCCGGAGCGCGGACTAGAGTATAAACGATTTCAATCTCCGAGTCCCCAGAGTGCGGACCGGAGTACTCTAAGTCCCCAGAGCACGAACTAGAGTATAAACGATTTCAATCTCAGAGTCCCCTGAGCGCGGACCGGAGTACTCTAAGTCCCCGGAGTGCGGACTAGAGTATAAACGATTTCAATCTTCGAGTCCCCAGAGTGCGGACCGGAGTACTCTAAGTCCCCAGAGCGCGGACTAGAGTATAAACGATTTCAATCTCCAAGTCCCCGGAGTGCGGACCGGAGTACTCTAAGTCCCTAGAGTGCGGACTAGAGTATAAACGATTTCAATCTCCGAGTCCCCTGAGTGCGGACCGGAGTACTCTAAGTCCCCGGAGCGTGGACTAGAGTATAAACGATTTCAATCTCCGAGTCCCCGGAGTGCGGACCGTAGTACTCTAAGTCCCCAGAGCGCGGAATTGAGTATAAATGATTTCAATCTCCGAGTCCCCTGAGCGTGGACCGGAGTACTCTAAGTCCCCGGAGCGCGGACTAGAGTATAAACGATTTCAATCTCAGAGTCCCCTGAGCGCAGACCGGAGTACTCTAAGTCCCTGGAGCACGGACTAGAGTATAAACGATTTCAATCTCCAAGTCCCCAGAGTGCGGACTGGAGTACTCTAAGTCCCTAGAGCGCGGACTAGAGTATAAACGATTTCAATCTCCGAATCCCCGGAGTGCGGACCGGAGTACTCTAAGTCCCTAGAGCGCGGACTAGAGTATAAACGATTTCAATCTCTGAGTCCCCTAAGCGCGGACCGGAGTACTCTAAGTCCTCGGAGCGCGGACTAGAGTATAAACGATTTCAATCTCCGAGTCCCCGGAGTGCGGACCGGAGTACTCTAAGTCCCCAGAGCGCGGACTAGAGTATAAACGATTTCAATCTTCGAGTCCCCTGAGCGCGGACTGGAGTACTTTAAGTCCCCGGAGCGCGGACTAGAGTAT
Organism: Allium fistulosum; assembly: GCA_030737815.1. Lineage (NCBI taxonomy): Eukaryota > Viridiplantae > Streptophyta > Magnoliopsida > Asparagales > Amaryllidaceae > Allium > Allium fistulosum. Next base: position 516,134,171 of record CM060903.1, on the reverse strand, counting down.
AAACGATTTCAATCTCCGAGTCCCCAAAGTGCGGACCAAAGTACTCTAAGTCCCCGGAGCGCGGACTAGAGTATAAACGATTTCAATCTTCGAGTCCCCAGAGTGCGGACCGGAGTACTCTAAGTCCTCAGAGCGCGGGCTAGAGTATAAACGATTTCAATCTCCGAGTCCCCGGAGTGCGGACCGGAGTACTCTAAGTCCCCAGAGCGCGGACTAGAGTATAAACGATTTCAATCTCTGAGTCCCCTGAGCGCGGACCGGAGTACTCTAAGTCCCCGGAGCGCGGACTAGAGTATAAACGATTCCAATCTCCGAGTCCCCAGAGCGCGGACCGGAGTACTCTAAGTCCCCGGAGCGTGGACTAGAGTATAAACGATTCCAATCTCTGAGTCCCCAGAGCGTGGACCGGAGTACTCTAAGTCCCCGGAGCGTGGACTAGAGTATAAACGATTTCATTCTCCGAGTCCCCAGAGTGCGGACCGGAGTACTCTAAGTCCCCGGAGCGTGGACTAGAGTATAAACGATTTCAATCTCCGAGTCCCTAGAGTGCGGACCGGAATACTCTAAGTCCCCAGAGCGCGGACTAAAGTATAAACGATTTCAATCTCCAAGTCCCCGGAGTGCAGACCGGAGTACTCTAAGTCCCCAGAGCGTGGACTAGAGTATTAACAATCTCAATCTCCGAATCCCCTGAACGCGGATCAACTTACTATAAGTCCCTAGAACGCGAATTTAGAAAAAATTCTAAGTACTCAAGAAATGTAGAACAAGAAGTATGCCACTCCGAAGAATCGTTCAAACGACTAAGGAACTAAACTTTATTTAATAGTCCAAAATGAGGTTATACAGTTATTCCTTCAAAACTTGGAGTCAGAAATCTATCTACACAAACTACAGAGACAAAAGATAAAAGTAGTTACAAGACTTAAGCAAAAAACTCGTTGAACGAGTATAGCGATTATTTCTTCGGTTTCTTCTTCTTGTCTTCTTTTGTTTTTTCCGATGACTCCTCTCCCTCACACTTCTTCTTGGATTTCTTGCTTGCTAAAGAAGTGGAGTCAGGAGTGGGAGAAGGAACATCCAGCGGTTTGGACCTGCCAGGGAGAATGATCTTCAAAGGTCTGTTCCGCGGGTCGGTGAGTTCCAGTATTTCAGGCTCAATTTTGACCTCGACTTTTTTCTTCTCCTCTTCGGCGAGACGCTCTTTCATGCTCATCTTCAAAGTATGTTCGTAGGCCCCAGTGATCTCGATTTCATCACTCCCTTCGGCGGGAGATGAGGTGTCAAGATTATCATCGTCTAGCTCCCCGATCACTTGAGCGTCAGGGCCAGGAGTTACTCCCACCTGAGCAACATCGCTTGTTTTCTCCGCCTCCTCCTTGGCGTCATCGCTCCTTGGAGTTGGCTCAGGATCAGAGCAGCCTGCATGAAAACATAAAGAATGAACATTAGGACGAATAACCGCTACTAGAAAGTGACAGATCTTTTAACTTCTAAAAAAAGAAGAATTTCCTACCGGGTTCTGGCTGGCTATCAGTTGCGCATGGAGTCTCACCCTCCAGAATAGAGGATAGCACATTAACGCCAAGCCCGGGATCTTCAAGATCGTAGCCGGCATGCTGCTCGAATGGTCCAAGTGTCGGCCGACCAGTCGGTTGAGCAGTGGGAGGAGCCGTAGTCTTAGCCCCAGATGGACCAGCTTCATCATTTTTCTCTTTTGGTAGGGGAGAGCCTTTGCTATAAAGCGCCAAAGCTGCGGATAAGTCCGCTGGCTCGTTCCCTCTAAGAAATTCCTTTACCAGGGCATCCTCATCGACTTTTTCAGAGCCTGACTCGATTCTCCTAATCTTCACTAAAGTTTCCCAGGCATCAGCTAGGGATTCAAGATAGCCCTCGCCCAAGAATGTCAAGTCGCGATGCATAAGGACGCGGGCGCCATACTCAGCAATCAACGGGTCAAACATGCACTTGACCTCTTCCCTGCCGGCCTCTGCGGCCGCCTTGAGGCGAGAGTCAATCTCCTCCGAAGCATTTCTTTTGCCCTCCTCACGGGCTTCGTCATTCATTTTTTCAACTCCAGCAAGTTCGTCGTCGAGCTTCGTTTTCAAGAGCCGAGTAGCAACGATTTCATCGCAATATCGTTGTGACTCTTCTTGAGCAGCTACTTTATCCTCTTTCTCCTTAGAGAGTAATTCTTTCAACTCTTTGACTTGTATGGCAAGCGTGTCCCTTCCTTTCTAGATAGAATCTTTTTCTAAGGCAAGGGCACGCTGCGCTGGACTGCTTCATCGAGTTCCTTCTTATGGGTCATCTCTAAACGAGCGACGACCTCGGCAGTATCTTTTGCACTTTGCTCCGCGGCTTCAAACTTCGACTTATACGAAGCGAGCTCTTCGTCTTGATGCTTGATGATGTTCTTGTCACAGCCAGCTTCCAATTTCAAATGATCAATTTCATATTGTCGCTCAACAGATACCTCCGAGATTTTTTCGACCAAGTGTACAAACGCGTCATGTTGAACATAGATGTCGTTATTACAGGCAAGGGCACTCTGCTTCACATGCCCTGGGATATGATGATTAGCCGGGAGGAATTTCAGACCATCAAAGCAGATTTTTGGGAATGTGGCCTTAAGATCGACCATCTTCTCTGCTACAGTTGGGTCAACCGCGGTAATAGGGGGAGGAGGCTTTGAGAGTTCTGCTCTTTTTCGATGCTCTCGAGTCTGCCTTGTACTCGACAAACCGGAGTGTTGTTCTCGGGAAACATCAGGTTGGGACCCCTTCTGCGAAGGCTTCTCTCTATCCAGCTCAATTTGAGGGGGAGGATCACGGGACTGTGAAGATTAGGAATATGTCTTCTTTCGATAAGACGAATCGCGAGGACGGTTGTCTCGATCCTCGTAATCATCTATGTCCCTGCGTCTACCTGAGCCTGAATCCCGTCCGGGATGGTGAAATATAGAAGAGCCGTGGAGGCGATCGAGTCCGTGGGAGCGCCCCATGTCACCTGCAAAGGATGGAAATAACAACGAGTTAAGAAAAATCGGGGTAATGAAAAAACTTGAAGTGTATGATAAAGTGTGTGCGTGTGCGTGTGTGTCCTAGTGTTCCCCCCGACGGACCGGTTCCTTTATCTTTACTGATCGGAGTGTTGTCTCCCTGGACTGGGGGTTGAACTCTCGCGTTGCCTCTAGTGGGCGAAGGAAACTTGAAGACTTCCGGATCGTCAAAACCATAATTGAGTATATCATCAGGGATGGAAAGATTCGACAGGCCCCTTAAAGAGCTTTCCATATGCTGTGAAGAAGCCTCTTTCTCTGATGGGATGAGTGTAACTTTTGAAGTTCCGCCGACTTTCTCCTTCCGTATCTTGTATGTCAATTTCTTCTTTCCCTTCGAAGGGGAGGACGACGTTTCAATGTCATGCACTTCAACCGCCGGGTTCCAAGCGGGACCCACATTCTCGTCTTGAGTCTCAAGAGCTTCATCCTCCTTGTGTTCACCCTCTTCGTGCGCATCGGGAGTATGACGTGACGACGATCCAACTTGTTTTTTCCCTTTGCCGGATGCAGGCTTGGGAATGGAAACACCCTCCGAGAGACTAATCCGGCGACCACTTGCTAATAGTCCGAACCTCGATAGTGATTCATTTGAAAGGAGGATTCGGATGTCTCGTTCCTCGGTAGGAAGAGCTCTAATGGCTTCAACGGCCTCAGAATATCCTCGGCCCTCCAGACGCGGGTTAATACTTGAAAAGATGAAACGAGGAGTTAGGAAAAGCATAACTCCAATTAAACACAAATGATGACTCAGCAAAGAGACTTACTGCCTTCGACCCATCTCCTCGCGAAACCAAGAGGGCAACACACATAGAACCATTCCTGTTTGTACAGGGCGAATTTGCTACATGCTCCGGTCAAGATCTGGCATTTGTGGTACGGCTCGAGGAACATGAAGGAGGGGCTATCTTTCCGCTTCTTGATCATATAGATATATCTGATGTCGTCGGAAGTTGGAGGCCTAGAGAAGATGGCCATGAAGAGTAGGTAGGTCCCGTATATAAACGCGTGGCCGTTTGGATGCAGCTGCGACAGGGCAATATCTATGTACTGCAACATGTCCCGAAGAAATAAGTTAAATGGAGGCACGCTGCCCATCCAGCACATGAACTTGTTACAGGCGGTATATCCGACTGGGGGCAAGTGAGGACGATCGTGTCGCGACGGGACCAACACATCGGCGAAGGGGATCCCATGGATGGAGCATATTCGCCGAAGTGCGACTTCATTAATCTTCGAAGCCTGTGAGTCGATCGGATTGTCCAAGAGAATTGTTGCCTCCAGGGCATTAAGAGCTAAGTTATGGGCAGGGGAAGTCGACGGATTTGAAGTATCAGCGATTTCCTGCCGTGATGAAGGCCCAGACCTATCAGATATAGTGGCGGAGCTAGATTTTTTAGACATCCCCAATAAATAATGAATCTGTCTAAGCGCCTGTGAAAACTATACTTGAAAAACGTTGAATGTTAGAATTAACAATACGAGTGTTCCCCCCACATGGTGTGTAAAATAGTGCAAGCAGTCGTGTGTAAGCATTGAGAATCTAAAAGTTACAAAGATACGAAAGTGAGCTTCAAATCGTCGCCTTCGAAGACCGTCATCGCTGACCGTCTCGAAAAGCCCACCTTGTGGTGACTACAGTTCCGGATTTAGAAAACGTATGTTAATCTAAGTTCAGATTTATGTCTACTAAAGCTAGGAAGTTAGTGATCCGGGTCAGTTTCATATACGCTAGTATGCTTAGGTCCTGGTTCTTGTTTTGCTGTATGAATGGGTATAGGTAATAAGTGTTCGGCCTAATTCCTGTTCGGTGAAAGGTATCATTCGGCACGAACAACTAAGTTTTGACCAGCCAAAGTGGTTTTCAACATTCACAATCGTTCGGTGAATTGTGGTTCGGCATTTATGTCATTCGGCCTTTATGATTGTTCGGCATTTCTGTTGTTCGACATATATTGGTTCGGTAGTTAAGTAATGTTCGACCTTGGTTTCGTTCGGTTAAAATACTGTTCAGCATTTAAGTTGTGTTCGGCTAAGTTGTTGTTCGGCATGTAAGTGGTGCTCGGCCTTGGTTTTGTACGGCTAAGATATTGTTCGACATTTGTAATCGTTCGGCATCCCACTAATTCATTCCTTCACCTTAGCCCTCCATTTCACCGTCCGGCGCATGATAACATAGGCCGAACCAGAGCTATGCCGTTCGACACCCTTACCACCTCCAATGCTTTCATTCTTCTTTCTTCTCCTTTAACTTCGATTCGGCACGAAGAAGCTGACCGCCCAATGATCTTATGTGCGAACACTCCTGATCATCCCTCCTCGCCTTGCACCATCGTTCAGCAATAAAGACGACCTAGTCAAGAGATTTCTAGATAACCCACTCGGCTGCCTCGTGTTGAAACTATTTGAATCGTACAAGGGGTTATACCTAGTTAGCAGATTAGAGCTTAGGAAGGAGTAATTAGGCTTTAAGACTGGTTGACTAGCGAGAATTGCAAGTCTTTATGGAGCGACAGAAGTAAAAGAGTAAAAGGAGAGAAGAGGGGAGGTGCCTGGTTTTATAGGGGAAAAAGTGGAAGTCGAAGGGGCTATATCCGGTAGAACCGGTCAAAGCTGTAGCGGTCGGTTTCAAAACGTAGGATTGCTCGGCGCATGAAGAACGTTCGGCCTCGAACGTGTTGTTCGGCATTTATCCCATATCAGGCGCACACCACAACCACTGATATTCTCAAAAAGGCATCTCCATTCGAAGTTAGTCAAGGATTTGAAACGGAACATGAAGGTTATACAAATCAAAGCGTATCACGATTCAATCACGTAATACACTTTGGGGGGTAAGTGTTTCCTGGAGATTTGACCAGGCAATTAGGTACTCGGCATACAACAGAACTCGGCATCCAGGAAGTACTCGGCATCCAGGAGTACTCGGCATCCAGGAGCATTCGACATCAGAAGACGTTCGGCGTGTACAATTGCTCGGCATGGCTGTATTGTTCGTCACAAGCCATCGTTCGGCCGGAACCTTTGTTTGGCCAAAGGCACTACTCGGCTAAAGGCAACGTCCGGCCAAGAGCCCTCGTTCGGCCAGAAGCATTGTTCGGCTAAAGCTATCGTTCGGCCAGAGATATCGTTCGGCCAGAGAGATATCGTTCGGCCAAAAGCATCGTTCAGCTAAAGCTCTCGTTCGGCCAGAAGCATCGTTCGGATAAAGCTATCGTTCGTCCAGTGCCATCGTTCGGCCAGAGACAATGTTCGATTAAGAGCTTCATTTGGCCAAAGGTATCGTTCGGCCAGGCGCTTCGTTCGACCAGAGGCACGTTCGGCTTCGACTGATATTCGTTCTACTCTTCCCACGCAGCAAGCGCCTCGTTTGGCATGGAGAGTGTGGTTCGGCATCCAACCATTCGGCATACGACGACCACTCTATTTGGGCCAAGGTGTTCGGCTGCCGAGCCCACCTGGGAAGTCCAACCCATCTTTGTCTATAAATAGAGGGGTAGGGGCACAGTGAAAAGGGACCTTTTTTCGGGAACACTGGGGAGACTCTGCCATTTTCCAGACTCATCTTCTCTACTTAGCAATTTCATTCAAGCATTTGATCTACGAATTGTATTTGTAATCAATCATTAAGAAGATAAATAAAGTTTAACCTCAAAGTGGACGTAGGCAATTATGCTGAACCACTATAAATCCAGTGTTCTTACTTTCTGCGTTTAGATTAGCATATTCTTCCTTGTTTAATTTATCTTCATCACTTATATCTCTACGCAATCTTTCTCAACGAGGTTAGTGACCAATTTTGGTGCTAACACAATCCATCCACCCTGAAGTGTGCCGATCCTTCCTCCTCCATGAAGATGCCGATCCTTCTTCTTCCATACGAATATGCCGATCCATCCTTCGCTATGAAGACATGCTGATCTATACGATTCCCGTCCAAGCTTTGCCGATCCATCATGTTTAGAACATTATGTCGATCCATAGTGTGCCGATCCACACGATATCGAACCATATTTAACCGAACTCTCCTATGCCAATCCATGTTATGCTGAACCCTCCTATGCCGATCCATATTACACCAAACCCTCCTATGCCGATCCATATTACACCAAACCCTCCTATGCCGATCCATATTATGCCAAACCCTCCTATACCAATCCTCCCTAAGCTAATCCATATTACGTCGAACCCTCCTATGTCGATCCTTCCTTTTTCAAGCCAATAGTCACATTTCAAGCACCCTGCATCGTTTATCTACCGATAATGTTTAATCCTGGCTTCATGTTATTATCTGCAGTTGATCATCCATCCGTCCATCTGAGCCAAATCCGTGATATCCCAACCTTGATAACCGTGAAGTCTATTGGGTTAAATCCGCCTGCGTACGTACTTGCCAAAAGGCGGGTTAACATTGAGTAAATCACATATCAGTGTTAATGACTCAGTTATTGATTTCGATGATAACAACCTTAATAACAAAATACATTTATATAAATATAGATACTAATGTTTTGTCAAGTTATATAGTATATAGTGTTGGATATTACGCAGTTACTGAATCGAAGACAGTATGGTATAATGATTCAAGAAAAGGACATGAAGACTAATGAGTATAAAGGTCAAGATATGAAGATATCAAGACTATAGTATAGTATCTAGAATTATAGAATATTGTTAAAGTCTCTGGTAGCAATAATCTGATCTCTATTTCTCATTTTTTTATCCTTTATATTTTTTTAAATATATATTTTATAATATATAAGTTTTTCGAAGTTTGAAATGTTTATAAACGATGTTTAAATTATTTTACACAACATAATATTTTCTAAATATTTAAAAACAAAAGGGTTTTCAATTTTCAAAGGGATATGAAGACATATACCTTATGAGTATGTCGACATATATGCCGCTAATTTGAAATTCAAATTTTGAAATGAAGTGTTTATTCGTCGTAACTCTTTGCGAATAGACATGTCCCGTTTATTCTCTATAAATAGGGGTTACAAATGAATTTTTAAAAACTAATTTCTTGTTTCTTCTCTCCTTTTACTATAATGACCCGCCTTTTCGATCCCTAGAAGTCGAGACTAAAACATCCATGGTATTCACGTACGAAGCATCCAAGTGCCAGAAAGATAGATTATTAGGGTGAAAGAAAGAAAAGACAGAACTAAATCTCACAAAACGTGACGAGTAACATATAATATACAAATTATTTTTACAAAAGAAAAACTGAACTTTAATATACATACATCAATCAGAGTACAATTATCCTATCATCAGCCTTGGACAGTTATAACAATATGTCCTTATAATTGTTGATAAATATAAAAAGGAAAAACAACGGAAGATAAAAGTAAAATACGGAAGTACATTTGGACTCCTCTAGCTCGTCTCCAGAAATCTCTAAGGTATCTAGCTAAATCTAGAAAATATGCTCGGGCTGATTCGAGCATTATAAGAAAATAATGTCCAGATCAGTCTGGTAAAACCAGCGTGAGAAACACAATCAATTGGAATTTTAGATATTTTAAAAGCCCTTTCAAAATAAAGGTATCTCGTAAGACCTTGCCAAACATAAACACGAACAGATTTTTTTCTTATGATAACCAAGCCATTTATAGGAAATCTTGTGTGACATTATAATAATGTCTAGGTAAAATAAATATTAATCATAGCCGAAATTGTTACATTAATTAAATTCCAACGCAACAGGTATATAACTAAATTCATAGGGGCACGTATTGGAGGTTGGATTTCCATCAATGACTGGGCTACAGGGATACTTCCCGTCACACACATCTCTAGATAAAATGTACCATGGTCAACAAGAACTTTTTGCACCCCTCCTACACAGAGTCGGCTGGTCCTTTAACATGACATGCCGGATTTCAGTGATGTATTCAGATCTTATATTTGACTATTGTTTTGAGACATCTATGTATTCGAGACTTCTGTTGTATCTTGTTTAACTCTGTTATATTTACATAGTAGCTTCATGAACTACTATTCTTGTGTTTCCGCTGCATTATTGTTATATTACTCTGTGTCTGTGATCTGTGGTTATTTTATTTACTGTATATGCTGAGTTTTGCCAAATTTTACTTACAATCCATTGTTTTGAATTATTCAAGTCCGACATGTGTGGATTTATTATCGATTTGAATGGTCCAAAATACTGGGTCATTACATGTGGTATCAGAGCTCTGGTTTTAGGCAAAACTCAGCATATAAAGTAAAATTCAATTGTAGAATCACGTTCGTTCGAGCCTGAATTCCTTCTTCTTTGACTCGGTTTCTTTGAATTTTGGAACGTTCCCTTCGGTTCCAAAGTCCATTCGTGTCTCCCATATTCGTGTCTTTTGATTCTGGAGTATCCCATAACTCCACTTCAAATAATCTCTATAATAAATCGGCGGTCTTGCCAATCTGAATGATTTGTAAAGGGGTGAAACTCCTTTACAACAAACATTGATTCACCGAAGATTTCTGTATCCTCGGTTTACGATGCTATTATCTTCTGCTATGCCCGAATTCTATCTCTTGTGATCTGATGTCGATTTGATTCAAAATTCTGCATCGATCGTATTCTTGAAGTCATGGTTGACCCGATCAAGGTTACTCGCGATTTATATAAATTTATCCATCTTCCAATTTGAAATTCAGTCATCTTATCTCCCTATCGAGTCTATCTTTTAGTTGAATTCTATTTGATTAGAGTTCCTCTACTTTGAATCCCATCTTTGCTTTGAAATCCATTCTTGAATTATCAAGTGAGGGAGTGTATTTGTAATTAATATTAAAATGTTTATAGTGTGTTGTTTGAGTTGTTGATGTTGATTTGGGTTTTCGATCGATTTGTCTGATCAACGATATCGATAGGATTTCCAAAACACCCGAACAGAGCAAACTGACACAATATTTTGTTCTAATTGGTAAATGGAATAAATTTTATATTATATATATAAGTAGAATTTTCTAGAATTTAATAAGTTAATTAAATTGGTTGTTTGAAATGGTAGTATTTGATTTTCATTTATTGTTCTAAATGAATTTATAAATAAGGTTTATAAATTGATTTGGAAATTGAAATGAATTTAAATCAGGAATTTAAGAATTTAATTTCCGGTGATTTCAAACTTTGGTTTTAAAGGGTTTAAAATGTATATTATCTAAAGTATTTTCGAATAGAAATGGTTTTCAAAGAATTTTAAATGTTTAAAATCAGCACTCTTCTCTATTGTTGCTGGAAAATAATTTCGGTAATGGCGGCCGCATCATCGACATTCATTTTCGAGTTTCGAAGTGAAGAGACCATTATGTAATTTTGCTACATTTTGTTTTGGAAAAATTAAAATTGATATGAATTTCCGAAGTATGACTTGATTTATAATATATATATTGGTATATGATCATAGATTTGATTTGATATATATATGGTATATATACTCATCTCTAAATGGTTTGAATTGAAATCGGAGATTTCATTTTTAAAATTTGATAAGGTGATTTCAAGTATAAAATAAAGCCAAGATTTTGAATAAATATTTAACTTGAAATAATTGAATTTGAAAATTTTATTTGTATAGTACTAAATTGCATTTCAATATAACTTACCTAAATTATTCAGAAGTTGAATATGTAATTGGATAATATACAATATAAAATGACTTTATAAGGAAAGATTTGAGTGTTATAATAAATGTTATACACTTAATTTTTTTTATAAAGATGTTAATAGAGATGAACAGAATAATAAGTTAATTGAATAATAGATGAGACAAATAAATTTGTTTTGAAGGAATTAATAAATTGAAATTTGATTAACTTATGGAAATACCTTGAATTTAAAATCAATTATTGAATATAAATTGATTTAAACTGAAATTTATATGGTTTAACTTAATTTATATGGTTTAAATATGTGTAATAAGATATATATTAAGTGGAATAAACCTAATAATAATTTGGAATAAAAGAATTTAATTTGTCGAATAAAATATGAGTATAATAAATGATTATACAAATTGATGATTTAGAAATTTTAATTGAGGATGACTAGACAATAAGATAATGAATTTAGAAATAGATAGATTAATTTAACTTAGGTAAACAAATGGATTTAACCAGATTGTTAAATATTAATTAGTTTTATTTGAAATTTATATGGGTTTAAATTAATTGTTTCATTTTGTTTTCAATTTTCTTTCTGGTTGTTCTATTCTCCTACCTCCTTCCTTTTCGGGGACGAAAAGTTTTGAGTGGGGGAGAGTGTAACGACCCGTAAATTTTAGATAAATTTATTTGTTTATTTATATATTTAATTGTAATTTTGTGGAACTTTAAACAATAAAATTGTGAAATAAAAAAATTTATTATTTGGAATACGTCTAATTAGACATAGCAACTGGTAAATTTTCATCTGATAATTTGCAAGTTTATTTTCCAGTGTAATTTTCAATTTTATCAGTTAAAATTTGATGATAACAGAATATTTTCCAAACCTGAATATTTTTATACAATAAATTTGTAAATCGTCTTCTGAGTGAGACGTCATATTTCGTTTCTCAAAATTTGGACTGTTATTGTTCCGTCGATCTTATTTTCGACAAAATAGCAGCATTTTGGTACCAATATAGACTTTTGATCGGATGATCGTGTCACCGATATCGGTATATCGTCTTGATCGTTTCGTCGTGTTGATCTATACGGTATATTCAATTGTCAACTTTGGAGTTCGGTGTGCGGTACAATCTACGAAATGACTCCGTATCGGTTCCGTATTCGAACTTTTGTATCCTTTACCTTTTCAATTGCCTACCGTATAATTCAACCAGCCACTTGCTTTTATTAATTTCAGAATTCAATGTGTGGCTATCACACTTCCCTGTTTCCAATTTATTGCATGCTGGTTCGTGTTCAACCACTTTTACTTTGAATGAAATTATATTTGTAAATTAACGTTTCTTATTCCTTTGCTACCTCTTCCCTCTTTTCTTTTGATTTTACTTTCTGTGAAATTCTTTTTCCCCTTACTCACCATTTTCTCTCGACCAAGCTTCATCCACCTCCGCCAACCGAACACCCACCGTCTCCACTTCTCTTTCCCTCTCCCCTCACTCCATTTGCTTCGCCCCCGCCACTTCACTATACAGCCTTCCTCCCAACCGCCTAGCGCATCCAGTCACCATCTCCCCGGCCTTCCCAAACCCGCCTATCTCCGAGCAAACTCACAAAACCAACCGAGCACAGGCAACCCCACCCTTCCGGCCGAGCATCCCTCCACCTGACTTTGGCTCCACCTCCCCGACAACCGCTCATCTTCTCCCCTTCGCCTCCCTGTTTCTCGCCACCTCTAGTCCAGATCCAACCCCAAGCCGAGCTCGGCTGCGCTGCCACCAACCGACACTACACCCTCTTGCCACTGAGATCTCTTTGGCATCTTCGCATAACAGCCTCCTTAACAGCTTGTATGTATATTTTGTTGTGTGTAAATAGTCTACACATTTGTTTTGGGTAGCTTATTATATATATAAGTGTATGAGGTTCTGATCTTTGTTTATATTTCCTTTAACAGTTAACAGTTTAAAGTATGAGTTTGCAAATGTTGATTTATAGGTATTGGTTTTAAATTATAAAGTTGTTTATAGGCGTATTGTTATAGATATAAATTATATCGTGTTAAGCTGTTTGCATATTTATATATTACATGCATCTATATGGGTTTCTTAACATAGATATTTACATTTTGCGTGTGAATACGATATGCATATGTATATGTTTTAAAGGTAGGCATGTTGTTATATATATATAGGTCAGAGGATAGATATAAATATTATATTTGTACGTGTTGTTTGTATAGTTTGTTAGTTATATATATATATATGTTGTTAAAAATGGTTTTATATATAAGTTGTTATTATATATGTAAGTATATCTATTTACATGTTTTGTAAGTATGTAACTTATACAGGGTTCAGTTTATACGATTGTATATATAAGTAGGTATATATGTTTTGTAAACTTCATATTTTAGTAGTTAAAATTATATATATGTTAGTTTATAAATTTTATATTTATGTCAGTTTTGTATCTGTTTAAAAATGCATATATAGAATATTCGCAAGGGCTGTTTACATGTAAATATATATAAATATGGTCAGGTTATTCTTTATGTATATGTTAGTCTATACGATATTTTGTACATAAGTTTGTATGTGCTAGTATACATGAATTGCATATTAAGTTGTATGTATATATATATGTTAAGTTTTAAATGTATTGATTTTATATATATAGTTATATATATATGTTCACTTATGCCATTTATCATCATCGATCATGTTCTGATTTGATTCGTCAATTTCTGTTATCAGCCTTGGTTGTCGAATTCATGCCAATCTCGCTTTGCTATGGAGTTCGTGCTTGGATTCGTACTTCAATATCAGTGTGCGTATCTGTGTCATCTCCTGTTTTCTCTAGCCTCGAAAGGTGAGAAATCACTCACGATTAACGTTCTTATATTTATTAAATTTGATTTCAATTGAAACGTCAATTGAAATATGTTGCTGTTAGTTATTTACATTGTTATATATGTGCCATTATCTGTATCTGTTCACCTGTGACATTTGACACCACTATCTGTTATTTATATTGATGATATATGCCTGTTACTGTTGATATTTTATTTTCATATCTGCTATCACTCTGCAAGTTCCCTGTTAGTATAGAATCACTATGGGTTGAAATGATACATACCCGAACGGTCTTGTAGAATAGGAGAAAATCGTTATGGGTTGAAATGATAAACCCAAGCGATTTTCAGTTAATTGAATTTGGGATTGCGGGTTGAAAGGATATATACCCGTATATATATTTAAATTGCGGATTGAAATGATAAATATCTGTATCACTTGACCATAGGATAGAAAATTATATACAGACACCGTTGGTCTATATATAAATATTTGAAAATTACTTCTATGATTTTGAAAGGAAATATATGGTTTTAATAAACATTGATTTTAAAGATTTATTAAAGTTGATTTAATAAAGTTGATATATAAGTATTTATTTAATATCCATATTTTCAGATATAGAGTTTATAATGATTTAAAATTGATTTGAAATTTTACTTTATTTAAGATTTTACTTAAATAAGTTTGATTTGAAATTTATTAAATTTGAAATTTTAAAGCTATGATTTTATAACTTGAATTTGATTAAAAGTGACTTAAATGAATATTTCAAATTTATATAAATTTAAATGGGATATTTTGTTTATTTAAATTTGTAAATTGAAGCTGTATTTAGATATTATTGAAATGATTAAGTAAATATTTCAAACTAACAATAGTAAAGTGAATTTGATATATATATATATATATATAAAAAAAATTATCGAATTTAGTTTTGAAATGTTGAATATATTGACTTTGATATATATATTGAAATTTGAATGGATTATTTTATGGTTCAAATATGTATTTGAAAATCAAAATTTGAAATGATTTATTTAGAAATAGAATCGAGTTGAAATTGATGATTTGAGTTTTGATTAAATTTGAATTTTGGAATTCGAGTTGAGTTGAATCGATTTGTGAAATTTGAGGAAAATATTTTATTTTATAAAGTAATTTTAAATTATATTTAAAACTATTGATATTTTACTTTATAAATTATTTTAATACAAACTATTTTAATATAAATCATTTTTCATATAAATTATTTTATTTTAAACTATTTTAACTTATAACTATTTATATAAACTATTTTATTTATAAACTATTTTATTATATATACTAATTTTAATATCTAAACTGTTTAAAAGGAAAGTGTTATGATTTCCAAAATGCTATATTTCAAAGTGTTATGATTTCCAAAATGCTATGATTTCAAAGCTGTATTTCCAAAATGTTTTGATTTTTAAAAGACTATGAGTTCGAAAGCGTTATAACTTTGGAAAGTGATATGATTTTTGAAAATGGATATATTTGAAGTGAAATGATATTCGTATTAATTTGGGTTTTGAAATGAAAATGATATTTTGGTTTTGATGTATAAACTATTTTGAAATGACCACGGTGTTATAATAACGATTGGTTGTTAAAGAGATCGGGATCAGATATGGACATACTCTCTGTCGATACTGAAAACCACTTTAACAACTGTGTACGCGGTGGAGTTTCCAGAATGAAGTAGGATGGTGGCGACGATCCTTGAGGTATATACGTGGACCCAACTCCCGTGAGTTGGCATAAAGTGGCTAAAACAGGAGTGATTGACGGGCCAATGAGGTAGCACCTCTGATCGGGCACACTTCTTTGATACCATTCTATTACTTTGTGATTGATTGGGTGCACCCCTTGATTTGGAAGTGTTGTTCGAGGTGGGCGGTAGTGGCTGCTATGCGTCACCACCAGTCCGGATGTGTAATTGGTATATCTACCCTAACATTGCCTAGTTGTGCCGTGTCACTTACCATAGCGAGCTTTACTACGAGCTGTGATTTCTCCCGTAGCCTGTGGAGTATCGAGGGTAGCCCCCATTTTGGGAGTATGCTAATACTAGATAGACTACTGGGACTATTACGTGTTAAGGGCTATATGGGTAACCCCTTGACGCTATTAAAAAGTATTTTTATTTTATATTAGACATTATTATAATAGCGAATATTACTAAATAGTAGATAGTTTAACGGATCCTTAGAGGATGGTTATCCCAAACATCCTTTGAGTTACTTGTATTTCAGTTGATATTTCACTTGAGTTGGATTTATTGATATAAGAATGTTAATCCTGACTCGAGTGTTTTGTGTTTTGCTTTACTCTCGGGTCAGACTGAGTGATACAGCATTTGAGACTCACCTTTGGAGTTGGAGCTTCGCTTGGAGATCCAGCTATCTATCGATTCTGCTATCGGTTATTCAGTTGATTTCAGTGATGTATTCAGATCTTGTATTTGACTATTGTTTTGAGACATCTATGTATTCGAGACTTCTGTTGTATCTTCTTTAACTCTGTTATATTTATATAGTAGCTTCATGAACTAGTATTCTTGTGTTTCCGCTGCATTATTGTTATATTACTCTGTGTCTGTGATCTGTGATTATTTTATTTACTGTATATGCTGAGTTTTGCCAAATTTTATTTACAATCCATTGTTTTGAATTATTCAAGTCCGGCACGTGTGGATTTATTGTCAATTTGAATGGTCCAAAATACTGGGTCGTTACAGCAACTCAAAATCTCTCATTTAGGTTAGGGTTAGAAAGGCCTTTTATAATGTTTGAGAGAGAGAAAAGAGGATCATATCTTTTCCTTTTCTTTCCTAATTTCCTCGATCTATTTTAAACTCTCATTGCCTCCATTTTTTTCCATCCTTATCATATAATTATAGCCAGAAATCTCTGGCAAATCTTTAAGCCCAAACAAATATGGTAATTAAATCTAATTTAATTTCTTATCAATGTCTCATATTGATTAACATATTTATAACTATTATAAATATATATATAAACAATATTTGTTTCTCAAATCATATTCAAATTTCATAATTAATATTTCATAAATATTACTTAATTTATAACAATTATAAACTAATTAAATCATTCGGTCTAAAGAGAATTCATCATTTCGGTTGTGTGACTCTTAGGTGTAAATTTGGTAACATCGAACTATTCGAATGTTAACGTTCACACATCACTTAGCAGGTAGTATGACATTATGGCCAAATTTATCGCTTACTCGGTTTTGGTAAAATCCAATTTTTGTTTAATAACCGTTACCCGGTTGCGACATCTATTTACACGAATTCTCTTCCTCTAAACTATATCACTTTGGACTTATGGAATTTGGTAATAGTCAAAATTCTAATATCGTCCACATTCAACTCTATAGTCTAAACACAAAGTCCTTGGTTTAATAATAACAATTATTATTAACCGAAATGCTCTGGCCAGAGACTTTGACTTTGAGTTGACTTGAGTTGACCATAATAATAACCCAATATTAGGGGTGTTACGGTTGCAGTAACCGTCATTATTACGACCAACCGTAACCGTAACCGTTGTTGATGGTTATTAATTCTTATAACCATTACCGCAACCGTCTAAGATGGTTAACCGTCATAGTTTCAATTTTGAAGCATGTCGTACATATATTTTCAATTATATGCATTATTGGTGATAAAACGATATAGCTCTAACTGGTTTTTGGAAATTTATTTATTTGTTTATAAAATGACCAATATGCATGCACATATTATTAGTTCATGAAAGCACATATTATTAATGTACAAGCTATTTCTTTAACTTAATTTGCTAATTTTTATACTTTAATGTTAAATGTTATACAAACATTCATGTATGGTTGGTATGTTTAACCGCAGTTTTCAAATTCTCAGCCATTACTATAACCATTACCGTTATAAATGGTAACCGCATGAACGGTTGGTACGGTTGAGCGATTCAACCATAACAGCCCTACCCAATATAACTAAGGAGATGAATCTTCTCATGAATACCGTTTCACTTCCAATACTTCTGCTCGACCTGACTATAGTCACCTGATGGATGCCATGTCATGATTTGACTATAATCAAAGCAGAGATTTCATATTGAAGATCAACGGTATTTTCAAGTCGAGAAAACTGTGTAAATCAGTCACATCGATATTTTCTATTTGAACTTTGTTATATTAACCATCAGAAAATTTTCGAGTGAGTCATTCCATAGTTATCCAGTAACTATTTGTACGTAACCTCTATGTGCCCTCAGCAGCCATGAGTAATACTGTAATGATCCGCCTTTCTTACTACCAAAGATGACACTTAATACATCCTTGGTATTTATGTGTCGATCATTTAGTCATCCGAAAGATAGGTCATTAGGGTTGCAAGAAAGAAAGAAAGATAAGATAGAAGAGAAGAAACTAAGAACATAGAATCTCACAACGCAATGGAATAATATATATTGCTCAACATAATATATTACAAAGTCATTTCAGAAATATTACATCAGAGTCATTCTAATAAAAATTCTAGCCTAGGACAGTTATAACAGCCTGTCCCTACCTAACAGATAAAATATACATATAATACAGCGGAAGACAACGTAATAATTAGCTATCGATGAAGCCGCCTGCTCCAATCTCCTCCAAGATGAATCTGTGGAAAACCTGAACTACTTGGATGCCCATTCAAATTTGAGCACCCAAGAATTCCGGAAAAGGAAAAATAAACTCCAGGTCAGACATGGGTCTAGTGTGAGTAAAGCATACATTTTAACTTTATAAAACCCTTTAAATCAAAGACATCTTGTAAGACCACGCCGCACATAAACACGGACGAGTTTTTACCTTATGATAACCAAAAATATTTCTTTTGAAAATTCAGTGATATTAGACTAATGCCTAGAGTATAAATACTTATTAATCATAGCCGAAATTGTTACATTAACTAAATTCCAGCATAATAGGTACACAATTAAAACCCTAAAGGCTCGTATTAGAGAATGGATTCCATACAATGACTGGGCAACTGGGGTACCGCCCATCACGGTGCATCTCTAGATAAAATAACACCGAGGACCTCGATGGGATCCCCTACCAACACAGAACCGGCCTACGACTTGACTAGTAGTACCGAATATGATTACCCATTTGTTAATGGGTCCTGAAGCATACAAATGAGAGATAATATCGACTCTAGATAGGGATGATCATACCTTAATTAGGAGCAACCCACTTTGCCCTGATGCATCTCCCATGTTTTAGTCATTCCCGATTGATGAGGCTTGAGGCTACGTTTTATCTTTTATATAGTACTTTCCACTTGGAATACTACATTGCCTTTCAGTCGATGACACAATGTCAGCATTCATCCATACAAGTCATTCAGGAGATGAACGAAGCAAAGGCACTATTTCTACTACATCCATTTTGGAATCACTCTTAGGATTAGTAGCAAGCAGCCCTTGCACTTTAAGAAGCTTCTTCTTCAATTCCATCATCTTCAAGGTGTCTTCATTTCGAAATGCTTGAGTTGGACCAAAGGGGTTTTCAGATAACACATCCGATCCCGGTCTCTTCGAAACAACATTCGATAGTTTTTGGCTAACTCAACCTCGGTTCTTTAGGAAGTAAATAGTCAAAGATAAGAGCAGAGATCACCTCCTAACCGTTAGTGGATGGATTTCCTTATCATTTGTCATAGAAGAACAAAACGAGATTTATACACACATTATAGCATCATCAGAGATGACTGTGCTATATAACTCACGTGTTTCTCCTAGATATTTCCAAAGTTACATTTTGGGTCTATATTTGATAATCGATTATTTAACTATCAAATAAACAAACAACAACCAATTCCATTTGAGATTATTTATCGAAAGCAACCACTAAGCCTCAAAACAAATCTTTATTTAATAAATATCTTTCAGAAACGTTTGTGTAAAACATTCTTATACTTATCTCTCTAACATAAATATAATCACAAAACATTTGCGAATAACTACTTACTTCCAAATCATGTTAAAAAGGATTAAACAAATGTTGTTTAAATTGGAGGTAAGGACAAACCTAAACACTATTCTCTTGGTGTTAAGTGTGGAACGGATGTTCCATACCACCATTTTTTTAAAAGGTCAGTTCAGAGAAACACGAACCTCAAATTCTTTTTATACTTCTTTCGATAAATCTTTTTAATCAAATCTATTTCATTCATGAAATCTCTTTTACATGAAATCCAAATTCATTTCAAAATGCTTTCCAAACTCCTAAATTCATTTGTAAAGCCCTTTTATAAATACTCAAAATCATTTATATAAACTACTTTATAAATATCCAAAATTTTCATATAAATTTCTTATAAATATCCAAACCCTTTATAAACTCCCTTTATGAATATCCAAATCATTTCCTAATTTTTTTTATAAATACTCCAAAATCATTTATAAACCTTCTTCATAAACCTTTCCTTTTTAACAACTTCTTAATAACCTTAAATCAATTTAGCTTCCTTTAATAAGCAAATCCATTTTATAAATCTCCTTATTTATGAAATCTTCTTTGCTAAAAAACTCAAACCCATTTACCCAAAAACACCTTATAAATTTCCAAATTCCTTTATAAAACTCTTTATAAAAACGTCTTTTTATAACATGGAAAACCATTCCAATTAGTTAAAAACATCTTTAGTACAACTATGTGTCAAATCATTCTTTAAATATCTTGTTCAAAATGCAATAACTTTGAAACCATTTTCAAAAGAAAATGAAATATTTATCCTTACAAAATCAAACAGAGGCTTAATGACCACAATGGTGCTTTTAATCTTGTTTTACTTATCCAGTCTAACATGATATCACATAACAACAAGTATATTGGGGATCAACACATAACAATCAATCAACATAAGTAAATGTCCAAGTTAATTGTAATAGTGGAATTGTGTTTTATTCTGCCAATAGATGTCATTTAGTTTTCCTCATCTTATGGGGTTACCTAAAGGGTAAGCAACACAGAAGTCCCTTGGTTTGAAAACAAACTTGAAAAGAAAATAGTTTAAAATGAAACTGATTGCTTAAATTCAAAACAGTTTTAAAATAAATTAAAACCCTAGTAAATAAGAGTCAAATCTTTGTTAAATACTAATTAAACTCTAATTAAAAGTAATTAAAGCGTAACTAAATATTATTAACATAATTAACTTTAATCAAAGATTAATTAAATAAAACCCCTTTTTAGAATAATAATTAATTAATGATTATCGTAAATAAATAATTAGATAATAATTAATTAATCCTTAATTAATAATTAAATAATAATTAAATTTAATTAAGTAACAAATCATGATTAACTTAATTGATTAACATTTAAGTTTAAAAACCATTATTAACAAATGGTTAAGTACTAATTACCTTTATTAATCAATCAATTATTAATTAATAATTAAATAATTATTCTCTAATTACTAAATTAAAGTTAGAAGACACTTTCTAAAAAGATTTTAGGTTAGAACATGTTTAGACTAGAAAATAGTTAGATTTCCCGAACTACGCGTATAACGACTATCGCTATACGGACCCGTAATTTTCAAATCTTGAAATTTTATTTTCTAACTTTTAAAAATTCAACTTTGAACTCTTGTCTTCTTTAAAAATTGAAAATAAATTTTTGAAACCAAAATCAAAGATTTTAACTTGAAAACTTTTCACTTTGAAACAGAAATCAAACTTTCGACAAAAAAAGCTGATTTCTACGTCGCTTTTGGTTAGCAAATTACTACCTTTGTGTCATGAAACCACATACAATATTCAATCACAATACCACATCATAACATTATAGCACAATCATAAGAAAGAATATTACTTTACAAATACTAACTAACTTTTCCAATATTCAAGGTATATCTTTATCGCCTACTCAAACTTCGGCATAAGCAATCAATACCAAACCAACATATATGCATGCTTACACAACATATAACATCACCAAATACTTAAGAAACATTTTTACTCATAAGTTTTACAACTTTAAAATGTTAGTAACTTGAGTTTTAAAAACGTTAACTTTACTCATCAAACTTTCACTAAATCAAACTAAACTTGCTCTCGACCTAGCTCACTTGCTCCTAGTTCAACAAAATGAAGATGTGGACCTTTGGAAGGCTAAATGGGCTTGGCCATGCATGTGTTTAGGCTCGGCCATGGCTAGAACAAGGCCCGACCTTGGTGGTTTTAGGTGGATATGGGTTTTGTTTAGTAAAGAATGGATTTGGAAGTGAAATGGAGGAGTTTAGTTATATTTTAACACTATTTTTTCTATCTTTTCTCTTAGGGATTTGGAGATGGAAGCCATTGAAATACATGAAGATAAAAAGAGGGTTTTGACATGAGAATGTAAACGAAAACAAAGAAGAGGATGTAGGAATGAGAGAGGTATTTATAGGCTTAGGAATTTATTAAAATATGTAAAGTGACTTAATAAAATAATACATGCATGCATGCACCCATACCTCCCCTCTCCCTCACATATACACATTACCCTCCTCCTCCTAGGCCATGTTGTAGGGTACTTAGGGTATGGCATAGGATTGTATATATATAAGTGTGTTTATGTGTATATATATGTCTTATAACATAATTTGTCACATCCATTTTTATGCTTAACTAAATATGTTTTAGCATGTAAATAAGAGTATTTTATTATTATTAATCCTATCATATATATGTGCGCATGATGCACCAAGTATGCACGACATCCCGACGACTTTTGGGTGTTGAAAAGTCGAAATTTCAGAAAACATTCTTTGATCACATTTTCTATTTTTATTTGAACTATTTATATTGGTAAACAAATTTTGAAAACTATTTTATCATCATTATTAAATAATTAAAATAGGTTTATATGCTAATAAAAATTCATTTATTGATTGTATAAAATATATTTAAATAGCCTATTTCAAAGTGGCAAAATCCTGGATCGTTACAAATCTACTTTACCATCATTTGTTATAATTTAAAAGAGTCATATTATTTTTAATTTATAAAAACTATTATTTGAATATTTAAATTTATTAAATATTCACAAATCAAGGCAATAAAATTCCAGGTCGTTACACTCTTTCCCCTTAAAATAATTTCGTCCCTAAAATTGTACCGCAACCCGAATTCCCAAAAACACTTAAACTATTATCAGTCCATATGATGTACATAGATCATTCCTATGTAAAATCTAATTTTGATCATTCACTTGAGCACATAACTTCACTTCCAAACTAATATCACTCACCCGACTTCCTAGTGCGGACTTTGATCAGGCCTCTTAATTAGAAACCTCTGTTCTCCTTGCATAGCCATTAACTATGGTAGACAACTTTTGGTTCCATGTAAGAACCCTCATCAACGCTCATTGTCAAATATCGAGTGATAAATCCTTATTCGGAATGGTATAAAACACCTCCATTCATATACTCAAATCTAAGATCGAGAACTATACAAAAAGAGAAATGATCTTCATACAACCTACGTACTGATTTAACGGTTCTTACTATATAACTACTTTCTACCCTCCCATCGTGCTTCATGAGAATCAATTTTTAATTTTATTAACTTATATAATACTCTTCTACATTCTAAGAGTATAATAAACATCTGATTTGTAATTCTATTTACTTCTAACTATTAGATGTAGGCAAAAAATAATTTGGGTCTTGATACCAAGTCGACCAAATCAACCTCTTTACCTTAATTGGCCCGGTAAGTAGCTAAGAAGAGTAGGATGCTGATATCCAAACTCCATCCAAGATTCTACTTTTTCTTAGACACTACTAAGGTAAAAATGTCTATTAGCCGGCCTAATAACATCAAATAATTCTTTACATCCTAGATATTAAAATCAAAAGACGCGGTTTAAATAAACAAAGTTTATTAAACCTCCTTATTAAATTTATCCTAATTAAAACTTCATCTATTAATCCACCTTCCAAATATATTTTTATTTTGAAAACACTTCCTTTTAAGGGTCAAAGAAAACAATACTCGGGTTTTATTTCAAAAACCTTTTAAAACATTAATACAGCCCGAGTAACTCCAAAACGAAACTGGGTGCTACCAAATAGTATCATATACCCCTTTACTAAGAAGGTCAATACTCAAGAGAAGTGTTTGCCATCCAAACACATCAATCTCTTACCCATTATTAGTCATTTTTGAGACACTCGAACTAGTTAATAAAATATCTTCTTTTTTCAAATTTCTTCTTGAAACAATAATATTTATAGACACATAGTTTTTAAATATCATCCACTTGCTTTGGATTCATTCGGGTTTGAACTTGTTTCGATTTGTACAATGACAAAGAGAATAATTTACTAAGTGCACCATCATATCTACCTAAGCAAACATTCGATTGTCACTTAGAAGATTATTCTATTCATCACAAAATAGATCAAAATATATTCCCGAACTATCCAAAGAAAACCTTACTCTCAAACTTTATTTTAAATATCTATATCTTAAAAAATCTTTAAGAAAGAGTACTACTATTTTCCAACATCATTTGAAACTTTATCAAAGCCACCGAGATTTAATACTCTCAAAATCCTTTTCATTTTGAAACACATTTAATAGTTCTAGTTTGTAAAAGCATCTCTCTTAATTCATCTTATAAAACTATATAAAGATTTTCTTTTAAATAAACACCGTCATTGAACTTAAATTTTTACCCTACATATCGTCAAACATCTTATAGTCAAATTGTGAAATTTAATTCATAAGGTGTTCGATTCAATGTTCCTACAAATTCTATCTACCTAACCCATGATGGAAAAAATAAAATCTACTATTTAATCTAACAATAGTCGATGCCCAAAACGGGACGAGTATGACTAGTTAAACCCTAAATGCTAATACTTTAAATACTATTAACCCCTAACCCAGTCTCCTCATAGATAACTATATAGATTTTGATAATCATCCCCTTTTATACATAGAAAATATATTCCTAGGTAAAATTATTTCATTTACCAAATTTTAAAATAATATTATGTCAATTTAATTTGTTCAAGTGTTTAGGAAATCCTTATCAATAACGTTGATCTGGCACATCGACCAGAATTCATAAGCCACTCAACAGGTCAAATGTAGCGACCCGTAAATTTTAACGGTTTCTTTATAACGTAATTAACTAAAATTTTGCTTGAAATTAAATAGTAAATTTTTGAAATGAAAATTTGATATTTGGAATACGTCTATTTAAACATAGCAAATGGTAAATTTTCATCAGAAAATATGGAAGTTAGTTCTATTGTGAAATTTTCAATTTCAATTAAAAATCAGTTAAATTGATGAAAATAAAATGTTTTCAAAATCTGAATATTTTTATATAATAAAATTGTAAATTATTTTCTGAGTGAGACATCATATTTCGTTTCGCCAAATTTTGACTGCTCTAGCTCCGTTTATCTTATTTTCGGCGTTTTAGCAGCAGTTTTGGCAGCGAATATTGACTTTTGATAGGATACCCGTATCGCTGAGATCTGTGTACCATTCAGTTCGTCTTGTCGTGCTGATCTTTGCAGTATATTCATTTGTACATTTCGGTGTCCGGTACGCGGTAAAATCTGTGAAATGGTTAGCCGTAACGGTACCCATTTTGAGTCTCTAGTATATTCTATGTCCATTCTTTTGTCAAACGAATGGAAATTTATGGCCACTTGTTTTAATATTTCCAGAAAATTTAG
This sequence comes from Allium fistulosum, assembly GCA_030737815.1. Classification (NCBI taxonomy): domain Eukaryota; kingdom Viridiplantae; phylum Streptophyta; class Magnoliopsida; order Asparagales; family Amaryllidaceae; genus Allium; species Allium fistulosum. Next base: position 516,108,865 of record CM060903.1, on the reverse strand, counting down.
CTATTGACTTTTGTTATTCCTTGGACTTTTGTGATTCCCACTGTTCAACGTTCTGGTTCGTCTCTTTAAAGTTTGCTTTCAATATTAATTTTGTTTCTGTGATCTGAAAAATTAATATTTATATTATCAAAATTTGCATTCTTATTTTTTGGAAACTGTTCATCTAACCTCCTTCATTTCATATTCGATCTCCTCTCCTCTTCTGTATAAAAGAAAAATATATATTCATAACTTAACTTTGCATTCATTTTGTTTTAAAAATCTACTCATCCATCATAAATTGTGCCGCTAGCCACAGCCTCCTCAGCCTTTTTCCCTGCCATCACCTTCCTCCAGACCCTTCGCCGAACCCATTCCCTCCCACTCCACCTTACCGAGCAGCCACCCTCACTTCCTAGCCTACCACCTGCCGATCTGCACACCACTACCGAGAGCAGCCACACTTCGCCACCCACTGTCGCCCGCCATAGCTTACTCCACAAACCCACGCAAGCAGCCAGCTCAACCTCCCTCCTACGGCCTCATAGCAGTCTCTGCCTTTATCCACTGACCTCCCTCCGATCCTTGCACTGTCGCATAGCCGCCCAAACCCTGAGAGAACTTGACAGCCCACTCCTCCACCCTGATCCGAGCAGTAGCAGCGCCCCACCCTTCGCAAGCACCATCACTGCCTGTCCTTTTCTCTCTGACTTCCCTTCCTCTATCACAACACCGTGAACCCATCACCCCTTTCTTTCCCTTCCTTCCTTCTTTTCTATTCATGCTTTAGAATTTTATATATATATATAACATTATATATCTTGAAAGCCTGCTATATATTTTTTTTATGACTCTTGCCTGCATCTCCGCTCTCCACCTCCAAGATCTGGCCTTCCTCCGCCAACCCGCGAACCCTCCCTGCCTCTCTTCGCAAGCCGCAACCCCTAACAACCACTAGATCTGCCTTCTTCAAACCTAGAACCCGCCAAACCCTCACCCACCTCAGCCTTCCATTCTCCGCGTGCATGCTGAACCCACCAAACCCATCCACCTATGTCAGCCTCGCCACCCTAAAGCTTCTCCCCACACAGCACCATGCATCACGCACCTCAGCTGCATATATTTGTTTGTATATAGAGTCTGCATATGTTTGTTTGAGTAGCTTGTATATATTCGTTTGCGTATGAATATATAGTCTGCATATATTTGTTTACATATGTATAGTCTGCACATATATTTGTGAAGCCTGCAACCTTCTTTTGCAATGTATAATATATATATATATATATATTGACTTTGAATATTGTTTTGGAGTATAATATATTGATATTTTGATTTTAAATATGTTTTTTAATTAAATATCAATTTTTAAATTATAATATGAAGATTTTTATTTTAATTATGTATTTTAAATTTAATATTGATTTTAAATTATAATATATAAAAAATTTATTTTAAAAATGTGTTTAAATTTGAATATTGATTTTAAGAGAAAAAAAGGACATATATCATTGATTTCCATTGAATCTAGTTCATCGTGCAACATTCTGGTTTTGCCGCTGTCCAGAACCGATCGCAGCAGTTAGTTGCTTTGATTTGTTGTTTATCCATGCACTTGTCCAATTTCTCTAGCCTCGAAAGGTGAGCAATCACTCACGATTAACATTCTTATATTTAGTAAATTTAATTCACATAAAATGACGATTGAAATATGTTGTTAAATTTGAATTGTTAGTTATTTAATTGTTAAATATGATATGCCATTATCTGCAATTGTTTACCTATAACATATGACACCATAACCAATTGTATATATTAGATTTAAATTGTTAACGATGATATATGCCTGCTATTGATATGTATATCATTTTATAATATTATATTGTTCGCACTCTGCAAGTTCCCTGTTAGTTTAGCAAATCCCTATGGGTTGAAATGATACATACCCGAACGACCTTATAGGTTAAGGGAAAATCATTATGGGTTGAAATGATAAACCCAAGCGATTTTCATTGATTTGAAATTTTGGGATTGTGGGTTGAAATTATATATACCCGTAAATATTAATTATTGCGGATTGAAATGATAAATATCCGTATCACTTGACCATAGGATAGAAAACTATATACATACACCGTTGGTTTATTTTTTTTAAAATGATTTCCAAAGGTTTGAAAGGAAATATTTAGGTTTTATTAAATATTGACTTTAAAATATAATATAAAGATTTTTTTTAATATATGTGAAAATTTTAGATTTTAAATTGTATGTATGGAAATTTAAAATTTATAAGTTAGTTTTGAAAATATAATTTTTGAGATTTTACTTATAATTTTATTATTTTAAATATATATATATATATTAAGATTTAATATAAAATAAAATTTAATTTAGTTAGTGTATATATAATATGTTTAAGTATTTATATAAAATTACATTAATATTTTAAAAATAGATTTTGTAATAAATTCAATAAAGTATGGTTGGAAAGATAAATTGAATTGATTTGAAATATTATTTGTTTAAGAATTGGATATAAATAAGAATGGAATTGAACTTATTGATTATGAGATTTTAAGGATATGATTTCATAACTTTGTAAGCTTATTTTGAGTAAGGTGATTAAATGAATATATTGAAGTTTAAAACAAAATTTGAAATTGAATATTTAATTTTGATTTAAATTTGAATTTTATATTTTATTTAAATGTTTATAAAAGGTGATTAAGTGAATATTTTAGAATTAAATAAAATGGAGTTAGATAATTATTATATTAATTTTGATTTAAATTTGTAATCTCGGATTTTATTTAAATGGTTATTAAAGTTGATTAAGTGAATATTTCAAAAGTAAAATAAAATTTAAAGATGAATTTGAAAAAAATAAATGAAATTTATCAAATTGAGTTATTGTAAATGTTTGAATATTTAAACTTTGAAACCTATTGAAATTGAAATGGTTTAATTTGTAGTCCAAATCTGGATTTGAAATCGATTAAAAATGGTTTTAATGAGAATTTGAATAGAAATTGGAATGGTTGAACTGTGATTTAAGTTGAATTTGGAACTAAAGTTGATTTAAATTGATTTGAGAAATTGGAAGGAATAATTCTAATTTGAAACTATTTTTGATATAAACTCTTTTAATATAAGCTATTTTTAAACTATTTAATCTATAACCTATTTTAAATATAAACTATTTTAATATATATAAAAACTACTTTTAAATATTCAAATTGTTTAAGTGGGAATTGTTATGATTTAGATTCAATGGATTTAAATGCAAATATTTAATATGATGGTTTAAACTATTTTGTATATGATTTCGGAAGTGAATACGATTTTGAAAGTGATATGATTTTGAAAGGATTATGATATTTATATATAAAGTATAAACTGTTTGAAATATAAATGACCATGGTGTGAAATAAGCATTTGGTTGTTAAAGAGACCGGGATCAGATATTGTCATACTCTCTGCCAATACCGAAAACCACTTTAATAACGGTGTACGTGGTGGAGATTCCAGAACGAAGTGGGATGGTTGGCGACAATTCTGTATGAGATATTAACGCAACCCTGACTTCCGCGAGTCAGCTTGATGTGGCTAAAACAGGAGCTATACAGGGCCAAGTGAGGTCGCACCTCCGATCAGGCACATTTCTTCGATACCATTCTATTACTTTGTGATTTGATTTGGGTGCACCTTTGATTTGGGAGTGTGTCTCGAGGTGGGCGGTAGTAGCTGCTATGCGTTACCACCAGTCCGAGAGTGCAAACGGTAGAATCCTACCCTGGTGTTGCCTCGCGTGCCTTGTCACATGCCTTATCATGCCTTCTACAAGTTTGGTTTGTGTCTTACCTATGGAGTGCTCCCTGATAGCCCACCGGTTTGGTGGAGTTTACAGTACTGTATAGACTACGACATTATATAAAATGTGTTAAGGGGGATATGGGTAATGCCTTAATGCTATTTTAATAGTTTATTTTACTATAGACATTATCTATGTAGCTTATTGTACTATGTATGTAGATAGTTTAACGGATCCTTAAAGGATGGGAATCCCAAACATCCTTTAAGTTAATTTGTATTTCAGTTGACATTTCACTTGATTTGAATTTACTGGTATAAGAATGTTAAACCTGACTCGAGTGTTTTGTGTTTTGCTTTATGCTCGGGTCAGACTGAGTGTCACAGCAATTGTGACTCACCTTTGGAGCTTGGAGCTTTGATTGAAGACCTGTCTCCTATCTATTCATCTTTGCAGTTATCTCAGTTATTTCCAGTTGTTTATTTTCAGTCTTGTCAGTGACTTTTGTATTTGAGACTACTCTATATTTGAGATATATGTTGTATTTTACGTTAAACTCTAATGTTTATATATTGGCTTCATGAACTACTATTTATCTATTTCCGCTGCTTATGCTTGTATTACTCTGTGCCTTTGATTTTGCGATTGATTTATTTACTGTATATGCTAAGTTTTTCCAAATATAAATTAACAATCTAGTGTTTTAAGCAATTCAAGTCTGACATGAGTGGATTATTGTCGATTTGAATGGTTCGAAATACCAGGTCATTACAGTTGGTATCAGAGCGAGGTTTAGGCAAAACTTAGCATATGGAATAAAAATTAATTACAGAATCATCTTCGTTCAAGCTTGAAATTTCTTCGTTAGGGTCCTCCTAGATTAGGATTTCTTTCGAATTTTGGAACTTTCCTCTCAGTTCTGAAATCCATTCTTGTCCTTTCCTATTCGTGTTCTTTGATATTGGAGCATCCCATAGCTCTATTTCTGTTGATCTCTGCAACTCCATCCTTTTGGGTGACCAATCCCATCAGTGGTCTCGCCAACCTTTGTATTGTTTGTAAAGGGGTGAAACTCCTTTAAAACCATCGTCGATTCACCAGAGATTCTACATCCTCGATATTGATATTGTTATCTCTTGCAAACCCGAATCATTCCTCTTGTTGATGGCTTGAGTAATTCTCTTGTGATCGAATGTCGATTGCTTCAGGATTTTGCAAGCAGTTTTATCTTCGCTTGATTCTCAGTCCAGTGATCTTGACCCCACTCCGACAGTCACGGATTATCCTGATGTTCTTAGTGAAGTCACTACTCTTCCTCTCAAGTTGGAATTTGAATTCCGTATCAATCTTACTTTAAAGAGCTCGACCTTTTGTCCTCCCTCCTAGAAGAATGGTTTCTTTGAATGATTAGTCATCCTCGTTGGATTAACCAATGCCCTGTTTCTTCGTCGATCTCATGAATTGCGTTTTCCGTGATGTTCTCGACCAGTTTGTCCTGGTTTTCGTTGATGATATTCTCATTTTCTAAGTTTCGGTTGACCCGGTTAAGGTCGCCGCGATTTATATAAGTCTATCCATCTTTCCTCTTTTGTAATCTAATTATCTTATCTTCCTTTCGAGTCGACCTTTTTAGTTAGAATTCTCTTCGATTAGGACCCCTCTAAATTTGAATCTCTATCCTTGTTCTAATCCATTTTTGAATCATTATATGAGAGAACGTATTTGTAATTAATATAAAAATGTTTTGTTGTTTGAGTTGTTAAGTTTGATTTGGGGTTTCGATCGATTCGTTTGGCCAACGCTATCGATAGGAATTCCAAAACACTCGAAAAGAGCATGACACAATATTGTTTTCAAAATTGATAAATGAAATAATTTTTGTATGATTATATTTTATATATAAAAGTGTAATTTTCTGAATTAGATAGTTAAATTAATTGGGTATTAGAAATAATAACACTAGATTTCATTTATTGTTTTGTCAACCATCAGCTATTGTTGTTTGTTATAAGGAGTTGAAATTTTAAAACATGGTTTATAAATTTGATTTGTAAATGAAATGAATTTTAAATTAAAGAATATGAGAATTTAATTTCCGGTGTTTTTCAAAATTTGGTTTTCAAAGTTTTGGCAAATATATTATTTGAAAGTATTTTTGGATGGAAGTTGTTTTCAAAGAAATGTTAAAAGAATTAAATCAGTACTATCCTCTTTTGTCACTGGAAAATAATTTCGGTGATGACTGCAGCATCATCGACATTCATTTTCGGGTCTCGGAGTAGGGAGACCACTTAGTAGCTTTGCTACACTTTTGTTTTGAAAAACAAACGGATTTGACTTGAATTTCTTAAGTATGATTTGAGGTATAATATATATTTATATATATGCATATGTATAGAATATGTATATATAGTATGATTTGAATTTCTTATATATGTATATATTTATTTCAAAACAGTTTGAAGTGAAACCGGAAAATTTAACTCTTCATTTTTATATTATGTAATTGTTTCGATTTCCAATTACTAAAATGAAGTTAAATTTTGAATAATTGGAGTGCTTAAAATGAGAATTGGAATTAAAAAAAACTTGAAATAGTTAAACTAGGATAAAATTTATTTGTATAACACTCAAAGCATTCTAAAATATATATAACTTACCTGAATATTTAAAAGGTTAAAATGTTGTGTGAATATGTAATTGAAGGTTATACAAGAGAAAATGTAACGACCCCGAATTTTACATATATTTAAATTGATAATTTATTTAGATTTTGAATAAAAAATTGTAAAACTAATGGATAAACTGAAGCGAGTTTCCCCAAACAATAAATAAAAATATATTAAATCATTTTAAATTTAGAAATTGTATATATATATATATGTGAATATATATATATATATTTGATTTGAATTTAAAACGTAAATAAATGGTTTAAAAATAAATAAAATTGATGGTTAACAATGATTTGAATTTATTAAAATAAATATAAGATAATAAATGCATGAAACCTTTGCTAAAATTCTAACAACAAATTAAACTCTAGAAATTCCTCTATATTACAAAAATAAATATAAAATAAAATAAAATGTTAGATAGTTAAACTTTAAAAGAAATAAAATTTGTGTTGATATTAAAAAAATATTTCAAATAAATTATAATTATATAAACTATGAAATGAACATATAAAAGTTTCTAGAAATAAATATTTAAGTTAAAATAGAAGTAATATTACAAAGACTAAAGCAAAATATATACTTGAATTTGAAACAAGTAATAGAACAAAATGAAGATAAAGCGAAGGATAAGTATGCAAGCCACCAAAGCAAGATTCAGCCGAGTCAAACTAGCAAAGCAAATAAATATATATATTTGAAGCCTGCAAAAGAAGATAGTAAAGTACACTCAAGTATTCATACAAAAATTGAATAAGTATGAACAAGGACAAGTAATATAAGTATGAACACTTGGAAATGAAAGAAGACAAAGAAATAAATGCAAATCGCTTTAGCCACCAAATTATCTTCAGCCGAAGGAAATAAAAATTGATATTGTACAAGCTAATTAATGAAGCCATCAACAACACTATCTATCAGCCTCCAAGCAAAAGAAAATCTCTGACCCAAACTATTAAAATCTTGTACCAGAAATACAAAGCCCCGTGTACTTATTCATATATCAATCTCTTTTTCATTTCCGTTCATAAAGCAATGCAAACCAGAAAATCATCAACCTGTAAACTTCCCTCAAAACATTTTTAAACCCTGTAAAACCAAAGCATACTCAAGTTCAAAAGTTCAAAACCTGAAATAAAAGTTCAAGCAAGTTTATCAAGCAACATCAAGTAGTTCCAGAAATCAAGAGTAGCAACCAAAAGCATTTCAGTTTTAAAGGAAATCAAAGCATCTTTCAAAAATCTGAAGTTCATTCCAGTTTTCAAAGTCATTTGCAAGTTCTCTGCCTTTTCAAAGGTGAGCAAACTTTATTGTTTAAACCAGTTCTTTTGAATCTTATGCATGCGATGATAATGTTAATGGATGTGAATATATCTGCTGGTATTTATGTATATATATGTGTGTAAATGGTTGAATGTATGTCTGTGTATATACAGATCTACCTCTGTTTAACAACAGGTTAGCCAAATTCCAGAAAAAAATCATATCTCCAAATCTAAAAAGATTTTGGTAATGATCTTTAAATGAAATTTGATTGTATTCACCTGATTCAAATTTTAAAAATGATTTCAAAAATTTATATTAAGTAATTAATTTGAAAAATGATTTCATAAAGCAATGCACGAGAGTGTCTCGGGGTTTTTTTGGTGATTTTACTCGGGTCTGGGCAGTTTGGGTTGAAACAGGTTTTTTTAATTTCTAAAAATTTAAACAAGTGTTCGAATTTCAGTTTTAAATCAAGAGTAATTAATTAGTTTAATTTAATAATGTTTAAGATTAATTAATTTATAATTAAGGGTTAATTTATTTAGTAATTAATGATAAAATAAATTGTAATTAGAGATTTAATTAATTAATAATTAAGGATTAATTAATTTAAAATTAAGGATTAATTACTTAATTAATTAAGTTTGTTAATGGCTTAATGAAATTTAAGAATAATTTATCAAGAAGAATTAATTAAGATGGATGATTATTGTATTATAAATTTATTTGATATAAAATTAATTAACAAGCAGGATTTAAAGGAAATTAAAGTAACTGATTTAATTCATCTAATTGTTAGATGATTGATTATTATTGAAATGCTTTGAGCAGTTTGATATCCCTGTTTGTGATTGTGATGCTTTGTGATATAAATTACTTTGTGCTGAGCTGTGATTTCTGTTTCTGTGATATATTACTATGTGAATATGAAAACCCTTGGCCCGTAAAACGGCACTTGAATTTCGATGCGACAGGGAGTCGGATTCCAGTTGGATATCCGAAACCCACATCGAATTGTAATGATGAATCTCTGTGACTGATAAATTTATTTTATCTGTGAAACTGTGAATGAGGATAAGCGTTATCGATTATACCGCTTATCGATATTGGTATATCTGTGATGATTGAATGATGTTGCACTATTGTGTTAAACCCCTGGACTACACTTTTACACACACAAATATGGATTTCACGTGGAAATCGATTAAGTCACAGATAATCTAAATTTAATATTCTTTGAAATTTAAATTTCAATTTCAATTGATTTTGGAAATGGATTTGGGTTAAATGTTAAAGCTTTTGAAAAGGGAGTTTTTAAGATAAAAGTTATTTTGAATAACTTGGTAAGTTTCCAATTTAAATAATTTAATTTGAATTTGAATTCAAAATAAGGAATTGAATTCTATATTGAAATTATGGTTTAAGAGTGTTATACAAGTTATAAATGTGTTTATATAGGTTTGAACCATTTTAAAATATTGTTCGGGGAATTTGAACTAGCCCAAAGATTCAACTTGTATAAATGAGATCGAATTTTTCCGAAACGAAAACTACTTGTTTTCAAATAATAATAGCTTTCATTTTAAGAAAGGATTTCTAAATTGTGTTGAAAGGTTTCAAGTTTGAAATGGAATTGAAATGTTTTGAAAACTATGAAATGAGTCTTTAATTCAAAGACCGGACGAGTTAATCCAACTTGAAATGGAATTGTTTTGAAAGACTATGAATTAATCTTTGGAAACGAGTTTTGAAAGTTATAAGTTAAATCTTGATTTAAAGATTTAACGAGTAAACCTATTCAATTAAAATGGAAATTGTTTTGAAATCCATGAATGGATCTTTGTGAATGGGGCGAACTTTGTGAATTGAATCTTTTTTTTAAAGATTGGAAATGGTAATTTGTTTTAACCATTCGAATGAAAAGTTTTGGGCTTTAAGCCGTGATTTAACTGAGATCCCATTATCAAAAGGAACTTAATTTGCGTCAACAGCATTGGCTCGAATTCCTTGCCTCTTATGATCTTGATATTCTTTATACTCCCGGAAAAGGAAATCGAGTTGCTGATGCTCTTAGTCGTAAGCAACAAGCGGTTGTTTCTATGATGATATCCGAATGGCATGATCTCGAGGTTTTATCCACTTGTGAGATTAGAGATCGTGTATCCGATTTATGTTCATCTCTTGTTTTATGTAGCCTTGAGGCTCATCCTTCTCTTTTAGACCGCATTCTTGAAGCTCAAAGGCTAGATCCCGAATTGGCTCTTCTTGGCCAAAATATTAAGGATAAAGTTGATATTGAAGGTTTGAAAGACTTTGATATTGGTACTCGTGGCGGCATTCGAAAATTTGGTAGACTTATCGTACCAAATATTAGTGATCTTCGTAAAGATATTCTAGAAGATTCTCATCGTTCCAAGTATTCCATTCATCCCGGTAGTAGTAAAATGTACGCGGATATTAAGCGACTTTATTATTGGGAGGGAATGAAATCTGATGTTGCTAACTTTATTAAGTGTTGCATGACTTTCCATCATGTTAAGGCTGAACATCAAAGGCCCGGTGGGTTATTACAACCTTTGGAAATTCCAGTTTGGAAGTGGGATCAAATTTCCATGGATTTTATTGATGGCCTTCCCCGTTCTCGTTCGGGTCATGATAGCTTATGGGTGATCGTTGATAGACTTACTAAATCCGCCCATTTTATTCCCGTTCGGTCGAACCGAACCGTTCCTCTTTTGGCCAAACTCTTTATCAAAGAAATTGTTAAATTGCATGGAGTTCCTACTTCTATTGTTAGTGATCGTGATCCATTGTTTACTAGTGGATTCTGGAAGAGTCTTCAAAAAGCTTTGGGAACGAAGCTTAATTTTAGCACCGCTTATCACCCCCAGTCCGATGGACAAACTGAGCGTGTGAATCAAACTCTTGAAGATCTTCTTCGATCTTGTGTGCTTGATTTCGGTGGAAGTTGGGAAGATCATATTTCTCTCGTTGAGTTTTCCTATAATAACAGCTTCCAATCTAGTATTGGTATGACACCTTTCGAGGCACTCTATGGAAGGCCATGCCGATCTCCTTCTTGTTGGCTTGAGGCCGGTGAGAAGCTGGTTTTAGGTCCAGATTTTATTCGTGATTCCACAGAAAAGATTGAACTTATTCGACATAGGATGAAAGAAGCCCATAGTAGACAAAAATCCTATGCCGATAACCGAAGAAGAAAATTAGAATTTTCTGTGGGAGATCTTGTATTTATTCGTGTTTCACCTATGAAGGGTGTTGTACGTTTCAGTCGGTCGGGAAAGTTAGCGCCTCGATATATTGGGCCATTTCCTATCATTGAACGTAATGGTTCCATGGCTTATCGCCTTTCATTACCGGCTCAGTTTTCTGCCATGCATGACGTGTTTCACGTTTCTCAATTACGGAAGTGCCTTCGAGATTCCGATTCTATTCTTGAGCCCGGTGTTATGGAAGAGATTGAAGTTTCGCCTAATTTAACTTATGAGCAGCATCCTATTCGAATTATTACTTCGGAGGTCAAATGACTTCGAAATAAAGAAGTTCCGCTTGTTAAAGTTCAATGGTCCTCAAATCCTAAGGATTGCTCTTGGGAATCTAGAGAATTCATTGAGCGTACACATCCGGACTTACTTTCTCATGCTCTTTAACGTGAACTTCTTATTTCAAATTTTGTTTTGTGTTAATATGCTTTTATGGTTGTTACTTTTTATTTCCATCTTATATATTGCGAGGACGCAATTTCTTTAAGGAGGGGAGTCTGTAACAACCCGCATATTTATCGATTTTATATTTAAATATTTTATCGTTAATCGGATTTTGTTTCGAAAAGCTATTTTTGCATACGGTCAAATTAAGACTCGAGACCACCCCCATTGAGTTCAAAATGACGTTTGCGATCTTTTAGAGTATAAACTTTAATATGTTTGGAGATAGTGGAATTTTCGCCACTTTTTAGCTTAAGGCTTTGTTTTGGGCTGAACCACCTACTAACTCAGCCCAACCCCCTCCTTCTCTTCATACTTCATTTCTAATTGCTTAAACTTTGAAGCTTCATCAAAAATGGAGGGGGGAAAGGGAAATTAAAACTCCAAGCTCAAATTCAAATTTGCAATCCATCATTCAACTCCAAATTCAAGAGGAAGACATTGGATTCGAGCTTCTTGTGTTGAGATTGAAGAGGGATTGATTCTTGTTTGCTTTAGGCTTCATCTTCATTGATTTTAGGTGCAAAGGTGAGATTTTTATCTCACATTCTTACCTATAACTATCTTGGACTGTTGGGGATGAATTCCTATCACTTTAGCATGTATATTTGCTTTTGGTTTGGATTGGATTGGCGAAAACTCCAATTTTTAGTGTTTTTGGCGAATTTCCTGGACTTAGGTCGTTCTATCTCGGAACTGGCTCGTCCCACTTAGGTCGCTAGGCCTTAGGTCGCTCTAGCGTGGATAAGTCTCTGCCTACATATATAAGCTCGTTCTGGGCTTAGGTCGTTCACTTCCTTAGGTCGCCTTGCAGTTAGGTCGCGATCCATAGGTCGCTCGGCTTGCTTGCATTGTTAGGTCGTTCAATCTTTTAAGTCGCTCGGTCTTCCTGCACCTTTAGGTCACTCGGCTATAGCTCGTAACCCGCTAGGTCGTCTGGCAAAAAACCCTTAGGTCGCTCGACCTTGTTTCCTTTTTAGGTCGCAACCACTAGGTCGCTCGACCCTGTTGCCATTTTAGGTCGCAACCACTAGGTCGCTCGACCTCTACTCTTGGGTCGTTCGCCACTTGGGTCGTATCCCTTAGGTCGCGCGGCATAGCTCGTTAACCATTAGGTCGCTCAGTCTTTATATGGTTAGGTCGCATCCCCCTGTTGCTTAGCTCGACTGAGTTAGGTCGTTGCACCTTAGTTCGCGCCATACTTTAGGTCGGCCTTGTTAAGTCGCTTGACCTACTTGCACTCCTTAGCTCGACTCTGTTAAGTCGCGCAGCTCCTTAGGCCGCACCGTTTAGGTCATGTGCTACCCCTTTAGTCGTTAGCTTCTTAGGTCGCTTGGCTTCACTTTCTTAGGTCGCTCGGCATGCTTGGCCGCACCATCAACTTACACTTTGATGCATTTTGAGCTGATTTCCTTGGATTTCATTCACGTCTTCGAATGTTAAATTTTGTGACTGATTGTTTCTGCAATCGTTTTGTGATTCGTCACCTTACAAATATGAAGGTTTCGATACTAGTAGTACATACCAAAACTCTTTCATCAAAGCGATTTCAACATTTATTTTACTACAAAGCTCTTTTCCTAAACCGTTTTCCAATCTATTAGTATATACAAGCCTTTACTTCACTCGAATGAGAAATCTAATTAAACGGCTTAGTAAAACAGGTGGTATGAAACGCTTGCGTTCACTTCGTCGGTTAATTCTTGGACTTGTTCGACTGAACCTTTTTTTGACAATTTTCAAGTGAAGATCTACAGATTGTTCGTAAATATTTAAGTTAAGCAAGTGGTTATGGGACATGAAGCTAAACTCATATATTTACTAGCTTAGTGTAATTGACACTTCTTGATGATCATGACGATCATTTTTGTGATATAGACTAGCGATTGAGCGATGTCTTTTTGTCTGCGAGGGAGACTAGACCCCGCTTGTGTGATGTTTCTACTCACATATATGGGGTAGCGCCCCATGGTCTTCGGGCCGTTCGTGTGTTCAAAGGTCTTCGGGCCATTCGTGTGTTCGAAAAATTATATGGTTAGCTTCCATGAGATAGCTTCTCGTTCGTGTGATAGGCCTTCCCCCTTTTTGTGATTTCTGGATTTCGTGTGTTGATTTATGGAATTTGTGCTTCACCAATTTTCGTGATTTTCATTGATATGTTTTATCAATTCTTGTGCATTGGTGAATTCGTGTGTCATTACCTTTTTGTGGATTTGGATCTTTGAGAAGATTCTTGTGATATTGATTAATCTCTTGTTGTTTATCATTTACGTACTTATAGTAGTATGCCATTATGGTTATTATTTGTTTATGCCATATCCCTTATTCTATATCATGTCATCTGATATTTATAGCTAAACTGATCCGTTTATTATTTTCTTATGAAATAATACTCGGGTCAGACCGAGATGTTACAAGTGCTTCTGTTTGACTTCTCTCCAGGGATCTATTACTCTGACTTTTGGCAGACTACTTAGATTAGTAGTTTTTGTTGTATACATTTGAGTTACCGACTCATAGATGTATTCTTTTGTGTAGCACGTGTTGCTATTCTTTTGTATTATCATGGATCTTTCTGACCACTACTCTGATGTACACTTTCATGTGTTATATATATTCATATCTTTTTCCGCCTTTGTGATATGGATGTCTGTGACTGATTTATGTTATGTTTATTTCTATGTTTGTTTCCGAAGATCATATATAGCCACTGTGTGATAGCTTTGAGTTTGTATCGGTATGTCAGATTTTCTCCTTAAATGATATGAATTCTATACTATCTGACATATCCGTACTCGCACAAAGAAGTTACATGGATGGTCGCTCCTCAACAACCTTATTCTCCGTGCTAATTGACAGCACTACACCGTAGTGTTCTTGGTTAGCGTGGGTATAGAGGTGGGGCGTCACAGCTTGGTATCAGAGCCAAACTTCGGAACAATGTAGAATAACTTTACTTCTTTTCTCTTCCTTAAAGAAGAGGATGTCTAGACCAGGCCGTCCCAGAGCTGGACCACCTACTGTTACTCCCCAGGATGGATTTTTTATGACTGCTCAATAGCTTCTTGATTTAGTAAAGAATGCTCAAGCAGCTGGTCCTAATCAGGAACCTACTCATCCTAAGTCTGGATTTTCACGCTTGTGCAACGATTATACCAACTTGGGTGGGAAACCATTCAAAGGTTCCGAAACTATTATTGAAGTCCAGGCTTGGTTAAGAACATGCGATCAAATCTTTTCTCGCATGAATCTTATCGATCTTCACCGTGTTCAGGTGGCCTCCAATATGCTCCAAGAGAGAGCATTGGATTGGTACGAACTTCTTATTTCTGAAATTAATGATGCGGATCTCACCTGGGAGCAATTCCGGGAACGCTTCGAATTAAAATTCATACCAGAAGCAGAGAAAGTGACAATGGCTCGACGTTTTATAAACCTTGTTCAAGGTGAATCCTCTGTGACAGATTATGTCGCATCCTTCGAGTCACTGTCTAAATATGGGGTTGAATACATCAACACCCCATTGAAGAAGAACTCCTTTCTGATGCTCCTATTCTTGTTATTCCCGAGGGGAATCAAGATTTTGTTGTTTAAACCGATGCTAGTCGCGTTGGTTTGGGTGCCGTTCTTATGCAAAAAGAACGTGTTATTTCTTATACTTCTAGGCAATTGAAGCCGACTGAGACTAGATATGCCACACATGATTTAGAACTCGCGGCTATCATTTTCGCCCTTCGAATTTGGCGACACTATCTTTTGGGAGAGAAATTTATACTTTATACTGATCATAAGTCTTTGAAATATTTATTTTCTCAAAAGGAACTTAATTTGCGATAACAGCGTTGGCTCGAATTCCTTGCCTCTTATGATCTTGATATTCTTTATACTCCCGGAAAAGGAAATCGAGTTGCTGATGCTCTTAGTCGTAAGCAACAAGCGGTTGTTTCTATGATGATATCCGAATGGCATGATCTCGAGGTTTTATCCACTTGTGAGATTAGAGATCGTGTATCCGATTTATGTTCATCTCTTGTTTTATGTAGCCTTGAGGCTCATCCTTCTCTTTTAGACCACATTCTTGAAGCTCAAAGGCTAGATCCCGAATTGGCTCTTCTTGGCCAAAATATTAAGGATAAAGTTGATATTGAAAGTTTGAAAGACTTTGATATTGATTCTCGTGGCGGCATTCGAAAATTTGGTAGACTTATCGTACCAAATATTAGTGATCTTCGTAAAGATATTCTAGAAGATTCTCATCGTTCCAAGTATTCCATTCATCCCGGTAGTAGTAAAATGTACGCGGATATGAAGCGACTTTATTATTGGGAGGGAATGAAATCTGATGTTGCTAACTTTGTTAAGTGTTGCATGACTTGCCAACTTGTTAGGGCTGAACATCAAAGGCCCGGTGGATTATTACAACCTTTGGAAATTCCAGTTTGGAAGTGGGATCAAACTTCCATGGATTTTATTGATGGCCTTCCCCATTCTCGTTCGGGTCATGATAGCTTATGGGTGATCGTTGATAGACTTACTAAATCCGCCCATTTTATTCCCGTTCGGTCAAACCGAACCGTTCCTCTTTTGGCCAAACTCTTTATCAAAGAAATTGTTAAATTGCATGGAGTTCCTACTTCTATTGTTAGTGATCATGATCCATTGTTTACTAGTGGATTCTGGAAGAGTCTTCAAAAAGCTTTGGGAACGAAGCTAAATTTTAGCACCGCTTATCACCCCCAGTCCGATGGACAAACTGAGCGTGTGAATCAAACTCTTGAAGACCTTCTTCGATCTTGTGTGCTTGATTTCGGTGGAAGTTGGGAAGATCATATTTCTCTCGTTGAGTTTTCCTATAATAACAGCTTCCAATCTAGTATTGGTATGGCACCTTTCGAGGCACTCTATGGAAGGCCATGCCAATCTCCTTCTTGTTGGCTTGAGGTCGGTGAGAAGCTGGTTTTAGGTCCAGATTTTATTCATGATTCCACAGAAAAGATTGAACTTATTCGACATAGGATGAAAGAAGCCCAAAGTAGACAAAAATCCTATGCCGATAACCGAAGAAGAAAATTAGAATTTTCTGAGGGAGATCTTGTATTTATTCGTGTTTCACCTATGAAGGGTGTTGTACGTTTCAGTCGGTCGGGAAAGTTAGCGCCTCGATATATTGGGCCATTTCCTATCACTGAACGTATTGGTTCCATGGCTTATCGCCTTTCATTACCAGCTCAGTTTTCTGCCATGCATGATTTGTTTCACGTTTCTCAATTACGGAAGTGCCTTCGGGATTCCGATTCTATTCTTGAGCCCGGTGTTGTGGAAGAGATTGAAGTTTCGCCTAATTTAACTTATGAGCAGCATCTTATTCGAATTATTGCTTCGAAGGTCAAACGACTTCGAAGTAAAGAAGTTCCGCTTGTTAAAGTTCAATGATCCTCAAATCCTAAGGATTGCTCTTGGGAATCCAGAGAATTCATCGAGCGTACACATCCGAACTTACTTTCTCATGCTCTTTAAGGTAAACTTCTTATTTCAAATTTCCTTTTGTGTTAATATGCTTTTATGATTGTTACTTTTTATTTCCATCTTATATATTGCGAGGACGCAATTTCTTTAAGGAGGGGAGTCTGTAACAACCCGCATATTTATCGATTTTATATTTAAATATTTTATCATTAATCGGATTTTGGTCCGAAAAGCTACTTTTCGCATACGGTCAAATTAGGACTCGAGACCACCCCCATTGAGTTCAAAATGACGTTTGCGATCTTTTTGAGTATAAACTTTAATATGTTTGGAGATAGTGGAATTTTCGCCAATTTTTAGCTTAAGGCTTTGTTTTGGGCTGAACCACCTACTAACTCAGCCCAACCCCCTCCTTCTCTTCATACCTCATTTCTAATTGCTTAAACTTTGAAGCTTCGTCAAAAATGGAGGGGAGAAAGGGAAATTAAAACTCCAAGCTCAAATTCAAGTTTGCAATCCATCATTCAACTCCAAATTCAAGAGGAAGACATTGGATTCGAGCTTCTTGTGTTGAGATTGAAGAGGGATTGATTCTTGTTTGCTTTAGGCTTCATTTTCATTGATTTTTGGTGCAAAGGTGAGATTTTTATCTCACATTTTTGCCTATAACTATCTTGGACTGTTGGGGATGAATTCCTATCACTTTAGCATGTATATTTGCTTTTGGTTTGGATTGGATTGGCGAAAAACTCCAATTTTTAGTGTTTTTGGTGAATTTCCTGGATTTAGGTTGTTCTGTCTCGGAACTGGCTCGTCCCACTTAGGTCGCTGGGCCTTAGGTCGCTCTGGCGTGGATAAGTCTCTGCCTACATATATAAGCTCATTCTGGGCTTAGGTCGTTCACTTCCTTAGGTCGCCTCGCAGTTAGGTCGCGATCCATAGGTCGCTCGGCTTGCTTGCATTGTTAGGTCGTTCAACCTTTTAAGTCGCTCGGTCTTCCTGCACCTTTAGGTCGCTCGGCTATAGCTCGTAACCCGCTAGGTCGTCTGGCAATAAACCCTTAGGTCGCTCGACCTTGTTGCCTTTTTAGGTCGCAACCACTAGGTCGCTCGACCCTGTTGCCATTTTAGGTCGCAACCACTAGGTCGCTCGACCTCTACTCTTGGGTCGTTCGCCACTTGGGTCGTATCCCTTAGGTCGCGTGGCATAGCTCGTTAACCATTAGGTCGCTCAGTCTTTATATGGTTAGGTCGCATCCCCCTGTTGCTTAGCTCGACTGAGTTAGGTCGTTGCACCTTAGTTCGCGCCATACTTTAGGTCGGCTTTGTTAAGTCGCTTGACCTACTTGCACTCCTTAGCTCGACTCTGTTAAGTCGCGCAGCTCCTTAGGCCGCACCGTTTAGGTCGTGTGCTACCCCTTTAGCCGTTAGCTTCCTAGGTCGCTCGGCTTCACTTTCTTAGGTCGCTCGGCATGCTTGGCCGCACCATCAACTTACACTTTGATGCATTTTGAGCTGATTTCCTTGGATTTCATTCACGTCTTCGAATGTGAAATTTTGTGACTGGTTGTTTCTGCAATCGTTTTGTGATTCGTCACCTTACAAATATGAAGGTTTCAATACTAGTAGTAAATACCAAAACTCTTTCATCAAAGCGATTTCTACATTTATTTTACTACAAAGCTCTTTTCCTAAACCATTTTCCAATCTATTAGTATATACAAGCCTTTACTTCACTCGAATGAGAAATCTAATTAAACGGCTTAGTAAAACAGGTGGTATGAAACGCTTGCGTTCACTTCGTTGGTTAATTCTTGGACTTGTTCGACTGAACCTATTTTTGACAATTTTCAAGTGTAGATCTACAGTTTGTTCGTAAATATTTAAGTTAAGCAAGTGGTTATGGGACATGAAGCTAAACTCCTATATTTACTAGCTTAGTGTAATTGACACTTCTTGATGATCATGACGATCATTTTTGTGATTTAGACTAGCAATTGAGCGATGTCTTTTTGTCTGCGAGGGAGACTAGACCCCGCTTGTGTGATGTTTCTACTCACATATATGGGGTAGTGCCCCATGGTCTTCGGGCCATTCGTGTGTTCAAAGGTCTTCGGGCCATTCGTGTGTTCGAAAAATTATATGGTTAGCTTCCATGAGATAGCTTCTCGTTCGTGTGATAGGCCTTCCCCCTTTTTGTGATTTCTGGATTTTGTGTGTTGATTTCTGGAATTTGTTTTGGATTTCGTGTGTTGATTTCTGGAATTTGTGCTTCACCAATTTTCATGATTTTCATTGATATGTTTTATCAATTCTTGTGCACTGGTGAATTCGTGTGTCATTACCTTTTTTGTGGATTTGGATCTTTGAGAAGATTCTTGTGATATTGATTAATCTCTTGTTGTTTATCATTTACATACTTATAGTAGTATGCCATTATGGTTATTATATGTTTATGCCATATCCCTTATTCTATATCATGTCATCTGATATTTATAGCTAGACTGATCCGTTTATTATTTTCTTATGAAATAATACTCGGGTCAGACCGAGATGTTATAGGTGCTTCTGTTTGACTTCTCTCCAGGGATCTATTACTCTGACTTTTGGCAGACTACTTAGATTAGCAGTTTTTGTTGTATACATTTGAGTTACCGACTCATAGATGTATTCTTTTGTGTAGCACGTGTTGCTATTCTTTTGTATTATCATGGATCTTTCTAACCACTACTTTGATGTACACTTTCATGTGTTATATATATTCATATCTTTTTCCGCCTTTGTGATATGGATCTCTGTGACTGATTTATGTTATGTTTATTTCTATGTTTGTTTCCGAAGATCATATATAGCCACTGTGTGATAGCTTTGAGTTTGTATCGGTATGTCGGATTTCCTCCTTAAATGATATGCATTCTATACTATCTGACATATCGGTACTCGCACAAAGAAGTTACATGGATGGTCGCTCCTCAACAGCCTTATTCTCCGTGCTAATTGACAGCACTACACCGTAGTGTTCTTGGTTAGCGTGGGTATAGAGGTGGGGCGTCACAGCTTGGTATCAGAGCCAAACTTCGGAACAATGTAGAATAACTTTACTTCTTTTCTCTTCCTTAAAGAAGAGGATGTCTAGACCAGGCCGTCCCAGAGCTGGACCATCTACTGTTACTCTCCAGGATGGAATTTTTATGACTGCTCAATAGCTTCTTGATTTAGTAAAGAATGCTCAAGCAGTTGGTCCTAATCAGGAACCTACTCATCCTAAGTCTGGATTTGCACGCTTGTGCAACGATTATACCAACTTGGGTGGGAAACCATTCAAAGGTTCCGAAACTATTATTGAAGTCCAGGCTTGGTTAAGAACATGCGATCGAATCTTTTCTCGCATGAATCTTATCGATCTTCACCGTGTTCAGGTGGCCTCCAGTATGCTCCAAGAGAGAGCATTGGATTGGTACGAACTTCTTATTTCTGAAATTAATGAAGCGGATCTCACCTGGGAGCAATTCCGGAACGCTTCGAATTAAAATTCGTACCAGAAGCAGAGAAAGTGACATTGGCTCGACGTTTTATAGACCTTGTTCAAGGTGAATCCTTTGTGACAGATTATGTCGCATCCTTCGAGTCACTGTCTAAATATGGGGTTGAATACATCAACACCCCATTGAAGAAGAACTCCTTTATGATGCTCCTATTCTTGTTATTCCCGAGGGGAATCAAGATTTTGTTGTTTATACCGATGCTAGTCGCGTTGGTTTGGGTGCCGTTCTTATGCAAAAAGAACGTGTTATTGCTTATGCTTCTAGGCAATTGAAGCCGGCTGAGACTAGATATGCCACACATGATTTAGAACTCGCGGCTATCGTTTTCGCCCTTCGAATTTGGCGACACTATCTTTTGGGAGAGAAATTTATACTTTATACTGATCATAAGTCTTTGAAATATTTATTTTCTCAAAAGGAACTTAATTTGCGTCAACAGCGTTGGCTCGAATTCCTTGCCTCTTATGATCTTGATATTCTTTATACTCCCGGAAAAGGAAATCGAGTTGCTGATGCTCTTAGTCGTAAGCAACAAGCGGTTGTTTCTATGATGATATCCGAATGGCATAATCTCGAGGTTTTATCCACTTGTGAGATTAGAGATCGTGTATCCGATTTATGTTCATCTCTTGTTTTATGTAGCCTTGAGGCTCATCCTTCTCTTTTAGACCGCATTCTTGAAGCTCAAAGGCTAGATCCCAAATTGGCTCTTCTTGGCCAAAATATTAAGGATAAAGTTGATATTGAAGGTTTGAAAGACTTTGATATTGATTCTCGTGGCGGCATTCGAAAATTTGGTTGACTTATCGTACTAAATATTAGTGATCTTCGTAAAGATATTCTAGAAGATTCTCATCGTTCCAAGTATTCCATTCATCCCGGTAGTAGTAAAATGTACGCGGATATGAAGCGACTTTATTATTGGGAGGGAATGAAATCTGATGTTGCTAACTTTGTTAAGTGTTGCATGACTTGCCAACTTGTTAGGGCTGAACATCAAAGGCCCGGTGGATTATTACAACCTTTGGAAATTCCAATTTGGAAGTGGGATCAAATTTCCATGGATTTTATTGATGGCCTTCCCCGTTCTCGTTCGGGTCATGATAGCTTTGGGTGATCGTTGATAGACTTACTAAATCCGCCCATTTTATTCCCGTTCGGTCGAACCGAACCGTTCCTCTTTTGGCCAAACTCTTTATCAAAGAAATTGTTAAATTGCATGGAGTTCCTACTTCTATTGTTAGTGATCGTGATCCATTGTTTACTAGTGGATTCTGGAAGAGTCTTCAAAAAGCTTTGGGAATGAAGCTTAATTTTAGCACCGCTTATCACCCCCAGTCCGATGGACAAACTGAGCGTGTGAATCAAACTCTTGAAGATCTTCTTCGATCTTGTGTGCTTGATTTCGGTGGAAGTTGGGAAGATCATATTTCTCTCGTTGAGTTTTCCTATAATAACAGCTTCCAATCTAGTATTGGTATGGCACCTTTCGAGGCACTCTATGGAAGGTCATGCCGATCTCCTTCTTGTTGGCTTGAGGCCGGTGAGAAGCTGGTTTTAGGTCCAGATTTTATTCGTGATTCCACAGAAAAGATTGAACTTATTCGACATAGGATGAAAGAAGCCCAAAGTAGATAAAAATCCTATGCCGATAACCAAAGAAGAAAATTAGAATTTTCTGTGGGAGATCTTGTATTTATTCGTGTTTCACCGATGAAGGGTGTTGTACGTTTCAGTCGGTCGGGAAGTTAGCGCCTCGATATATTGGGCCATTTCCTATCACTGAACGTATTGGTTCCATGGCTTATCGCCTTTCATTACCGGCTCAATTTTCTGCCATGCATGATTTGTTTCACATTTCTCAATTACGGAAGTGCCTTCGGGATTCCGATTCTATTCTTGAGCCCGGTGTTGTGGAAGAGATTGAAGTTTCGCCTAATTTAACTTATGAGCAGCATCCTATTCGAATTATTGCTTCGGAGGTCAAACGACTTCGAAATAAAGAAGTTCAGCTTGTTAAAGTTCAATGATCCTCAAATCCTAAGGATTGCTCTTGGGAATCCAGAGAATTCATCGAGCGTACACATCCGGACTTACTTTCTCATGCTCTTTAAGGTGAACTTCTTATTTCAAATTTCTTTTTGTGTTAATATGCTTTTATGGTTGTTGCTTTTTATTTCCATCTTATATATTGTGAGGACATAATTTCTTTAAGGAGGGGAGTCTGTAACAACCCGCATATTTATCGATTTTATATTTAAATATTTTATCGTTAATCGGATTTTGGTCCGAAAAGCTACTTTTTGCATACGGTCAAATTAGGACTCGAGACCACCCCCATTGAGTTCAAAATGACATTTGCGATCTTTTTGAGTATAAACTTTAATATGTTTGGAGATAGTGGAATTTTCGCCAATTTTTAACTTAAGGCTTTGTTTTGGGCTGAACCACCTACTAACTCAGCCCAACCCCCTCCTTCTCTTCATACTTCATTTCTAATTGCTTAAACTTTGAAGCTTTATCAAAAATGGAGGGGGGAAAGGGAAATTAAAACTCCAAGCTCAAATTCAAATTTGCAATCCATCATTCAACTCCAAATTCAAGAGGAAGACATTGGATTGGAGTTTCTTGTGTTGAGATTGAAGAGGGATTGATTCTTGTTTGCTTTAGGCTTCATCTTCATTGATTTTTGGTGCAAAGGTGAGATTTTTATCTCACATTCTTGCCTATAACTATCTTGGACTGTTGGGGATGAATTCCTATCACTTTAGCATGTATATTTGCTTTTGGTTTGGATTGGATTGGCGAAAAACTCCAATTTTTAGTGTTTTTGGTGAATTTCCTGGATTTAGGTTGTTCTGTCTCGGAACTGGCTCGTCCCACTTAGGTCGCTGGGCCTTAGGTCGCTCTGGCGTGGATAAGTCTCTGCCTACATATATAAGCTCATTCTGGGCTTAGGTCGTTCACTTCCTTAGGTCGCCTCGCAGTTAGGTCGCGATCCATAGGTCGCTCGGCTTGCTTGCATTGTTAGCTCGTTCAACCTTTTAAGTTGCTCGGTCTTCCTGCACCTTTAGGTCGCTCGGCTATAGCTCGTAACCTGCTAGTTCGTCTGGCAATAAACCCTTAGGTCGCTCGACCTTGTTGCCTTTTTAGGTCGCAACCACTAGGTCGCTCGACCCTGTTGCCATTTTAGGTCGCAACCACTAGGTCCCTCGACCTCTACTCTTGGGTCGTTCGCCACTTGGGTCGTATCCCTTAGGTCGCGCGGCATAGCTCGTAAACCATTAGGTCGCTAAGTCTTTATATGGTTAGGTCGCATCCCCCTGTTGCTTAGCTCGACTGAGTTAGGTCGTTGCACCTTAGTTCGCGCCATACTTTAGGTCGGCCTTGTTAAGTCGCTTGACCTACTTGCACTCCTTAGCTCGACTCTGTTAAGTCGCGCAGCTCCTTAGGCCGCACCGTTTAGGTCGTGTGCTACCCCTTTAGCCGTTAGCTTCTTAGGTCGCTCGGCTTCACTTTCTTAGGTCGCTCGGCATGCTTGGCCGCACCATCAACTTACACTTTGATGCATTTTGAGCTGATTTCCTTGGATTTCATTCACGTCTTCGAATGTGAAATTTTGTGACTGGTTATTTCTGCAATCGTTTTGTGATTCGTCACCTTACAAATATGAAGATTTCAATACTAGTAGTAAATACCAAAACTCTTTCATCAAAGCGATTTCAACATTTATTTTACTACAAAGCTCTTTTCCTAAACCGTTTTCCAATCTATTAGTATATACAAGCCTTTACTTCACTCGAATGAGAAATCTAATTAAACGGCTTAGTAAAACAGGTGGTATGAAACGCTTGCGTTCACTTCGTCGGTTAATTCTTGGACTTGTTCGACTGAACCTTTTTTTGACAATTTTCAAGTGAAGATCTACAGTTTGTTCGTAAATATTTAAGTTAAGCAAGTGGTTATGGGACATGAAGCTAAACTCATATATTTACTAGCTTAGTGTAATTGACACTTCTTGATGATCATGACGATCATTTTTGTGATTTAGACTAGCGATTGAGCGATGTCTTTTTGTCTACGAGGGAGACTAGACCCCGCTTGTGTGATGTTTCTACTCACATATATGGGGTAGCGCCTCATGGTCTTCGGGCCGTTCGTGTGTTCAAAGGTCTTCGGGCCATTCGTGTGTTCGAAAAATTATATGGTTAGCTTCCATGAGATATTCGTGTGATAGGCCTTCCCCCTTTTTGTGATTTCTGGATTTCGTGTGTTGATTTCTGGAATTTGTTCTGGATTTCGTGTGTTGATTTCTGGAATTTGTGCTTCACCAATTTTCGTGATTTTCATTGATATGTTTTATCAATTCTTGTGCATTGGTGAATTCGTGTGTCATTACCTTTTTGTGGATTTGGATCTTTGAGAAGATTCTTGTGATATTGATTAATCTCTTGTTGTTTATCATTTACATACTTATAGTAGTATGCCATTATGGTTATTATATGTTTATGCCATATCCCTTATTCTATATCATGTCATTTGATATTTATAGCTAGACTGATCCGTTTATTATTTTCTTATGAAATAATACTCGGGTCAGACCGAGATGTTACAGGTGCTTCTGCTTGACTTCTCTCCAGGGATCTATTACTCTGACTTTTGGTAGACTACTTAGATTAGTAGTTTTTGTTGTATTTATTTGAGTTACCGACTCATAGATGTATTCTTTTGTGTAGCACGTGTTGCTATTCTTTTGTATTATCATGGATCTTTCTGACCACTACCCTGATGTACACTTTCATGTGTTATATATATTCATATCTTTTTCCGCCTTTGTGATATGGATGTTTGTGACTGATTTATGTTATGTTTATTTCTATGTTTGTTTCTGAAGATCATATATAGCCACTGTGTGATAGCTTTGAGTTTGTATCGGTATGTCGGATTTCCTCCTTAAATGATATGCATTCTATACTATCTGACATATCGGTACTCGCACAAAGAAGTTACATGGATGGTCGCTCCTCAACAGCCTTATTCTCCGTGCTAATTGACAGCGCTACACCGTAGTGTTCTTGGTTAGCGTGGGTATAGAGGTGGGGCGTCACATAGTAAGTATGAGTGCAAGAAGAGGATGAGATAGGGGACAGGGAAATACGACTATAAATGGTCAATACCCTGTAACAACAAGGAAGCAATCTTTTCTCTATCAATCTCTTTTGTTCAGCATCTTTTCTCAATTATTTGATGGTTCCTGGTAGATCCAAGAAGAGATTTGATATATTTGTATGGGACAATAAACTCCAAATAGGTCAGAATTGTTTGTTTGGATGTATTGGTTGCTTTGGTTGCTATGGTTGATAGGTATACTTTGGTTTCTAAATTTAAAAAATTTGAAATTGTATCCATATATCTATACAATTTGGGTCCCAATATATTCTACGAATGGTTAATTATCCCTTTGAACTAACCGATGCCACTGCATATCATGTAGATCTGGATAACCCGAGTATCTTGTGAAGTGTTAAAACAGATTCGTTTTTGGTATTCTGATTTGGTGAGCCAAATGCAGAATAGATGTTCAGTTTGATTTGATGAAACATTCTTCATCTATCTTTGTGTCTCCTTGGCAAATTTCGAGGACGAAATTCTTTTAAGGGGGAAGGTTGTAACGACCCCAGATTTTACATATATTTAAATTGATAATTTATTTAGATTTTGAATAAAAAATTGTAAAACTAATGGATAAACTGAAGCAAGTTTCACCGAACAATAAATAAAAATATATTAAATCATTTTAAATTTAGAAATTGTATATATATATATGTGAATATATATATATATATATATTTGATTTGAATTTAAAACGTAAATAAATGGTTTAAAAATAAATAAAATTGATGGTTAACAATGATTTGAATTTATTAAAATAAATATAAGATAATAAATGCATGAAACCTTTGCTAAAATTCTAACAACAAATTAAACTCTAGAAATTCCTCTATATTACAAAATAAATATCTAACAAAATAAAATGTTAGATAGTTAAACTTTAAAAGAAAATAAAATTTGTGTTGATATTAAACAAATATTTCAAATAAATTATAGTAATATAAACTATGAAATGAACATATAAAAGTTTCTAGAAATAAATATTTAAGTTAAAATAGAAGTAATATTACAAAGACTAAAGCAAAATATATACTTGAATTTGAAACAAGTAATGGAACAAAATGAAGATAAAGCAAAGGATAAGTATGCAACCACCAAAGCAAGATTCAGCCGAGTCAAACTAGCAAAGCAAATAAAAATATATATATTTGAAGCCTACAAAAGAAGATAGTAAAGTACACTCAAGTATTCATACAAAAATTGAATAAGTATGAACAAGGACAAGTAAGATAAGTATGAACACTTGGAAATGAAAGAAGACAAAGAAATAAATGCAAATCTCTTTAGCCACCAAATTATCTTCAGCCGAAGGAAATAAAAATTGATATTGTACAAGCTAATTAATGAAGCCATCAGCAACACTATCTATCAGCCTCCAAGCAAAAGAAAATCTCTAACCCAAACTATTAAAATCTTGTACCAGAAATACAAAGCCCTGTGTACTTATTCATATATCAATCTCCTTTTCATTTCCATTCATAACGCAATGCAAACCAGAAAATCATCAACCTATAAACTTCCCTCAAAACATTTTCAAACCCTGTAAAACCAAAGCATACTTAAGTTCAAAAGTTCAAAACCTGAAATAAAAGTTCAAGCAAGTTTATCAAGCAACATCAAGTAGTTCTAGAAATCAAGAGTAGCAACCAAAAGCATTTCATTTTTAAAGGAAATCAAAGCATCTTTCAAAAATCTGAAGTTCATTCCAGTTTTCAAAGTCATTTGCAAGTTCTCTGCCTTTTCAAAGGTGAGCAAACTTTATTGTTTAAACCAGTTCTTTTGAATCTTATGCCTGCGATGATAATGTTAATGAATGTGAATATATCTGCTGGTATTTATGTATATATATGTGTGTAAATGGTTGAATGTATGTCTGTGTATATACAGATCTACCTCTGTTTAACAACAAGTTAGCCAAATTCCGGAAAAAAATCATATCTCCAAATCTAAAAAGATTTTGGTAATGATCTTTAAATGAAATTTGATTATATTCACCTGATTCAAATTTTAAAAATGATTTCAAAAATTTATATTAAGTAATTAATTTGAAATAGGAAAATACAGTAAAAAGAACTCAAACATCCCAAAATTTGGTTATCAAATTTCCTTGATTTGATTATATAATTTGATTCGTATTCAAAAATGATGATTTTTAAGGGAAAAATCAGGATTTTTAAGTTGGTATTCAAGGAGGTATTGCAAGTTGAACGGATAAGTCATTTTAGCCAAATTCTGGCGATCGGCAAGGATAGGCGGGTCGAGGTTAATGTCAGAGGAGGCTTGGATGGTGGCGAATACAGGAAAATTAGTGGTTGAATTTATAGTGGGTCATGGTGGTGGCACAGTGGGTTTGTAGGGTTTAGAACCCGGTTTACTCGTCCAAGTTTGGAATTGAAATTCGCCAGCGTCATCGCATCGGAATGAACCGCACCAGGGGGAAACGTTGCTGGGTCATCAGAGAAGTTCTGGTCGAAGGGGCGTGGTCGATGGTGGCCTAGATTATCGGCGTGAGGAAGAATTTCCGATCGAATGTGGTTCTAGTATTTCGCTGTTCCACTCGATTTCGAATCACGGCGAACTTGAGGGTGTTAGTTGGTCGGTGTTGTTGAGGGGGTCACCAGTGACTTGTCGACGGCTTTGCGATGATCGGAGTCACTCCGATCGCTGTACACATGCACAAGTATTTTCGTGTATCTGTGTAGTTTTGGAATCGGAGAAGAAAAGAAATGGCTCGGGTTTTGTTCGTGAAGAATCATGTTCGACTCGAAGCAGAATGGTTTGCGTGATTACACGAGGGTGTCTCGGGGTTTTTGGTGATTTTACTCGGGTCTGGGAAGTTTGGGTTGAAACAGTTTTTTTTAATTTCTAAAAATTTAAACAAGTGTTCGAATTTCAGTTTTAAATCAAGAGTAATTAATTAGTTTAATTTAATAATGTTTAAGATTAATTAATTTATAATTAAGGGTTAATTTATTTAGTAATTAATGATAAATTAAATTGTAATTAGAGATTTATTTAATTAATAATTGTTATCCCGCTTTTTGGTCAAAGCCGGAATATCAAACAAATCGACAAGAAAGGATGGGTATCAGGATTGGAAGTCGATTAGAGACAAGGTTGTGATCGATGTCGTCAAAATTTGACCGGGCTCCGATCGGGATGGAATCGATTGGAGATGATGATCAATACTAGAGAAGGCTACATTTCAAATTTCAGGTTAATCCGAGTTCGTATGCTCAAGCTACGATCGATTCAAGATAGAGAAAATAGCCCTTGCTCGAATCCATGGATTACGCTCTAATTCGAATCCATAGGCAGGGGTCCTGTTCGTATCCATCCGCCTGAGGTCACTCCGTATCCATCCAGTTGTAGTGCTTCGAATCCATGAAGTCATTCCTCTTCGTATCCATCAGGTTTGCCTTCGTTCGAATCCAACAAGTCGGAGCACTTCGAATCGATGAGGCTACTTCACTTTGCATCCTTCGCGTTGAAGACCTTCGACCCCGTTCCCTAAAGAGCTTCGAATCTACCCTGCGGAGACAACTTCGAATCGATCAATACTTCCTTTGATCGATTCGAACGAACACCCATTCGATCGATCCGAAGAAGCATGTCTTCGAATCCATTGCCTCGAAACCAGGAGGAAGCGGCTAAAACCATGGATTCGACCCAGTAAACTTGGAGAAAAAGATGGGTTGACCCGAGAAATGCGCGCGCCACATCACCATATGCACGCGCCATCCATCGATTCGACCCTATCGATTCGATGGGATCGATTCGAACGAAGGGATTCAACCGGAAATGCAATCTTGAATCGATCGTAACTCGAGATCCACAAGTACAAATGCTATGAAATTTTCACAGTAGCTTGAGCACATGTTGAAGAATGTTCACACCAAATTTCAGCTCGATTGGACAATTTCTTGATCGATTCGAACGTAGCTTCGAATCGATCCCAAAGTGGGCCCGGATTTCCAGAAAGCGGGCATGTGGGCCCCCTCACGTGCCAAAACTGGTCTCCCTTCAGTTTAGGCGAAATATCAGCCTCCTACACCTATAAATAGAGCCCCTGGTCATTCAGAAAAGGGGTCGGACAATTTTGAGAGCTAAAGAGCGCCCAGACTCTGCCAGATTTACTCCAGATCACCATTGCTGCCTTAGATTCAGATTATAATCATAAAATCTGTTGTACTACGCGATAGGAAATTGTAATCTTCAAGCATCAAGCAATAAAATCATAAAAACCTTGAAGTGGACGTAGGCCGAAGATAGCCGAACCACTATAAATTGTGTGTCACTGTTCATTATTTCTGGATTGCTGTTTTTTGCTTGTTTAGATCTGATATTTGTGTTTGAATATTGCTGATTTGTATTCATACACAGGTGCTTTCACAAAACTTGGGGTTTGTGACCATTTTTGGCGCAAACACTTTGGTGCTTTCACCGAGAACGACCAGCACCCGCTACACCAGATTCAAAGTTTAGATTTGAAAGTTTGAAGGATTCAGATTGACTCGACAATGACTCGACAAACAAGACAAAGAGCTGAGAGAAGCCAACAGGGAGGAAGTCAAGAGGCATCCTCCGGAGCTGGAGAAGGACAAGCTTCGGTTTACATTACCAGAGACGAAATGGAAGCTATGGCAAATTCATTGCATGAGAGGTTACTGAAGAGTCAACAGGATATGATGCAGACTTTCTTCGAGCAGATGAGAGCTGCAGGGATACAGAACCTTGGACCAACTACAGCGACTACAAATGTGGAACAAGGAACAAGGGTTGCGGAACCCAACGGAGAACAGAATACAGAGCCAGAGGGCAATCAACAAGGGCTTGGGGGCAGGCCCGCAGGATCCAATGCAGGAGGACCTTTGGAGGGAGTTCAACAGGCTAGGACCAACGTTGCTGCTTGTGAGCCACATGAAGAATATGTGCCGGAGTTCCCTCGGGAGCACGGGGGGCAACCCCTGACAAACAACGCTGGATTAATGGAAATCATTAGGAAGACTATGCGTGGATGTTTGACCAATAGAGACTTGGAAGGAGTGAGCAGGAGTCCGTTCACTCGGGAAATCAGGATAGCTCAGAATCCACCTAAGTTCAAGTTACCTAGCGTGGAAGCGTATAATGGCAAGGCTGACCCGACTGATCACTTAATGAGATACACTAGACACATGGAAGTGCTGGGGGCATCGGAGGAAGTGATGGCCAGATGTTTCCCGTTGTACTTGACAGACCTAGCTGCAATGTGGTTTAGGCAGCTGGGAGAAGGATCTATCAGGACTTGGAGGGAATTGGTGGATAGGTTTTTGGGGCAGTTTCGGGTTCATATCAAAAGACCTAAGAACGTGATGACGTTAACATCGGTAAAGCAAAGGACGGATGAATCGCTTAGAGCATTTCTGACTCGGTTCAACGCGGCGATAGCTTCGGTGGATCGGCCGGATCCATCGATGGTTTTGATGGTGGCGGTGTCGGGAGTCAGAGAGGATTCAGATTTTAAGGTATCTTTAATACGAGACCCACCACTGGATCTCGGGGAATTCTTTCACGAAGCTGAAAGGTTCCTTCAGCAAGAAGATGCATGTATGGATTTAAAGTTAAAGGAGGTGAATGCGACTGAGGGTGGAGGACCATCCAACGGAAACCCGGATAAAGACAAAGGAAAGAGGAAGCTGGACGACGATTCAGGAAAAGCTGGGAAGCGATGGAAGGATCCAAAGTTTTCCACATACACAGGACTAAACGAGACGCATGAGCGGATATACATGGAAACCCGGAATCGCCTTCCTTACCGGAGGCCGGCTAGGAGAGAGCCATCCGAACGAGAAAGGGCATCAAGAAAGCACTGTCTCTTCCATGATTTGGACGGGCATGATACCAACAGCTGCAGACACCTAAATGACATAATTGAGGAGCATGCGAGGAATGGACAATTGAGGCAGTATGTTGGGGCTCGGAATGCAGCGGTGGAGCAGGAGCAACCACCACCCACCTCAAGCCAGGATGGCATGAGGCCCAGGAATGATGGTCGATTGGTTATCCATTGATCAGGATAATATGAAATAAGTAACAAACCATTGGCGAGCAACCAAGTCATTTACACATGTATGGGGACAGAGATAGCCCCTAGGCATGCTCTGAATGACGATAAACCGCAAAGCCATGGTTTGCGAAATCTGTCTTTTGTTTTTTGGATTGGACACTTGGTTTTCTGGTTTGGTTTTTGGAGTTTGGATTGAACTCCTGATTTTGCTCGTTTTTCTGGTTTTGGCATTCATTTGGATGATTGTTCTCCGTTTTGGATGATGATTTTGATTTTTGGTATGAATTTCTGGTTTTCCGATTTGATTTGGATTTTGGATAGGATTTTTGATTGGATTTTGATTGGATTCTTTTTGGTTTTTGATAAACAGTCGTCAGGTGTGAATTACGCCTAGCAAGGGGTGAGCCTTTTTGCCCGAACGTGGTAAATTGACTCATTCAGGTCGTCGAGTATGGACTATGCTCGGCAAGGGTCCGGAGTGACCAGGATTCGGCCTAGGACTTAGGCCCCCTATTATCGATTATTGTTTCAGGTCGTTGAGTATGGACTATGCTCAGCAAGGGTCCGGAGCGACCAGGATTCGGCTTAGGACTTAAGCCATGGCATTACTTACGTCCAGGGACACTGGACCACAGTCGTCAGGTGTGGATTGCGCTTGGCAAGAACCCAGAGAGGTTAGCTCAACGTCCAGGGACACTGGACCACGGTCGTCGAGTATGGATTGCGCCTGGCAAGAGCCAGGGAGGTTATGGATTTGGATATCGACCCGGAGAGGTCTTGGATTCGGTTGTTGGATGAGGATGGACTAATAACTCAGTCTTCGAGTTTGGATGGGCATGGAATTGGCTATGGACTTTGTATATCGGATACGGAATTATTCAAAACACGCCTTCTTATCACAATGCATGTTTTGGGGGGCAAATGTTATCCCGCTTTTTGGTCAAAGCCGGAATAT
Organism: Allium fistulosum; assembly: GCA_030737815.1. Classification (NCBI taxonomy): domain Eukaryota; kingdom Viridiplantae; phylum Streptophyta; class Magnoliopsida; order Asparagales; family Amaryllidaceae; genus Allium; species Allium fistulosum. The sequence continues at coordinate 516,076,226 of CM060903.1, read as the reverse complement.
CAAACAAATCGACAAGAAAGGATGGGTATCAGGATTGGAAGTCGATTAGAGACAAGGTTGTGATCGATGTCGTCAAAATTTGACCGGGCTCCGATCGGGATGGAATCGATTGGAGATGATGATCAATACTAGAGAAGTCTACATTTCAAATTTCAGGTTAATCCGAGTTCGTATGCTCAAGCTACGATCGATTCAAGATAGAGAAAATAGCCCTTGCTCGAATCCATGGATTATGCTCTAATTCGAATCCATAGGCAGGGGTCCTGTTCGTATCCATCCGCCTGAGGTCACTCCGTATCCATCTAGTTGTAGTGTTTCGAATCCATGAAGTCATTCCTCTTCGTATCCATCAGGTTTGCCTTCGTTCGAATCCAACAAGTCGGAGCACTTCGAATTGATGAGGCTACTTCACTTTGCATCCTTCGTGTTGAAGACCTTCGACCCCGTTCCCTAAAGAGCTTCGAATCTACCCTGCGGAGACAACTTCGAATCGATCAATACTTCCTTTGATCGATTCGAACGAACACCCATTCGATCGATCCGAAGAAGCATGTCTTCGAATCCATTGCCTCGAAACCAGGAGGAAGCGGCTAAAACCATGGATTCGACCCAGTAAACTCGGAGAAAAAGATGGGTTGACCCGAGAAACGCGCGTGCCACATCACCATATGCACGCGCCATCCATCGATTCGACCCTATCGATTCGATGGGATCGATTCGAACGAAGGGATTCAACCGGAAATGCAATCTTGAATCGATCGTAACTCGAGATCCACAAGTCCAAATGCTATGAAATTTTCACAGTAGCTTGAGCACATGTTGAAGAATGTTCACACCAAATTTCAGCTCGATTGGACAATTTCTTGATCGATTCGAACGTAGCTTCGAATCGATCCCAAAGTGGGCCCAGATTTCCAGAAAGCGGGCATGTGGGCCCCCTCACGTGCCAGAACTGGTCTCCCTTCAGTTTAGGCGAAATATCAGCCTCCTACACCTATAAATAGAGCCTCTGGTCATTCAGAAAAGGGGTCGGACAATTTTGAGAGCTAAAGAGCGCCAAGACTCTGCCATATTTACTCCAGATCACCATTGCTGCCTTAGATTCAGATTATAATCATAAAATCTATTGTACTACGCGATAGGAAATTGTAATCTTCAAGCATCAAGCAATAAAATCATAAAAACCTTGAAGTGGACGTAGGCCGGAGATAGCCGAACCACTATAAATTGTGTGTCACTGTACATTATTTCTAGATTGCTGTTTGTTGCTTGTTTAGATCTGATATTTGTGTTTGAATATTGCTGATTTGTATTCATACACTGGTGCTTTCACAAAACTTGGGGTTTGTGACCATTTTTGGCACAAACAATAATTAAGGATTAATTAATTTAAAATTAAGGATTAATTACTTGATTAATTAAGTTTGTTAATGGCTTAATGAAATTTAAGAATAATTTATCAAGAAGAATTAATTAAGATGGATGATTATTGTATGATAAATTTATTTGATATAAAATTAATTAACAAGCAAGATTTAAAGGAAATTAAAGTAACTGATTTAATTCATGTAATTGTTAGATGATTGATTATTATTGAAATGCTTTGAGCAGTTTGATATCCCTGTTTGTGATTGTGATGCTTTGTGATATAAATTACTTTGTGCTGAGCTGTGATTTCTGTTTCTGTGATATATTACTATGTGAATATGAAAACCCTTGGCCCGTAAAACGGCACTTGAATTTCGATGCGACAGGGAGTCGGATTCCAGTTGGTTATATGAAACCCACATCAAATTGTAATGATGAATCTCTGTGACTGATAAATTTATTTTATTTGTGAAACTGTGAATGAGGATAAGCGTTATCAATTATGCCGCTTATCGATATTGGTATATCTGTGATGATTGAATGATGTTGCACTATTGTGTTAAACCCCTGGACTACACTTTTACACACACAAATATGGATTTCACGTGGAAATCGATTAAGTCACAGATAATCTAAATTTAATATTCTTTGAAATTGAAATTTTAATTTCAATTGATTTTGGAAATGGATTTGGGTTAAATGTTAAAGCTTTTGAAAAGGGAGTTTTTAAGATAAAAGTTATGTTGAATAACTTGGTAAGTTTCCAATTTAAATAATTTAATTTGAATTTGAATTCAAAATAAGGAATTGAATTCTATATTGAAAATTATGGTTTAAGAGTGTTATACAAGTTATAAATGTGTTTATATAGGTTTGAACCATTTTAAAATATTGTTCGGGGAATTTGAACTAACCCAAAGATTCAACTTGTATAAATGAGATTGAATTTTTCCGAAACGAAACTACTTGTTTTCAAATAATAATAGCTTTCATTTTAAGAAAGGATTTCTAAATTGTGTTGAAAGGTTTCAAGTTTGAAATGGAATTGAAATGTTTTGAAAACTATGAAATGAGTCTTTAATTCAAAGACCGGACGAGTTAATCCAACTTGAAATGGAATTGTTTTGAAAGACTATGAATGAATCTTTGGAAACGAGTTTTGAAAGTTATAAGTTAAATCTTGATTTAAAGATTTAACGAGTAAACCTATTCAATTAAAATGGAAATTGTTTTGAAATCCATGAATGGATCTTTGTGAATGGGGTGAACTTTGTGAATTGAATCTTTTTGTTTAAAAGATTGGAAATGGTAATTTGTTTTAACCATTCGAATGAAAAGTTTTGGGCTTTAAGCTGTGTTTTGACTGAGACCCCAGTATCCATATGATTTTTTTTATTGTGCTCGTTATTCGGTTTAGCCGGGAGAGGACCTTTGTGTCATATAACCCATTCCGAATAGTGATACGATGATATGGATAGCATTTGAAGACCGGTGGTGAAGACCGGGTATTTGCAAGAGCGATAGGATGACCTATCGATTGTCTCTGCACTGAGTAGCTACGGTATAGAGATTCCCTAAGTGATGGGAAGTCCGATCGGGATTGTGAATACCCGGATTGCAAGGGCTTCTTCGGAAGTGCCTTCGGTTCTGTTCGAACCCGAAACAGACTTGTATGGTTGTATGTCTGACATTACACTTTGAGATATAAAGCTTATTTCTTTCAAACACATTTCTGTTGGTGGCGGAGAATTTATTCTCTTAGCTTAACACCCTTCTCTGAGACGTACAAGCTTAGAGGTTATGTAGTTGAAGGTTATCAGTGATATACTCCCAATTTGGTAGTGTGGCATGCTGAGTGTTGCTATGTGTTGATGGTCATTTGCTGATCATTTGTTGCTCGAATCATGGCTTTGTGAAAAAACGTAGCTTTGTGGACGAGACTTCGTCGAGCCTCACAGACCGGTAATGGTCGAAACAGGAATGTTGCGGCAAGGTTTGTAGGGGTCGCACCCCTAGGGTATGTCCATTTTCTTCTGGATAAAGGGTGGTATCATGGTATGGAGCCCAGATACTTAACTTGTGTGGACACTGTAAATTTATTACTGTGTGATGTTGCTTTGTGATCGAGAGCTCTCGGATAAAGGTCGGTAACGACCGGGAATGGCATACTCGTGTGGTAGTTACCTAGTTACAGCTTGGTTAAAGCGTGAGGTAGCGTCGGCCTTGTGTTTGCAGAGATCCGGTTAGGTTCTCGAGGCGTCTTTCCAGAGGCGTTTCTATTTCGGTGTAAGGAAGTTCCTTTGCCTGACCATTTGTTGGAAATCCAAAGAAACAATACGCACCCTGTACGGTTTTAGTTGTATAACCTGCTATGGAATGTGGCGGTAACCTGCTATTGAACATAGTAGGTATAGTAGGCATACAATAATGGTTGTATGTTGGCTAAGATTAATATTGTATTTTCGAAAGGATTTTCACACTATGCACTAGTAATAATATCAAAAGAGTTTTCTTTTGCGTAGTAAGCATGGTTGACTATCATAAGAAGAAATCTCCTCCAAGTCTGCGATTCCATTGTGTGTGTGGTGGGAGGTCTTATGGTAGTTTCATTTTCCAAAAGCATTGCGGATTTCAATGTTTAAAATACTTTGTTGTTGTTTTAAAGATAAACTGTTTTTGTTGCTCACACCAGTCCCATGACTGACCCGGAGTTTATTGTTCCCTTCCTAAACTCTGGGTGCCCACAATTTTCCACACGGGCAGTCTAGAGTTGGGTTTCTCAGATATTCAGGTTTAGTAGACTAGTTGTAGCTAGTTCAGTTCATCGGAGATCAGGACTGACGTTGCTTATCTTGGTGCAACGTGATGGTGGTTCGAGCTTGATGTTGGAGTTGTTGGACTCATTCTCTTTTGAGGATCATTTGGAGTTATCACTTCTGTTATTTCCGCTGTATCATTATTTATCTCTGATATTGTTGTATCATATTGATATCATTGTTGTATATCATTCTGGATATTGTATTAATTGGAGTTGTATATGATATTATTCATTTCTTTATTCCGCTGTGTTGTTATACTTAATGGTGTTATAAGCTCCGGTGAACCAGATTCGGCGTTTGAATCTTCGGCATTTTGAGTACAAGTGAAGTACGGGTGCCGATTTTCGAAGGCCGATTTCAGGGTCATCACAGAAAATTTAAGTAATAAAATGGTTAAACTAAATTCTTCTTAATATAAATGTTGTAAATAAAAGGTTAATTTGTATAGTGTTCAATTATATTCTGAAACATTAACAAACCCGCCTGGGAAAAAGTTTGAATGTAATTGAATAATATAAAATCTAAAATGTAAGTGAAACAAATTGAATAATAAATAGAAAATGCTATTTGGGTAAATAAATATGAACTTAGGAATAGTTGAAATTGAAGTATAAATGGAATTAACTTAAGTATAATCAAATGGATTAAATAAATGAGATAAATAAAATAAATTTGGTTTTGAAAGAAAATTTTTGTGATAAAAGTTAATAAATTGGAAACAAATCAATTGAATGAAAATGCATGGAATGGTAATCATTAAAATATGAATAATATGAATAGTTATTGATTGAATAAAATAGATTGAAACCAAAATTGCTGAATATTAATTAATTTAAAAACTAATAAAATTTATACGGTTTTGAATCAATTGTTGTCTTTTGTATTTGAAACTATTTTCCTTTCTTGTTGCTTCTATTCTCCTATCTCGTTCCTTTTCGGGGCGAAAAGGTTTGAGTGTGGGAGAGGTAACGACCCGTAAATTTTAACAGTTTCTTTATAACATAATTAACTAAAATTTTGCTTGAAATTAAACAGTAAATTTTTGAAATGATATTTGATTTTTGGAATACGTCTATTTAAACATAGCAAATGGTTAATTTTCATCAGAAAATATGGAAGTTAGTTCTGTTGTGAAATTTTCAATTTCAATTAAAAATCAGTTAAATTGATGAAAATAAAATGTTTTCAAAATCTGAATATTTTTATATAATAAAATTGTAAATTATTTTCTGAGTGAGACATCATATTTCGTTTCGCCAAATTTTGACGGCTCTAGCTCCGTTTATCTTATTTTCGGCGTTTTAGCAGTAGTTTTGGCAGCGAATATTGACTTTTGATAGGATACTCGTATCGCTGATATCTGTGTACCACTCAGTTCGTCTTGTCATGCTGATCTCCACAGTATATTCATTTGTGCATTTCGGTGTCCGGTACGTGGTAAAATCTGTGAAACGGTTAGCCATAACGGTACCCATTTTGAGTCTCTAGTATATTCTTTGTCCATTCCTTTGTCAAACGGCTGAAAATTTATGGCCACTTGTTTTAATATTTCCAGAAAATTTAGCTATTGACTTTTGTTATTCCTTGGACTTTTATGATTTCCACTGTTCAACGTTTTGGATCGTCTCTTCAAAGTTTGCTTTCAATATTTATTTCGTTTCTCTGATCTAAAAAATTAATATTTATATTATCAAAGTTTGCATTCTTGTTTTCTGGAAACTGTTCATCTAACCTCCTTCATTTCAAATACGATCTCCTCTCCTCTTTTTTATAAAAGAAAAATATATATTCATAACTTAACTTTGCATTCATTTTGTTTTACAAATATGCTCGTCCGTCATAAATTGTGCCGCTAGCCACAGCCTCCTCCGCCTTTTTCCCTGCCATCACTTTCTTCTAGACCCTTCGCCGAACCCATTCCCTCCCACTCCACCTTACCGAGCAGCCACCCTCACTTCCTAGCCTGCCACCTGCCGATCTGCACACCACTACCGAGAGCAGCCACACTTCGCCACCCACTGCCGCCCGCCATAGCCTACTCCATAAACCCACGGAAGCAACCAGCTCAACCTCCCTCCTACGGCCTCACAACAGTCTCCGCCTTTGTCCACTGACCTCCCTCCGATGCTTGTACTATCGCATAGCCGCCCAAACCCTAAGCGAACTTGACTGCCCACTCTTCTACCTTAATCGGAGCAGTAGCAACGCCCCACCCTCCGCAAGCACCATCACCGCCTGTCCTTTTCTCTCCGACTTCCCTTCCTCTATCACAACACCATGAACCTATCACCCCTTTCTTTCCCTTCCTTCCTTCTTTTCTATTCATGCCTTAGAATTTTATATATATAACATTATATATCTTGAAAGCCTGCTCTATTTTTTTTCTGACTATTGCCTGCGTCTCCACTCTCCACCTCCAAGATCTCACCTTCCTCCGCCAACCCGCGAATCCTCCCCACCTCTCTTCGCAAGTCACAACCCCTAACAACCACCAGATCTGCCTTCTTCAAACCTAGAACCCACCAAACCCTTGCCCACCTCAGCCTTCCATCCTCCACGTGCATGCCAAACCCACCAAACCCTTCCACCTATGTCAGCCTCGCCACCCTAAAGCTTCTCTCCATACAGCACCATGCATCACACACCTCAACTGCATATATTTGTTTGTATATAGAGTCTGCATTTGTTTGTTTGAGTAGCTTGTATATATTCGTTTGCGTATGAATATATAGTCTGCATATATTTGTTTACATATGTATAGTCTACACATATATTTGTTTTTTTTGTGAAGCCTGCAGCCTTCTTTTGCAATGTATAATATATATATATATATAGACTTTGAATATTGTTTTAGAGTATAATATATTGATATTTTGATTTTAAATTTGTGTTTTATTAAATATCGATTTTTAATTATAATATGAAGATTTTTGTTTTAAATATGTATTTTAAATTAAATATTGATTTTAAATTATAATATATAAAAAAAATTATTTTTAAAATGTGTTAAAATTTGAATACTGATTTTAAGAGAGAAAAAGGGACATATATCTTTGATTTCCATTGAATCCAGTTCATCGTGCTACATTTTGGTTTCGCCGCTATCTAGAACCGATCGCAGCAGTTAGTTTCTTTGATTTGTCGCTTATCCGTGCGCTTGTCCAATTTCTCTAGCCTCGAAAGGTGAGCAATCACTCACGATTAACATTCTTATATTTAGTAAATTTAATTCACATGAAATGACAATTGAAATATGTTGTTAATTTTGAATTGTTAGTTATTTAATTGTTAAATATGATATGCCATTATCTGCAATTGTTTACCTATAACATATGACACCATAACATGTTGTATATATTAGATTTAAATTGTTAATGATGATATATGCCTGCTATTGATATGTATGTCATTTTATAATATTATATTGTTCACAATCTACAAGTTCCCTGTTAGTTTAGAAAATTCCTATGGGTTGAAATGATACATACCCGAACGACCTTATAATTTAGGGGAAAATCGTTATGGGTTGAAATGATAAATCCAAGTGATTTTCATTGATTTTGAAATTTTGGGATTGCGGGTTGAAATTATATATACCCGTAAATATTAATTATTGCGGATTGAAATGATAAATATCTGTATCACTTGACCATAGGATAGAAAAATATATGCACACACCATTGGATTTTTTTAAAATGATTTCCAAAGGTTTGAAAGGAAATATTTGGGTTTTATTAAATATTGATTTTAAAATATAATATAAAGATTTTATTTTAACATATGTGAAAATTTTAGATTTTAAATTATATGTTTGGAAATTTTAAATTTATAAGTAGTTTTGAAAATATAATATTTGAGATTTTACTTATAATTTTATTATTTTAAAAATATATATATTAAGATTTAATATAAAATAAGATTTAATTTAATAAAATTTAATTTAATTAGTGTATATATAACATGTTTAAGTATTTATATAAAATTACATTAATATTTTAAAAATAGATTTTGTAATAAATTTAATAAAGTATGGTTGGAAAGATAAATTGGAATTGATTTGAAATATTATTTGTTTAAGAATTGGATATAAATAAGAATGGAATTGAACTTATTGATTATGAGATTTTAAGGATATGATTTCATAAATTTGTAAGCTTATTTTGAGTAAGGTGATTAAATGAATATATTCAAATTTAAAATAAAATTTGAAATTGAATATTTAATTTTGATTTAAATTTGAATTTGAGATTTTATTTAAATGTTTATTAAAGTTGATTAAGTGAATATTTCAAAATTAAAATAAAATTTAAAGATGAATTTGAAAAAAAATAAATGAAATTTATCAAATTGAGTTATTGTAAATGTTTGACTATTTAAACTTTGATACCTATTGAAATTGAAATGGTTTAATTTGTAGTCCAAATCTGGATTTGAAATCGATTAAAAATGGTTTTAATGAGAATTTGAATTGAAATTGGAATTGTTGAACTGAGATTGATTTAAGTTGAATTTGGAACTAAAGTTGATTTAAATTGATTTTTGAAATTGGAAGGAATAATTCTAATTTGAAACTATTTTTGATGTAAACTCTTTTAATATAAGCTATTTTAAAACTATTTAATCTATAACCTATTTTAAATATAAACTATTTTAATATATATAAAAACTACTTTTAAATATTCAAATTGTTTAAGTGGGAACTATTATGATTTAGATTTAATGGATTTAAATGCAAATAATTAATAAGATGGTTTAAACTATTTTGTAGTTATGATTTCGAAAGTATACGATTTCGAAAGTGATATGATTTTGAAAGGATTATGATATTTTGATATAAAGTATAAACTGTTTGAAATATAAATGACCACGGTGTGAAATAAGCGTTTTGTTGTTAAAGAGATTGGGATCAGATATTGACATACTCCCTACCAATACCGAAAACCATTTAACAACAGTTAACGTGGTGAAGATTCCAGAACAAAGTGGGATGGTTGGCGACGAATCTGTATGTGGTATTAACGCAGCCCTGACTTCCACGAGTCAGCTTGATGTGGCTAAAACAGGAGCTATACCGAGCCAAGTTAGGTCGCACCTCCGATCGGGCACATTTCTTCGATACCATTCTATTACTTTGTGATTTGATTTGGGTGCACCTTTGATTTGGGAGTGTGTCTCGAGGTGGGCGGTAGTAGCTGCTATGCGTTACCACCAGTCCGGGAGTGCACGGTAGAATCCTACCCTGGTATTGCCTCGCATGCCTTGTCACATGCCTTATTGTGCCTTCTACGAGTTTGGTTTGTGTCGTACCTATGGAGTGCTCCCTGATAGCCCACCGGTTTGGTTGAGTTTACAGTACTGTATAGACTATGACATTATATAAAATGTGTTAAGGGGGATACGGGTAACGCCTTAACGCTATTTTAATAGTTTATTTTACTATAGACATTATCTATGTAGCGTATTGTACTATGTATGTAGATAGTTTAACAGATCCTTAAAGGATGGGAATCCCAAACATCCTTTAAGTTAATTTGTATTTCAGTTGACATTTCACTTGAGTTGAATTTACTGGTATAAGAATGTTAATCCTGACTCGAGTGTTTTGTGTTTTGCTTTATGCTCGGGTCAGACTGAGTGTCATAGCAATTGTGACTCACCTCCGGAGCTTGGAGCTTTGCTTAAAGATCTGTCTCCTATTTATTCATCTTTGCAGTTATCTTAGTTGTTTCTAGTTGTTTATGTTCAGTCTTGTCAGTGACTTTTGTATTTGAGACTACTCTATATTTGAGATATCCGTTGTATTTTACTTTAAACTCTGATGTTTATATAGTAGCTTCATGAACTACTATTTATCTATTTCCGCTGCTTATGCTTGTATTACTCTGTGTTTGTGATTTTACGATTGATTTATTTACTGTATATGCTAAGTTTTGCCAAATATAAATTAACAATCTGTTGTTTTAAGCAATTCAAGTCTGACATGAGTGGATGATTGTCGATTTAAATGGTTCGAAATACCAGGTCATTACATCAAATAACACAATATAAAACATTTTAATTCATTAGAAAATACACACTTATACATATATATATATTATGCTTAGACTCATTCTATGGCACTACTGATCCTATCTATAATGGGTTTACCCCACCAAAGCCTAGTTGTTCGCTCAACCTGTGCTCTAATACCAAATGTAACAATCCGACTATCTTACTACCAAAGAAAACACTTAATACATCCTTAGTATTCATGTGCCGATCATTTAGTCATTGAAAGACAGGTCATTAGGGTTGAAAGAAGGAAAGAAAGATAGGATAGAAGAGAAGTAACTAACAACACCGAATCTCACAATGCAACGGAATAATATATATTACTCAACATAATATATTACAAAGTTATTTCAAAAATGTTACATTAGAGTCATTCTAATACAAATTCTAGCCTAGGACAGTTATAACAACTTGTCCCTACCTAACAGATAAAATATACATATAATACAGCGGAAAACAACGTAATAACTAGCTATCGATGAAGCCACCTGCTCCAAGCTTCTCCAAGATGAATCTGGGGAAAACCCGAACTACTTGGATGCCCATTCAAATTTGAGCACCCAAGAGTTTAGGAAAAGGGAAAATAAACACCGGGGCAGACATGAGTCTGGTGTGAGTAAAGCATACATTTTAACTTTATAAAAACCTTTAAATCAAAGGCATCTCGTAAGACCACGCTGCACATAAACATGGACGGGTTTTTACCTTACGATAACCAAAATATTTTCTATGGAAAATCCTGTGATATTATAATAATTCCTAGAGTACAAATACTTATTAATCAATGCCGAAATTGTTACATTAATTAAATTCCAGCATAATAGGTATACTACTAAAACCGTAAAGGCTCGTATTGGAGAATGGATTCCATACAATGACTGGGCTACTGGGGTACCGCCCATCACGGTGCATCTCTAGATAGAATAACGTCGAGAACCTTACCGGGATCCCCTACCAACATAGAACCGGCCTACCACTTGACTTATAGTACCGAATATGATCACCCCTTTGTTAATGGGCCCTGAAGCATACAAATGAGGGATAATATCGACATTAGATAGGGATGATCATACCCTAATTGGGAGCGACCCACTTAGCTCTACTACATCTCCCATATTTTAGTCATTCTCGGTTGATGAGGCTTGATGCTACGTTTTACCTTTTATATACTACTTTCAACTTGGAATACTACATTGCCTACTAGTCGATGGCACAATGTTAGCATTCATCCATACAAGTCATTCAGGAGATGAACGAACTGAAGGCACTACTTCTACTACATCCATTTTTGAATCACTCTTCGAATTAGTAGCAAGCAGCCCTTGCACTTTAAGAAGCTCCATCTTCAATTCCATCATCTTCAAGATGTCTTCACTTCGAAATGCTTGAGTTGGATCGAATTTGTTTTCCGATAACATATCTGATCCCGGTCTCTTCGAAACAACATTCGATAGTTTCTAGTAAACTCAACCCCGGTTCTTTAGGAAGTAAATAGTCAAAGATAAGAGCGAAGATCACCTCCTAACCATTAGTGGACGGATTTCCTTATCATTTGTCCTAGGAGAAGGTAACGAGATTTATAAACACAACAGAGCATCATCAGGGATGGTTGTGCCTTATAACTCATGTATTTCTCATAGATATTTCCAAAGTTACGTTTTGGATCTATATTTGATAATTGGTTATTTAACTATCAAATAAACAAATAGCAACCAATTCCATTTGATATTTATTTATCCATAGCAACCACTAAGCCTACAAACAAATCTTTATTTAATAAATATCTTCAAAAATGTTTGTCTAAAACATCATATACTTTCTCTATGACATAAGTATACTCATAAAACATTTGCGAATAACTACTTACTTCCAAATCATGTTAAAAAGGATTAAATAAATGTTGTTTAAATTGGAGGTAAGGACAACCCTAAACACTATTCCCTCGGTGTTAAGTGTGGAATGGATGTTCCATACCACCATTTTAGAAGGTCAGTTCAGAGAAACCCAGATCTCAAATTCTTTTATACTTCTTTCGATAATTCTTTTTAATCAAATCTATTTCATTCATGAAATCTCTTTTACTTGAAATCCAAATCCATTTCAAAATCCAAACTCCTAAATTCATTTATAAAGCCTTTTTATAAATATTCAAAATCATTTATATAAATTTCTTTATAAATATCCAAAATTTTTATGTAAATTTATTATAAGTATCCAAACCCTTTTATAAACTCCCTTTATGAATATCCAAATCATTTACTAAAATTATTTTCTAAATACCCCAAAATCATTTATAAAACTTCTTAATAAACCTTTCTTGTTTAACAACTTCTTAATTAACCTTAAATCAATTTAGCTTCCTTTAATAAGCAAATCCATTTTATAAGTCTTCCTTATTTATGAAATCTTCTTTGCTTAAAAACTCAAATCCATTTACCCAAAAAAACCTTATAATTTTCCAAATTCCTTTATAAAACTCTTTATAAAAACTTCTTTTCATAATATGGAAAACCATTCCCATTAGTTAAAAACATCTTTAGTAAAACCATTTGTCAAATCATTCTTTAAATATCTTGTTCAAAATGCAATAACTTTGAAACCATTTTCAAAAGAAAAGGAAATATTTATCCTTACAAAATCAAATGGAGACTTAATGACCATAATGGTGCTTTTAATTTGGTTTTACCTATCCAGTCTAACATGGTATCACATAACAACATGTATATAAGGGATCAACACATAACAATCAAACAATTTAAGTAAATGTCAAAGTTAATTGTAATAGCAGAATGATGTTTTGTTACTATAATAGATGTCATTTAGTTTTCCTCATTATACGGGGTTACTTAAGGGTAAGCGACATAGAAATCCCTTGATTTAAAAACAAACTTGAAAAGAAAACAGTTTAAAACGAAACTGATTACTTAAATTCAAAGCGGTTTTAAAATAAATTAAAACCCTTGTAAATGAGAGTCAAATCTTTGTTAAATAGTAATTAAACTCTAATTAAAAGTAATTAAACCTTAATTAAATCTTATTAACATAATTAACTTTAGTCAAAGATTAATCAAATAAAACCCCTTTTAAAAATAATAATTAAATATTAATTAATTAAACCTTAATTAATAATTAAATAATAATTAACTTTGATTAAGTAACAAATCATGATTAACTTAATTCATTAACATTTAAGTTTAAAAACCATTGTTAACAAATGATTAAATACTAATTACCTTTATTAATTAATCAATAAATTAAATAATCATCAAATAAATAATTAAATAATTGTTCTCTAGTTACTAAATTAAAGTTAGAAGACATTTTCTAAAAAGATTTTAGGTTAAAACAAGTTTAGATTAGAAAATAGTTAGATTTCCCGAACTACGCGTATAACGACTATCACTATACAGACCCGTAATTTTCAAAACTTGAAAATTAATTTTCTAACTTTTAAAACTTCAATTTTGAATTTTTGTCTTCTTTAAAAAATGAAAATAAACTTTTGAAACCAAAATCAAAGATTTAAACTTGAAAACTTTTCACTTTGAAACAAAAATCAAACTTTCGACAAAAAAGCAGATTTCTACGTCGCTTTTGGTTAGTGAATCGCTACCTTTATGTCATGAACCCGCATACAACACATACAAATTCAATCACAATACCACTGTAACGCCCCACCTCTATGCTCACAATAACAAAGAGTATTATTGTAACGACCCCGAATTTTAATTAAATTTAAATTGATAATTAATTGAATTTTTGAATTAAAATTGTAAAAATTAATGGTAGATTGATTTGAGTTTCCCCGAATCCAAATAGAATATATGTTAAATCGTTTAAATTTAAATATTGTATATATATGTGAATATGAGTAAATTTGAATATATATATATATATTGAATTGAGTTAAATCTTAGATAAATATAAAAGTATAGACATTTGACACAAGTATAAAAATAAATAATTTTAAATTTAGAAATTGATGGTTTATGTTAGAAATTAAAATAAATAAATATATATGTGTAGTTTTATTCAATATAAAGTAAATATATAAATTTAATCTCATGTTATTAAATCAATACAAATAATACAAATAGAATAAAACAAATAAAAATAATAAAGAAAGATTAAATAAAATTAGAAGTTCACTTGTATTATAAAGTAATAAAAACAAAACAAAAGGAAAACAACTTACATTCAAATATGTAAAAATTATAAGTATGTAAATTTGTACAAGCCAAGTAATAAATGAAAATATCTTTAGTACATAAGATAAATACCATCAGCCACCGAAATGAAGAAAGAAAATATAGTTTGTACATGGCAATTAATGCCATCTCACTTCAGCCACCAATTATCTCAACCAGGTTCAGCCGAAGTAAAGAAAAAAATATATGAATTTGTACAACTAATTAATGCATGGAACATCAGCCCCCATTTGCTAATAAAAATCTCTGCATATATAGTACTGAAGGAAAATAATATATATCAACTTTGTACAACAAAACATTATCACATGTAAACTTGCTTTCTCATATATCAACCTCCTTCATCAGTTCGTTCATCTTCAAAGCTGAGAAAAACTAAAGTAAACATTATCTTAAAAACATAAAAAAAACCATAATACAACTCAATCAAACCAGAGAATCAAAATGAAGGCTTTCAACTGGAAATTTCCAACCTATGTTAAATATTGAAGAAGCTCTGTTCTTCTTCCTGGAAATCAAGGTGAGCAAATTTACCTGAGTTTGTGTATGTCCATCTTGATGTTTGTGTTAACATTTGAAGTATGCCATGATAAATGTTTGTTCAATATGCCTGCATGTATATATATACATGAAAATAACTATGCATGTCTAAGCATATGCAAATATACATTACTCTGTTGAATTACAGGTTTAAATCCCCTAAACTTAATTCAATATCTCCTCATATAATCAATGTTAGGTCTTGATCTCTAAACAAAAGATGATTGTAATAGTGTAACGTCATTTCTAGAAATAATTTCAAGTAAAAATATTGAGTAAATATTTTGAAAAGAAAAAAAAATACAGTGAAATCTCAAAACCATGTTAAAATTCGACTTCAATGATTTCTTGTTTTCGGTATATAATCTGATTTGTTATCAATATCTATGATTTTTAAAAGTAAAATAAGGATTTTTAAGTTTGTATTTTGGGAGAAATCGAATGATGAACGGGAATTGGGTTTTTATCAATTCCCGGCGATCGAGGGTTCTAGGGAAGTCGAGTTCGTTGCTGGGGCAGGCTCGTTGGTCGAGGAACTCGAGAAAATTGGTTGGAGAATTTATAGTGTGCCGAGGTGGCTGGGCGACAGTGATATTGGGTTTTAGAGGTGGTTTTGTTTTGTCTGGGTTGGTGAAGCAATTCGAAGTCGATAATGAACTATCTGCGATCAGACCAAGTAGGATAGAGGCGTGGTGAGGTGGCGAAGCTCTGGACAAGTTTGCGTGGTTTCTGGTGGTCTTGGGTGGCGGAACGAATCGATTTAGTTGATCGAAGTTTTGTTCCATTTTGGGTTGGAAGGCCAAATCTCTCGTCGTCGTTTTGGGTTTCTGGGTGATCATGAGGCTCGAGGAGTTCATCGCCGATGTGTGGAAGGTGGCAAAGTCAACCAGAGTTCGTCAGAGCTCTTGTGCACGTGCACGTTCACGTTGAAGTCTAGGATTGTTTAGGCTTTGGGGAAGAAGGGTTCTAGCTCGGGTTGATCTCGAGTTGATTTCGTGAATGTCTCGAAGTAGCAGGGATCATGAGTGACTCGGTGATTTTGATTGGTATGCTCGGGTTTTTTTGGTATTTAACTCGGGTTGATTTTGATAGTGTTCAAGTTTCAGATTTTTAAATAAACTTGTTTCAGACTTTTTATTTTAAAATTTTATGTAACCTTATTTTTCAAAGTTTTATTTTTAAATAAACTTAATGTTGAAATTAAGGAGTTAATCGTGAAGACCAAATGTTTTATTTAATTAACTCAAAGATCTAAGTTGATTTATGGATTGATAATGATTTTTGTTTCAAAGATTAAAGGTTTTTAAAATTTCATTTATTGTTAATGATGTTATCCCACCTTTTGGCGAGGCCGAGATATCAGGGAATTGATAGAAAACCCAGAGTCACTCGTTATGGACGTCTAGTGCACATAGGTCTACCTTGGATATCGATGAATTTTGTCCGAGTCCAGATTGAGCTATAATGGATAAGGCACGGTAGGCAAAGCCAAGAGGGCCAACGTTCCAAGTTTCAAGTCAATCCGAGTTCATATGCTCAAGTTATGATCGATTCAATCTAGAGGAAACGACCCAGCCTTCGTATCCATCACTATGGTTGATTTCGTATCCACCAAGGGTGCGCTCGGTTCGCATCGATCAATTAATAGCAGTTCATATCGATCAGGTTGGCAGTGTTCGAATCCATCGAATTCGCATCGATGGACTTCGTATCCATCAACAGGTGTTGTGCCTCGTAACGATTGGCCAGTGTCTGCTTCGCATCCATCAGGTCACCTTACTTCGTATCCATCAAAAGGCTCCAGTTCACATCGATTGGCTTCGTATCCATTGAGAAGCTACGTGGTTCGTATCCATCAAAGAAAGGCATGTTCGTAGCCATCGACCATCAGTAGTTCGTGTCCATTGATGACTGCTGTTCGAATCCATGAGTGAGGTCTTATTCGAATCCATCAAGTCAACAAACCTGGGTGACGTGTCATCCCTCGATACGAACAAGGCGAGATTTATGGAGTCGATACGGTCAACTCGAAGTAAAGACCGGATCGTGGCGGAGTGTGCGTGCCACATCATCACGAGACCACGTGAGGTGATCGAGTCGAAGGGATCGTTTCGAAGTAATGGATTCGAACCAAACAGCCACCAGAATAGTCCATTTCGTATCGACTATTTCTCGCAATCCACTGATCCAAATGCAATGAAATTTTCACAGGAGCTTGCGTACACACTAAGGAATGTCTCTGCCAAATTTCAGCTCGATTGGACATCATCTTGATTGATACGAAATGAATTCGTATCGATCGCAGATCGAGTCGAAACTTTCTGAGATTGGTCGCGTGGGCCCACTCACGTGCCAGAATGAGTCTCCCGAAGTTTGAGCAAGATATCAGCTTCCTACGCCTATAAATAGAGCCCTACCGCCTATAGAAAAGGGATCTTTTGATTCTCAAGCGCCCAGACTCTACCGGATCAAGACTTGCATCATACCCTTGCCGTTGATTTCGATTTTCAAGTTGTTTTTTGCTGTAATCGCTTGTAGTCATTAAAAGAGAATCAATAAAGCTACAAAAACTTCACAGTGGACGTAGGCAACTTGCCAAACCACTATAAATTGCTTGTCTTTGCATTTATATTCTTGTTGTTTGGAGTTTTTGTTAGATAATCTTCATTTTCAATTTATTTTCTTCATTATTATCTCTTCAAAAACTTCCGAAGAGTGTTGTGCCCAATCTTGGTACAAACACTTTGATGCTTTCACTGAGAAAAACCTGTTTTTCTCCTGCTCCTTAGATCTACCTTCGACACCGGATTGCATAAATTTAAGAGGAAGATCCAGATCTCTAATCCGTAATCCTTCCATCCTATTCAGATTTGCGTAAAGTCTAGGAAAGGACTCCACCACTCAAGATGGTTAGCACAAGAACTGCCTCTACAGCTGCTGATCAAGAAGGTCGGGATAGACAGAATCCTATACAGTAGCCACCATCCAATCAAGACAACACTGTTCACTCAGATCCATCGGGACCAGTCACCAGATAAGAGTTCCAAGTGTTGCTACAAGAACTGACTCAAAGTCGGCAAAAATTGACTGAACAGTTGCGCGCTAACGTTGAATTGACCAACCAACTAAACCGTCAAAGGCGCAGGAGGTCCAAGAGGGATGATGTTTCCCACTCGTCTACTGAAAGTTTGCCTCATCTGACTATCACCACAGGTCTACCCATCCACGATTAGACGGGAGTCACACGCAAGCTACCGGATATCAACCTGCCTTGACAGTTGGAAAATTGAGAGTTAGGCCGTCAACCAGCTTACAGACTGGGCCCTCATCACGAAGTGGTACTGTTCCACTATATACCACGGACAATCGCACTACAACCGCCGTAGTAGAAACAAGGGTTGATACCCGAAATCTGTCAAATCCGAACAATCAGCAATGTGGGCGTACTCCTGAGCCATACGTCCCGGAATATGCTGAGCCAAGGAGGCGAGACGTGGACCGTCGACAGCATCCGGTCCAAACTAGCACTGTGGAACCCGACCACACCTTAGCTCAGCAAGCACAGAATGTGCCAATGCCGGATATTTCAACCATGATACGCCAGATGATTCGCGAAAGTCAAGGGCTTACCAATGACGATTGGGGGATCTCCCGTAGTCATACCCCTTTTACAGACGAGATATTATACGCTGACCCCCCTCGGTGATTCAGAATGCCAACTCTCCCAATGTACGAAGGATGTTCCGACCCCAATCAACATATTTTGAAATATGAGTGGTCAATGAGCGCTTCAAGAGCTGATGATGTAGTGAAGTGCCGAAGTTTCCCCATCTCTCTGGGGGGAATCACAACAATGTGGTTTACAAGGTTGCCACCTAGATCTATCTCTTCGTTCGATCAACTGGCTAAAAAATTTGTAGAACAGTTTCGTATGCATGTTGCTAGACCTAAAGACGTTAACACCCTGTCTAGTGTCACTCAAGCTCATGGAGAGACACTCAGGCGTTATTTAGAGAGATTCCACGCAGCATGTGCGGAGATTAGTAATCCCAACGATAACTCGATCTTGATGGCATTAACCAAAGGGATCGATCCTGATTCTGAGTTTGGAAATTGGTTAGCTGGGAAACCACCTGCATCGTTGGACCGTTTCTACTCCAAAGCCGCTCAATTCTTATGGCGAGAGTACGCGAAACAGTCTAGGAAGCAGGACGATGTGGGGCCTAATAGTGAGGGGATAGAAAGTAACGTAGCAGTTAAGCAGTCCGGTGAGAGTTCCGGAAAAGTTCAGTTGAATATACAGAACAAACAAACCCAGCCGAGAGGCAACAATGGTTAGGATAAGAAGAGAGATCAGAACCAAGGCCCACGACGTAGGGCTCCAATGTTTGATAATTACACGCCGTTGAACACGTCATTGGAAAACGTGTATCTACAAACTTGCAACACTGTGCAATATAAGAAGCCTGCTCCGAAGCCCTTATCGGAAAGGCAGATTCAAACAGGGAAGTTTTGTAGGTTCCACAAGAGTTATGGCCACAATACCAATGAGTGTCGACATTTGCAGGACCTCATCGAGAAGTTGATCAGGGAGAGAAAGTTAGATCAGTTCGTGCGGGCGCCGCAGTCTGGTGGTGCGGGCCGTTCAAATCAAAATCGTTTGCAAAATCAAGAAAGACAGGAAGAACCTGCTCGTATGGGCGGAAGGCTAGTTATAAACACTATAAGTGGTGGTCCCCACCCAGCAGACAGAAGCTGGAGGGAAATGGAGTCGTATGCTAGCTCTATCAGGCATGCAGACTTCGAGTGTTGCAGTAATTGTGAAGATGGGGCTCCAGCCAAACAACACAAGACAATGTCTCATGATATCGTATTTAGAAACCGAGACGCTAATAAGGTCGATGCCCCCACAATCGACCCACTGGTCATATCTGCCCAGGTAGGTCCTGCTTGGATGAAGAGGATCCTGGTTGATAGTGGGAGCTTCGTAAATATCTTACTTAAACGGGCTTATGATTTAATGAAAATGGAAGCGAAGGACTTAAAACCCTGCCAATCTCGAGTCCGGATGATTTTATGATTTTATGATTTAATGATTTAATGAAAATGGAGTTGGAGAGCGCCGGAGAGTCCGGATGTTGCAGTTTGTCGTTTTGGATATTGATTCACCTTATAATGCATTTTTGGGCTGACCGGCCCTTGCTGAGTTCAGGGCGGCTATTGCCCCATGGTGCTTGACTCTGAAGTTCCCCACCGATCGCGGGGTCGGAGTCATTCAAGGCGATCAGGCAGCGGGGAGGGCCTGCTATGTTGCTGAACTACGCGGGGTACAACGAGAGGAGAAAGGAAAGGGCGTAGAGGAATCTCTCTGCATCTGTTTTGCTGATGATTGACAATTGATGCCTAGGCCCCGGCCCGGGCACCACAACCAATTCCAGAAAGACCTTGACCCTAGAGACAATGAAGATAAAGACGAGTCTAAAGAGAATCAAGCTTCCCCGACCGAACTGACTGTGGATGTTCCAATCAGTGAGGATGATGATTCGAGGATGCTAAAAATTGGGTCTCAATTGGGCCAGCAGACACAACAGGAATTGGTTGATTTTCTCCGGGCGAATCTCGACGTTTTCGCCTGGACACACTCTGATATGTGCGGGATCTCACCAGACATCGCAAGTCACTCCCTGAATATTGATCCGTGGTATGTCCCGGTCAAACAGAAAAGGCGTGGTATGGATCCAGAGAGATCTGCCGCTCTTAAAGAGGAGGTTGATAAGTTACGATCGAATGGGTTCATCCAGGATGCTTTGTATCCAGAATGGGTGTCCAATCCCGTACTGGTTCGAAAACCGAATGGGAAATGGAGAACTTGCATTGACTACTCTGACTTAAACAAGGCTTGTCCAAAGGATAATTTTCCGCTTCCTCGAATTGACCAGCTCGTAGATTCAACAGTTGGGCATGAATTACTATCTTTTATGGATGCTTATTCTAGCTACAATCAAATACCCATGCATTTGCCTGATCAAGAACATACCAGTTTCGTGATCGATCTAGGACTCTACTGCTACAGAGTCATGCCCTTTGGTCTAAAAAAAGCCGGAGCAACATACCAACGCTTGGTCAACAGGATGTCCGCCAACCAGATCGGGAAGACCATGGAGGTTTATGTAGATGACATGCTAGTAAAATCTTGATTCTCCACAAATCACGCCAGAGATTTAGATTCGATGTTCTGCATCCTTCGGGAATATGGGATGAAGCTTAATCCATTAAAGTGTCACTTCGGTGTCGCCTCTGGAAAGTTCCTCGGGTTCATCGTTAACGCTCGAGGGATAGAAACAAATCCCGAAAAGATCTGGGCAATAAGGAACCTACAAACCCCAAGAATCATAAAACAAGTCTAGAGTCTCAACGGGAAAGTAGCAGCATTGAGCAGGTTCATTTTAAGGTCCACCGATAAATGCATTCCTTTCTTTGATCTGATCCAGAAAGGAAAGCGAAACTTTGAATGGACCATGGAGTGTGAAGATGCATTCCGATCGCTGGTTCAACATCTTTCCACACCACCGATCTTGTCAAAACCAGTTGACCATAAGCAATTGTACCTTTATCTGGCAGTATCAGAGCATGCAATCATTGCTGCTTTAGTTCGAGAAGAAGACCGAGTGCAGAAACCGGTTTACTATGTTAGTAAACGGCTAACAGGGGCTGAAAGAAATTACCCAAGAATAAAGAAACTGGCTTATTGCCTGGTCATTGCCTCAAGAAAACTTCGCTCTTATTTCCAAGCTCATTCCCTTACTGTGTACACCGATCAGCCGTTACGACAGGTCCTCACGCAGCCTGAGACGTCTGGTAGGCTACTCAAGTGGAACATTGAACTGAGTCAATTTGATATCACTTATGCTCCGCGAAGAGCCATTCAAGGACAAGTCATAGCGGATTTTATAGCCGAATTTACTGTTTCAGAGGATCTGCCTGAAACCACTATACCTCCTAAATGCATTTGGAAGCTGCACACCGATGGTGCATCGAACGATCAGTGTTCAGGTGCCGGAATAGTACTTGAAACTCCTGAAGGCCGATCCATATGCTACGCTCTGAGGTTCGAATTTCGTTCAACCAACAATGAAGCCGAATATGAAGCTTTGCTTGCCGGGTTAAAACTTGCTTGTGATCTGAAGATTGTTGCTGTGGAAATCTATTGCGATTCCCAGTTGGTTGTATATCAAGTTCAGGGCGAATATCATGCCAAGGATCGACGACTAGCTGCCTATCTAGCCCAAGTTCAAGAAGCACTAAGTTAATTCGATTACTATGCTATTTACCATATACCCCGAGAGCATAATCAGAAGGCTGACTCATTAGCAAAGCTGGCAAGTACAGGTGAAGCACAGCAGATGGGACTTGTCCCCGTCGAAACTTTGTCCTCCCCAAGCATTGATCAAGTAGAGACGGATTTTGTGTTTGAAACCGCTCCCAGTAGAGAATCGTGGATGACCCCGTACCGAAATTACATCGAGAATGGGATGTTACCTGAGCATAGAAATGAGAAAAGACAAATTCTACGAAAAGCTTCACGGTTCGTCATTCAGAACGGAGTCATGTATAGAAGAGGGTATTCTGTTCCTCTCCTCCGATGTATCGCGCACAATGAAATCAAACGAGTGTTACATGACGTACACGAAGGAGAATGTGGCGATCACATCAGTGGGCAAGCTCTCGCTAAGAAGATACTCCGATACGGATACTACTGGCTGACTGTGAACCGAGATGCAGCGAACTATGCCAGAAAATGCGATAGGTGCCAGAAACACGCCCGAATTCTAAGAGCCCCACCTACCGAGATAACCCAAATGGTCAGTCCCTGGCCATTTGTAATGTGGGGCATCGATATCATCGACACGCTACCTCTGGCCAAAGGTGGGGCAAGATATGCCATCGTTGCAGTTGATTACTTCACCAAGTGGGCTGAAGCTGAACCCCTCGCAACCATTATGACAAAGAAAGTAATCAATTTTGTAGTTCACAACATTATCTGCCGATTTGGACTCCCGCATACTGTCATCACCGATAACGGAGCCTAATTCAGTAGTGCGGAATTCAAGAATTTCTGTCAATGGTTTCATATCCATAAAAAATTCTCGGCAGTTGCACATCCTCAGACAAACGGTCAGGTCGAAGCTGTCAATAAAGTCATAAAATCCATTCTAAAGAAACGACTGGAAAAGGCCGGGGGCAAATGGGTTGACGAACTTCCTATGGCCTTATGGGCTTATCGAACGACCCACAAAACCGCGACCGGACACACCCCACTTTTCCTATCTTATGGCTCAGAAGCCGTTATTCCAATCTAGATGGAAGTGTTTTCCCATCGCGTGACTTACTATGATCCGAAAACGAACGCTATATTGCTTGCTGAATCTTTGGATCTACTGGATGAGAAGCGGGAAGAGGCTGATTTGAGAGCAGTCGCATATCAAAGTCGAGTCGCCCGATTGTACAATGCCAAAGTTCGACCTCGAACCTTTGAACTCGGCGATCTCGTTCTCAAGAGAATCTATCCGGTCCCTTCACACATGAAACCAAATTGGGAAGGACCATACGTGATAACACAAAGACTTGGAGATGGCACATTCAAATTATCGACCATTGACGGTCTTGCTTTGCCAAGGGCCTGGAACAGCGAGAGTCTCCGTCGCTATTACACCTGACAGGCTTTGTTTATTTCATTCTATTTTTCCATTTACAGTTTGTTTCCGCATTTTTAAATTTGGATTATGTAATAAGGAAACTAACTTTGCCGCATTTTCTTACTTCAGCAATAAAATGCCATCTCTTCGAGCCAGAGCTATGATTCATTGAATACGATGTACGACATCACGATGCACGGAGAGCTAAATTCCATCATGCAGTGGAATTTATTCAAATAGAGAGTGGCTGTGACACGACCGGCCACTCGTTATGTGAAACCCGAGCTCGGGGGCAAGCCATTACACCAATGATAAATAGGATTGATACACGACAATCCTATAACTAATTCCAAACTCCCAGAGTGTGAGCTGGAATATAGACATCAAACAAATGCGATCTCGAGGAGGGCGGATCCGTCCACCTAACGACCTCGACCGTATTATGACTAAATGCAGTTCCGAAGAGGGTGGACCTATCCACCTAACGACTTCGGCTGTACCTTAAACAAGCTCGAGGAGGATGGACCCGTCTATCTAACGACCTCGCTTGACGACTCTGGGTGGATGCGAATCAACCATCCACGATCCTGATTAATCCACCGTTCCCAGAGTGCGAACGTAATCCAAGTGCCCAAACAAATGTGACTGATCGTTTGTCGGCCAACTCCATGCTCCCAGAGTGCGAGGTGGAGTATAAACTTTAAAATACAGAGTCGAAGAGAGTGAATCCGTTCACCTAACGACTTCGACCACAACTTAACCAAGCTCGAGAGGGATGGACCCGTCCGTCTAACAATCTCATTTTTTAACTCAGGATGGATATGATCTAACCATCCATGATCCTGATACGCCTTTCGAACTCCCGGAGTGCGAGCCGGAATGTGAACGCTAACTCCAATTTCCCAGAATATGGGTTGGAGTATTAACGTCAACTCAAAGTTCCCAGAGGGTGAATGACCGCTCACAAGATGACTTGTGTCCCCAGAGTGTGGACTAATACTTGAAAGCTTTCGGTAGCAGTGACTGACTGCAAGAATGCAAGTGCAAACCCCCAGAGTGCGGATGTAACGATCTATAAAGAAACAAGTGTAGTTCAACCGCTTGATCCTCACTTATTGCGATCGCAAGCTGATCTTTACAACTTAACCCCGGAACTAGGAGCAGATGCAAGTGTAAATCACTACCCGAAACGAGTTAAAATAATGCAAGTACATAGAACTGAGGTTCAAACACTGCAACATTTAAGCATAAAAGGAATGAAAGTTGAAACAAGAAGACAAAACTTTATTTCAACTAATCAAGAGCGATGGCTCATATACCAGCCCTTCCAAAAATTCCTACTAGCGGGGGCCGAACCCACATCTATACACGGCCTATGAAAGAAAGAAAAAAGATGACAAAATTCCTAACTGCAAAAGGAAACATGTGCCTAAAAAGTGTATCTACTCTTTCTTTTTCCTTGGCTTCTTCTTCAACGAGGATCTACTGGAGCAACTAGTGATCTTCCGTTTTGAGCCCTTTTCTTTAGGTAGGCTATCCTCGGACGGGAGCATGATGTCGACATCCTCCTCCGAACTGGAGTCTAAGGGAATGCTTCCCGCGGGAGGAGTCGGAGGAACGGGATCTATAGCCGGAAGCGGGACTGGCGCACTAGTGTCGACAAGCGTGCCCCCATGGGATATCATCATAAGTGGTGTAGGGCCATGCGCCACTACTCCGCCCTTTGAGCTGCCACCATGTGCCGCTGCCTCCATCTCGGTATCAATTTCAGCCAGTATGTTTACTTCTCGAAGGGCTCGGGCTTCACTGTGTGCCGTGGTGGCCTGTGTCGAAGTATCAGAAGTAGATGAAAATCCACCCAGGACGAATGGTAAGTCCACAAAGGGGTCACTCTGTCGACCAAAAAGCTCATTCACCATCTGTTCGTCAAAAGAGATTGAGCTCCCCTGCGTTACTTCGGCAGGCACAACCGTCGCAACAGAGGTCGCCTCAGAGATAATCGCTTCCTGCGCTTAGTATGATTCCTGGATTGCAGGAAGCGTTGTCAGTACAACTTCGGTCACTGATCAGAGAAAAGAAACATTTGTTAGTATACACTTCTATACAAGTTCTTCAGTCCGAATGTACAAGAGATTAGTGAAGAGTACCTTCCTCAGTTTGGCTCAAGGTCGGCTGAATGACTTCAGAAGGGTGCTCCCTTATAGGAGATAGATGCGGCTGTTCCAGGTCATAAGCTGGTATAGGCGGAGAGTCGATCATCGAAGTCGGCTCAGACTGAACTGGCATAACAATCTCGGAACTCGTAATATGATGCTCAACACCAGAGCCTTCTCCGACTTCCCGGGGCTGAGTACCGAGCCTCTCCTTTTCATGAGAAATCATGGAGTCATGAAGAACCTTCTTTTCGTCATCGTTAAGTATATGGTTCTCCAGCTCAAATTCGTCAAAGGCTTCATCAGAATGCCCCGATTTATCCTCCTCAATCAGCAGATTCCAGGCATTATAAAGATGTGTTGGGTAATCATCGAGCCAAGTCAGATCTCTATGCCTTAACACGTGGGCGTTGTAAGTGACAAGAAGCTCCTCTACCTCAGCCTCAACCCTGCCTTCCGCCAGTCGGACCTTCTCGTCAACCCCGGCTTCAACCTCGCGGACTTTTTCCATAGTCGCATCCCTCTCCTTCTGAAGCACCACCGCCTGATCACAGGCTTCTTGCGCGGAGACGTTGGCCGAATCTTTCTCCCTCGCAAGTTCGGAAAGCTGAGATTTAAGCTCATTGAGCTCTTTGAGGGCTGCGTCTCTCTCAGCAGTGATGGTGGTGTTCCTATGACCCATGTCTTCCATCGTAGTGTATGCTCTTGTTTCATTCTACCCATGGCCGAGTTTGCATCGTCGTCCTTTTTGAGAGCTTCTATTTCAGATTTACGGGAAAACTCCGCCTCGACATTGAGCACTTGAATAATTTGGTCCTTCTGACCCAACTCTTTTTCCAGCTTTTCAATAGTGGCGGCCCGATCAAATGCCACTTTTGATGCTTTTCTCGCGGCCCTTACCCACTCCTTATACTGAAAAAATATGTCCGCAACATAATCATGAATAGTATTTTCGGCCGTTGGCGGAATTCTCTTCAGGTGTGGGGGGAAGACGTAACTGTCAAAGCAAATGTCGAGGAATTCCTTCCTCATTTGTGCGAGTTTGGCTGCTCCTTCCCCAGTCGGATCAGTCACGACTGATGTAGTAGTCAAGGAGGCGGCTATTTCAGTTCCACGTGGAGGGTCGAATCTAGGAACATGAGAGGGCGGCTTGTGCCGTGAAGTTTCAGGAGGACGTGTAACTAGAACTGGGGGTGGCATAGAGATCCTAGGAGGAGGAGAGCGAGATCGAGACCGACGTACATATCCCCTATCTCTGTCAGACCGTTCTTGACTGGAATGCCCCGGTTCATAATCTCTATCTCCTTTTCTCCTACGTGATTCATAGTATGATGAAGATCGACGTTTGCTGCACAAATTACCAAGCATTGAGCCTCGACCAGACATCGTACCTGCAAAGTAAAATAAGGGAGGTTAGTAACCATTTATGATATGCAGTTTGTGGTCAAAGATTGTGTAGTGCCGTGAAGGGTGTATGGATGTGTAACCCCCCAGACCAACCAGAAGTGTCGACCGCACTGGTAGAAATAGACTCGCTAACATCAAAAGTATGTTGCAGTTCATCCAATCCGACATCATGTTGTGTGGACGCGAGGTCCGGAATTGGAAGGTCAGCGAGCCCTTCGAAGGAGTTTTCCGCCTACAGGGGGGATGCCTCCGAAATTCTAACTCCAGAAAGGGGTCGGTTTTTGACCACAGACTTCCGCCTCCTAGATTTGGATTGTTTAAAAGCAACTGCCTTGCCTTTTCTCTTTTCCTCAGAATCTGGAGTCACATCAGTAGGCCCGACCAAAGGTTCATCATCGGTATGGGTTCTCTCGAAGTCAGCCTCCTCAAGTATGATAACTTTAGGCTTCTTGTGCCTAACTCACTCCTTTGAGATAGTCTTTAGTACATTGTCGAGCCTTATACTCTGTCCACGTTCGATCAGTCCAAGGATCCTAAGGTTTTTATCCGTCAAGATCAGGTCAATGTTTCTTTCTTCGCTCGGGACTTCTTGGAGAACCCGAACTATCTCTCTATAATAACCACCTTCGGGTCGCTGGATTATTACTGAAAGAAAAAGAAAAAGCAATGTGAGTTTGATTTCGTTCATGATTGCGTTATCAGCAACTTGGGAAAGTGATGGTACTCACGTCTGAATAGCCACCTTCTGGCAAATCCTAGAGGACATCGGACGTAGAACCACTCCGTCTTGAAGTAGCTTAGCCTGGTCCAAGATCCGGTGACCACTTGACAATTCCTTACTGCCTCCAGGAATGTAAAAGATGGACTGTCTGTTCGACTCTTGAAGTTGGACAGATATCTTATCTCGGTCGGGCGGGGTGGACGATAGAGATACTCCATAAATGCAATGAACAAGCTATTGAGTGAAGCATATCCATTCGGGTGTAGCTGAGATGGGGCGATCCCCAGATACGACAACACTTCTCTTATATACTAATTAAACGGAGGAAGTGTCCCGGCTGCGCACGCATGGCGATTGAATGCGGTATACCCTTCCGGGGGATTGTATTGTTTGTCATTTGGCCCTGGCAATAATACATCGTCCATCGACAGACCATGCCTTAAGCATATTCTCCCTAGCATATCTTCAGAAATATTGGACGGAACAGAGTCAGGTGGACTATTAATGAAGGACGCATCAGGCAATTCGTCCGGGGCTGGACCGATGACTTCGGCCTCGATGTACGGTATTTCAAGTTTGGGAGGAGTTAAACTCTGAGTTTCTTGCTTCTGCAAACTTGATGGTTCCATAACTAGCTAACTCATGAGAAATCATCATTAGACGATAAAGAGCCCGTGCATTCCCCAGTGTAAAGTGTACGAATGTGTTGTGCAGTGCAGTGCTGTGCATTACTTGAGCAAATTCTACGAAATAAACCGAAATGTGTGAACGACAAAACTCTGAAAATCAGACCGGAAATGATCGTCATCGCTGACCGTCACAACTGTGCTATCCAGATGCTAATGATCGATTCAAGTTAAAGTTCGTTATACTTTTGTTAAGTTACAGTTCTGTTAACAAGCTTCAAAAGGCGGTCAAATGTGCAGTCCTACGGTCAAGTTCAATTATGCAAGGCAGAGTCTCGTTGGAGTCAAGTGTCAGGATATGAAAAAGTTCACTAAGTTCGTAAAATTTCAGCTTGGAATCGGTCGTAGTTCGGATTCGAATCGAGTTAGAGATGCAACATTTTTCATATCGACCATGTTCGAATCGATACTTTCGTATCGATCAAGGTCGACTCGATACATTTCGTATCGATCAAGGTCGACTCGATGTATTTCGTATCGATCGAAGGGGTGCATTTTGGATCGATCAGAAAAGATTACTTCATATCGACCAAGGGTTAACAACTTCGTATCGACCAGATCCATTGGTCTCGCATCGATATAAAACCGTTGATTTTGCATCGATCGATCTCTTGGTCTTCGTATCGATCGTGGGAGTCAGAACTTCGTATCGATCATACGGGCCAAGTACTTGCATCGATCATTCCAGATCGATACGAGCTCCGACCATCCTCGATCGATGCGAACCTCTTCGTCCCACTTAACTTTTCAACCGATACGGGCATCAATGCGAAGTCATACAATCTGGGTCGATTCGAACTCTCCTATTCTAGATCTACACAAAACGGTGGTAAAGTTCCACAACTCCTTCTTCCCCAAGAGGCCTTAACTCCATGGCCACGCTCCATGCCCAATCTTACTCAGATTCGTCCAGACCTTAAACCCATCAAAATTGATCATAAAAACAAAAAAGGATGGCAGAGATGTCGAGTTTCATCGTTCTTGGCATGGTTTAATCTATTAATTACCCGAGTTTAATGTTTAGGTTCGAAGGATTGAATCGATTCGAAGGCTAGAACGGTTTTTCCTCTCGAGTTCGTAGATCGATACAAAAGCGCAGAAAGTATAAGGCAGTAAAAAGTAAAAGGTGAAAATGGGCTAAGTCCCAGGTATTTATATGGAGCCTAGGGAAAAACTGGGTCGATTCGCCTCCTAGTCAACTTGACCGGTCGCAACCAGTCAAACAACGGATCGATGCGAATGCTCATTTCGAATCCATCGGACTTTGCCTTCATCGAAGCGAAGTTACCACCGGACTTCATTGATTCGAAGTACACAATGAAGGCTGCACTAAAGGCATTGAACTCCATCGATTCGAAGTGTCTATTTTACAACCATCAACTCACAACAGTGCATGTCTATCGATACGAACGTTGTTTTTGTATCCATCAAAACTCATCGATACGAACGATCGTTTCGTATCCATCAATGAAAGCCGCGTCGATATAGAAAACTGCCTTTCAACCTTTTACATCAATTCAGGAGAGGATCGATACAAGAGGGTAGTCCAAAACAACCATCAAGCGTTGTTTCAACTCGAATTTCAAATCGGTTCAGGAGAGGATCGATACGAAATTTGATAACAAACTAAACTGACAACGACTCGTGAACACGCAACATTAACGAGAGTCAAGTTAACATATATGCATATATGTCGGACTAATATTCGATTTTCAACATTCACAGGGATCGAATACTCATCTCATTAAGATTACGGCGACGAACAGCTAATCACTATCGCATAGCAGTCAGTTATGGCAATACATAGTACAACTTTCAAAGAAAAATATGATAATTTTTCAAAGAGAAGCTGAAACTTTTCAAAGCACATCATGTTTCCACAAGATGTACTTTGGGGGGCAAATGTTATCCCGCCTTTTGGCGATGCCGAGATATCAGGGAATTGATAGAAAACCCAGAGTCGCTCGTTATGAACGTCTAGTGCACATAGGTCTACCTTGGATATCGATGAATTTTGTCTGAGTCCAGATTGAGCTATAATTGATAAGGCATGGTAGGCAAAGCCAAGAGGGCCAACGTTCCAAGTTTCAAGTCAATCCGAGTTCATATGCTCAAGTTATGATCGATTCAATCTAGAGGAAATGACCCAGCCTTCGTATCCATCACTATGGTTGATTTCGTATCAACCAAGGGTGCGCTCGGTTCGCATCGATCGATTAATAGCAGTTCGTATCGATCAGGTTGGCAGTGTTCGAATCCATCGAATTCGCATCGATGGACTTCGTATCCATCAACAGGTGTTGTGCCTCGTAACGATTGGCCAGTGTCTGCTTCGCATCCATCAGGTCACCTTACTTCGTATCCATCAAAAGGCTCCAGTTCACATCGATTGGCTTCGTATCCATTGAGAAGCTACGTGGTTCGTATCCATCAAAGAAAGGCATGTTCGTAGCCATCGACCATCAGTAGTTCGTGTCCATTGATGACTGCTGTTCGAATCCATGAGTGAGGTCTTATTCGAATCCATCAAGTCAACAAACCTGGGTGACGTGTCATCCCTCGATACGAACAAGGCGAGATTTATGGAGTCGATACGGTCAACTCAGAGTAAAGACCGGACCGAGGCAGAGTGTGCATGCCACATCATCACGAGACCATGTGAGGTGATCGAGTCGAAGGGATCGTTTCGAAGTAATGGATTCGAACCAAACAGCCACCGGAATAGTCCATTTTGTATCGATTATTTCTCGCAATCCACTGATCCAAATGCAATGAAATTTTCACAAGAGCTTGCGTACACACTAAGGAATGCCTCTGCCAAATTTCAGCTCGATTGGACATCATCTTGATCGATACGAAACGAATTCGTATCGATCGCAGATCGAGTCGAAACTTTCTGAGATTGGTCGCGTGGGCCCACTCACGTGCCAGAATGAGTCTCCCGAAGTTTGAGCAAGATATCAGCTTCCTACGCCTATAAATAGAGCCCTACCGCCTACAGAAAAGGGATCTTTTGATTCTCAAGCGCCCAGACTCTGCCGGATCAAGACTTGCATCATACCCTTGCTGTTGATTTTGATTTTCAAGTTGTTTTTTGCTGTTGTTTGTTGTAATCGCTTGTAGTCATTAAAAGAGAATCAATAAAGCTACAAAAACTTCACAGTGGACGTAGGCAACTTGCCGAACCACTATAAATTGCTTGTCTTTGCATTTATATTCTTGTTGTTTGGAGTTTTTGTTAGATAATCTTCATTTTCAATTTATTTTCTTCATTATTATCTCTTCAAAAACTTCCGAAGAGTGTTGTGCCCAATCTTGGTACAAACAAATGATAATATAATAATTAAAGATTAATTTATGGGTAATTAAAGATTATTTAACTTGTAATTAAAATGATTAATCTAAGATTAATTACTTAGGAGAAGTAATTAAAGAAATTTAAATAGTTAACGAAGATCATTAACTTGAGATTATTAAATAATTAATTAATGTGATTAATTGTAACAATCAATTGGATTGAATTAATTAATGATGATCATTTATGAAATTGTGTAAGTGTAATTACTTAATATAAGAAATTAAGGAATTAATCATTCAGTATGATTAATTGAGTTAATTGGATTAGTTCAAGTTAACTAATTAAGTTAATTAATTTAGAATAATCACTTGATAATTTTGGAAATGTAATTACTTAGAGAAGTAATTAATAGATAATTACTGAATGTAATTAATTGAATGATGGTTAGTAACTTGAGTATAGTTATTTGTTAATTATTAAAGAATTAATTAAAGATTGTGATTAATTAAGATTAATTTAATAATTAAAGATTAATTGATTCATTAATTGAAAATGATTAGTTAATAATTAAAGGTTAACAAATAAATGATGAAAGGGAAATTATTTCAAATAATTTGTAATTAACTTATGTTAATTAACCCAGATTAATAATTAATACATCTGATTTAAATAAATAAGTTGATTAATAAGTTTATCTGTGAATGTTTGGACCTGATAGAATGCTTTGAATTGTTTGATATCCCTTATGTGCGATGCTTTGTGATATATCCTAATTTGTGTTGTGATCTGTAATTTATTTATTTGGGATGAATGTAATATATTATCTGTAATTTATATATCTATGATCTGTGAATAAAAGATAAGTGTTATAGTTATACCGCTTATCAACTATATTTCTATATTCTGATCTGTGATAATTGAATGATGTGCACTATTGTGTGTGAAACCCCTGGACTA
Organism: Allium fistulosum; assembly: GCA_030737815.1. Lineage (NCBI taxonomy): Eukaryota > Viridiplantae > Streptophyta > Magnoliopsida > Asparagales > Amaryllidaceae > Allium > Allium fistulosum. The sequence continues at coordinate 516,043,322 of CM060903.1, read as the reverse complement.
CACCATACACACACAAATATGGATTTCACGTGGAAATCGGTTAAGTCACAGATGATTTAAATTTAATATTTTTGAAATTGAAATTTTAATTTCAATTGATTTTGGAAATGGATTTGGGTTAAATGTTAAAGCTTTTGAAATGGGGTTTTTAAGATGAAAGTTATTTTGAATAACTTGGTAAGTTTTCTAATTTAAATAATTTAATTTGAATTTTGAATTCAAAATTTGGAATTGAATTCAGTGATTGGAAATTTTGGTTAAGAGGTTATAAATGTGTTTAAACCATTTTAAAAAATATGGTTTTGAGAATTTGAATTTAATCCAAGAACTATAACTTGTATAAATGAATCAGATTTTCCGAAATGAAAACAATTGTTTTCAAATTATAAAAGCTTTCATACAAGAAATGAATTTCCAATGTGAATTAAAGGAATTTCAAGTTTTAATTGAAAAATGGTTTTCCAAGTTATGAGTGAATTCTTTTTGAAAGCTATGAATTGAATCTGTTTATTTTTAACAGATTTAAAATGGTGATTTGTTTAAACCATTCAAAATGAAATTGTTTTGAAAGCTATAATTTAAATCTTTGATTTAAAGATTTAACGAGTTAATCAAATTGAAATGGAAATTGATTTGGAAAATCTGTGAATGAATCTTTGTGAAACTGGGTGAACTTTGTGAATCAAATCTTTTATTTAAAAGATTTGAAATGGTAATTTGTTTAAACCATTTAAAAGAAAGATTTTGGGTAATAAGTTGTGACTTAATTGAAATCCCAATATCCATATTTTTTTAAATATTGCGCTCATTATTCGGTTTAGCCGGGAGAGGACCTTTGCGTCACATAACCCATTCCGAATAATGATACGTCGTATATGGATAGCATTTGAAGACCGGTGTTGAAGACCGGGTATTTGCGAGAACGATAGGATAACCTATCGATTGTCTCTGCACTGAGTAGCTACGGTATAGAGATTTCCTTTGTGATGGGAAGTTCGATCGGGATTGTGAATACCCGGATTGCAAGGGCTTCTTCGGAAGTGCCTTCGGTTCTGTTCGAACACGGAACAGACTTGTATGGTTACATGTCTGACATTACACTTTGAGATATAAAGCTGATTTCTTTCAAATACATTTCTGTTGGTGGCGGAGAACTTATTCTCTTAGCTTAACACCCTTCTCTGAGACGTACGAGCTCAGAGGTTATGTAGTTGAAGGTTATCAGCGATATACTCCCAATTTGGTAATGTGACATGCTGAGTGTTGCTGTGTGTTGATCATTTATTGATCATTTGTGATCAAAGCACGGCTTGGTGAAAAAGCGTAGCTTTATGGACGAGACTTCGTCAGGACCTCACAGACCGGAAATGGTCGAAACAGGAATGATGCGGCAAGGTTATGAGGGTCGTGCCCTTTAGGGTATGTCATTTCCTTCTAGAAAAGGGTGTTATCAGGTATGGAGCCCTGGTATTTAACCTATGTGGATACTCCAATCTCATTTACTATGTGATTGTTGTTTGATCGAGGCGCCTCGGATAAAGGTCCCAAAGGACCGGGGGGTGGCATACTCGAGAAGTAGTTACCTAGTTACAGAGGTAACCCGGCCTTGTGTTGGCAGAGAGCCGGGTAGGTTCTCGGGACGTCCATCCAGAGGCGTACCCATTGGCAGTAGGAAGTTCCCTAGCCTGACCATTTGTTGGAAAATCCAAAGAAACAATACGAACCTTGTATGGTTTTAGTTGTATAACCTGCTATGGAATGTGGCGGTAACCTGCTATTGAACATAGTAGTCATAGTAGGCATACAATAATGGTTGTATGTTGGCTAAGATTAATATTATACTTTCGAAATGTTTTTTAAACTATGCACTAATAATAATAATCCAATGATTTTGCGTAGTAAGCATGTTTGACTATCATAAGAAGAAATCTCCTCCAATTCTACGTTTGCATTGTGTGTGTGGTAGGAGGTCTTATGGTAGTTTCATTTTCCAAAAGCATTGCGGACTTCAATGTTTAAAATTCTTTTGTTGTTATTTTGAAGATAAACTGTTTTCATTACTCACACTAGTCCCACGACTGACTCGGAGTTTATTGTTCCCTTCCTAAACTCTGGATGCCCATAATTTTCCACGCGAGCAGTCTAGAGTTGGGTTTTTCAGATATTCAGGTTTAGTAGATTATCTGGAGCTAGTTCACTTCATCGGAGTGGATGACTGCACTTGCTTATCTTGTGCATCGTGATGGTGGTTCGAGCTGATGTTGGAGTTATTGGACTCATTCTCTTTTGCAGATCATTTGGAGTTATCACTTCTGTTATGCTGTTTCCGCTGTAGCATTATTATTTATCTTTGATATTGTTGTATCATATTGATATCATTGTTGTATATCGTTCTGGATATTGTATTCATTGGAGTTGTATATGATATCATTTATTTCTTTATTCCGCTGTGTTGTTATACTTACTGTGTTATAAGCTCCGGGAAGCCAGATTCGGCGTTTGAATCTACGGCATTTGAGTACAAGTGAAGTACGTGTGTCGATTTTCGAAGGCCGAGTCCGGGATCCTCACAATTATAAGGAAATACTATCTGTTATTACGAAGAATAAGGCTGGATAGGAGCGGCCATCCGTAGTTAGGCCTTACGCTAGTATTGGTTATCTCGATAGGAGTGGTATATATTTATTTATTTTTCCATCTCTTTGTTTATTTTCTCATATCAACATATTTAATCCCAGTATAAAACAAACTACGATGGTTCATAATAGTTCAGGACAACATATATTATAATAACACAGATAAGCTAAAATCTCATATATAACTGAAGTCGGTTACAATACATGTGATACAACTACAAATGTCGACATTGGAAGTTACATATACAAGTACATTATTATAAATAATATACATGAATACATATCACCCTATAAAATAACACTGACTACACCAAAAGATATGAAGAGAATTCATAGCTCAAGCAGTATCCCAAAGCGAGATATCAACAGCCTGTAATAACTCGGTCTGACCCAAGTATTAATTCAAAAGAAAATAATACGTGGATCAGTCTAATTCAAACTCAGTAATTAATGCACGAAAGCAATAATAATCAAAATAACAATTAGACGAAAATCACAATAAATCCTGCATATCCAATCCTCTAATAAGAAAATCGGATAATGGTAAATATAACAAAATGATATCTGTTGAATTTATCCCCTCGCGTACCTATTATGGCGTCCTCATCCATCCCCGTCCTCAAAACAACTCCTCCTCCACCTCCCATCGCTTTCGTTCCCCGCAAATACATATCGATGTTCAGCTCTCTGGCCTCCTCCCATCAGCTCCCGCCCAAACCACGCTCACGCCAGTCTCCCGGCATTGGCCGTGATCCTTCCACCTCATCACCTCCTTCTCCTGTGTCTCCTCTTTCATCTCCTCCTGGTCATACCAAGAAATCCAATGCTCAAGCGGTTTTGTCCACCCCACCGGTTTCTAGTAACCCCCCTCGTCCCAGCGTCGTCGACGTATTTTGCCTGACTTCATCAACGTTCGCGCCACTATTGAATTTTTGAAAAAGAAAAACCGTTGTCTCAGGTGTGCAGGACTTGGACACATGGCGAGAGATTGTAGGGACTCTAAGATATGCTATCTGTGCGGTTTCTTTGGGCATGCACACTCGCTCTGTTCCAATAAAACAAATAATGACTCTTTAACCCTGAAAAATGACTCTACCACTCCTGCTAAAAACAAAAGCTCTGCGCGCTCAGAATGGACCCCACCCCCATCACATCTACCCGGGAAACGAGGCGCCACTCGACACACATCTCAAAACCAATCTCCTCGAACCCCTCCCGTTCCTCATTCCAAATTTTTTTCTCCCCAATCAAAACCTTCCTCCCCCCATACCTTTTCAATGGCCGACCCTTCTCTCTACCTGACCGCTACAATTATTGATGGATTCTGGTCCATCGAAACCCTCCACCTCACCCTCTCGCGTACCTTCCACCAACAAGACTGGCCGCTTTGGATCCTGTCTGATAGCAGCTTCATCTTCTGCTGCCCTTCGTACTCAATCCGCGATCAAGCCCTTACAATGAAAACTCTTTCGAAGCCAGGGGGCTTTGTCGTGCTGCAATAATGGTCAGATCTCGAACACCAGTCCCCTACACTGGAACCTGCTACATGGGCTCGGGTACAAGGCTTCCCCGAATTCCTCAGGTACAATACACTTGCTGTCAGCAACGCCCTTAGCCCCATGGGTCGCTTCATCGAATTCGATGACTGTGACTGGTCCAACTTTGATCATCGGTTTATGTACGTCAAAATGCAATTCTTCAGCGGAGTCACCACTCCGAGTTCTTTCGTTCTGCACTTGAACAATGAGGATCATCTCATTTCGGTGGAGAAATGGGAACATGCCCACCCCACTCGTAGACCGGAAACGATGTATCTGGGTGTAGATTATGAGAAAGACTTCTGCTGCTATAATGAACCCATTCTTCCTGAGGACTCGAACGAAGCCAGATTCGATGCTTTGTATTATGACCCTGCTATTCTCCCTCCGCTTCCTTCGTCCGCCCAACCCCAAGATCCAAGGGGGGTAGATCCCCAGTGCTGGGAGGCCTGGCCGGATGTTCTACGTGCAGACCCTCTTGTTGACACATACCCTTCCACACCCCTCCCGCAGCAACCCCAGCCTCAAACCTCGGTTCCAGCTCCCCCAGTTTCTGTCCAGGAAGCTACTCTAGCTCCGCCGGTGCCCCCACAGAGGTCTCCCCTGATCACTCCAGCCACTGTTCGCAGAAGCTCCAGACTTGACAGAGCAGCTTCTCTCCCGGGTAGCTTTTATAAAACTGTTGTTTTTTCTTCAGCTAATAAAAGTCTTAACAAAAAAATGCCACGTTGCATGGGTGTGGGTTTGCGTGATGAACACTACACTGCCATGCAAAATCTTGAATCGGAGCATTTGTCTTTTTCCCAATGAAAGTAATTTCATGGAACGTAAGGGGTTTGGGGGACCCATCCAAAAGGCATGCAATCAGCCTTATTTTATCTCCTCATAAAGCAGACATTCTATTCCTACAAGAATCCAAATTGATCGACCCGCCACATTCTTTCATTTTCCATCTAGGGGGGCCCGCTCTAACGGGTTGGGCCCACATAAATGATGAAGGTTCTAGAGGAGGTATTATTACTGCTTGGAACGAAGCCGTATGGTCCCACTGTTATACCATTGCTCACTCATCTGCATTGCATGTAATCTTGCGCCACATACAAATTGGTACAATATACTTTTTCACAAACATTTATGGCCCACAAAGCATCCTTGAGAGAAATGAGCTCTGGGCTAACTGTTTCACCTTTGCCTCATATCTCAATGGTCCTTGGCTAGTTGGAGGTGATTTCAACACCACCAGATCGGCCGTGGAGCGTAATTCTGGCTTCAACTCGCATGATTCTGACTCCTTTAATTCCTTCATCAATACATGCTCCCTTATCGACCCTCCCATCTGCAATCTTCTCTTCACCTGGTCTAACCGCAGAGCTGACCCGGCCTTAGCAAAACTTGACAGATTTCTCTTCAATACAACATGGGATGACCTTCACCCCCTTTCATCGGTCTCCGGTCTCGCTTCTTCCATCTCGGATCATTGCCCACTCATCTTGAACACTGGATCTTTGCCCAATATCAGACGCCCTTTCAGATTTGAACGTCTTTGGCTCCTGGAACAGTCCTTCGACTCTTTCATCAAACATGCCTGGTCCCAACCCTCACAAATCCAATCTGCTTCCGCCAGGATTGTCTTCCAGCTCCGCTTCCTTAGGAAACTTATCCGTCCATGGGCCAGATCCGTTTGGGGGTCTCTTTGTTCGCGTATCTCTTCAACTCAAGACGAGATCCTGGATCTCAATATTCTTGAAGAAGCGCATCCTCTTTCAGATCTCGAACTGACCCGCTTGAGAGATCTTGAAACGGAACTGGATAGACTTTTGAAACAGGAGGAGATTGGTTGGAAACAACGCTCCAAGGCTAAATGGATTGAGGAAGGGGATAAAAACACCTCTTACTTCCACCGCATAGCAAGTGGCCGTCGCAGAACCACCCTTATTTCCGAAATCTCCCACAATAACTTTTCCTACACTGACCCCTCTGACCACCTCCACCTTTTTACCAATTACTACCGCAGCATCCTGGGCAAGTAATCCCCAGCTCTTCCCGACATTATTTGGTCCTTCCTATACCCAGCCCCTTCCCCCATCCCAATTGACCACCCATTCACTGAAGATGAAGTCTGGGCCGCGTTGAAAGATATGTCCGATGACAAGGCACCCGGCCCAGACGGGTTCGGCCCACTCTTTTTCAAGCATTTCTGGGATACCGTTAAAGCCGATATCTTGGACTTATGTGTCGAATTCCAATCCGATCCATCAGTTATATCCAGACTGAACTATGCGAGCATCATCCTCCTCCCTAAATCCTCTGGCACTAACTCCCTCTCCGCCTTCCGGCCCATTAGTTTACTCAACACAACCTTTAAAATCATTACCAAGGTCCTTGCCAGCCGCCTCCAAACAGTTATAGCCCCCCTGGTTGGGATCGAACAGTCAGCCTTCATTCTCGGTAGAAACATCATGGACTATGTAGCCACAACTCAAGAAATCATCTCCTTTTGCCATCATACGTCGACCCCAGGTGTCCTGCTGAAGCTTGATTTCTCGAAGGCTTTTGATTCGGTGAATTGGGATTTTATCCTTGAACTCATGGAACACAGAGGTTTTCCTCTCAGATGGTGCAATTGGATCAAACATATTCTTACCTCTAGTCTGTCCTCGATTTCGATTAACAGTTTGTCTGGGGGTCACATAAAATCGGCTCGGGGCCTGAGGCAAGGTGATCCTCTCTCGCCCCTTATTTTCGTCTTAGTAGCAGACGTTTTCAACAGGATGATCAAGTTAGCCATATCCAACAACCTCTTCTCCGGCATCAACCTACCAGATTCCTCCTTATCAATCTCTAACTTGCAGTTTGCTGACGATACAATTCTATTTGCCTCACCCCAGACCGAATACATTCGTTGCCTGAAAGTGGCCCTCTACTCCTTTGAGCTCATTTCCGACCTTTCCATCAACTTCAGCAAGAGCTCTGTCATCATGTTAGGTAACTCTCACCACCTTGGCCCACTTATATCATCTCTTCTTAACTGTTGCCTTTCGGCCTTCCCCTTTTCCTATCTCGGTATACCTCTGCGTCCCACCAAGTTACATCGATCTGACTGGTCCCCCCTTATCTCCAGAATAGAATCAAGACTCCTAAGCTGGAAGGCCCATTCCCTCTCAGCATCCGGTCGCCTAGTCCTCGTCAAATCTGTCCTTTCTGCCATCTCATCTTACTGGATGTCTTTCCACAAACTTCCCTCCTGGGTTATCATCAAAATCGACTCAATCCGTAGTACCTTTCTCTGGAATGGTGGTGGCATCAAGAGACTTGTTAATTGGAGAACCGCCTGTTTACATCAAAATCAAGGCGGTCTTGGTATCACGAACCTTACTGCCTTTAACTCCGCGCTCCTAACGAAATGGCTCTGGAGATTTCTTACCCCCGGTAACTCTCTCTAGAAAGATTGGATTCTCTCGCTTCATTATCATTCTAACCACCATCTCGTCCTTCACTTCCCTCCGCGTAGTAGGCCTTCCCCGTTCTGGGCCGGAGTGCTCCAAACCCTTCCCCGTGTCAGACTCCTTTTTCATGTAGCCATCGAAAATGGCATCAATTGCATTTTTAGGCATGATACTTGGCATAATCAACTTCCCCTCGCCAAATCCTTGCCCCACCTGTTCTCCCACTCATGTTCCCCTTCCATCTTGGTTAGGGACTGTGTCAACTCCGGTCCTGACTTCCTTTGCCCCTATCTCTCTTTGGCTCAGACACTTATTCTGACCTTATCTCTGCTTCCAACATTCTTCAAACTGTTCAGCTTTCCACCCTGCCGGATCGTGTTGTCTGGGCCCCCGCTCCTGCCAAAGGCTTCTCGGTTGCCTCCTATTACTCCCTCCTCAACAACCCTGGTCGCTTCTTTGCCTTCCCTAGGCTTAGGAAATGTCCACTCCCACCACGTATTGCCTTCTTCCAATGGTGTCTGGCGCATGATCGAATCAACACCAAAGAGAGACTTCTCCGCTTGCATATTCCGGTTGACCCGTTCTGTGTCTTTTGTTCTAACCACATTGAAGATATTCCTCACTTGTTTCGAGAATGCGACTATGCTTATTCTATCAGGGTTGCTTCCAGCGCCCACCTCCTGGGCTATATCCCTGTTCCACCTGTCATCTTCGATCACTGGCAATACAACCCTCCCAACCCCCACCTTGATGTCTTTATCGCCCTCTTCTATTGGGGTATATGGAAAGAACGTAATGCAATCGTGTTTAATAAACCTAGAAACCACTTTGAAGGTATTTGTAGACGCATAACTTCTCTGTTCACCTCCATTACATCAAAGCTTCTCCGCTCCCTTTAGGCTCCGCCTTCCTCAGAGAAGCTCTTCTCCGACCGAATCTCAAGGGAGCAGCTCGGCTTTTCCCGCGGGCCAGCAGCCATGGCCGTAGCTGGTAGCCTCTGACGCGCTCGGAGCCCTATCGTTCATTTTGGTTTTCTGGTTTTTTATATTGCTGTCTTTATATATACTCTTGCCCTATCTTGCCTTTATTTGTGGTTAGTATGATTACTGTGCTTATGCTAAGTGCCATCGATTAGGCCTGTTGATCAAAACATCATTATTATATATATATGCTACTAATCAGTTGTGTAGTGTCATGCTACACACCCATCTCGCTAAAAAAAACGGTAAATATAACACGTAACAGCATTAAACAGCGAATCAGCAAAGCCAAATCATCAACAAAGATAAATAGAAGAATTATCGATGAAGATAATTAGAAAACAACAGAGTTACATAAGCAGCAATCAGCAGCAAAATCTAATTATTAAATAAATAATTAGAAACAACATAATCTAATTATCTAATAGATAATTAGATAACAACATAATAATCAAATTAAACCAAATCAAAATACAATTTCAAAATATATTGAATTGGCCACACGAAACAATTCAAGCAATTGAAATTACCAAATAAAACGTCAATTCTGATTGGCTGCAGTACACGCTCATGTGCACTGCCTCGCCACTACAGAATATGACGCCATCACAACTCCAAACATTTAAACTAAACTCAATCACACAACTAAGTGCGTATGGTTCAGCAAGCGCGTTGCGGCAATCAACGCTACAAAACACACGCATACATAGCTATATACATATATAAATATGTATATATATATATACCAACTATATATATGTGTGTAAAATCATTACTTTATATATTAAAGCAGTAACATATAAAAGTGCATGACAATCTAGTTTCTAAAATGGGTAACAGAGAATGCAAAACTACAGCAGTAGCAGGTAGCATAACAAACTAGCCTACTAAAATATTCACAATTACCAATATATATGCACAGCCGAAAGGAATGAGTGGTCAAATTAAATGTACTTAACCATATATATTTTTCACCAGACTTTTTATAAAATACTTGCTTGAACTCATTTTATTTCATGAAGCAAAAACCCAATTTAAAGTGGAACACAGTCCAGTAGAGAAACGAAGTGTAGACATCAATGTTAGGAAATTTTAACACAAAACTCGTGAAAACCAACCCAGTTTGAAAAACCAACATGGCAGCAAGAATATACACATGGTTACTGAAACAAGTGACTTAAACCAGGACCAATAAGTAGTGCCAACAGACTAGTGGCAAATGTGGACCCAACCGAACTTCAACATGAATATACAGACTCAAGTACAATATGTATAAAGCCAGTGCAACTCCAGCCTCGACCAAAGTTCAAGTTATACACAATGCAACAACTCAAGTGAAACAAAGATCAAGTAAAACTGCACATGACTCAAATGCACGAACTAACATACACATATATACATACATAAATGTATGTATACACCTGATGCAATGCAACAACTACAAAGAGCAACTGCACAAGATCATTCCACTTACAACAATGCAGACCTGGCAACAATGATGAATCAACAGAGGTAACAGCAAACTAATGATCAACCCAAATATAGCACAATGAAACAGCAACTCAAATGAACTCAAATGTATCAAACCAATTGCAAAATCACAAGCACATATGTACAACATGTACAAATGATGACCAGTGAAACAGAAGCTCGAATGAGCAAATAAACTCCAAACATTTAAATACAAGACAATGGCAAAACACATGAAAATGTACTAAATTTCATGTGCAACTGAATACAAATGGACCAAACAGTGCAGACCTGACTGCCACAACAATGATGAACAAAATGCAACAGCTCAAACCATCAACAAGCATATGAATACAAAATCAGACTACAATGAGGAGTCAAGATAGACCACATACTATAGAGAACAACAACTGTGAAGCCAACAACAAAGCATGCATCAGTTCAATAGGCTATTAGCATCAGGTTGAAAAATGCCATTAGGGGTTTCAAATTGAATAAGTATAAGAAAGTCAAGGCCGATGTCAACAGCCGTATACAAGTTCGAATAAAGCTTTAGCAACAACAAGATAAAGTGGCCGAAGTCAAAAAGAAATCATCGTCACAGTCAAGTCAAAGCCGTAATGACCAGTCAAAGCCAGAAGCTCAACGGCAGTTTTTCAAATGGCAAGTTAGAAATCATCAAGCCGTGGTAATCATGGATGAACAAGTCAAGAGAATCAAAACTCATGTAAATATGGTACAGTTCCAAAACATTTTCACAAAATTCCAAAATGGCCGAGCATTGAAAATGTTACAGTAAATTTAACAGTTTTAACAAAGTCAATGTCAAGTTACAAATCAGAATTCAAAGCCGTGGTTGTCAAGAAATCAAAGCAATGCCGAAGTCACAGCGAAATCAATACCGTGATAAACAAGGGAATCGAAAAGTTCAAAATCAATGCCGTGAGAATTAAGGCAACAAGAAAGAAACAAGTCAGAAATCGAAGTCGTGGTGGCCATGAAAAATGAACACCGTGGGAAACAAGCAAACGGATTATACGACATTGAAGAAGTCAGAAATCATCACAATCATGCACGAAATACTTAAGATTGGATTAGAGGGTGTGAGTGAAAATAACTCACCTTATCTTGAAGAGCGCAAATCCATCAACCGCAATTCCCTTTCCCCCCCACTCAGCTCGCCTATGCACGGCGCCTGACAAGGCTTCGGGAAACCCTAGCAGCCATTTTGTTTTCGTTGTTTTGTTTTTGGGCTTGCGAAGAGGAAATGAATGGAGGAGGAGGAAACGGGTATCTGCCTTTGATAACAACACAGCACCAAGAAAAACATGGGCCAAGATTTTATTTAAAGCCCACATAACCCTTAACAAATTTTTAAAAGAATCTCAACCCGATTAAAAACTCCCAATAGTAAATAGCTAGCAAATTTTTATCGTCTAATGACGATAATTAACTGGTGCAAAACCCCGGGTCGTTACAGACTCACCTCCTTATAAAAATTGCGTCCCCGCAATTTTCATAATTAAAGTCGTCCATAACAATTAATTTTCTAACATAAACTTGTTAAGCTTGAAAAATAAAGGTCAAGAATACGAACGCCAAAGAAATCTTTTAATTTCATAAAAGAAATTCACAAATTTTCAACAAAATCTAATTATCAAATAGATAATCAGAAAACAGCAAAACTGAATAAATACAATTAACAGCAATATTTAATTATCAATTAGATAATTAGAATACAGAAATCACAAAATAGCAATATCTAATTATCGATACGATAATTAGAAAACAACAATATCTAATTATCAACAAAGATAATTAGAAAACACAAAATTACAAATCGCAAAACCGAAAATACCTAATTATCAACAAGATAATTAGAAAGCACGAACTTCACAATCAGCAAACTCTAACTATCAATAGAGATAAATAGAAGATTTATCAATGATGATAATTAGAAAACAACAATTCAATATAACCAACATAATCTAGAAATCAATCAGAGACTAGAAAATCTCATAATCAGCAAAATTAGCAAATATCTATTTATCAACAAAGATAATTAGAACACAAATCAGCAATTATCTAATTATCAAAAACTATAATCAGAAAACAACAAATATCTAATTATCAACAAAGATAATTAGAACTCAAATCAACAAATATCTAATTACCGATACAACAATTAGAAAGCAGCAAAATCTAATTATCAACAAAGATAATTAGAACTCAAATCAACAAATATCTAATTACCGATACGATAATTAGAAAACAGCAAAATTTAATTATCAACAAAGATAATTAGAACTCAAATCAACAAATATCTAATTACCAATACGATAATTAGAAAACAGCAAAATCTAATTATCAACAAAGATAATTAGAACTGAAATCAACAAATATCTAATTACCGATACGATAACTAAAAACAGCAAAATCTAATTATCAACTAAGATAATTAGAACACAAATCAACAAATATCTAATTACCGATATGATAATTAGAAAACAGCAAAATCTAATTATCAACAAAGATAATTAGAACTCAAATCAACAAATATCTTATTACCGATACGATAATTAGAAAACAGCAAAATCTAATTATCAACAAAGATAATTAGAACTCAAATCAACAAATATCTAATTGTCGATACGATAATTAGAAAACAGCAAAATCTAATTATCAACAAAGATAATTAGACCTCAAATCAACAAATATCTAATTACCGATACGATAATTAGAAAACATCAAAATCTAATTATCAACAAAGATAATTAGAACTCAAATCAACAAATATCTAATTACCTGCAGATAATTAGAAAAAACAAATTAGCACTATCTAATTATCAATTAGATAATTAGAGACAGCTATTAGTGGATCGATCCCAGCAAATGGTGAGCTTAAGCGATAAGCCTAAACTGCACCGCATGTGCAATAGCAAATGGCCGAAGCCTCACCGAGTACTATAATTTTGGCGCCTAACAAATGACCCGAAGGTCCAACAAATGACCCGAAGGTCCAGCAAATGTGTCGCTAACTCTCAATCAGCAGATCTCATTGATGACAACGACCATGTATATAATAACCACGTGTTCACCTCCGTCTACTAATGATAGATAACTCCACGGATTTGGTTTCAATTAATGAGTCCGGAATTAACCGTTTTAGTAAAAGTGAGGGTCCATAGTCCGCACTTTTTCTAATACGTTTAAGTCGCTTTCTCATTGACTGAAAACCCCACATAGAACCCGAAGGTCCTGAACCCGAAAGCCCACACATAGAATTCGAAGATCCTGAGCCCGAAAGCCCCACATAAGTGTCACTAACTTTTGGTTAGTAATCCGAATAATGTTAACAGTGCATCCCATACCACACGTTCGCACTGAACGGTTTACTAATCACTAGCTACTTTCCACTATGCATGATTCAATTAACGAGTCTGGAATTAACCGTACAAGTAAGAGTGAGGGTCCATAGTCTGCACTTTTGCTACGACGTTTAACTCTCTTTCTTGTTGACTGAAAGTGCAAAAACGTGTATTTTATAAAAGTTGTTCGATGTAGTCAAATGAACAATTCCAAAATTAATCGAATTAATAAAAGTGAGGATTCATAGTCCGCACTTTTTTTAAAACATTTAATTCGATTCCTCGTTCCTTTGAAAACACAAAAAATTCTGAAACCCATTTATTTTAAACGAATGGAATCACGTGGAAAATCATCAAAACAGCGAAAATAATCATAACGGCAACGGCTAATTATCGACAGAGATAAATAGAAGAATTATCACTGAAGATAATTAGAAAACAACAACATCTTATGACAATATAAACAAAGAAATCACTCGATTATATCTTCGATGAAGATAATTTAAAACAACAAAAATCTAATCAAATATGCAATTAGCATAAAAGAAAACCAGCAAAAATCTCAACAAAATCACATAACTACAATTGCTGCGGATCCTCAAATCGGATTCGAAATTTTCAAAGAAAACAAAAATAAACACATCTAAGTAACAGCATTAACACAATATCAGCAAAATCTAATTATCAATTAGATAATTAGAAAACACAAAAATCACAAACAGCGATTTCTAATTATCGACAGAGATGAATAGAAGAATTATCACTGAAGATAATTAGAAAACAAAAAAATTCATAAACGAATTAAAAAACAACAAATACAAAATTAACATTCATACCAAAATATGTATCACATTGTCTCTCAAGTGCTTAGGAACTCCTATCGATGACACTGATCAGTCGCATCGACCAGAATTTTTTAATTACTCATCAGGCGATTGATACAATAAATTACAAATCACTTTTTAAATTATTTTTAGGAATTTTAAACTTGATTGCAGAAATGTCCATTTTCAAAACATGAACATTCTTTAAATATACAACCAAGCAACAACCCATAAACAATCATATTATATTTACAAGAATTTTCAATTCCAATAAATACTCTTATTTCTAATCCATCTAGAAATTTTATTCATTTAACCATTGGTTAAACAATACAATGAAATTAATTTCATTTTCATATTTTGATTTTTAAATCAAAGGTTTATCAGCTGTACTCAGCGAAGGCAGTCTCACTGTTTCCGCTGCGCACTCTGATAAACAGAACATACTTTAATCAAATCATCAAAACACAATTTCGCTTTTATTTTTAAATAAAGATATTTTAAATTTTTCACCATGTTTTCAAAACTTTAGTTTTGACTCAAAGGCACAAATAAAAACATCAACAAATAGTTGTAACACATGTTCCATCTAAGTTCTGTTCTATATTATGTCCATGAGCCCCTGCTCTGATACCAATTGTAACGCCCCACCTTTATGCTCACAATAACAAAGAGTATTATAAGGAAATACTGTCTATTATTACGAAGAATAAGGCTGGATAGGAGCGGCCATCCGTAGTTAGGCCTTACGCTAGTATTGGTTATCTCGATAGGAATGGTATATATTTATTTTTTTCCATCTCTTTATTTATTTTCTCCCATCGACATATTTAATCCCAGTATAAAACGAACTACGATGGTTCATAATAGTTCAGGACAACATATATAATAATAACACAGATAAGCTAAAATCTCATATATAACTGAAGTCAGTTACAATACATGTGATACAACTACAAATGTCGACACTAGAAGTTACATATACAAGTACATTATTATAAATAATATACATGAATACATATCACCCTATAAAATAACACTAACTACACCAAAAGATATGAAGAGACTTCATAGCTCAAGCAGTATCCCAAAGCGAGATATCAACAGCCTATAATAACTCGGTCTGACCCGAGTATTAATTCAAAAGAAAATAATACGCGGATCAGTCTAATTCAAACTCTGTAATTAATGCACGAAAGCAATAATAATCAAAATAACAAATAGACGACAATCACAATAAATCCCGCCTATCCAATCCTCTAATAAGAAAATCAGATAACGGTAAATATAACAAGTAACAACATTAAACAGCGAATCAGCAAAGCCAAATCATCAACAAATATAAATAGAAGAATTATCGATGAAGATAATTAGAAAACAACAGAGTTACATAAGCAGCAATCAGCAGCAAAATCTATTTATTAAATAAATAATTATAAACAACATAATTTAATTATCTAATAGATAATTAGATAACAACATAATAATCAAATTAAACCAAATCAAAATACAATTTCAAAATATATTGAATTGGCCACACGAAACAATTCAAGCAATTGAAATTACCAAATAAAACGTCAATTCTGACTGGCTGCAGTACACGCTCACGTGCACTGCCTCGCCGCTGCAGAATATGACGCCATCACAAATCCAAACATTTAAACTAAACTCAATCACACAACTAAGTGCATATGGTTCAGCAAGCGTGTTGCGGCAATCAACGCTACAAAACACACGCATACATAGATATATACATACACATATAAATATGTGTGTATATATATACCAACTATATATATGTGTGTACAATCATTACTTTATAAATTAAAGCAGCAACATATAAAAGTGCATGACAATCTAGTTTCGAAATGGGTACCAAAGAATGCAAAACTGCAGCAGTAGCAGGTAGCATAACAAACTAGCCTGCTAAAATATTCACAATTACCAATATATATGCACAGCCGAAAGGAATGAGTGGTCAAATTAAATGTACTTAACCATATATATTTTTCATGCTTCAAAATATTTTTCACCAGACTTTTTATAAAATACTTGCTTGAACTCATTTTATTTCATGAAGCAAAAACCCAATTTAAAGTGGAACACGGTCCAGCAGAGAAACGAAGTGCAGACATCAATGTTAGGAAATTTTAACACAAAACTCGTGAAAACCAACCCAGTTTGAAAAACCAACATGGCAACAAGAATATACACATGGTTACTGAAACAAGTGACTTAAACCAGGACCAATAAGTAGTGCCAACAGACTAGAGGCAAATGTGGACCCAACCGAACTTCAACATGAATATACAGACTCAAATACAATATGTATAAAGCCAGTGCAACTCCAGCCTCGACCAAAGTTCAAGTTATACACAATGCAACAACTCAAGTGAAACAAAGATCAAGTAAAACTGCACATGACTCAAATGCACGAACTAACATACACATATATACATACATAAATGTATGTATACACCTAATGCAATGCAACAACTACAAAGAGCAACTGCACAAGATCAGTCCACTTACAACAATGCAGACCTGGCAACAATGATGAACCAACAAAGGTAATAGCAAACTAATGATCAACCCAAATATAGCACAATGAAACAGCAACTCAAATGTATCAAACCAATTGCAAAATCACAAGCACATATGTACAACATGTGCAAATGATGACCAGTGAAACAGAAGCTCGAATGAGCAAATAAACTCCAAACATTTAAATACAAGACAATGGCAAAACACATAAAAATGTACTAAATTTCATGTGCAACTGAATACAAGTGGACCAAACAGTGCAGACCTGACTGCCACAACAATGATGAACAAAAATGCAACAGCTCAAACCATCAACAAGCATATGAATACAAAATCAGACTACAATGAGGAGTCAAGATAGACCACATGCTACAGAGAACAACAACTGCGAAGCCAACAACAAAGCATGCATCAGCTCAATAGGCTATTAGCATCAGGTTGAAAAATGCCATCAGGGATTTCAAATTGAACAAGTATAACAAAGTCAAGGACGATGTCAACAGCCGTATACAAGTTCGAATAAAGCTTAAGCAACAACAAGATAAAGTGGCCGAAGTAAAAAAGAAATCATCGTCACAATCAAGTCAAAGCCGTAATGACCAGTCAAAGCCAGAAGTTCAACAGCAGTTTCTCAAATGGCAAGGTAGAAATAATCAAGCCGTGGTAATCATGGATGAACAAGTCAAGAGAATCAAAACTCATGTAAATATGGTACAGTTCCAAAACATTTTCCCAAAATTCCAAAATGGCCGAGCATTGAAAATGTTACAGTAAATTTAACAGTTTTAACAAAGTCAATGTCAAGTTACAAATCAGAATTCAAAGTCGTGGTTGTCAAGAAATCAAAGCAATGCCAAAGTCACAGCGAAATCAATACCGTGATAAACAAGGGAATCGAAAAGTTCAAAATCAATGCCGTGAGAATCAAGGCAACAAGAAAGAAACAAGTCAGAAATCGAAGTCGTGGTGGCCATGAAAAATCAACACCGTGGGAAACAAGTAAACGGATTATACGACGTTGAAGAAGTCAGAAATCATCACAATCATGCACGAAATACTTAAGATTGGATTAGAGAGTGTGAGTGAATGTAACGACCCACTATTTGGACCATTCAAATCGACAATAATCCACACATGTCTGACTTGAAAAATTTAAAATAACAGATTGTAAATAAATTTGGAGCAAATGAAATCAAATACACAGAATCACAGACACAGAACATATCAGAATAACTCGCAGCGGAATATAAAAACCATAGTAGTTCATGAAGCTACTATAACAAACTCTCAAAACATAATACATAATATCTGCTTGAAAACATATACAATAGAAATCTCAAATAAATAGAAGTTTATGAATACCAGAACTAAAATAGAACAACTGAACTGAAAGGAACAGATAACTAGACAAGCAGAATCTCCAACGATTCCTAGCTCCAGAAAGAAATCCAAAGCTAAGCTGTAAATACTCAGACTGACTCGAGCATAAAGTAAAACACAAAACACTCGAGTCAGGACAATATATACTTATATAATGTAAACCAACTCAAGTGAACTGTAGTAGAAATGCGCAATAACTCAAAGGATGCTTGGGATCGCCCATCCTTTAAGGATCAGTTAAACTATAAATTGAATACATCCCGTGGTTAAAATTTCAAAATGGTATTTTATACTTCAAAATCAAATATCATTTCAAAATTCAATATCCTTCAAAAATCCATTTCAAAATATCAAAATATCATATTTCAAAATAGTTTATATTTCGAAACAAATTACTTTATTTTAAATCATAAAATGAATTTATTATATTTAATAATTAAATTATTAAATTTCCAAAATTTTAATCTTTCAAAGTTCATTCGTTCACTTAAATTAATTAAAACAATGAAAATTCAACTTTCGCAGCATTTAGAAAATGCTACGGAAAGTCACATTTAAAACAGTTCAATTTAACAAAAGACGGCATTTAAAATGCTGTAATAGGGTTACATTAGTTTCAAATAAACTTAGTTAAATTCAACCATTATAACATTTACAAAAATGCTATAATAGCCTTTAATTAAATTTAGCCGTTTTGTTCATTATTATCAACTACAACATTTACAAATGTTGTATTATCATTTACATTAGATTTAATAGCACTTCAGAAATGTTGTTAAATAACCACAGAAAATCCCAAATTCATTTGTCTCAATTACATAAGCAAAATAAAAGACTGAATAGCAAAACAGATAGCAGCTTGATAAGGATGATCTCCAGTAGTCCTAGCTCCGTGAAGATGAAGTCCAACTGATACTCAGGCTGACCCGAGCGTAAAATAAAACATAAACACTCGAGTCAGGATATACATACTTATACAATGTAAACCAACTCAAGTGAACTGTAGTAAAGGTACAAGTAACTTAGAAGATGCTTGGGACCACCCATCCTCTAAGGATCCGTTAAACTATCTACTATGTAGTAATATTCGCTATTATAATAGTGTCCAAATAAGTAAAGTATAATCATATAGAAAATAGCGTTAAGGGGATGGAGAACCTTAACGCAGTCGGATCTTAAAATCATAATCGTAGTAAAGCTCGATATGGTAGGTGACACGGCACAACTAGGCAATGCCAGGGTAGATATACCAATTACGCACACGGACTGATGGATACGCATAGCAGCCACTACCGTTCCACCTCGAACAATATTCCCAAATCGGAGGATGGCCATCTAGTCAAATCACAAGTAAGAGTATAATATCGAAGAAATGTGTCCGAGAAGAGGTGCTACCTCACTGGTCCGAGATCGCTCCTGTTTTAGCCACCTTATGCCAACTCACGGGAGTAGGGTCCATGTAACATACCTTAAGAACGTCGCCACCATCCTACTTCATTCTGGAATCTCCACAGCGTACACGGTTGTCAAAGTGGTTTTCGGTATCGACAGAGAGTATGTCCATATCCGATCCCGGTCTCTTTGCCAACCAATCGTTATTATAACCCGTGGTTATAAATTTAAAACAATTTATCAAATATACTTCAAATTTAACCACTTAAAACAAAGTCATTATTCTTAATCAAATATTAAATTCCCAAAGTTTAGCCTTTTCGGAGTTCATTTATTCACTTAAAACAATAGCGTTAAAATTTTTAGCTTTCACGGCATTTAAAAAGTGCGGCGGTAAGTTATATTTGAAAACAAATTTATTCAGCAAAACAACATTTATAAACTGCTATAACAGTTCAGTTTTAAACAAAAATCATATTTCAGCCTACTGCAGTCCTTAACAAGTGCTACAGTAGCCCTTTTATTAGTTCAGGTTCAATTTTGGTTTCTGCTACAACAACACTTACCAAGTGCTATCATAGCATAAGTTCATTTTAGTCTTTTGGTTCATTTATATAACCACAGCACTTAACAAGTGCTACAGATTCTACCTAGTTCAGAACTTATAAAATCATACATTAAAAATGTTCATTTAAATCCTTTAACTAATTTATTCTAAAGAGAAATTTTACAAGTAAAACCCAAAATTTACAAAGTTCGCTTATTAAATTCAAGTGCGTAAATTCCACTTTCATTTAAACAATTCATTTCAACATTTAAACTTAAACTCCATTTTCCACCATTTGAAAACTAAATTTTCATTTCAATTTAATTAACTTAAGTTTCCATCTTTTCTTTTAGTCAAAATTTCAAATTTAAGTTTCATTTTAAAATCTATATTTTTCCATTTATTTATATTTATCACATAGAAAAATCATTTCTATTCTAAATAAATCACTTAAAAATTCAATTTAAATCAATTTAATATTATTACAATATTTAAAATATTTAAAGGTATCCAGGAAATACAGAAAAATAACCACGGGTCTGTATAATATTTTCTAGCCTAAGTCAAGTGATACGGATACTATATCACTTCAATCCGTAGTTTACAAAGAAAAATCTGGGTTTTATCATTTCAAACCCGCAATCCCAAGTAAATAAAATTTAATTGAAAATCGTTCAGGCCTATCATTTCAGCCCATAACGATCTTCCCTTATTCTAAAGTCCGTTCGGGTATGTATCATTTCAACCCATAGTGATTCTATTCTACAGGGAACTTGTAGTGTGATTAAACAGAATAGAATAACAGTAAAATAAGAATAAAATATAACAGATGATATGTTATGCAATTTTAACAATTCTAACATCAAATATAAATAAATCACAGGTAATTATAACATCATTTAATTATTTATTTATTTTCTACACATTTAGTTGCGGTCGTTTCACAATCATATAAGTATGAATATTCGTGTGAGATTTACTCACCTCTATGGAGCTGGAGATTCGGACAAAGAAATACGATGTCTATCGAACGCACGCGGAAAGCACGATCAGTTGTTAGCGGATGCGCCAACTAGATTCAAATTTAAAGCAAAATAAATAATCAAAATCTAAGATTGCACGAATAACAAATTTCCAAATGAAGCAAACAACGAAAAAGAAACACGTTGAATATTAGGAAGGAATAGTTCGACCACTTATAAAAATAGACTATAGCTTCGAACAAAATTTGTTCATTTCTCTTTTTTTTATAGGGCTAGGTAGGAATAAAATTTCAAATTTCTAAATGTGATAAAAGCAAATTTTTTTTCTTTCAAAACAAAGGTCACAGTGGAGAACATACTCAAATACCAAAATACAAAAGGAGGCAACCATTTTTCCTCATTTTTTTTTCAATTGGCAGGGCTCGGCCGTACACATATCCAACAACTTCAAACAAAACAAAAAGTGACAAACAACTTTTGTTCGTCATTATTTTTTTTCAAATAGAGGCTCAGGAATAGAATAGACAAAGTACAAAATTTACAAAGGTGCAAAAAGCAATTTTCTCATTTCCTTTTTTTTCAAATGCCAGGCTGAGGAAAAACAAAAAAAAAGAAAATAAGAACAAGGCTCGGTCGGGTTTGTTGGTCTCAGCATGGGTTCAGTGGTGAACTGTCACGGGTCAGTGGTGGTTTAGGCTAGAACTGGAGACGTGGGGATTGGTGAAGTGGGGTTCTCGGCTGGCGAAGGGGACGTGGGTGGTCTCGGCACGTTGGTCTCGGCCTGGAGAGGGACGGCAGGTGAGGTGCGGGGTAGGGTGGCTGGCACGTTGGTGGCCTGGGGACGTGATGGTGGCTGTCACGGTCCAGTGGTGTTGGCGTGAGGACTGGTGGCGAATGGGTTGGGTCAGGCGAAGGGGTTGGTCTGGCATAGGCCGAGCGGGTGGTGGTGATAGACTGTGACTGGTTTTGAGGTATAGGCCGAGCATAATGGCCAAAAGAATAAGAAGCACGAACATGAGATATAAAATATAAAGTAGAAGAACGAAAAAAACAAGGAGGAAGCATATGCGGCCATACCTGATGGAAGAAGGTCACGCAATTTTTCTTTTTTTTTCGATGGAAGCAAAAGGAAATTTTGTGGAATAGAGATTTGTGAACGTGGGATAATAAAGCAGCTGTTCGCTTGATTTAAGAGAGAGAAGGCAAGAAGGAAATGTTTGAACGGTAGAAAACTTAGGCAATAAGGCAAAATTTAATTTTATTAAGTTTGAAAGAAACGTAAGGAAGGTAAAAAGGGAATGGAATGATTCTCACGTGCACGATTTTAGGCTAGATTTGAGCAAGATTTTGAACGGCTGAACTTGCAATGTTAACCCAAAGTAACATACAATTTAATTTATTTCTCTTATTGAATAAATTTAAGAATGCTAACGGTTTCTTTAAATAAAATAGCGTATCATTTTTAAACCAAAAATTAAATAGCTATTACCATAATTAATAAAATTTTGATTGTTAAATATAAAGTTAAGAACGGATATAAATATACGTAACGAAATGTAAAGTTTAAATTTTCCGTTTCACACAAATTATTACACTTTTAATTTAAATCAATATTTCAAAATGTTTATTTTTAAATAAAAAAATTGTTAAAAATTTTAGGATGTTACAGTATAATTTCACAAACAATTATATTTTTATATAAATCATTTTTAACTTATAAAATCATATAATTTCACTTTTAAAACAATCATTCAAATACCCTTATATTCATGATTTTATAAAGTTAAACCTCCATTCAAAAATCAAAATTTAATAATAATTCACTTAATAAATGCCAATATTAAATTATAAATTCATTAAATTAAATTAACTTAACACTTAAGTTTAAATTTTCAAATATAACTTAATTCCATTTTTATTTACTTAACTTAAAATTCACTTTTAAGCCAAATTCACAGATTTCCAATTTTAGTTATATTTCAAAATTTCAACTTAAATATCCATTCATTTCACATTTTAACTTTATTCAAAATCAATAATATAATATAAAAATCATTTAAATTCACTTTAATCCAAATTATCATGAATTTATCACATTTCACATTTAATTTAAATTCCAATTATCACCAAATTAAAATTTCCCAAAATAACTTACATTTCAAATTTTCTAATTTTACCATTAATTTATTTCACTTATAAATTTTCACAAAATAAATAATGCTTTACAAAAATCATTTTTATTTAGTTTAAATCAAAATATTATAATATTTACATTTCTAAAATATTTTAAAAAAATTTATAAAACATATTTTAACAACGGGTCTGTATTTCATTTTCTAGCCTAGGTAAAGTGATACGGGTAATATATCATTTCAACCCGTAATTTACAAAGAAAACCCGGGTTTGATCATTTCAAACCCGCAAATCCCAAGTAAATGAAAATAATTGAAAATCATTCAGGCCTATCATTTCAGCCCATAACGATTTTCTCCTATTCTAAAGTCCGTTCGGGTATGTATCATTTCAACCCATAGTGATTCTAATCTAAAGGGAACTTGTAGTGTGATAAACTGATAAAAATAACAGAACAACATAATATAACAGTAACATATGATATAATAGGTGTTTAAGCATGTGTGAACATCATATAATAGTGACATAGCAAATATAATATGGTGATGCAATTTACAGATTCACATGTGATCGATTTACTATTAATATAAGTATAAAACTGTCTGGTGAGAATAACTCACCGGTTTGAGCTGACACAACGACGAATTGCACAAATGGGATCTACACATGCACAAAAGCACGACACAGATTCGAATGGAGGAGCCAAATGTAAAATTCTTTGGATACACATCAAACAAAAACAATATAACAACGATGAGTTTCAAAACCAAAATACGATAAACTGCGCTAGAATAAACTGCACAGAATCAAATAGAAATGCTTGCACTTGCTATTAACCTTTACTAGGCTAAGCCATAAGCGGTAATACAAGGCCATGGCAAGTGTTTGGGTCAGGTTTGGGTGAGTATGGGTTCGGCCCAAATGGTGGAATGATGGTGCAAAAGTGGTAGAGGGAAAATACAACACAAGCATGCATTCACATGGATTGGGTCAAGGATTTGGGCTCGGTCAAGGCTCTAATGGTCATGGCCAGAGAGGTGGGGTCCACTAGAGTGATGTGGCAGAGGTTGCTGGAGGTGCTGGAGGTGATGGTGGTGTGGTAGGTGGTGGCTCGGGGGTTGGTGAGGTGATAGAGATGAGGTGGTGGTGGTTAGGCTAGGAATTTGGATGGTTTTTGAAACTTTTGTGCAATTGCATCACCAAGGGGTTCATGGCTTGGATTTTTTTGTGAGGAGGAGGTGGTGATGATGTGCCATCAGGTGGTGGAGGCAGCTAGGCAGCAAGGGAAGCATGGCCGAACCTATAGAGAAGGAGCAAATGCAACCAAAATCAACTAGAATTAGATAATATAATTGAAAATGGAGATAAAAGAAACAAAGTTTTTACCAATTCCTTCAAGATGATGGCCGAAAGTTTTTGTTCAGGAAATGAGAAAAAAAATATGCGAATGATAAGGGAGTGGTCGGCTGTAGATGTGGGGAATTATGTCAAAAGATATGAAGAGTTAGGTTGAAAATGAAGAGGTGGAATGCAAAAAGGCAATAAGCAAATCAAAAGTCAAAACCTCTTCACATTTCTTTAATTCATTTTTATAAAATTATATTTCTGGTAATAACAAAAATTCCAGTTAAAAATTCGAAAATTTATCAAAATATAAGAATATATATAATATTTATTAATTATATAAAGGTAAATTAAGGAAAATAGCTAAAAATAGTAAACTAGTCAAAAATTTGAAATTAAATGAAATAAATTTTAGAAAATTCATATGAGCTTGTAATATATTTTTAAACATAAATAATAACATAAAATAAAAGTACATTCACAAAATAAATATATAAAATTTAATTTAAATATAATTTTAATGAAGAAAATAGCAGAAAATAAGAAAACAGCCTATAAAAATAGGAAATCAACACAGTAAACTTTGGAAAAATTATAACATCGCTTTAAAAATGTTTTAAAATAAAATATATATCTAATATGTCATATAACACATATTAGAACATGATTTGACAAATAAAAATATTGTTTATATAAATTAAAATAGATGATTTTATTAAATAAATCAATTTACATACTATATGGTAAAAGCATAATTTTCACAATATAAATCGGATTTCAACGAAACGAAAAAGTAGTATTCTTGAAATTAAATTTATTTTCATAATAAAAGATAAAATTCAAGAATTTAAAAGTCAAAGTTTGACCAGATTGACCAAAAATCCACTTTTCGGGAAAATATTCAATTTATACCAGTTTGGAATTATAATTCACATAATAATCAACATTTATATTTAAAATGAAATGTTTGAAATAAAACAAGTTTAAAGTAATTTCAAAATAAAAATAAAGTCAAAATTAAAAATATATATAAAAATCTAGGGTTGTTACACTCTCCCCCACTCAAATCTTTTCGTCCTCGAAAAGGAATGAAGTACGGAAAACACAGAAAAACATAGAATGGAATAGGATTAAGACAAGATGACAAGAAGATTAAAATTATATCTGATAACTATTGTTATAGGTAAGTTTAACAAGGTGGAGAATAGGAATAGCAAGAAGGGAAAATAGGACGAAAGACAAGGATGAGCCATTAATTAAAATTGTTGGTTAAAGAGGTAAAATATTTAAACCACTTTAAAATCCTTTAGAAAGGAAATAACTGATCAAAGTATCATTTATATAATATTTTATCAAAATACTTTTATAACTCGATGTCTTAACAAGTTTATCCTCGTTCCTGCAGACTCTAGCAGTGCGTTGATCAGGCGCAAAGCTAGAATTCTCCAGGTACTTAGTAGACTTGTTTCAACATCCAGTGAAAATACTGGAAAACTTTTAAAAACAGATATGGAAAGTACAAACCAAAAAAAACAAAACATGTCGATCATGGATCGCGGATACACAATGGTTTTGCCTGGATCCCTCAGGAAACATCCGTACCCTTAGGCCACCCCCCAACCTTGCGATTACGCCATGAAGACTGGTAGTACTGCAGATACACAATGGTTACGCCTGGATCTCCCAGGAAACATCCGTACCTTAGGCTCTCGCAGCCCCTGCTGATTACGCTACCAAGCGACTCAATAGATCGCAGATACACAATGGTTACGCCTGGATCTCCCAGGAAACATCCGTACCCGTAGGTCGCCCCCCAACCTTGCGATTACGCTATGAAGTCGCACTCGTAAGACCATGGAGATTGCCATGGAATTCGATGGAAACTCGAGTATCATATCCGGAAAACCAAAAATCAGAGAAATATCGATAGAATGAATCCACAATGTGGCCACAAAGCGGATATCAAGCAGAAGGCACTTTCCATATCTTTACTTCGAAAATATGTATCATATAGTACCTTTTCAAATCACTTTCAAATATCATACTTATATAAAGTCCATTATATATAAGATTTCATTTTCAAATCAAATACTTTCCAAAATCAATAGTATATCAAATCACACTTAAATAGACTTCAATTATATAAGATTTCACTTTTCAAATTGAGTACCTTTTCAAATCCATAGTTTTCGAATCAACATCATACTTATACAAACAAATTTTATATAAGTTCGACAACTCCCAAATCAAGTATTTAAATGCACAAAGTTCTCAATTTTAAACCATTTCAATATCAATTCAGCTTCAAAATCATATATGATTTCACCAAATCATTTCTTCCAAATTACATAAATTTAGTTTCAAAGTTTCTTAAACAATAGATTTAGAAAATAATCTAAATTTCCAAATCAACAAAATTTAGGTCAAACAAATTCATTTCCATTTCAAACATATATTCACTTCAAAAAATCATAATACTTTCAAAGTTATAAATCTTTCAAAACCAAATACTTGAAATCATTTCACTTTGAAAATCATAACATTTTGAAATCATACATTTGAAATCATAAAACATTCCCTTAATTCTTTACATTTCACAAATTTATTCAATTAAACCAAAATCTAAAATTTCCAATTTTAATTCAATTCAAACCATCAGTTTCAATTCAATTTAGTTTTCCAACAAAACCATTTCAAATATTATCAAATTTCAAACATAGTTTGATTTACAAAATAAACTATTAAATCTTAAATATGTTTCAAGGCTTAAATATACCATATTTCAAAACTAAATTTTATAATTTCATATATCTCAAATTTTACTTCATTATTACTTAGTGTTGAAATATTTATTTCATAAATCCATTATTTTTAAATAAACTCAAATTACAGGTAAACCAAATATCCTTTTATACTAATATAAGCTTCAATTATTCATTTATCAAAATCAATGGTTTTCAAAATCATCTTATACTTACATAAAGTTTATCTTATATAAGGATCAAAATTTTCAAAAATAAATTTCGTTGCATGAAAAGCCATATGGGATTGAACATCTTTGCTTACTAAATTTTTTTTATTTAAGAATAGTTTTGTTTATAAAATAGTTTGTATGAAAAATAGAATAAAATAGTTAGTTTAAGAAGAATAAAAGAAAAATAGTTTTGAAAAATGGTTTTAAATTTGATAGTAGTTTTCATATAAAAAATTCCAATTAAATTACAAAGATATCCAACCCAACAACTTCCAATTTCAGCATCAAGTATATCAATGATATTAGAATATAAGATGTACATATGTCATCCTTTCGAAAAATCACATTCGATCGCTCGCTCGATCACACAAGTTCGCTTTCGAACTAGTATTGTCCATTCGATTTCCCTAATGCGGATTTCGATATGGTTTCTCGACTAGAAACCATCAGTCTCCTTGCATAGCCATATATTATGATAGAGAATTCTATAATCAAGCCCAAAATCCATATCAAATATTCGCCATCAAGAATCAAATGAAAAATCCTAACACGAAATGGTGTACTTCACCTCGAACTCGTGTACTCAAACTTGGATCAATTTAATTATGCGAATAAAACAACATACGTACAACTTATGTTTCTATTCCAACTTTTTTAAATATATAGTTTTATAAAGATGTTACTAAGTTAAACATTTAAACTAAATTTTATTCAAAATATTTTGAAGACCAAATTATTTTCAAAACATTTCAAATCTAAATTTCATATTAGAATCAAAATAGCCTTATTCATTTACTTAACAAAACAGTTTCAACCTATTTATATCATATTACTACATACTTTAAACATACATACCAAACTTATATACTTTATACTTTTCAAAATTACTTAGCTTTGAAAAGTTAACCTTGATTTGGAAGTGCTCGAACCTTCAAAATAGTTGAAGAAATCATTTTCAAATTCAAGAGTTGGAAATCAGCAACAAATCAGTAAATTAATTTCAAAAGATAGGTTTCAAATCCGAAACTCGAGGACTGAACACCGGCTTACTTTAAATCATTTCAAATATACGTACATATATCTTTCAAATATCACATCACACTTCGAAATTTGAAATCAAAATTAGTTTCACAAATCAATCGCATAGCAAAGCTACCGAAGTGGCCTCTCCCCCACTCTGAAACTCGAAAAACAATGTCGATGATGCATGCATTTATCACCGAAATTATTTTCCAACGACATAAGTGGGTTCTGGACTTCTATTTTCTCAAATTTCTTTTGAAATTTCTTCGAAATCATTTGAAACTCATTAAAATCATTTGAAACATTTTATATTCGGAAAATACTTTCAAATCATATTATTCATTATTTCAAAATCTTAAAACCATTTCCAAAATGCCGGAGTTCAATCACTCAAATTCAGATTCAAAACCTTCAGTTATAAATTATTCTATATGAAACCATTTCTTATATAATTTTCAAAATTTCAAATCCGTTCAAAACTTTAAATTCTCAATTTTAAAATGGTATATAATCCTTATCGAAAACATTTCATCTTTATATAAAATATGGTCATCCTTATCAAAATAATAGCTTCGATAAATACACAATTTCAAAAACAACCAAAGACATATTTCCAAGGGATGATTCAAGGATAGATTTCAAACAAATAGAGATTCAAAATTAGAGGAACTCTAATCAATTAGAATTCTAGTTCGAAGATAAACTCAAACGAAGATGAGATAATTTAATTATCGAATAGAAGATGGATAAGCCTATAATAATCATGGGCAACCTTAACCAGTCAATCGTGACTTCAGAAATATAATCAATTCGGAAATCTGAGGCAAATCGACAATCGATCGCAAGATATAGGATCCAGATAGAGCAGGAGGTAGATAACATCGACATTCGAAGATACAGAAATCTCCGGTGAATCAATGCCAATTGTAAAGGAGTTTCACCCCTTTACAAATCATTCCAAAGATTTACGGAATCACCGCTCTTTAGAGAGGTCATTCCAAAGTGGGGTTACAGAATGCCCCAAAAATCAAAAGGGTAAAATAGGGAAGACAAGACTGGATTTCAGAACAAGGGGGAGCGTTCCGAAGTTCAAGGAATCCAAACCGATAAGAATCCTAACCAAAAGATTTCTAACAAGGTGGATACAGAAGGAATGAAGTTCTGAAAATCTTGATTTCAAAATAAGGAAAGTTTTATATCGAAATAATCTTTCAAAATCCTTTAAAAATCACTTAGAAATCATTTTATACTTCGAAAATACGTTCTCTCACAAAGAAAGGATTCTGAGATTGATTTCACTCATTCTAGGGTATTTCTACCCTATCTCTAATGAGTTTTTGCTCCGCAGGCTAAGGTTTGGCAAAACCAAAGCTCTGATACCAAATGTAACGACCCACTATTTTGGACCATTCAAATCGACAATAATCCACACATGTCTGACTTGAAAAATTCAAAATAACATATTGTAAATAAATTTGGAGCAAATGAAATCAAATACACAGAATCACAAACACAGAACATATCAGAATAACTCGCAGCGGAATATAAAAACCATAGTAGTTCATGAAGCTACTATAACAGACTCTCAAAACATAATACATAATATCTGCTTGAAAACATATACAATAGAAATCTCAAATAAATAGAAGTTTATGAATACCAGAACTGAAATAGAACAACTGAACTGAAAGGAACAGATAACTAGACAAGCAGAATCTCCAGCGATTCCTAGCTCCAGAAAGAAATCCAAAGCTAAGCTGTAAATACTCAGACTGACCCGAGCGTAAAGTAAAACACAAAACACTCGAGTCAGGATAATATATACTTATATAATGTAAACCAACTCAAGTGAACTGTAGTAGAAATGCACAATAACTCAAAGGATGCTTGGGATCGCCCATCCTTTAAGGATCAGTTAAACTATAAATTAAATACATCCCGTGGTTAAAATTTCAAAATGGTATTTTATACTTTGAAATCAAATATCATTTCAAAATTCAATATCTTTCAAAAATCCATTTCAAAATATCAAAATATCATATTTCAAAATAGTTTATATTTCGAAACAAATTACTTTATTTTAAATCATAAAATGAAGTTATTATATTTAATAATTAAATTATTAAATTTCCAAAATTTTAATCTTCCAAAGTTCATTCGTTCACTTAAATTAATTAAAACAATGAAAATTCAACTTTCGCAGCATTTAGAAAATGCTACGAAAAGTCACATTTAAAACAGTTCAATTTAATAAAAGACGGCATTTAAAATGCTATAATAGGGTTACATTAGTTTCAAATAAACTTAGTTAAATTCAACCATTATAACATTTACAAAAATGCTATAATAGCCTTTAATTAAATTTAGCCGTTTTGTTCATTATTATCAACTACAGCATTTACAAATGTTGTATTATCATTTACATTAGAATTAATAACATTTCAGAAATGCAGTTAATTAACTTCAAATATTCAGTATAATTTCACAAACAATTATATTTTTATATAAATCATTTTTAACTTATAAAATCATATAATTTCACTTTTAAAACAATCATTCAAATACCCTTATATTCATGATTTTATAAAGTTAAACCTCCATTCAAAAATCAAAATTTAATAATAATTCACTTATTAAATTCCAATATTAAATTATAAATTCATTAAATTAAATTAACTTAACACTTAAGTTTAAATTTTCAAATATAACTTAATTCCATTTTTATTTACTTAACTTAAAATTCACTTTTAAGCCAAATTCACAGATTTCCAATTTTAGTTATATTTCAAAATTTCAACTTAAATATCCATTCATTTCACATTTTAACTTTATTCAAAATCATTAATATAATATAAAAATAATTTAAATTCACTTTAATCCAAATTATCATGAATTTATCACATTTCACATTTAATTTAAATTCCAATTATCACCAAATTAAAATTTCCCAAAATAACTTACATTTCAAATTTTCTAATTTTACCATTAATTTATTTCACTTATAAATTTTCACAAAATCAATAATGCTTTACAAAAATCATTTTTATTTAGTTTAAATCAAAATATTATAATATTTACATTTCTAAAATATTTTTAAAAAATTTATAAAACATATTTTAACAACGGGTCTGTATTTCATTTTCTAGCCTAGGTAAAGTGATACGGGTAATATATCATTTCAACCCGTAATTTACAAAGAAAACCCGGGTTTGATCATTTCAAACCCGCAAATCCCAAGTAAATGAAAATAATTGAAAATCATTCAGGCCTATCATTTCAGCCCATAACAATTTTTTGATATTCTAAAGTCCGTTCGGGTATGTATCATTTCAACCCATAGTGATTCTAATCTAAAGGGAACTTGCAGTGTGATAAACTGATAAAAATAACAGAACAACATAATATAACAGTAACATATGATATAATAGGTGTTTAAGCATGTGTGAACATCATATAAAGTGACATAGCATATATAATATGGTGATGCAATTTACAGATTCACATGTGATCGATTTACTATTAATATAAGTATAAAACTGTCTAGTGAGAATAACTCACCGGTTTGAGCTAAAGACACAACGACGAATTGCACAAATGGGATCTACACATGCACAAAAGCACGACACAGATTCGAATGGAGGAGCCAAATGTCAAATTCTTTGGATACACATCAAACAAAAACAATATAACAACGATGAGTTTCAAAACCAAAATACGATAAACTGCGCTAGAATAAACTGCACAGAATCAAATAGAAATGATTGCACTTGCTTTTAACCTTTACTAGGCTAAGCCATAAGCGGTAATACAAGGCCATGGCAAGTGTTTGGGTCAGGTTTGGGTGAGTATGGGTTCGGCCCAAATGGTGGAATGATGGTGCAAAAGTGGTAGAGGGAAAATACAACACAAGCATGCATTCACATGGATTGGGTCAAGGATTTGGGCTCGGCCAAGGCTATAATGGTCATGGCCAGAGAGGTGGGGTCCACTGGAGTGATGTGGAAGAGGTTGCTGGAGGTGCTGGAGGTGATGGTGGTGTGGTAGGTGGCGGCTCGGGGGTTGGTGAGGTGATAGAGATGAGGTGGTGGTCGTTAGGCTAGGAATTTGGATGGTTTTTGAAACTTTTGTGCAATTGCATCACCAAGGGGTTCATGGCTTGGATTTTTTTGTGAGGAGGAGGTGGTGATGATGTGCCATCAGGTGGTGGAGGCAGCTAGGCAGCAAGGGAAGCATGGCCGAACCTATAGAGAAGGAGCAAGTGCAACCAAAATCAACTAGAATTAGATAATATAATTGAAAAAGGAGATAAAAGAAACAAAGTTTTTACCAATTCCTTCAAGATGATGGCCGAAAGTTTTTGTTCAAGAAATGAGAAAAAATATATATGTGAATGATAAGGGAGTGGTCGGCTGTAGATGTGATGAGTTATGTTAAAAGATATGAAGAGTTAGGTTGAAAATGAAGAGGTGGAATGCAAAAAGGAAATAGGCAAATCAAAAGTCAAAACCTCATCACATTTCTTTAATTCATTTTTATAAATTTATATTTATGGTAGTAACAAAAATTCCAGTTAAAAATTCGAAAATTTATCAAAATATAAGAATATATATAATATTTATTAATTATATAAAGTTAAATTAAGGAAAATAGCTAAAAATAGTAAACTAGTCCAAAATTTGAAATTAAATGAAATAATTTTTAGAAAATTCATATGAGCTTGTAATATATGTTTAAACATAAATAATAACATAAAATAAAAGTACATTCACAAAATAAATATATAAAATTTAATTTAAATATAATTTTAATGAAGAAAATAGCAGAAAATAAGAAAACAGCCTATAAAAATAGGAAATCAACAAAGTAAACTTTGGAAAAATTATAACATCGCTTTAAAAATGTTTTAAAATAAAATATATATCTAATATGTCATATAACACATATTAGAACATGATTTGACAAATAAAAATATTGTTTATATAAATTAAAATAGATGATTTTATTAAATAAATAATTTTACATACAATATGGTAAAAGCATAATTTTCACAATATAAATCGGATTTCAACGAAACGAAAAGTAGTATTCTTCAAATTAAATTTATTTTCATAATAAAAGATAAAATTCAAGAATTTAAAATATTTAAATTTTAAATTTAAAAGTCAAAGTTTGACCAGATTGACCAAAAATCCACTTTTCGGGAAAATATTCAATTTTTACCAGTTTGGAATTATAATTCACATAATAATCAACATTTATATTTAAA
Source organism: Allium fistulosum (assembly GCA_030737815.1). Lineage (NCBI taxonomy): Eukaryota > Viridiplantae > Streptophyta > Magnoliopsida > Asparagales > Amaryllidaceae > Allium > Allium fistulosum. The sequence goes on along the minus strand of CM060903.1, from coordinate 516,009,474 downwards.
ATGAAATGTTTGAAATAAAACAAGTTTAAAGTAATTTCAAAATAAAAATAAAGTCAAAATTAAAAATATATATATAAATCTAGGGTTGTTACACTCTCCCCCACTCAAATCTTTTCGTCCTCGAAAAGGAATGAAGTACGGAAAACACAGAAAAACATAGAATGGAATAGGATTAAGACAAGATGACAAGAAGATTAAAATTATACCTGATAACTATTGTTATAGGTAAGTTTAACAAGGTGGAGAATAGGAATAGCAAGAAGGGAAAATAGGACGAAAGACAAGGATGAGCCATTAATTAAAATTGTTGGTTAAAGAGGTAAAATATTTAAACCACTTTAAAATCCTTTAGAAAGGAAATAACTGATCAAAGTATCATTTATATAATATTTTATCAAAATACTTTTATAACTCAATGTCTTAACAAGTTTATCCTCGTTCCTGCAGACTCTAGCAGTGCGTTGATCAGGCGCAAAGCTAGAATTCTCCAGGTACTTAGTAGACTTGTTTCAACATCCAGTGAAAATACTGGAAAACTTTTAAAAATAGATATGGAAAGTACAATCCAAAAACAAAACAAAACATGTCGATCATGGATCGCGGATACACAATGGTTTCGCCTGGATCCCCCAGGAAACATCCATACCCTTAGGCCGCCCCCCAACCTTGTGATTACGCCATGAAGACTGGTAGTACTGCAGATACACAATGGTTACGCCTGGATCTCCCAAGAAACATCCATACCCTAGGCTCTCGCAACCCCTGTTGATTACGCTACCAAGCGACTCCATAGATCGCAGATACACAATGGTTACGCCTGGATCTCCCAGGAAACATCCGTACCCGTAGGCCGCCCCCCAACCTTGCAATTACGCTATGAAGTCGCGCTCGAAAGACCATGGAGATTGCCATGGAATTCGATGGAAACTCGAGTATCATATCCAAAAACCCAAAAATCAGAGAAATATCGATAGAATGAATCCACAATGTGGCCACAAAGCGGATATCAAGCAGAAGGCACTTTCCATATCTTTACTTCGAAAATATGTATCATATAGTACCTTTTCAAATCACTTTCAAATATCATACTTATATAAAGTCCATTATATATAAGATTTCATTTTCAAATCAAATACTTTCCAAAATCAATAGTATATCAAATCACACTTAAATAGACTTCAATTATATAAGATTTCACTTTTCAAATTGAGTACCTTTTCAAATCCATAGTTTTCGAATCAACATCATACTTATACAAACAAATTTTATATAAGTTCGACAACTCCCAAATCAAGTATTTAAATGCACAAAGTTCTCAATTTTAAACCATTTCAATATCAATTCAGTTTCAAAATCATATATGATTTCACCAAATCATTTCTTCCAAATTACATAAATTTAGTTTCAAAGTTTCTTAAACAATAGATTTAGAAAATAATCTAAATTTCCAAATCAACAAAATTTAGGTCAAACAAATTCATTTCCATTTCAAACATATATTCACTTCAAAAAATCATAATACTTTCAAAGTTATAAATCTTTCAAAACCAAATACTTGAAATCATTTCACTTTGAAAATCATAACATTTTGAAATCATACATTTGAAATCATAAAACATTCCCTTAATTCTTTACATTTCACAAATTTATTCTATTAAACCAAAATCTAAAATTTCCAATTTTAATTCAATTCAAACCATCAGTTTCAATTCAATTTAGTTTTCCAACAAAACCATTTCAAATATTATCAAATTTCAAACATAGTTTGATTTACAAAATAAACTATTAAATCTTAAATATGTTTCAAGGCTTAAATATACCATATTTCAAAACTAAATTTTATAATTTCATATATCTCAAATTTTACTTCATTATTACTTAGTGTTGAAATATTTATTTCATAAATCCATTATTTTTAAATAAACTCAAATTACAGGTAAACCAAAAACCCTTTTATACTAATATAAGCTTCAATTATTCATTTATCAAAATCAATGGTTTTCAAAATCATCTTATACTTACATAAAGTTTATCTTATATAAGGATCAAAATTTTCAAAAATAAATTTCGTTGCATGAAAAGCCATATGGGATTGAACATCTTTGCTTACTAAATTTTTTTTTATTTAAGAATAGTTTTGTATATAAAATAGTTTATATGAAAAATAGAATAAAATAGTTAGTTTAAGAAGAATAAAAGAAAAATAGTTTTGAAAAATGGTTTTAAATTTGATAGTAGTTTTCATATAAAAAATTCCAATTAAATTACAAAGATATCCAACCCAACAACTTCCAATTTCAGCATCAAGTATATCAATGATATTAGAATATAAGATGTAGATATGTCATTCTTTTGAAAAATCACATTCGATCGCTCGCTCGATCACACAAGTTCGCTTTCGAACTAGTATTGTCCATTCGACTTCCCTAATGCGGATTTCGATATGGTTTCTCGACTAGAAACCATCAGTCTCCTTGCATAGCCATATATTATGATAGAGAATTCTATAATCAAGCCCAAAATCCATATCAAATATTCGCCATCAAGAATCAAATGAAAAATCCTAACACGAAATGGTGTACTTCACCTCGAACTCGTGTACTCAAACTTGGATCAATTTAATTATGCGAATAAAACAGCATACGTACAACTTATGTATCTATTCCAACTTTTTTAAATATATAGTTTTATAAAGATGTTACTAAGTTAAACATTTAAACTAAATTTTATTCAAAATATGTTGAAGACCAAATTATTTTCAAAACATTTCAAATCTAAATTTCATATTAGAATCAAAATAGCCTTATTCATTTACTTAACAAAACAGTTTCAACCTATTTATATCATATTACTACATACTTTAAACATACATACCAAACTTATATACTTTATACTTTTCAAAATTACTTAGCTTTGAAAAGTTAACCTTGATTTGGAAGTGCTCGAACCTTCAAAATAGTTGAAGAATTCATTTTCAAATTCAAGAGTTGGAAATCAGCAACAAATCAGTAAATCAATTTCAAAAGATAGGTTTCAAATCCGAAACTCGGGGACTGAACACCGGCTTACTTTAAATCATTTCAAATATACGTACATATATCTTTCAAATATCACATCACACTTCGAAATTTGAAATCAAAATTAGTTTGACAAATCAATCGCATAGCAAAGCTACCGAAGTGGCCTCTCCCCCACTCTGAAACTCGAAAATCAATGTCGATGATGCATGCATTCATCACCGAAATTATTTTCCAGCGACATAAGTGGGTTCTGGACTTCTATTTTCTCAAATTTCTTTTGAAATTTCTTCGAAATCATTTGAAACTCATTAAAATCATTTGAAACATTTTATATTCGGAAAATACTTTCAAATCATATTATTCATTATTTCAAAATCTTAAAACCATTTCCAAAATGCCGGAGTTCAATCACTCAAATTCAGATTCAAAACCTTTAGTTATAAATTATTCTATATGAAACCATTTCTTATATAATTTTCAAAATTTCAAATCCATTCAAAACTTTAAATTCTCAATTTTAAAATGGTATATAATCCTTATCGAAAACATTTCATCTTTATATAAAATATGGCTATCCTTATCAAAATAATGGCTTCGATTAATACACAATTTCAAAAACAACCAAAGACAAATTTCCAAGGGATGATTCAAGGATAGATTTCAAACAAATAGAGATTCAAAATTAGAGGAACTCTAATCAATTAGAATTCTAGTTCGAAGATAAACTCAAACGAAGATGAGATAATTTAATTATCGAATAGAAGATGGATAAGCCTATAATAATCACTGGCAACCTTAACCAGTCAACCGTGACTTCGGAAATATAATCAATTCGGAAATCTGAGGCAAATCGACAATCGATCGCCAGATATAGGATCCAGATAGAGCAGGAGATAGATAACATCGACATTCGAAGATACAGAAATCTCCGGTGAATCAATGCCAATTGTAAAGGAGTTTCACCCCTTTACAAATCATTCCAAAGATTTACGGATTCACCGCTCTTTAGAGAGGTCATCCCAAAGTGGGGTTACGTAATGCCCCAAAAATCAAAAGGGTAAAAATAGGGAAGACAAGACTGGATTTCAGAACAAGGGGGAGCGTTCCAAAGTTCAAGGAATCCAAACCGATAAGAATCCTAACAAAAAGATTTCTAACAAGGTGGATACAGAAGGAATGAAGTTCTGAAAATCTTGATTTCAAAATAAGGAAAGTTTTATATCGAAATAATCTTTCAAAATCATTTAAAAATCATTTAGAAATCATTTTATACTTCGAAAATACGTTCTCTTACAAAGAAAGGATTCTGAGATTGATTTCACTCATTCTAGGGTATTTCTACCCTATCTCTAATGAGTTTTTGCTCCGCAGGCTAAGGTTTGCCAAAACCAAAGCTCTGATACCAAATGTAACGACCCACTATTTTGGATCATTCAAATCGACAATAATCCACACATGTCTGACTTGAAAAATTCAAAATAACAGATTGTAAATAAATTTGGAGCAAATGAAATCAAATACACAGAATCACAGGCACAGAACATATCAGAATAACTCGCAGCGGAATATAAAAACCATAGTAGTTCATGAAGCTACTATAACAAACTCTCAAAACATAATACATAATATCTGCTTGAAAACATATACAATAGAAATCTCAAATAAATAGAAGTTTATGAATACCAGAAATGAAATAGAACAACTGAACTGAAAGGAACAGATAACTAGACAAGCAGAATCTCCAGCGATTCCTAGCTCCAGAAAGAAATCCAAAGCTAAGCTGTAAATACTCAGACTGGCCCGAGCGTAAAGTAAAACACAAAACACTCGAGTCAGGACAATATATACTTATATAATGTAAACCAACTCAAGTGAACTGTAGTAGAAATGCACAATAACTCAAAGGATGCTTGGGATCGCCCATCCTTTAAGGATCAGTTAAACTATAAATTAAATACATCTCGTGGTTAAAATTTCAAAATGGTATTTTATACTTCGAAATCAAATATCATTTCAAAATTCAATATCCTTCAAAAATCCATTTCAAAATATCAAAATATCATATTTCAAAATAGTTTATATTTCGAAACAAATTACTTTATTTTAAATCATAAAATGAAGTTATTATATTTAATAATTAAATTATTAAATTTCCATAATTTTAATCTTTCAAAGTTCATTCGTTCACTTAAATTAATTAAAACAATGAAAATTCAACTTTCACAGCATTTAGAAAATGCTACGGAAAGTCACATTTAAAACAGTTCAATTTAACAAAAGACGGCATTTAAAATGCTGTAATAGGGTTATATTAGTTTCAAATAAACTTAGTTAAATTCAACCATTATAACATTTACAAAAATGCTATAATAGCCTTTAATTAAATTTAGCCGTTTTGTTCATTATTATCAACTACAGCATTTACAAATGTTGTATTATCATTTACATTAGAATTAATAACATTTCAGAAATGCAGTTAATTAACTTCAAATATTCAGTATAATTTCACAAACAATTATATTTTTATATAAATCATTTTTAACTTATAAAATCATATAATTTCACTTTTAAAACAATCATTCAAATACCCTTATATTCATGATTTTATAAAGTTAAACCTCCATTCAAAAATCAAAATTTAATAATAATTCACTTATTAAATTCCAATATTAAATTATAAATTCATTAAATTAAATTAACTTAACACTTAAGTTTAAATTTTCAAATATAACTTAATTCCATTTTTATTTACTTAACTTAAAATTCACTTTTAAGCCAAATTCACAGATTTCCAATTTTAGTTATATTTCAAAATTTCAACTTAAATATCCATTCATTTCACATTTTAACTTTATTCAAAATCATTAATATAATATAAAAATCATTTAAGATTACTTTATTCCAAATTATAATGAATTTATCACATTTCACATTTAATTTAAATTCCAATTATCACCAAATTAAAATTTCCCAAAATAACTTACATTTCTAATTTTACCATTAATTTATTTCACTTATAAATTTTCACAAAATCAATAATGCTTTACAAAAATCATTTTTATTTAGTTTAAATCAAAATATTATAATATTTACATTTCTAAAATATTTTTAAAAAATTTATAAAACATATTTTAACAACGGGTCTGTATTTCATTTTCTAGCCTAGGTAAAGTGATACGGGTAATATATCATTTCAACCCGTAATTTACAAAGAAAACCCGGGTTTGATCATTTCAAACCCGCAAATCCCAAGTAAATGAAAATAATTGAAAATCATTCAGGCCTATCATTTCAGCCCATAACGATTTTCTTCTATTCTAAAGTCCATTCGGGTATGTATCATTTCAACCCATAGTGATTCTAATCTAAAGGGAACTTGTAGTGTGATAAACTGATAAAAATAACAGAACAACATAATATAACAGTAACATATGATATAATAGGTGTTTAAGCATGTGTGAACATCATATAATAGTGACATAGCAAATATAATATGGTGATGCAATTTACAGATTCACATGTGATCGATTTACTATTAATATAAGTATAAAACTGTCTGGTGAGAATAACTCATCGGTTTGAGCTAAAGACACAACGACGAATTGCACAAATGGGATCTACACAAGCACAAAATCATGACACAGATTCGAATGGAGGAGCCAAATGTCAAATTCTTTGGATACACATCAAACAAAAACAATATAACAACGATGAGTTTCAAAACCAAAATACGATAAAATGCGCTAGAATAAACTGCACAGAATCAAATAGAAATGCTTGCACTTGCTTTTAACCTTTACTAGGCTAAGCCATAAGGGGTAATAAAAGGCCATGGCAGGTGTTTGGGTCAGGTTTGGGTGAGTATGGGTTCGGCCCAAATGGTGGAATGATGGTGCAAAAGTGGTAGAGGGAAAATACAACACAAGCATGCATTCACATGGATTGGGTCAAGGATTTGGGCTCGGCCAAGGCTCTAATGGTCATGGCCAGAGAGGTGGGGTCCACTGGAGTGATGTGGCAGAGGTTGCTGGAGGTGATGGTGGTGTGGTAGGTGGCGGCTCGGGGGTTGGTGAGGTGATAGAGATGAGGTGGTGGTCGTTAGGCTAGGAATTTGGATGGTTTTTGAAACTTTTGTGCAATTGCATCACCAAGGGGTTCATGGCTTGGATTTTTTTGTGAGGAGGAGGTGGTGATGATGTTCCATCAGGTGGTGGAGGCAGCTAGGCAGCAAGGGAAGCATGGCCGAACCTATAGAGAAGGAGCAAGTGCAACCAAAATCAACTAGAATTAGATAATATAATTGAAAAAGGAGATAAAAGAAACAAAGTTTTTACCAATTCCTTCAAGATGATGGCCGAAATTTTTTGTTCAGGAAATGAGAAAAAAAATATGCGTGAATGATAAGGGAGTGGTCGGCTGTAGATGTGGGGAGTTATGTCAAAATATATGAAGAGTTAGGTTGAAAATGAAGAGGTGGAATGCAAAAAGGCAATAGGCAAATCAAAAGTCAAAACCTCTTCACATTTCTTTAATTCATTTTTATAAATTTATATTTATGGTAATAAAAAAATTCCAGTTAAAAATTCGAAAATTTATCAAAATATAAGAATATATATAATATTTATTAATTATATAAAGTTAAATTAAGGAAAATAGCTAAAAATTGTAAACTAGTCAAAAATTTGAAATTAAATGAAATAAATTTTAGAAAATTCATATGAGCTTGTAATATATTTTTAAACATAAATAATAACATAAAATAAAAGTACATTCACAAAATAAATATATAAAATTTAATTTAAATATAATTTTAATGAAGAAAATAGCAGAAAATAAGAAAACTGCCTATAAAAATAGGAAATCAACACAGTAAACTTTGGAAAAATTATAACATCACTTTAAAAATGTTTTAAAATAAAATATATATCTAATATGTCATATAACACATATTAGAACATGATTTGACAAATAAAAATATTGTTTATATAAATTAAAATAGATGATTTTATTAAATAAATCAATTTACATACAATATGGTAAAAGCATAATTTTCACAATATAAATCGGATTTCAACGAAACGAAAAGTAGTATTCTTGAAATTAAATTTATTTTCATAATAAAAGATAAAATTCAAGAATTTAAAAGTCAAAGTTTGACCAGATTGACCAAAAATCCACTTTTCGGGAAAATATTCAATTTATACCAGTTTGGAATTATAATTCACATAATAATCAACATTTATATTTAAAATGAAACGTTTGAAATAAAACAAGTTTAAAGTAATTTCAAAATAAAAATAAAGTCAAAATTAAAAATATATATAAAAATCTAGGGTTGTTACAGTGAAAATCACTCACCTTATCTTGAAGAGCGCAAATCCATCAGCCGCAATTCCCTTTCCCCCCCACTCAGCTCGCCTATGCACGGCGCCTGACAAGGCTTCGGGAAACTCTAGCAGCCATTTTGTTTTCGTTGTTTTGTTTTTGGGCTTGCGAAGAGGAAATGAATGGAGGAGGAGGAAATGAGTATCTGCCTTTGATAACAACACAGCACCAAGAAAAACGTGGGCCAAGATTTTATTTAAAGCCCACATAACCCTTAACAAATTTTTAAAAGAATCTCAACCTGATTAAAAACTCCCAATAGTAAGTAGCTAGCAAATATTTATCGTCTAATGACGATAATTAACTGGTGCAAAACCCCGAGTCGTTACAACCACATCATACATTATAGCACAATCATAAGAAAGAATATTACTTTAAATATACTAACCAACTTTTCCAATATTCAAGGTATAATCTTTATCACCTACTCAAATTGCGACATAAGCAATCAGCACCAAACCAACATATGTGCATGCATACACAACATATAACATCACCACATTCTTAAGCAACATTTTAACTTATAAATTTTATAACTTTAAAAAATTAGTAACTTGAGTTTTAAAAACGTGAACTTTACTCACCAAACTTTCACTAAATCAAACTAAACTTGCTCTCGACCTAGCTCACTTGCTCCTAGCTCAACAAAGTGAAGATGTGGACCTTTGGAAGGCTAAATGGGCTTGGCCATGCATGTGTTTGGGCTCGGCCATGGCTAGAACAAGGCTCGACCTTGGTGGTTTTTGGTGGATATGGGTTTTGTTTGGTAGAGAATGGATTTGGAAGTGAAATGGAGGAGTTTAGTTATATTTTTACTCTATTTTCTCTATCTTTTCTCTTAGAAGTTTGGAGATGGAAGCCACCAAAAAACATGAAGATAAGAAGAGGGTTTTGACATGACAATATAAATGAAACAAAAAAGAGGATGTAGGAATGAGAGGGGGTATTTATAGGCTTAGGAATTTATTAAAATATGTGAATTAACTTAATAAAATAATACAAGAATGCATGCACCCATACCTCCCCTCTCCTTCACATATACACGTTACCCCCCTCCCCCCCCGCTTAGGCCATGTTGTAGGGTACTTAAGGTATGGCATAGGATTTGTATATATATAAGTGTGTTTATGTGTGTATATATGTCTTTTATAACATAATTTGTCACATCCATTTTTATGCTTAGTTAAATATGTGTTAGTATGTAAATAAGAGTGTTTTATTATTATTAATCCTATCACATATATATATGCATGACACACCAAGTGTGCACAATGTTTCCAACAACTTTCGGGTGTCGAAAAGTCGAAATTTCAGAAACGTTCTTCGGTCACATTTTCTATTTTTATTTGAACTATCTATATTGGTAAATAAATTTTGAAAACTATTTTATCATCATTATTAAATAATTAAAATAGGTTTATTTGCTAATAAAAATCCATTTATTAATTATATAAAATATATATAAATAACCTATTTCAAAGTGGGAAAATTCGGGGTCGTTATAGATCTATTTTTCCATCATTTGTTATTATTTAAAAGAGTCATATTATTTTTAATTTATAAAACCTATTATTTGAATATTTAAAATTTATTAAATATTCATAAATCAAGGCAGTAAAATTCTGGATCGTTACAAATACATTGCCTAACATTTGGAGAACGTTAAGTACTCTAGTTTTAACGGATACATCGATATCTAGTATCGATGCATCTTGCTAGGAACATTTAAAATGGTATATTTAATTTTAATGTGATAAATTACTCCCGGTTACAACACTTTGTAACTACTATCACAAAACATACCATCTATGGATTTTCTATTAAATATACTTTTAATTAAATTAATTAATTAATATAACCACATTATATCAAGTATATAATAGAAAAAAGCACCTTTATTTAGAACATTAGTCAACGAGTTAGATATATGTAACAAATTACATAATTGCCCTTAGAGCATACCTCTAATTTTATGAATCTCCCACTTGCACTCGAGGTCAAGTATGGAATCTTATTCCAACTTCTCTAGTCAATTTTCTCAAAATCAATTGGGTTATTCCATGTGTGAACGAGTATGCTATTATGTTTCAATTATATACTATGTCAATAAACTCTCTCCGACCGTGATAAACCATTTTATTATGTGAAACAATTCGGACTATGTCTCTCGACTTCTAGTGAGCTCTAAGTTCTGTTACGAACTATATTCGGACTATGTGCAATAATTGTCGTTTCAATGTGCAGTAAGAAACAATTGTTATCATTTAATAATTCCTTAAAGAAATTCCTTCACAATGAAGTTGGTATTTCTTGAAACGACAATTGTTTCTCACTGCAACAGAATAGGTATTCATAAAGTTTTATGAATTTTTTTATTTATAAAACTGATTTGATTTTAGTTTACAGAATTTATATTCAAAACATAAATATGTCATCTAATGACACTCTTTCCCAAAATCCTTTTGGGGAGATTCATACAAGATCCCTCACGAACAATTATTACGTGCAATCTTTTGACTCACACGACTTGCCAAATCCTTAGCCTAGGATATGTTGGAGTTTCTGTGACGACCGCCCATGACCCCTGCACTGAACCTAGAGAAAGTGCGCTGTAAAGTGTGCCAGGCAGCCATGGACGATTGCCAGGGTAAATTAAAACAACGGAATCTATTGTATTACTCACAGCGCATGGACAAAATACATTAGAACATACATATAGTGAAGCTTCACAGAATAGAATCTCATCAATAAAACTTCATAATAGTTGAATACAAACATCTAAATAGTCAATACAACAAGCCTCACTACATAACACTCAGAGAAAATACAAACAGCGGAACACCCAGTACATATAATAAGAAGATAATATGCAACCCTCCAGCTCGTCTTCGATATCAACACCGTGGAAAGCAAGAACAGCACCTGTCACCTGCTACCTAGTATGCCCGTCCCAAAAATGGACGAACAGCCCAAGGCAATAAGAGTAAAAACATAAAGCCTTGAGTCAGACAACAGTCTTAGTGAGCGGTAAATTAACTAACAACATACCAAAAGAGCATAAAGGAAAAGGAATAGGAATACAACCCTTCCACTCCACCTCTTTCTACAGTGATAGCCCCCCCAGACACACACTAAGCAGAAGCAAACATAGCAGAGCATACAATTTAAAGTAAAGCAATTATCACTTGAGTCAAGGGCGATGTTTTCCTAGTACAAACCCCCAAGGCCTAAACCAAGATCAGATAAGCACCAAGAAAATACCGCTCTTGAGACCGAATGACGATACAACCAAACATCCATGACTCTGGCTATCACTGTTATCATTGCCTCAATATCACCGTTAGTTGAATGACCGGCACATTCTTTCAGCCGTCCGTCAAGGGCTAATGGAAAACCCCGGTTCTAGACATAACTCTGCACGTCATCGTGACCCGTGCCTAGGACTATCGAATCTGCCCAGAGTACTTGACTACCAATCATTAGCCTTCAGGGACTATCGAATCTTTCCAATGTACTCTTGCTTTGAGCATGCTAGAACTTTCAACAACGATGAGATATCAGCCTTCTAGTCATCCTCCTCGACGACTATTTCCATACTCAAGCGCCTCTCGAGCAAACCATTATCCTCAACTCGAACCATATCACCGAGTTATCAACATGCTTGGAATGATCCCATCTGGATTAGACCAAGACTATCTCATATCATGCCTCGCTTCATCACACCCTCGCAAAGCTTCATCTCAACATCATCATCATCGAACCTATGCATCAGAGCTTCACCATCCGCTACATATGCCACGAGCAGCTTTCCCAATTCAAGAGCCTTTCTCTTAGCTTTTGAATCATCTTCGACCAACTTGTCTAATTCAAATCATCAATCATCTAATTCATAGCAATCAATCAAGTCAAACATTAATCCAAGTAATCAAGCATTCAAATATAAGCTAAATGGACAATTATAACAATAATTGCAATTTCGTAATTAAAGAGTCGAAAGTCTAATAAGCATGAAAACATGAGCAATATCTCTATAATCTTGATGAATGAACTTGCATAGGTTATCACTTAGTAAAATGGTTGTCAAATCATCATAAACAATGGATCTATATGGATCTATACTTAGGTTTACAAAGATGCATGAAAATCACTACTTTACACCAAAATCAAGCCAACAATCCGATATACTCCTTTGGATCCGTGTGAGAGATAATCACCACTCACCAAATCACCTAAACACCTCAAAAGAAACCCACTTCAGATCTGGACAGCGAAGGATCTATCTTGATCTATCACCAATCCGCTTCAAACGATGAAATCTCACTTCAATGGATGTAGATCTTCAATCTAAGCTCTTGAATCTTCAATTTGATCTTCAACTTGGATGGATGGAATCACTAGATTAGAGTGGAGAAAAGAAGTGAAGAAGTGTAGAAGTCGAGCTCTCAAAATGGCAGCACTTCGTCGCTTCGAAATCCGGATCCTAAAAAGTGAGAAAAACCCTCCTATTTATAGGCTGAAATCCTCCTTAAGTCGTCCCCTCAGAGTTAGGTCATCCACGACTTACGACCTAAAACCTCACCGACCTAAAGTCTTCGACCTAACAACCTCCGACTCAACAACCCCAAGCTACTACGACTTACGACCTAACACTCATCAGTCCAGTGCATTCATACGACCCAACGCTTTGCCGACCTAAAAACCTATACGACTTAACAGGGTCTCCGACCTACGACCTAACTGATAAGCCCTCACGCGACCTAACGTATATGCGCATCCACGCGACTTAACTGAGATGCGCCTTAACGACCTATCACTTTACTCGACTCAACGAGTTACGACCTAACGACTTAACACCTTAGGTCGTTTAACGACCTAACTATACACAGGATAATCTGACCTAACTCCTAAGTCATCTAGACGACCTAACTATGCTAACCACTAGGTCGCTAACTACCGTAAGATACTAACCCTTAGGTCGCTACTCACCAGTTCCTTAGGTCGTTGCCGACCTATCCCTTAGGTCGCTCAAAACCTTAGGTCGCTAACTCCTAAGTCGCCACTAACTTAAGTCGCTCATTCGACCTATCCTATCCCACGACCTAAGCCACCCCACGACTTACTTCCTACACGACCTAAGCTACCAGACGATCTAACTCTTAAGTCATCACCGACTTAAGTCTTCCTTCCCTTAAGTCGTCCAATCTATAAGTCGGTCACGACTTAGGACTTGAACAAAATTCTGCCCAAAATCTGAAACGACTTAACAACGCTAAGAATTCCAGATTTTTACGAACTTTTCGATCCGTAAAAATACGGATCGTTACATTCTCTCCCCCTTAGGAATTTCGCCCCCGAAATTCCAAACAAACAAGAGCAATCAAAGACTATTCTGCACGCCTACCATCCATAGCAATCAACAAACCATGCATCCAATTCTAGCTTAGCATGCAAAATTCTAAAACCAGAACAAGTTACAATATTGTGAGATGACACGACACCTTAGGGCCATACCTTGAAGAGTTCAGGATGAGATGCTTTCATCCTCTCTTCCACCTCCCACGTACAGTCGTTATCATCATCACTCCATTGTATCTTGAGCAACTTAACTATCTTCCTCCTAAGCTGTTTCGTGTCGGTTTCCACAACACGAAGTGGCTTACGAGGTCTTCTATCGACTGGATCAACTTCGAAATCTTCACAGCTATCCGCAGAAACCACTGTATTCGAGTCATGCACGTACTTCCGTAGATACGATACGTGAAAAACATTGTGCACACCCGACATCTTCTTCGGTAACTCCAATCTATAGGCGAGCTTTCCAATTCGCTCGATGATCGGGAATGGTCCAACAAATCTCGGAGTCAATTTCCCTTTCTTCCCGAATCGAATAACATTCCTCAGTGGAGAAATCTTCACAAAAACCATATCACCTATGTCGAATTCCAAATCCTTATGACGCTTATCGGCATAACTTTTCTGATGGTCTTGGGCTGCCTTCATTCGTTGCCGAATGATCTCAATGAAATCCGAAGTCTGTCGAATCATCTCTGGCCCAAGCATCAGCTTTTCTCCGGTCTCTAACCAACATGTCGGGGAGTTACACGGTCTTCCATACAATGCCTCATACGGTGCCATACCAATGCTTGACTGGTAACTGTTGTTATATGAAAATTCCACCAAATGAAGGTGATCTTCCCATGATCCTCCGAAATCCAAAACACAAGCTCTGAGGAGATCTTCCAAAACTCGGTTGACTCTCTCTGTCTGACCATCTGTTTGGGGATGATAAGCTGTACTCAAACACAACTCGGTTCCCAAAACTTCCTGGAAGCTCTTCCAAAATCCACTAGTGAACAATGGGTCTCGATCACTCACTATACTCTTCGGAATACCATGGAATCGAACAATCCACTTAACATACAACTCAGCCAACTTTGATGCAGTCCTAGTCGATCGAACAGGAATGAATCTTGCACTCTTAGTCAAACGATCTACGATGACCCAAATTCCTTCATTTCCCATTCTGGTTCTAGGTAGTCCATCAATAAAATCCATCGACACTTGTTCCCACTTCCATGTAGGAACCTCTAATGGCTGAAGCAACCACTGGGCTTCTTCTGCTCAGCTTTCACCAATTGACAGTTCATGCATTTGGAAATAAAATTTCCAACATCCTTCTTCATACCTTCTTAGTAGTAGGTTCTCTTCATATCCCGATACATCTTATTTCCACCTGGATGAATGGTCAACTTCGAGTGATGACTTTCCTTCAGAACTTCACTCCTCAATTCATCGATATCGGGAACAACTAGTCGTCCTTGCTTCCGAAGCCAACCCTCTCGATCGACCTCGAATCCTTTATCCTTTTCTGGATCCAATCCAGATTCCAAATCACGGATAATCTTGACAAACTTATCGTCTCGCTTTTGGCTCTCGCCAATCCTTTCCACAAGAGTCGGTCTTATCGATAAGTTTGCCAACATCTCAGGTTCCAATTCGCATCTAGGCCTGAAGTCAAATTCAGCTAAATACTCAAGACTCTTCCATTCTGAAAACATGGCTCCTAATCCTGCATGTCTTCGACTTAACGCATCTGCCACTGCGTTACCTTTTCCCAAAGTATAAGCTATACCAAAATCATATGATGCCAAAAACTCTAGCCAACGTTGCTGCCGAAGATTCAAATCCTTTTGGGAGAAAAGATACTTCAACGACTTATGATCTGTAAACAACTCGAATCGAACTCCCAATAGATAATGTCTCCACATCTTTAGAGCAAAAACAATCGCCGCTAATTCCAAATCATGAGTCGGGTAATTCCTTTCATGCGGCTTCAGTTGTCGACTTGCATATGCAACAACTTTATCCCTCTGCATCAGCACTGCTCCAAGTCCAGTACCACATGCGTCGGTGTAAACCACCATCTCATCATTCCCACTTGGAATAGTCAAAACAGGAGCACTTGTCAATCGCTCTTTCAGGATTCTGAAAGCTTGCTCGCACTTATCATCCCATCTGAACACTAGGTTCTTCTTTGTCAATCCTGTTAACGGTGCAGCTACCTTGGAGAAGTCTTTGATAAACCGTCGATAATATCCTGCTAATCCAAGAAACCTTCTCACATCAGATGCATTCTTAGGTCTAACCCAATCCTGGATTGTTGCCACCTTAGCGGGATCAACCGCTATTCCATTTCCAGAGATAACATGGCCTAAGAACCTCACTTCACTCTTCCAGAAGTGACACTTCGAAAACTTAGCCTTCAGCTGATGTTTCCGCAAGATTTCCAAAACAATACGCAAGTGCGTCTTGTGCTCTTCTTCAGTTCTGGAATAAATCAGAATATCATCCACGAACACAAGCACGAACTTGTTCAACTGATCTCTGAACACTCTATTCATAAGATCCACAAAATATGTTGGCGCGTTTGTCAATCCAAACGGCATTTCCAACCACTCAAAGAAACCGGATGGTGTCCTAAAAGCAGTCTTCGGCACACTATCCTTAGCCACTCTCAACTGGTGAAATCCCGTTGCCAAATCCATCTGAGAAAACACCTTCGCTTCGTGAAGCTGATCGAACAAGTCATCTATTCTCGGCAATGGATACTTGTTCTTCTTAGTCACCTTATTCAGCTCACGATAATCCACGCACAATCTCAACGATCCATCTGTCTTGGTTGCAAACACAACTGGTGCACCCCATTCGGACACACTATGCCGAATGAATCCTTTCTGCAAAAGATCATCAACTTGCACCCTCAATTCTTGCTGTTCTCTAGGCGCCATCCGCCTAAGAGGCATCACAACAGGTCTGGCTCCTTCAACTAGATCTATACGAAACTCAATCTCTCTATGCGGCGGTAACCCTTTGACTTCGTCAAAGACATCCTCAAATCCATTAGCGATTGGCACAGATGACAGTCCATCCCGTGGAACAACCAGCGAATACATGAAGCTCATGAAGACGCCTTCTTCATGCTTACATCGTATCACAATCTTTCGCCCTTCCACATTCTCGACTGTCACCTCCAACCTTTCACAATCAACCTTTGCCGCATACTTCCTAAGCCAGTCCATACCCAAAATAATTCCGAACCCCGCAAAGTTCAGAACAAAACAATCACAAACAAAAGAGCAACCATGACTCGATATAATCAAACCACGGCATAGCATACACAAACAAGACGAACCCCCAACTGGATTAGTCACAACCAATGGCCTATCAACAATATCCAGTTCTAAACCCAACCGGCCTACAAGTTCGCTACAAACAAACGAATGCGACGCCCCAGTATCAAACAGAACTCTAACTGGAACACCACATAGGAAAAGAGTACCTTGAACCACCACACTCTTTCCTTTCTCTTCAGCGGTAGGAGCTTTCGAAGACGATGGAATAGCTCCCAAAGCATAAGCTTGCACAATCTGCTTGTCCTTCCTCGGTTCTGGACAATTCTTCCTGATATGCCCCGGCTTGTCACAGTTGTGACACTTCATCGGTACCTTCGGATTCTTACAATCCTTTGAGAAATGGCCCTTCTGCTGACAATTGTAGCAAGTCACTTCACTCTTCGGCTTCTTCTGGCCATCCTTACCCTTCTGCTGCTGTTGCTTCCTCTTCTTGTTTCCACCCTGCTGTGGTTTAGACTCTCCCCTGGTCACAGCAACAACAGATCCTTCCTTAGGAAACAGACTCTCATGCCTGAGAGCTTTCTCCACAAGCTTCTCAAATGAATCGTCCAAATGATCCACTAACTGCCTCCCAAGATAACTATCCAAGCCTATCACAAACTTCTCATTCTTCTGATACGAAGATTCTATATACGACCGGGCATACTTGGATAAAGCTTCAAACTCAGAAACATACTCAAGAACTGGTCTTCCACCTTGCTTGAGCTCCACAAACTTCTTGAACAGAACAGACTTCTGAGCAGTAGAAACGAACTTAGCTTCAAATCTGGCTTGGAACTGCACCCAAGTAATCTCTTCCTCCGGAGTATCAATGGTGATAGAGTTCCACCAATCAGAAGCTCTCCCTTGAAGCTGCCTAGATGCTAACTTCCTCTTATTCGCATCCTCAATTCCCAAGTCACCAAAGATCCTTCTACAAGCATCTATCCATCTCTGGACCTCAATGGTTGATTCTGTTCCCAAGAAAACTTTTCCTCCAAGAGCAGTGTAGTCCTTACACAGCTTAGCAAAATCCACCGGCTTTGGAGTTTGGACTTGAACTCCAACATCAACTGCTGTCCCCGGAACTGGCATCCTTCTCATGATCGAAGTCATCATAGCTTCGAACATAGCTGCATAATCAGCAGTCCCCTCAGCAGCACGGCCTTCCCTAGCAGCTGGTCTTTCTCTTCGACTCATTCTCAATATCTATAAAAAGGAATGATCAGAACATCTTAGAGAAACAACTGCATAAAGGACTCAAACCCTACTAAGCTACTATATTATATATAGTAATCATCCATCAAAATACAATTACGTCTCTCATACGTAGTTACGTCAGCGAGCGTTGGGTAAAATCGATTAACCTGGCTCTGATACCAAATGTGACGACCGCCCATGACCCCTGCACTGAACCTAGTGAAAGTGCGCTGTAAAGTGTGCCAGGCAGCATGGACGATTGCCAGGGTAAATTAAAACAACGGAATCTATCGTATTACTCACAGCGCATGGACAAAATACAATAGAACATACATATAGTGAAGCTTCACAGAATAGAATCTCATCAATAAAACTTCATAATAGTTGAATACAAACATCTGAATAGTCAATACAACAAGCCTCACTACATAACACTCAAAGAAAATACAAACAGCGGAACACCCAGTACATATAATAAGAAGATAATATGCAACCCTCCAGCTCGTCTTCGATATCAACACCGTGGAAAGCAAGAACAGCACCTGTCACCTGCTACCTAGTCTGCCCGTCCCAAAAATGGACGAACAGCCCAAGGCAATAAGAGTAAAAACATAAAGCCTTGAGTCAGACAACAGTCTTAGTGAGCGGTAAATTAACTAACAACATACCAAAAGAGCATAAAGGAAAAGGAATAGGAATACAACCCTCCCACTCCACCTCTTTCTACAGTGATAGCCCCCCCAGACACACACTAAGCAGAAGCAAACATAGCAGAGCATACAATTTAAAGTAAAGCAATTATCACTCGAGTCAAGGACAATGTTTTCCAAGTACAAACCCCCAAGGCCTAAACCAAGATCAGATAAGCACCCAGAAAATACCGCTCTTGAGACCGAATGACGATACAACCAAACATCCATGACTCTGGCTATCACTGTTATCATTGCCTCAATATCACCGTTAGTTGAATGACCGGCACATTCTTTCAGCCGTCCGTCAAGGGCTAATGGAAAACCCCGGTTCTAGACATAACTCTGCACGTCATCGTGACCCGTGCTTAGGACTATCGAATCTGCCCAGAGTACTTGACTACCAATCATTAGCCTTCAGGGACTATCGAATTTGCCCAACGTACTCTTGCTTTGAGCATGCTAGAACTTTCAACAACGATGAGATCTCAGCCTTCTAGTCATCCTCCTCGACGACTATTTCCATACTAGCTCAAGCGCCTCTCGAGCAAACCATTATCCTCAACTCGAACCATATCACCGAGTTATCAACATGCTTGGAATGATCCCGTCTGGATTAGAACAAGACTATCCCATATCATGCCTCGCTTCATCACATCCTCGCAAAGCTTCATCTCAACATCATCATCATCGAACCTATGCATCAGAGCTTCACCATCCGCTACATATGCCACGAGCAGCTTTCCCAATTCAAGAGCCTTTCTCTTAGCTTTTGAATCATCTTCGACCAACTTGTCTAATTCAAATCATCAATCATCTAATTCATAGCAATCAATCAAGTCAAACATTAATCCAAGTAATCAAGCATTCAAATATAAGCTAAATGGACAATTATAACAATAATGGCAATTTCGTAATTAAAGAGTCGAAAGTCTAACAAGCATGAAAACATGAGCAATATCTCTATAATCTTGATGAATGAACTTGCATAGGTTATCACTTAGTAAATTGGTTGTCAAATCATCATAAACAATGGATCTATACTTAGGTTTACAAAGATGCATGAAAATCACTACTTTACACCAAAATCAAGCCAACAATCCGATATACTCCTTTGGATCCGTGTGAGAGATAATCACCACTCACCAAATCACCTAAACACCTCAAAAGAAACCCGCTTCAGATCTGGACAGCGAAGGATCTATCTTGATCTATCACCAATCCGCTTCAAACGATGAAATCTCACTTCAATGGATGTAGATCTTCAATCTAAGCTCTTGAATCTTCAATTTGATCTTCAACTTGGATGGATGGAATCACTAGATTAGAGTGGAGAAAAGAAGTGAAGAAGTGTAGAAGTCGAGCTCTCAAAATGGCAGCACTTCGTCGCTTCGAAATCCGGATCCCATAAAGTGAGAAAAACCCTCCTATTTATAGGCTGAAATCCTCCTTAAGTCGTCCCCTCGGAGTTAGGTCGTCCACGACTTACGACCTAAAACCTCACCGACCTAAAGTCTTCGACCTAACAACCTCCGACTCAACAACTCCAAGCTACTACGACTTACGACCTAACACTCATCAGTCCAGTGCATTCATACGACCTAACGCTTTGCCGACCTAAAAACCTATACGACTTAACAGGGTCTCCGACCTACGACCTAACTGATAAGCCCTCACGCGACCTAACATATATGCGCATCCACGCGACTTAACTGAGATGGGCCTTAATGACCTATCACTTTACTCGACTCAACGAGTTACGACCTAACGACTTAACACCTTAGGTCGTTTAACGACCTAACTATACACAGGATAATCCGACCTAACTCCTAAGTCGTCTAGACGACCTAACTATGCTAACCACTAGGTCGCTAACTACCGTAAGATACTAACCCTTAGGTTGCTACTCACCAGTTCCTTAGGTCGTTGCCGACCTATCCCTTAGGTCGCTCAAAACCTTAGGTCGCTAACTCCTAAGTCGCCACTAACTTAAGTCGCTCATTCGACCTATCCTATCCCACGACCTAAGCCACCCCACGACTTACTTCCTACACGACCTAAGCTACCAGACGATCTAACTCTTAAGTCGTCACCGACTTAAGTCTTCCTTCCCTTAAGTTGTCCAATCTATAAGTCGGTCACGACTTAGGACTTGAACAAAATTCTGCCCAAAATCTGAAACGACTTAACAACGCTAAGAATTCCAGATTTTTACGAACTTTTCGATCCGTAAAAATACGGGTCGTTACAGTTTCTTACAAACCCTTATCGTGTGTGATTTTGCAAACTATTATTTAGATGAAGTAATATTAACCTTGTGTACTACTCTTAATTACATGACCTTATAGAAATAAACTATCTCAACTTCACTCACAGTTAATTGTACGTTGTCCAAAAAAGTTCGATCACTCCTTATCGGTTCATCATTATGTATCACATGGAGGTGTGACTTTTGAGGTTGAATCTTTATTCATTTTTAGGTATGTTCGGAACTTTTTCCAATATACTCACTCATTTGATCAAATCGAATCATTTCCATCGCATGTTACTTTATGTACTTTTGTTTTATACTCTATGAGTTTACCATAGGCATACTGCATGTGCATCTAAAATACACGTCCACGTCGGTGATAACTCATCGGTGAATGTGACGAAGTACGTGGAACTGTTTTGGTATTAATAGTCTTACGATTGCATACATCTATATGTATCAAATCCGAAGAGTTTAACAACTCTTATGATGCTTCCACTGAATGGGTGCATAGCTCTTAATTGTTTGAGATATAATTAACCAGTATCATATGATTCATAATCATATAACAAAATTATTTCTCAAAATGACGAATTAGTCTATAATTCCAAATAACTATAAATAATTTTAGATACTCCTGTACTTTCTAATCCCTCACTTTTATTACAAAAACAAATACCACATTATAGTTTTATTGCATAATGAATATTCATAATATTCATATTGAAATATAACTATGCCTATTTTTCAATCGATACCGAAAAATAGTCATTATTTCATAAAAAAAGTTCGATACGTTTTACGGAAACAATTTTTATATTTTGATGCAATCAATAAGTACTATGTGGCATGCTTCCACTATTTCTGCCATTACTATAATAGCATACTAAATTTGGAGGTCCATCATTCACTTAATATCGATTTATTTATTTCATATATTGCAACTAGTTACTACGGAGAGTTCTTTGATCAAATATCTTGAACTCAAAGAAAAAAATCTGATCGAAAATAAGTTACTATTTGTAAATTTCAGAATAGAAATCATATTTCTTACTCTAATGTTAAGTATTAATCATTATTATTACAATTCTCATTGCCTTTGTTTCTTTATAAAGCAGAAGTGATTTCATCGCAACTATACTTAAACCAACTCTACTCTTGTACATTTATTTATCTTTCTAAATGGTCAAACCATTCAAAAGAAAAACCTTACTACAAAACCATAACGAACTCTTTACAAAAGCGCATTTGATTATCCTTAGCTTTTAAGGACATCGGATGTATTGCGCTTTGCGTAAACTGATCAAACTAACATTTCAGTGATCGAGTTCTTATATTTATATTGTAGTTTTTGTCTAGTGTTATATTTAATATGATATGATCCTTTTGTAATCAATCAAATTGAATACTCAATCTCACACTAAGGTTTATTTGGTTTTTCGAATGAACTAATTTCATCAAAATATTGTACATTACAAACTTTGACCATTCACTATATAACATTTATATGTGATTATATACGGATTAAGTATCCATATTCTTGTATTACTTTTAGAGTTCGAAACACATACAATTAATACATGATCTCGACCAAATAATGCATAAGTGACCAAACTACGAATGTATTTAGTAGTTGTAAAATCAAGCACTTGCATGGGTGTTAAAACGTTAACATGTAGTAATCTTTTATTGGTAAGTATATGTTATATTTCTATCTATCAATCTTCAATTCATCTGTATATCTTAATGGATAAACATTTTATCAATCTTATTAAACACACAAATTTATTAATGTAGATTATTATAACATTATATAGCATATGTTCTTACAATATTAGAAAGGTTAAATGCTATCATTTCATTTTTCTAATAAGGCTCCCACTAGTTTTTTATGTTTCTTCAAACCTAAGTTGAAACATAGAAGTCTTTTGACTTCACTAATGGGTGTTAGGACTCGTCTGTCTTGATATTTTGACCTTGAGTTTGCTTAACAAATCATAGCCCCACAAACGATGGATAACTCCTTATCAGTTGTATCACATACAACTCCTAACCCATGTTTCCTTGTCATAATCTCATTTCGACCTTGAGTTTGCTCAACAACTCAAAAGAGATTATTCACTTGTACCTACCTTATCGCAACGACCTAAGTATAGTATATGTTTGAGTTTGCTTAACAAATATATGTAGTTATCTTACCTCGTATATTCTGTATATTAATAATACTGTACATAACACCCCTAGCTTGAGTTTGCTCAACAACTAAGGAGTTGAAAGTAATTTATTAATATATATATGGTAGATGACAAAATTATATTAAAGATTCATAATCTTCAACATATATATATATATATATATATATATATTGAGCAATATCAACTTATGGAATAATATATTTCTAATGAAATACCCTCGTGACTCAAGTGTCGGACACATCACAAATCACAGTATACATACATTTACTTATGTATTTATCCCTTAAGTCTGTTTGGGTTTCTTTAATGTTCCACCTTTAGTGTATACATTCATATCATATAAGTTTTATTATTATATAATTTTATATTTCATATCACTTAAATAATAGTTTTATGTATAATATTATATTAACTAAATATTATTTAACTAATTTTTAATTAATTAACTCTTTAATTAGTTTTGAATTTTATTCCAATACAACTTTATATTAGACATATCTACTATAAACTTTATAGTGTACACTATAACCTTTATAATGTAACACATATATCTTATATATGTGTATTTTTATTTAATTAATTAACTTTTAATTAATTTATTTAATTAAACAATTTTAATTAAATTATATTAATTTTAAAAATTTATCTTATATACATACATGTATACTTATGTTATCTTACACACTTTAAAGTAACATAACATATATCAACATATATGATACATGCATATAAGTATTAATTAATTAACTCATTTAATTAATTTATTTTATTAATCTTATTAATAAACTTTAAATTTTGAAACTAATATTTAAATAGTTTCAAACATTTTGAACTTTTCATTACATTTTCAAACATTTTGAAAATTTATGTTATATTATAACCTTTTATAATAAACATGTTTTTATTTTAAGTTTAACTTTTAAATTTAAAATCATGTCTTAATTTTCAAAACTATTTCGAAAATTAGCCCAAGGGCTAACTCAATTTGTGCCTTTTCTATTAGTGGCAACCTTTGGACTCACATCACCTTTTAGGCCAGGCAAGTAACCAGGAAGGATATGGTACTTGATTACCCAATTTCAATCCCAGCCATCACCTTTCTAAACACTATACTAAGTGCGCAAGCTTAATTAGTTAACCCTAACATGACTAATTTAGACCGCATAGGCCATTGAGCATCAATACCATTTTTGGAACTGGGCCAGCCCGCAGCGGAAGATATAGGCGAATTTCAAATTTTTTACCCAGTTGGATCTTTATTGGGCCTATGAAGTCTAATTCATTTAGAATATTTATAAATTTAGTGTAAATAAAATCACGTATTTTATTTTAATTTATAAATTGCAGTTTGAAATTTATTTGATTTTGGTTTTACTTAATTTATAAATACACACACACACATATATCATATACATACATACATATATACATACATATATATAAATGTGTGTGACTGTGTAACATAGTAATCAGTGCAAGGTATAACATGCCCGTATTTAGATGTTGGGGTTTATAGACACATTACCCATTTTATATGCATTGTGTGTTGTCAAATATGTGCATGTACATATAGTTATAAATTCCAAATAATTATATGTATATATGTATACATGTAAAAGTAAATATATAGAAATATGTTCTATTATTAACATATTATAGAAAAATATATTTATGTAAACTACATGTTATATTATAAGTAACAATTAAGATATATATATATATATATATATATATGATAAAGTAATATTTTTAATATGAATTAAAATAAAGTATTTATTTAATTTTATATGTATATATATGCATAGCTAGTTAATATAATAATTAATAGTAAATTAATTTATAATATAAATATATATACACACACACATAAATATAAATATGAGTATATATATAAATATATATAAACAATTTTTTTTTCAGTTTGAAAATATCACAGATTTAAAGTTAATATGATTTAATATTTTATTATGCATATATCATGAATTAATAATTAGTTTCGGCCTTAAATTTATTTAAATAAAATAACTATATAATGAAAATTCAAATTTTCAACCTCCTAAAATTTCTAGGATCATATTTTAAGTGTTACAAAAAATTTCCATAATTTTAGAAATTAAATTAATACTTTTAGTTAATTGATTAATGTGTGGCCGAAGTTAAAATAAGTTTTAAAAATATAAAATAAAGTTGAGAAATTCTGAAAATTTATTTGTGAGCATTTGACATCACAACTTAATTTTGAAAATTATAAAATTTAATTTTCGAAAATCTTTTAATTTTATTCAAATTTATTAAATCAAGTATCCAATAAATATTGGTAATAAATATGTATTAATAATATAAAAAATTATTTTTAGTACCTATAATTTATAATAAACATAAACACATATAAGAAAATTTTTAGATCAATTTTATATAGTAGATATAAAGATATATGCTTTAATACAAATTGTACATGAGTACTAATACACAAATTAATATTTATATGAATATAAACTAATATAAATTTAAAAAAAAATTGTTCAACTTATAATATCAGATTACAAACAAAATTTTGAATATAAACATTAAATTTTATACACAAAACCAATCTTCATTGTGACAATAACATTACATATAAAAATCTCACATAACTAATGCAATAATGATATGTAAATATCTACAGGCATATATGATTAACAGATTATAAAATATCATAATGTATTTAATATATATGTAAAATAAATATTACCCACTACACATGCCCTCAAGTCCACGTTGAAATTGTGAATTCACTTTCCCCAATTGTTCCATGATCTGTCAGATTACCAGTCTGGAATCAGCGACCTTCCACTATCGAATAGTTTTGCTATAACTTAAATTTGATTTGAGAACTTTGAGGATAAATGTAACTTTGTTTCAGTAGAAGTAGGAAGGTAACAATGGCCATAGTTTAGAAGATGGAGGCGGCTCAAAATCTATCATTTACGTTAGAGTTAGAGAGGCCATTTATAATGTTTGAGAGAGAGAAAAGAGGATCATATCTTTCCATTTTCTTTCCTAATTTCCTCCATCTATTTTAACCCTTAATTGCCTCAATTTTTGGCCATCCCTATCATATAATTGCAACCAAAAATCTATTCCAAATCTACGGATCAATACCTCATTTAAGCCCAAACAAATATGGTAATTAAATCTAATTTAATTTCTTATTAGTATCTCATATTGATCGACATATTTATAACTATTAAAATATATACACAATATTTGTTACTCAAATCATATTCAAATTTCATAATTAATAGTTCATAAATATTAATTAATCTATAACAATTATAAACTAATTAAATCATTCGGTCTAAAGAGAATTCATCATTTCGGTTGTGTTACTCTTGGGTGTAAATTCGATCAGCGATTAACATCGAACTATTCGAAAGTTAACGTTCGCACGTCATATAGCAGTGGTGTGACATTATGGCAAAATTATCGCTTATTCAGTTTTGGTAAAATCCAATTTTAGTTTAATAAGCCTTGCCCGGTTACGACATTTATTTACACCAATTCTCTTTGTCAAAACTATATCACTTTGGACTTATGGAATTTGGTAATGGTCAAAATTCCACTATCGTCCACATTCAACTCTATAGTCTAAACACAAAGTCCTTGGTTTAATAATAACAATTATTATTAACCAAAATGCTCTGGCCAAAGACTTTGAGTTGAATTGAGTTGACCGTGATACTTACCCCATATAACTAAGGAGATGAATCTTCTCTTGAATAGTGCTTCACTTCCAATACTACCACTCGACCCACTATAGCCACTCGATGGATGCCATGCCATGATTTGATTGTAATCAAAGCGGAGCTTTCATATTGACAACAGTATTCTCAAGTCGAGAGAACTGTGTAAATCAGTCACATCGATATTTTCTGTCTGACCTTAGTTATATTAACCAACAGAAAACTATCAAGTGAGCCGTTCCATAGTTATCCAATAATTATCAGTACGTAACCTCTAGGTGCCCCCAGCAACCATCAATAATACACTGCCCAAAATTTGGAGAGCGTTACGTAGTTTAGTCTCAACCAACACATCGATATCCAGGCTCCATACATCTTGACTAGGAACATTTAAAATAGTATATTTAATTTTATTGTGATAAATTACTCATGGTTACAACACTTTGTAACAATTATCACAAAACATATAATTTATAGATTTTTTATTAAATATAATTTTAATTAAATTAATTAATCAATATAACCACATTATATCAAGTATAAAGAAAATACCTTTATTTCGAACAAGATTGGTCAGTGAGTTAGATATATTTAACAAATTACATAATTACCCATAGAGTATACCCTTAACCCTATCACCATTAATGACTGGGCTATTGGGGTACTGCTCGTCACAGTACATCTTTAGATAAAATGTACCAAGGTCATCAAGAATTTCTTACACCCCTACTACACAGAGCCGGCTACCCCTTTAACATGACAGGCCGTATTACATCATTCCTTAGACCAAGGCTCCAAAATAATGTGCACCAACCATGACCTTACTCTTGCAGGCATACCAAAAACTATAAATATCAACTATAGATCGAGGAATAATGCTCTTAATGGTTGCGAACCACAGAGCTTTGCTGCATATCCCTTGCTTTAGTCATTACCGGGTTGTGAGGCTTGTGAGGTCACGATTACCTTTTTCCTCTCTTAGCAATTCCCACTTGGAATGCTAACACCGCCTTCCAAGTACAATGCTAGTATCGTCCATACAAGTTGCTTAAGGTATGAACAAACCGAAGACACTACTTTTACTATATCCATTTTGGAATCACACTCAGGATTAGTAGTATGTAGCCTTTGCACTTCAAAGAACTCCATCTTCGATTCCATCATCTTCAAAATGCATTCAATACAACGCTTGAGTTGGATCAAAATGATTTTTGGATAATTCATACTTACCCGATCCTAGTCGCTTCGAACCAACATTCGCTAGTTTTTGATAAACTCCATTCCAGTACTTTTGAAAATAATCAGACAATAGATTAGAGCGGAGATCACCTCCTAACTATTTAAGTGGATGGATTTCCCTCTCATTTGCCCTAGGAGAATAAAAAGAGATTTATACCCATAATATAGTATCATCGAGTATGACTATGCCATATAACCCCTGTGTTTCTTCTAGATATTCCCAGAGTTATATTTTAGCCCAGATTTGATAGTCAGTTATTTAACTATCAAATAAACAAACAACAATCCAAGTTTAATTTCCCATGGAATCCATTAAGCCTCTTTGATTATTCCTTTATTAATCAAATCACCTTACAAATTTTTGATTCAAAATACCTTTATAGAAGATATTTTCACAAACCCCTTATACTCCTTCCAATACATGAAAACATTCATATACTTATCTCACTGGTGTAAGTATATTACAAACCATTAAATTTTCAATAATTATAAAATATAACCATATACTTATCTCAACGATATAAGTATATTAAAAAAAATTAAGTAAGGTTTTTCTCTTTCCAAATTCATATTTAAATGGTCCAAACAAATATTATTTAAAATATCTCTTACTATAAGCCAAACCACCTATGTTTCGATGCTAAGTATGAAAAGGAATATTCCATTCCACCATGATTAAGAAGGATTATTTGCCAAAATCTAATCTCATTACTTTTATAAAATTCCCTTTTGTAATCCCATTCAGTATTTTCAAGCCTTTTATAAATCTCCAAGGTAATTTATAAATTCCTTTTTAAAAACTCTTTTCTTTTATAAAACTCTTTACTAAATCTCACTTTACCAAATCTCTTCAAATTCAACCAAAATCAATTCAATCTTCATTGTATTAATTCTCTACTATTTACTATCTGATTTCAATCATCTCTCTCTCTCTTATTCAAGAGCAAAGTGCTACTCAAGAGGCTATGTGATGCATTGTAACCAAAGATCAAGAATTTGTCTTTAGGAAAACCATCAAACTCTAAATGTAATTGCTTAGGTGTGATTTTAGCCCGTTCAAATCAATTAGGTATGCTTGGTGGCTCAGAAATCCGAGTGGGTGTACTTGTAGCCCATCCAAATCAAGTGGGTTTAGCATGAGCCCGGAAAATTAGGAGAGTGTGTCTCGTAGCCTTAAAATCGAGATTGTATTGGGTTTGCCTTCTGCCCATTGAAAGATTGGAATTTTGAAAACAAATATGTACAAGTGTACGTAGGTTAACTTTGAACCAATATAATAATCCCTGATGTGTTCTCTCTAATTCTCTACTTTACTTTTTTGTTTTTACTTTATTTTTGTTTACATCTGTGATTGATTGTTGATATAATTCTATGTTGAAAATCTGTGATTTGATATTAAAATTGAAATAATTTAAAATGATTTGTAAAAGTTAGAAAATACTATTCATCCCCCTCCAGTGTTTATTTAGCCCTAAGATCCTTACTTCCACAACCTACAATCAGAAAATATATAAGAAATAAAACACAAATTCCAAAGAATGATATCACGGCAGAACTATCAAAATATAATATATACACGAAGTACCAAATACATCAATAAATACAAGGCAAACTGTATACAAAACTACCAAAAATGATGTCCACTACTACCTTCATGAGATTACATCACACATCATAGTTTGATAAGACAAAACAAATACAACCACGAACCATGATCTCATGGTAATATTCATGATAAATCAACACTTCCATGGTATGAATAAAGTACATCATCATCGTCACCTGCTCCATCCTCTAAATGCATCTCGCAATAGACAAATGACCAAAAGTAATCATACTGCAAAGAACCAACCTCAGTTAGACCTGAGGTTGTTAAATACCCCAAATCAGACTATAACTAGCTATGATCATAATGGTTCAAATAAAATAACAGATGTGTGGTGTCGGGTTTCCTATGTGATATGTCCAATAAATATAAAATATGTCACATACTCTCTATACTCTAAACCTGCCCTATATATTATCGTATAAACAGTGTATACACTAGTGTCATGACTCTAATTAGAGCGACTCATAACTACAACTCTAGTTAATTGAGATATCACATCTTATTCCCATTTAAGAGTTGTAATCTTTATTATTGTTACTCACACTGTTTCAACTAAAAATATATGAGGTATGTAAATCACTAGTGAATACTACTCATGTTCATTCTATTATACTCTTCATTGATACCAAGCTATCATGACCTATTTCATCTGTATTTCCCTCGACTAGAATTTGTGAGTGCCCTTACATGATCTAACTTTTCGCACCATCATCTCTCTCATCCTCTTCGGTGCTTCCCTCGTTTATATGTATGTATGTATGTATGTATGTATGTTATCTTGCATTTGAACCAAATGATATCTTGATGGATTTGGACTATTAGGTGAACAAGAAATGGATCAAAAAGAGCGAGGAATATCAAGAAATGAAGAGAACACAAGAAATAACTAAGTACGGGAAGGATCAAATGGATCGGTACCGAACCATATGGATTAGTACCAGACCATATGATGAGTTAATGCACTTAATCAAGATAAGAGCTAGTGCATTAAGATACAAAGAAAGGAAGGCAAGTCCAAAGATATGAAATGGATCGATAACAATGCATATGTATTGGCATCAAACCATAGTGGTTCTTGACTGGAACACTTCTATATAGTTGGAGACATATGCTGGGTGGTAGAAGAATGGAAGAAAAGTCAAAGAGGATGGATTGGTACCTGACCATTTTGATCATGAGATACTTATGTTCTGGCCGATTCTCCATGCTAAAACTTCGGATCTGAAGGCGTTATCTTGTTTAAACCGACTCCAATGATCTTGTTGGTTGATTTCATGTATAAATACCGTGCCTAATGCAACCAGGGAGGGAGCTTCTTCCGAGTTTTACTGATTTTGTATGGATGCTCAATCTAATTCATACCCGATAGGTTTCAATCATAGGATTATTGTAATCTAATAGTTATTTCAAAAGTAACCAGTAAATAGATTAATAATGGATGTAGGCTTATGATTCGAGTCAAAACCACTCTAAAAATTGTGTTTTTCCTCTCTTTCTTTTAATCCTTAGCATTTTTATTTTTATTTTTTACTTGATTATGGTGTTTTCCTAATTTTTTTGCAAACCTTTTTGGTGCTTTAAATGAGGCAGATCGTTCTTAGGCTCAGATATTTGCTTTCACTTTAGATTTAAAGAAGTCTAAAATATAGGTTTATGATTTCTTTGTCATAGATCTATTGATTACGTAGAATTAGAGGAGTCTATAATCAAATATAAGAAGAGATGGCTTCTAAAAAGGAGAAACCGACTACATCTAGAGTTGTCATTGAAGGAGATAATGAGGGATCTCAACACGGAGAAGAAAAAACCAACCAAGTCATGGAGGAAATGAAGAAGGGTTTTACTATGATGTCCAAACCACCTCGAAGGTGTATGATGAGCCATAAAGATTCATCATCTTTAGATTTCAATGGAGAAAGTTCACAATCATCGGAGCAGAATCGAAGGGACGGCAAGTAAAAGATGCACAAAAAGGATATATGGCATTGAAAATACAAGTTATGGAAGTTGGGAATATTGTTCTTTGGCCAACACCAATCAGTATCGAACAGTTTACATGTGTCGGTACTGATCGATACGAT
The DNA here is from genome assembly GCA_030737815.1 of Allium fistulosum. Taxonomy (NCBI): domain Eukaryota; kingdom Viridiplantae; phylum Streptophyta; class Magnoliopsida; order Asparagales; family Amaryllidaceae; genus Allium; species Allium fistulosum. Next base: position 515,977,411 of record CM060903.1, on the reverse strand, counting down.
AGGGTTTCCATAAGCAATTCAAAAGATGATCCCCAAGATACAGTTAATGCTGAAGGAGATAGATGAGCTACTGGATGTTATGCCAGTAGTGTTTAGATTAATACTGCAAAGCTAGCTAAAAAGGGATGGAGTCCAACGAGGCTCCGGAGAGGGTCGTGATGAGTGGTTTCTTTTGAGATAGAGGAATCTAGATGTCACAAAACTAATTGAGAGGATTTGCCAAGCCAAACACTCTGGGATGTTCATGTTGACCACCATCCAGTCGACCAAGGCAGTCAAGAATATATTACTGATATGAATAGGTGATTAATGAGCCAGGATTAGCAGAGATATGATGATGAGTGTGGTTCATCGATGAGTAGAACTTCATACACTAAAGATATTTTGGAAGATAGGTATTCGAATAAATTTTTGATGCCAACCATGCCAAGATATAATGGCATGACTAACCCTAAGCAACATCTGTTGAAGTAGAATGGCACATGGATAGTGCCCATGCAACAGATATTGTTAGATGCAGATGCTTTTCAATTTTATTAGAAGTAGCAATAATATGCTTCATTTGGCTTGAACCTAGGTCTGTATCATTATTTTATCATCAATTGGAAAAGCAATTTATGGAGTAGTTCCAGGTGCATACAATGAAAGCAAAGGATGTTATGTCATTGTCTAACATGCATTAGAGGTCTAGAGAAATCTTGAAAGGCTTTTTGAAAAGATTTAATGCAATAGCTATAGAGGTCAACAACCCCAAAGAAGAGATAGTGTTGATGGCATTAATGAATGGCGTTCACCCAAAAAATGATTTTGGAAGATGGCTTAAGAAGAAGAAACCTCCTACTTTAAAGGAGTTCGACCATAAGGAATCTTAATTTCTACATTTGGAAGAGGCAGATTTGGCTGTAGGATTGGCCACTAATGGTCAGAAAGGACCAAGTAGTGTGATACAAAGCAACGATATTGTCAAATAGGGTGGTGATAGTGTGGGAAATGTTGTTGTGAATGTTGACAATAATAATGATAAAATGGAGAATCAAAACATCGGTGGCAAGTAACAAGACACCAAGAAGCATATGAGATATACTTTCCCAGCATGCTATCATAGTTGACGGACTCCATTTAGAATATCTATCTTGCTATGCATGGTACAGAGCTTTATAAGAAGCCACCCCTATGGAAGGCAACTAAAGAAGAGAGACACTTCGGAAAGTATTCTCGCTTCCACGAGACACATAAGTACAATAAAAATGAGTATATACATCTAAGAGATGTCATCGAAGGTTTGATTCGGAAGAAGAAATTGTAGTAATATGTAAAGAACCCACGCGCAGGCGCACAAGCAAGCAAGCTAGCAATCAAGCCCAAGGGTAATCTGCCCAATGGAATTAGGCTGGATCTAGTGGAGAGGGATCAAGGTAGCCAACGAGGGGGATTATGATAAATACAATTTTAGGGGTCTGCATCCTACAAAGAAGAGTTAGAATGAAATGGAGCACTATGACAGCTCATTGAAACATGTGCCTCATGAGACATGTTATGCCATAAAAGGAGATTCTTCCATAAAGTAACAAAGTGTTGGACTTCATGGTTTTGATTCATGAGAAGGAGCTCAAGACAGAAAGTGGATTATCAAATATTCAACAAATTTGAGTTTAAGTTTGGTATAGTTCTAGCATCTATTGTTAAAATCTTTCCTCAAGTTAAAATCTGCACATTTTGAAAACACACAGTTCAGTCGACTAAACCTTTATGGTCAGTCGACTAAACCGTGTTATAAATTTTTTTAATTCGCATGACTTAGTCGACTAAAACTCATGGTTAGTCGACTAAACTCTGCCATATTTGAACTAATATTTTTCTGTTTCAACTCAGTCAACTAGATGATTATATTCAGTCGACTAAACATGTTCAAAATGTCATATTTTCAAATTTTCCGAAGAGACTTCTTCCTGAAGAGGAATCTCTTCCAGGTGGAGTTGCAACCATTTCCGTTCATCAGAACTCTTTGCCAACTGTTGTAACTCTTCATTCATTATAAATATACGTTTCATTCAAGTTCAAAGCACTTAACTTTCTACTCTCTTGAATATTCAGTTTTGTTTAGAATTCGTGAAATCAAGTTTATAATTCTCTTTTTCTAAAGCAATCTATACTTCCTTTATCTTCACGAACACACAAATATACATATCATACTTGAGGAAAAGATTATAGGAAGGGTGTACTTCATTTGACAAATCTGTGTTGTAATAAGAACACGATAAGTCAAGAAAACATTTCATTTGTATCAAAGTCATGTTCGGTTGCTCAGGCGGGAAATCCTGTTCAGTTGCTCAGGTGGTCAAAGTCCAGTTCGGTTGCTCAGGCAGTGTAAACCTATTCCTCCAGGTTAAGTCAGGGTTGCTAGTTTAATTTTATAAGGAGTTTGGGACTCGACGTAGAACGGAAGTTCGAACCAGTATAAAAATCTCTGGTGTCATTTTATTTTACTGTTATAATTACTTACTTTATATTCCGCACAAGTAGTTTAGATAATATCCATATTACACGATCCTACAGTGACTTTCATTTGGTATCAGAGCAAGGTCATCTTATAACCATAAAAAAGTTGACTGATATTTTAGTAATATGGAAAACAACACTGGCACAAGTTTTATTGAAGATCAATCTACTGCACAACTAGCACTATTTAACAGGTTGAACTATAACTATTGGTCTACTAGAATGAGAATTTATATGCAAGCCAATGGTTTTGAAACCTGGAATATTACTCAAGCAGAATATAACATACCTACTACTGAATATTCACGATGGCCTAACACACAAAAACTAGATGCTATTGAAATGCCAAAGCTATCAATATGTTATTTTGTGCATTAGACAAAAATGAGTTTAATAGAGTTAGCATGTGTACTACAGCTTATGAAATTTGGCGTACACTTAAAGTTACACATGAAGGTACTAAAAAGTAAAGCAGAGTAAGGTTTCTATGCTCAAGGATCAGTTCCAAAATTTCAAAATGAAGCAAGATGAAATAATAAATGAAATGTATTCTAGATTTCAAGACATATATCATTCTCTCTTAGCATTAGGAGAAAAATATTCAAACTTTGATATTGTTTCAAAAATCCTCAACTCTTTAACGGAAGAGTGGGAATGAAAAGTCTTAGCAATCGAAGAAGCTAACGACATTTCAACTATTAAACTAGAAGAGTTGATAGGAAATCTAATGTCTTATTAAGTTAATCTCCAGGAAAAACGAGTACATGTACAAGATAAGAAGAATATAACATTCCAAGCAGAAAAGGATGAATCCGATTCAGATGAGGAAGATATGGCGTTTATTGCTAAGAATTTCAAAAAGCTTTTGAAATTCAGAAAGAGCAACAAATTCAGAAACAACAAGAATAACTTCAGCAGTAATAATAACAATAACAGCCATCGTCTTCTACTCTTGAATGTTATGAATGTCACAAGAAAGGGCACATCAAGAAAGACTGTCCTGGTCGAAAGAAAGAAAAATTTAAGAATAAGAAAGACAGATTCAAAAAGAAAGCCTTCTCTGTTACATGGGATGATTTAGAATCATCTTCATCATCAGACAGTGACACAGATAATGATTCTGAATAAGCCAACGTCTGTTTTATGGCCACAAATGACATGGTGAGTGATTTAACTTTTGATTATTTAGTGGGTATAAATTCAGAATTACTTGATAAGCTAAGAAATGTCAAAAGAAACCAAATAAACTTTAAGAGAAGATTTGAAGCTTAAGGATTTAACCATAAAATAAAACACTCTCTACTAAAAAAAATTATTTACTCCGGCCCAAGCCAAATAAGATCAAACCCAATATAAAAAAATAAATAAATAATACACTCAAAACTAAAGTCCTACAGCAGATGAAACCAAGAACACACCGATTTTCCTCAGTTTCGAACAGCGAAATTCCTCTCGACTCAAAATTTCAACACACACAATTCTCCTCGCTTTCGAATTCCAAATCATCAATTGGAGTGAGGTTGTTGTTCGCCGTTTGATTCAACCGATTGCTAGTGGAAGTCGATTTCGGCATGGTGGGTCACGGTCGAGATTGGGGTAGTCGCGGTGACGAGTTGTTCGACTGTAGTGCAGGTCGAGGCTTTGGGGATGGATGTGGTCGAGTTACGTAGTGGTCTGGTGGATGGCCGTGGTTGGGTTCAATTTAGGGGTTGTTCGTTCGCGAAATTGGTCTAAGTGAGTTCGAGTTGAGATGATTCGATTTGGATTAGGCAATGGAGGAACAGTGTTTGGTCATGTTTGTTTAGTTGTTTAGTCAATGGGTTGTTGCCGAAGTTGTGGTTTCTGGTGAAGTTGCGAGTGGTTTTCGTGGCGAAAGGAGTAGTTGTGGTTGATGGGCAGTAGAGGGCTTGTCAGTTTGTGAATGCGGCATGCAGTAGATTGATTGAAACATTGACGGCAAAGATGATATGCAATATGCACTGTTTTGGAGATAACTGCAGTAAATTGTAGTGGTGGGTTATGATGTTGCTTGAGTCTCTGGTCGTGGCTGATGTAGGGGTTGTATACGAGGAGGAGGTGAGGTGTGTTTGTTATGCAAAGTGTCGATGAATTGAATTGGGCACAGTTCTATGGAAGTAGGATGAATGGAAGTTGGTATGGTGATGTTTTTGTTTTAGGCACAATTCAGTGGGATGGTATGTTGTATGATGGTGGAAGTACGCACAGTTTTGTGGATGTGAACAGAAGTGGATATGTACTGTTGATATGTAGTTGAGTGGTATAGAAGAGAAGCATGCACAGTGAAGAGTGTCACTGATGCGGTGGTTGTTACACTTGAAGGCAGAGGCAACAGTTTGATGATGAAGGAGATGGTGATTTGGTAGTGTTCTGGATGTTGTAGCTGTGGTTCAGGGTATAGAGGATGGACTGGCAAGTATGTTTCGTTGAGAAAATGTGTTGTTCTGTTTTGTAAACCAAAAGTGTAAAAACAGAAAACAAGAGGGACAGTGATGTATTATGGTGATTGAACCAGTAGTGAATTGGTGGAAGTGGAGTTATGACGTTGTAATGTTGTTGAAAGTGTGGAGTGACAGCAGTTGAAGAGTGGTTGTGATGGATGAAATAGTGGTAGTTGTATGGTAGCAGTGGTGTGGCTGAGAGTTGCACTGGAATAATGGTGGTCAGGGGATAGCAGTAGAAAATGAGGATTAGACAGTAGTGTTTGTGAGTGGGGGAGATGGTGGAGATGTTTTATTGGCTGATGTAGATGAGCAGTTTGATATAGAATGATGTTTGTAGAAGGAGATGTTTGATATAGGAATGATGTGATGTTTGTAGAAGGAATGATGAGCAGAGATTGTGGAGGAGTTTTGGCGAACAGAGAGTTAATGCAACAACGAAGATGCAAATGTAATGTTGAAACAGAAAATCGTAAAAACAGAAAAAGAAAATTGTAACTTGCAATAAATTAAAATGTTTTTGTTTTGTTTTTGAAATTGTATGTTTTTTTATATATATGCTAATGCAAATAGAAACACAACAAGCACACAAACAAAATGCAAACAAAATTCAAATAAACACACAATATTTTTTTTAAATGCACACACACAAAAAATAAAACCACACAAAAATCAAAAGAAAATAATTCGAAGAATAGAAAATTAAAATAAAATCAATTCCTCGGCAACGGCGCCAAAAACTTGTTTAACGATGAAATTTCTATCGGATTAGAAAACCATCGAAAAATTTATAATAAAATTTATACCGCAAGCGCATGGCGTACTATCGTAGTACGTGGCGAATACAAGTCGATCCGCACGGAATTGTTGATTTTAATTTTCCTATTCAATCAAATTAACCAAAGTTGAGAGTGTGATTAGCTAAAAAAAGAGAAAAACAAGCAAAAGAAAATTGGTAAAAATATGAGAGTTTGAGGGCAATTTAGAGATAAATCAACTCTCTAGATCACATAAATCAACAAAATGAAGTTACGATCTCTCTTTTCTTGTCATTAGTGTAATTAGTTGATATGCTTATCATAAGTATGGTATATTTGTGCTATTAATTAGCACAATATAAACCATCAAACTATAACACAACCACTAATACACATTTAACTATTATGAATTATGAGAACAAAGTTGAAAGAAAAATCTATTTTAAGCATGGTCTATTAACTATTGTTTAGAAATATAGGCCATCAAATTTTAATTTCACATTCACTTCATTACCATCATCATATGTAGATGAAGAGGTAATTATTGTTTGTGATTGTTTAAGCATAGCCTATTTGTTATGAACAACATAGACTATCAAATTCAACATAAAACAATAAATCACATCAACATTCATTTAAGTATAAAAGAGATCAAAATTATCACAATGTTGAAGCTACATGATTAGAGGCTTCATTACCCCTAAATTGAAGGGATTAGCCTCTCATTTGTGTTATCATATCAACACAAATAGCATGCAACATGAAGGAACAAGAAAAGGAAAAAGAAAGCAAATGAAAAGAGAACTATTCTACTTGCATAAAATAAAAGAAATCTACACTACAACATGAAAGTAAATAACTAAGAAAAGAACATGTATTAAAGTTGCTTAAAAAAAAGAAATTACATGAAAATAAAAATATGGCTAAGTAGCCATGAAAAGAGAAAGAGAGCTTGTATTTTTATTTTGAGCCTAGAACTAACTAAGAGTGACTAAGAAGAAGAGGGTTACATGAAACATAAGGGGTATTTATACATGTGTTAAACCCTAATTCATATTTTTGGGGAATGCCCAAAATACCCTCTTAGGAAATGTGGAGGCCAAGCAATCATTAGCTTCAAATAATCCTCATTTAGATGTGTATGAAGCTTTAAATTCTATTAGCATGTGCATTAGCCTCTAATTTGTACACGAAGGTATGTGGGTAGGTGGGGTCCTCCATGATCTTCACTTTGAATTATTTCCATCTTCATTTGTTCTCTTCACTCTTTTGCATGCATATATCATCATGAAACCACTTGTAAAATTCACTAAATTTCCTACAAATCAACATAGAAAATTCCAAGTAAATTATTACAATTTAATAAATGCACAAAAATGACCATTTTGCCCTATATAAAGATGAATATGTGACAATTTGAGTATAATTTGAATTTTGGTTTAAACAGGTTAAAATACGCAAAATGATCATTTATTTAATTTAAATAGATTAAATATGGTGGTAAAAATATGTACATTTACGTGCACATCAAATACCCCCACACTTATCTTTTTATTCGTCCACGAATAAAGAAAAACTAAGACAAATCCGTTTTCGTAGGGAGCACGATTGCATTAAGCATATGCAACAAGCCGTTAAACCTCTGGGTGTCCCCAGTAGGACGAGTGTTGTCTCGTGAGGGTTTTCAGCGGATACTACCCATAAAATCCAAATGCAGGATGAAAATATTTACAAATGAAGGATTTACTTTTAAATCGACACAAATAAGTTAAATATAGGTTTTGGTCATTATCTTGAAAATTTAAGTCATTTACTCGTCAAAATTTCCAACAAAAATCAAGTTATCATAACAAATAGACTGTAGTTTAACTCGCTGTTTCGGTTGATAACAAAGCGTAACCATGAAATAGGTCCTTAGTTGATTATCAAAGTTTATTAAAGTGGTATTTTCATTTCATTTCAATAACAAATCAAATCAAATAAGTTAAAATAGTGCTTGGATTTCATTTGCTTACTCTCTCTATTTTTTTGAAAATTTTATTTATATTTACAATATTTACATATGCCTAACTCAGATAAACTGAGGCCAGATATATTACCCATGCACTGCCTTGCAGACTGATGTGAGGGGAATACAGAGTGTGGCGAGTGAACACACAAGTGTGAACACTTATCGACTGTAGGCGTTATTAAAAAGAATTTTTATGTACATACACCAAACTCAGATAAACTGAGGTGTACCGATCGTGCACTGCCTTTCGGGCTTACGTGAGAAGGGTACAAAGCATGGCGAGTGAACACACAAGTGTGAACACATGACTCTAGGTGTTAAAAATATATACATATATATGAGAAATTTGTTTTTTTAGAAGAGAGAGTTTCACAAAATCATCTTAGCACCCTTTAACTTAGAAGACAAAAAACATGCTATATCCTTTACTTTAAATTCACCACTTTTTAAAACAAAGATTTTCAGTTAGGATGTATTTCATAACACGTATGAATCTTCCTATATACTAGTTAAACCATTGTTATTTGTAATCAAACTTCATTTTTATTTTTGTTAAGACTAATAAATTTTCAAAAATTTTAATTTAATAAACCAAAACCATATATTTATCTTATAGTGTTTCTTTTAAAAATAAATCAAAATGCTTAAAAAAACATTTACTTTTTTTTGTTTTTTTGTCATTTTTTGAGATTTTTTTTAAATTTTGGAAAGAAAAAATAAACCATGAAAAATCGAAAATGATGATGAGTCTCCCCCACACTTGATTTGACTGTGTCCCCACAGTCAACCCAAGTGAAAGGAACGTTTATTATTATTTACATGAAAATGAAATGTATTTACACGGCTTCAAAAAGTATATCGTTAAAAAGTAAATGAAATGGTCTTCCAAAGACCGATTCAGTTGTCTCATTAAGTACACGAGACACAGCTTAAGCTCGGAAAACAAAACTGTAAAAGATTTCAGAGTTGAATGTGGATTTGGAAAAACGAATGTCGTTTTATTGAAAATCATATGAGTTGTTTTATTTTCGATGATTTTTGGGGTTGATAAAACAATTGATTGAAATTCAAGTTTATTTTCACCAAATTGAAAGTTAAGCTCATCATCAACAAATTATTCAAAATTATTGATTTCATAATTGAAATGGTGATTCAAATCTTCCCCATCAGAATTTAACAACTCATTTTCGAAAAGTCCAAAGAAATCGTGTTCATTGAATTCGTCTTCTTTTATTGAATTATCAACAACTTCATTGCATGTGTCAAGTTCAAAATCCAAAGTTATTGTATTCAAATTTTGGAAATCGGAAAAAAGAAGATCGAAATTTAAATCGAGTTTCTCACCCTCAAAAGTTGAAATCCAACTCAATTACCGTGTCTTCAACAACTTCGTTAAGATTGTTGTTTTCTATTTCAAAAGTTGTTATTTGAAAATCGTCAATTTTGGTAAAAGATGGATTATTACTTAACTCGTCACACGTTGGAATTTGATTTTGTTTTTCACGTTGTTTCATATAAGTTTCAAATAACTAATCCGTGTGATCATCGTAAATTTCGTTCATTTGCTAAACAAAATCCAATTTATAGTTATTAACTTGAGGATTTTCACTTTGAAATTGTTGAGAACAAAGATTTTCAATCGTAACGTGTTTAAGATTATTCCCATTGCCAAATTCGTTTGAAAAGTTGTTTCCATTTTCATTTTGAGTTTGAAATTCATTTTGGAGTTCGAAATTGAATTGGCATGGGTTATAATCGAAATCGTTTGAATTTGGAATTGAATTCAAATTTTGAAATCCTTGACTCGAGTTATTACGCAAATCATTTATATTTTGATTTTGTTGTGTAGAGAATTCAAGTAAAGATGAAATCATTTCAATGCTATTTTCGAAAGTCGAAGATGGTTCGTCATTTTGAAAATTTTGTGGTTCAAAACTCAAATCGTTTAAACAATAGTTGTTGAAATATCCATAAGAATTTGGTGTGAAATTATATGGATTATATTGATTTTCACAACTATCGTAGAATTCAAGTGAATATGGAAATTCAGACATTTTCAAGACTGTTTTTAGTTTTTTTTATAAAGGAAAAATATTTACAAATAAGATTTATTTTTCAAAAGGGAAATTGAATTTGTTTTGTTTTTTGGTTTTTCAAATTTTTTTCTTTGTTTTTGAAAAGGTTTTATATTTATTTATTTTTTATTTTGGGTTTTCTATTTTTTTTTTGGATTTTTGAAATTTCAAAGGAAATGAAGAGGAATATTTACAATTTTTTTTAGTTTTGGATTTTGAAATTTTTTTTTAAATATGCATGAACTAATGCAACTAAATGAATGTAGTGGTTAATTACAAATGATTTATCCTAAGTTAACCCAAAATTGTATAATCACACTTTGTCTTAAATCAACAAGATAGTTCTCAACCAGGTAACGGGCAGGGTTTATCGGTGCACCACGAATCACCGTAGCAATGCAGCCGAATGTTTAAGTACCTTCAGAGAAACGATTCAGTATAATATTTACGAATCACCGTATTATTTATAACTGATTATTGCTCTGCCGTAGCCTAGACACCAAGAAATTAAATTGTCAAAAAAGGACAACTTGTCAATATACAATTAAGTGTTATCGATGTCTAACAGTTATTATTAATCAAAATTCTAGGATGAAATGTAAAGCAGAAATTAAACGTGTACTAACAATGCAACTACGAATGGATACTTGTTTCTGGTTTTTTTTGAATTTTTTTTAAATGCAAGCAAACAACAATGCAACTAAAATAAAAACAAGAGATAAGAGTGCGAATTTTTTTTTATAAGCAAGCAATTTATTTTTGACAGCAGTTCTTCTCCTTCTGAAATTCTGCTTTGGCAACCTGAAATAAAAACAAGATATATACAAAAAAATTGTTTTTAGATGAAGAAAGAAGATAAAACAAAATAAAACTAAAAGAAAGCTACTCTGTTTTTTTATGAAATTAAAAAGAAAACAAAATAAATAAAAAATTAAGGAAGAAGTAAAACAAATTAAAATGAAACAACTTGTTGTTTTTTTATTAAGAAATAAAATTAAAAAAGTTGAAACAAAAAAAATAACGTTTCTTTTTTTAGGGAGAGGCACTTTGTTATTTTTTTGTATGTTTTTCTAAAAAGAAAAAAAAATTGAAAAGGAAACCAAACAAACTTTAAGAGAAGATTTGAAGCTTAAGGCTTTAAACATAAAATAAATCACTCTCTACTAAAAAAAATTATTTACTCCGGCCCAAGCCAAACAAGATCAAACCCAATATAAAAAATAAATAAATAATACACTCAAAACTAAAGTCCTACAGCAGATGAAACCAAGAACACACCGATTCTCCTCAATTTCGAACAGCGAAATTCCTCTCGACTCAAAATTTCAACACACACAATTCTCCTCGCTTTCGAATTCCAAATCATCAATTGGAGTGAGGTCGTTGTTCACCGTTTGATTCAAGCGATTGCTAGTGGAAGTCGATTTCGGCGTGGTGGGTCACGGTCGAGGTTGGGGAAGTCGCGGTGACGAGTTGTTCGACTGCAGTGAAGGTCGAGGCTTTGGGGATGGATGTGGTCGAGTTACGTAGTGGTCTGGTGGATGGCCGTGGTTGGGTTCAATTTAGGGGTTGTTCGTTCGCGAAATTGGTCTGAGTGAGTTCGAGTTGAGATGATTCGATTTGGATAGTGTTTGGTCGCGTTTGTTTAGTCAATGGGTTGTTGCCGAAGTTATGGTTTCTGGTGAAGTTGCGAGTGGCTTTTGTGGGGAAAGGAGTGGCTGTGGTTGAGTGGTTGATGGGCAGTAGAGGGCTTGTTAGTTTGTGAATGCGGCAGACAGTAGATGGACTTAAACTTTGATGGCAAATATGATATGCAATATGCATTGTTTTGGAGATAACTGCAGTAAATTGTAGTGGTGGGTTATGATGTTGCTTGAGTCTCTGGTCGTGGCTGATGTAGGGGTTGTATACGAGGAGGAGGTGAGGTGTGTTTGTTATGCGAATTGTCGATGAATTGAATTGGGCACAGTTCTGTGGAAGTAGGATGAATGGAAGTTGGTATGGTGATGTTTTTGTTTTAGGCACAGTTCAGTGGGATGGTATGTTGTATGATGGTGGAAGTACGCACAATTTTGTGGATGTGAACAGAAGTGGATATGTACTGTTGATATGTAGTTGAGTGGTAGAGAAGAGAAGCAAGCACAATAAAGAGTGTCACTACTGCGGTGGTTGTTACACTTGAAGGCAGAGGCAACAGTTTGATGATGAAGGAGATGGTGATTTGGTAGTGGTCTGGATGTTGTAGCTGTGGTTCAGGGTATAGAGGATGGACTGGCAAGTATGTTTCGTTGAGAAAATGTGTTGTTCTGTTTTGTAAACCAGAAGTGTAAAAACAGAAAATAAGAGGGACAGTGATGTATTATGGTGATTGAACCAGTAGTGAATTGGTGGAAGTGGAGTTATGATGCTGTAATGTTTTTGAAAGTGTGGAGTGACAGCAGTTGAAGAGTGGTTGTGATGGATGAAACAGTGGTAGTTGTAGGGTAGCAGTGGTGTGGCTGAGAGTTGCACTGGAATAATGGTGGTCGGGGGAAAGCAGTAGAAAATGAGGATTAGACAGTAGTGTTTGTGAGTGGGGGAGATGGTGGAGATGTTTTATTGGCTGATGTAGATGAGCAGTTTGATATAGAATGATGTTTGTAGAAGGAGATGTTTGATATAGGAATGATGTGATGTTTGTAGAAGGAATGATGAGCAGAGATTGTGGAGGAGTTTTGGCGAACAGAGAGTTAATGTAACAACGAAGATGCAAATGTAATGTTGAAACAGAAAATCGAAAAATAGAAAAAGAAAGTTGTAACTTGCAATAAAATAAAATATTTTTGTTTTGTTTTTGAAATTGTATGTTTTTTTATATATATGCTAATGCAAATAGAAAAATAGTAACACAACAAGCACACCAACAAAATGCAAACAAAATTCAAACAAACACACAATTTTTTTTAAAATGCACACACACACAACATAAAACCACACAAAAATCAAAAGAAAATAATTCGAAGAATAGAAAATTAAAATAAAATCAATTCCCCGACAATGGCGCCAAAAACTTGTTTAACGACGGAATTTCTATCGGATTAGAAAACCATCGAAAAATTTATAATAAAATTTATATCGCAAGCGCACGGCGTACTATCATAGTACGTGGCGAGTACGGGTCGATCCGCACGGAATCGTTGATTTTAATTTTCCTATTCAATCAAATTAATCAAATTTGAGAGTGTGATTAACTAAAAAAAGAGAAAAACAAGCAAAAGAAAATTGGTAAAAATATGAGAGTTTGAGGGCAATTTAGAGATAAATCCACTCTCTAGATCACATAAATCAACAAAATGAAGTTATGATCTCTCTTTTCTTATCATTAGTGTAATTACTTGATGTGCTTATCATAAGTATGGTATATTTGTGCTATTACTTAACACAATATAAACCCTAAACTATATCACAACCACTAATACACATTTAACTCTTATGAATTATGAGAACAAAACTGAAAGCAAAATCTATTTTAAGCATGGCCTATTAACTATTGTTTAGAAATATAGACCATCAAATTTTAATTTCACATTCACTTCATTACCACCATCATATGTAGATGAAGAGTTAATTATTGTTTATGATTGTTTAGCATAGCCTATTTGTTATGAACAACATAGACTATCAAATTCAACATAAAACAATAAATCACATGAACATTCATTTAAGCATAAAAGAGATCAAAATTATCACAATGTTGAAGCTACATGATTAGAAGCTTCATTACCCCTAAATTGAAGGGATTAGCCTCTCATTTACGTTATCATATCAACAGAAATAACATGCAACAAGAAGGAACAAGAAAAGGAAAAAGAAAGCAAATGAAAAGAGAACTATTCTACTTGCATAAAATAAAAGAAATCTACACTACACATGAAAGTAAATAAATAAGAAAAGAACATGTATTAAAGTTGCTTAAAAAAAAGAAATTACATGAAAATAAAAATATGGCTAAGTAGCCATGAAAAGAGAAAGAGAGCTTGTATTTTTATTTTGAGCCTAGAACTAACTAAGAGGAACTAAGAAGAAGAGGGTTACATGAAACATAAGGGGTATTTATACATGTGTTAAACCCTAATTCATATTTTTGGGGAATGCCCAAAATACCCTCTTAGGAAGTGTGGAGGCCAAGTAATCATTAGCTTCAAATAATCCTCATTTAGATGTGCATGAAGCTTTAAACTCTATTAGCATGTGCATTAGCCTCTAATTTGTACATGAAGTTATGTGGGTAGGTGGGGTCCTCCATGATCTTCACTTTGAGTTATTTCCATCTTCATTTGTTCTCTTCACTCTTGTGCATGCATATATCATCATGAAACCACTTGTAAAATTCACTAAATTTCCTACAAAACAACATAGAAAATTCCAAGTAAATTATTATAGTTTAATAAATGCACAAAATGACCATTTTGCCCCTATATGAAGATGAATATGTGGCAATTTAAAAATAATTTGAATTTTGGTTTAAACAAGTTAAAATACCCAAAATGATCATTTATTTAATTTAAATAGATTAAATATGGTGGTAAAAATATGCACATTTATGTGCACATCAGGTATAAATTCAGAATTACTTGATAAGCTAAGAAACATCAAAAGAAAATATAAAGAAACTCTTGAAAAATTGAATAGGACTGAAATTGAGGTAAATATGTTAAGAAATGAGAAAGAAATTTTAGAAGAAGAACTTGAAACTTCTCAAGAATCTTGTTCTAATACAACATCTCAACTTTCTATGTTAAGTCAAGAAGTAGAAACTCAAAAGGAAAAGAATGATGCTCTTTTAGTTGAAAATCATGATTTGAAAGCTAATATTAAAATATTGGAATTAGATATTTCTAGTCTTAAAACAAAATTAGATGATATTACTAAAAATGTCTCTAATTTTAACAAAGGAAGAGAGAATCTTTCTAAAATTATAGAAAATTCTCAAACAGTTTCAAATAAAAGGGGACTGGGATATAAGCAAGTATCAAAAAGTATTTCAAAGAAAAAGAACTCTTTATATAATAATTTTAAAAGGAACAATGATATTATTGCAAAATTAGTTTCAAAAGTTCCAAATCATTCTAAATCAATTAAGATTTGGGTTCCTAAAATCAACAATTCTTTTATTAGAAACAAATACATAGAATCATTTATAGAAACTGTTCACAAAAATAAAGATTTTATTTACAAAAGGAATTCTAAACCCTTTTGGATTTGGTTTTCAAAGACCTAACTCTTAAGACCCTAACAAAAGGTGGGTACCAATGTTAATTCTATATTTTTGTAGGTACCACTTAAAAAGAGAGGAAAATGGATAGTGGACAGTGGTTGCTCAAAACACATAACAGGAAATAAAGACATGTTAACAAACATTATTTACTTAGATGGAGGTTCTGTCACTTTTGGAGATAATTCCAAAGGATACATCATCAGCAAAGGCGATGTGAGCAATAACGGTACATCTAATTTACCGCTTATTACAAATGTTTTGCTAGTTAAGAATTTAAAACACAATTTACTTAGCATCAGCCAATTGTGTAACAAAGGATTTAATATATCTTTTTCTGAAGAAAAGTGTAGTATTTTTTATCAAACTAAATATCTTATTTTTGAAGGTATTAGAGATAAAAATAAATATGTGTTAAATATGTATATAAATCACAACACAAATATGTGTCTAATAGCCAAAGAAAATGATCCTTGGTTATGGCACAAAAGGTTTTGTCGTATAAATTTCAAAGCTATAAACAAATTATCTAAGAATGAATTAGTAAAAGGTTTACCAAAAATGATTTTTAAAGTTAACAATATTTATGATGCTTGTCAATTTGGTAAATTATCAAAATCATCTTTTAAATCAAAGAAAAATATTTCTACATTACAACCACTTGAACTATTGCATTTGGACCTTTTTGGCCCAACTCAAGATCAATCTATAAATCATAGCAAATATGTGTTTGTAATAGTAGATGACTTTTCAAGATATACATGGACTATTTTTATGAACAATAAATGGGATACTTTTGAAAATTTTAAATTTTTTGCTAAAAGAATTCAAAATCTCAAAAATTTAAAGATTAAAAATATTAGAAGTGATCATGGAGATGAATTTGAAAACGAAGCTTTTGAGCATTTTTTTAATAAAAAGGGAATTTACCATAATTTTTCTTTTCCTAGAACACCACAACAAAATGGAGTTGTAGAAAGGAAAAATAGAACTTTACAAGAATGTGTAAGAACTTTATTAAATGGAAGCACTCTACCAAAACATTTTTGGGCAGAAGCTGTAGCAACTGCTTGTTATGTTTTAAATCGTGTTTCCATCCGACCACTAACAAAACACACTGCATATGAACTTTTTCATGAAAGAAAACCAAATATTTCATATTATAAAGTTTATGGTTCAAAATGTTTTATTTTAAACAAAAAAGATCGGCTTGGAAAATTCGATCCAAAATCTGATGAAGGAATTTTCATAGGATATTCGGAACGAAGTAAAGCTTATCGAATTTTCAATAAAAGAACTAAAACAATCGAGGAATCATTTCATGTCTCTTTCGATGAAAATTTTAACTTTAATAAATGTCTTAATGATGATGAGATATTGACTAAGAAAATCACAAATAATGTTACTCAAAATAATTTTGAAGAAGATGAAAACATTGGTCATAATTTTGAAGAAGATGAAAACATTGTTCATAATGAAAATGGATTAAGATCTCCTCCTAGAATTTTACGAGATCACCCTGTAGAAAATGTCATTGGAGAAATTAATTCAAATGTCAGAACTAGAAATTAACTTAATCAAATGGGACATGTAGAATTCGTTTCTAACATTAAACCTAAAAATGTTGAAGAAGCCTCTACTGACTATTGGATTATAGCCATGCAAGAAGAGGTAAACCAATTTGAACGAAATGAATTTTGGGACTTAGTTCCTAGACCAAGTGATCAAACAGCCATTGGTACTAAATGGGTTTTCAAAAATAAAGCCGATGAATAAGGAAATATTATTAGGAATAAGTTAGATTAGTTGCACAAGGACATAATCAAGTGGAAGGAATTGACTATGAAGAAACGTTTGCTCCAGTCGCTCGACTAGTAGCAATATGTATCTTACTGGCTTTTGCATGTTTTCATAATTTTAAACTTTATCAAATAGATGTTAAAAGTTCTTTTCTAAATGGATATATAAAAGAAAATGTTTATGTTGAACAACCTCCTCTATTTTTACATAAAAAATTTCCAGACCACGTCTATAAACTTAAGAATGCTTTATATGGTCTAAAACAAGCACCTCGTGCTTGGTATGAACGTCTTAAAATCTATCTTATAGATTCTGGTTTTGAAATTGGGAAGGTTAGCCAAACTCTTTATATTAAACATACTAAAAAGATAGTTATAATTATTATTGTTGTTTGTATTGTGTGTTTGTTATTGTTGTATGTTATGTGTGGTTTGTCTTTGTTGATGTTATAAGTTATCATATGCTGTGTATATATGCTCCCACATATATCTCTCTCCTTTTTGTCGATGACAAAGGGGGAGCAGAAGTATCGCACTGCATTAACAAAGTTTGCAGGATTACAAGATATCGGCACAAATTCAGGAAAATTCAGGGGGAGTTATAAATTATAGATTTTTTGTCGAAATTTATCTCATATGAAGTTGTCATCAATCAAAAAGTAGGAGAATGTTGGACTTCATGATTTTGATTCATGACAAGGAGCTCAAGATAGAAAATGGATTATCAAATATTCGACAAATTTGAGTTTAAGTTTTGGTATAGTTTTAGTATCTATTGTTAAAATCTTTCCTCAAGTTAAAACCTGCACATTTTGAAAACACACAGTTCAGTCGACTAAACTGTGTTATAATTTTTTTTTAATTTGCATGACTTAGTCGACTAAAACTCATGGTTAGTAAACTAAACTCTGCCATATTCATACTAATATTTTTCTGTTTCAACTCAGTTGACTAGATGATTATATTCAGTCGACTAAACATGTTTAAACTGTCATATTTTCAAATTTTCTGAAGAGACACTTCTTCTTCCTGAAGAGGAATCTCTGCCGGGAAGAGTTGCAACCATTTCCATTTGTCAGAAATCTTTGCTAACTGTTGTAACTCTTCATTCATTATAAATATACGTTTCATTCAAGATCAAAGCACTTAACTTTCTACTCTCTACTCTCTTGAACATTCAATTTGTTTAGAATTTGTGAAATCAAGTTTATAATTCTTTTTTTCTAAAGCAATCTATACTTCCTTTATCTTCATGGACACACAAATATACATATCATACTTGAGGAAAAGATTATAGGAAAGGTGTACTTCATTTGACAAATCTGCGTTGTAACTAGAACACGCAAAGTTAAGAAAACATTTCATTTGTATCAAAGTCCTGTTCGGTTTTCTCAAGCAGGAAATCCTGTTCAGTTTCTCAGGTGGTCAAAGTCATGTTCGGTTGCTCAGGCGGTGTAAACCTATTCCTCCAGGTTAAGTGAGGGTTGCTAGTTTAATTCCATAAGGAGTCTGGGACTGGACGTAGAACGGGAGTTTGAACTAGTATAAAAATCTCTGGTTTTATTTTATTTTACTGTTATAATTACTTACTTTATATTCCGCACAAGTAGTTTAGATAATATCCATATTACATGATCCTACAGTGACTTTCACAAAGAACTATTAATGATGATATGTGTTTTGAAACAGAGAGGCTAATAGGGTTGAAGCATCAGCGCTTGACCCAATGGTGATTACGACCATAATTGGGCCAGCAACCATGCATCGAGTCCTTGTTGGGTGTGGGGGCTCGATGAATATTTTTTTCCAAACAAATCTTTGATATAATGTACCTTGATGAGAAGGATATGAAACCATGTAAGTCCCACATCCAAGGATTTACCGAAGAGGCCAAAGAGCCGGTGGGGTGCATCGAATTGCCAACTGAGTTAGGACAATGAGACTACAAGGTTGTGTAGGTGAATATGTTCATTGTGGTTGATGAATTTTCGGCCTACAATGCTTTCTTGGGTTGACCTACCCTTACCAGTTTCTTTGTTTCACTTGCTTCATGGTGTTTGATGAAGAAGTTTTCTATCAAGAATGTCAAGGACCTCTAACTCAAGTGGTTAGTGGCATGATCCTTTAGACAAAAGTTCTAGATGTCATGGGTTCGAGCCTCTGAGAAATTAAAAAAACTGCTTTACTTAAATAAAGTATCACTCATATTATCAAAAAAACTTTCCTACCGGGAATAGAGTAAAGGAAATAAAGGGTGACCAGAGCATGGGTCGAAAGAACTACATTGCTAAGCTCAGGGAGGCGAAACGACAATAGAAGGGAAAGAATGTAGAGGACCCTCTCTGCATCAATTCGTTATAGGAATAGAAAATACTTCCCAAGCCTTGGCTCGGTCCCAACATTTCACAAACCTATGGACCCATGAAAAGAGTTAGAGGTAGCGAGGGAGGCTCCGACAGAGCTGATGCCCAATATTCTGATTGATGACGACGATCCTACGAGGGTTTCTCTAGATCAAGTCTTGGCTCAGCCTCAAGATGAAGAAGGAGTTGGTAGGGTTTCTCCAAGCAAAAACAAATGTGTTTGTTTGTACACTTTCCTATATGTGTAGGATTTTGCAGGAGATAATGTGTCGCATTGAATGCGAACTCAAGTTACCCTCCTATGAAGCAAATAAGGTGCAATATGGAACCGAAGCAATCTGTTACGCTGAAGGAAGAAATGGATAAGATGACGGACAACGGCTTTATCTGCCATGCATTATGCTCAGAGTGGGTATCAAATTCAGTACTAGTCAACAAGGTCAACGTGATGTGGTGGCCATGCATTGACTATGCCGACTTGAATAAAATATGCTCGAAAGACTACTTCTCCTTACCGAGTATTGACCAGCTTATAGATGGAATAGCCAAACATAAATTGCTATCATTTATGGGTGGATACTCCAGCTACAATCATATAGTGATGCACGTTCCAGTCAAGAGCGTGTGAGTTTTATCATGGGTTTAGGGTTGTATTACTATAGAGTCATGGCATTCGGTCTGAAGAATGCTAGAGCAACTTACAAATGCTTAGTGATCATAATGTTTAAAGATTAAATTGGATGGAGTGGAAATCTATGTGGACAATATGCTTGTGAAGTCATGATGATTGATGGATCACTTAGGTGACCTATCTAAAATTTTCGATGTGCTTCAAAAACATGGAATGAAATTAATGGATTAAGAAGGGTACTTTCGAAGTCGTATTGGCCAATTTCTTAGGTTTCCTTGTAAACTCAAGGGGCGTTGAATATAACCTTAAACAAATTGATGCATTTAGACGGGTTACTGCACCAACGACAAGGAGGAAAATACAAAGCTTGAATCGGAAGGTCGCAGCGCTGAGTGGATTCATCACAAAAGCGACAGATAAGTGCATATCTTTATTTAATTCCCTCAAAAAAGAAAAAGAAAATTTCATATGGATGAAGAAATGTCAACATGCTTTCCCAAATCTATTGGACCACATGGAGAGACCACCAATATTTTTGAAGCCGTTGGAGGGAAAAGATTTGTACATCTACTAAGTAGTGTCTGCTAATCATTGAGTGTAGCTTTAGTACATGAGAAGTGCAAGATTCAAAGGATGGTGTATTATATTAGCAAATGGTTTATTGAAACAAAAAAGAATTTTCCAAAGTAGAAGAAACCGAGGTACCATTTGTTGATAGCTGTGAAGAAGTTAAGGCTATACTTCTAGGCTCATCCGATAAAGGTGTTGACTAATTAGCCACTGAGACAAGTCCTACATCAACCTGAGACTTTGAGAAGGTTGATAAAGTAGAACATCGAGTTGATCCAATATGATATATCATACAATCCTAGGAGGACGATTTGAGAAGAGGCATTGGTAGATTTCATTGTTGAATTCATCGCCTATAATGATGAAGTGGAAGAGAAGTTGGTCAACCTTTTCCAATGGAAGTTGTATATTGACGGAGCCTTCAATGAACATGATTATAGTGCAAGAGTGGTAGTTATAACCTTGAAAGGGTAAAGGATCTATTATGCATTAAAGCTATAGAAGCAATGAAGCTATATATGAAGCATTAATTGCAGGACTCGAGATAGATAAAGAGTTGGGAGTGAAGACCTTGCATATTTTCAGTGACTCTCAATTGGTGCTTTGTCAAGTTAAGAAAGAATTATAGGCTAAGGGGCATGACTTTCCTCTTACTTGATGAAGATTTAGAATTGTTGGGTGATATCGAGCACCAAACGATAATGCATATCCTTAGAGAAGGGAATACAAATGTTAATTTATTAGCCAAACTAGCTAGTTTTAGGGATGTGCATATGTTGGGAATCGTTCCAGTAAATAAATTGACTACTCTATGCATCAACGATATGGATGTTGATTGGATTTTTGAGGTTAAGGAAGAGAAGAAGTCGTGGATAACTCCAATCAAAGAATATTTGTTAAAAGGGACTCTTTCGGATGGAAGGAATGAGCAATGAAAACTCCTGTGCAAGGTACCTTGGTTCATTATGCAAAAAGGAGTATTGTATAGAAGAGCATTCTTAATCCCTTGCTAAGGTATGTCACTAAAGACAAAGCTAAAATGATCCTTGCATATGTGCATGAAGGAAGCGGTGGTGATCATACTAGGGGGCATACATTAGCAAAGAAATTCTTCACTATAGATACTTTTGGCTAACAGTCAACCGGGGTGTAGTTGGTTATTCTAGGAGATGTGACACATGCCAAAGGTTTTCAAAGATACCAAGAACCCCGTCCACTAAGCTTACGCAAATGGTTAGCCTATGGCGGTTTATAGTATGAGGGATAGATATCATTAGTGTGATATCGATGTCGGTAGGTGGAGCAAAGTACACGATAGTGGCTGTGGATTGCTTCACAAAATAGGATGAAGCAGAACCACTTACAATGATTACCTCAAAGAAAGTGATCAATTTTGTAGTGAAGAATATTTTTTTTGCAGATTTAGTATTTTATGGAAGATAATCAATGATAATGAATTAACTTGAGAGTACCGAGTCCAAGAATTCTGTGCTTGGTACTGAATTGATAATAGCTTTGCGGCAATAGTGCATCCATGGGAAAATGGACAGGTGGAGGCAGTGAACAAGATCATCAAATCCATCATTAAGAAGAGATGGAAAAGAGCTAAGAGAAATAAGTGGATGAGTTACGAATAGCATTGTGGGCTTATTGGATGACCCATAAGTCCGCGACTGGAAATACTCCATTTTCTTTGGCCTGTGGAACTGAGGTCATGATATCAATTGAAGCTGAAGTCCTTTTGCACAAAAGATTGCATTATGATCCTAAGATGAGCAAGGAACTTTTTCTTGAGTCCCTTGACTTGGTTGAAAAAAAGCGAGAAGAGTCTAATTGGAGGGTAGCTACTTATTAGATAAGAGTAGCAAAGCAGTTCAACGCAAAGGTCAGAAACCGTACATTTGGGATAGGTAACCTCGTTTTGAAACGGGTCTTTCCGAGTATGGGGTGACTTGGTCCAAATTGGGAAGGTCCCTATGTGATTTCACAGAAGCTTGAAGATAGAACTTTTAAGCTATTAACCGTTGGCGGAATCCTAAATCCACAGGCATGAAATAGCGAGCACTTATTGTGCTATTTTACATAGTTTCAAGCTATTCATCGAGGTTAAAGGCGGCGGTCGCCATTCATTTATTCACAAATAAAGTTAACTTTCGAACCAATAGAATCGTATTATTAACATCCGACTTTGTATTGCGTTATCAGTTGTACAATCAAACATTCTATGTTTGAAAATTGGATGTCTAGGTACTTGGAGATATGTACTGACGAACTTCTTCGATCCATGATCAGATCAATGGAGTATAATCAGACTGGGGGTCGATCAGACGATTCGTTCCTACACATCTCTTCTCCGACTGATGTTCAGAGATAGTTGAGGTCATGAATAGATTCCTAGAGATAGGAATCTAAGGCACTAACCCTCGGAGATAATCGCTATTGAATCAAATTTCTTTTGAAGATATGCTATGGTGTTATATGAGTGCACATATTGATACTAGACAAGAACCATATAATTTCAATTATATCTATAGAATATAGCTTTTCTTCTAGTCGTATGAGATATGTACAACCAAGAATAAGCAAGATTGATTAGTGGAATATAACATTGTTTAGTTAAACAAGAAATGTTTACAAGATAACACTAGGCGATCGTTGAAACTTATATATCTGTATAGAGATGAAGTGAATAAAAGTATTGCATGGATCATAGACATAGGCAAATATAATATATATGTAATTTCATTTTATATAATTATATACTGCACATGTTGGTAGATACATAGGAAAGGAATAAAAGTGTAGTTAAGTAAACATGACAAAGTAAAAAAACAATTTTGATTACATTCACTTTTCCAAATACAATAAGTGTGGTTGTACTCGCATATCGATGGCCTATGTATAGAACGTCTAGGAAAAAAACAGGAAGACCTCCTCAATGGTCTTCCCCCTCTTCTTCTTCTTCTTCTTCTTCTTCTTCTTCTTTTCTTTCCTAGAGGTTGTAGGTTTCTTTTTCCTAGTATCGGCATCCTCTAGAGGCACAAGTCGGCATTTGGGGTCCTCATCCCAGTTGTAATCACTCTTTGATTCTATTTGGGACTCAGGAACTTCAATAGATATCCCGATAGCAAGAGAGGCAGAAGTCAATAATGGAAAAGTTGAATCGATAAGGATATAGAAAGTGGAGGTCGAATGTCATTAAGGTTTGATTCTTTCTTAATGTTTTTAGCTTAGACTGGTTGATATCCTTCTTCTCCACCATACATGTTCCAACTCTAGGATCTTTGATATCGATAATGAGTACATTTTCATTGCCCACCGAGAGTTCAGGCTCATCTATCTGTTCTTCTATCAAAGCAGCTATCTTTTTAGCATCGGGCCCCAAAGCTGACCGTAGAAGAGGCCAGAACAAAGGGTGGTGCAAAAACAATAATGGACTTGGTGACTGAAGCGTCATATGTTGAGGCAAAGACTACGCCTGAAAAAGGAACTATATGTGGTCTACCTGAATGTTGACAGAAGAAAAGAAAAGATTAAAAATGTCCCCATATGACATTCAAAGTTCTTGAGTAAAGGGGGAAATTAGTGATATACCTTTAGGAGATGACGTGGTGGTCTAGAAAGGCGTCTCGGTCTGTCCTTCTAGAGTAGATGCTAAGATAAGAAGCTTAGGGAGAACCGCTGGCAGCACAAAGCCAAGATTCTCGAGGGCTGTACGCCCCATAAGCTAGAAACCGTATAGTGATTGTTGTTGTTGGTTATTGATGTTGATGTAGTTGTTGTTGCTGAGGTAGGAATGGCATATATGGGTACGAGTGAGCCAGATGTAGGAGCTACAACATCGTTAGAGTTGGCCATCATCAGAATAACACTCTCTGTCTAGGGTTCCTGTTAGATGGGAGTGGAGCTTTCTGCCAAATCCTTAAAAGTGCATGCAGAAAGAACTCCAATAGGCACCAGCGCAGAAGTTGAAGCTTCTAAAGCCCGCTCTGCCTGGCCCTTTGTTAAGGCCTCGAAATCTTCCTCATCGAGATAATCAGTTTTGAATTCTTATTCGTTAACTTTGACTACATCTTCCTTCACCTCTAAGAATCTCTCCACAAGCCAGAGCTAATGCTTTAGGATATTTGTCTTCCAACTACTTGAGGTTGTCAGTTTTGATCACATTCGCATAAAAGCATACCAAGTCGGCCTTAATTTTCTCGTAGAGTTCTTCCTCTCTCCTTTCAGCTTAAGTGGCATGAGCTTCTGGAGTTTTCTCCCATCGTTGGCCCCAATACTTCAAGCATGGGTTCTTCAAGCAACATGAGTGAGTTATCTTTTCCAGTTTCTCTTTGTTCTCCTCTATTATCGGTAATATTTCCATAGTCTTCGAAAAAACTCAAATGAATGAATGGGCTAAAGAATGATAGAGAAATGGATACAAACCCCTGAAAACATTGTGAAATAATAAATTAGACGAATACAAAGGAGATAGGAAAAGGTGGATAGGATGCTTCAACTTGGGAACCTCAACTTGACATACATAACTCGAGTATGAGTGGAGGGCTATGTTTAGTTATGTTTCCAAACGTGATGAACAAACATAAACAAAGGCAAAGAAAATTACAAGATGGAAGAGCAAGACATGATGGAGTACATAGTGCAAGTGTCAACTCGATCCTATTCAAGTCAGAGCCAAGTCAAGCATGGATACAACCTAGATAAAATGAAGAAAAAACTCAAAGCAAGGGATGGAAAAACATGGAAGCAAAAAGACTTCAAGGAAAACTCGAAGCAAAGTCCAAAATGACTCAGGCTAAACACAACTCGTCATCAAGTTATAGTGCACAACTTCTCATTAAGTTATAGTATAAAAATCTAGTGCTGGATCGGGTTTGGGCATGTGACTTTTATGGAGCAATCTGGTGAACGTGGAGAATGGCTTAAGCATTTTATGAAGCTTATTTTGGGGATTTTCATATACAAATAGGAGTAGAGATCACTTCAAAAGGGACTTCAACTTCTTCTTTCTGAACTCCTAATCTCGACGAGTTGTGTATTATGCTTTTGAATAACACTCTATTGGATCCTTACTGAGTTGTAAGAACAACTTTGCAAAAATAGAGGATAATCGATATAAATTGACTAAGTGGACATAGGCTGAATTATTTGTTGAACCACTACATAAATTGTGTGTTCTTTTTTTATCTTTTATTCATCTCTAATTATCATATTTGATAAGAAATTAGGTGTTTGTGCCATTTTTAGCCCAAACAACCTCGACTTTGAGACATGTGATCACAAGACTTTGGGTGTCAACAGTGGTCTCTAGTACTACCTTCTCCTTGGCCAGCTCATCGCTTTTGTGAAAATCATTTTGAAGTTATTCTTCCAATACCTTGTTTTTGGCCTCAAAGGCTTTAGCTCATCTTGTGTCCCTTCTTGGCAGCCCATATTGATTTATCTTTCTTTGTCACCACCCCTTGAGTTGATATATCTTCTTGCTATTGAACTGATAGATTTGTTCATGATCTTTCTACTCGATTTTATGTTGTTGGATTATGAGCTGGTTAACTTTGTTAGTGTTTGACATGGAGTGGGCGAGCCTCTTCCAGATATAGTAATGCTCGAAGACGTCATGGATGACTGCCTCAGCATAGGTTGTTGCCTCTCATGGCACTTAATCCCAGGAAAGGACAAGCCAAAAAAAGCTCGATGCCTCTCGGTTAGATTAGGGTTTGTAACCGGGCCGAAGCAATTATGGTGGACTATGGGAGTGGAGCCCTAAGAGCATGCTCATTATTGTACCTCTTGTAGACAGGTTCGCAAGTCAAGGAGTGTGTTGGCTTCAGAGCATGTTTGGATTTACAAGAAACACCAAGACCTAGCGCATGGGTGGTGCTAAGATAGGAACAGCAGGGGCCCTCAAAGAAGGGGAAAGGTCATCATGTCTCTAAGAGAAAATATCCCGAGACTTTAAAAGTGATGAATGTGCTTGGGGAGGAAAGATTGATCTCTTTGATGACCCACCATAATCATGGGAGTCTCGATCATGATCTTAATGGTACCTCCTTTCCTCTTCTTCCTACCTTTATTTTTATTTCCTTTAGAATCTTTCATCATCAAACTCCCATAATGATTTGTGTATATGACATAAAAAACCAGAGGATTTATGGCTAAGGTATCTAGTTGATTTGTCGTCTAGGTCACCAAAGAGTCTGAAGCATCTTATTGCACCTGAAGAGATGGATTCGAAATAGTAATTGGGAGATGGATAATGGCATGTATAAAGTGAGAGTTCTATGATCCTAAGTGTCATGCAATATGTCAATGTGTCTTATTAATCTTACAGACTATGCTTGTGGTTCGATTGATCACAGTAACTTCCCCACGGAAGTATGGGGCATATTGGCCACAGTTTTAATCTGGGAAGAGATGTCTAGGAGCTTGAAGTTTCCAAGTGTCAAATTCTGGAATGAAGTCTAGAATGCTAAGAGATTGCCAAGTTCACCGAAGATGTCTTCAAATCTAGGAATAGAGTAGTCTCAACTGGGATCTACTGTAGCTCAAGCATTGGTCGAGATGATCGAATTCCTATTCTTTTGGACAAGGAGTGAGAGGTGAAGTTCATGCGCCTTCACCCAACTCTCTGGTTGACTCACAGTCATTGTTAATGCATTCCTCGTCATCCTCATCTTCATTTTCATCTTTATCCTCCCTATAGTCAGTGGGGATGACTTTTGTTGCATGTGAAACATATTATTGTATGGGAGTTGGGGGATTGATGTCAACCCCCGATGCAGCCTGTTCGGTTCTTCTTACAGAGGGCATGAGGCCAAGACTCCGACCATTCTATAATATCCGGAAGTGGCACAATTGGGAATAATTCAAAAGGTGATTTGTAGAATAATGGAGTCAGTGAATTGAATAATGGAGTCGGAGAAACATTAGTGATCTTTCGAGAGATGGCTGTTAAATTTATAGAATAATGGAGTTAGCGAATTGAATGAAGTTGACCTCGATGGAAAAAGTGGAACTTACATCCAGAAAGCTATTTTTGAGCAAAGCCATTGAGATGGCGGTCAAAGAAGTACTCGTCCTTGAACTGACTTAGCTTACAGTAGAGGCCGACAATGATTTGGTAGCCTTTGGAGGATTCCAAGAATGTTAGGGATGGATGACTGTTTCTCTTCTTAAAATCATGGAGATACCTGATCTCTCCGAATTTAGGCACCCAAACAAAGTGTCTGAGAAAGATCATGTATGTGCAGTTTAATGCGACGTACCAGTTCGGAAGAAGTAGGCAAGAGCAAGTTTCATAAATTAAAGAATCTATCGAAGATAGTGGTTGAATGGTGGAATGCCTCCGAAGAGGCACATATAACAGTTACATGCAGTGTAACCTTTTAGAGGGTTACATGCCCTTTGGTAGTGTTACCCTGCCTTTTGGTCAAGGCTAGGATATCAAAAAATTGGCTAAAAAGGATGGATATTAGGATTGGAGATCGATAGGAAACAAGGCTATGATCGATACAGTCAAAATTGGACCAAGCTCCGATCAAGGTGGGATCGATAGGGAATGATAAACAAGGCTAGGTGAGGCTACCAATCAAATTTTAGGACGATTGGAGTTCGTATGCTCAAGTTATGGATGGATCAATATTGGTGAAAAATGGTTTCGTAGCGATGGATTATGGTGTTTGGATTGGATTGATCGACATTCGTATCGATACATTTCATATCGATCGAACTCGTATCGATCAAGCAGCTTCAGGAAGGAAACGGGTCGATGGATGTTTTTATTTTCATATCGATACATATGTATCGATTAGATGGAAGCGATAGAACATGTTGGTGTGCTTCGTATCGATCAAGGCTTGGATCGATATAAGGAATGAAGCAAACTGATGGATACGAGGCAATGGATACAAGGGATTTGGAGAAGCATTTCGTATCGATCACTTATTGATCGATACGAAGGACATACACAGAGAAGGCTATGCTGGATGGATACGAAAGGCAGCAGGCATTCAAGGATTGATACGAAGAACAAAGCTCTGGATGGATGAAGAAGATTCAGGAGACATTTTCGTATCGATCGAGTTCATAGCGATCGATACGAAGGAAACAGTCAAGATGGAGCATGAAACATGGATCACAACATCAGAAGCAGACCGATGTGAAAGCTATGTATACGGGATGATGGATACGAAGACTCAGATCATGATGGATACGAATCATGGATACGAAATCATCAGCCAACACTAGAAAATTAAAACTTGGATCGATCATATCTCATAAACTGCACACTGGAATTTCATGAAATTTGGAGAGCAAGGACTTTGCACTATCATCTTTCACCATGATTGATCTTAACTCGTTTGGAGTGATTCTTGATCGATACGAAATCCATATGGATCGATTGGGGATCGATCCCAAACCACTCTAGATCGACCATGTAGGCCTACCTACACGTGAGAAAAGGTATTCCGAGTTTTGGGGTAGATATTTTCCAGGTCTATTCCTATAAATAGCACCTCAATGGCATCTAAAAAAGGATCTTCTTCTTCTCTTTTGGAAAAACTCTATCATTTTGGTTATTCAAAGGATTGTAACTGTAACTACAGTATAAAAGGAATAAAAAGGATCGATTCAAAGTGGACGTAGGCTGGAGATAGCCGAACTACTATAAATCTCGTGTCTTCTCTTACTTTCTTTCATTTTAATTTTGTTATTTCTTCATTTTTTCTCTATACATCATCTGGATCTGCGATCTGTGACTGGATACTAAGAATTTTTCTGCAAACACTGGTGGTTTCATTACAATTGGGATTTGTGACCATTTTTGGTGCAAACAGTTTGGTGCTTTCATTGGGAAAACTAGCACCCGCTACATCGGATTTGGAGTTTAGATTTGGAAAGCTAAAGGATCGGATCTAGGAGGAACCATGGTTAGGCAATCGACAAGGAGGCAGGTGATGGAAAGGAGCCGTCAAGAGGGAAGTCAAGAGGCTTCCTCCGGAGCTGGAGCAGATCAGGCATCCATCTACATCACGAGGGATGAGATGCAGACTATGATGGATTCTATGCATGAGCAGTTGATGAAAAGGCAGGAGGAGTTGGTGCAGAACCTTCTAAGACAGTTTGGACAGGCTGGAGCAGCAGGAGCTGCAGGTGGTCGGATCCATGGAGCTATATCAGAGGGACTCAATAGGCAACCATATAGAGCAGTTCAGCAGGGGGCAGCCCCCAATCACAACGCAACTATCAATTTGGATGGATCTAGGATGCCAGCTGATGCTGCACAACCCGATGCCAAAAGGAATACAGGAGTGCATGACGAGGAGTACGTACCAGAATTCCCTTGAGGACTCGGTGGGCAGTTAAGAAATGAAGACGGGATACAACCTTTGACGGGCAATGCTGGATTGGCAGAAATTATTTGGCGAACCATGCGCGGAGGTCTGACAAACGGAGATCTGGAAGGAGTAAACAGAAGACTATTTACCCGTAACATCATGATGGCTAGGAATCCACCGGAGTTCAAGTTGCCTACTCTGGAAGTATACAACGGTAAGTCGGATCCTACTGATCATTTGATGAGGTATACAAGACACATGGAAGTGCTAGGGGGCATCGAAGGAGGTTATGGCTCAATGTTTCCCCCTGTACTTGACGGATATAGCAGCCATGTGGTTCAGGCATTTTGAAAATGGATCTATTAAGACATGGAAAGAATTGGTGGACAAGTTTCTAAAGCAGTTTCGGGTTCATATTAAAAGGCCAAAGAATGTGGTGACACCGGCGTCGGTGAAACAGAGGACAGGAGAGTCGCTCAAAACTTTCTTAACCTGGTTTAATGCGGCAGTTTCTTCGGTGGATCGACCGGATCCATCAATGGTTCTAATGGCAGTAGTATCAAGAGTCAGGGACAATTCGGATTTCAAAATATCGTTGATACGGGATCCACCAATGAATCTCGGGGAATTCTTTCACGAAGTTGAGAGGTTTCTTCGGCAGGAGGATGCAAGTTTGGATATGAAATCAAAGGAAATAAACATGGCTAAGGATGGAGGACCATCCGGTGAAAGCTCGGGTAAGGATAAGGATAAAGGGAAGAGGAAGTTGGATGATGACTCTAGCAGGGTAAGAAAGTGTTGGAGAGAACCATAATTCTCCACTTACACGGGACTGAATAAGACATTGGAACGGATATACATGGAAACTTGAGATCGCCTTCCTTATCGAAGGCCGGCAAGGAGGGAATCCTCAGAATGCGAGAAAGCATCAAGAAGGTACTGTCTCTTTCATGACCTGGACAGGCATGATACTGACAGCTGCAGGCATCTAAAGGATATAATCGAGGAGCACGTAAGGAATGGTCAGTTGCGGCAATATATCGGGACTCGGAATGCGGTGGTGGAACAGGAGCAGCCACCGTCTTCCTCAAACGATGAAGGCGCGAGACCTAGGAATGATGGTCGGTTGGTCATCAACTAATCCGGATGGTATGGAATAAGTAGCAAACTCTGGGCAGATGGCTAAGTCACTTGCTCATGTAAGGGGCGGAGATAGCCCCTAGGCATGCTTTGAGATGATGATAAACCATGATGCTCCAATTTGTGAAATTTTCTTTTTCTTTATATTTGCTTTTCTTTGGTTTGGTTTAGGACTTTGGTTTGTACTCTAGGCTTTGTTGATTTTCTGGTTTGGATTTTGGTTTGGATGCTTGTCCTTTGGTTTGGATTTTTGATTTGGATTTCTGGTTTTTTGATTCGATCTGGATTTCGGATTGGATTTTAATTGGATTTTTATATGGTTTTTGGTGAAAGGTCGTCGAGTATGGACTATGCTCGGCAAGGGTCCAATGTGACCAAGGTCGGTTTAGGACTTAGGCTACGGTTTAAAAGAACAAGATTTGTTATTCGATGTTTCAGGTCGTCGAGTATAGACTATACTCGGCAAGGGTCTGGAGAGACTAGGATTCGGCCTAGGACTTAGGCCCCATATTATCTATCATTTATCATTTCAGGTCATCGAGTATGGACAATGCTCGACAAGGGTCTGGGATGACCAGGTTTGGCCTAGGACTTAGGCCAGGATTTGGCACACGAGTCATTGAGTATAGACTATGTCCGGCAAGAACTCGGAGAGGTTACGGATTCAGATTTCGGCTTTGAATGGCTAAGGATTGGCTAAGGGCGCAGAGCGGTCCCGGATTTGGATATCGACCCGGAGAGGTCATGGATTTGGTTATCGGTTATTGGATATGGATGGATTATAACTCAGTTGTTGGGTTCGGATGGTCATGGAATTGGCTAAGGATTTGGTTATTGGATTTGGAACCGGATATCGACTCAGAACAATCGTGGATTTGGATAAGGACATGGCACTTGGATATAATGGCTTGGTAATGGATTGGATTATGTTCAGATGATATGGCTATGGATGGAATATGGACTTTGGATGTCAGATTTGAAGCTGTTCAAAACACGCCTTCCTACCGCAAGGCATGTTTTGGGGGGGAAATGTTACCCCACCTTTTGGTCAAGGCCGGGATATCAAAAAATTGGCTAAAAAGGATGGATATCATGATTGGAAATCGATTGGAAACAAGGCTATGATCGATACCGTCAAAATTGGACCGAGCTTCGATCAAGGTGGGATCGGTAGGGAATGATAAACAAGGCTAGGTGAGGCTACCTTTCAAATTTCAGAACAATCGAAGTTCATATGCTCAAGTTATGGATGGATCAATATTGGTGAAAAATGGTTTCGTATCAATACCTTCGTATCGATGGATTATGGTGTTTGGATTGGATCGATCGACATTCATATCGATCGAATTGATCAAGCAACTTTAGGAAATGGGTCGGTGGATGTTGTTATTTTCGTATCGAAACATACGTATTGATTGGATGGATGCAGCAGAACATGTTGGTGCGCTTCGTATCGATCAAGGCTGGGATCGATACAAGGAATGAAGCAAACTGATGGTTACGAGGCAATGGCTACAAGGGATTTGGAGAAGCATTTCGTATCGATCACTTATTGATCAATACGAAGGACAAACACGGAGAAGGCTATGCTGGATGGATACGAATGGCAGCAGGCATTCAGGGATCGATACGAAGAACAAAGCTCTGGATGGATGCGAGAAATTCAGGAGCCATTTTCGTATCGATCGAGTTCGTATCGATCGATACAAAGGAAACGGTCAAGAAGAAGCACGAAACATGGATCACAACATGAGAAGTGGATTGATGTGAAAGCTGTGGACATAGGATGATGGATACGAACACTCGGATCATGATGGATACGAATCATGGATACGAAATCATCAGCCAACACTAGAAAATTGAAGATTGGATCGATCATATCTCATAAACTCCACACTAGAATTTCATGAAATTTAGAGAGCAACAACTTTGCACTATCATCTTTCACCATGATTGATCTCAACTCGTTCAGAGTGATTCTTGATCGATACGAAATCCATATGGATCGATTGAAGATCGATCCCAAACCACTCTATATCTATCATGTGGATCCACCTGCACGTGAGAAAAGGTATTCTGAGTTTTGGGGCAAATATTTTCCAGATCTACTCCTATAAATAGCACCTCAATGGAAACTAAAAAGGGATCTTCTTCTTCACTTTTGGTAAAACTCTGTCATTTTGGTTATTCAAAGGATTGTAACTATAACTACAGTATAAAAGGAATAAAAAGGATTAATTCAAAGTGGACGTAGGCTGGAGATAGCCGAACCACTATAAATCTCGTGTCTTCTCTTACTTTCTTTCATATTAATTTTGTTATTTCTTCATTTTTTCTCTCTACATCATCTGGATCTGAGATTTGTGACTGGATACTAAAAATTTATGTGCAAACACTGGTGCTTTCATTACATTCGGAGTTTGTGACCATTATTGGCGCAAACAGTTTGATGCTTTCACTGGGAAAACCAGCACCCGCTACATCGGATTTGGAGTTTAGATTTGGAAAGCTAAAGGATCGGATCTATGAGAAACCATGGTTAGGCAATCGACAAGGAGGCATGTGACGGAAAGGAGCCATCAAGAGGGAAGTCAAGAGGCTTCCTCCGGAGCTGGAGTAGATCAGGCATACATCTACATCACGAGGGATGAGATGCAGACTATGATGGAATCTATGCAGGAGCAGTTGATGAAAAGGCAGGAGGAGTTGGTGCAGAACCTTCTCAGACAGTTTGGATAGGCTGGAGCAGCAGGAGCTGCAGGGGGTCGGATCTATAGAGCTGGATCAGAGGGACTCAACAGGCAACCATATAGAGCAGTTCAAAAGGGGGCAACCCCCAATCACAACGCAATTGTCAATTTGGATGGATCTAGGATGCCAGCTGACGCTGCACAACCCGGCGCCAATAGGAATACAAGAGTGCATGACGAGGAGTACGTACCAAAATTCCCTCGAGGACTCGGGGGGCAGTTAAGAAATGAAAATGGGAGACAACCTTTGACGGGCAATGCTGGATTGGCAGAAATTATTAGGCGAACCATGCGCGGGGGTCGGACAAACGAAGATCTGGAAGGAGTAAACAGAAGCCCATTTACCCGTAACATCATGATGGATAGGAATCCACTGGAGTTCAAGTTGCCTTCTCTGGAGGTATACAACGGTAAGACAGATCCTACTAATCATTTGATGAGGAATACAAGACACATCGAAGTGCTGGGGGTATCGGAGGAGGTTATGGCTCAATGTTTCCCCCTGTATTTGATGGATATAACAGCTATTTGGTTCGGGCAGTTGGAAAATGGATCTATTAGGACGTGGACAGAATTGGTGGACAGGTTTCTGAAGCAATTTCGGGTTCATACTAAAAGGCCAAAGAACGTGGTGACACCGGCGTTAGTGAAACAGAGGACATGAGAGTCACTCAAAACTTTATTAACCCGGTTTAATGCGGTAGTTGCTTTGGTGTATCGGCTGGATCCATAAATGGTCTAATGGCAGCAGTATCAGGATTCAGGACAATTCGGATTTCAAAATATATTTGATATGGGATCCACCAATGGATCTCGGGGAATTCTTTCACGAAGTTGAGAGGTTTCTTTGGCAGGAGGATGCAAGTTTGGATATGAAATCAAAGGACGTAAACATGGCTAAGGATGGAGGACCATCCGGTGAAAGCTCGGGTAAGGATAAGGATAAAGGGAAGAGGGAGTTGGATGACGACTCTGGCAGGGCAAGGAAGCGTTGGGGAGAACCAAAATTCTCCACTTACACGAGACCGAATGAGACATTGGAATGGATATACATGGAAACTCGAGATCGCCTTCCTTATCGAAGGCCGGTAAGGAGGGAGCCCTCGGAATGCGAGAGGGCATCAGGAAGGCATTGTCTCTTTCATGACCTGGACGGGCATGATACTAACAGCTATAGGCATCTAAAGGATATAATCGAGGAGCACGTAAGGAATGGTTAGTTGCGGCAATATGTCGGGATTTGGAATACGGCGGTGGAACAGGAGCAACCACCGTCTTCCTCAAACGACGATGGCGCGAGACCTAGGAATGATGGTCGGTTGGTCATCGACTAATCGGGATGGTATGGAATAAGTAGCAAACTCCGCAGACGGCTAAGTCACTTACTCATGTATGGGGACGGAAATAGTCCCTAAGCATTCTCTGAGATGATGATAAACCATGATGCTCCAGTTTGTGAAATTTTCTTTTTCTTTTTGGTTTGGATATTTTCTTTTCTTTGGTTTGGTTTTGGAGTTTCGTTTGAACTTTGGGTTTTGTTGATTTTCTCGTTTGGATTTTGGTTTGGATGCTTGTCCTTTGGTTTGGATTTTTGATATGGATTTTTGGTTTTCTGATTCGATCTGGATTTCAGATTGGATTTTAATTGGATTTTTATATGGTTTTTGGTAAAAGGTCGTCAAGTATGGACTATGCTAGGCAAGGGTCCAATGTGACCAAGGTCGGCCTAGGACTTAAGCTATGGTTTAAAAGAACAGGATTTGTTATTTGATGTTTCAGGTCGTCGAGTATGGACTATACTCGGCAAGGATCTGGAGAGACCAGGATTCGGCCTAGGACTTAGGCCTCATATTATCTATCATTTATCATTTCAGGTCGTCGAGTATGGACTATGCTCGACAAGGGTCCGGGATGACCAGGTTTGGCCTAGGACTTAGGCCAGGATTTATTACGCAGGATTTAGCATATGAGTCATCGAGTATGAACTATGCCCGGTAAGAAACCGGAGAGGTTACAAATTCGGATTTCGGCTTTGAATGGCTAAGGATTGGCTAAGGGCCCGGAGCGGTCTCGGATTTGGATATCGACCCGGAGAGGTCATGGATTTGGTTATCGGTTATTGGATATGGATGGATTAGAACTCGGTTGTTGGGTTCGAATGGACATGGAATTGGCTAAGGATTTGGTCACTGGATTCAGAACCGGATATTGACTCAGAACAGTCATGAATTTGGATAAGGACATGGCACTTGGATAGAATGGCTTGGTAATGGATTGGATTATGGTTCGGATGATATGGCTATGGATGGAACATGGACTTTGGATGTCAGATTTGAAGCTGTTCAAAACACGTCTTCTTACCGCAAGGCATATTTTAGTGGGCAAATGTTACCCCGCCTTTAGGTCAAGGCCGGGGTATCAAAAATTTGGCTAAAAATGATGGATATCAGGATTGGAGATCGATTGGAAACAAGGCTATTATCGATACCGTCAAAATTGGACCAAGCTCTGATCAAGATAGGATCGATAGGGAATGATAAACAAGGCTAGGTGATGCTACCATTTAAATTTCAGGACAATCAGAGTTCGTATGCTCAAGTTATGGATGGATCAATATTGGTGAAAAATGGTTTTGTATCAATACTTTCGTATCGATGGATTATGGTGTTTGGATTGGATCGATCGACATTCGTATCGATGCATTTCGTATTGATCGAACTCATATCGATCAAGCAACTTCAAGAAGGAAACAGGTCAATGGATGTTGTTATTTTCGTATCGATATTGTAACGACCCGGTATTTTGGACCATTCAAATCGACAATAATCCACACATGTCAGACTTGAATAATGCAAAATAACAGATTGTAATAAAATTTGGAGCAAATAAAATCATTCACAGAATCACAGACACAGAAATATCAGAATAACTCGCAGCGGAATTTAAAAATAATCATAGTGGTTCATGAAGCCACTAAAATACATAGTCTCAAAACAAGTACAAATTACATAGTCTAAAACCAATACAGTTTGAATAACCAAAGAAAATCCCAAATTCATTAGTCTCAATTACATAAGCTAAAATAAAGACTGAATAGCAAAACAGATAGCAGCTTGATAAGGATGACCTCTAGTAGTCCTAGCTCCGTGAAGATGAAGTCCAACTGATACTCAGGCTGACCCGAGCGTAAAATAAACATAAACACTTGAGTCAGGATATACATACTTATACAATGTAAACCAACTCAAGTGAACTGTAGTAAAGGTACAAGTAACTTAGAAGATGCTTGGGACCGCCCATCCTCTAAGGATCCTTTAAAATATCTACTATGTAGTAATATTCGCTATTATAATAGTGTCTAAATAAGTAAAGTATAATCATATAGAAAATAGCGTTAAGGGGATGGAGAACCTTAACGCGGTCGGATCTTAAAATCATAATCGTAGTAAAGCTCGATATGGTAGGTGACACGACACAACTAGGCAATGCCAGGGTAGATATACCAATTACGCATCCGGACTAGTGGTGACGCATAGCAGCCACTATCGCCCACCTCGAACAACACTCCCAAATCAAGGGTGGCCACCAAATCAATCACAAGTAATAGAATGGTATCGAAGAAGTGTGTCCGATCAGAGGTGCTACCTCATTGGTCCGTCAATCGCTCCTGTTTTAGCCACCTTATGCCAACTCACGGGAGTTGGGTCCACGTATATACCTTAGGATCGTCGCCGCCATCCTACTTCATTCTGGAAACTCCACCGCGTACATAGTTGTCAAAGTGGTTTTCGGTAAGACAGAGAGTATGTCCATATCCGATCCCGGTCTCTTTAACAACCAATCGTTATTATAACCCGTGGTTATAAATTTAAAACAATTTACATCAAAATACTTCAAATTAAACCATTTAAAAGCAAAGTCATTATTCTTTTAAATCAAATATTAAATTCCCAAAAATCCAACCTTTTCGGAGTTCATTTATTCACTTAAAACAATCACGTTAAAATTTCAGCTTTCACGGCATTTAAAAAGTGCGGTGGTAAATTATATTTGACAATAATTTTATTCAGCAAAACAACATTTATAAACTGCTATACCAGTTCAGTTTTAAACAAAAATCATATTTCAGCCTACTACAGTCCTTAACAAGTGCTACAGTAGCCCTTTTATTAGTTCAGGTTCAATTTTAGTTTCTGCTACAACAGCACTTACCAAGTACTATCATAGTCTTAGTTCATTTTAGTCTTTTGGTTCACTTATATAACCACAACACTTAACAAGTGCTGCAGATTCTACCTAGTTCAGAACTTATAAAATCATACATTAAAATGTTCATTTAAATTCTTTAACTATTTATTCTAAAGAGAAATTTTACAAATCAAAACCAAAAAAAAAATATTTACAAGTTCGCTTATTAAATTCAAGTGTGTAAATCCCACTTTCATTTAAACAATTCATTTCAACATTTAAACTTAAACTCCATTTCCACCATTTTAAAACTAAATTTTCATTTCAATTAACTTAAGTTTCCATCTTTCTTTTAGTCAAAATTTCAAATTTAAGTTCCATTTTAAAATCAATATTTTCCATTTATTTATATTTATCACATAGAAAAATCATTTCTATTCTAAATAAATCATTTAAAAATTCGGTTTAAATCAATTTAAATATTATTACAATATTTAAATTATTTAAAGGTATCCAGAAAAATACAGAAAAATAACCACGGGTCTGTATAATATTTTCTAGCCTAAGTCAAGTGATACAGATACTATATCATTTCAATCCGTAGTTTACAAAGAAAAATCCGGGTTTTATCATTTCAAACCCGCAATCCCAAGTAAATAAAATTTAAATTGAAATCGTTCAGGCCTATCATTTCAGCCCATAACGATCTTCCCTTATTTTAAAGTCCGTTCGGGTATGTATCATTTCAACCCATAGTGATTCTATTCTACAGGGAACTTGTAGTGTGATTTAACAGAATAAAATATAACAGATGACATATTACGCAATTTTAACAATTCTAACATCAAATATAAATAAATCACAGGTAATTATAACATCATTTATTTATTTATTTATTTATTTTCTACACATTTAGTTGCGGTCGTTTCACAATCATATAAGTATGAATATTCGTGTGAGATTTACTCACCTCTACGGAGCTGGAGATTCGAAAAAGAAGTACGCTATCAATTGAAAGCACGCGGAAAGCACGATCAGTTGTTAGCGGATTCGCCAACTAGATTCAAATCTAAAGTCAAAAGAATAAAGCAAATAAATAGACAAATCTAAGAATGCACGAATAACAAATTTTTCAATTGAAGCAAACAAACGAAAATAAATCAAGTTGAAAAATAGAAGGAAATGGCTCGACCACTTTTATTGTTCATTTCATAAACAAAACTCGATCAGGCACTATATTTCGAAAAATGCAGAGGTGACAAAACAACTTTTCTCAAATGGCTGGGCTCGGCCGAAAGATATAACCAACAACTTCAAAATAAAATAAATAAATAAATGACAAACAACTTTTGTTCTCATTCTACAAAGCCAGAGGCAAAATATAAATTAAGGTACCACAATACAAAGGGACAAAGCAGTTTCACTTCTCTGATTCAAATACCAGGGCCAGAGGAAATAATAAATGATGACTCAAAACAAAGGTGGCAGAGGTAAATTTTGTTCATTTTTATTTTCAGAACCAAGGCCAGAGGACACAAAGATTATAACCACAAAATACAAAGGCTCAACCACCTAAAAAGGCATCGGGTTTCAGATCAGGAGGGTTCAAAGGCTGCGTCACTTGAACTCGCGGCCAGGGGTCATGTCAGGGGGAGGCACGGCATGGATTGGTCAGTCTGGGGTCGGAGGCGGTCTCGGCCTGGGTTCGGTGGTGGTAGCATGGAGTCGGAGATGACGTGTGTGGTCGGGTCTCGTATGGGGTTGGTGGTGGTAGGCTGGGGTAGGAGGCTGACGTGGGGTGGTCTGGGGTAGAAGGCTGACGTGGTGGTGATCTCGGTCGTGGCTTAGCTTGATGGGTGGGTGGCGAATGGTATGGAGTAGGTCAAGGGATAAAGCAAAACTGCAAGCAGCCAAACGAAAATACAAAAAAAAAGAAGGCACGCGCTTACCTTTTGAGATGCTCACGAGATTTTCAAAGAAAGCTACAGAGAAAGTTTTTGTGAAATGGAGATTTTGAACGAGAGAAAAATGAACAGCTGTCCACTAATTTTGTAGAGAGAAGGCAACGAAAAGGTTTTAAACGGTAGGCAATAGAAGGCAATACATAAAGTTGAACGGTAGGCAATATTTTAGGCACTCAATTTTTATTAATTTGGAAGAAACGTAAGGAGTCAAAAGGGAAAGAATAATCTTTCACGTGCAACCGATTAAATGCCAGATTTTTGAAACTCCAAGCTGAAATGTACACGGCTGAACTTGAAATGTTAACTCAAGAAAAATCAATAGACAAAGAAAACAACGAACGTAAAAGTGTAATGCCCAAAGTAACGTACCACTGTTATTTGTTTCTTTTATTAAATAAATCTAAAAATGATAACGTTTCTTTAAATAAATAACGTATCATTTAAACCAAAAATTTAAATAGCTATTACCAAAAATAAATAAAATTTGATTTTTAAATATAAGATAAGAACGGATGTAAATATACGGAATGAAATGTAGAGTTTAAATTTCCTGTTTCACACTAATTTTTTTTACACTTTTAATTCAAATTAATATTACAGAATGTTTATTTTTAAATAAAAATTTGTAAAAAAATATCGGGCTGTTACACTCTCTCCCACTCAAAGCTTTTCGTCCTCGAAAAGGAACGAAGAAGGAAAACAAAGAAAGATAAGACACTAGAGCAAAAGTACCTGAAATAAACAATTCCGGATTCGAAGCACGAATGCTCTCCTCCTTCTCCCAGGTGCAATCCCGTTCATCAGTGCTCCACTGCACTTTGACCAGGTTGACAGATTTTCTTCTTAGCTGCTTCGTACCTCGATCGACGATACGAAGTGGCTTCCTCTCAACAGTCAGATTTGGTTCAATATCCAAACTATCAAGAGCAGAAGACTGGATAATAAGAGATGGATCATGCAGATAGCGACGAAGATGAGATACATGAAAGACATTGTGTACCCCAGAAAATTTCTCGGGTAAATCCAGACGATAAGCAAGAGAGCCTATTCTTTCCAAAATGCGGAAAGGACCTACAAATCTAGGAGAAAGCTTCCCTCTACGACCGAAATGAATAACATTCCTTAAGGGAGAGACCTTAAGGAAAACCAAATCACCAACAGCAAACTCTAAACTCCGTCTTCGACGATCAGCGTACTTCTTCTGTCTATCTTGAGCAATCCTCATCTTCCTCTTAATCTCTTCAACTCTCTCTGAAGCTTCCAAAACCATCTCAGGACGAAGAACCAAACGATTACCGGATTCAATCCAACAAGAAGGAGATCTACAAGGTAGTCCGTAAAGAGTAGAAAACGGAGATGTCTCAATACTGGCCTGATAACTATTGTTATAAGTGAATTCGACAAGATGGGATGATCTTCCCAAGATCCTCCATAATCAAGCACACAAGCACGAAGAAGATCTTCTAAAATCTGATTCACCCTTTCCGTTTGACCGTCGGTCTGTGGATGGTAAGCAGTGCTCAGATTTAGACGAGTACCCAAAGAATCCTGAAAGGCTTTCCAAAACCTACTAGTAAAGATAGGATCATGATCACAAACGATACTAAGAGGAACACCATGGAGACGAACAATCTCCCTCATGTAAATCTCAGACAAACTAGAAGCTGAACGGGTAGACTTGACCGGAATGAAATGAGCTGATTTGGTCAATCTATCTACAATAACCCAGATACTCTCGTTACCCTTCCTAGTCCTCGATAAACCATCAATGAAATCCATAGAAACTTGTTCCCACTTCCAATTGGAAATCTCAAGAGGCTGCAATAAACCAGGAGTCTTCTGATGATCTGCCTTGACTTGCTGACAAGTCGCACACCTATTAACAAAAATGGAAATATCTCGCTTCATACCTTTCCACCAATATAACTTCTTCATGTCCTAATACATCTTGGTCACGCCTGGATGAATAGAAAGTCTGGACTGATGATTCTCCCGAAGTAACTCCTGTCTCAATCCATCAACATTCGGGACACAAATCCTATTATTAATCCTCAATACACCCTTATCGTCAATCTGAGCTCCACTGCCATCAAGACTACTACCTCCAACTCTGCTTCGAACACTCTCCTTAATCAATCTAAGCATCTGATCCTCATCCTGTCTAACCATAATACGATCCACAAGGGGTGAAGAAACAACAATCTGACACAACAAAGCTTTCTTCCTACTCAAAGCATCCGCCACAACATTAGCTTTTCCCGGTGTATAGTTGATGTCGAGGTCGTAAGAAGCAAGGAACTCTAACCACCTAACTTGTCTCTGATTCAAATCCTTCTGAGAGAAAATATACCTCAAAGACTGATGATCTGTGAAAAGCTCAAACTTGGTACCCAACAGATGATGTCTCCAAAGCTTCAAAGCGAAAACAACGGCAAGCAACTCTAGGTCATGGGCAGCATAATTTACTTCATGGGTCTTCAACTGTCTACTAGCATAAGCAATCACCCCACCATCCTTCATCAGAACAGCTCCCAAACCTTCTCGACAAGCATCAGTGTATACCGTTAATCCCTCATTTCCATTTGGAACGGTAAGAACATGTGCGGAAGTAAGCTTGTCTTTTAACTCATTGAAGGCGGCCTTACACTCGTTACTCCAAATAAACTTAGCATTCTTCCGAGTTAAAGCAGTGAGGGGTGCAGCAATCCGAGCAAAATTCTCAATGAATCTCCGGTAATAACCGGCAAGGCCCTGAAAACTACGGATATCAGTAGGAGTCTTAGGAGTTTCCCAATCCTGTACAGAATAGGGATAGAAGGATAATAGGAAGGATATAATAAATTGAATGAAACAAGGAAAGAGAAGAAAGAGAGACTTACATTGATCGCAGCGATCTTGACTGGATCGACTGAAACTCCATTACCAGAAACAATATGCCCGAGGAATCGGACTTCATCCTTTCAGAAATGGCATTTGGAAAATTTAGCTTTTAACTGATGATTCCGAAGAGTCTCAAGAACAGATTTCAAATGTGACTCATGTTCTTCTTCAGACTTAGAGAAAATGAGGATATCATCCACAAAGACTAGAACAAATTTATTAAGCACACCACGGAAAACACGATTCATCAAGTCAACAAAGAAAGCAGGAGCATTAGTCAAACCAAAAGGCATGACTAACCATTCAAAGAATCCATTCTCGGTACGGAAAGCAGTCTTGGGAATACTTTCCTCGGCAACTCTGAGTTGGTGAAAACCTGTGGCAAGATCAAGCTGAGAGAAAACAGTAGCACCATAAAGCTGATCAAACATATCATTGATGCGAGGCATTGGATATCTATTTTTCATAGTGAGCTTGTTCAACTCCCTATAATCAACACACATCCGGAGAGAACCATCGGACTTGGTGACGAAAACCACCGCAGCTCCCCATTCAGAATAGCTAGGTCTGATCAGACCCTTGGAAGATAGGTCCTCAATTTGCTTTCCTAACTCAACCTTCTCGCGGGGTGCCATCCTTCTAGGAGGAAGAACTACCGGTCGAGCTCCAGGAATAAGATCAGTGCGGAAATCAATTTCCCACTTAGGAGGTAAAGCAGTAACTTCACCAAATACATCGGGATAGAGATTGACTACACGAGTCGACTGAAGATCATCGGTAGAAGCATCTAGAGAAAGATAAAGCTACCAGCATAATCATGAGGCATACGACCCTGAATAACCAAAGAGTTACCCCGGTCATCCTTAAGAGAAACAATTCGGGATTTACAAGAGATATGAGCATCGTGCCCGTCAAGCCAATCACTTCCAAGCAACAAATCAAAAGCATCAAAACCAAGGACATAGAAATCTCCAGAAAATTTATGACTAGAATATAAGAGTCTCACTTGCTTACAAATCTTATCAAGATTTGCGGGACCACCAATAGGATTTGAAACACATAGAGGGACAGAAGCATACTCAGGAGAAAGGAGAGTTTCAAACTTATTACACAAATCATCAGAAATAAAACTATGCGAAGCTCCAGTATCAAATAAAACACGAACAGGATGATGAAATAAAGTAAAGGTGCCTTGAAGAGTACCTTGATCATCGCTAGGAGCAGGAGTAGGTGTAGCAGGTGATGAAGCAGATGTGACAGCAAATACACCAGATGGCTTTCCCTTCTGATATAAAGGACAGTCATTCCTAAAATGACCTGGCTGAAGACAAACATGACAAAGATTGTTCCTGTTTACCTGAGGTGGAGGAACAACAGCACCAACCAAAGTAGGACAACTATTAGCATAGTGTCCCTTCTGGTCACATTTGAAGCAGGTAATAGTGGATAGATCAATAGGGTGCCTCTAGGAAGGAGAAGATGTCGAAGATCCCAAGCCCGCATGCTTGATCCAATTTCTCTTCTGCTGGTGGAAGTTGGGCTTTCTCTTCTTGGAATTTGCAGAGAAAGATTGTGAGACATGAGCACCAGAAGCAGTAGGACCCTTGGAAGTAGGGTTCTCATAGCGAATAGCCATATCCATGAGCTCAGTAAATGTGCCATGAACATGTAAAATAAGGCGATCGTAGAACTCTGGGCGAGCTCCAGAAATGAACTTATCATTCTTCTTTAG
Organism: Allium fistulosum; assembly: GCA_030737815.1. Lineage (NCBI taxonomy): Eukaryota > Viridiplantae > Streptophyta > Magnoliopsida > Asparagales > Amaryllidaceae > Allium > Allium fistulosum. The sequence goes on along the minus strand of CM060903.1, from coordinate 515,932,997 downwards.
CTGAGTGTCGATAAGACCAGGACCAAACTTGGAAAGTTCATTGAACTTCCGTTCATACTCTGAAAAAGACATGGTACCCTGCTTGAGGTCAATGAATTCACGATAAAGCTGAGATTTCCCGGCTTCGGGCATCCATTTTGCCACAAAAGCCTCCCTGGAAAGAAGATACAGAAACAGAACTTAAGATAGATTCAAAAAGAAAGGAAATGGGAAAAATTCAAGTTAACACAAAGGATACTTGAACTGCTCCCACGAAAGATCACCTTCGTTAGTGTGAGTCGTAACAGACTCCCACCAATCTAAGGCTGACTCTTGCAGCTGCCATGCTGCTAACTGACGCTTCTGGGCATCAGTGATCTCTAGACCAGTAAAAATTCTCTCCAAACTTCGTAGCCATTGCTGGGCTTCGATAATACTCTCTGAACCGGTGAACCTAGTGCCACCGAGCTGAGAGAATTCCTTGCAAAGAACAGTAAACCTAACGGGTGCAACAGGTGGAGGAGCAGGACCACGACCCCTACCTCTAGCATTTCCACAATTCATCCTGGAAATATCAAGAATAAATTTAGGACAAGGTACAGAGAAGACAAAGATAAATTAAGATAAGACACGATAAGATCACTTGGATGAATATCCTAATAACAAATTTTCTAACAAGGTAGATACGGAAAGAAGGAAGTTTAGAAAAATTTTCCTCTTAAAACAAGAAAACTTTATATTAAAATAATCTTTGAAAAATCATTTGAGAAATTATTAAAAATCATTTTATACTTTGAAAATACGTTCACTCACAAAGAAATGATTCTGAGTTTGATTTCACTCATTCTAGGGTATTTCTACCCTATTTCTAATGAGTTTTTGCTCCATAGGCTAAGGTTTGCCTAAAACCTGGCTCTGATACCAAATGTAACGACCCGGTATTTTGGACCATTCAAATCGACAATAATCCACATATGTCAGACTTGAATAATGCAAAATAACAGATTGTAATAAAATTTGGAGCAAATAAAATCATTCACAGAATCACAGACACAGAAATATCAGAATAACTCGCAGCGGAATTTAAAAATAACCATAGTGGTTCATGAAGCCACTAAAATACATAGTCTCAAAACAAGTACAAATTACATAGTCTAAAACCAATACAGTTTGAATAACCAAAGAAAATCCCAAATTCATTAGTCTGAATTACATAAGCTAAAATAAAGACTGAATAGCAAAACAGATAGCAGCTTGATAAGGATGACCTCCAGTAGTCCTAGCTCCGTGAAGATGAAGTCCAACTGATACTCAGGCTGACCCGAGCGTAAAATAAACATAAACACTTGAGTCAGGATATACATACTTATACAATGTAAACCAACTCAAGTGAACTGTAGTAAAGGTACAAGTAACTTAGAAGATGCTTGGGACCGCCCATCCTCTAAGGATCTGTTAAAATATCTACTATGTAGTAATATTCGCTATTATAATAGTGTCTAAATAAGTAAAGTATAATCATATAGAAAATAGCGTTAAGGGGATGGAGAACCTTAACGCGGTCGAATCTTAAAATCATAATCGTAGTAAAGCTCGATATGGTAGGTGACACGGCACAACTAGGCAATGCCAGGGTAGATATACCAATTACGCATCCGGACTAGTGGTGACGCATAGCAGCCACTACCGCCCACCTCGAACAACACTCCCAAATCAAGGGTGGCCACCAAATCAATCACAAGTAATAGAATGGTATCGAAGAAGTGTGTCCGATCAGAGGTGCTACCTCATTGGTCCGTCAATCGCTCCTGTTTTAGCCACCTTATGCCAACTCACGGGAGTTGGGTCCACGTATATACCTTAGGATCGTCGCCGCCATCCTACTTCATTCTGGAAACTCCACCGCATACACAGTTGTCAAAGTGGTTTTCGGTAAGACAGAGAGTATGTCCATATCCGATCCTGGTCTCTTTAACAACCAATCGTTATTATAACCCGTGGTTATAAATTTAAAACAATTTATATCAAAATACTTCAAATTAAACCATTTAAAAGCAAAGTCATTATTCTTTTAAATCTAATATTAAATTCCCAAAATTCTAACCTTTTCGTAGTTCATTTATTCACTTAAAAAAATCACGTTAAAATTTCAGCTTTCACGACATTTAAAAAGTGCGGTGGTAAATTATATTTGAAAACAATTTTATTCAGCAAAACAACATTTATAAACTGCTATACCAGTTCAGTTTTAAACAAAAATCATATTTCAGCCTACTGCAGTCCTTAACAAGTGCTACAATAGCCCTTTTATTAGTTCAGGTTCAATTTTAGTTTCTGCTACAACAGCACTTACCAAGTACTATCATAGTCTTAGTTCATTTTAGTCTTTTGGTTCACTTATATAACCACTGCACTTAACAAGTGCTTCAGATTCTACCTAGTTCAGAACTTATAAAATCATACATTAAAATGTTCATTTAAATTCTTTAACTATTAATTCTAAAGAGAAATTTTACAAATCAAAACCAAAAAAAAATTTTACAAGTTCGCTTATTAAATTCAAGTGTGTAAATCCCACTTTCATTTAAACAATTCATTTCAACATTTAAACTTAAACTCCATTTCCACCATTTTAAAACTAAATTTTCATTTCAATTAACTTAAGTTTCCATCTTTCTTTTAGTCAAAATTTCAAATTTAAGTTCCATTTTAAAATCAATATTTTCCATTTATTTATATTTATCACATAGAAAAATCATTTCTATTCTAAATAAATCATTTAAAAATTCGATTTAAATCAATTTAAATATTATTACAATATTTAAATTATTTAAAGGTATCCAGAAAAATACAGAAAAATAACCACGGGTCTGTATAATATTTTCTAGCCTAAGTCAAGTGATACAGATACTATATCATTTTAATCCGTAGTTTACAAAGAAAAATCCGGGTTTTATCATTTCAAACCCGCAATCCCAAGTAAATAAAATTTAAATTGAAAATCGTTCAGGCCTATCATTTTAGCCCATAATGATCTTCCCTTATTCTAAAGTCCGTTCGGGTATGTATCATTTCAACCCATAGTGATTCTATTCTACAGGGAACTTGCAGTGTGATTTAACAGAATAGAATAACAGTAAAATAAAATATAACAGATGACATATTACGCAATTTTAACAATTCTAACATCGAATATAAATAAATCACAGGTAATTATAACATCATTTATTTATTTATTTATTTTCTACACATTCAGTTGCGGTCGTTTCACAATCATATAAGTATGAATATTCGTGTGAGATTTACTCACCTCTACGGAGCTGGAGATTCGAAAAAGAAGTACGCTATCAATTGAAAGCACGCGGAAAGCACGATCAGTTGTTAGCGGATTCGCCAACTAGATTCAAATCTAAAGTCAAAAGAATAAAGCAAATAAATAAACAAATCTAAGAATGCACGAATAACAAATTTTTCAATTGAAGCAAACAAATGAAAATAAATCAAGTTGAAAAATAGAAGGAAATGGCTCGACCACTTTTATTGTTCATTTCATAAACAAAACTCGGTCAGGCACTATATTTCGAAAAATGCAGAGGTGACAAAACAACTTTTCTCAAATGGCAGGGCTCGGTCGAAAGATATAACCAACAACTTCAAAATAAAAAAATAAAAAAAATGACAAACAACTTTTGTTCTCATTCTACAAAGCCAGAGGCAAAATATAAATTAAGGTACCACAATACAAAGGTACAAAGCAGTTTCACTTCTCTGATTCAAATACCTGGGCCAGAGGAAATAATAAATCATGACTCAAAACAAAGGTGGCAGAGGTAAATTTTGTTCATTTTTATTTTCAGAACCAAGGCCAGAGGACACAAAGATTATAACCACAAAATACAAAGGCTCAACCACCTAAAAAGGCATCGGGTTTCAGGTCAGGAGAGTTCGGAGGCTGCGTCACTTGAACTCGCGGCCAGGGGTCATGTCAGGGGGAGGCACGACATGGGTTGGTCAGTCTGGGGTCGGAGGCGGTCTCGGCCTGGGTTCAGTGGTGGTAGCATGGAGTCGGAGATGACGTGTGTGGTCGGGTCTCGTATGGGGTTGGTGGTGGTAGGCTGGGGTAGGAGGCTGACGTGGGGTGGTCTGGGGTAGAAGGCTGACGTGGTGGTGATCTTGGTCGTGGCATAGCTTGATGGGTGGGTGGCGAATGGTATGGAGTACGTCAAGGGATAAAGCAAAACTGCAAGCAGCCAAACGAAAATACAAAAAAAAAAGAAGGCACGCGCTTACCTTTGGAGATGCTCACGAGATTTTCAAAGAAAGCTACAGAGAAAGTTTTTGTGAAATGGAGATTTTGAACGAGAGAAAAATGAACAGCTGTCCACTAATTTTGTAGAGAGAAGGCAACGAAAAGGTTTTGAACGGTTGGCATTTTAAGGCAATACATAAAGTTGAACGGTAGGAAATATTTTAGGCACTCAATTTTTATTAATTTGGAAGAAACGTAAGGAGTCAAAAGGGAAAGAATAATCTTTCACGTGCAACCGATTAAATGCCAGATTTTTGAAACTCCAAGCTGAAATGTATACGGCTGAACTTGAAATGTTAACTCAAGAAAAATTAATAGACAAAGAAAACAACGAACGTAAAAGTGTAATGCCCAAAGTAACGTACCACTGTTATTTGTTTCTTTTATTAAATAAATCTAAAAATGATAACGTTTCTTTAAATAAATAACGTATCATTTAAACCAAAAATTTAAATAGTTATTACCAAAAATAAATAAAATTTGATTTTTAAATATAAGATAAGAACGGATGTAAATATACGGAATGAAATGTAGAGTTTAAATTTCCTGTTTCACACTAATTTTTTTTACACTTTTAATTCAAATTAATATTACAGAATGTTTATTTTTAAATAAAAATTTGTAAAAAAATATCTGGCTGTTACAGATACATAAGTATCGATTGGATGGATGCGGCAGAACATGTTGGTGTGCTTCGTATCGATCAAGGCTGGGATCGATACAAATTGTGAAGCAAACAGATGGATACGAGGCAATGGCTACAAGGAATTTGGAGAAGCATGTCGTATCGATCACTTATTGATCGATACGAAGGACATAAACGGAGAAGGCCATGCTGGATGGATACAAAAGGCAGCAGGCATTCAGGGATCGATACGAAGAACAAAGCTCTGGATTGATGCGGAAGATTCAGGAGCCATTTTCGTATCGATCGAGTTCATATCGATCGATACAAAGGAAACGGCCAAGATGGAGCACGAAAATGGATCACAGCATGAGAAGCGGATCGATGCGAAAGCTATGGACACGAGATGATGGATACAAGACTCGGATCGTGATGGATACGAATCATGGATACAAAATCATCAACTAACACTAGAAAATTGAAACTTGGATCGATCATATCTCATAAACTGCACACTGGAATTTCATGAAATTTGGAGAGCAAGGACTTTGCACTATCATCTTTCACCATGATCGATCTCAACTCGTTTGGAGTGATTCTTGATCGATACAAAATCCTTATGGACGATTTGGGATCGATCCCAAACCATTCTAGATCGATCATGTGGGCCCACCTGCACGTGAGAAAACGTATTCCGAGTTTTGGGGCAGATATTTTTTAGATCTACTCCTATAAATAGCACCTCAATGGCAACTAAAAATGGATCTTCTTCTTCTCATTTGGCAAAACTCTATCATTTTGGTTATTCAAAGGATTGTAATTGTAACTACAGTATAAAAGGAATAAAAAGGATCAATTCAAAGTGGACGTAGGCCGGAGATAGCCGAACCACTATAAATCTCATATCTTCTCTTACTTTCTTTCATTTTAGTTTTTTTATTTCTTCATTTTTTCTCTCTACATCACTTAGATCTGAGATCTGTGACTAGATACTAAGAATTTGTGTGCAAACATTGGTGCTTTCATTACATTCGGGGTTTGTGACCATTTTTGGCTCAAACAGGTGGGCTTCTGGAGTCAGAGTTTTTTATTTAAGAATTCCATGGTGGTCATAGATCCTTTTAACGTTTGTAATCTTTAACGTCGAGGCTGGAGAGCTCAGGGTTGTCAAGTACGTTACGCCTTCTGGATCAACATCGTGAGTTACATCAATATGGGGTTCTTCCATGGCTACAAATGGGGTAACTTGTAGAGATTGTTAGGATAAGGTGTTGAAGTAGATGTCGAGGCAACATATGAACCTGTCGTTGGAGGTATGAACTTGAAAGTAGGATTTGCAACTAAGGTGGAGATACACTGGAAGCGTCTAAGGTCTATAATTTACTAAAAACTTGATATATGAGCAAGGCCAGGTATGACTACAATTCAATATGTACTTTAGTTAGGTCTCATGTAGTCAATGTATAGGATCCAATGGATATTGACGTATATTGACTAAATTGGGTTTTGTACATCGACGATGCTATGATGTATGTTTCAATCTACACGGTGTGTGTCTGTGTGTGTTGTGTCCTTAGCATAACGAATGGATGCACCCTACATAGATCATCTGCTCGTGCTGGAAAATGAGCTTTAGCATATGATGGAATAGTTGTCGAATGTTACTCATTAACGTAAGATGTACGCTAACAAGACCGCTGTCCAAAGTAACTTGAAGCTTCTCTTTGTAGAATTGTGCAAGTGTTGTATTGAATTTGAGAGTCAATCGAATGCCTTAGAATCCAATGACCCTTAGAACTAATGAATGTCAAGGAGCAATAGTGAGGTTAACTCCTTAAGTGTTAATGATTGAACTCCACGGTGTTGACCCATATCTTAAGTAAAAAGTTGTTCGATATGAATGGATTTTTCTCTCGAGCTTCATTGCCCCTCACCCTAAGTATTTTGGGAGACACACCATGGTCTGGAATATTTGACGTGGAGGTGGTGAAGGGAACATGAGAACCTAAAATGGATCGATGTTATGGAATCGAAGGCTACAACGGTGGGTGATGGGTCGACGACATGTGAAATTATGGAGGCATCGACCTACTTGATATGGAACAAGACGATAGGCATCGAAATTCGAAGAAGTTCGGGATGAAACTCACATGGATCGATAGCAATAATTCAGATGGATCAATGTAGTTAGCGAAAGTTTGATGAACTTTGAAGCATGGAAGCGGTAGCAATGTTGATAGGGTTTCGGAGGAGATAAATCTCGTAGGAGCTCAAAAGGAAATAAAGCAAAAGGAATGCTAAAGTAAAAAGTAATGGGAAAAGTTCTAAGTGTTACTTTTATATCAGCAACTTCAAATGGATTGGTACCGATCTATATGGATTGGCACCGACCGGTATGAAATTAAAAAAGAGAATAATGAATGATGAGAACGAATAGATGAGTAAGGAGAAAGGAATGGAATCCTAACTGACCAAAGGAAAAAGCATCTCTCAGAAATATCATAACTAAATGAAAAATTCGAGTAGGAAGCTTCATCTCTTACATCTGCCAAAAAGATGCGATTCTATGACTGTTTGAAGTGGTGCGCCAATGCTCTCAGAAGAGAAGCAACGTTTCATGAAGTCGGTTCAAAAGATAGAGGTTTCTCTATGGATCAAGGTTTGGATTCGGTCACTTATCTCGATCCAAAGCACGCTTTGTGTTCACAATAGCATACTTTGGGGAGCAAGTGTTATCCTACATTTGAACCGAGCAATATCTCGATGGATCTGGACTATTAGTGAAAAGGAAATTGATCAAGTAGAATGAGGAGTATTAGGAAATAAAGAGAACAAGAGATATGACTAAGTATGGGAAGGACCAAATGGATCAGTACAGATGCAGATCGGTACCAAAGCATATGAAGAGTTGATGCATTTATTCAAGATAAGAGCTAGTGCATTAAGATATAGAGAAAAAAAGGCAAATCTAAAACTATAAAATGGATCGGTACCGATACATATGGATGACACCAAACCCAGTGGTTCTTTTGTAGCCCACTTCTACAAGGTTGGAGACATATGCTGGGTGCTAAAAGAATGGAAGAAAAGTCAAAGAGCATGGAACGGTACTGCCGGTACCAGACCATTTTGATAGTGAGATTCTTATGTTCAAACCAATTCTTCATGCTGAAACTTTGGATCTGAAAGTGTTACTTGTTCAAACCAACTCCAGTGATTTTGATGGTCGATTTAATCTATAAATACCAAGCGTAATGTAACCATGGAGGGATCTTCTTTCGATTTTTACTAATTTTTACATAAATACTCCATTAATTTCATACCAATAGGTTTGAATCATAGGACTATAATAATCTAATTATTATTGCAAAAGTAATTGGTAATCATATTGACAATGGATATAGGCTTGAGATTCGATCCGAACCACTTTCAAAGTTGTATATTTTCTCTCTTCTTTTGATTCTTAGTGTTTAATTTTCATTTTTACTTGATTGGGGTGTTTTCCCTTTTTTTAATGTAAACAATATATATATATATATATATATCAATTCACCTCATTTCCATCTTATCATCATCTTTATCCTTGCCACATAATGCTTGCTTCGTGATGTGCCCTTACAATAGATCGTTTGGACTATACAGTGGCAATAGACCAATTCGTCATGACTTGGGTCATTTAGAATCCATCTGCCTAGGATGGTTAACTTGCCTACCTAGTATTCTATGACAACTCAGATTTCGAGCTTGTCAAGATCGCCGAAAACCCGTCCGATTTAAACGACAAATGAAAACTACCGATATAATACCTAATACCATTTGATAAATATTTAACACTGCTAAATGTATAGGATATAAATTCAGTTTATACAACTTATCAAAGGAATTTTTTAATTCTACAAGGTGTGTTCAATACATACCAAATACCAATGTCTACAAATCTATCGATGCACACTCTGATGAGAGAGGCAGTAATATCTTTACCTACGAACTCAATAAACATGTCAATGCGAAATAAAATGATAAGCAGGAAAGATACATGAACATTAGACAAATAACAACCCATAACAAATAAACAGGAAAGGGTTGTATTATTTTTGGGGCTGCATCACTACCACCTATGACTACCTACGTACCCCATCTAATTGGGTACCCAATTGGATACAAGATCAAGCTAATGTAGTTCTCCTACCACAAATAGGATTCATGGAGCCTACGATGCAACAAAAAAAATGCTATTCTCTAATTACGTACTTAGGCTTAATCTTCATGTTTAGATTCTTCAAATCTAATTTAGTTCATTTTATTCAAAAGCTCTTTGAAAAGAAAAGTATCTCATAAGAACACGTCGCACATAAACATGGATGGGTTTTTACTCTATGATAACTTAAAACACTTTATATGTAAAATCATTTAATATTATTTTTAATGACATTCTTTGAAAACATTTACAAATAAACTTATAAATCTTTGCTGAAATGCTTGCATGTTGCATCTCACATTTCAGTATTTGCACAACTAAGTCCCTATGGCACTTATTGGATATTAGGTTTCCAACAGAATAGTGGGATAAAGGAATACCTCCTGTATTGTGCATTTCAAGAGGAATGTACCCGAGTCCCCTATGTTGGTCCTCATGCGAATTGAGACCGGCCTATCCGAAAATATAATATATGAATAGCCTCGAGTATTACATCACCCGGTCATTACGAACCTATCCGGGATCCAGCACACACCAAATAATTTAAACCCGACGTTGTAGCGGGCAGAAATTTTTTATATCTAGAAAGGCGATTTCATACCCTAAGGGTAGCGAGTCACTTAGCCTTAAAGCATTCCATGTTTTACTATTCCCGGGTGTGAGGATTTGAGGTAATAATTACCTTTCATATAGCACATATTCCACTTGGAATATCACTTTGCCATTCCCCAATCATACAACTGATCTCTACAAACGTATAACTCCTGGGCTCATACGTCTCGGGAAAGGGTGTTAAGCTCATACGTTCATAGAGATCAGTCAATATGATCTGGAAATGCAACGTCAGACATTTGTTCATACAAGTTTTCCAAGAACAGGACAAACCGAAGGCACTCTCCTACTACATCCTGTCGGGCATTACCCCTAGGATTAGTAGCAAGTTAGTCCTTGCATACAAAGATTTCATAACAAAGGGACCACTGCTATTTATTTATTTATTTATTTATTTCAGGGGGCCATTCCAAAATTATCAACAAATAGTCCTTCCGTTATGAAGATCCTTTCCTTCAAAATCAAGGTCTTCAATAGACATTTTTTTCACTTTCAAAACGTAAATTGGTTCGAAGTGGTTTTCGGATAGGAATTACCCAAATCCGATCCTGGTTCCTTCGAATCGATTATCGATTAAAAGATGTTTTATAAATAGGTGATTACCATTTGATTTATTTATTTTTTTATCGAAAAATATCTTCAAGATATATATATATATATATATATATATATATATCTTTAGAACATTCTTATTGGTATATACGGAATCATTAAACCTCTCTTTATTAAATTCTTTGGTTTAATTAAACCCTTTTTAAACTTGGAATGATTCCAAAATATTTTACTTAGGAAAATATTACCAAATCATTTATTTAAATCTTAATAAAAATTACTTATTTTCAAGACGTAAGTTTTTAATAAATTGAAAGCAAAGATGGTAAATCGAAATTGTTTTAAATTTGGAAAATTTAATCTTTTATACTTAACTCATTTCCGACATTTCGACCTTATCTATCCCTCGCCTGGGGGAGGCTAGGAGAGCCAGGGAACTGGTTGCTCCTGAACATCTCCTTCTTTTAAGCACTTTATCCAGATCTCACGAATAGAAAAATCAAGTGTACTCGTCGGCTTATTAGAGCCAAGATTAAAACATTTGGTTTTAACAGCTTTTCTTTAATTCATTTATTTAAATTCTTTTAAATAAATTCTAAAATCTTTAAATCATCTTTATATCACATAATTATTTATTTAAAAACATTTACGAAAAGATCTAGGAAAGAATTGTTATGTTTAAAACCATATTTTAATTGTTATTGAAAACAGCTGCAAATAGTGTTTTTAAAGTTATATTAATCAAAATGACTTTTCTATTATTTGAAAATTTATTTATATAACTCAAATCTCTTTTAAAAGATTTACAAAGATTTTTCCATATTTTTAAATCGCCTTTTGGATTTATAAAGATTTATTTTGATCATTTTCTTTTGTTTGAAAACTATGGATATATTATTTTGGAAAATTCTTATCACAAAGAATTCCAAGCTATATTCCACTTTATATACTCATTTAAATTTTACGCCGTGAAACTGTTATGCGACGCGCCTAGTTTTGACTTGTTTTTCATTTCTTATTCAAACTTCACCAAATTTGTTTCTAGTGTTTATAAAACATTAGTAAATAATTTTAAATAATTTTCAAAAGGTTTAACATTCATATATACCATTTCATTAATAAAAGGAAAGTGATTTCCTTTGTGATTTTTGACGTGTATTTAACTTGACTAGTTAATGAAATCAAATAATCATATTAAACTACCAAATATGATTAACAATCATCACAACCAAGCATAACAAACAATATTATATCATCCAATATATATATACATATAATAGTATAAATGGAATTTTCTCACCCATTTCCAAGTTCAATTCTTCCTACCAACATTCAAACGAATCGACACTTCACTAAATCATCACTAAAACAAATCCACCACCCTCTTTTCTCCTAGCTATCCTTTCTCCACTACCATAGCCCATGGTACAAGGTTCTAGGGTCAAAGAGCTCGGCCGTTGGAAAAGGAAGAAGACTTTAGTTCACAATATTTATACCCGAAAATGAGTCATCTTATCTCGGCTTTTTGACTATGTTGCACTCCAAATTTGGAAAAGGTGTCAACTGTAAAGTTGTTGCAAATTCTTTTCTCTACTATTTATGAAAAAGAATAACTTGATTTCGAGTTTTTTTTTTGAGCGACACGGTTGTGTAGCGTGGAACTACACAGCCGATTAAATATCATATAAATAGATAAGTAGTGCGATCAACAAATCTGATCGCTGGCCAAAATGTAGTAAGGAACCGAAAGATAGTCGATGAGAGACATAGTTTTATATACAAAATACATATTGTGAACAACAGAATAGAAAAAAGACTAGAGCTATATAGCAGTTGGTGATGCCCTCAATGCCTGCCAGGAGGAATTGCTGAAGTGCTGCCCAAGGATTCGGCTGGTGGAGAGCTGGGGTATGGTAATCTCAGTCTGAATGGTGCGGAGAAGCTTCGACCAGAAATAGATGAGAAATAGTGAATAATACGTCTACAAGTTCCTTCGAAGTTGGATGTGGGCTTGCAGAATACACGTGCATTACGCTCGGTCCAGATGCACCAACTGAAAATAGCTACAATTAGATCAAAGTGATAGTTGGGGGGGTTGTTCTGCCAGTGGTCGAAAAACGAGTTGAACGTGGGGATATGTCCAAGAATGTGAACCGTCGAAGCCGCCCAGACCCTGACAACAAAATCGCATTCAAAGCATAGATGTTGTAGACTTTCTGGTGAGGTAGAGCATAAGGCACAGCTGGAGTCGACGTCGATGTTATGGCGAAGGAGCCTGTCTCTTGTGTTGATTCGCTCGTGAATAAGGCACCATTGCAGGAAAGCGAAGCGGGGCTGGATCCTGCACTTCCAAAGTCTGGGGAAGGTGAAGAGACGTCCGGGGTTGTTTAGGTGAGCATAGCAGGAGGCAACGGAGAAGCCGGTTGATGGGTTGGGGGCCCAGGTGAAGGAGTCAGGCCGGGGGTTTAGGTGGATGTTACGGAGAATAGAGGTGACAAGGTGAAGCTCGGAGAGGGTGGCGAGGTCAAAGTAGGAGGTAGGAAGAAGCTGATCGGGGCCCGAAATAGAAATGTCATGGGTGGAGGCGAAGAAGTTGGTTGTATGAGCGAAGAGGTTGGGGAGGGTGGAGGAGAGGGGAAGCTGATTATGCCATGTATCCAACCAGAAGAGGCAATTAGCCCCATTGCCCAGGCTGACGTGGAAGAGCCGTTTGACACGTGGTAGGGTTGATACGACCCCAGACCAAAAAGGGGATGGTTTGATTCCGGTGGAGGCATGGAGGACAAGGTGAGGGTTTGAGTGATAGTGGAGAGAGGTAATCCAAGATTTCCAAAGGAAGGAGCCAGGGGTAAGGAACCGCCAGAGCCATTTGGCGAGGAGCGCGATGTTGAAGTCATGAAGATTAACGATTCCAAGGCCGCCGTTTTTCGGGGGGAGGCAGGCGGTCTGCCAGTTTACGAGTCTCTTTATATTACTACCATTCCAAAGAAAGGAGCTTCTGATCGCGTCAATTTTTTTGATTACCCAGGATGGGAGTTTGTACAGTGACATCCAATATGTGGGTATCGTTGATAGAACGGATTTAACAAGGACAAGACGCCCTGCTGAGGACAAGGAGTGAGCTTTCCATGAAAGGAGTCTGTTTTCGATTTTGGCGATGAGGGGGAACCAATCTGATCTATGTAGTTTGGTTGGACGGATTGGGACTCCGAGGTAGGAGATGGGGAAGTGAGCGATCTTGCAGTTGAGCAGGCTGGAACAGATTTGCCCGAGATGGTCAGCGCCTCCGAGCATGATGATGGAGCTTTTGCTGAAGTTGATGGACAGGCCGGATATGAGTTCGAATGAGTATAGAGCTACTTTGAGGCAATGGATGTGGTTGAGCATGGGTGAAGCGAATAGAATGGTGTCGTCAGCGAATTGAAGGTTGGAAATGATTAGGTTAGAATTGGGGAGATTGATGCCCTGAAAGATGTTATTCGAAATTGCTAACTTGATCATGCGGTTGAACACATCGGCTACCAGAACGAAAAGTAAGGGAGAAAGTGGGTCTCCTTGTCGCAGTCCACGGGCTAATTTGATTAGACCCCTCGAGACCCCATTAATGACTATCGAGGACATGCTTGAGTTGAGAATAGAAGAGGTATTATCGGATTCACAGAAATCAAACCCAAGAATGCACTGGAAAGAAGTGGGTTTTTGACATAGTTAAGCTCGAAATAGGAAGAAGTGGGTTTTTGACATAGTTAAGCTCGAAATAGGAAGAAGTGGTACACAAGAAAGTTGTAGCCACTGGAATTTACATGGTCTAAGAAAAATAATTTCTCTACTTGGTTCTTGTTTGGAGAAGTTATGGAAGATAGAAAATGAGCCAAAGAGGTAGGTATTTATATGCAACTTCATCAAAATATCCACAAACATCATCATGAGCTATCATCTCACCGTCATCTCCACCACCTACCACCTCCCTCCTACACCACCCTAGGATAGCCAGAAGTTACCTCAAGCATGGGCAAGGCCATATACCCCCTTGAAATTTGATATGACAAATGGTGATAATTACCTTAGATATTTTAAGTGTTTTCTTTCTCCACCATCATTACCCCTATACGCTATCTCCTCCTTCATCATCACCTAGTATAGCTAATTCCCCTCCACCACCACCTGGGCATGGCTGACATGACCTTCTTCCATGTGCGTGTGATGATGGTTGTACTATGATGTGTAGTGTTGACTTAAGGTTGCTTAAGTTTTAAGGAGTTATTAAAATATCTCTTATACATATTTTTGATTTTGTATATAATTAGTATACATGTATATATGTGTGTGTATATTTGTGTTCATGCGCATGTATACATGTCCATTGATGTGTACATGGATATGTGTATATGTATTTTACATTTAATCCGCAATGTTGCACAACTTCTACACGTTGAATCGTTACGAATCCTGATTTCGATTTCCGGTCACATTTTCTTTTCTTAGTTAATATATGTATATTTGTACACAAAGTTTGAAAACTAATTTCTTACTATTATTAATTAATTAAAAAGATCTCATTTGATATAAAACCGTATAAATCAATATTGAAAAATTATTTTCAAAAAGCATTTTTATATTGATAATCTGATATCGGTTTTCCTTATATTTTCAAATTAATGATGTATCTTTGTAAAACCATTATAAATGATTTATTATCACTTGAAAACTAATTAAAATGAATTATTATCATTTTAAAACTATCATTTGAATTATTATTATTATTTATTATCACTTAAAACAATATTATTTGTATTATCAACCTTTTATTTGAATACTTTAAAAATAAATATAATTTATCAAAGTGACAAATTTGTGGGTCGTTAATAACTCCCCTCCTTAAAAGAATATCATCCCTGAAATTACACCAGAACAAAAACCCAAGGTGTTTGCCTAAAATATTTATTTTTAAACTAATACCCTTGCGATGTATATAGATCATCCATATGCCATATTTGACTCGATCTGTTATTCAAATTTACAACTTTTACTTCTGAATTATTATCGATACCCCGATTCTCTAGTGCAAACTCTAATCAAGCTCTTTAATCAGAAAACTTTATTTCCCTTACATAGCTCTCAACTATGATAGCAAACATAAGAACCCAACCATAAACCCTCATCAATGTTCGTCATCAAGAATCGAGCGATAAATCCTTTTTCGGATCGGTGTAAACACCTTTCGTACTCGAATCTTAGAATAAAATTATGTGAAAATGATCTGTGTACAACATACATACTTATTAACTTCCCAAAATCTTTATGAAAACTTTTCATTTATTAAGTTTCACTCAAAAGTCTACTCTGTTATAAAATCTTCTTTATAGCACTAATTACTTTATTTATAAAAATGCCATTTGTAAATATATCCCTTTATTTATAAAACTTTTTTTTATAAATTTATCACTTCGAATTGTTTATTTATTCAAAAAATATTTTTATCTCTTTTCCAAAAGAAATCATTTAAATTTAAAAGGTAATTTATCTTCTATTTTCCAATTTTATGATAAACTTCTCTTATTATAATATATTCCTTTTTAACTAACCTTTATATCCAAAAATTTACCCATTAATTAATGATTCAAAATTATCCTTTTAACTTTAGAAAATTTTATAGACCGAGTAACTCCAAAATAATACGAAGGAACTAGCTACTACCACACATATTCTCTTAATAAGAAGGGTAATACTACAAAGAAGCGTTTGCCATTCAAACAAAACTCATACCCATTTTTAATTACTTTCGAGTCACTCGAACTAGTTAATCTTTAGATTCTTTTCAAAAATACCAAGATTTAGATTTTCAAAAATTCCTTTATAAAACATGTTTTATAAATCTAATTTATTTAATTACTTATATAAAACACATTCATAAATTTATTTATCTTAAATAAATTCCTTAAACCAATATTATTTATCTAATATCACATATTCAAATTTCAAAACTAAATTCACGAGGTGTTCATACTTAATTAAATAGAAGTGAATTAATATTATCGTTAAATATCTTATAGTCCAATCGTGAATTAAATCCCAAAGCGTTTAGCCTATAATTGCTTTCTACCCAACCCATGCTGAAGGAAATTAATTGCTCAAAAACTACAGAGCAAAAATCAAACAACAAAACAATCAACAAAAGCTAAGCACACCAAAATAATTATATCACCTATAACCCCGCACATAAGACCACGCCGCATATAAATACGGATGAGTTTTTACCTTATAATAACATAAAACACTTTATATGTAAAATCGTTTAATATTATTTTTAATGACATTGTTTGAAAACATTTGCAAATAAACTTATAAATCTTAGCTGAAATGTTTGCATCTCACATTTCAGTATTTGCACAACTAAGTCTGCACGACACTTATTGGATATTGGATTTCCAACTGAATAGTGAGGTAAGGGACTACCTCTTATACACTGCATTTCTAAAGGAATGCACCTGTAATGCCCCAAAATTTTGAGGAAAATGATTTTTAATAAAATGATTCAGTTTAAAAATATTTGGATCAAATATTGATGGAATTTTAAATTAAATAATGTGCAGAGATATGTGTGCACATGTACATTGGAAATAGCACAAGGAAGAGATTTAAAATTTCTGAAAAATATATATATATATATAAGAAAGTAAATTCCTTATCTAAAGCATTGGATTGTAATTTAAGCATAAGTTAAAAATGAAGTATATGCTTAAATGTATTTTCTATGAAACAAGGAGAGATTAAATAAATAAATATTTTTACACATGTATATTCTGTGAGCAGAAAATGTCAAAGCTAAGCAAAAGAGTAACATTAAATAGGTATGAAACATTAAACAGGTATGTATGTTATGTATAGGCAGAAATAGAAAGAAGGGGGATTTTCAAAAATAAGCAAATGAATAAATATAGTCACACACTTTTAACATGACTTGAGTGAGTGGCCATTTTCTGAAAAAGTAAAGAAAAGAAAATGCAGCCTTTAATTGGTTAATATGGCCGGGGGTAATTAGGGATAAAAATGAGAAAATGCAAACAATGCATGATGCCAGCCAGGACAGAAATGGAATTTTGTCTTGAGAAAAACCCTAGTAAAAATATGCTTATAAATAAGTAGTTATGGCCAGAGAAATTGTTTTACCCGAGCTACTTATAATAGGAAAAGAAGAAAACATTTTAAAGGAAGAGAAAATATACTCAGGGATTTTCTGGATTAATAAGAAGAAATATTCAGGTGAGTAATCTCACTAGATTCATGGCATTAAGACCTGATATGAGGCAGCCAAGTTTTTATGTTGCTATTGATATTTTCTGATTTTTGTTAATCACTGTTATATTAATGGTGTTGAATGGATTTTTTTAAGCTGATATAATGTTTATTATGGATGCTCTTTGGATGAATTCCTTTGATCTGTTAGAATGGTTGCTATGGATATGCATACTACTATTTACTACATTTTGAAAAAAAACTAAGGCAACAATACCTTAAAATCAAGGAAGGAATACTCACAACTGATGGGGATCTATGGCAGGGAATTATTCTTAAAAAAAAGAAAATATATTATGAGCTGCATTATATTTTATATAAGTGCTGAGGCTTAAGAAAAGAAAGTGTAAGGGATGCAATAGAAATTTCTGTGTGCTGATTCCCTCATGAAATAACAAAATTCACAAGATAAAAATTGTGATTCAGCTAGATCTTGAATCTAGTTCAATCACAGTTACTTGTAAATCATAATAACATAGCATGTCATAGCTCCACACTCAGTTGTAGTTGTTCTTTTGTATGATTTGAAGTTAAGACATCTTATAGAAATATTTATGAAATGATTATATGTTTGTTTTTGAACAGTTTACTTGCAAGATATAGGGATGTGTTTTTTTACACTGTGACATGTCCATTTAGCTATCTGATGCTAGGATTTTAACCAACACTACTAGTAAATATACTAGGGCTATGAGCCAAGAAGGCTGCTGGAATGCTTGTCATATTTGAAGTATGCAAGTTGGCACATGGTTTGTTTAAGCCCTGAGATCTTTGTGCAATGATGTGAATTAGTTCATTGCAATGTGTCCCTGTGATTCCTTACTTGCAGATGAGGCTAGAGATTTAAATTAATGAAAACAACCTGTAAATAAAGAAATAGGAAGATGAGTATTTCCTAGGTTAGTTGGAATGGAACACTGGTTATTCCATTGAATATACACACTGTAGATTGATATTCATGATTGAATAAATAAATTTGTGTGAATAGATGATAGATAAAGATATCATTCTGGTATCATAATATATGAAATATAACAAAGCAGTGGATTAAAGAAATTACATGCATTCAAAATAAGTATTAAGGCTCATCACCCAGAGCTTAATGTTTTGAATATTTTGATATTGCTCATACCAGATCTTAGATCTGAACCTTGTTTGCTCATGGCATATGGGGGTGTCTCATTTTAAAATAAGGCAGCCACTCATGCTCTTTCAGGGAATGCAGGCACTAAGTAGAAAATGAAGTTATGGCTATTGTGGAGGAGTGAATGAACATGCTAGCTAGTTTCAATAAGAGCTTAAAATGATTATATCTGCATGTATTCAGGAAAAATTATGTTTCTAAGATTTCCAGTCATGTAATGAATATTCTATGGTTAGTGATCAAGTTGCTCTTATGTTCTGTAAAGTGTTAGATTTAAATTAGTTGTTCTGACAAGATTGTTGTATGTTAAGGTTTGATCTTTTTGAAGTATTGACTGGAACATAAACAAGTAAAACATTCTCAAGTGTTAGCTATGAAAACCTGGAATTATTCTTATGAATATTTTTAAGTTCAAATTCTTGACATAGCAAATCTTATGCAAATACACAACTCACTAGGTGTCATGTGGGCTAAGATTAAGGCAAACAAGTCACATAGATTGAATCTTAAATAAGAAAGTTTTTAGAAAATACATAAGTGGAAAATGATAAGTGAATATATCATTTTTGGCCTTAGCCAAATATCAATACCTTTGATCCATGATCTGAAATAAAAATCTCAAGAATCTTGAGATTTAACTGTGATGGTAAATTGATATTAAAAACTATCAATTAGAATGAGCAAGTTCATATAAATTAAATATGCATAGGATTTACTGACTTGTTACAAATATTCAAAAGTATATAGTAATTAACTTTAGTCAGAATTGCTAGAATCCAAATCAAACAGAATACTCTTGTTTAACAAAAAATATATACTCTGAATTTAAACAAGAGAAACACGTACATCTTCATATGTATGTGTATATTATTAGGGATACACTGATATATTTATATTGGTAATGAGTTTTGAATCCTGGTTGAATTGTTTGAAAGAAAAATGACTCTGATAATTCAAAGGAAGTTTAAATCAAACTTAAAAGTGCAAATGAATATAGGTGGACATCCAGACACATATAAATTAAATGTGCATATGCATGTACATAGAGATCAAATTTAGACGTCTGAGATTAAATTTAGACGTCAGTCATAAGAATTTAGACGTCTGTCACAAAAATTTAGATGTCTGAATTTAGTTCAAAATGTTTTTTTACTCTCTGTTTCAATTTTAGATCTCTGAGCCGTCTGTCATAATAATTTAGACGTCTGAGATTAAATTTAGACGTCTGTCACAAAAAATTTAGATGTCTGAACTTAGTTCAAAATGTTTTTTACTCTCTGTTTCAATTTTAGATCCCTGAGCCGTCTGTCAATATAATTTAGACGTATGAGATTAAATTTAGACGTCTGTCATAAGAATTTAGACGTCTGAACTGCTGATTTTGCCTAATTTGCCTATTTAGAAAAGAAATAAGTGGCTATGTCAATAGCTTGTATGGTATTCTGATTTCTATTTGATTTAAATTCCCTCTGATGGAAAAAAAATCCTTATGAAATTAAGGTAGAAATAGGAGGGTCATTTCAGTTGGTATCAGAGCTCTTGGTTGCATTGATTGCTAAGTATTATAGAAATGTATCATGTCTGTTTGTTTTGGATGAAATAATTTAGATAAGAAAATAGTAATTATAGAAGTACTCATAATATACTAATACCATTTGCCCAGAACTTAGTTAGCAGACCGTGGTAGGAAGAGGATCTCATCACAATGCAGGACCCAGTGCACCTCAAATGCTTGATATGCAAGAATTTGTGAGGGTTTTAAGAGATGGAATTGGGCATAGGCCTGAGAACCCACATGAAGAGCTTTCAAAAATACTGAAGACTTATTCCAATTTGGGAGGCAGGAGTTTTGAAGGAACTGAGAGTGTGATGGAAATTCAAGCATGGTTGAGAACACTTAATAGGATTTTCAGTGACATGCAGTTAGATGACCAAAGGAAGAGGCAAGTAGCTTCAAGACAACTGAAAGGGGTAGCTTTAAGCTGGTGGGAGGTGATCATAGCTGGAAGAAATGAAAATGAAATCACTTGGAATCAGTTCAAGGAGATGTTGGAGGCAAGATTTGTACCAGCATCAGCCAAGACCACTTTGCTTGAAGAATTTATCAAACTTAGGCAGGGAACTATGAATGTCACTGAATACACTCAAAAGTTTGAGGGGCTATCTAATTATGGAGCAATGCTAGTGGCAGATGAAGCATCCAAAAATGATAGGTATATAAAAGGTTTGAACCCAGGACTTAGCAGAGCTATGCTACCATATGCAGATAGAACTTTTGATCAAGTAATTGATCTGGCATTGAAACTGGAACAACATGACAAAGAAAGAGAGAAATATAGGAATTTTAAGAGCAACAACAAGAAGGATAAGGGAAGATATCACCCTTATGATAAAAAGAAGGAGGAGGCAGACAACAAGAAGGGAAAGACACAAAAGCCAATGATGCTAAGAAGAAATTGGTTTGCCATCATTGTGGTAAAGAAGGACACATCAAACCAAGGTGCCCAGAGTTAAAAGGAGGAGCCTTCAAATGCTACCTATGTGGGAAAGAGGGGCATATGAAGAGGAACTGTCCTGAGAATAAACAGCAAGGGAAATTGGCAACTTTGGATGGTAAAGGCAAATCTGCAGTGAAAATTGATGCTGAAAATCATGGCCAAGTGGAAGGTACATTACTCATTTGTGCCATACCCATACGAGTAGTATATGATACTGGAGCAACTCACTCTTTGATTTCTTATGAAATAGTTAAAGTGTTAAAATTAAACTGCATATTGGTTGAAACTCCATTGCTTGTACAAAGTCCCCTAGGGAGTTCTAGTGTTTTGAACATGAATTGTGTGGATGTGGAGTTAAACATAGGAGGAAATATTTTTATTTCCAATTTATATGTTTTAAATTACCCAAATATAGGAGTTATATTGGGGGTAGATTGGTTAAGGCAATTTAAAGCCATAATTAATTTAGACTCATCCACCATATCATTGCAAAATTCTAGAGGCCGGAGGATCACAGTTTTATGTGAAGTATCTAAGGAAGGGAAATTATATCATTTAGTTGACTTAGAAAAAGATCTCAGTGAACTAACCATTGAAGAAATTCCCATAATTAATGAATACTTGGATGTGTTTGGGGAAGTTAAGGGTGTTCCACACCACAGACCAGTTGAGTTCCAAATTAATCTCATTCCAGGGGCAAGTCCAATAATCAAGAAACCTTATAGAATGGGGCCAAGTGAACTGAAAGAATTGAAAAATCAGTTGGAAGAATTAGAAGGCAAGGGATTTATAAGGCCAAGCAATTCCTGCTGGGGTTCTCCAGTAGTGTTTGTAAGAAAACATGATGGTACCTTGAGAATGTGCATAGATTACAGAGAACTAAATAAAGTAACCATCAAGAACAAATACCCATTGCCTAGAATAGATGATCTCTTTGACCAACTCAGTGAAGCTAAAATATTTTCTAGACTAGACTTAGCATCAGGATTCCATCAAATGAAGGTTGAAGACTCAAGTGTTAAGTATACTGCATTTAACACAAGATATGGCTTATATGAATTTATGGTTATGCCATTTGGCTTGACAAATGCTCCTTCATATTTTGTTGATTTAATGAATAGAATATTTAGAGATTATTTAGACAAGTTTGTACTGATTTTTATTGATGACATTTTGATTTATTCCCAGACAGTGGAAGAGCATAAAAATCATTTGCATTTAGTTTTGTCAAGATTAAGGGAGAATGATTTAAAGGCAAATTTTTTAAAATGTGCATTTTGGAAAGAAGAAGTACATTTTCTTAGGCATGTTATCTTTGCCAAAGGAATATCAGTAAACCCCAATAAGGTAGTGGCAATCCAAGCATGGAAAAGGCCTAGTACCATCAATGAGATTAGATCATTTATGGGGATGGTAGGATATTATAGGAGATTTATAAAAGATTTCTCAAAAATATCATCACCACTTACCAATTTAACTAGAAAGAACCAAGCCTTTGTATGGACAGAAAAATGTGAGCAAGCTTTTATCAAAATAAAAGAAGCTCTGATTAATGCACCAGTATTGAGAGTGCCAGAAGGAAATGAAAACTTAGTTGTGTACACTGATGCAAGTGGCTCTGGGTTAGGGGCTGTGTTGATGCAGCAAGACCAGGTGGTAGCCTATGCATCTAGGCAATTAAAGCCACATGAAACAAGATATGCAACCAATGATCTTGAACTAGCAGCAGTTGTGTATGCTTTGAAACGTTGGAGACATTATTTGTTAGGTGCCAAATTCATTTTGTACATTGATCATAAGGCATTGAAATATTTATTCTCACAAAAAGATTTGAACATGAGGCAACATAGATGGGTAGAGTTCCTAGCTGCCTATGATCTAGATATACTTTATACACCAGGCAAGGCAAATAAAGTTGCAGATGCCTTGAGTAGACAACATGCCAAAGTAGCCATGTTGATGATAGAAGAGTTTAAGGATTTGTCTATACTTATTGATTTGGAAATTGAGGAAATTAAACAGTGAGGTACAAATGATGCCCATTGAAGAAGATGAAGGTAAAGGGAAATTAAGTATGATATCTCTGCAATCAGATTTACTTCTTAAGGTTGGGAAAATACAGGAACAAGACCTAAACATGGTGGAAAAGAAAATGCTCATATCAAAAAGGGAAGACGTAATAAATTATCAAGTTGATAAAAATGGTTATTTAAGGAATAAAAATAGGATATGTGTTCCAGAAAATATAGAATTGAAGGAGGAAATATTAAATGAGTACCATAGGAGTAAGTACTCCATACACCCAGGTAGCACCAAGATGTATCAAAATTTGAAAAGAAATCTTTGGTGGAAGGGGATGAAGTCAAATGTGGCCAGACATGTTGCAAGGTGCATGACTTGCCAACAAGTCAAGGCAGAGACACAAAGGCCATCAGGACTATTGCAACCCCTTAGTATACCACAGTGGAAGTGGGAGGATATATTTATGGATTTCATAGATGGTCTGCCTAGATCTAAGAGGGGAAACACAAGTATATGGGTAATAGTGGATAGGCTAACTAAGGTAGCACATTTTATTCCAGTTAAAACAGAAAGAAATGCTCCAAAATTGGCTCAAATATTCATGAAAGAGGTAGTAAGGTTGCATGGCATACCCAAAACCATTGTGAGTGATAGGGATACCATCTTCACCTCAAGGTTTTGGAAAAGTTTTCAAGAGGCCATGGGAAGTGAATTGTGCTTAAGCACTGCCTACCATCCACAATCAGATGGTCAAACTGAGGTGGTGAACAAAGTCTTAGAGGATTTGTTGAGAGCATGTACACTGGACTTTGGAGGCAACTGGGAAGACCACCTCCATTTAGCTGAATTCACATACAATAACAGTTACCAAAGCACCATAGGGATGGCACCATTTGAAGCCTTATATGGCAAGCCATGTTTATCACCTATATGCTGGGTAGAGACTGGAGAAAGGGCTGTTCTAGGACCTGAATATGTTAAAGAAACTACAGAGAAAATTGGGTTAATAAGAAAAAGAATAGCAGCAGCTCAAGATAGGCAAAAGAGATTTGCAGACAGGAAGAGAAAACAGGTGGAATATGAAGTGGGAGACTTTGTTTTTATCAAAGTTTCACCTATGAAAATGGTTTTGAGATTTGGCAAGCAAGGTAAGCTCACACCAAGGTATGTTGGACCCTATAAAATTCTGGAAAGAATTGGTTCATTGGCTTACAAATTAGAATTACCAGAGGAAATGAAAGCAATGCATAATGTTTTTCATGTGTCCCAACTTAGAAGATGGGTACATGATAAAGAAGACATTTTGGAAAAGCCTACCAAAATTCAAATAAATCCTAACTTGGTTTATGAAAAAGAGCCAGTGGGGATTATAGCCAAGGAAGAAAAGAAATTAAGGAACAAAACTTTGAAACTAGTAAAGGTCCAGTGGAGTAGTGATCCTAATGACTGCACATGGGAGTTAGAGGATAAGATTAGGATGGATTATCCTAAGCTTTTTGCAAATTAAAAGGTAATTTTTTTTTATTTTTCTTTTTCTGGAAAAATTTGTTATGCATGGTTGATATGATTGAATATGTTTTGTTTATGCATATGCTTGATTGATTTTCATAAGGTCAATGAATGCTTGTTACGAATACTAGAAAATTGCGAGGACACAATTCCTAAAAGGAGGGGTAAATGTAATGCCCCAAAATTTTGAGGAAAATGATTTTTAATAAAATGATTCAGTTTAAAAATATTTGGATCAAATATTGATGGAATTTTAAATTAAATAATGTGCAGAGATATGTGTGCACATGTACACTGGAAATAGCACAAGGAAGAGATTTAAAATTTCTGAAATATATATATATATATATATATATATATATATATATAAGAAAGTAAATTCCTTATCTAAAGCATTGGATTGTAATTTAAGCATAAGTTAAAAATGAAGTATATGCTTAAATGTATTTTCTATGAAACAAGGAGAGATTAAATAAATAAATATTTTTACACATGTATATTCTGTGAGCAGAAAATGTCAAAGCTAAGCAAAAGAGTAACATTAAATAGGTATGAAACATTAAACAGGTATGTATGTTATGTATAGGCAGAAATAGAAAGAAGGGGGATTTTCAAAAATAAGCAAATGAATAAATATAGTCACACACTTTTAACATGACTTGAGTGAGTGGCCATTTTCTGAAAAAGTAAAGAAAAGAAAATGCAGCCTTTAATTGGTTAATATGGCCGGTGGTAATTGGGGATAAAAATGAGAAAATGCAAACAATGCATGATGCCAGCCAGGACAGAAATGGAATTTTGTCTTGAGAAAAACCCTAGTAAAAATATGCTTATAAATAAGTAGTTATGGCCAGAGAAATTGTTTACCCGAGCTACTTATAATAGGAAAAGAAGAAAACATTTTAAAGGAAGAGAAAATATACTCAGGGATTTTCTGGATTAATAAGAAGAAATATTCAGGTGAGTAATCTCACTAGATTCATGGCATTAAGACCTGATATGAGGCAGCCAAGTTTTTATGTTGCTATTGATATTTTCTGATTATTGTTAATCACTGTTATATTAATGGTGTTGAATGGATTTTTTTTAAGCTGATATAATGTTTATTATGGATGCTCTTTGGATGAATTCCTTTGATCTGTTAGAATGGTTGCTATGGATGTGCATAATACTATTTACTACATTTTGAAAAAAAAAACTAAGGCAACAATACCTTAAAATCAAGGAAGGAATACTCACAACTGATGGGGATCTATGGCAGGGAATTATTCTTAAAAAAAAAGAAAATATATTATGAGCTGCATTATATTTTATATAAGTGCTGAGGCTTAAGAAAAGAAAGTGTAAGGGGTGCAATAGAAATTTCTGTGTGCTGATTCCCTCATGAGATAACAAAATTCACAAGATAAAAATTGTGATTCAGCTAGATCTTGAATCTAGTTCAATCACAGTTACTTGTAAATCATAATAACATAGCATGCCATGGCTCCACACTCAGTTGTAGTTGTTCTTTTGTATGATTTGAAGTTAAGACATCTTATAGCAATATTTATGAAATGATTATCTGTTTGTTTTTGAACAGTTTACTTGCAAGATATAGGGAGGTGTTTTTTACACTGTGACATGTCCATTTAGCTATCTGATGCTAGGATTTTAACCAACACTACTAGTAAATATACTAGGGCTATGAGCCAAGAAGGCTGCTGGAATGCTTGTCATATTTGAAGTATGCAAGTTGGCACATGGTTTGTTTAAGCCCTGAGATCTTTGTGCAATGATGTGAATTAGTTCATTGCAATGTGTCCCTGTGATTCCTTACTAGCAGATGAGGCTAGAGATTTAAATTAATGAAAACAACCTATAAATGAAGAAATAGGAAGATGAGTATTTCCTAGGTTGGTTGGAATGGAACACTGGTTATTCCATTGAATATAGACACTGTAGATTGATATTCATGATTGAATAAATAAATTTGTGTGAATAGATGATAGATAAAGATATCATTCTGGTATCATAATATATGAAATATAACAAAGCAGTGGATTAAAGAAATTACATGCATACAAAATAAGTATTAAGGCTCATCACCCAGAGCTTAATGTTTTGAATATTTTGATGTTTCTCATACCAGATCTTAGATCTGACCCTAGTTTGCTCATGGCATATGGGGGTGTCTCATTTTAAAATGAGGCAGCCACTCATGCTCTTTCAGGGAATGCAGGCACTAAGTAGAAAATGAAGTTATGGCTATTGTGGAGGAGTGAATGAACATGCTAGCTAGTTTCAATAAGAGCTTAAAATGATTATATCTGCATGTATTCAAGAAAAATTATGTTTCTAAGATTTCCAGTCATGTAATGAATATTCTATGGTTAGTGATCAAGTTGCTCTTATGTTCTGTAAAGTGTTAGGTTTAAATTAGTTGTTCTAACAAGATTGTTGTATGTTAAGGTTTGATCTTTTTGAAGTATTGACTGGAACATAAACAAGTAAAACATGCTCAAGTGTTAGCTATGAAAACCTGGAATTATTCTTATGAATATTTTTAAGTTCAAATTCTTGACATAGCAAATCTTATGCAAATACACAACTCACTAGGTGTCATGTGGGCTAAGATTAAGGCAAACAAGTCACATAGATTGAATCTTAAATAAGAAAGTTTTTAGAAAATACATAAGTGGAAAATGATAAGTGAATATATCATTTCTGGCCTTAGCCAAATATCAATACCTTTGATCCATGATCTGAAATAAAAATCTCAAGAATCTTGAGATTTAACTGTGATGGTAAATTGATATTAAAAACTATCAATTAGAATGAGCAAGTTCATATAAATTAAATATGCATAGGATTTACTGACTTGTTACAAATATTCAAAAGTATATAGTAATTAACTTTAGTCAGAATTGCTAGAATCCAAATCAAACAGAATACTCTTGTTTAACAAAAAATATATACTCTGAATTTAAACAAAAGAAACACGTACATCTTCATATGTATGTGTATATTATTAGGGATACACTGATATATTTATATTGGTAATGAGTTTTGAATCCTGGTTGAATTGTTTGAAAGAAAAATGACTCTGATAATTCAAAGGAAGTTTAAATCAAACTTAAAAGTGCAAATGAATATAGGTGGACATCCAGACACATATAAATTAAATGTGCATATGCATGTACATAGAGATCAAATTTAGACGTCTGAGATTAAATTTAGACGTCAGTCATAAGAATTTAGACGTCTGTCACAAAAATTTAGATGTCTGAATTTAGTTCAAAATGTTTTTTTACTCTCTGTTTCAATTTTAGATCTCTGAGCCGTCTGTCATAATAATTTAGACGTCTGAGATTAAATTTAGACGTCTGTCACAAAAAATTTAGATGTCTGAATTTAGTTCAAAATGTTTTTTACTCTCTGTTTCAATTTTAGATCTCTGAGCCATCTGTCAATATAATTTAGACGTCTGAGATTAAATTTAGACGTCTGTCATAAGAATTTAGACGTCTGAACTGCTGATTTTGCCTAATTTGCCTATTTAGAAAAGAAATAAGTGGCTATGTCAATAGCTTGTATGGTATTCTGATTTCTATTTGATTTAAATTCCCTCTGATGGAAAAAAAATCCTTATGAAATTAAGGTAGAAATAGGAGGGTCATTTCAGCACCCGAGTCTCCTATGTTGGTCCTCATGCGAATTAAGACCGGCTTATTCGAAAATATAATATACCAATAGCACTGAGTATTACATCAGCCTGCCATTACCGACTTATCAGGGATCCCGAGCATACACCGCATAATTTAAACCCAACGTTATAGCAGACATAAATTTCTTATATCTAGAAAGGTGATTTCATACCCTGATGGTAGCGAGCCACTTAGCCTTAAAGCATCCTTTGTTTACTATTCCTGGGCGTGAGGCTTTGAAGTAACGATTACTTTTCATATAGCACATATTCCATTTGTAATGTCACTTTGCCATTCCTTAATCACACAACTGATCTCTACAAACATAGAACTCCTGGACTTGTACGTCTCAGGATAGAGTGTTAAGCTAAAAGAAGTTCTCTTCTCCGCCACCAAACAAATGATACGTTCATAGAGATCAATCAACATGATATGGAAATGCAACGTCAGACATTTGCCCATACAAGTTGTCCAACAACAGGACAAACCGAAGGAACTCTACTACCACATCTTATCGGGCATTACCCCTAGGATTAGTAGCGAGTTAATCCTTGCATATAAAGATTTCAAAACGAAGGGACCACTATTATTTATTTATTTCGAGGGGCCATTCCAAAATTATCAACAAGTAGTCCTTCCATTATGAAGATCATCACCTTCAAAATCACTGTCTTTAGTATATATTTTCTTCACTTTCGAAACGTAAATTGGTTCGAATTGGTTTTCGTATAGGAATTACCCAAATTCGATCCTGGTTCCTTCAAATCAATTATCAATAAAAAGATGTTTTATAAGTAGGTGATTACCATTTGATTTATTCATTTCTTTTATCGAAAATATCTTCGCGATATATATATATATAACATTCTTGTTGGCATATATGGAATCATTAAACCTCTCTTTTTTAAATTCTTTGGTTTAATTAAACCCTTTTTTAACTTGGAATAATTCCAAAACATTTTACCCAAGAAAATATTTTCAAATCATTTATTTAAATCTTAATAAAGATTTCTTATTTCAAAACATAACTTTTTAATAAGTTGAAAACATGTTATCTAAGATGGTAAGTCTAAATTTTTTTAAATTTGGAAAATTTAATCTTTTATACTTGACCCATTTTCGACATTTCAACTTTATCCATCCCTCGCCTGGGGGAGGCCAGGTGAGCCAGGGGCACTGGTTTTTCTTGAACATCTCCTTAGTTTAAGAACCTCATCTAGGTCTCAAAATACAAAAATCAGGTGTACTCATCGGCTTATTAGTGCTATGATTATAACATTTGCTTATAACAGTTTTTCTTTAATTCATTTAATTAAATTCTTTTAAATAAATTATAAAATCTTGAAATCATATTCAAACCACTCTATTATTTATTTAAAATTATTTATAAGAGATTTGGAAAATAATTGTTAAGTTTAAAACCATATTTTAATTGTTATTGAAACCCATTGCAAGTAGTGTTGTGAATAGTGTTTTAAAGTTATATTGATCAAAATGACTTTTCAATTATTTGAAATTTATTTATTTAACAAATCTCTTTAAAAACAATTTAAAAGATTTATAAAGATTTTTCCATATTACTAAAACATTTAAAAATATTAAATTTAAAGAAATCCCTTTTTGGATTCCGAACTGCAAAACTGCGATTATTTTGAAATTTTCTTTTACTTATATTTCAAAATCTACTTATTGAAATCTCAATTCTTTTCTTTTGTTTGAAACCTATCGATATAATAGTTCTGAAAATTCTTATCACAAAGAATTCCCAGCTATATTCCACTTTATTTACTCATTTAAATTTTGCAGCGCAAAATTGTGAGCTACCTTTACGCGACGTGCCTAGTTTTGATATGTTTTTCATTTCTTATTCAAACTTCACCAAATTTGTTTCTAGTGTTTATAAAACATTATTAAACAGTTTTAAACCATTTTTAAGAGGTTCGACACTTCATATATATACCATTT
Source organism: Allium fistulosum (assembly GCA_030737815.1). Lineage (NCBI taxonomy): Eukaryota > Viridiplantae > Streptophyta > Magnoliopsida > Asparagales > Amaryllidaceae > Allium > Allium fistulosum. The sequence continues at coordinate 515,902,602 of CM060903.1, read as the reverse complement.
CATTAATAAAAGGAAAGTGATTTCCTTTGTGATTTTCGACGTGTACGTATTAATAAAATCAAACAATAATATTAAATACCAGACATGATTGACAATTATAACAACCAAGCATAGCAAATAATATTATATTATCCAATATATATATATATATAATTGTATAAATGGAATTTTCTCACCCATTTCCACGTCCAATTCTTCCTACCAACATTCAAATGAATCAACACTTCACTAAATCATCACTAAAACAACTTCACCACCCTCCTTGCTCTTGGCCATCCTTCCTCCACTACCATAGCTCACGGTACAAGGGTCTAGTGTCAAAGAGCTTGGCTATTGGAAAAAGAAGAGGTCTTTAGTTAACAAGCTTTGGACTCGAAATTGAGTCATCTTCTCTCGACTTTCTGACTATGTTGCTCTCACAATTTGGAAAAGTTATCAACTGTAAAGTTATTTCAAATTCTTTTCTCTACTATTTAAAAAAAGTATTACTTAATTCTGTGTTGTTTTATGAGGGATATGGTTAGAAGAAGAAGAAGTATTCTCGGATTCAAAAAAATAAAACCCGATAATGCACTAGAAAGAAGTGGTGTTTTGACATAGCTAAGCTCGAAATGGGAATAAGTGGTAAATAAGAAAGCTGTAGCCACTGATATTTTACATGGTTTGAAAAAAAAGAATTTCTCTATTTGGTTAGGGTTTGGAGAAGTTATGGAAGATGGAAAATGAGCTAAGGAGGTGGGTATTTATAGGCAACTTCATCAAAATATCCACAAACATCATCATGATCTATCACCTCGCCATCACCTCCACCACCTACCACCTCCCTCCTACACCACCCTAAGATGGCCAGAAGTCACCTCAAGCATGGGCAAGACCATGTGCCCCTTGGATGTGACATTTGATGTGACAAATTATGATAATTACCTTAGATATTTTAAGTGTTTTCTCTCTCCACCATCATTACCACTATGTGCCACCTCCTCCTTCATCATCACCTAGCACGGCTAAGTCCCCTCCACCACTACCTAGGCATGGTTGACATGACCCCTCCTATGTGTATGTGATGATGGTTGTGCTTTGATGTGTAGTGTTGACTTAAGGTTACTTAAGTGTTAAGGAGTTATTAAAATATCTCTTATATATATATATATTTGATTTTGTATATAATTAGTATACATGTATATAAGTGTATATATATGTGTGTTCATGTGCATGTATACATGTCTATTGATGTGTGCATGGATATGTGCATATGTATTGCAACGACCCGTATTTTTCGATAAATAAAATATTAAATTTAATAAGATTTTGGAATTTAATATTGGAAGAAAATAAAATTTATTATTTACTAATGAGAAAAATAATAAGAATATGATCTAATAATGTTGTTGGAATGTAATTGGAAACTATTTTAATGTGATTCCAATTAATTGAAATAATTGTAAAGTTAATTTGGTTAGAAATTGTCAATAAGGAAACAAAATTAAATGTTATGTTTAATGGTGAAATTGTATGTCATTTTATTTAATTGGTTAGTATATAATGTGAAATTAATTATTTGTACTTAAATTTATAATCTTGTTGTAAACAATAAACTTATAAAGGTAATTAAATTATGTAAGAGTAACTATTGCTTATTTATCGTCTTATTTAATCCGTTGAAATTAATTTGGAAATTAATAAAATTTAATATAATTAAATATTGCCGTTTATATAAGTTAAGATGAAAACTGTTGAATATTGATGTAATAAAATGTAACTTATGTTAATCAAATTCATTGGGTATTGTTGATTGGATAATAAGATTGTAAATTAAGTTAGATGAATTTATTTGAATTTAAATTATAATTAATGAATTTATTGCAAATTGAAATTGAACACTGTAATTAGTGCAATATTTAACATTGGATTTGACATGGAAATTTATTTTAAAAGATTATAAATTATTAGGTAATCAAAAATGATAAAATTTGTTAGTTATAAAATTTGAATTTAAAGGTGATTTAATCAATTTAATAATAATTTATTTAATTAACGTGAAAATAGCCATTTTGGCCACTGTCTCGGATTTCGATGAAGCTAGTTTCATCGGATCCGTAACTGTGAATTATTATAGGATTTCAAGTTTCGTAGCGATCGGACTTGTCGTTTGCTCGTGCGGGCTCGAAACGCGTAAAAATCGATTTAATGAATTCGATTTAAAATAAGCCAATTTAAAAGCTAACTTATGTATACAAATGGAATTGGGACTTGAAACTAGTTCCATTAGATTTAAAAATATCGAAAACATCTACTTTGATATATGGGATGGCCTACTTTCGTTTCGGGAACGAAATGGGCTTTTCGGGTTGTTATCGGTTCGACCAATTCGATATGTTATTCATTCTTATCTTGATGTGTCCATATAAATAGATTTTGTTTCTCAAACCCTAGTAGTCTTTCAGTTTATTCTGTACGTACATCAACTTCTTATCTATTCCTTCCTTCCAATGGCAGAAACCCTAAATCCCAATTCAATTTCAAATTAAAAATCAATTTCAAAAAATTCAAACTCTCCAAACTATGTCATATAATATATCGTTGGAAAGCTCTCGACGAGCGTCATATACTAAAACAATTCATTTTTCAATTTGGTGCATCGTTTGGCTAGAAATCTGCAAAGAATTTTCGATCGTTCGTTACTAGGGTTTACGATCCAACGGTGGATCGTCGACCATTTGACGATCGGGAGGCGGCGTTGGGAAGGGGGTCGAACAGGTCGTAGATCAGGTGTTAGTTCATGCTAGAGGGTCTCAACTTTGCTGTGATTAGAGGTTGAAGGTCGCAGCGGCGCTGAGCATGTGGAAGCTTGGTGGCCTGAGGTGATAGGCGCGGTGGCGTGCTTGGATCAGGTTGAAGATCATCGTGGTGGCGGCAAAAATTGGAGGAAGGGCGACGGCCAATCTAGGGTCGCGTACGAGAGTTTCGAGCAGAGCTAGGGTTAACACGTGATGAAAGAAGGTGATGACGTGTTTAATTTTGATTTATTATTGTATTTATATTATAATATGAATCGTATAACTTCTAATCTTATTAACTTTTGCATATGAGATCGGATTCACGTGCGGTTTTCTCCGTTGCGATCGTATCGAAATTCCAAACATTATGGAACTGGTTTGGCTGCATTTTGAGACCGTTAAATTTTTGGGCTAATTTTGGATTTTAAATCGATGACAAATCTAAGGTCAGTGTTTTAACCCACTCACAACTACTAAATCATTCTATGTTAATTAAATTAAATTTATGATGTGATTAGAAATTGATTGATTGTTGTTTTGTATATTTAAATTGTCATTCCAGTTAAATCTGACTTTTATTGAATTTAATCGCCATTTAATTTAATATTGAATTTTAAATCGTCAGTTAAATACCTGTTAATGATAATCAGTTAATTGTTGTTATTTATTGGTTGATTTGAATAATGATTATGATGGATGTTTAGTTATTGATATTTGGACGATTGGATGTATGGTTAGTCATATGTTGTTATCACACTACAAGTTCCCTTAATTTATTTTTAGTAAATCACTATGGGTTGAAATGATACATACCCAAATGATCTTATAGATTAGGGAAAAGTCGTTATGGGTTGAAATGATAAACTCGAGCGATTTTATGGATTTTGAATTTTATTTGGGATTGCGGGTTGATTAAATTAAATGATTTTAAATCCTAAATTTTGAATCCAGTTAAATGATATTTTGAAGTAAAAATAGATTTATATAAACTGAATTAATTTCAAAATCCAAGCTTTAAATATGTTGAATTGAAATCGGTTTAAATGAATTATTTAAAAATTCAAATTGAAATTTTAAAGTTGAATTTTGAAACATAAATGAAATTTATCAAAATTGAGTTATTGTAAATGTTTGAATATTCACAACTTTGAAATCTATTGAATTTGAAGTGGTTTTAATTTATAGTTCAAACATGGATTTGAAATCGATATAGATTTAAATGGTTTTAATGAGAATCTGAATTGAAAGATTAAAATTGAATTTTGTTGATTTGAAATCTGGATATGGTCCAGATTTGTTGAAATGGAAAAATAGTTTAATTTGATATGATATTCAAATTAATTATTTTAATATAATCTGTTTAAAATATATTATTTTAAATTCAGATTTGTTTAGATTTTCGAACTATTTACTATATAACCGTTTCCAATAATCAACCCATTTTATATTAAACTATTAAAACTATATTAAAACTATTTTAAAACTATTAAAACTATTTTAAAGCTATTTTTAACTATTAAACTATTTTAAAACTATTTAAAACTGTTAATGACTATCCAAACTATTTTCAAAAATTCAAACGGTGCAAGGTTGAATCCTTTATATTAAATCCTTGATTTAACGACGAATGTGGTTAAATGATGTTATAAACTACATTGGAATTTAAAATGATATTTTCTAGTGAAATGACATATTTTGAGTAAATATGATGATTTTGAAATGAGAGTTTAACCTATTTTGTTGATATGATTTCGAAAGTGAATATGATTTCGAAAGTGATATGATTTCGAAAAGTGAATATGGTTTCGAAAGTAATATGATTTTTAAGTGAATATGATATTTTGATATCAATTATGAATCGGTTTTGGAAATGTAAAAGAACTATCCGGTGTGAAATAAGCGTTTGGTTGTTAAAGAGACCGAGATCAGATATTGTCATACTCTTTGCCAATACCGAAAACCACTTTAACAACTGTGTACGTGGTGGAGAATCCAGAATGAAGTAGGATGGTTTGGCGAATGTTACTGCATGAGGTATGAACACAGCCCTGACCCCTTCAGGTCAGCTTGATGTGACTAAAACATGAGCTATACCTGGGCCAAGTGAGGTCGCACCTTCGATCGGATATGCTTCTTTAATACCATATCTGTTGCTTTGTGATTGATTTGGTGGCAACCCCTCGATTTGATTTTGGGAGTGTGTTCCGAGGTGGGCGGTAGTAGCTGCTATGCATTACCACCAGCCCAGTTCTACAAACGGTAGAATCCTACCCTGGCATTGCCTTGCGTGCCTTGTCACATGCCTTATCGCGCCCATTACGAGTTTGGTTTGTGTCATACCTATGGAGTGCTCCCTGATAGCCTACCAGTTTACGGTGGAGTTTACAGTATCTGTATAGACTACGACATTTATATAAAAATGTGTTAATGGGGATATGGGTAACGCCTTAACACTATTTTAATACTTTACTTTACTATAGACATATTATAATAGCGTATATTACTACATAGTAAATAGTTTAACGGATCCTTAGGAGATGGTAATCCCGAACATCTCCTAAGTTATTGCACGCACGTTAGACACTGGATAGGAGATGTAAATCCCGTAAACATCTCTGAAGTCGTTACACTCATATTTATTTATTGTTGATTTAACTTACATAAGGTCATTTAGTTCCGACTCGAGTGTTTTGTCTTTTCATCATGGTCGGGTTAGTCTGAGCTTTTTAGTGTATTGAAGACTATTTTTCTGGAGGACGAAGACGAAGATTTAGTATATTATTACTATTTATTTTATTTATTCCACTACATCATGCTGTTCTGCTGCACTATTTATTTATTCTTGTTGTATGTATAACTCTGATTGTATTATAAAGTGTAGTTAAATGTTATTTGTAAAACAGCTTCATGAACTATTTATTTGATTATTATATTTTATCTTTCCGCTGTGAGATTCTGTGTTTTGTTTTCTTTCTTTTTCCTTCTTTTCTTATTTACCCCATAACAATCCTCCCTTTTGAATGGTTTGGATTTGACATGTGTAGTTTATTGTAGATTTAACCTATCTAAAAAGGTGGATCGTTACATGTAATCCGCAAGGTTGTATAACTTCTACACATTGAATCGTTATGAATCCTGATTTCGATTTCTGGTCTTATTTTCATTTCTTAGTTTATATATATGTATGTGTGTATGTATGTATATATGTAATAAAAAAGTTTGAAAAATAATTTCTTCTTATTATTAGTTAATTAAAAAGGTCCTATTTGAATTATAAAACCATATAAATAAATATTTAACAATTGTTTTCAAAAAGCGTTTTTATATTGATAAACCGATATCGATTTTCCATATATTTTCAAATTAATGATATATCTTTATAAAACATCATAAATGATTTATTATCAGTTTAAAACTAATTAAAATGAGTTATTATCATTTTAAAACTATCACTTGAATTATTATTATTATTTATTATCACCCAAAACAATATTATATCAACCTTTAATTTGAATATTTTAAAAATAAATAATGATCAAAGTGATAAATTTATGGGTTGTTACATATTCTTACTGTGTATCAATCATATTTTAATCATTGTAAACATTCGGCCTCACCGATGTCATTCAACCCCAAGATGACATCATTATCCCATGTTTATACCGTGTAGTATGTCATTTATACATATCATCATAATTTACATAACGTAGAATAAGATAGAATAGTTTATCAATTCAAGTTCATGTGATTCAATGCTTAGCATAAACAAGGCATATTTACATGCATTAAAACATAGAAATGGCGGGGCCATTATAGTATTAACTTGATTATGGCATAGCGATGAAATTTTTTATTCGTTACGTAGCATTTAAGCACCTCAACCATTCATACATCACAATATAGCAATATTTCACATAGTAGCATCTATATGATGCATTGTGGCACATAACATAAGGGGTCATATAACTTACTGTTTACATCATAATATAAAGTTTGGTGTTTTATTCATAGCACTAGACTAGAAAAACTACCATAATATCACCTTACATTCATTACACTACACAATGTTCATAAATAAATCAATTATATATATATATATATATATTTGAAAATATATTTGTAATACCCCAAAATTTTGTGAAAAATCATTTTGATAAAATGATTTAATTTTGAAACATTTAGATTTAAATATGGTGAAATTCTTGGGATTAAATAGTGTGCCAGGATATGTGTGCACGTGCACACTGGAAAATGGCACAGGGGAAAATCCAAGAATTTGCGGGAAAAAAAAAGATAGAAATTTTTTATTTTAATAAGAAAGTAAAATTCTTATTTGAAACATTGGAATTTAACTTAGGCCTAACCAAGTAAAATATGGGAGATATGTCAATATACATTTTTTCTGTGAAGCATAAGGAATTAAATAAAGTAATAAAGAGGCAGAAAGATTTTATGTGAATAAAGAGGTAATTCTTACTTAGCATAGGGTTTTCTTTTACCAGATCGAACTCATTTAATTAGGATGTATGTGTATAATTTCTGAAAGGCAAGAGAAATCAAATAAAAATATATATACACCCATGTGCATGTATATTTCCTGTGAGCAGAAAGTATTAAAAGAAACATCAAAATGACATGAAATGTAATACAAGTCAATATGTGTGATGACCCGCCATCCTACGACTAGGAAGACGCATCGTTTTGAAGAAAAGAAAGAGGTGAGAAAGTAGAAAAGAAGAGAAGAAAGAAAGAACAACAACAGAATCTCAACAGCGGAACGAATAAATTATATTAATAACAAAAGTATTACATAATATACAACGACTATCAGAGTTACACAGATTATACAACACATACTAGACAGTTATAAACATCTGTCTAGTTATTACAACTCAACACAAAACTCTATTCAGAGATTAACACAGCGGAACTACTATCTATATCTACAACGCCGAAGCCTCCTGCTCCATTGCTCCTCCAGATTACTCGTCAAAGCTAACCTGAATCCCTTGGCTACTCGTAAAAATTTGAGTACCCAAGAGTTTATAAAACAGAAATAAACAACTTGGGTCAGACATGGGTCTGGTGTGAGTAACAGGTTAAACTTGCTTAACTTCAAAACCATTTGGAAAGAAAAGGTATCTCGTAAGACTTCCCGCACATAAACACGGAAAAGTTTTTACCTTACGATAACCAAAACATTTGATAGGAAATCCAGTTATATTATAATAGGGTCTAGGGTTTTCAAGTAAAATACAGAAATAGCTGGAATGCTTACATCTCACGTTCCAACATAGTTGGGCACAACTAATACGTACGGCACTTATTGGATTTTGGATTCCATACAATGGCAGGGCTACCGGGGTACCGCCCGTCACAGTACGTGGCCTAGATCACCGTACCGAGGATCACTCCCAATCCCCTGCAACACAAGGCCGGAACATCCCTTACTGGATAATTCCCGCACAAGATATCCCAGCAGTTGTTGCAATTCAACTGCCCACTCAATCGAATAATAAGAAGGGACCTCTAGACAGGGATAATCTTGTCCTACTTGGGTGCTACCCACTAACCTTGCTGCACCTCCCCTGTTTTAGCCATTCCCGGTTTGATGAGGCTTGAGGCTACGATTACCTTTAATCAGGACATCACTTAGAATGCTCATCGTCCACCTGACGATGTTCTGAAAGCATTCAATCCATACAAGTTCGTTCCGGGTTCGAACGAAACCGAAGGCATTATCTCGTTACACTCGTATTGGAATCACCCTCAGAGTTAACGACAATAACCCTTGCACTCTGAATCTTCATCTCCAATCTGAAAGTACTATCTCCGTCAACTCATTACGGAATCACCCTCAGAGTTATATTGACAAAGAATCGTTCTTACACCTCGAGTCTTCACTTGCTCCAATTGATTTCACGACCTAACGTAAATTTGGATCGATGTGGTATTCGGGTCTCCAGACCTGGAATTCCGGTATACGGAAACCCGATCCCGGTCTCATCGAAATCCAAAGCGTATCTTTTAAGGCCAAGTTGTTTTAAAGTTAAAACAATTCAATTCTATTATCTATTTACATACAGATAGATAATTCACAATAGATAATCGACATTATCATTAAAAGCAGATAATTCATATCATTATGCAACCAAAGCATCCAAATCACACAATATCTATTATCTCATATCTGAGATCTCAAACCATTCAAGGTAAATCAATATCATTCAGTATCCTTAAGCAATGATTTATTAATCACCATATATAGTTAATTTAAAATGAATTAAATTAAATACTTCACCTCTAATTAATTTAAAGTAAATTAAATTAATTACTTTCATTATTAACAATCTTGCTTAAGTTACTATTAATTAATTATAAATTAATTAATCAACCCTTATCCAATTATTCATTTTAATTAATCATCCTCGATTAATTACATTTAATTACATTCAAGTAATTAACATTAAATTAATTTCACAAATTAATTATTCTTAATTAATTATAGTAATAAAGCTTTAATTACTTTATTAATGAATTAACTATAATTAATTACATTAATCCTTAATTAATTATATTAATTAATCACTCAGTTATTAATTATTTCTTAATTTAATCAATTCTTAATTACATCATTAATTATATTAATTAATGATCCTTAATTACATTTTATTATTAATTACTTTATTAAAATTAATTACATTAAGTAATTAATCTTAATTAAACCACAATTATTAATCACTATTGATTAATCACATTCCGTAATTAACTATCCTTAATTACTCCATTAATTACATCAGTAATTATCTATTAATTACTTTCCTAAGTAATTATACTTCATTAAATTACATTAAGTAATTATAATTTACAAATCATTAAGTGATTAATTTAAATTAATTAAACTTAATTAATTACTTAACTAATCAAATTAAACTTAATTAATTACATTAAGTAATTAATTTCTTAATTACTTCCATTAAGTAATTATATTATCAATTTCACAAATGATTAATCTTAATTAACTAATCTATTTAATTATCAAAATTAATCACATTAATTGTTTATTAAATCCAAGTTAATGATCTATATTAACTATTAACTATTATTTAATTATCTTTCTTAATTAATTAAATATTAATTAACCATTAGTAATTTCAAATTAATTAATTCTAATTACAAATAAATTAATTTCTAATTTCTTAATTAATTAAGTACCTATCAATAACTTAATTAATCCTTAAATCATTAAAAACCTTAATTATCCTTTAAGGTAAACCATTATCTTATTTGATGACTTAATTATCATAAGAAAACATTTTTTTTATCCTTATAATTGACTTCCTTAATTAAATCACTTAATTAAGTTTTGAAATAAAATAAACATTTAATTTGATAAATTGGAGTTACCAAATCATACTTCCTTTAAATACTTAAAACATTATCAAGTAATGGTTTAAACTAGTTCCAATTTAAATTTAAAAACTTGCATTTATAAAAAGCTTTAAAACTTTAAATCTGTTCACGTAAACACTCATGCTACCTCAAAGACAAACCCGAGTCAAAAGAACAAAAGCCCAAGCCCAACACTCATGATTTCCGAGCTCAAACTCGTGCCAACCCATCCCCTCAATAAACCACAGAACGACTCGATCAAAATCCTTATCTTCCCGAGTTCTCTCTCTCTCTCGAACCCGATCCTACCTCCATCACAAAACTACAACCCAGATGTACATACACGCGTGCACGTGTACGATCAAACAATGACGCTCCGACCATCATCACCATCGCCAACCAGTCGCCGATGACATGTTCGAACATCACGATCACCCATCGCCCACAACTTTGTCGGAAATCAGAATCGAGCATATCGGTGGACACTGGAACCCACCCGATCGACAAAAAAACACTTTGCGCCACAACCTCCGATCATCAGAGAACTCGCCCTTTCGCCCAAATGTTCGCCAGCGTTCCCTCTTCCTATTTCCCCCGGTCCGGCCTCGTCCGATCAGCCCACGACACCACATTCCTACCTCAAACCTCGACGAGTCAAATCAGGTTTTAAACCCTAAATCCACGTCGTGGCACTCCTACGATCATCTAAAAATTAACCAACCATTTTTCCTTCAATCTACATCACATCATCATCCTTCAGATTCAAACTCGAAACTCGATTGTTCTTTGATCGACGGAAATTGACTTTTTTGTCAATTCCGTTCATCTTGCAATTTCGCAATAAATACCGAACTAAAAATCTTGAAATCATTGTCTAATTTCATAAATTTTCAATACGATTCTGGCTATATTCAAAACAAAATTTTGCAATCATAGATTTTATGACTTGATTTAATTTTACAATAATATAGTATAATTTGAAAAATATACTGAGTATTTTTACTTGCAAATATTTTTGAAAATGAAATTTCATTGTGGTGATCAACTTCCTTTTTAAAATTTTAGCCTAATATTGATTTTACAGAGAGAATTTTAATTTTTAACTTAAAACATGGATACCTGTAACTATAACAGGAACCTGTATATTAACAGAATGATAATATGTCTGTTGATACAGACAGGCACAGGCATTTTGTAATTTATATTCATGCATTTATTTTTATAACAAAAACATTTTCAAATCACCATTTACATCTATTATTACAGACAAATCAAGATTTACATATGTATTGGTTGAAGAGTTTGCTCACCAGGTTAAAAAGAAACAGAGAACAGTTCTGTTATATTTTGTTCAAGCCTTAAATCCAAACCAAGATTAAATCAAGAGAGAATGGTTTTTAAATCAAATGAAGCTTGAAATCAAAGAAATAGAAATGCTACAGGTAAACAAGCATGCACACATATATATATATTTACAGCAGATTTCATAATATATATTCATTTCAAATTACATAGCATGCAACCAAATTTACCTACTTTAAATTTTTAAAAATGAAGTTACTCACCGATTTAAAATAGAGACAGGGCTTTTCTGATTTTTGAAAACAGCACTTGAAATCTTTTGAATCCTTAAAACTGAAATGCTTTTGCTATTGAAACTTTAAACTTTGAACTTGAATGCTGCTCTGATTTAAATACTTGAGTCTTTTGCATTGCTAAGCTGATTTACTTGCTAGCTGAAATGATTTTGTCTTTTTAAAACAGAGAAGAAATTGCTTCCAGATTTTGAAATGCATTCAGATTGAAGAGAGGTTACAGGTTCTTGATTTCAGGTTGAAGAAGATTACAGGCTAATGAAAATTTGAATAGATATTTGTTTGAGGAGGAGGTAAATTACAGATTATAGAATTTATTTCTGGTTTGGAAGTATTGATTTCCAGATTTGTTGTTTTGAGGAATTTGTTTGAGGAAATATGATTATCAGATTTTGGTTTGAGTTATTCTTGGCTTTGAATTGGAAAATATAGGAAAGAAATGAATTACAGATCTGTTTTGAGATTTTATACGGCTGAAACTTTTTCTTAGTTTTGGCAAAAGAAATAGAAAAAGAAAGGAAGGGTTGAAGCAATGTTTATATAAGTGAAAATGTGATTTATCAAAATAAAAGAAAAATAAAATTAAAGATGACATTTGTCATCATATTCACCTATCAATTAACACTTGTCTTATTGCTTAATTCATGACTTAACACATGTTATATTAGGGTGTTAAGAGGCTTACACATGTAATTTAAGTATTTCATTTTAATTTAAATTATTTACAAAAGCTTTTAAACCTTAATTTATTATTTCTTATGTATACATAAATGAATTTCTTCATTTTCTTTTATAGAAAAACAAAACAAATTATAAATAAAAGCCTATTTAAATACTTTAAGTATTTATTCTTTTAAATTTCACAACATCAAATTCAATTTCAAATTTAAATTAAATTAAAACTCCAATTAAAAATCAAGTTATATATATGCATATATAATTACCATTTAAAATAACAATTCTATTTTATCAAAGTCTATTCATATTTATAAAAACAAAGTATTATAATTATTATTTGAAAATATCAAATTTGACTATTTTAAATAATTTATAAAAGAGAATATAAATTACTTCTATTATTAAATGAATTAATACCATATGTAAATTGTATTTTAAACTATATAGTTATTTATCAAATATCTTTGAAAAGCTTAATATTATTTTAAATCATAATTTCCAAATTACCAAAATATTAGAAATTTGAAAACATAATTTCATTTGTTAAATTCAAACCAACTCATCTATTTACAATATATACAATTATACATATATATTATAAATAGAAAATATTTTATTAAACTTTTAAAAGATAAATCACTAATTAAATATTTATTTTAATTAGATTATTAAATTTATTCAATTTTATTAACAAAGATCATCAAATCAATTTAATTTCCAATGCAGATTATTAAATTGATATTGTCCAAATTCCCGGGATATCACATTCCTCCCCCCTTAAAATAATTTCGTCCCCGAAATTTAAACAAAGGTAATTTAATAATCTATTCAATATTTAACAAGCATATATTATCAACCATATGCTAACAACCATAGCAAACAATCATCCAATCAAACAATTCTAACTATCCAGACAAAATTCTGGATAGAATTTCCTCGAGTTTCCCCAAGTATATATATATACCGGAATACTCGCTCTACAAACAATCTAAACTACGAAGCTATAGAACTCCTACTCAACTAGATCTATAGAACTAGACAGGATATCAGACTACAGACGAGTCTGACTCAACAACCAAGTATACCAACTCTACTCCTCAAACATCAGAAGACTGAACTTACTTCTCTTATCCGGAAAAGACAACAGATACACTCCCAAACTGCTTCTGCTGCACAACTCTGATCTGAAGTAGATAAGAATGCTGATGAAGAACACAAGCACAGACTGGATAATTTATCCCAGAAAAATGATTCAACAGATCCAAAAAGAAAACTCAGATACTCCATCAAATCCTGAACTGCTTCACCAAACTCTATCTCTAGGAACCATCCTTCCACTAGGCTGAACCACCAGTACCCCTCCTGGAATCCTGTCGATAAGAAAACTCATCTCCAGATGCGGACAACTTCTGACTTCCCTGAAGACATCCATAAAATCTTCAATAACTCAAAGATCACTCAAACTATCGCAAGTCACTTTTGCGATCAACCCAGTCCAGTATCCAAAGATACTATTCTTTCTTAACAAATCAGAATAGCTTACACTTATCTATCCAATTCATCGAAGAAATGGATATACTCTGCTACTTCTGAACTCCATCTTCAGAAAAACTGCTCAGCCAGAAAACTTCCTGCTAATACACAAAACACTCCGAACTGCACTGCTGCCACAGATGCCAAGGACTTCCCAATCCAAAGCTCTTCGAGAAACTCGAACCTCAAACAGAGACGTCATGCTGAACTCAGCCACAACACCGAAGTAGACTTACTCCTTAAACTTATTCCAAAGAAAACATCTTCGGAGACATCCATAGTCACTGTGTCTCATCACACAGCTACTTTTTTCCAGAAGTTACCAAGATACATCACTTGCTTCTGCTTAACTGGTAGATCCAAACTCTACTCATCCAACTGCACTTCAAAGATTGACTCCGAACCTTAATCGTTTCCTTCGGAGATCAATGACATCCTTCACCACAGCAAAGCTCACTCGAGACGGTATTAGGTCTACAGTCTCATCAGATACACTTCCAACTCCAAACATTCAAACTCCAATCAATGGTAGTCGTGTTACACACAACCTACCTCATCTACCCTTATAACTTAATTTGGATAACCCGAACAGGTAACCCAAATAGGTAGAAATAAATATATATATATATATTTAAAATGATACTTTTCATATAGAAATTATTTCTGGGTAAAATTATTTCATCTACCTCTTTAAAACAATATTGTGTCCGTTGGCCTGGTTCAAGTGTTTAGAGATCCCTATCAATAACGTTAGCTACTCGTATTGACCAGAATCCATATACCACTCAACCGATCAATTAACACAATAAAAAAAATCATTTTTATATAACTAACAATTACGCGCTCTCAAGATAGACACCACTCCAGAGCCTAGGTATTCACTCAACCTCGCTCTGATACCACTGTGATGACCCGCCATCCTACGACTAGGAAGACGCATCGTTTTGAAGAAAAGAAAGAGGTGAGAAAGTAGAAAAGAAGAGAAGAAAGAAAGAACAACAACAGAATCTCAACAGCGGAACGAATAAATTATATTAATAACAAAAGTATTACATAATATACAACGACTATCAGAGTTACACAGATTATACAACACATACTAGACAGTTATAAACATCTGTCTAGTTATTACAACTCAACACAAAACTCTATTCAGAGATTAACACAGCGGAACTACTATCTATATCTACAACGCCGAAGCCTCCTGCTCCATTGCTCCTCCAGATTACTCGTCAAAGCTAACCTGAATCCCTTGGCTACTCGTAAAAATTTGAGTACCCAAGAGTTTATAAAACAGAAATAAACAACTTGGGTCAGACATGGGTCTGGTGTGAGTAACAGGTTAAACTTGCTTAACTTCAAAACCATTTGGAAAGAAAAGGTATCTCGTAAGACTTCCCGCACATAAACACGGAAAAGTTTTTACCTTACGATAACCAAAACATTTGATAGGAAATCCAGTTATATTATAATAGGGTCTAGGGTTTTCAAGTAAAATACAGAAATAGCTGGAATGCTTACATCTCACGTTCCAACATAGTTGGGCACAACTAATACGTACGGCACTTATTGGATTTTGGATTCCATACAATGGCAGGGCTACCGGGGTACCGCCCGTCACAGTACGTGGCCTAGATCACCGTACCGAGGATCACTCCCAATCCCCTGCAACACAAGGCCGGAACATCCCTTACTGGATAATTCCCGCACAAGATATCCCAGCAGTTGTTGCAATTCAACTGCCCACTCAATCGAATAATAAGAAGGGACCTCTAGACAGGGATAATCTTGTCCTACTTGGGTGCTACCCACTAACCTTGCTGCACCTCCCCTGTTTTAGCCATTCCCGGTTTGATGAGGCTTGAGGCTACGATTACCTTTAATCAGGACATCACTTAGAATGCTCATCGTCCACCTGACGATGTTCTGAAAGCATTCAATCCATACAAGTTCGTTCCGGGTTCGAACGAAACCGAAGGCATTATCTCGTTACACTCGTATTGGAATCACCCTCAGAGTTAACGACAATAACCCTTGCACTCTGAATCTTCATCTCCAATCTGAAAGTACTATCTCCGTCAACTCATTACGGAATCACCCTCAGAGTTATATTGACAAAGAATCGTTCTTACACCTCGAGTCTTCACTTGCTCCAATTGATTTCACGACCTAACGTAAATTTGGATCGATGTGGTATTCGGGTCTCCAGACCTGGAATTCCGGTATACGGAAACCCGATCCCGGTCTCATCGAAATCCAAAGCGTATCTTTTAAGGCCAAGTTGTTTTAAAGTTAAAACAATTCAATTCTATTATCTATTTACATACAGATAGATAATTCACAATAGATAATCGACATTATCATTAAAAGCAGATAATTCATATCATTATGCAACCAAAGCATCCAAATCACACAATATCTATTATCTCATATCTGAGATCTCAAACCATTCAAGGTAAATCAATATCATTCAGTATCCTTAAGCAATGATTTATTAATCACCATATATAGTTAATTTAAAATGAATTAAATTAAATACTTCACCTCTAATTAATTTAAAGTAAATTAAATTAATTACTTTCATTATTAACAATCTTGCTTAAGTTACTATTAATTAATTATAAATTAATTAATCAACCCTTATCCAATTATTCATTTTAATTAATCATCCTCGATTAATTACATTTAATTACATTCAAGTAATTAACATTAAATTAATTTCACAAATTAATTATTCTTAATTAATTATAGTAATAAAGCTTTAATTACTTTATTAATGAATTAACTATAATTAATTACATTAATCCTTAATTAATTATATTAATTAATCACTCAGTTATTAATTATTTCTTAATTTAATCAATTCTTAATTACATCATTAATTATATTAATTAATGATCCTTAATTACATTTTATTATTAATTACTTTATTAAAATTTTTTTTTTTGGCAAAGCCAGCGGGGTTAACTGGGCCCCTACCAGTTTTATTGCAAACTACAATAAAAAGAACTACAGAGGATTAAACAAAAGGTAGAAAAAAAACAGAAAAAAGACACATGAGAATGAAAACAACACAATCATGTCCAAACTTGGATCATAGACTGAGGGAAGTTGCTAGCACAGTTTTTCAAAAGCTTGTAGGTGCGGCACTTGACTTCATTCCATAATTCATTTTCATTTCTTCTAACATTTTCAAAAACTCTGGAATTTCTCTCTCTCCATATCACAGCCATATAAACTTTCAAACAAACTGCCAGTACTCTACCTTTCTCAGTTCTCCACCTTGTTGATTTGTATATAATACTCCACAGAATTATTGTTGTGTGACCAGTCAGATTAGTACCTGTAAGACCACCCATCTTAAATAAGATATGTTGCAAAGCAGGACAATCGAAGTATAAATGTTCAGTTGTTTCTTCTTCAAGTTCACAGTACAAGCACCTAGTAGGACAGGCCATCCCATACTTGTGCAGCAGACTTCTAGTAAGTAAAGCACTGTTAATCACCTTCCACAACATAAGATTATCCTGTGGAACAGAGTCACTTGACCAAATAACTTCATACCAATTTGCTGCAGGCAGAGGAACATTTTCAGTTAGGGATTTGTATACTTCCTTGACAGAGTGAGGTTTGCTGTGCCATTGCACATTATTGCTTTGAACAGCAGTGAAAGTAATTTGTTGAATATTAGACCAAGTTTGCTGTATGACATGGTTACTGCTGTATGGTAACTGAATTTTACCATTATGTAAGAACACAGTAGCATCAGCAGACAAATGAATACCAGATTGGATGATTTGAGTGTAAGAACACAATTTAGATAAGATTAGGCCATTTCTAACCCAAGGTTCATTCCAAAAATTTACAGCAGATCTGGCATTAATTGGATATTGTATCATAGGAAGATAGACTTCTCTGTACTTTAGCAAGCTTCTCCAAGTCCAACTACTCAGTTGTGGGATTTCCATAATCCAGAAATGCCTGTTCTTGATATTGTAATGCCATGTCCATTCTACCCATAAATTACTTCTTCTATTTATGATTGCATCAAATTGTTTACTTATAGCTGCAATGTTCCACTTCCTGACATCTAATACTCCCAGCCCACCAGATTTCAGGGGAGCTTCAAATTTGGAAAATGCACACGGTACAAATTTTCTGTTGTGTATACTTCCTGTCCAAAAGAATCTATTCATTGCTGATCTGACTAGTTGTAGTAACTTAACTGGTAGAATCATAGTTCGTGCCCAGTAAACGATAGATGAGAAGACCACAGATTTTATGAGAACTAGCCTGCCACTTTGTGTTAAGAACCTATTTTCCCAAGCTGACATAACAGAGGTAATTTTATGGTATAATGGATAACAATCATCCTTTGTTATTCTTTTAGTTATTAAAGGTAGACCAAGGTACTTCATGTCATTTTCCATGCTAGAGAATCCAGACTGTTGGTGGAGGTCAGAAGCCAGACCAAAACTGATTCCAGTAACAAGCAATGATGATTTGTTTTGGTTAATAGATAGGCCAGTCATTTTGTTAAAGGTTTGCAAAGCATCCTTAATACCATTCAAAGAAGGCAACTCAGGTTTTGTGAACATCATGACATCATCAGCAAACATGATAGATGTAATATGATGATGAGAACACTTTGGGTGGAACTTTATGATTTTATTGGCATAACTTGTTCTGAGGATGACAGTTAGCACTTCCATGACCAAAAGAAACAAGTATGAAGATAACGGGTCCCCTTGCCTTATTCCTTTACTACCTCTAAAACTGCCAACTGGTCTACCATTTATTACTACAGAGTATGATGGAGTGGATATACAGACATATATCCAAGACACAAAAGTTTTAGGGAAACCCATCACTGCCATGATCCTGACTATTGATTCCCAATGTATTGAATCGTAAGCCTTTGATATATCAATTTTGAGAGCAGCTGCAGGGGGGCCATAACTTTTGCCATAACTTTTGAGTAGTTCTTGAGCCAAGAGGACATTATCAATAATGTCCCTGTTAGGTAAAAAAGCTGATTGGTTGTTGGAGACAACAGTTGGAAGCACTGATACTAACCTGGTAGCAAGAATTTTAGATATGCACTTATACACCACATTACAACATGAAATTGGCCTATAAGAATTAACTGTAGAGGCAGGAGAGCACTTGGGAATAAGAGCTATATTGGTACAGTTGATTTCACCAAGAATTTTGCATTTGTTAAAGAAATTGTGAATAGCCTTGCAAAAATCATTGCCAAGTATACTCCAAGTGGTTATAAAAAAGACTACATTTAAACCATCGGGACCTCCAGATGAATGTTTGTTCATAGAGAAAAGGGTTGACTTGATTTCCTCATCAGTGATAGCCCTTATTAGAGAAGAAGCTTCCAAGTTTGAGATGTTTGGTAGTGCAGTTTTAGATATTAAGTCCAGATCAGGAATAAAGCCATCATGATTACCATATAGCTTAGCAAAATATTGAATGAAAGCAAGGTCAACAGAATCAGGAGTTGAATGGAGAGTGCCTTGCTCATCAGTTATACTATGTATATTTTCTCTAGCTTGCTTTACTTTAATTGAATCATGATAATACTTTGTGTTTTTGTCACCTTCATCAAGCCATTTTTTGTGTAGTTGCTGTCTCTTCATGTTGGCTTCCATATGCAGAGCAGAATTTACTTTCATAAATAATTTCCTCTCCTCATCAGCTGCTTGAACATCAAGAGGGTGTTCCATCATATAGTCCTGCTTTATCTTCAGTTGATGTGTAAGATTTGTAGACAGCAGACCACCATTACCAAAGGTTGATGATGCCCAATGTTTAATAGCTTGCTTAATATTCTTGAGTTTCCTGTAAAACTTAAACATAGGGTTACCAAAGCAATTAAAATCTGCATTAACATGGGAAACTAATACAAGAAAGTGCTCATGCTTAACCCAAGCATTAAAAAATTTGAAACTTCTCTTTACTCTTCTCAAATGGTTTCCAAGCGTCAGAATTAGAGGGGAGTGGTCAGATAGAATGGGTTGAGGGAGGAAAACAGATAGAGTTGGCCATTGTGAAAGGGCTTGGAAGTTGCAAAAGGCATGGTCAATAGTGGTAAAAGTGCGTACACCACTTCTACTTCTATTATTCCATGAGAACTTGGCTCCTGATTTATTCACTAATAGTAATTCAGAATCAAATACAGATTGGTTGATAGGATCAAGTTCTCTAGGGGTTAAGGGGATGCCACCAAACTTGTCATTATAACCATAACATGTGTTGAAATCACCCATAACCAGCCATGGGTGTGAAGCTTGCCTTAAAGGTGGCAATGTTTTGAGAAAGGCATTCCTTGAGTTGATTGAGTTGTCTGCATACACTATAGTTAAGAAGAAAGAGGTCTGAGTTTGGGAATGAAGCACATGAAAATGAGTGGATTGTCTGGTCAACAGAATGGGAGTAAGAGTTAGTTCAGAGGGGTTAAATATGACTAGAATTCTTCCATATGCAGCAGCATCAAGATTATGTTGAATGGACCAATTAGGATTAATATAGTTGGCTGCTTTTTGGGATAGGGTAAGGTTAAGCTTAGTTTCAAGTAGACCAATAAGACAGATGTTATACTCAGTGATATAATTCTTAACTTGATCAAGTTTCAGGTTGCTATGAGCTCCTCTTAGATTCCATGTTGCTATTTTTGTATGCATATTAAATTATTGAGGTGAGGTGGTGATGTTCCTACTCTGAGCTGACAGAGATTTAGATCTTGTTTGAATCTTCCTAGTTGACTTGTTTGGGGGGGTGGAAGGTTGAGAGTTAGGGTGGGAGTTGGTTGAAGAAGAAGGTTTGGAAAGACTAGGAGGCCATCCAGGGATTTGAATGGAAAATTTGTAATGGGGTTGGGAAGATGATTGTGATTGAACATCATGCATGGAGGATACTAGTTGTGTTATCTGTGTTTCAAATGATTTGGTCCATATTTTGTCTAGATCTGTAGTAGATGCTCCAGTTGGAACAATTTCTTTTGCAGTTTCATTTCCATTGTGCCTGTTACTTCCACTTTGGTTATTTTCTTCCATATTTGTTGCCAACACTACTTGAGTTGCTGACTGATCCAGTATAACAGTGGTTGTTTGCTTTTCAGTAGTGCTTGTTTTCTCATTAGGTTCTAAATGCTTCTCAGCACATTTTATCTCATCAGTGATTTCACCTTCCTCTTTATCCTGCTCATCAATTATTCCTTGCTCTTCTACATCAGTCTGTAGCAAACCGTACATGTTACTTGTGTTGACAGTTCCAACATGGACATCTCCTTGTGTTACATTTGCTTTATCAATTACCCTGTCTCTTTCAACAGTCCTTTCCTCATGTTGTTTATGTTTTTCACCATGGTTCATCAAGTCAGCTTCTTCAACAACTTCACAATTATTGTTTTTTTTTCCTTTGTACTTGTTAACTTTCTGCCATATTTGTTTCATGTTGCTTTGTTTAACGTTGCTTTTCGCCCTTATCATCATATTCCTGCCATCATCATCTTTTTTCTGCTGCTCAGCAATAATACTTTGTTCTACATTCTTTTCATTATCCACCTTTTTGCATTTACTCAGTTGGTGTCCAAACTCCTTGCACACAGTACATATCTCTGGTTTCCATAAGTAAATAACATTAACAACTTGCACCGAACCATTTTGCAATTTAACATCAAACTTATCTGGCAATTCTTGGTTTGGATTGACCTCAACTAAACATTTCGCAAATGAAATACGCTCAAATTTTTCAGTTGAAGCATCCAAACATAGAAGCTTTCCCACTCTTGAAGCTAGCCAATTAATGCCTAAAGGTGACCAAGCATACAGTGGTATGTTGGTTAATTTTATCCATACAGGAACAGTTTTAATGCTACTACAGCAGTTGCCAATGTTAACATCCCACGGCTTAACAATAAATAATTTGTTCCTCATCACGACAGGGTCTGCTTCAGAAATTCTGATTCTATCTTCATCGTTTGAGAATTTAAACAAAAACAGGAACCCATCTGATTTAACCGATATCGAGCCACTTAACTTCCATACCTTTTTAAGGTAGTATAGTACAGTAGCATATGGTAATGGGGTATCAAGGAAGAACCCGACCAGATACTCATTCCACATGGCATTTCCAGCTTGTACAACATCGTCTGGTGGGACAATAGCACCACCACTGTAATCCAATTGAATCTCACGAGGAACATACTTCCCAGCGTTATTAGGTTTGGCTTTAAAAAGAGAGTTCCATGTACGTGGTGGAAAAGCAAGTGGAACTGGGAGAGGATTAGGAGAAGGTCGAGAGGGGACAGCTGAAGTGGATAAGGGGGAAGCCAACAAGGGGAGAGAGGCCGAAGTAGATGGAAGGCAATGAACAGGAGTAGGTATGGTAGGAACTGACATGGTGATGGTCGAAGCAGGAGGTACGAGTAGGGGTGAAGAAGGACACGGCTGATTTGATGAGGAGGGATGGGACTGATTAGCGGGAAGGATAGAAGGAGAAAGCGCGGTCCCCATTTTTGAAGAGGTTTAGGTTTAGGTCATGTACAATTTTTGAAAAAAAAAAAAAAAAAAAAAAAAAATAAAAAAAAAAAAAAAAAAAAAAAAATTAAAAAAAAAAAAAAAATTAAAAAAAAAAAAAAAAAAAAATGATTAAAATTAATTACATTAAGTAATTAATCTTAATTAAACCACAATTATTAATCACTATTGATTAATCACATTCCGTAATTAACTATCCTTAATTACTCCATTAATTACATCAGTAATTATCTATTAATTACTTTCCTAAGTAATTATACTTCATTAAATTACATTAAGTAATTATAATTTACAAATCATTAAGTGATTAATTTAAATTAATTAAACTTAATTAATTACTTAACTAATCAAATTAAACTTAATTAATTACATTAAGTAATTAATTTCTTAATTACTTCCATTAAGTAATTATATTATCAATTTCACAAATGATTAATCTTAATTAACTAATCTATTTAATTATCAAAATTAATCACATTAATTGTTTATTAAATCCAAGTTAATGATCTATATTAACTATTAACTATTATTTAATTATCTTTCTTAATTAATTAAATATTAATTAACCATTAGTAATTTCAAATTAATTAATTCTAATTACAAATAAATTAATTTCTAATTTCTTAATTAATTAAGTACCTATCAATAACTTAATTAATCCTTAAATCATTAAAAACCTTAATTATCCTTTAAGGTAAACCATTATCTTATTTGATGACTTAATTATCATAAGAAAACATTTTTTTTATCCTTATAATTGACTTCCTTAATTAAATCACTTAATTAAGTTTTGAAATAAAATAAACATTTAATTTGATAAATTGGAGTTACCAAATCATACTTCCTTTAAATACTTAAAACATTATCAAGTAATGGTTTAAACTAGTTCCAATTTAAATTTAAAAACTTGCATTTATAAAAAGCTTTAAAACTTTAAATCTGTTCACGTAAACACTCATGCTACCTCAAAGACAAACCCGAGTCAAAAGAACAAAAGCCCAAGCCCAACACTCATGATTTCCGAGCTCAAACTCGTGCCAACCCATCCCCTCAATAAACCACAGAACGACTCGATCAAAATCCTTATCTTCCCGAGTTCTCTCTCTCTCTCGAACCCGATCCTACCTCCATCACAAAACTACAACCCAGATGTACATACACGCGTGCACGTGTACGATCAAACAATGACGCTCCGACCATCATCACCATCGCCAACCAGTCGCCGATGACATGTTCGAACATCACGATCACCCATCGCCCACAACTTTGTCGGAAATCAGAATCGAGCATATCGGTGGACACTGGAACCCACCCGATCGACAAAAAAACACTTTGCGCCACAACCTCCGATCATCAGAGAACTCGCCCTTTCGCCCAAATGTTCGCCAGCGTTCCCTCTTCCTATTTCCCCCGGTCCGGCCTCGTCCGATCAGCCCACGACACCACATTCCTACCTCAAACCTCGACGAGTCAAACCAGGTTTTAAACCCTAAATCCACGTCGTGGCACTCCTACGATCATCTAAAAATTAACCAACCATTTTTCCTTCAATCTACATCACATCATCATCCTTCAGATTCAAACTCGAAACTCGATTGTTCTTTGATCGACGGAAATTGACTTTTTTGTCAATTCCGTTCATCTTGCAATTTCGCAATAAATACCGAACTAAAAATCTTGAAATCATTGTCTAATTTCATAAATTTTCAATACGATTCTGGCTATATTCAAAACAAAATTTTGCAATCATAGATTTTATGACTTGATTTAATTTTACAATAATATAGTATAATTTGAAAAATATACTGAGTATTTTTACTTGCAAATATTTTTGAAAATGAAATTTCATTGTGGTGATCAACTTCCTTTTTAAAATTTTAGCCTAATATTGATTTTACAGAGAGAATTTTAATTTTTAACTTAAAACATGGATACCTGTAACTATAACAGGAACCTGTATATTAACAGAATGATAATATGTCTGTTGATACAGACAGGCACAGGCATTTTGTAATTTATATTCATGCATTTATTTTTATAACAAAAACATTTTCAAATCACCATTTACATCTATTATTACAGACAAATCAAGATTTACATATGTATTGGTTGAAGAGTTTGCTCACCAGGTTAAAAAGAAACAGAGAACAGTTCTGTTATATTTTGTTCAAGCCTTAAATCCAAACCAAGATTAAATCAAGAGAGAATGGTTTTTAAATCAAATGAAGCTTGAAATCAAAGAAATAGAAATGCTACAGGTAAACAAGCATGCACACATATATATATATTTACAGCAGATTTCATAATATATATTCATTTCAAATTACATAGCATGCAACCAAATTTACCTACTTTAAATTTTTAAAAATGAAGTTACTCACCGATTTAAAATAGAGACAGGGCTTTTTTGATTTTTGAAAACAGCACTTGAAATCTTTTGAATCCTTAAAACTGAAATGCTTTTGCTATTGAAACTTTAAACTTTGAACTTGAATGCTGCTCTGATTTAAATACTTGAGTCTTTTGCATTGCTAAGCTGATTTACTTGCTAGCTGAAATGATTTTGTCTTTTTAAAACAGAGAAGAAATTGCTTCCAGATTTTGAAATGCATTCAGATTGAAGAGAGGTTACAGGTTCTTGATTTCAGGTTGAAGAAGATTACAGGCTAATGAAAATTTGAATAGATATTTGTTTGAGGAGGAGGTAAATTACAGATTATAGAATTTATTTCTGGTTTGGAAGTATTGATTTCCAGATTTGTTGTTTTGAGGAATTTGTTTGAGGAAATATGATTATCAGATTTTGGTTTGAGTTATTCTTGGCTTTGAATTGGAAAATATAGGAAAGAAATGAATTACAGATCTGTTTTGAGATTTTATACGGCTGAAACTTTTTCTTAGTTTTGGCAAAAGAAATAGAAAAAGAAAGGAAGGGTTGAAGCAATGTTTATATAAGTGAAAATGTGATTTATCAAAATAAAAGAAAAATAAAATTAAAGATGACATTTGTCATCATATTCACCTATCAATTAACACTTGTCTTATTGCTTAATTCATGACTTAACACATGTTATATTAGGGTGTTAAGAGGCTTACACATGTAATTTAAGTATTTCATTTTAATTTAAATTATTTACAAAAGCTTTTAAACCTTAATTTATTATTTCTTATGTATACATAAATGAATTTCTTCATTTTCTTTTATAGAAAAACAAAACAAATTATAAATAAAAGCCTATTTAAATACTTTAAGTATTTATTCTTTTAAATTTCACAACATCAAATTCAATTTCAAATTTAAATTAAATTAAAACTCCAATTAAAAATCAAGTTATATATATGCATATATAATTACCATTTAAAATAACAATTCTATTTTATCAAAGTCTATTCATATTTATAAAAACAAAGTATTATAATTATTATTTGAAAATATCAAATTTGACTATTTTAAATAATTTATAAAAGAGAATATAAATTACTTCTATTATTAAATGAATTAATACCATATGTAAATTGTCTTTTAAACTATATAGTTATTTATCAAATATCTTTGAAAAGCTTAATATTATTTTAAATCATAATTTCCAAATTACCAAAATATTAGAAATTTGAAAACATAATTTCATTTGTTAAATTCAAACCAACTCATCTATTTACAATATATACAATTATACATATATATTATAAATAGAAAATATTTTATTAAACTTTTAAAAGATAAATCACTAATTAAATATTTATTTTAATTAGATTATTAAATTTATTCAATTTTATTAACAAAGATCATCAAATCAATTTAATTTCCAATGCAGATTATTAAATTGATATTGTCCAAATTCCCGGGATATCACAATATGCTTGTGTAGGTAAAAATAGAAAAGGAGATTTTCCAGAAAAGAATAAAAAAATAAAATAAAAAAACTGAATCACACATTTAGCATGACTTGGGTAAGTAATTAAAGATAGCCATTTTTATGAAAAGTAAAAGGAAAAAGAAAAGAAAAGAAAAGGGGCACTAACTATAATAGACTAAAGTGGCCGGGGCATTAAGGAGGAAAATGTGAAAATGCAAAATACATGAAGATGGTTAGGATAGAAATGGAATTTTGTTGAAACAAAACCCTAAGAGAAAACACTGGTATAAATAGGCAGTTTTGGCCAGGAAAACATTTTACCCAGAGTTGCTCAAAAATAATAAAAAAAAAGAAAGGAAAATATTGGAAGGAAGAAGAAGACACACACATAAGGATTTTCTGAAACAAGAGAAGGAAGAACTTAGGTGAGTAACCTCACTGAGTTCATGGCATTAAGACCTGAGATGAGGCAGCCACTTTTTATATTGCCATTTACATATGGCTGGTTTTGATGTGTATGATTTCATCAATGCTTTTTGGATGTTTTATTTTAAATCTGATATGATTTAATATGGATGTTTTTGGTGATCTTTGATTTGTTGAGACATTTGTCTTTGGATGTGTATCATACTGTTTTATTTTTACTCAAAAATGTTAAAGTCCAGAATCTTAAAATTATATAGAGAATACTCTCAACTGTTATAGATCTATGGCATGGAAACTTTACCAAATAAAAATGTTGGGAGCTGCATTATACTTGGTATAAGTGCTGAGGCTTGAGAAGAAAGATGTTAAGGGTGCAATAGAAATTTTCTAAGTGCTGAGCCCTTAATCAAATTAAAAAAAAGAGAAGCTCACAAGCTAAAACTATGATTGAACTAGATCATGAATCTGAATCAATCATAAAGCCTTGCAGATCAATATAACATTTACATGCCATGCCTCTTTTACAGTTGAAAATATTC
This sequence comes from Allium fistulosum, assembly GCA_030737815.1. Taxonomy (NCBI): domain Eukaryota; kingdom Viridiplantae; phylum Streptophyta; class Magnoliopsida; order Asparagales; family Amaryllidaceae; genus Allium; species Allium fistulosum. The sequence goes on along the minus strand of CM060903.1, from coordinate 515,875,253 downwards.
TTATATTTTACTGAGATCAAGACATAATGTCCACATTTTTGGAAATAACTGTCTACTAAATTTCTGAGTAAATTATGCTAGAAAATTTATGGGTGTTACCATGTTTGCAGTGACAAGTTCACTTAGCTATCTGATGATAATATTTAAATCAATGCACTAGTAAATAAACTAGGGAAGGGAAGGCCAAGAAGGCTGCTGGAATGCTTGTTATATTTGATGTATGCAAGTTGGCACATGGTTTGTTTAAGCCATGAGATCTTTGTGCAATGATGTGAATTAGTTCATTGCAATGTGTCCCTGTGATTCCTTGATGGAAGATGAGGCAGTAATTTAAACTGAATTGACACAACCTGTACATGAAGAGATAGGAATATGAATATTTCTTAGTTTGGTTGGTATGGAACCATGATAGTTCCAGTGAATGTCAATGTTGCAAATAGATGATTATGTTTGCTTGATTATGAATGCAGGTATAGGAATGATAGATGGAGTTATCATACCTGAGTCACTTTATTTACACAATGATATATTAAGTGATTGCAAAAATTCATTCAAATAACAAGTTATTACACTCCAAATTCTCTGTTGTTTAATATCATGAATATACTGATGTTACTCATACCAGATCATGGATCTAACCCTTATTTGCTCATGGCATATGGGGGTGTCTCACTTTAAAATGAGGCAGCCACCAATGCTCTTTCAGGAAATGCAAGAGCTAAGTAGAAAGTGAAGTATGGAAAATGAAAAGGGATTGAATGAACATGCTAGCTAATTTTAATAAGAGTCTAATTTGATTTTATCTGCATGTATTCATGAGACTGTTGTGTTTGAACTTGATGTTATGTAATGAACTTGCTATGTTTGATTGAACTGGTTGTTTATTTGTTGAATTATTGCTATGCATTAAGGTTTAAAAATTAAAAGAAATATCTAGGTTGAAAACCAGAAAAATATGCTTAGGTATTAGATATGAAAGCCTGGAAAGAAAAAAATATATACATATATGTATGTGAGTAAAAGTTTGCATAATTTATATTATGTGCTGGTCAATTCTTGAGACATAGCAATGCACTAAGTTTTTAGAATAAAATTTGGATTTAACTAGAGGTAAACTTATAAAGATTTGAATCTTTTTGCTGTGAAACTTTGTAAACCAGTTCTAATACCACTTTTTGAATTGTCTTGAAAAAAAGTAAATATTTTGCAAGGCCTAAGATATAATGCCATTGCCTTGAACAAGTGTCTGTTAGATACAAGACTTATGGGTCAACCAGCTTCAAATGAGTGAGGTTTTGGTCGACCATATTTGATGGTATTCTGAATGTAAAATACCCTTCAAAAACTTTAGATTATTTAAAAACTGTTACACCACAAACAACTTTTAAAAGCTATACCAGATATGCAATCTGGACAGGTCTGCACTATTAAAACCTGGAAATACACATTAATCTTTTGAATATTTATAAGTTCAAATGCTTGTCACAGCAAATCTTATGCAAATACTCAACTTACAATGTGTTATACAGGCTAAGATTTAAATAAATAAGTCATATAGACTGAATTAAAAGTAAGAAAGTTTCCAGAGAATAAATAAGTGGAAAATGATAAGAGAATATATCATTTTCTGGTCTTAGCCAAATATCAATATATATTTGAACTATTAAAAAAAATCCCAAATACTTTGACCAAATAAGGACAGGAATTATTATCATATTATAAATATTCAAAAGAACAAGGTAATTAACTATATGCAGATTTCTTCAGATCCAAACTAATCCAAACCAAACAGCCTGCTCCTGTTTAACAAATGGAATTAAAAACATACTCTGACTTTAAACAAGAGGAACACATACATCTTCATATGTATGTGTATATCTTTAGGAATTAAACTGATATATTTATATTGGTGGAAAATATTGGATCCTGGATGAATTGTTTGAAAAGAAAATGACTCTGAGAATATTAAATTATAGGGATGTAAAAAAAAATTAACCAAAAGTTTGAGGGTCATTTCAGTTGGTATCAGAGCTAATGGTTGCATTGATTGTTGAATACTTAGAAATGTATTATATTTGTTTGCTTTGGGTAAAAAAAAAATTTATAAGAAAATAATAACCATAGAAAATACTTATGGTACACTAATATTATTTGCCCATGATTTGGTTAGCAAACCATGGTAGGAAGGGGATCACATCATGCAGGGTCAAGTGCACCACAGATGCTTGATATGTAAGAATTTGTAAGAGTTTTAAGAGATGGAATTGGGCATAGGCCTGAGAACCCACATGAGGAACTTTCAAAACTACTGAAGGCTTACACCAATTTGGGAGGCACAAGTTTTGAAGGAACTGAGAATGTAATGGAAATTCAAGCATGGTTGAGAACACTGGATAGAATTTTCAATGACATGCAGCTTGATGATCAGAGGAGGAGGCAAGTAGCTTCAAGACAGCTGAAAGGAGTAGCATTAGGCTGGTGGGAGGTGATCATAGCTGGAAGAAATGAAAATGAAATCACTTGGAATCAGTTCAAGGAGATGTTGGAGGCAAGATTTGTACCAGCATCAGCCAAGACCACTTTGCTTGAAGAATTTATCAAACTTAGGCAGGGAACTTTGAATGTCACCGAGTATACTCAAAAGTTTGAAGGGCTATCTAAGTATGGAGCAATGTTAGTGGCAGATGAAGCATCCAAAAATGATAGGTATATAAAAGGTCTGAACCCAGGACTTAGCAGAGCCATGCTACCATATGCAGATAGAACTTTTGATCAAGTAATTGATCTGGCATTGAAATTGGAACAGCATGACAAGGAAAGGGAGAAGTATAGGAATTTTAAGAGCAACAACAACAAGAAGAATAAGGGAAGATATCACCCTTATGATAAAAAGAAGGAAGAGACAGACAACAAGAAGGACAAAGACACTAAAGCCAATGATGCAAAGAAGAAACTGGTTTGTCATCATTGTGGTAAAGAAGGACACATCAAACCAAGGTGCCCAGAATTAAAAGGAGAAGCTTTCAAGTGCTACCTATGTGGGAAAGAGGGGCATATGAAAAGGAATTGTCTTGAGTACAAGTATCAAGGGAAAATAGCAAGTTTGGAAGGCAAAGGCAAATCCACAGTGGAGAGTGGAGCTGAGAATCATGGCCAAGTGGAAGGTACATTACTCATTTGTGCCATACCCGTAGCAGTAGTATATGATACTGGAGCAACTCACTCCTTGATTTCCTATGAATTAGTTAAAATGCTAAAATTAAATTGCATATTGGTTGAAACCCCACTGCTTATACAAAGTCCACTGGGGAGTTCTAGTGTTTTGAACATGAATTGTGTAGGTGTGGAGTTAAACATAGGAGGAAATATTTTTATTTCCAATTTATATGTTTTGAATTACCCAAATATAGGTGTTATATTGGGGGTAGACTGATTAAGGCAACTTAAAGCCATAATTAATTTAGACTCATCCACCATATCATTGCAAAATTCTAGAGGCCAGAGGATCACAGTTTTATGTGAAGTAGCTAAGGAAGGGAAATTATATCATTTAGTTAACTCAGAAAAAGATTTCAATGAACTAACCATTGAAGAAATTCCCATAGTCAATGAATACTTGGATGTGTTTGGGGAAGTTAAGGGTGTTCCACACCATAGACCAGTTGAGTTTCAAATTAATCTCATTCCAGGAGCAAGTCCAATAATTGAGAAACCTTATAGAATGGGGCAAAGTGAACTGAAAGAATTGAAAAATCAGTTGGAAGAATTAGAAGGCAAAGGATTTATAAGGCCAAGCAACTCATGCTGGGGTGCTCCAGTAGTGTTTGTAAGAAAACACGATGGTACTTTGAGAATGTGCATAGATTATAGAGAACTAAATAAAGTAACCATCAAAAACAAATACCCATTGCCTAGAATAGATGATCTCTTTGATCAACTCAGTGAAGCTAAAATATTTTCTAGACTAGACTTAGCATCAGGATTTCATCAAATGAAGGTTGAAGACTCAAGTGTTAAGTATACTGCATTTAACACAAGATATGGCTTGTATGAATTTATGGTTATGCCATTTGGCTTGATAAATGCTCCTTCATATTTTGTTGATTTAATGAATAGAATATTCAGAGATTATTTAGACAAGTTTGTACTGATTTTTATTGATGACATTTTGATTTATTCCAAAACAGTGGAAGAGCATAAAAATAATTTGCATTTAGTTTTGTCAAGATTAAGGGAGAATGATTTAAAGGAAAATTTTTTAAAATGTGCATTCTGGAAAGAAGAAGTACATTTTCTTGGGCATGTTATCTCTGCCAATGGAATATCAGTAAACCCCAATAAGGTAGTAGCTATCCAAGCATGGAAAAGGCCTAGCACAATCAGTGAGATTAGATCATTTATGGAGATGGCAGGATATTATAGGAGATTTATAAAAGATTTCTCAAAAATATCATCACCACTTACCAATTTAACTAGAAAGAACCAAGCCTTTGTATGGACAGAAAAATGTGAGCAAGCTTTTATCAAAATAAAAGAAGCTCTGATTAATGCACCAGTATTGAGGGTGCCAGAGGAAAATGAAAACTTAATTGTGTACATTGATGCAAGTGGCTCTGGGCTAGGGGCTGTGTTGATGCAGCAAGACTAGGTGGTAGCCTATGCATCTAGACAATTAAAGCCACATGAAACAAGATATGCAACCCATGATCTTGAACTAGCAGCAGTTGTGTATGCTTTGAAACTTTGGAGACATTATTTGTTAGGTGCAAAGTTTATTTTGTACACTGATCATAAGGCACTGAAATATTTATTTTCACAAAAAGATTTGAATATGAGGCAACATAGATGGGTGGAGTTCCTAGCTGCCTATGATCTAGACATACTTTACACACCAGGCAAAGCAAATAAAGTTGCAGATGCCTTGAGTAGACAACATGCTAAGGTAGCCATGTTGATGATGGAAGAGTTTAAGGATTTGTCTATACTTACTGATTTGGAGATTGAAGCAAACAGTGAGGTACAGATGGTACCAATTGAAGAGGATGAAGGAAAAGGGAAATTGAGTATGATATCTCTGCAATCAAATTTACTTCTAAAAGTTGGGAAAATGCAGGAACAAGACTTAAACCTATTGGAGAAGAAAATGCTCTTATTAAAAGGGGAAGAAGTAATAAATTATCAAGTTGATAAAGATGGTTATTTAAGGAAGAAGAATAGGATATGTGTTCCAGAAAACATAGAATTGAAGGAGGAAATACTAAATGAATACCATAGGAGTAAGTACTCCATACACCCAGGCAGCACCAAGATGTATCAAAATTTGAAAAGAAATTTTTGGTGGAAGGGAATGAAATCAGATGTGGCCAAGCATGTTGCAAAATGTATGACATGCCAACAAGTTAAAGCAGAAACACAAAGACCATCAGGGTTGTTACAACCTCTAAGCATACCACAGTGGAAATGGGAGGATATATCTATGGATTTCATAGATGGCCTGCCTAGATCTAAAAGAGGAAACACAAGCATTTGGGTAATAGTGGATAGGCTAACTAAAGTAGCACATTTTATCCCAGTAAAATCAGAAAGAAATGCCCCAAAATTGGATCAAATATTCATGAAAGAGGTGGTAAGATTACATGGCATACCCAAAACCATTGTGAGTGATAGGGATACCATCTTCACCTCAAGGTTTTGGAAAAGTTTTCAAGAAGTCCTGGGGTGTGAATTGTGCTTAAGCACTGCCTACATTCCACAATCAGATGGACAAACTGAGGTGGTGAACAAAGTTTTAGAGGACTTGTTGAGAGCATGTGCACTAGACTTTGGAGGCAACTGGGAAGACCATCTCCATTTAGCTGAGTTCACATATAATAACAGTTATCAAAGCACCATAGGGATGGCACCATTTGAAGCCTTATATGGCAAGCCATGTTTATCACCTATATGCTGGGTAGAGACTGGAGAAAGAGCTGTTCTAGGACCTGATTATGTAAAAGAAACTACAGAGAAAATTGGGTTAATAAGAAAAAGAATAGCTGCAGCTCAAGATAGACAAAAGAAATTTGCAGACAAGAAGAGAAAGCAAGTGGATTATGAAGTGGGTGACTTTGTTTTTATCAAAGTTTCACCTATGAAAAAGGTCTTGAGATTTGGCAAGCAAGGTAAGCTCACACCAAGGTATGTTGGACCCTATAAAATTCTGGAAAGAATTGGTTCATTAGCATACAAACTGGAATTGCCAGAGGAGATGAAAGCAATGCATAATGTTTTTTCATGTGTCACAACTTAGAAGATGGGTACATAATAGAGAAGAAATTTTGGAAAAACCTACCCAAATTCAAATAAATCCTAACTTGGTTTATGAGAAAGAACCAGTGGGGATTTTAGCTAAAGAAGAAAAGGAATTAAGAAGTAAAACTTTGAAACTGGTAAAGATCCAGTGGAGTCTTGATCCTAATGATTGTACATGGGAGCTAGAAGACAAGATTAGGATAGATTATCCTAAACTTTTTGCAGATTAAAGGTAATTTTAAATTTATAGAAAATCTAATGTGTATTGTTGCCATGATTGAATTTGCTTGCTTATACATATGTTTGATAGATTTTCAGAAAATAAGGTGATGCTTGTTATAAGTACTAGGAAAATTGTGAGGACACAATTCCTAAAAGGAGGGGTGAATGTAATACCCCAAAATTTTGTGAAAAATCATTTTGATAAAATGATTTAATTTTGAAACATTTAGATTTAAATATGGTGAAATTCTTGGGATTAAATAGTGTGCCAGGATATGTGTGCACGTGCACACTGGAAAATGGCATAGGGGAAAATCCAAGAATTTGCGGGAAAAAAAAGATAGAAATTTTTTATTTTAATAAGAAAGTAAAATTCTTATTTGAAACATTGGAATTTAACTTAGGCCTAACCAAGTAAAATATGGGAGATATGTCAATATACATTTTTTCTGTGAAGCATAAGGAATTAAATAAAGTAATAAAGAGGCAGAAAGATTTTATGTGAATAAAGAGGTAATTCTTACTTAGCATAGGGTTTTCTTTTACCAGATCGAACTCATTTAATTAGAATGTATGTGTATAATTTCTGAAAGGCAAGAGAAATCAAATAAAAATATATATACACCCATGTGCATGTATATTTCCTGTGAGCAGAAAGTATTAAAAGAAACATCAAAATGACATGAAATGTAATACAAGTCAATATGCTTGTGTAGGTAAAAATAGAAAAGGAGATTTTCCAGAAAAGAATAAAAAAATAAAATAAAAAAACTGAATCACACATTTAGCATGACTTGGGTAAGTAATTAAAGATAGCCATTTTTCTGAAAAGTAAAAGGAAAAAGAAAAGAAAAGAAAAGGGGCACTAACTATAATAGACTAAAGTGGCCGGGGCATTAAGGAGGAAAATGTGAAAATGCAAAATACATGAAGATGGTTAGGATAGAAATGGAATTTTGTTGAAACAAAACCCTAAGAGAAAACACTGGTATAAATAGGCAGTTTTGGCCAGGAAAACATTTTACCCAGAGTTGCTCAAAAATAATAAAAAAAAAGAAAGGAAAATATTGGAAGGAAGAAGAAGACACACACATAAGGATTTTCTGAAACAAGAGAAGGAAGAACTTAGGTGAGTAACCTCACTGAGTTCATGGCATTAAGACCTGAGATGAGCCAGCCACTTTTTATATTGCCATTTACATATTGCTGGTTTTGATGTGTATGATTTCATCAATGCTTTTTGGATGTTTTATTTTAAATCTGATATGATTTAATATGGATGTTTTTGGTGATCTTTGATTTGTTGAGACATTTGTCTTTGGATGTGTATCATACTGTTTTATTTTTACTCAAAAATGTTAAAGTCCAGAATCTTAAAATTATATAGAGAATACTCTCAACTGTTATAGATCTATGGCATGGAAACTTTACCAAAGAAAAATGTTGGGAGCTGCATTATACTTGGTATAAGTGTTGAGGCTTGAGAAGAAAGATGTTAAGGGTGCAATAGAAATTTTCTAAGTGTTGAGCCCTTAATCAAATAAAAAAAAAAAGAAGCTCGCAAGCTAAAACTATGATTGAACCAGATCATGAACCTGAATCAATCATAAAGGCTTGCAGATCAATATAACATTTACATGCCATGCCTCTTTTACAGTTGAAAATATTCTTATATTTTACTGAGATCAAGACATAATGTCCACATTTTTGGAAATAACTGTCTACTAAATTTCTGAGTAAATTATGCTAGAAAATTTATGGGTGTTACCATGTTTGCAGTGACAAGTTCACTTAGCTATCTGATGATAATATTTAAATCAATGCACTAGTAAAAAAACTAGGGAAGGGAAGGCCAAGAAGGCTGCTGGAATGCTTGTTATATTTGATGTATGCAAGTTGGCACATGGTTTGTTTAAGCCCTGAGATCTTTGTGCAATGATGTGAATTAGTTCATTGCAATGTGTCCCTGTGATTCCTTGATGGCAGATGAGGCAGGAATTTAAACTGAATTGACACAACCTGTACCTGAAGAGATAGGAATATGAATATTTCTTAGTTTGGTTGGTATGGAACCATGATAGTTCCAATGAATGTCCATGTTGCAAATAGATGATTATGTTTGCTTGATTATGAATGCAGGTATAGGAATGATAGATGGAGTTATCATACCTGAGTCACTTTATTTACACAATGATATATTAAGTGATTGCAAAAATTCATTCAAATAACAAGTTATTACACTCCAAATTCTTTGTTGTTTAATATCATGAATATACTGATGTTACTCATACCAGATCATGGATCTAACCCTTATTTGCTCATGGCATATGGGGGTGTCTCACTTTAAAATGAGGCAGCCACCAATGCTCTTTCAGGAAATGCAGGAGCTAAGTAGAAAGTGAAGTATGGCAAATGAAAAGGGATTGAATGAACATGCTAGCTAATTTTAATAAGAGTCTAATTTGATTTTATCTGCATGTATTCATGAGACTATTGTGTTTGAACTTGATGTTATGTAATGAACTTTATGTTATGTAATGAACTTGCTATGTTTGATTGAACTGGTTGTTTATTTGTTAAATTATTGCTATGCATTAAGGTTTAAAAATTAAAAGAAATATCTGGGTTGAAAACCAGAAAAATATGCTTAGGTATTAGATATGAAAGCCTGGAAAGAAAAAAATATATACATATATGTATGTGAGTAAAAGTTTGCATAATTTATATTATGTGCTGGTCAATTCTTGAGACATAGCAATGCACTAAGTTTTTAGAATAAAATCTGGATTTAACTAGAGGTAAACTTATAAAGATTTGAATCTTTTTGCTGTGAAACTTTGTAAACCAGTTCTAATACCACTTTTTGAATTGTCTTGAAAAAAGTAAATATTTTGCAAGGCCTAAGATATAATGCCATTGCCTTGAACAAGTGTTTGTTAGATACAAGACTTATGGGTCAACCAGCTTCAAATGAGTGAGGTTTTGGTCGACCATATTTGATGGTATTCTGAATGTAAAATACCCTTCAAAAACTTTAAATTATTTAAAAACTGTTACACCACAAACAACTTTTAAAAGCTATACCAGATATGCAATCTGGACAGGTCTGCACTATTAAAACCTGGAAATACACATTAATCTTTTGAATATTTATAAGTTCAAATGCTTGTCACAGCAAATCTTATGCAAATACTCAACTTACAATGTGTTATACAGGCTAAGATTGAAATAAATAAGTCATATAGACTGAATTAAAAATAAGAAAGTTTCCAGAGAATAAATAAGTGGAAAATGATAAGAGAATATATAATTTTCTGGTCTTAGCCAAATATCAATATATATTTGAACTATAAAAAAAATCCCAAATACTTTGACCAAAGAAGGACAGGAATTATTATCATATTATAAATATTCAAAAGAACAAGGTAATTAACTATATGCAGATTTCTTCAAATCCAAACTAATCCAAACCAAACAGCCTGCTCCTGTTTAACAAATGGAATTAAAAACACTCTGATTTTAAACAAGAGGAACACATACATCTTCATATGTATGTGTATATCTTTAGGAATTAAACTGATATATTTATATTGGTGGAAAATATTGGATCCTGGATGAATTGTTTGAAAAGAAAATGACTCTGAGAATATTAAATTATAGGGATGTAAAAAAAAAATTAACCAAAAGTTTGAGGGTCATTTCAATATTCATAATTCAATTGTAAAGATTGAGATTATAAATCAATAAAACCACTTCAAAATTTGCAAATTCTTTCTCTTTTGAAACAATTATATATATATATATATGTGTGTGTGTGTGTGTGTGTGTGTGTATGTATACGTGTTTGTATACATACACAAATCACTTTTGAAAATATAAACAACGATTTGAAATCCCTCTATAAATACAAAATACTTGGTAATATAATTTATATTTTAAATAATCTATTAAATAATTTTCAAAAATATTTAAATCGGGAAAACAAGGTTTCAAAATCAAAACTTGAAAAAAAATACATTCATGGCTTGCTACCTAGAGAAAATGGTCCAGGAATGGACTTGCTCGTCGTTCGATCATTGATCTACCAGTCGATCGATTGGGTAGTAACCTAGAGAAATTTTCTCTAGGCCAAAAGGCCAATTTTTCGATCATCGATTCTGACGATCTTCGACGCCGAAAGACCAGCTTTAGAGATCTTAAACACAGATTACAAGTTTGTATTCAATCGATATCATATTATTTGTTAAAATAGGGATTTTGTTAAATCATAACTTTGCATTTTCAAATAAGTAAGAGTACCATCATCATTTTGATTACTAGCACAGCGATTGCAAACATTAACATACATAAGTTCAATCATAACAGCAACTTATGTAGTATCATTTAGAATTCAATCAAAATTTAGAGGTTACGCTCACAATTTCTCCAAATTTGAAGCTAGATCTTTTTCCCTCGCTTCATACACCAAACCAAAGATATATACTTACAAAGATAAGATTAGATACCTACAAAAATCTGAAATTTACTCAATTAAGATTATATACATTGATTAGATATAGTTAGGAGCTACTTACTTTGAACTTTGGACTTGAAATCAACATGAAAATGACTTATTTGGTGAAACCCTAGGCATGGACAACCGTTTTTGATCTTTCTAGGATTCTAGTGCTTGGAAAACAAATGAAAGAGAATTTCCTTGGTTGGTTGAGATATTTAGGAAGGGTTTGGGCCTTAAAATGCCCATTGCGCCATTTAATTAAGATAAAAGTGATTTTTTATGAGAATAAAGTTACTGTTTCTTGCTGTTAGACCAAAAATTAGTATAACACCCATGATGCCGGCAGTGATGAACTAATACTTGGTTTGAACATATAAGATGACATGATTAAGCATGACTCAATCAATGTCAACTTAATGGTGTTAACAATGACCAATTTATCACTTAAGACTTAGTGCATAATGAAGTCGTTAAAGAATGGAGTAATGATGCTAGTAGGCCTTTTAGGAAAAATATGTGAAAGTCCATAGTATCATTAGATCATTATGCTCGAGATCATTTAAAATCACTTGGAGTTAACATATCCAAGAGTTCATATGGGTTTTTAAGGCAAATGTTCAAAAAAGGGGCCCATTAATTAAGTGGCATTAATTAAGTGCGATATTCTTCCTCTTCTTATGGATGGAGTGTTGCCTAAAGGTGTTCATCGTGGAAGCGACGAGGTATTACTTGAGGCTCGGTGTTAAATGAAAGTGTTATGGCTTGATGGGGCGTGATATGAACGAAGTGTAATGTTGTTTGAAATGCGACATGGTTGAATAGTGATGTTGCGGGAGGTGCAGCATTGGTTTCTCCATGATGTCACCATTCATACATTACCTTAGGCATTAAAATTATGTGGATAACATTTCCCCCTTCTTGTATAAAAGAAGCTTTTAACACTTTAGTGTAAAACCAAGAATTTTTTCGCTTTCTCAATTCCTTGCGAGATTCCTTCTGATCATGTTTTCCTGTAAAACATAAAGTGAATAATAACTTTTGTTATTAACTCTAATCTAGATATAAGTTCAAGCAATTCCATTATAGATTCAATTGAGTTATAAATAGGTGTATATTACCTATATTATCTACATGAGTTAAGATTATAATTTTTCTTTTAAAAGGTCAATAATTAAATAATAATAAATTTCCAAAGAGGAAACCAGAAGATTATCTGGTAGTGTTATAGAGGAGAGCATCAGAAACTTTCTCTGGCAATATTATGGGTAAAAGATCAAAAACCCATCTGGCAATGATAATATTCTAAGTAGGAAGCTAGAAAGTCATCTAAAAAGATGACTATGAAATCCATTTAAGTGGAGGACTAGAAAATCATCTGGAAATAACGTAAGACTAGAAAAACCATAAGTAAATAGTCATTTGCATGGAAGACTATAAAACCTTCTGGCAATAATAGAAGTTCAGAAATCCTTCTGATAATAGAAAACTAGAAATTATAATTTGGCAATAATAATAGAAGACCGAAAATCCTTATCTGGTAATAATATAAGATCATAAATCCATCTGAATAGAAGACCAGAAACCCATATCTAATAAAAGGAGACCAAAAATCCTTATTTGGCAATAATAATTGAAGACCAGAAATCCTTATCTGGTAATAATAGAAGACCAAAAATCCATCTGATTATAATAGAACACCAGAAATCATTATCTGTCAATAATAGTAGAAGACCTGAAATCCTTATATGGTAATAATAGAAGACCAGAAATCCTTATCTGGCAATAATAGAAGAAGACCAGAAATCCATATCTGGCAATAATAGAAGAAGACCAGGAATCCATGTCGAGTAATAATAAAGGAAGATCAGAAACCTTTATCTGGAAATAATAATAGAAGACTAGAAATCCATCTAATAATAATAAAATACTAGAAATCCTTATTTGGCAATAATAGAAGAAGAACAGAAATCCAAATCTGGCAATAATAATAGAAGACCAAAAATCCATCCGATAATAATAGAATACCAAAAATCCTTATTTGGCAATAATAGAAGATCAGAAATTCTTATCTGGCAATTAAGAATAGAAGACCAGAAATCATTATCTGGCAATAAGAATAGAAGACCCAAAATCATCATCTGACAATTGAAGATTGTGTTTGTTGAGGAGTACAAATGGCTCATATTCCGATAATCTCCCTTTCGAAGATTGTTTGACTTGAAGCGCTAACTGCCTCTGATTTTTGATAGATCTTCCTCTAGAAATTGATTGATTTGGAGCGCAATTTGGCTTTGATTTTAATAGATCTTCCTCCAAATGATTGACTGATTTGGAGCACTACTTAGGTCTAATTTTGTTTGACTTTGGCACCATCTTAGGTGATGATCTCTACTTGGATTGGATCCCTTTATCACCATCTTAGGTGATGATTTAGGTCTATTATTTGGTGCATTTGGTTAGCGAGCTTTAGTTGAACCAAAGGCTTACCCGACCTCCCTTTAGAAGGCGCTTTAGTGAGGCCTTTGATGATGACACTAAAGGCTAGTTCGACACTTTGGACATGCTAAAAAATTATCCGTCCTCCCTCTAGGAGGTGCTTCGATGAGGCCTTTGACGACGACAATAAAGGATGTTTCAGTGCTTTATTGAGGCCTTTGATGAAGGTACTAAAGGATTACCCCATCCTCCCTAGGAGGCGCTTCAGTAAGGCCTTTGATGACGGCACTAAAGGATTGTTCGATGCTTTGGATAGGCTAAAGGCTTACCCATCGTCCCTCTAGAAGGTGCTTTAGTAAGGCCTTTAATGGCGGCACTAAAGGCTTTTCTGTTACAAGACCTTTGATGGCCACGGGCCTGTGATGGCCATGGGCCTTTGATGGCTAGGTCTTTTGTCTTAGAAGAGTCTCCATCTTTCTCATGGGTGAGCTAGTAAATTCTTCTTCTTCAACTTCTTTGTTCATCCATTGTTAGAAAATATGGTCATAAATGTTCAGCATTCCATGTTCTTGCTATTACGTTGTCATCGGGTCGACATAGTTTGTAGGTCCTGAATGGGATAACTTTGTATATGATTAGGGGTCCTTTCCAATTTGGCCTAAGTCGTCCATCTGCTGGATTCTTATAATTTTCCATTACTCTTTGGAGTACTAAATCTTTTTTTTGAAATGATCTTCCTCTTACTCTAGATTTATAGTGCTTGGATATTCTTCGTTGATATTCCGTCGTTCATATGGCCACTTCATCTCTTACTTCATTGATTAGGTCCAGGGACTCTTTCTTTAATTCTTGATTTGGATTAAAAGCATACACAATCCTTCGATGAGAAGGTACTTCAACCTCAATTGGAAGCATGGCTTCACTTCCATATGTTAAGGAATATGGGGTATGTCATGTTACAGTTTTAGTAGAGGTTCTATATGCACGTAGAACGAGAGGTAGTTCCTCTACCCAATTTCCTTTTGCTTTGTCCAACCACTTCTTTAGGATGGTCTTTACATTTTTATTGGCTGCTTCAACAGCTCCGTTTTCTTTAGGATGAGCTACAGATGAAAGGCTTTTAATTATTCCATTCTTATTACAGAATCGGGTGAATTCTTTGTTTTCAAATTGAGTTACATTATCGGATATTATCTTGTATGGAATTCCAAATCTTTCAATGATGTTCTTAATTATGCACTTGAGGACTTTTCCCGACGTGATATTTGAAAGTGGCTCAGCTTCTACCCACTTCATGAAGTAATCAATGACTATTGTTGCATACTTAACTCCTCCTTTGGACAATGGAAATGACCCGATTAATTCAAATCCCTATACATCGAAAGGCCATGGGCTTGAGATATACGTCAATTCGCTTGATGGTAGACTCGGGATTTTAGAGAACTTTTGACATTTTTCACATCTTCTTACATAACCAATGGCATGACTAGTCATCTGAGGCCAATAGAATCCTTGTCTCATAACTTTCTTGGCCAGTTTCATACCATTGGAATGGTCTCCACAGAATCCATCATCGGCTTCCCTTAGTAACCTTATTCCTGTTTCTAGATCAACACATCATAAGTAAGGAAGTGAATATCCCTTTTTATAAAGTATCCCATATGCCATGATAAAAGTTGGAACTTGATGTTTTATTCTCCTCGCCTCTTTTTTATTTATTGGTAGTTTTTACTTGGTTATACATTCGATGACAGGCGTCATCAAATTATTCTCATATTGATTATTAACTTTCGTATGAGGAGATTTTTCTTGAAGAATCACAGTTTTATCTTCTTTTTCCTTATGTTTTAAGGCCTAAGACCCGGTCAATACTTAGGATTATTTTTATGGATTGGAGCTTTTCTCCTCTATACTAGGATTCTCTTGGTAGCCTACTGACATGATGTTGGCTTCTGGTGCACCTCATGAGCGGGCCAACTTGGCTAAAGAATCAGCTTGGGAGTTCCTGCCTCTTTGCACTTGGTGTATTGAGAAATCTTTGAACTAGTTTAACACTTTCAATATCTTTTTGACGTATAAAGTTAGTTTAGCATTCTTCATCTGATATTTCTAGTTTAGCTGATTTACCATTAATTGTGAATTGCTAAACATCTCGAATTCAGGGATTTTCAATTGGAGGGCTAGGGTAAGTCCTGCTATCATAAATTCATATTCAACCACATTGCTGGTGGTTGGAAATCCTAACTTCATTTCATAATGCAAATGATGTCCATTGGGGGTTATAATCGCATATCCGGCCCCGGCGCCTTGTCCATTTGAGGCTCCGTCCATATGTCACTTAGGTTTTAGATCCTTTTCCTTTTCTAATTGCTCTTTAATTAATCCTGTACATTCATTGCAAAATCAGCTAGAGCCTGTCCTATAACTGATACTGTAACGACCCAGAATTTTGAACAAATTAAATTGAGAATATTTAATTAATTTTAAGTATTTGAACGATAATTTAATTTGAATCCCCGATATAACTTTGAAATTTGCGATTAAACTTTAAAATTTAATCGATTGAAAGTTGAATAGAAATTTAATTCTTCAATTTACAGTTGAAGAAAAATATTTTGAAAGCTTTTAAAAATTCGTATTGATAACACTGAAGATGATAGAAACTTTCAGAATTGAATTATAAACGGTTTTGATCAGTTTGAATTTATATCGTTTCAATCGATATTTAAAAATAGCCGTCCGAGGCGCAGTCTCGGAATTCGACGAAACCAGTTCCATTGGGTTCGTAATATTGTATTATTATCGGATTTCAATTTTTGTAACATTTGGAGTTGTGGTTTGAGCGTACGATATATAAAACGCATAGAAATCTATTCTGAGGCAAATTGAAATTAAATAAAATATAATTTTTTTTCTTTTATCGACAATATGTACAACCCGCCTCCATTGTGTCTCCTTCGTACCCATTTTTCTTTCCTTTCCATCTTCTCAAATCTCAGTTCGATCAGAAGAGAAACAAAAATAGTAAACCAAACAGCCGAGGGAAAAAATCTCGAAACCATTTTCTTGTTCGTCCAAAAAATTCGAGAATCATGGCCGTCCCTCCTTCACAAATAAATCTTGTTCCCCTCTAAGATTCAAATCCAAAATAACAAAGCGAAAGAAAAAGGAACGAAACATTTTCGTTCTCGGTTACAAAAATCAATGGCCTCCCTCTCTCTCAATTTCGAATCAAAAGACAAGTATATTCAATCGTTCGAAACAAATTGTTTCACGGGGGGAGGGTATAGCGGCAAGTTGAAGCTCGCGATTTAGGGAATCGAGTCGTTCCTTCCTCAATTTACTGTAAATCAAATTCGTGGCGCGTGAAGGAAATCACGATGGCGTCGTCGTTTTCATGTGGTAACCGATGGGGCAGCTCGCGATGATCTCGCGTGGAAGCTGAAGTCGTTGTGAACTGGGTAGGGCGAAGCCCAGTTTTCGAAGGTGGGTCGATTGATCTTGAAGTTGCAGTGTGGTGCTCGAGCTGGGGCTTCGCGAGATGACGACCGTGCGATGAAGTCGCGATCGAAGAGGAGCTCGCGAAGAAGGAAATGGTGGATCGCGAATTGGAGTGCTGGGCAGTTAGGGGTCTCGCGAGCAGTTTTCGCGAGCAGTGGAGGCGATTTCGACGAGTACTTCCATTCGACTTCGCGATCGTGGCTGGGGATGTCTGAGGTCAGCGTCGACATCGGAGACTAGGGCAGTGCTTGGCGATGAAGCTTCGAGTTCGTGAGGGCAGCTAGGTACATATTTCAATTTAAAATTTTTTTAACACATATGAATATGTGCAGAAAAGAAGTACAGATGAATTATTGTAATTAACTTGTTTAATTATTTTAGAAAATGGTTGAAGAAAAATTTTAGCAAAGAATTTTAGTGCAGTTTATATATTTACAGGGAATAGGAAATTATTTTGATAAATTGGGAAAAGAAAATAAATGAATGCAGATAGGAATTTTTAGTTTAAAAATTTATTCTAGTTAAACAAAATTATTTATGGAAATAGATTTTTAATTTAACAGTAAAATAGAAAATTTACTTTATATTGACAAAGTTTGAAATATATATATATATATATATAAAAGGTCAGGGTTGAAAATATATAAGAAATTTTAAAAAGGGATTTAAAAAGAAATTGATCGTTCGATTTATTTCGAATATTAACGAATTGTATAATCATTTATACAAGGTTTAAAATCAAGAAATCAAGCCGAGAATGGAAAATGGATGGCAAATTAAATGCTAAGGTGAGATTTTTCTCACTCGATTGAAAAGTGGAATTTTCAGTTATTTATTGATTGATTTGATTGCTATATTGGATGTGCTATTAGATATGATAGGATATATCTATATATATAGCAATATATACATATTGGCATATGTATATATTGGATTGATTGATTTCCCGCCTCGTATAGCGGATGAGACCCTATTGCGCCGTTAGTAAGCGGATTTTTATAAAACCCATATACCGCGATAATTCCGTACTGGAGCGGAATTGGTATTGTGCTAACATCTTTGGATGCAGGGAAACAGGTTGGAGGGATCCAACTGGACCCCTCATATTGATTGAATTTATTTCTACTGTGATGTGATAATCTGTGAATGATTATTGATGTTATTGAATTGATGTCTGGAAATTGTTTGAAAGCTAAAATTTAGCTGAATGGATGTTTGATATCATTGGATTCCAAAGTTAAACGAAATTGAATTTTTGAAATTCAAGTGGAAAATTTCTAAGTGAATCAATTTTTGAAATTGAAGAAATTTTGAAGAAAGGAAATTTTAAAGTATAAAAAGTAAATTTTTATAATCGTATTGAATAAATTCCAGAATAAAGTGAAAATGCTAAATAAATGGATTTCATAAAACAGTGATTATAAGTTGAAGAATTAAATTTAAATTCGGATTTTTAAATAGATTGAAAAGAAACGATTGAAATTTATTTCCTTAAAAAGGAATTTATTAAAAGAAGATAAGCTGGAAATCCAACTAGAAATTTAATTGGTAAATTGAAATAAATTGGGAAATCAATGTAAAATGATTTCAATTTGAAGAATCCATTTTAAAACAGAATATTGAATCATTTGAGAAAAAAATGAGGAATTTACTTAGTAGTGATAAATAAATTTTTAAATCAATATCGAAATTGATTTGGGACTGAAGTTTTTATAAATAGAATTGAAATTTATAAAAGTTGTTTATAAATCCGAAATCACTTATTTTGATAAGTAAAATTGTAGAAGTTGACAAAAAGAAGATTTATAAGTCGAGGTTGTTATTAAAATAGAAATAGAATTTATAACCGTTGTTTTATAAATTCGAAATCAATTGAATTTGATAAATTAAATATAGAAGATTGTTAAAGGAGATATATTCGCGATTTTGGATAGCGAATTATTATTGAAATAAAATGTGTAGAAAATAGTGGAAAGTAATTAGTGAATTATATTCACGATTTTGGACAGTGAATATATTGTTAAGTAAAATGGATATGTTTTGGGAAGTTAATATTATGAAATGAAGTAATTGTTTTAAAAGATGTTTTAAAACGTGTTAAAATATCGAAAGCATAGATTTCAACGTTCATTGTTGAAATAGGCGTTTTCGAGAAATAAGGAAATGATGGACTATAACACTGTTGTTATAGTAAATGATTTTCGAAAGAAAATGTTTTACATAGTATTGGGATTTATATATCTATCTGAAAATCTGAATCCCTATACTAGTGATTTTGAGTCGTCGTAACGATGTTTTACGTAGCATTCGTTTTGACTCAAATAAATGTTGTTATAGAAAATGGTTTCCTTAAAAGAATGAAATATATACTTAATTTGATTTAAGTATATAGAATATTTTCCGAGTGTTGAAAATAAATAGATTTGTAAAATACTTATTATTAAATAAGTATGGAAATGTTTTCCAAAACGAAATGAAACATTTTTGAGGTTTATCTCAGTAAAGATAGATTGAAAGTGAATATTGAAATCGATTTGAAAATCGTATATCAGTAGATATTTTGAAATGTAAATTCACTATGGAATTTATAAAGGAAATGGAAACTGTCTAGAAAAATAAATATTGATTTATTTTTGAAGTGTGGAAATTTTATATCTAATAAAGATATTTTGGAAGATTAAATAATTTGGAAAATTATTTGGAATCTGATGATGTTGCGCATCTTTATTGATAGTTAAATAACCGACTATCAATAATTACCTTTAGATAGGCATTGGTTGTGAATTGGATGAATTTGAATGCCACACTTGTTTTTAAATAAACGCTCACTATTCGGGTTAGCCGGGAAAGGACCATGGGGTCGTATAACCCATTCCGAATATGTGATACGTCGTTATGAATTGCATTTGAAGACCGGTGTTGAAGACCGGATATTTTTGAAAACGGAAGGATTACCGTCGAGTTACTCTACATCGGCTGATCTCCGGTTTAGAGGTTTTATCACCCTTAGTGACGGGAAGTCCGGACGTGATTAGAAATTTATCCGGATATGCAAGGGCTTCGTGAGAAGTGCCTTCGGTTCTGTTCGATCCCGGAACAGACTTGTATGGATTGTGTGTCTGACGTTACAATTTGAGATATAAAGCTGATTTCTTTCAAATACATTTCTGTTGGTGGCGGAGAATTTATTCTCTTAGCTTAACACCCTTCTCTGAGACGTACGAGCTCAGAAGTTATGTAGTTGAAATTTATCAGCGATATATTCCCAATTTGGTAACGTGGCATACTGAGTGTTGCTGTGAAATGATCAGTGTTTGATCATTTGTGATATGATCATTTGTTTGATCTTATATCTTTGTGATCATAGGTTGATCATTTTGTTTGACCCGAAGCAAGGCTTTTTGTAGAAAGCGTAGCTTTGTGGACGAGACTTCGTCGAGCCTCACACCTCGGAAATGGTCGAAACAGGAAGGATGCAGCAAGGTTCTAGGGAGTAGCGCCCCTTAGTGTATGCCATTCCTTCTGGATAGAGGTGGTATCATGGTATGGAGCCCAGATACTTAACCTATGCGGTTGCTGCATTATTATCTATGTGGTTTGTTGGAAATCGGGGATCCTCGGGAAGATCGGTTACGATCGGGGGATGGCATACGCGTGTCAGTAGTTACCTATTTTTGCAGAGGTAACCCGGCCTTGTGTTGGCAGAGATCCGGTTAGGTTCTCGGGTCGTCTATTCCAGGGACGTACCCATCGTGGAAAAGGAAGTTCCTTAGCCTGACCATTTGTTGGAAATCCAAACTCCAATACGCACCTTGTACGGTATTAGTTGTAGAACCTGCCATTTACGTACGGTGGTCACCACTGTTTAGATGGTAGCTATAGTAGGCATACGATACTGGTCGTATGTTGGCTAAGATTAATATTATACTTTCGAAATGTTTTCTACACTATGCACTAATAATAAAAAAATGATTTGATTTTGCGTAGTAAGCATCTTTGACTATCATAAGAAGAAATCTCCTCCAATTCTGCGTTTGCATTGTGTGTGTGGTGGGAGGTCTTATGGTAGTTTCATTTTCCAAAAGCATTGCGAATTTGTTTTATTTTCCTTATGAAAAATAACTATTTTACGATCTCACACCAGTCACCATGACTGACTCGGAGTTTATTGTTCCCTTCTAAACTCTGGGTGCCCACCAAATTTCCACACGGGCAGCCTAGAGTTATGTTATCAGGATATTCTGGATATTCTGGAGCTTGGAGATAAGCTGGATGACGAGACGTAGTATTTGTATCTGATAGTATTTATTCCGCTGTGTATTCTGTATGAGGACAAGTGTAAAACTGTCCATTGTTGTACTGAGTTGTATATTGACTCGGATGATTGATGTATGTATAAAATGATATAGTTCTTTGTTTTAAAGATTATTCATTTATCTATTATATATTGTTCCGCTGCGATGTGTAAGATTCTGATATTGTTTTCTGTTCTGATGTTGTTCTGTGTTGTTCTTTTCTTCTTCTCTCTTTTTCCTCTTTTCTTCTTCTTCTGCCTTTTTCTTCTTCTTAAACCATCATAGTTCGTATTCCCGTTCATTTTGAGTTAATCAATGGAGATTAGTGGTTAATCAAAAGGGACGGATTTGCGGGCCATGACATTTGGTATCAGAGCATATGGTTAAGCGACAACCCTGCTCTGTTGGGTGTTACTCATTAGAGATAGAGTCAGCAGTACTCTAGAATGAGTTGAGTGTAATAATAGATATGAGTGTGTATTTGTTATTGAATATAAAATTTCTTTGTATTGTGATGATTGGTTTATTGAGTGGTATATGAACCTTCGTCGGCACAGTCTGCAAAACTGTATCGAAGGGGTTTCTAAACACTTGAATAGAATAATTCGGCACAATATTGTTTTAAATAGGGTGAATGAAATAATTTTGCCCAAAACTATTTTTTTTTATAGAAAAGAAACGATTTTCTATAAAATACTATAGTATATGGTTGCATGGTTGTTAGAGGTGATAATATTAATCTATTATCATTGAAATTGAATAAGAAACTGAAATCATAACTCCAAAATTAAGAAATAAATTCACATATGAATGGAATTTAAAGAATATAAATTATAAATGTGAATTGTAATTTGAAACGGAATTCCAAAGAAGTTTTTGAAAATGTTTGAAAAGAATTTGAAAATTTTGGAGATTTGGAAAGTTTAATTCCTTTTTGGTTTGAAAATGTATTTCAAAGGTTTTGGAAAGTATTTTGAGAGATGAAAGCTCTAAACTCTTTTCGGTCGCTGGAAAATAACTTCGGTAATGACTGCAGCATCATCGATGTTCATTTTCGGGTTTCCAAAAGAGGAATTGCTGCCAAATTGTTTTAAATGAAAGTTGAGATTCATTTTGAAGTTGTAAGCAATATGAAATGAATAAGGATTGAATCCGAATCAACTACTTTGATAATTAATTAATTCATGAAATGGAAGTTGAATTAGTTAAATTGAAACTTGAATTGTGAGCTAAATGAAAAGAGATGGTTCGAATTTAAAGATAAATTCAAGTAAGTAGAGATAAATTTCTGAATGAAGGGAATTTACAGTTACTAGTAAATAAAAATTGCAATTATAAGTGCAAGAGAATGAAACTGAATGTTGAAAACGAATATGAATTTGTTAGTGGAATTAGAACTTGTAATGAATTAGTAAAGGAAAGCTAATCAATAAAATTCAATATTCAGAAATTGAACTGAATCCAAATTAGATTGGAATTGCGAATTGAATTCAAATGAAATTTTGAAATGTAAAATTGAATGATAATGAATATGTAACTTCAACAGTGAAGTAAGCTAAAGTTATATAAGCAGTTGATATTGAAAATTTTGTAATAGAATTTGCAAAATGGTTTGGATATGTAACTAGATATTATGGCTAGTAGGATATACAGGTGTATAAAGGAATTGGATTTGATTTTAAAGATAATTTGAATTGCTCGACAAAAGGTAAGTATTTGAATTATAATATGAGTTTTTGCTGATTTCTTCTCTAGCCGCTTGGCTTTTTCTTTTTCTTTTTGAAATCTGAGAGTCCGTAGGGACGTTTTGTAGTAGTGCCGTATTAGCCGCGCAAAGGAGACGCTGGCGAAATTTTTCGAAAATTTAGAGTGTTAGAAAAAATTTTGATAAACTTTTGAAAGTTAAAATTTGAATTTAAGTTTAAATTTGAATTTTGAAGTAAAACAATGCTGTTGAAACGTATAATTGAAGTTGGAAATGTTAGTTGAAATGATAACGAATCTTTAGTAGAAAGATTAGTTTTGAATTTGATAAAACTATTAGATGTTGGAAAAATAGTAGACGAGTTAAGGACCATTTTTCCTAACTTGTAATTTCGAGGACGAAATTCTTTTAAGGGGGGAAGTCTGTAACGACCCAGAATTTTGAACAAATTAAATTGAGAATATTTAATTAATTTTAAATATTTGAACGATAATTTAATTTGAATCCCCGATATAACTTTGAAATTTGCGATTAAACTTTAAAATTTAATCGATTGAAAGTTGAATAGAAATTTAATTCTTCAATTTACAGTTGAAGAAAAATATTTTGAAAGCTTTTAAAAATTCGTATTGATAACACTGAAGATGATAGAAACTTTCAGAATTGAATTATAAACGGTTTTGATCAGTTTGAATTTATATCGTTTCAATCGATATTTAAAAATAGCCGTCCGAGGCGCAGTCTCGGAATTCGACGAAACCAGTTCCATTGGGTTCGTAATATTGTATTATTATCGGATTTCAATTTTTGTAACATTTGGAGTTGTGGTTTGAGCGTACGATATATAAAACGCATAGAAATCTATTCTGAGGCAAATTGAAATTAAATAAAATATAATTTTTTTTCTTTTATCGACAATATGTACAACCCGCCTCCATTGTGTCTCCTTCGTACCCATTTTTCTTTCCTTTCCATCTTCTCAAATCTCAGTTCGATCAGAAGAGAAACAAAAATAGTAAACCAAACAGCCGAGGGAAAAAATCTCGAAACCATTTTCTTGTTCGTCCAAAAAATTCGAGAATCATGGCCGTCCCTCCTTCACAAATAAATCTTGTTCCCCTCTCAGATTCAAATCCAAAATAACAAAGCGAAAGAAAAAGGAACGAAACATTTTCGTTCTCGGTTACAAAAATCAATGGCCTCCCTCTCTCTCAATTTCGAATCAAAAGACAAGTATATTCAATCGTTCGAAACAAATTGTTTCACGGGGGGAGGGTATAGCGGCAAGTTGAAGCTCGCGATTCAGGGAATCGAGTCGTTCCTTCCTCAATTTACTGTAAATCAAATTCGTGGCGCGTGAAGGAAATCACGATGGCGTCGTCGTTTTCATGTGGTAACCGATGGGGCGGCTCGCGATGATCTCGCGTGGAAGCTGAAGTCATTGTGAACTGGGTAGGGCGAAGCCAAGTTTTCGAAGGTGGGTCGATTGATCTTGAAGTTGCAGTGTGGTGCTCGAGCTGGGGCTTCGCGAGATGACGACCGTGCGATGAAGTCGCGATCGAAGAGGAGCTCGCGAAGAAGGAAATGGTGGATCGCGAATTGGAGTGCTGGGCAGTTAGGGGTCTCGCGAGCAGTTTTCGCGAGCAGTGGAGGCGATTTCGACGAGTACTTCCATTCGACTTCGCGATCGTGGCTGGGGATGTCTGAGGTCAGCGTCGACATCGGAGACTAGGGCAATGCTTGGCAATGAAGCTTCGAGTTCGTGAGGGCAGCTAGGTACATATTTCAATTTAAATTTTTTTTAACACATATGAATATGTGCAGAAAAGAAGTACAGATGAATTATTGTAATTAACTTGTTTAATTATTTTAGAAAATGGTTGAAGAAAAATTTTAGCAAAGAATTTTAGTGCAGTTTATATATTTACAGGGAATAGGAAATTATTTTGATAAATTGGGAAAAGAAAATAAATGAATGCAGATAGGAATTTTTAGTTTAAAAATTTATTCTAGTTAAACAAAATTATTTATGGAAATAGATTTTTAATTTAACAGTAAAATAGAAAATTTACTTTATATTGACAAAGTTTGAAATATATATATATATATATATATAAAAGGTCAGGGTTGAAAATATATAAGAAATTTTAAAAAGGGATTTAAAAAGAAATTGATCGTTCGATTTATTTCGAATATTAACGAATTGTATAATCATTTATACAAGGTTTAAAATCAAGAAATCAAGCCGAGAATGGAAAATGGATGGCAAATTAAATGCTAAGGTGAGATTTTTCTCACTCGATTGAAAAGTGGAATTTTCAGTTATTTATTGATTGATTTGATTGCTATATTGGATGTGCTATTAGATATGATAGGATATATCTATATATATAGCAATATATACATATTGGCATACGTATATATTGGATTGATTGATTTCCCGCCTCGTATAGCGGATGAGACCATATTGCGCCGTTAGTAAGCGGATTTTTATAAAACCCATATACCGCGATAATTCCGTACTGGAGCGGAATTGGTATTGTGCTAACATCTTTGGATGCAGGGAAACAGGTTGGAGGGATCCAACTGGCCCCCTCATATTGATTGAATTTATTTCTACTGTGATGTGATAATCTGTGAATGATTATTGATGTTATTGAATTGATGTCTGGAAATTGTTTGAAAGCTAAAATTTAGCTGAATGGATGTTTGATATCATTGGATTCCAAAGTTAAACGAAATTGAATTTTTGAAATTCAAGTGGAAAATTTCTAAGTGAATCAATTTTTGAAATTGAAGAAATTTTGAAGAAAGGAAATTTTAAAGTATAAAAAGTAAATTTTTATAATCGTATTGAATAAATTCCAGAATAAAGTGAAAATGCTAAATAAATGGATTTCATAAAACAGTGATTATAAGTTGAAGAATTAAATTTAAATTCGGATTTTTAAATAGATTGAAAAGAAACGATTGAAATTTATTTCCTTAAAAAGGAATTTATTAAAAGAAGATAAGCTGGAAATCCAACTAGAAATTTAATTGGTAAATTGAAATAAATTGGGAAATCAATGTAAAATGATTTCAATTTGAAGAATCCATTTTAAAACAGAATATTGAATCATTTGAGAAAAAAATGAGGAATTTACTTAGTAGTGATAAATAAATTTTTAAATCAATATCGAAATTGATTTGGGACTGA
This sequence comes from Allium fistulosum, assembly GCA_030737815.1. Taxonomy (NCBI): domain Eukaryota; kingdom Viridiplantae; phylum Streptophyta; class Magnoliopsida; order Asparagales; family Amaryllidaceae; genus Allium; species Allium fistulosum. Next base: position 515,849,106 of record CM060903.1, on the reverse strand, counting down.
AGTTTTTATAAATAGAATTGAAATTTATAAAAGTTGTTTATAAATCCGAAATCACTTATTTTGATAAGTAAAATTGTAGAAGTTGACAAAAAGAAGATTTATAAGTCGAGGTTGTTATTAAAATAGAAATAGAATTTATAACCGTTGTTTTATAAATTCGAAATCAATTGAATTTGATAAATTAAATATAGAAGATTGTTAAAGGAGATATATTCGCGATTTTGGATAGCGAATTATTATTGAAATAAAATGTGTAGAAAATAGTGGAAAGTAATTAGTGAATTATATTCACGATTTTGGACAGTGAATATATTGTTAAGTAAAATGGATATGTTTTGGGAAGTTAATATTATGAAATGAAGTAATTGTTTTAAAAGATGTTTTAAAACGTGTTAAAATATCGAAAGCATAGATTTCAACGTTCATTGTTGAAATAGGCGTTTTCGAGAAATAAGGAAATGATGGACTATAACACTGTTGTTATAGTAAATAATTTTCGAAAGAAAATGTTTTACATAGTATTGGGATTTATATATCTATCTGAAAATCTGAATCCCTATACTAGTGATTTTGAGTCGTCGTAACGATGTTTTACGTAGCATTCGTTTTGACTCAAATAAATGTTGTTATAGAAAATGGTTTCCTTAAAAGAATGAAATATATACTTAATTTGATTTAAGTATATAGAATATTTTCCGAGTGTTGAAAATAAATAGATTTGTAAAATACTTATTATTAAATAAGTATGGAAATGTTTTCCAAGACGAAATGAAACATTTTTGAGGTTTATCTCAGTAAAGATAGATTGAAAGTGAATATTGAAATCGATTTGAAAATCGTATATCAGTAGATATTTTGAAATGTAAATTCACTATGGAATTTATAAAGGAAATGGAAACTGTCTAGAAAAATAAATATTGATTTATTTTTGAAGTGTGGAAATTTTATATCTAATAAAGATATTTTGGAAGATTAAATAATTTGGAAAATTATTTGGAATCTGATGATGTTGCGCATCTTTATTGATAGTTAAATAACCGACTATCAATAATTACCTTTAGATAGGCATTGGTTGTGAATTGGATGAATTTGAATGCCACACTTGTTTTTAAATAAACGCTCACTATTCGGGTTAGCCGGGAAAGGACCATGGGGTCGTATAACCCATTCCGAATATGTGATACGTCGTTATGAATTGCATTTGAAGACCGGTGTTGAAGACCGGATATTTTTGAAAACGGAAGGATTACCGTCGAGTTACTCTACATCGGCTGATCTCCGGTTTAGAGGTTTTATCACCCTTAGTGACGGGAAGTCCGGACGTGATTAGAAATTTATCCGGATATGCAAGGGCTTCGTGAGAAGTGCCTTCGGTTCTGTTCGATCCCGGAACAGACTTGTATGGATTGTGTGTCTGACGTTACAATTTGAGATATAAAGCTGATTTCTTTCAAATACATTTCTGTTGGTGGCGGAGAATTTATTCTCTTAGCTTAACACCCTTCTCTGAGACGTACGAGCTCAGAAGTTATGTAGTTGAAATTTATCAGCGGTATATTCCCAATTTGGTAACGTGGCATACTGAGTGTTGCTGTGAAATGATCAGTGTTTGATCATTTGTGATATGATCATTTGTTTGATCTTATATCTTTGTGATCATAGGTTGATCATTTTGTTTGACCCGAAGCAAGGCTTTTTGTAGAAAGCGTAGCTTTGTGGACGAGACTTCGTCGAGCCTCACACCCCGGAAATGGTCGAAACAGGAAGGATGCAGCAAGGTTCTAGGGAGTAGCGCCCCTTAGTGTATGCCATTCCTTCTGGATAGAGGTGGTATCATGGTATGGAGCCCAGATACTTAACCTATGCGGTTGCTGCATTATTATCTATGTGGTTTGTTGGAAATCGGGGATCCTTGGGAAGATCGGTTATGATCGGGGGATGGCATACGCGTGTCAGTAGTTACCTATTTTTGCAGAGGTAACCCGGCCTTGTGTTGGCAGAGATCCGGTTAGGTTCTCGGGTCGTCTATTCCAGGGACGTACCCATCGTGGAAAAGGAAGTTCCTTAGCCTGACCATTTGTTGGAAATCCAAACTCCAATACGCACCTTGTACGGTATTAGTTGTAGAACCTGCCATTTACGTACGGTGGTCACCACTGTTTAGATGGTAGCTATAGTAGGCATACGATACTGGTCGTATGTTGGCTAAGATTAATATTATACTTTCGAAATGTTTTCTACACTATGCACTAATAATAAAAAAAATGATTTGATTTTGCGTAGTAAGCATCTTTGACTATCATAAGAAGAAATCTCCTCCAATTCTGCGTTTGCATTGTGTGTGTGGTGGGAGGTCTTATGGTAGTTTCATTTTCCAAAAGCATTGCGAATTTGTTTTATTTTCCTTATGAAAAATAACTATTTTACGATCTCACACCAGTCACCATGACTGACTCGGAGTTTATTGTTCCCTTCTAAACTCTGGGTGCCCACCAAATTTCCACATGGGCAGACTAGAGTTATGTTATCAGGATATTCTGGATATTCTGGAGCTTGGAGATAAGCTGGATGACGAGACGTAGCATTTGTATCTGATAGTATTTATTCCGCTGTGTATTCTGTATGAGGACAAGTGTAAAACTGTCCATTGTTGTACTGAGTTGTATATTGACTCGGATGATTGATGTATGTATAAAATGATATAGTTCTTTGTTTTAAAGATTATTCATTTATCTATTATATATTGTTCCGCTGCGATGTGTAAGATTCTGATATTGTTTTCTGTTCTGATGTTGTTCTGTGTTGTTCTTTTCTTCTTCTCTCTTTTTCCTCTTTTCTTCTTCTTCTGCCTTTTTCTTCTTCTTAAACCATCATAGTTCGTATTCCCGTTCATTTTGAGTTAATCAATGGAGATTAGTGGTTAATCAAAAGGGACGGATTTGTGGGCCATGACAGATACCTAGGGTAGGAATTCGATATCATATTGGCTAAGCTCTATTCCCCATTTAACTAATCTTCCTGAAGTCTCTGGCTTTCTAAAAATTTGCTTGAGTGGGAAATTAGTTAGGACTTTGATTGAATGTGCTTGAAAAAATGCTTTCAATTTTCGTGCGATGAGCATCAAACAGTATGCCAATTTCTCTATAACTCGATATCTATTTTCTACATCTTTGAATCTTCTGCCGGTATAATATTCTAGAAGCTGAATTCCCTTCTCTTCTCTTATTAGCACTAAGCTAATTGCATGTTCAGAAATGGCCACATAAAGATAAAGATTTTCCCCATCCATGGGGCTAGAGAGAATTGGTTGTTTTTCCAAACGATCTTTCAGCTCCTTAAAACATTTTTGACAATCTTCACTCCATTCGAAGTTTTTCTTCTTCTTAATCACATTGAAGAATGGAATGCACTTGTCGGTTGCTTTGGAAATGAATCTATTCAATGCTACCACTCTCCTATGCAGGCTCATTACATCTTTACTTGTCTTAGGTTCTACCATATCTCTAATAGTTTGAATTTTGTTAGGTTTATCTTCGATTCCTCTTGCATTGACGATATATCCCAAGAATTTGTCGGATTAAACTCCAAAAGAACACTTTTGTAGGTTAAGCTTCATCTAATATCTTCATAGTACATCAAACATTTCTTCTAGGTCATTTAAACAACTGTCGCTCTCTTGGGACTTGACCAACATATCATCTACATATACTTCCATGTTCCGACTATTTTGTTCTCTAAACATACTATTCACTAGTCTTTGGTATGTTGCTCCAGCATTCTTCAATCCAAAGGGCATTACTTTGTAGCAATATGTTCTCTAATTTGTTATAAAACTGGTGTTTTCCTCATGTACTTTGAACACTGAAATTTGATTGTATCCAGAATACGCGTCCATGAAAGATAAAAGTTTGTGTTCGCTCGCTGCATCGACTAACTGGTTTATCCTTGGGACAGGATAACAGTCTTTTGGGCATACTTTATTCAAATCAGTGTAATTGACACACGTTCTCCACTTCCCATTGGATTTCTTGACTAGCACTGGATTTGCGAACCACTTTGGATAAAGCACCTCTCTTATAATTCCATTTTCGGGCAATCTTTTGACTTCTTCTTTTAAAACATTAGGCCAAACTTTATCGAACTGTATTTTCTTCTACCGGATCGGTGTAATGTTTAGGTTTATATTCAAAGCATGACGCATAGTGGTTGGATCTATTCTAACCATATGTGAATGGGTCCAAGCAAATGCATCTTTGCTGGATTGAAGGAACCGAACTATCTCTTCTTTCGGCTTGTTATCTAGCTCTTTCTGATCTTAACTATCTTCGTTGCACTGTCGAATCCAAGCATATTTCCTCTAGATCTTCAGTAGGCTTCATTCTTTCTTGTTCGTTTCTACAGTCTAATTCAGTGATATTCTCCTCATCTTCTGTTTCGTCTGCTACTAAGTTTGCTTCCTTCCTTTTCCTTTTCTTTTAAGAGAAGTCAAATTTCATTAACACAGGTTTAAACTTCTTAATGGACTCAGTTCTTGCTCTAGGTGATGAGTTTGAAGGATCATCATTCAAAGGCTTTATAGTATCGGTTCCGATTAATTCATTTTTCTCTGAATCGTAACAAGAAGGGTAGTCTCATTTTTTTTGCTCCATAGCTGCAAAGTACATCTCACGAGCACTGAATTATTCCCCTCTTATGGTTCCCCTTTCACATTTGGTCAAGAACTTTACCATCAAGTACTTAGGTGAACAAAAGCATTAACTTCGTCCAAAGCCTGTCTTCCAAAGAAGGCGTTATAATAAGAAGGTTGGTCCATGATGATAAAGAGAGTTTCAAAGGTTCGAGAACATGGTGGAACTCCCATTTGCACGAGAAGCTTTATCTGCACTACGGGAGTTAACCCCTAATTATTGAACCCGAAAATAGGCTCAAAACTCGGTTCAAAATTTTCCTTCGGATTTCCCATCTGGTCAAATGCATGCTTGAAAATTACATTGACACCACTTCCGGTATCTACCAAAATTTTGGTAACCATAGAAAGTCCAATTTGCGCAGTAATCATAAGCGGGTCATTATGCGGATGTCAAACCCCTCTTAGGTCTTATGGAGTGATGGTCAAATTATGCATCTGGATTTGGAATCTCGGATTCTTGAGTAGTGGCTCCTCTTGGATAGAGAAAATTCCTTCTCTCACTTCCTTAACATAGAGACTTCTAGCTCCTTTGCGATTTCCAACCAGGTGTGGGCCTCCGTGGATAACATCAATTTTGTTCAGAGGTGGGATGAAATCTGGCTGAATATCACCTTCCACCAAATTTACAACGTTGTTTGGTAATCTTTGATTTCCATTTTTAGCTTTTTGATTATCCTTAATAAATTCCTTCAATTGTCTGAAATGGATCATACGTTGAATTATGCCCACCAGTAATCGGCACTCGTCAGTTTTATGCCTGTTCGATTTATGATAAGCGCGGTAATCTCTCCCTTTCCTCGGTTCATGATCGGTTTTGGCTTTGTAAAAAATCGAGAAGTCGCCACTTTCCTTTATTGTAGAATATATGTAGGATATTGGCTTGTTCAAAGCAACATGATTAGTATTCGAAGCTTCTTCCCATCTTGGCTTCTTATGGTTGTGGTTGTGGTTGTGACTAATTTTCCCTGTTTCCTTTTTAACCTGGGCTTTCTTTCTGGCATGATACCTTTCATCCATGCAAATGAATTTATTAGCTTGAAAATGGAAATCCTACAAGTCCTTACATCCATGTATATAGAATTCTCGCCAAAACGGGGTTTGCTCGATCAGTCCTGAATGTACCGTTACCAGCTTATCCCTGTCGGTCATATTTTTTGCCTTTAGGGCCTCAGTGTTAGACCTCTTAAGATAATCACCCAACAATTTCCCCGTCTCTAATTGATATTAGCTTGCACAGTGTAGTTGATGGTAGATCTTTGCAAATGCAGAATTGTGCCGAGAATTCATAAGAAAATTGCTTCTAGGAATATATATTTTTCTCTCCATACTACCGGTACCATTTAGCTACTGCTTCTTGAAAAGTAGTTGGAAAAAGCCTACAACGCACAACTCCAAATGCATTATATAAGTCCATCTAACTTTCAAAAGCCAATAAGTGATCATATAGATCAGTCATTACATTGTATCTGATCGATGGGATCTTGATACAAGAAGGAATTTTGTGGAAATGATTGCATTTGTGAAGGAAGCTTCTCTAAGATTATCGTTGACCCTATCATCTAGAGTTCTCTTTCCCTTGAGATTAAGCATATCTTTTTCTTTTTTTAACCACTTCTTTCAAGTAGGCTTCATCGCTATGGTAGTTGTTCCTTTTAGGTTTGTAACCTTCGAAGGTGGAGCTTCCAAACTTCTCCTTGGACTTTTCTTCCAACCTTCCCTGATAGTTTTCTTTAGCCTGCTGGTCACTTCTTCTCTTTTGTGGAGTTAGGATAAGTTTTCTTTTGTTTTTAAGCAAAGAGGTATTAAAATCCCTCCTTGGAGACTCTGCCTCATCTCTCCCGTGAGCCTGGTGGTTTTTTTTTGGATTTTTGAGCAAGTATTCCTTTCAGGTGTTCTTTCATCATCAACCCTTGTTGTTTTAAGCTTTTAAACTTAGCTTTGCTATTGGTCGGTGATGTTGGTTCTGAAGATTGCTCGGGCTCTGTATTTACCAAACTGAAGTTGGGAACTACATTCTCTTATAATGTTGTTGTTTGTATGACCTCTTCATTTGGGGCATTAAGTCATCTTGATCTCATTTTCCTAAAACAACAATTTACTTTATCAGCTTAAGGAAAGAATTAAATAGAATCGGAGGTTCAAGCCCTCCTTCTAGCACCTAAAATGTTAGATCAAAAATTGATATAACACCCATGATGACAATAGTGATGAATAAATCCTTGGTTTGAACATATACATGATTAAGCATGACTCAATCAGTGTCAACTTAATGGTGTTAACAAGGATAAATTTATCACTTGAGACTTAGTGCATGATGAAGTCATTAAAGAATGGAATTTATTATGCTAATAGGCCTTTTAGGAAAAATATGTGAAAGACCATATGTATCCTTAAATCATTGTGCTCGAGATCATTTAAGGTCACTTAGGGTTAACATATACAAGAGTTCTTATGGGCTTTTAAGAAAGATGTTCAAAAAGGGGACCATGTTGTGTCATAAGTTTATAGAATATATAGAAGACAAGCAACAAATTTATGCAATAATCTATTAAGCTCACCAATGGGCTATGTAATCCATTCTTATATTCAGTCCCATATTCATATAGTTATGCATATATATATGCTCATCATAGTCCAAAGCTCCTTTTGAATAGTCATGCCGAGTTTCGGGCTTGAAGAGTTTATGTATGTGCATGTCCATGTCCATGTCCATGTCAATAACATTCAAAAAAGCATAGTTAAAACACAATAGGTATGTCCAAGTCCTTGTTCATATAATATATGCATGATTACAGTCGGATAGATTTTGTCCCGAATTCGATTTAGGGTTTACAAGAGTTTGATTTTGAGAATGGAGAAAATAATTCGATCCCCTCATTTTCAAGCCCCTAGGTTCGTATTTATAGGGGTTGAGAGGCTTCAGCATCCAGCTCTACTCTGCCTCTATTGTCTTCGACATGCTTGACTTCGGAAGCGTTAACAATGGTATTAACTTTGTTGTTGCATGGCTGTTATTTCAATAGCATTTGGCTCGGTTCCGGTGGTAATCGGCATCGGCATTGATATGAAACATCATCAATGAATGGCAATGTCGCTATATGACATTAGTTTTAATGGTCCTATGAGCAAGTTAACCTTCGGCCCCATTGTCGCATGTTTCGATGTGCGACATCTTCATACCACCATCAAGATGCAGTTCTGGTTATTGGCAACACTGTTAATAAGGGGGATTGTCTTGTTGAAGCACCAATGGAATGACATCATCTCTCTTCATAAATGAACGGTGGCCTTAATGGGGTTTAGTATCAATGAGACAAGTCATAGGTGATGTCGACATTATATTGATGGCTTATAGTACCGATCATATTTGACGTCCTTGCTTCATTGGAGAAACGCGACACTAGTGATGCTTGTTATTCTTGGCCTCATTGATGTCACGGGTCATCAAAGATGCTATATGTATGAAAGGCAGCATACTGTATATCGATGATGTTGTTGATAACCATATTGATTAAAGGCGGTATTGAAGAGTAACGACATTAAATAGGCACGACGCTAAGGTAGTATTGCATCCATCATCATACGACTTCGATAATTGGTGGTGTGAATTCCAAGTGGCATCAATTAAGTGCGATGTTCTTCCTCTTTTTATGGATGGAGTGTAGCCTAAATAGTATTCATCGTGGAAGCGAAGTTGTATTACTTGAGGCTCGATGTTGAATGAAAGTGTTATGGCTTGATGGAGCGTGATGTGAATGGAGTATGATGTTGTTTGAAACACGACATGGTTGAATAGCAACGCTGCTGAGGTGCGGCATTGGTTTCTTCGTGACATAGCCATTCATAGCACTACCTTAGGCATTGAAATTATGCGGATAACACTTGCCATTTCAAATAATTTTAACACTTATAAAATTATTCCAGGCCAATAGAATATTTTTCATGATTTTATTTTAACCTAAATCAATTTTCCGATGACCAAAGTACCAATTTTTACCCTTAAAATATTTATTTATTTATCAAAATCATTTATAACTTCTTTATCACATTTTCTTTATCAATTATTTGATTTCTTTATTCATTCAAACATTTTCCCCAACTCTAAACATTTTTAAAACCAAAATCCTTTTTTTAGTTTCTAAATTCCAATTTCTTTAACAAAAATTCCAAATAAATTCCAAAAGCATATTTTAATTATGTTTATTTTATTGTGCTTATGATAATAATGCTACAAACTCCTCTCTTTAAAGACATTGCATCCTTGTAATTTATAAGAAGAGTACTTTAACCAATTTAACCAATATCATTGAATAAAAAGTCCAAACATCCATACACATTATAGTACACAGGTATATACAAAGCAATCAAAATCAAACAAATAGACACATGCCTATAGATTCGAGAACAACTCAGGATGTGTCCATCGAATAAGTTCACAAACGAAACACTCTTGTTCCACAACTGCTTCACCTTCGAGTCTATGATACGAGAAGGCTCAGTGATGCGGTGACCCATTATTTTAAATGTTTGAAATTAATACAAAAACATTATCGAAATAAGCTTGCACACCAATCTCAGACATTAAAAATAGTAAACAGAACTTTAAAATCTAAAATCAATATGGGCAAAAAGAGAAATCGTCACGGTGGAATAAAGATATATATATTTTACAATATAAGCATCATACAAAATCTAATACATCAAATAATATCTACTATATCCAATACATTGATCATCATTAAATAAATAGAGAATCTACCACGATGTAAAATATATATACCGAATCAACATCCCATGGATACTACCTATGTCCGGACCTTTGCTCCCTTCTTCACTCAACCTGTAGGCTTCAACAATGGAAGGAAAAAATATTCAACTATATTTGGACTATGCCATTTCTATACACACCAACCTAACCTAAGGGATTAGTGGCTATTGCATAGAAAAAGAGCGTCTATGTTCCTTTTTGGGGATTAAGCTTATGAAGTTGTGTTTTATGCTTTTCTCCTGCATCAAAAACTTATTAGCACATAAAAATTATACCATCCATGAAACCAATACTAGCAAGAAACACTACTCCTACTAAGCCATCACAATAAATCATTATAAATATGGAGCAATAACAATAATGACAACAAACAGCTATTAAAACCACACAAGTTTGACCACACTCAATGCCAACCCCAAAAAACAAATAAGCCAACTCATACAACTTTGTTCCATTGATTTGAATCTCCCATCATCTTTGCAATCATCTTGGATGACCCATCTTATAGCCAACCTAAACATCCTAGATCGAACCTAACTCTAATTTTCCATCAATTTAGGTTTTAAATCATACATCCATACGGAAACACATACAAACATACAGTCAAGGTGATACGTGCATACAATATGATCGTACGATACACTCATACAAGAAAATCTAAATTAAACAGCTCCACCATCCGAATCTAGCCTTTATAAGAAGAGTATCGATATGAACTTATATGTAAATGCATTTTAAATCACTTAAAATTTTCTATAAAATATGGGTAAGTACTAAAAAGCGTTTAAAACACACTTAAAATCATATATCAACTTTTAAAGCATAGCGAGGGAATAAAATCATTCACGTATGTACTAAACACTTCATATTTAATAAAATATCAATTTCACCAAATGTGTACTAATCAATTGACATTAGTAACAAAAACATCAATGTCATCCATAAAACAAAAGCCATAATTAACCACCCACATCTAGTAATAATAATGGTAAAACATCGCATACTCATCCTAATGCGATTCCATCATCATCAAACAAAAATATATGATAATGCAAATCACATACATTTCAACCATTGAAAACGAGGTGTTTATTATCTTCTCTTAGGTATAAAATTGTTTGTTATTGTCTATTATATAAATACATTTATTTATTTTACCTCAAACCAAAATTAATCCTTCAAAACCGATAAAATATTTCTAAAATCCTTTATTATATAATCTCATTTCTTCAAATACCTTAAATCGTCATTTTTTAATCAAAAATAGCAATTTACATCAAATCAATTTTCAAAACAATAATATTATTATTTTACATCAAAATAATAATATATTAACACTATTTTCATATTTTTTTCAAAACCAAATTATTGCTATTTATCTCAAAAATGATAATATTCTATATTAAACTTAAAAACTCCCTTTATTGCTATAACATCCTAGAATTTTATCGTTATAAATTGAATATTTAATTAATTTTAAATATTTAAATAATTGGTTTTAAGATATAAACTCTTTTTATTCAAATATAGAGATTTTATTTTTACTATTTGAATAATGGATTGTATAATTAAGATTAAACTCTTTTAAATAATAAATAATGATCGTGAAGTAGTTTTCAAATTTTTTTTATAAAAATATTTAGTTCGAAGAAATATCGAAAATGTGATCGGAATTCATTTTCCGAATTTTCGACTTTTCGTCGTTTAAAAGTTATCGTAAATGTTTTAAACATTTTAGTATACATATACACATACATATAAAAATAACATAAGAATGGTTAGTAACAATTTAGGGTAAAGTATGTTTACTTAAGTTAAGATAAAAAATTTAAAATAAAAAAATTAAATATTGAAAAGATATGAAGAAGCAAACATCGCATTACTAAACATTAAGTACTAATGCATTTAAATGTATATTGGAAATAAGATTACAAGGGGGACAAGATGGAGGCATGAAGTACATGGGAGGAGGGTGACATGTTGAGGTGGCATGCAGTTGTGGAGGGTAAAGTACAAGGGCAATTTAGTAATTTAATAATTACATTTTATGTAAAACCAAAATTTTGTTTTTCCTTCTCACTTTATTCATTCCATTCTCATTTCTCTCCACTTCCTCCATGCTCTCATGTTCTTTCATGGCTTCTTTGTGAACTTTTAAAAATAAAAACTCCTTCTATTCTACTCTTAAATCCCTTAAAAACTTGTTAAAACATTTTATCCTCTTCCTACAGTCTCCTTTTTACAAAAATAAGCCCATACCCACCCTATCCAAGCCATGGTCGAGCTCTCCCCATCAAGGTCGAACTGCCCTAAGCCCTTACGGCCTCCAAAATTGTATTTTTCCATAAGCAAAGCAAGGGTCTAGGATGGTAGTTTGATTTAGTAAAGGTTCAGGTAGTATTGAATAGCTTTAGGTGAGAAAAGGTCGCCTTTTTGCTTGAAGTTTTGAACTTTAAATGTTGATAATAAATATTGTTTATTTGGTTGTTAAGTATGTTGGATGTTTGGTTCAGACAATGTTGTAGTTGTTATGCTTATGTATGTGCTTGGATGTGGTTTAGTAATCTTGAAAATGGAAGCTAAGTTAAGTTAGTTAGTTAGTAACCTGAAACCTTTGCTTATGTATATGGACTATAGAATGCATATAGGTTTGTGATCTTTCTTATTATGTGTGGTATATGCTAAGAAAAGGTTGCATCTTGACTTGTTAAAGCGATACAGGGATCCTTTGGTTTAAAACCTGATTTCCGTACTTTACGTTCTTGAAATGATTTTATAAAGTTTCAAACCCCTTTCCTTTATTATCAAAACTATATTTAAAGTTTATAGAAGTAGTTAAAGTACAAAAATAAGAATTTTGAAGCTTTTTGATATGCAAAATCAAGTTTTGAAAATTACGGGTCATATAGCGATAATCGTTATAAATGCATTTCTTGAAAACGAACTCTTTTTGAATTTAAAAGTGTTTAACTGAAGCATCTTTTGAAAAATGTTTCAAACTTATTTTAAGTATGGATAAGAAATTATTATTTTTATTTGTTTAATGATTGATTAATTAATTAATTAGTTTATTAATTAAGGTAATTAGTACTTAAATGTTAATCAAGAAAATTAATTATAATTAATTAATTAACTAAAGATTTATTTTTAATTAATGATTTATTTAATGGTTTATTATTATTAATTAATAATTAAGAAAGGGCTTAAATATTTATTTAATTATTAATTAAGTTAAGGTTTAATTAAGACTTAATTATGGTTTAAGTATTATTTAAGAAGGTTTAATTATTAATGTATTTCTAATTAAGTTAAGTTTTAATCCAGATTTAATTAAAAATAATTAAGTTTTAATTATTATTAATGAAGGTTTGAATTATTGTTTAATTATTAATTAAGGACTAATTATTTATTTAATTATTGATTAAGAGAATAATTATCTATTTAATTATTATTTAAAGGTTAATTATTATTCAATTATTTATTTAAAAGTTAATTATTGTTTAGTGAATAATTAAAGGTTTAATTACTAATAAGTGATTTAAATGTTATTTAACTATTAAATGAAAGTTTTTAACTTTTAAATCACTTTAATTCCCAAGGTCGATTTGATTAAGCAACTGTCTTTTAAAGGAATATTTTAAATCCAAGGGATTTCTTTATCGATTATCTTTAAGTAACCTCAAATGAATAGGGAACCCAATGACATATTATCTAAAGTGTAAAGAACCCATCTGACTATTTATATATTATTTGTAACCATTATTTTCCAGAGGACATTTGTAGAAAGACCCTAAGGGGTTTCTCGTCAATATTAATTTGTTTACATCCATATGTTTCCAATATCGATGTTTAGTTAAAATTTATTTTGAAACTCTATTTGAATTTCTTAAGTGTCGTTATAGCAATTTTTGCTATACCATCACTTATCGAATATCATCCCATAAATTTTTGTGTACGTTGACTTGAGCTTGTATTTTCACAAAAGTTAATAAATAATTTTAATTAATTATATTTGAATTTAGTTAATAATTTTAATTAATGATGTTTGAATTTAATTAATCCATTTAGATAAAGATATTTGGATTTAATTAGTAATCTGAATTAATGGTATTTTAAAAGTTAATTAATTGATTTAGTAAAAGAGTTTAAAGTAAATCGATAGATATAATAAAAGTGTTTAAAAGTTATTAACTGATTTAGTGTTTCGAAGTTAATAAACTAATTTAACAAAGGTGTTGTAAAGATAATTGGTTGGTCTATTAAAAGAGATTATAAATGTGATTAATTATCTTTCAGGATAATTAATGTCGCTTTAAAAATTTATAAAAAGATTTTAAAATTGGATTTATTTTCTTGTGGGTTTAAAGTTATAAAAGGATTTTATAAACTATCCTTCGGGATATTAACATTTGATTTAAAATTCGTAGAAGTGATTTAAATTGATTTATTATCTTTCGAGATAATAAATGTTGTTTTGAATTTATAAATGATGGTTTATAAAAGAGAAATTCCTTTAAATGGGATTGTTTAAAAATAAACCTAAGTGTAAATTGTTTTGGGTTATAGTAAGTAATATTTTAATGACATTTGTTTTGCCCTTGTTTTAATACACTTAGTATTATAATTTGCCATTTTTAAAGAATATTTCATTGAGTATTTTTACAATGTTTTACAATACTTGGAATGTGAAAATCAAGCCCAAGTGTGAATCAAATGTTTTAAAAGTTTGATTCACTTACTGGTGGTAGGTGTATACAATTCAATTCCCATTCACAAATCACTTTGTTATTCTCGATAGTTGATCTTTCGACTATCGATTTCGATTTTGCTATCTTCTTTGTATTTTGTCACTCTAAGACGATGTGTTGCTTTTTGAGCTTTGTTATCCTTTGTCGGAAATGACTAAACCCAAAGAGTGATCAGGAGCCATGCTATGCAGGGTTGCTTCCATTATGGTATTTTTTTACATCTACTCTAGATTGGATTCGGCTTTGCGCATTGAGATGTAAAATACTCGGATTCTTGGTAATAGTTGATGGGGTCCGGCTTGGAGGTTTCCAAAAGCCATTGGAGTTCTCAAGTATATTTCTAGAGGTATACTTTCGATAAGGGGGTGCACCCTCCAAGTCATTGTTGGAAAAACTTCTCTTTTTCCTTATTTTTAATTCAAATCTTTGAATTGTTTCCTTAATTACATTGAGAACTGCCTTGTGCTCTTCTCAATGTTTAATTATTTGTGTCCATTCTTTCGAATTTTGGACTTTTACCTTGTTTTTCCATTCTTTCTAGTTTGGATTTTGATCAGATTATTTCCATTCTTTTAAGTCTGGATTTTGATATTATTTGTAACTTCCTTAAGTATGGAACTTGTTCTTGTTGGTACCCATCCTTTATATTTCAATTTGTTTCCTTTTGTTTATTTCCACTCTTTTCTATATGGATGTTGTTCTTGTGAGGTAAAGACCTGTTCCGTGTTTAGCGGCATGGTCTCATGGAATTTTTATATGTTCATCAAATTACTTGAGTTCCCTAATGCTGGTTTTCCAGACTAATCCGGGTGTTATTTATTATAATGCTCGGGTTAGCCCGAGCATTTTTCCAGATTGGTTTTGGTGATATGGAGTTTTTAAATAAGAGCTGGATGTTCACCTATCATAGTGTTTTATTTTTTGCTGCATTATTATTATATATATTCCTATCAGCAATTGAAAGGTTATAATTTTATAACTGTCCAGCTGATAAGGTTCGTTTTTAACATTGATGTACTCTTTATTTTGGAGTGGCAAATTTATATTGTCTCTGTTATATTATATGTTGTTGTTTCCACTACGATATTCTTTTTTACATGTTCTCTATTCTTTTCTTTTTATTTTATCCTAACAATCTGTATTTTCGACGATTGAATGTTCGGCATTTGAATACCATGGATGTATCCGGTGTCGACTTTTGATGGTCGAAAAGGCGGGTCTTTACAACTTGGTATCAGAGCTGAAGGTTAAGCAAGAACCTTGGCTTTGGTAGGTATGACTCATTAGAGATAGGGTAAGGGATACTCTAGAATGAGTTTGAGAGTATTATATATATGAGAGCATATATATTTGAGAGCGTATTTGTTAATGTTGTAAACGTATTGTGTTATGTAACAACCCATAATTTTCGATAATTAAACTATTTAATTAAATAAGATTTTGAAATTTAATATTGTGAGAAATTAAAATTTATGATTTATTAATGAGAAAAATAATTACAATATGATTTAATAATGTTGTATGAATGTTATTGACCGCTATTTTAATGTAATTTCAATCAATTGAAATAATTGTAAAGTTAATTTGGTTATAATTGTAAATAAGGAACTAAATTGGTAATTTATGGAATTAATGAAATTGAAATATTATAATTAATAAAAAACATCGTACTTTCATGGCAGAGGCAACCTCCCTCCTTACCCATCCCCTGTCCCTTCCCTTTGAACCTTCCTGTGATTCGAGCCCCCCGCCCAACGCTTCCTCTATTAGTTTCCATAGGACAGATCCACCCCCTACTCCCCCTGACCCTCCTCCGAAGACCTCCATCCCTTCTCCAGTTAACTCTACTTCTCCTTCTTCCTCTGACATTGTTGTTCCTTCTTCTCAGGTCAGGCTTTTTCCTTTTCCTTCTCTTTTTCAACCGTTATGGACTTCTCTTTTCAAAAACAAGCCGCGCAATGCAGGAAAGTACATATCGGTTGACATGACACCCTCATTTAACGGTGACGCCTTGCTTCACTCTGATGAAGTTGTGAAGGCAGGATCCCTAGTTTGGAAAGACTGCCTTGTAGGCTTCTTTCTAGACAAACCATTATCCTACACACCAGTTATACAAAGACTCAAAACCATCTGGAAGCTTAAGGATCAATTAAAGTGAGATCTGATGGGGTTATTTTCATGTTTCTTCTCTCGTGTGAAGAATATAGGCATCGCATTCTTCAAGGAGACCCTATCATTATGAAAAATAAACTTTTATAGTCAAGCCTTATGATCCTTCTGTAAGTAATGTATGTGATGTTGTCACTTCAGTTCCAGTATGAGTGCAAGTCCACAATATTCCCTTATTTACATGGTCTCCCCTTGGGATTAACTGGTTGGCAAGTAGGTTGGGAAAATTACTTTGCTTAGATGAGATGATAGAAAGAATGGAGAGGATAGAATATGCTAAGTGCCTAATTGAAGTTAGGCCAGACATCTAACTTGTAGATGACTTCATGGTGCAACTAGTTGAAGGTGGAACACAAAAAATAATGGTTAAGTAATTGTGGCGACTAGACATCTGCCTCTCATGCAAAGCATTTGGTCATACAACAATTAACTGTGACAAAATAAATGAGAAGGTTGATGTAGTGGTTAGCACTAAAAAGAGAGGTGAGATTTTGACAAAAGAGGAGGTGAATGGAAAAGCTCCTAGTGAAATAAGGAAAACCAAAAAGGTGCAAAAATGGCAATTAGTAAGTAGAGGGAGGGAAAAAAAATTATAGTATGAATTCTTCATATGATACTAAAATGCAGAGTGAAAATACGGCACAAGGTGTTAGTGTGCAGCACAGTGTTAAAAGTGTAATGAATGAAGAAAGTGTAATAAATGAAGAACAGACAAAGGAAAAGAAGAACAAGAGAATGTGTGATGCTATAGTAGTGCCTGAATTAGCTCAGCAAGGAAAATAAGTCGAGGAAAGCAAGGATGAAGATATTAATAGTAAAAAATGGAATACAAAGTGTCAAACCTCCAAATATAGAAGAAAGTGAGAAGCAACTTGCAGGGATCATGCAAGGCATAAAAGTGTAGTAGGAGGTGGTTTCTTCCTATCCAAGAATCCATTTAATACCCTACTAAACATGAATGTGAATGATGATGTGATCAATGCATTTATTGATGTCCAAGACATGAAAAATGTCACTGGACCGAAATCTTTAATAGACCAATCAATGAAAGAGTCAGGTGAGACACGAAGTAAGCACCAAGAAACAAGCATTCTTGTCGAAGTAAGAAACGAAGAAATAAATGAGTGTAGGGAGCTAGTTGGTCCAACCAATTATCAAAACAAAATAATGTCAACTGAGATTGGCAATTTTAGTGCACAGCCTGAACTTAATGACTTGATCATGAATGTCTGTCCAACCCAAATTAAAACTTCCAACCTTCTAGTTCAACATGGTTCATTAAATGTTAAACATGCGAACAAAGAACCAAATGTCACTGCTGATATGCACATGCACATGAACAAAGCTCAGTGCATCCCATCCACCCCTTCTTCCAAACCCAAAATTACATGTCTGTCACCCAATCATACTGAACTTGTTATTGATCCACCTCTTTCTAACATTTACACTACTCCTCCTGAACTGTTGTGCACTTCATCATGCAAATAACCCAGGCCTACAGCTGACACCATTAATGCAAACCCCATAGCCTTGTCTCCCAAGCCTTCTCAAACCAATCCAGTCCAACCTTATGCCCACCTCAATCGACCAGATGCGTGGAAAACCCGCCCCCCCATGTGTTCCAGATTTAGCCATCTCCAATTCTCCCACCCTCACGTTCGAGAAATCTCATTCTAACTCTTCTTTGTCATCCAACTCAACAGCATCTAATACAGATTAAAAAGATCTGCCCAACAACCTCACTCCTAACAGAGTGAGTAGCATAAGAAATATAGATACGTCAATGCTCTTCTCTGATTCTCCACTAACCTCTACTATTCCTGGCTATAAGGAGATAGCCAACCCCCTAATAAGGAGTATGAAAGAAGAACTGCTAAATGCCTCAAAGTTTAATCAATGATGCATAATATAGGGTATTGGAACATAAGAGGAGCTCACAGTCATATTAAGTTGGACTAATGTAAAGAACTTATTCAACAAAATAGCCTTTGCATACTAGCCTTACTTGAAACTAAGCTTAGCTTGGAGCTCTCTATCCAAGCTGCAAAGTACATAAGACCTAACTGGAAGACGATCCACAACCATGATCATGCCACATATGGCAGAATATTGATTATTTATGACCCTACCACCCTTAACCTCTCCACCATTGACTCTTCTAAGTAAGTGACCCACTGCCATGCCCTCCTCAACCTAACCTCCTCCTCTATTTATCTAACCATTGTTTATGCTGAAAGCTCGGCTAATACAAGATCCTCCCTCCTCCAATATATCCCCTTCCTTTGTCAAGAATCCCACCCTTGGATTATAGGTGGATACTTTAACTGCTCTCTAAGGCTATCTAATAGAGTAGGAGGAAACCCTTTATCCTTAAATGAAGTAAAATCGCTAAGAATGGCAATCCAGCATTCCAATCTTATTGAAATTAAAACCAATGGTGCAACGTATTCATGGAACAATAAAAGAAGGGTTGGCTATAGAACCTACTCTAAGATTGACTTTGCCTTTTGTAACCAAACCTCTCTTTCTAAGTGACTATCCATGTTCAACCACCTCCCTTGTCCCATGTTATCTGACCATTCCACGCAGATACTCCAATTGGATGCCTATGTCATGAAAAGAAAATCAAATTTTAAATTTTTTAACTTATGGGTTCTCGAACCAGATTTTCTCAGCTTAACTAAGATGGTGTGGTCTAAACCTAACTATGGCAATCCTATGTTTATCATGTAGAAAAAGCTCAAAGGGACAAAGGAGATGTTGAAGAAGTGGTCTACGAAAAAGTTTGGAGCTAGATCAAAACAATCTGGTATGTTAAAGGCACAGCTAAAAAGCATTCAAGAGAACATGCAAAGAAATGTGGATGATGAAACATTGGCTGGTCTGGAAACTGAAGTTACCAAATAGTTCACCGATGCCCTTGTCAAAGAGAATGATATGATAAAACAAAAAGGCTAGATGGAAAGTTGAAGGTGACCGAAACATAGCTTTCTTTCATGCTGCATTAAAAGCCAAACAAACTTAAGAAAACATATGTAGTATTCGTGACGAAAATGGTACTGTCCACCAAGACCCCGAGAACGTTGCAATGGCTTTCATAAACTACTTCTCTAATTTGTTTGGCAATGCAAAGAATTGTGTCCCTGATTTTGAGGCAGTTAACCCAATGCTCCTTCCTAAACTTTGCCAAGAAGATGTAATGTTTCTAAGCAATGAAGTGACAGACTTAGAGATAAAGCAAGCCAAGTTTCTCTAAATAAAGAATCTAGTGGTGGTCCAGACGGTTTTAATGTTTGCTTCTTCACTTTGTGTTGGTCTATTGTACAGGTGGACGTACTTAAAGCTATTAAAAATTACTTCAGGAAAGGTGAAATGTTAAACTCATTCAATAATACTTCCATTGCCCTAATCCCCAAGTCTAGAAATGCAGACAATGTTTGGGATTTCCGCCCCATCTCTTCGTGTAACACTATATACAAATGCATTACCAAAGTCATAACTTCTCGTATGAAAAATGTTCCGCCTAATATCATCTCATAATCAGGCACCTTTCTTACCTGACAGAAATATTCTAGACAATGTACTTGTTTGGCATGAACTTCTGCATGGCTATAAGAATTATACAATCTCTCCTAGAGGCTAATTGAAAATCGACATTCGAAAAGCATTTGACACTCTTTATTGGGATGCTATAGTTCGAATAATGGGATACATGAGTTTTCCCAAACATTTCAACACTTGGATTTATGCTTGCATTTCAACTGTGAACTTTTCTATCAAGTTAAATGGTTCTAATGTAGGATTCTTTGGAAGCAAACGTGGAATTAGACAAGGAGACCCCATGTCTACCTACGTATTTGTCACGGTCATGGAACTACTTACTAGAATTCTTGATGACCTAGTCAAACAAAAGCTCTATTAACTTCACCCTCGATGCAGGGAGCCATAGATAGCTTTCCTTATGTTTGCAGATGATCTTGTTATCTTCTGTAAACCTACTCTTGAATCCATCACTGCTATTCTTGGGGAACTAAACCTTTTCTACAAAATAACAGGTCTTAAGGTGAACTTAGATAAATCAGATATCATGTTGGCTGGCCTTAGGCACGAACAAATGGAAGCAATTTTTAGCTACACTGGTCTAAGGCCGAGAGTGGAGACTATCTCCTACCTTGGGGTTCCGCTAGCAACCTCTTGAATTACAACTAATCAATGCCTACCGTTGTATGAAAAGATCACAGCAAGACTGGAGTGTTGGTCTAACAGAATGCTTAGTCAAGTAGGGAGACTGATGCTAATTAAATCAGTCATATTTTCAATGAGTGTATATTGGGCTAGGTCCTTTGTTTTACTATAAAGGCTTATTAAAATGATTAAAAGTGCAGTGATGAAATTCTTCTGGAAAGGAAGTACTCTAGGTAATTATATGGCTCCAATATCATTCAAACATAACGAAAAACCGTTGAAGAAAGGCGGGCTGGACATCCATAACCAATCTCTATGGAACAAAGCAGCTATAGCCAGGTATTTTGATAACTTCACAAATAAAAAAGAGAACTTATGGGTTAAATGATCTTATAAATATGTTGCTAAAGGAAGAAATGTATGGAAAATGCAACCACCTCAAAATATCAGTTGGTCATGTCGTAATATTTTCAAGTTAAGAGAACAAGTTCTACCACTTGTAAAGTACGTTATTGCTCCTAATAATAAAGTAAGCTTCTGGGAAGATCCATGGTGCATGCAGGGCTGTATTCTTAGTAGGCTTCTAACTCATCAAGAAATAATTCAATCTGGAGTTAGTGAGTATGCTCAAGTTAACTCTTACATTAACAATAGCAGCATTATTCTTCCTCACAATTCGAATCAGAAGATCACCATACTCTAGAACACATTATAGGCTACGGATATTGATACTCTTATCAATGAAAACATAATATGGGGCCCTACTAAGGTAAGATTTAGCACCAAGGCTATCTACAACTTACTGACGTGTAAAAACACTCAGGCAGGGTGCAAATGGCACTCAATAGTGTGGAGAAGAGAAAGCTCTGCCAAAGATAATCTCATGCTTTGGAGGGTAATAAACAGTGCACTGTTTAATAGAGTTAAGCTTATTAGTAGAAGAATGAATATGAGTATTAAATGCAGCTACTGTAGTGATCTTCCTGAAACCATCAAACACCTATATTTTGATTGTCCTATCACCGACCGGCTTTGGATCAAACTGAAAAGTGATTTAGGTATCAAAATAGAAGGAATGAACAACTTGGTTGAGTGGGAGAAACTCCTAAGGGTTACAGTTAGCAATGATGTTTGCTCTAAAAGATATGGTATTTTATTCAAAAAATTTGTTAGGCTGGTTTGGATTGAGAGAAACATTAAAATTTCCAATGAAGCGAAAAGAAAAACCTGTAAGCAACTGTCTGACTATATCATATATGAGGTGAGAAAAGGTCTTCTAGATGCTAATATCCCCTTTGAACCTGGTGATGGTGTAAGGCTGCATTGACTTGTTTCCCTTGTTGTCTTGTTTTTTTCCCCTTTTTCTCTCCTTTTTTTAGTGCCTCCCTTGTTTTGATCCGCCTTCCTTCAGTTCTTTGTCCTTTTTTCTGTTGTTGTGTTCGTTTGTTCTTGTATTTTTATTTTCCCATGGTGGATCAATAAAATGGTAGAGGACCATTCAACCCCGTAGGCCTTGCCAAAAAAAAGAAATATTATAATTAATATGGTAAAAGATCATAACTATAAAATAATGAATGTAATAAAATGTAAACTTATGTTAATAAAATTAATAGGGTATTATTGATTGAATAATAAGAATGTAAATCAAAATAAATGAATTTATTGGAATTTAAATTATAATTAATGAATTTATTACATTGTAATTGAACGCTGTAATTAGTGTAATGTTTAAATATTGAATTTGACATGGAAAATTTATTTTAAGATTAATAAATTTCTATGTAATCAAGAACGATAAAATTGTTAACTTTTAAATTTGAATTTAAAATTGATTAAATCAATTTAATAATAATTTATTTAATTAACGTGAAAATTAACAATTTTGGCCACTGTCTCGGATTTCGACGAAACTAGTTTCATCGGATCCGTAACAGTGAATAATTGTAGGATTTCATGTTTCGTAGCGATCGGACTTAACGTTTGATCGTGCGAGCTCGAAACGCATAAAATTCAATTAATAGAATTTAAATGAATATAATTTGATTTTGAAAGCTAACTTCTGTACACAATAGAATTAGGGCTTGAAACTAGTTCCATTGAGTTTAAAATATCGAAAACCTATATTTTGACCTACTTTCGTTTCGGATACGAAACGGGCTTTTCGAGTCGTAGTTATCGTTTCAACCCAATTCAATCTGTCCATTCATTCTTATCCATCTGTCTATATAAATTAATACTTCCTGAAACCCAAGCAGCTATTTGTTTTATTTCTATACGTACTGTCATCTTCAATCTATTTGTTCACAATCCTTCTCAATGTCCGACAACATCAAACCCTAATTTCAATTTTCAAATCAATCTTTAGAATTCAAACTCCTCTAACCATGGCAAATTATATATCGTTGGAAAGCCCTCGATGAGCGCAATCTACTACTCAATTCATTTTTCGATTTGAGTCATGGTATGGCCAGAAATCATCGATTTATCCTCAGCCGTTCATGTTAGGTTTTTTATTTCAACTACGGATCTTCATCCAATCAACGATCGCAAGGTGATGCAATGTAAAGGAGGTCGAGAGGAGTCGATCCTTATGGTTGGTTTGTCTCAACAGTGCACGATTTCACCAAAAATAGATCATGTAGGGGCGGCGGCGGTGGGGAGCTGTGGATGGCCAGAGTTGGCCGCGAGGCAGGGGATGGGGCGGCCGAAGGTGGAGAGGCCAGTGGTGGCCTCTAATTTGGTCGACGATGAGGGGTTTGGCGTGCGTTCGTGGATGAAGTCAGCAGCTATGAGTGGGTTCGAGCGTGGTTGTGACTTGATTAGGGTTTGAAAGGCAACCGTTTTACGATTTTGCCCTTATTTCTTAATTAAAGTTCGAATTTCAATCGTTCTAATATCCATAACTTTTTCATACGAGCTCGGATTCACGCACGGTTTTCTTCATTGCGATCGTATCGAAATTTTAAATGATACTAAACTAGTTTGGCTGCATTCTAAGACTGTTGGATTTTTGGGCTTTATTTGGATTTTAAATCAACGATAAACCAAAGGTGAGTGATTTAACCCACTCATAAATAATAAACGTTCTTATGTTAGTTAAATTAAATTTATGATGTGATTTAAAATTATTGATTGCTATTTGGTATATTTAAATTATAATTTAAATTTAATTTGAATTTATACTGAATTTAATTCCCATTTAAATTAATACTGAATTTAAATTGTTAGTTAAACGCCTGATAATGATAACCAGTTAATTGTTATGATTTATTGTGATTTGGATGATGATTGTGATGGATGTTCTTTTGTTGACATTTTGGATGATTTAATGTTTATATCCCTGTTATAACTATGGGTTGAAATGATATATACCCGAACGATCTTATAGATTAGGGAAAATCGTTATGGGTTTAAATGATAAACCCAAGCGATTTTATTGATTTGGAAACTGTTGATTCGGGATACGGGTTGAAATGATATAAACCCGGAAAATTTAACTATTCTAGGGTTGAATTGATACATACCCTATCACTTGACCATTGGGTGGAAAACTATATACAGACATCGTTGGTCGGTTTTAAATTATTTTCTAAATAGTAAAGTATATTTGATTTATAAATTTGATTTTTAAAATTTAATTTAATGATTTTAGTTAAAATCTTATATTTGGAAAATAATTTATTTTATATGTTTTAAAGCCTCAAATTATAAGTTAATATACGGTTTTAATGTAAATTTCAAATTTTAACTTATGATTTTATTTAGTTTTAAAAATATATTTTTATATAGTTTAAAATTTAATTTAATAAAATATTCAATATAGTTTTAAAAGATTTATTTTAAATTTAATTTAATGTAATAAATATAGTTTTAATTTAATATAATTTAAATTTAATTTATATAATAAATATAGTTTTAATTTAATATAATAAATATGGTTTTGATTTAAGATAATAAATATAGACTTTATAATAACTTTAATAGATAAAAGATTTTTGTAAAAGGTTTTGTAAGGGATTTATAAAAGTTTTGTAAGTGATTATATAATGGATTTTATTAAAAAAAGATTTTATAAAAGATTTTTATAAAGGATTTTTTTATAATGGTTTATAAAGGAGTTATAAAGATTTTTATACAGAATTTTATAAAGGGTTTATAAAAGGAACTGGTTTAAAGGTAAAGAGTTGTAAACTATGTTGAAATTTATAAATAGCATTATAAATGGTTTTAAAGCATATAAATAGTTTAGAAATGGTTTAAGAGAGATTTATTGTAACATCCTGTCTTTTTGTACGTTTTAAGCAGACACACATGCCGACTCAAACCATACAGAAGGGCGGATTGTTATTGGGGTGAATAAGAAAAAGCAGAGAAAGAAAAACAAAACAGAATCTCGCAGCGGAATGACAAAATATAATAATCAAATAATAGTTCATGTAGCTGTATACAAAACATTTGATTATACTTATACAATACAAAATCATAGTTACACATATCAGAGATAAATAAATAATGCAGCGGAACAGTATGAATGCAGTGGAATAAATATAGTAAATAATAGTAGTACAAATCTTCGTTTTCGTCCTCCAGAAATAAGGTCTTCAAATCCTAAAATGCTCATGCTGACCCGAGCGAATTGAAAAGACAAAACACTTGAGTCAGAACTAAAAGATCTTATGTAAGTCAAATCAACGGTAAATAAATATGAGTGTAATAGCGTCGGAGATGTTTACGGGGTTTGACATCTCTTATCCAGTGTCTAACGCGAGTGCAGTAACTTAAGAGATGTTCGGGATTTACATCTCCAAAGGATCCGTTAAACTATCTACTATGTAGTACAATACGCTATTATAATATGTCTATAGTAAGATAAACTATTAAAATAGCATTAAGGCGCTACCCATTTCCCCCTTAACACATTTTTATATATTCTCATAGTCTATACAGTACCGTAATCTCGTCCGTACTGGATGTCGTCAGAGGGCACTCCATAGGTCTGGTACAAAACAAACTCGTAGTTGTAACAACCGGGATTTTCGTAATTTTAATTATCGTCAAAATAACAATTTAATTTAGTTGACAATTGATATTGGGATTTAAATCGTATTTAAATTCTTTAATAAAATTGTTATACGTGGTTAGAGATTTTAAATCGATCTGAAATTCATTTTCTTTTGATTTGTATAATCCTCTATTAAACATTGTAAGTAGAGTACATAAGAAGGGTAAAACGTTGTTTGGGAATTTGAATCAAACTGTTATTCTTTTAAACAATTCTCAAATGATTGAAATGGGCTTTTGAATCTAGCCCATGTTTTTATTCCTGTGTTGCCGTTCTCTTTTGTCAAGGAGAAACCCGACCCCTTTTTATTCGTTCAACCCTAGCCCTAAAATCATTCGAGTAAAAATGGCGGCACGAAATCCATCGTCTTCGTTCATCCACTCCCACAAACCCAACAAAATAAATCGAACGAGAGAAAAATAAAAATGGTGGCGGCGACGATTTCCCCTTTTGCAACTGAATTAGGGCATGTTCGCTTAGCTTCGTTCGTCTCTTCCACGCTACTCTTCGACAAAGTAGGGATGCTGACCTTCGGCTGCTCGATCGAAGACTTGTACTCGTCGATCGAAGGGAGTGCTCGCAGTGGCGTCTAAGGTGAGTGATTCATTCACTCACATCTAGTTTAAACTTACTGTTCGTTCGATTCGAACTCGCGATTTCGTGAATTTCTGATGGAATCTGACTTTGTTTTCCTCGGCTTTGGTATTCTTGTACATTTGGTTTGGATGTTGAGATTTTACTTCTGACCTTTTCATTTACTTGAATAACATGTTGTTGATTTTTATTGACTTGGTAAGACTGTTGCATCATCATGTATACATCTGCGCTGCAATTCATTGATTTTGTTCATCACCTGATCTGTTGTAGTTGTATATGTTGACATCTCTGGTTGTTCTTAACCACTGCGCGGATTTTGAACTGTATATTTCCATTTTCATTTTGATGCTCGTTGAGTCACAGTGCTTTACTTGGATATCTTCACTTGAGTCATTTGAAATCTTCACTGTAACTTTGATTTCTTCACTTTGATATTCACTTGCTCAGTTGATTACTGATGCATTGCCTTTGTACTTTATTGATGTTGTTCATGGTTCTTACTTGGTGTGCATTGAGTCACTTTGCACTGATTCTTGAGTTGCAGTGCTTCAGGTTGCATTTGTATCTCACTGTGCTGCGTTTAGCTCGACATTTGCATTATTGTGATGGCTGACCATCCTGTAGCATTGTTGTTTTGCCTCCATATTGACACATGTTTTCTAGCCACCGTGATCTTCACTGTTGCCTTGCAGTTGTAATAGCTTCACTGTTATGGGTACATCGGTGATCTTGTTTGTTGCATTTGTTCTGGGTACCATTCCTGTTGATTTCACTTGAGCTCTTACTTCATCCCCACTTCATCACTGTATGTTGCACTGTTTTCAGTTGCTTCTATGTTGTCTCTTTGATGGTCTTGAGTTATGGTGTCATCTGCTTGTTGCCCAGACTTTTCTGTTGTCTCCATTTATTTGTAGCAGCACTTCATGTTGCATTTGTAGTTTGACGTAGGCCAATAGTGTTCGCACCACATATTGCTGAGTACATTGTCCAATGTCCTGTGGAGTGCCATTGTTGCCTTTAATTCATTTTATGTTGTCACACTCCTTGTAATTGCAGTTTGCATTTTGTGCATTTGAGTTTGGTACACATTCTTGGTCTGTTGGCACGGTTAAACTTCATGTTGAGGCTGCACTTCCCTGTCTGCTGCTTGACTCGAAGTTTGGTTGTAACGACCCGGAATTTTCGAACCCGAAAATTCCAGATAGTTAGGAGAAAAAAAAAAGAGATAGAAGAAAGAAACAGAAAGAAGAAAGAAGAACAGAAAACACAACATCTCACATTCGCAGCGGATTAAATATAATAACAAATAATAGCATTTATACAAAGAAAACCTGTATTTGTTAATTACATTTTTATACATCAGAGTTACAACATTCACAAATATACTAGACAGTTAGAATTAACATGTCTCGGACAACTATAATATATCACAGCGGAATACACTCCATACGTTCCTGCCATCCAGCTCGCCTCCTGAGCTCCAGAACGTCCTTACCTGGAAATCTGTAATACTCGGTCTGACCCGAGCATTACATCAAAGTAACACCCGAGTCAGGCTGGAAACCAGCGTGAGTAAACCCATTTAATTTGAAATACTAAGGTTGTAAAACCTCTTTTATACACAGGGTAACTCGTACCTCACTACGAGTTCTTATCTTGTTATAGCTAACACTTACTACACAAATCAATATCTAAGTACCGTTACTTAGTTCCAATGGTCTAGTTTACTTAATTTATTCCATTCCAGCCAATTTGATTTACAAATCAATCTATAAAGAATTATAGATTACCAATTCGAAGTGGTTTCGGATATTTCTGATACCCGACTCCGGTCTCTTCGAATCCAATATCATCCTAAATCCAAGTTCTTTAAGTGAATTCGATTTAATTTAAATACAGGGTGTCACATTCACACAGCAATTTATCATCGATAGATAACCCACATTATCGCAGTTCAAACCAAACATATCATATCACAATATATCACAAATTATCCGACTAGATATTAATCCAATCCTTCAATAAAATTTACTCATCCATAAGCAAGATTAATTAGATCATTCTAATTAATTTAATTAACACGAAGTAAATTAATTACTTTTGAATCCTGCTTAATTAACCTTAATCAATATTTAATTAAGTAATTATCCTTTAAAATAATTATTCTTTAATTTTAATTATATCAAGTAATTTATACCTTAATTACATTAAGTAATAATCCTTCATTAAGTAATTATACTTAATTAATCTCATTAAGTAATTACTTTAATTACTCACCATTAACCACTTAACTCATGATTAATTAATCCTTAATTAATACTTAATTAACCTTTAATTAAGTAATCGAGTTTTAATTTAAAATAACACATTAATTAATTAATTTATTAAATTCAAATCTATCCAATAAACCTTTTTAAAATCAATTATTATTTATCACATAGATTTACTAAAAACATTTAAGTTAATCCATAATTGGAAACATTCCTTAATTAATTACACAATTACAATATTAAAGTTTGTTTAAATAGACTTTTGAAATAAAAGTTATATATGTATATAAAACACTATAAAAATAAATTAATTTGAAATAACTTCTTTAAAAAACTTTAACTATTTCCAAAAACTAGAATAACTCATTTATTATTAATTAGGAAAATGTTTAAAACTTGATTAAGTTTAAAATTTTGAAAACTTGTTTTATTTTTAAGAACTAAAAGCTATTTTTAACTAAATCTTTCCCAGACCCAAGCTGTAAACTCATTAACCCGAGCCAAACACATACTTGCCTGAGCTCAACTTCGGGTTTCCTTTCACAATTCACGACTTCGAGTAAATTACGTTTTTCCCCGACCACGAACTCGAGCACTCCTCTTCTTCCCCAAACTTACAACGACACCAGATATACACTAACACACGCATCTCCACTGTGCACGTGCACACATCACCGGCAACGCTCCGGCACCTCCGACCCCTATCGCCAAGTCAACTATGACATCTTCAAACCATCGAACTACTCAGCAACTCGATAGATCACCAGAATCAAAATCGAGCTTCCAGTTGAAATCTGGAAACTCACATCACCAGAAATCTCCCCTGAACTATCGACGCCGATCACCGGAGTCTTCCAAACTCCCTCCATAGCATCGCCAGCCAACACACTATAATCCCTCGAGCCTAGGTGAAACTCGATCACCCATAGTCACCGCGCCGACCATATTCCAACCTCGATCCTTAAACCCTAGTATCTCGCCGACCAGCCACCACAGCAGCCTAGGATTCAAACGGGCATTTTTCTGAGGATCTCCGAACCTCCAGCCAACTCCAGTAACAACCACGACGCCCATATCAACGCCAATCACCGGAATTTGACCAAAAAGTCAATTCCGTTCAACCCCAAATTTCTCAACACTCCCAAGATTAAAAATAATGATTTTAAATACCAAAACTCCTTATTATCACATATAAATCAGATTACGAGATCCAAACTTGAAATTATAATCATTGATTTTTATGTTTCAAAAAACTTCAACTGTTATTTTACAGTCCCTAAGTGTCTACCAAATATTTCAACTTAAATCTATTTTTAAAATTAAGATCTTGCTAATTCAAACACCTATTGTTCATACACCATGTCTTAAAAGGAATTAGCTGAAAAGATATTAAATTTTTTTGTTTTGAATACACCTTATGCCTGTAAACTAAAATCAAAGATCTGTAACTAAATTTGCATACTCATTTTCACACATATATATCACATACAGGCACAATGATCCTCTATACAGATTTCTTTCACAACAAAACATACAAATATATATATCATAAACATCATATACATAGGCAGATTTTTAGATTTTGGGTGTATCAATTTACTCACTGTATTTTTCTTGTTCCAGGTCAAAACTACTTTTCACATTTTACTTAAAATTATGTTTAAAACTTAAATCTTGATTATACCAACATGTTGCTTGAACCTTAAAGCCTTAAGAGGATTAGAAAGAGAGATCTTGGATTTTTAACAGGTTTTGGTAACCTGTAATTTTAAAAACAGAGGCAATATGCCTATTTCCAAACATGCACAAATGTATATATTCATTTTTTGTATACATGCAACCATATTTCACAGTTTCTTATCAAATGTTCATCACAAACATCAAGTTATAGATTAAAGTAGTTTTACTCACTTGTATTTGGATAACAGAGAATAAAGCTTTTCCCTTTGATCTGAATCTTTATTTTTCTGAATTTAGAAGCCTGAATCTTGCTTTCTTTAGTTGAATTGGAAGTTGTTCGATTATATTGATCTCTCTCTGCTTTAGTTCAGTTTGAAGACTTCGGTTTGGAATCAGTTTGAAACTGTTGAATCATGCTCAGTTGAATCATTGTTGAGTTGTTTTGAACTTGCATTTGATTTGCCTCAGGTTTTAATTTTGATTTCCAGGCTTTGAATTTCTTTACTGTTTTGATTTTTCTCTTTATTCCCAGATTTGGTTTTAGAGGTATTTTTTTAGAAAGTGACAATAGGAAATGGATATGGAGATGAATGGTATAAGTTAATATAGGTTTAAATTAAATTTTATTAAAAATAAAAAGGAAATTAAAATAAAAGTAGACACTTGTCAATTCCCTTAGATAATTAGCTAACACATGTTATTAAGAATGATTACAAGTTAACACATGTTACTTTCATGCAAAATTAGATTTTTAAATGTTTTAGAAAGATTTTTATAATTGATTCCCTAATTTAATAAAAAAAATCCCTTTAAAAAGAAAATAATATAAATAATTTATGTTCTAAATAAAATTAAATAAAGTACATTTAAAACCAAAGAATTATTTAAGATATAAATAACTATCTTTTGAATTTCAATTTAAATATCCAAATTCAAATTAAATTTCAAATTCAATTTAAAAATCAATTTGATATATACATGTATTTTTAACAAATCCAAATTAAATTTGTAAATAATAATTCTATTTAAAATCCATTTATATAAATAAAAATAATACATTATTATTGTTTTGGAAACAACAATTTTTACCAATTTTAAATAATTATAAAGGAGATTATCAAATACATATCTATCCAGATATTTATAATTCAATTTTATTATATTTCCAAATTCATTTACATATCCAGATATCTTTTAATTATCAAAATTTCATTTATTAATCCAAATAAAATCAGTATTTCTATTAATTAACCCAGTTAATTATCAATTAACAGATGTTCCAAAATCCGGGTTATCACATTCCTCCCCCCTTAGAATCTTTTCGTCCTCGAAAAGGAACGAAGCCAGAATTTATTTAAAATTCTTAATACCAGTTAAATTTTCTCTTTGAACACATTTTTAAAATACTTTAAAATCTTTATAATATTACTAAATTAGTTTTTATAAAAATACTTTTTATAACTCGATGTCTCAACCAGTCTATCCTTGTTCTCACAGAAATTCGGTCATACGTTGATCAGGCGTAAGACTGAAAATCTATCAGTACTTGGTAAACTCGTTTTCGACATCCAGTGAAAATACTTTGAAAATAATTTTATTGAAAATATAGAAATCAATTATTTTGAAAATGGAGGAAATATCTTGGTGAAAAATGCTCTGGAAATCATCACCCCCATCCATGGTCACAGTTACATCACGGGTTACGTTGCCATCGCAGCAAAAGTCCATGTAACTGATGACAGCATGGAACCCACAACAGATCGCAGTTACATTCCAGGGTTACGTTGCCGTCGCAGCAAAAGTCCATGTAACTGTTGGCTCTCAGCGGCACACACGATTTCGCTGTCAAAATGAAAATTCTCCCACATAGGTCGCAGTCTACCGATATAAAATCAAACGCAGACTGTTGGCTCTCAGCGGCACAAACGACTTTCGCTATGTTACCATAGTGTCACAGTCTACCGATATAAAATCAAACGTAGACAGTTGGCTCTCAGCGGCACACATGACTTTCGCTATGGTCTGCAGTAGATCGCAGTGACATCGAGTTAAACTGTCGTCACAGCATAACTCAAATGCCTCTGTGGGCACCAGCCCCTCGACTTTCGCTACAAAAATAATCCTCAGGAACTAGTTTATTCCGGACTCCTCATAGGATTAACTTTAGAATCCCCCCTTGGGGTTCAAGGCAGTACCACCCAGTGGCACTCCTGAGAAGTTCATTTCAAGGAAGCGCCTTTTTCCCCAGAGCTATACTCAAAACATTTTATACTATACATTTATAGTATCTTCAAATCATACCCTTTATGATTTATATCAAAATCTCCTTTACACAAATCGATATCCAAAATCGATAATTCTCAAACTAGGCTTTCCAAATTCCCAAAATTGATTTTCCCAAAAATCAAAAGCCTTTCCAAAATTACATAGGTTCTCAAACCTTTTCCAAAATCCTCATAAGATCCTTTATATATATATATATATATATATATATATATATAATTTTGAAAATCTTTGGATCATTTCAAACTTGTATAAAACCTCTTTTATACTTCAAATATTTCAAACCCTTTTTATTCTGGCTAGATTCAATAAGGGAAGTTTATCATATTACAAAATATAACTTTATTTATTGTCAATCAAATATTCAAGTTTGATTTCTTTATAAAGTTATTTATCATTTACTTACTCCCATAAAGTAAATTCCAACCAAAGAAATATCCAATTCCATTATATTTCACAATTATACCTTTCATTTCAAAGACCATTTTACAATCTTTATCCACAAATTTCAATATCAATTTCATCCAAACTCGTACGATGTACACATATCATCCGTACGCAATATCAGTCTGATCGCTCAATCGATCACACAATTTCACTTCCGAACTAGTATCGTCCACCCGACTTTCTAGTGCGGACTCAGATCTGATTTCTTGATCAGAAACCGACATTCTCCTTGCATAGTCGTAACTATGATAGAGAATATCCAAAACCAATCAAAAATCCATATCCAGGTTCGCTGTCGAAAATCGAGCGAAAAATCCCAACTCGGATCGATAATACTATCTCGAAATTCTGTGTTCGAATCTGGATCAAATCACTATGCGAATAGAATAATATACGTATATCCTACGTATTTATCTTTATTGGTTATTAGCCAAATCAATTTACTTTTCTATTCACATTTCCTTTAATTCCATTCACTTATTCTCAATTTCTTCCATTTCCAATTGAGTTATTACTTCAATTACAAACAGTTTGAACTCTGACCTTTTTAATTTTAAAAATAGCTTGAAAAAGTTTAAAATAGATAAGTAGTTGAAAAATAGTTATTAGTTTGTAAAATAGCTGTAAAATAGTTAAGTAGGTATAAAATAGTTAGATAATTGCAAAATAGTTATTAAAATAGTGATTAGATATAAATAACTGAAAAATAGTAATTAGTTTATAAGACAGTTTCAAAATAGTTAAATAGTTCTAAAATAATTGTAAAATAAGTATAGGATAGTTTGGGGTTTAAGAAGAAATATTGTATAGTAAATGGTTTGGAAAAATATATTTGTATTAAAACAATTCATTTTGAAAATAATCCAGAGCCAAACTGTCAATTCTTATCAATTCAATTCAAAATTCCACCTCCATTTAAATTAAATAACTTCAATTTCCATTGAAATTGATTTAACCTCAATTTCTTTCCTAATTCAAATCAAATTCAATTTGAACTACTTCTTTTCAAATTTCAACTTAAAACCATCTCGAATTATATAAATTCGAGTTAAATATTTTAAATGTTGATTTAATCCCTTAAGTCAAATTAACCCTTATTTTTAAATCAAATCAACCTTTTTTTTTTATTTAACAACTTAAATCTTTAAACCATTTAATTCTGAACCCAAATTCCAAAATTTTATTTTAAAATTATCTTTACTTAACTTATTACAAAGTTCAAATAAGAATTCAAAACAATTTATTCTTCAGATTCCAATTTATTATCCATTTTCAATTTTCAAAACCAATTCTCAATTTCATTGATTATTTATAACAATAGAATAATATCAGGATAAATAAACATCCAAATTTATCCTAACACCAATTTACAGTATCCATTATTCAATTTCCAGATCTCAAACCCATTTTGAGATCACTAATAACTCCCTTTTTTTTTAAAAAAAAAACAACCATTTAACTTTCCAAGTTAAATTTAAATTTCACCTTGAAATTTCCAATTCAAGTTATTCATTCAAACTTATTTAACTTCCTCCAAGTTAAATTTAATTACTTAATCCGGTCAACTTTACACAATTTGAATTCCCATTCAAATTTTAAACTTCAGATTAATAATCTTTCCCCCTTTTTAAATTTAAAAACTTAATTCATTTAGGGTTTTCACATCACATTCCCGGGAAAATTTAAAATTCAATACTTAGAGTTTATTTCAAACATCTTTAATATAATGTATATCCTCATTTATACATATTTATTTCCTTTACACACCCAGTTATACCTTAAATTTTTAAACCACCTTTGGTTTTAATTCAAACAAATTTCTTTAAAACAATTTCAAGTTTTCTAGATTTAGATTTAAAATTTCACAATTTTTAAATCATCTTCAATTCAATTTATAATTCATACTCACTTAAATGTTTACTTCCCTAAACATTTCATTTTAAATACAACAACCATATATGATAATAACCAAGATTATCATATCTAGAAACCAATTCGCTATTATCTTTATTCTGAAAATACTTCTATAAACTCAAGATTTTTATTTCAGTTTGGATCCATTTCAAACTTATCTTCATTTAATTTCAATTTGGTTGTATTACCACTTAATTCTTATTATTTTATTTTATTCCATTGATTCAACACCAATTTCTTTAATATATTAAAAGAAATATTGCTTTATATATCAAATATAATTTTATATAAAATCATTTACCTTTAAAATCATTTAAAATCTTTATATAGAAAACTAACAAGTACGTTCTCTCATATATATATACACTCAACTCATTCTAGGGTACCATTGACCCTATCCT
This sequence comes from Allium fistulosum, assembly GCA_030737815.1. Lineage (NCBI taxonomy): Eukaryota > Viridiplantae > Streptophyta > Magnoliopsida > Asparagales > Amaryllidaceae > Allium > Allium fistulosum. The sequence goes on along the minus strand of CM060903.1, from coordinate 515,813,892 downwards.
AATGAGTAATCCCAACAGAGCCAAGGTTCTCGCTTAACCTTCGCTCTGATACCAACTGTAACGACCCGGAATTTTCGAACCCGAAAATTCCAGATAGTTAGGAGAAAAAAAAAGAGATAGAAGAAAGAAACAGAAAGAAGAAAGAAGAACAGAAAACACAACATCTCACATTCGCAGCGGATTAAATATAATAACAAATAATAGCATTTATACAAAGAAAACCTGTATTTGTTAATTACATTTTTATACATCAGAGTTACAACATTCACAAATATACTAGACAGTTAGAATTAACATGTCTCGGACAACTATAATATATCACAGCGGAATACACTCCATACGTTCCTGCCATCCAGCTCGCCTCCTGAGCTCCAGAACGTCCTTACCTGGAAATCTGTAATACTCGGTCTGACCCGAGCATTACATCAAAGTAACACCCGAGTCAGGCTGGAAACCAGCGTGAGTAAACCCATTTAATTTGAAATACTAAGGTTGTAAAACCTCTTTTATACACAGGGTAACTCGTACCTCACTACGAGTTCTTATCTTGTTATAGCTAACACTTACTACACAAATCAATATCTAAGTACCGTTACTTAGTTCCAATGGTCTAGTTTACTTAATTTATTCCATTCCAGCCAATTTGATTTACAAATCAATCTATAAAGAATTATAGATTACCAATTCGAAGTGGTTTCGGATATTTCTGATACCCGACTCCGGTCTCTTCGAATCCAATATCATCCTAAATCCAAGTTCTTTAAGTGAATTCGATTTAATTTAAATACAGGGTGTCACATTCACACAGCAATTTATCATCGATAGATAACCCACATTATCGCAGTTCAAACCAAACATATCATATCACAATATATCACAAATTATCAGACTAGATATTAATCCAATCCTTCAATAAAATTTACTCATCCATAAGCAAGATTAATTAGATCATTCTAATTAATTTAATTAACACGAAGTAAATTAATTACTTTTGAATCCTGCTTAATTAACCTTAATCAATATTTAATTAAGTAATTATCCTTTAAAATAATTATTCTTTAATTTTAATTATATCAAGTAATTTATACCTTAATTACATTAAGTAATAATCCTTCATTAAGTAATTATACTTAATTAATCTCATTAAGTAATTACTTTAATTACTCACCATTAACCACTTAACTCATGATTAATTAATCCTTAATTAATACTTAATTAACCTTTAATTAAGTAATCGAGTTTTAATTTAAAATAACACATTAATTAATTAATTTATTAAATTCAAATCTATCCAATAAACCTTTTTAAAATCAATTATTATTTATCACATAGATTTACTAAAAACATTTAAGTTAATCCATAATTGGAAACATTCCTTAATTAATTACACAATTACAATATTAAAGTTTGTTTAAATAGACTTTTGAAATAAAAGTTATATATGTATATAAAACACTTTAAAAATAAATTAATTTGAAATAACTTCTTTAAAAAACTTTAACTATTTCCAAAAACTAGAATAACTCATTTATTATTAATTAGGAAAATGTTTAAAACTTGATTAAGTTTAAAATTTTGAAAACTTGTTTTATTTTTAAGAACTAAAAGCTATTTTTAACTAAATCTTTCCCAGACCCAAGCTGTAAACTCATTAACCCGAGCCAAACACATACTTGCCTGAGCTCAACTTCGGGTTTCCTTTCACAATTCACGACTTCGAGTAAATTACGTTTTTCCCCGACCACGAACTCGAGCACTCCTCTTCTTCCCCAAACTTACAACGACACCAGATATACACTAACACACGCATCTCCACTGTGCACGTGCACACATCACCGGCAACGCTCCGGCACCTCCGACCCCTATCGCCAAGTCAACTATGACATCTTCAATCCATCGAACTACTCAGCAACTCGATCGATCACCAGAATCAAAATCGAGCTTCCAGTTGAAATCTGGAAACTCACATCACCAGAAATCTCCCCTGAACTATCGACGCCGATCACCGGAGTCTTCCAAACTCCCTCCATAGCATCGCCAGCCAACACACTATAATCCCTCGATCCTAGGTGAAACTCGATCACCCATAGTCACCGCGCCGACCATATTCCAACCTCGATCCTTAAACCCTAGTATCTCGCCGACCAGCTACCACAGCAGCCTAGGATTCAAACGGGCATTTTTCTGAGGATCTCCGAACCTCCAGCCAACTCCAGTAACAACCACGACGCCCATATCAACGCCAATCACCGGAATTTGACCAAAAAGTCAATTCCGTTCAACCCCAAATTTCTCAACACTCCCAAGATTAAAAATAATGATTTTAAATACCAAAACTCCTTATTATCACATATAAATCAGATTACGAGATCCAAACTTGAAATTATAATCATTGATTTTTATGTTTCAAAAAACTTCAACTGTTATTTTACAGTCCCTAAGTGTCTACCAAATATTTCAACTTAAATCTATTTTTAAAATTAAGATCTTGCTAATTCAAACACCTATTGTTCATACACCATGTCTTAAAAGGAATTAGCTGAAAAGATATTAAATTTTTTTGTTTTGAATACACCTTATGCCTGTAAACTAAAATCAAAGATCTGTAACTAAATTTGCATACTCATTTTCACACATATATATCACATACAGGCACAATGATCCTCTATACAGATGTCTTTCACAACAAAACATACAAATATATATATCATAAACATCATATACATAGGCAGATTTTTAGATTTTGGGTGTATCAATTTACTCACTGTATTTTTCTTGTTCCAGGTCAAAACTACTTTTCACATTTTACTTAAAATTATGTTTAAAACTTAAATCTTGATTATACCAACATGTTGCTTGAACCTTAAAGCCTTAAGAGGATTAGAAAGAGAGATCTTGGATTTTTAACAGGTTTTGGTAACCTGTAATTTTAAAAACAGAGGCAATATGCCTATTTCCAAACATGCACAAATGTATATATTCATTTTTTGTATACATGCAACCATATTTCACATTTCTTATCAAATGTTCATCACAAACATCAAGTTATAGATTAAAGTAGTTTTACTCACTTGTATTTGGATAACAGAGAATAAAGCTTTTCCCTTTGATCTGAATCTTTATTTTTCTGAATTTAGAAGCCTGAATCTTGCTTTCTTTAGTTGAATTGGAAGTTGTTCGATTATATTGATCTCTCTCTGCTTTAGTTCAGTTTGAAGACTTCGGTTTGGAATCAGTTTGAAACTGTTGAATCATGCTCAGTTGAATCATTGTTGAGTTGTTTTGAACTTGCATTTGATTTGCCTCAGGTTTTAATTTTGATTTCTAGGCTTTGAATTTCTTTACTGTTTTGATTTTTCTCTTTATTCCCAGATTTGGTTTTAGAGGTATTTTTTTAGAAAGTGACAATAGGAAATGGATATGGAGATGAATGGTATAAGTTAATATAGGTTTAAATTAAATTTTATTAAAAATAAAAAGGAAATTAAAATAAAAGTAGACACTTGTCAATTCCCTTAGATAATTAGCTAACACATGTTATTAAGAATGATTACAAGTTAACACATGTTACTTTCATGCAAAATTAGATTTTTAAATGATTTAGAAAGATTTTTATAATTGATTCCCTAATTTAATAAAAAAAATCCCTTTAAAAAGAAAATAATATAAATAATTTATGTTCTAAATAAAATTAAATAAAGTACATTTAAAACCAAAGAATTATTTAAGATATAAATAACTATCTTTTGAATTTCAATTTAAATATCCAAATTCAAATTAAATTTCAAATTCAATTTAAAAATCAATTTGATATATACATGTATTTTTAACAAATCCAAATTAAATTTGTAAATAATAATTCTATTTAAAATCCATTTATATAAATAAAAATAATACATTATTATTGTTTTGGAAACAACAATTTTTACCAATTTTAAATAATTATAAAGGAGATTATCAAATACATATCTATCCAGATATTTATAATTCAATTTTATTATATTTCCAAATTCATTTACATATCCAGATATCTTTTAATTATCAAAATTTCATTTATTAATCCAAATAAAATCAGTATTTCTATTAATTAACCCAGTTAATTATCAATTAACAGATGTTCCAAAATCCGGGTTATCACATTGGTCCTCATGTATCTTGTCTGCATTGTTGTTACTTTGACTGCTTGCTTTCACATGGTAGCTGAACTTGCTCGAGTTGTAATCATGAGTTTGTTGTGTTGCCATATCTTGATGTCTTGGTTCTGGCCATTCTCGGGTCTGGACTGCATTTGCATTATTTTGGTTCATTTTGTTAGTTGAGTTGCAGTGTTTCATCACTTGAGCCATGTATGTCTGCACTAATATCAATGTTTCACCACTTGAGCCATGTATGTCTACACTAATATTTATAGTGAGTTGTATTGTCTTGGGTTCGAACTTGCAAGCTTCATGTTGCCTTGACTTTGGCTGTTGCATTGTGTTGAGTCATGACTGCAGTGACTTGACCTTTGCATTTTATTTGTTTTTCGAATTTCACTTGAGTTGAACCCAATATTTGGGTTTGACCTTTGCAGTTTCATTGAGTTTGGTCATTCATTACATTTGTCTTGACCATTTGGGACAGTTACATACCTGTTTCAAGTAGTATTTGGGTTTCCCTGACCACGCATGCTTGTTAGTATCGACCGATACTTTGAGGCGTGTTGTACCCTGCTGTCTCTGTGCAGCCATTGTTTTCTGTTGATTGATTTGAACTTGGGCCGAGACTTAATTTTATGTCTCGACCATTTATTTGAATCGCATTTGAGTTGAACCCGACTTTCTCTGGGTTTGACCTTATGCGCGTTTCGTGAATTTCCGTTGATCTTTTATGCATTTCGTTTGATAGTGGCGAGGCAGTACACGCGTGCGTGTACTGCAGCCCTATCAGATTTGACAGTTTTAAATTGATTTAGTCGATTTGATAAATTGTTTATTTATCTCTGTTGATGATTTAAATCTGCTGATTCTTGTTAAACACTGTTAAGTGTTATATTGACCGTTATCCGGTTTCTTTGTTTAAAGAATCGGATAGACGGGAATTATTGTGACTGTCGTCTATTAAAATTATTACTGCCTATATGCACTAATAAACTGGTTTGAATTAGACTGACCTGGGTATTATTTTCTTTTGAATGTAATACTCGGGTCAGACCCGAGTTATTTCAGGTTGTAGATTTTCTTCTTTGAGTTGCTGTTCAGGATTTGAAGACTTTTCACATCTTCTGAAGTTGTCTGTGTCATTTTGTAGTAGTCGCGTCATTGTATAGAACGATATGTATTCATGTATATTAGTTGATAATGTACTTGTATATATAACTTCTAGAGTCGACAGTTGTAGTTGTATCATATGTATTGAGTCAACTATGTATTAACTGACATCAGTTATATATATATGAGACTTTTGTTTTTATCTGTGTTCCGCATTTATATTATCTGTGTTATTGTTATATCTAATGTCCTAAAATATTATGAACTATCGTAGTTTGTTTTATACTGATAATTGGATATGTCGATGGGAGTAAATAAATAATAGATGAAAAATAAAAAGTATATACCACTCCTACCGAGATAACCAATATTAGTGTAAGGCCAATTACGGATGGTCGCTCCTATCCAGCCTTATTCTTCGTAATAATAGACAGTATTTCCTTTAATACTCTTTGTTATTATGAGCATAGAGGTGGGGCGTCACAGTTGGTATCAGAGCTTGGGGTTTATGGACATAATATAAAACATAACTTGGATGGAACATATCTTACAACTATTAGTCGACGTTTTATCTGTGATTTGAGTCAAAACTAAAGTTTTGAAATTCTGATGAAATTTTTATATATCGTTATTTAAAAATAAAAGTGGGATTGTGTTTTGTTGTTTGGATGAAATTGTGTTCTGATGATTTGATTGATTTGTGTTCTATTTATCAGAGTGCGCAGCGGAAACAGTGAAACTGTCTTCGCTGAGTACAACTGACAATCTTTTGATTTAAAAATCAAAACCCGAAATTGATATGAATTCCAATTGTTGTTTACATAGCTGTAATTACTTGTTTCTTTGAGAATTTCGAATCCAAATTGAGGATTCGAAGAAATTGCAGATATGTGATTTTGTTGAGATTTTTGGCTGGTTTCTTTTGAGCTAATCATATATTGATTAGATTTTTGGCTGTTTTGAATTATTCTCGTTGAAGAGATACTTGAATGATTTCTTTATTTATATTGTAATGAACGTGCAAAATTTGAGTTGCACGTCATTGCATTTATTTTACGTTGAACCGATGCTTGGTTATGATACGTATTTTGTTGCCGTTATTTTTATAACGGGATTTTTACACCAATGCTGAATTTTTGAGGCACGGTGTTTTGTTGACAATTTTAATAAATGAAAATTCACTGATGTCACATTTTGATGTGAATCCTTTGATGAGATATTTGATGTTTTAAAAATTCTGTCGCTTTGACTTCAGTATCAGCCAAAATTTTAAAAGTGGATTTTCAAGCAGTTATTCCGCAATACTGATTTGTGACCGTTTTTACGGTATTTTGAGAAGTACAATTTCCTTATCGAAATTGTTACTAATATTGTTGTTTTAATAACGTGATTGGAAAATCGTTTTAAAATGAAAATTGTTTTATAAAATTTTAGCAGTTTGCGTTTTCAAAAGAATGAGAAAGCGACTTAAACGATTCAGCAAAATCGAGGATTATGACCCCTTTCTTTTACTGTTTCGCTTAACTCCGGACTTGTTCAGTTGAGAATGCGAATTGTTATTTTTACAAAATAAATAAAATTGTTTTCAAAAATTTTACAGTTTGCGATTTCAAAAGAATGAGGAAGCGATTTAAACGTTTCAGCAAAATCGAGGACTATGACCCCTTTCTTTTACTGATTCGCTTAATTCCGGACTTGTCCGTTTGAGAATGTAAAGTGTATTTTTATAAAATACACAATTTTGCACTTTCAAGGAAACGATGAAGTGATTTAAACGATTTAGCAAAAGTGCGGAGTATGGAACCACACTTTTACTATTTCGGTTAATTTCGGAATCGTTAATTGAATATCTGTTGTTTTGATGATTCTACACTTTCAAGGAAACGATGAAGAGAATTAAACAATTTAGTAAAACTCGTGGTTATGGGACATGTGCGTTTACTATTTTGGTTAATTCCGGACTTGTTAATTGAAATATTTGATGCTTTCGTGTGCTTTCGAGCCACTATGTTGGACCTTCGGGTCATATGTTGGACCTTCGGGTCAAATACCAGTACTAGACCTTCGGGTCATATGTTGGACCTTCGGGTCATTTGTTGGGCGCCAAAATTATGTTGAGTACTTGGTAGGCTTCGGCCATATGTTGTTGCACGTGCGGCGAATTAAAAACTCGCCATCTGATGGGATCGATCCAAGCTTTTATGTTGATTTTCTAGTCTTCTTAATTGATTTCTAGATATTTGTTGCTTCCAATTATCTGCAGGTAATTGGATATTTGTTGATATGAGTTCTGATTATCGTTTTTGATAATCAGATATTTGTTGTTTCTAATTATCGCTTGTGATAATTAGATATTTGTTGATATGAGTTCTGATTATCGTTTTTGATAATCAGATATTTGTTGTTTCTAATTATCGCTTGTGATAATTAGATATTTGTTGATATGAGTTCTGATTATCGTTTTTGATAATTAGATATTTGTTGTTTCTAATTATCGCTTGTGATAATTAGATATTTGTTGATATGAGTTCTGATTATCGTTTTTGATAATTAGATATTTGTTGTTTCTAATTATCGCTTGTGATAATTAGATATTTGTTGATATGAGTTCTGATTATCGTTTTGATAATCAGATATTTGTTGTTTCTAATTATCGCTTGTGATAATTAGATATTTGTTGATATGAGTTCTGATTATCATTTTGATAATCAGATATTTGTTGTTTCTAATTATCGCTTGTGATAATTAGATATTTGTTGATATGAGTTCTGATTATCGTTTTTGATAATCAGATATTTGTTGTTTCTAATTATCGCTTGTGATAATTAGATATTTGTTGATATGAGTTCTGATTATCGTTTTTGATAATCAGATAATTGTTGTTTCGAATTATCGCTTGTGATAATTAGATATTTGTTGATATGAGTTCTGATTATCGTTTTTGATAATCAGATATTTGTTGTTTCTAATTATCGCTTGTGATAATTAGATATTTGTTGATATGAGTTCTGATTATCGTTTTTGATAATCAGATAATTGTTGTTTCGAATTATCACTTTAGATAATTCAATATTTGCTGATTGGGATTTAATTATCGCTTTAGATAATTAAATATTTGTCGAATTTAGATTTAATTATCGCCTGAGATAATTAAATAATTGTTGATTTGTTGATTTAATTATCGCTTTAGATAATTAAATATTTGTTTCTTTGAGATTTAATTATCGCTTTAGATAATTAAATATTTGCTGATTTCGAATTTAATTATCGATTTAGATAATTAAATATTTGTCGAATTTAGATTTAATTATCGCCTGAGATAATTAAATAATTGTTGATTTGTTGTTTTAATTATCGCTTTAGATAATTAAATATTTGTCGAATTTAAAATTAATTATCGCTTTAGATAATTAAATAATTGTTGATTTTAAATTTAATTATTGCTTGGGATGATTAAATATTTGTTGATTTGAGAAATTTGATTATCGTTTTTGATAATCGAATATTTGTTGAATTTGAAATTTGATTATTGTTTGTGATAATCGAATATTTGTTGATTTGAGAAATTTGATTATCGTTTTGATGATTGAATATTTGCGATTTTTGAGATTTGAGCTTCGTCTTTTTCTCTGGCGATTCAGGTGAGTAATTTGATTTACTCACATTCAATTCGTGCTCTGTATGGGATTTCTGCTCTGTTTTTCCTTCTCTTTTAGTTGCTGGAACTCGTTTGTTCTTGCTTTTGTTAGTCGTCTGATTTTGATCCCTGATTCCCACGATGTTGATTCTTTTGATTTGAAGCAGTCGAACCTTTTGATTTCTTATCTAATACTTCCCCGCTGACACTTGCTTTGCTTGTACATTCGACATTGCCATGCTCTTTTGGTTGTTACCTTTTATCCATTTATTCCCTATGATTGCGTGGACGCAATTTCTTTAAGGAGGGGAGTCTGTAACAACCGGGATTTTCGTAATTTTAATTATCGTCAAAATAACAATTTAATTCAGTTGACAATTGATATTGGGATTTAAATCATATTTAAATTCTTTAATAAAATTGTTATACGTGGTTAGAGATTTTAAATCGATCTGAAATTCATTTTCTTTTGATTTGTATAATCCTCTATTAAACATTGTAAGTAGAGTACATAAGAAGGGTAAAACGTTGTTTGGGAATTTGAATCAAACTGTTATTCTTTTAAACAATTCTCAAATGATTGAAATGGGCTTTTGAATCTAGCCCATGTTTTTATTCCTGTGTTGCCGTTCTCTTTTGTCAAGGAGAAACCCGACCCCTTTTTATTCGTTCAACCCTAGCCCTAAAATCATTCGAGTAAAAATGGCGGCACGAAATCCATCGTCTTCGTTCATCCACTCCCACAAACCCAACAAAATAAATCGAACGAGAGAAAAATAAAAATGGTGGCGGCGACGATTTCCCCTTTTGCAACTGAATTAGGGCATGTTCGCTTAGCTTCGTTCGTCTCTTCCACGCCACTCTTCGACAAAGTAGGGATGCTGACCTTCGGCTGCTCGATCGAAGACTTGTACTCGTCGATCGAAGGGAGTGCTCGCAGTGGCGTCTAAGGTGAGTGATTCATTCACTCACATCTAGTTTAAACTTACTGTTCGTTCGATTCGAACTCGCGATTTCGTGAATTTCTGATGGAATCTGACTTTGTTTTCCTCGGCTTTGGTATTCTTGTACATTTGGTTTGGATGTTGAGATTTTACTTCTGACCTTTTCATTTACTTGAATAACATGGTGTTGATTTTTATTGACTTGGTAAGACTGTTGCATCATCATGTATACATCTGCGCTGCAATTCATTGATTTTGTTCATCACCTGATCTGTTGTAGTTGTATATGTTGACATCTCTGGTTGTTCTTAACCACTGCGTGGATTTTGAACTGTATATTTCCATTTTCATTTTGATGCTCGTTGAGTTGCAGTGCTTTACTTGGATATCTTCACTTGAGTCATTTGAAATCTTCACTGTAACTTTGATTTCTTCACTTTGATATTCACTTGCTCAGTTGATTACTGATGCATTGCCTTTGTACTTTATTGATGTTGTTCCTGGTTCTTACTTGGTGTGCATTGAGTCACTTTGCACTGATTCTTGAGTTGCAGTGCTTCAGGTTGCATTTGTATCTCACTGTGCTGCGTTTAGCTCGACATTTGCATTATTGTGATGGCTGACCATCCTGTAGCATTGTTGTTTTGCCTCCATATTGACACATGTTTTCTAGCCACCGTGATCTTCACTGTTGCCTTGCAGTTGTAATAGCTTCACTGTTATGGGTACATCGGTGATCTTGTTTGTTGCATTTGTTCTGGGTACCATTCCTGTTGATTTCACTTGAGCTCTTACTTCATCCCCACTTCATCACTGTATGTTGCACTGTTTTCAGTTGCTTCTATGTTGTCTCTTTGATGGTCTTGAGTTATGGTGTCATCTGCTTGTTGCCCAGACTTTTCTGTTGTCTCCATTTATTTGTAGCAGCACTTCATGTTGCATTTGTAGTTTGACGTAGGCCAATAGTGTTCGCACCACATATTGCTGAGTACATTGTCCAATGTCCTGTGGAGTGCCATTGTTGCCTTTAATTCATTTTATGTTGTCACACTCCTTGTAATTGCAGTTTGCATTTTGTGCATTTGAGTTTGGTACACATTCTTGGTCTGTTGGCACGGTTAAACTTCATGTTGAGGCTGCACTTCCCTGTCTGCTGCTTGACTCGAAGTTTGGTCCTCATGTATCTTGTCTGCATTGTTGTTACTTTGACTGCTTGCTTTCACATGGTAGCTGAACTTGCTCGAGTTGTAATCATGAGTTTGTTGTGTTGCCATATCTTGATGTCTTGGTTCTGGCCATTCTCGGGTCTGGACTGCATTTGCATTATTTTGGTTCATTTTGTTAGTTGAGTTGCAGTGTTTCATCACTTGAGCCATGTATGTCTGCACTAATATCAATGTTTCACCACTTGAGCCATGTATGTCTACACTAATATTTATAGTGAGTTGTATTGTCTTGGGTTCGAACTTGCAAGCTTCATGTTGCCTTGACTTTGGCTGTTGCATTGTGTTGAGTCATGACTGCAGTGACTTGACCTTTGCATTTTATTTGTTTTTCGAATTTCACTTGAGTTGAACCCAATATTTGGGTTTGACCTTTGCAGTTTCATTGAGTTTGGTCATTCATTACATTTGTCTTGACCATTTGGGACAGTTACATACCTGTTTCAAGTAGTATTTGGGTTTCCCTGACCACGCATGCTTGTTAGTATCGACCGATACTTTGAGGCGTGTTGTACCCTGCTGTCTCTGTGCAGCCATTGTTTTCTGTTGATTGATTTGAACTTGGGCCGAGACTTAATTTTATGTCTCGACCATTTATTTGAATCGCATTTGAGTTGAACCCGACTTTCTCTGGGTTTGACCTTATGCGCGTTTCGTGAATTTCCGTTGATCTTTTATGCATTTCGTTTGATAGTGGCGAGGCAGTACACGCGTGCGTGTACTGCAGCCCTATCAGATTTGTCAGTTTTAAATTGATTTAGTCGATTTGATAAATTGTTTATTTATCTCTGTTGATGATTTAAATCTGCTGATTCTTGTTAAACACTGTTAAGTGTTATATTGACCGTTATCCGGTTTCTTTGTTTAAAGAATCGGATAGACGGGAATTATTGTGACTGTCGTCTATTAAAATTATTACTGCCTATATGCACTAATAAACTGGTTTGAATTAGACTGACCTGGGTATTATTTTCTTTTGAATGTAATACTCGGGTCAGACCCGAGTTATTTCAGGTTGTAGATTTTCTTCTTTGAGTTGCTGTTCAGGATTTGAAGACTTTTCACATCTTCTGAAGTTGTCTGTGTCATTTTGTAGTAGTCGCGTCATTGTATAGAACGATATGTATTCATGTATATTAGTTGATAATGTACTTGTATATATAACTTCTAGAGTCGACAGTTGTAGTTGTATCATATGTATTGAGTCAACTATGTATTAACTGACATCAGTTATATATATATGAGACTTTTGTTTTTATCTGTGTTCCGCATTTATATTATCTGTGTTATTGTTATATCTAATGTCCTAAACTATTATGAACTATCGTAGTTGGTTTTATACTGATAATTGGATATGTCGATGGGAGTAAATAAATAATAGATGAAAAATAAAAAGTATATACCACTCCTACCGAGATAACCAATATTAGTGTAAGGCCAATTACGGATGGTCGCTCCTATCCAGCCTTATTCTTCGTAATAATAGACAGTATTTCCTTTAATACTCTTTGTTATTATGAGCATAGAGGTGGGGCGTCACAGTAGTGGTCTCGATAGGGTAGGTGACACGGCACAACTAGGCAATGCCAGGGTAGATATACCAATTACACTTCCGGACTGGTGGTAACGCATAGCAGCTACTACCGCCCACCTCGGAACACACTCCCAAATCAAAAATCGAGGGTGGCCACCGAATCAATCGCAAAGTCAGAATATAGTATCGAAGGAGTGTGCCCGATCGGAGGAATGACCTCACTTGGCCTGTCAATTGCTCTTGTTTTAGCCACCTTAAGCTAACTCATAGGAGTCAGGTCCACATATATACCTCATATAGGATCGTCGCCAACCATCCCACTTCATTCTGGAATCTCCACCGCGTACACAGTTTTCAAAGTGGTTTTTGATATTGGCAGAGAATATGACAATATCCCATCCCGGTCTCTTTAACAACCAATCGCTTATTACACACCGGATGGTTCTTTTACATTTCCAAAACCATTTCATAATTGATATCAAAATATCATATTCAATTCAAATCATATCACTTTCGAAATCATTACTTACTTCTGAAATCATATTCACCTTTGAAATCATATCACATTTGAAATCATAGTTCGAAATTATATTTCCTTTCAAAAGTCATATTTCCAAAATAGGCTAAACTCTCATTTCAAAATATCATATTAAACCAAATATGTTATTTAAATCCCAACTTAGGTTATAACATCATTAACCATATTCACTTAAAAATCAAGAATTCGAATATAAACCCATCCATTTTACTTAATTTGGAATTTAGAAGAAAATAGTTTTAAATAGTTATAAATAGTTAATATAGATTTAAAATAGATTAAATATAATTAAAAAAGATTAAATAGCTTTAAAATAGATTAATTAGATTTAAAATAAGTTAAAACATGTTAATTAGTTTAAATAAATTAAATGGTTTAAAATGGGTTAAAATGATTTAATATAATTAATACATGTTAAAATAGTTTAATACTTTGAAGTCTTAATAATTAGAAATTTTGAAATAATATATTTTTAAAACAGTTTATATTAAAACATGAATTTGGGATTAATATCAAATTAAACTATTCATTTCATTTCAACACATTTGTACCATTTTCAATTTCCAAGTCAACAAACCAAATTCCAAACCTTTCAATTTCAAAATATTTCAAAGTTATTTTCAAACAACTTCAATAACTTAATTTCGATAGAACTTCATTTATACTTAAAAGTTTAACTTTAAACTTCCAATTTAATTTCTTAAAGCACCTTTTAAACCAATTCACATTTCAACACAAAACTTGATTTTTCAATAATAATATAATTCATATAAATCAAATTTTATTTCAAAATATCATTTAATTAAATTCGAAAATTAAGGATTTTAAAATCATTTAATTTAACCAATCCGGTGTCCGTATATAATTTTCTACCCTAGGGCCAAGTGATATAGATATTTATCATTTCAATCCGCAATTTTAAATTGTTACGGTTATATATCATTTCAAACCGCAATCCCGAATTAATAATAAAATCCATAAAATCGCTTGAGTCTATCATTTCAACCCATAACGATTTTTCCTTAATTTATTGATCATTCGGGTATGTATCATTTCAACCCATAATGAACTTGCAGTTTATAATGATATAAATTAAACATCCATTCATCCAATACAACAAATCTAACATCCATCACAATCATCATCCAAATCAATCAATAAGCATCAAGAGAAAATTGATAATCAATAACAGGTATTTAACTGGCAATTTATATTCAATAATAAATTAAATAATAATTTAATTCAAATAAATTCAAATTAACTGCGATGATGGTTTAAAATATACCAAACAATCATAAATAAATTTCTAATCACATCATAAATTTAATTTAACAAACATAAGAAATTTTAGAAGTTGTGAGTGGGTTAAAACACTCACCTTTGAATTTAAATCGAATTTAAATTCAATTTAAACCCAAAATTTAACCAGTCTCCGAAATCATCCAAACCGGCGTCAAAATGTCCAAAATTTAAATACGATCACAGCGGAATGAACCGCACATGAATCGGACCTCGTATGCAAAAGTTATACATTTCAAAACCTTCGAAAATAAAAAATTTAAAACAAAATAGATAAAAGAAGAGCCTCACTCACACAAAGGCCACGTCACCAGCCACTGAGTCACGCAAACCCTAGAAAATTCGAATAGGCACTCGGAGCCGCCACCACGCACAAGGCCACACGCCGTTGACCATCGAATCGCACACCCATACGCCACCGCAAATCCAGGAATGACCTCCCACGTGCCACGCCAGACCTTGGCACCTCCATCGGCCGAAGTTCGATCACCTAGAACCACCGGCCGCCGCTAGAAAATCAAACCTAAATCAAAAATTTCCCACTGATCAAGCCACTGAAACGACAAGTGAGCCACGCCGATGCATTCCCCTACTCCCTCTCTCAGCAACCATATCATCGATTCGTCGATCCATCGACGTTGATCGACGAGCGATGAACGGCCGAAGATAATCCCTCGAATACTGGACTCATAGAAACCCAAATCGAAAAACGAATCACATATTTGACTTGCGCTCGTCGAGAGCTTCAAAACGATATATAATTCGATATAGTTTGAGGAGTTTGAATTTTTGATATTGGTTCTGAAATTGAATTTGAGGGTTTGGGAATTGGAGATTGTTTCTGCAATTGGAAAGGAGGAGCAGAAAGAATTGTACGTACAGACAAATAAAAATAAGAAGTATCTAGGGTTTATAATGATCTATTTATTGGTATAGCTGAAATAGAAAAGAATGGACCAGATTTGATTTGGATTTTGAATGATAAACAACCCGAAAAGCTCGTTCTGCCTCCGGAACGAAAATGGGTCATCCCATATATCAAAATAGATGTTATTGATGATTTTAAACTCAATGGAACAGGTTTCAAGTCCTAATTCAATCGTATGAAGAAGTTATGATAAAATCAGCTTATTTCAAATTGATTTCAATTAATTTGATTTCTAGGCGTTTTGAGTCCGTACGATCAAATGACAAGTCTGATCGATACGAAACTTGAAATCCTATAATAATTCACCGTTACGGATCCGATGAAACTAGTTTCATCAAAATCCGAGTCAGTGGCCAAAATGGCTATTTTCACATTAATTAAATAAATTAATATTAAATTAATTAAATCACTTTTCAATTCAAATTTAATAGTTTACAATTTCTATCACTCTGGATTACTTAGTTATTTATAGTCCATATACTATGATGAATAAGGTCAATCTTTTTTGTGGCATCACGAATAAAATCTAGACCTAAAACCAGCTTCTCACCAGATTCAAGCCAACACGAAGGAGATCGGCATGGCCTTCCGTAGAGTGCCCCGAAATGTTCCATATTAATACTAGATTGGAAGCTATTATTATAAGAAAAATCAACAAGAGAAATATGATCTTCCCAACTTCCACCAAAATCAAGAACATATGAATGAAGGAGATCTTCAAGAGTTTGATTCACACGCTCTGTTTGTCCATCGGACTGAGGATGATAAGCGGTGCTAAAATTAAGCTTTGTTCCCAAAGCTTTTTGAAGACCTTTCCAGAATCCACTAGTAAATAATGGATCATGATCACTAACAATAGAAGTTGGAACTCCATGCAATTTAACAATTTCTTTGACATAGAGTTTAGCCAAAAGAGGTATGGTCCGGTTGGACCGAACAGGAATAAAATGGGTGGATTTTGTAAGTCTATCTACTATCACCCATAAACTGTCATGACCCGAACGAGAATGGGGAAGACCGTCAATAAAGTCTGTGGAAATTTGATCCCACTTCCTAACGGGAATGTTTAAAGGTTGCAATAACCCACCGGGCCTTTGATGCTCGGCCTTAACAAGTTGGCAAGTCATGCAATGCTTAATGAAGTTAGTAATATCTGATTTCATTCCATCCCATAATAAAGTCGCTTCATGTCCGCGTACATTTTACTACTACCGGGATGAATGGTAAATTTGGAACGATGAGAATCTTCTAAAATGTCTTTACGAAGACCACTAATATTTGGCACAATAAGTCTACCAAATTTTCGAATGCTTCCGCGAGCATCAATTTCAAAATCTTTCAAACCATCAACCTTATTTTGATCCCTACAACTTTGGCTAAGAAGAGCCAATTTGGGATCTTTCTTTTGAGCTTCAAGGTTGCGGTCTAAAAGAGAGGACGAGCCTCAAGGCTACATAAAACAAGAGATGAACATGAATCGGATTCACGATCTCGAATCTCACAAGTGGATAAAGTCTCGAGATCATTCCATTCGGATATCATCATGGAAACAACCGCTTGTTGCTTACGACTAAGGGCATCGGCAACATAATTTCCCTTTCCGAGAATATAGAGAATATCAAGATCATAAGATGCAAGGAATTCGAGCCAACGTTGTTGACGCAAATTAAGTTCCTTTTGAGAAAATAAACACTTCAAAGATTTATGATCGGTGTAGAGAATAATTTTCTCTCCCAAAATATAATGACGCCAAATTCTAAGAGCGAAAACAATGGCCGCAAGCACTAGATCATGAGTGGCAAATCCAGTCTCGGCAGGCTTAAATTGTATAGAAGTATAAGCGATAACGCGTTCCCTTTTTGCATGAGAACGACACGAAAACCAATACGACTAGCATCTGTACAAACAGTGAAGTCTTGGTTCCCTTCGGGAATCACAAGAATAGAAGCATCAGAAAAGTATTCTTTTAATTTTTGAAAAACAGCTTCTATGCTAAATCATTTATTTCATGATCCTCTTTCCCGAAAAGCTAAGACATTAAAAATTATAATTAACTTTATGTATTCATCTTTTTAGAAAAATTACTTATTACAAGTCAATTTACTATGTCTGACTGTCTCATCATAGCGTTCAGGGGATTCCTATCGATAACATAGATCAGGCGCATCGACCAGAATTCTTAAAGCACTCAATGGGAAATACAAACAAAATCATCTTCTATATGATACACATGTCTCTTAAAATTTTACGAATATTCTTTGCTCTTTTTAAGAACAAAATCCAATTATACTTATAAATATATCTTATTAGAAAGATTTGCAATTTTAAATTGACGTTTTCACCCATAATCAATGAATACAAGGATGGACTCATCGAGATATTCGTAGAATATTCGATTCATAAGATGGATGAAATAAGTTGGAGGGTTTGTCGAACCGAATGACACAACGAGCCATTCATCAGATCCGTAACGAGTATGGAATGATGTCAAAGGAATGCTATCCTTTGCAATACGAAGCTGATGAAAACCGGTGGTAAGATCGAGCTGAAAAGACCTTAGCACCACTCAATAGATCGCTTAGGTGGTAATCCTAAGACAAGCTCAAGGATACCGGGAAATTCCCAACTACTTGAGTGAGGGAAATAACATCTTCCTCATCATATGGGTCTAGAGAATAAAATGATGACACCAAATTGGAATCGAAATCATTAATAAGAATAGAAATCTGCTAAACAGATTGAGGATGTCGAAGATAAATAGTCCTCGCTGGATATTGGATATGGGCTTCATAACGGTTAAGCCAATCCATTCCTAAAATTATCCCGAAACCTAAGTAGCACATAAAATGCGAATCGGATCGGAAAGCATAATTACATAAAATAATCTCGACATCTTTACAAAGTAAACTGAGTGTTGCAGATCCACAAACCAGATTCGCAATTCTCAGTGAAGTCATCAAACCCATAATATTAAAGAAAAAGTATCATCAAGTTCTTTTGATATAAAAGAATGAGATACACCCGTATCAAAAGAATTCGAATAGGATAATTACGAAACAAAATAATGGCATCAAGGGCAGACATGAATACGCCATCCTGAGGAGTACCACAGGGTTGACCGGCGCTGGGACGGCCAGGTCTAACCATTTCTCTTCTTTAAGAAAGAAAGAAGAGGAAAAAGGTTATTCTCAGAATGAATATCAAACAAACTGGATTGATAAAACAAGGCATCATAAAAGAAAATAGGATAGAACGGGTCCTATGACTCGAATTAAATCCTAAGGCATGATTCCTAAGAGAGACTTAGGACAATGATCCTTGCTAGATTATTCTACATTGTTCCGATGTTTGGCTCCGATACCAAGCTGTGACGCCCCACCTCTATACTCACACTAGCCAAGGACACTACGGGGTAATGCCGTCGACTAGCACGAAGAATAAGGCTATTGAGAAGCGACCATATGTGTAATTGCTTTATGCGAGTACAGATATGTCAGATAATATGACTTGCATTTCATTTCAAGAGGAAATCCGACATATCAAATACAAACTCAAAGCTACTACACAGTGGCTATGTGGGCTTCGGAAACAAATATAGAAATAAGCATAACACAAATCAGTCACAGATATTCATATCACTAAGGCGGAAATAGATATGAATTTAACACATAGGAGTGTACATCAAAATAGTGGTAATAGAAGATCCACAATATCACAAAAGAATAAGTATACATCAAGGAGTCTCTATCTCAAATGTATAAAAGCAAAACCTACTAAGCTAAAGTAGTTAGCCAAAAGTCATAAGCTAGCCCCTGCGAAGAAGTCAAATGGAAGCACCTGAAACACCTCGGTCTGACCTGAGTATTATTTAAGAAGAAAAATAATAAACAGATCAGTCTAGCTATAAATATCATGTAAGATGAGATAGGATAAGAGATACAACAAAAATATATGATAACAATAATGCCATGCTTTGACAAGCATACATTTGATAACAACAAAAATCATACAATATCTCAAATCATCTCAAATATCCAAAAAGAATATCATATTCTTTAGCTTATTCACAAAACCTCAAATATTGACAATACATATCAATGAAAATCACAAAAAATGGTGGAACACAAACTCTAGAAATAAATAATTAGAAATCCAGAAAACACAAAGGGGAGGCCTATCACAAACGGGAGCATGAAAACTCACCAACACGTGTATCACAAACATAACGCTATTCCATGGTCGCTAACCCATCAAATTTGAGCCGAAGCTCCACAAACGGCCCGAAAACCATAGGTCGCTACCCCACCAATTTGAGCCGAAGCTCCTCAAATGGCCCGAAGACCATGGGTCGCTACCCCACCAATTTGAGCCAAAGCTCCACAAACGGGGTTTAGTCCCCACGCAAACAAAGAGACATCGCACATCGCTAGTCTAAATCTCGAAATGATCATCATTGATCAATAAGTATAAATTACATTAAGCTAGTAAATAAATGAGTTAGGTTTCATGTCCCATAACCACTAGCTTAACTTAAATATTTACGAACAGATTGTAGGCTTCCACTCGAAAATAAGTGTAAATTACACTAAGCTAGTAAATAAATGAGTTAGGCTTCATGTCCCATAACCACTGGCTTAACTTAAATATTTACGAACAGATTGTAGATTTCCACTCGAAAATTGTCACGGAAGTTCAATCGAACAAGTCCAAGAATTAACCGACGAAGTAAATGCAAGCGTTTCATACCACTTGTTTTGCTAAGTCGTTTAATTGGATTTCTCATACGAATGAGGTAAAGGTTTGTATATACTAATAGATTGGAAAACGGATTTAAAAACGAGCTTTGTATTAAAAGTAATGTTGAAATCATTTTTGTGAAAGAGTTTGAGTATTTACTACTAGTATAGAAACCTTTGTATTTAAAAGTGACAAATCACAGACATGATTGTAAAAATAATCTATCACCAAAAATCCACATTCGACGACGTGAATTCAAACCACAAAAATCAATATCAAATCCAATCAAATGGATATTCCCAAAAATCCATAAATGAAGTCATCAAAGTCGATAATAATTGACAACAACTAACCGGATCAACAAAAATCGATAAAATTTGAAAATCCACTCAAAAACAACTAAAATAGGCAAAATTGAACAGTTCCAGACGTCTGAAATTACCAACCAGACGTCTGAACCACTAACCAGACGTCCGGTTGGATTTCCAAACGTTTGGATTTTGCCTCTGCCTTTTTTTCTTTTTCCAAGGACCAATTCTAGACGTCTAGATTTTTCAACCAGACGTTTGGATTTTCAACCAGACGTCTGGATTTTCAATCCAAGCATCTGAAATTTCCTGCTAGGAAAAAATCAGCCTAGCCCAAAAAGGGCAAAAATCCAAACCGAAAGCGTTCGACGAGCGATGGATGCTAGGGATTTATGCCAAGCGACAACCCAGCCTTATAGGCTCTTCGATACACCCCAAACAACATGTCCAAACATCCAAGATAGGATTTTTAAAGATTTTGACTTCAAAATACAAAAATTGGAAAATTCACCAAATCGATTCAAATCAAAAGCAATTGAACATGAAATAGATGTTAGGAATTCATACCTAACAACAATGAAAACTATAGACATAGATGTGAGTTCAAGAACTCACCTTTAAACCCAAAAACAATGAATGAGAAGCTTTAAAACAAAGGAAAGATCAACCACTCTTCAACTTCAACTCAAGAAGCTCCAATCTAAGCTCATAAGCAAATATTTTCTAAGTTAGGGTTTAGGAATTTCTGAAAATTGAAGAGAGATTGAGATGAAGAAGATGAAGAGGATGCTTACCTAAGCTTCTCTTTGATTTCTAGAACTTGAATTTGAATTTCCTAGTAAACTAGGGCTTAGGAATTTTTATTTCCCTTTCTTTCCCCCATTTTCCTCTAGCTTGAGTGTTAGGAAATAATAGAATGAATGAAGAGGAGTTGGAGTTTGAGTTATTAGATAGAGGAGTTGGGTTCTCTTGTTGGGTTAGTGGGCTGAAACCCAAACCCAAAGCCCCAAATGAAAAATAGCAAAATTCCACTCAACTCCAAACATATATATGTTTATACTCAAAAAGGTCGCAAACGCCATTTTGGACTCAATGGAAATGGTCTCGAGTCCGGATTCGACCGTTTACAAAAAGTCACATTTTTGGACTTTTAAATTCAACTAACGATGCTATATTTAAATAAATCATTTAAATATATAATCGTAAAATATGCGGGTTGTTACAATCCAAATCAATCAATAAGCATCAAGAGAAAAATGATAATCAATAACTGGTATTTAACTAGCAATTTATATTCAATAATAAATTAAATAATGATTTAATTCAAATAAATTCAAATTAATTGAGACGACGATTTAAAATATACCAAACAGTCATAAATAAATTTCTAATCACATCATAAATTTAATTTAACAAACATAAGAAATTTTAGAAGTTGTGAGTGGGTTAAAACACTCACCTTTGAATTTAAATCGAATTAGAATTCAATTTAAACCCAAAATTCAACCAGTCTCCGAAATCGTTCAAACCTGCGTCAAAATGTCCGGAATTTAAATACGATCACAGCGGAACGAACCGCACGTGAATCGGACCTCATATGCAAAAGTTATACATTTCAGAACCATCGAAAATAAAAAATTTAAAACAAAATAGATATAAGAAGAGCCCCACTCACACAAAGGCCACGTCGCCAGCCATTGAGTCACGCAAACCCTAGCAAATTCGAACAGGCACTCGAAGACGCCACCACGCGCAAGGCCACATGCCATTGACCATCAAATCGCACCCCGATACGCCGTCGCAAATCCAGGAATGACCTCCCACGTGCCACGCTAGACCTTGGCGCCTCCATCAGCCGAAGTTCGATTACTCAGAACCACCGGCCGCCGCTAGAAAATCGAACCTACATCGAAAATTTCCCACTGATCAAGCCACTTAAATGACAGGTGAGCCACGCCGATGCATTCCCCTACTCCCCCTCTCTGCAACCATATCATCGATTCGTCGATCCATCGACGTTGATCGACCAGCGATGAACGACCGAAGATAATGCCCCGAATACTGGACTCACAGAAACCCAAATCGAAAAATGAATCACATATTTGACTTGAGCTCGTCGAGAGCTTCAAAACGATATATAATTCGATATAGTTTGAGGAGTTTGAATTTTTGATATTGGTTTTGAAATTGAATTTGAGGGTTTGAGAATTGGAGATTGTTTCTGCCATTGGAAAGGAGGAGCAGAAAGAATTGTATGTACAGAAAAATAAGAATAAGAAGTAGCTAGGGTTTATAACGATCTATTTATAGGTATAGCTGAAATAGAAAATAATGGACCAGATTTGATTTGGATTTTGAACGATAAACAACCCGAAAAGCTCGTTCTGCCTTCGGAACGAAAATGGGTCATCCCATATATCAAAATAGATGTTATTGATGATTTTAAACTCAATGGAACAGGTTTCAAGTCCTAATTCAATCGTATGAAGAAGTTATGATAAAATCAGCTTATTTCAAATTGATTTCAATTAATTTGATTTCTAGGCGTTTCGAGTCCGTACGATCAAATGACAAGTCCGATCGATACGAAACTTGAAATCCTATAATAATTCACCATTACGGATCTGATGAAACTGGTTTCGTCAAAATCCGAGTCAGTGGCCAAAATGGCTATTTTCACATTAATTAAATAAATTAATATTAAATTAATTAAATCACTTTTCAATTCAAATTTAATAGTTTACCATTTCTATCACTCTGGATTACTTGGTGATTTATAGTCCTTTAAAACAAATTTATATATCAATTTACTGTGGAATATTTCACAATTTACCTTGTTTAATCTCAATTTCAAAAATCTAGTAATTAAAATAAGAATTCCAAAATTGCATTTATTTGATTTTCAATCCTGTTATTAAATCAATTATCATCTTATGGATATAACTACCATTGGTTTATATCTTAGTGCATTAATAATTTCCAGGTTCATCTTAATTTCAATTAACGTAGTATTTAATTTCATTTACTTACAATAAATCCATTTATTATAAATTAAATTCCAATTATTTATAATTAATTCCAATAAATTGATTTGATTCAATTCCAATCTTTTTATTAAGTCCATTATTACTCTATAAACCTAGTTAACCTTTGTTTTACCTTTCATTACCTTAATATACTCCAATTTAACAACTTCTAAACATTATATTACATTTCACATTAATGTAACATTTATTTACATTTATTTAAAATTGATTTTAATTTTAATTCAACAAACTAAATAAACATGTAATTTATAATAATTGTCACTATTTACTTTTAATCACATTTATAAGTTTATTACTTACAGCAAATGTTACCATTTCTTTCATCACACTAATTTCCATTCATTACACACTATTTTATCAATAAGTCAACATTTTAAATTATCAATTACCTTTTATATCCCATTATAAATTAATGCACACAATAATACAACAAATATTATAATTCTTTACACAATACTGGTTTTATTCAATTACCATTAATAAATTAAATATTTACATTTGTTTCCTTATAATTAATTTATAACCAAGTATAGCATTTACATTATTCCATTTATTGGAATTACATTCAAATTATTAATAATTAGCTTTAATTATCATTTGTTACATTTCATTTTAGTATTCATTTCATTATTAAATTACAGATTTTTATTTCTTTCAATATTATATTGCCAAAATCTCATTATATTAACAAATTTAAATTAACGAAAATTTACGGGTCGTTACATTTATAAATTATTTTCGAAATTGATTGAAAGAAATCTTCCTCGGTATTTATGAATATATTTACACTTTTGGAATAAGTATATGGATATCTTGATATGAAGGTATAAACTGTTTTCTGGATTTATTATTAAAAATGTTTTATAAAATGACCACGGTGTGAAAAATGTAAGCGTTTGGTTGTTAAAGAGACCGAGGTCGGATATTGTTATACTCTCTGCCAATTCTGAAACCAGTTTAACAACTATGCACGTGGTGGAGAATCCAGAACGAAGTAGGATGGTTTGGCGAACACCACTGTATGCGGTATGAACGCAGTCCTGGCCCCCCTGGGTGAGCTTGACATGGCTCAAATCTGGAGCCATCACCAGGCCAAGTGAGGTCTCTCCTCCTATCGGACACACATCTTTGATACCATAGCTATTACTTTGTGATTGATTTGGTGGCCACCCACGATTTGATTATGAGAGTGTTGTTCGAGGTGGGCGGTAGTAGCTGCTATGCATTACCACCAGCCCGGTGCCGCAACCTGGTAGAATTCTACCATGGGCATAGCCTCGTGTGCCCTGTCATATGCCTTATCGAGCCCACTACGATTTTGTTTTGTGTCATACCTATGGGGTGCTGCATGATAGCCTACCGGTTTGGTGGAGTTTACAATACAATATAGACTACGACATTTACAAAAATATGTTAAGGGGGATATGGGTAATGCCTTAATGCTATTTTAATATTTTACTTTACTGATAGACATTATATATATAGCGTAGATTACTACATAGTAAATATTTTAACGGATCCTTAGAAGATGAAAATTCCAAACATCTCTTAAGTTATTGCACGCACGTTATACACTAGATAGGAGATGTAAAATCCCGTAAACATCTCTGAAGCCATTACACTCATATTTATTTACTGTTGATTTAACTTGCATAAGATCTTTTAGTTCTGACTTGAGTGTTTTGTCTTTTCATTATGCTTGGGTTAGCCTGAGCTTTTCAGCGTTGAAGACTTTATTTATGGGGGACGAAGATGGAGATTTATATACTATTTATTATTAATATTATTATTCCACTATATCATGTTGTTCTACTGCATTATTTATTTATTTCTGCTGTATGTATAACTCTGATATATTGTAAAAGTGTAATCAGTATTATTTGTAAAACAGCTTCATGAACTGTTTATTTGATTATTATATTTTGTCATTCCACTGTGAGATTCTGTATTTTGTTTTTCCTTCTTTTCTCTTATTTTCTTATTTACCCCGTTAACAATCCTCCCTTTTGAATGGTTTGAGTTGACATGGGTGGTTTATTGTCGATCTAAACCGTCCAAAAAGGTGGGCAATTACAGTTGGTA
This sequence comes from Allium fistulosum, assembly GCA_030737815.1. Taxonomy (NCBI): domain Eukaryota; kingdom Viridiplantae; phylum Streptophyta; class Magnoliopsida; order Asparagales; family Amaryllidaceae; genus Allium; species Allium fistulosum. The sequence goes on along the minus strand of CM060903.1, from coordinate 515,788,366 downwards.
TAAGAGCTTTGGTTTAGCGATAACCTTAGCTTTGTGGGGTTTAACTCATTAGAGATAGGGTAGTAATACCCTAGAATGAGTTTGTTTGAGCGTGTGTGTGTGTGTATGAGAGAACATACTTGTTAGTGTTATAAATGTTTTGTATTGTGTTAATTTGTTCTGTTGAGTATTTATGAATTCTAGTCGGTACATAGGACGCTATGACATCGATAGGGATTTCTAAAGGCTTAATAGGGCAGACCGACACAATATTGTTTTTGAAATATAGGTAAATGAAATAATTTTACTTAGTATTATATTTTGTATATAAAAGAATAATTTTTATAAATGGATATAGTTGTATATGATATGTTATTAGGAAGTGAAATTTTATAAATATTGGTTGCAAAATAGGATTTATAAATAAAAATGAATTAAATTGGAAATTTGAGAACTTAAGTTCCACGGTTTTGAAATTGGTTTTCAAAGGTTTTGGAATAAAATATTAGTATTATTTGGAAGTATTTTCGGATATAAATATTGTCAAGGTGATTTGAAAGAAATGTTTTAAAAGAATTTTAAAAGGAAATAAGTTCTGTACTTCCCTCTTTTATCGCTGGAAAATAATTTTGGTGATGATCGCGGCATCATTGACATTCATTTTCGAGTTTCAAAGTAGGAAGGCCACTGTTTGCTAAACAAATCTTAATTTTAAATTTCTAAATATGATTGGATATATAAAGATATGAATATATATATATATATATATTATTTCAAAATGATTTGAAATGGAATCGGTATTTAGTTCTTAAATTTCTACAAATTACGGATTTCAATTATTTTAATGAAATAAAATCTTAACTATTTTAATAATTGGAAACTTCTAAATGAGAAATAAGAAATAAGAAATTAATAGCTAAGTGATTAATGAAACTGTAAAGAAATTGGAGATTTGTCAATTGTAAATTTAAGGGTAATGAAATTTAGAAGATGTAAATTGTTGAACATTTTTGCTAACTAAACTGAATAAGATAAATTTGTGTAACATTCAATTACATTCTAAAACACATATAAAACTTACCTGAAATATTTAAAAAGTTAAAATGTTAAATATGATTATGTAATAGAATATTATGCAGGTAAAATCTTAATAACAAAAATGCTTCAAAATGAACATATGTTGTAAATGAAAAACTAAGATGTACAATGAATGTTATAAACATAAGTTAATGTCTTGAAATGCTAATAATTAGATTGAACAGTAAAAAGTGAATATTACTTAAGAAAATGATTATAAACTTAAGAAATGATTGAAATAATTCATAAATAAGTTTATTATTAATTGAAACTATAAAAGAAAGGATGAATGTAAATTTAAAAGTTAAGAAACTTAAGTATGAATTTCTTCACTAATGAATATTAATATTAAATGGAAATCAAGTATATAATTAAATAATAAATGTGAATTAAACTGCAATAAAATGTATGTAATACTTAAATAATGAATTCATTGATTATTTTAAATATTGAATGGAAAACAATTTATGTAGGTAAATGAATGTAAATAAATAAAAGATGATTCTATATGAATGAATGAGAATTAAAATAAGTGAAAAGTGAATAATGTGAAAAGAAACCAATAGAATAAACTTAAATAACATTTAAAGTCTGTATTGTTAGCTAATGGAAAGTTTGGGAAAGGATACTTCAAATTTTTTACGGTTGTATGAATAATCTATTAAGAAATTATCTAAGGCTGTTGAGCGTAGGATACACTTGATAGTTTATTTATCACCCTTGTATGATTAAAAGTTTCTAAACCTGGACAAACCATTAGTTTGGTTGCTATAAATGTGTGATGGATTCTTTATTGCATATGTTTTGTGTTGATTTGCATTTGTTACTAATTGAAACAACTAAATATTTCTCTTTTACATTATTCTCACTATTTTGGATTATATAAGTGAAATACATGTTTATGGAAGCAATAGCTACTGCTTTTGGTTTCATAAATAAAGTGTTTGCCCGACAAATAGGTATGTTTTCGAATTACGGTTTTGGAATGATATTTTAATTGTTTTTCTCATGGTTGGGATATTTTATTATTGAAATATGATATATATATATATATATTGAAATTATTGATATTATTATTTTTTCGGACCTAATCGCGCAAAGGAGACTCTGCCGAAATTTTTCATGAATTTAGGACCTAATTTTTTTTATGAAAGTGAAATAATTTCAAACTTTTATTTAACTTGAATATGAAAGATTTAATTGTTTATTAATTGATATATTTATTTAAAATACTTAATTATGTAAGTTTAAAGTGTTTATAAATTAATTATTTGAATAAAAATATATTAGTTTCTTAATTCCTTCTTTTCCCTTTCCGAGTACGAAAAGTATTGAGTATGGGAGAGTGTAACGACCCGCAATTTTTGATAATTAAACTATTTAATTAAATAAGATTTTGAAATTTAATATTGTGAGAAATTAAAATTTATGATTTATTAATGAGAAAATTAATTATAATATGATTTAATAATGTTGTTTGAATGTTGTTACCCGGTTGTTTGACCATGTAACAAGTGGCTTGGCACAGGCCTCGTTCGGCACACCTCCCCTCGCTCGGCATAGAGCATCGCTCGGCACAAAGCCTCGTTCGGCATTGAAGGGTCGTTTGGCATCTCACCTCGTTCGTCATGATAGGGTCGCTCGGCATGTTGCCTCGTTCGGCATAGAGGGGACGTTCGGCATCTCACCTTGTTCGGCATTGAGGGGTCGTTCGGCATCTCACCTCGCTCGGCATTGAAGGGTCATTCGGCATCTCACCTCGCTCGGTATAGAAAGGTTGTTCGGCCTGGGTGTGTGGCTCGGCATACGAATGTCGTTCGGCACTGAGGCCTCGATCGACACACCTCCCCTCGCTCGGCAATTGCCGTTCGGCATCTATGGCTTGGTACGCAGAAGTTACTTACCACGGGCCAAGGTACGTTGTTCCTAGGCCCATGAGGGAAGCCCAACCCATCTTCGTCTATAAATAGAAGGGCAGAGGCACCATGAAAGGGACCTTTTTTTCGAGAACACTGGGGAGACTCTGCCATTTTCAAGACTCTTTCTTTTCCAGTTAAAACTTGTATTCAAGTCACTAGTGTACGGATTGTATCCGTGTTCAACTACTTGTGAAAGCAATAAAGATTAAAACTCAAAGTGGACGTAGGAAGCTACACCGAACCACTATAAATCTGGTGTTCTTATTCTCTACAGTTAATTTAGCTTGCATCCCTCTGTTTTAATTTATCTTCTTTATTAATCTCTCTACACAAAACTCTCTTTGGGTGTTAGTGACCAATTTTGGTGCTAACAAATGTTATTGACCACTATTTTAATATAATTTCAATCAATTGAAATAATTGTAAAGTTAATTTGGTTATAATTGTAAATAAGGAACTAAATTGGTAATTTATGGAATTAAAGAAATTGAAATATTATAATTAATATGGTAAAAGATGATAACTGTAAAATAATGAATGTAATAAAATATAAACTTATGTTAATAAAATTCATAGGGTATTGTTGATTGAATAATAAGACTGTAAATCAAAATAAATGAATTTATTGGAATTTAAATGATAATTAATGAATTTATTACCGTTGTAATTGAACGCTGTAATTAATGCAATATTTAAATATTGAATTTGACATGGAAAATTTATTTTAAGATTATAAATTTCAATGTAATTAATAATGATAAAATTGTTAACTTTTAAATTTGAATTTAAAAGTGATTAAATCAATTTAATAATAATTTATTTAATTAACGTGAAAATTAGCCATTTTAGCCACTATCATGGACATCGATGAAACTAGTTTCATCGGATCCATAACAGTGAATTATTATAGGATTTCAAGTTTCGTAGTGATTAGACTTATCGTTTGATTGTGCGAGCTCGAAACGCGGAGAAATCGATTAATAAAATTTAAATGAATATAATTTGATTTTGAAAGCTAACTTCTGTACATAATTGAATTAGGGTTTGAAACTAGTTCCATTGAGTTTAAAAATATCAAAAATCTATATTTTGATATATGGGATGACCTACTTTCGTTTCAGAAACGAAACAAGCTTTTCGGGTCGCTGTTATCGTTTCGACCCAATTCGATCTGTCAATTCGTTCTTATCCATCTGTTTATATAAATTGATACTTCCTGAAACCCTAGCAGCTGTTCGTTTTATTTCTGTACGTATTGTCACTTCAATCTATGTTTTCACAATCCTTCTCAATGTCCGACAACATCAAACCCTAATTTCAATTCTCAAATCAATCTTCAAAATTCAAACTCCTCTAACCATGGCAAATTATATATCATTGGAAAGCTCTAGATGGGCGCAATCTACTGCTGCAATTTGTTTTTCGATTCTAATCATGGTTTGGCCAGAAATCATCGATTTGTCCTCAGCCGTTCATATTAGGTTTTCGATTTCAACGGCGGATCTTCATCCAATCAACGATCGGAAGGTGCTGCAGTGTAAAGGAGGCCGAGAGGAGTCGGTCCATATGGTTGGTTTGCCTCAGCGGTGCATGATTTCGCCAAAATTCGTGCATTTAGGGGCAGTGGTGGTGGAGAGCTATGGATCGCCAGAGTTGGCCGCGAGGCATGGGATGGGGTGGTCGAAGGTGGAGAGGCTAGTGGTTTCCTTTGATCTGGTCCGTGACGAGGGGTTTGGCGCGCATTTGTGGATGAAGTCAGTGGCTGTGTGCGGGTTCGAGCGTGGTTGTGACTTGATTACGATTTGAAAGGTAAGCGTTTTACGCTTTTGCCCTTATTTCTTTTTTTAATTAAAATTCGAATTTCAATCGTTCTAATATCCATAACTTTTTCATAAGAGCTCGGATTTGCACGCGGTTTTCTTCGTTGCGATCATATGGAAATTTTGGACGATATGAAACTTGTTTGGTTGCATTCTAAGACTATTGGATTTTTTGGTTTTATTTGGATTTTAAATCAATGATAAATCAAGGGTGAGTGATTTAACCCACTCACAAATACTAAATGTTCTTATGTTAGTTAAATTAAATTTATGATGTGATTTAAAATTTATTGATTGTTGTTTGGTATATTTAATTTGTTATTTAAATTTAGTTTGAATTTATATTGAATTTAATTTCCATTTAAATTAATATTGAATTTAATTTGTTAGTTAAACACCTGATAATGATAAGCAGTTAATTGTTGTGATTTATTAGCTGATTTGGATGATGATTGTGATGGATGTTTGTTTGTTGACATCTTGGATGATTTGATGTTTATATCCCTGTTATCACTGTGGGTTGAAATGGTATATACCCGAACGATTTTATAGAATAGGGAAAATCGTTATGGGTTGAAATGATAAACCCGAGCGATTTTATTGATTTGGAAATTATTGATTCGGGAAACAGGTTGAAATGATATAAACCCGAAAATTTTAACTTTTCTAGGGTTGAAATGATACATACCCTATCACTTGACCAAAGGGTAGAAAACTATATACGAACACCGTTGGTCGGTTTTAAATTATTTTCTAAATAGTAAAGTATATTTAATTTTTAAATTTGATTTTTAAAATTTAATTTAATGATTTTTATTTAAAATCTTATATTTGGAAAATAATTTATTTTATATGTTTTAAAGCGTTAAATTATAAGTTAATATATGGTTTAAATGTAAATTTAAAATTTTGACTTATGATTTTATTTAGTTTTAAAAATATATTTTTAAATAGTTTAAAATTTAATGTAATAAAATATTTAATATAGTTTTAAAAGATTTTTTTATATTTAATTTAATATAATAAATATAGTTTTAATTTAATATAATTTAAATTTAATTTATGTAATAAATATAGTTTTAATTTAATATAATAAATATGGTTTTGATTTAAGATAATAAATATAGACTTTTATAATAACTTTAATAAATAAAATATTTTTGTAAAATGTCTTGTAAGGGATTTATAAAAGTTTGTAAGTGATTTTATAATGGATTTTATAAAAAAAAGGTTTTATAAAAGATTTTTATAAAGGATTTTTTTATAATGGTTTATAAAGGCGTTATAAAGATTTTTATACAGAATTTTATAAAGGGTTTATAAAAGGAACTGGTTTAAAGGCGAAGAGTTGTAAACTGTTTTGACATTTATAAATAGCATTATAAATGGTTTTAAAGCATATAAATAGTTTATAAATGGTTTAAGAGAGATTTATAAATTATTTTCGAAATTGATTGAAAGAAATCTTCCTCGATATTTATGAATATATTTATACTTTTGGAATAAGTATATGGATATCTTGATATGAAGGTATAAACTATTTTCTGGATTTATTATTAGAAATGTTTTATAAAATAACCACAGTGTGAAAAATGTAAGCGTTTGGTTGTTAAAGAGACCGGGGTTGGATATTGTCATACTCTCTGCCAATTCCGAAACCACTTTAACAACTGTGCACATGGTGGAGAATCCAGAACGAAGTAGGATGGTTTGGCGAATGCTATTGTATGAGGTATGAACCAGCCCTGACCCCCCGGGTCAGCTTGATATGACTAAAATATGGAGCCATCACCAGGCTAAATGAGGTCGCTCCTCCTATCAGACAGGCTTCTTTAATACCATATATGTTACTTTGTGATTGATTTTGTGGCCACCCGTGATTTGATTATGGGAGTGTTGTTCGAGATGGGCGGTAGTAGCTGCTATGTGTTACCACCAGTCTGGTGCTGTATGGGTATAGCCTCGTGTGCCCTGTCATATGCCTTATCGAGCCCACTATGATTTTGTTTTGTATTGTACCTATGGAGTGCTCCCTGATAGCCTACCAGTTTGGTGGAGTTTATAGTACTGTGTAGACTACGGCATTTATAAAACTGTGTAAAGGGGGATATGGGTAATGCCTTAATGCTATGTTAATATTTTACTTTACTAATAGACATTATATATATAGCGTATATTACAACATAGTAAATAACTTAACGGATCTGTTTGCACAAAAAATGGACAAACACCTCAAAGTTGTATGATTTAGTAGATCTTATGTTGTTCTTAGCGATTTGAGTGATTTATGCAAATATATGAAAAACAGGGGCTAAACTGTAAAAAGACACGCAGATTTATAGTGGTTCAGCCAGAATGTGCCTACGTCCACTTTATATGTTCTTTCTCTTTTCTTCTTTTGATTACAAGTACAAAGCTTTTATACAAGTAAAAGAAAGTTGTTTGAAAGTTCTCTCCGTGCTTGAGCTCTCAAAACTTGTCCCCATTGCTATACCCCTGCCCCTCTATTTATAGAGTGAGGCTAGGGGTAGGGGTCTAGGATGTGTATAGTCGATGATGGGCCTAGGCTGATGTGATCTGGCCTGGCACGTCTTGGTTCGTCATTGCTTGGTTCGAAGGTGGTTGGAGTGTAGAGTGGACCGGTAGTTGCTTGGACCGGTGGTGGGATGGAAGAAGGATGGTCCGGTGTCACTTGGTTCGGTGGTTCGGTGGCAGAAGGCTGGTCCGGTGGGATGGAAGAAGGATGGTCCGGTGTCACTTGGTTCGGTGGTTCGGTGGCAGAAGGATGGTCCGGTGTCACTTGGTTCGGTGGTTCGGTGGCAGAAGGCTGGTCCGGTGGGATGGAAGAAGGATGGTCCGGTGGCACTCGGTTTGGCGGAAAGAGGTTGGGCTTGGAGATGGAGTTGGTTTGGCGATGAGGTCGAAATATACCCAACATTTGCCCCCCAAAGCAGGTTATGTGCCAGCACATGGCGTGCTTTGTTTCTCTTTTGAATTGTTATATCCGGTTCCAGACGCCGAACCGGTTGGTTCGGAGGTCCACCTTCGTCTATAAGTACGGAGCTTGGGCCCATGTTATTTCCTACCGAACGAAGCACTTGAGTCAAATTTGTTGCATAGCCGAATCAATCCACCGACTTGCCTACGCCTGCCGAATCAGGTACCTAATGAACTCTATTAGTAAATGCCGAATGAACCATTGAGGAGTGAGAATGCCGAATGAACCATTGAGAGTGAGAATGCCGAATGAACCATTGAGGAGTGAGAATGCCGAATGAACCTTTCATATTGCGAGCGAAATCTTGGACTGTACTCACTTGCTCCTTTACTTCCTCTATTCTAACAATGTGTTTTTCCGGTGTTGCAGATAATGTCTCGTAAAGCGGAAACTCGATCAGACAAAAAGAAATCCGGGGGCGAAGGAGGTTCCTCTACCGTGCCCCCAGCTCAGCTGAATCGAGAACGTCACGGACCAACCCCGAGATCACTAGTGGACGGGTACGGCCCTCAGGAACTTCTGAATTCCCCGCCCGATTGCTTTCCTAGCTCCCTTAAGGAAGAGCAGCTTGATGTCATCTCTCGTTCTTTCGGAATTGATAGAGCGCGAATGCTGTTTCCAGGGAGAGATGTTATGCCATACGACCCTCCTGAAGGGTACTTTGCTTACAGCAGATACCACTGCATGTGTGGTGCCATTCCGCCTCTTCATGCTTGGGTAACCAGCTTCCTCACATATCTCAAGGTGGCCCCATTCCAGCTTCAACCCAACTCCTATGCTATACTGGTGAGCCTCTTCGTCATTTTCCAGAGGAAGTATGGTCGTGCTCCTTCTAACCGGGAGATCCGATACTTGTATAATCTGAGGGGCTATAAGAAGGGGTCCCCATACATTAGCTTGGAGTCAGCCGTGACCTTCAAGCCGGTCTTGGATCTGTATTCTAAATTCAGCATGTTCAAGAAGGAGTGGTTCTTTGTCAGGGACGACTCCGTTTCAATTCGGCGCTTTACTTCTGGATGTAAGTTGATGCTTGTACTTATAATTTCCATTCCGATTGCGATGCTTCTTCTCATACTTTCTCATTTTTGCTAGCGACAGGTGGCTTTGCGATTGTGGAGACTGACCGCCTGGTTCAGACGGCGGCTGAGATAGAAGCTATTCTCGGGAAATATAGATCATCTGCCTTCCTGATCAGAAATGCGATTCTTCTGGAGTATAACTTAATCCTTCCACAGCAGTCAGTAGTTAAGCTGAGGGAAACGGCGGAGGAGAGGGCAGCTGCTCAGACCAAGGAAGGTGTTACGGTAGAGAGTAGCAAGAGGAAACCTTTCACGAAACCTCCAGCCGTCGGAGGTAAGAAACTCAAGAAGTCGGACGGTCCCTCCCCAGCAATTGGCCACTTACCCAGGAGGAGGAAGACATAGAGGAGGAAAGAGGTGAGGGTGGAGATGGTCGGGAAGGTGATAAAGGTGGCGATGGCATCGGGGCCTTGCTTCCTGGGCAAGCGGGCGAGATTCAGGAGTGGACGGACGATGCGTTCCACCAGGCTTTCGAGGGGCTGGACGAAGATCCGGCTTTGGTAGAGAAAACTGGGAAAGCGGACAAGGCCGGGACCGGTGCAAGTGAGTCTTCTCAGACCATCCCAGCCAAGGTGGCTCCGACGACTCAAGGTGAACTTTTGATTCCTGCGGGCTCCATTTATGATAGGGACTTAGGAATATTTTATGACCCGCTCCCGTCCTGGAATGAAATCCAGGACTTATTGCAGTATCCAACTCCTCCCCAGGGTTTGTACAACCACAGATGTGTTTCTTTTCTTATTACCTTTTAATTTGCCGTGTTTTCTTGAATTATAGATCAATATATGCTTGTGATGCTTTTTCTTCATATCAGGAGCAGGTAAAACAGCCAAGGCCTCAGATCTTCAGCACAGGCTTGAACAGTACAAGCTTTCCAAAACTTCTGTCAAGCCGAAGCCTTCGACCCACTGCTCCGGGGATGTAGTCGGCTACCGTCCTCTTCTCGGGGTTATCGAAGAGGGTATTCAGCAAAGAAAGAGGAGTCGTCCTTTATCCGAACCTTCGCCCAGTCCTCAGCTCCCGGCTCAGCCTCTTCATGATATCACGGAGGAGGACAGCGAGTTCGCACCTTCTCCGCACCCGTCCAGAAACCCTTCTGTTACTCATATCGACCGCCCTGACTTGGCCGTAACCCATTTGCGGGTCATCCTGATCTGGATCCAAGTTCCCACGATATCATCTTTGACGAGGTTACTGGTGAGCACCTTCTTCCCCGCAATCCCATGGTACGGGTGCTTGATGAGACTAAGTCCTTAGATCTTGATCTACTTACCACTCGGAAAGTTACCATGGGAGACGAGGCCAAGGCTAGTATTGATCGGGTGGCGGAGGAGACTAGGAAGCTGATGGGGCATCATGCCCGGCTGGTTAAGGCTGGAGGGGAGATTGGGAGTGCCAACATCTGACTAAGATTGATGGTTTCGGACCAGGCCAAACAGCTCGCTGACCAGGCCATTCAGATTTCTCAGCATGAGGTTGCCTCCGGGCGATTGAGGAAGGCTATGGAGGAGGCTAGTAAGGCGGAACTGCGGAAGATGGAGGCCGCCTGCAAGGAACAGATAAATATGGCCATCTCGACAGTGGATGAGGTTCGTAGGGCGGATCTTGAGCGGGTAGAGGAGCTGTCGGGGAAGCTTGAAGCCGTAGAGCTCGCTCAGGTTAGGCTGAAGGAGGAGATGGAGGCGATGCGGAAATCCCTTCAGGATGACTGCTCGAGATACCGTTTGGAGAGAGAAGCTGCTGTGGGAAGGTTGTCGGCTTCCGAGGCTCGGATGGGGGTGTTTGAGGAGAATGAGGGGATGATGGATGAAATGCTTCAGGACATGTACTTCCGAACTTGGAAGCAGGGCAACCTATCTTGGATGGATGATTATCCTAGGGTCATGGCTAAGATCTATCTTCGGGCTTTGGAGGAGGCTAAGGCCGATGCGGATAAAGATGGTGGCGTGGTCTTCAGCATGGATGTGGTCACTGCTCAGTTTGCCAAGGAGGAGAAGGTGGCGGTGAAGGAAGGTATGCGGTTGCTTGCCGTTGAGGAGGTAGGCGTGTAGGTAGAGGATGACGATCAGGATAGTCAGGAAGTAGGCGCTGGTAAGTCTCCCTTTTTAGTTTCTCCATCAACTTGGTTGCTTATTGCTAATGAATCCTTTTTCTGACTGGACAGGGGGTCAACAGGACAAGGATAAAGATCCACTCCAGCCGGCCCCTTGATTATACCTGGAAAAACTCTTTTTGTGGATTTGACAGTGTTGTATATGTTAGTCGAAAAATAGTAAAGTAGCCCTTAGGTTGTAATATTTTGCCACTTGTAATAAATAGTCTTATTTTTGACGTGTAATTCTTTAACTTAAGCTGATTTTGTCGTCTTTTGAATGTTTGCTGTTATTTTGGCATGTCGTATGAGAAATATAGCTATGTATATTCTTGTAATTAAATTGTGTTTGATGTCGGGTTCTGGTTTAAGACATGATTCCATGACTTGCAATGTTAGTGTGTGGTGTGAACAAATTATAGTCATGCATCTGCACATAAAGGAAGAAAATACCGCCTTTCATGTTCTGTTTGTAGATGGCAGTTTCGAATATCTTGTATGACTGAGCATGGAAAGCAGTTGAATGCCCTACCATCCGATTGTGAATCTCTGCATCCATTGGCGAGTATCTCCTACTTTGTATCCTGTACTTTATGGATTGTTATAGAGGATAGGAGGAAAGCTTTTCAAGTAAAATTGAAATATGTGAAATAGTAAAACATCCAATCACGGAAGGCCTTCGATGTGCTTAAGTTCGTGGCAAACGGGTTTTGTAGTCACTTTCCCTAGCTGTGGGTCTTGGAGACATTTGTCACCCATCTCACGCCTCCGCGGGGAGTTAATTATTTTTTACCACAGCCGCACTTAAGACACATCGGAGCCGAGATCGCGCACAGTAACTACCCGGGCCATTATGGCCCGTAATCATGGGTATTATTCGACTTACTGTGGCCGGCTAGCGTGGGTGCTGATCGTCAACTGTGAACTGCCCCTGGCTGGCCACATCTTATGTTGGGGCTTATAGTCGGTTCACAGTTGCCGGCGAGCCTAACGCCGTAATGAGCTGCCTCGGCTATAGTCGGCCTTCTCGGTGGCTTATAATCGGCTCATTACAGTTGGCTTTGAGGGCCGTCGCGAGCAATGAGTTAACCCGCTGCAGAGGGATGCCGGAGCAAAAGTGCCTCATTGGCGAGGGCATAGATTCGCATAGTACCTGCTAGGTCTTGTCCAGGTGAAGTTGTGTTGTGGAGTGCTTTGAATAGAAATGCTATATGCTCAGGATTTTGTTCAACAGAAAAGGATAAAGTTAACAAGCAGCCAAGATACAAAGGAACAAGTTAAAAAAGAGACAAGGTTTTTTAAAGTGGTTCGGCACGAAAATGCCTACGTCCACTGATTCTCTTTGTTAATTCACTTCATATGGGCAATACAAGTTAAGAAAAGTATCGACGGAGGTGTTGGATGTTCCATGCCCTCTGGAACACCTCTCCGTCCACTGTTGACAAAATATAGGCTCCGTTGTGGAGATCTTTATGAATTACATATGGTCCATCCCAGATTGGGTCTAGTGCTCCGGGACGAGGGAAGATACGCTTGAGGACAAGATCCCCTTCTTGTAAGGTACGATGCTTGACTTTGGAGTTGTAGTGTGCCGCCACTTTTTGTTTGTGGGCTGCTGCTTTAAGGACTGCATCATTTCTTCTCTCCTCAACTAGATCCAAAGACATGTGGAGGAGCTCTTCATTCTCTTCCGGGTTATAGTGGATCCTACGGTGGGAAGGCACAATGGTTTCAACTGGGAGCATAGCCTACGATCCGTATGCCAAAGAGAAAGGAGTGTGCCCCGTTGATGTTCTGAAAGATGTGCGGTAGGCCCACAGTGCCGTAGGGAGTTCATCCACCCAAGCGCCCTTTGACTTTTCGAGCTTCTTTTTTATCAGAGTTTTCAGAATTTTGTTGACTGCTTCGACTTGTCCGTTTGCCTGGGGATATGCTACGGATGAGAAGCTTTTATGAATTCCGTGTTCTTGGCACCAGTTGGCGAATACCTCGCTGTCAAACTGAAGTCCATTGTCTGATATGATTTTGAGCGGGACTCCGTACCTGCATAGAACATTTTTGATTAAGAAGTTAATAATTTTTGCTGAAGATACTTTATTCAGAGGTTCCGCTTCCACCCATTTGGTGAAATAATCAACTGCCACTATAGCATATTTGGCCCCGCCTCGGCCCATCGGTAGCTCGCCGATTAAGTCAATTCCCCATATTGCGAAGGGCCAAGGGCTGGTCATTTGAGTAATCTCAGTTGTTGGTAGCCGTGGAATCTTAGCAAATTTCTGGCATCTGTCACACTTCTTGACGAAATCTAAGGCGTCCTTGCTTAAGGTGGGCCAGAAATATCCGTATCGGAGTATCTTTTTTGCTAATGTTTGCCCTCCGGTGTGATCTCCGCAGCTCCCCTGATGGATGTTGGATAAGATTTCCTTGGCTTCTCTCCCGGCAACACACCTTAATAACGGGTTAGAGAATCCGCGCCGATAAAGGATGTCTTCTTGTATTGTGTAGCGGGATGCTTTCCTCAAGATTTTCTTGACTTCGTTACGCCCGTTGGGTTGAGTGCCACTTTGTAGGTAGTCTCGGATGGGAGTCATCCAAGTTGCTTCTTCGGTTGCAGCTATCAGATTTACTTGCTCAAAACTTGGGGCCAGTTGCTTTGAGATGGTTACTGCCCCGAAGATGGTGATGTCTCTCACACTTGCTTGCTTTGCTAATTCGTCGGCCTCTCGGTTCTCCTCCCGAGGGATATGTTTGACTAAGTAGTGGTCCAATCGGCTGAGAAGTAACTTGGTCTTCTTTAGATATGCTATGAGTCGTTCTTCTCGAGCTTGGAATTCTCCTAGGATTTGATTAACAATAAGTTGAGAATCGCTGTGAAGACACAAAGAATTGGCCCCGATTTCTATGGCAATTTCTAGTCCAGCTATCACTGCTTCATATTCTGCATCGTTGTTGGTGGCAGCGAACTCCAACCTTATAGCATAGTGCAGTTTATTTCCCCTGGGAGTGATTATTACCACACCTGCCCCCGAGCCTTGTTCGTTAGATGCACCGTCCACAAAGAGATTCCACTTGATATCTTCTGTTATTTCCAATTGCTCCTTATCCTCGTTGGTAGTGAATTCTGCAATGTAATCAGCCATGGCTTGCCCTTGATGGTGGTGCGAGGGTGATAGGTGATATCATATTGACTCAGCTCAATGCACCATTTAAGTAGTCGCCCAGAAGTGTCAGGACGATGGAGTACCTGCCTTAGTGGTTGATCGGTCAGAACTTTGATGGAATGGGATTGGAAGTAGTGACGTAGTTTTCGTGAAGTGATTAGTAAACAGTATGATAACTTCTCAAGTTTAGGATATCTAACTTCTGCCCCAGTAAACCTTTTGCTGACGAAGTAAACTGGTCGTTGCGTGCGGTTGTCTTCCCTTACCAAGGCAGCGCTTAGAGCGTGAGATGACACAGCAAGGTATAGATATAATTCTTCGCCTTCGCTTGGGGTCGAGAGTACCGGTGGTTTCTGGAGGTGTTTGATTAGGTTAAGGAAAGCGATTAAGCATTCGTCCGTCCATTCGAACTTTCCTTTATCTTTCTTTAGAGCTTCGAAAAAGGGGACGCACTTGTCCGTTGCCTTGGAGATGAATCGGCTTAGGGCGGCCACTTTTCCATTTAGGCTTTGCATTTCCTTTCGGGTGGAAGGTATCTTGATATCCCTTAGCGCTCGGACTTGTTCAGGGTTTGCTTCAATCCCTCGGGCATGGACGATGAACCCTAAGAATTTTCCCGATGATACTCCGAAGGAGCACTTTAGTGGATTCAACTTCATTCCATACTGTCGAAGTACCTGGAACATTTCGCCTAGGTGGCTTACGTGATCTTTGGCTTTCCGTGATTTCACCAGCATGTCATCCACATATACTTCCATAGTTTGTCCTATTAGCCCTGCAAACATCTTGTTGACGAGGCGCTGGTATGTGGCTCCTGCATTTTTAAGTCCGAAAGGCATTACCTTATAGCAGTACAAATCCCGGTCGGTGATGAAACTAGTGTGGTCTTGGTCGGGAGCATGCATAGGAATTTGGTTATATCCTGAGTACGCGTCCATAAAAGATAGGAGCTCGTGCCCGGCTGTGCTGTCTACAAGTTGGTCGATTCTGGGGAGTGGGAAGCAATCCTTTGGGCAGGCGTCGTTTAGGTTGGAGAAGTCGATGCAGGTCCGCCACTTCCCGTTAGCCTTCTTTACCAGTACCGGGTTGGCGATCCATTCTGGGTAAACAACTTCTCGTATGAAGTCATTGGCGAGTTGATTCTTTACTTCTTCATCGAGGGCTGCTGATCGCTCTGCCCCCATACTTCTCTTTTTTTGTTTTACAGGCGCCTTGGTAGGATCAATGTTTAATACGTGGCATGCTATGTCGGGGGAGATTCCGGTCATGTCAGCGTGTGACCAAGCGAATACATCCAAGTTGTGGCGGAGAAAATCGATGAGCTGTTCCTTCAATTCGGCTTTTAGTTGGGACCCAATTTTCAATAGTCTACTTGAGTCGTGCTTGTCTACAGATATAAACTCCATAGCGTCTGCAGGCTCGGCGGTGGCCTCCTCCTCTTTGTCCCTAGGGTCTAATTCATTGAAAGGGTCGCTGGTATATCGAAGAGGAGGGGCTTTCTTTAGTTGCTATGCTTCTAGGCTTTTTGTGCAGAGGGCAATCTCTACACCCTTCCCTTTATCCTTCCTATGGTTGTTGCGAAGTTCAGTTACATAGCAGTCTCGAGCAACGTCCTGGTCTCCTTCCACTTCCCCTACTCCATTGTCTGTTGGGAATTTCATCTTTAGGCACCATGGGGCTAAGACAATTTGGAAGTCAGACAAGGATGGCCTTCCTAAGAAGGCGTTGTAGGCCGACTGGTTTTCTATTAGCACAAACGTTTGTTTCCGTACAGCAGAGCGGGGATGGCTTCCAATTTCAACAAAAAGGTCCAGTTGCCCGAGGGGCATCTTCGCATCTCCAGTGAAGCCGTGTAGTGGTTTATCGCAGGGGGATACATCCTTCATTGATAGCTTCATTTTGTCGAATGCGTGTTTGAACAGGATGTTTACCGAGCTTCCAGTGTCTACCAGGATTCGGTATACTTCGGCGGGACCAAGTCGGGCAGAGATGACCATGGGATCCATGTGAGGGTACTGCCTTCCTTCTAGGTCACGCTTACCGAACGTGATGTCATTACTTTCTTTCCGCTTCGGGTGGCGCTCTTATATAACCGAATTGACATAGTCTTTATTGTCTCTAAGCGACTTTCCGTATCTTTCCATCTCTTTCCAGCTTCTGTCTGCGATGTGTGGCCCCCCTGAGATGGTATGGACCACTATCTTTTCTTGGCTAGAGCTGCTAGCGTTGCGGTTTCCTCTGTCGGCCCCCGGTGAGGGTAGCCTTGGGTTTTCATTGGCAGGAGCTGGGGTCCTGTCCTGACCTTTTACATAACGTTCCAGTTTCTTTCTTCTGATGTGTTCCTCAATCAGATCTCGGAGATGATGGCATTCGTTGGTATCATGCCCGTGAGATTCGTGGAAGCGGCAGAATTTTCCAGACTTCTGTGCGTTATCTGATTCTTTCTTGTATGGTGGGCGTTTGTATCTAACTTCGCCTTGGGTGGCAAGGAAGATATTTTCGACGGTCTCGTTCAAAGGGGTGTAAGTGTCGAATCTTGGTCCTGGCCGATATAGGCGCTTTTCTCCCTTCTTGCCCCCAGCATTGTCTCTGGAATCATTTCTTCGAACGTCCCTTGCCACAGCAGGGGCGTTGCCATGGGTTGTCTTATTTTGCTGTCCTGACTGCCCCTCAACGGCAGCATCCTCAAGCCTCATGTATTTCCCGGCTTCATGGAAGAAATCGGGTAAAGTAGCTGGTTTTTCTTTTGTCAACCTTCTAGCAAATTTAGTGTCCGGATGCACACCACTGCAGAGGGCCATTAGGATGAGCTTCTCATCGGCATCTTGGACTGTGGCTGCTGCGGCGTTGAATCTGGTTAGGTATTACTGCAACTTTTCTCCAGGTTTCTGTTTGACGCTGGATAAGGAATAAGCGTCCTTAGGTTGCTCCACATGAATGCGGAACTGATTGATAAATCTTTCTTTCAACATTTCCCACGAGCTGATGGATCCTTGGGGTAGATGACAGAACTAGGAGGTAGCAAGATCTGCTAAGAAGAGCGGAAAGCATTTGCACAGTACTCCCTCTGTCGCTCCACTCATGAGCATATGCTGCGTGTATCTCTGTAAGTGTACAACGGGATCGGAGGTTCCTTTGTAGGGTTCCATTGTTGGCATCTTCCATTCTCGGGGGGTGATAGTAATTTCGATACTGCGGGCGAAAGGGCTGGTTACCCTAGCGCCTATCCCTCGATCTCTTTGCTCCCGTTGGACACACTCTCTGAATAAGCGTGCCATCCTTTCATCAGAACTTGGAGCAGATAGAAATGAGTTTGGTTCTGTTCTGTGGGATTGATTCCGTCCAGATGACCTGTAGGGATGGTATCGTCTATCATTCCTCATATTTTCCAGTGGCTGCCTTTGATCTTCTGGGAGCATGCTTGGGTCAGCTATAGTTGGCCCTTGCCTTGATCTCCCCCTGTTGGGTTCTGATCTAAGCACTTCCTCGGGTCCAACTTCGGGCTGGACTCTAGCTCGGCCCCGTTCACTGGCGTTTCTGAGGTTAGGCAGCATGACAGGCTCAGCTACAGTTGACCTTCGCCCGGTACCTTCCCCGTTGGGTTCGGTACCAAACGTTTCCTCAGGCCTAACTTCGGGCTGTGCCCGGTCTCGGCTCCTACCACGGCTACTCCTGCCGTTAGCTCCTTCGAAGAAGGAAGATCTTTATTGTCTCTGAGATCCTCCAGACTGGGACTCGCCCCATGATTCAGTGTTGCGGTTGGATTCTTCAGCATCCCTTAAGCGTGACATGAGATGGTCCACCAAGGCTTCCTGGTGGGACGTGAAGCGGTTAGTTACTTTAACCACAACTCTGTCTAGATCTGCTCTAGTAATTGCTGCAGGCTGTTCTGTGGCAGGAGTAGTTGGGTTAGCCTGTTCTTCATTTGTTACTGTTGCTGGAGGAGGACGATTTACTTGATTCGTGACAGCTGGATCTGGAAGACTGCTGGATGTGATGTTTTTTCCTTTGTTAACATCTTTTCTCTGTTTGGGAGGCATGTTTTCCAAGTGGTGGACGATGCTGTTAGGAAAACTTGTTAAGCGGATGAAGCTGAAGCTTCGAGCTTCTTGTTCTCAGTGGTAGCACCAAAAATGTTTGCACAAAAAATGGACAAACACCTCAAAGTTGTATGATTTAGTAGATCTTATGTTGTTCTTAGCGATTTGAGTGATTTATGCAAATATATGAAAAACAGGGGCTAAACTGTAAAAAGACACGCAGATTTATAGTGGTTCAGCCAGAATGTGCCTACGTCCACTTTATATGTTATTTCTCTTTTCTTCTTTTGATTACAAGTACAAAGCTTTTATACAAGTAAAAGAAAGTTGTTTGAAAGTTCTTTCCGTGCTTGAGCTCTCAAAACTTGTCCCCATTGCTATACCCCTGCCCCTTTATTTATAGAGTGAGGCTAGAGGTAGGGGTCTAGGATGTGTATAGTCGCTGATGGGCCTGGGCTGATGTGATCTGGCCTGGCACGTCTTGGTTCGTCATTGCTTGGTTCGGAGGTGGTTGGAGTGTAGAGTGGACCGGTAGTTGCTTGGACCGGTGGTGGGATGGAAGAAGGATGGTTCGGTGTCACTTGGTTCGGTGGTTCGGTGGCAGAAGGCTGGTCCGGTGGGATGGAAGAAGGATGGTCCGGTGTCACTTGGTTCGGTGGTTCGGTGGCAGAAGGATGGTCCGGTGTCACTTGGTTCGGTGGTTCGGTGGCAGAAGGCTGGTCCGGTGGGATGGAAGAAGGATGGTCCGGTGGCACTCGGTTCGGCGGAAAGAGGTTGGGCTTGGAGATGGAGTTGGTTTGGCGATGAGGTCGAAATATACCCAACAGGATCCTTAGGAGATGAAAATTCTGAACATCTCTTAAGTTATTGCACGCATGTTATACACTAGATAGGAGATGTCAAATCCCGTAAACATCTCTGAAGCCGTTACACTCATATTTATTTACTGTTGATTTAACTTGCATAAGATCTTTTAGTTCTAACTCGAGTGTTTTGTCTTTTCATTACGCTCGGGTCAGCCTGAGCTTTTCAGCGGCGAAGACTTTATTTCTGGAGGATGAAGATGGAGATTTGTATACTATTTATTATTATTATTCCACTGTATCATGTTATTCCGCTGCATTATTTATGTATTTCTGCTATATGTATAACTTTGATATATTGTAAAAGTGTAAACAATATTATTTGTAAACAGCTTCATGAACTGTTTATTTGATTATTATATTTTGTCATTCCGCTGTGAGATTCTGTGTTTTGTTTTTCCTTCTTTTCTCTTATTTTCTTATTTATCCCGTTATCAATCCTCCCTTTTGAATGGTTTGAATTAACATATGTGGTTTATTGTTGATTTAAACCGTCCAAAAAGGTGGGTCATTACAGTTGATATCAGAGCTTTCGTTTAGCGATAACCTTAGCTTTGTGGGGTTTAACTCATTAGAGATAGGGTAGTAATACCCTAGAATGAGTTTGTTTGAGCATATGTGTGTGTATGAGAGTGCGTACTTGTTAGTGTTATAAAATGTTTTTTTGTATTAATTTGTTCTGTCGAGTATTTATGAATTCTGGTCGGTACATGGGACGATATGACATCGATAGGGATTTCTAAACACTTAATAGGGCAGACCTTCACAATATTGTTTTTGAAATATAGGTAAATGAAATAATTTTACATAGTATTATATTTTGTATATAAAAGAATATTTTTTATAAATGGATATAGTTGTATATGATATGTTGTTAGGAAGTGAAATTTTATAAATATTGGTTGCAAAATAGGATTTATAAATAAAAATAAATTAAATTGGAAATTTGAGAACTTAAGTTCCGGGGTTCTGAAATTGGTTTTCAAAGATTTTGGAATAAAATATTAGTATTATTTGGAAGTATTTTCGGATATAAATATTTTCAAGGTGATTTGAAAGAAATGTTTTAAAAGAATTTTAAAGGAAATAAGTTCTGTACTTTCCTCTTTTGTCGCTGGAAAATAATTTCGGTGATGACCGCGACATCATCGATATTCATTTTCGAGTTTCAAAGTAGGAAGGCCACTATAGTAGCTTTACTACACATTTGTTTTGATAAAAAAATCTTAATTTTAAATTTCTAAATTTGATTAGATATATAAAAGATATGAATATATATATTATTTCAAAATGATTTGAAATGGAATCGGTATTTAGTTCTTAAATTAATTTCTACAAATTACGGATTTCAATTATTTTAATGAAATGAAATCTTAACTATTTTAATAATTGGAAACTTCTAAAATAAGAAATGAGAAATTAAAAGCTAAGTGATTAATGAAACTGTAAAGAAATTGGAGATTTGTCAATTGTAAATTTAAGGGTAATGAAATTTAGAAGATGTAAATTGTTGAACATTTTTGTTAACTAAACTGAATAAGATAAATTTGTGTAACATTCAATTACATTCTAAAACACATATAAAGCTTACCTGTAATATTTAAAAAGTTAAAATGTTAAATATGAATATGTAATTGAATTATTGTTACATTCAATTATTGTTATAGAGGGACTTTTCTGCAAATGTTGGTTTTATTATATGGAAGGGCTTAAAATGTTATGTTTCTTTGATTTGGATCTAAATTAATGCGGTAGTTACTAATTGTAAAGTATTTGAAAAGTTTTAAAGTAACCGATCAACAATTTACAAATAGGCAAGTTGTTATAAAGAAATTACTAAAAGAAGCAACATTTCAGCCTTTAATTTGGAGAAAAGTGTTCCGCCTCAATTAACAGCCCTTTCGACTCCAATGATTCTGCCCCATTCTAGTCGAAACCTACTTAGTCAAAACCATCATAGTCGAAACCAAAACACAAGGCATCAACTAGTGGTGCGCAGTGGATTGGAAGGATGGCGGAAGCCTTAGTGTCGAAAGGCAAGCTTCTGATGGTGTCGAAACCCTGCTTTGTTTTCAAAGTTAAAGTCTTGCCTTGTTTTATTTAAATCTTTCGACATAGTTGAAACACAAGCTTTCGAAAAGGGTTTTATAAGTGGCTTTCAAAGAAGGTTGCTGTAATATGTAAAGAAGTATAGCTTTTGAAGGGGTGCCTTTTTCTTTAAATAAGAAGCTTTCGAAAAGGTAGGTTCCGATCTAGTTGAAACCTAGCCACTATTTTCCTTCCGAAGTATTGAAGTCATCAATACCTTCAAAAGGTTATCCTTGTTTTACCTAGGTTAAGCCGCTTCCTAATTGCTTTCGAAAGGGGTTGAGGGTTTCGAAGGTGATGCAGTCGAAAGGGGTTTCGACTCTGACCTTCGAATTTTTAATTTTTTAAAGGTCTTTGCGTTCGACTAAGATGGTTCCGACACCATCAACTTTTCCCCCAATTAAATTTTTTTTGGTTTTGAAAGAGATACTTTCGTATATAACCATTTTGACCCAAATGATGTTTTTAAGAGTAAACCCAATTCTTTCGAAAGGGTACTTTATTTGTTTTGAAGCTATGTTTTAAATAACGCTTTCGTGATACCATCGAAAGGTATCATTGGTTTCAAAAGGTATATACATATAGTTTTGAAAAGGGGTTTTCTATGCTTTCAAAAAAGGACATCCAGTAGTTTCGAAAGTAATGTTTTAAAGTTTCAAAACAAATAACCCATTCTTATTTTTAAAGGTAAAACCATGGCATAAATAAAGATTTTGGAAATATTATTCCCATTGTATTAACCCATAACTGTATTTTGGGGAAAAGGCAGAATAACCAGTTAGGTTTGACCCAATAGTGAATATAACTTAATAGATGTTAAAATCATAATTAAAGATATCGGCAGGGGTCAATAGGTTATAGTTAGCCCATGAAAACTATATATAACTAATGGTATTGGCAGTGGCCAATAGGTTCATAGTCGGCCTATGAAACTATGATTTGATACTGGCAGGGGCCAGTAGGTTTGTAGTTAGCCCATGAAAATTATATCCAGGTTAAGATAATGACAGTCAGTTAAAAGGTTCCTAGTTAGCCCATGAAAACTAGGATAAGAGATAAGATATTGGAGTTACCAATAGGTTCTTAGTGATCCCATGAAAACTAAGTAATTGGACAGATAGTCCTTAAACATTTAACAGGTTAATAGTAGCCCTAGAAACTATAATTGAGACAGATAGTCGAAATAAATGGGGATGGGTAATCCAAAATTGATTTATTTGTTTTTCATATCATCATAATGCTTTGAAACACTATGTTTTAACCATTGTGGATGCAAGAGCACAGTATATGGTTTTATAAATGTTTTAGGATACCAGTGAGGGGAAAACCTGTTCCACTAAGCAGGGTCTCACTAGATATCTAAATAGTTTGAGATGGTAAATTATTATTCATACTAGGCTTTATGTCTGACTCGAAGTTTTTTGTTTTCCCCTTAAACTCTCGAGTAATCAATTGATTTTGAGCAGGTTGAGAGTTAAGGTTTCCAGGTGTTCTTTCAAATGAATAAAGCTTTTGAGAATGTGCAGGAGGCAATCTAGTTATTGGAGTTCTTTTATTTCTGTTGTGTGTTTTGTTTGTAAAGGCAAATTGTTTTCTTGCCTATCTATATACTCTGATCTTTAAGGGGGCATCTTCATATGTCGCTTTTGGCATGTTTTGTAATAATTATATGTAATCTGAACGTGGTCTACGAATTGGGATTATGTAATCAATTTGGAATATTTTGAAATGGAATGTGGAATTTTTTTGTTGTTTAAATTTTTTCCATATTCTTATGTTTATGTTTATCAATGTATCTAGTATCGCCGTATTTGATCGTCGAGGATTAATAACTATAGATGACTACAACATCCGTAGTCGTTAGTTTTGGGACTACAAGTAGGGGGATGTTACAATAGTGTGCCATAAAATTTCATAGTGATTGGACGTATCGTTTGGGCATGCATTATCAAAACGCGTAGAAATTAATTTCAGAAATTTAATATAATAATTGGGTTTTATAAGCTATCTTCTACATATGATCGAATTAGGGCTCGGAACTAGTTCCAATGTGTTCGCAATAGGCGTATAACATATAGAACGCCAAGCGGCATGTCTCGTTTGGAGTTCGAGATTTTCGGACATTTAAAGTTGGATATTTTTCGAAAATATATATTTTTTTTTAAAATTTCAATTCCCAACCCATACCAGGCCCATACTTCCCTCTCGTACTTGCTACACCACTTTTCCATCTAAAAAACCATCGAGCCTGTAAAATATAAAAAATGGAAAATCTTCTAAAATAAAAATGAATTCATATAAAATTCCTAAAAATAAAAGTTTACATTTTTAAGTTTATAATAGCAAGATCTATCTTCTGATGTGTATATGAAGTGGTGCGATATCGAAGGTTGTTTGACAGTGAAAAAAACATGGAGAAACTAGGGTTTGATTTTTTTCTCAAATGGTGATGGAGTTTGGTTAATGGATGTGGTATTTGGGTTGAGGAGGTCGAATAACACCACGGTGGAGATTTTGGTGCTTAGTGGTAGACGGTGGTGGTTTGCTCAATACGGATGAAATTGAGGAAGGTGGGTCGCGATCTATGAGGAGGTTGCAGGTCGAAGGTGATGCGGATGGGAAGGTGGTTGCTGGAGAGAGGAGTGCAACGGTGGAGTCGATGGGGGATTTCGCGCAAGGAAGAGTGAGAATGGGGAAGTTGAGCGGCCATAAATGGTGAGGGAGGGCACTATTATGAGCGGGATGAAGTGGAAGATGGATTAAAATTTAAGTGGATAATTAGTGTGTTATTTTATTATTAGTGATTTTAAATTAAATTTGTAAATCGAAAATCTTATATATTTAATAACTTTTCCATACGAGATCCAAATTGAACGTGACAAGTTGCGCTCCATTCATATCAGCAAAATCTACGCTATGGAGTTGGATTGAATGAATTTGGAGATTGTAGAAATTTTGGTTAAAATTGAACACCTGTTCAATTTTAATCCAAACAGGAATGTTTTGACGAAACAAAATCAATGTGAGTTAATCTCACCTTTTTAGTTAATCGAAAAATATTATATAGTCAATAAAATTATTTTTGGAACCATGAATATTTTATTGTTGATTGATATTGACTGTTTGGATAAATTACTAATCTATATTGTTGGTTTGGATATATTCCTGCCTATTGGAGCAGATGAGACCCTATTACGTTCCCGTGTAAGAGTGGCTGACCCTTTGTATACAAATCCTACCTTGAAGCGGTTGAATTATAATTTTATGATTATATACTGTATGTGATGCAGGGGGACAGGTTGGAGGGATCCAACAGGATTCCTCACACTGTTGATTTATTTTCGTATAAATTGATATATGATATGTTGGATGTTATAATTGATGACATGGACACGATTTTGTTTATTCTCTTCTCTTCTTCTTTCTTCTTTCTTCTTTCTTATTTCTTTTCCATAACTATCAGTCTTTCCATTCAATTCTGGTTGAACATGGGTGGGTTTTTGTCAACTTGAATAATGTCGATTGGCGGGTCATTACAGCTTGGTATCAGAGCTTAGGTTGAGCAAATACCTAGGCTTTGGTGGAAATTTACTCATTTGAGATAGGGTAAGCGAGACCCTAGGATGAGTTTGAGTGTGTATATATGAGAACGTATTTGTTAGTGATTATAAAATAATGTTTTATATTGTGTTAATTTATCTGTGGAGTGGCTTATGAATTCTGGTCGATACATGGGACGCGACGATATCGATAGGGTTTCTAAACAGTTAAACAAGGCAAACCGACACGGTATTGTTTTAAAAGTGGGTAAATAAAATAATTTTACCTGAATTATATTTTATATATAAAAGAATAATTTTTAGAAGTTATTATAAGCTATATATGGTGTGTTTGGTTGTTAGTGAATGATAATATTTGGTTATTATCGTTTGTAGTTTATTGTCAAATAAAAGTTGTTATTATTGTAATATAAAGAACGATAAACATTTGCAAAATAAGTTATGTAAGAAAGTGAATTTATAAATATGATTTATGAATGCGATCTATAAATGGAGAGGAAATGAAAATTTCATAAATATATTTATAGTTATGATTTTGTAAATGGAGATAGTTTTAAAACAAGGAATTTGAGAATTTAAATTCCATTGATTTGGAAATTGTTTTTTTAAAAGTTTGGAAAGATAATAATAGTATTATTAACAATATTTTGGTTAGAAATATTTTGAAATAGGGATTTAAAAGAGAATAGAAAGCACTGAACTCACTTCAGTCGCTAGAAAATAATTTTGGTAATGACGGTTGCATCATCGGTATTCATTTTAGAGTTTCTAAGTGATGGATTGCCTACGATTGTAGTTTTATTTTGGTAAAACAAATTTGTTTTAGGTTTCAGAAGTGTAATTTGAAATATAAAGGAGTTATGTGTGTGTGTGTGTATGATTTCAAAATGATTTGAAATAAAACCGGGTGTTTAGAAATCCTGGAAATTTCTATCTAAATGTTAAGAAAACATAAGATAATAAGTTTTTAAGTTTGGAATTGAGATATGAAATTTAAAATTTAACTTAAATAAATGTAAATAAAGTGAATTGTATGAGATGAAGTTTAACTTAATAAAGGTTAAATGAAATTGATTTGTAATAAATTAATGAAATGGACTAATGGAGTAAATTAGTGAAATGAAATATGAACTTGAGTTGTAGAATAGAATGCAACTTACGTTGTGGAATGGATATGAATTTGAGTTGTAAAATGAATTGATGAGATAAATATATACTTGAGTTATAAAATGAAATTTAACTTAAGTGTAAAATGAAATTAAGTATGAAATAAAATATCGTTAAACATAATGTGAATAATTCAATGTGAACCAATGAATGTGAATTAATTGAATATAGATTAATTGAATGTGAATCAATTGGACGAAAAATTAATTGAGCATGAATTGGATATGTTGGGGTGTTTGATAGAATTGGATTTGAACTTAAGTTTTGAAATGGAAATAAAAATAAGAAGTGTTGTATAAAATATTTGAACTAAACTTAAGTAATTGTTGATGGAATGGTTCGTAATAATATTAATATTAAAGAATATACTAAGTGATAGTGAAAAAATATTTAACTTAGGAAAGGTTAAAAATGTAATGATTTTATGAAATGATTCATAAACGAAATTTGGTTAAGCATAAATCGAATTCAAAGTGAATAAACGAAATTTGGTTAAACATATATTGGACTCAAAGTGAATGAAATGAAGTGAATGTCAATCAATTGAATGGTAATAAATTAAATGTGAATAAGAGATGAAAGTGTATAAGCATAATGTTGATATTTGAAAATGCAAATTTATATGATGACAAATAAATTGGATCGATGTTATTTGTTTAATAGGTTCTCTTGTTACATTCACTAAAAATGAATACAGTTATGGTATAGTCCATGTTATGGTGATATTATTTTCTATGTACATATTATCATTGGTTGTTGAGTGATTAGTTGGTGTGGATGGCATATGCTTCGCATTGGAGCTCGCTTCCGCATTATTTTGGTTGTATATGCTTGCTAATGCTAAAAAGGTACACATCTCGTATTACATATCGTATTTTTATATTTTTCCCTATGGGATGCCTCATCCTGGAAGATGAGATGTATATTTGTGATTATATATATTGTAAGTTTTTACGATCGAGCAGCGAAAAGGAGACGCTAGCGAAATTTTCAGTGAAATTAGGGCGTTAGAATTTTTTTGAGAATTTGGAAATATTTTTGATAACTAAAGTTTGGTTTGAGTTATAACCTGAAACGATTGAATGGATGGAAATTAGTTGGAATCTATGAATGTAGTTAAAGGCTTAAAAGAGTTTGGAATCTATTACAACAAATTGGTTCTGAAAAGTTAATAGGTTTATGGCATTTTTCTAACCTTGGAAATTTCAGGGACGAAATTCTTTTAAGGGGGGAGAATGTAACGACCCAGAAATTCAGTCTTTTGAATTTGGAATATTAAATTGATTTTAAATATTGAAAATTTAATTTTATAAGTTAAATAACTTGTATTTCAAATATAGCGATTTATTGGAAATATTTAAATTCTATTTGATTTTGAATTGAAATGAATGAAAATGATTTTTGGGAGTTGATTTAAATACTATTTTGATAGAGATAAAGCTAGCAAACTTTTAAATTTGAATTAAAAGTGAATAAACTGGTTTTTATAATAATTCGTCTTATTAACGTGTAAAAATTGCCTTCCGGGGCACTGCCTCGGATTTCGACGAAACCAGTTCCATTGGATCCGTAGTAGTATATTATAGTGTGCCATTGAATTTCATAGTGATTGGACGTATCGTTTGGGCGTGTGAGATCAAAACGCATAGAAACTAATTTGAGAAATTTAATATAATAATTGAGTTTGAGAAGCTATCTTCTGCATATGATCGAATTAGGGCTCGGAACTAGTTCCATTGTGTTCGAAATAGGCATATAACATATAGAACGCCAAACGGCATGTCTCATTTGGAGTTTAAGATTTTCGGACATTTAAAGTTGGATATTTTTCGAAATTTTTTTTTAAGTTGCCATTCCCAACCCATACCAGGCCCATACTTTCCTTATGTACTTGCCATACCTCTCTTCCTTATTAAAAAAAACCATAATGCGTGTAAATTAAAAAAAGGCTAATCTTCTAAAATAAAAATGAACTCATATAAAATTCCTAAAAATAAAAGTTTATATTTTTGAGTTTATAATAGCAAGAACTATCTTCTGATGTGTATATGAAGCGGTGCGATATCAAGGGTGGTTCGACAGTGAGAAAAATGTGGAGAAACTAGGGTTTGATTTTTTTTCAAATGGTAATGAAGTTTAGGTTAATGGATGTGGTATTTGGGTTGAGGAGGTCGAACAACATCTCGGTGGAGATTTTGGTGCTTAGCGGTGGACGGTGGTGATTTCTCGATACGGACGAAATTGAGGAGGGCAGGTCATGATCTGCGAGGAGGCTGCAGGTCGAAGGTAATGGGGATGGGAAGGTGGATGTTGGAGAGATGCGTGCAACGGTGGAGTCGATGGGAGATTTCGTGCAAGGAAGAGTGAGAATGGGGAGGTTGAACGATCAGAAATGGTGAGGAAGGTCGCTATTGTTGAGCGGGAAGAAGAATTGGAAGAGGGATTAAAATTTAAGTGGGTAATTAGAGTGTCAATTTTATTATTATTGATTTTAAATTAAATTTATATGTCGAAAATCTTATATATTTAATAACTTTCCATACGAGGTCCAAATCGAACGGGACAAGTTGCGTTGCATTCAAATCAGTGAAGCCTACGCTATGGAAATGGATTGAATGAATTCAAAGCTCGTAGAAATTTTGGTTAAAATTGAATGCCTGTTCAATTTTAATCTAAATTGGAATGTTTTGACAAAACAAAAATCAATGTGAGTTAATCTCACCTTTTTGGTTGATCGAAAAATATTATATAGTCAATAAAATTATTTCTTGAACTGTGAATATTTATTGCTGATTGTTATTGACTGTTTGGATGAAATACCAGTCTATATTTTTGGTTTGGATATATTCCCGCCTGTTGGAGAGGATGAGACCCTATTGCATTCCCGTGTAAGAGCGGATGACCCTTTGTATATGTAACGACCCAGGGTTTTGCACCAGTTAATTATCGTCATTAGGCGATAAAATTTTGCTTGGCCGTTTGATTTTGTATGGATGAACGTGATGATTTATGACCTTTTCAAATTCGTATATTTCATTGCTTGTTTAACTTGATACTCACGGCTTTGATTTCGACTTGCTTGGCCACCACGGTGTTGATTTTTAACTGTTCGATTTCGTTGATCATTACGGCTTCGATTCTCTGGCGATTTTGGTTCCGTCAATTTCTCTTTGTGCTTGTTGACAGTGATAATCTTTGACTTCGGCACTGACTTGTTCATTCACGGCTTCGGCTTGATTTTGTTATAACTACACATTATTTTTGACTTGAAGTTGTCTTTGAGCCTGTTTGCACTTCCTTTGTTATATGATAATATTCACTGGTTCGTAGTTGACTTCATTCATTTTTCCTCTGGGCAAGCCCAAAACAAAACAACGGAAAAAAATGGGCTGCTCGTTCTCGTTCCTCTTTGCTCTGAAATTAGGGCTTTGGAGAATTTTTGAAACCGCCGACTTTTGTTGGTTGATCGAATAGATGATTATGCGTTGCTTGCTCTGTCGATTGACTATCTCCTTGAGTTACATTCGGCTGCTTCCCGATCGAGTTCGATCTTGACTTCGGTATGTAATTTATGCCTTTTTCTTTTTCTGAATTGCTTGCTTGAACTCGATTTCTCCCATTTGCCGATGATGTTTTTAGGGCTTTATATATGATTCGAATTCCTATTTTTTTCGTTCGAATATATTGTTCGACTTCGTTTGATAATTTTGGTTGAATTCATCTCGGCCACTTGTTTATGCTTGGATTTTGATGAATTCTCTGACTTTGTCACTTCGTATATTTTTATGTTACTTGGTTGACACGGTTTTGATTTTGAACTCGCTTGATTTCTTAATTGCCATGACTTCAATTCTGAACTGGTTCGAACTTGTTGCCTTGGTCATCACGGTTGTGAATTTCTGGCATTTGAACTCTGATTTGAAACTGCTGTACATGATTTTTGAACTCGTCTGTGTATCATTATTTCGAAACTGCTTCGACTTGGTTTTTAACATCACTTGACTTCGGTTCTTTAATGCTGTGATAATATGTATACATCTCTCTGGTCTTTGACATGTGAACTGCCTGGTTCATATTGCATTGTGTTGGGTTGCGTTTTGTAATTTTATGTATCTTGTCCCATAGTTTTGTATTGGCCTTGAATTTCATTTTGACTTCACTTTGAATCTCATGTGTAGTTGCAGTATCATGTTGCCAGGCTTGAGTTCTGCCTATCAGGCTCACTTGAGTCTTGATACATTGTTTTATACTTGTTTACTGCCTAGTCGACACTTGCAGTTCACTAGTCTTTTGTTTCATTTGATTGTTATATGCATAGCATATATATATGTCTTTGATCATATCAACATGTTGCCAGGTCTAGTTTCTTTTTATGCAGTCTTCATTTGTTAGTGCACTTGTATTTCATGGTTGTTGTTGCCACTCTTGTTTGTGTGCATGCTGTTTCATTCCTGAAATGTTGGTTGATGCTTCTTGTCACTGTTCGTTCAAGTTTGTAGTTCGATTGGATATTGAATTGCTTCATTGTGTCACTGTTATCTTGTTGCACTAGTTGATTGATTTGTTTTGTTGCATTCATTCTTCACTTTTGTATATGATATCACCTCTGGCCTTGGTTATATTGAATTGGTCGACACTGTTGAAGCTGCACTTGTACCATGGGCTTGTTCCTTCGACTATTTCTGATTTAAGTCTGCGCTGTTTTGTCCATTTGTATTCAGTTGCACGTGAGCGTGTACTGCAGCCAATCAGAATTGACGCTTTATTTGATAATTTCAATTGCTTGAATTGTTTCGTGTGGCCGATTCAATATATATTGAAATTGTATTTTGATTGGTTTAATTTGATTATTTTGTTGCTATCTAATTATCTATTAGATAATTAGATTATGTTGTTTCTAATTATTTATTTGATAATCAGATTTTGCTGTTAATTGTTGTTTATGTAACTCTGTTGTTTCTAATTATCTTCATCGATAATTCTTCTATTTATCTTTATTGATAATCAGATTTTTGAATTCGCTATTTATACTATTCCGCTGTTTTTTAATTACCTTCATTGATAATCCTTCTATTTACCTTTGTTGATGATTTGGCTTTGCTGATTCGCTGTTTAAATGATGTTACGCGTTATATTTACCGTTATCTGATTTTCTTATTAGAGGATTGGATATGCGGGATTTAGTGTGATTGTCGTCTATTTGTTATTTAATTATTATTGCTTCCGTGCATTAATTACTGAGTTTGAATTAGACTGATCCGAGTATTATTTTCTTTTGAATTAATACTCGGGTCAGACCGAGTTATTAAAAGCTGTTGATATCTCACTTTGGGATGCTGCTTGAGCTATGAAGTCTCTTCATATCTTTTGGAGTAGTCTGTGTTATTTTATAGGATGACATGTATTCATGTATATTATTTATAATAATGTACTTATGTATGTAACTTCCAGTGTCGACAGTTGTAGTCGTATCACATGTATAGTAACTGACTTCAGTTATATATGAGATTTTATATTATCTGTGTTCTTATTACATATGTTGTCCAGAACTATTATGAACCATCGTAGTTTGTTTTATACTGGAATTGAATATGTCGATGGGAGTAAATAAACAAAGAGATGAAAAAAATAAAATATACCACTCCTTTCGAGATAACCAATACTAGTGTAAGGCCTAACTACGGATGGCTGCTCCTATCCAGCCTTATTCTTCGTAATAACAGACAGTATTTCCTTTTGATACTCTTTGTTATTGTGAGCATTGAGGTGGGGCGTTACAATTGGTATCAGAGCAGGGGTTCATGGACATAATATAGAACAGAACTTAGATAGAACACGTGTTACAACTATTTGTTGATGTTTTTATTTGTGCCTTTGAGTCAAAACCAAAGTTTTGAAAATATGATAAAACTTTTAAATATCTTTATTTAAAAATAAAAGTGAAATTGTGTTATGATGATTTGATTAATTTGTGTTCTGTTATCAGAGTGCGTAGCGGAAACAGTGAGACTGCCTTCGCTGAGTACAATTGATAACCCTTTTGATTTAAAAATCAAAGTATGAAAATGAAATTAATTTCATTGTGTTGTTTAACCAATAGTTAAATAAAATAAAATTTCTAGATGGATTAGAAATAAGAGTGTTTATTGGAATTGAAAATTCTTGTAAATATAATATGATTGTTTATGGGTTGTTGCTTGGTTGTATATTTAAAGAATGTTCATGTTTTGAAAATGGACATTTCTGCAATCAAGTTTAAAATTCCTAAAAAGAATTTAAAAAGTGATTTGTACTTTATTGTATCAATCGCCTGATGAGTAATTAAGAATTCTGGTCGATGCGTCTGATCAGCGTCATCGATAGGAGTTCCTAAACACTTGAGAGACAATGTGATACATATTTTGGTATGAATGGTAATTTTGTATTTGTTGTTTTTAATTCATTCATGAATTTTGTTATTTTCTAATTATCTTCAGTGATAATTCTTCTATTTATCTCTGTCGATAATTAGAATTTGCTGTTGTGAATTCTGTTGTTTTCTAATTATCTTCAGTGATAATTCTTCTATTCATCCCTGTCGATAATTAGAAATCGCTGTTTGTGATTATTGTGTTTTCTAACTATCTAATTGATAGTTAGATTTTGCTGATATTGTGTTGATGCTGTTACTTAGATGTGTTATTTTTGTTTTCTTTGAAAATTTCGAATCCGATTTGAGGATCTGCAGGGATTGCAGTTATGTAATTTTGTTGAGATTTTTGCTGGTTTTCTATTATGCTAATTGCATATTTGATTAGATTTTTGCTGTTTTAAATTATCTTCATCGAAGATATAGTCAAGTGATTTCTTTGTTTATATTGTCATAAGATGTTGTTGTTTTCTAATTATCTTCAGTGATAATTCTTCTATTTATCTCTGTCGATAATTAGCCGTTGCCATTATGACTATTTTCGTTGTTTTGATGATTTTCCACGTGATTCCATTCGTTCAAAATAAATGGTTTTCAGATTGTTTTGTGTTTTCAAAGGAACGAGGAATCGAATTAAATGTTTTAACAAAAGTGCGGACTATGAACCCTCACTTTTATTAATTCGATTAATTCTGGAATTGTTCATTTGACTACATCGAACAACTTTTATAAAATACTTGTTTTTGCACTTTCAGTCAACGAGAAAGAGAGTTAAACGTCGTAGCAAAAGTGCGGACTATGGACCCTCACTTTTACTTGTACGGTTAATTCCAGACTCGTTAATTGAATCATACACAGTAGAAAGTAGCTAGTGGTTAGTAAACCGTTCAGTGCGAACGTGTTGTATGGGATGCACTGTTAACATTATTCGGATTACTAACCAAAAGTCAGTGACACTTATGTGGGGCTTTCGGGCTCAGGACCTTCGGGTTCTATGTGGGGTTTTCAGTCAACGAGAAAGTGACTTAAACGTATTAGAAAAAGTGCGGACTATGGACCCTCGCTTTTACTAAAACGGTTAATTCTGGACTCATTAATTGAAACCCAATCCGTGGAGTTATCTATCATTAGTAGATGGAGGTGAACACGTGGTTATTATATACACGATCGTTGTCACTAACGAGATCTGCTGATTGAGAGTTAGCGACACATTTGCTGGACCTTCGGGTCAATCACCAGTACTAGACCTTCGGGTCATTTGTTGGGCGACAAAATTATAGTACTCGGTGAGGCTTCGGCCATTTGTTGTTGCACATGCGGTGCGGTTTAGGCTTATCGCCTAAGCTCACCATTTGTTGGGATCGATCCACTAATAGCTGTCTCTAATTATCTAATTGGTAATTAGATAGTGCTAATTCATTATTTCTAATTATATGCAGGTAATTAGATATTTGTTGATTTGAGTTCTAATTATCTTTGTTGATAATTAGATTATGTTGTTTTCTAATTATCGTATCGGTAATTAGATATTTGTTCATTTGAGTTCTAATTATCTTTGTTGATAATTAGATATTTGTTGTTTTCTAATTATCGTTTTTGATAATTAGATAATTGCTGATTTGTGTTCTAATTATCTTTGTTGATAATTAGATTATGCTATTTTCTAATTATCGTATCGGTAATTAGATTTTTGTTGATTTAAGTTCTAATTATCTTTGTTGATAATTAGATATTTGTGGTTTTCTAATTATCGTTTTTGATAATTAGATAATTGCTGATTTGAGTTCTAATTATCTTTGTTGATAATTAGATTTTGCTGTTTTCTAATTATCGTATCGGTAATTAGATATTTGTTGATTTGAGTACTAATTATCTTTGTTGATAATTAGATTATGCTGTTTTCTAATTATTGTATCGGTAATTAGATATTTGTTGGTTTGAGTTCTAATTATCTTTGTTGATAATTAGATATTTGTTGTTTTCTAATTATCGTTTTTGATAATTAGATAATTGCTGATTTGAGTTCTAATTATCTTTGTTGATAATTAGATATTTGTTGTTTTCTAATTATCGTTTTTGATAATTAGATAATTGCTGATTTGAGTTCTAATTATCTTTGTTGATAATTAGATTATGCTGTTTTCTAATTATCGTATCGGTAATTAGATATTTGTTGATTTGAGTTCTAATTATCTTTGTTGATAATTAGATATTTGTTGTTTTCTAATTATCATTTTTGTTAATTAGATAATTGCTGATTTGAGTTCTAATTATCTTTGTTGATAATTAGATTATGATGTTTTCTAATTATCATATCGGTAATTAGATATTTGTTGATTTGAGTTCTAATTAACTTTGTTGACAATTAGATATTTATTGTTTTCTAATTATCATTTTTGATAATTAGATAATTGCTGATTTGTGTTCTAATTATCTTTGTTGATAATTAGATATTTGCTAATTTTGCTGATTATGAGATTTTCTAGCCTCTGATTGATTCTAGATTATGTTGGTTATATTGAATTGCTGTTTCCTAATTATCATCATTGATAATTCTTCTACTCAGCTCTGCTGATAGTTAGAGTTTGCTGATTGTGAAGTTCATGCTTTCTAATTAACTTGTTGATAATTAGGTATTTTCGGTTTTGCGAATTGTAATTTTATGTTTTCTAATTATCTTTGTTAATAATTACATTTTGTTGTTTTCTAATTATCGTATCGATAATTAGATATTGCTGTTTTGTGATTTCTGTATTCTAATTATCTAATTGATAATTAAATATTGCTGTTAATTGTATTTATTCAGTTTTTCTGTTTTCTGATTATCCATTTGATAATTGGATTTTTTTGAAAATTTGTCAATTTCTTTTATGAAATTAAAAGATTTCTTTGGTGTTCGTATTCTTGACCTTAATTTTTCTAGCTTAACCAGTTTATGTTAGAAAAAATAATTGGTATGGACGACTTTAATTATGAAAATTGCGAGGACGCAATTTTTATAAGGAGGGGAGTCTGTAACAACCCAGGGTTTTGCACCAGTTAATTATCGTCATTAGGCGATAAAATTTTGCTTGGCCGTTTGATTTTGTATGGATGAACGTGATGATTTCTGACCTTTTAAAATTCGTATATTTCGTTGCTTGTTTAACTTGATACTCACGGCTTTGATTTCGACTTGCTTGGCCACCATGGTGTTGATTTTTAACTGTTCGATTTCGTTGATCATTACGACTTTGATTCTCTGGCGATTTTGGTTCCGTCAATTTCTCTTTGTGCTTGTTGACAGTGATAATCTTTGACTTCGGCACTAACTTGTTCATTCACGGCTTCGACTTGATTTTGTTATAACTACACATTATTTTTGACTTGCAGTTGTCTTTGAGCCTGTTTGCACTTCCTTTTTTTATGTGATAATATTCACTGGTTCGTAGTTGACTTCATTTATTTTTCCTCTGGGCAAGCCCAAAACAAAACAACGGAAAAAAATGGGCTGCTCGTTCTCGTTCCTCTTTGCTCTGAAATTAGGGCTTTGGAGAATTTTTGAAACCGCCGACTTGTGTTGGTTGATCGAATAGATGATTATGCGTTGCTAGCTCTGTCGATCGACTATCTCCTTGAGTTGCATCCGGCTGCTTCCCGATCGAGTTCGATCTTGACTTCGGTATGTAATTTATGCCTTTTTCTTTTTCTGATTTGCTTGATTGAACTCGATTTCTCCCATTTGTCGATGATGTTTTTAGGGCTTTATATATGATTCGAATTCCTATTTTTTTCGTTCAGATATATTGTTCGACTTCGTCTGATAATTTTGGTTGAATTCATCTCGGCCACTTGATTATGCTTGGATGTTGATGATTTCTCTGACTTTGTCACTTCGTATATTTTTATGTTACTTGGTTGACACGGTTTTGATTTTGAACTCGCTTGATTTCTTGATTGCCACAGCTTCAATTCTGAACTGGTTCGAACTTGTTGCCTTGGTCATCACGGTTGTGAATTTCGGGCATTTGAACTCTAATTTGAAACTGCTGTACATGATTTTTGAACTCATTTGTATATCATTATTTCGAAACTGCTTCGACTTGGTTTTTAACATCACCTGACTTCGGTCCTTTAATGCTGTGATAATATGTATACATCTCTCTGGTCTTTGACTTGTGAACTGCCTGGTTCATATTGCATTGTGTTGAGTTGCTTTTTGTAATTGTATGTATCTTGTCCCATAGTTTTGTATTGGCCTTGAATTTCATTTTGACTTCACTTTGAATCTCATGTGTAGTAGCAGTATCATGTTTGTAACGACCCGATATTTTTGGACCATTCGCATCCATTATAAGTGTATAGGTAGACACTCATGCCAGAGTTGAATTGCTCAAAATACCGCGTTGTTAATTTAAATTTGGCAAAACTGAACATATACAGTAAATAAATGAATAATCACAGATCACAGACACAGAGTAATAAATGCAGCGGAAATAAAAGAGATAGTAGTTCATGAAGCTACTATATAAATGTATAAGTTACATCAGAGTTAAACCAGATACAACGGAAGAGTAATATGATACATCAGATACAAATCAGAATACATCACTGGAATCATCGAATACTGAAGCAGAATAGATGGCTGGATCTTCAAGCAAAGCTCCAACTTCAATGGTGAGTCTCGAATACTGGATCACTCAGTCTGACCCGAGCGTAAAGCAAAACACAAAACACTCGAGTCAGGATTAACATTCTTATATTAATAAATCCAACTCAAGTGAAATAGCAATTGAAATACAAGTAACTCAAAGGATGTTTGGAATAACCATCCTTTAAGGATCCGTTAAACTATCTACTAGGTAGTAATGTACGCTAAGTAGATAATGTCTATCAGTAATATAAAGATATCAAAATAGCGTTAAGTCATGGCCCATTCCACCCTTAACACATTTTTATTCCCAAAAGCATATACAAGACCGTAGTTTCCCCAAAACCGGAAGTCACCAGAGGGCAATCCATATACTAAAGGTACAAATCAAAATCATAGTGGTCGCGCATAAATGGAATACAAGTATGACAAGGCACATGAGGCAATACCCAAGGTAGTGATACTACCGTTCGCTTGATCCGGACTGGTGAGAACGCAACGCCGCAGCGCCCGCAACACCGTGAAACAACACTCCCAAAATCAAGGGTGCACCAATCGACAACAAGTATAAGTAGTTCGAAGAAGTGTGTCCACTTGAGGTAGCTAATCCTCCATTGGCCCGGCACGGCTCCTGTTTTAGTCATTTCCAATTTGACACAAGTGTCAAGGCTATCCATTATCGTTCTCTTTCTTCAGTCATCACATACATCATTCCAACCACTTCATTCTGGATCATCCCTCCGCGTATAGTTATTAAAGTGGTTTCCGGTTAAGATAGAGAGTATATTCATAACCGATTCCGGTCTCTTTAATAACTTCCGAAATTATTTCACCGATTGGTCGTTTATTTATTTCAAAACCAAATCAATTTCAATTTCAAATAGAATTCGTAAATCAACATTTCATTGTCTTTCTAAAACAATTTCCAAAATTTACGTTTCAAAACTTCCAAATTCATAATTTCAAGATCTTACAATTCAATTTCAATTTATTTAAAACACTTCAAATATTGATTCAAGTTCATATATAAATTTCATTCCGAAATCATTTAAATTAATTTAATTTAACATTCAAATCAATTTAAACTCATTTATCGATTTTATTCAATATTCGTTAAGTAAATTTATCATTCAAATCAATTCTATTTAATTTCCAATACATTAAATCCATTATTTAAATTCAACTTCATTATATCAAAACTTACACATTGAATTAAATTAAATTCATCAAATCAAATTCTTTAAATTTCAAGTCTTACATTTATTTCAATAAATCATTTTTTATTTCTTGTTAAAGAAATTCAATTTCAATTATTTACTTACTTAAATAATTTTTCAAAACTTAATTAATAAAGAAACTCGATTTCAATTATTTACGAAGTAAAATTCACTTATTCAAAAATTCAATTTCACTTATTAAAGAATTCGATTCAATTTAATCATTAAATAATTCAATCTTATTTAATTATTAAATAATTCAAAACTTAATTATTAAATAATTTCAAAGTTTAATAATTTCAAACTTAATTATAATTTCAAACTTGATTATTAAATCATTTCTCAAATTAACAACATTCTTCCATCAATTACATTGTTAATCTTTTGTTTTAAATATTAACATTTTCCCTTCATCAAAAATTCAAATTTCAACTTCATTTCAAAACCATATTCTTTATTCAAATAAAATCTTTGTTTTATTTTTAAATCAAATTATTGACCAATCGGGTTTTATTTAATTCTCTATATCCAAGGTCAAAGTTCAATTTGGGTGTTTATCATTCCAACCCGATTCCAATTCAATTCAAAAATCATAGCATAACAAAGGGAACTTGCAGTGTGATAACTGGGATGGTGTCAAAGTAAATAACAAGCAATAACATCAATTAATAACAATCCAATAATCAATTTAAATAATCCCGAAATAACCGTATTAATTCGCATTGTTATTTGTACGAATTAATATAATTATTTCTAGAATCTACACTATCATTTCATGTAGATTAAAGATTATTACATTACGGTTTTCCACTTGTCGTTCAATTTCAAATTTTAATACTACGACAATTAATCCAATATACATTCAAGGTTCAAAGTGTAATTTATCAAATTCTACGTGTCAACTAGTTTATCATTTAAAGGGGGTCATATTATACAAAATTTAACTAATCAAATTCAACATATAGATTCAATTTAAATGGTTAACTATCATATATCAATTCAATTACATATTATTTATCACTTTAACATTAACAATTTCATGTCCAATATAAACATCAACAATCAATCGATTATCAACCAAACTGTATTATCATTGCATAAATGACAGATAAAGGTGTCAGATGTCACAGGTGAACTGATACAGGTAATAACAGATATAACAGTGTAATTAACCAATAGCAGCATATTTCAATTGTCGTTTCAATTGAAATCAAATTTAATAAATAAAAGAACGTTAATCGTGAGTGATTGCTCACCTTTCGAGGCTAGAGCGGTTTGACAATGAAATTGAACTATGAATTCCCGAGCAAATCAAGATAGGCATGGATCCAAATGGAAAAGCTGAAAGATGAGGGATTGACGAAATTCAAATTAGAACCAATCGATGATGACAAGAGATATAATTTAACTTATATAGATATAACTATATATAACTATTTATATATACAAAACATGTGCTAAATTCAAACACGTTTTAAATTAAATATATCCATTTCAAAATCATCGTTCTAAAAACTCAATTATTAAAACCAAAGATATATATATTAATATTTTTAAAACGAATACTTATCTATATATATATGTATCAAAAATCTAAATCTAAATGAAAACTGATTCGTACCCATGTACCCTGCATAAAACTCAATATTGACTAGATAGTATGCATATAAAATATGAACGTATAACTCAATCATATTCAAACCTCACGCCTAGATTAATATATATGTATTTAGTATGTAAAGTAAAAGGGATATCAAAGCCTGGCAAGTGTACTATAACCTATCTATGTCTATAATCTATATAGTCTCTGTAAACAAATATACAGCTGCAAAATAGATTTTATAATTCATATACTAACCGCATATATTCATACCTATTCTATATACATACTGATAACAGCCTAAACCCAAAACAGGTAAATAAAGATATGCGTATAACTAACCTGCATATACATTTATATCCAAAATAACATTTGCAACGTACATAGATATAATCACATGGATAAATATCTTCTTTTATAATATATTATACGTATAAATATATATACTGTTATATGAAGATAGATGTTTTTCCCAAGTAATCAGAGACAAAAGCAAACAATGTAACTAATATATAACTTATACAAAGTAATAAAACAACTATCCATCTTACTTTATAAGTATATGCTCAAAACTCTAACAGTAAAAACAAATAGATTTATCCCTTATATAAACATACATTTATAAACATATATACAAAATCTATATACCATAAGATAACTTACCCAGTAGAACAATACGAAAAGGTGAGTGGGAAGGGAAGCTTTGGGTCGCAGCGAGGGTGGGAGATCGGTGAGGTGGACGGAATGAGCAGGTCGAGGCACTGGCGGGGCTGGTCGCGTGGCTTTGACGCTGGGTGGCGGGGTTGTCGAGCACAAGGTGTTGGAGGCAAGAGATCGGGCTTGGCAGTGGAAGGCTACAGGGCTGCGGCTGTCAGGGATTGGTGGTGGAGGATCTGGTCGAGCTGCCTGCGTTGGTGGCCATGGGCGTGAGATGATGGCGAGCACGTGGAGGGAGGCGGATCTCGATGGTGAGGGAGAGTGGTGGGTAGAGAGGCCGGAGATGGTCTTGGTTGCATGCTGAGGTGAAAACGCGGCAAGTATGGCGGAGTTCGGGGCGGCCGAGGTTGGGGAAAGGGTGAGGAGATGGTCGGCGAATTGGACTGTCGCTCGATGGGTTTTGGCTGCTGTGGTGGAGGCGGTCGCAGGCTTTGTTGGGTGGAGAAGACGATGTGGTGAGCAAGCAAAAAAAGTGAAGAGGAAAAATGACCAGGTAGAACATGAAGATGTAAAGTAAAAGTGAAAAATGAAAGCAATTGGAAATGAACCGAAATGAATTTGAAAGTGGGAATAGAGATGGTCAATCTCGGGAATCTATGAAATATAAATGCAAACAACAGCGGTTGGTTTGTACAGTAGGAAATGAAAGGATATAAGAAACGAGGAGACACAAACTGGTTACTGATACGGTTATCCGTTACATGGGTTCCGCCGCGTTACGGACACCAAAACTGTAACGTCCCAGATTTTCGCGCTCGAAAATCGACATCCATACTTTACATCGTACTCGAATGTCATAGATTCGACCGTTCAAATCCGATTCGCCGGAGCTTATAACAACATTAAGTAAATAACACAGCGGAACAAATGAATAATACATTGATATACAATATCTGATACAACAGAGTGATACAATGAATATCAATATACATCAGAGATATGATACAACAAATAGCAGCGGAAAAGAAACGATAACATCAGCAGCGGATAATCTCCATCTTCAAAGCACTAAGCCAGATATAGCTCGAACTCCCAATAACGAGGCACAAAGATAAGCAAGTGCAGTCTGATCCAAAGACTGAACTAGCTCCAGATAAATCTACAAAATATGAATATCTGAAAAACCCAACTCTAGACTGCTCGTGTAGAAAATTTTGAGCATCCAGAGTTTAGAAAATAAACAATAAACTCCGGATCAGTCATGGGACTGGTGTGAGCAACTAAAACAGTTTATCTTCAAATAACACAAAAGAATTTAAACATTGAAAACCGCAATGCTTTTGGAAAATGAAACTACCATAAGACCTCCCACCACACACACAATGCAAACGCAGAATTGGAGGAGATTTCTTCTTATGATAGTCAAAGATGCTTACTACGCAAAATCAAATTCTTTTTGATATTATTATTAGTGCATAGTGTAGAAAACAGTTCGAAAGTATAATATAAATCTTAGCCAGCATACGACCATTATCGTATGCCTACTATAGCTACCATGTTCAATAGCAGGTTACCGCCACATTCCATGGCAGGTAATACA
Source organism: Allium fistulosum (assembly GCA_030737815.1). Classification (NCBI taxonomy): domain Eukaryota; kingdom Viridiplantae; phylum Streptophyta; class Magnoliopsida; order Asparagales; family Amaryllidaceae; genus Allium; species Allium fistulosum. The sequence goes on along the minus strand of CM060903.1, from coordinate 515,746,410 downwards.
ACTAAAACCGTACAAGTCACGTATTGTTTCTTTGGATTTCCAACAAATGGTCAGGCTAAGGAACTTCCTTTTCCACGATGGGTACGTCCCTGGAATAGACGACCCGAGAACCTAACGTTACGGTTAGATCTCTGCCAACACAAGGCCGGGTTACCTCTGCAAAAATAGGTAACTACTGACACGCGTATGCCATCCCCCGATCGTCACCGATCTTCCCGAGGATCCCCGATTCGCAACAACCACAAAGTAATAAATTTGCAGCAACCACAGAGGTTAAGTATCTGGGCTCCATACCATGATACTACCTTTATCCAGAAGGAATGACATACACTAAGGGGCGCTACTCCCTAGAACCTTGCTGCATCCTTCCTGTTTCGACCATTTCCGGGGTGTGAGGCTCGACGAAGTCTCGTCCACAAAGCTACGCTTTGTCACAAAGCCATGCTTCGGTTCAAACAAATGATCAACCTATGATCACAAAGATATAAGATCAAACAAATGATCATATCGCAAATGATCAAACACTGATCATCACACAGAAACACTCAGCATGCCACATTACCAAATTGGGATATATCGCTGATAAATTTCAAATACATAACCTCTGAGCTCGTACGTCTCAGAGAAGGGTGTTAAGCTAAAAGAATAAAATTCTCCGCCACCAACAGAAATGTATTTGAAAGAAATCGGCTTTATATCTCAAAGTGTAATGTCAGACATGTATCCATACAAGTCTGTTCCGGGTTCGAACAGAACCGAAGGCACTTCTCACGAAGCCCTTGCAAATCCGGATAATTTTCAAATCACGTCCAGACTTCCCATCACAAAAAGGGTGATATAAATCTCTATACCGGGAGCTACCCAGTGCAGAGACATTCGACAGGTTGTCCTTTCATTTTCGAAAATATCCGGTCTTCAACACCGATCTTCAAATGCGATCCATATACGAAGTATCACTATTCGGAATGGGTTATATGACACAATTGTCTTTTCCCGGCTAACCCGAATAGTGAGCGCAATATTCAAAAACAAATGGATAATGGGATTTCAATTAAGTCACAAATTAAACCCAAACTTTCTCTTTCAAATGGTTAAACAAATTTCCATTTTAATCTTTTTAACAAAAAGATTCAATTCACAAAGTTCAACTGAATTTCACAAAGATTCATTTACCGATTTTCCAAATCAATTTCCATTTCAGTTAAATTAATTCGTTAAATCTTTAAATCAAAGATTTAACTAATAGCTTTCAAAATAATTTCATTTAGAATGGGTTAAACAAAACATCATTTTAAATCTGTTAAAAATAGACAGATTTAATTCATGGCTTTCAAAAAGAATTCATTCATAACTTGGAAAATCCATTTTTCAATTCACTTGAAATTCCTTTACCTAAATTGGAATTTCATTTCTTATCTAAAAGCTTTTATTCTTTGAAAACAAACAGTTTAAAATTTGGGAATCTGATTCATTCATACGAGTTGAAATCCTTGGTTTTAAAATTCAAATTCCCAACTTATACTTTTAAAATGGTTTAACTTCAAATAAACACATTTATATCATCTTTTATCCCTAGTTTCCGAATCATAGATTTAATTTCAACTTGAATTCAATTTTAAATCAAATTATTTAAATCTTCAAAACTCGATTAAATTATTCAGAATAACTTTTATCTTTGAAATTCCATTTCATATGCTTTTCACTTTTAAACCCAAATTCCTAATTTCAAAATCAATTGAAATTAAAATTTCAATTTCAAAAACATCAAATTTAAATTATCCGCGACTTAACCGATTTCCACGTGAAATCCATATTTGTGTGTGTAAAAGTGTAGTCCAGGGGTTTCACACAGTAGTGCAACACAATGAATCATCACAGATCAGAATACAGAAATATAGTTGATAAACGATATAAACTATACCGCTTATCGTTTAGGCACAGATCACAGATATATAAATATCACAGATAATAAATTACATCACAGATTAAAACACAAATCAGGGTATATCACAAAGCATCATATATCAGGGATATCAAACAATTCGACAATCATTCAATAGAATTCAAACATCAATAAGTAAGGTAAGTTAATTATCTGATAAATTCAAATCAGATTAGTTTCTTATAAATTATTAATCCTGGTTGATCAACATTAACTAATTACAAATTATTTTGATTAATTTTCCCTTTTAATCATTTATAAATTAACCATTAATAATAAATTAATTAACCTTTAATTATACTTCATCAACCTTTAATTATAATTAAATCAAACTTTAATCAATAAATAATTTACTTTCAATATTTAATTTTTCTTTAATTGATTATCTTTAAATTAATTACATTAATTAACCCCTAATTAATTTCCGTTAAATTAATCACCATGAATTGGTTACAAATTTATTAACCTCAAATTAACTACAAAATTTATTCATTCTTAATTAATAATCATTCCTTAATTACTTTCGCCAATTCATTACTCTTGAATAAATTAATTATTCTCAATTTATAAATTAATCCAAATTCTAAATTTTAAAATCAATAAATAAGTCATTCCTTAATTCCCTTAAGAATTAAATTCTTTTATTATCTTAATTACTTCTAAGATAATTCATTTACTTTATTAATGACTTCATTAACTTTCAAGTGTATTTAAGTATTACATTTCTAAATCTTGATTTAAATTTCATTTTTGAATCTAAGATTAAAAATGATTATTCCTTTAACATTTATCCAAATTTAAGTTAAACACTTCGTAAATTTTCATTCAAATCTTCGTATTAGTACTTGATTTAAAACTTAATTTAAATCTTGCTTTAAATTTGAATTTTAAATTTAGATTGAAAAGAAAACTCAACACTATCAGGTTATAAAACTGGAAACCTGGAACCAGATTAGCACCCGAGCTACCCAAAAATACTTCGAGTCGAATGCTTGAATTACTCGAGACAACTTCGAGTTCCACCCTTCCATTTCCTGCTTCGAGTTATTTCTCCAATTGCTCGAACAATTGCCCGAGTCGAACTCGTCTTCCCCAACACCTCAAATTTCCAGTGCACGGTGCACGTCTCCACTCAGCCCTGGCCAGCTACGATCGTCGCGACCACCTTCTCCGACCACACTAACATGCACGAATACGATTACAAACCCAGATCGTAGAATTCGAGCCCAATTCGAGATCGAACCTCTCGATCAAAATATTGGAAACCCATCACCACAACCAATCTCCTCGTCCCGACCATCTCGACCACCATCAACCACATCCCTCTGCTAGAACCTTCGCCGTAGTCCCCTCTACCTTCCCCTTGAGCCACGACGAACTCGATAAATCAGAGGTGGCGAAATCGTCACGTTTCCAGACCACTTCAAAACCAAACATTAAACCCTAGTTTCCATTCGTTCGATCATTCGTTGCAATAGAAAAATCATTGAACATTTTTCCTATGATTCTCGATCATTCCAGCACCTCCACGCCAAATCTCGCCTACCATCATCACGTCGATCAACGGCAATTGCCTAAAATACCATTTCCGTTTAACTTCCTCAAACTCAAGAATCTCTCACTTAAAAATCATGAATTCATATTTAAAAATCATGGTTAATGAAAAAAAACAAATTCATGAAGTCAAAACTCATGTTTTAATCGATTAAATTTTTTGACAAAATTTAATTTTACTGTGTTCTTACCCTTTCCAGTAAATCCATACAAATTCATTGCTTAGAAGTATTTTTAAAATCTTGGTCTTGTTAATTCGAACATTTTTTTGTTTAAATAACAAAGTCTAACAGTGAATGATTTAGAAGATTGGTATTTTTTTCTTTTTGTTTAGCCTGTAAACATTAAAACAGGGATATCTGCCTGTACATGCATTTCTTAATCCTTATGTATATATATACACACCATCATACAAGCAAAATCACAACTTCAATATCATATCAACTACAAGATATACATCAGATTCAAGAAGGTTGCTCACCTTGATGGGAAGAAAGAAGAACAGAGTTTCTTTGGAGCTAGATTTCATTTGCTTGATCTTTTAATTTCCCCGAAACAGTTTCCAGGCTTTTGCTCTGGAACTTCATTTGATAGTTTGATCTGGTTTGTTTCCTTGTTGAATTGAATTCGAGATCATTTTGTTTTTCTCAGTTAAAAAAAATGGTTTGAACGAATTGGAGCAGAGGAAGTTGATGTATAGGAGAAGGCTGGTAGAAATAAAAGAAAAGAGGTGTACAAGTGATAAAATATTGTTTGTATATACAATGGGTATGGCAAGAGATACTTGCATTAAATGCTAGAAGTATGTTGCATTTATCACCATGGTCCTTTGCTTTCGACTGTGAAGATATTGTTAAGTACATGAATCACTTTACTTGATTTGTTTATTATTGAATTTCTTTTATACTTCTCCTTGCCTGAACAAATTTTCTTTTTTTTGCTTTATTTTAGCTCGGCTGAGATGATTTCTATAGGGTGGCTATTTTCTTTGTCTTATTTTACTTGTTCGTTTAAGTGTTCATGAAAACATATATTTATTTTAATCTAGTAAGTACATTTGTTTCTTATTTTGTTTTACCTATTCTTTTTTTTATCTATGTGTTCACTTTATATTTTATAGTTTATATGTTATTTGAAATTCGTCAAATTTTACTTACTTTATAATTTATAATTCAAATTATCATTAACCATCAATTGAAATATTTATTATTATCATTTATTATTAAAACCATTTATTAAAATTTAAATCCAAATCAAATATATACATTTTTTTCAAATCCATACGACTTTATATATTTTCAATTAGGTTCGGGGAAACTCGCATCACTTAATCAATTGATTTTACAAATTTTTATTCAAAAATTTATTTAATTACTCAATTTAATTCAAAAATTCAATAAATTATCAATTTAAATAAATTTAAATTCTAGGGTCGTTACAAATTTCCCCCCTTAAAAGAATTTCGTCCTCGAAATTCGCAGGCACGAAAACAGCACAGAGATAGACAGATGCGATCTCCTATAATTCCTCAAACTCAAGATACGGATTCCGAATTCAAGTCGGAATATCTCAGAATATATACCAATTTGTCCCTCTTCGGACTTTGGTAATCACAAGAAATAACAATAAAATTTCAAATTTAGTTTTAATCGAAATCGTTTTATTGATTCAATTCAATTTTATTCTCATATTCTATTAATCAATTTAACTCAATTTAAAATTTCCAATTTCAAATTCATTAAGGTTTAAATCAAAAAGCTGATAAGAAATCGATGAATATACGAAGTAAAATCTTCTACAACAATTCGTAGAGCCATCATCGTACTGAACTTCTTCTTGTAACTGATACGAAGCAATGAAAAGAATTTGGAAACGAATCAAAGAATATTGATAAGAAAGTTGTTTCCACTATTGCAGGGTATTGACCATTGTAGTCGTATTCCCTTGTCCCCTATCTCGTCTTCTTCTTGCACTCATACTCACTATCAGTGGATAGCAAGAGAATTTACTGAGACATTCAGACGGATATCTGAGAAATACTCATTCTATAGTTTACTTCACTCTATCTCTAATGAGCTACTTAATGTGTTATACTCCTGAGCTAAAGTTCAACCTTAGCTCTGATACCACTTGTAACGTCCCGAATTTTCGCGCTCGAAAATCGACATCCATACTTTACATCGTACTCGAATGTCATAGATTCGACCGTTCAAATCCGATTCGCCGGAGCTTATAACAACATTAAGTAAATAACACAGCGGAATAAATGAATAATACATTGATATACAATATCTGATACAACAGAGTGATACAATGAATATCAATATACATCAGAGATATGATACAACAAATAGCAGCGGAAAAGAAACGATAACATCAGCAGCGGATAATCTCCATCTTCAAAGCACTAAGCCAGATATAGCTCGAACTCCCAATAACGAGGCACAAAGATAAGCAAGTGCAGTATGATCCAAAGACTGAACTAGCTCCAGATAAATCTACAAAATCTGAATATCTGAAAAACCCAACTTTAGACTGCTCGTGTAGAAAATTTTGAGCATCCAGAGTTTAGAAAATAAACAATAAACTCCGGATCAGTCATGGGACTGGTGTGAGCAACTAAAACAGTTTATCTTTAAATAACACAAAAGAATTTAAACATTGAAAACCGCAATGCTTTTGGAAAATGAAACTACCATAAGACCTCCCACCACACACACAATGCAAACGCAGAATTGGAGGAGATTTCTTCTTATGATAGTCAAAGATGCTTACTACGCAAAATCAAATTCTTTTTGATATTATTATTAGTGCATAGTGTAGAAAACAGTTCGAAAGTATAATATAAATCTTAGCCAGCATACGACCATTATCGTATGCCTACTATAGCTACCATGTTCAATAGCAGGTTACCGCCACATTCCATGGCAGGTAATACAACTAAAACCGTACAAGTCACGTATTGTTTCTTTGGATTTCCAACAAATGGTCAGGCTAAGGAACTTCCTTTTCCATGATGGGTACGTCCCTGGAATAGACGACCCGAGAACCTAACGTTACAGTTAGATCTCTGCCAACACAAGGCCGGGTTACCTCTGCAAAAATAGGTAACTACTGACACGCGTATGCCATCCCCCGATCGTCACCGATCTTCCCGAGGATCCCCGATTCGCAACAACCACAAAGTAATAAATTTGCAGCAACCACAGAGGTTAAGTATCTGGGCTCCATACCATGATACCACCTTTATCCAGAAGGAATGACATACACTAAGGGGCGCTACTCCCTAGAACCTTGCTGCATCCTTCCTGTTTCGACCATTTCCGGGGTGTGAGGCTCGACGAAGTCTCGTCCACAAAGCTACGCTTTGTCACAAAGCCATGCTTCGGGTCAAACAAATGATCAACCTATGATCACAAAGATATAAGATCAAACAAATGATCATATCGCAAATGATCAAACACTGATCATCACACAGCAACACTCAGCATGCCACATTACCAAATTGGGATATATCGCTGATAAATTTCAACTACATAACCTCTGAGCTCGTACGTCTCAGAGAAGGGTGTTAAGCTAAGAGAATAAAATTCTCCGCCACCAACAGAAATGTATTTGAAAGAAATCGGCTTTATATCTCAAAGTGTAATGTCAGACATGTATCCATACAAGTCTGTTCCGGGTTCGAACAGAACCGAAGGCACTTCTCACGAAGCCCTTGCAAATCCGGATAATTTTCAAATCACGTCCAGACTTCCCATCACAAAAAGGGTGATATAAATCTCTATACCGGGAGCTACCCAGTGCAGAGACATTCGACAGGTTGTCCTTTCATTTTCGAAAATATCCGGTCTTCAACACCGATCTTCAAATGCGATCCATATACGACGTATCACTATTCGGAATGGGTTATATGACACAATTGTCTTTTCCCGACTAACCCGAATAGTGAGCGCAATATTCAAAAACAAATGGATAATGGGATTTCAATTAAGTCACAAATTAAACCCAAACTTTCTCTTTCAAATGGTTAAACAAATTTCCATTTTAATCTTTTTAACAAAAAGATTCAATTCACAAAGTTCAACTGAATTTCACAAAGATTCATTTACCGATTTTCCAAATCAATTTCCATTTCAGTTAAATTAATTCGTTAAATCTTTAAATCAAAGATTTAACTAATAGCTTTCAAAATAATTTCATTTAGAATGGGTTAAACAAAACATCATTTTAAATCTGTTAAAAATAGACAGATTTAATTCATGGCTTTCAAAAAGAATTCATTCATAACTTGGAAAATCCATTTTTCAATTCACTTGAAATTCCTTTACCTAAATTGGAATTTCATTTCTTATCTAAAAGCTTTTATTCTTTGAAAACAAACAGTTTAAAATTTGGGAATCTGATTCATTCATACGAGTTGAAATCCTTGGTTTTAAAATTCAAATTCCCAACTTATACTTTTAAAATGGTTTAACTTCAAATAAACACATTTATATCATCTTTTATCCCTAGTTTCCGAATCATAGATTTAATTTCAACTTGAATTCAATTTTAAATCAAATTATTTAAATCTTCAAAACTCGATTAAATTATTCAGAATAACTTTTATCTTTGAAATTCCATTTCATATGCTTTTCACTTTTAAACCCAAATTCCTAATTTCAAAATCAATTGAAATTAAAATTTCAATTTCAAAAACATCAAATTTAAATTATCCGCGACTTAACCGATTTCCACGTGAAATCCATATTTGTGTGTGTAAAAGTGTAGTCCAGGGGTTTCACACAGTAGTGCAACACAATGAATCATCACAGATCAGAATACAGAAATATAGTTGATAAACGATATAAACTATACCGCTTATCGTTTAGGCACAGATCACAGATATATAAATATCACAGATAATAAATTACATCACAGATTAAAACACAAATCAGGGTATATCACAAAGCATCATATATCAGGGATATCAAACAATTCGACAATCATTCAATAGAATTCAAACATCAATAAGTAAGGTAAGTTAATTATCTGATAAATTCAAATCAGATTAGTTTCTTATAAATTATTAATCCTGGTTGATCAACATTAACTAATTACAAATTATTTTGATTAATTTTCCCTTTTAATCATTTATAAATTAACCATTAATAATAAATTAATTAACCTTTAATTATACTTCATCAACCTTTAATTATAATTAAATCAAACTTTAATCAATAAATAATTTACTTTCAATATTTAATTTTTCTTTAATTGATTATCTTTAAATTAATTACATTAATTAACCCCTAATTAATTTCCGTTAAATTAATCACCATGAATTGGTTACAAATTTATTAACCTCAAATTAACTACAAAATTTATTCATTCTTAATTAATAATCATTCCTTAATTACTTTCGCCAATTCATTACTCTTGAATAAATTAATTATTCTCAATTTATAAATTAATCCAAATTCTAAATTTTAAAATCAATAAATAAGTCATTCCTTAATTCCCTTAAGAATTAAATTCTTTTATTATCTTAATTACTTCTAAGATAATTCATTTACTTTATTAATGACTTCATTAACTTTCAAGTGTATTTAAGTATTACATTTCTAAATCTTGATTTAAATTTCATTTTTGAATCTAAGATTAAAAATGATTATTCCTTTAACATTTATCCAAATTTAAGTTAAACACTTCGTAAATTTTCATTCAAATCTTCGTATTAGTACTTGATTTAAAACTTAATTTAAATCTTGCTTTAAATTTGAATTTTAAATTTAGATTGAAAAGAAAACTCAACACTATCAGGTTATAAAACTGGAAACCTGGAACCAGATTAGCACCCGAGCTACCCAAAAATACTTCGAGTCGAATGCTTGAATTACTCGAGACAACTTCGAGTTCCACCCTTCCATTTCCTGCTTCGAGTTATTTCTCCAATTGCTCGAACAATTGCCCGAGTCGAACTCGTCTTCCCCAACACCTCAAATTTCCAGTGCACACGAACGTGCACGGTGCACGTCTCCACTCAGCCCTGGCCAGCTACGATCGTCGCGACCACCTTCTCCGACCACACTAACATGCACGAATACGATTACAAACCCAGATCGTAGAATTCGAGCCCAATTCGAGATCGAACCTCTCGATCAAAATATTGGAAACCCATCACCACAACCAATCTCCTCGTCCCGACCATCTCGACCACCATCAACCACATCCCTCTGCTAGAACCTTCGCCGTAGTCCCCTCTACCTTCCCCTTGAGCCACGACGAACTCGATAAATCAGAGGTGGCGAAATCGTCACGTTTCCAAACCACTTCAAAACCAAACATTAAACCCTAGTTTCCATTCGTTCGATCATTCGTTGCAATAGAAAAATCATTGAACATTTTTCCTATGATTCTCGATCATTCCAGCACCTCCACGCCAAATCTCGCCTACCATCATCACGTCGATCAACGGCAATTGCCTAAAATACCATTTCCGTTTAACTTCCTCAAACTCGAGAATCTCTCACTTAAAAATCATGAATTCATATTTAAAAATCATGGTTAATGAAAACAAACAAATTCATGAAGTCAAAACTCATGTTTTAATCGATTAAATTTTTTGACAAAATTTAATTTTACTGTGTTCTTACCCTTTCCAGTAAATCCATACAAATTCATTACTTAGAAGTATTTTTAAAATCTTGGTCTTGTTAATTCGAACATTTTTTTGTTTAAATAACAAAGTCTAACAGTGAATGATTTAGAAGATTGGTATTTTTTTCTTTTTGTTTAGCCTGTAAACATTAAAACAGGGATATCTGCCTGTACATGCATTTCTTAATCCTTATGTATATATATACACACCATCATACAAGCAAAATCACAACTTCAATATCATATCAACTACAAGATATACATCAGATTCAAGAAGGTTGCTCACCTTGATGGGAAGAAAGAAGAACAGAGTTTCTTTGGAGCTAGATTTCATTTGCTTGATCTTTTAATTTCCCCGAAACAGTTTCCAGGCTTTTGCTCTGGAACTTCATTTGATAGTTTGATCTGGTTTGTTTCCTTGTTGAATTGAATTCGAGATCATTTTGTTTTTCTCAGTTAAAAAAAATGGTTTGAACGAATTGGAGCAGAGGAAGTTGATGTATAGGAGAAGGCTGGTAGAAATAAAAGAAAAGAGGTGTACAGGTGATAAAATATTGTTTGTATATACAATGGGTATGGCAAGAGATACTTGCATTAAATGCTAGAAGTATGTTGCATTTATCACCATGGTCCTTTGCTTTCGACTGTGAAGATATTGTTAAGTACATGAATCACTTTACTTGATTTGTTTATTATTGAATTTCTTTTATACTTCTCCTTGCCTGAACAAATTTTCTTTTTTTTGCTTTATTTTAGCTCGGCTGAGATGATTTCTATAGGGTGGCTATTTTCTTTGTCTTATTTTACTTGTTCGTTTAAGTGTTCATGAAAACATATATTTATTTTAATCTGGTAAGTACATTTGTTTCTTATTTTGTTTTACCTATTCTTTTTTTTATCTATGTGTTCACTTTATATTTTATAGTTTATATGTTATTTGAAATTCATCAAATTTTACTTACTTTATAATTTATAATTCAAATTATCATTAACCATCAATTGAAATATTTATTATTATCATTTATTATTAAAACCATTTATTAAAATTTAAATCCAAATCAAATATATACATTTTTTTCAAATCCATACGACTTTATATATTTTCAATTAGGTTCGGGGAAACTCGCATCACTTAATCAATTGATTTTACAAATTTTTATTCAAAAATTTATTTAATTACTCAATTTAATTCAAAAATTCAATAAATTATCAATTTAAATAAATTTAAATTCTAGGGTCGTTACAAAAACACAGAAGTGAATATACCGTAGAGATCAGCGCAATGAGACGATCAAAACGGTATACAGATGTCAGTGGTACGATTGAATTATAAAAATTCGAATTTTTCTACTACGAAAAATGCAAGAAAAACACTGAAAAATAAGATCGACGGAGCCAAAGATGTCCGAATTTGGAAAAACGACAAACTGACATCTTGCTCAGAAGATGGTTTAGAATTTTTCTATGTAAAAATATTTTGGTTTTGAAAACGTTTTATTTTCAACGCTTTTTAACTGATTAAATTGAAGTAAATTTACGCGCGAAATAAACTTCCATATTTTTGGACGAAAATTTACCAGTTGCTATGTTTAACTAGACGTATTCCAAATATTAAATTTTTATTTCAAAATTTTATCGTTTAAAAATTTCACAAAATTTCAACTAATTACGTTATTAAAACGGTTGAAATTTACGGGTCGTTACACTCTCCCCCACTCAAAACTTTTCGTCCCCGAAAAGGAACGAGGTAGGAGAATAGAAAAAACCAGAATGAAAAACAGATTTGAAATACAAAATTACAATTAATTTAAACCATATAAATTCAAATTTTAAATTAATTGATATTCAATAATTGATTTAATCCATTTGATTTCACTAAAATCAATCTCAACTATTTCTAAATTTATTATCTTATTATCCAATTATCATCAATTTACAATTTCTAAAACTACAAATTTGAATAGTCTTTTATTATAATCATATTTTTTTTAGCAATTTAAATTCTTCTTTATTCCAAATTATTGTTAAATTTTATTCTCCTTAATATATCTAATCACATATATTTAACCCACATAAATTAATTTAAAAACATAAAAGTTTCGATTTAAATTAATTTACATCTATTAATTTCTTTTAAATTCAAGGTATTTTCATAAGTTGATCAAATTTCAATTTATTATTTCTTTCAAAACAAATTTATTAATTCTTTCAAAACAAATTTATTTCACTATTAACTGAGGTTTACTTATCCTATTTAACTCTATTAACATCTTTATAATCAAAATTTAGTGTATAACATTTATTATAAACACTCAAATTTTATTTATAAATTCAATTTATCTTATATATTATCCAATTACATATTCAACTTCTGAATGATTTAGGTAAGTTGTATTAAAATGCAGTTGAACAATATACAAATAATTTTCCCAATTCAATTATTCAAGTTTAATTTTTATTCCAAATTTGGTTTTATTTATAATTGAAGACGTCTTTTAACAGGATTTTTAAGAATCAAATTTCCGTTTAATTTCAAACCCTTTAGAGATAATTATGTATATACTATATATATTACATCAAATTAACTTTAAAATAATAATATACCCATATGTATGTATATATAAATCCAATCATATTTAAGACATTCAAATCTAAATATTTTTTTCCAAAACAAAACCGTAGCAAAGCTACATAATGGTTTCTCCACTTCGAAACTCGAAAATGAATGTCGATGATGCGGCCGCCATCACCGAGATTATTTTCCAGCGACAAAGAGGAGCACTGATTTCAACATTTTAAAAATCCTTTGAAACGATTTCTATTCGAAAATACTTTCAATAATATATACTTTAAGATTTTAAAACCAAAGTTTGAAATAACCGGAAACTAAATTCTCAAATTTCTGAATTAAATTCATTTCAAATTCCAAATCAATTTATAAACCGTATTTATAAATTTATTTAGAACAATAAATGAAAATCAAATATTATCATTTCAAACAAACAATTTAATTAACCTATTAAATTCTAGAAAATTTACTTATATTTTCACAATATAAACAACAATTTATTTCATTTTCCAATTTGAAAATAATATGGTGTCAGTTTGCTCTGTTCAAGTGTTTTGGAAATCCTATCGATGGCGTTGATCAGACGAATCGATCGGAAACCCAAATCAACATCAACAACTCAAACAACACAATATATTTTAAAACAATTTAAATATAATTTTATAAATACAATCCCTCGCTCGACGATACAAGAACATATTTCAAAACATGTATAGAGATTCAAATTGGATGGAAATCAAATCAAAGAAAATTTTGATTCGAAAAATAAGTTTGAAACAGAAGATAATATAATTCAATTACCACAATCGGAAGATGGATGAGTTTATTTAATTCACGGGCAACCTTAACCGGGTCGTCCGTAACTTCAAGAATAAGATCGATGTTGAATTCCGAGGTAAATCAACACTCGATCTCAAGAGATGGAATTCAGGTATAGCAGGGAATAGATAGCATCGTAAACCGAGGATACAGAAATCTCTGGTAAATCGATGCCTATTATAAAGGAGTTTACTCCTTTACGAATCATTCTAAGATTGGCGAGACCGCCGATCTATTATAGATATCATTCAAAATGGAGTTATGGGGTGCTCCAGAATAGAAAGAGGACGAATAGTGAAGGACACGAATGAATTTTGGAACCGAGGGGAACGTTCCAAAATTCAAAGGAATTGAGTCAAGGGAAGAGATTTGAAACTCGAATGAGAGTGATTCTGTAAATATATTTACCCTATATGTTAAGTTTGCCTAGAGCTACCAAAGCTCTGATACCAACTGTAACGACCCGATATTTTTGGACCATTCGCATCCATTATAAGTGTATAGGTAGACACTCATGCCGGAGTTGAATTGCTCAAAATACCGCGTTGTTAATTTAAATTTGGCAAAACTGAACATATACAGTAAATAAATGAATAATCACAGATCACAGACACAGAGTAATAAATACAGCGGAAATAAAAGAGATAGTAGTTCATGAAGCTACTATATAAATGTATAAGTTACATCAGAGTTAAACCAGATACAACGGAAGAGTAATATGATACATCAGATACAAATCAGAATACATCACTGGAATCATCGAATACTGAAGCAGAATAGATGGCTGGATCTTCAAGCAAAGCTCCAACTTCAATGGTGAGTCTCGAATACTGGATCACTCAGTCTGACCCGAGCGTAAAGCAAAACACAAAACACTCGAGTCAGGATTAACATTCTTATATTAATAAATCCAACTCAAGTGAAATAGCAATTGAAATACAAGTAACTCAAAGGATGTTTGGAATAACCATCCTTTAAGGATCCGTTAAACTATCTACTAGGTAGTAATGTACGCTAAGTAGATAATGTCTATCAGTAATATAAAGATATCAAAATAGCGTTAAGTCATGGCCCATTCCACCCTTAACACATTTTTATTCCCAAAAGCATATACAAGACCGTAGTTTCCCCAAAACCGGAAGTCACCAGAGGGCAATCCATATACTAAAGGTACAAATCAAAATCGTAGTGGTCGCGCATAAATGGAATACAAGTATGACAAGGCACATGAGGCAATACCCAAGGTAGTGATACTACCGTTCGCCTGATCCGGACTAGTGAGAACGCAACACCGCAGCGCCCGCAACACCGTGAAACAACACTCCCAAAATCAAGGGTGCACCAATCGACAACAAGTATAAGTAGTTCGAAGAAGTGTTGTAACATCCCGTATATTTGGACCATTTAAATTGACAATAATCCACACTTGTCAACTTAAATAATACAAAACACAGAACATTATGGGATTATAAGTACATAAATGTAAATGAGAATCAATACAACATCACAGACTCAGAACAGTCACAGAATAATGCAGCGGAAAATACATCGTCATAATAGTAGTTCATGAAGCTACTACAGAAAATACAACAATGTCTCAACATAAAGCGACTGAAAAGAGATACAAGATGTCCAATACACAAGTACATCAAATACTGAAAATAAAATGATATAGATAAAAGCTAAGCCTTCAGCATCTTCAACCAACCTTGACCAGCAACGGAATATCTTCAGACTGACCCGAGCATATGCCAAAGAAACACTCGAGTCAGGACTCAAAATCTTATACAGGATAATCAATGCATATAATAAAGTCCATAACTCAAAGGTGAATATAAACATCATTAAGGGTTCGATAAACTACCTACAGAATACGCTAAATAGATAATGTCTAATCCATAAAGTAAGATATCAAAATAGGGTTAAGCAGGGCCCATACACCTCTTAACCTGTTTATTCCCAAAAGCATATACAAGACCGTAGTTTCCCCAAAACCGGAAGTCACCAGAGGGCAATCCATATACTAAAGGTACAAATCAAAATCGTAGTTGTCGCGATAGGATAATTAGTATGACAAGGTACATGAGGCGATACCAACTAGGATACTAGTAGTTGCCTGATCCGGACTGATGTTGGGCATAGCAGCTACCACCCCAACACCGCGAAACAACACTCCCAAATCAAGGGGTGCACCCAAATCGAATCACAAAGTAATAGATATGGTATCGAAGAAGTGTGTCCGCTAGAGATGGCGATCCTCAATGGCCCGGCGCGGCTCCTGTTTTAGTCATGTCAGGGGTCATCCAAAATCGTTCTCTTTCTTCAGTCAACGCGTTCACCAAACCATCCACTTCATTCTGGATCGACACTTCGCGTATATTATTTATTAAAGTGGTTTTCGGTATCGACAGAGAGTATGTCCATAATCCGATCCCGGTCTCTTTAATAACTACGTATTAATTACCCAACAGTCAACTTTTTATTTAAAGTTAAAACAAATCAAATCCAAAGGTCAAGTTGCAAATTTGACTTCCAAATTTGATATTTCACAATTCGATTCGCTTCAATTACTAAAATTCATATTTCGAAAAGAAATTCTAGTTCAAGCCCTTTAGTTATCAAAATTTAAGTATTCATGTTAAATCAACATTTCACTTATTAAATCAACTCAAATTTATGGATTTCGTGAAATAGTCAATCTTAGTTCAACTAATTAAATCAAGTTTATTCTTTAAATCCGTATTTACATTCCTAGGTTCATTACTATATCAATTTCATTTACTACGTTCACTTTGTCAAAACTTCGTTTATTCATTTATCAAAACTCGAATTTTAATCTCTTTATCCTCCATCCTATTTACTTCTTAAATCTCATTTCGATTAACTTTGTCAAACACTTTGTTTAATCAAATAAATTTACAAATTCGTTTCAATTCATTACATTAATTAGTTCTCATTTATTTCAATTGAATTCATTTCTTTATTCCCACAAATCTAATTTATTTAATTCGATAAAATCCATTTTATCTATTTCAAAACCATTTCATTTATTTAATTCAATAAAATCATTTTATTTATTTCAACAAATTTATTTATTCGATTCAATAAAATCATTTTATTTATTTCAACAAATTTATTTATTCAATTCAATAAAATCAATTTATTTATTTCAACAAATTTATTTATTCAATTCAATAAAATCATTTTATTTATTTCAACAAATTTATTTATTCCAGATAAGTCTCAATTTCAAAACGTTATTTGTTGACTGTTCGGTTTCTTATTTTAATTATCTATCCTAGGCCAATTCACTCAATTGGGTATTTATCATTTCAACCCAATTCTTTTTAAATTCAAAATCAAAACATACAAAGGGAACTTGCAGTGTGATAGCAGGGATGGTGTCAAAGTAAATAAACAAGCAATAGCATCCATTTGCAACAATTCAACAATTCAAATAATCCCGAAATAATCGTATTAATTCGCGTTTGTTATTTACGCCAATTAATATAATTATTTCTAGAATCTACTCTATCATTTCAAGTAGATTAAATATTATAACATTTCAGTTTCACTTGTCGTTCAATTTCAATTACAACAGTTAATTCAATATACGTTCAACCGTCCAAAGTGAAATTTGTCAATTCTACGTGTCAATTAACTTAACAATTTAAGGGTCAATTTAATTAATCAATATTCATCATATAAAGGGGTCAAGTTAGCAATCAAAATTCGACATATATAATTCATTTTAAATCGTTAACCATCCTATATCCAATTTTAACTTGCAATTAATTTATCACTTAACGATAATAATTTT
Source organism: Allium fistulosum (assembly GCA_030737815.1). Lineage (NCBI taxonomy): Eukaryota > Viridiplantae > Streptophyta > Magnoliopsida > Asparagales > Amaryllidaceae > Allium > Allium fistulosum. The sequence goes on along the minus strand of CM060903.1, from coordinate 515,729,064 downwards.
ACATCCAATTTAACATCACATCGCAATCATTTATCAATTCAAACTTGCATAAGAATATAGTCGTGAAAATTAATTCACCTTTCGTGGATAAGAAATTTGACGACGAAGCACGAAGAAATAAGAACAGAGTCGGTACAGCACGAACAACGGACACTGTAATATCGACAAAAGAAAACGATATTAATACAATGAACATTGTATATAATTTATAAATTTATATAGATGCGCTTACCGAAGACGGAGGAAAAGAACGGAGCTGAAAATTTGCTGTTGCGAAAGAAGCTCAGTCGGTCGCTGCAACAAGCGAAGAAAAGTCGGTTACTATTTCGGCAACCAAAAGAAATTAGCGAAATATTTTACTGCAATATTTAAAGCTATTTCAACAATCTCAGTTTCATTTTTTTTTTTTTTTTTTAAGCCTAGACATACTCACGCATTCTGTAACATACGCTTCCAACAATCTCAGTTCAACAAAGCTGTAACATACTCACGCAACCTCTTTATTTTTTTTTTTTTTTTAAAACACACGCGCATGCAACACACCCATCCACATACACTTTGCACACACGCACACGTTCGTACATCATGCACACACGCACAACACATTCATATCTAGACACGCACGCACACGCATCTAAACACGCACGCACACACATCTAAACACGGCAAAGCTGGAAGACGAGGAGGTGGGACGGTGGTTGCTGGTGGGCGGTGCGACTGGGTGTGCTGGAAGGGGACGCACGGAGGCAGGTGGTATGGAGGTGTTGGTCTTGGACGGAAGGCGAAGGCAGTTGGGGCTGGGTGATGGGCAGGCGGAGGGCCAGTGGGTCTGGGCTCGGAGGATCTGGGGGTTGCGGTTTGTGACGTGGGCTGTGGGTCGGTTGGAGGCGTGTGGTTGGTGGGAGGCAGTGGCGTGAAGAGGCAGAGTGTGGTAGGTGGCAGCGAAGAAGGTGGATGAGGTGGAATGACGTGGCAGTGGTTGGGGCGGTTGCTGGTGGTGGTGCCAGGCGGCTTGTCAGGCAGGAGCGGGAGGTGTGGGGTGACGTGGAGGGTTGGCCAGTCTTCATCTTTTATTTGTTAGCAGAAGGAAGCAATAAAAGAAAATAAAAGAAGGAACATGAGAGGAAGAAAAGGATACCTGAAGCTACAGCGAGAATAGGAATTGAGAAATGAAAGTTTGGTTGCTTTACTAGTACGTGAATAAATGTCTTTTGGGTTCCAACGTTTCAATTTCACAAACGTGACTCCTCACACTTCATCTCCCTAGTAAATGCCCATTCAGCTGAAGTTATTTTTTATTTTTAAACGTGTAGAATCCTAGGGCTGCAACGTGTTTAACCGGTCCGTTCGGAACCGTTAAATCAACGCGACGGGGTTTTTCGGACTCCGATTTGTCAGAATAAATATACCATTTTGATCAGCGTGACAATACGCTTCCAACGGTATACAGATTATTGCGATACGATGATTTTATAAAATTGGCATTACGCCGCTTAAATTGTACGTTTTGCAAAATAAGATAAACGAAGCAGGCGATGACAGTTTTAGACGAAACGAATCATAAAATCATGATCAGAGTAATTTTTACAAGCGGACTGTGTAAAAATATTTGGATTTGGAAGATAAATTTTTCGCAGCTTTATATGGACTGATATACAGTAAAACGCGAACGGACTTTACTGTAATATTTTTCAACGAAACTTTTTCTATGTCCATATCTAACTAGACGTATGTCACAAATAAAGTTTGGACGTAAATTGAGATCGTTTAAAATTTCAAAATTTTTTTATTGAAACGGTGAATTTAAAATTTTAAATTGGGTTGAATTTTAGGGTCGTTACAATCTCCCCCACTCAAACTTTTCGTCCTCGAAAAGGAACGAGACGAATGAAGTAGAAATGAAATAAGTAGGAAAGTCAAGATAAGTTTCGAGAAATTTGAATAATACCTGAAATTAATAGTTCGGGGTTTGAATCCCGGATACTATCCTCAGTTTCCCATGTGCAATCCCGCTCATCTGCACTCCACTGTACTTTGACGAGATTTACCGATTTCCTCCTGAGTTGCTTTGTCTCACGATCAACTATCCGAAGTGGCTTTCGCTCAATAGTCAAGTCAGGCTCAATAACTATTTCATCCAACTGAGCAGTAGGGATGGTCATAGATGGATCGTGTACAACCTTGCGAAGGTGTGAGACGTGGAATACGTTGTGAACACCAGCGAACCTTTCTGGTAATGCAACTCTATATGCCAATGTTCCAACTCTTTCTATAATCTCAAACGGACCAACGAATCTGGGAGCTAATTTCCCTTTCCTTCCAAATCGAACAATATTCCTCAAAGGCGACACCTTCAGAAATACTTTGTCTCCTACACCGAATTCGAGATCTCTTCTCCTTTTGTCGGCATAGCTTTTCTGTCTATCCTGTGCCGTCTTTATCTTCTTCCTGATTTCTTCGACCTTTTCAGAAGCTTCCATAATCATTTCGGGTCCAAGCACTAATCGATCTCCCGACTCAATCCAACAAGCTGGCGATTTGCATGGCCGTCCATATAAGGCTTCGAACGGTGCCATACCAATGCTTGCCTGGTTTTTAAAGGATAATTAATTCAAATTCAAATATACTTATTCAAATTTGAAATTCAAATTCTTTACCTGGTAACTATTATTATAAGTGAATTCAACCAAGTGAAGATGGTCTTCCCAAGATCCACCAAAGTCAATAATACAAGCTCGGAGGAGATCTTCCAAAATCTGGTTCACCCTCTCAGTTTGACCATCTGTCTGAGGATGATATGCTGTGCTCAGATTCAGTTTGGTGCCCAAGGTATCTTGAAATGCCTTCCAAAATTTACTGGTGAAAATAGGATCCCGATCGCATACAATACTAGATGGTACACCATGAAGTTTAACAACTTCCCTCATGTATATCTCAGCCAAACTAGAGGCTGTACGAGTGGTCTTGACTGGAATAAAGTGAGCGGACTTTGTCAGTCTGTCAACAATCACCCATATGCTTTCGTTACCCTTTCTAGTCTTTGGTAGCCCATCAATAAAATCCATAGAAATTTGCTCCCATTTCCAACCTGGAATCTCCAGCGGTTGGAGTAATCCTGCTGTCTTTCTGTGATCAGCTTTAACTTGTTGGCAAGTGGTGCACCTGCTAACATAGATAGAAATATCGCGCTTCATTCCACTCCACCAATATAGTTTCTTCATATTCTGGTACATTTTGGTAGCACCGGGATGAAATGAAAGCGAAGACTTATGATTTTCTCGCAGCACTTCCTGTCTAAGACCATCGACATTAGGAACACAAATACGATTGTCGATCCTCAAAACTCCATCACTATCAACCTGTGCACCCACTTTGTTGTCGGCATTACTTACTCTACCCATAACTAATTCCTTCATACGATAGAGCAAAGTGTCTTCATATTGCTTGGCTTTGATGCGATCCAAAAGAGATGGAGAGATACTAAGCTGGAATAACATGCCTTCGATGAGATTGCAACAAGACAATGCCTTGCTGCGGCTCAAAGCATCTGCTACAACGTTTGCTTTCCCCGGTGTATAAGTGATGTCGAGGTCGTATGCAGCTAAGAATTCAAGCCATCGGACTTGCCTCTGGTTCAAATCCTTTTGAGAAAAGATATACCTCAAGGACTTATGATCAGTGAATAGTTCGAACTTTGTTCCCAAAAGATGATGCCTCCAAAGTTTCAAAGCAAATACCACAGCAAGAAGCTCAAGATCATGAGTGGCATAGTTCAATTCATGGGTCTTCAACTGACGACCGGCATAAGCAATAACCTTCCCATTTTGCATAAGAACAGCGCCTAAACCTTCTCGGCAAGCATCTGTATAAACAGTCAATCCTTCATTTCCATCGATGACTGCAAGAACTGGGGCTGAAGTTAACTTGTGCTTCAACTCATTAAAAGCTGATTCACACTTCTCGCTCCAAATGAACTTAACGTCCTTCCGAGTCAAAGCAGTAAGAGGAGCAGAAATCCGGGCAAAGTGCTCAATAAATCTGCGATAATATCCAGCTAGGCCCAAGAAACTACGGATATCAGTAGGAGTTTTAGGGGTCTCCCAATCCTGTAGATTAATTGATATAAATTAGCGAGAGATAAGATTGTTTGAATAGAATTTCGAATATGATAAAACTTACATTGATTATGGCAATCTTAGCTGGATCGACTGAAATGCCATTCTCAGAAACAATATGGCCAAGGAATCTCACTTCATCTCGCCAGAAATGGCATTTAGAAAACTTGGCTTTAAGCTGATGGGTTCTGAGAGTTTCAAGGACATAACGAAGATGTGCCTTATGCTCTTCCTTGTCCTTAGAGAAGACAAGAATATCGTCAATGAATACAAGAACGAACTTGTTAAGGACATCACGGAAGACTCGATTCATCAAGTCGACGAAGTAAGCAGGTGCGTTGGTCAAACCGAATGGCATAACCAACCATTCACAGAATCCATTCTCGGTCCGGAAAGCTGTCTTATGGATACTATCTTCCGCTATTCTGAGTTGGTGGAACCCAGTGGCTAGATCGAGTTGTGAGAAAACTTTAGCACCATGAAGCTGGTCGAATAAATCGTTGATGCGAGGCATCGGATAACGATTTTTGAGAGTGCGCTTGTTGAGCTCTCTATAGTCAACACACATGCGAAGAGATCCATCTGATTTGGTGACAAATACAACTGCAGCGCCCCATTCGGAACAACTTCTTCTAATCAAGCCCTTAGCAAATAGATCCTCAATTTGAGTTTTTAGTTCGGCCTTTTCTTTAGGAGCCATCCTTCGGTGTGGGAGAACTACGGGCGTAGCTCCGGGAATTAGATCAATACGGAAATCTATTTCCCGTTTAGGCGGGAGAGAGCTGACTTCGCCAAATACATCAGGAAATGACTAAACTATAGGTGTGGTGACAAGATCATCGGGAGGAGCATCAAGAGAGAATATGAAGCTTCCGGCATATTTCTGAGGTGATTTGCATTTAATGACGAGTGGTAAGCCTTGGTCGCTTACTAAAGAAACTGATCGGGATTTGCAAGAGATGACAGCATCGAATTTGCTTAACCAATCAGCTCCAAGAAGAAGGTCAAATGCTTGAAATCCAAGCACATAGAAATCCCAAGTAAATCGAGAAAAATCATACATCAAAGTAACATCTTTGCAAATACTTCGGAGGTTAGCAGGTCCTCCGATGGGATTTGAGACACATAAAAAAAGTAGTGGCAAGAGTGGATTCTATCTTGAGCTTGTTACAAATGTCAACAGATATAAAGCTATGAGAGGCACCAGTATCGAATAATACTCTAACAGGTGTAGCATGTAAATGAAATATACTACGCAAAGTACCTTGGTCATCCTGAGCGGGTGGTGCAGATGGTGCAGGTGTGGTGACAGCAAATACTCCAGAGGGTGTACCACGCTTGTATAGTGGGCAGTCTTTCTTGAAATGACCTGGCTGTAGGCATACATGGCATAAGTCTTTCCTAGTCGTAGAAGGTGGTGGAATAGCAGCTCCGGTAGATGGACAGCTATTAGCATAATGGCCCTTCTTATCGCACTTGAAGCATGTGATATTTGCAAGATCGATAGGGCTTTTCTGAGCATATCCCAATCCTGTAGTCTTCTGCCAAGCTTTCTTTTGTTGATCAAAGTTCATCTTCCTCTTCCCGGGCTGGCTAGAAGAGGGCTGAGTAGGAGCAGCCTTGGCAGTGGATCCCTTAGGCTTCGCCTCATATCTAAGAGCAAAATCAATAAGCTCTGTGAAAGTGGAGCGAATGTGTCCAGTAAGCAAGTCATAAAATTCTGGTCTAGCTCCCAAAATGAATTTCTCATTCTTCAAAAGTGGTGTGTCAATCAAACCCGGTCCAAACTTGGAGAGTTCATTAAATTTCCTCTCATACTCAGAAATAGTCATACTGCCTTGCTTAAGATCCATGAAAGCTCTATAAAGTTGGGTTTTCCCAGCAGCTGGCATCCATTGTGCCGAGAAGGTATCCCTAATCAAAGATAGACAAGATGAATAACATTTCAAAGATAGAAGGAAGAATTTAAACCACTAGAATCCAAACTATTCATACCTAAACTGGGCCCATGTGATGGTGTCCTTCTCGATACGAGAAGTAACGGATTCCCACCAATCTTGTGCGGCATCTTGAAGTTGCCAAGCAGCAAGCTGACGCTTCTGAGCATCAGTAATTTCTAATCTAGAAAATATCTTCTCCAAACTCTTAAGCCATTGCTGAGCCTCTATGATGTTCTCGGATCCAGAAAACTTAGTACCTCCCAGTTGCGAATACTCCTTGCTAAGAGTAGTGAATTTGACAGGAGCTGGAGCGGCAGGTGCAGCCTGGGCAGGACCATTTCCTCTTCCACCTCTAACATTTCTTCTGGTACTCATCCTGAAATACCAAAAGAGATTTAGAGCCAAAGATAAGATAATAGAAAGCTAAGAAAACAAATCAACGAATCAAAGGAGCTTGAATTTTTTTGAAAGGATTTGGATATTGAATCGATTCTCCTCATTTTAGAGTATTGCTACTCTATCTCTAATGAGTTTCTTTATAATCCTGAACTAAGGTTTTTAGGAAACCAGAGCTCTGATACCAACTGTAACATCCCGTATATTTGGACCATTTAAATTGACAATAATCCACACTTGTCAACTTAAATAATACAAAACACAGAACATTATGGGATTATAAGTACATAAATGTAAATGAGAATCAATACAACATCACAGACTCAGAACAGTCACAGAATAATGCAGCGGAAAATACATCGTCATAATAGTAGTTCATGAAGCTACTACAGAAAATACAACAATGTCTCAACATAAAGCGACTGAAAAGAGATACAAGATGTCCAATACACAAGTACATCAAATACTGAAAATAAAATGATATAGATAAAAGCTAAGCCTTCAGCATCTTCAACCAACCTTGACCAGCAACGGAATATCTTCAGACTGACCCGAGCATATGCAAAAGAAACACTCGAGTCAGGACTCAAAATCTTATACAGGATAATCAATGCATATAATAAAGTCCATAACTCAAAGGTGAATATAAACATCATTAAGGGTTCGATAAACTACCTACAGAATACGCTAAATAGATAATGTCTAATCCATAAAGTAAGATATCAAAATAGGGTTAAGCAGGGCCCATACACCTCTTAACCTGTTTATTCCCAAAAGCATATACAAGACCGTAGTTTCCCCAAAACCGGAAGTCACCAGAGGGCAATCCATATACTAAAGGTACAAATCAAAATCGTAGTTGTCGCGATAGGATAATTAGTATGACAAGGTACATGAGGCGATACCAACTAGGATACTAGTAGTTGCCTGATCCGGACTGATGTTGGGCATAGCAGCTACCACCCCAACACCGCGAAACAACACTCCCAAATCAAGGGGTGCACCCAAATCGAATCACAAAGTAATAGATATGGTATCGAAGAAGTGTGTCCGCTAGAGATGGCGATCCTCAATGGCCCGGGGCGGCTCCTGTTTTAGTCATGTCAGGGGTCATCCAAAATCGTTCTCTTTCTTCAGTCAACGCGTTCACCAAACCATCCACTTCATTCTGGATCGACACTTCGCGTATATTAGTTATTAAAGTGGTTTTCGGTATCGACAGAGAGTATGTCCATAATCCGATCCCGGTCTCTTTAATAACTACGTATTAATTACCCAACAGTCAACTTTTTATTTAAAGTTAAAACAAATCAAATCCAAAGGTCAAGTTGCAAATTTGACTTCCAAATTTGATATTTCACAATTCGATTCGCTTCAATTACTAAAATTCATATTTCGAAAAGAAATTCTAGTTCAAGCCCTTTAGTTATCAAAATTTAAGTATTCATGTTAAATCAACATTTCACTTATTAAATCAACTCAAATTTATGGATTTCGTGAAATAGTCAATCTTAGTTCAACTAATTAAATCAAGTTTATTCTTTAAATCCGTATTTACATTCCTAGGTTCATTACTATATCAATTTCATTTACTACGTTCACTTTGTCAAAACTTCGTTTATTCATTTATCAAAACTCGAATTTTAATCTCTTTATCCTCCATCCTATTTACTTCTTAAATCTCATTTCGATTAACTTTGTCAAACACTTTGTTTAATCAAATAAATTTACAAATTCGTTTCAATTCATTACATTAATTAGTTCTCATTTATTTCAATTGAATTCATTTCTTTATTCCCACAAATCTAATTTATTTAATTCGATAAAATCCATTTTATCTATTTCAAAACCATTTCATTTATTTAATTCAATAAAATCATTTTATTTATTTCAACAAATTTATTTATTCGATTCAATAAAATCATTTTATTTATTTCAACAAATTTATTTATTCAATTCAATAAAATCAATTTATTTATTTCAACAAATTTATTTATTCAATTCAATAAAATCATTTTATTTATTTCAACAAATTTATTTATTCCAGATAAGTCTCAATTTCAAAACGTTATTTGTTGACTGTTCGGTTTCTTATTTTAATTATCTATCCTAGGCCAATTCACTCAATTGGGTATTTATCATTTCAACCCAATTCTTTTTAAATTCAAAATCAAAACATACAAAGGGAACTTGCAGTGTGATAGCAGGGATGGTGTCAAAGTAAATAAACAAGCAATAGCATCCATTTGCAACAATTCAACAATTCAAATAATCCCGAAATAATCGTATTAATTCGCGTTTGTTATTTACGCCAATTAATATAATTATTTCTAGAATCTACTCTATCATTTCAAGTAGATTAAAGATTATAACATTTCAGTTTCACTTGTCGTTCAATTTCAATTACAACAGTTAATTCAATATACGTTCAACCGTCCAAAGTGAAATTTGTCAATTCTACGTGTCAATTAACTTAACAATTTAAGGGTCAATTTAATTAATCAATATTCATCATATAAAGGGGTCAAGTTAGCAATCAAAATTCGACATATATAATTCATTTTAAATCGTTAACCATCCTATATCCAATTTTAACTTGCAATTAATTTATCACTTAACGATAATAATTTTACATCCAATTTAACATCACATCGCAATCATTTATCAATTCAAACTTGCATAAGAATATAGTCGTGAAAATTAATTCACCTTTCGTGGATAAGAAATTTGACGACGAAGCACGAAGAAATAAGAACAGAGTCGGTACAGCACGAACAACGGACACTGTAATATCGACAAAAGAAAACAATATTAATACAATGAACATTGTATATAATTTATAAATTTATATAGATGCGCTTACCGAAGATGGAGGAAAAGAACGGAGCTGAAAATTTGCTGTTGCGAAAGAAGCTCAGTCGGTCGCTGCAACAAGCGAAGAAAAGTCGGTTACTATTTCGGCAACCAAAAGAAATTAGCGAAATATTTTACTGCAATATTTAAAGCTATTTCAACAATCTCAGTTTCATTTTTTTTTTTTTTTTTTTAAGCCTAGACATACTCACGCATTCTGTAACATACGCTTCCAACAATCTCAGTTCAACAAAGCTGTAACATACTCACGCAACCTCTTTACTTTTTTTTTTTTTTTTTTTTAAAACACACGCGCATGCAACACACCCATCCACATACACTTTGCACACACGCACACGTTCGTACATCATGCACACACGCACAACACATTCATATCTAGACACGCACGCACACGCATCTAAACACGCACGCACACGCATCTAAACACGGCAAAGCTGGAAGACGAGGAGGTGGGACGGTGGTTGCTGGTGGGCGGTGCGACTGGGTGTGCTGGAAGGGGACGCACGGAGGCAGGTGGTATGGAGGTGTTGGTCTTGGGCGGAAGGCGAAGGCAGTTGGGGCTGGGTGATGGGCAGGCGGAGGGCCAGTGGGTCTGGGCTCGGAGGATCTGGGGGTTGCGGTTTGTGACGTGGGCTGTGGGTCGGTTGGAGGCGTGTGGTTGGTGGGAGGCAGTGGCGTGAAGAGGCAGAGTGTGGTAGGTGGCAGCGAAGAAGGTGGATGAGGTGGAATGACGTGGCAGTGGTTGGGGCGGTTGCTGGTGGTGGTGCCAGGCGGCTTGTCAGGCAGGAGCGGGAGGTGTGGGGTGACGTGGAGGGTTGGCCAGTCTTCATCTTTTATTTGTTAGCAGAAGGAAGCAATAAAAGAAAATAAAAGAAGGAACATGAGAGGAAGAAAAGGATACCTGAAGCTACAGCGAGAATAGGAATTGAGAAATGAAAGTTTGGTTGCTTTACTAGTACGTGAATAAATGTCTTTTGGGTTCCAACGTTTCAATTTCACAAACGTGACTCCTCACACTTCATCTCCCTAGTAAATGCCCATTCAGCTGAAGTTATTTTTTATTTTTAAACGTGTAGAATCCTAGGGCTGCAACGTGTTTAACCGGTCCGTTCGGAACCGTTAAATCAACGCGACGGGGTTTTTCGGACTCCGATTTGTCAGAATAAATATACCATTTTGATCAGCGCGACAATACGCTTCCAACGGTATACAGATTATTGCGATACGATGATTTTATAAAATTGGCATTACGCCGCTTAAATTGTACGTTTTGCAAAATAAGATAAACGAAGCAGGCGATGACAGTTTTAGACGAAACGAATCATAAAATCATGATCAGAGTAATTTTTACAAGCGGACTGTGTAAAAATATTTGGATTTGGAAGATAAATTTTTCGCAGCTTTATATGGACTGATATACAGTAAAACGCGAACGGACTTTACTGTAATATTTTTCAACGAAACTTTTTCTATGTCCATATCTAACTAGACGTATGTCACAAATAAAGTTTGGACGTAAATTGAGATCGTTTAAAATTTCAAAATTTTTTTATTGAAACGGTGAATTTAAAATTTTAAATTGGGTTGAATTTTAGGGTCGTTACAAGTGTGTCCACTTGAGGTAGCTAATCCTCCATTGGCCCGGCACGGCTCCTGTTTTAGTCATTTCCAATTTGACACAAGTGTCAAGGCTATCCATTATCGTTCTCTTTCTTCAGTCATCACGTACATCATTCCAACCACTTCATTCTGGATCATCACTCCACGTATAGTTATTAAAGTGGTTTCCGGTTAAGATAGAGAGTATATCCATAACCGATTCCGGTCTCTTTAATAACTTCCGAAATTATTTCACCGATTGGTCGTTTATTTATTTCAAAACCAAATCAATTTCAATTTCAAATAGAATTCGTAAATCAACATTTCATTGTCTTTCTAAAACAATTTCCAAAATTTACGTTTCAAAACTTCCAAATTCATAATTTCAAGATCTTACAATTCAATTTCAATTTATTTAAAACACTTCAAATGTTGATTCAAGTTCATATATAAATTTCATTCCGAAATCATTTAAATTAATTTAATTTAACATTCAAATCAATTTAAACTCATTTATCGATTTTATTCAATATTCATTAAGTAAATTTATCATTCAAATCAATTCTATTTAATTTCCAATACATTAAATCCATTATTTAAATTCAACTTCATTATATCAAAACTTACACATTGAATTAAATTAAATTCATCAAATCAAATTCTTTAAATTTCAAGTCTTACATTTATTTCAATAAATCATATTTTATTTCTTGTTAAAGAAATTCAATTTCAATTATTTACTTACTTAAATAATTTTTCAAAACTTAATTAATAAAGAAACTCGATTTCAATTATTTACGAAGTAAAATTCACTTATTCAAAAATTCAATTTCACTTATTAAAGAATTCGATTCAATTTAATCATTAAATAATTCAATCTTATTTAATTATTAAATAATTCAAAACTTAATTATTAAATAATTTCAAAGTTTAATAATTTCAAACTTAATTATAATTTCAAACTTGATTATTAAATCATTTCAAACTTAATTCAATCATTTCTCAAATTAACAACATTCTTCCATCAATTACATTGTTAATCTTTTGTTTTAAATATTAACATTTTCCCTTCATCAAAAATTCAAATTTCAACTTCATTTCAAAACCATATTCTTTATTCAAATAAAATCTTCGTTTTTTTTTAAATCAAATTATTGACCAATCGGGTTTTATTTAATTCTCTATATCCAAGGTCAAAGTTCAATTTGGGTGTTTATCATTCCAACCCGATTCCAATTCAATTCAAAAATCATAGCATAACAAAGGGAACTTGCAGTGTGATAACTGGGATGGTGTCAAAGTAAATAACAAGCAATAACATCAATCAATAACAATCCAATAATCAATTTAAATAATCCCGAAATAACCGTATTAATTTGCATTGTTATTTGTACGAATTAATATAATTATTTCTAGAATCTACACTATCATTTCATGTAGATTAAAGATTATTACATTACGGTTTTCCACTTGTCGTTAAATTTCAAATTTTAATACTACGACAATTAATCCAATATACATTCAAGGTTCAAAGTGTAATTTATCAAATTCTACGTGTCAACTAGTTTATCATTTAAAGGGGGTCATATTATACAAAATTTAACTAATTAAATTCAACATATAGATTCAATTTAAATGGTTAACTATCATATATCAATTCAATTACATATTATTTATCACTTTAACATTAACAATTTCGTGTCTAATATAAACATCAACAATCAATCGATTATCAACCAAACTGTATTATCATCGCATAAATGACAGATAAAGGTGTCAGATGTCATAGGTGAACTGATACAGGTAATAACAGATATAACAGTGTAATTAACCAATAGCAGCATATTTAAATTGTCGTTTCAATTGAAATCAAATTTAATAAATAAAAGAACGTTAATCGTGAGTGATTGCTCACCTTTCGAGGCTAGAGCGGTTTGACAATGAAATTGAACTATGAATTCCCGAGCAAATCAAGATAGGCATGGATCCAAATGGAAAAGCTGAAAGATGAGGGATTGACGAAATTCAAATTAGAACCAATCGATGATGACAAGAGATATAATTTAACTTATATAGATATAACTATATATAACTATTTATATATACAAAACATGTGCTAAATTCAAACACGTTTTAAATTAAATATATCCATTTCAAAATCATCGTTCTAAAAACTCAATTATTAAAACCAAAGATATATATATTAATATTTTTAAAACGAATACTTATCTATATATATATATGTATCAAAAATCTAAATCTAAATGAAAACTGATTCGTACCCATGTACCCTGCATAAAACTCAATATTGACTAGATAGTATGCATATAAAATATGAACGTATAACTCAATCATATTCAAACCTCACGCCTAGATTAATATATATATTTAGTATGTAAAGTAAAAGGGATATCAAAGCCTGGCAAGTGTACTATAACCTATCTATGTCTATAATCTATATAGTCTCTGTAAACAAATATATAGCTGCAAAATAGATTTTATAATTCATATACTAACTGCATATATTCATACCTATTCTATATACATACTGATAACAGCCTAAACCCAAAATAGGTAAATAAAGATATGCGTATAACTAACCTGCATATACATTTATATCCAAAATAACATTTGCAACGTACATAGATATAATCACATGTATAAATATCTTCTTTTATAATATATTATACGTATAAATATATATACTGTTATATGAAGATAGATGTTTTTCCCAAGTAATCAGAGACAAAAGCAAACAATGTAACTAATATATAACTTATACAAAGTAATAAAACAACTATCCATCTTACTTTATAAGTATATGCTCAAAACACTACAGTAAAAACAAATAGATTTATCCCTTATATAAACATACATTTATAAACATATATACAAAATCTATATACCATAAGATAACTTACCCAGTAGAACAATACGAAAAGGTGAGTGGGAAGAGAAGCTTTAGGTCGCAGCGAGGGTGGGAGATCGGTGAGGTGGACGGAATGAGCAGGTCGAGGCACTGGCGGGGCTGGTCGCGTGGCTTTGACGCTGGGTGGCGGGGTTGTCGAGCACAAGGTGTTGGAGGCAAGAGATCGGGCTTGGCAGTGGAAGGCTACAGGGCTGCGGCTGTCAGGGATTGGTGGTGGAGGATCTGGTCGAGCTGCCCGCGTTGGTGGCCATGGGCGTGAGATGATGGCGAGCACGTGGAGGGAGGCGGATCTCGATGGTGAGGGAGAGTGGTGGGTAGAGAGGCCGGAGATGGTCTTGGTTGCATGCTGAGGTGAAAACGCGGCAAGTATGGCGGAGTTCGGGGCGGCCGATGTTGGGGAAGGGGTGAGGAGATGGTCGGCGAATTGGACTGTCGCTCGATGGGTTTTGGCTGCTGTGGTGGAGGCGGTCGCAGGCTCTGTTGGGTGGAGAAGACGATGTGGTGAGCAAGCAAAAAAAGTAAAGAGGAAAAATGACCAGGTAGAACATGAAGATGTAAAGTAAAAGTGAAAAATGAAAGCAATTGGAAATGAACCGAAATGAATTTGAAAGTGGGAATAGAGATGGTCAATCTTGGGAATCTATGAAATATAAATGCAAACAACAGCGGTTGGTTTGTACAGTAGGAAATGAAAGGATATAAGAAACGAGGAGACACAAACTGGTTACTGATACGGTTATCCGTTACGCGGGTTCCGCCGCGTTACGGACACCAAAACACAGAAGTGAATATACCGTAGAGATCAGTGCAACGAGACGATCAAAACGGTATACAGATGTCAGTGGTACGATTGAATTATAAAAATTCGAATTTTTTTACTACGAAAAATGCAAGAAAAACACTTAAAAATAAGATCGACGGAGCCAAAGATGTCCGAATTTGGAAAAACGACAAACTGACATCTTGCTCAGAAGATGGTTTAGAATTTTTCTATGTAAAAATATTTTGGTTTTGAAAACGTTTTATTTTCAACGCTTTTTAACTGATTAAATTGAAGTAAATTTACGCGCGAAATAAACTTCTATATTTTCGGACGAAAATTTACCAGTTGCTATGTTTAACTAGACGTATTCCAAATATTAAATTTTTATTTCATTATCGTTTAAAAATTTCATAAAATTTCAACTAATTACGTTATTAAAACGGTTGAAATTTACGGGTCGTTACAATGTTGCCAGGCTTGAGTTCTGCCTATCAGGTTCACTTGAGTCTTGATACATTGTTTTATACTTGTTTACTGCCTAGTCGACACTTGCAGTTCACTGGTCTTTTGTTTCATTTGATTGTTATATGCATAGCATATATATATGTCTTTGATCATATCAACATGTTGCCAGGTCTGGTTTCTTTTTATGCAGTCTTCATTTGTTAGTGCACTTGTATTTCATGGTTGTTGTTGCCACTCTTGTTTGTGTGCATGCTGTTTCATTCCTGAAATGTTGGTTGATGCTTCTTGTCACTGTTCGTTCAAGTTTGTAGTTCGATTGGATATTGAACTGCTTCATTGTGTCACTGTTATCTTGTTGCACCAGTTGATTGAGTTGTTTTGTTGCATTCATTCTTCACTTTTGTATATGATATCACCTTTGGCCTTGGTTATATTGAATTGGTCGACACTGTTGAAGCTGCACTTGTACCATGGGCTTGTTCCTTCGACTGTTTCTGATTTAAGTCTACACTATTTTTTCCATTTGTATTCATTTGCACGTGAGCGTGTACTGCAGCCAATCAGAATTGACGCTTTATTTGATAATTTCAATTGCTTGAATTGTTTCGTGTGGCCGATTCAATATATATTGAAATTGTATTTCGATTGGTTTAATTTGATTATTTTGTTGCTATCTAATTATCTATTAGATAATTAGACTATGTTGTCTCTAATTATTTATTTGATAATCAGATTTTGCTGTTAATTGTTGTTTATGTAACTCTGTTGTTTCTAATTATCTTCATCGATAATTCTTCTATTTATCTTTATTGATAATCAGATTTTTGAATTCGCTATTTATACTATTCCGTTGTTTTCTAATTACCTTCATTTATAATCCTTCTATTTACCTTTGTTGATGATTTGGCTTTGCTGATTCGCTGTTTAAATGTTGTTACACGTTATATTTACCGTTATCTGATTTTATTATTAGAGGATTGGATATGCGGGATTTAGTGTGATTGTCATCTATTTGTGATTTAATTATTATTGCTTTCGTGCATTAATTACTGAGTTTCAATTAGACTGATCTGAGTATTATTTTCTTTTGAATTAATACTCGGGTCAGACCGAGTTATTATAGGTTGTTGATATCTCACTTTGGGATGCTGCTTGAGCTATGAAGTCTCTTCGTATCTTTTAGAGTAGTCTGTGTTATTTTATAGGATGACATGTATTCATGTATATTATTTATAATAATGTACTTGTGTATGTAACTTCCAGTGTCGATAGTTGTAGTCGTATCACATGTATAGTAACTGACTTCAGTTATATATGAGATTTTATATTATCTGTGTTCTTATTACATATGTTGTCCTGAACTATTATGAACCATCGTAGTTTGTTTTATACTGGAATTGAATATGTCGATGGGAGTAAATAAACAAAGAGATGAAAAAAAATACCACTCCTTTCGAGATAACCAATACTAGTGTAAGGCCTAACTACGGATGGCTGCTCCTATCCAGCCTTATTCTTCGTAATAACAGACAGTATTTCCTTTTGATACTCTTTGTTATTGTGAGCATAGAGGTGGGGCGTTACAGTATACGAATCACGCCTCGAAGTGGTTGATTTATAATTTTATGATTATATACTGTATGTGATGCGGGGGGACAGGTTGGAGGGATCCAACAGGATGCCTCTCAATGTTGATTTATGTAAGGACCACCTTTTTGACCATCGAAAGTCGACACCAAACACTACCAATGTGTTCTAATGTCGCGCGTCCAATCGACAAAAGGGTAGATTGTTAGGGTAAATAAAAAAACATAAAACAGAGAAAAATAGAATCTCACAACGGAATCGACAACATATAATATAATAAGGACAGTAAAAACTATCACTCTAAACATATAGAGTATATCAGAGTTAAAAACAAATCTTATCAGCTGGACAATTATCAAATCCTGACCTTACAAATGCCGATAGGTATACTATGTAATTCAGCGGAAAATAAAATACTACGACAGGTCAATCTTCAGCTCCCCTCCATAAATTCCATAACACCAAAGCCAACGTGGGAAAATACTCAGTCTGACCCGAGCATTATAGATAAATAACACCCGAATCAGTTTGGAAATACCAGCGTGAGATAACTCGAATAACGAGGAACATATATAAAAATTCTGTGAGACCACACTGCTAACGCGGAACGGGTTTTTACCTCACAAGAATAACATCCATACAGGAAAGAGCAGAAATAAATATCAGGAACAAATCCGAATATGGTTGAGCATAAATAATATTAAATCAGACTTGAAAGAATGAAGATAAACTGAGTAAAATACAAACTGGACAGAATGGATAGAATAAGGAAAATAGTCCAACTTGATAGAATGGACTAAATTAGGTAACAGTCCAAACTCGATAGAATGGGCTAAATAAAGTAACAGTCCAAACTCGATAAAATGGGCTAAATAAAGTAACAGTCCAAACTCGATAGAATGGACTAAATAAACACTTAAATGCCATAATGAGGAGTTGGCTCTACTCGTGGCAATTTAGAGCTAAAACAGATTCAGGGTTTTCGAATCCAATAAGGAAAGGAAATTTTCCAACAAATGACTAGGAGGGTGCGCCCACCTCACCGAAAGTATACCTCTAGAAATATACTTGAGAACTCTGATTGCTCTCGGACACGTCCAAGCCGGACCTCGCCAACGGTTACCATGTATCCGAGTATTTCACATCATAATGCGCAACACCAAATCCAATCTAGAGTGGATGTGGAAATACCCTAATGGGAGCAACCACACATAGCTTGGATTCCACTCGCTCTTAGGGTTTAGCCATTTCCGACAAAGGATAACAAAGCTCAAATGAGGAAACATCATCTTAGAGTGACGAAAATAAAGTGGCTAAAGTAACCGATAGCCGGGATACCAACTATCGAGGACATAAAACGACCGTATATGGAAATTATGTCTTGTATACTTATCACCACTCATTGAATTCAAACCTCTACTATTTCCGGTTTAACAATAATACCGGACAAGTCAAGGTAGAATTACCTCAAAGTCATGTCACACGATTATTCTTAACTTTCGGAATAGCGGCAAGTCTACTTCTTCGATGTTTAGTGCTATTGTACAAATAAATTGTTTCCATATAAGTGATTCACTTTACAGAAATAATTTATTTCCATAAATGAACCAAACTTTTAATTTTAAAAACGAATTGAACTTTTTGCTTGATTTCCGTATTGGTAAAACGCTTTTAGAATTAGTTCCTGATTGTTAAAACGTTAAGAGAATAATTTTTCCAAGTGCGCGACCCCGAAGGCCTTACCCAACATCAGACCGAACACCCAAAAGATTATCCAATTTCTTATCCCAATAATCGAGTTCCAATTTCTTTTTATACTTTAAAGACAATACTAATTATCCCGAAAGATAATTAATTACATTTAAAATCCATTTAAATAAACAATTGATTATAGATAATTATTCCCAAACACTTTTATAACATTGGTAAATTAACTTTTAAAAATATTCATTAAATCAGTTTATTAAAGCAATTTATATTAGTTAATTTACTTTAATCACCTTTATTAAATCAATTAATTAAAAGGATTTATCAAAGTCAAATAGTCATTAATTAAATGAATAATTAATCTCAAACATCATTAATTAAAATGATAAGAAATTCTAAATTCGATTGATTAAATCAATTAATTAAGTTGAAAACAATCGTAAATTAATCAAATTAATTAAATCCAAACTTCATTAGTCAAACCGATTAATTAAAACAATAGTTGTAAAAATGATTTATTTAATTATAAAACATCATTAATTAAAATGGTTTAACTAAATTCCAAAAATCATTAGTTAAAACAATTAATTAAATTTAAAACAACCATAAATTATAATGATTAATAAAATTCAATTATCATTATTTAAAATGATTAATTACTTTTAAATATCATTAAATAATTATTAATTTCAATATCCTTAACTGAAATAATTAGTTTAATCCCATCATCATTAATTAAAATAATTAAATGAGTTCTACAAATTAATTAAACTCCATTATCCTTAATTAAAAAAATTTATTTAAACTAAAATAATCATTAGTTAAAACGATTAATTAAGTATAAAACATCATTAGCAAAAATGATGAAAAAAATCTAAAGATAAACCAATTTTTAATCATTATTTATTAAATTGGTTAATTAATCGCATATTAATTAATTTAAAAGATTAATTAATTTAAACTATCATTAACCAAAATGATTAATAAATATTCAATATTCTTTTTAGCGGAAATACAAGCTCAAGTTCATATGATAGGGTTCTTGGGTTGAAATTTAATAAATGACGATATAGCGAAAATCGCTATAACGACATTTAAACTATAAAAGGGAACATCAGTAATTAATTTCAATAAACCATCAATATTCAAAATAATATGTAAATAGATAATTTATGGTCGAGAAACCTCCTTTGGGTCTCTCTATAGATTTTTCCTGCAAAACAATGGTTACCGATAATATATAGATAATCATATGGGTTTATAACGATCAAATTAATATGTCATCCATTTTCCAAACGGAAATTCAACCAAACAACCAACCAAACAATTTTAACTAACATCCAAACAATCAATAAATAATTTTAACATGATTAATATGATATAATAAAATTAAATGTGAGTTAAACTCACCAAAGGTTTTGAAAACTTGAAATACTTTAGCGCTCGGAAATCTTGGAAAACCACAGATTCTTCTCGAAAATGGGTCATTTTTCACTCAACTTTTGGAACCCTTTCTCTTAGATTTTTGAAAAGTGGTCAATAGAAAAGTTTTATATTATTCTATCCTCTATCATTTAAAAAAAAGAATTACTCAATAAAATTAAATTTTGAGGAAGTTATAGCCAAAACATTGAGGGGTATTTTCAGACATCAAAATCTAGGTTCAAAAACACTCTTGCAAAAAAAAAATTTGGAGCATCTAAGCTCGAAATAAGAAAAAGTGTAAAACTACAAAGTTGTAGCCACTGGAAATATACATGGTTTGATGAAATGGAAATCTGGTTTGGGAGTTTTTTGTAAGAAGTTATGGGCGAAACCATTTTGGGTAAAATGGAAGAAACTTAAATGGAAAAGAAGAAACCTTTAAACAAGTTTTTAAAACATTTAAAAGTTAACTTTTGAAATCTTAAAACATGAAAAGTTATTTTGGAAGCCATTAAAAGGTTTCATGAAGCTTTAAGGAAGATAAGAGAAGAGAAAATGAAAAAAAAAATGAGTAAGAAAGGTGAAAAATTAGTTTTATATGAAATAGAAATAGCAAATTACCTTTTTACCCTTATATACTCTACCCTCCACACATGCATGCCATGTCACACCCTCTCCTCTACCTCACCCATTTTAGTCCACACCTAGCCACCCTCCCATCAAATCAAAGTCAACATGCATAAGTACTCTAATGTACTTATGTCTCATAATGATGTGACATTCTCTTTTTATTTTTTATTATAATTGCCAAAGTGTCACATCATCATTTTCTTAACTTAATTAATTACACTTAACCCTAATTAAATTACTAATCTATGTTTATAAAATTCTATATATTTGAATATATATACACAAATGTGTACACAACATTTTAAATAACTTTTATATGATAAAACGTCAAAAATTCGGAAAACGGTTTCCGGTCACATTTTCTGTTTTTCATCGAACTATATATTTTTATAAACAAATATTAAAAACTATTTCACCATTATTATTTATTATTAAAAAAAGTTTTATTTTAATTATAAAACCATTTATTGAATATTTAAAATTAATTAAATATTCGCAAATCAAAGCAATGAAATTCTAGGTCGTTTTATTACAATTTGATTTTTCTTATTATTTATTATATTCGAACCATTTGTTATTGTAATAAATTTGCAAAATGATTAACCATTATCATTTATTAATTAAAAGAAGTTAAATGACACTATTAAATCTATTTAATTCATATTTGGTTCACCATTCAAATATATAATTCTTAATTAAAATATTTAATCGATCACTATTATTGAATTCCAAGTATTAAATTCCAAAATCCAAATATTTAAATATCTAAAATTAATTAAATATTTAAAATCAAATGACCAGAATTTTGGGTTGTTACATTCTCCCCCTCTTAAAAGAATTTCGTCCCCGAAATTCGTAATGAAGAAAATGTTTCCAAACCCTTAATTTTAAAACTATTAATTAGAATGGGTCATTAAACTTATTTACTTTTCAAAACAAATTAGTTGGAATTGATTCCAAAATTTTCAAATCTTTTAAATCCGTTCACCTATAACAACTAATTCCATTCCACTCATTCATTCCAATTTATAACTCAAAAATCAAATTTTAATTATCAAAAATTTTCAAAATTTTCTAACTCTAAAATTTCAGAAAATTTCGCCAGCGTCTCCTTTACGCGGCTCGATTGGTACAACTACAAATCGCCTCTACGGGCTCCAAACTAATCAAAGAAAATAAAAGCCAAGTGTCCTCCCATATTTGGGGCATAAAATCATCGACCAATTCAAGTTTTCTAAATTTATTACATACCTTTTTGCGTTTGATTTATATTTTGGCAAGTAATTTATTATCTTCTATGCAAATGCAGGTGCACAAGAACTGATAGCAATCTCTTGCATGCCTGTACTTACCAAAATCTAAAAGAAAATAAGGCTAACAAAAACAATATGATGTCACACTACATGCAAAAACTAGCATGATATAAATCTATATGCAACCAACAACCATATTTCAATCATATGCGACAAATAAGAGGATATACTATAATAGATGCCATGCATCCAAAAAAAAATTTAGATGACAAATTTAGATCTAAATACCCAGGTTTTTCAATTCAAAATTTATTTTCAATTTTCTCAAGCGAGAAAAATCAAAGCTCAAAGTCAAAATGATAAGGCGGGGATCCCTCCAAATAAATGATGGTGAAACTCTAGAATCAAAATAACATGGAGTGTCTAGTAGTATTTCGGTTCCTCCAAAAACATCAATTAGAGTGAATAAATTCCATTCCTTTCCTAAAATCTTCAAAAATTGCCTTTTTCAAAAATCACCGAGATTTAGGTCCTAATAAAAACAATTAAAAATCCTTTGTCTATAAACTTAAACTTTATAGACAATCGTGTATGAAATCACACAGCCAATCAATTCAATTCAATCAAATTCCATAAGGGAAAACTTAACACTTAACATTGTTTTAAAATGTCAAATGACTAACAAACAAATTTTAACTTAGGTTCAAAACTTTCTTAATTGTCCAAAAATATAGATAATTATCTAAGCATACCATTTTGCTCAATAGCCTTTGGTTATTGCTTAGAAGATTATCCAAACTCACTCGGACAAAATGGAAAGTTATTACATTAAAAATTTCTAATTCACTTATATTTTCACTTAGTATCTTATTCAGTACTAAAATTATTTAAGAGTTATCTCATAATTTCTCACCCAAGTTTTAAAATATCTTATAAAGTTATTTCTTTATAAACATCAAATAATAACTTATCCCATTTTATTTACTAGTATAATATTCTTTTATATCCTGAGAGTACATATAAATTTTTGTTTTAACTTTTTCAAAGAACCAGATGGAGATCAAATCAATTTATGATTTCTTAAAACTGAGTTGACCTATTAACCTTTTTAACTTAAAGTGTTAAAACAAATAATATTTATGGGTTGAATCAATCAACAGCTAGTTCATAATACTTAGATGTTTCAATCAATTATATGGTTTTAATAAAAACAATGTTTATCAAAACCTTCTTTATTAATTTAACCCAATTTACTTGTTTCTAATTTATCCCTTATCTTATCTATTTTTAATGTTTTCAAAAGTATATCTATTTCATTTCTCAAAAATTCCTTTGAAATTATTTTACAAAAATTCTAGGATTTAGATACAAAAATCCTTTTTAAACATGTTTTTCAAACTAAATTTATATAAAACTTTCTTTTTATAAAAAATCATTTCATACTATAATAATAATCCTTCTTTATTATAATAAAATTATATCGAAGATTCATTCTCTAAATACCTTATCCCACTATTTATATTATATTAACAACTTTTTATAAAGTTTAATTCTTAACCCACCATTATTAAAAGGTGAATTTTCAAGTTAACATTTTCTTCGGACACTTTATAGTCAAATTGTGAAAATTAATTCACAAAGGGTTCATTTAAATCAAAGCTTTAAATGCTCCTAATTAGACCGAGCATAATTTAGGAATCAACACACAACAGTCCATGCTTTTCATTTAAGTTAAGCGCAACCTAACAAACAATAGTGATAATAAATAAATATTATGTAATAGCCCGCTTTTCCGTACCCCTTGAATAAACACTAATCTCCATCGATTTACTCAAGGTGAACGAAAAACCGAACCATTAGGGTTTAAAAGAAGAGGTAGAAGAAAAGATAGAAGAAAAAGAAAAGAAGAACAACAGAACAACATCAGAACGGAAAACAATATCAGAATCTCACATATCGCAGCGGAACAATATATAATAGATAATCACTAGTCTTTTAAAACAAAGAACTATATCTTTTTATACATACATCAATCAGAGTCAATATACAACAATGGACAGTTATATAAACTTGTCCTCATACAGAATACACAGCGGAATAAATACTATCAGATACAAATACTACGTCTCGTCCTCTAGCTTATCTCCAAAGCTCCAGAATATCCTGAATATCCTGGTAATCTAACTCTAGACTGCCCGTGTGGAAATTGGTGGGCACCCAGAGTTTAGAAGGGAAACAATAAACTCCGAGTCAGTCATGGTGACTGGTGTGAGATCGTAAAACAGTTATTCTTTAAAATAAATAACAGGATAATTTTAAAGTCAATTCGAAATGCTTTTGGAAAATGAAACTACCATAAGACCTCCCGCCACACACACAATGCAAACGCAGAATTGGAGGAGATTTCTTCTTATGATAGTCAAAGATGCTTACTACGCCAATCGTTGGATATTATTATCAATGTCTAGTGTGGAAAACATTTCGAAAGTATAATATTAATCTTAGCCAACATACGACCAGTATCGTATGCCTACTATAGCTACCATCTAAACAGTGGTGACCACCGTACGTAAATGGCAGGTTCTACAACTAATACCGTACAAAGTTCGTATTGGAGTTTGGATTTCCAACAAATGGTCAGGCTAAGGAACTTCCTTTCCTCCTGCCGAATAGGATCGCCTCTGGCTGGACGTCCCGAGAGACAAACTGCTCTCTGCCAAACAAGGCCGGGTTACCCCTGTAACAGGTAACTCACGAATATGTCATCACCCGGTCCTTTGGGACCTTTATCCGAGCGCTCGATATCCAACATCACACATCATAAAGAAAGTGTATCCACATGAGTAAGTATCTGGGATCCATACCATGATACCACCCCTTTCCAGAAGGAAATGACATACCCTAAAGGGCGCGACCCTCATAACCTTGCCGCAACATTCCTGTTTCGACCATTTCCGGGGTGTGAGGCTCAACGAAGTCTCGTCCACAAAGCTACGTTTTCTACAAAGCCTTGCTTCGGGTCAAACAAAATGATCAACCTATGATCATTAAGATATAAGATCAAACAAATGATCATATCACAAATGATCAAACACTGATCATTTCACAGCAACACTCAGTATGCCACGTTACCAAATTGGGATATATCGCTGATAAATTTCAACTACATAACCTCTGAGCTCGTACGTCTCAGAGAAGGGTGTTAAGCTAAGAGAATAAATTCTCCGCCACCAACAGAAATGTATTTGAAAGAAATCAGCTTTATATCTCAAATTGTAACGTCAGACACACAATCCATACAAGTCTGTTCCGGGATCGAACAGAACCGAAGGCACTTCTCACGAAGCCCTTGCACATCCGGATAATTTTCAATCACGTCAGGACTTCCCATCACTAAGGGTGATAAAACCTCTAAATCGGAGATCAGCCGATGTAGAGTAACTCGACGGTAATCCTTCCGTTTTCAAAAATATCTGGTCTTCAACACCGGTCTTCGAATGCAATTCATAACGACGTATCATGTAACAACCCGCATATCTATCGATTCTATATTTAAATATTTTATCGTTAGTCGGATGTTAGTCCGAAAAGCTACTTTTTGCATACGGTCAAATTAGGACTCGAGACCACCCCCATTGAGTTCAAAATGACGTTTGCGATCTTTTTGAGTGTAAACTTCGATATGTTTGGAGATAGTGAAATTTTCAACACTTTTTCCCGCCTTTGACTTTGGTTTGGACTGCACCCCTTTAGTTCAGCCCAACCATCTTCCTCACTCTATCAAAACACTTCAAGCTTTGTCAAAAATGGTGGTGGGAAGTGGAAATTTAAAACTCCAAACACAAATTCCATTGCAAATCCGAGATTCAACATCAAATTCACGTGAAGACCATTGATTCAAGCTTATTGGTGTTCTTGCTTTGCTCTCAAATCTCCATCTTCATCAAATTCCGTGAAAAGGTGAGATTTTGATCTCACATCTTGCCTATATCTATCTTGGACTGTTGGGAATGATCCCCTATTGCATTTGCATCAACATTTGCATTTGGTTTGGATTGGATTGGCGAAAAACTTCAATTTTCAGCGTTTTGGTGATTTTTCTGGCCTTAAGTCGTTTCTGGCCATCCCTAGGTCGTCCACGAGTTAACTCCTTAGGTCGTCCAGGCTGCTAGCTCGCGTGTTGAAAAGTCTCCAACTTCTTAGGTCGTCGCCGACCTATAATTCCCAGGCAAAATGCTAAGTCGTTCGCGAGTTAAACTTTAAACCTTAGGTCGTTGCCGACCTATAATTCCCAGGCAAAATGCTAAGTCGTTCGCGTGTTAAACTTTAAGTCTTAGGTCGTTGCCGACCTAAAATTCCAAGGCAAATCACTAAGTCGCTCGAATTTTGTTAAGTCTTAGGTCGTTGCCGACCTATAATCTCCAGGCAAAACGTTAGGTCGTTGCCGACCTATAATTCCCCAGGCAAACTTTAGGTCGCTCGCACTGGCTTATCTCGTAGGTCGTCTCCGACCTAAGCTTCTTTTCCATAAGTCGTTCGCGAGCCAAGTGTTAGGTCGTCTCCGACCTAACGCCCTCGTCACCTTAGGTCGTAGCTCGTAAGTCGCTCGACTCTGCTAAGTCTTTAAGTCGCTCGAGTTAGGTCGGCCAGTATATCTCGTAGGTCGTCTCCGACTTATCCTCCAGTTAAGTCGTTCGACCCTCTAGGTCGTTCGAGTTAGGTCGTTGGACCATTTACCTTAGGTCGCTTGACCTTAAGTCGTAGGTCGTCTCCGACCTATGCCCCACTAAGTCGCATCCCACTTAGGTCGTAAGTCGTAGGTCGTCGCCGACCTTACACTTGGTCTTTTTAGTTCGCGATTTCCTTAGGTCGAACCCCGAATTACTCTGCGTAGGCAATCTTATCTGACAAAGCATTTATCAGAATTTCTACTTTGATGGTTTTGGGATTGACTTCTTTGGACTTTACTCACGTCTTCGAACGTGAATTGATTTGTTTCTACAATCGTTTTATGACTTGTCATTTTAAAGATATATGAAGGTTTCAATACTAATAGTAAATATCAAAACTCTTTCATCAAAGCGATTTCAACACTATTTTAAATATCAAAAGTTCGTTTTCTCAAACCGATTTTCAATCTACTAGTATATACAAGCCTTTTACTTCACTCGAATGAGAAATCGACTTAAACGACTTAGTAAAACGAGTGGTATGAAACGCTTGCGTTCACTTCGTCGGTTAGCTCTTGGACTTGTTCGATTGAGCCCTTTTTGTGACAATTTCCTAGTGAAGATTTACAGCTTGTTCGTAAATATTTAAGTTAAGCAAGTGGTTATGGGACATGAAGCTAAACTCATATATTTACTAGCTTGGTGTGATTGACACTTCCTTATGATCATGACGATCATTTTTGTGATTTAGACTAGCGATTGAGCGATGTCTCTTTGTCTACGTGGGAGACTATACCCCGATCATGTGATGTTTCGCCATCACATTTCTAGGGTAGCACCCTACGGTCTTCGGGCCATTCCTGTGTGAAAATTTAATGGATAGCTTCCATGAGATAGCTTCTCGTCATGTGTTTTACGCGTAGGTGAGTTTTCATGCTCCCATTCATGTGTTAGGCCTCCCCCCCTTTATGTGTTTTCTGGATTTCTGATGATGATTTCTGGAATTTTGTGCTTCACCAATTTTCATGATTTTCATTGATATGATATCTGTTTTTGTGCATTGGTGAATTCATGTGTTATTGACTTGTTATGAATACAAGTTTAGGGTATGATACCCTATTTTATCTTTGAGAAGATTCTTGTGATATTGATTAATCTTTTGTTGATTATCATTTACATACTTATAGTAGTATGTCGTTATAGTTATTTCATGTTCATGACATGCCTTTTACTTTATACCATATCATCTGATATTTATAGTTAGACTGATCCGTTTATTATTTTCTTATAAATAATACTCGGGTCAGACCGAGATGTTACAGGTGCTTCTGCTTGACTTCTCTTCAGGATATTTCTGACTTTTGGCTAACTACATAGATTAGTAGTTTTTGGATGTACACCTTTGAGATATAGACTCTATGTTGTGTACTTATTCTTTTGTATAGCACGTGATGCTATTCTCTTGTATTATCGTGGATCTTTCTGACCATCTACTCTGATGAACACTTTCATGTGTTATGTATTTATTCATATCTTCTTCCGCCTTTGTGATATGGATGTCTGTGACTGATTTATGTTATGATTATTTCTATGTTTGTTTCCGAGGATTATATATAGCCACCGGGTGATAGCTTTGTGTTTGTATCGGTATGTCAGATTTCCTCCTTAAAAGATATGCATTCTATTCTATCTGACGTATCGGTGCTCGCACAAAGAAGTTACATGGATGGTCGCTCCTCCACAGCCTTATTCTCCGCGCTAATTGACAGCGCTACATCGTAGTGTTCTTGGTTAGCGTGGGTATAGAGGTGGGGCGTCACATATCACATATTCGGAATGGGTTATACGACCCCATGGTCCTTTCCCGGCTAACCCGAATAGTGAGCGATTATTTAAAAAAAACAAGTGTGGCATTCAAATTCATCCAATTCACAACAAATACCATTCAAGGTAAATATTGATAGTCGGTTATTTAACTATCAATAAAGATGCGCAACATCATCAGATTCCAAATAATTTTCCCAAATTATTTATTCTTCAAAAATATCTTTATAAGATATAAAATTTCCACACTTAACCATTTGAAAACAATTTCAAATATTCACTTTTCAATTTATCTTTAAAAGATAAAAACTCAAACAGTTCATTTCACATTTGAAAAGCATTTCCATACTTATTTAAAAATAAGTAATTCACAAATCATTTATTTTCAACACTTAGAAAATATTCGATATACTTAAAATCAAAATTAAGTATATATCTCATTCTTTAAGGAAATCATTCTTAAATCTCATTTATTTGAGTCAAAACGAATGTTGCGTAAAACATCGTTACGGCGACTCGAAATCACTAGTATAGGGATTCAGAATTAAGATAGATATATAAATCCCAATACTATATAAAATATTTCCTTTCGGAAATCATTTACTATAACAACAGTGTTATAGTCTACCATTTCCTTATTTTTCGAAAACGTCTATTTCAACAATAAATGTTGAAATCTATGATTTCGATAGTTCACACGTTTTAAAACATCTTTTAAAACAATTAACTTCATTTCATAATATCGCTTTCCCAAAACCCTATCCATTTTACTTAAAAAAATATATTCACTGTCCAAAATCGTGAATATACTTCACTAACCACATTTCAGTCTTTTCTACACATTTTATTTCAAAAAAAGTTCGCTATTTAAAATCGCGAATATATCTTCTTTAATGTCCTTCTATATTTAATTCATCCAATTCAATCTATTTCGAATTTATAAAACAACGTTTATAAATTCTATTTTCTATTCTATAACAACTTCGATTTTATAAATTTCCTTTAATGACCCATTCAATTTTATAACTCAACGTATACATCAAAAATCCATATTATAAGTTAAATACTTATAATTTATTTATTTTAAAAGAAATCGTTCTTTTAAACTTTACAAACTGTAAATAAACCCATTTTAACATCATTTCCATTTTTAAATCCACATTCCCAAATATTCACTTTTAACCCCAAAATCAAATCTCAAATTGATTTCTAATTTTACTTCAATACCAAATCAATTTCAATATTCATTTCTAAATTAATTTCCCATCCCAAATCATTTTATATTGATTTTTTCTAAACTTGTTTCAATTTGCCAATTAAATTTATAATTGGACTTCCAACTTATTTCATTTTAAACAAATTTCTCATAAAGAAAATAAATCCCTTTTATCTTTTTCCAACTATTTAGAATCCAAATTTTAATTAAATTCTTCAATTTAAAATCACTATTATACGAAATTCATTTATTTAACGTTTTCACTTGATTCTGGAATTAATTCGATAAGAATATAAAAATTAACTCTTTTTTTTTACTCTAAAATTCCTTTCTTCGAATTTATTCAATTTCTAAAAAATCAATTCACTTAAAATTTTCTGCTTGAATTACCAAAAATTCAATTTCATTTATTTTTGGAATCCAATGATATCAAACATCCATTCAGCTAAATTTTAGCTTTCAACAATTTCCAGACATCAATTTAATAACATCAATAATCATTCACAGATTATCATATCACAGTAGAAATAAATTCAATCAATGTGAGGGGTCCAGTTGGATCCCTCCAACCTGTTTCCCTGCATCCAAAGACGTCAGCACAATACCAATTCCGCTCCAGTACGGAATTATCGCGGTATATAGGTTTTATAAAATCCGCTTACTAACGGCGCAATAGGGTCTCATCCGCTATACGAGGCGGGAAAATCATCAATCCAATATATACATATGCCAATATGTATATACTGCTATATATATAGATATATCCTATCATATCTAATAGCACATTCAAACAAATCAATCATACCAATCAAATCAATAACTGTAAAAATTCCACATTCAAATTTGAGTGAGAAGATCTCACCTTACATTTTAATTTTGCCATCCAATTCCATTCTCGGCTTGATTTCTTGATTTTAAACCTTGTATAAAATTTACACATTAATTAATATTCGAATCAATCAAATAACAAATTTTCATTCTTTTGATTGTTTAATTAACTAACTTCTTTTTTTATAATTTTATTTAATTTCAATTTAAGGTTTAAAACTCAGTTTCCTTTATTATCCAATTTAAAACTAAATTGCCTTTTTAGTATCTTCAGAAAAATCAAATAGATTAATTTTAAATTAACTGTTAACTTATAATTTCTCCAACCTGTATATACATACTTACTGTAACTGTAAATTTTTAAAACGTTTAACTTCATTTTAAATTCGAAATCTTATATATATAAATTTAAAATAGCTGAATACCTTACTGCCCATCGAACTCCAGGCTCGACCCCCAAAATCGCCAGTAGAACGAACTCGATCTTCATCATCTCTAAGACTGCCGACCCTTCCTCAACAGCACCTCCTCACTAGCAGACTTCCCCAAACATACCCTCGCCATCATCGGAGACGAGCTCATACCCACGTCGCTGCTGTGCTCCATCTAATCGCGAGCCAAAATGCCACCGCCGATGTTCGAGACTGCCACCATCGCGTCCACGAGCCACGTGCGCGTGCCTGGAACGCGCCCCAAACCTCGCCGTGGTCGAAGCCCAAATCAAACTTGCGGCCGCCAGCCCCTATCTCAATCGCGACCACAACCACCGAAGTCCAACATCCATCAGAACGTCGCCCCACGTCCTAGCCCTATCCCACCCAGAACGAGATCGCGACCTTTATCCTCGCGAACCCTAATCTCACTCAGGAAAAATTCTCGAACGATAAAAAAAAAAAGGAATAGAAATGAGGCTTCGTTCGAATGAGTTGGGAAGAGTAAGGGAAAACGAAGAGCGTCCATTTTTTTTTCTTTCGTTAGATTTGAACTGAACGGAGGGAGAGGAACATTTTAAAAATGAAGAAGGATGGGTTGCGCGATCTTTTCTTCGTGATTCCCTGCGCGATGGTAGGCGTGATTTTAGGAATGAAAAGCAACTGACGCGACAAAATTCAAAGTTTAAATTTTCAATCGAATTCAATTTAAATTTTCGACGCGATTACTCATCGTGTGCTCACGTATCAACACCGAAAAATACGAAATTTGGAATCCGATAATAATATAATATTACGGACCCAATGGAACTGGTTTCGTCGAATTCCGAGACTGCGCCTCGGACGGCTATATTTTAAATATCGATACGAACGATAGAATTTTAAAACTGAACAAAACGGTTTGAAATTAAATTCTGAAGCTTCCGTTATCTTCAGTATCATCAAAATAAAATTTAAAAGCTTTTGAAATATTTTTCTTCAGCTTAAAATTGAAGATTCAAATTTTTATTCACCTTACAATAGATTAAATTTTAATATTTAATTGCCAAATTCAAAGTTATTTCGGGGATTCAAATTAAATCATCGTTCAGATATCTAAAATTAATTAAATATTCTCAATTTAATTTGTTCAAAATTCTGGATCGTTACAGACTTCCCCCCTTAAAAGAATTTCGTCCTCGAAATTACAAGTTAGGAAAAATGGTCCTTAACTCGTCTACTATCTTTCAACATTCAATAGTTTTATCAAATTTTCAAAACAAATCTTTCTAATAAAGATTCGTTATCATTCAACTAGCTTTCTAACTTCAATTATGAGTTTTAAACAACATTGTTTACTTCAAAATTCAAATTCGAGTTTAAATTCAAATTTTAAACTCTCAAAATTTTCTCAAAAATTTTCTAACGCTCGGAATTTTCGAAAAATTTCGCCAGCGTCTCCTTTGCGCGGCTAATACGGCACTACTACAAAACGTCCCTACGGACTCTCAGATTTCAAAAAGAAAAAGAAAAAGCCAAGCGGCTAGAGAGAAATCATCAAAAACTCATATTAAAACTCAAATACATACCTTTTTCGAGCAATTCGAATTATCTGTGAAATAAATTTTCCAATCCCTTTATACACCTGTATATCCTACTAGCCATTATATCTAGTTACAGCATTCAATCATTTTGCAAATTCGATTACAAATTTTCAATATATACTTCTTATATCCTTTTTAAATTCGCTATTGACGTTACATATTCAATTCCTTTCAATTTTTCATTTCACATTCATTTGAACTTATAATTCACATTTTCAATTCTATTGGAATTCAATTTATCTTCATTTACAATCATTGAATTTAATTCGTTCAAACCTTATCCATTTGGTCAATAATCAATCAGCTTCACTTACTAACTTTCAGTTTAATACTTCATTTATCAAATTCAATTCCAGTTCTATTTACTTTCAAATTCAAAATGAATTTTAACATTCAATTTCATTTTCTGGCACTTGCAATCGCAATTTATTCATTCATTCACTAATTCATTCGTTTTTCAATTTGAATTTCATTCTAATCAAATTTCAATATTCTATAAGTTATCAACTTATTGATATTTCGTAAGTATTTTAAATAGGATTCCAGAGTCTTTTCCACTTTTTCAAAACCATTTGAAAACAATTCAAATTCCATTTGAATTTCCAAACAAAAACCCAAATTTTCAAACAACTCCTGTTTAAAACAATTTGACAGCAATTTCTCTTTTGGAAACCCGAAAATGAATTCTAATGATGTGGCCATCATCATCAGGATTATTTTCCAGCGACCTAAAAGAGTTTAGAGCTTTCAACTCTCCAAATACTTTTCAAAACCTTTGAAATTCATTTCCAATTCCAAAAAAAAAAAATTTAAACTTTCTAAATCTCTAAATTTTTCAAATTCTTTTCAAAACCTTTCCAAAAACTTCTCTGAAATTCCGTTTCAAATTACAATTCACATTTATAATTTACATTCTCAAATTTCATTCGTATGAGAATTTATTTCTTAACTTTGGAGTTACGATTTGAATTTCTTATCCAATTTCAATGATAATAGTTTAATATTATTACTCCTAACAACCATGCAACCATATACTATAGTACTTTATAGAAAAACATTTATTTTCTATACAAAAATAGTTTTGGGCAAAATTATTTCATTCACCTTATTTAAAACAATACTATGTCGTCTTGCCTCGTTTAAGTGTTTAGAAATCTCTATCGATAATATGGCGTCCCACATACCGACCAAAATTCATAAACATCTCAACGGATAAGCAAACACAATATAAAACATTTTTATATTTACTAACAAATACGCGCTCGTATCTATTATTACACTCAACTCATTCTAGAGTACTGCTGACTCTATCTCTAATGAGTAACACCCAACAGAGCAGGGTTGTCGCTTAACCATATGCTCTGATACCAAATGTAATAGCCCGCTTTTCCGTACCCCTTGAATAAACACTAATCTCCATCGATTTACTCAAGGTGAACGAAAAACCGAACCATTAGGGTTTAAAAGAAGAGGTAGAAGAAAAGATAGAAGAAAAAGAAAAGAAGAACAACAGAACAACATCAGAACGGAAAACAATATCAGAATCTCACATATCGCAGCGGAACAATATATAATAGATAATCACTAGTCTTTTAAAACAAAGAACTATATCTTTTTATACATACATCAATCAGAGTCAATATACAACAATGGACAGTTATATAAACTTGTCCTCATACAGAATACACAGCGGAATAAATACTATCAGATACAAATACTACGTCTCGTCCTCCAGCTTATCTCCAAAGCTCCAGAATATCCTGAATATCCTGGTAATCTAACTCTAGACTGCCCGTGTGGAAATTGGTGGGCACCCAGAGTTTAGAAGGGAAACAATAAACTCCGAGTCAGTCATGGTGACTGGTGTGAGATCGTAAAACAGTTATTCTTTAAAATAAACAACAGGATAATTTTAAAGTCAATTCGAAATGCTTTTGGAAAATGAAACTACCATAAGACCTCCCGCCACACACACAATGCAAACGCAGAATTGGAGGAGATTTCTTCTTATGATAGTCAAAGATGCTTACTACGCCAATCGTTGGATATTATTATTAATGTCTAGTGTGGAAAACATTTCGAAAGTATAATATTAATCTTAGCCAACATACGACCAGTATCGTATGCCTACTATAGCTACCATCTAAACAGTGGTGACCACCGTACGTAAATGGCAGGTTCTACAACTAATACCGTACAAAGTTCGTATTGGAGTTTGGATTTCCAACAAATGGTCAGGCTAAGGAACTTCCTTTCCTCCTGCCGAATAGGATCGCCTCTGGCTGGACATCCCGAGAGACAAACTGCTCTCTGCCAAACAAGGCCGGGTTACCCCTGTAACAGGTAACTCACTAATATGTCATCACCCGGTCCTTTGGGACCTTTATCCGAGCGCTCGATATCCAACATCACACATCATAAAGAAAGTGTATCCACATGAGTAAGTATCTGGGCTCCATACCATGATACCACCCCTTTCCAGAAGGAAATGACATACCCTAAAGGGCGCGACCCTCATAACCTTGCCGCAACATTCCTGTTTCGACCATTTCCGGGGTGTGAGGCTCGACGAAGTCTCGTCCACAAAGCTACGCTTTCTACAAAGCCCTGCTTCGGGTCAAACAAAATGATCAACCTATGATCATTAAGATATAAGATCAAACAAATGATCATATCACAAATGATCAAACACTGATCATTTCACAGCAACACTCAGTATGCCACGTTACCAAATTGGGATATATCGCTGATAAATTTCAACTACATAACCTCTGAGCTCGTACGTCTCAGAGAAGGGTGTTAAGCTAAGAGAATAAATTCTCCGCCACCAACAGAAATGTATTTGAAAGAAATCAGCTTTATATCTCAAATTGTAACGTCAGACACACAATCCATACAAGTCTGTTCCGGGATCGAACAGAACCGAAGGCACTTCTCACGAAGCCCTTGCACATCAGGATAATTTTCAATCACGTCAGGACTTCCCGTCACTAAGGGTGATAAAACCTCTAAATCGGAGATCAGCCGATGTAGAGTAACTCGACGGTAATCCTTCCGTTTTCAAAAATATCCGGTCTTCAACACCGGTCTTCGAATGCAATTCATAACGACGTATCACATATTCGGAATGGGTTATACGACCCCATGGTCCTTTCCCGGCTAACCCGAATAGTGAGCGATTATTTAAAAAAAACAAGTGTGGCATTCAAATTCATCCAATTCACAACAAATACCATTCAAGGTAAATATTGATAGTCGGTTATTTAACTATCAATAAAGATGCGCAACATCATCAGATTCCAAATAATTTTCCCAAATTATTTATTCTTCAAAAATATCTTTATAAGATATAAAATTTCCACACTTAACCATTTGAAAACAATTTCAAATATTCACTTTTCAATTTATCTTTAAAAGATAAAAACTCAAACAGTTCATTTCACATTTGAAAAGCATTTCCATACTTATTTAAAAATAAGTAATTCACAAATCATTTATTTTCAACACTTAGAAAATATTCGATATACTTAAAATCAAAATTAAGTATATATCTCATTCTTTAAGGAAATCATTCTTAAATCTCATTTATTTGAGTCAAAATGAATGTTGCGTAAAACATCGTTACGGCGACTCGAAATCACTAGTATAGGGATTCAGAATTAAGATAGATATATAAATCCCAATACTATATAAAATATTTCCTTTCGGAAATCATTTACTATAACAACAGTGTTATAGTCTACCATTTCCTTATTTTTCGAAAACGTCTATTTCAACAATAAATGTTGAAATCTATGATTTCGATAGTTCACACGTTTTAAAACATCTTTTAAAACAATTAACTTCATTTCATAATATCGCTTTCCCAAAACCCTATCCATTTTACTTAAAAAAATATATTCACCGTCCAAAATCGTGAATATACTTCACTAACCACATTTCAGTCTTTTCTACACATTTTATTTCAAAAAAAGTTCGCTATTTAAAATCGCGAATATATCTTCTTTAATGTCCTTCTATATTTAATTCATCCAATTCAATCTATTTCGAATTTATAAAACAACGTTTATAAATTCTATTTTCTATTCTATAACAACTTCGATTTTATAAATTTCCTTTAATGACCCATTCAATTTTATAACTCAACGTATACATCAAAAATCCATATTATAAGTTAAATACTTATAATTTATTTATTTTAAAAGAAATCGTTCTTTTAAACTTTACAAACTGTAAATAAACCCATTTTAACATCATTTCCATTTTTAAATCCACATTCCCAAATATTCACTTTTAACCCCAAAATCAAATCTCAAATTGATTTCTAATTTTACTTCAATACCAAATCAATTTCAATATTCATTTCTAAATTAATTTCCCATCCCAAATCATTTTATATTGATTTTTTCTAAACTTGTTTCAATTTGCCAATTAAATTTATAATTGGACTTCCAACTTATTTCATTTTAAACAAATTCCTCATAAAGAAAATAAATCCCTTTTATCTTTTTCCAACTATTTAGAATCCAAATTTTAATTAAATTCTTCAATTTAAAATCACTATTATACGAAATTCATTTATTTAACATTTTCACTTGATTCTGGAATTAATTCGATAAGAATATAAAAATTAACTTTTTTTTTTACTCTAAAATTCCTTTCTTCGAATTTATTCAATTTCTAAAAAATCAATTCACTTAAAATTTTCTGCTTGAATTACCAAAAATTCAATTTCATTTATTTTTGGAATCCAATGATATCAAACATCCATTCAGCTAAATTTTAGCTTTCAACAATTTCCAGACATCAATTTAATAACATCAATAATCATTCACAGATTATCATATCACAGTAGAAATAAATTCAATCAATGTGAGGGGTCCAGTTGGATCCCTCCAACCTGTTTCCCTGCATCCAAAGACGTCAGCACAATACCAATTCCGCTCCAGTACGGAATTATCGCGGTATATAGGTTTTATAAAATCCGCTTACTAACGGCGCAATAGGGTCTCATCCGCTATACGAGGCGGGAAAATCATCAATCCAATATATACATATGCCAATATGTATATACTGCTATATATATAGATATATCCTATCATATCTAATAGCACATTCAAACAAATCAATCATACCAATCAAATCAATAACTGTAAAAATTCCACATTCAAATTTGAGTGAGAAGATCTCACCTTACATTTTAATTTTGCCATCCAATTCCATTCTCGGCTTGATTTCTTGATTTTAAACCTTGTATAAAATTTACACATTAATTAATATCCGAATCAATCAAATAACAAATTTTCATTCTTTTGATTGTTTAATTAACTAACTTCTTTTTTTATAATTTTATTTAATTTCAATTTAAGGTTTAAAACTAAGTTTCCTTTATTATCCAATTTAAAACTAAATTGGCTTTTTAGTATCTTCAGAAAAATCAAATAGATTAATTTTAAATTAACTGTTAACTTATAATTTCTCCAACCTGTATATACATACTTACTGTAACTGTAAATTTTTAAAACGTTTAACTTCATTTTAAATTCGAAATCTTATATATATAAATTTAAAATAGCTGAATACCTTACTGCCCATCGAACTCCAGGCTCGACCCCCAAAATCGCCAGTAGATCGAACTCAATCTTCATCATCTCTAAGACTGCCGACCCTTCCTCAACAGCACCTCCTCACTAGCAGACTTCCCCAAACATACCCTCGCCATCATCGGAGACAAGCTCATACCCACGTCGCTGCTGTGCTCCATCCAATCGCGAGCCAAAATGCCACCGCCGATGTTCGAGACTGCCACCATCGCGTCCACGAGCCACGTGCGCGTGCCTGGAACGCGCCCCAAACCTCGCCGTGGTCGAAGCCCAAATCAAACTTGCAGCCGCCAGCCCCTATCTCAATCGCGACCACAACCACCGAAGTCCAACATCCATCAGAACGTCGCCCCACGTCCTAGCCCTATCCCACCCAGAACGAGATCGCGACCTTTATCCTCGCGAACCCTAGTCTCACTCAGGAAAAATTCTCGAACGATAAAAAAAAAAAGGAATAGAAATGAGGCTTCGTTCGAATGAGTTGGGAAGAGTAAGGGAAAACGAAGAGCGTCCATTTTTTTTTCTTTCGTTAGATTTGAACTGAACGGAGGGAGAGGAACATTTTAAAAATGAAGAAGGATGGGTTGCGCGATCTTTTCTTCGTGATTCCCTGCGCGATGGTAGGCGTGATTTTAGGAATGAAAAGCAACTGACGCGACAAAATTCAAAGTTTAAATTTTCAATCGAATTCAATTTAAATTTTCGACGCGATTACTCATCGTGTGCTCACGTATCAACACCGAAAAATACGAAATTTGGAATCCGATAATAATATAATATTACGGACCCAATGGAACTGGTTTCGTCGAATTCCGAGACTGCGCCTCGGACGGCTATATTTTAAATATCGATACGAACGATAGAATTTTAAAACTGAACAAAACGGTTTGAAATTAAATTCTGAAGCTTCCGTTATCTTCAGTATCATCAAAATAAAATTTAAAAGCTTTTGAAATATTTTTCTTCAGCTTAAAATTGAAGATTCAAATTTTTATTCACCTTACAATAGATTAAATTTTAATATTTAATTGCCAAATTCAAAGTTATTTCGGGGATTCAAATTAAATCATCGTTCAGATATCTAAAATTAATTAAATATTCTCAATTTAATTTGTTCAAAATTCTGGGTCGTTACATATTATCACGTTAAACTAACACACTATGTAACCATATAGAGTTTTGAAAATTATCCCTTTATATATATAAAATATAATCCTAGGCAAAATATTTAATTTTCCAAAATTTTCAAATTTTTTAATACCATGTTCGTTGGCCTTGGTCAAGTGTTTAGAAACCCCTATCAGTACCGTGGCGCCCCACGTCTCGACCAGAATTCATAAAAACTCAATAGACCAATTAACATAATACGTTTTTATAACATTAATAAATACGCTCTCGAATATATAATACTCTCAAACTCATTCTAGGGTGTCACTTACCCTATCTCTAATGAGCCAAACCCAACCAAAGCCAAGGTTCTTGCTTAACCTTGCACTCTGATACCAAATGTAACGACCTGCCTTTTTGACCATCGAAAGTCGACACCAAACACTACCGCTATGTTCTAATGTCGCACGTCCAATCGACAAAAGGGCAGATTGTTAGGGTAAATTAAAAAAGAACAGAGAACAGAGAAAAATAGAATCTCACAATGGAATCGACAATATATAATATAATAAGGACAGTAGAAACTGTCACTCTAAACATACAGGGTATATCAGAGTTAAAAACAAACCTTATCAGTTGGACAGTTATAAAATCCTGACCTACAAATGCCGATAGTATACTATATAATTCAGTGGAAAATAAAATACTATGACAGGTCAATCTTCAGCTCCCATCAATGAATGCCATAACACCAAAGCCAACCTGGGAAAATACTCGGTCTGACCCGAGCATTATAAATAAATAACACTCGGATCGGTCTGGAAATACCAACGTGAGATAACTCGAATAATGAGGAACATATATAAAAATTCTGTGAGACCACGCCGCTAACGCGGAACGGGTTTTTACCTCACAAGAATAACATCCATACAGGCAAGAGCAAAAATAAATATCAGGAAACAAATCCAAATATGGTTGAGCATAAGTAATATTAAACCAGACTTGAAAGAATGAAGATAAACCGAGTAAAATCCAAACTGGACAGAATGGATAGAACAAGGAAAATAGTCCAACTTGATAGAATGGGCTAAATAAGGTAACAGTCCAAACTCGATAGAATGGGCTAAATAAAGTAACAGTCCAAACTCGATTGAATGCACTATATAAACACTTAAATGCCATAATGAGGAGTTGGCTCTACTCGTGGCAATTTAAAGCTAAAACTTATTTAGGGTTTTCGAATCAAATAAGGAAAGGAAATTTTCCAACAAATGACTAGGAGGGTGCGCCCACCTCACCGAAAGTATACCTCTAGAAATATACTTGAGAACTCCGATGGCTCTTGGACACGTCTAAGCCGAACCCTGCCAACAGTTACCGAGTATCCGAGTATTTCACATCTCAATGCACAACACCAAATTTAATCTAGAGTGGATGTGAAAATACCCTAATGGGAGCAACCCTATATAGCTTGGCTTCCACTCGCTCTTTAGGTTTTTCCATTTCCGACAAAGGATAACAAAGCTCAAATGAGCAACACATCGTCTTAGAGTGACAAAAATAAAGTGGCTGAAGTAACCGATGGCTGAGATACCAACTATAAAGGACATAAAACGATTGTATATGGAAATTAAGTCTTGTATACTTATCACCACTCATTGAATTCAAACTGTACTATTTCTGGGTTAACAATAATACCGGACAAGTTCAGGTAGTGTTACCTCAAAGTCATGTCATACGATTATTCTTAACTTTCGAAATAGCGGTAAGTCTACTTCTTCGATGTTTAGTGCTAATTATACAAATAAATTATTTCCATATAAGTGATTCGCTTTACAAAAATAATTTATTTCCATAAACGAATCAAACTTTTACTTTTAAAAACGAACTGAACTCTTTGCTTGATTTCCGTATTGGTAAAACACTTTTAGAATTAGTTCATGATTGTTAAAACGTTAAGAGAATAATTTTTCCAAGTGCGCGACCCCGAAGGCCTAAATCAACAATAGACCGAACACCCAGAAGATTATCCATCTTATTAACTTTTAAAAACCTTCATTAAATCAGTTTATTAACTTTAAATCAGTTTATTAAAGCAATTTTTATTATATTAGTTAATTTACTTTAATCACCTTTATTAAATCAATTAATTAAAAGGATTTATTAAAGTCAAATAGTCATTAATTAAATGCACAATTAATCTCAAACATCATTAATTAAAATTGTAACGACCCAGAATTTTTGATAATTAAAATTCGAATATTTAATTGATTTTTAATATCAATAAATGAATTTAGAAGTCGAATGATTTATTTAAAGGATATTGGATTTAATTTGGTCAATTAAATCGATAAATTAATAATTGAAATTCCAGAAATAATTGAAAATCGAGTTTAATATGATTGAAATTGATTTGGAAAATTTTATTTAATCATACTGGAGTTATAGAAAGGTTATAGAACTTTTAAAATTGAATTTGGAATTAATTTGTGAAAATCGAATATTTTAATAATTACTTATCGACTGAAAAATAGCCAATTTTTGAACAGTCTCAGAATTGAACGAGACTAGTTCCATTGGATCTGGAATAGTTAGTTATTATCGGATTTTAATTTTCGTAGCAATCGAAATTATCGTTTGACCGTGGCAGTTCGAAACGCGTCGAAATTATTTTAATTTAATTCGTCGGGTTAAAAATAGTCATTTTTCAAAAAGTCTCGGATTTCGACGAAACCAGTTTCATCGGATCCGTAATGTGATATTATTGCATGGTTTCAAATTTCGTAATTTTTGGATTTACCATTTGTCTGGGGCAAGCCAAAACGCCTCGAAATCAATTTAAATCGGTTTAATTTAAACTGATCGTTTTTCTCCATATCTCACACAGACGATCGAATTAGCTTCCGAAACCTATTCCATTGCGTTCGGAACGCGGGATAAACTTTAGAAACGATAGTCACTGCGCGTAAATCGAAGTTCGGAAATCCGGAATGAATAGTGTTTGTTGGTTCTCTATAAAAGGACCCCTATCTTCACTTTGCAAAAGAAAAAAACTAAGCCCTAGGGTTTTAAGCAGTAGCCGCCACTCCCATGATGAACGGCCAGCAAGTTCCCTCGTTCTTCCTCGAATTCCTCCAAATCCACTCATCAATTCGACGAATGTTCAACATCAAAGTTGAAGAGCATCGCATAGGCTTTAGATCCATACGGCTGAGATGTTCTATAGTCAAGCGGATGGAGGGAAATTCGCTGCCGTTCGTCTTCATTTCGTCCTCGTATTACGTGCGCTAGGGGGAACCGAGCTTGGAGATAATTGAGTCGAGTATGGAGTAGGCGAAGGCCTTCGAAGTGGTGAAGCCCGATCAGCTTCAAGTCGCTCGAGTAGATCGCGAGCATTAGGGTTTAACGGCGGCAGTGGGTTACTCGTGTTCGAACGCGATTTTATCTGGAGCGGGAAGATGAATGCGTGCGAAGCATGGCCTTTGATCTGGAAGGGAATGAAATTAACGGCCAGATGTAGAAAGGTTTAAAAACAGAAAAATAAATGTGTAAATTATTTATATTTAAATTTGTAAAATGTTTAAAATTGCATATCTTTTTGCTGCGAGGTTGGAAAATTACGAAACGAAAAGCGTTGGCTTCGTTTTGTCGAATACTTTGCTATGAAACTGGATTGGAAGCGATCGGAGTCAGTAAAATTTTTGAGTAAAATTAAACGCCTGTTTAATTTCATTCGAAATAAATCGCTATAAATTGCTATCGGAAAATCAAGGTGAGATCTTCTCACTCAAAATTGAATGTGGAATTTTTACAGTTATTGATTTGATGATTGCTATTCGATGTGATATTAGATATAGTAGGATATATATCTATATATAGCAATATATACATATTGGCATATGTATATATTGGATTGATGATTTCCCGCCTCGTATAGCGGATGAGACCCTATTGCGCCGTTAGTAAGCGGATTTTTATAAAACCCATATACCGCGATAATTCCGTACTGGAGCGGAATTGGTATTGTGCTAACGTCTTTGGATGCAGGGAAACAGGTTGGAGGGATCCAACTGGATTCCTCAACTGTATTTACTTATTTACAGATATTGATGTATATTCTGTTATCATATTGATATATGATATTGACTGTTGTGATGGACTAATTGATGCTGTTGCATCATCGGATTCAGGTTTGAAATGAAAAAAAATAACGACTTTTACTTTAAAAGGGTTTTTAAAGTGATTTTTGAAAATATACGTTTTATGGAATTTTTGAATCGATTTATAAACGTAAAATTTTAAAGTTATAAAAGTTATAATTTTTAGTGAAATATAACCGAAGTGTCGTTTTTGAAATAAAAGTCGATTTATTTATAAAATGGTTTAAGTTGGGATTTTTGAATAACTATAAACGATTTGTATAGAAAGATTTATAAAATTGATATTTTATAAATCAAAATATTGGACTTATAAAACAAATTTTATAAGTGTTAAAAAGAAGTATAAATGGATTTCATAAGTGAATGAAATTAATAGATTTATATTGTGAAGAAAAAAAATGAATGAAGTTGTAGAATAAAGGATTTATAAGTAATTTACTTATAACTTGGATTTTTGCCTTTAAATGGAATATTGATCAAATTTGTTCATAAATGATTCTTTTAAAAGTTGAAATCGTTATAAAGTACAAATGCGATTTATAAACGTTGTTTATAAATCCGAAATCACTTATTCTTATAAGCGAATTTTAGAAGTTAATAAAATGAGATTTATAAACCGGAGTTGTTATAGAAAATAGAAAATGGAATTTATAAACGTTGTTTTATAAATTCGGAAACCAATCAATTAAATTTGATTGATTTTAAATATAGAGATTATTAAGGGAATTTTATCCACGATTTTGGACAGTGGATAATTCTTGAAATAAATATGTAAAAAAAAAGATTGAAACTAGGTTATGGAAGTATATTCACGATTTTGAACAGTGAATATATTATTGAAAAGAAATAGTATGTTTTGGGAAAGTGATGTTACGAAATGAAGTAATTGTTTTAAAAGATGTTTTAAAACGTGTTAAATATCGAAATCATAGATTTCAACATTTATTGTTGAAATAGACGTTTTCGAGAAATAAGGAAATGGTGGACTATAACACTGTTGTTATAGTAAATGATTTCCGAAAGGAAATGTTTTATATAGTATTGGGATTTATATATCTATCTAAATTTCGAATCCCTATACTAGTGATTTTGAGTCGTCGTAACGATGTTTTACGTAACATTCGTTTTGGCTCAAATAAATGTGTTTAAAGAGAATGATTTCCTTAAAGAATGAATATATACTTAATATTGATTTAAGTATATCGAATATTTTCAAATGTTGAAAATAAATGATTTGTGAAATACTTATTTTTAATAAGTATGGAAATGCTTTTCCAATATGAAATGAACTGTTTTGAGATTTTATCTTCAAAGATAAAATGAAATGTGGAAATTGATTTGAAAATTGTTTTCAAATGGTTAAGTGTGGAAATTATATATCTAGTAAAGATATTTTTGAAGATAAATAATTTGGGAAAATTATTTGGAATCTGATGATGTTGCGCATCTTTATTGATAGTTAAATAACCGACTATCAATAATTACCTTTAGATAGGTATCTGTTGTGAATTGGATGAATTTGAATGCCACACTATTTTTTGAATAAACGCTCACTATTCGGGTTAGCCGGGAAAGGACCATGGGGTCGTATAACCCATTCCGAATATGTGATACGTCGTTATGAATCGCATTTGAAGACCGGATATTTTTGAAAACGGAAGGATTACCGTCGAGTTACTCTACATCGGCTGATCTCCGATTTAGAGGTTTTATCACCCTTAGTGAC
Organism: Allium fistulosum; assembly: GCA_030737815.1. Lineage (NCBI taxonomy): Eukaryota > Viridiplantae > Streptophyta > Magnoliopsida > Asparagales > Amaryllidaceae > Allium > Allium fistulosum. The sequence continues at coordinate 515,684,233 of CM060903.1, read as the reverse complement.
GGGAAGTCCGGACGTGATTAGAAAATTATCCGGATGTGCAAGGGCTTCGTGAGAAGTGCCTTCGGTTCTGTTCGATCCCGGAACAGACTTGTATGGATTGTGTGTCTGACGTTACAATTTGAGATATAAAGCCGATTTCTTTCAAATACATTTCTGTTGGTGGCGGAGAATTTATTCTCTTAGCTTAACACCCTTCTCTGAGACGTACGAGCTCAGAGGTTATGTAGTTGAAATTCATCAGCGATATATCCCAATTTGGTAACGTGGCATACTGAGTGTTGCTGTGAAATGATCAGTGTTTGATCATTTGCGATATGATCATTTGTTTGATCTTATATCTTTGTGATCATAGGTTGATCATTTTGTTTGACCCAAAGCAGGGCTTTTTGAGAAAGCGTAGCTTTGTGGACGAGACTTCGTCGAGCCTCACACCCCGGAAATGGTCGAAACAGGAAGGATGCGGCAAGGTTCTAGGGAGTAGCGCCCCTTAGTGTATGTCATTCCTTCTGGATAGAGGTGGTATCATGGTATGGAGCCCAGATACTTAACCTATGTGGTTGCTGCATTATTATCTATGTGGTTTGTTGGAAATCGGGGATCCTAGGGAAGATCGGTTACGATCGGGGGATGGCATACGCGTGTCAGTAGTTACCTATTTTTGCAGAGGTAACCCGGCCTTGTGTTGGCAGAGATCTAACCGTAATGTTAGGTTATTTCTCGGGTCGTCTATTCCAGGGACGTACCCATCGTGGAAAAGGAAGTTCCTTAGCCTGACCATTTGTTGGAAATCCAAAGAAACAATACGTGACTTGTACGGTTTTAGTTGTAGAACCTGCCATTTAATATGGTAGCTATAGCAAGCATACTATAATGGTACCTATGCTGGCTAAGATTTATATTCTACTTTCGAAATGTTTTCTACACTATGCACTAATAATAATATCAAAAAGAATTTGATTTTTGCGTAGTAAGCATCTTTGACTATCATAAGAAGAAATCTCCTCCAAGTCTGCGTTTGCATTGTGTGTGTGGCGGGAGGTCTTATGGTAGTTTCATTTTCCAAAAGCATTGTGAATTGACTTTAAAATTCTCTGCTATTTATTTTAAAGAATAACTGTTTTACGATCTCACACCAGTCACCATGACTGACTCGGAGTTTATTGTTCCCTTCTAAACTCTGGGTGCCCACCAATTTCCACACGGGCAGCCTAGAGTTATATTATCAGGATATTCTGGATATTCTGGAGCTTTGGAGATAAGCTGGATGGCGAGACGTAGTATTTGTATCTGATAGTATTTATTCCGCTGTGTATTCTGTATGAGGACAAGTTTATATAACTGTCCATTGTTGTTTATTGACTCTGATGATATGATGTGATGTAATGTAATAACAGATATAATTCTTTTGTTTTTTAAATGATATTCATTTATCTATTATATATTGTTCCGCTGCGATATGTGAGATTCTGATATTGTTTTCTGTTTCTGTTTCTGCTCTTGTTCTGTTGTTGTTCTTCTTTCTTTTTCTTCTATCTTCTTCTTCTACCTTTTTCTTCTTTCTTAAAACCCTCACTATTGGAGTTTCCGGCGTTCGATTGCTCGGCAGTCGATAAAACGAGTATCGATGTCGAATTTTCGAAAGTCGAAAATCCGGTATGTGACAGCGTGGTATCAGAGCATATGGTTAAGCGACAACCTTGCTCTGTTGGGTGTTACTCATTAGAGATAGAGTCAGTAGTACTCTAGAATGAGTTGAGTGTAATAATAGATACGAGTGCGTATTTGTTAGTGAATATAAAATTGTTTTATATTGTGATGATTGATTTGTTGAGTGGTATATGGATTCTGGTCGGTATTGTCCGTACAACTCTATCGATAGGGATCTCTAAACACTTGTATAGAACAATTCGGCACAATATTGTTTTAAATAGGGTAAATGAAATAATTTTGCCCAAAAACTATTTTTGTATAGAAAAGAAATGATTTTCTATGAATTATCATAATATATGGATGTTTGGTTGTTAGGAAAGTGATGATATTGAAATGTTATCATTACTATTGAAACTGAATAAGAAATTGAAATCATAACTCCAAAGTTAAGAAATAAATTCACATACGAATGAAATTTAAGAATATAAATTATAAATGTGATTTGTAATTTAAAACGGACTTCCAGAAAAGTTTTTGGAAATGTTTTAAAAAGAATTTGAAAATTTTGGAGATTTGGAAAGTTTAAATCTTTTTGATTTGAAAATGAATTTCAAAGGTTTTGAAAAGTATTTTGAGGGAATGAAAAGCTCTAAACTCTTTTCGGTCGCTGGAAAATAACTTCGGTAATGACTGCAGCATTACCGATGTTCATTTTCGGGTTTCCAAAAGAGGAATTGCTGCCAAATTGTTTTAAAAGGAAGTTGTTTGAAAAATTTGGGTTTTGTTTTTGAAATTCAAAGGATAATTCGAATGGTTTTCAAAATGATTTTGAAATGTTGCTAAGACTCTGGAATACTATGAAATATAATTAAGTTGATAACTTATACAATTTGAATTTTGATCGAATAAATTTAACTTAAGGAATGAAGTTAAATCAAAGTAAGTATAAGTGAAATACAACTTGAAATGTTAAGTGAATTATCAATTGAATAAATAAATGTATTGGATGTTAATCAATCTAATGAAAGTAAATTGATATGGAAGAATGAATGTAAGTGTAAATTCATCAAAGCTAATTGAAAGGTGTTGAACCAAATTGAATGTTAAAATTCATTTCGAATTTGTAGGCAATAAATTGAATGTGAAATGTAAAATTGAATCATAATGGATATATAACTTCAATAGCGAACTTAAAGATGATATAAGCAGTTATATTGAAAATTTTGTAATTGAATGTACGAAATGGTTTGAATATATGTAACTAGATATTATGGCTAGTAGGGTATACAGGTGTTATAAAAGGAATTGGATTTGATTTCAAAGATAATTTGAATTGCTCGACAAAAGGTAAGTATTTGAATTATAATATGAAATTTGATGATTTCTTGTCTAGCCGCTTGGCTTTTTCTTTTCTTTTTTGAAATCTGAGAGTCCGTAGGGACGTTTTGTAGTCGTACCGTATTAGCCGCGCAAAGGAGACGCTGGCGAAATTTTTCGGAAATTTAGGGCGTTAGAAAATTTTGATAAAATTTTGAAAGTTAAAAATTTGAATTTAAACTCGAATTTGAATTGAGAAGTTAAACAATGTTGTTTGAAACTTACAATTGAAGTTGGAAAGCAAATTGAAATAATAACGAATCTTTAGTAGAAAGATTTGTTTTGAAAATTTGATAAAACTATTAGATGTTGGAAAAAGAGTAGACGAGTTAAGGACCATTTTTTCCTAACTTGTAATTTCGAGGACGAAATTCTTTTAAGGGGGGAAGTCTGTAACGACCCAGAATTTTTGATAATTAAAATTCGAATATTTAATTGATTTTTAATATCAATAAATGAATTTAGAAGTCGAATGATTTATTTAAAGGATATTGGATTTAATTTGGTCAATTAAATCGATAAATTAATAATTGAAATTCCAGAAATAATTGAAAATCGAGTTTAATATGATTGAAATTGATTTGGAAAATTTTATTTAATCATACTGGAGTTATAGAAAGGTTATAGAACTTTTAAAATTGAATTTGGAATTAATTTGTGAAAATCGAATATTTTAATAATTACTTATCGACTGAAAAATAGCCAATTTTTGAACAGTCTCAGAATTGAACGAGACCAGTTCCATTGGATCCGGAATAGTTAGTTATTATCGGATTTTAAATTTCGTAGCAATCGAAGTTATCGTTTGACCGTGGCAGTTCGAAACGCGTCGAAATTATTTTAATTTAATTCGTCGGGTTAAAAATAGTCATTTTTCAAAAAGTCTCGGATTTCGACGAAACCAGTTTCATCGGATCCGTAATGTGATATTATTGCATGGTTTCAAATTTCGTAATTTTTGGATTTACCATTTGTCTGGGGCAAGCCAAAACGCCTCGAAATCGATTTAAATCGGTTTAATTTAAACTGATCGTTTTTCTCCATATCTCACACAGACGATCGAATTAGCTTCCGAAACCTGTTCCATTGCGTTCGAAACGCGGGATAAACTTTATAAACGATAGTCACTGCGCGTAAATCGAAGTTCGGAAATCCGGAATGAATAGTGTTCGTTGGTTCTCTATAAAAGGACCCCTATCTTCACTTTGCAAAAGAAAAAAACTAAGCCCTAGGGTTTTAAGCAGTAGCCGCCACTCCCATGATGAACGGCCAGCAAGTTCCCTCGTTCTTCCTCGAATTCCTCCAAATCCACTCATCAATTCGACGAATGTTCAACATCAAAGTTGAAGAGCATCGCATAGGCTTTAGATCCATACGGCTGAGATGTTCTATAGTCAAGCGGATGGAGGGAAATTCGCTGCCGTTCGTCTTCATTTCGTCCTCGTATTACGTGCACTAGGGGGAACCGAGCTTGGAGATAATTGAGTCGAGATGGAGTAGGCGAAGGCCTTCGAAGTGGTGAAGCCCGATCAGCTTCAAGTCGCTCGAGTAGATCGCGAGCATTAGGGTTTAACGGCGGCAGTGGGTTACTCGTGTTCGAACGCGATTTTATCTGGAGCGGGAAGATGAATGCGTGCGAAGCATGGCTTTTGATCTGGAAGGGAATGAAATGAACGGCCAGATGTAGAAAGGTTTAAAAACAGAAAAATAAATGTGTAAATTATTTATATTTAAATTTGTAAAATGTTTAAAATTGCATATCATTTTGCTGCGAGGTTGGAAAATTACGAAACGAAAAGCGTTGGCTTCGTTTTGTCAAATACTTCGCTATGAAACTGGATTGGAAGCGATCGGAGTCAGTAAAATTTTTGAGTAAAATTAAACGCCTGTTTAATTTCATTCGAAATAAATCGCTATAAATTGCTATCGGAAAATCAAGGTGAGATCTTCTCACTCAAAATTGAATGTGGAATTTTTACAGTTATTGATTTGATGATTGCTATTCGATGTGATATTAGATATATTAGGATATATATCTATATATAGCAATATATACATATTGGCATATGTATATATTGGATTGATGATTTCCCGCCTCGTATAGCGGATGAGACCCTATTGCGCCGTTAGTAAGCGGATTTTTATAAAACCCATATACCGCGATAATTCCGTACTGGAGCGGAATTGGTATTGTGCTAACGTCTTTGGATGCAGGGAAACAGGTTGGAGGGATCCAACTGGATTCCTCAACTGTATTTACTTATTTACAGATATTGATGTATATTCTGTTATCATATTGATATATGATATTGACTGTTGTGATGGACTAATTGATGCTGTTGCATCATCGGATTCAGGTTTGAAATGAAAAAAAATAACGACTTTTACTTTAAAAGGGTTTTTAAAGTGATTTTTGAAACTATACGTTTTATGGAATTTTTGAATCGATTTATAAACGTAAAATTTTAAAGTTATAAAAGTTATAATTTTTAGTGAAATATAACCGAAGTGTCGTTTTTGAAATAAAAGTCGATTTATTTATAAAATGGTTTAAGTTGGGATTTTTGAATAACTATAAACGATTTGTATAGAAAGATTTATAAAATTGATATTTTATAAATCAAAATATTGGACTTATAAAACAAATTTTATAAGTGTTAAAAAGAAGTATAAATGGATTTCATAAGTGAATGAAATTAATAGATTTATATTGTGAAGAAAAAAAAATGAATGAAGTTGTAGAATAAAGGATTTATAAGTAATTTACTTATAACTTGGATTTTTGCCTTTAAATGGAATATTGATCAAATTTGTTCATAAATGATTCTTTTAAAAGTTGAAATCGTTATAAAGTACAAATGCGATTTATAAACGTTGTTTATAAATCCGAATTCACTTATTCTTATAAGCGAATTTTAGAAGTTAATAAAATGAGATTTATAAACCGGAGTTGTTATAGAAAATAGAAAATGGAATTTATAAACGTTGTTTTATAAATTCGGAAACCAATCAATTAAATTTGATTGATTTTAAATATAGAGATTATTAAGGGAATTTTATCCACGATTTTGGACAGTGGATAATTCTTGAAATAAATATGTAAAAAAAAAGATTGAAACTAGGTTATGGAAGTATATTCACGATTTTGAACAGTGAATATATTATTGAAAAGAAATAGTATGTTTTGGGAAAGTGATGTTACGAAATGAAGTAATTGTTTTAAAAGATGTTTTAAAACGTGTTAAATATCGAAATCATAGATTTCAACATTTATTGTTGAAATAGACGTTTTCGAGAAATAAGGAAATGGTGGACTATAACACTGTTGTTATAGTAAATGATTTCCGAAAGGAAATGTTTTATATAGTATTGGGATTTATATATCTATCTAAATTTCGAATCCCTATACTAGTGATTTTGAGTCGTCGTAACGATGTTTTACGTAACATTCGTTTTGGCTCAAATAAATGTGTTTAAAGAGAATGATTTCCTTAAAGAATGAATATATACTTAATATTGATTTAAGTATATCGAATATTTTCAAATGTTGAAAATAAATGATTTGTGAAATACTTATTTTTAATAAGTATGGAAATGCTTTTCCAATATGAAATGAACTGTTTTGAGATTTTATCTTCAAAGATAAAATGAAATGTGGAAATTGATTTGAAAATTGTTTTCAAATGGTTAAGTGTGGAAATTATATATCTAGTAAAGATATTTTTGAAGATAAATAATTTGGGAAAATTATTTGGAATCTGATGATGTTGCGCATCTTTATTGATAGTTAAATAACCGACTATCAATAATTACCTTTAGATAGGTATCTGTTGTGAATTTGATGAATTTGAATGCCACACTATTTTTTGAATAAACGCTCACTATTCGGGTTAGCCGGGAAAGGACCATGGGGTCGTATAACCCATTCCGAATATGTGATACGTCGTTATGAATCGCATTTGAAGACCGGTGTTGAAGACCGGATATTTTTGAAAATGGAAGGATTACCGTCGAGTTACTCTACATCGGCTAATCTCCGATTTAGAGGTTTTATCACCCTTAGTGACGGGAAGTCCGGACGTGATTAGAAAATTATCCGGATGTGCAAGGGCTTCGTGAGAAGTGCCTTCGGTTCTGTTCGATCCCGGAACAGACTTGTATGGATTGTGTGTCTGACGTTACAATTTGAGATATAAAGCCGATTTCTTTCAAATACATTTCTGTTGGTGGCGGAGAATTTATTCTCTTAGCTTAACACCCTTCTCTGAGACGTACGAGCTCAGAGGTTATGTAGTTGAAATTCATCAGCGATATATCCCAATTTGGTAACGTGGCATACTGAGTGTTGCTGTGAAATGATCAGTGTTTGATCATTTGCGATATGATCATTTGTTTGATCTTATATCTTTGTGATCATAGGTTGATCATTTTGTTTGACCCAAAGCAGGGCTTTTTGAGAAAGCGTAGCTTTGTGGACGAGACTTCGTCGAGCCTCACACCCCAGAAATGGTCGAAACAGGAAGGATGCGGCAAGGTTCTAGGGAGTAGCGCCCCTTAGTGTATGTCATTCCTTCTGGATAGAGGTGGTATCATGGTATGGAGCCCAGATACTTAACCTATGTGGTTGCTGCATTATTATCTATGTGGTTTGTTGGAAATCGGGGATCCTCGGGAAGATCGGTTACGATCGGGGGATGGCATACGCGTGTCAGTAGTTACCTATTTTTGCAGAGGTAACCCGGCCTTGTGTTGGCAGAGATCTAACCGTAATGTTAGGTTATTTCTCGGGTCGTCTATTCCAGGGACGTACCCATCGTGGAAAAGGAAGTTCCTTAGCCTGACCATTTGTTGGAAATCCAAAGAAACAATACGTGACTTGTACGGTTTTAGTTGTAGAACCTGCCATTTAATATGGTAGCTATAGCAAGCATACTATAATGGTACCTATGCTGGCTAATATTTATATTCTACTTTCGAAATGTTTTCTACACTATGCACTAATAATAATATAAAAAAGAATTTGATTTTTGCGTAGTAAGCATCTTTGACTATCATAAGAAGAAATCTCCTCCAAGTCTGCGTTTGCATTGTGTGTGTGGCGGGAGGTCTTATGGTAGTTTCATTTTCCAAAAGCATTACGAATTGACTTTAAAATTCTCTGCTATTTATTTTAAAGAATAACTGTTTTACGATCTCACACCAGTCACCATGACTGACTCGGAGTTTATTGTTCCCTTCTAAACTCTGGGTGCCCACCAATTTCCACACGGGCAGCCTAGAGTTATATTATCAGGATATTCTGGATATTCTGGAGCTTTGGAGATAAGCTGGATGGCGAGACGTAGTATTTGTATCTGATAGTATTTATTCCGCTGTGTATTCTGTATGAGGACAAGTTTATATAACTGTCCATTGTTGTTTATTGACTCTGATGATATGATGTGATGTAATGTAATAACAGATATAATTCTTTTGTTTTTTAAATGATATTCATTTATCTATTATATATTGTTCCGCTGCGATATGTGAGATTCTGATATTGTTTTCTGTTTCTGTTTCTGCTCTTGTTCTGTTGTTGTTCTTCTTTCTTTTTCTTCTATCTTCTTCTTCTACCTTTTTCTTCTTTCTTAAAACCCTCACTATTGGAGTTTCCGGCGTTCGATTGCTCGGCAGTCGATAAAGTGAGTATCGATGTCGAATTTTCGAAAGTCGAAAATCCGGTATGTGACAAAAATGATAAGTAATTCTAAATTCCATTGATTAAATCAATTAATTAAGTTCAAAATAATCGTAAATCGGATTAAATAAATCCAAGCTTCATTAGTTAAACCGATTAATTAAAACATCATTTGTTAAAATGATTTATTTAATTATAAAACATCATTAATTAAAATGATTTAACTAAATTCCAAAAATCATTAGTTAAAACAATTAATTAAATTTAAAACAATCATAAATTGAAATGATTAATAAAATTCAATTATCATTATTTAAAATGATAAATTAATTTTAAATATCATAAAATAATTATTAATTTCAATTATCCTTAATTGAAATAATTAGTTTAATCCCATCATCATTGATTAAAATAATTAATCGAGTTCTACAAATTAAATAAACTCCATTATCCTTAATTAAAAAAAATTAATTAAACTCAAATAATCATTAGTTAAAACGATTAATTAAGTATAAAACATTATTAGCAAAAATGATGAATAAAATCTAAAGATAAACCAATTTTTAATCATCATTTATTAAATTGGTTAATTAATCTCAAATTAATTAATTTAAAAGATTAATTAATTTAAACTATCATTAACCAAAATGATTAATAAATTTTCAATATTCTTTTTAGCAGAAAGACAAGCTCATGTTCATATGATGGGGTTCTTGGGTTGAAATTTAATAAATGACAATATGGCGAAAACTACTATAACGACATTTAAAGTATAAAAGGGAATATCGGTAATTAATTTCAATAAACCATCAATGTTCAAAATAATGATGTAAACAAATAATTTATGGTTGAGAAACCCCCTTTGGGTCTTTCTATAGATTGTCAGTGCAAAACAATTGTTACCGATAATATATAGATAATCATATGGGTTTATAACTATCAAATTAATATGTCATCCATTTTCCAAACGGAAATTCATCCAAACAAGCAATCAAACTATTTTAACTAACATCCAAACAATCAATAAATGATTTTAACATCATTAATATGATATAATAAAATTAAATGTGAGTTAAACTCACCGAAGGTTTTGAAAACTTGAAATACTTTAGCCCTCGAAAAGCTTGGAAAACCACAAATTCTTCTCGAAAATAGGTCATTTTTGTCACATACCGAAATTTTCGACCTTCGAAAGTTCGACATCGATACTCACTTTATCGACTGCCGAGCAATCGAGTGCCGGAAACTCCAGTAGTGAGGGTTTTAGAAAAAGAAATAGAAGAAAAGATAGAAGAAAAGAGAAGAAGAAGAAGAAAAACAGAACAACAACAGAAACAGATTACAATATCAGAATCTCACATATCGCAGCGGAACAATATATAATAGATAAATGAATATCATTTAAAAACAAAAGAATTATATCTGTTATTACATTACATCACATCATATCATCAGAGTCGATAAACAACAATGGACAGTTATATAACTTGTCCTCATACAGAATACACAGCGGAATAAATACTATCAGATACAAATACTACGTCTCGTCATCCAGCTTATCTCCAAAGCTCCAGAATATCCAGAATATCCTGATAATCTAACTCTAGGCTGCCCGTGTGGAAATTGGTGGGCACCCAGAGTTTAGAAGGGAACAATAAACTCCGAGTCAGTCATGGTGACTGGTGTGAGATCATAAAACAGTTATTCTTTAAAATAATCAACAGAAAAATTTTAAAGTAAATTCGCAATGCTTTTCGGAAAATGAGACTACCATAAGACCTCCCACCACACACACAATGCAAACGCAGACTTGGAGGAGATTTCTTCTTATGATAGTCAAAGATGCTTGATACGCAAAATCAAATCATTTTTGATATTATTATTAGTGCATAGTGTAGAAACATTTCGAAAGTATAATATTAATCTTAGCCAACATACGACCAGTATCGTATGCCTACTATAGCTACCATCTAAACAGTGGTGACCACCGTACGTAAATGGCAGGTTCTACAACTAATACCGTACAAGTCACGTATTGGAGTTTGGATTTCCAACAAATGGTCAGGCTAAGGAACTTCCTATCCACGATGGGTACGTCCCTGGAATAGACGACCCGAGAACCTAACCGGATCTCTGCCAACACAAGGCCGGGTTACCTCTGCAAAAATAGGTAACTACTGACACGCGTATGCCATCCCCCGATCGTAACCGATCTTCCCGAGGATCCCCGATTTCCAACAAACCACATAGATAATAATGCAGCAACCACATAGGTTAAGTATCTGGGCTCCATACCATGATACCACCTCTATCCAGAAGGAATGACATACACTAAGGGGCGCTACTCCCTAGAACCTTGCCGCATTCTTCCTGTTTCGACCATTTCCGGGGTGTGAGGCTCGACGAAGTCTCGTCCACAAAGCTACGCTTTCTACAAAGCCCTGCTTCGGGTCAAACAAAATGATCAACCTATGATCACAAAGATATAAGATCAAACAAATGATCATATCACAAATGATCAAACACTGATCATTTCACAGCAACACTCAGTATGCCACGTTACCAAATTGGGATATATCGCTGATAAATTTCAACTACATAACCTCTGAGCTCGTACGTCTCAGAGAAGGGTGTTAAGCTAAGAGAATAAATTCTCCGCCACCAACAGAATTGTATTTGAAAGGAATCAGCTTTATATCTCAAATTGTAACGTCAGACACACAATCCATACAAGTCTGTTCCTGGATCGAACAGAACCGAAGGCACTTCTCACGAAGCCCTTGCATTTCCGGATAAATTTCTAATCACGTCCGGACTTCCCGTCACTAAGGGTGATAAAACCTCTAAACCGGAGATCAGCCGATGTAGAGTAACTCGACGGTAATCCTTCCGTTTTCAAAAATATCCGGTCTTCAACACCGGTCTTCGAATGCAATTCATAACGACGTATCACATATTCGGAATGGGTTATACGACCCCATGGTCCTTTCCCGGCTAACCCGAATAGTGAGCGTTTATTCAAAAATAAGTGTGGCATTCAAATTCATCCAATTCACAACAAATACCTATCTAAAGGTAATTATTGATAGTCGGTTATTTAACTATCAATAAAGATGCGCAACATCATCAGATTCCAAATAATTTTCCAAATTATTTCATCTTCAAAAATATCTTTACTAGATATAAAATTTCCACACTTTAAAAATAAATCAACGTTTATTTTTAAAACAAATTCCCATTCCATTTATAAATTCCATAGTGAATTTATATCTTCAAAATATCTACTGATATACGATTCTCAAATCGATTTCAAATATTCAATTTCATTTTATCTTTAAGAAGATAAAATCTCAAAACGTTTCATTTCATTTTGGAAATACATTTCCATACTTATTTAAAAATAAGTATTTCACAAATCTATTTATTTTCAACATTTGAAAATATTCGATATACTTAAATCAATATTAGGTATATATTTCATTCTTTAAGGAAATCATTAATTTTAACAACATCTATTTGAGTCAAAACGAATGTTACGTAAAACATCGTTACGACGACTCAAAATCCCTAGTATAGGGATTCGAAATTTAGATAGATATATAAATCCCAATACTACATCAAAAACATTTCCTTTCGGAAATCATTTACTATAACAACAGTGTTATAGTCCACCATTTCCTTATTTCTCGAAAACGTCTATTTCAACAATAAATGTTGAAATCTATGATTTCGATATTCAACACGTTTTAAACATCTTTTAAAACAATTACTTCATTTCATATATCACTTTTCCAAAACCATATCCATTTTACTTAATAATATATTCACTGTCCAAAATCGTGAATATACTTCACTAATTACATTTCACTATTTTCTATACGTTTTATTTCAATAATAATTCGCTATCCAAAATCGCGAATATATCTCCTTTAATAATCTTCTATATTTAATTTATCAAATCCCATTGATTTCGAATTTATAAACTATGTCTATAAATTCTTTCCCTATTTATAAACTTCGATTTATAAAAATTTCCTGAATTAACAAATTTAATTCATAACTCAAATCTTATACCAACAATCCATATTATAAGTCAAATACTTATAATTCCTTTATTTTACAAAATCATCTCCATTTATAAGTTCACAATTTATAAATTCCATTTATTTATAAATTCTTAAAAATTCATTTTAACGCTTATAAAAACTCGTTTTATAATACCAACATTTTAATTTATAAAGTGTCAACTTTATAAACCTTTTAAGTAAACCGTTTATAATATTTTAAAAATCTCAACTTAAACCATTTTATAAATCAATCAACTGTTTATTCCAAAAATCACTTTTCGGTTATATTTCACAAAGGTCTTAACTTTTATAACTTTAAAATTTTACGTTTATAAATCGATTCAAAAATTCCATAAAACGTATATTTTCAAAAATCACTTTAAAAACCTTTTTAAAGTAAAAATCGTTATTTTTAAAACTTGAATCCGATGATGCAACAGCATCAATTAGTCCATCACAACAGTCAATATCATATATCAATATGATAACAGAATATACATCAATATCTGTAAATAAATAACTACTGGTGAGGAATCCAGTTGGATCCCTCCAACCTGTTTCCCTGCATCCAAAGACGTTAGCACAATACCATTCCACTTCGAGGTGGAATATCGCGGTATATGGGTTTTTATAAAAATCCGCTTACTAACGGCGCAATAGGGTCTCATCCGCTATACGAGGCGGGAAATCATCAATCCAATATATACATATGCCAATATGTATATACTGCTATATATATAGATATATCCTATCATATCTAATAGCACATTCAAACAAATCAATCAATTCAATAATAACTGTATAATTAAATTTTCCTTCGAGTGAGAAAATCTCACCTTAGCTTTTAATTTGCCATCCATTTTCTATCTTGACTTGTTTTCTCGATTTATACCTTGTATAAACAATTTTATACAGTTTATCAATATTCGAAATAAAATCGAACAATTCCATTATCCATTTATAATTTTAGTCAACTACCGAATTGATTTTAAACTAAAATTTTGGGTTTAACCAATAATTTATTTTTTAAACAAATTACTTTTAAATAATTTAGTTAACAGAAGAATTAAATCTTGAACTAGAATTTCTTTAATAAATTTTCTTTCGGTGGTAACAAAATTTAGATAAGTTAATAAAACAAATAGCTCACCGAAATCAATATTTTCAAAATCGCACATATATATACAATTCGAAAACTGCTTATGTATATTTTTATTTTCTCTTGTTTTCAGCATATAAAATTTTATAAATAAATTTTCAAAAGAAAATACCTCACAATCGAATTTGAGATCAACCCAAAACCCTAGAAGGCCACGACCCTGAGCTCGACATCGCTCGAACTCATCTCTGTCTAATGCCAGAATCGTCACCACGATTGAAACGCTGCCACGAACCCCATCGCCAGTATCTGTCACCTGTCGACCATCCACCAACCCAGTCGTGAGTTTCACCGCGAACGCCATCGCGACCACCCCTTCAACGCTCGAACGCACGCCTCTAGTCGCCTAGCCCACCATCGCGCTGCCCCTACGTCTGCTCCAGATTGCCGCGACGTCGCGCTGTCAAAATCGCCACCTACCATCATGTTTCGAACTCAAAGCTTCGGGTTCGAGCTCGACTACTACCGCCTCTCGAACCGATAGACCCTCCAGCAACCCTGGTCGCCGCGTGATTCATCGCCCCTCCAACCTCCCGTGATTTCAATCGACTCCCCAAGCGCGCGCGAGCTCCACGCGCTTCGACATCATCTCCCCCCCACTGACGAGCCACGCGATTTTAAGATCCCCCCTATTTTTTTTCTTTTTATATAAACGAATCGAATTCGTTTTCGAACAGAGAGGGGAGAAAGGGATAATGGAATTTAGGCTTTGAAGTTTATATCGTTTGACTAGGAAGAAGGGAAGTTCGTTTATGAACGAAGGGAAACGAACGAGAAGCTCGGCCATTTTCCTTTGATTTTGCTTGATTTTTAAAACTTAGATGGAGGGATGGGTTACGTGATGGATTGCGTGAATTTGGGCGTGAGATAAGGCGCGTGTTTAAAGGCGTGAATGAAGGAAAGAGACGTGCTGATGGTTTGACTAGAGTTCAAATTTTAAATTTTAAATTTTTAAATTGAATTTCATTTTATTTCAATGCGTTAAATTTCCGTGTGCTCACATATCAACTCCGAAAATTACGAAAATTGAAATCCGGCAATAATACAACATTCCGGACCCAATGGAACTGGTTTCGTCGAATTCCGAGACTGTTTGAAAATTGACTATTTTTTTTAAATATCGGTTCGAACGATTAAATTTCAAACTGAACAATTTACTCCTAAATTCGATTCTGAAGCTTCTGTTATCTTCAGTAATATCAATACGAATTTTAAAAGCTTTTGAAATATTTTTCTTCAGCTTAAAATTGAAGATTCAAAATTTTTATTCAGCATTAAATAGATTAAATTTTATAATTAAATCGTCAAATTCAAATTTATATCGGGGATTCAAATTAAATCGTCGTTCAAATATTTAAAATTAATTAAATATTCTCAATTTAATTTGGTCAAAATTCTGGGTCGTTACAATTTTGCACTCGACTTTTGGACCCTTTCCTCTCGGATTTTGGAAAAGTGGTCAAAAAGAAAGTTTTAGATTATTCTTTCCTCTATCATTTAAAAAAATAATTACTCAAAAAGTTAAATTTTGAGGAAGTTATAGCCAAACTAGTGAGGGGTATTTTTGGACATCAAAATCTAGGTTCAAAAACACTCTTGCAAAAAAAGAATTTTTGGAGCATCTAAGCTCGAAATAAGAAAAGGTGGTAAACTACAAAGTTGTAGCCATTGGAAATATACATGATTTTATTAAAAGAAAATCTGGTTTTGTAGTATTTTTTAAGAAGTTATGGTCGAAACCATTTCGGTTAAAATGGAAGAAATTTAAATGGAAAAGAAGGAACATTTAAACAAGTTTTTAAAACAATTAAAAGTTAATTTGGAAGCCATTAAAAGGTTTCATGAAGCTTTAAGGAAGATAAGAGAAGAGAAAATGAAAAATAAAATGAGTAAGAAAGGTGAAAAATTAGTTTAATATGAAATAGAAATAGCAAATTATTGTTTTACCCTCATGTACTCTACCCTCCACGCATGCATGCCATGTCACACCCTCTCCTCTACCTCACCATTTCAGCCTACACCTAGCAACCCTCCCATCAAATTAAAGTCAACATGCGTAAGTACTCTAATGTACTTATGTCTCCTAATGATGTGACATTCTCTTTTTATTTTTTATTATTGTTGCCAAAGTGTCACATCATCATTTTCTTAACGTAATTAATTACACTTAACCCTAGTTTAAATACTAGTCTGTGTTTATAACATTTCATATATTTGAATATATATACAATTGTGTACACAACATTTCAAATAACTTTTATATGATGAAACGTCAAAAATTTGAAAAACAATTTCCGATCGCATTTTCTGTTTTTCATCGAACTATATATTTTAGTAAAAATATTTAAAAACTATTTCACCATTATTATTTATTATTAAAAAGATTTTTATTTTCATTATAAAACCATTTATTGAATATTTAAAATTAATTAAATATTCACAAATCAAAGCAGTGAAATTCCAGGTCGTTTTATTATAATTTGATTTTTCTTATTATTTATTATATTCGAACCATTTATTATTGTAATAAATTTGCAAAATGATTCACCATTATCATTTATTAATTAAAAGAAGTTAAATAACACTATTAAATCTATTTAATTCATATTTTGTTCACCATTCAAATATTTAATTCTTAATTCAAATATTTAATCGATGACTATTATTGAATTCCAAGTATTAAATTCCAAAATCCAAATATTTAAATATCTAAAATTAATTAAATATTTAAAATCAAATAACCAGAATTTTCGGTTGTTATAATTTATTTACATATAAATTGATATATGATATGTTGGGTGTTATAATTGATGGCATGGACACGATTTTGTTTATTTAGTGCTTTAGTAGCACCGGGCCTTATATTTCGTATTTTAAAATACAATAAAATAGTGATTGGTTTTGAAAAGGGTTTTCAAAATTATTTTGGAAATTTTATATGTTTTAAATAATTATTCCTGAATTATTTGAAGAAGTAATTTATTTTAAAATCACAGGTATGATTTTTGGATTTTATAATTTAATAGTTTTATAAAATATTTTAAATAGAGATTTTAAACAGTAAATAAAGATTTTTAAGACCTTGGAAGACAAGTCAGTCTTTTATAATAAATGGATATTATTTAAAAGGAAAATAGAAATATTTCGATATGGATATTTGTTAACCATTTTATATAAATGATATATATACATAGGTACATATATTATAATTTATTTATAAAGGTGAAATTTACAAATATGATAATTTATAAAAGTGATATTTTACAAAGAAAGCGAAGATTTGTAAAATCATATTTCCGTTAGTAAAAGTATTGGTTTATAAACGACCTTTATAAATAAAAGGAAAACTATTTTCATTGGATAGATTGAGAAAAAAATAAATCGAACGGAGGATTTATTTTAAGATGTGGAATGGTATTTTAGAAAATAGTTGATTCTATTTTGGGAATTGAAAGTGAGGGTAAGTTGGGACTATTAAACGATATTTTATAAATTGAAATAAATTTATAAAAGAAAATTGTACCTATGGGAGCAAGGTTAAAAATGGTTAAAAATTATGTTTGAATGGATTTTATGAATAAGTGAGATTTATAAAGGGATGGAGTTATTAATGAGGTTCATAAATAAAAGGGAATTTATGAAAGGAAGTTTCATAAAATAAAAGAGATTTATAAATATAGTTTTATAAATATGGAAACAATTATGTGGAAAGTTAAGTATAGATTTTTATCAAGGGAATATAATCATGTTTATAAAAAATTTATTTATATTAATACCGTTTAAAAGTGGTTTGTCAACATTTTAGCACCTTTAAAGTTTATTTTTTAAAATTATTAATACGGTTTGAAATTAATTTTAATTTTTTATCAGTAAGGCTTTGGAAATTAATTATTATTATTTATAATAATGTTGAAGGTAAATTATTATTGTTTATTTAAGAATGTTTTGGTAATTATTAATTATTATTTTAAGATGATCTAAAGTTAGTATTTGTTTATTTATAATGTTAATAATATATGGAGGTGTTTAAAGGAAAAGATTAGAATTTTATTTTAAATGTTTTCAAGATTTATAAATGGGTTTTTTATAAACAGATGTAGATTATAAGAGGAATCTTATAATATGTTTTGGGAAACGAACAGGGAAGATTGGTTAAAGGATAAAAGAGTTTTATAAATAGTTTTAGATACTTATAAAAGAATTTTAGAAATGGGTTTATAGATTATAAAAGGAGTTTATATTAAATGGTTTTGTGGATTTATAACGGAGTTTATAAATGATTTTGATTTGTATAAAAGAGGATCGTCCTCGGTATTGGTGAATATAATTATACCGTTGATTATCAAGTATTGAGAATATAAGGGTTTGTGAATGAATCTTTGTAAAAGTATTTTGGTACAAATATTTACAAAGTGATTTGAGTTAATGGAAGGATTTGTTAAGAAGGCCTAGTGTTGCTTGGTGCTTAACCAATGTTGGTTTTCCCTATGGAATTAAATTCTTGATTTAATATTTATTATTGGATAGTTAAATAACTGACTATCGAATTTGGACCCAAAATGTAACATTGGAAATATCTAGGGGAAACGGGTAAGTTATATGGCATAGTAATCTTCGATGATGTTGTACTGTGCATATAAATCTCGTTTCGTTCTCCAAGGATAATGATAAGGAAATCCATCCACTAACGGTTAGGAGATCTCCACTCTTATCTTAGACTGTTCATTTCCTAAAGAACCGGGGTTGAATTTACCGAAAATTATCGAACTTTGTTTCTAAGAGACTGGGATCGGGTATGTTATCTGAAAACCACTTCGATCCAACGAATGTGTTTCGAAGTGAAGACATCTTGAAGATGATGGAATTGAAAATGGAGCTCTCAATTGTTTCGATCAGTCCCAGAACGAATTTGTATAGATGAATGTTGGTATTGCATTGTTGCCTGGAAGGCAGTGTTATTATTCAAAGTGGGTAGTGCTATATGAAGGTAAAAGGTAGCCTCAAGCCTCATCAGCCGGGAATGACTAAAACAGAGGAGATGCAGCAGGGCTAAGTGGGTCGCTCCCAAGTAGGGTATGATCATCCCTATCTAGAGTCGCTATTATCTCTCATTGTATGCTTCAGGGCCCAAAGCTGGGTGATCATATTCGGTACTACTAGTCAAGTGGTAGGCCGTACCTGTGTTGGCAGGGGATCCAGGCGATGTTCTCGATGTTATTTTATCTAGAGATGCACCGTGACGGGCGATGCCCAAGTAGCCCAATCATTGTATGGAATCCATTCTCCAATACGAACCTTTACGGTTTTTGTTGTATACCTATTATGCTGGAATTTAATTAATCTAACAATTTCGGCTAAGATTTATAAGTATCTGTATCTTAGACACTATTACACTACACCAAAACAGTCATTTGGCAACACTTTTTTTTTTCATTTGGCGACACTTATATGGGTTGTATTTTAGTCTCGCTAATAAGTGTCGCTATTCAATATAAGTGTTACTGAAAATAAAAATTTACACTTTTAAATACGGCGACACTTATTTTCGTTGTAAGCCTTGGTTTAATTGGAGTTAATTGAAATATACTAGGGCAAAATTGTAATTAAATAAAATATCACGCTTAACCCTAAGTACGATTATTCCTCCTGGCCGCATTTTCCCCAAATCGTTCCCAGATATTTCAATTACACATTCGATTACCAGTCATACCTCTCCTCTCTACCACCTTCAATCACTTCCATCTCTCTCCCACCCGTGGACCTTCAATAATCCGTCGATGCAATTAACGATGGATCTAGACAGGCGAAACTGCTATTGTAGGAAGCTAAAGTCTGGATCTAAAACGCGCTGCTCTGGTCTGGTTTGAGATGCCTAAGTATTGATGAGTGCTACCGTCGCTTGAAATTTATGCCTCAGCCTCAATAGCTCATCGTCGCCTTATGAAAGTCGCGATGTCGAGTCACGTTTCCCTTTGTTGCCTATGGTTCGTGTCACCGTTAGATGGTCAGAGAACTCGTGGTTGCTTGGTTAGGTGGTTGCATTATTGAAATTGAGATCTCAAACTCTCGGTATGAGCCATTTGATTTACCTATCTTCCCAACCGCACACGAATTGCTTCAGATACGAGATTACCATCCATAGTTCTATTTCGATCTATTGTTGTATAATTTTATTTACAATGGTATGTCCGTAGCTGTAATAAATTTCAAATCTGATCATCATTATCAATGCCTGACTCAGTTTCATTTGTTTTTGTTTCTGCAGTTCAAACCTAGGGTTTTAATATCTGGGTCATCGGTTGTTACTCAGTAAAGCAGTCGACGCTCTGGTAATTTGATTTACAAAAATGAATTCGAACTATCTGTCACATTACTTGATTGTTATAATCTTGCGATGTATGTTTTTCTAAATGTAGCCTACCGATTTAGCTGTACCATTTCTGGTTTCCAGTATGGATGTTCTTTTTATAATTGTAAAAGCTCCAATACTTGTTTACTGTTACACACTTTTTATAATTATAAATAGCACATTCATAGAAAGCATCACGATAATCATGGTCATATTGAGAATGATGAGCCATGGCATCCAGTAAGTGAAGTTTCGAGAAAAATTGCAGATTGTCAAGAGTATTTTCTTATAAATGGATATTATAAAAACATTAAATGATACACAATTCGTGATGTTAAACGAATGAAGATAGCAAGATTATTTATGTGTTTAGGTTTATTTGCATTTATTGGAGAAACTGTATAAAAGTTTAAACGATCACACTCGAAAGATGCATTTCAACTTGCCATTTTCTGTCTTTGCTTACCCAGTTTTCTTGTATGCGTATGTACTTATGTACAATTATATGAATAATTAAATTCAATACTTGTACTTCGAATTTATGTTTTGAGCCTTACAGTGGAAAATATGATCTAGCAAATAAGTGGATATCATAACTTATCCTTCTGAGATTATCACATTCAAATGACCCCCCATTTAAAATTCAAAAAAATTTAAAACTAATTTAAAAAATAAAGTAATTAATTAACACAGTAAGACAAAGCACCTGGTTGATGGTCAAAGGCAGCGGCCCAGACAATGTCCTTAAGTGTCGGTCAAAGTTCATCTCTGCAAAAGCTTTTGAACTCAACTGTATCTCCTTTCTCTTTTTTAATTAACCTCCACAATTAAAACAGAAGGTGCAATAGGACTGCAAAACCAACAAGTAGTCATCTTATACTGAAATGTACATTCTGAAAGCATTACATGCAAATGAAAAGGATGGTGTTTATTCAACTAATCAGAGGCATACTAATGAATTACTTGTCCTAACCCCAAACTATTTTCTTATATTGATAGTTTTTTTAAAAAAAAAACCTATCTGCAGAACCAAATATTATTGTTCAATAAAGTAGTATTTAAAATATTATACTATTTCAATCTTTATGATAACATGGTGTAAATAAAAAACGAAGTTTTAAAATAATAGTATGATTAACATTCAGTTAATGTTTGCTTTCAGTTCCTAAAAAACTTGGAGTTGACTAATGAATTTGTCAATGAAGAGAAGAAAACACGAATTTCCATGGGATAAAAAAGGCAATCTCTGGAATAACAGATGGTTTTCTCCAAGGGGTATTTTTTTTATATTCAAATATATTTTGTTTCTAAAAACAATAATATTAAGATAATAATGCTTATAGTTAAACGCTCTAAATTAACATGATTGCACATTGAATTAATAGGTGGATTTAGTTGGGTGGGTACTATGATTCAGGTGATCATGTAAAATTTGGACTTCCAATGGCCTATTCAATGACAATGCTATCATGGAGCATGATTCAATTTGAGAAAGATATTACGACATCAAATCAGTTGGAGTACGCTTTGGATGCTATCAGATGGGGCACTGATTATCTCATCAAAGCACATAAACAGCCCAACACCCTTTGGTCCCAGGTATACATATGATATGTTATGTTACATAAAACCGGACATTTCATTAGTATTATTCTTATCATATATTTGATATGTTTTGAAAGGTGGGAGAAGGTGAAAGCGATCATTATTGCTGGGAAAGAGCAGAAGATATGAATACACCAAGAAATGCCCGTAAAGTTGATGCAGAGAATCCAGGGTCAGATATTGCTGGAGAGACTGCGACAGCTTTGGCTGCTGCTTCCATCGCCTTTAGACCATACGACTCTAGCTACTCCAAACTACTACTATCACATGCGAAACAAGTAAAACCATACATGAGTGCATAATATTGTATATCCAGATTATTATATATGAACTTAAATTGTGCACTTGTAATGCAGCTTTTCTCTTTTGCCGACACATTTAGAGGCCAATACGATGTATCCATCCCTTCAGTTAAAGATTTCTATCCATCTTACACTGGATACTATGTATGCCCAACTTGTCATTTACTTATTATTTATACACATAATATTTTTTCTTTAAATAACTTGAGATATATATTATTTGTTTTTATTGCAAAGGATGAACTTCTTTGGGCTTCTGCATGGCTTTTTGAAGCAACAGATGATAAAAGCTACTTAAACTATGTCATTGACAACTCTGCTTCTTTCGGTGGTACTGGTTGGGCTGTAAAAGAGTTCTCTTGGGACAACAAATATGCTGGACTGCAAGTGCTCCTGACCAAGGTTCTAATGCAGGAAGAAAGCAGTGCAAACAACGCAACGTTAAGGCAATACAAAGCTAAAGCAGACTTTTTCTTATGTGCTTGCCTGCAAAAGAACAATGGATATAATGTCGACGAGCCTTTTCTTCTGGAGTACTACTAGATTGCTGCATACTTATTAATGTTATCCACTGAAGTTAGAGAAATAGGCAGTCTACCTTGTAATGTTTTGGTCATTGTTAGTATGTATTATTATTACATTTTTGATTCGTGTTCAATGTTGTACCTTGGTTTAGATGCTCAAGTGAGAATGCAATAAGGGTTGATCATGTGCTTTAATCACATGGAAAATGAATAACTTTTTTTTTTCTTCCTTATGTTATGAAGTAGTTGACTATGAAATATATGTTGTTATTTGATCATGAATATTGTAAATTTTGGGTTCCTATTGAATGTAGTATAATAATGCATATCATGTTAGTTATTAATTGTTTATTAATGTTAAAATAATTGACTATATTGAGAATGAAAATATTTCAGCTTTATAAGCGTTGGCAATTAAAATTTACCAACGCTTATAAGCGTCAGCATAGAAAATTAAACAACGTTGGATGGTTAATTTGCCAACGTTTATAAGCGTTGCTAAATAATATACACCAACGTTTATAAGCGTTGGCGAATACAGTCTTCCAACGCTTATAAGCGTTGGGAAACTAAACTCGCCAACGCTTATAAGCGTTGGCAATAAATTGCGACGCCCCTACAGCGACGCTAATAAGCGTTGCTGAAACTGTTTGCGACAGTTATACTCGTTGGGAATCACCTGTTTTGGTGTAGTGTTATAATATCATAGAATTTCATATGAAATGTTTTGGTTATCGTAAAGTAAAAACCCGTCTGTGTTTATATGCGGCGTGGTCTTACAAGATACTTTTTATTTTCAAAGGTTTTATATAACTTTAAAATCCAGTTGGGTGTGTTTTCTCACGCTAGTTTCCCAAACTGACTAGGGTGTTATTTTATTATAATGGTCGGACCGAGCATATTTACATATTGATTTGGATGCATTGGAGCTCAGGAGACGAGTTGGAGGTCCGCATGACGTATCCACATATATGTTTATTTTTTCGCTGCTTTGATGTTGAGGTTATCAACAATTATAAGGATAGGAGGTTATAACTGTCCAGGCTGATGATTGCAATTGTTGTTGTACTCTGATGGATGTATGTATATAACAGTTTCTCTTTTGTAAAGATCATTGACATTATATTATATATTGTTCCACTGCGATTGTGAGATTTTGTGTTGTTTTTAATTTCTTTTCTCATTTTCTTCTCTTCCCTTCTTCTTTCTTTCCCATAACTATCAGTCTTTCCGTTCGATTTGGGTTGAACATGTGTGGGTATTTATCAATTTGAATAGTGCGGATTGGCGGGTCGTTACATCCTTTGTCGGAAATGACTAAATCCATAGAGTGAGTGGGGCCAGGCTATGTGGGGTTGCTCCCATTAAGGTATTTTCACATCCACTCTAGATAGGATTAAGTTTTTTGTATTGAGATGTGAAATACTCGGATTCTCGGTAATAGTTGAAGGGGTCTGGTTTGGAGGTTTTCGAGACCTATCAGAGTTCTCAAGTATATTTCTAGAGGTATACTTTCAGTAAAGGGGGTGCACCCTCCTAGTCATTATTGGAAGAACTTCTCTTTTTCCTTGTAGTTAATTTGAATCTTTGAATTGTTTCCTTAATTGCATTAAGAACTGCCTATGCACTTCTCAATGTATAATTATCTATGTCCATTATTTCAGGTTTTGGACTTTAACCTTGTTTGTCCATTCTTTTCGGTTTGGATTTTGCTTAGTTTATTTCCGTTCTTTTAACTCTAGATCTTGATATTATTTATGCCCATTCCTTAAGTGTGGGACTAGTTCTTACTGATACCCATCCTTTATATTTGGATTAGTTTTCTATTGTTTATTTCTACTCTTTCCTGTATGTATGTTGTTCTTGTGAGGTAAAAACCTGTTCCGCGTTTAGCGGAGTGGTCTGATATAATTTTTATATGTTCATCATATTACTTACTTGAGTTTTCTCACGTTGGTTTTCCAGACTGATCTGGTTGATATTTTATTATATTGTTCAGGTCAGACTGAGTATTTTTCCGGGTTGGCTTTTGTGTAATGGAGTTCTTGGAGAAGAGCTGGATGTTGACATATCGTAGTGTTTTATTTTTTGCTGCATTATTATTATATATATTTCTATCAACAATTGTAAGGTCGGGATTTTATAACTGTCCAGCTAATGAGGTTCGTTTTAACTCTAATGTACTCTGTATTTTGGAGTGACAGTTTATACTATCTTTCTTATATTATAAGTTGTCCTTTCTGCTGTGAGTTTATGTTTTCCATGTTCTCTATTTTTTTTATTTTAGTCTAACAATCTGCCTTTCCAGCAATTGGATGTTCGACATTTGAATACCGTGGATGTATTCGAGTTGACTTTCGATGGTTGAAATGGCGGGTTTACAACTTGGTATCAGAGCTAAAGGTTAAGTGAGAACCTTGGCTTTGGTAGGCAATGACTCATTAGAGATAGGGTAAGGGATGCCCTGGAATGAGTTTGAGAGTATTATATATACGGGAATGTATTTTTGAATGTTGTAAAAACGTATTGTGTTAATTGGTCTATTGATTTGTTTATGAATTCTGGTCAAGATGTGGGACACCACGATGTCGCTAGGGATTTCTAAATGCTTGAATAAGGCAAATGGACATGATATTGACTTTTGAAAATTGCCAAATGAATACTTTACCTTGGTTTTTTTATATATAAAGGAATAATTTTCAAGCTTTGTATATTTATAGAGTGTGATTGTTCGATTGAATGTGATAATATTTATTTATTATGACTGTTGTTTGATCGGTCATGCTCGATTAAATTAGGAGCGTTGATTGTCATTTGGTTATTGCTGATTATTTATGCTCTGTTTATTTTTAGGCATTTATTGTTTTGATTATAAACGAACCCCATGTGAATTAATTTTCATAATTTAACTATGAGGTGTTCGATTATAATGTTGGGTTAAAAGTAAACTTTTAATAAAACTTGTTTAAAATAATCTAAATTGTAAGATAAGACATTTAGAGAATAAATATTTGGGAAAATTCTATTATAATATGAATTGATTTTATATAAAGGTAATTTTATATAAATTTGGTTTATAAAATTCATTTTAAAAAGGATTTTCGAATTTAAATCCTGGAGTCGTTTGAAATAATTTTAAAAGGTTTTTGTAAGAAAAATATATAGTAGTACTACTTGGAAGTATTTATAAATATAAATATTTCAGAAGAGAAATTTCAAGTAGAATGCATTTTCTTTAGGGCAATTCGAAGGAAATCATCTCGATTAGTTTTGTGCTAATCTGAATAATCTTCTAAGTGACGTTTGGATGATTGCTTAGGCGAACGTTGTAGTGCACTTAGTAAATTATTCTCTTTATCATTTGCGATCGAGATGAGTTCAAATTCAAACGAGCTCAAAATGATTTTTAGAAAATAAATTGTTTGAAGTTATTTCATATAAAAATATATGTAGTCTGTTTTCAAAAGGAGATTTTGAAAATAAAAACCATGTAGTTTAGTTCTTAAGTTTTCTTTAAAGAAATTAGCTTAAAATATGAAGGATATTTAGCTTTGAAAAGAATATTTTTGAATTGGTTTTTCAAATGTTTTTGTTGTGACTAAATTTGGGTAATTAGGGGTTTTCCAATTGGAAGACTCACCAGGTATATTTCTTTACTCTAGTTGTTGTTTAAGGAGGAACCACAATACCACTAGATGCTCCATATTGTGTTAATTCTAAAGTTAGACCATGCTTCGGTAGGAGTAGCACTTCCTTGTCGTAATTAATTTTGGTCTTGATTTATTTCTCTTGGGAAGAATTTGAAAATATATTTTGAATATAAAACCTGGGTATTTAGTTCTAAATTTTTCTTTTGAAAATATTGGATGCATAACATTTATTATGGAATATTCTTTGTATTTTGTTGTATATGACTGTTATGTTGTTTTTAGTTGCATCATATTACCTGATTGCATATGGTTGCTATAGTTCTTATGTTGCATGTATTTATAATAGAAATAATATAACTAAGGAAAATATAACTAATTAGATTTGCTGAAAACCAAGTAAGTAAATTTATTTTCATAGGTTGGAATATTGCTTCTTCCACTCTGTAATAATTTCGGGGATGAAATTCTTTTAAAGGGAGGAGGATGTAATATCACAAAATTTTATCGTTATAAATTTGAATATTTAATCAATTTTAAATATTTAAATAATTGGTTTTAAAATATAAACTCTTATTATTCAAATATAAGGATTTTATTTTTAATATTTAAATATTGGATTTTATAATTAATATAAAACTCTTTTAAATAATAAATAATGATCATGAAATATTTTTCAAATTTTGTTTACAAAAATATTTAGTTCGAAGAAAAATCGAAAATGTGATCGGAATTCATTTTCCAAATTTTCGACTTTTTGTCGTTTAAAAGTTGTCGGAAATGTTGTAAACATTTTAGTATACATATACACATAAATATACAAATAACATAAGAATGGTTAGTAATAATATAAGGTGAAGTATGTTTAAACATTTTAGTATACATATACACTAAATATACAAATAACATAAGAATGGTTAGTAATAATATAAGGTGAAGTATGTTTAAACATTTTAGTATACATATACACTAAATATACAAATAACATAAGAATGGTTAGTAATAATAAGGCGAAGTATGTTTACTTAACTCAATATAAGAAGTTTAAAATAAAAAAATTAAACATTGGAAAGCTATGAAAATGCAAACATCACATCACTAAACATTAAGTACCAATGCATTTAAGTGCATGCTGGAAATAAGATGGTAAGGGGAGACAAGACGGAGGCATGAAGTATATGAGAGAAGGGAGCACGGTGAGGTGGCATGAAGTTGTGGAGAGTAAAGTACAAGGGCATTTTAGTAATTTACTAATTACGTTTTATATAAGACTAAATTTTTGTTTTTCCTTCCCACTTTATTCATTCCATTCTCATTTCTCTCCACTTCCTCCATGCTCTCATGTTCTTCCATGGCTTCTTTATGAACTTTTAAAAATAAAAACTCCTTCTTTTCTACTCTTAAATTCTTTAGAAACTTGTTAAAACATTTTCACCTCTTCCTACAACCTCATTCTTACCAAAACAAGCCCATACCCACCCCCATCCAAGCCATGGCTGAGCTCTCCCCATCAAGGTCGAACCCTCCTAGGCCTTCAAGGCCTCCAAAAATGTATTTTCCATAAGCAAAGCAAGGATCTAGGGTGGTAGCTTGAGTTAGTAAAGGTTCGGGTTGTTTTGGATAGCTTTAGGTGAGGAAAAGTTTGCCTTTTTACTTGAAGTTTTGAACTTTAAATATTGATAATAAATACTGTTTATTTGGTTGTTAAGTATGTTGGATCTTTGGTTTAGACAATATTGTAGTTGTTTTACTTATATATGTACTTGGATGTGGTTTAGTAAACTTGAGAATGGAAGCTAAGTTAAGTTGGTTAGTAACTTGAAACCTTTGCTTATGTATGTGGACTATGGCATGTATATAGGTTTGTTATCTTGCTTATGATGTGCGGTATGTGCTAAAAAAGTTAGCATCTTGACTTATTAAAGCGATATAGGGATCCTTTGGTTTACGTTCTTGAAATGATTTTATAAAGTTTCAAAACCCTTGCCTTTATTTTTAAAACTATATTCAAAGTATATAGAAGTAGTTAAAGTACAAAGCTAGGAATTTTGAAGCTATTTGTTATGCAAAATCACCTTTTGAAAATTACGGGTCATATATGGATAGTCGCTATAAATGCATTTCATGAAAATGAACTCTTTTTGAATTTAAAAGCGTTTCACTTAAGTATCTTTTGAAAAATGTTTTCAAAGTTATTTTAAGTATGGATAAGAAATTATTATTTTTTATTTAATTATTTATTTGATGGTTAATTAATTAATTTATGAAGGTAATTAAAGGTTGATTAAGGTAATTAATTAATTTATTAAGGTAATTTGTTAATCAAGAAAATTAATTATAATTAATTAAATATTTATTTTCAATTAATAATTTATATAAGGGTTTATTATTATTATCAATAATTAAGCAAGGGGTTAAATATTTATTTAATTATTAATAAAGTTAAGATTTATTTAAGACTTAATTAAGGTTTAAATATTATTTAAGAAGGTAAAATTATTAATGTATTTCTAATTTAGTTAAGTTTTAATTAAAACTAATTAAGTTATTATTATTATTAATAAAGGTTTGAATTATTATTTAATTATTAATTAAGGACTAACAATTTATTTAATCATTAATTAAGAGAATAATTATCTATTTAATTATTATTTAATGGTTAATTATTATTCAATTATTTATTTAAAAGTTAATTGTTGTTTAATGAATAACTAAAGGTTTAATTATTAATAATTGATTTAAATGTTATTTAACTATTAAATGAAAGTTTTTAACCTTTAAATCACTTTAGTTCTGAAGGTCAACTTGATTAAGTAACTGTCATTTAAAGGAATATTTTAAATCTAAGGGATTTCTTTGTCGAATACCTTTTAGTAACCTCATATGAATAGAAGACCCAATGACATATTATCTATAGTGTAGAGAACCCATATGACTATAAATATATTATCTGTAACCATTATTTTGTAGGATACATTTGTAGAGAGACCCTAAAGGGTTTCTCGCTAATATTAATTTGTTTACATCCTTATGTTGCCTATTTTGAGTTTAGTTGAAATTAATTATGACATTCTATTTGAATTATTTAAGTGTCGTTATAGAAATTTTCACGATACCATCGCTTATTGAATATCATCCCATAAGCTTTTGTGTATGTTGACTTGAGCTTGTGTTTTCATAAAAGTTAATAAATCATTTTAATTAATGATATTTGAATTTAGTTAATAATTTTAATTAATGATATTTGAATTTAATTAATCCATTTAGATAACGATATTTGGATTTAGTTAATAATTTTAATTAATGGTGTTTTAAAAATTAATTGATTGATTTAATAAAAGTGTTTAAAGTAAATTAACTAATTTAATGAAAGTGTTTAAAAGTTATTAACTGATTTAGTGTTTCAAAGTTAATAAACTAATTTAACAAAGGTGTTGTAAAGATAGTTGATTGGTTTATTAAAAGAGATTATAAATGTGATTAATTATCTTTCGAGATAATTAATGTTGTTTTAAAAATTTACAAAAATATTTTAAAATTTGATTTATTTTCTTTTGGGAAAATTATTGTGGGTTTAAATTATAAAAGGTTTTTATAAATTATCCCTTGAGATATTAAAATTTGATTTAAAATTTATAAAAGTAATTTAAATTGATTTATTATCTTTTGGGATAACAAATGTTGTTTTGAATTTATAAATGAGAAAATCCTTTTAATGGGATTGTTTAAAAATAAAACTAGGTGTAAATTGTTATGGGTTTATAGTAAGTAATGTTTTAATGACATTTGTTTTGACCCTTGTTTTGATACACTTAGTATTATAATTTTTCCTTTTAAAAGAATATTTCAAAGAGTGTTTTTAAAATGTTTTACAATATTTGGAATGTGAAAATCAAGCCCAAGTGTAACGAACCGGGTTTTTTGACCCTCAAAATCGACATCAATACGCTCACTATATAGCATGCCAAATATTCAATTGCCAGAAATACCGATTGCTAGGGGTGAAGAAGAAGAAGAGATAAAAGAAATAGAAACAACACATAGAATCTCACAAATCGTAGCGGAACAATATATGATAGATAAATACAGAGCTTTATACAGAAAGAAACTGTAACTGTTAATATACATACAATCATAAGAGTACAACAGTCAACATAGCAATCTGGACGGTTATAATAACTTATCCTCACAAGTACTGAATATGCAGTTTAAAACACACAACGGAAAATAACCAAGTACGTGTAATATGCCTGAAATCCTCTAGTTCGTCTCCTGAGCTCCATAGCATCCTAACCTGAATCTGCAATACTCGGTCTGACCCGAGCATTATAATAAAATAACACCCGAGTCAGTCTGGAAAACCAGTGTGAGAAAACACACTCAATTTAAATTATAATGTTATCAAAAATATTTCAGAAACAAAAGTATCTCGTAAGACTACGTCACAAATAAACATGACGAGTTTTTACCTTACGATAACCAAAACATTTTATATCAAAATCATTTGATATTATAATAGTGTCTATAGAAAATAAACTATAAAATAACTGAAATGCTTGCATCTCACGTTTCAGCATATTTGGTATACAACTAAAACTGTACAGCTCGTATTGGATATTGTGACGACCCGGCTTTTTCTCCACAAAAAGCCGTATCATCAAGAAGAAAGAAAGGGATAGAAAAGAGATAAGATAGAGAAGAAAGAAAGAAACACATCAGAATCTAAACAGCGGAACGAATAAATTATATTAATCAAATAAGATATTACATTGTATCATATACATCAGAGATACACAGCTTATACAACACATACTAGACAGTTATAAACATCTGTCTAGTCATTACAACCCAAATACAACTCAACAAATGACTCATACAGACTAACACAGCGGAACACTATATCTACGAACGCTGAAGCCTCCTGCTCCATTGCTCCTCCAAAGATTCGTCAAAGCAAACCTGAATCCCTTGGCTACTCGTAAAAATTTGAGTACCCAAGGTTTAATAAAACAGAAAATAAACACTTGGGTCAGACATGGGTCTGGTGTGAGTAAACGGTTTAAATTGCTTAACTTCAAAACCTTTTGAAAACAAAGGTATCACGTAAGACTCCCCACAAATAAACATGGGTAAGTTTTTACCTTACACTAACCAAAACATTTGATAGGAAATCCAGTTATATTATAATAGGGTCTAGGGTTTTCAAGTAAAATACAGAAATAGCTGGAATGCTTACATCTCACGTTCCAACATAGTTGGGCACAACTAATACGTACGGCACTTATTGGATTGTGGAGTCCATACAATGGCAGAGCTACCGGGGTACCGCTCGTCACAGTACGTGGCCTAGATCAACGTACCGAGGATCACTCCCAATCCCCTGCAACACAAGGCCGGAACATCCCTTACTGGATAATTCCCGCATAAGAAACCCCGTGGTTGCGGCCAAACAACCACCCACACAGCCGAAATAAAAAGGGACTCTAGACAGAGGAATCTTATACTACTTGGGTGCTACCCACTAACCTTGCTGCACCTCCCCTGTTTTAGCCATTCCCGGTTGATGAGGCTTGAGGCTACGATTACCTTTAATCAGAACACATCACTTAGAATGCTCATCGTCCACCTGACGATGTGCTGAAAGCATTCAATCCATACAAGTTCGTTCCGGGTTCGAACGAAACCGAAGGCATTATCTCGTTACACTCGTTTTGGAATCACCCTCAGAGTTAACGACAATAACCCTTGCACTCTGAATCTTCATCTTCACTTGAGATTCACGACCTATCGTTAATTTGGATCGATGTGGTATTCGGGTCTCCAGACCTAGAAATCCGGTATACGGAAACCCGATCCCGGTCTCATCGAAATCCAAAACGTATCTTTTAAGGCCAAGTTGTTTAAAGGTTTAAACAATTTAATTTAATTCAATACTTGAATTTACACAGCATTTAACACAGATAAATATCACACATTTATCACAGATATATCCAATATCATATCACAGAATATCATAGCATATCATTTAATAGATATCAACCAAATCAGATATTCTACACAACCAATCATCCATAAGCAACAATTTATTAACCCTATGTTATAATTAATTTAATTAACTTAAATTAAATTAATTACTTAAGAATTAATTATCTAATCTTGCTTAATAAATCATTAATTAATTACAAACCTTTAATTAATTAATTAATTACTCATTAAATATTAATCATCCTTGATTAATTATTCATTAATTACATAAAATAATTATCCTTTAATTAATTTTACAAATTAATTATTCTTAACCATTAACAGTAATTAACCATTAATTACTTTTATTAATTGCATTGATTAATTATTCTTAATTAATTACCATTAATTAATTAATTATCCTTAATTAATTACTTTAATTAATTAAACTTTAATTAATCATTTCTATTAATCCACCTTAATTAATCATAAATAGTAATTATCATCCTATAATTACTTACCCTAATTAATTAACTCCTTAATTAATTATATTAATCCATTAATTAATTACACCAAGAAATAAATCCTTAATTACTTCTTCTAAGTAATTATCCTTTAATTAATTACATCTTGTAATTATATATTAATTACTTACAGTAATTACACTTCTTAATTTCATTAAGTATTTATACTTAATCAGCATCAAGATTATCTTTAATTAATTTACAAATTAATTAACTTAAATTAATCACATCCATTTACTATTTACAATTGAGTAATTCATTCCTTAATTACTCTTTAAACCAATTAATTTATCTTTAATTACAGATTAATTATTAATTAATAAACCTTAATTATCAATTAATAAAACTTAATAACAAATTAATTAATCTTTAATTATCATTTAATTAATCCTTAATTACCATTTGATTAATCCTTAATTAATCTTTAATTACAAATTAATCACCCCTTAATTAATAATTAATAAAACTTAAAAACATAATTACAAATTAAGTATTTCTTAATTACCAATTAATTTACCTCCAATTACTAATTAATTAATTCTAATTACAAATTTAATTAATCACTAATCATTAATTAAATCAATATTAATTATTGAATTTATTTATATTAATTAATTTCTCTTGATTAATTACTTAATTAATCTTTATCATTAATTAATTATACTTAAATTATTTAATTAATTTAATTAATCTCACTTATTAAACCTTAATTATTTTAAAATAAAACCATTATCTTAAAAATACCTTAATTATTATTAACATTTAAACCATTTTATCTTTTGACTTTATTTAATTAAAATATTAATTTAGTTTTTAAAATACTCATTTAACTTGATAAATTAAAATTACCAAATCATAACTTCTTCCAATCAATAACTTAAAACATTTATTAAGTAATAGGTTTAAACTAATTTTAATTTAGATTTAAAAAAAAAAACTTGCTTTTATAAAAATCTTTTTAAACTGGTTTAGATTTACTTCGGGTCATACCCGAGACTACCCTGTAGCTACCCCGAGTTTTCTCAAAACTCATCTGCTTCGAGACAATTCTTCACTTGCACGAGAACCCACCCGATCCAACACTTCTTCTCCAACAACATGCCCAAACGTGCATACGTGCACGTGCACAGCAGAACAAAGCGACTCCGACCATCGACGTCGACTTCGACACATCGCCTACGACCTCGCCGTTCAACTCAAGCACCCAGTTCGTCGAATTCGACTGGAATTCAAATTCGAGCAATTCGATCAAAATCCTGGAACCACACCTCGCCTGAAAGCCCTTCGAACTCGACGATGCCGACCACGTACGACCACGAAACTCTGCCTACAAATTCTCCGACCAACCCTTCATCTTTTCCCCTAGGTCCGATGGTCTCCGATCATCCAGAGACACTGTATTGATTCTGTTTCCAGACTTCGACAAAAACTCACTTAAACCCTAGTTCCGCCTCGTCCTGCCACCACAGGCAACTGACATACCTTCGACTATTTTTGCCACCATCTCCAATCACCTAGGTAGCCTCAGCCGAGACCCCAACCCCACTAATGTCGTCGATCGCCAGAATTTCCCCTAAACCCATTTTCTAGTCAATTTCAAATTGCATTCTTAATACATTATTAGAAATCCTGAAATAACTTTCTAAAATCATCATTTGAATTCACTAACCAGATTATAAGATTAAATATATAAATTTCCATATTTGATATTTACCCTTTTTCTGATTTTTACTGTAATTTTTAAATTTACAGTATATTTAATAAATAAACAACCTAAAATTATTTTTAAAAACAAGAACTCATTGTTATTAACAATTTTCTTTCAACAATCAAAGTCAAATTTTACTTGTTTGAGAAGATAGGAATTTCTATGATGATGATTGAGTCTGTTAATTACAAATACAGAGCACCATATAAACACATACAGTCACATACTGGAAAACAAGCAAGTTTTATACATATATCCAGATAAATAAAGCATGCAAACTATATCAAAATTTTATCACACAAAATCATCACATGCAACATCTAAAACTGTTTTTAAATAAGAGTTTACTCACATTTTAACCAAAATGCAGAGAGCTTAAAACTGAGATGAAAACTGAATCTTTTGACAATTTGAAAAACTTGGTATTGCTTGATGATCTTTAGCCTGGAAATTTGACTTTGTTGAGATGAAACTTTGAAAAAGATTACTGGTTGGAGCTTGCTTGCTGATCTTTGGTTTTCTCTGGTTTTGTTTCTTCAGTTTGAAAATGGTTTACAGGCTTTAGTTTTTGAGAACGCTTTTAAACTTGAATTTGTTTTCAGATTTTGGAATTATGGGGAGGAATTTGTTTACAGGTTTAAGTATTTATTAAGAGGGATTGTTATAGATTTCGTTACTGACTTTGTTTCTTGTTTTTGAAAAGAGAAGATAACAAAAGAATTTAAGGAAGAGGGTAGGAGTTTATATAGTGTTAATTTAGGATTTATTAAAATTAAAGAAAATTAAAATAAAAGGAATGACACTTGTCCCTTATCTTATCTAATTTCTTAACACATGTTACTTAGCATGCTTTAGGGGCTAACACTTGTAATTAAGCATTTTTATATTATTTTAAAAAGATTTTAAAAGCTTTTTATATTTATTCCTAATTAATAAATACATTTCTAAATTTATAAATGCCTTCCTATGTTATAAATAAATGAAGCCTTTCAAAGAAAATAAAATAAAAACCCATTTATATTCTAATAAAATCATATATAATATATTTAATTCATTTTTAAGTGTTAATATAAAACTTTTGTATTTATTTCTATTAAATAAATACTCTTTCAAATTTCTATAAATAAATTTCTTTTAAAAGGAAAATAAAAAAAAAAATCTTATTTCTAAATAAAAACTTTATTCACATATTTTAAATTCAAACTATATTATTATTTTCATTTTAAGATATATATATTTTTCTTTAAATTCAATTCTTAAATCCAAATTCAAATGCAACTTTAAAAAAATCCAAATTTAAAAATCAACTCAAATAAATATAGATATCCATTTTAAACAATCACATTATTAATTGTCAATAATTATCCTATTTAAAATCTATTTGTAACTATATTTAAAAACAACTCATTATTATTATTGTTTGAAAATAACTACTTTACCAATATTCATTAATTAATTTAAAAGATTATCACATTTTAAATTCCCCGAAATCCCGGGATATCACATTCCTTCCCCCTTAAAAGAATTTCGTCCTCGAAATTTAAAACAAAAGATAATCTAAAGTTTTTATTTTATTTTAAACAATCTAAGCATATCTATCAGCCATATACAACCAAACAAACAATTTCATCCAAACAACCAATTCAATCAAAACAAACAATTCTAGCTATCCGGACACAAATCTGGATAAGCTTCCTAAAATTTCCTCGAGTTTCCCCAAGTATATATATATACCGGGATACTCGCTCAACAGAATCCAAACAACCAATTCTACTGAGCTACAGAGCTCCTACACAACTAGATCTATAAAACTAAACAGAATATCAGACTACAGATAAGTCTAACTCAACTACCAATTCCTTTAGAACTGTTGGTTCCAAAACCAATGATGGATCCTACACGTACTTACTCAAAGATACGCGATATACTTCGAATCCCAGTTATCCAAACTGACAATTCAACCAAGTAGACCAAACTCTTATCCAAATCAGAACACAGAAAAGATCCAAAACACCTCGGAGCTGACTTCCCAGACTTACCCAATCTTATAGCTTCCTTTTTACCAGAGAAAACTTCAATAATAACGAAGTCTCCAACTTCGAATTCCAAATTCCTCCATCTCTAATCTACAGAACTCTTCTGACGATCCTGGGCTGCCTACATCCTTCTTGATCAGCTCATCCTTTGCCGATGCTTCTCGAAACAAACAGGACCAAAAACAATCCAACAAATGAATTCTCTCAAAATCTACCCAAAATCCAGAACACAAACTCTACCCCAACATCAGTAGACTACAACTTACTTCTCCTATCTGGAAAAGACAAAACAGATGCACTGCCAAATCTGGACTCAAATCCAGAAATATTTCTTGTAGAAATTCTTAATCAAACACTGCAACTCCCAGTTCCTTCCACTCTAGAACAGCTGCCATCTTGCTTCCGTTGCACCACTCTGATCTAGAGCAGATAAGAATGCCGTCGATGAACTCGAGCACAAACTAAACAACACTTCCTGGAAAATATATGGTTCAACAGATCCATAAAGAAAGGAAAAAAAAAAAACTCAGATACTCTATCAAAAACCTGAGCTGCTTCACCAAATCCTATCTCTAGGAGACATCCTTCAACTAAATTGAACCACCGGTATCAATCCTGAAATCAAGTCGATACAGAACTCAATCTCAAATGCAGACAAACTTCTGACTTTGCTAAAGATATCCAGAAAGTCTCAGATAACTCAAGAGAATATTCATTATCGCAAGTCACTTTTGCGATTCACTCAGCTTAATTCCAAATAAACTGTTCTCTCTTAACCACTCAGAACAGCTTATGCTATCCAATCCATCGAAGAAATGGATCCACTCCGCAGCTTCTGAACTCCACCTCTAGAAAACTACAAAGCCAAAAGATCTTCCTGCTGGAACACAAAACACTTCCGAGCTGCACCGCTGACACAGAATGCCAAAACTTCCTATCCAAAGCTTCTTGAG
The DNA here is from genome assembly GCA_030737815.1 of Allium fistulosum. Taxonomy (NCBI): domain Eukaryota; kingdom Viridiplantae; phylum Streptophyta; class Magnoliopsida; order Asparagales; family Amaryllidaceae; genus Allium; species Allium fistulosum. Next base: position 515,646,691 of record CM060903.1, on the reverse strand, counting down.
GAACTCGGACCTCAAACCAAACTCAACACCCTGCTGAACTCAGCCACAACACCGAAGCAGACATACTTCCTTAAACTTGCTCCAAAGAAAACATCTTAGGACACAATCCATGGTTACTGCATCTCCTCACGCAGCTACTACTCCTTGAGGTTGCCAAGCTACCATCACTCGCTTCTGCTCATCCGACAGATTCAAACTCTACTCAAAGATGGACTCTGAACCTTCATAGGTTTCCTTCAGAGATCAGAGAAATCCTCACACCATATCAAAGCTTACTCGAGACGGTATTAGGTCTATAGTCTCGACAGATACATTTCCAACCTCAACATTCAAACTCCATCCATTGGTAGTTGTGTTACACCCACACCACTACCTTATCTACCTTTATATCTTATATTGGGAAAACCCGAACAGATAATCCAACACATTAGGTAGATATATATATATATATAGTTATATAAAAAAATTACAAATACGTTCTCTCAAGATAGATAGAAATCATTCCAGAGCTAGGTATTCACTCAACCTACAGCTCTGATACCAAATGTGACGACCCGGCTTTTTCTCCACAAAAAGCCGTATCATCAAGAAGAAAGAAAGGGATAGAAAAGAGATAAGATAGAGAAGAAAGAAAGAAACACATCAGAATCTAAACAGCGGAACGAATAAATTATATTAATCAAATAAGATATTACATTGTATCATATACATCAGAGATACACAGCTTATACAACACATACTAGACAGTTATAAACATCTGTCTAGTCATTACAACCCAAATACAACTCAACAAATGACTCATACAGACTAACACAGCGGAACACTATATCTACGAACGCTGAAGCCTCCTGCTCCATTGCTCCTCCAAAGATTCGTCAAAGCAAACCTGAATCCCTTGGCTACTCGTAAAAATTTGAGTACCCAAGGTTTAATAAAACAGAAAATAAACACTTGGGTCAGACATGGGTCTGGTGTGAGTAAACGGTTTAAATTGCTTAACTTCAAAACCTTTTGAAAACAAAGGTATCACGTAAGACTCCCCACAAATAAACATGGGTAAGTTTTTACCTTACACTAACCAAAACATTTGATAGGAAATCCAGTTATATTATAATAGGGTCTAGGGTTTTCAAGTAAAATACAGAAATAGCTGGAATGCTTACATCTCACGTTCCAACATAGTTGGGCACAACTAATACGTACGGCACTTATTGGATTGTGGAGTCCATACAATGGCAGAGCTACCGGGGTACCGCTCGTCACAGTACGTGGCCTAGATCAACGTACCGAGGATCACTCCCAATCCCCTGCAACACAAGGCCGGAACATCCCTTACTGGATAATTCCCGCATAAGAAACCCCGTGGTTGCGGCCAAACAACCACCCACACAGCCGAAATAAAAAGGGACTCTAGACAGAGGAATCTTATACTACTTGGGTGCTACCCACTAACCTTGCTGCACCTCCCCTGTTTTAGCCATTCCCGGTTGATGAGGCTTGAGGCTACGATTACCTTTAATCAGAACACATCACTTAGAATGCTCATCGTCCACCTGACGATGTGCTGAAAGCATTCAATCCATACAAGTTCGTTCCGGGTTCGAACGAAACCGAAGGCATTATCTCGTTACACTCGTTTTGGAATCACCCTCAGAGTTAACGACAATAACCCTTGCACTCTGAATCTTCATCTTCACTTGAGATTCACGACCTATCGTTAATTTGGATCGATGTGGTATTCGGGTCTCCAGACCTAGAAATCCGGTATACGGAAACCCGATCCCGGTCTCATCGAAATCCAAAACGTATCTTTTAAGGCCAAGTTGTTTAAAGGTTTAAACAATTTAATTTAATTCAATACTTGAATTTACACAGCATTTAACACAGATAAATATCACACATTTATCACAGATATATCCAATATCATATCACAGAATATCATAGCATATCATTTAATAGATATCAACCAAATCAGATATTCTACACAACCAATCATCCATAAGCAACAATTTATTAACCCTATGTTATAATTAATTTAATTAACTTAAATTAAATTAATTACTTAAGAATTAATTATCTAATCTTGCTTAATAAATCATTAATTAATTACAAACCTTTAATTAATTAATTAATTACTCATTAAATATTAATCATCCTTGATTAATTATTCATTAATTACATAAAATAATTATCCTTTAATTAATTTTACAAATTAATTATTCTTAACCATTAACAGTAATTAACCATTAATTACTTTTATTAATTGCATTGATTAATTATTCTTAATTAATTACCATTAATTAATTAATTATCCTTAATTAATTACTTTAATTAATTAAACTTTAATTAATCATTTCTATTAATCCACCTTAATTAATCATAAATAGTAATTATCATCCTATAATTACTTACCCTAATTAATTAACTCCTTAATTAATTATATTAATCCATTAATTAATTACACCAAGAAATAAATCCTTAATTACTTCTTCTAAGTAATTATCCTTTAATTAATTACATCTTGTAATTATATATTAATTACTTACAGTAATTACACTTCTTAATTTCATTAAGTATTTATACTTAATCAGCATCAAGATTATCTTTAATTAATTTACAAATTAATTAACTTAAATTAATCACATCCATTTACTATTTACAATTGAGTAATTCATTCCTTAATTACTCTTTAAACCAATTAATTTATCTTTAATTACAGATTAATTATTAATTAATAAACCTTAATTATCAATTAATAAAACTTAATAACAAATTAATTAATCTTTAATTATCATTTAATTAATCCTTAATTACCATTTGATTAATCCTTAATTAATCTTTAATTACAAATTAATCACCCCTTAATTAATAATTAATAAAACTTAAAAACATAATTACAAATTAAGTATTTCTTAATTACCAATTAATTTACCTCCAATTACTAATTAATTAATTCTAATTACAAATTTAATTAATCACTAATCATTAATTAAATCAATATTAATTATTGAATTTATTTATATTAATTAATTTCTCTTGATTAATTACTTAATTAATCTTTATCATTAATTAATTATACTTAAATTATTTAATTAATTTAATTAATCTCACTTATTAAACCTTAATTATTTTAAAATAAAACCATTATCTTAAAAATACCTTAATTATTATTAACATTTAAACCATTTTATCTTTTGACTTTATTTAATTAAAATATTAATTTAGTTTTTAAAATACTCATTTAACTTGATAAATTAAAATTACCAAATCATAACTTCTTCCAATCAATAACTTAAAACATTTATTAAGTAATAGGTTTAAACTAATTTTAATTTAGATTTAAAAAAAAAAACTTGCTTTTATAAAAATCTTTTTAAACTGGTTTAGATTTACTTCGGGTCATACCCGAGACTACCCTGTAGCTACCCCGAGTTTTCTCAAAACTCATCTGCTTCGAGACAATTCTTCACTTGCACGAGAACCCACCCGATCCAACACTTCTTCTCCAACAACATGCCCAAACGTGCATACGTGCACGTGCACAGCAGAACAAAGCGACTCCGACCATCGACGTCGACTTCGACACATCGCCTACGACCTCGCCGTTCAACTCAAGCACCCAGTTCGTCGAATTCGACTGGAATTCAAATTCGAGCAATTCGATCAAAATCCTGGAACCACACCTCGCCTGAAAGCCCTTCGAACTCGACGATGCCGACCACGTACGACCACGAAACTCTGCCTACAAATTCTCCGACCAACCCTTCATCTTTTCCCCTAGGTCCGATGGTCTCCGATCATCCAGAGACACTGTATTGATTCTGTTTCCAGACTTCGACAAAAACTCACTTAAACCCTAGTTCCGCCTCGTCCTGCCACCACAGGCAACTGACATACCTTCGACTATTTTTGCCACCATCTCCAATCACCTAGGTAGCCTCAGCCGAGACCCCAACCCCACTAATGTCGTCGATCGCCAGAATTTCCCCTAAACCCATTTTCTAGTCAATTTCAAATTGCATTCTTAATACATTATTAGAAATCCTGAAATAACTTTCTAAAATCATCATTTGAATTCACTAACCAGATTATAAGATTAAATATATAAATTTCCATATTTGATATTTACCCTTTTTCTGATTTTTACTGTAATTTTTAAATTTACAGTATATTTAATAAATAAACAACCTAAAATTATTTTTAAAAACAAGAACTCATTGTTATTAACAATTTTCTTTCAACAATCAAAGTCAAATTTTACTTGTTTGAGAAGATAGGAATTTCTATGATGATGATTGAGTCTGTTAATTACAAATACAGAGCACCATATAAACACATACAGTCACATACTGGAAAACAAGCAAGTTTTATACATATATCCAGATAAATAAAGCATGCAAACTATATCAAAATTTTATCACACAAAATCATCACATGCAACATCTAAAACTGTTTTTAAATAAGAGTTTACTCACATTTTAACCAAAATGCAGAGAGCTTAAAACTGAGATGAAAACTGAATCTTTTGACAATTTGAAAAACTTGGTATTGCTTGATGATCTTTAGCCTGGAAATTTGACTTTGTTGAGATGAAACTTTGAAAAAGATTACTGGTTGGAGCTTGCTTGCTGATCTTTGGTTTTCTCTGGTTTTGTTTCTTCAGTTTGAAAATGGTTTACAGGCTTTAGTTTTTGAGAACGCTTTTAAACTTGAATTTGTTTTCAGATTTTGGAATTATGGGGAGGAATTTGTTTACAGGTTTAAGTATTTATTAAGAGGGATTGTTATAGATTTCGTTACTGACTTTGTTTCTTGTTTTTGAAAAGAGAAGATAACAAAAGAATTTAAGGAAGAGGGTAGGAGTTTATATAGTGTTAATTTAGGATTTATTAAAATTAAAGAAAATTAAAATAAAAGGAATGACACTTGTCCCTTATCTTATCTAATTTCTTAACACATGTTACTTAGCATGCTTTAGGGGCTAACACTTGTAATTAAGCATTTTTATATTATTTTAAAAAGATTTTAAAAGCTTTTTATATTTATTCCTAATTAATAAATACATTTCTAAATTTATAAATGCCTTCCTATGTTATAAATAAATGAAGCCTTTCAAAGAAAATAAAATAAAAACCCATTTATATTCTAATAAAATCATATATAATATATTTAATTCATTTTTAAGTGTTAATATAAAACTTTTGTATTTATTTCTATTAAATAAATACTCTTTCAAATTTCTATAAATAAATTTCTTTTAAAAGGAAAATAAAAAAAAAAATCTTATTTCTAAATAAAAACTTTATTCACATATTTTAAATTCAAACTATATTATTATTTTCATTTTAAGATATATATATTTTTCTTTAAATTCAATTCTTAAATCCAAATTCAAATGCAACTTTAAAAAAATCCAAATTTAAAAATCAACTCAAATAAATATAGATATCCATTTTAAACAATCACATTATTAATTGTCAATAATTATCCTATTTAAAATCTATTTGTAACTATATTTAAAAACAACTCATTATTATTATTGTTTGAAAATAACTACTTTACCAATATTCATTAATTAATTTAAAAGATTATCACATTTTAAATTCCCCGAAATCCCGGGATATCACAGATATTGAATTCCATATGATGACAAGGCTATTGGGGTACCGCCTACCACAATACACCTTTATAAAAATGTACCGAGATCGAACCTATCAATCCCTACTAACACAAGACCGACCTACCCCCTACTGGATAGTACCAACTATGATCACCACTAATGGCCCCGAAACACAACAAACAATAGATGGTGATGATGATAAATGCCCACTCTAGATGAGTGATGATCATACCCTAGCTAATGGGAGCGACCGACATAGCCTTGATGCATCTCACCTATTTTAGTCATTCCCGGTTGATGAGGCTTGAGGCTACGTTTTACCTTAAGAATAGCATTCATATTTGGAATACTGACACTACCATCCAGGCAAACAATGAGCTAGTCTCAAGGCCTAATTCGATCATATGTGGAAGATAGCTTTTTGAATCGACTATTTTTAATTAATTTAATCTTGTGCGTTTTCAACTCGAACGACCAAACAGCAAATCCAATTGCTATGGAAATTGAAATCCGATAATAATACACTATTACGGATCCAATGGAACTGTAACGGCCCGTAAATTTCAACTGTTTTAATAACGTAATTAGTTGAAATTTTGTGAAATTTTAAACGATAAAATTTTGAAATAAAAATTTAATATTTGGAATACGTCTAGTTAAACATAGCAACTGGTAAATTTTCGTCCGAAAATATGAAAGTTTATTTCGCGCGTAAATTCACTTCAATTTAATCAGTTAAAAAACGGTGAAAATAAAATGTTTTTGGAACCTAAATATTTTTACATAGAAAAATTCTAAACCATCTTCTGAGCAAGATGTCAGTTTGTCGTTTTTCCAAATTCGGACATCTATTGCTCCGTCGTTCTTATTTTCTGCAAAATAGCAGCATTCTAGTACCGATATCGATTTTTATCGGATGATCGTACCGCAGATATCCATATACCGTTTTGATCGTCTCGTCGTACTGATCTCCACGGTATATTCAATTCCGTATTTTGAAGTCCGGTACATAGTGGGAACCGTGAAACGGATATTCGTATCGGTTCCGTATTTGAGCCGGGTAGTTTTCTTTGTCCTTTGGTTATCCACCATGTAAACAGATAGCCGTTGTCATTTATTTCCAGAAATTCATACTTATGACTCTTGATTTCCTTGCTTTCAAATCTGAATCGTGGGCATGGTAATAAATTGTTTTAAATTCTTTTTCCGCTGGATCACTGGAGACGTTTCCATTTCCCTGCTCACCTTACTTTTATTATTTCCACAATTTTTGGTAACCTCACCCTTCCCCACCTCTTCAATATACGTGTTATTTTATTGACTGTTCTTCAAAACATTTTCCTCTTCCACTTTGCATTCATTCCGCCATTCTTCAAAACAAACGTTTTTCAAATTCTTATATCGGCTGCCCAAACTCATACCCATCTCCCCTCATTTCAACTCGGCCCGAGCCACTCTTCCACGCTTTTTCCAAACCACCCTAAGCCCGCGCATCACCATCCCCTCCCATATGCTCACTCGCCCAACCAACATCAAAATCTTCCCTCCTCCCTCTGGCCTGATGTCGAGCTGTCTCCTCTCCAGTGGCCAAGGCCATGCTATCAACCTCCCATCATCGAAAGCAACTCCTCTGTGCCAGCCTCTACCTACCGAGCCTCTCACTTCAATGGTTTTCCACCCTCTCAAAAATCTTGCCTGTTTTGTATGTAAGCATGTAAGTGTTTGTTATATATAAGTATATATATTAAAGCTTGTGTCTATTTTGATATATGGTTTTATACAAAAAAAAATTATAATATGTTTGGATAAAAACTCTGAATAGTATATGTCAATATGTATATATCTGTTGAACAAGCATGCATACATATTTTGTTTGTATATAGATAAGTCTGTACTCTACATATGCTTGTATATAGGTAGGATGATTTTAAAATAAGTATATCTATATAAGTGTTGATTTGAAAGATAAGTTAATACGTATATATGTACATAATTGTTTTTGTAACTGCAGTTTATAAAGGTTATGTATGTTAATATATATATATATATATATATATCTTAGTTAAATAATATGCTATATATATTTTGTTAGTGTACATATATGTTTACACGACCGAATTTTCAATTTTATCATAGTAAAGTATATATATGTCTGGGTATATATATGTTTGGGTTTCTACAAGTATTTATTTACATAAAAGAAATAGAGGGCTAGTATTACATATGCATAAGTCTGGGTTTACATTATCTTAACAGTGTATTTATATGCAAGTTTTAATATGTAATTAGATGTTACAGTTTAAGATTTCTAGCTATATAAATCGTATTCTGAGTTATATATGTGTTTTATACAGGTATTATATTATAAGTTACGAAAGTTATATATATCGGTTTATATATATACGCTTATTTTCATATTTAAGTTTATATCTCTAGTTTTCTGTAGGAGTCACATGGGTTATATGTATGCATATAAATTTTGCTGTGTATACTATATAAAACTTTTGTATGAGCTGGTGCATTTATATATAAATATATATATAAGTAAATTGTTTATGTTATATAAAATTTTATTTGGTTTATACATTCTGTAGTTTTCAGCTGCATATTTTCTATATAACTTATGTTGGTATTACATCTTATCTAGTTGTATGAATTTTTTTTATTAGATATGTATGTAAGCTACCTGCATAGCCGCTGTTCAAATGTATTTTGGTTTAGGGCTGTAACTATTTGTATTTATAATTCCTATGTTTTCTGTTCTAAAATTTTGTCCAGACTATACGTATTTTGTTTATGACTTGTTGAAAGGAAATTTGATTTTTAATATTTTTATGTATAAGGAATTATAATTATTGTAATGTTACTATATTTTTTTTTAGTGTTTAATTAAAACACTAATTATGAATTTATATATATATATACACACATTGTTATTTTGTTTTAAATTAAATATTGATTTCATGGAAGTAATAATAATAAAATATAATTTATGTTCTATCGGGTCGATTCTAATTTATTTCATCGATCCCTGTTATCAGCTCTATTCATCGAATGCGTGCCAATCTTTGTTTTGGATTCGTGCTTGGATTTCGTAACTCAACTCCATTGTCTATCTCTCTAGCCTCGAAAGGTGAGCAATCACTCACGATTAACGTTCTTTTATTTATTAAATTTGATTTCAATTGAAACGACAATTGAAATATGCTGCTGTTAGATATTTACACTGTTATTACCTGTATCAGTTCACCTGTGACATCTGACACCATTATTTGTTATATATATGAAATGATAATCCAGTTTGGTTGTTAATTGATTGATTGTTGATGTTTATATTGGACGTTAAATTGTTAATGTTAAAATGATAAATAGTATGAAATTGAACTTGATATAGGATAATTAAATGTTAAATTTGATTAACTGACACTTGTATAATATGACCCCTTTAACTGTTAAATTTATCGACACGTAGGATTTGTTTAATTACATTTTGAACCACTGAATGTATGTTGTTAAATTGATGATGTATGAAATTGTAAATAGATGACAAGTGAAAACCGTAATGTGGTAATCTTTAATCTACATGAAATGATAGTGTAGATTCTAGAAATAATTATATTAATTCGTACAAATAACAATGCGAATTAATACGGTTATTTCGAGATTATTTGAATTGATTATTGGATTGTTATTGATTGTGTTATTGCTTGTTTATTTACTTTGACACCATCCCAGTTATCACACTGCAAGTTCCCTTTGTTATACTTTGATTTTTGAATTGAATTGGAATCGGGTTGAAATGATAAATACCCAAATTGAACTTTGACCTTGGATATAGAGAATTAAATAAAACCCGATTGGTCAATAAATTTGATTTAAAAATAAAATGAAGATTTTATTTGAATAAAAATATGATTTTGAAATGAAGTTGAAATTTGAATTTTAATGAAAGGAAAATGTTAATATTTAATAATATGAAACAAAATATTAACAATGTAATTGATGAAAGAACGTTGTCTAATTTGAGAAATGATTGAATTAAGTTTGAAATGATTTAATAATTAAGTTTGAAAGTATAATTAAGTTTGAAATTATTAAACTTTGAAATTATTTAATAATTAAGTTTTGAATTATTTAATAATTAAATAAGATTGAATTATTTAATGATTAAATTGAATTGAATTCTTTAATAAGTGAAAATTGAACTTTTGAAATAAGTGAATTTTACTTCGTAAATAATTGAAATTGAGTTTTCTTTATTAATTAAGTTTTTGGAAAATTATTTAAGTAAGTAAATAAGTGAAATTGAATTTCTTTAACAAGAAATAAAATGTGATTTATTGAAATTAATGTAAGACTTGAAATTTAAAGAATTTGATTTGATGAATTTAATTTAATTCAATTTGAAAGTTTTGATATAATGAAGTTGAATTTTAATAATGGATTTAATGAATTGGAAATCAAATAGAAATTGTTTTGAACGATATATTTATTTAATATTGAATGAAATCGATTAATGAATTGAAACTGATTTGGAATGTTAAATTAAAGGATTTCGGAATGAAACTTATATACGAACTTGAATCAATATTTGAATTGTTTTAAATAGAGATTGAAATTGAATTATAAGATTTTGAAATGATAATTTGGAAGTTTTGAAACGTAAAGTATGGAAACTGTTTTGATAGACAAATGAAATGTTGATTTGCGAATTGAAATTGAAATTGAAATTGATTTGGTTTTGAAATAAACAAACGACCAATCGGTGTAATAATTACGGAAGTTATTAAAGAGACCGGAATTCGGTTATGGATATACTCTCTATCTAAACCGAAAACCACTTTAATAACTATACGCGGAGTGATGATCCAGAATGAAGTGGTTGGAATGATATACGTGTTGACTGAAGAAAGAGAACGATGATGGATAGTGTGACGCCCCACCTCTATGCTCATAATAACAAAGAGTATTAAAAGAAATACTGTCTATTATTACGAAGAATAAGGCTGGATAGGAGCGACCATCCGTAATTGGCCTTACACTAATATTGGTTATCTCGATAGGAGTGGTGTATACTTTTTATTTTTCATCTATTATTTATTTACTCCCATCGACACACCCAATTATCAGTATAAAACAAACTACGATAGTTCATAATAGTTTAGGACATTAGATATAATAATAACAAAGATAATATAAATGCGGGACATAGATTAACAAAAATCTCATATATATATAACCGATGTCAGTTACAATATAGTTGACACGATACATATGATACAACTACAACTGTCGACTCTAGAAGTTATATATACAAGTACATTATCGACTAATATACATGAATACATATCGTTCTATACAATGACACGACTACAACAAAATGACACTGACAACTTCAGAAAATGTGAAAAGTCTTCAAATCCTGAACAGCAACTCAAAGAAGAAAATCTACAACCTGAAATACTCGGGTCTGACCCGAGTATTACATTCAAAAGAAAATAATACCCAGGTCAGTCTAATTCAAACCAGTTTATTAGTGCATATAGGCAGTAAGAATTTAAATAGACGACAGTCACAATAATTCCCGTCTATCCGATTCTTTAAACAAAGAAACCGGATAACGGTCAATATAACACTTAACAGTGTTTAGCAAAAATCAGCAGATTTAAATCATCAACAGAGATAAATAAACAATTTATCAAATCGACTAAATCAATTTAAAACTGTCAAATTCGATAGGGCTGCAGTACACGCACGCGTGTACTGCCTCGCCACTATCGCAAGAGGTATATCAAAGCTCGTACAAGGTCAAATCCAAATTTCTGGGTTCAACACAAGAAAGTTTGAAAATAGATCCAAATATCTCAAGTGGTCAAGACAGCTATTTCATATGCAAGCCATCTCAACACAACTGTAATTCAACTCAACTCGAATGACCAAGGGCATATAGGCAGTGGCACAAATACATGAAAATAGCAGAAAGATGGGGAAAGCACCAAAGATATGACAACAGGTACACAGATACACACACACCCCTATGATACATGCACACACGTTTATGATGACCTGTCCCATGAAATATACACAAATATGCTAACTAAAATGCAACAGTCTCAAGGCAAATATACTACCTCAAAGCAAATAGCTAGACCACAGAAATCATAGGAACAGAGCATTTAAAGAAGGCCACGCATGTAGCAGAACTTCAACATGCAATGATAAGCAACATGCATATATATACTGCATATTCAAGTGCATCAATCCTACCTCAGTGCACACTGTACCCTGTAACAAATGCTATACTAAACTAAAGGCCTCAAGTTAAATTGATAGTGACAGTGGATACAAGTTCATACATTTCTATAAGACATAAACAGGTATCTCAAGCTTAAGTTAGTATAACACAGTTCAAACGAACTAAGCCAGTAAGCAGTGCCAAGGGGACAGGTACATTATGTAGAGAAGATTCAAGTGAACAAGACTAGAAGAGAAAATGAAACAGAAGTGTGGTGGATATATCTACGTAGAACGACAAGTAAAGATCAAACAGGTCGAGATTGTTGCCAGGTAATAACAATAAATGACCTGGCCAATCATTTTAGCACACAGAATGAATGATGTATAAATTAACATAGTGCACAGTGGACTGAGTCATATATGCAAGAGTCAAGCACACATGCACTCCAATATAATGCAGCCTCTAAATGACAAAGATGCAAGGGTGTATGTAAGAAATCAGTGAAACTAAAGACTGCATGAATTGGATAGTGCATTAAAGGTAAGGCAACACGTCCAGGCCCAAAATAATACATATATCCACACATACTCATGTGTACATATGGATACACATATGTGACAGCCCCAACTAATAAAATACAAGTTCACATATTCAATAAGAATCACAATTGATGTACACTGGGATATACAGGCTAAACAACTATACAATTTAATCTAATCAACCTGAATGCAAGACCAAACACAAATGTGCAGGTACATGAAGATGCAGTGAAGCCAAAGTCAGATGAAGACAACATCTAGGGTGTATGCAAGTAATTCACAACTAAATGCATCCAAAGTACAACATGTAGGTAACTGTAAAACTGGATGGTACAAGCATCACTGTCAAAAATAAGGCACAGTGCCAAAGCAAAAAGGCAAAGGCCAGCAACTTTAAAAACATGAATCGAGCAAGTTCACAAATACAATATATCCTGCTACTTCCGAACAAAATTTTGAAATCAGACACGGTAGTTCAAAATCAATGCAATGAAATCAGTTCAAAGCAAACACGAATCAAAGCCAGGTGCCAACAGAGAGGACAACAACCATGCCAAAGTCACAGTATTGACTATTATCAAAAATCAGGTAACCGAAGTCAAAAACATCTCAGGCATTAAACCATAAACGAATGGCCGAAGCCCAATCTATACAAAATCACCCATTCAGAACAGTGACAGCCAAGCAAAGAATTAAAACCAACTATAAACAAGAATGGCCGAAGCCAAGGAGAGCAAATCAACAAACAAGCTCATATCGTTTGAATTAGATGTGAGTGATGCGATCACTCACCTTAGTCGTGAATGAAATAGCCGAAGTCCCCTCGAGCACGACCCACATCGAAGCAATCAGGACGAAGTCGTTGCAATCGAGGAAACGAGCGAAGTTAGCCCTAATTCTGGAGACGAACGGAGACAAGAACGAACGAGCGAGCGCCATCTATCCTCTTCGATTTCTAATCAAAGCCCTAATTTTTGTAAAGGGGACGAACGAAATATTACAAGCAGCCATTTTTGTTTTTTCTTCGTTTGATTTACTTTTAGGGTTGCGAAATGTAAACTGGTTAGAGGAGGGATCTGTCATAGCCATTATCTCAACAAACTAAAGAAACGGGCTGAATAAAGTTAAAAGGGAAATATTTGTTTAAAGCCCATATACCCTTAAAGAAATTTCAAAAGAATTCCAACTTGATTTAATAACGCCGAACAGCAATTAGTCATTAGTTATCATCATTAATAGTTTAATGACAATAATTAATTGTTACAATCTCCTGGGTTGTTACAGACTCCCCTCCTTATAAAAATTGCGTCCCCGCAATTTTCATAATTAAGGACGTCAATAAGAATTATTTCTGTAACACAAACTAGTTAAGCTAGAGAAATAAAAGTCAAGAACACAAACGCCAAAGAAATCTTTTAATTCCAATAAAAGAAATTCACAAATTCTCAACAAAATCTAATCATCAAATAGATAATCAGAAGCAATCAAAACTTAATAATTACAATTATCCGCAATATTCAATTATCAACAAAGATACTTATGAAACACCAATCACAATCGCAAACTGCAAATATATAGTTATCCAACAATTAACTAGAAAACATAAATTCCATGATCAACAAACTCTAACTATTACCAGAAATAGATAGAAAATAGCGATTCAATAAAATCAGCATACTCTAGAATCAATTGGAGACTAGAAAATCTCATAATCAGCGAAATTAGCAATCAACCAATAGTCGATTATCAAAGACGAAAATCAAATCTCAAATCAACAAATATTCGATTATCTAAAACGATAATCAAACCACAAATCAACAATTATTCAATTATCAAGAACGGTAATCGAATTCCAAATCAACAAATATTCAATTATCAAAAACGATAATCGAATTTCAAATCAACAAATATTCGATTATCAAAAGCGATAATCAAATCCCAAATCAGCAAATATTTAATTATCAAAAGCGATAATTAAATCTCAAATCAACAAATATTTAATTATCAAAAGCGATAATTAAATCTCAAATCAACAAATATTTAATTATCAAAAGCGATAATTAAATCTCAAGTCAGCAAATATTTAATTATCAAAAGCGATAATTAAATCTCAAGTCAGCAAATATTTAATTATCAAAAGCGATAATTAAATCTCAAATCAACAAATATTTAATTATCAAAAGCGATAATTAAATCTCAAATCAACAAATATTTAATTATCAAAAGCGATAATTAAATTTCAAGTCAGCAAATATTTAATTATCAAAAGCGATAATTAAATTTCAAGTCAGCAAATATTTAATTATCAAAAGCGATAATTAAATCTCAAATCAGCAAATATTTAATTATCAAAAGCGATAATTAAATCTCAAATCAACAAATATTTAATTATCAAAAGCGATAATTAAATTTTAAATCAACAAATATTTAATTATCAAAAGCGATAATTAAATCTCAAATCAACAAATATTTAATTATCAAAAGCGATAATTAAATCTCAAATCAACAAATAATTAATTATCTCAAGCGATAATTAAATGCAACAAATATCCGATTATCGAAAACGATAATCAGAACTCATATCAACAAATATCTAATTATCACAAGCGATAATTAGAAACAACAAATATCTGATTATCAAAAACGATAATCAGAACTCATATCAACAAATATCCAATTACCTGCAGATAATTGGAAGCAACAAATATCTAGAAATCAATTAAGAAGACTAGAAAATCAACATAAAAGCTTGGATCGATCCCATCAGATGGCGAGTTTTTAATTCGCCGCACGTGCATCTCAGAGTGGACGAAGCCTACCAAGTACTCAACATAATTTTGGCGCCCATCAGATTGACCCGGAGGTCCGCAGAGTGACCCGAAGGTCTAGTACTGGTATTTGACCCGAAGGTCCGCAGAGTGGCCCGAAAGCCCAACAAATGACCCGAAGGTCCTCATAGTGGCTCGAAAGCACACGAAATCATCAAATATTTCAATTAACGAGTCCGGAATTAACCGAAATAGCAAACGCACATGTCCCATACCACGTGTTTTACTAAATCGTTTGATTCTCTTCATCGTTTCCTTGAAAGTGCAAAATTGTGTATTTTGTAAAATTACATTTCACATTCTCAAACGGACAAGTCCGGAATTAAGCGAATCAGTAAAAGAAAGGGGTCATAGTCCTCGATTTTGCTGAAACGTTTAAATCTCTTCCTCATTCTTTTGAAAGCGCAAACTGTTAAAATTTCTAAAAACAATTTTATTTATTTTGTAAAAATAACAATTCGCATTTTCAACTGAACAAGTCCGGAGTTAAGCGAAACAGTAAAAGAAAGGGGTCATAATCCTCGATTTTGCTGAATCGTTTAAGTCGCTTTCTCATTCTTTTGAAAACGCAAACTGCTAAAATTTTATAAAACAATTTTCATTTCAAAACGATTTTCCAATCACGTGATTAAAGCAGCAATATTAGTAACAATTTCGATAAGGAAATTGTACTTCTCAAAATACCGTAAAAACGGTCACAAATCAGTATTGCGGAATAACCGCTTGAAAATCCACTTTTAAAACTTGACGGTTACTGAAGCCAAGGTGACAGAAATTTTTAAACGTCAAAATCTCATCAAAATAATTTACATCAAAATGTAATATCAGTGAATTTTCATTCATCAAAATGCCACAAAACACCGTGCTTCAAAATATAGCATTGGTGTAAAATCCCGTTGTAAAAATAACGGCAACAAAATACGTTTCATAACCAAGCATCGGTTCAACGTAAAATAAATGCAATAACGTGCAATTTAAATTTTTGCATGTACTACAGAATGAACAAAGAATCATTCAAATGTATCTTCAATGAAGATAATTTAAAACAGCAAAAACCTAATCAATAGATGATTAGTACAAAAGAAAGCCAGCGGAAATTTCAACAAAAATCACATATCTGCAATTTCTTCGAATCCTCAATTCGGATTCGAAGTTCTCAAAAATAATTACAGCTATGTAAACAACAAATGAAATTCATATCAATTTCGTGTTTTGAT
The DNA here is from genome assembly GCA_030737815.1 of Allium fistulosum. Lineage (NCBI taxonomy): Eukaryota > Viridiplantae > Streptophyta > Magnoliopsida > Asparagales > Amaryllidaceae > Allium > Allium fistulosum. The sequence continues at coordinate 515,630,249 of CM060903.1, read as the reverse complement.
TTTTAAATCAAAAAGATTATCAGTTGTACTCAGCGAAGACAGTTTCACTGTTTCCGCTGCGCACTCTGATAAACAGAACACAAATCAATCAAATCATCAGAACACAATTTCACTATTATTTTTAAATAAAGTTATTTAAAAATTTCATCCAAATTTCAAAACTTTAGTTTTGACTCAAGCACAAATAAAACATCGACCAATAGTTGTAACATATGTTCTTTCCGAGTTAAGTTTTATATTATGTCCATAAACCCCAAGCTCTGATACCAACTGTGACGCCCCACCTCTATGCTCATAATAACAAAGAGTATTAAAAGAAATACTGTCTATTATTACGAAGAATAAGGCTGGATAGGAGCGACCATCCGTAATTGGCCTTACACTAATATTGGTTATCTCGATAGGAGTGGTGTATACTTTTTATTTTTCATCTATTATTTATTTACTCCCATCGACACACCCAATTATCAGTATAAAACAAACTACGATAGTTCATAATAGTTTAGGACATTAGATATAATAATAACACAGATAATATAAATGCGGGACATAGATTAACAAAAATCTCATATATATATAACCGATGTCAGTTACAATATAGTTGACACGATACATATGATACAACTACAACTGTCGACTCTAGAAGTTATATATACAAGTACATTATCGACTAATATACATGAATACATATCGTTCTATACAATGACACGACTACAACAAAATGACACTGACAACTTCAGAAAATGTGAAAAGTCTTCAAATCCTGAACAGCAACTCAAAGAAGAAAATCTACAACCTGAAATACTCGGGTCTGACCCGAGTATTACATTCAAAAGAAAATAATACCCAGGTCAGTCTAATTCAAACCAGTTTATTAGTGCATATAGGCAGTAAGAATTTAAATAGACGACAGTCACAATAATTCCCGTCTATCCGATTCTTTAAACAAAGAAACCGGATAACGGTCAATATAACACTTAACAGTGTTTAGCAAAAATCAGCAGATTTAAATCATCAACAGAGATAAATAAACAATTTATCAAATCGACTAAATCAATTTAAAACTGTCAAATTCGATAGGGCTGCAGTACACGCACGCGTGTACTGCCTCGCCACTATCGCAAGAGGTATATCAAAGCTCGTACAAGGTCAAATCCAAATTTCTGGGTTCAACACAAGAAAGTTTGAAAATAGATCCAAATATCTCAAGTGGTCAAGACAGCTATTTCATATGCAAGCCATCTCAACACAACTGTAATTCAACTCAACTCGAATGACCAAGTGCATATAGGCAGTGGCACAAATACATGAAAATAGCAGAAAGATGGGGAAAGCACCAAAGATATGACAACAGGTACACAGATACACACACACCCCTATGATACATGCACACACGTTTATGATGACCTGTCCCATGAAATATACACAAATATGCTAACTAAAATGCAACAGTCTCAAGGCAAATATACTACCTCAAAGCAAATAGCTAGACCACAGAAATCATAGGAACAGAGCATTTAAAGAAGGCCACGCATGTAGCAGAACTTCAACATGCAATGATAAGCAACATGCATATATATACTGCATATTCAAGTGCATCAATCCTACCTCAGTGCACACTGTACCCTGTAACAAATGCTATACTAAACTAAAGGCCTCAAGTTAAATTGATAGTGACAGTGGATACAAGTTCATACATTTCTATAAGACATAAACAGGTATCTCAAGCTTAAGTTAGTATAACACAGTTCAAACGAACTAAGCCAGTAAGCAGTGCCAAGGGGACAGGTACATTATGTAGAGAAGATTCAAGTGAACAAGACTAGAAGAGAAAATGAAACAGAAGTGTGGTGGATATATCTACGTAGAACGACAAGTAAAGATCAAACAGGTCGAGATTGTTGCCAGGTAATAACAATAAATGACCTGGCCAATCATTTTAGCACACAGAATGAATGATGTATAAATTAACATAGTGCACAGTGGACTGAGTCATATATGCAAGAGTCAAGCACACATGCACTCCAATATAATGCAGCCTCTAAATGACAAAGATGCAAGGGTGTATGTAAGAAATCAGTGAAACTAAAGACTGCATGAATTGGATAGTGCATTAAAGGTAAGGCAACACGTCCAGGCCCAAAATAATACATATATCCACACATACTCATGTGTACATATGGATACACATATGTGACAGCCCCAACTAATAAAATACAAGTTCACATATTCAATAAGAATCACAATTGATGTACACTGGGATATACAGGCTAAACAACTATACAATTTAATCTAATCAACCTGAATGCAAGACCAAACACAAATGTGCAGGTACATGAAGATGCAGTGAAGCCAAAGTCAGATGAAGACAACATCTAGGGTGTATGCAAGTAATTCACAACTAAATGCATCCAAAGTACAACATGTAGGTAACTGTAAAACTGGATGGTACAAGCATCACTGTCAAAAATAAGGCACAGTGCCAAAGCAAAAAGGCAAAGGCCAGCAACTTTAAAAACATGAATCGAGCAAGTTCACAAATACAATATATCCTGCTACTTCCGAACAAAATTTTGAAATCAGACACGGTAGTTCAAAATAAATGCAATGAAATCAGTTCAAAGCAAACACGAATCAAAGCCAGGTGCCAACAGAGAGGACAACAACCATGCCAAAGTCACAGTATTGACTATTATCAAAAATCAGGTAACCGAAGTCAAAAACATCTCAGGCATTAAACCATAAACGAATGGCCGAAGCCCAATCTATACAAAATCACCCATTCAGAACAGTGACAGCCAAGCAAAGAATTAAAACCAACTATAAACAAGAATGGCCGAAGCCAAGGAGAGCAAATCAACAAACAAGCTCATATCGTTTGAATTAGATGTGAGTGATGCGATCACTCACCTTAGTCGTGAATGAAATAGCCGAAGTCCCCTCGAGCACGACCCACATCGAAGCAATCAGGACGAAGTCGTTGCAATCGAGGAAACGAGCGAAGTTAGCCCTAATTCTGGAGACGAACGGAGACAAGAACGAACGAGCGAGCGCCATCTATCCTCTTCGATTTCTAATCAAAGCCCTAATTTTTGTAAAGGGGACGAACGAAATATTACAAGCAGCCATTTTTGTTTTTTCTTCGTTTGATTTACTTTTAGGGTTGCGAAATGTAAACTGGTTAGAGGAGGGATCTGTCATAGCCATTATCTCAACAAACTAAAGAAACGGGCTGAATAAAGTTAAAAGGGAAATATTTGTTTAAAGCCCATATACCCTTAAAGAAATTTCAAAAGAATTCCAACTTGATTTAATAACGCCGAACAGCAATTAGTCATTAGTTATCATCATTAATAGTTTAATGACAATAATTAATTGTTACAATCTCCTGGGTTGTTACAGACTCCCCTCCTTATAAAAATTGCGTCCCCGCAATTTTCATAATTAAGGACGTCAATAAGAATTATTTCTGTAACACAAACTAGTTAAGCTAGAGAAATAAAAGTCAAGAACACAAACGCCAAAGAAATCTTTTAATTCCAATAAAAGAAATTCACAAATTCTCAACAAAATCTAATCATCAAATAGATAATCAGAAGCAATCAAAACTTAATAATTACAATTATCCGCAATATTCAATTATCAACAAAGATACTTATGAAACACCAATCACAATCGCAAACTGCAAATATATAGTTATCCAACAATTAACTAGAAAACATAAATTCCATGATCAACAAACTCTAACTATTACCAGAAATAGATAGAAAATAGCGATTCAATAAAATCAGCATACTCTAGAATCAATTGGAGACTAGAAAATCTCATAATCAGCAAAATTAGCAATCAACCAATAGTCGATTATCAAAGACGAAAATCAAATCTCAAATCAACAAATATTCGATTATCTAAAACGATAATCAAACCACAAATCAACAATTATTCAATTATCAAGAACGGTAATCGAATTCCAAATCAACAAATATTCAATTATCAAAAACGATAATCGAATTTCAAATCAACAAATATTCGATTATCAAAAGCGATAATCAAATCCCAAATCAGCAAATATTTAATTATCAAAAGCGATAATTAAATCTCAAATCAACAAATATTTAATTATCAAAAGCGATAATTAAATCTCAAATCAACAAATATTTAATTATCAAAAGCGATAATTAAATCTCAAGTCAGCAAATATTTAATTATCAAAAGCGATAATTAAATCTCAAGTCAGCAAATATTTAATTATCAAAAGCGATAATTAAATCTCAAATCAACAAATATTTAATTATCAAAAGCGATAATTAAATCTCAAATCAACAAATATTTAATTATCAAAAGCGATAATTAAATTTCAAGTCAGCAAATATTTAATTATCAAAAGCGATAATTAAATTTCAAGTCAGCAAATATTTAATTATCAAAAGCGATAATTAAATCTCAAATCAGCAAATATTTAATTATCAAAAGCGATAATTAAATCTCAAATCAACAAATATTTAATTATCAAAAGCGATAATTAAATTTTAAATCAACAAATATTTAATTATCAAAAGCGATAATTAAATCTCAAATCAACAAATATTTAATTATCAAAAGCGATAATTAAATCTCAAATCAACAAATAATTAATTATCTCAAGCGATAATTAAATGCAACAAATATCCGATTATCGAAAACGATAATCAGAACTCATATCAACAAATATCTAATTATCACAAGCGATAATTAGAAACAACAAATATCTGATTATCAAAAACGATAATCAGAACTCATATCAACAAATATCCAATTACCTGCAGATAATTGGAAGCAACAAATATCTAGAAATCAATTAAGAAGACTAGAAAATCAACATAAAAGCTTGGATCGATCCCATCAGATGGCGAGTTTTTAATTCGCCGCACGTGCATCTCAGAGTGGACGAAGCCTACCAAGTACTCAACATAATTTTGGCGCCCATCAGATTGACCCGGAGGTCCGCAGAGTGACCCGAAGGTCTAGTACTGGTATTTGACCCGAAGGTCCGCAGAGTGGCCCGAAAGCCCAACAAATGACCCGAAGGTCCTCATAGTGGCTCGAAAGCACACGAAATCATCAAATATTTCAATTAACGAGTCCGGAATTAACCGAAATAGCAAACGCACATGTCCCATACCACGTGTTTTACTAAATCGTTTGATTCTCTTCATCGTTTCCTTGAAAGTGCAAAATTGTGTATTTTGTAAAATTACATTTCACATTCTCAAACGGACAAGTCCGGAATTAAGCGAATCAGTAAAAGAAAGGGGTCATAGTCCTCGATTTTGCTGAAACGTTTAAATCGCTTCCTCATTCTTTTGAAAGCGCAAACTGTTAAAATTTCTGAAAACAATTTTATTTATTTTGTAAAAATAACAATTCGCATTTTCAACTGAACAAGTCCGGAGTTAAGCGAAACAGTAAAAGAAAGGGGTCATAATCCTCGATTTTGCTGAATCGTTTAAGTCGCTTTCTCATTCTTTTGAAAACGCAAACTGCTAAAATTTTATAAAACAATTTTCATTTCAAAACGATTTTCCAATCACGTGATTAAAGCAGCAATATTAGTAACAATTTCGATAAGGAAATTGTACTTCTCAAAATACCGTAAAAACGGTCACAAATCAGTATTGCGGAATAACCGCTTGAAAATCCACTTTTAAAACTTGACGGTTACTGAAGCCAAGGTGACAGAAATTTTTAAACGTCAAAATCTCATCAAAATAATTTACATCAAAATGTAATATCAGTGAATTTTCATTCATCAAAATGCCACAAAACACCGTGCTTCAAAATATAGCATTGGTGTAAAATCCCGTTGTAAAAATAACGGCAACAAAATACGTTTCATAACCAAGCATCGGTTCAACGTAAAATAAATGCAATAACGTGCAATTTAAATTTTTGCATGTACTACAGAATGAACAAAGAATCATTCAAATGTATCTTCAATGAAGATAATTTAAAACAGCAAAAACCTAATCAATAGATGATTAGTACAAAAGAAAGCCAGCGGAAATTTCAACAAAAATCACATATCTGCAATTTCTTCGAATCCTCAATTCGGATTCGAAGTTCTCAAAAATAATTACAGCTATGTAAACAACAAATGAAATTCATATCAATTTCGTGTTTTGATTTTTAAATCAAAAAGATTATCAGTTGTACTCAGCGAAGACAGTTTCACTGTTTCCGCTGCGCACTCTGATAAACAGAACACAAATCAATCAAATCATCAGAACACAATTTCACTATTATTTTTAAATAAAGTTATTTAAAAATTTCATCCAAATTTCAAAACTTTAGTTTTGACTCAAGCACAAATAAAACATCGACCAATAGTTGTAACATATGTTCCTTCCGAGTTAAGTTTTATATTATGTCCATAAACCCCAAGCTCTGATACCAACTGTGACGCCCCACCTCTATGCTCATAATAACAAAGAGTATTAAAAGAAATACTGTCTATTATTACGAAGAATAAGGCTGGATAGGAGCGACCATCCGTAATTGGCCTTACACTAATATTGGTTATCTCGATAGGAGTGGTGTATACTTTTTATTTTTCATCTATTATTTATTTACTCCCATCGACACACCCAATTATCAGTATAAAACAAACTACGATAGTTCATAATAGTTTAGGACATTAGATATAAAAATAACACAGATAATATAAATGCGGGACATAGATTAACAAAAATCTCATATATATATAACCGATGTCAGTTACAATATAGTTGACACGATACATATGATACAACTACAACTGTCGACTCTAGAAGTTATATATACAAGTACATTATCGACTAATATACATGAATACATATCGTTCTATACAATGACACGACTACAACAAAATGACACTGACAACTTCAGAAAATGTGAAAAGTCTTCAAATCCTGAACAGCAACTCAAAGAAGAAAATCTACAACCTGAAATACTCGGGTCTGACCCGAGTATTACATTCAAAAGAAAATAATACCCAGGTCAGTCTAATTCAAACCAGTTTATTAGTGCATATAGGCAGTAAGAATTTAAATAGACGACAGTCACAATAATTCCCGTCTATCCGATTCTTTAAACAAAGAAACCGGATAACGGTCAATATAACACTTAACAGTGTTTAGCAAAAATCAGCAGATTTAAATCCTCAACAGAGATAAATAAACAATTTATCAAATCGACTAAATCAATTTAAAACTGTCAAATTCGATAGGGCTGCAGTACACGCACGCGTGTACTGCCTCGCCACTATCGCAAGAGGTATATCAAAGCTCGTACAAGGTCAAATCCAAATTTCTGGGTTCAACACAAGAAAGTTTGAAAATAGATCCAAATATCTCAAGTGGTCAAGACAGCTATTTCATATGCAAGCCATCTCAACACAACTGTAATTCAACTCAACTCGAATGACCAAGTGCATATAGGCAGTGGCACAAATACATGAAAATAGCAGAAAGATGGGGAAAGCACCAAAGATATGACAACAGGTACACAGATACACACACACCCCTATGATACATGCACACACGTTTATGATGACCTGTCCCATGAAATATACACAAATATGCTAACTAAAATGCAACAGTCTCAAGGCAAATATACTACCTCAAAGCAAATAGCTAGACCACAGAAATCATAGGAACAGAGCATTTAAAGAAGGCCACGCATGTAGCAGAACTTCAACATGCAATGATAAGCAACATGCATATATATACTGCATATTCAAGTGCATCAATCCTACCTCAGTGCACACTGTACCCTGTAACAAATGCTATACTAAACTAAAGGCCTCAAGTTAAATTGACAGTGACAGTGGATACAAGTTCATACATTTCTATAAGACATAAACAGGTATCTCAAGCTTAAGTTAGTATAACACAGTTCAAACGAACTAAGCCAGTAAGCAGTGCCAAGGGGACAGGTACATTATGTAGAGAAGATTCAAGTGAACAAGACTAGAAGAGAAAATGAAACAGAAGTGTGGTGGATATATCTACGTAGAACGACAAGTAAAGATCAAATAGGTCGAGATTGTTGCCAGGTAATAACAATAAATGACCTGGCCAATCATTTTAGCACACAGAATGAATGATGTATAAATTAACATAGTGCACAGTGGACTGAGTCATATATGCAAGAGTCAAGCACACATGCACTCCAATATAATGCAGCCTCTAAATGACAAAGATGCAAGGGTGTATGTAAGAAATCAGTGAAACTAAAGACTGCATGAATTGGATAGTGCATTAAAGGTAAGGCAACACGTCCAGGCCCAAATATATCCACACATACTCATGTGTACATATGGATACACATATGTGACAGCCCCAACTAATAAAATACAAGTTCACATATTCAATAAGAATCACAATTGATGTACACTGGGATATACAGGCTAAACAACTATACAATTTAGTCTAATCAACCTGAATGCAAGACCAAACACAAATGTGCAGGTACATGAAGATGCAGTGAAGCCAAAGTCAGATGAAGACAACATCTAGGGTGTATGCAAGTAATTCACAACTAAATGCATCCAAAGTACAACATGTAGGTAACTGTAAAACTGGATGGTACAAGCATCACTGTCAAAAATAAGGCACAGTGCCAAAGCAAAAAGGCAAAGGCCAGCAACTTTAAAAACATGAATCGAGCAAGTTCACAAATACAATATATCCTGCTACTTCCGAACAAAATGTTGAAATCAGACACGGTAGTTCAAAATCAATGCAATGAAATCAGTTCAAAGCAAACACGAATCAAAGCCAGGTGCCAACAGAGAGGACAACAACCATGCCAAAGTCACAGTATTGACTATTATCAAAAATCAGGTAACCGAAGTCAAAAACATCTCAGGCATTAAACCATAAACGAATGGCCAAAGCCCAATCTATACAAAATCACCCATTCAGAACAGTGACAGCCAAGCAAAGAATTAAAACCAACTATAAACAAGAATGGCCGAAGCCAAGGAGAGCAAATCAACAAACAAGCTCATATCGTTTGAATTAGATGTGAGTGATGCGATCACTCACCTTAGTCGTGAATGAAATAGCCGAAGTCCCCTCGAGCACGACCCACATCGAAGCAATCAGGACGAAGTCATTGCAACCGAGGAAACGAGCGAAGTTAGCCCTAATTCTGGAGACGAACGGAGACAAGAACGAACGAGCGAGCGCCATCTATCCTCTTTGATTTCTAATCAAAGCCCTAATTTTTGTAAAGGGGACGAACGAAATATTACAAGCAGCCATTTTTGTTTTTTCTTCTTTCGATTTACTTTTAGGGTTGCGAAATGTAAACTGGTTAGAGGAGGGATCTTTCATAGCCATTATCTCAACAAACTAAAGAAACGGGCTGAATAAAGTTAAAAGGGAAGTATTTGTTTAAAGCCCATATACCCTTAAAGAAATTTCAAAAGAATTCCAACTTGATTTAATAACGCCGAACAGCAATTAGTCATTAGTTATCATCATTAATAGTTTAATGACAATAATTAATTGTTACAAACTCCTGGGTTGTTACAGATAGCCTTGACACTTGTGTCAAATTGGAAATGACTAAAACAGGAGCTGTGCCGGGCCAATGGAGGATTAGCTACCTCAAGTGGACACACTTCTTCGAACTACTTATACTTGTTGTCGATTGGTGCACCCTTGATTTTGGGAGTGTTGTTTCACGGTGTTGCGGGCGCTGCGGCGTTGCGTTCTCACCAGTCCGGATCAGGCGAACGGTAGTATCACTACCTTGGGTATTGCCTCATGTGCCTTGTCATACTTGTATTCCATTTATGCGCGACCACTACGATTTTGATTTGTACCTTTAGTATATGGATTGCCCTCTGGTGACTTCCGGTTTTGGGGAAACTACGGTCTTGTATATGCTTTTGGGAATAAAAATGTGTTAAGGGTGGAATGGGCCATGACTTAACGCTATTTTGATATCTTCTTATATTACTGATAGACATTATCTACTTATCGTACACTACTACATAGTAGATAGTTTAACGGATCCTTAAGGGATGGTTATTCCAAACATCCTTTGAGTTACTTGTATTTCACTTGAGTTGGATTTATTAATATAAGAATGTTAATCCTGACTCGAGTGTCTTGTGTTTTGCTTTACGCTCAGGTCAGACCGAGTGTACCAGTACTCGAGACTCACCTTTGAAGTTGGAGCTTTGCTTGAAGATCCAGCCATCTATTCTACTTTCAGTATTCGATGATTCCAGTGATGTATTCTGATTTATATCTGATGTATCGTATTACTCTTCTGTTGTAAACTCTGATGTATTTTATATATTCATATAGTAGCTTCATGAACTACTATTTCTTTTATTTTCGCTGCATTTATTACTCTGTGTCTGTGATCTGTGATTATATTTTTACTGTATATGTTCAGTTTTGCCAAATTTAAATTAACAACGCGGTATTTTGAGCAATTCAACTCCGGCATGAGTGTCTACCTATACACTTATAATGGACGTGAATGGTGCAAAATGGCGGGTCGTTACAGGAACTGGTTTCATCGAATTCTGAGACTGTGCCATGGATCGCTATTTTTAGGTGTCGATTAAATCGACGATTTCAAAATTTGACAAAATCAATTGGAATTTCAGTTTTAAAAACTTATTATCTCAATTCTAATTCAAATGGAATTTATATCAACATTAGAAATCATTTTGATTCATATTCAACTCAAATTTTCATTTATTTGCACTTTCTCGTATTACGATAATCGCTATATTTGAGATTAAACTCTATTTCCCGAATTCAAACATAAATTCCATATTCAAAATCTATTTATATTCCAATCCAACATTTAAAACCATTTAAATTTCAAAATAAAACGACGGAAGAAAAATATATCTGGGTCGTTACATTCCTCCCTCCTTAAAAGAATTTCGTCCCCGAAATTGCCAAGGTAGAAGAAATGCTCCAAACCCATTAACTTTTCAAAACCCACTTAGTTAAACTCGATATTTCACTTTCCTAAATCTTTTAGTTCCATTCAAAACAATTGGTTTCCACTCCTACATCAAAAATCTTTATTTCTCAGTTAAATTCAAAAACCAAATTTTAGTTAACAAAAATTTTCAAAATTTTTCTAACACCCTAAATTTCCGAAAAAATTTGACAGAGTCTCCCTTGTACGGAGAGCCTTTTGCAATATGACAAATATGATAAAAAGATATACATCGGCTTTCATGGCCGAAAAATGAAATATATATCAATATTTTAATTTTCGCGCACTAAATTCGTAAGTGTACCTTATTTTAGCGTTATTATGCAAGTTCGCTCAATTTATATGCAATTTGCGCAACCAAAATCTAGCCAAATAGCTCCACGTACCTGTACTTATTCAAATCAACACATAAGTTTTATAATTTATGAAATTTAACAACTTCACATTCATTCTACTAATGCAAACACATAGATTGCATAAACCAAACATGTTACACATGTATTTATAGACAATTACAAGTTTCCAATATTAATTTAGTTACTTTTCATCGATTTATGTACCATTACATGCATTACAAATGATTCACAAACAATTTACTAGCATTCAATTTATATTTATACACATTACATTCATATCCATTACAAATTGATTCTAATCAATTTGTTCACTTTCCATTGATTCACAAATTTTTTTACTTCTATTTATGTCCAATGACAATTCAATCCATGCTATTTGGTGATATTCATTTAAATAAATAACCACTTTAAGTTTATAAGCCGATTTAAATTGATTCTAAATCAACTTATCAAGCTCTATTATTCACATACAATTCATCCACAAATCTTGTTCGCTCAATTTTATATTCAAAAACAATCCAATCCATGCCAATTTATATATGAATCATTTCATAAATTAGTTACTTAAATTGAATTCCATTCTTATCAATAATATTTCCAACCATATTCAACATAAACTGAATTCATTTATAACTTAATTTATCACCATTTCAATCCATTTCTTTTTTATTCGACAACATTTTGAAATATATTTAATTCTCTTACGCATAGGCCGAATTCCATTTATAACTCAAGTTCCACATTCAATTTCAATCCACAATCCATTTTACTTAACCAAGTTAAGTTCCATTTCTAAAAATCCTTTATTTAGCTTAACTTAAGCTGAGTTCCATTTTCCCACATTCACAATCAAATTGAATTTTCATTTTATGATTCAAGTCACCTTCATTTTATTAAAATTCAAATCCAATCGATTTAACCGTTTCATCTCATCTTTACTTGAGTTTTAGCATAAACACATACTAGCACTTCTGATTATTACTATTTACAACTTAAGTCCATATTTCAATTTTATTAGCCAATATTTCAAACACATTTCTTTCCATTATGCTTAAGTCGAATTCTTTTTATACTTGAATTCACATTCATCCTATCTGTAACAACCCGCATATTTATCGATTGTATATTTAAATATTTTATTTAAATATTTCATCGTTCATCGAATTTTAGTCCGAAAACCTACTTTTAGCAAACAGTCGAATTGGGACTCGATACCACTTCCATTGAGTTCAAAATGTCGTTTGCGACCTTTTTAAGTATAAACTTTGATATGTTTGGAGTTAATCGAATTTGGGTTTGGATTCAGCCCACTAGCTAACTTAATACCCTAACTCAGCCCTCTCCTCTCCATTCACTCATTCCCACTCCTCAAACTCAAGCTAAAACTGAAAATGGTGGAAAGGAAAGGGAATTAGAAATTCCAAGCCCTAGTTTCTTCTTTCAAACTTGAACTCTTGCTCCAAAATCAAAGAGAAGCTATTGGTAAGCCTCCTCTTCATCTTCTCCAACTCTTTCTCTCTTTAGTTTCAGAAATTCCTAAACTTAAACTTAGGAAATACTTGTTTTGATCTTAGATTGAAGCTTGTTAGGTTGAAGTGGAGATTGGTTGGTCTTCTCCTTGTAATTGAGCTCCTTCACCTTTGTTTTTAGGTTAAAGGTGAGATTTTTATCTCATATCTTAGTCTATAATTATCTTCGATTGTTAGGTATGAATTCCTAACACTTATTCTTGTGCAATTGATTTTAGTTTGGATTCATTTGGTGTATATTCCAATTTTTGGTGTTTTGAAATCAAAATCTTTGAAAATCCTTTTATGGATATTTGGACATGGATATTTGAGGCGTGTCGAAGAGCCGTTAAGGCTGGGTTGTCGCTTGGCGTAAATCCTTAGTCGTTGTCGCTCGATCGATCGCTTTCGGTATTCATTTGGCCATTTTTGGCCTAGGTTCAGGGAATGCCCTGAACCCCAGTTTCAGACGTCTGAAACGTTAGATTCAGACGTCTGAATATTATACTGGGAAGATTTTTATTCCCAGATTCAGACGTTTGAATTGGTTCGATTTGAACCAGAAAGGAAATAGGCCAAAAAGTGCCTATTTCAAACGTCTGAAATCAAGTATTCAGACGTCTGAATTCTGTTCTAGAAAATATTTTATTTTCCAGATTCAGACGTCTGAATCCTTGATTTCAGACGTCTGAATCCTTGATTTCAGACGTCTGAATCTGCAGCTTTTGCCTATTTGCCTATTGAGCTTGAATTTCCAACTTTAATCGATTCGTGTTGATTCCCTTTTTGTTGTTACCATTTATTATCGGCTTTGATGACATTTTCTTCATGATTTTTGGGAATATCCATTTTGATGGATTCTTTATCGGTTTAATTGGATTTGATTCACGTCTTCAAATGTGAATCTTGACGATTGATTGTTTCTACAATCGTTTTTGTGATTTGTCCCTTTAAAATTATAAAGGTTTTCTATACTAGTAGTAAATATTCGAACTCTTTTGCAAAGACGATTTCAACTCTATTTTTAAATATAAAGCTTGTTTTCAAAACCGTTTTCCAATCTATTAGTATATACAAACCTTTACCTCATTCGTATGAGAAAATCTAATTAAACGGCTTGGCAAAACAAGTGGTATGAAACGCTTGCGTTTACTTCGTCGGTTAATTTATGGACTTGTTCGATTGAAACTCTTGTGACAATTTTCGAGTGGAAATCTACAATTTGTTCGTAAATATTAAAGTTAAGCTAGTGGTTATGGGACATGAAGCTAAACTCATATATTTACTAGCTTAGTGTAATTAATAATTTTTATTGATCAATGATGATCATTTTATGGTTTAGACTAGCAATGTGCAATGTCTCTTTGTCCACGTAGGGGACTGTATCTCGTCCAATTGAGCTTAGTCTCATTTCTTTTATGGGTTAGCGACCCATGTTCAATTATTGGATTTCGGTTCATCGGGCGTAACGCTGCACTACGTCGTTGTTCCGTATTATTGAATTTCGATTCATTGGACGTACCGTTTGTACTGCGTCGATGTTCCGATTCGTTATGAGTTTCGATTCATTGGATGTACCGTTTGTACTACATCGATGTCTCGGCTTTTCGATTCATTGGACGTACCTTTTGTACTGCGTCGATGTTCCGAATTGTTTTGTGTTTCAATTCATTGGATGTACCGTTTGTACTACATCGATGTCTCGGCTTTTCGATTCATTGGATGTACCATTTGTACTACATCGATGTCTCGGCTTTTCGATTCATTGGATGTGACGCCCCACCTCTATGCTCATAATAACAAAGAGTATTAAAAGAAATACTGTCTATTATTATGAATAATAAGGCTGGATAGGAGCGGCCATCCGTAGTTGGCCTTACACTAATATTGGTTACCTCGATAGGAGTGGTATACACTTTTAATTTTTCATCTTATTTATTTATTCCCATCGACATACCCAATTATCAGTATAAAACAAACTACGATGGTTCATAATAGTTTAGGACATTAGATATAATAATAACACAGATAATATAAATGCGGAACACAGATAAAACAAAAGTCTCATATATATATAACTGATGTCAGTTACAATATAGTTGACACAATACATATGATACAACTACAACTGTCGACTCTGGAAGTTATATATACAAGTACATTATCAACTAATATACATGAATACATATCATCCTATACAATGACACGACTTCTACAAAACGACGAAAACTACTTCAGAAGATATAAAAAAGTCTTCATAGCCCAAACAGCAACTCAAAGCAGGAAATCTACAACCTGAAATAACTCGGGTCTGACCCGAGTATTAAATTCAAAATAAAATAATACACGGGTCAGTCTAATTCAAACTCAGTTATTAATGCACAGAAGCAGTAATAATCAAATATCAAATAGACGATAGTTCCAGAAATCTCGTATATCTGAATTCTCGATACGAGAATCGGATAACGGCAGATATAACACTAAACAGTGTTATACAACAAATCAGCAATCGAAATCAATTTTAAACAATTGAAATGTCAATTTAAAAACATCAATGATGATTGGCTGCAGTACACGCTAACGTGTACTGCCTCGCCAATACAGCCTATGAAATACTCAGAAGATCAATGAATCCAAAAGCAACGGATCCAACACAAATCAAAATGAACCATTTCCAAATTCAACTTCAAAATATTGAATTGACAACACAACCATTCCAGCAATTGAAAATATGAACTGAACATAAACCTGGTAGGGCTGCAGTACACGCACGCGTGTACTGCCTCGCCACATTAAATACACAAAAGATCAACAAAAATCCAACACAGACGAGCACAAGGTCAAACCCAAGAAAAAGTCGGGTTCAACACAAGGCAAAAAGAAACTGAAGCATGACAGGTCACAAATGAAACTGCATCAAAGCTCAAGTGATAAAACAATTGTCCAGACAATCAGACAAGTGCATCCAGAAGTTCAAAATGACCAAACCAGTGCACCACTGAACCATCAAAGATATGCACAGGCGAAGACTCAAGACTCAAGACTCAAGTATGTGGATGCAAAGCTTCAACAAATAAAACAAACAAAGCAAGCATGGTTCAAAACAAATACAAAAATGAAGTGATTGCAACTACAGGTTGAACAACTTCACACTAGCAATGAAGAACAGATGCATATTGTCAAGAGAGGTCGACATATTTGGAGTGAATGCAAGACAGTAGTCGAAAACAATAAACAAGCTATAGTTGAAATCATGGAAGCAAGGCTACAAGATATCATAGTGCAGATAGCATCTTAAATGGAACAATGAATCAATTCATATGAGGTAGTACAAACAAGGGCCGAGCAACTTAAAAATGTGAACAGTGTCAAGCTTAGGTATGCAGACCAAATGACAAACCAAGCTCAAGTTATACAATGCACCAGAGATATACAATACAACAGATATCAGGTGATACAAAAGCAAATATACAATGCTAATCAGAGTGAACACATAAACAACATCAAAGTGCAACCAGACAATTGAACAGCAGTACAGCAGCTACAAACAAGTAGAGATGAAACAATAATCAGACAACAATGCAACATGCCTCATGGACCAAGTGAACAACCAGACAAAATCAAACTTTAGGAATAAAATGCTCAAGTGAAGTTCAGTTAAACCAACCAGAGAAGATGGCCAGAGACGAAGCTCACAGGGGGCTGAAAAACTAAAGTCTTAATTCACAGTGAAGAGGATAGCAATGTCGACGAGTATGATACCAGAAAAATGTCAAAGCCATGATCAAAGTGAATATGTCAAGGCAAATGACCAGAGGGGTTTAAACATATCACAGCAGTGGTCAATATCGAATTCAGAAATCAAAAGTCGTATATATGTATTAATTACGTTTACAAGTTGAAAAGGTCAAAAGATTTAGAATTAGGAAAATATCGGTTTGACTGTTTAAAATCAAAGATCGAACGATAAATAATCGAAGCCGTGAATCAAAAGGAATTACCAAAAATATCGATGTAAAAACGGCAAGTATAAACAACGTGGTGGTCAAGACAATGCCAGGAAATCACAGACTCGAAGTCGAGATGAACAGAACTAGTATCGAAGTCAACATAAACCAATTTCCAGAAATTCAAAACAGGTGAACCAGGAAATCATCATCTCAGTAAAGCCATTTACAAAAATCAAAGAGGATACTCAACTAATCTGAATTAGAAGTGAGTGATATAATCACTCACCTGAATCGAGCGAAGGCGAGCTAAACCAAGCAGCCGCGAGCATCTCAACTATCAGCAAGGAACGAGATCGAACAAATAACACGAGGCCGCTATTATTTTTCTTTCTTGTTCGACTAGGGCTTGTGAAGAGGAGTGAATGAATGGGGTGGAGGAACGAACGGGTACGAGATTTGAAGCCGCCCTTTTCTTCTTTTTCGTTGCTTTAGGGTTTTTAACGAACGAAAAAGATAAATGGAGGAACGGGTTTGCCATTAACTCAACAGAAAGGGAACGGGCCTTTTGCCTTGATAAATATCACGGCCCAAACAATAAAAGAGACGTGGGCCACAAATTAAATTTTTAAAGCCCGTAAAACCTTTCAAAAAATTAGAAAAGAATTTCGACTCGATTGAAAACTTCAATTAGCCATTAACTAGCATAATATTAATCATCATTTTGATGATAAATAAAAATTTCTAAATCCTGGGTTGTTACATTGGACGTACCGTTTGTACTGCGTCGATGTTCCGAATTGTTTGTGATACACGTGTTGGTGAGTTTTCATGCTCCCGCTTGGGATTGGCCATCCTCTTTCTTGTGATTTCTAGATTTCTAATTGTTGATTTCTGGAATTTATGTTTCACCAGCTTTTACCATTGGCATTGATAGGTACGTCATTTTTGTGGCTTGGTGAATTAAATTAAGAATATGATGTTCTTTTCTGTGTTTTGAGATTATTGAGATATTGTATGACTTTTGTGGGTCTTCTGATGTATACTTGACGTAGTATGACATTTTTGGTTATCATACGTTTTATTATTATATCTCTTCTTATATCTCATTTTATCTGATAATTATAGCTAGACTGATCCATTTATTATTTTCTTCTTAAATAATACTCGGGTCAGGCTGAGATTTTACAGGTGCTTCTGCTTGACTTCCTATCTGGAGCCATCTTCTGACTTTTGGCTAACTACTCTAGTTTAGTAGTTTTTGTTGTATACATTTGAGATTTAGACTCCTTGATGTATACATATTCTTTTGCCTTGCACTTGTGTCTATTCTTTTGTGTTATTGTGGATCTTATCTGACCACTACTCTGATGTACACTTTCATGTGTTATATTCATATCTATTTCCGCCTTTGTGATATGAACTGTCTGTGACTAATTTGTGTTACGTTTATTTCTATATTTGTTTCCGAAGTACATATAGCCACTGTGTAGTAGCTTTGAGTTTGTATCCATATGTCAGATTTCCTCTTGAGATGAAAAGTTATATTTTTATCCGGCATATCGGTACTCGCACAAAGCAATTATACAGATGGTCGCTCCTCAACAGCCTTATTCTTCGCGCTAGTCGACGGCATTACCCAGTGGTGTTCTTGGCTAGCGTGAGCATAGAGGTGGGGCGTCACACTATCACAAATCAAATCTGATTCCATTTCACTATTCAATTAAATAATATATTTATTTAATTAGTTCACTTCCATTTATAATTCAAAAATCTAATTTTTATTTTAAAAATCACTTCAATTGGTTTGACTTGAGTTTAACCTTAATTTATAATTCAAATTTGGATTTTCATCTCTTTACCAAAATATCAAACCATTTCATTTTGGTTTTTACATTCCACTATTCCAATTGTATAACTTACTATTTTACCATCTCATAATTTCTATACTTAGGTTTACTTCATTCAAAAATTATAAATTAAAGTTACATAATCACTTCACAATTCATATTTATATACAATACAATTTGATATCATTTCAATTCTAATTCAATTTTATTTAACTTATCTTAAGTTAAATCTCAATTCATTCAATCCATTTAAACTTACTCAAGTCAAATTTTAAATTCCAAAATTCAATTTTCACACTTTCTCTCCTTATTAATATCATTCTCAACTTACAAGTTCAAAAACTTATTTCCTGCTATTTTTTTCTAAAATATTTAAATAAGGATTCCGGAATTCAAACACCTGGTATTTATTTCAAATCATTTTGAAATCATATATATATATATAGCTCTTTTGGTTTAACAAACCATTCCTTTGGAATTTTCAAAATTAACTTGGTTTTGTCCAAAACAAATTCCCTTCGGAATTTTCAAAACAACACTTGTTTCCAAACAAAAATATCCATATCAAATTATTACGGTAGCAATCCGTCACTTAGAAACACGAAAATGAACACCGATGATGTCGCGATCATCATCGAAATCATTTTCCAGCGACTGAAGTGAGATCAGTGCTTTAATACTTCCAAAATCCATTTAAAACAATTTTTATTCCAAAAATATTTTCAAAATAGTACCATTTTTATTTTCACAACACTTCGGAAAATATTTTCAAAACCTTCCGGGATTTTAATCTCCAAATTTTGGTTTGAATTCATTTTTATTTATAATTCATATGCATAAATCATTCTTATACAATCTCTATTTGGTTATATATAACCATTTTAATTTTATACTCCTGTTTGTATTGTAATAAAAACAACCAAACAAACCAATATACTATAATAATTTTCAGAAAATTATTTATTTCATATCAAAATAAAGTTTGGGTAAAATTATTTCATTTACCCGCTTTAAAACAGTACTATATCGGTTTACCTGGTTCAAGTGTTTAGAAACCCCTATTGATATCGTGGCATCCCACATATCGACCAGAATTCATAAACCACTCAGCAGATAAATTAACACAATATAAAACATTTTTTTATAACCACTAACAAATGCGCGCTCATATGTATATATACTCAAACTCATCCTAGAGTCTCGCTTACCCTATCTCAAGTGAGTAAATTCCCACCAAAGCCTAGGTGTTCGCTCAACCTAAGCTCTGATACCACGTGTAACGAACCGGGTTTCTCGACCCTCGAAGTCGACATCAATACGTTCACTGTATAGCATGTCGAATATTCAAGTACCGGAAATACCGATTGCTAGGGGTGAAGAAGAAGAAGAGATAGAAGAAATAGAAACAACACATAGAATCTCACAAATCGCAGCGGAATAATATATGATAGATAAATACAGAACTTTATACAAAAAGAAACTGTAACTGTTAATATACATACAATCATCAGAGTACAATAGTCAACATAGCAATCTGGACAGTTATAATAACTTGTCCTCACAAGTACTGAATATACAGTTTAACACACACAGCGGAAAATAACCAAGTACGTGTAATATGTCTGAAACCCTCTAGTTTGTCTCCTGAGCTCCATAGCATCCTAACCTGAATCTGCAATACTTGGTCTGACCTGAGCATTATAATAAAATAACACCTGAGTCGGTCTAGAAAACCAGCATGAGAAAACACACTCAATTTGAATTATAAAGTATCAAAAATCTTTTGGAAACAAAAGTATCTCGTAAGACCATGTCACATATAAACATGATGAGTTTTTACCTTACGATAACCAAAACATTTTATATCAAAATCATCTGATATTATAATAGTGTCGATAGAAAATAAACTATAAAATAGCTGAAATGCTTGCATCTCACGTTTCAAAATATTTGGTATACAACTAAAACCCTACAGCTTGTATTGGATATTGGATTCCATACAATAACACGGCTACCGGGGTACCGTCTGCCTTGGTACACCTCTAGAAAAGTGTACCGAAATCGAACCTATATATCCTTGCCAACACAAGACCGGCCTACCCCTTACTAGATAGTACCGAATATTATCACCACTAATGGCCCCGAAACACAACAAACAATAGATGGTGATGATGACAAATTCCCACTCTAGATGAGTGATGATCATACCCTAATGGGAGCGACCCACATAGCCTTGCTGCATCTCCCTTGTTTTAGTCATCCCCGGTGATGAGGCTTGAGGCTACATTTTACCTTAAGAATAACATTCATATTTGGAATACTAACACTGCCTTCCAAGCAATCAATGCAAAGATAGCATTCATCCATACAAGTTGTTCTGAGACTGAACAAACCAAATCTCTAAGAACTCCATCTTCATTATCTTCACGATATCATAATTCATAATGCACAAAATTGGATCGAATTGGGTTTCGGATAATTAAATCTGATCCCGGTTTCTTCGACATGATTAATGAATTTGGCCTGATTTGGATAGTTGGTTTAACTATCAAATTACACACATAAGCAGTCACTAGGCCCATATTATAATCTTTCAAAACATTCGTTTATAAAATTTCTAATCGATTTACAAAACTTGTTTGTAAAACCTAGAATTCATTTCAACAAATTTAAATATTTAAATAACTAACTTTCTGAAATATTTTAATCCAATTAATAGTTTTTAAAACTACATAGTTTAATAAATAAAAATCCTTCTCTAAAAAAAAACCTTAGCTTCTTATGAAAAATCATTTTTAAAATTCAACATACCCATTTTTGTACTTATAAATCTCTCTCGATTTATCACAAATCGATTTACATTTCCAATTTCAAAACTATTCCCAAATTCCAAAATAGAATTTACTATTCTTTCTAAACCGATTTCCATATCTCATTTTAAATTCACACGGTGAATTTATATTTCCAATTTATCAAATGATAATCATTCTACTTATTTATAAGCATTGTTTATAAGTTTATAAACTCAACTCTCATCTCTCTGTTAATAACAGATTCATATTAAACAACTCCATTTGTAAATCGTTTTGCTATTTAAAATCCCATTTATAAGTCTATTTCTTAATAAATCTGAACTATATTCCAAAAACATTCAAATCTCGATTTCGACTTCCATTTCGTATTCCCAGAAATCCCAATTAAAAATCCACTATTTAAAAGTACCCAAATTAAATTCTCTATTTGAAACCATTTTACGAAATAGCTAAATAAATATCTAAAATCAAATTTATTTATATTACCCAAATCAATTCCTTTTTAAATAATCCCAAATTTCAATATAAATATTTTCATTTCCAAAATCACCTTTGAATTCCCTTTTTAAATTCAAAAATATTATTTATGGTATTTATAATACCAAAATTAAGGACAATGCTACTATAGCATCCAATAAATCAAATCATAACATAATCTGTAACAGGTTGTTCTAACACATCATATATCACCATATATGAAATTAAAAACAACCATTTTGAGAAATCCTGTTGGATCCCTCCAACCTGTCTCCCTGCAACCACAGATGTTATCTAACATAAAATAATAATTCTGCTTCGAGGGGGAATATCGCAATAAAAAGGGTCATCCTTTATTATGCGGGGCGCATAGTGTCTCATCCGCTCCAATCGGCGGGAATATACCCAAATACTAATATATATATATATATATATACTACTATATATAATATAACATCCAACCGATAATAATTTATAAATTCATCCAATTAACCAATAATTAATTTTTAACATTGTAAATTAAAACTAGTTATCCAAAATGAGTGAAACTTACTCACCTTGATTTTTATTTTGCAATCCGTTCCAATTTTAAATTAAATTGAACAACATTCAATTTAATCTAAAATTCCAGACGACTCCGGAAAAATTCCAAACCAATTATGTTGCGTAGCACTCGTCGATATGATTCCGACACCGCTTGTTCCGTATGAGCAGACCTCAAACTAAAAAGTTATCGCTTTTATAAGTTATCGATTAACAAAATATGATTAATAAACTAATTGCTGTAATTAACAAACTGATTACCCTGCTTATTCCTTAATCCCGTACCTGTTTCACCCTTTTCCAGTGACTGTGCACGCCACCGTACATGCAACCCCATGCTCCGGTCGATGAACGCCTAAACCGAATCCATCATCCAACCTCTCCACGTGAGCACATCTTCCCCGATACCATGAATTCGAGGTCGTGCCTTCTCTATCAATTTCGACCATTTGCTCCCCTTAGGGACGAACGTTGATTGAGCTTTGCCCTACGTTCACCACTCCCTTGAACACTTATCGACATCGCCATCATCACCAAACTCTTCCCCTCCACAAACTCCTCCATCCTAACCCCGCCACGTTGAACCCAGACCCCTTATTCAAAACGCGACAACTGCCCCTCTTCACCCTATACCGGAAATCACGACCATCTTCCCCTCACTGTGCTTTACCAAAACCCGGCCATTGACTCACCCACTTGCCACAATCCCAAATCCAATCACCAATTCACACCATCCCCTAATCAATCGTTTAAAATGGACAACCCTAGCTTTATAGTTCGAACACAGAAACTCGTCGCGTCTCACGAAAATAGTACCATAATGAAGCGCTTGCTATTTCAAGAATTAAGGAACTGGTCTCAAAAATTTTCATTTCGTTTTAGATTTTATTTCAATATTTTTTTTCCTTTTTTGGTTTCAAGCTGAAGAAGAAAGAGAGAGTGGAGGCGCGCATGCAGATGCCTAGGGTGGCACTGAGACATATAGTGTGGCTATTAGAGTAGATTGAGTCGACGTTCAATTTGATTTTATTATTTTATATTCAAAATATCTCGCTTAGCATATCTCGAAATCCCGAACTCCTATCGAGGTATGCCGCCAGGCGTTATATATGTTATACCCCTATTCCGAACCCAATGGAACTAGTCTCGAGGCCTAATTCGATCGTATGTGTAAGATAGCTTTTGAATCGACTATTTTTAATTAAATTAATCCTGTGTGTTTTCAGCTCGCACGACGAAATGGCAAATCCAATCGCTATGGAAATTGAAATCCGATAATAATACACTATTACGGATCCAATGGAACTAGTTTCGTCGAATTCCGAGACTGTGCCACGGATCGCTATTTTTAGGCGTCGATTAAATCGACGATTTCAAAAATTGACGAAATCACTTGGAATTTCAGTTTTAAAAACTTATTAACTCAATTCTAATTCAAATGGAATTTATATCAACATTAGAAATCGTTTTGATTCATATTCAACTCAAATTTTCATTTATTTGCACTTTCTCGTATTACGATAATCGCTATATTTGAGATTAATCTCTATTTCCCGAATTCAACCATAAATTCCATATTCAAAATCAATTTATATTCCAATCCAACATTTAAAACCATTTAAATTTCAAAACCAAATGACGGAAGAAAAAAATATCTGGGTCGTTACATTCCTCCCCCCTTAAAAGAATTTTGCCCTGAAATTGCCAAGGTAGAAGAAATGCTCCAAACCCATTAACTTTTCAAAACCCACTTAGTTAAACTCGATATTTCACTTTCCTAAATCTTTTAGTTCCATTCAAAACAATTAGTTTCCATTCCTACATCAAAAATCTTTATTTCTCAGTTAAATTCAAAAACCAAATTTTAGTTTTCAAAATTTTTCTAACACCCTAAATTTCCAAAAAAAATTGATAGAGTCTCCCTTGTACGGAGAGCCTTTTGCAATATGAAAAATATAATAAAAAGATATACATCGGCTCTCATGGCCGAAAAATGCAACATATATCAATATTTTTAATTTTCGCGCGCTAAATTCATAGGTGTACCTTATTTTAGCGTTATTATGTAAGTTCGCTCAATTTATATGCAATTTGCGCAACCAAAATCTTGCCAAATAGCTCCATGTACTTGTACTTACTCAAATCAACACATAAGTTTTATAATTTATGAAATTTGACAACTTCATATTCATTCTACTAATGCAAACACATAGATTGCATAAACCAAACATGTTACACATGTATTTATAGACAATTACAAGTTTCCAATATTAATTTAGTTACTTTTCATCGATTTATATACCATTACATGCATTTCAAATGATTCAAAAACAATTTACTAGCATTCAATTTATATTTACACACATTACATTCATATCCATTACAAATTGATTCTAATCAATTTGTTCACTTTCCATTGATTCACAAAATTTTGTTTACTTCTATTTATTTCCAATGACAATTCAATCCATGCTATTTGGTGATATTCATTTAAATAAATAACCACTTTAAGTTTATATGCCAATTTAAATTGATTCTAAATCAATTTATCAAGCTCTATTGATTCATATACAATTCATCCACAAATCTTGTTCGCTCAATTTTATATTAAAAAACAATCCAATCCATGCCGATTTATTTATGAATCAATTCATAAATTAGTTACTTAAGTTGAATTCCATTTTTATCAATAATATTTCCAACCATATTCAACTTAAATTGAATTCATTTATAACTTAAGTTATCACCATTTCAATCCATTTCTATTTTATTCGACAACATTTCAAAATATATTTAATTCGCTTACGCATAGACCGAATTCCATTTATAACTCAAGTTCCACATTCAATTTCAATCCATAATCCATTTTACTTAACCAAGTTAAGTTCCATTTCTAAAAATCCTTTATTTAGCTTAACTTAAGCTGAGTTCCATTTGCCCACATTCACAATCAAATTGAATTTTCATTTTATGATTCAAGTCACCTTCATTTTATTAAAATTCAAATCCAATCAATTTAACTGTTTCATCTCATCTTTACTTGAGTTTTAGCATAAACACATACTAGCACTTCTGATTATTATTATTTACAACTTAAGTCCATATTTCGATTTTTATTAGCCAATATTTCAAACACATTTCTTTCCATTATGCTTAATTTGAATTCGTTTTATACTTGAATTCACTTTCATCCTATCACAAATCAAATCTGATTCCATTTCAATATTCAATTAACTAATATATTTATTTAATTAGTCCACTTCCATTTATAATTCAAAATCTGATTTTTATGTCAAAAATCACTTCAATTGGTTTGACTTTAGTTTAACCTTATTTTATAATTCAAATTTGGATTTTCATCTCTTTACCAAAATATCAAACCAATTCATTTTGGTTTTTACATTCCACTATTCCAATTGTATAACTTATTATTTTACCATCTCATAATTTCTATACTTAGGTTTACTTCATTCAAAAATTATAACTTAAAGTTACATATTCACTTCACAATTTGATATCATTTCAATTCTAATTCAATTTTATTTAACTTATCTTAAGTTAAATCTCAATTCATTTAATCCATTTAAACTTACTCAAGTCAAATTTTAAATTCCAAATTCAATTTTCACACTTACTTTCCTTATTAATATCATTCTCAACTTACAAGTTCAAAAACTTATTTCCTGCTATTTTTTCTAAAATATTTAAATAAGGATTCCAGAATTCAAACACCCGGTATTTATTTCAAATCATTTTGAATCATATATATATAGCTCTTTTGGTTTAACAAACCATTCCTTTGGAATTTTCAAAATTAACTTGGTTTTGTCCAAAACAAATTCCCTTTAGAATTTTCAAAACAACACTTGTTTCCAAACAAAAATATCCATATCAAATTATTACGGTAGCAATCCGTCACTTAGAAACTCGAAAACTCGAAAATCACCCATCCCCTTATCAATCGTTCAAAATGGCCAGCCCTAGCTTTAGAGTTTGAACACAGAAACTCGCCGCGCCTCACGAAAATAGTACCATAATGAAGCGCCTGCTATTTCGAGAATTTAGGAACCGGTCTCGAAATTTTTCATTTCGTTTTTGATTTTTTTTCAATTTTTTTTCGATTTTTTTCGTTCCTTTTTGTGGTTTCGAACTGAAGAAGAAAGAGAGAGAGGAGGTGCGAATGCAGATGCCTAGGGTGGCACTGAGACATATAGTGTGGCTGTTAGAGTAGACTGAGTCGACGTTCGATTTGATTTTATTATTTTATACTCAAAATATCTTGCTTAGCATATCTTGAAATCTCGAACTCCTATCGAGGCATGTCGCCTGACTTTATATATGTTATACCCCTATTCTGAACCCAATGGAACTAGTCTCGAGGCATAATTCGATCGTATGTGGAAGATAGCTTTTGAATCGACTATTTTTAATTAAATTAATCCTGTGCGTTTTCAGCTCGCACGACCAAATAGAAAATCCAATCGCTATGGAAATTGAAATCCGATAATAATACACTATTACGGATCCAATGGAACTGGTTTCGTTGAATCCGAGACTATGCACCGGATCGCTATTTTTACGCATCGATTTAATCGACAATTTCAAAAATTGACGAAATTGCTTGGAATTTTAGTTTCAAAAACTTATTTACTCAATTCTAATTCAAATATAATTTATATCAACATTAGAAATCATTTCGATTCATATTCAACTCAAATTTTCATTTATTTTCACTTTCTCGTATTACGATAATCTCTATATTTGAGATTAAACTCTATTTCCCGAATTCAACCATAAATTCCATATTCAAATTCAATTTATATTCCAATCCAACATTTAAAACCATTTAAATTTCAAAATCAAATGACGGAAGAAAAAAATCTGGGTCGTTACACCAAGTGTGAATCAGATGTTTTAAAAGTTGATTCACTTATTGGTGGTATGTGTATACGATTTAATTCTCAAACACAAATCACTTTGTTATTCGCGATCGTTGATCTTTCGATTATCGATTTTGATTCTACTATCTTCTTTGTACTTCGTCACTCTAAGATGATGAGTTGCTCATTCGAGCTTTGTTATCCTTTTTCGAAAATGACTAAACCTAAAGAGCGAGTAGGGACCAAGCTATATTGGGTGGCTCCCATTATGGTATTTTCACATCTACTCTAGATTGGATTCGAATTCACGCATTGAGATGTGAAATAATCGAATTCTCGGTAACTGTTGACGGGTCCAGCTTGGAGATTTCCGAGAGCCATCAGAGTTCTCAAGTATATTTTTAGAGGTATACTTTCGGTAAGGGGGTGCACCCTCCTAGTCATTGTTGGAATAACTCAACTTTTTCCTAATTGTTAATTCAAATCTCTGAATTGTTTCCTTAACTGCATTAAGAACTGCCTTATGCTCTTCTTGATGTTTAATTATTTCTGTCCATTCTTTCAAGTTTTGGACTTTTAATTTGTTTTTCCATTCTTTCTAGTTTGGATATTGTTCAGATTATTTCCATTCTTTTAAATCTGGATTTTGATATTATTTATGCCCATTCATTAAGTATGGGACTTGTTCTTACTGGTACCCATCCTTTATATTGGGTTTGTTTCCTTTTGTTTATTTCAACTCTTTCCTGTATTGTAACGACCCATAATTTTTAGTGATTTTATTTATTAAATTAATTGAAATTTTGTGAAATTTAAACAATAAAATTTGAAAATAAAAATTTATTATTTGGAATACGTCTATTTTAATATAGCAACTGGTAAATTTTCATCTGATAATATTAAAGTTTATTTTCTTGTGAAATTCTATTTCAATTTAAGTCAGTTAATTATTGATGAAAATAAAATATTTTCCAAATCTGAATATTTTTACATAGAAAATTTGTAACTTATCTTCAAGCAAGACGTCATATTTCGTTTTATCCAATTCGGACTGTTATTGCTCCGTTTATCTTATTTTCAGCCAATTTGCAGCATTTTCAGTACCGATTATCGACTTTTTGATCGGATGATCGTACCACTAATATGTGTATACCGTTTTGATCGTCACGTCGTGCTAATCTCCATGGTATATTCATTTTCTTATTTCGCCGTCCGATTGACAAAGAAATATGTAAATCAGTTCACCGTATTGGTAACCGGTTTAAACCCTTTCATTTCCTACCATATATATCCAATAGCCGTGTGTTATATTTTCTGGTTTCAATATTTATGAGCTGATCCCTCTGACCCCTCATTTCGCTTGACTATTCATTATTTTGCAATTTACATAACCGTTCGAATTTGCCTGTTCATTTTCTCCCACCGTTCACTGTACCATATGCATTAACTATCTGTTAATTTTCCTACGTTTTTGTTTAGTTGATATTGCTTTCAAATATTGTTCTACACCTTCCTCTTTTTCCATGGCCTCTCTCAGACTCCACTGCCCACGCCTCCAAGCCCGCATCTTCCCAACAACTAATATCCCAGCCAAAGATCTTCCCTCCACCGTGACAGTGCCAAACTCCTCCTTGCATCACCCCTCTGGTCTGACGTGCTAACTCACGCATTCCCCTATTCTTCGCCCCATTCTCTTCTCTTTGCCACTCACGCATGTTCCGCTTTGCACCACCTTCGCCTTGCTTCCGATGCACCTCTCCCCTCTTTATATATAAAGGTATATACTTGTTCATTATTATCTAAATTTTAAAAATATATATATAAGAATATATATAGTTGAAATATGTTGCTATTATATATATAATTTTATAAGTGATATGTATATTCGTATATAACACGTTACATGTTAGAACTATCTAGTTATCTATATATAAGTGTATCAGGTAATTTAAATTTACATCTGAAGGCTTGGTAATATATATGGTTACTTTGCCTGTTGCTTTTGTACTATATTATATATATATGTTAGTTTGTGATATTGTAAGTTTATGTAATAGTTTTGTTATAGATTTAGTATATATATATTTATATAACAGTTCGCCTTATATTTAGTGTATTCAGCTATACTATATATATATGTCTACATTTCAGTTCTATATACATTATGTCATATGGTAATGTAACACATGTATTTGTTTATTTAAATATTGTTTTTAAAATCGTATATATATGATTAAGTGTTGTTTACATTGTTCGGTTACAAGAACTACACGTATGTGTATATAAGCTTGCAGGGCAGTAATATGTGGTTAAAATATTCGAACATAAGCTTAATTTTATATATGCCTATATATACATTAGCCTATAGAAGTTACAGTATTTATATATTTGTATACATCTTATTTTCTTTGTGTACACATACTTTATCTTTCTGGAAATCGTGTTTGCTGTTCTGCCGAAGAAAAATAATGATAAGTTTGGTTTACTATTTGATAATATATTAAGTTGTGTACTTGTTACAGTAGAATATATAAGTACAACATTCTATTGTATATGTGACGATTTGGATTTTCGCGTTCGAAAATTGACATCCATACTTTACATCGTACTCGAGTGTCGTAGATTCGACCGTTCAAATCCGAGTCGCCGGAGCTTATAACAACATTAAGTAAATAACACAGCGGAATAAATGAATAATACATTGATATACAATATCTGATACAACAGAGTGATACAACAGATATCAATATACATCAGAGATATGATACAAGAAATAGCAGCGGAAAGAAAAGATAACATCAGCAACGGATAGAATATCTTCAATAGAATGCTCCAATCCATAGCTAGCGAAAAGCAAGGTCAGTCATCCAAGGACTGACTATCTCCAGATGATCTACTCAACCTGAATATCTGAGAAACCCAACTCTAGACTGCCCGTGTGGAAAATGGTGGGCACCCAGAGTTTAGGAAGGGAACAATAAACTCCGAGTCAGTCGTGGGACTGGTGTGAGCAACAAAAACAGTTTATCTTTAAACAAACACAAAAGGGTTTAAACATTGAAATCCGCAATGCTTTTGGAAAATGAAACTACCATAAGACCTCCCACCACACACACAATGCAAACGCAGACTTGGAGGAGATTTCTTCTTATGTTAGTCAAAGATGCTTACTACGCAAAAAAAATCAAATCAAATCATTTTTGATATTATTATTAGTGCATGGTGGAAAACATTTCGAAAGTAGAATATAAATCTTAGCCAGCATAGGTACCATTATATTATGCCTGCTATAGCTGCCTCCTGAGGAGACAGGTTCTACAATTTACAATTGTAAAGGGTTCGTATTGTTTCTTTGGATTTCCAACAAATGGTCAGGCCAAGGAACTTCCCATTGCCACATGGAAACGCCTCTGGAATGACGTCCCGAGAACCTAACCGGATCTCTGCCAACACAAGGCCGGGTTACCTCTGCAAAAATAGGTAACTACTGACACGCGTATGCCATCCCCTGATCGTCACCGATCTTCCCGAGGATCCTCGATTTCCAACAACCACATAATAATAATAATGCAGTAACCACATAGGTTAAGTATCTGGGCTCCATACCATGATACCACCTTTATCCAGAAGGAATGACATACACTAAGGGGCGCTACTCCCTAGAACCTTGCCGCATCCTTCCTGTTTTGACCATTTCCGGGGTGTGAGGCTCGACGAAGTCTCGTCCACAAAGCTACGCTTTGTTCACAAAGCCATGCTTCGGGTCAAACAAATGATCAAAGAGATGATCACAAAGATATAAGATCAAACAAATGATCATATCGCAAATGATCAATCAACGATCATTTCACAGCAACACTCAGCATGCCACATTACCAAATTGGGAATATATCGCTGATAAATTTCAACTACATAACCTCTGAGCTCGTACGTCTCAAAGAAGGGTGTTAAGCTAAGAGAATAAATTCTCCGCCACCAACAGAAATGTATTTGAAAGAAATCGGCTTTATATCTCAAAGTGTAATGTCAGACATGCAATCCATACAAGTCTGTTCCGGGATCGAACAGAACCGAAGGCACTTCTCACGAAGCCCTTGCAATTCCGGATAATTTCCAATCACGTCCGGACTTCCCGTCACTAAGGGTGATAAAACCTCTATATCGGGGATCAGCCGATGCAGAGTAACTCGACGGCAATCCTTTCGTTTTCAAAAATATCCGGTCTTCAACACCGGTCATCAAATGCCATCCATATACGACGTATCACTATTCGGAATGGGTTATACGACCCAAAGGTCCTTTCCCGGTTAACCCGAATAGTGAGCGAAATATTTAAAACATATGGATATGGGATTTCAATTAAGTCACAACTTAAAAATTCAACTTCTTTTTAAATGGTTTCCATCAATTACCATTTCAAATCTTTTCAACAAAAAGATTTATTTTAAACAACCTTCAACGGTTTAAACAATTTCCACATTTAAATCTTTTTAAACAAAAGATTCATTCACAGATTTTCTAAATCAATTTCCATTTCAGTTAACTCGTTAAATCTTTAAAACAAAGATCTAACTTATAGCTTTCAAAACAATTTCATTTCGAATGGTTTAAACAAAACATCATTTTAAATCCGTTAAAAATAAACAGATTTAATTTATAGCTTTCAAAAAGAATTCATTCATAACTTGGAAAACCATTTTTCAATTCAATCTTGAAATTCCTTTAATTAAACTGGAATTTCATTTCTTATCTGAAAGCTTTTATCTTTTGAAAACAAATAGTTTCATTTCAGAAAACCTAATTCATTCATACGAGTTAAAGTCATTGGGTTAAATCCAAATTCTCAAAATTACATTTTTTAAATGGTTTACATTCAAATAAACACATTTATAACATTTTCAATCCCTAGTTTCAAATCATAGGATTCAATTTCAAACTTGAATTCAAATTTAAATCAAATTATTTAAATTTTCAAAACTCGATTAAGTTATTCAAAATAATTTTTATCTTTGAAATTCCATTTCAAAAGTTTTCCACTTCAAACCCAAATTTCCAATTTCAAAATCAATTGAAATTAAAATTTCCATTTCAAAAACATCAAATTTAAATTATCTGTGACTTAACCGATTTCCACGTGAAATCCATATTTGTGTGTGTAAAAGTGTAGTCCAGGGGTTTCACACAATAGTGCAACACAATGAATCATCACATATCAGAATACAGAAATATAGTTGATAAACGATATAAACTATATCGCTTATCTTTTACTCACAGATCACAGATATATATAAATTTTAGATAAATAAACTACAGTAAAGATTACACACAAATCAGAATATATCACAAAGCATCACAGATCAGGAAATATCAAACAATTCAATCATTCAGTCAAATCCAAATATTCATAAGTGAATTTATTAATCAACTGATTAATTATAAATCCGGGTTAATTATCATGATTTAATTATTAACACCTCTTAAATTACTTTTCTAAAGTAATTAAATTAAGATTTATTATTACTTACAATTAAATTTCATCTTTAATAACTCATTAATTAATCTTTAGTTATTAAATTAATTAAGTATTCAATATAACTTAATTAATCCTTACTTCATTAATTAATAATCATAATTTAAAATTCAACTCTTATTTAATTAATGATTTTTAATTATCCATTTATAAATCCTAATTTAATTATCTTAAACTTTAATTAACTAATTTAACTTTTAATTATTAAATTAATTAATCCAATCATTAATTAATCAAATTAATTGATTATTCATTTTAATTAACTTATAAGTTACAAATCCTTAAATCTACCTTATTTAAAGATAAAACATTTCTTATTTGTGATCAAATTTCATTTCAAATACTAGATTCAAATAAATACAACATTTAACTTGGCAAGATTTAAATTACAATTTAAAATCTACTTTAAACATTTAAAAGTTGATAAAACACATTTTTTTTATATAAAACTTATATTTTGAAAACTAGGATTCAAACTTATTTGAATTCTGATTTAAACTTATTTATTTCAAATTATGATTGGAAATCTTTGTTATTTATCATTGTTTAGAATTCACTTAAACTTTGATTGAATATTTAAAATGAAACAACTCTTTTGAATTAAAATTTTAAAATACTTCCTTAAAATAAACTTTAAATTCAATTAAGTAATTACTTCAAATTATATACCTTGATTAATTTCCCAGCTATCTTAATTTAAAGTTTAAAACAATTTCTAAAACCCCTTAAAAACTTACATGTTAAAAGCACCTTTAAATACTTTACAAATTTATTTACATTAATATTAAATTTAAACTTTATTCACAAATCAGTTTTAAATTTCACTCGAGTTCATTTTTAAACTTGTTTCATACTTGGTTCACCTTAGTTATAAAACAGTTCACATTTAAAAATAAGGGAACAGGTTCGTAAAAAATATCAGTACAGGTTCACTAACAAACACCAGAACAAAATACCCGAGCCCTTCCCAGATTTTACTTCGAGTTACCCTGAGAAAATCATGAGCCTGCTTCGAGCAAAACATATATCAACCCGTGCTCTTCCCAGACAACATACCCACACTGACACTCTCAACCTCGTGCACGTGCACATCATCGTTCGCCACTTCCGGTCGCCACCCATGATTCGAGCAAGTCGAAGGTCACCCCCATCTCCGCTTCCAACCACCCAACTCCGGCCAGTTCAACTCGAACGCGAATTCGAGTGAAATTCGAAACCTGAACACTCACCCGCCTTGACTTCCCAACCTGTCAACGCCGTTCGCTTGACGCTCCGACCACCGTAGGCCACCAAACTCCGGCCATAGACTCATCATCGACCCAGATTCCATCACCTCGAAACTCGCTACACTCGATCAACCTTCGACATCGAACGAGATGAAATACCACCATGCCTTAAAACTAGGTTTACGAAAACAAATTCGACGCCGTCGCCTCCACCATTGACGAACCACCACCGCACCATTTTTCCATGAACCATTGGTCACCCCTCTACCCCCAGACGAAAACTCGACAACTCTAGACGACGCGATCGACCACGGCAACCCAAAACACTTAAACAGTCAAGCCAAAACTGCTCTTCACCCCCTTCTTTAAAAATTATAATTCTTGTTTTAAAAATCTTGTTTTTCTATGTAGTTTCACCATATACTCCTGAATTCTTAAAACAATAAATTTATTTTTAAACTTATTTGAAGTTGGATGTTGTTTACTTGATTTCCAGAGGCAAATACAGTTTGTTTCCACTTTAATAAATTTTTACTACTTAAATCATAACCAAACTAACCACTTTTGTTTACAACTCAAATCCTAACTGGGATTAAATCAATTGGTAAAGACCTCTTTATCAAAATCTTAGTTTTAAACAAACACAGGCAAAACAGATTCTTAGCAATACTTATGTATTTGCATATACACACAGAGGTATCATCACAAACCAAACATTTAAAAGCATATTCATTCTAGTTATCTACCTGCAACTGCTAGTTAACATTTATGGTTTAAAATGTGAAGTTACTCACCAGCTTTATGAAAAAGAACAGAGCACCCATGTTGAAACAGTTTGAACTTGAAAAACTGGAAAGTGTTTTCATTTACATCCTTTTGCCAAGTCCCTTGCTTTTGTTTTAGTTGTAGTTGCTGATGATGTTTTAGATGAAGACTTGTTTGGGTTTTCAAATGAAGTTTTATCTTAGTCTTTTTATTTACTTAGCTCGAATTGGAAATGAAAAGGTGATAAGGGAAAGAAGTTTACAGAGTGATGTTTAAACAAGTTTCAGGGTATAATATCCTATACAAAGCAGTGTACACACTTGTACAATTTCAGAGATTTTTAAAAAAAAATGGAGGCTGAAGGATTTTTTCTACAACTCGAATAGACTTTGTTTGCTGCTAATAAATGGAGACATTAAATGTTATTTGTACCTTATGTCTTCCTTGCTTATCTTAGTTGTACAAAAGATGTTTTTATTTTTACTTACAGCCTCATATTCGTATGTACTCATATCATTTTCTTTTGCTTTATTTTATACATTGCATTTCGGCTGAGAGGAAATGTCTTGATGTGCTTCTTTTACAAGCTTCATTTGTTTATACTTGAATGTATATAATGTTGTTTTATATATATTTTATTCCTTTTTGCTTGCAATACCAAACTTCTTTACAGGTTACATACTTAATGTCAATAGATTTTATTACTTACCAGGCAGCTTTTATACTTATAGTTTTATTTATTTTGGCCTTGTTACTCACTTACCTATATACTTGCTATTTAGTTTGTTTTATACTTCATGTATATAGATATAAAGCTATATAAAAATTATTGTTATAAATTCTTAACTTATGTATCATTTTATTTCTATGTTTTTGTCCTATTATTTTAAATGAGATTCTATAATTATTTTACTTCATATTTATTGTCTTATATTTATTAGCTTAAGTATTTTGTATTTGCTTTTATTATTATTTTTCATTTATTTTTCATTTGTTTTTAAACCATTTGTCTAAGAATTAAATTCAAATCAAATGTTCACATATATACAATATTCATTAAATTTAAAATGATTCATACAGAATATACTTGAATCCGGGGAAACTCGCTCCATTTTATCGATTTATTTTACTATTTTTATTCAAAAATTTAATAAATTATCGATTTAAATAAATTTAAATCTGGGGTCGTTACAGTATAAGTGTACAACGTTTTATTTTATATCAGATGTGTTGTTTAAAATGCGTAGGTTATATTATTATTTTGAAATTAGGTACCTTTATATATAATATGTTATACTTACATTAGTGATAATAGTTGAAAGGTAGATATATATTTTTTATTTCAAAATTTTATTATGTAGATATGTTGTTTATTTATGTGTTTATCCAAACCAATGATTTTGGAATATCTATTTAATTTAATATGTGGTTAAATTAGTATTGATTTGAAAATAAATATAAATATATATTTTTCGTTTCTATCAACCCGATTTGATCCGTTTTCATCAATTCCTATTAACAGCTCGGTTGTCCGTCGCATTCGTGTCAATTTCGGCTTGCTTTGAAAATCGTCATTTGAGTCGGTCATTTCGCAATTCAAATCGTAGCCTGTTATGTTGTTTATCTCCTCTCTAGCCTCAAAAGGTGAGCAATCACTCACGATTAACGTTCTTTTATTATTTAAATTTGATTTCAATTGAAATAGCAATTGAAATATGCTGCTGTAGTTATTTAAGTTGTTATATATACTATTATTTGTATCTGTTAACCTGTGACATCTGACACCAGTATCTAGTATTATATGCCTGTTATTACTATTATTTGTATCTGTTCACCTGTGACATCTGACACCAGTATCTAGTAGTATATGCCTGTTATTACTATTATTTGTATCTGTTCACCTGTGACATCTGACACCCGTATCTGTTATTTATACTGATGATATATGCCTGTTGTTATATTTTTAGTATCTGTTATCACTCTGCAAGTTCCCTGTTAGTATAGAATTCACTATGGGTTGAAATGATACATACCCGAACGGACTTTAGAATAGGAGAATTTCGTTATGGGTTGAAACGATAAACCCAAGCGATTTTCATTTGAATTGAAATTGGGATTACGGGTCGAAATGATATCTACCCGTATATATTTAAATTTCGGATTGAAATGATAAATATCCGTATCACTTAACCATATGATATATATATACAGACACCGTTGGTCCATATATATATATAAATATTTTGAAAATGAATTCTGTGGTTTTGGAAAGAAATATATGGTTTTAAATAAATGTTGATTCTTAAATTATTATATATGAATGGT
The DNA here is from genome assembly GCA_030737815.1 of Allium fistulosum. Lineage (NCBI taxonomy): Eukaryota > Viridiplantae > Streptophyta > Magnoliopsida > Asparagales > Amaryllidaceae > Allium > Allium fistulosum. The sequence goes on along the minus strand of CM060903.1, from coordinate 515,593,034 downwards.
AATGATATATATATATAGATTTAATTATAATATTAAATTTAATTAAGATTGATTGAATACATATAATATGGTTAAGTACTTATATCTATATTTCAAAATAGATTTTGGTAAAAATTTGAATAAGTTAAGGTTAGGAAGAAAATTTGAACTTAGTTGAAATTGATTCAACGAAGAATTTTATTTAATTAAACCGATTAGAAACTTATTGGAATTGAGATGTAAGATATGATTTATAACTTGGGTTTGATTTATAAGTAATTTAATGAATATTTCTTGTTTAAATAAAGTTTAAGGAAATATTTAGGAAAATGTGATTTAAGGCTAGTAAATGATATTGAATCTATTAAGTGAGTATTCCCTGATTAAATAATAATGAAGTTAAATCAAGAGCTATATGAAACTGTTAAATCTAACTTTGAAATGTTGAATATTAAAGCTTTGAAATATATTGAAAATAAATGGTATATTTAGAACTGAATTAAATTGATGAATGGAGCTTGAATAAACTTGAATTTGGAATTTGAAGTTGATTTGAATCGATTTGCGAGACTTGAGAAAATTTAATGCTTTACTTTATAAATTATTAATATATACTATCTTGGAAAATAGTTATATTTGAAATAAAATGATATTTGGGTTTTGAAGTATAAATTAAATTGAAAAGACCACGGTGTTATACTGTATATTTCCACCTTGTAGATAGTTCTGAAGACCCTTAGAGGATGGTTATCCCAAACATCCTTTAAGTTACTTGTATTTCAGCTGATATTTCACTTGAGTTGGATTTATTTATGTAAGAATGTTAATCCTGACTCGAGTGTTTTGTGTTTTGCTTTACGCTCGGGTCAGACCGAGTGAAACAGCATTTGAGACTCACCCTTGGAGTTTGGAGCTTCCTTTGGAGATCCATCTATCGCCTCAGCTTTCAGCTCTTCTAGTTGATTTGTTCAGAGAAGTCATCTGTTGTACTGGAGACTTCACTGCACTTGAGATATTCTGTTGTATTTTATTTCTAACTCTGATGTTTATATAGTAGCTTCATGAACTACTATTTTATCTATTCCGCTGCGTATTATTACTCTGTGTCTGTGATTCTGTGATTGATTTATTTACTGCATATGCTGAGTTTTGCCAAATTTAAATTAACAATCTGATATTTTGAATTATTCAAGTCGGACATGTGTGGATTTATTGTCGATTTGAATGGTCCAAAATAGCGGGTCGTTACATGTATGGATGTTGTTCTTGTGAGGTAAACACTCGTTCCTCTTTTAGCGGCATGGTCTCACATTATATGTTCATCATATTACTTAAGTTTTCTTATGCTGGTTTTGCAAACCGACCGAGTGTTATTTTATTATATTGCTCGGGTCAGACTGAGTATTTTCCCAAGTTGGCTTTGGTGATATGGAGTTCTTGTGGTATTTATAAATGAAGCAAGAAATTTTACAGATGAATTTTTTTTCCGTAAAGTATTAAAGTATTAAAGATGATGATTTTCAAATGAATATTTCAAGTAAAATTTATATAAGTTTATTTGAATGTATAATTTAAAGATATTATATAAATGGGAAAAAAATGATTTGCGAAGTTTTATTTATAGTAATATATTTACCAATAAATTTGAGTCTCCATTTTGGAACTATGGTTTGAAATATTTACTTGATTTCGAAGCACTAACAATAAATTTATAGGTTTATTCACTATTTGAATTTTTGTATTAAACTATAATAAATGTTTTTCCATGATTTGAATATTCATTTTAAACAAGTGTGTAAAATTAATTATGAAGATATGAAATTTTATACTTTGATTTGGATATTTAATGTAAGATTTGAGTATACTATTAGTTTCAGTTTAATAATCTAGGGTTATACTTATTTTAAAATATGTGTCTAATAAATTATCGGATTTAAGGAACTTTATAAAAAAAAGAGCTTATCATAATGTTTTGATATAAACTTCTAACATTGTTTAAACTTTTGGAAAATTCTTGCATAATGCTATGAAGATGTTTTAAATATATCTTATATTCTTACTAAGTGAATAAGGTTAAATGTTTAATTAAATTTGTAGATATATTGAAATACTCCTTTTCTCTTCAAGGGCGAATACCAAAAACTTGTGTAACATTCAATTACATTCCTAAAATATATATAACTTACCAGAAATGTTTAATAAGTTGAAATGTTAATAGAATATGTAATAGGATATTATACAAGTAAAACTTAAGTAATGGAAGTGTTCAATGAAATTATTTCTAAATAAGAATTTTGATGTACAAAAAATGTTATGAACGTAAGTTAATATTGTGAAATAATTTATGTAAGTACATGAAAGAAAAAGAAAAGGATGTTATATGAAAAAAAATGAACAGCAATGATGTAAAAGAAACCAATTGAATAAACTTAAATATTGTGTTGAAATTATTGGTTGTTTTGGCTTATGGGATGTTAGGAAAGGATGCTTCTAACTGTACAAGGATGTATAGATAATCTATCAAGTAATTATCTAAGGCGGTTGAGTACAGGTGTAACAACCCGCATATTTTACAATTTTATATTTAAATATTTTATTTAAATATAGCGTCGTTAGTCGGATTTAAGTCCGAAATGTCACTTTTTGCAAACGGTCGAATTAGGACTCGGGACCACTTCCATTGAGTCCAAAATGGCGTTTGCGATCTTTTTGAGTATAAGCATCGATATGTTTGGAGTAAGTTGAATTTTGCTATTTTCTTAGTGGGCTTTTGGGTTTAGGTTTCACCCAACTCATCCTATACCCTAACTCAGCCCCCTCTTTATCCATTCACTCATTTCATTTTGCTAACACTCAAGCTCAACTGAAAATGGGGGAAGGGAATGAGAAATAGAAATTCCAGGCCCTAGTTTCCACTTGCAAACTCAATTCTTGCTCCAAAATCAAAGAGAAGCTTAGGTAAGCCTTCTTTTCACCTTCTCCATCTATCTCTCTCTCCAATTTCAGAAATTTCCTATAACCTAATTTAGGAAATACTTGTTTTGATCTTAGATTGGAGCTTGTAGAGTAGAAGTGAAGAGTGGTTGATCTTTTCTTTGCATTTGAGTTTCTCATCTTTGTTTTTGAGTTAAAAGGTGAGTTTTGAACTCACATCTACTTCTTTAGATATCATTGATGTTAGGTATGAATTCCTAACACTTATTCATGTTCAATTGCTTTTTATTTGAATTGATTTGGTGAACATTTTAATTTTTGGTGTTTTGAAGTCAAAAACTCTAAAAATCATAGCTTTGATGTTTGATCATGCTTTTGGTGGTGTATTGAAGTGCCAATAGGGCTGGGTTGTCGATTGGCGTAAACCCCTAGAGCCCATTGCTTGTCCGATTGCAAATTGTGAGAGTTTGCTCTTCATTTTGATAGGCTGAAAAACAGTTCCAGTGCCCGTCAGTCGACTGGCCTCTGCAGTCAGTCGACTGGCTGTAGAAACCAAAAGTTTCTGGGACTGGCTGCAGAAACCAAAAGTTTCTGTTTTCTACAGTCAGTCGATTGGCCTCTGCAGGAACCAAAAGTTTCAGGTTTCTGGATCAGTCAACTGGCCTCTGCAGTCAGTCGACTGACATGCTTGTCTCAGCCTAATTTGCCTATTTTGCTTGGTTTCCAATTTTAATCGATTCGTGTCAATTCCAATTAGTTGTTATTGTATATTTGACTTTGATGATTCCTTTTTGATTTCGTACACGGGTTTTTATAGAATGACCTTTTCAAATTGTATCAAAAGCTCGTTTCTCCAATTTATAATTTCTGTTTAAAACACACACACAATTTTGCACTTCGAGCTAAGAGGGAGGAGAATTAAATGATTAAATAAAACGCGTGCTATGAACACGTGGGTTTATCTTTTCAGTTAATGCCTAATCTATTCGTTTGACCGTTTTGACCTTTGGGTCTGGTTTACCGATGAGATGAGGTGAACTTTGTACTGCTTTGAGTGTGAAATTGACTAACGGTTAGTAAACTGTTTAGTGCGAACGTGTGGTATGGGACTCACGTTAACATTTTTCGGGTTCCTTTCTAAGAGTTGTGACACATTCCACCAGTTAGTGGTGTCCAGTACTAGGTCTCCGGACCTTCGCCACTACGGTTTGTTGCCTTCGGGCGTTGCCTTCGAGCGTATGGATCCTTGTTATACAGTACTGAGCTCGAGCATCTTTTGTTTCTTTGACAATTATGTTTCCCTAGATTATCGCCCTTCGGTGTAGGTTCTTTGAACCACACGATATATAGCGATTACCTTGTGGAAACTTGTGTTACCTTTATTGGTATTTTGTTATTTTCCTTTTTGGCTTGTTTGGGATACGTATGTCCTTTGTTTATTTTGAATTGCCTATGATATGAGGCTTGTTTTGATTCATCTTTTGTTAGATGATCCGGATATCTTTTTTGGAGATATTTGTGGTACTTTATGACCTTGTATGTTCATTATCATTTAGTTTATCTAACTGATTTGTTTAGCTAGATTGACCCGTGTATTTTATACTCGGGTCAGACCGAGATGTTTCAGGTTAGGTACATTGGACTTAGCCTATTTTGCTTCTGCATGGACTATTCCGCTAGCTCCTTTTTGTTATAGCTTTTTGTGTAGTCCTTTTTGGCTGTAACTCTGATATGTATTCTTTTGACTCGCCTGTATATTGTGGTTTGCTTTACCACATGACATGTATCATTTTGTAAACTCTATAATGTATCTGTATATGTGTAAATGTATGTGATGATCTACTATTCTGTGATGTGTATTACATTTTAGTTATTATATTTTATTCTGATAGATCCTTCAGCCACCTATGGCTTTGTATTAAATATTTATTGGAGATGTCGATCCACTTGAGTAAGAAGTGGCAATTGTCGGCATATTCAATAGATAATTAAGACAAGCTTATAGATGGTCGCTCCTATCTAGCTCTATTCTCAGTGTTAGCAAACGGTGTTACTTAGTAATACTCTTTGCTAATGTGGGTCTCGGAGTGGGGCGTTACAACAGGGTACACTTAATAGTTTATTTATCATCTTGTACGATTAAAAGTTTATGAACCTGAACAAATCATTAGTTTGGTTGCTATGGACGTATGATTGATTCCTTTGTTACATATGATGGTCGTGTTGTTTGTTTGCATGTGACTATTATTATATTCTGTTGATTTGTTTGTTATTAATTGAAACAACTTAAATATATCTCTTTTTGCGTAATTATTGACTTCTTTGGATTTTTTAAGTGAAGTACAGGTTTATGGAAGCAATAACTACTGCTTTGGTTTCATAAATTAAGCGTTGTTTGCCCGACAAATAGGTACGTTTAAGATTACGGTTTCTAGCAATATTATATTGTTTTCCCGTGGTTTGGGATGTTTATTTTTGAAATATGATATATATATATGGTAATTATTGATATTATTATTTCTCCCGGACCTCTCCGTACAAAGGAGACTCTGCCGTAATTTTCCGTGAATTTTAAACTTAGAAATTTTGTGAAAAGTGAAATATTTTCAAACTTTGGAAGACTTGAATATGAAGATTTACTTGTTATTAATTGTATATTGTATTTAAATTACTTAATTATGAAAACTAATTGTTTATAAATTGAATACTTTGAATAAAATATATTGATTCCTTATTTCCTCATTTTCCTTTTCGAGGACGAAAAGTTTTGAGTGTGAGAGTGTAATGACCCGTATGTTTCAATAATTAAAATATTAATTAAATAATATTTTAGAATTTTATATTGAAAGAAAACTAAAATTTGTGATGTTGTAATGAGAGTAATAAGTAAAATGTAATGTTAATAATGTTAATATAAGGTAATTACTAACTATTTTAATGTAATTCCAATTAATTGAAGTGATTGTAAAGTTATAATTGGTTATAACTATAAATAAGGAAATACATTGAATGTTGAAATTATGTGTAATCAATTAGAATTCGCTAATATTGAATATGAAATCAGTGATGTTGTTTGAATGCTGTTGATAACTATTTAATGTAATTTCAAATTAATTGAAATAAATTGTAGGTTGACTTGGTTATAATTGTAAATAATGAAATAAATTAAATGATGTAGTTATTGGTGAACTTGTATGTAATTAATTGAAATAGGTTAATATTGAATACAAAATTTTTTTGGTAAGCAAATTATAACTCTTGGTTGTAAAGAATAAGATAATAGGTATGAATTATTGTTATAAACGATTGTATTAACTATTTTCTCATTAATTTATCCGTTTGAATATTGAATGGGTAACTAATGGAGTTGAGGCGGTTGAATGTTGGGTTTAATGTTGGAATTGTATGTCAGTAATTGAAGTAATTGTAAAGTTATTTGGTGATAAGTTGAAATAAGGAAATGAATTAAATGTTATATAAAAAGGGGAAAATTATATGAAATTAATGGAAAGTTGAGTATAATCAGGATTGTGTAAGTAGTCATAACATTTATTGTTGATAATAAACTTATAAATGTGATTAAGTAAGTAAAAGGTAACCTTTGTCATTTATCACCTATTTATTTAATCCATTGAAATTAAATTAAAAATCAATTTATATCAATTTAATTAATTATTGCAGTTAATATGAATTAAAGTGATAACTATAGAAGATTGGGGTAATGAAATGGTAAACCAACGTTAAGTATACCTATAAGATGATAATTGATTGAATACTAAGATGAAAATCAAAATAAATATATATCGAAATTTAAATTAATTAATGAATTTATTACCGTTAATTTGACTTGGAACCTTTCAATAAAAGGGAAAGAGAATTTATTTGAAATTAATGGCGTTTAATGAAAGAAATGTACGTTTGTTAGGATCCGTTTTAAGGTGTAATTTTGAAATTAATTACAATTATGTCAATTTGGAATCTTTCAATTTAAAAGAGTAAAAAAAGAAACATTAATTTTAATTAATGGATTTAACGAAAGAAACATACATTATTGTTAAGAATAAAAAGAATGTTTTAATGAAAATAAAACGAACATTTTCATTTCAAAGGTAAAAATAATTTTATAAAAAGAAAAAAAAAATGAATTTTAAAACAATATTTACAGTTATTAAATATCAATTTGAGGCTGTATATAAGTAATTTTAACACTAATCTTGAAACTTAAATTAAATTAACTTTTTAGGTTTCGTGATTGCGCTCTGAGAAAAACTTTATTTTGAAAAAAAACTTAAATTTGAGTTCTGGATCATCTTTTATTTTGTGTAACGTTACGTTGGTTGTTGTATTCAAATTTATTTATTGTATGTTAATTATGTTTAAACGGGTGTAAAAAGTATATTTGATGTTAATATATTTAATTGAGTGGAACATGCAATTAATTATATCCTAAGTGGTCCCTTTATTTCCTTATTATTCAATACACCTGCCACTATTTCCACAGTTGGTTTTATTGCAATTCTCTGATATAGTTGAAACGTGAATTCACATCCTTTCTCATTCTTTCGTTTTGTTTATTTTATTACCCAAAGCATTTACTTAGATCATATAGCTTCATTTTATTTGTCCCTTCCATACCTATTTCGTTTGTTACTTCCCTTTCTTCTTTTGTTTCATATCATATCTCATTCTTTCCCCTAAAACTTCATTATTTTTCAAACATCAAGGCCTCTATTTATTTTTTCCTCAAAGTATCAATGTCAACATAGCTTTATACCTCCACTTAGTTACTGCCAATTCATTTTTACTAAAGCTATGTTCAAAAAAAAGAAAAAAGTGTGAGCATCTAGTTCTTCCTCAACCACATCTGCACCTTTCCTCATCACCTTGCCTACTTTTGCAAGAAGCCTTCAAAAAAAAATTGAACGATGAGAATTAGCTTTTATGGTTTTGGCTTTCTACTTCTTGCCTTTGTTTTGGGTACATCAAATTTGAAAACGTGAGTTATTAAAGTTTCTTATATTAATAATTAAATGTGTATGTATTTTTTTAATATATCCTTATAACCTGAATATCTTCCACATACGAGCTCCGATACATGCGTAGTTTCTTCCATTGGACTCGTATTGGAATTCCTGACAACACGAAATAGGTTTGGTTGAGTTTGGAGACTGGTGGGAAAGCTATCTTTGTTTGGATTTTTGTGTTCTAAATTTCAAAGGTGAGTGTTTTGACCCACTCGTGAATACTAAATTATCTTATGTTAGTTAAATTAAATTTATGATGTGATTATAAATTTATTGATTGTTGTTTGGTATTTTTTAGATTGCCATTTAAGTTAAATTTGAATTTATATTGAATTGAATTGCCATTTAATTAATATTGGATATAAATTGCTAGTTAAACACATGATAATGATAATCAATTGATTGTTGTGATTTATTAGCTGATTTGGATGTTGGATTTTGATGGATGTTTATTGATGTATATATCTCTGTTATCACTATGGATTAAAATGATAACCCAAGCGGTTTCCATTGGTTTGGAAATTTTGATTTTGGATACTGGTTGAAATGACATATACCCATATAACTTTTTGAATTTGGATTATTTATTGGAATTGAATTATTTGAAAGGTTTAAGTTTTAAATTTAAACTTCGGATTTATTTTAATTAAAATGATTAAGATTGGTATTTCGAATTATTTGAAATCTTTTAAATAATTATATCCACGTTGTACACTTGATAGGAGATGAAAACCCCGTAACTCTCTGAAGCCATTATAATAATATTTCTATTATACTTATTTTGATTTGACTTACATAAGATCTTTTAGTCCTGACTCGAGTATTTTGTCTTTTTATTACGCTCGGGTCAGTCTGAGCTTTTCAGTGTATTGAATACCATTTTATTTTGGAGGATGAAGACGGAGATGATTCTACTATTTATTATTAATTATTCCACTACATCATGTGTTCCGCTGCATTATTTATTTATTTTTGTTGTATGTATAACTTTGATTTGTATTGTAAAAGTGTAATCAAATGTCATTTGTAAAACAGCTTCATGAACTATTTATTTGATTATTATATTTTGTCATTCCGCTGCGAGATTCTGTGTTTTGGTTTTCCTTCTTTTCTATTATTTTCTTATTTACCCCATTAGCATCCTCCCTTTTGAATGGTTTGAGTTGACATATGTGGTTTATTGTCGATTTAAACCGTCCAAAAAGGAGGGTCATTACAGAGTTCTTGGAGAAGAGCTGGATGTACACCTGTCGTAGTGCTTTATTTCCGCTGCATTATTATTATATATATTCCTATTAGTAACTGTAGGGTCATAATTTTATAACTGTCCAGGTAATAAGGTTCGTTTTTAACTCTGATGTATATTGTATTTTGGAGTGGCAGTTTATATCGTCTTTGTTGTATTATATGTTGTCATTCCCGCTATGAGATTCTGTTTTCCATGTTCTCTGTTCTTTTCATTTTATTTTACCATAACAACCTGTCTTTCCGATGATTGGGTATTTGGCATTTGAAAACCGTGGATGTATTCGATGTCGACTATCGATGGTCGAAAAGGCGGGTCGTACACTACTTGTCTCAAAGTACTAGGAGTTTAACCAAAACATTTTTAGAAACATATCTTTACCATTATAATTATTCCGAAGATATCTCTTATTTTATTATCCAGATAACCACAACAATAATATTTTCTATAAAATCCATAAATCCAATTATACTATCATTTCCTAAAATTAGTACAAAAATCATATTATTATTTCCAAAATCTCATTCTATTTTATAAATAATAATAAACTTCCCAATTTTCAACAAAAAAAGAATTCTATTTATTATTTATGAATTTCTCCAAAAGTTCATAAATAACGACCTTATTTGATTTCTCTTATTAATTTCTATTTAATTCGTCAAATCAGCTTTTATAAATATCATCCAAAAATCTGTAAATAACCTTATCTTTCATTTACTTACATATTTCTCCTATTGTTACACAATTTCATCCATTTTATTCTAATCAGTTATTTTTATGACATTCAAATTCATTATTATTTATTATTAAATATCTAATAATACAACAATAAATAGTCAACCAAATAGTCATCAATAGAATGTAACACATTAATAAATATAAATTTTCATCGATGGATATGCATCTAATATTTTAAATCTTAATTAATTAAAATAAATAAATCATACCAACGTGCTTTTGCAAACAGTCTCAAAACTCTGAAAACCAAGTACTAAATTGTTCAAAAAAATTCTATGAGTCCAAGGAGGAAACCATGCACTAATCAGAGTTCGTATGTAAAATATATTCGAGTTATAGAATATCAATGGCAATATCGTAAATAAATAAAATGTACATATTAAATTAATAATTAATATTATCACTTGTGCCTTTCTCTTTCCCCGACTAATCCCCTAAGCCATCGGCTGCTGACTTCTACCGCCGTTGCCTACCACCACAGTCTATAGTTTGCCAATTTGAGACCATCATCGAGCTCCTCATGACCAACACCATTGCTCTTCCACTATCACGATGCCCCCAAAAGCCCTGCCTCTAGCCTCTGAATGGGTGCTTGATCATCATACCTTGAGACTAGACTCACATGTGTCAAATGATTTAGAATCAACCGATGGTAGAAAACCTTCAATTTTCAATTTGTATAATCATTTCTCACTGATATGACCTATCCTACAATGCTAAATATAATTATCATTTATATTGTTAGAAGAATTATTCACAATACACACATAATTAGTATTAATCACACAAATTCCATTTTCAATAATACCGTCACAGACTTTATTTCCATCCAAACTAATGTTCATAACATTATCTGCATAACGAAATATATATCTAGTCTCAAGTAATCTAAAAACAGAAATAATCTCACAAATAAATTCTTTTACAGAATAGCAATTATTTAATACTAATACTAATCCACTAGGAAAATTCAAATGATAATATCCTACTGTTATTGCATCTACCATAGATCCATCAGCAACTTAGAGCCTCATCCCTCCTTCTGCCAAGCATTGTAGTTCCTAAGCCCCTGTAATGAATTACATATACGGTTACCGGATCCAGTATTTAAGACCTAAGGCAAATTATTGATTATAAAACTATTTTGAATCATAAATGTACATGATGAAGCCGTAGAACCATATCGCTTCTTTTCCCTAACAATCTTCAAGTAGTCAACACATATCCTTATTCAATGAACATTCTTGTGGTAGTGATGACATTCACCCTTGTCATCAGTCTTCTTGCTTTTCTTTTTCTTACCTTTTCGTTTCTTCTTCTTCGAACTCTTCGAAGAAAATGTGCTACCTTTAACAGCAAGTACAACCCCTTGATCATTATAGTGTGACTTGCTGACCTCAACATATTGAGGAGCTCCACGAGATACACATTCAATTGGTTCATATTATAATTCAGTGTAAACGGTTCATACTGAGGAGTAAGTGAACCAAGGAATCAAATCTGCTTGCAATTCATTGCTTATTTGTACGTCTAATTGCAAAAGCCTATCAATATAGCCCTTCATCATTAGCATGTAATTGTCCACTTTCTGTCATTTGGTCATTTTGGTATTGAACAGCTTCTTCATAAGTTCGTACCTTGTAGAATGTGACTATTCAATAAAATGCGCCTTGGGACCAAAAGTTTAAATTGAAAATAAAATATATTTTTGATGTTAAATTTAAATTGGAAATAAAATGAAATAACGGTTATAAAATAAATTTAAATTGTTTAATTTTTTTGAAAATTAAACCAATTTGTTTTGAAATTTAATATACATTTAATTAATTTTACTAATTAAATTAAAGAAAATGATTAATTAAAAGGTTAATTAATTAGACAGACACACATATACATATTGATATATATATATATGTAACTATAATTATTATAGTTATATAGTTACCTTGAACTTGTTTAAGATAAATTATATTAAATTTTCAAATTAATTTAAATATTTAACAAAATAATTTAGTTAAATAAGTAAATTTATTATATAAAATTAATTAAAACTTAGTTAATTAAAATGATGCATATATTGATATGTATTTATATAAGCAAACTATAGATGTTGTAGTCAATTATTTACCTTAAATAGTTTAAGATGAATAATGTGTTCAAATTTTTTATATAAATTAAATTAATTAAATATGATTTAATTAGTATGGTACATATATGCATTATATAAGTTAATTAAATTATAATAGTTATAAAATAAATTAAACTTATAAAAAACATATATATGTGTGTGTATAAAATAATGTAAGTGGAACTATGATAAACCCAAAACAAATTTTGGGAATAAGCATATGAGTAAAGTATGTATACCGTGATTTCAAATGTGTTTGACGCTTGAATCACGAGGGTGTTTAATAAGAAACACATTATTTCTTTAAATCGATATCACCCAAACTATATGTGAGTGTGTGTGATGATCCACAACCGCACACGATTCATGCTGACAATAAACCTCACATGTCCAACCCAAATCGAGCGAAGATGCGAATAGTTATGGAAAAGAAAGAAGAAAGAAGAATGAAGAAGAGAAAGAGGAATTAAAAACAAATACAAAATCGCACAATCGCAGCAGAACAACATATAATATAATATTAATGAACTTTACAAAAGAGAAACTGTAATATAATTAACATACATTCATCAAAGTACAACAACAAATCACAATCATCAGCCTGGATAGTTATAATAACATATCCTCACAAATGTTGATAATTTAAACAACAATGCAGCGAAAAATAAACATATATGTGGGATATGACCTGAAGACCCCCAGTCGTCTACTGAAGCTCCAAGCCATCCAAATCTGAATCTGTAAATATGCTCGGTTTGACCCGAGCATTGAAAGGGGAGAACGCCTAGATCAGTTTGGTAAACCAGCATGAGAAAACACATCTCAAATTTATTTTAAAGTTATAAAACTTTTCTTTATCAAAACAAAAGTATCTTGTAAGATCACGCCGCACATAAGCACGGACGGGCTTTTATCTTACGATAACCAAAACATTTCATATCAAATCATCTGATAATATACTAGTGTCTAGTATACAAGTAATATTTAATCATTAGCTGAAATTGTTACCATTATTAAATTTTAGAATATGTTAGGCTCTACAAACAAAATGGTAGGCACGTATTAGAGAATGGGTTTCCATACAATGGCAGGTAAGGGACTACCTTCTGTATAGTACATCTCTAGAGGAATGTAAAGAGGTTACACAAACAATCCTCCGCATCTGGAAAGACCGGTCTATCCCTATTTAGCACTCATACATGGCCTGGATAAAAATCGAATATGTCATCACCCCGGGTTACCGACCTATCTGAGATGTCTCATAGCATACACAACATACTCGACATATAAAGGGTTATCTAGAAAGGTGATGGACATACCCTTATGGTAGCGAAACACATAGCCTTGCGGTGTACCCTGTTTAAGCCATTACCGGGTGATAAGGCCTAAGGTAATGTTTACATTTCACATAGCACGTACTTTCACAAACATACAACCTCTAAGCTCGTAAGGGTGTTAAGCTAAGAGAAGTTGCCTTCCCCGCCACAAACAGATGTACGTTTGTAAAATTCAACGTTATGATTTTAGAAATGCAATGTCAGACATTCGTCCATACAAGTTGTCCAGGAATAGGACAAACCGAAGGCACTCTCCTACCACATCCTATCGGGAGTTACCCCTAAGATTAGTAGCGAGAAGTTCTTGCATATCATTGATTTTCATAACGAAGCACTACTGCCACCATACATACATGATATGGTAAATTTCACCCCGAGGGACTAGTGGCAAGTTGCCCTGCATCATGAAGATCTCCGTCTTCAAAATCATCATCATAAACCTGCACTTTCGAACCCATACATTGGTCCGAAGTGGTTCTTGGATAAACCCGACCCGGTCTCCCTGGATCAACAACGATAAAGAGGTCCTTAACCTCATATGGAAACCAAGTCTTGTAGACTTTTCACATTTCCAACTCTCAACTTGCTATCCTTCTGCCAAGAAGGAAGCCCCGTATATTGGAGTACCATAGACACTCCGCACTACTCGAATCAACATTCTTAATCCAAATGATTATCAAGCCTACTTAGTCAGCTTCGTGCTAAGTCATGACTAATCAGTTCCCAAATCAAGTCACGGAACTAAAAATGGCCAAATTCGATAGTCGGTTATTTAACTATCAAAGCAACAAACAATATCTAGCACATAAGCAGTCACTAGGCCCATTTAATTAATCTTTTATTAATTAAATCAATTTCCAAATATGTACTTCAAATTATCTTTTAAAAAGATATATCCTTAAAACCATTTCAATCCTTCAATATTGGAAAACATTTCCATATACTTATATCAACGATATAAGTATGTTTAATAACATAACCATTTTAGAGCCACGCCAAATAGATTTCTATAACCGTACAACTCCAGAGTTCATACGCCTTCGGACGGGTTTTAAGTATAAGAAGCAATGCTCCTATACCACCAAGCCTTTAGTACGATCATAAGAACTGATTCGTGTATTTCACAATGGAAGGTCAAAACAAAATTATTGGGTCAAAACGAATGTTGCGTAAAACATCATTACGACAACCCAAAATACTGGTATAGGGATTTGATAAATTGTGTGTGTATATATCCCATATACTATATAAACCATTCCCTTTCAGAAATCTTTTACTATAACAACAATTTTATAGTCCATGCCTTCCACACTTCCTGAAAAACCTCTATTACAACAATAAATGTTTAAATCTATGTTTTCTATACATATCACATTTTAAATCATTTTTCAAACTATTAAATTCCATTTGGAATTATTACTTTCCAAAACATTGTTTAAAAGGATAAATTACTCTTGAAACCATTAACTCCATCAAAATATTACTTTCAAAAACATTCCTTTAAAAAGTTATTTAACTCCTAAAACTTGAGTGTATTTCCTTTATATAGAAATCCATATTTCAATCTTAACATAAATCATTTCCATATTTATAAAACTATGTTTATAAATCTCCTTTCGATTTTATAAAACTTCTATTTTATAAAATCTCTTTATTTATAAAATTCTATTTATAAATCGTTCTGTTATAAAAACTCATTTTACAATCAAAATCCATTTATAAATCCATTTCTTTATAAATCTAATTTATTTATAAATCCATTTACAAAATATAATCTATTTCTTTATAAATCTAATTTATTTATAAAATCCATTTATAAATACATTTACCAAATAAATTTCAAATCCATTTACAAAATATTTACAAATTCGGATTATAAATCTATTTCTTTATTTATAAAACATCACTTTTATAAACTTATTCAAAAGTCTCTATTTAAAAATATTTCACAAATACTTTTATAACATTAGAAATCATACTTTTTATTTGTTTAAATATAAACTCATTCTTTTTAATAATTTAAAAATTATTAAAACATATATACTTCCAAAATCACTTTGAAAATCATTTCAATTCAAAATCACTATTTTATAGTATTTCAAAAATACTAAAAATATGGAATAGCGCTACTATAGCACTAAATAAGCAAAATAAATCCATGTCATCAAATATGGCATCCAACACATCATATATCAAAATATATGAAAAATAAAATCAAATGTGTGAGGAATCCTGTTGGATTCCTCCAACTTGTCCCTTTGTATCACATATAGTGTATAATCATAAAAATATTAATCAACCACTTCGAGGCGGGATTGTATAAAAAGGATCATCCACTCATACATGGGAACGTAATAGGGTCTCATCCACTCCAATAGGCGGGAATATATCCAAAGCAACTAACAAATATAGTATACCATCCAAGCAAGCAACAAACAGTATAAATAAAATTATTCCTACTTATATAAAAATATAATTGGGCCGGAGAGGTGAGTTAACTCACAAAAATTCCAAAAATAGCCAAAGCACTCCTGTTTGGATTAAAATTGAACGGTCCTTCAATTTACCCAAAATTTCGACTAGCTCCGAATCCATCCAATCCAACTTCATAGCGTAGTACTCGCTGATATGAATGCAACGCAACTTGTCCCGCCCGAAACCGACCTCGTATGAACAAGTTATGAATTAATTTACGTACGAGATAATTAAATAAACATTAACTTAATGAATAAAAAATTTAAAACTAAACTTATTTTCCCTCCATATTCGTTCACGATACTAGGCCAAACTCGTTTTTTTTCTTCAACCGTTCGATCGCGAACCACCTACGCTGTCGCTTCTACGCCGTCGCCACCTGCCTTCACTTGCCGCCACCAACGGCTGCCGCGCTCGCACGACAAAAACAAGAAACCCAAAAACAGCGGCCACGAACGGAGCCGAATTGTCGCCGCCTCGGTTCGTCGATCGACGATCCAGCCATTGATTAGGTAGAGCTCGTTGAGCCCTCCAACTTTCATGTTGAAGTTGTTGGCCAATTCGGTTTTAGTGGCTCCGATTTATCGTTGCCGTTGGATGAAGGGTTTTAATGGCGACTGTGAATTAGGTTTAGGGTATTAGCAAATGAAAAAAGTGGATGGCCTTATATAGAAAATTTTCATGGCATTATTCATACTTAAAAATTTCGAACTACAAATGAAGTGTGCCACCTGGCGTTCTATATGTTATAACCCTATTCCGAACATAATGGAATGTATATCGGAAGCCAATTCTATCATATATAGAAGTTAACTTTTCAAAATCAAATTATATTAATTAAAATTCCTTTAATTAATTTCTACGCATTTCGAACTCGCACGACCTGACGATACGTCCGATCGCCACGAAATTTGATGGCATATAATAATTCACTATTATGGATCCAACGAAACTGGTTTCATCAAAATCCGAGACTGTTCCCCATAAGGCTATTTTCACACGTTATTTAAAACGAGAGATTTCCAAAATCAGTTTAATCACTTTTAAATCCAATTTTAAAAATTTACTCTCTTTCTTCTTCTTCAAGTAGAATTTAAATCAACTTTTGCAATCATTTTTATTCATATTAAATTCAATATTCAATTATTTAAGCAATTTCAAAAATTAAATTTAGAAATTTATTATGAAATAAATCGCTATATTTTAAATTCATGTTATTTAACTTATAAAATTAATTTTTTAATATTTAAAATCAATTAGATATTCCAAATTTAAATGACTGAAATTCTAGGTCGTTACAAACTCCCCTCCTTAAAGAATTTCGTCCCCGAAATTACCAAGTAAGAAAAATGCTCCAAACCCATTAACTTTTCAAAACAATTAGTTAAAATGGATTATAAAATTTATAATTCTTTCAAATCAATTCATAGTAACTAACTAATACCATTCTAAGTTATAAAACTCTAAAGACCCAAAAGTCGATCTTCGAAAATCGGCACCCGTACTTCTCTTGTACTCAAAATGTCGTAGATTCAAACGCCGAATCTGGTTCTCCGGAGCTTATAACACCATTAAGTATAACAACACAGTGGAATAAAAATAATAGATGATATCATATACAATCCCATGAATACAATATCCAGTATGATATACAACAATGATAACAATATGATACAACAATATCAGAGATACAAGAAATAGCAGCGGAAAGAAAAGATAACACCAGCAGCGGATAATCTCCTATAGAATGCTCCAAGATAAGCAACGTCAATCCATGAACTCCAAGAACTGAACTAGCTCCAGATAATCTACTCAATCTGAATATCTGAGAAAACCCAACTCTAGACTGCCCGTGTGGAAAATGGTGGGCACCCAGAGTTTAGGAAGGGAACAATAAACTCCGAGTCAGTCGTGGGACTGGTGTGAGCAACAACAACAGTTTATCTTTAAAACAAACAACAAAAGAGTTTTAAACATTGAAATCCGCAATGCTTTTTGAAAAATGAAACTACCATAAGGCATCCCGCACACACACACAATGCAAACGCAGAATCGGAGGAGATTTCTCCATATGATAGTAAAAGATGCTTACTACGCAAAACAAATCATTGAATATTATTACTAGTGCATAGTGAAGAAAACATTTCGAAAGTATAATATTAATCTTAGCCAACATACGACCAGTATCGTATGCCTACTATAGCTAAGATAACATACAACGTATCATTATTCGGAATGGGTTATGTGACACAAAGGTCCTCTCCCGGCTAAACCGAATAATGAGCGTAATATTCAAAAACATATGGATAATGGGATTTACATTAAGTCACAACTTATTACCCAAAACTTCCTTTTCAAATGGTTTAACAAATTACCATTTTCAAATCTTTTAAAACAAAAATATTTATTCATAGATTTTCCAAATTAATTCCCATTTCAATTGGATTAACTCATTAAATCTTTAAAACAAAGATTTAACTTATAGCTTTCAAAAACAATTCCATTTTAGATGGTTTAAACAAATCATCATTTTAAATCTGTTAAAAATAAACAGATTTAATTCATAGCTATCAAAAAGAATTCCATTCATAACTTGAAAAACCATTTTTCAATTCAACTTGAAATTCCTTTAATTAAACTGGAATTTCATTTCTTATCTGAAAGCTTTTATCATTTAAAAACGAACAGTTTTCATTTCGTAAAATCTGATTCATTTATACGAGTTAAGGTTCTTGGGTTAAATCCAAATTCTTAAACTAATATTTTAAAAGTGGTTTAAATTCATATAAAACACATTTATAATATCTTAAATCAAAATTCCAATCATTGAATTCAATTTCAAATTGAATTATTTAAATTGGAAGCTTTATTAAGTTATTTAAAATAGCTTTTATCTTTGAAAACACCTTTTCAAAAGCTTTAATATCCAACCCAAATCCATTTCCAAAATCAATTGAAATTAAAATTTCAATTTCAAAAACATCAAATTTAAATTATCTGTGACTTAACCGATTTCCTCGTGAAATCCATATTTGTGTGTGTATGGTGTGGTCCAGGGGTTCAACACAATAGTGTAACATCATTCAATCATCACAGATTAAAACACAGAAATATAGTTTACATCACAGATAATTTACTACATTACAGATCACACACAAATCAGGATATATCACTAAGCATCATATATCAGGGATATCAAACAATTCATAACTAAGGTCAAACATTCGATAATCATTTATAAGCAGGTTAATGGCTTTCATTAGCGAATAACAATTCTTTAACTACTATACTAAAGTAATTAACTGAGATTAATCATTATTAATTACAATTTAATTAATCTTTATAACTCATTTATTAATCTCCAATTATTTAATTAATTAAGTGTTAATCGTAACTTAATTAATCCTTAATTACTTGATAAATTAATCATTAATTTAAAATCTAATCTTATCAAATTAATGATCCTTAATCCCAAATTAATTTTTCCTAATTAATTAACTTAAACCATATTTGATTAATTTAGTTTAAAATTCATAATTACAAATTTAATCATCCATATCATTAATTAATTAAATTAATTAATTAAATTAATTAATTATCCAATTTAATTATCCTATTAATTTAATGAATCACAAATCATTAAATTCTAATTAATTTTAAGATAAAACTTTACTCTTATTAATGATTAAATTATCATTACCCAAGCATATTAAAACCCTTACTTTCAATTTTATTTCAAATTCATTCTAAGATTTGAAATGAATATAAATTTAACTTTAACCAATTTAAATCAATTTTATAAATCTCATACATCAAACGTTATAGGGAATTTTATAAAGAATCTTATACAAATAAGTTTCAAACATTTTATTGAAAGCCATTTCATTTTAAAACATACTTTAACAAATTTTAAGTTGTTAAGAACATTTCATATATTTTAAAAACTTATTTATTTAAACTAGGATTCAAATTTAGATTTGAATCCATTTCAAAAAATTTGACTTTAAACTTTATTTAAATCTTCATTTTCAAATTTTAAAATCATTTCAAAATTTGATCAGACAGGTTTAAAACAAAACCTGCACACAAAAGAATTGACTCGAGCCACACAAAACTGCTTTGAGAAAAACCCTACCCTACTTCGAGTCAAAACTCGAATTACCCGAGTGTTACTCGAGTTCGAATTCGCGAATAACCCCTGAGACACCCAAACAAACCAAACTCCAGATCCAACCAACGTGCTCGTGCACGTGTACAACACCGCCGCCCAACTCCAGCCATCTCCGATGATCTTCACCCATCAGACATCATCTCCACACCCCATCGCGATCATCAAAGCACCACCCCAGACTCGGAATCGAATTCGAGCAGTTCAAACCAAACCTGGAACACAGACTCGCGACCAACCACAAAACCTGTCATCGCTTTGCATCCCCTCCTCCGACCATCGGAGCACTAGCACCACCGGCCACCACTTCGTACATGACCAAGCTTCTATCTTCCATAGTTCCAGCGAACTTGATCCACTGTAGAAGATGTAGTTGATCGAACAACTTAGCCTAGTTAAACTAGGGTTCTGCGCAAAATCCCATCACCGCTTCCCCCTCCTCGAATTGTTCATCCATTTAACAATTTTCCACCAATCTCCAGTCCTTCCTCCACCTCCAGGAGGAATCTCGATCTCCACCTTCCAGTAGTTCACCAGAAAATCATAATTTCTCATATTATGTTCAACCCAGAACTACACCTTCAACACTTAATTAAAAATAGCGATTTTAGTTGTAAAAATTAAGTTTTTGTTTTAGTTTTTTGATTCATATGCCTGAATCCATGATTTACAAAAATTGAGTTTTAACTTATGTAAGTTTTCCACCGTTAATTTGTATTCCAGACCCAATACAAATTGTTTCCTTTTAAATAATTTTTTTTTAAACTTAAATCTATGTTAAACAGACATTTTATATTCACAATTTAAGTCTTATCAAGCTTTGATTAAGGGCAAATGAGTTTTGATGAGGATTTAAACCTGGAACTAAAGCCAGATAAAAACACAGAGGTGTTCATCACTGTATTCACACATAACACAGAGCTATACAAAGAAATATACTTAACACAACTGAATTCCAGAGAAGCTTGCAACAGAACAAATATATACTTAAACTATTCAATTGTGATGTTACTCACCTTGTTTTCAAAAGAAGAACAGGGCCGCCCTTATGTTGAAACCAGATTTTGAAATTGCTAGTTGAAGCCTTCATCTTGATTCTCTGGTTTTTATTGATTTTTTTGATGTTTTAAGTTGATGTTTTGTTTAGATTTTAAATGGTATTTGCTTAGTTTTGCACAGCCTATAATGAACGAAACCGAGAGATGAAAGTTGATATATGGGAATTTAGTTTACAAGTGATAATTTATTTTGTATAGGGGAATGTACAACTAGTACAAGACTTTTGTATTTGGTCAGGGATCTTTTTTTTTCGTATGGAGGCTGATGATAATATTTGTGGTGGCTACATTAATTGCGTTGGTACCTTATCATATTTATAATACTATTTCTTTAATTTTGTATGTACAATATATATTTTCCATTTCGGCTGAACATGGTATGAAGATAATTGGTGGCTTGTTTTCATGTTTGCATACTTATCTACATTTTTTTTGCTTGTAGTCTGGTTTCATTTGTATGGAGGCTGAAGTGATTTTGTATAGTGTACTTCACTATCTTCTTTTGTAGGCTTCAAATATAGATTTGTTTTGCTTTGGCCTTATCACTTTGCAGTATACACGAGTTCTATTATTTTTCTTGCTGTCTTCTTTTGCTTTATATTGTTACATACTTGAATGTATTTCATCCTTTGTATTTTGTTTTTCTGGTTTTATACTTGCATATGTATTTTGTTTTACCAGCCTACATATTTATAGTTGAATATACTTGAATGTATATTTGTTGTTTCTTCATTTGTAAGCTTATACACATCTACTTGTTTACTTTCTTGAATGTAAGCACTTGAATAAACTTTTATCTTTTCTTTTGTCTTTGCAATAAAAAATTTTAATTTTAAAACTTGAAGTCAGATTTTATCTAAATGTTACGTTTATATTTTTATTGTCTTATTACCTAATAATATAAATAATTTTCTATTTTTAATTAATTGTTAAAGTTTAGCAAATGTATTTACTTGATATTTTTATAGCTTATCTTATATATATTCATCTTTATTTCTAGCTTAAATTTTTATCATCAATTTTACTTTAATACCATTTGTCTTGAATTTCTATATATATTCAATTTTTTACTCATATATGCTCATATACATATATATTCATATATATTCACACATATACACATATATACAATATTTTTAAAGTTTAAATGATTTATCCCAAATTTATTTGAGTTCGGGGAAACTCGTGTCAATTTATCAATTAACTATACAATTTTAATTCAAAAATTCATTTAATTATTTCTTTAAATGTAATTAAAATTCGGGGTCGTTACAAAAACCACAATCCAAATTTTAGTTACTAAAATTTTTTCCAAAATTCTTAGAGATTTTCTAATGCCTTCAATTTACGGAAAATTTCGCTAGTGTCTCCTTTGTACAGTTCGATCAGAAAAATTTACAATATATATATATATAATCACAAATGTACATCTCATCTTCAAGGATGAGGCATTTCGTAGGGAAAAATATAAAAGTACGATATGTAATTCGAGATGTAAACCTTTTATTATATTAGCAAGCATATACAATCAATATAAAGCGAAAGCGAGCTCCAAATGCGAAGCATACGCCATCCGCGCCTACTAACCACTCAACAACCAATGAGAACATGTATATAGAAAATAATATCAAAATATACAATAACTACATGCAAATATAGCAAAGGTAACAAGAGAAGCCATAAAACAAATAATATCCATTCAATTAATTCATATCCATATCAATTTACATTTTCCATTATCAACATTTAATTTATTAAAACCCGTACGATGTACATATATCATCCGTATGCAATATTAATTCCGATCACTCGCTCGATCGCACAATTTCACTTCCAAACTAGTTTGTTCACACGACCACTCCAGTGCAGACTCAGATCCGATTCCTTGATTAGAAACCGCCATTCTCCTTGCATAGCCATATACTATGATAGAGAATATCAAAATCAATCAAAAATCCATATCCAGTATTCGCCGTCAAAAATCGAGTGAAAAATCCTAACTCGGATCGGTGTAAATCACCTTGAAATCGTATATTCGAATCTGGATCAAACAGTTATGCAAATAAAATAATATACATACAACTTACGTATTTATTCTTATTGGTTTCTTATTATATCCCATTCTTTTTTATTCACATTCTTTATTTTCACTTTCATTATATTCACATTCAATTAATTCACATTCAATTAATTTACCTTCAATTTATTTACATTCAATTATTCACTTTCGATTGATTAACATTCATTTATTCACTTTAATTTTTCATATTCATTTTATGTTTAACAACATTTCATTCCATACTAAATTCATCTATGAATCATTTCCATAAAATTTCATTTATGCTTATAAACACTTTCTTAAATAGTACTATCATTTATTAACCACTACCTAAGTTTATTATAAACTTTATATACAACACTTATATTTATTTTCACTTTACAACTTAAATTCATATTTATTTTTCTAGCAAACAACATTCCAAAACATATTCAATTCATTTTACAATTTAAGTTGAATTTCATTTTATAACTCAAGTTCATATACATTTCACTAATTTATTTCATTAGTTCATTTCATTAATTCATTACAAATCAAATTCAATTTCACTTAACTTTGCTTAAGTCAAGTTCCATTTAAAAATTCATTTTATTTAACTTAACTTAAGTTAAATTTATTTTCATAATTCAATTTCAAATTTACTTTTCTTAACATGCATATTCAACAAATTTAAAATTTTGTTTTAACTCACTAGTTCTCAAAATTTATAAGTTATAAAACTTATTTACTTATATTTTTAATAAAACACTAGATAATAACTTTCAGAATTTAAACACCCAGTTTTTATTTATTATATTATTCAAATCTTTTTGAAAATATACCATATATAATTCCTTTTTATTTTCAAATCATTCTTTTTGAATTTTAAAATCAAAACCAGTTTTACCAAAACAAAACTCCAATGATAGAAATTTATCACTTCGAAACTCGAAAATGAATGCCAATGATGCAGCAGTCATCACCAAAATTATTTTCCAACGACCAAAGTGAGTTCGGTGCTTTTTATTTCTTTTAAATCCTTTTATTTACAAATCATATTTATAAATTTTCCCTATATAAAATTTCACTTTGGTTGTATAAAACCATTTCTTAATTGTTTATCCCAGTTTACATTATAATAATATTAACTTTTATTAGAACACAAACAACAAACAACATGTAGCGACCCGGTATTTTCGACCCTTGAAAATCGACGTCAATACGTTCACTATATAGCATGCCGAATATTCAAGTGCCGGAAATACCGATTGCTAGGGGTAAAGAAGAAGAAGAGATAGAAGAAAACAGAAACAACACATAGAATCTCACAATTCGCAGCTGTAACAACCCTGTATTTTGTGATTATTTTAATTGTATATTTTAATTATTTTTAAATTGAATTTCCTGATTTGAAAACTTTATTTTATTTATTAAAATGAATAAATTTTGTTATTTTAAATATAAATTTTGATTTTGATGTGAATTAGAATTCCAAACATGACTAAATAGAATATTTTCCAAAAAAGTGAATTTTGGTCAATATGGTCAAACTTTGACTTTTAAATTTAAAATTTAAATATTTGAATTTTTGAATTTTATCTTTTATTATGAAAATAAATTAAATTTCAAGAATATTGCTTTTCGTTTCGTTGAAATCAGAATTATATTGTGAAAGTTATGCCCTTTTAACTATTGAGTGTAATTTGCTGTATTTAACCAAAAAATTATTTTAAATTATATAAATAATATTTTATCTGGTCATGTAATGTTCTAATTTATATTTATATGGGTAAACTAACATGTTATGTATATATTTTGGTTTTAAAACATTTTTAAAAGTGTAATTGACCTTTTCCAGTGTCAATTGTATTTTGTTTACAATTTCTAATTTCTAGTTTCATTTAATTAAAGAAATTCTTTATTTATTCCCCTATTTCCTTAAGACCTTATTTTATTTAATCTCCACTTTATTTTGTTCATCATTTATTTTACTTATTTGACTTTTTATTTGTTTTAAAGTGAAATAGAAATTTTATAAAGCAAGTATGTTTTATTTGTAATTTTAAGCCTTGTTTTAAATTAGATAAACTATTTCTTTATTCTTTTTCTATTTTCTCTAAATTTAATTATTTATTTCACTTTAGAAATGATAAATGGATTATTTATTTCAAAGTTTTTCTTTAGAATATTTTTAAATGAAGTAGATATTTTTCCAAAGTCAACGGTGGTTTATTTGTAATTTCTAGACACTGTTTTCAATTTTTAAGTAATTTCTTATATTCTTTTTCCATTTTCTTTAAAATTAATTATTTATTTTTATTTCATATTATTTTGTTTCGGTTTTAATAGTTAATTTCTGATTTTATATTAGTTTTATTTGATTTATTAAAAAGGGGAAATATGAAAGGTTTTTAAAGCTTGGAAACTTAAGTCTTTTCATCTCCAAGACCTTTCAATTGCCACAACTCCTCATTTACTTCTTTTGGCTGTGTATTACTCTTGTTTGGCCGTGTATTCCAGTTTGTTTTTCATGCAAAAAAATTTGCTCCTCGTCTACATTCACGGCTAGAGAAAAATTATTGGTAATGGCATAGTCTTTTCCTTCTTTTCTTCTCGTTTTCATATGTTTTGCCTTGTCTTCTTTGCTAGTTTGCTCGGCCTCCTCTCCATTGTCATGGCCACCACCTCCTACATCTCCTC
This sequence comes from Allium fistulosum, assembly GCA_030737815.1. Classification (NCBI taxonomy): domain Eukaryota; kingdom Viridiplantae; phylum Streptophyta; class Magnoliopsida; order Asparagales; family Amaryllidaceae; genus Allium; species Allium fistulosum. The sequence continues at coordinate 515,567,209 of CM060903.1, read as the reverse complement.
CTTGTCACCATCACCTCCTATTCCTCCAACCATGGCCAGGCCGCACCACCCTATGAAGAGAAACACCACAAAAATACAAACTATGCCTTGAAAACTACCTTAACCGACCACTTTTGCCTTCACCACTTCATTTTACACCACCACCAGCTTTTCCAGACCTCCCCATACCACTCCAACCTCTGTCCAGACCTGAGCTTGACTGTCCAAGCCTACAACCCCATGACCGAGCCCTTTTGGTTGCCAAAAACCATGTTTTAGCCTAAACCCCTTCACATTCCTACCTTGTAACTTCCTCCACTTGTTCTAACCTTTATGCCATACATTCCTATGTTCAAACCTGAGCCAAAGTCATGCCAAACCTGAGCCAAAACATCCCCTAGGTTGTGCAAGCAAATGTAGAAAGCAAGGCAAAAGTCGTTGCATTCATATTTGTTTTTATTCCAAAGTTATATCATTTCAAGGTTGCATTGAAATTTATAATTTGTTTGGTTTTGTTTTGGGTTGTAGCACAAGATCTATAGCTTGGATCTCGCTCTCCACTCAAATTATAGTCTTATCATCGTGCTTTTGATTCTGTTGTGTCATTTGTTTTGCAATCTCCAGCTATAGAGGTGAGTAAATCTCACCTGACATTTATACTTATGCAAATGTGAATTTACAACAATTGAATGTGTAGAATATTATGTTATGTTATACCTGTTTATGTTATATATTATATGATGTTAACTTGTTAATTTACCTATCATCTCATCTATTACTGTTATTTGTTGTTAAACTATTCATTTATATCTGTTTATCACAATGCAAGTTCCCTGTTAGTATAGAATCACTATGGGTTGAAATGATACATACCCGAATGGACTTTAGAATAGGGAAAAATCGTTATGGGCTGAAATGATAGGCCTGAACGGTTTTTATTTATTTTATTTTGACTTGGTATTGTGGGTTTGAAATGATAGAACCCGGAGTTTTTCTTTGTAAACTGCGGATTGAAATGATATATATCTGTATCACTTGACCTAAGTTACAAAACTATATACAGGCCCGTAGTTATTTTATAAAGTATTTTGAATATTTTAAATATGTTTAAAAGTGTAAATTTATGCTAATTTGATTTAAATTGAATTTTAAAATTTTAAAATAAAGAAATTATCATTTTTTCTATAAGTTAAAAATGTTGAATAAATGACTGGTTAAATTGAAATTGGAAATATAACTTAAGTTTGGAAATTTGGATTTTGGTTTAAAATGAATTTAAGTTATGAATAAAATGGAAATTTAATTTTATTTGGAAAATGGGAAATATGATAATTTGATTTAAATTTGAATTTAAATGATTTAATAAAGTATTATTGATTTTTCTATGAACTAAAATGGTTAAATGAATAAATGCTTAAATGTGAAATTTTAAATATAACTTGACTTGGAAATGGGAAATTTGGTTCTAATTAAAGGTTTAAATTAGTTAAATAAATTGGAAATTTAGTTTAATGTGTGAAATGGTAATTTGAAAATGTAAGTGTTAATAAAATTGTAAAAGGTAAAAATGGGAAAATTGTATATTTGAATTGTTAAGTAAAACTATAAAAAAAATTGGATTTTATTGTAAAGTTTACTTTATAAAAATCATATTTAAAAAAGGGTTGTTAATGAACATTTTTGAATGTTAAAATATGATTTTTATAATGTTAAAAAGGTATAAATCAAAGTTTATTGTTTGCTGGAAATACACTAAAATCTGGAAAATATTTTTAATAGCATTCAGAAATGCTATGGTTTCTGAAATGAACTAAAAGCTTAATAAAAGAGCTATTACAGCATTTTTCTAAATGCTGTAGTAGATGCATATGAACTAAAGGCTAAAAATTAATAAAGGCCTATTTTAGCATTTCTGTGAATGCTGTAGTGGTCTGCTGTCTTTGCTGAAATTAATAAAACCTTCATTTGAAACTTGAGCTATTACAGCAATTCTGGAAATGCTGTCTTTGCTGTTTTAAACTAAATTTCAACTAAAACTGAGATTTAACAGCAGTTTTAAAATGATGTCTTTGCTGTTTTAAACTAAATTTCAACTAAAACTAAGATTTAACAGCAGTTTTAAAATGCTGTCTTTGCTGAATTAAAATGTTTTCAAGTAACTTATAATAGCTTTTTCTAAATGCTGGGAAAGGCTGAAACTTTCAATGTTTATGGTTTTTAACTTAGTAAATGAACTCAGAATGGTCTAAACTTTGGAAATTGAATACTTGAGTTGAAAGTATAATAACTTCACTTTTAGATGGTTTAGAGGTATTAATTTGATTGGAATATAAACTATTAAAAAGGTGATTTGAAATGAGAATAAATGAATGATATCTTGGAATTTAAAAGGTATTTAAAGTTAAATATGGTTTAGAAATTTAAATGGTTTAGAAATGATTTAACCTTTAATTTGATAAAGATTTGAATTTGAAATGATATTTTGTTTTGAAGTATAAAATATTATTTTGGAATTTTATAACCACGGGTATACTTCTCTGTATGTCATTTGATTTCCTAGTGATGGTTTGATGCACATTAACACTGTTAGTTGCATGGTTTACTTCGATATGGACATTTCTGTGATATTGTCACTACTGTTGAATTGATGGTTTTATGGATCCTTAAAGAATGGGCGATCCCAAGCATCCTCTAAGTTATTATGCATTGCTATTACAGTTCACTTGAGTTGGTTTACATTGTATAAGTATATATATCCTGACTCGAGTGTTTTGTGTTTTACTTTACGCTCGGGTCAGCCTGAGAATCACAGCTTTGGAATTTATCTTCTGGAGCTAGAGATTTGCTGGAGCTTCTGTCCATCTGTTATTTCTTATCTTCTAATCTAGTTATTTACTATTCGGTATTGCTTCTGCATTAGTGATTTATGTATCCTGACTTCTATTGTATCCATTTTTAAACTATGATATTTTGTATATGTTTTGAGAGTTTGTATATAGTAGCTTCATGAACTACTATGGTATTTTATTTCCGCTGCGAGTTATTCTAATATTCTGTGTCTGTGATTCTGTATTTTATTTTATTTGCTCCAAATTTTATTACAATCTGTTATTTGAGCAATTCAAGTTCGACATGTGTGGATTATTGTCGATTTGAATGGTCCAAAATAGTGGGTCGTTACAACAGCGGAAGAATATATAATATATAATAACTGATTTTTATACAAAAGAGACTGAACAAATTTTATATTCATACAATCATCAGAGTACAATAGTCAACAATATCAATCCGGACAGTTATAATAACTTGTCCTCACAAGCACTGGATATACAACATAACATACACGGTGGAAATAACCAAGTACATATAATACGCCTGAAATCCTCTAGCTTGTATTTTGGGCTCCATAGCATCCTAACTTGAATCTATAATACTTAGTCTGACCCGAGCATTATAATAAAATAACACCCGAGTCGGTCTGGAAAACCAACGTGAGAAAACATACTCAATTTGAATTATTATTGTTATCAAAATCCTTTGAAAACAAAGGTATGTCGTAAGACCACGCCACACATAAATACGATGGGTTTTTACCTTACGATAACCAAAACATTTTATATCAAAATCATTTAATATTATAATAGTGTCTATAGAAAATAAATTAGAAAATAGCTGAAATGCTTGCATCTCACATTTCAACATAGTTGGGCACATCTAAAACCATACAGGCTCATAGTGGATATTGGATTCCATACAATGACTGGGCTACTGGGGTACCGCCCGCCACAGTACACCTCTAGAAAAATGTACCGAGATCGTATCTAACGATCCCTGCCAACACAGGACCGGCCTACCCCTTACTGGATAGTACCGAATATGTTATCACCCCAGGTGTTCCCACCCTATCGAGCGCTCTCTTTTCCATGCACAACCATATCCATAATTATAAAATATCTGAGGGTGTCTAGAAAAGTGATAACATACCCTACTTGGGTGCGACCAACTTGCCCTACTGCATCTCCCATGTTTTAGTCATTGCTGGTTGATGAAGCTTGAGGCTACGTTTACCTTTTAAATAGCATTCATACTTGGAATTCTAACACTGCCTTCAAGACCGCGATGCAAATGATAGCATTTATCCATACAATTTGTTCTGGGTCTGAACAAACCGAATTTCCAAAATTACCATCTTCATTATCTTCACGATATCACAATTCGTAACGCACAAATCGGATCGAAGTGGTTTTCGGATAATTAAATCTGATCCCGGTCTCTTCGAAACGATCAACGAATTTGGCCAAATTTGATAGTCGGTTATTTAACTATCAAATTACACACACAAACAGTCACTAGGCCCATATTATAAATCTTCAAGCATTTATTTCAAAATATCTTTACAAAGGTGTATATTCAATTGTAACGACCCGTATTTTTACGGATCGAAAAGTTTGTCAAAATCTGGGATTTTCAGCATTTTCTAGTTGTTTCAGATTTTTGGTTGAAATTGCCTAAGTCCTAGGTCGTACGCGACCTAAATGTTGTTGGCGACTTAGGAGATAAGTCGTGAGCGACTTAGAGAAGGTCTGCGACCTAAGGGGATAGGCAAGTTAAGGGATAAGTCTTGGTCGAGTTGCCGACTTAAGGTAGTGACCGACCTAGGAGATAAGTCGTGACCGACTTAAGAGGTTCAGGCGACCTAAGGAAGAGTGGTAGGCGACCTAAGTATTCTGGGGTAGAGTTAGGTCGGCAACGACCTAAGGAATGTTGTGAGCGACCTAAGAGTTTCGGTGAGCTAAGTGTTAGGTCGGCAGGGCGAGTTAGCGACCTAATGGTTACCGGGTTAGCGACTTAGTATCTTGGAGCGACCTATAGGTTAGCGACCTAAGAAGGGTAGCGTGTTAGCGACCTAAGGGTTAGGCGACTTAAGGAGTTAGAACATAACCCAGTTAGGTCGCGTGAGTTTGTTGTATGAGTTGTTAGGTCGTGGGAGATAGTTTAAGTGTTAGGTCACGTGTATTCTAAGTCGTAGGTCGCGCGAGTGTTAGGTCGCGTGTTGTTTTAGGTCGTCATGCGTTAGGTCGCTGAGGGGTTAAGTCGTAACATCTGTTGGTCGCAAGGTTTTGTCTAAGTGTTAAGTCGAATGGTGCTAAGTTGTTAAGTCGTCCAGGCGACTTAGAAGGGAGCGCGCGTGTATTAGGTCGTGTAGCTCGAATAAGTTAGGTCGCGCGCATGTTAAATCGTAGGCTTGTCTGTTAGGTCGGAGTTGTTGGCTAAGGCTTAGGTCGGTGGGAATCTTAGGTCGTAAGTCGGAGACGACCTATGGAGTTAGCCGAGTTACGACTTAAGGGCAGTTTTCAGCTATAAATAGGAGAGCTTCTCTTCATTTTTGGGATCCGGATTTTGAAGCGACGAAGTGCTGCCATTTTGAGAGCTCGACTTCTACACTTCTTCACTTCTTCTCTCCACTCTAATCTAGTGCTTCCATCCATCCAAATCGAAGATCAAGATTGAAGATCCAAGAGCTAAGGTTGAAGATCTTCATCCATCGAAGAGAGATTTCATCGTTTGAAGTGAGATCTTGTCGGATCTAGCTTAGTTCTTCGCTGTCCAGATCTGAAGTTGATATCTTTTGGATTGTTTAGGTGATTTGGTGAGTGGTGATTATCTCTCACACGGATCCAAAGGAGTATATCGGATTGTTGGCTCGATTTGGTGTTAAAATAGAGATTTCCATGCATTTTCTTCATCCTATGTGTAGATCCATATAGATCCATTGTTCATGATGATGTTACATCCATTTTATCATATGTTAACCTATGCAAGTTCATTCATCAAGTTTGTAGAGATATAATCCATGTTTTCATGCTTATTGGACTTTCAACTCTTTAATTACGAAAATGCCATTATTGTTATAATTGTCTACTTAGATCATATTTGAATGCTTGATTGTTTGGATTGATGTTTGATTTGATTGCTTGTTATGAACTTGATGATTAATGATTAGATTTAGATCGAAGATGATTCAAAAGCTCAGGGAAAGGCTCTTGAATTGGAAAAGCTGCTCGTGGCATATGTAGCGGGATGATGAAGCTCTTATGCACAGATATGATGATGTGATGTTGAGATGAGACTTCGCGAGGATGTGATGAAGCGAGGCAATCATGTGATGAAGACTTGGTCTAATCCAGACGGGATCATTCCAAGCATGTTGATAACTCGGTGATATGATTCGAGTTGAGGATAATGAATGGATATGAGAATAGTCGTCGAGGAGGATGACTAGGAGGCTTGGATAGCATCGTTGTTGAAGGTTCTAGCATGCTCTAAGCAAGAGTACGTTTGGGCAGATTCGATAGTCCCAACGGCCAACTGTTGATGGTCGAGTACTCTGGGCAGATTCGATAGTCCTAGGCATGGGCTGCGACGACGTGCGGGAGTTATGTCTAGAACCGGGGTTTCCATTAGCCCTTGACGGACGGCTGAAAGAATGTGCCGGTCATTCAATTAACGGTGATATCGAAGCAATGATAACAGTGATAGCCAGAGTCATGGATGTTTGGTTGTATCGTCATTCGGACTCAAGAGCGGTATTTTCTGGGTGCTTATCTGATTTAGGCCTTGGTACTTGGAAAACATCGCCCTTGACTCGAGTGATAGTAGCTTTACTTTAAATTGTATGCTCTGCTATGTTTGCTTCTGCTTAGTGTGTGTCTGGGGGCTATCACTGTAGAATGAGGTTGGAGTGGGAGGGTTGTATTCCTATTCCTTTTCCTTTATGCTCTTTTGGTATGTTGTTAGTTAATTTACTGCTCACTAAGACTGTTGTCTGACTCAAGGCTTTATGTTTTTAATTCTTATTGCCTTGGGCTGTTCGTCCATTTTGGGACGGGCAGACTAGGTAGCAGGTGACAGGTGCTGTTCTCTTCTCACGATGCTGATATCGAGGACGAGCTGGAGGGTTGCATATTATCTTCTTATTATATGTACTGGATATTCCGCTGTTTTGTATTCTCTGAGAGATTTGTAGTGAGGCTGGATGTATTGACTATGTGGATGCTTGTATTCAACTATTATGGAGTTTTATATGATGTCATTTTGTTCTGTAAAGCTTCACTATACATATATTCTATTGTATTTTGTCCATGCGCTGTGAGTAATACGATAGATTCTTTTGTTTTAAATCTTACCTTGACAATCGTCCATGGTCGCCTGGCACACTTTACAGCGCTCTATCTCTAGATTCGGTGCAGGGGTCATGGGCGGTCGTCACATTTGGTATCAGAGCATTGGTTAATCGATTTTACCCAACGCTCGCTGTCGTAACTACGTATGAGAGACGTAATTGTATTTTGACGGATGAATACTATATATAATATAGTAGCTTAGTAGAGTTGAGTCCTTTATGCAGTTGTTTCTCTAGATGTTCTAATCATTCCTTTTTATAGATATTGAGAATGAGTCGAAGAGGGAGACCAGCTGCTAGGGAAGGCCGTGCTACTGAAGAGACTGCTGATTATGCAGCCATGTTCGAAGCTATGATGACTTCGATCATGAGAAGGATACCAGTTTCGGGGGCAGCAGTTGATGTTGGAGTTCAAGTCCAAACTCCAAAACCAGTGGATTTTGCTAAGTTGTGTAAGGACTACACTGCTCTTGGAGGGAAGGTTTTCTTGGGAACAGAATCAACTATCGAAGTCCAGAGATGGATAGATGCTTGTAGAAGGATCTTTGGTGATTTGGGAATTGATGATGCAACTAAGAGGAAGTTGGCATCAAGGCAGCTTCAAGGGAGAGCCTCTGATTGGTGGAACTCTATTACCATCAATACTGCGGAGGAAGAGATTACTTGGGAGCAATTCCAAGCTAGGTTTGAAGCTAAGTTCATTTCTACAGCTCAGAAGTCTGTTCTGTTCAAGAAGTTTGTAGAACTCAAGTAGGGTGGAAGATCTGTTCTTGAGTATGTTTCTGAGTTTGAAGCTTTGTCCAAGTATGCTCGGTCATATATTGAATCTGCTTACCAGAAGAATGAGAAGTTTGTGACCGGCTTGGATAGTTATCTTGGGAGACAGTTGGTGGATCATTTGGACGATTCATTTGAGAAGCTTGAGGAGAAAGCTCTTAGGCATGAGAGTCTGTTTCCTAAGGAAGGACCTGTTGTTGCTGTTACCAAGGGAGAGTCTAAACCACAGCAGGGTGGAAACCAGAAGAGGAAGCAGCAGCAGCAGAAGGGTAAGGATGGCCAGAAGAAGCCGAAAGGCGAGGTAACTTGCTACAATTGTCAGCAGAAGGGCCATTTCTCGAAGGATTGTAAGAATCCTAAGGTGCCGATGAAGTGTCACAACTGTGACAAGCCGGGGCATTTCAGGAAGAATTGTCCAGAACCGAGAAAGGACAGGCAGATTGTGCAAGCTTATGCTTTGGGAGCTGTTCCGTCGTCTTCGAAAGCTCCTACTGCTGAAGAGAAGGGAAAGAATGTGGTGGTTCAAGGTACTCTTTTCCTATGTGGTATTCCAGTTAGAGTTCTGTTTGATACTGGAGCATCGCATTCGTTTGTTTGTAATGAACTCGTAGGCCGGTTAGGTTTGGCACCGGATATTGTTGATAGGCCATTGGTTGTGACTAATCCAGTTGGGGGTTCGTCTTGTTTGTGTATGTTATGCCGTGGTCTAGTTGTATCGAGTCATGGTTGCTCTTTTGTTTGTGATTGCTTTGTTCTGAACTTTGCGGGATTCGGAATTATCTTGGGTATGGACTGGCTTAGGAAGTATGCGGCTAAGGTTGATTGTGAGAGGCTGGAGGTGACAGTCGAGAATGTGGAAGGGCGAAAGATTGTGATACGATGTAAGCATGAGGAAGGCGTCTTCATGAGCTTCATGTATTCGCTAGTTGTTCCACGGGTTGGACTGTCTTTAGTGCCTATCGCAAATGGATTCAAGGATGTCTTTGACGAAGTCAAAGGGTTGCCGCCGCATAGAGAGATCGAGTTTCGTATAGATCTAGTTGAAGGAGCCAGACCTGTTGTGATGCCTCTTAGGCGGATGGCGCCTAGGGAACAGCAGGAGTTGAGGGTGCAAGTTGATGATCTTTTACAGAAAGGATTCATTCGGCGTAGTGTGTCCGAGTGGGGTGCACCAGTTGTGTTTGCAACCAAGGCAGATGGGTCGTTGAGATTGTGTGTGGATTATCGTGAGCTGAATAAGGTGACTAAGAAGAACAAGTATCCATTGCCGAGAATAGATGACTTGTTTGATCAGCTTCACGAAGCTAAGGTGTTTTCTCAGATGGATTTGGCAACGGGATTTCACCAGTTGAGAGTGGCTAAGGATAGTGTGCCGAAGACTGCTTTTAGGACACCATCCGGTTTCTTTGAGTGGCTGGTAATGCCGTTTGGATTGACTAACGCGCCAGCATATTTTGTGGATCTTATGAATAGAGTGTTCAAAGATCAGTTGAACAAGTTCGTACTTGTGTTCGTGGATGATATTCTGATTTATTCCAGAACGGAAGAAGAGCACAAGATGCACTTGCGTATTGTTTTGGAAATCTTGCGGAAACATCAGCTGAAGGCTAAGTTTTCGAAGTGTCACTTCTGGAAGAGTGAAGTGAGGTTCTTAGGCCATGTGATTTCTGGAAATGGAATAGCGGTTGATCCCGCTAAGGTGGCAGCAATCCAGGATTGGGTTAGACCTAAGAATGCATCAGATGTGAGGAGTTTTCTTGGATTAGCAGGATATTATCGACGGTTTATCAAAGACTTCTCCAAGATAGCTGCACCATTAACAGGATTGACGAAGAAGAACCAAGTGTTCAGTTGGAATGCTAAGTGTGAGCAAGCTTTCGGAATCCTGAAAGAGAGATTGACGAGTGCTCCTGTTTTGATTATTCCTAGTGGGAATGATGAGATGGTGGTTTACACCGACGCATGTGGTACTGGACTTGGAGCAGTGCTGATGCAGAAGGATAAAGTTGTTGCGTATGCTAGTCGACAACTGAAGCCGCATGAAAGGAATTACCCAACTCATGATTTGGAATTAGCGGCGATTGTATTTGCTCTGAAGATGTGGAGGCATTATCTGTTGGGAGTTCGATTCGAGTTGCTTACGGATCACAAGTCGTTGAAGTATCTTTTCTCCCAAAAGGATTTGAATCTTCGGCAGCAACGTTGGCTAGAGTTTTTGGCATCATATGATTTTGGTATAGCTTATACTCCGGGAAAAGGTAACGCAGTGGCAGATGCGTTAAGTCGAAGACATGCAGGATTGGGAGCCATGTTTTCTGAATGGAAGAATCTCGAGTATTTAGCTGGATTTGACTTCAGGCCTAGATGTGAATTGGAACCTGAGATGTTGGCAAACTTATCAATAAGACCCACTCTTGTGGAAAGGATTGGTGAGAGCCAAAAGCGAGATGATAAGCTTGTCAAGATTATCCGTGAACTGGAATCTGGATTAGATCCAGAAAAGGATAAAGGATTCGAGGTCGATCGAGAGGGTTGGCTTCGGAAGCAAGGACGACTAGTTGTTCCCGATATAGATGAATTGAAGAGTGAAGTTCTGAAGGAAAGTCATCACTCGAAGTTGACAATTCATCCCGGTGGAAATAAGATGTATCGGGATATGAAGAGAACCTACTACTGGGAAGGTATGAAGAAGGATGTTGGAAATTTTATTTCCAAATGTATGAACTGCCAGTTGGTAAAAGCCGAACAGAAGAAGCCAAGTGGATTGCTTCAGCCATTAGAAGTTCCTACATGGAAGTGGGAACAAGTGTCGATGGATTTTATCGATGGATTGCCTAGAACCAGAACGGGAAATGAAGGGATTTGGGTCATTGTGGATCGACTGACTAAGAGTGCACGATTCATTCCTGTTCGATCGACTAGAACGGCATCAAAGTTGGCTGAGTTGTATGTTAAGTGGATAGTCCGATTCCATGGTATTCCGAAGAGTATAGTGAGCGATCGAGATCCATTGTTCACTAGTGGATTTTGGAAGAGCTTCCAGGAAGTTTTGGGAACCGAGTTGTGTTTGAGTACAGCTTATCACCCTCAAACAGATGGTCAGACCGAGAGAGTCAACCGAGTTTTGGAAGATCTCCTCAGAGCTTGTGTTTTGGATTTCGGAGGATCATGGGAAGATCACCTTCATTTGGTGGAGTTTGCATACAACAACAGTTACCAGTCAAGTATTGGTATGGCACCGTATGAGGCATTGTATGGAAGACCGTGTAACTCTCCGACGTGTTGGTTGGAAACTGGAGAAAAGCTGATGCTTGGGCCAGAGATGATTCGACAGACTTCGGATTGCATAGAGATCATTCGGCAACGAATGAAGGCAGCCCAAGACCGTCAAAAGAGTTATGCTGATAAGCGTCGAAAGTATTTGGAATTCGACGTAGGAGATATGGTTTTTGTGAAGATTTCTCCACTAAAGAATGTTATTCGATTCGGGAAGAAAGGAAAATTGACTCCGAGATTTGTTGGACCATTCCCGATCATCGAGCGAATTGGAAAGCTCGCCTATAGGTTGGACTTACCTGAGAAAATGTCGGGTGTGCACAATGTTTTTCATGTATCATATCTAAGGAAGTATGTGCACGACTCGAATACAGTGGTTTCTGTTGATAGCTGTGAAGACTTAGAAGTTGATCCAGTTGATAGAAGACCTCGTAAACCGCTTCGTGTTGTTGAAACCGACACGAAACAGCTTAGGAGGAAGGTAGTTAAGTTGCTCAAGATACAATGGAGTGATGATGATAACGACTGTACGTGGGAAGTGGAAGAGAGGATGAAAGCAGCTCATCCTGAACTCTTCGAGGTATGGCCCTAAGGTGTCGTGTCATCTAACGAAATTGTAACTTGTTCTAGTTTTAGAATTCTGCATGCTAAGCTAGAATTGGATGCATGGTTTGTTGATTGCTATGGATGGTAGGCGTGCAGAATAGTTTTTGATTGCTTTGTTTGTTTGGAATTTCGGGGGCGAAATTCCTAAGGGGGAGAGAATGTAACGACCCGTATTTTTACGGATCGAAAAGTTTGTCAAAATCTGGGATTTTCAGCATTTTCTAGTAGTTTCAGATTTTTGGTTGAAATTGCCTAAGTCCTAGGTCGTACGCGACCTAAATGTTGTTGGCAACTTAGGAGATAAGTCGTGAGCGACTTAGAGAAGGTCTGCGACCTAAGGGGATAGGCAAGTTAAGGGATAAGTCTGGGTCGAGTTGCCGACTTAAGGTAGTGACCGACCTAGGAGATAAGTCGTGACCGACTTAAGAGGTTCAGGCGACCTAAGGAAGAGTGGTAGGCGACCTAAGTATTCTGGGGTAGAGTTAGGTCGGCAACGACCTAAGGAATGTTGTGAGCGACCTAAGAGTTTCGGTGAGCTAAGTGTTAGGTCGGCAGGGCGAGTTAGCGACCTAATGGTTACCGGGTTAGCGACTTAGTATCTTGGAGCGACCTATAGGTTAGCGACCTAAGAAGGGTAGCGTGTTAGCGACCTAAGGGTTAGGCGACTTAAGGAGTTAGAACATAACCCAGTTAGGTCGCGTGAGTTTGTTGTATGAGTTGTTAGGTCGTGGGAGATAGTTTAAGTGTTAGGTCGCGTGTATTCTAAGTCGTAGGTCGCGCGAGTGTTAGGTCGCGTGTTGTTTTAGGTCGTCATGCATTAGGTCGCTGAGGGGTTAAGTCGTAACATCTGTTGGTCGCAAGGTTTTGTCTAAGTGTTAAGTCGAATGGTGCTAAGTTGTTAAGTCGTCCAGGCGACTTAGAAGGGAGCGCGCGTGTATTAGGTCGTGTAGCTCGAATAAGTTAGGTCGCGCGCATGTTAAATCGTAGGCTTGTCTGTTAGGTCGGAGTTGTTGGCTAAGGCTTAGGTCGGTGGGAATCTTAGGTCGTAAGTCGGAGACGACCTATGGAGTTAGCCGAGTTACGACTTAAGGGCAGTTTTCAGCTATAAATAGGAGAGCTTCTCTTCATTTTTGGGATCCGGATTTTGAAGCGACGAAGTGCTGCCATTTTGAGAGCTCGACTTCTACACTTCTTCACTTCTTCTCTCCACTCTAATCTAGTGCTTCCATCCATCCAAATCGAAGATCAAGATTGAAGATCCAAGAGCTAAGGTTGAAGATCTTCATCCATCGAAGAGAGATTTCATCGTTTGAAGTGAGATCTTGTCGGATCTAGCTTAGTTCTTCGCTGTCCAGATCTGAAGTTGATATCTTTTGGATTGTTTAGGTGATTTGGTGAGTGGTGATTATCTCTCACACGGATCCAAAGGAGTATATCGGATTGTTGGCTCGATTTGGTGTTAAAATAGAGATTTCCATGCATTTTCTTCATCCTATGTGTAGATCCATATAGATCCATTGTTCATGATGATGTTACATCCATTTTATCATATGTTAACCTATGCAAGTTCATTCATCAAGTTTGTAGAGATATAATCCATGTTTTCATGCTTATTGGACTTTCAACTCTTTAATTACGAAAATGCCATTATTGTTATAATTGTCTACTTAGATCATATTTGAATGCTTGATTGTTTGGATTGATGTTTGATTTGATTGCTTGTTATGAACTTGATGATTAATGATTAGATTTAGATCGAAGATGATTCAAAAGCTCAGGGAAAGGCTCTTGAATTGGAAAAGCTGCTCGTGGCATATGTAGCGGGATGATGAAGCTCTTATGCACAGATATGATGATGTGATGTTGAGATGAGACTTCGCGAGGATGTGATGAAGCGAGGCAATCATGTGATGAAGACTTGGTCTAATCCAGACGGGATCATTCCAAGCATGTTGATAACTCGGTGATATGATTCGAGTTGAGGATAATGAATGGATATGAGAATAGTCGTCGAGGAGGATGACTAGGAGGCTTGGATAGCATCGTTGTTGAAGGTTCTAGCATGCTCTAAGCAAGAGTACGTTTGGGCAGATTCGATAGTCCCAACGGCCAACTGTTGATGGTCGAGTACTCTGGGCAGATTCGATAGTCCTAGGCATGGGCTGCGACGACGTGCGGGAGTTATGTCTAGAACCGGGGTTTCCATTAGCCCTTGACGGACGGCTGAAAGAATGTGCCGGTCATTCAATTAACGGTGATATTGAAGCAATGATAACAGTGATAGCCAGAGTCATGGATGTTTGGTTGTATCGTCATTCGGACTCAAGAGCGGTATTTTCTGGGTGCTTATCTGATTTAGGCCTTGGTACTTGGAAAACATCGCCCTTGACTCGAGTGATAGTAGCTTTACTTTAAATTGTATGCTCTGCTATGTTTGCTTCTGCTTAGTGTGTGTCTGGGGGCTATCACTGTAGAATGAGGTTGGAGTGGGAGGGTTGTATTCCTATTCCTTTTCCTTTATGCTCTTTTGGTATGTTGTTAGTTAATTTACTGCTCACTAAGACTGTTGTCTGACTCAAGGCTTTATGTTTTTAATTCTTATTGCCTTGGGCTGTTCGTCCATTTTGGGACGGGCAGACTAGGTAGCAGGTGACAGGTGCTGTTCTCTTCTCACGATGCTGATATCGAGGACGAGCTGGAGGGTTGCATATTATCTTCTTATTATATGTACTGGATATTCCGCTGTTTTGTATTCTCTGAGAGATTTGTAGTGAGGCTGGATGTATTGACTATGTGGATGCTTGTATTCAACTATTATGGAGTTTTATATGATGTCATTTTGTTCTGTAAAGCTTCACTATACATATATTCTATTGTATTTTGTCCATGCGCTGTGAGTAATACGATAGATTCTTTTGTTTTAAATCTTACCTTGACAATCGTCCATGGTCGCCTGGCACACTTTACAGCGCTCTATCTCTAGATTCGGTGCAGGGGTCATGGGCGGTCGTCACATCAATTCTCTCCTGGAATTTCTATATTTGAAAACGATTCCAAATACTTAAATCCATGACAGGATATTTCCAAACCATATCAACACTTAGAAATATTTCTGAATTCAATTTACAACACTTAGAAAAATATTTCTATACCATCCATTTCACACTTAAATTATTTCCAAAATCCTCTTTTCAATACTTTGGAAATATTTATAAATATATTTTTCCAAAATCATTTTATTTCCAATACTTAGGAAATATTTCATAGCTTATTTTTTTGACTGCATAAGTATATTTCCCAATCAGAAAAGTATTCCATTCATTTCGTATTCTCAAAAACATTTACAATTTTTTTTATAAATTCCTTTGTAACGACCCGTATTTTTACAGATCGAAACATCGTAAAACAGTTGACATTTGGTCGCATTGCTGATAAGTCGTTCAGAGTTTTAAGTCCTAGGTCGTATGGGAGTTTGGAGCGACTTAAGAGTTAGGTCGTATGATAGCTTAGGTCGTGAAGGAGGTTATGTCGTAGGCGATCTAAGGGTTGGGATAAGTCGTGTGAAAGTTAGGTCGTGTGGTGGCTTAGATCGAGTGAACGACTTAAGGAGTATAGCGACTTATAGGATTCAGACTTAAGATAGTAGACGACTTAAGGAAAGTTGGTGACTTAAGAGTTTTGGTGAGTTAACGACCTAAGGGGTAGGTCGGCGACGACCTAAGGAAGCTGGGGTAGCAGTGAGCGACCTAAGGAAGTTAAGTCGTAGAAGACTTAGGAGTTAGGTCGTGGGACGTTAGGTCGCACAATGTCTTAGGTCGTGGCATTTTTAGGTCACGGAAGCGCATCTGCTGTTAAGTCGCTGGGTCGTTAAGGCACGCATGTGATAGGTCGTAAGTCGCGCATAGTTAAGTCACGAAGTGTTAAGTCGTATGGTTTGTGATAGGTCGCGTAGGGGTTGATCTGTTAGGTCGTGCGCATATGCTATTTGTTAGATTGTTGGATCTATAGGTCGCGCGCTTGCGCTAGGTCGTAAGTCGTAGACTGGTAGGTCGTGAGTGCGCATAATCTTAGGTCGTTAGGTCGTGGATTGAGGGGTTCCGATAGGTCGTAGGTCGTGATGCTCTATAGGTCGTGGACGACCTAAAAGTGGACGACCTAAGGGTTTTTCAGCCTACAAATAGGAAGGTTCTTCTTCATTTTTGAGATCGGGATTTCGAAGCGACGAAGTGCTGCCATTTTGAGAGCTCGACTTCTACACTTCTTCACTTCTTTCCTCCACTCTAATCTAGTGATTCCTTCCATCCAAATCGAAGATCCAAGAGCTTAGATTGAAGATCTACATCCATTGAAGAGAGATTTCATCGTTTGAAGCGGATTGGTGATAGATCAAGTTAGATCCTTCGCTGTCCAGATCTGAAGTGGGTTTCTTTTGAGGTGTTTAGGTGATTTGGTGAGTGGTGATTATCTCTCAAACGGATCCAAAGGAGTATATCGGATTGGTGGCTTGATTTTGTGTTAAAGTAGTGATTTCCATGCATTTTCTTAATCCTAAGTATAGATCCATATAGATCCATTGTTCATGATGATTTGACAACCATTTTACTACATGTTAACCTATGCAAGTTCATTTATCAAGATTATAGAGACATTGCTCATGATTTCATGCTTGTTAGGCTTTTGACTCTTTATTTACGAAATTGCCATTATTGTTATAATTGACTATTTAGATCATATTTGAATGCTTGATTACTTGGATAAATGTTTGACTTGGTTGATTGCTATGAATTAGATGATTTATGGTTTGATTTAGACAAGATGGTCGAAGATGATTCAAAAGCTAAGGGAAAGGCTCTTGAATTGGAAAAGCTACTCGTGACATATGTGGCGGATGATGAAGCTCATATGGATAGATTTGATGATGATGTTGAGATGAGGCTTTGCTATGATGATGATGAGGCGAAGCATAGTATGAGATAGTCTTGGTCTAATCCAGACGGGATCATTCCAAGCATGTTGATAACTCGGTGATATGGTTCGAGTTAAGGATAATGGTCGGCTGGAGAGGCGCTTGAGCTAGTATGGAAATAGTCGTCGAGGAGGATGACTAGAAGGCTAAGGTTTCATCATTGTTGAAGGTTCTAGCAGGCTCAAAGCAAGAGTACGTTGGGCAGATTCGATAGTCCCTGAAGACTACTGATTGGTAGTCGAGTACTCTGGGCAGATTCGACAGTCCTAGGCACGGGTCACGATGACATGTAGAGTTATGTCTAGAACCAGGGTTTCCATTAGCCCTTGACGGACGGCTGAAAGAATGTGCCGGTCATTCAATTAACGGTGGTGTCGAAGCAATGATAACAGTGATAGCCAAAGTCATGGATGTTTGGTTGTATCATCACTCGGTCTCAAGAGCGGTATTTTCTGGGTGCTTATCTGATCTTGGTTTAGGCCTTGGGGGTTTGTACTTGGAAAGCATCGCCCTTGACTCGAGTGATAATTGCTTTACTTTAAATTGTATGCTCTGCTATGTCTGCTTCTACTTAGTGTGTGTCTGGGGCTATCGCTGTAGAAAGAGGTGGAGTGGGAGGGTTGTATTCCTATTCCTTTTCCTTTATGCTCTCTTGGTATGTTGTTAGTTAATTTACCGCTCACTAAGACTGTTGTCTGACTCAAGGCTTTATGTTTTAACTCTTATTGCCTTGGGCTGTTCGTCCATTTTGGGACGGGTAGACTAGGTAGCAGGTGACAGGTGCTGTTCTTGCTTTCCACGATGCTGATGTCGAAGACGAGCGGGAGGCTTGCATATTATCTTCTTGCTTTATGTACCGGGTGTTCCGCTGTTTGTATATTCTCTGAGTGTTATGTAGTGAGGCTTGATGTATTGACTATTCTGATGTTTGAATTCAACTATTATGAAGTTTTATTGACGAGATTCTATTCTGTGAAGCTTCACAATGTATATATTCTATTGTATTTTGTCCATGCGCTGTGAGTAATACGATAGATTCTGTTGTTTAAATTTACCCTGGCAATCGTCCATGGTCGCCTGGCACACTTTTACAGCGCACTATCTCTAGATTCGGTGCAGGGGTCATGGGCGGTCGTCACATCCTTAATCCATTTGTTCTGGATCTTAAAATCTCTGGAATTTTACTTAACTCCTTTTTCAACTTCCAAAAATCGATTATGCTTGTTTAAAATATCAATTACCACTTTATATCTCCTTTACGAACTCGGATTCAAATTTTTAGTTTTTGTACTTAAATCATTTTGGAAATTTCCTAAGTTTCCAGGA
Organism: Allium fistulosum; assembly: GCA_030737815.1. NCBI lineage: Eukaryota > Viridiplantae > Streptophyta > Magnoliopsida > Asparagales > Amaryllidaceae > Allium > Allium fistulosum. The sequence goes on along the minus strand of CM060903.1, from coordinate 515,549,096 downwards.
TCCATTATAAGCTTCCGCTTATAAATCAACTTCGTTAAATGAACCCGGATTACGAATCTTGAGAGCATTTATAAATAAAATTCAATCACTTATTTTAACTCCATATATATAATAATAAGTATTTTTAAAGATTAATAATTATTTGAAATATCAAAATACCTTTTGAATAAATAATAAACTGATTTCCAATTCGATTAAAATAATATTCATCGACTTACAAAGTTTATTTATAATAATCAAATTTTCATTAGGATATATAACTTTCCAAAGTAATTTAAACACCCATAACAATTTTTAAAACTACATGATTTAAAAAAATAATTCTATTTTAAATCAGGCTTTGCTTCTCGATACAAAAATATTTTTATTTTAAAACTCCGATATAACATTTCTAATTTATAAACCTCTCTCAATTCATACACATCGATTTTCAATTCTAATTCCATAACCATTCCAGTTTCCAAATAGAATCATCTATTTCTCTCTCTTTAATCCAAATTTTCATATCTCGTTTTAAATTCACACTGTGGATTTAAAATTCCAAATTTATCACCCGATAATCATTTTTTTTACTTATTTATAACTTTGGTTATAAATTTAAATTTTCATCCAGGTTTTATTCCTGATTTTTAAAATATCCTTATTATAAAATCATCTCGTCAACACTATTCCTTGATAATCTCATTTAATTGCCCAAAATTATTTTCCAATATCTATTTCATTTCTTTTTCTATAATTATCAAGTTATAATCTTTCCACACCATTTATAAATATTGTTTATAAATTCATAACTCATTCTCGGATCATCTGTTTAACAACAGATCCATATTTCAAAAGTCTATTTATAATTCAATTTCTATTTAATTCCGTTTGGAAATCTATTCCTCAATAAATCCGATTAATATTTCAAATCCACTCGAAAACTCGATTTCAACTTCCAAATCATATTTAATAGATATCATTAAATTTATTGCTTAAAATTCCTTTGTATAAATTATTTTCAAAAATCTCTATTTGAAACATTTAATAAAATAGTTAAACAAATTTTCAAAAATCAAATCTTTTATTTAATTCAAATCCATTTCTTATAAAATACTCTGATTCTATATAAATGTCTTAAATTCCAAAATTGCCTTTTTAATTTCTTGTTAAATTCAAAATATTACTTATGGTATTTAAAATACCAAAATTAAGGCTAGTGCTACTATAGCATCTAATATATCAAATCACAGAACAATCCAAAATAGATTATTCAACCACATCATATATCATTATATATGAAAAATAATCAATATATTTGAGGAATCCAGTTGGATCCCTCCAACCTGTTTTCCTGCATCCACAGATGTTATATAACATAAGATACCAATCCTACTTCAAGGCGGGATATCGCGGTAATATAGGGTCATCCGCTATTAAGCGGGGCGCATAGTGTCTCATCCGCTCCAACGGTGGGAAATATATCCAACTACTAATATATATACTAATATATGTAATATTCAGCTGATAATAATATATCAATTCAACCAATCATCTAATAAATAATTATGGCACTTTAGAATAAAACTAGTTATCCAAATTAGTGAGATTTACTCACCTTGATTTTTATTTGCACTCCGTTCCAATTTTAAATTAAATCGAACAACGTTCAATTTAATTTAAAATTCCAACTGACTCTAAAAATCTCCAAACCAACTCCATAACGAAGAATGTTCATACGACTACACTGCAACTCGCCGCGCTAGATTTCAACCTCGTATGAAGAAGTTACGCATTTTATTGCATTCGAGATAATTAATAAAAAATTAACTTTTATAATTTAATAAAAAAAACTTAACCTTTCATTGTTTCCCTCTCTTCCCTTCCTCTACCTGCTCGTGCACGCTCCCAGGTGAACCGTGTCTTCAATTTTTTTTATTTGTCGTGACTTCGAGCGAACAATCACGCGTGCACGAACCACCCACGCCGCCGCCTCCTGCCGCCGTTTGCCCCCCAGCGCCTCGCCGACCTCGCGCCTCAGCTAAGCCCACGCGTGCGTACATGCATACGCGAATTAGGGTTCGCCGAACCCAACAAGCTGCTCATGAACGGAGCTCATTTGCCGACGATCTGCTGCACGAAACACCATCTCCACCCTCGCGTGCGTGATGCTTCGCCAATGTGCCTCTGCCTTCAGACTTCATCACGCGTGCGAACGCGTGTAGTTATAAATTTTTTAATTGATCGAACTCATTTCGATTTTAGGAAGGAGTAAAAGCAACGCGATTTAAACTGAGAAATTTCATAGGGTAGGACGGTTGTGTCTAGGGTAGGGTGGCTAATAGGGTTTGACTTAGAATTTATAATATTATTAATCCCAAAGTATCTCGTTTACGTACCTTAAAATCCCAAACCCCTATCGAGGCATGTCGCCTGGCGCTCCTAATGTTATACCCCTATTCCAAACTCAAAGGAACTAGTCTTGAGGCCTCGATCGTATGGAGAAGATAGCTTTTTTAATCCAATTATTATATTAAATTTTCAATATTAATTTCAACGCCTATCTATCCCATACGACCAAAAGATAACTCCAGATGCTATGAAATTTGAAATTCTATAATAATACACTATTATGGATCTAATGGAACTGGTTTCATCAAATTTCGAGTCTGTGCCCCGGATCGCTATTTTTACACGCCGATTAAATCGATGATTTCAAAATTTGACGAAATTACTTAAAATTCCAGTTTTAAAAACTTACTAACTCAATTATAATTTAGATATAATTTATATCAACATTAGAAATCATTTCAATTCATATTTAACTCAAGTTTCAATTATTCACCATTTCCGTATTACGATAAATCGTTATATTTGAAATTTAAATTCATTCTATAATTTCAACCAAAATCTTCATATTCAAAAATCAATTTATATTCTAAATCCAATATTTAAAACCATTAAAAATTCAAAATTAAATGTCAGAAAATCCGGGTCTTTACACAACAAATGATAATAATCAAATATTATCATTCACTAACAACTAAACACACATATATAACTATAATAATTTCTAAAATATTATTCCTTTATATATAAAATATAATTTAGGTAACTGTAATACAAGTGTTATGAATCCCTGAATCATCGTGCCTTGACCTTTTCTTGTCCTTTGGGGTAGATAGAAGTTTGGTAATACATCTAGGAATGCAATTTTAATTCCGTAGTATTCCATATTTGAATTTATGATATCTACGCTGTGAATAATCTGTTTATATATGTATATATATCTCATGTTTGCTATTCTATGATATGATATGCATTTAGTTGTTTTGTTTTGTGCTGATAGATCCGTAGCCACCTATAGTTTTGTATTAAGTGTTTATTGGATATGTTGGTCTACTTGAGATAAAGGAAAAAAATTAGAGCGTTTATCGACATATTCAATAGATGTTTAAGACAAAGTTGTAGATGGTCGCTCTTAACTAGCCCTATTCTCCACATTAACAGACGGTATTACCTAGTAATACTCTTTGTTAATGTGGGTCTCGGGGTGGGGCGTCACAGCTTGGAAATTATTTCATTTACTCAATTTCAAAACAATACTGTGTCGGTTTTCCTTGTTTAAGCGTTTAGAAACCCCTATCGATAACATGGCATCCCACACATCGATTAGAATTTATAAGCCACTCAACAGATAAATTAACACAATACAAAACATTTTTATAATCACTAGAAAATACACGCTCATACTATAATACACTCAAACTCATTCTAGGCTATTACTAACCCTATCTATAGTGAGTACCCAACAAATGCCTAGGTGTTCGCATAATCCTAAGCTCTGATACCAACTGTGACGACCCACAACCGCACCCGATTCAAGCTAACAATAAACCAGACATGTCCAACCAAAATCGAGCGAAGATGCGAATAGTTATGGGAAAGAAAGAAGAAAGAAGAAGAGAAAGAGAAACTAAAAACAAACACAGAATCTCACAATCGCAGCAGAACAACATACAATATAATATCAATGAACTTTACAAAAGAGAAACTGTAATATATTTTACATATATTCATCATAGTACAACAACAAATCAAAATCATTAGCCTAGATAGTTATAATAACTCATCCTCACAAATACTGATAATTTAAACAACAATGCCATGGAAAATAAACATATATGTGGGATACGACCTGAAGACCTCCAGCTCGTCTGCTGAATCTCCAAAGCATCCAAATCTGAATCTATAAACATGCTCGGTTTGACTCAAGCATTGAAAGGGAAGAACGCCCGGATCAGTCTAGTAAACCAGCGTGAGAAAGCACATCTCAAATTTATTTTAAAGCTATAAAACTTTTCTTTATCAAAACAAGAGTATCTCGTAAGACCACGCCGTACATAAACACGGACGAGTTTTTACCTTACGATAACCAAAACATTTTATGTCAAATCATCTGATGTTATATTAGTGTTAAGTATACATATAATATTTAATCATAGCTAAAATTGTTACCATTATTAAATTCCAGAATGCGTTAGGCTCTACAAACAAAATGGCAGGTACGTATTGGAGAATGGATTTCTATACAATGGCATGTAAGGGACTACCTTCCATATAGTACATCTCTAGAGGAATGTACCAAGGATACACAAACAATCCTCTACATCTGTCATGACCGGTATATCCTTATTTGGCACTCATACATGGCCTGGATAGAAACCGAATATGTCATCACTCCGGTCGTTACCGACCCATTTGAGACGTCTCATAGCATACACCACATACTCGATATACAAAGGGTTATCTAGAAAGGTGATGAACATACCCTTATGGTAGTGAACCACATAGCTTTGCGGTGTACCCTGTTTAAGCCATTATTGGGTGATGAGGCCTAAGGTAACGTTTACCTTTCACATAGCATATTTCACTTTGAATGTCATATTTCCATTCCTTCGATCATTATTGACTTTCACAAACATACAACCTCTGAGCTCGTATGTCTCAGAGAAGGATGTTAAGCTAAGAGAAGTTGTCTTCCCCACCACCAAACAGATGTACGTTTGTAAAATTCAATGTTATGATTTCATAAATGCAATGTCAGACATTCGTCCATACAAGTTGTCCAGGAACAGGACAACCCGAAGGCACTCTCCTACCACATCCTGTCGGGAGTTGCCCCTAGGATTAGTAGCGAGAAGTTCTTGCATATCATTGATTTTCATAACGAAGCACTATCGCCACCATACATACATGATATGGTAAATTTCACCCCGAGGGACTAGTGGCAAGTTGCCCTGCATCATGAAGATCTCCGTCTTCAAAATCATCATCATAAACCTGCACTTTCGAACGCATACATTGGTCCGAAGTGGTTCTCGGATAACCCCGACCCCGGTCTCCCTGGACCAACAACGATAAAGAGGTCCTTAACCTCATACGGAAACCAAGTCTTGTAGACTTATCACATTTCCAACTCTCAACTTTCTATCCTTCTGCCAAGAAGGAAGCCCGGTATATTAGAGTACCATAGACACTCTGCACTACTTGAATCAACATTCTTAATCCAAACGATAATCAAGCCTACTTAGTCAGCTTGGTGCTAAGTGCATGACTAATCAGTTCCCAAATCAAGTCAAGGAACTAAAAATGGCCAAATTCGATAATCGATTATTTAACTATCATAGCAACAAACAATATCAAACACATAAGTAGTCACTAGGCCCATTTAATTAATCTTTTATTAATTAATCAATTTTCGAATATTTACTTCAAATTATCTTTTAGAAAGATATATCCTCAAAACCATTTCAATCCTTCAATATTAGAAAACATTTCCATATACTTATATCATCGGTATAAATATTTTTAATAACATAACCATTTTAGAGACACGTCAAATAGATTTCTATAACCATACAACTCTAAAGTTCGTACGCCTCCGGACAGGTGTTAAGTATAAGAAGCAATGCTCCTATACCACCAAGCCTTTAGTACAATCATAAGAACCGATTCGTGTATTTCACAATGGAAGGTCAAAACACAATTTGTTGGATCAAAACTAATGTTGCGTAAAACATCGCTACGATAACCTAAAACACTAGTATAGGGATTTGGTAAATGATATATGTGTGTGTGTCTCATATACTATATAAAACATTCCCTTTCAGAAATCATTTACTATAACAACAGTGTTATAGTCCATGCCTGCCAAACTTCCTCGAAAATGTCTATAACAACAATAAATGTTGAAATCTATTTTTTCGATACATATCACATTTTAAATCATTTTTCAAACTACTAAATTCTATTTGGAATTAGTACTTTCCAAAACATTGTTTAAAAATATAAATTACTTTTGAAACCATTAAGTCCATCAAAATATTACTTTCAAAAACATTTCTTTAAAAAGTTATTTAACTCTTAAAACTTTTTTTTTAAAACACAGGAGAACCCGGTGGGACGGTAAACTCCTAAGGAGGGTATAGTAAAGCCGTCCGCTAATCCAAACTCTCTTAAAACTTGAATGTATATCCTTTATACAAAAATCCATGTTTAAAGCTCAACATAAATCATTTTCATATTTATAAAACTATGTTTATAAATCTCCTTTCTATTTTATAAAACCTCTTTATTTATAAAATTCTATTTATAAATTATTATTTAATAAAAACTTATTTTACTATCAAAATCCACTTATAAATCCATTTCTTTATAAATCTAATTTATTTATAATATCCATTTACCAAATAAATTTCAAATCCATTTACAAAATATTTACAAATTCCAATTATAAATCTATTTCTTTATTTATAATACATCACTTTTATAAATGCTTTTTATAAACTTATTCATAAATCACTATTTAAAAATATTTGAAAAAACTGTACTTTTATAACATCTAAAAATCATACTTTTTACTTATTTAAAAATAAATTCATTCTTTTTATAATTTTAAATTATATATTTCCAAAATTGCTATTTTATAGTATTTCAAAAATACTAAAAATATAGCCCAGTGCTACTATAGCACTAAATAAGCAAAATAAATCAATGTCATCAAATATGGCGTCCAACGCATTATATATCAAAATATATGAAAAACAAAATAAATAGTGTGAGGAATCTGGTTGGATCCCTCCAAATGTCCCCTGCATCACATACAATATATAATCATAAAAATATAAATCAACCGCGTCGTGGCACGATTCGTATACATAGAGTCATCCGCTTATACACGGGAATGCAATAGGGTCTCATCCGCTCCAATAGGCGGGAATATATCTAAACCAACTAATAAATATAGTATATCATCCAAGCAAGCAACAAATAGCATAAACAAAATTACTCTCACTTATACAAAAATATAAGTTGGCCAAAGAGGTGAATTAACTCACAAAAATTCCAGAAATCGCCAAAGCGCTCTAGTTTGGATTAAAATTGAATGGTCATTCAATTTAACCCAACATTTCCACTAGCTTTGAATCCATTCAATCCAACTCAATAGCGTAGTACTTGCTGATACAAATGCAACGCAACTTGTCGCACTCGAAAGCAACCTCGTATGGTCAAGTTATGAATTAATTTACGTACAAGATAATTAAGTTAACATTAAATTAATTAATTATTAATTTTAAAACTAAACTTATCTTCCCTCCATCTCCGTTAACGATACCAGGCCGAACTTATTTTTTTCTTTCTTTCAATCGTTTGATCGCGAACCACCTGCGCCGCCGCCTTCTTACGCCACCGCCGTCTGCCCTCGCTTGCCGCCGCCGCCTACTGCTGCGCGTGCAATGGAAACAAGAAACCCAAAAGCGGCAACCATGAACGAAGACCAATTGCTGCTGCCTCGATTCGTCGATCAACGATCCAGCCATTGATTGCGCAGAGCTCATCGAGCTATCCAACTTTCATGTTGAAGTCGTTGGCCAATTCGGCCTGTGGTGGCTATGATTTGCCATGGCCCTTGGATGAAGGGTTTTAATGGTGGCTGTGAATTAGGTTTAGGGTTTTAGTAAATGAAAAAAGTGGATCGCCTTATATAGAAATTTTTCACAACACTATTCATACTTTAAAATTTCAAACTCCAAACAAAGCGTGTCGCCTGGCGTTTTATATGTTATACCCCTATTCCGAACACAATGGAATATATATCGGAAGCCAATTCCATCATATACAGAAGTTCACTTTTCAAAATCAAATTATATATTAATTAAAATTCCTATAATTAATTTCTACGCGTTTTGAGCTCGCACGACCAAATGATACGTCCGATCGCCGCGAAATTTGATGGCATATAATAATTCACTATTACGGATTTTATGAAGCTAGTTTCATCGAAATCCGAGATAGTGCCCCCAAAAGGCTATTTTCACACGTTAACTAAAACGAGTAATTTCCAAAATCAGTTTAATCACATTTAAATCCAATTTTAAAAGTTTGTTGTCTTCCTTCTTATTCAAATAGAATTTAAATCAACTTTTGCAATCATTTTCATTTATATTAAATCCAAGATTCAATTGTTTAAGCAATTTCAAATATTAAATTTAACAATTTAATTATCAAATAAATTGCTATATTTGATAATTCAAGTTATTTAACTTATAAAATTAACTTTTCAATATTTAAAATCAAGTAAATATTCCAAATTCAAATGACTGAAATTATGAGTCGTTACAGTGTGTGTGTGTTAAGATTGTGAATCCCTAATATATATAGAGTAGTCCTCTACCATTTATATGTTAATAGATTACTCGCATACGCATTAGTTATTGCGAGAACTCAAGCTAGGGTTGTTATATGTAGTACTATTAATATATTGCCTAGACGAGATAAGATACATGCATATTTTTGTCGAGAAAACTCAAGTTACATGCATTATACTTACGCCATCACGAAATGGTAGGTAAGAGTAGATAATCTTTGTAACGACCCGAAATTTCACCGCTTTGATTTGGGAATAATTAATTAATTTTAAATATTCAAAAAATATGTTTTATAATTAAAATAAAAACCTTTTAAATAATATATAATGATGGTGAAATATTTTTTAAATTTGTTTACAAAAATATTTAGTTCAAAGAAAAATTGAAAATGTGACCGGAATTCGTTTTTCGAATTTTTAACTTTTCATGTAATAAAACTTATCGGAAACGTTGTAAACTCTACTGTATAATAAACACATAAATTTATACTTGAGTTAGGATATGGTTTGTTAGGTATGCATACTTAAGTATAAAAAGTGGATGTAACATTATATGAAAAACAAAATAACATAAAATGTTAAATATGAAAAGATGCCTTAGGAAACATTTGTAAACATAAGTACATTTGGCATTAAAAACATGTTGGCTAAGCAAAGGGAAGGGAGACAAGCTTGTGGGATGAGCTACATGAAGGTGAGGTGGCATGGTAATGTTGCAAGAAGAGATGGAGAGTAAAGGACCAAGGGCATTAAGGTAATTTACTTTGTTTCTTACTTATAATACCCCTTCCATTTGTTCAATTTTGCATCCTCTTCCATCTACTATATCTTTATTAAATCTCACCCAAATGGAAATTTTCTTTTCTTGAAACCGTATAAAATTCCAATAGCTATAACTTTCATGTGTACTACTTCTTGAAATTTTTAGCTTAGCCATATCCAAATATCATTTCTATCAGACTCATTTTTGGATCCAGATTTTAAAGTCCGAAAATACCACTTCTTCTTTTGACCATATATCCCTCAAAACTGATTAAAATTTAGTATTTTTTTGAAAATTATAGAGAATAGAATTTCCAAGAACTATTCCTTTGGAAACTTTTCCTAATTCCATGAGTATCATGTCCAAAAATCAGTTGGAAGATGACCATTTTCGGGTTCGATTTTTAAGAATTCGATGATGATCCGAAGTCCCTCCACCTTTAAAGGCCGAGCTCATCACCCTTGGGCCATGTGCACCATACCTTGCCTTAGCCCGTTTCTAATTTTTAAAGCCCAAAATCAAGTTTTTCCAAAGCATATATCATGGATTTAGGTTCTCTTCTAGTTTTAGTGGAAGTTTGGATGGTTTTGATGAGTAAACTTTGTTTTTAAATTAAAAAGTTTTAACCTTTGTTATGTGTTGAATAAATTGTTTGTATGATATGTTGAATTATGTTAGATTATTATATATTTGGGTGTTTATAGATGTTGTTGATATGAGATGGAAATTAGACTTGAATTAAAGTCTAACTTTAGTATTGTTTGGAAATTGTGAACTTTAGTATTATTTAATAATTAATTTAACATTAATTATTGTATAATTATTTATTTAAAGGTTAACTATTATTTAATCAATTATTTAAGGGTAATTATTATTTAATCATTTATTTAATAATTAAGTATTATTTAATTATTAATTAAAGGTTTAATTATTATTATTAAGTAAAGAGTTTAATTGTTATTTAATTTTTAAATAAACATTTTAAAGTTTTAAACCACTTTATTTCTAAAGATCGGTTTGTTTGAAGAAAATAACTCTCCTTTAAAGAATGTTTTAAATTCAAGGTATTTCTTTATCGATTACCTTTAAGTAAACCCAATTGAATATGAAACTCAATGACATCTTTTTAGCAGATTAAATCACCGTTCTGCTAATTAACTTGTATTTGACATCTGTTTGGTAGAATAAATCATTGTTCTACCATAGTACACCAAGTAGATTTTGTTTCCATCTATTAGGCAAAATAAAAACTCATTCTGCTATTACAATAACTTAGTCATGTGTTTAGTAGAACAAATTCCCGTCTGCTATTTTGGAATCTTAGACATTTACTTATATGATTGATTGTTATTGACTGATTCTCTTATACATATCTGCTTGTCATGTAAATACCCATGTTATAACTTGAAAAGTAAACTTGGTTAAGTGAGGACCATTGTGGTCACCAAGCTTCTTTCTGAATTTTAAGGTCAATCGTTCTTTTAATAATGGTTTCAAGTTAAGTAATGATTTTAGTTAAGGTGTTTAAATAATCATTTTGTTTATCAAAAGGACTTTATTAAATGAGTTTATTAAAGGAGTTTTGTTTTAAATAGGGAATATTTATAAGAAAGTTTTATAAATGATTTTGGATATTTACAAAGGAAGTTTTATAAATAGTTTTGGAGATTTATAAAGAGACATATAATGGTCTTAAAAGAATGTTGTAAATTTAACTTGGTGAATTATAAAGAGTTTTGTAAATGGATTTGGAATTTAAGTAAAGGAGATTCATAAATAAAAGAGATTTATTTAGAGGAATTATAGAAAGAAATTTATGAATGAATTTGAGATTGGATTTCCTTTAACTGACCTTCCTAATTCTGGTGGTATGGACATCCGTTTCACTCTTAACACCGAAGGAATATTGGTTGAGTTTATCTTTATCTATAATTTAAATAACATTTTTGTTTTGATCCTTTAAAATGATTTTGAAATGAGAAATCTTTTAAAATGTTTTATGAATATACTAATGCCAATGAAATAAGTATACGAATATTTTGATAAATATTTTGGAAAGAGATTTAAATAAATAAAAGATTTATTTTGAGGCTAGTGGTTGCTGTTGGTAATTAAATCGTTGAATTGTTGCTTATTTGTTTATTTGATAGTTAAATAACCGACTATCAAATCTGAACCAAAATATAACTTTGGAAATATCGAGGAGAAACACGTGAGTTATATGGCACTCTCATCTTCGATGATGCTGTACTGTGTATAAATATCGTTTTGTTCTCCTATAAAATATGATAGGGAGATCCATCCACTTAAACGGTTACAGGGTGACCCTACTTCTTTGTATTTTCTGATTATTTCCAAATGAGTTTATCGGAACTATCGAATGTTTATTCAAAGAGAACGGGATAGAATTTGCTTTGGCACATGGTGCAGCATGATAAGGGGTTCTCGCTTTGTGTTTGGTGGCGAGCAAGGGACTCTTACTCCTATATGTCCTTCGGGTTGGTGCAGTCGAGAGGCCGGCCGTAAAAGCAAATGGCGAGGTACCAGTGTAAGCCATGGTGGTTGTACCCATTGCCGGAGGGCCGAAGGCCCAGGCCATTACAATGTGGCATCAGAGTTTAGGTTGAGCAAATACCTAGGCTTTGGTAGGGTAAACTCATTTGAAATTGGGTAAGTGAGACCCTAGATGAGTTTGAGTGTATATATTGAGTGCATATTTGTTAGTGCTATAAAAAATGTTTTATATTGTAGTGATTTATCGATTGAGTGGTTTATGAATTTTGGTCGAGATGTGAGACACCATGTTGTGGAAGCGGCAGAACTTTCCAGACTTCTGTGCGTTATCTGATTCCTTCTTGTATGGTGGGCGTTTGTATCTAACTTCGCCTTGGGTGGCAAGGAAGATGTTCTCGACGGTTTCGTTCAAAGGAGTGTAAGTATAGAATCTCGGTCCTGGCCGATATAGGCGCTTTTCTCCCTTCTTGCCCCTAGCATTGTCTCTGGAATCATTTCTTCGAACGTTCCTTGCCACAGCAGGTGCGTTGCTGTGAGTTGCCTTATTTTGCTGTCCTGACTGCCCCTCAACGGCAGCATCCTTAAGCCTCATATACTTCCCGGCTTCATGGAAGAAATCGGGTAAAGTAGCTGGTTTTTCTTTTGTCAACCTTCTAGCAAATTTAGTGTCCGGATGCACACCACTACAGAGGGCCATTAGGATAAGCTTCTCATCGGCATCTTGGACTGCGGCCGCTGCGGCATTGAATCGGGTTAGGTATTGCTGCAGTTTCCCTCCAGGTTTCTGTTTGACGCTGGATAAGGAATAAGCGTCCTTAGGTTGTTCCACATGAATGCGGAACTGACTGATAAACTTTTCTTTCAACATTTCCCACGAGCTAATGGAACCCTGGGGTAGATGACAGAACCAGGAGGTAGCAAGATCTGCTAAGAAGAGTGGAAAGCATTTGCACAGTACTCCCTCTGTCACTCCACTCATGAGCATATGTTGTGTGTATCTCTGTAAGTGTACAATGGGGTCGGAGGTTCCTTTGTAAGGTTCCATTGTTGGCATCTTCCATTCTCGGGGGGTGATAGCAATTTCGATATTGCGGGCGAAAGGGCTGGTTACCTTAGCGCATATCCCTCGATCTCTTTGCTCCCGTTGGACGCACTCTCTGAATAAGCGTGCCATCCTTTCATCAGAATTTGGAGCAGATAGAAACGAGTTTGGTTCTGTTCTGTGGGATTGATTCCTTCCAGATGACCTGTAGGGATGGTATCGTCTATCATTCCTCATATTTTCCAGTGGCTGCCTTTGGTCTTCTGGGAGCATGCTAGGGTCAGCTAAAGTTGGCCCTTGCCTTGATCTTCCCCTGCCGGGTTCTGATCTAAGCACTTCCTTGGGTCCAACTTCGGGCTGGACTCTAGCTCGGCCCCGTTCACTGGCGTTTCCGTGGTTAGGCAGTATGACAGGCTCAGCTACAGTTGACCTTCGCCCGGTACCTCCCCCGTTGGGTTCGGTTCTAAATATTTCCTCAGGCCTAACTTCGGGTTGTGCTCGATCTCGGCTCCTACCATGGCTGCTTCTGCCGTTAGCTCCTTCGAAGAAGGAAGATCTTTGTTGTCTGTGAGATCCTCCAGACTGGGACTCGCCCCATGATTCAGTGTTGCGGTTGGACTCTTCAGCATCCCTTAAGCGTGACATGAGATGGTCCACCAAGGCTTCCTGCTGGGACGTGAAGCGGTTAGTTACTTCAACCACAACCCTGTCTAAATCTGCCCTAGTAATTGCTGCGGGCTGTTCTATGGCAGGAGTGGTCGGATTAGCCTGTCCTTCATTCGGTACTGCTGCTAGAGGAGGACGATTTACTTGATCCGTGACCGCTGGATCTGGAAGACTGCTGGAAGCGATGTTTTTTTCCTTTGTTAACATCTTTTTTCTGCTTGGGAGGCATGTTCTCCAAACGATGGATGATGCTGTTAGGAAAAAGGTTAAGTGGAAGAAGCTGAAGCTTCGAGCTTCTAGTTCTCAGTGAAAGCACCAAAAATGTTTGCACAAAAAATGGACAAACACCTCAAAGTCGTATGATTTAGTAGATCTTATGTTGTTCTTAGTGGTTTGGGTGATTTATGCAAATATATGAAAAGCAGGGGCTAAACTGTAGAAAGACACGCAGATTTATAGTGGTTCAGCCAGAATGTGCCTACGTCCACTTTATATGTTATTTCTCTTCTCTTGTCTAGATTACAAGTACAAAGCTTTGATACAAGTAAAAGAAAGTTGTTTTAAAGTTCTCTCCATGCTTGAGCTCTCAAACTTGTCCTCATTGTTGTACCCCTGCCCCTCTATTTATAGAGTGAGGTCGGGAGCAGGGGTCTAGGATGTATATAGCCGCTGGTGGGCCTGGGCTGATGTGATCTGGCCTGGCACGTGTTGGTCCGGTATTGAGTTGGTCCGGCGATGGTTGGTCCGGCATGGAGTTGGTTTGGTCCGGCATCTTGGTCCGGCAGTGAGTTGGTATGGAGTTGAGTTGGTCCGGCATCTTGGTCCGGCAGTGAGTTTGTATGGAGTTGAGTTGGTCCGGCATCTTGGTCCGGCAGTGAGTTTGTATGGTTCGGCATGTAGTGGGATTGGACCGGTGGTAGGTGAATGAGTTGGTTTGCTGTAATTTGGAGGGTGACTGGTTTGGCTATTCTGGTCCGGTGGTGAGAATTCGCCCAACATTTGCCTCCCAAAGTGGGGCGTATGCTGGCATACGGCTTACTTTGTTTCTTGGTCATCTTTATTCGGTTCCTGAGTGTCGGTCCAGTTGGTTCGGTGTCCTTTATTTGCCTATAAGTAGAGGTGTTAGGCCTTCGTCATTCTTCACTAACCGAGCCAAATCATTTGCCGAATCAAACTCTTGTTTTCGCCTAACCAAAGTGCCAGCCGAACCAGGTGAGAATTCTTTGCCTCCGAAATTTTTTTTTCTTTTTTACCGAATGGGCTTGAAGTTTTAATACCGAATGGACCCTATCCTGAGGAAGCCGAATGAACCTTAGTTGAGAACGCCGAATGAGCTTTTACTGAGAAATGCCGGATGAATTTTTAGTTGAGAATGCCGAATGAGTTTTTTACCGGATGGACTTTTGTACCATATGGACTTGATATAGACTTGCTTGTTTTATACTTCTGCATCCTTCGTTCTAACAACGTGCTTTTTTGTGTTTGCAGATAAATGTCTCAAAGAGTGGAAACCCGATCAGAGAAAAAGAGATCTCATGACAGAGAAGAGCCTTCCGTCGTGCCCCCAGCTCAGCCAGGACCTGTCCGTCACGGGCCCACCCCGAGATCATTAGTGGATGGATACGGTCCTCAGGAAATTCTTAACTCGCCTCCTGATTGCTTCCCTAGCTTACTCAAGGGTGAGCAACTCGATGTTATATCTCGCTCCTTCGGGATCGACCGAGCACGCATGTTATTGCCGGATGCAGGAGTGATGCCGTATGATCCTCCCGAAGGATATTTTGCCTACAGTAGATACCATTGCATGTGCGGGGACATCCCGCACCTCAACGCCTGGGTAGTCAGCTTTCTCACTTATCTAAAGGTAGCTCCATTCCAGCTTCAGCCCAACTCTTATGCCATTCTGGTGAGTCTCTTCGTCATCTTCCAGAGGAGATATGGGCGTCCTCCTTCCAACCGAGAGATTCGGTATTTGTACAACTTGAGAGGCTACAAGAAAGGGTCTCCCTACATCAGCTTGGAATCGGCCGTATCCTTTAAGCCGGTCCTGGATTTATACTCCAAGTACAGCATGTTTAAGAAGGAGTGGTTTTTTGTCAGGGATGATTTTGTTTCTATTCGGCGCTTCACCTCCAGATGTAAGTCAAAGCTTTATTTTTAATTCCCGTTCTGGTTGCAATACCCTTTCTTATGTGCTTTTATTTTTTGCTAGCGACAGGTGGTTTTGCGGTCGTGGAGAATGACCGCCTGGTTCAGACAGCAGCAGAAATAGAAGCTATTACTGGGAGAGATAGTCGGCTGCCTACCTGATCAGGAACGCTACACTCTTGGGGTACAACTTGATCCTTCCACAGCAGTCCGTGGTCAAGCAGAGGGACACGGCTGAAGAGAAGGCTGCCCAAGCTAAAGAAGGGGCCGAGTTGAAGAGCAGCAAAAGGAGGCCCTTTCCGAAACACCCGGTTGCCGGGGGGAAGAAGCTCAAAAAGTCTGACGGTCCCTCTCCCAGCTCATGCCCAGATATCCCGGAGGAGGGAGACGTGGAGGAGGAGCAAGGCGAAGATGGAGGAGAAGGTGCTGGAGGTGGCGACGGTGTCGGGGCTTTGTCTTCTGGGCAAGTAGGCGAGATGCAAAAGTGGACGGATGACGCTTTCCGCCAAGCCTTTGAAGGTTTGGAGGGGACGGAGAAGCCTAAGAAAGCCGATAACGTTGGGACCGGCGTCGATCTGTCTTCCGGGAGCGCCTCTACTGAAACAACTTCGGCGGTTCAAGGTGAATTTCACTTTACTCTTTTAATTCTTGAGTGATAGCCCAATACATGTTGGTGACACTTGGTTTTCATATCAGGAGCAGGTAAAACGGCCAAGACCTCAGATCTTCGGCACAGGCTTGAACAATACAAGCTCTCCAAAGCTTCCGCCAAGCCGAAGCCTCCGACCCACCGTTCCGGGGATGTAGTCGGCTACCGTCCTCTTCTCGGGGTTATTGGAGAGGATATTCAAAAGAGAAAGAGGAGTCGCTCCCTATCCGAGCCTTCACCTGGTCCTCAGCCCCCAATTCAGCCTCTTCATGATATCACGGAGGAGGATACTGAGTTCACACCCTCTTCGCACCCATTTGAAAATCCTACCGTTACTCAGATTGATCGTCCTGGCTTGGCTCGTAATCCATTTGCGAGTCATCCTGATCTGGACCCGGCATCTCATGACATCTCTTTTGATGAGGTTAATGGCGAGCACCTTCTTCCTCGCAATCCAATGGTAAGGGTGCTTGATGAGGCCAAGTCCCTGGACCTTGATTTGCTCACTACTCGGGTTGTCGCTATGGGGAACGAAGCTAAAGCAAATATCGACCGGGTTGCTGAGGAGACCAAGAAGTTGATGGGGCATCATGCCCGACTGGTCAAGGCCGGGGAGGAAATTGGGAGTGCCAACATAAGATTGCGGTTAGTGGTTTCCGACCAGGCCAAGCAACTCGCTGATCAGGCCATCCAGATCTCTCAGCACGAGAACGCCTCTGGACGTCTAAAGAAAACCATGGAAGAGGCCAACCGGGCCGAACTGCGGAAAATGGAGGCTACTTGCAAGGAACGGATCGATATGGCCATTGCCACGGTGGACGAGGTTCAGAAAGCGTATCTTGAGCAGATAGAGGAGTTATCCGGGAAGCTTGAGGCTGCAGAGCTTGCTCAAGCCAAGTTAAGGGAGGAGATGGAGGCGATGCGGAAATCCCTTCAGGCTGACTGCTCGAGATACCAATCGGAGAGAGATGTCGCCGTTGTAAGGTTGTCGGATTCCGAGGCCCGGGCGAGGGAGTTTGAAGAGAACGAGGGGCTGATGGAGGGGATGCTCCAGGATATGTACTTCCGTACTTGGAGGCAGGGTAACTTGTCCTGGATGGATGATTACCCTCGGGTTATGGCTAGGATCTATCTCAGGGCTCTAGAGGAGGCCCAGGCTGAGGCAGATAAGGAGGGTGGCATGGCCTTTAGGATGGATGCTGTTACTGCCCAGTTTACTAAGGAGGAGAAGGTGGCGGTGAAGGAGGGCATGCGGTTGCTTGCAGCTGAGGAGACAGGTGTGCAAGCGGAGGATGATGATCAAGTTGATCAAGGAGCAGATGTTGGTAAGTCTTCCTTTCTAGTCTTTCCGTTAACTTGGTTGCTTATCACTAACGAATTCTTTTTCTGACCGGACAGGTGGGCAACAGGACAAGGATAAGACTCCGACGCAACCGGCTCCTTGACTAGACCTGGAAAATTCTTTTTGTGGACTTGACATGGTTGTATATGTTAGTCTTGAAACAGTAGAGTAACTCTTAGGTTGTAATTTTTGCTACTTGTAATAAATAGCTCTATTCTTGACGTGTAATTCTTTAACTTAAGCTGATTTTGTCGTCTTTTGAATGTTTTTTTTGCTATTTTGACGTGTTGTATGAGAAATATAGCTATGCATATTCTTGTAATCAAATTGTGTTTGATGTCAGGTTTTTGCTTAAAACATAATTTCATGACTTGCAATGTTAGCGTGAGGTGTGAATAAATTATAGTCATGTGTTTACATATGAAAGAAAGAAATACCGCCCTTTATATTTTTCTTGTAGATGGCAGCTTTGAATATCCTGTGTGACCGAGTAAGGGATGCGATCCAGTATCTTGCTGTGAGTATCCGCTTCTATTAGTGAGTGTCTCCTGTTCTGTGTCCTGTACTTCAGGGATTGTTACAGAGGATAGGAGAAAAGTT
Source organism: Allium fistulosum (assembly GCA_030737815.1). Classification (NCBI taxonomy): domain Eukaryota; kingdom Viridiplantae; phylum Streptophyta; class Magnoliopsida; order Asparagales; family Amaryllidaceae; genus Allium; species Allium fistulosum. The sequence continues at coordinate 515,530,683 of CM060903.1, read as the reverse complement.
TCTTAAGTAAAATTGAAATATGTGAAAAAGTAAAACTTCCAATCACGGAAGGCCTTCGATGTGCTTAAGTTCATGGCAAACGGGCTTTGTAGTCAGTTTCCCTAGCTGTGGGTCTTGGAGACATTTGTCACCCATCTTACGCCTCCGCGGGGAGTTAATTCTTTTTTACCACAGCCGCACTTAAGACACATCGGAGCCGAGATCACGCACAGTAACTACACGGGCCATTATGGCCCATAATCGTGGGTATTATTCGATTTACTGTGGCCGGCTAGCGTGGGTGCCGATCATCAACCGTGAACTGCCCCTGGCTAGCCATACCTTATGTTGGGGCTTATAGTCGGTTCACAGTTGCCGGCGAGCCGAACGCCGTAATGAGCTGCCTCGGCTATAGTCGGCCTTCTCGGTGGCTTATAATCGGTTCATTACAGTTGGCTTTAAGGGTCATCGCGAGCAATGAGTTAACCCGCAGCAGAGGGATGCTGGAGCAAAAGTGTCTCATTGGCGAGGGCATAGATTCGCATAGTACCTGTTAGGTCTTGTCTAGGTGAAGTTGCGTTGTGGAGAGCTTTGAGTGGAAATACTATACGCATAGGATTTTGTTCAACAGAAAAGGATAAAGATAACAAGCAGCCAAGATATAAAGGAACAAGTTAAAAAAGAGACAAGGTTTTTTAAAGTGGTTCGGCACGAAAAGGCCTACGTCCACTGATTCTCTTTGTTAATTCACTTCATATGGGCAGTACAAGTTAAGAAAAGTATCGACGGAGGTGTTGGATGTTCCATGCCCTCTGGAACACCTCTCTGTCCACTGTTGACAAAATATAAGCTCCATTGTGGAGATCTTTATGAATTACATATGGTCCATCCCAGATTGGGTCTAGTGCTCCGGGGCGAGGGAAGATTTGCTTGAGGACAAGATCCCCTTCTTGTAAGGTACGATGCTTGACTTTGGAGTTGTATTGTGCTGCCACTTTTTGCTTGTGGGCTGCTGCTTTAAGGATTGCATCATTTCTTCTCTCCTCAACTAGATCCAAAGACATGTGAAGGAGTTCTTCGTTCTCTTCTGGGTTATAGTGGATCCTACGATGGGAAGGCATGACGGTTTCAACTGGGAGCATAGCCTCCGATCTGTATGCCAAAGAGAAAGGAGTATGCCCTGTTGACGTTCTGAAAGATGTGCGATAGGCCCACAGTGCCGTAGGGAGTTCATCCACCCAAGCGCCCTTTGACTTTTCGAGTTTCTTTTTTATTAGAGTTTTCAGAATTTTGTTGACGGCTTCGACTTGTCCGTTTGCCTGGGGATACGCTACGGATGAGAAGCTTTTGTCAATTCCATGCTCTCGGCACCAGTTGGCGAATTCCTCGCTGTCAAACTGAATTCCATTGTCTGATATGATTCTGAGTGGGACTCCGTACCTGCACAGAACATTTTTGATCAAGAAGTTAATAACTTTTGCTGAAGATACTTTATTCAGAGGTTCCGCTTCTACCCATTTGGTGAAATAGTCAACTGCCACTATAGCATATTTGGCCCTGCCTCGGCCCATTGGTAGCTCGCCGATTAAGTCAATTCCCCATATTACGAAGGGCCAAGGGCTGGTCATTTGAGTAATCTCAGTTGTTGGTAGCCGCGGAATCTTAGCAAACTTCTGGCATCTATCACACTTTTTGATGAAATCTAAGGCGTCCTTGCTTAAGGTGGGCCAGAAATATCCATATCGGAGTATCTTTTTTGCTAACGTTTGCCCTCCGGTGTGATCTCCACAGCTTCCCTGATGAATGTTGGATAAGATTTCCCTGGCTTCCCTCCCAGCGACACACCTTAATAATGGGTTAGAGAATCCGCGCCGATAGAGGATGTCTTCTTGTATTGTGTAGCGGGAAGCTTTCCTTAAGATTTTCTTGACTTCGTTGCGCCCGTTGGGTAGTGTGCCACTTTGTAGGTAGTCTCGGATGGGAGTCATCCAAGTTGCTTCTTCAGTTGCAGCTATCAGATTCACTTGCTCAAAGCTTGGGGTCAGTTGCTTTGAGATGGTTACCGCTCCGAAGATGGCGCTGTCTCTCACACTTGCTTGCTTTGCCAATTCGTCGGCCTCTTGGTTCTCTTCTCGAGGGATGTGTTTGACTAAGTAGTGGTCCAATCGGCTGAGAAGTAACTTGGTCTTCTTTAAATATGCTATGAGTCGTTCTTCTCGAGCTTGGAATTCTCCTAGTATTTGATTAACAATAAGTTGAGAATCGCTATGAAGGCACAAAGAATTGGCTCCGATTTCTATGGCAAGTTCTAATCCAGCTATCACTGCTTCATATTCTGCATCGTTGTTGGTGGCAGCGAACTCCAACCTTACAACGTAGTGCAGCTTATTTCCCTTGGGAGTGATTATTACCACACCTGCCCCCGAGCCTTGTTCGTTTGATGCACCATCCACAAAGATGTTCCACTTGATATCTTCTGCTATTTCCAATTGCTCCTTATCTTCGTTGGTAGTGAATTCTGCAATGAAATCAGCCATGGCTTGTCCCTTGATGGCGGTGCAAGGGTGATAGGTGATATCATACTGACTTAGTTCAATGCACCATTTAAGTAGTCGCCCAGAAGTGTCGGGACGATGGAGTACCTAGGCTTGGTACCAGTGTAAGCCATGGTGGTTGTACCCATTGCCGGAGGGCCGAAGGCCCAGGCCATTACAATGTGGCATCAGAGTTTAGGTTGAGCGAATACCTAGGCTTTGGTAGGGTAAACTCATTTGAAATTGGGTAAGTGAGACCCTAGATGAGTTTGAGTGTATATATTGAGTGCATATTTGTTAGTGCTATAAAAAATGATTTATATTGTAGTGATTTATCGATTGAGTGGTTTATGAATTCTGGTCGAGATGTGAGACACCATGTTGTGGAAGCGGTAGAACTTTCCAGACTTCTGCGCGTTATCTGATTCCTTCTTGTATGGTGGGCGTTTGTATCTAACTTCGCCTTTGGTGGCAAGGAAGATGTTCTCGACGGTTTCGTTCAAAGGAGTGTAAGTATCGAATCTCGGTCCTGGCCGATATAGGCGCTTTTCTCCCTTCTTGCCCCTAGCATTGTCTCTGGAATCATTTCTTCGAACGTCCCTTGCCACAGCAGGTGCGTTGCTGTGAGTTGCCTTATTTTGTTGTCCTGACTGCCCCTCAACGGCAGCATCCTCAAGCCTCATATACTTCCCGGCTTCATGGAAGAAATCGGGTAAAGTAGCTGGTTTTTCTTTTGTCAACCTTCTAGCAAATTTAGTGTCCGGATGCACACCACTACAGAGGGCCATTAGGATAAGCTTCTCATCGGCATCTTGGACTGCAGCCGCTGCGGCATTGAATCGGGTTAGGTATTGCTGCAGTTTCTCTCCAGGTTTCTGTTTGATGCTGGATAAGGAATAAGCGTCCTTAGGTTGTTCCACATGAATGCGGAACTGACTGATAAACTTTTCTTTCAACATTTCCCACGAGCTGATGGATCCCTGGGGTAGATGACAGAACCAGGAGGTAGCGAGATCTGCTAAGAAGAGTGGAAAGCATTTGCACAGTACTCCCTCTGTCGCTCCACTCATGAGCATATGTTGTGTGTATCTCTGTAAGTGTACAACGGGGTCGGAGGTTCCTTTGTAAGGTTCCATTGTTGGCATCTTCCATTCTTGGGGGGTGATAGCAATTTCGATATTGCGGGCGAAAGGGCTGGTTACCCTAGCGCCTATCCCTCGATCTCTTTGCTCCTGTTGGACGCACTCTCTGAATAAGCGTGCCATCCTTTCATCAGAATTTGGAGCAGATAGAAACGAGTTTGGTTCTGTTCTGTGGGATTGATTCCTTCCAGATGACCTGTAGGGATGGTATCGTCTATCCTTCCTCATATTTTCCAATGGCTGCCTTTGGTCTTCTGGGAGCATGCTAGGGTCAGCTACAGTTGGCCCTTGCCTTGATATTCCTCTGTCGGGTTCTGATCTAAGCACTTCCTCGGGTCCATCTTCGGGCTGGACTCTAGCTCGGCCCCGTTCACCGGCGTTTCCGTGGTTAGGCAGTATGACAGGCTCAGTTACAGTTGATCTTCGCCCGGTACCTCCCCCGTTGGGTTCGGTTCCAAATGTTTCCTCAGGCCTAACTTCGGGCTGTGCTTGATCTCGGTTCCTACCTTGGCTGCTTCTGCCGTTAGCTCCTTCGAAGAAGGAAGATCTTTGTTGTCTGTGAGATCCTCCAGACTGGGACTCGCCCCATGATTCAGTGTTGCGGTTGGACTCTTCAGCATCCCTTAAGCGTGACATGAGATGGTCCACCAAGGCTTCCTGCTGGGACGTGAAGCGGTTAGTTACTTCAACCACAACCCTGTCTAAATCTGCCCTAGTAATTATTGCGGGCTATTCTATGGCAGGAGTGGTCGGATTAGCCTGTCCTTCATTCGGTACTGCTGCTAGAGGAGGACGATTTACTTGATTCGTGACCGCTGGATCTGGAAGACTGCTGGAAGCGATGTTTTTTTCCTTTGTTAACATCTTTTTTCTGCTTGGGAGGCATGTTCTCCAAACGATGGATGATGCTGTTAGGAAAAAGGTTAAGTGGAAGAAGCTGAAGCTTCGAGCTTCTAGTTCTCACTGAAAGCACCAAAAATGTTTGCACAAAAAATGGACAAACACCTCAAAATCATATGATTTAGTAGATCTTATGTTGTTCTTAGTGGTTTGGGTGATTTATGCAAATATATGAAAAGCAGGGGCTAAACTGTAGAAAGATACGCAGATTTATAGTGGTTCAGCCAGAATGTGCCTATGTCCACTTTATATGTTATTTCTCTTCTCTTGTCTAGATTACAAGTACAAAGCTTTGATACAAGTAAAAGAAAGTTGTTTTAAAGTTCTCTCCGTGCTTGAGCTCTCAAACTTGTCCTCATTGCTGTACCCCTGCCCCTCTATTTATAGAGTGAGGTCGGGAGCAGGGGTCTAGGATGTATATAGCCGCTGGTGGGCCTGGGCTGATGTGATCTGGCCTGGCACGTGTTGGTCCGGCGATGGTTGGTCCGGCATGGAGTTGGTTTGGTCCGGCATCTTGGTCCGGCAGTGAGTTGGTATGGAGTTGAGTTGGTCCGGCATCTTGGTCCGGCAGTGAGTTTGTATGGAGTAGAGTTGGTCCGGCATCTTGGTCTGGCAGTGAGTTTGTATGGTTCGGCAGGTAGTGGGATTGGACCGGTGGTAGGTGAATGAGTTGGTTTGCTGTAATTTGGAGGGTGACTGGTTCGGCTATTCTGGTCCGGTGGTGAGAATTCGCCCAACAGTATCATTTAAAAATGTTTGAACCTAAGTTGGAATTGTTATGAAATATTTTTATAAATATTTCGGAGAAGGTAGAAAGTGGTAGGGTTGTAAGAACCAATAAGATAAGTGCGTAGGTTGTACATAGATCATTTTTCTTTTTCACATAATTCTCGATCCAAGATTCGAGTACATGACTTGATGTGTTTTACACCATTCCGAAGAAGGATTTATCACTCGTTTTTTTACAGCAAGCACTCGGTGAGCATTCTTAATCTAGAACCAAAGTTTTCTATTATAGTATATCGCTAGGTAAGGAAAACAGAGGTTTCTAATTGAGAAGCCTGATCGAAGTCCCCACTAGGGAATCAAGTGAGCGATACTAGTTCGGAAGTAAGCTATGTAGTCGAGTGAGTGATCAAATTGGATTTTACATAGGAATGATCAAGGTGCATCTTACAGATTAATTTGAAGTGTTGAGTATATCTATGTTAGGGTTGTGGAAAAAAAGAATTTTGGGGTCAAAATTATTTTTAGGGAGGAAGTGTAAAGACCCGGAATTTCACCGTTTTGATTTGCAAATTTTATTTAATTGTAAATATTCAAATAATATATTTATAAATAAAATAAAATTCTTTTAAATAATATATAATAATGGTGAAATAGTTTTTTAAATTTGTTTACAAAAATATTTAGTTTGAAGAAAAATCGAAAATGTGACTGGAATTCCTTTTTCGAATTTTTGACTTTTCATCGAATAAAAGTTATCGGAAACGTTGTAAACTATATTGTATAATATAAAACAAACATTTATATTTGATTTAGGATATGGTTTGTTATATATGCGTACTTAAGTATAAAAGGTGGATGTAACATTATATGGAAAACAAAGTAAAATAAAATGTTAAATATGAAAGATGCCTTAGGAAACATTTGTAAACATAAGTACATTTGGCATTAAAAACATGTTGCCTAAGCAAAGGAAAGGGGGACAAGCTTGTGGGCTGAGCTACATGAAGGTGAGGTGGCATGGTGATGTGGCAAGAGGAGGTGAAGGGTAAAGGACCAAAGGCATTAAGGTAATTTACTTTGTTTCTTGCTTATAAATATCCCTTCCATTTCTTCAATTTTACCTCCTCTTCCGTCTACCATATCTTTATCAAATCTTACCAAAATGGAGATTTTCTTATTTTGAAACCGTATAAAATTCCAGTGGCTACAACTTTCATCTGTACAACTTCTTCGAATTTTGTGCTTAGCCATGGCCAAATTTCATTTCTTTCAGACTCATTTTCGGACCCAGATTTTAAAGTGCGAAAGTACCTCTTCTTCTTTTGACCATATCTCCCTCAAAACTGATCCAAATTGAGTAATTCTTTTATGGAATTTGTAGAGAAACGAATTTTCAAGAACTATTCCTTTGGAAACCTTTTCAAATTCTATGGCATCTTGTCCAAAAATCAATTGGAAAATGACCATTTTTGGGTTTGATTTTTGAGAATTCGATGATGATCCGAAGTCCCTCCACCTTTAAAGACCGAGCTCATCACCCTTGGGCCATGTGAACCATACATTGGCTGAGCCCATTTCCAAGTTTTAAAGTCCAAAATCAAGTTTTTCCAAAGCATATATCATGGATCTAGGTTCTATTCTAGTTTTAGTGGAAGTTTGGATGGTTTTGGTGAGTAAACTTTCTTTTTAAATTAAAAAGTTTTAACCTTTGATATGCGTTGAATAAATTGTTTGTATGATATGTTGAATTATGTTAGATGGTTATATATTTGGATATTTATAGATATTGTTGATATGTGATGGAAATTAGACTTGAATTAAAGTCTAACTTTAGTATTGTTTGGAAATTGTGAGCTTTACGTATGATGTTGTATGCGAACTTTGAGTTTGATGTTGTATGCAAACTTTGAGTATGATGTTATATGTGATCTTGTTAACATTGTTATGTTAAATAAGATTTTAAATTCCTTGGAAAAATGGTGATTTATATTGTTTAAAAAAAGTAAAGTTCAAAGTTTTAATTTTGTTTTGTTTCCAATTCTTTTTCTTATATTTTATAGTTGAACAAAGTTAAAGTAAAGGAGTTTGGAAGATGGTAACTTAGAAATTAACCTTAAGTTACTGCATCCGAAGTGATAGTCGCTATGAATGCAGTTCAAGAAAAAATCAATATTTTAAATAGTGGAAATTAGCCACAAGGGCCTCTTTAGTAAGTGGAATTAGTTTCTAGGACACACAACTGAAATAATTACTTTCAATAACAAAACGTAAAATAATTAGTTTCTAGGGCCTAAAAACCTATGAAATTATGTCCTTGAAAGTAATTGGACTGCTGACTTTGTCCTTGAAAGTAATTATTCTGCCGACTTTGGCCTTGAAAGTAATTTCTTTGAATGTGTGTCCTAGAAACTAATTGGATTGCAAAATTTATCCTTCTAGTGAAATGCCCCTTTTAAATAAATGCGTTTTTCACATAATTTTTTTAGAAATCATTTTAAAAATATTAATTAAGTATGATTTTAAAATTTAATTAATTTATTTATTAATTAAGAATAATTAGAAGTTAATTAGTAATTAAGTTAAGTAATTAGTAATTAAATATTAATTAATTAAGTTAATTATGATTAGTTAAACATTTAAAAGTTAATTATTCTTTAATTAATTATTTAGGGATTAATTATTATTTTAATTAATTTTTAAAGATTAATTATTAACTAATTATTTATTTAAAAAGGGTTTAAAATTATTTATTCATTTCAAATCAAGTTTATTTTTAGTTAAGATTTAGTTAAAACTTAATTATGATTTAATTATTTTGAGCTTAGGTTTTATATATTATTAAGTTTTATTAAAGATTATTTAATTAGTTAATTGAGATTAAATAATATTTAATTATTATTTAAAGGTTAAAATTATTATTTAATAATTAATTTAACATTAATTATTGTTTAATTATTTATTTAAAGATTAACTATTATTTAATCAATTATTTAAGGGTAATTATTGTTTAATCATTTATTTAATAGTTAAGTATTATTTAATTATTACTTAAAGGTTTAATTATTATTAAGTAAAGAGTTTAATTATTATTTAATTTTTAAATAAACGTTTCAAAGTTTTAAACCACTTTATTTCTAAAGATTGGTTTGTTTTAAAAAAATAACTCTCTTTTAAATAATGTTTTAAATCCAAGGAATTTCCTTGTCGATTACCTTTAAGTAAACCCAATTGAATATAAAACCCAATGACATCTGTTTAGCAGAATAAATCACCGTTCTGCTAATTAACTTATATTTTACATCTGTTTGGTTGAATATATCATCGTTCGACCTTAGTTCACCAAGTAGATTGTGTTGACTTCTATTAGCAAAATAAAACTCATTCTGCTATTATAATAACTTAGACATGTTTTAGCAGAACAAATCCATGTCTGCTATTTCGGTAACTTAGACATTTACTTATATGATTGATTATTATTGACCGATTCCATTGTATATATCTGCTTGTTATGTAAATACCCATGTTATAACTTGAAAAGTAAACTCAGTTAAATGAGAGCCATTGTGGTCACTAAGCTTCTTTCCGATTTTTAAGGTCGACCATTCTTTTAATAATCGTTTCAAGTTAAGTAATGATTTAGTTAAGGTGTTTAAATAATCATTTTGTTTATCAAAAGGAGTTTATTAAAGGAATTTGTTTTAAATAGGTAATATTTATAAGAAAGTTTTATAAATGATTTTGGGTATTTACAAAGGAAGTTTTATAAATAGTTTTGGAGATTTACAAAGAGACATATAAATGGTTTTAATTTTTATAAAAGAGTTTTGTAAATTTAACTTGGTGATTTATAAAGAGTTTTGTAAATGGGTTTGGAATTTAAGTAAAGAAAATTCATAAATAAAAGAGATTCATTTAGAAAATTATAGAAAGAAATTTATAAAAGAATTTGATATCGGATTTCCTTTAACTGCCCTTCTTTGGTGGTATGGACATTCGTTTCACACTTAACACCGAAGGAATTTTATTTGAGTTTATGTTTATCTATAATTTAAATAACATTTTTGTTTTGATCCTTTAAAATGATTTTGAAATGAGAAATCTTTCATAATGTTTTATGAATATACCTGTGCCAGTGAAATAAGTATACGAATGTTTGGATAAATATTTTGAAAAGAGATTTAAATAAATGAAAGATTTATTTTGAGGCTAAGTGGTTGCTATGGGTAATTAAATCTCTGAATTGTTGATAGTTAAATAACAGACTGTCAAATCTGGACCAAAATATAACTTTAGAAATATCCAGGAGAAACACGTGATTTATATGGCACAATCATCTTTGATGATGTTGTATTGTACGTATAAATCTCGTTTTGTTCTCGTAGGACAAATGATAGGGAGGTCCATCCACTTAAACGGTTAGGGGGTGATCCTTGCTCCTATGTATTGTCTGATTATTTCAAAAAGAACTGGGGTTGAGTTTTCCAAAACTACTGAATATTGTTTCGAAGAGACCGGGATCAGATTAGAATACACTATGCCATAAAATGAACCAGACAACAGTGATCACACAACATAAGGTAGATTTTCTGTTATCCTGCTATTTACCACTATTTAACACAATATTTGGATAAAATAATCTGTTGTTTGAATAGCTCCTGAAATCTCTATGTTCATGCTTGTCCTTCAAACAACATTTTATCTGTTGTCTGATTGAAGTTATCAAAAAAATTTAGTTTTGGCTCCATATTTTTCCTCTCAATATTTTCATGGCCGCATTCCTTAATTATTCCCTCTTCACTTTCTTTCCATTCCATCTTTTCAAAATATATTTAACTCTTCTCAAAATTTTCCCCCTTCTCAAAATCAAATCGGTAGACCCCTAAACTTAAACTCGTCTTCGACCCATCTTAGACCCATCTTCTGGAATTAGGGCTTCAAATCGACTTGATAATGAAATCACTCTGCCTATACTCTCTCACTCTCAAATAACAATTGATAAAGAAATTGGTTTCCATTTTATGTCCGCGTTCGTTCAAGCTTGCTTCAATTTGTCGAGCATTCTTTGATTAATATATGGTATGATTTCTACCCCTTTCGATTTTGTATTGATCTCGACTTTGATTTTAAATGCCAATGATGAGATGGGTTTATATAGGAATTTACTTCCTTTATTTTTGATTTAGACTTGACTATGGATTTTAAAATTTGGATGTTGATTTTGTATTGCTGCATATATTTTTGACCGCTTTGTTTTTTGATTTTTTGCTTTATGGCCTTGACTCGTTCAATTGTTGAGTTCTCTGATATACTTGAATATATTTTACTCGGTTGAATATATTAATTTTGAGCTTTCTGCCTTATTCACCTGAATTTGTATATCTGACTTGAATTTGTTGAATTGGCTGGTGATATGAGAGTTGTGCAAGGCACTAGCACTTATTTGGTTGTTGAATTGGTTGTTCAAGGCAGTGCACACTGGACTTATTTGTGAACTTATTTGTGGCCTATGAACTTGAACTTGAACCATTATTCACTTCATTGTTCACTTCGTTGTTCAATTTTAAATTACTTTCCTTGTTCACTTCATTGTTCAACATTGTTGAGTTCATTGTTTCGCTGGTTGCTTCTTGCTTGTTTTGTTGCCCCTTGCACTTGTGATTTTTTTACTTCATTGTTCAATTTTGAGAACTTCCATATATATACATACATACATATGTATGTATATATGTGTGTTAATGTTTGTGGAACTGCCTTGTTTTAATTTCTGGCACTTGCTATTTGTAGCACCGCCTTGCTGCATTGTTGGCCTTGTCCATGTACTTGCATACATATGTGTGTGTGTGTGTGTGTGTGTGTGTATGTATGTATGTATGTTAGTGTGCTTGAACTCTGAATGGTTTTAATTTTCTGATGGACTTATAAGTGTGCCTTGCCTTGTCTGAACCTTGAATGGCTTGAACTCTGCCTTGTTTCGTTCAACTGCCTTTTGAATGTGTTTGTCTTCATTTACTATATGCACATGGTGTACCATTTCATGAACTGGTTTGTGAAATCCCTGCACTGGTTTCACTTGTATCATGCATGTGTACCATTAGTGACATGTTGTTAGCCTTTGAGTCTGGTTTGTGAAGTATCTTCCATGTATATACATACATACATATGTATGTATGTATGTGTGAAATATTACCATGTTTTTGCTTTGAACTTCCTGTGTGTTGAAATCTTGTTTTTGCTTTGCCTTGGTCCATGTTGTTGGCCTTGTTGGCATGTTGCATTGTTGCATTATGGCCTTGTCCATGTACTTGCACACTGCCTTTGTTCAAGGTAGTGCACTGGCACTGGCACTGCCTTGACAAGGCAGTGCACTGCCTTGAAATTGGTTGAATCCCTTTCATGTGCTTTGGTTTCTTTTCCATAGCTTGATTATCTTTCAGATTCTTGAATTTCTTATTTTGAACAAGGCAGTGTGCACTGCCTTGAACTCCTTGTACTCCCTGGCTCATTTGATTCCTGTGTGAATGTTCTTTTGATTCTTGTTCATTTGTTTGTACTTCCTGCCTTGAACTCATGTACTTCCAGGCTGCATTTATTTGTAGCCGTGCCTGTTGTTCATTTGTTTGTGGCACTTCCTGGCTACATTTGACATGTGTTGCGTGTGTGTGTGTGTGTGTGTGTGTGTGTGTCTATATTGAAGGAAAGGTTCTATTATTAATAATGAATAAGAACTATACAATAGCAGGATTCGCCTCCTTAAAAAACCTTACCATTATGGCAAGGAAAAAGAGCACGACATCCTCTATAAATAACTCTAATATAGTATAAATCAAACAAAGTAAAACGATAACAAAATCAAACAAAATACACTAGCTAATGAAACCAGCCGACCCAATTGGGTATAGAAACACCTCTGCTACCTTAATACCACCTAACCCGGCCCATCACGAGACAAACTTACAAACCGTAATCAAACTCTTCAACCCAACTGTATTATTCATCCATGGTTATCCAGCTCAATCCCCACTGCAAAAATATATGCCTCTCTGCCGGAGATAGTTGTCGATGGCATAACCTTCCCCTTAATTGTAGGCGAACGTCGATTTCAAGCAATTTGTATTGTTGCTCCTTCGAGCAGCGTTTACCTTCGAAGCATCGCCTCGACCGTTCTATCCAAATGTGATGCGTGGTTGTGGAAACCACCACATAAGCCAGCTGTTGGAGCCCATATTTATTCACAAAGCTGTTGTGCAATTTTGATAACTGTTGTTGTAATGTGATTTCCATTGTAGACTATAGATCCAATTTAAGAAGCAACAATTTCCATAGATAAGTACTAAATTCGCAATCAGTAAATAGATGCCGATGATTTTCATTATGCGTTTTGCACAATTCACACTGCGAATTAACATTCATACCCCATGTATTGAGTCGATCAGCTGTAGGAAGATGGTGTATATGGGCCATATATGTTGTATAACTGAACTTTCTAGTTGTTTTGTTATACCATATTAGTTTGTATACATCATCTTGATGCGCATGGATTCGAATCTCGTTCCAAACCTTTGAGAAGACAAATTTTTTGTGGTTGGCTATGGTCCAGTAGTCTGTAGCTTGCTGAGTAAATAATCTGACTTGCATTATATGAGATGCTACCTGTGTATATATGTGTGTTTGTGTGTATGTATACATGTATATACATGTGTGTATATGTGTGTTGCTCACTATAGGAGATGCAAGTGGCAGTATTTTTGTAAATTCATACCTAATGTTCATTGTTTGTGCTATTTGTGCACTTAATTATGTATCATAATATACCATGCTTGCTACTACCATGAATCTGGTTTGCTGGTGCTCGACTTTGTGCATCTCCATGTGCACAAAACTTGTTTGTGCAATTTGGCTTTGTTGAGTTGCCCGATCTATTTTGAGTTGAATTAAACTACTTGTGTTGAGCCCGAGCTTGCTTAGGCTTGAACTTGTGTGTTTGCACTGAGTTGAGCCTTCAGGCTTGACCTTTGCAACTATCTGTGTGATTGAATCAAGGATCGGCCTTGTGATATTCACAATGATACACTGTGTATATCGTAAGTTGTCCACGCATGTATATATTCATCCTTATCTAACAATGAAAAGAAAAACAAACCCATAAATAATTATTCAAGTTTACTACATTATTGTTTATTTAACAGGTACAGGAGATGGCTGGACACAAGCTAGAGCAAGCAAATAAAGATCAACATCAAAAACAAACTTGAGTGAATGTGAGTGAGTGTGAGTAAATTTAAGTTGTATTTTGTTTGAAAATGCAAGTAGGGTGGTAGTGAAATTTGATTTGAAATAAAATATTTGTTTAAATAAAACTACGATTTTATTTATTCCCTTCCATGAATAATTATTCATATCAGTCAATAATTACATGTTGTCTAATAGAAAATTCTAGAAATGATACTATAATATCAGACAACATATGGTTTTTTTTGTTATGTTAGTGCATATCAGACGACGGGGCATATCTGTGGTCTGATGAGCAATGAGACGACGTGGGATTTAATGACGGATGTGTATGCAATCAAACAACGGAGCATACCTGTTGTCTGATGCATTTTCTCCTATAGTGATAAATTATCTGAAAACCACTTCGATCCAACTCAAGCATTTCGAACTTAAGACTTCTTAAAGATGATTGAAGATGGAGCTTTTGAAATGCAAGGACTACTTGCTATTAATCCTGAGGGTGATTCCAAAATGGATGTAGTAGAGGTAGTGCCTTCAGTTTCGTTCATACCCAGAACGAACTTATACGGATGAATGTTGGCATTGCATTACTGCTTGGAGGGCAGTGTTAGCATTCCAAAATGGTCTGCTAAAAGGAAAGGTAAACGTAACCTCAAGACTCACACCCAGGAACGACTAAAATTAGGGGGTGTTTCACTACCAGTAGGGTATGGTCATCACCCAATCTAGATCAATATTGTAGATCATGTATGCTTGGGGCTCATTTAGGTTGTTGATCCCAACCAAGGTGATGACATATTCGGCGCTATCCAGTAAGGGTAGAGCCGATCTTGACTTGTAGGAAGGTCATCTGAGTCTCTCGGTGTGTTTTATCTAGAGATGCACTATGATAAGTGGTACCCCGGTGCATTGTCATTGATGAAATCCATATTCCAATACGTGCCTACACGGACTTAGTTGTGCCCAACTACTGAAATGTGAGATGCAAGCATTTCAGCTATATAAATATGTATTTATATATTACACATTGTTATAATATCACTGGATGTTTTATAGAAAATGGTTTGGTTATTGTAAGGTAAAAACCGTCCTTGTTTATGTGCGGCATGATCTTACTAGATATCTTTGATTTTAAAGGACTTTATAAGTTATAATAAATAAAATTCCTTGTGATTTGAGTTACTTACGCTGGTTTTACCAGACTGATCCGGGCGTTATTTTTCTTATAATGCTCAGGCTAACCCGAGCATATTTTCCAGATTTAGCTGGATCCTTCGGAGCTTTCAGGAGATGAGCTGGATTCTCCAAGATGTATTCACGTATCTTATATTCTTCCGCTATTCTATTTTGTTTTGTTCATGTTTGTATTTATCTGCAATTGTAAGGACGGGCTGTTATAACTGTCTAGGCTGATAATAAAATAGTGTACTCTAGTGTTGTATAAATAAAGATGATTTCTTCTTGTAAAGATCTTATGTATATTATATGTTACTCGTCATGCCTATGAGATTCTATTCTGTCTTTTCTTTCTTTTACCCCAAATGACCTGTCTTTCGGACACTTAAAAGATCGGCACACGAATACCGCGGATGTATTAAGTGTCATCTTTAGGTGTCAGAAAGGCAGATCTTTATGATCTCTCTCGATTTGTCAAGCATACTAAAGGTTGACGTTGAGATTAGTGAAAAGATAACGGTTATGAGTTGTATGTGATACAACCGACAAAAAGTTATCCCTCACTTGAGGGCCTATAGTTTGTAAAGAAAACTCAAGGTCAGAATCCTAAGGCAAGTGAGTCCAAACACTAACTAGTGGAATTGAAAGATTTCTATATTTCTCTTAAGGTTTTGAGAAATATAAAAATTAAGTGGGGCCTTATTAGAAAAATGAAATGAATATATTTAACCCTTCTAATATTACAAGAATATATGTTATACAAGTTAAATTAATCTACTTCGGTAAATTTATGTAATTAATATAATTGATTAAATGTTTATCAGTTAAATATGCAAATGAACTGAATTGAGATTGATATTATATACTTTGTCATAGTGAAATAATTAATTATGTATTTAATCTAAAGTGTATTAACTAAAAAATCCTCAAATGATATGTTATGTGATAATAATTATAAGGAGTTGTAATCATGAGAAAACTATCATAATATAAAATAACATACTATATAAAAAATTCCTGGTTAAGATGTTTCAAAAAAGGATATTGATAAATCCATTAAGACCAGAGTACGTAACGCTCTACAAATTTTGGGCACTGTATAAATCATGGCTACTAGGGACACCAAGTGGTTACGTACTGATATTTATTGGATGACTATGGAATGACTTACTCGACTGTTTCCTATTAACAACTAAGGTCAAACATGAAATCTCAAAGTGATGATGTTACATAGTTCTCTCTGTGGGTAGCGGAAGTAAGGATCTTAAGGCTAATTAAACACTAGTGTGGGGGGTTAATAGTGTTTTCTAACTTAGATGAATCTTTTTAAAATTCTTTCAAGGTTATTATTAAACAATGCAAAATGAACAATCACAGATGCAAACACAGATAAGCATAAATGCAGTAAAGTAAAAAGTAGAGAATTAGATAGATTACACTAGGAATTTTTATACTGGTTTGGAGTTACCGTACGTCCAGTCACGTACAATTGCTTGTATAGATTTCTTTTCAAAATGCCAATCTTTCAATGGGAAGAAGGCAAACCCCATACAATCTCGATTTCATGGCTACGAGACACACCCCCTGATTAGGGGTGGGCACGGTCGGTTAACCGACAAAATCGGTTAATATTTTCGGTTAACTAAAATTATTACATGGTTCGGTTAACCAGTGATCGGTTAATACAGTCAGTGACTACCGACCGAGTCGGTCATTCTAAACCGCGGTTAATCGGTGAAATTAACTGGTTAACCGATAAATTTAAACGGTTAACCGTTGATAGGTTAACCGTTTAAATTATCGGTTAACCAGTTTATTTCGCAGGTTAACCAATTGAATTACGAAGTGCTACAACCTACAAGCCATCACATACGTTATGAAGTATGAACTGCTTCCCCTACAGGCATACTCAGTCATTATCGGCATTTAGCATAATAGTAACAGCACAATACAATACATCATATCAATTCAAAGTTTTAAACCCTAAAGTCCAATACAAATTACAATACATCACAATTCAAAGTTTTAATCCCCAAAGTCCAAACATAAATAGAAATACATTAATATAATTACAACAAAAGGTTCAAATCAAATAACGTAAAATTAATAGAATAGACTGCCAATGATACTACAACTTCGATCTCCCAATCTCTGATTCTCCAAGTCTCTATCCAAAGGTAATCTCGGATACAAGTTAGTCAAACTTAAATGAAAGATATATGATGTATAAAACTATTACTGCAACTGAAAACTTTGACACAAAAATTGAACTGACTTGTTTAATGTTTACAATAAACGACTTTATGATATATGAACTAAGTATTAACTTAGTTAATGACTTATATTTGACTAAAACTAATAGTCATGAACTTGTTGCAAATAATGCCGATAGATGCTTTATTGAAAAAGTATATGACTTTCAAGGGCGATATGTCAAGGATGTTGATAAGGACATTATTCAAGCAATGAAAGCAAAGGGAAGACTGGTGCAGTCAGGAAGCATTATGCATTCATACCCATTTTGTTGGAGATCTGATACTCCACTGCTGTATAAAGCAGTTCCAAGTTGGTAAATGTTTTATAAACTTTAATTGATAGAATTACCGATACCAAGTATTTATTGTTACACTACTGTGATTTGCTGTTCATTTTATAAATGTAACCCCATGATTCCAGACTTATGTTTCGTTATATTGTCTCGTTTATCCTTTGATAGTCATGATGATATAGGTTCTATTTATTGCTCTTCTGATATAAAGGAAAATTCAAATTAACATTCCTTCCATATACACTAATATAGTGCACCAATTGGTTAAAATGTTTCTTTTAAAATATGGGCCAACATCATATATGTACTGTGTGCATATTCACTTGTATTGTATACACACTTGCATGCATATGTTTTTGCAGGGGTGGATCTAAGATTTTCTTCCAGTAGGGGCTTAATAATACTATCAATTTTTTTCATATAGTTTTTATTGTAAAAAAGAGAGGAAATTTGACACAAAATTGTAGCACGAGAACTAATTTCAACTGTTATTTATAATGTGATCTTGTGCAAATTTTGTTATTTAAAAGTAATTCAAAATATGGTTTGACAAACTATTGACTATGTCAATACATGCAACCATAACATCATTTGATAACTGATAGTAAATGATAAAAAGCTTGCAAAATAATAGATATAGGTTCCCTCTTTATTTTTTGGCCATTGATCGAGTACCGTTGTCCAATCCTATCACACATGTGAATAATGCAGAATGAAGACTGGTGTGAAAGAAGTTTTTTGGGTGAAGTTAAGCTGATTTAATTATTACCCATTATAGTCCTATAGAAAGAATCGAGATGGTTATATGGATTTAAGAATGTGAAATAAACCGATGGCTTTTAGTTTGACAAGCTGAAAATATTCAGCCAAAATATGTTTTGAATTAACAGTTGAATTCATAAAAAGCAAAGTTTTTGTATTCATCAGTACTATTGCAAATATTGTCTACCATCATCAAAAAGAGTATAAGCTACAGATTAAACTCTATTATATGCTCAAGCTATCCTACACATATAGAACTATAAGTGGTATAGTTCAGATATAACAAACATAAAAATTGTAAGTGTAAAAAAAAAATGACAATTCAAGTCTTATATAATGCACCTACCACTATGTACTTCACAATTTTTTCCGTTTCTTAAAAATAATTTTCATGCATACAACTATCTACACATTTACAGAAATATAATAATGTTCATAAAAACAGTATTTAAAGTTAACTTAAGCTTGTAACGAAATAAAATTCATGCAAGAAAACAAACAAAAAATGTATTACATGTTCATAAAGTGATAAGCTTTCATTTATTATAAGTATGAGAAGTGGGATAGCAATAAATAAACACACAACTAACTGTGTACTATGCATATATAAACATACAACTGAAATTGTGTGCATATATAAATAAGTAAATAATTGTGTATCAACAATAAACTTTGTAAATTAAGATAAACAAACTTACCACATCAAACCAACGACGATGAATTCTCCACGATAAAGTAAAAGATGATTGCAATTCATGCCCACGTACAAATTCTACAACATGCCAAGCATATCAACTTCTACAACTGCAACTGTAAAGGACCGCAAATCCGTACCCCTTTGAGCCGGCAAAATTCCACAACAATTGTGATATCCCGGAATTTCAAGGAATTTAAAATGTGATAATCTTTTAAATTAATTAATGAATATTGGTAAAGTTTGTTATTTTCAAACAATAATAAATAATAATAAAGAAATGTTTATAAATATAGATATAAGTGGGTTTTAAAATAGAATTATTATTTTCAAGGTAATAATGTGTTTATTTAATTTTATATATGTATGAGTTGATTTTAAATTGGATTTTAAAGATAATGATTTTAAATATTTTGGATTTAAACTTGAAATTAAAGGATATATACATCTTAAAAATATTTTGGATTTAAAATATATGAATAAGTTTATTTAAAATAAGATTTATTTTCCTTAAAGGAATTTATTTATATAAATTAAGATAGTGTTTATTAAATAGTAATAAATACAAAAGTTTTATATTATCATTTAAAAATGGACTAAATATATTATATATAATTTTATTTAAGATATGATTGGTTTTTCTTTTATTTTCTTTTAAAGGTTTTATTTTTATAAATTAAGAAAAGCATTCATAAAATAAGATATGTATTTATTTATTTGGAAATTAATTTATAAAAGATTTATAAACATTTAAAATTTAATTATGCATGTAAAGTTACATGTGTTAATCTATAAACCTCTTAAATACCATGTGTTAGATAATTAGATAAGGTAAGAGACAAGTGTCACATTTATTTTAATTTTCTTTAATTTTATTAAATCCTAATTTACATTATATAAACAAACATCTCCCCTCTTCCATTTCTTTTTCTATCTTCTCATTTTAAAAGCAAGTGAACATAGCCTGTAGCCTCATTTTCTAAAACCAGAATCGAATTCCTCAACCCAAAGAAATTTTCATAAACTAAAATCTGAAGTTCATTCCTCAAAACAATCAGAGAAAATTCAAAACCCTGTAACCTCCTCAAGCTAAAGCCTTAAATGCCTCAAACCAGAAATGTCATTTCCCTGCAAACCTTCTTCAAGTTTAAACACAAAACCTGTAATCTTTTCAAAGCCTATAACAAAGATCAACAAGCTTCAAGTCTTTAAAAGAAATCATCTCATCAACGAAGCATTTTTAAGGAGATCACAGCAAATCAAGCTTTTCAGTTTCAGAACAAGATCGTAACAAATTCGAATTTCCAGTTTAAAGCTTCATCTTTCAAATCCCTGCTTTTCAAGTCTCTGCATTTTCAAAACGGTGAGTAAACTTAAACATAAAACATCTTTAGTTTTGATGCATGTATGTTTGAAGTGAACTCATAAAGTATGTCTGAAATATGTGTGCATGTTGTTTTTATCTGAATATATGTGTATATGCATGTGTGGACTACGCATGTATAAGATGTGTTCTTCTCTGTTTCTAAGTTACAGAGATTTAAATTTAGATCAAAGAAATTCTTTCCAGTTTTCAAAATCTAGTATTACAGTCCATTTTAAAAGCTCTCTGCCTTTTTAACTTGTGAGTAAACAATTATTTAAAAAGCTTAAGTAGATAAATGTTGTTACATGTGAACTTTTGTGATGAAGATTGTTTCTGCATGTGTATATACAAGTGTGAATTCTTTATATTGCTTATGTTTCAACTATGCATGTATGTGCTTCTCTGTTTACAGACTACAGAGTTTAAAATAAAATCATAAATTCAATATCTCTACTTGTTCTATGTTTGGTTCTAGTTTTCTTATGACTTTTATTTGTTTAAACATAGAGTAAGGCTGGTAATTTTATTTAAGCAAATTAAAATGGTAATTATCTGGGAAATAGGAAGAATCATAAGAACTTAAAAATAGGTTAAAATCCATCAACAAGAATTACTGATTCAAGTTTATAACTTGAATTGATATTAGAAATTATGAATTTTAAAAAGAGAATCAGGATTTCTAATAATGTATTAAGAATGCAATTTGGAATTGACTAGAATTTAGTTTTTGGGCGAATTCTAGTGGCCGGAGAAATTGGGATGGTCGGGAACATTGCTGGAGGTGGAGGAGGTACTGGTGGTTCAGGCAAAAATGCAAGGAGGATTTATCACCTCCTGTGGCGTCGGCGGTAGGCCAAAAGGGGTTTTAAACCCTAGTTTTGTTGAAGCTGGGTTTGGGGTCGTCGCATCTTCTCTGGTGATGCGAGTTGCTTGATACTTAGTGGAATGATGGCATGGTGTGTCGGTAGGATGTGGTCAGAGTCTCTCGGCCTCTGGTGGTCGGAACAGTGTGGACGAAGGGATTTGCTGGAGGTTGTTTTGGTTTCAGAATCAACTGGTAGCTCGATCTTATTCGAGGGCCTGCAAGTGTGGTTTGGTGGTCGAGATGAGTTGCTGTGATGTTGGGTGACGTGTCGGTGAAGTCAACGATGATCGGAGGTGGTCCAGTCGGCGTGCATCGTGCACGCGTGTACGCTTTGTTTCAGGCGAAACGATGGATTTGGGAAGAAGCAGTTGTACCGGGTTGGTCTCGAGAAAAATGAGAGTGCGACTCGAAGTAGCAGTGTTGCGTGAGGAAACTCTGGGTTTTGCTTGATTTACTCGAGTTTGTCTCGGGTTGTACTTGTCTTGATAACCAGATTTCATATTTTAAAGAATGTACAGATTTATAAAGAGTAAAGATTTTACAAATTTTAAAGTTTTAAATAATTTAATTTTTAAGAAAGCTTAGTAAATTTAAAAGTGTAATTAAAGGAATATGTTTATAAAATGAATTATTTAACAGGTTTAAAAATAAAGGTAATTAAAGTGATATAATTTGTTTAACTTGAATTGGTTAAAGTTAAATTTTAAGTTATTTTAAACTTAATTTTAAGATGTATTTAAGAGTTAATTTTAAAGAATTGGATGTTTTGAAAATATGTGTTAATCATGATTAAGTAATTATTAAGATAAAGATTTATCTTTAAGTTAATTAAGGCAGGGATAATTAAATTGAGAAATTAATTAAAAGTAATTAATTAGTTTACTTAATTAATGATCAAGGATTAATTAAAGTTAATTGAGAGTTATAGTTAATTAAAATAGAGATTAATTTAATGATTAGAGATTTATTAATTTAGTAATTAGAGGTTGATTAATTAAGTTTATTAATTAATAATTAGGTTTTATTAATTAATAATTAAAGAGATAATTAATCTATAAAGATTTATTAAGGATTAATTAACTAATAATTAAAGGTTAATAAACTGTTATTAAGTTTTATTAATTGATAATTAAGGTTGATTAATTAATAATTAAGAGAATAATAAATCTATAATTAATGATTAATTAAATTGTTTAAAGAGTAATTAAGAATGAATTACTCAAGAATAATTAGTGAAATGAATGTGATTGAATTAAGTTAATTAATTTGTGGATTAATTAAAGATAATCACTTGATAAAGGATTAAATATGAATACTTAATAAGATTGATAAGTGTATTTACTTATTGTAAGTTATTAATGTATAATTACAGGATGTAATTAATAAAAGGGAATTATTTAGTGAGAAATAATTGAAGTATGATTACTTTGTAAAAGTAATTAAGGATTTATTATTTGGTGTAATTAATCAATGGATTAATATAATTAATTAAGAAGATAATTAATTAAGGTAAGTAATTACATGATGATAATTATTGTTTATGATTAATTAAGGTGGATTAATAGAGATGATTAATTAAAGTTTAATTAATTGATATAATTAATTTTAGTTAATTAATTTATGGAAATAATTAATTAAGGATTATTAATTAATGTAATTAATAAAAGTAATTAAAGGTTAATTACTGTTAATGAATAAGAATAATTAATTTGTAAAATTAATTAAAGGATAATTACTTTATGTAATTAATGAATAATTAATCAAGGATGATTAATATTTAATGAGTAATTAATTAATTAAAGGTGTAATTAATTAATGATTGGTTAAGCAAAGTTAGAAATTAATTCTTAAGTAATTAATTTAATTTAAGTTAATTAAATTAATTATAATATAGGGTTAATAATTGTTTGCTTATGGATGATTGTTGTGTAGAATATCTAAATTGGATGATATCTATTGGATGATATGCTGTGATGTTCTGTAATATGATATTGGATATATCTATGATAAATGTGTGATATTTATCTGTTAAATGCTGTGTGAATTCAAAGTATTGAATTGAATCAAATGGTTTAAACCTTTAAACAACTTGGACCTAAAAGATGGCGATTTGAATTCGATGAGACCGGGATCGGGTTTGCTACATTACAGCGTGATAGGGGGTTCTCGCTTTGCGTTAGGTGGCGAACGGGAGACTCTTACCCCTACATGTCCCCGGGGGTAGTATAAGCCGGGTCGTCACATTTGGTATCAGAGCAATAGGTTGAGCGAATACCTAAGCTCTGGAGTGATGTATATCGTGAGAGAGCGTATTTGTAATTTTTATATAATTATATATATATATATATTCTACCTATTTGATTGGGTTACCCGTACAGGTTTTCCAATATAGGATATAAAGGTAGATAGGGTGGTGGTGTGTGAAACACGACTACCAATGGTTGGAGTTTGAGTATTGAGGTTGGAAGTGTATCTGTCGAGACTGTAGACCTAATACTGTCTCGAGTAAGCTTTGCTGTGGTGAAGGATTTCATCGATCTCCGAAGGAAACTGTAATGGTTCGGAGTTTATCTTTGAAGTGTGGATGAGTAGAGTTGGATCTGTTGATGAGGCAGAAGCGAGTGATGGTATCTTGATACCTCAGGTAATAGTAGCTGTATGATGAGATACAGTGACGATGGATGTTCCCGAAGATGTTTTCTTTGGAACAAGATTAAGGAAATGTGTATGCTTCGGTGTTGAGGCTGAGTTCAGCATGGTGTTTCTGTTTGGTTTGGAGTTCGAGTTTCTCGAAGAGCTTTGGATAAGAGCATCAGTGTCAGCAGTGCAGCTCAGAGTGTTCTGTGTGCCGGCAAGGAGATCTTTGGCTAAGCAGTATTCTAGAGGTGAAGTTCAGAAGCTGCGGAGTGGATCCATTTCTTCGATGGATTGGATAGCATAAGCTGTTCTGATTGGTTAAGAGAGAACAGTTTTCTTTGGATTTAGGCTGGGTGGATCGCAAAAGTGACTTGCGATAGTTGAGTGTTCTCTTGGGTTATCAGAGATTTTCTGGATGTCTTCAGGGAAGTCAGAAGTTTGTCTGCATTTGAGATTGAGTTCCGTATCAACTTGATTTCGGGATTGATACCGGTGGTTCAGCTTAATAGAAGGATGTCTCCTAGAGAAAGGATTGGGTGAAGCAGCTCAGTATTTGATGGAACTTCTGAGTTTTTCTTTTGGATTTGATGAACCATATTTCCGGAATGTGTTGTCTAGTTTGTGCTCGAGTTCATCGACGGTATTCTCATCTTCTCCAGATCAGAGTTGTGCAGCGGAAGCAAGGTGGCAGCTGTTCTAGAGTGAAAGCAACCGGAAGTTGCAGTGTTTGGATTAGAGGGTTTCTACAGGAAATTTTTCTGGATTTGAGTTCAGATTGGTTAGTGCATCTGTTTTGTCTTTTCCAGATAGGAGAAGTAAGTTGTAGTCTACTGATGTTGGGGTAGAGTTTGTGTTCTGGATTTTGGGTAGATTTTGAGAGAATTCATTTGTTGGATTGTTTTTGGTCCTGTTTGTTTCGAGAAGCATCGGCAAAGGATGAGCTGATCAAGAAGGATGTAGGCAGCCCAGGATCGTCAGAAGAGTTCTGTGGATTACGGAAGAATTTGGAATTCGAAGTTTGAGATTTCGTTGTTGTTGAAGTTTTCTCTGGTAAAAGGAAGCTATAAGATTGGGTAAAACCAGGAAGTTAGCTCCGAGGTATATTGGATTCTTCTTGAGTTTTGTAAAGATAAGTGCTTGGGTCTGCAAGATTGAGTTGCTAGTTTGGAAGACTGGGATTCAAGGTATTTCGCGTATCTTCAAGGAAGTACGTGTAGAATCCATCACTAGTTTTGGAACCAGCAGTTCAGAAAGATTTGGTAGTTGAGTTGATCTTGTCTGTGGTCTTATATCTTGTTCAGATTGTTGATCTAGTAGCTTAGTGGTATAGCTAGTTTGGATTCAGTAGAGCGAGTATTTCAGTATATGTACCCGGGAAACTCGGGGATAAATTTTAGGAAGCTTATCCGAATCTATGTCCGGATAGCTAGAATTGTTTGTTTGATTGAATTGGTTGTTTGGATGAAATTGTTTGCTTGGTTGTGTATGACTGATATGTATGCCTAAATTGATTGAAATAAAATAAAACTTTGGATTATCTTTTGTTTTAAATTTCGAGGATGAAATTCTTTTAAGGGGGAAGGAATGTGATATCCCGGAATTTCAAGGAATTTAAAATGTGATAATCTTTTAAATTAATTAATGAATATTGGTAAAGTTTGTTATTTTCAAACAATAATAAATAATAATAAAGAAATGTTTATAAATATAGATATAAGTGGGTTTTAAAATAGAATTATTATTTTCAAGGTAATAATGTGTTTATTTAATTTTATATATGTATGAGTTGATTTTAAATTGGATTTTAAAGATAATGATTTTAAATATTTTGGATTTAAACTTGAAATTAAAGGATATATACATCTTAAAAATATTTTGGATTTAAAATATATGAATAAGTTTATTTAAAATAAGATTTATTTTCCTTAAAGGAATTTATTTATATAAATTAAGATAGTGTTTATTAAATAGTAATAAATACAAAAGTTTTATATTATCATTTAAAAATGGACTAAATATATTATATATAATTTTATTTAAGATATGATTGGTTTTTCTTTTATTTTCTTTTAAAGGTTTTATTTTTATAAATTAAGAAAAGCATTCATAAAATAAGATATGTATTTATTTATTTGGAAATTAATTTATAAAAGCTTTATAAAACATTTAAAATTTAATTATGCATGTAAAGTTACATGTGTTAATCTATAAACCTCTTAAATACCATGTGTTAGATAATTAGATAAGGTAAGAGACAAGTGTCACATTTATTTTAATTTTCTTTAATTTTATTAAATCCTAATTTACATTATATAAACAAACATCTCCCCTCTTCCATTTCTTTTTCTATCTTCTCATTTTAAAAGCAAGTGAACATAGCCTGTAGCCTCATTTTCTAAAACCAGAATCGAATTCCTCAACCCAAAGAAATTTTCATAAACTAAAATCTGAAGTTCATTCCTCAAAACAATCAGAGAAAATTCAAAACCCTGTAACCTCCTCAAGCTAAAGCCTTAAATGCCTCAAACCAGAAATGTCATTTCCCTGCAAACCTTCTTCAAGTTTAAACACAAAACCTGTAATCTTTTCAAAGCCTATAACAAAGATCAACAAGCTTCAAGTCTTTAAAAGAAATCATCTCATCAACGAAGCATTTTTAAGGAGATCACAGCAAATCAAGCTTTTCAGTTTCAGAACAAGATCGTAACAAATTCGAATTTCCAGTTTAAAGCTTCAGCTTTCAAATCCCTGCTTTTCAAGTCTCTGCATTTTCAAAACGGTGAGTAAACTTAAACATAAAACATCTTTAGTTTTGATGCATGTATGTTTGAAGTGAACTCATAAAGTATGTCTGAAATATGTGTGCATGTTGTTTTTATCTGAATATATGTGTATATGCATGTGTGGACTACGCATGTATAAGATGTGTTCTTCTCTGTTTCTAAGTTACAGAGATTTAAATTTAGATCAAAGAAATTCTTTCCAGTTTTCAAAATCTAGTATTACAGTCCATTTTAAAAGCTCTCTGCCTTTTTAACTTGTGAGTAAACAATTATTTAAAAAGCTTAAGTAGATAAATGTTGTTACATGTGAACTTTTGTGATGAAGATTGTTTCTGCATGTGTATATACAAGTGTGAATTCTTTATATTGCTTATGTTTCAACTATGCATGTATGTGCTTCTCTGTTTACAGACTATAGAGTTTAAAATAAAATCATAAATTCAATATCTCTACTTGTTCTATGTTTGGTTCTAGTTTTCTTATGACTTTTATTTGTTTAAACATAGAGTAAGGCTGGTAATTTTATTTAAGCAAATTAAAATGGTAATTATCTGGGAAATAGGAAGAATCATAAGAACTTAAAAATAGGTTAAAATCCATCAACAAGAATTACTGATTCAAGTTTATAACTTGAATTGATATTAGAAATTATGAATTTTAAAAAGAGAATCAGGATTTCTAATAATGTATTAAGAATGCAATTTGGAATTGACTAGAATTTAGTTTTTGGGCGAATTCTAGTGGCCGGAGAAATTGGGATGGTCGGGAACATTGCTGGAGGTGGAGGAGGTACTAGTGGTTCAGGCAAAAATGCAAGGAGGATTTATCACCTCCTGTGGCGTCGGCGGTAGGCCAAAAGGGGTTTTAAACCCTAGTTTTGTTGAAGCTGGGTTTGGGGTCGTCGCATCTTCTCTGGTGATGCGAGTTGCTTGATACTTAGTGGAATGATGGCATGGTGTGTCGGTAGGATGTGGTCAGAGTCTCTCGGCCTCTGGTGGTCGGAACAGTGTGGACGAAGGGATTTGCTGGAGGTTGTTTTGGTTTCAGAATCAACTGGTAGCTCGATCTTATTCGAGGGCCTGCAAGTGTGGTTTGGTGGTCGAGATGAGTTGCTGTGATGTTGGGTGACGTGTCGGTGAAGTCAACGATGATCGGAGGTGGTCCAGTCGGCGTGCATCGTGCACGCGTGTACGCTTTGTTTCAGGCGAAACGATGGATTTGGGAAGAAGCAGTTGTACCGGGTTGGTCTCGAGAAAAATGAGAGTGCGACTCGAAGTAGCAGTGTTGCGTGAGGAAACTCTGGGTTTTGCTTGATTTACTCGAGTTTGTCTCGGGTTGTACTTGTCTTGATAACCAGATTTCATATTTTAAAGAATGTACAGATTTATAATGAGTAAAGATTTTACAAATTTTAAAGTTTTAAATAATTTAATTTTTAAGAAAGCTTAGTAAATTTAAAAGTGTAATTAAAGGAATATGTTTATAAAATGAATTATTTAACAGGTTTAAAAATAAAGGTAATTAAAGTGATATAATTTGTTTAACTTGAATTGGTTAAAGTTAAATTTTAAGTTATTTTAAACTTAATTTTAAGATGTATTTAAGAGTTAATTTTAAAGAATTGGATGTTTTGAAAATATGTGTTAATCATGATTAAGTAATTATTAAGATAAAGATTTATCTTTAAGTTAATTAAGGCAGGGATAATTAAATTGAGAAATTAATTAAAAGTAATTAATTAGTTTACTTAATTAATGATCAAGGATTAATTAAAGTTAATTGAGAGTTATAGTTAATTAAAATAGAGATTAATTTAATGATTAGAGATTTATTAATTTAGTAATTAGAGGTTGATTAATTAAGTTTATTAATTAATAATTAGGTTTTATTAATTAATAATTAAAGAGATAATTAATCTATAAAGATTTATTAAGGATTAATTAACTAATAATTAAAGGTTAATAAACTGTTATTAAGTTTTATTAATTGATAATTAAGGTTGATTAATTAATAATTAAGAGAATAATAAATCTATAATTAATGATTAATTAAATTGTTTAAAGAGTAATTAAGAATGAATTACTCAAGAATAATTAGTGAAATGAATGTGATTGAATTAAGTTAATTAATTTGTGGATTAATTAAAGATAATCACTTGATAAAGGATTAAATATGAATACTTAATAAGATTGATAAGTGTATTTACTTATTGTAAGTTATTAATGTATAATTACAGGATGTAATTAATAAAAGGGAATTATTTAGTGAGAAATAATTGAAGTATGATTACTTTGTAAAAGTAATTAAGGATTTATTATTTGGTGTAATTAATCAATGGATTAATATAATTAATTAAGAAGATAATTAATTAAGGTAAGTAATTACATGATGATAATTATTGTTTATGATTAATTAAGGTGGATTAATAGAGATGATTAATTAAAGTTTAATTAATTGATATAATTAATTTTAGTTAATTAATTTATGGAAATAATTAATTAAGGATTATTAATTAATGTAATTAATAAAAGTAATTAAAGGTTAATTACTGTTAATGAATAAGAATAATTAATTTGTAAAATTAATTAAAGGATAATTACTTTATGTAATTAATGAATAATTAATCAAGGATGATTAATATTTAATGAGTAATTAATTAATTAAAGGTGTAATTAATTAATGATTGGTTAAGCAAAGTTAGAAATTAATTCTTAAGTAATTAATTTAATTTAAGTTAATTAAATTAATTATAATATAGGGTTAATAATTGTTTGCTTATGGATGATTGTTGTGTAGAATATCTAAATTGGATGATATCTATTGGATGATATGCTGTGATGTTCTGTAATATGATATTGGATATATCTATGATAAATGTGTGATATTTATCTGTTAAATGCTGTGTGAATTCAAAGTATTGAATTGAATCAAATGGTTTAAACCTTTAAACAACTTGGACCTAAAAGATGGCGATTTGAATTCGATGAGACCGGGATCGGGTTTCCAGATTTGGACATCCGAATACCACATCGATCCAAATTAACGATAGGTCGTGAATCAAGTGAAGATGAAGATTCAGAGTGCAAGGATTATTGTCGTTAACTCTGAGGGTGATTCCAACACGAGTGTAACGAGATAATGCCTTCGGTTTCGTTCGAACCCGGAACGAACTTGTATGGATTGAATGCTTTCAGCACATCGTCAGGTGGACGATGAGCATTCTAAGTGATGTGTTCTGATTTAAAGGTAATCGTAGCCTCAAGCCTCATCAACCGGGAATGGCTAAAACAGGGGAGGTGCAGCAAGGTTAGTGGGTAGCACCCAAGTAGTATAAGATTCCCCTGTATAGAGTCCCTTTTTATTTCGGCTGTGTGGGTGGTTGTTTGGCCGCAACCACGGGGTTTCTTATGCGGGAATTATCCAGTAAGGGATGTTCCGGCCTTGTGTTGCAGGGGATTGGGCGTGATCCTTGGTACGTTGATCTAGGCCACGTACTGTGACGAGCGGTACCCCGGTAGCTCTGCCATTGTATGGAATCCAAAATCCAATAAGTGACGTACGATTTAGTTGTGCCCAACTATGTTGGAACGTGAGATGTAAGCATTCCAGCTATTTCTGTATTTTACTTGAAAACCCTAGACCCTATTATAATATAACTGGATTTCCTATCAAATGTTTTGGTTAGCGTAAGGTAAAAACTTACCCATGTTTATTTGTGGGGAGTCTTACGTGATACCTTTGTTTTCAAAAGGTTTTGAAGTTAAGCAACTTTAACCGTTTACTCACACCAGACCCATGTCTGACCCAAGTGTTTATTTCTGTTTTATAAACTCTTGGGTACTCAAATTTTTACGAGTAGCCAAGGGAATCAGGTTAGCTTTGACGAGAATTCTGAAGGAGCAATGGAGCAGGAGGCTTCAGCGTTCGTAGATATAGTGTTCCGCTGTGTTGATCTCTGAGTCATTTGTTTAAGTTGTATCTTGAATTGTAATAACTAGACAGACGTTTATAACTGTCTAGTATGTGTTGTATAAGCTGTGTAACTCTGATAGCTGTTGTATATGATACTATGTAATATCTTATGTGATTAATATAATTTATTCGTTCCGCTGTTGAGATTCTTCTGTCGTTTCTTCTTTCTTCTCTATCTTTTCTCTTTCTATCCCTTTCTTTTTTCTTGATGATACGACTTTTTGTGGAGAAAAAGTCGGGTCGTCACAACAATTCAGCTCATAGTGGAACAAAAGTACGAGTCTTCGGGGTTAAAGAAGAAAGAGGTAGAAGAAAAAGATAGGAAACAACATCAGAATCTCACAAACGCAGTGGAACAACATATAATAGATAAATGACTAATCTTTAAAACAAAAGAATTATATATGTTTATACATTATATCATCAGAGTACAACATAATTCATAACACACAACTGGATAGTTATCATCACCTGTCCTCACAAAACTGAATACACAGCGGAATAATAATCAAGTACGGAAGTACGTCTCGCCATCCATCTCGTCTCTTGAGCTCCACAGCATCATATCCTGTATTCTATAATACTCGGTCTAACCCGAGCATTATAATAAAATTACATCCGAGTCAGCCTGGAAAACCAGCGTGAGAAAACACACTCAATTGGATTATTAAAGTTTCCAAACCCTTTAAAATCAAAAGCATCTCGTAAGACCGCGCCACAAATAAACATGTCGGGTTTTTACCTTACGATAGCCAAAACATTTTTATCAAATTCGTCTGATATTATAATAGTGTCTATAGAAAGTAAAATAGAATCTAGCTGAAATGCTTGCATCTCACGTTTCAGCAATAGTTGGGCACAATCAAAACCGTACAGGAGCGTAGGGAGAATGGATTTCCAACTAATGACTAGGCACTGGGGTACCACCTGTCACAGTACCTGGTCTAGATCAGCGTACCGAGGACTACGCCCGATCCCCTGCAACACAAGACCGAAACTACCCCTTACTGGGTAATTCCGAGTAAGATCACCCCACGGTTGG
This sequence comes from Allium fistulosum, assembly GCA_030737815.1. Lineage (NCBI taxonomy): Eukaryota > Viridiplantae > Streptophyta > Magnoliopsida > Asparagales > Amaryllidaceae > Allium > Allium fistulosum. Next base: position 515,499,322 of record CM060903.1, on the reverse strand, counting down.
GATCAGCAATCGCACCACTAAGCCGAAATAAAGCGAGACATCTAGACAGGGATGACCTCACCATAATGGGCGCTACCCACATAGCCTTGCTGCATAACCCCTGATTTTTAGTCATTCCCGGTTGATGAGGCTCGAGGGTAAGCGTTACCTTTTTAGAACATATCACTTAGAATGCTCACCGTCCTCCTAACGATGTTCTGAAAGCATTCATCCATACAAGTCCATTACGGGTTCGAACGGAACCGAAGGACCTATTCCTACTACATCCATTTTGGAATCATCCTCGCGATTAGTAGCGACTAGCCCTTGCACTTCACTGCTCCATCTTCGATTCCAAACTCGTTTTCCCCACGAAAACGTACAAACCGGATCGAAGTGGTTTTCGAGAAATTAATCCCGATCCCGATCTCTTCGAAACGATCAGCGCATTGGCCAATATTGATAGTCGGTTATTTAACTATCAAATAACATTCACAAACATCCATCAAACATAAATAATTCCTCAAATTTATGTTTTCCTCAAAATATCTTCGCAAGATATATTTCCACTTTCAGACCTTTTTTGAAACAGTTTCAAACCGTCTTCTCTCATGGAATAAATTCCCAAATATTTTCTATTTCCACTGAAATCACCAAGTACAATAATTTAAAACACTATATTATGAAATATGCTTTAAACATTTAAATTGATAACTACTTTAATAATTTATTCGAAGATATGTGGTTAAAGAATATTTAAAATAAAGCTACTTATAAAATATAACACTAAATTTGATCCGTTCTAAAACAAAATACTACGTCACTTTTAATAATTACTACTATAATAAATTTGAGAAATACTTACTTCAAAATTTAATCATTTGAAAAATAATAAATTTTCTAAAACACACTTTGAAACACTTTAAAACCTTTAACTTATACTTAAAACTTTGCTTTCGAAACGTACTTGACTATTCAAGGAAATATACTTCTCTTTCACATCTAAAAAATAAATCACTATTTATTTTTAACCAAATTTATCCATTCCTTTAATAAATTCCCAACCTGAATTTATAATTCCAAATATCCACTGATATATTACTTCACTTTATAAACCCCATTTATAAATTTCATAATCTCAACTTCCTTTTAAAATCCCAGTTTCAAGTACTTAACCAATTCTCAAATTGATTTCCAAAATTTACTCCATTTAAAAATAAATTCTTTACTTATCCAATTTTATTTCAAACTTATAAATTTCAGGTTTAACTTCCTTGTGATGATTTAAAATCTTACTTTAACTGATAATACAAATTTCCACATTTATTCCAAGATTTTCTTTTATTTCTTTCTAAACCAATTTAACTCTGAATTCAAAAATAAATCTTTCATTCCTTTAAATAATATCACTTAAGTTTAAAATTCATGATTTCCCTTTTATTCAAAATCCCCTTTCCATACTCGGAATTTATTTACTAGAATTTAAAAATCACTTTATCCTTCCCCAATTCATTCTTTAATTTATTTAAATTTTCTATAATTACTTTACTTAAACATTCTCTCATATATTTTCTTTTTCAAAAATCTAATTTTATATATTTGATAACTCAGTATACCGAAAGGTATATTCAATCAAACCATAGCCTCCAATATTCCAATTATCAATATAATTCATTACAGAATATCAAAAATCATAACACAGAATTATTAGAACAATTTAAATAATTTTGAGGAATCCAGTTGGATCCCTCCAACCTGTTTCCCTGCATCCACAAATGTTAGCACAATACCAATTCCACTTCGAGGTGGAATATCGCGGTATATGGGTTTATATAATATCATCCGCTATTATGCGGTGCATAGGGTCTTATCCGCTATATAATGCGGGAACATCAATCACTCCAATATATATACTACTATATATATAATATCATCCAACAGATATCATAATTCATCAATCAACATCCAATGATTTAAATTTAATCATTTAAATTAAAACTTTGGAATCCAAATGAGTGAGAAAAATCTCACCTTTTATTTTTGTTTGCAACCCATTTCCATCTCGGCTTGTTTCTCGATTTTTGACCTTGTATAAACAATTTACGATTTATTAACATTTGAATTAATCTACAAATAATTTACCATTTATTTAATTAACTAACATTTTAAACTAATAATTTTCCTTCAAAAATAATCTTTTTAGTAACTATAATAATTAAATAAGTTAATTGAACAAATAAATCTCCATAATACATTATTTTAAAATAAACTAGTTAAGTGAAAATATGTATATTTATTTTTCTTCTGAAATTATATACTTATAAAAATATCTACATAGATTACAAAATCCAATCTTATATAAACTCTTCAACATTCAAAATTTTATTTCCAAAATCTTATACTTACAGTTTCTGTTAATATTAAAATATGCATGTGAGTGTATATATATACCCTTAAACTGAAAGAATAAATAGTAAATAGACCTTGCTGTAAAAATCAAATACCGAGTTATATATATATATTTTTCTCTGACTTATATATATATAGACATATATATATATATATATATATTACTTATTAAAATGAAACCTTCTCTCTACATAAATGTCTGTAGAATCAAAAATCTGGTTTTGACATTCTTATATATTTCTTTTTCAAAATCTTATTTGTATATGTGTATATAAATTGAAAACTGCATATATATATATACCTCACTCGATCGATCAAAGGTCGGCTCGACTCCAATCTGCCCACCGTCGTACCCAAGCATCAACGTGAGTCGCCTCAAGCACACGAGCAGCACGAAGTCGACTGCCTTTAGTTGCGCTATTCCTCAAAATTTGCGGCCACCACCTTCGCCGAAATACCATAGCCACAGAGACAGCTGCGACTACGCGCGCGTGCCCGCGCGTTCCTAGGGTTCACCCACCCCACCGCCGCGTGCTCCTCCTCGTGCTCGCCAGTCGAGCTTTTGCTCGGTCACGAAATTCGATCGTCGCTCCTCTATTTATTATTATTTTTGAAATCAAATTTATTTGAGAATAAATTGAAAGTGAGCGGCCATTTTTTTCGATTTCGAATCGACTGCTTTGTATAGAAGAAAATTAAAGCGGGGCTTGTGATTTAAAACGAAGAGTAGCGAAAATCTCTGATGGAAGGAAAGGAACAACGTGATTTGAAATAAAGGCGACGTGATTTGAATACGAGGTGAAGGGTTGCGTGAGGAAGATGTCTTGTTACAGTAACACGAAGTGAATAGAAATACAACTGATGTGAAGGAATTTCAACTGATGTTTGACCAGGATATAAATATATATATTAATTCAAATTCAAATCCAAATTGACTCGATAACCGTAACTCAAAATCTTAACCTCCTATCGAGGCGTGCCGCCAGGCATTCGTAATGTTACACCCCTATTCCGAATGTAATGGAAAAGGTTTTGAGTCCTAATTCGATTGTATGGAGAATATAACTTTTTGAACCCAATTATTATATTGGATTTCCGATATAAATTTCAGCGCGTTTACCTACCGTCAGATCACACGACAACTCCAAATACTACGAAATTTGAAATCCGATAATAAAACACTATTACATATCCAATGGAACTGGTTTCGTCAAGTTCCGAGACTGTGCCACGGAAGGCTATTTTTAAATATCGATTTAAACGATAAAATTTCAAAACTTAACAAAACACTTCCAAATTCAATTTTGAAAGTCCCATATCAATATAAATTTTACAAGCCTTCAACTTATTTTTAACAAGCTCAAAACCGAAGATGCAATATTTTACCCAATTTCATAATATTAAATTCAATAATTTAATTCCAAAATCTATAGTGATATTTGAAATTCAAGTTAAACTAACTTTTAAATATTTAAAATCAATTAAATATTCCGATTTCAAATATCCAAAAATTCTGAGTCGTCACATTCCTCCCCCCTTAAAAGAATTTCGTCCCCGAAATTACCAGTTAAGAGGAATGGTCCATAACCCGTTAACCTTTCTCCCAAAACCAAACGGTTTTAACAACTTTCCAAAGCAATCTTTTTATTAAAGACACATTAATCCTCTTCTAACTTTCCAAACTTATTCATAAGTTCAAACAATGTTACTTACTCAACAATTCAAATTTAAATTTGAAACCAAAATTTTGAATTCTCAAAAATTTTCTAACTCCCTAAATTTTCGAAAATTTTTGCCAGCGTCTCCTTTGCGCGGCTAGCTCGGTACAACCACAAAATGCCTCTACGGGCCCCCAAATTTCAAAAGAAAACAAAACGCCAAGTGGCAAGATCGGAAAATCATCAAATTTCATACAGAAATTTAAACACATACCTTTTGTTGGGCCATTTAAATTTATTTTCTGAAATCAAAAATACCAATTCCTTTTGCTTTTTAAACACCTGTGTCCTACTCAGCAATAATATCCAATCACAACATTCAAAATCGCTTTACACATTTCTTTACAAAAGTTTTCATATCTATTTCATTCACATTCGTACAATGCACATATATCATTTGTACGCAATACCAAATTCGATCGCTCACTCGATCACACAATCTCACTTCCGAACTAGTAACGTTCACCCGACTTCCTAGTGCGGACTCAGATCTGGTTTCTTGATCAGAAACCATCATCCTCCTTGCATAGCCACAAACTATGATAAAGAATATTCAGAATCAATCAAAATCCATATCCAGGGTTCGCCGTCGAAAATCGAGTGAAAAATCCCAACTCGGACCGATATAACTATCTCGAAATTCTGTGCTCGAATCTGGATCAAACCATTATGCGAATAAAATAATAAACGTACATCCTACGTATTAATTCCAATTGATTATCAACTATATCAATTTTCTCTTTTATTCACATTAATTTTGATTTCCATTCACTTATTTACAACCATCCCATTTCCCCATTTCCAGTTTTAAATATTCATTCAATTATTCACTTAGTATATTTCTCCATTCCAAAATTACTTAGTATATTCCCAATACCAATTTACTTAAGAATTTCATTCATCATTTCTTAAGTTTAATATAAATATTTCTTATATTTATTTTTACTACTTCACTACTGAAGTTTATATTCAAATTGAATTCCATTTTCAATTCTACTTGAACTAATTCATCTTCAAACTCTGAATATTGAATTTTATTCACCTTATCTCAACCCATATTTAATTAACCATTTTCTTTTATTAGTTTCACTTACTAATTTATTTAAAATCTCAAATAAAAGTTTATTTGCAAACTTTTCCTTCCTTTAGTTTATTCGAACAATTTCTTCGATTTCACCTTACTTTACATACGCAATTTTAAATTAGATTTCAATATTCAGTTTCAATTCTATTTGCTTACAAATTTTAAATCATTTGTCGTTAGTGAAAATTTGCAAAAAAATTCTAACTCCAAAATTTCCAAAATTTTTTGGTAGAGTCCCCTTTGTACGGAGGAGCTTTTGCAATTTGACAAGAGATATAAGTATATATACATCGACCCATACGGTCGGAAAATCAAAAACAAACAACAGTTCATATTTCCTATCTTTTTTATTGCATAGGCATACCTTTATTTAACGTTTTTAAGCAAGCGGTTTATTTATTTAGCATTTTGCGTGACCAAATCCAGCCAAACGGCTTCCAAAAACCTGTACTCACTCAATTTAAACATGTAAGTGACAAATATATAAAGTTTATTAACATTTCACTTATTTTCAATAGCTAAATACATGCATAACATAAGCAATAAGCACTAAACACTTTCCATAAGCAATTTATAAGGTTTCGACACAAATTTAGTTGCTTACAACTAAATCACACATCATTTTCATTCAATTTAAGTGATTTACAACTCACTTTCCTACATTCTATTCATTTTTAAATGAAATGAACTCACATCCCTTTCAGTTGATTCCAAAATCAATTTTATTAATCTTAGAACATTCCATATTGATTTCATCAAATACTCATTCCACAATTTATTTACAACCCAAACATTTGTCACTTCAAATTGGTATTCAACTTGCATTTCATTTCATTAACCCAAAATGTTTTATTTAGAATCATTTTATAAAATCTTGACAACAACCATTTCACAATTTACTTAAGTCGAGCTTTTATCCAATATTTACTTAAGTTATTTATTAATTAACAAGGCTATTTCAATCTATTTTATAATTCAAGTTTTGGATCTTTATTCATTTTCCAAAATACAAAACAATTTGGCAGCAATTCCTCAAATGGAAACTCGAAAATGAACATCGATGATGCTGCGGTCATCACCGAAGTTATTTTCCAACGACCGAAAGAGTTCAATGCTTTTATCTCTTTAAAACAATTTCAAATATTTTTAATTTAAAATCTCTCTAGATTTCAAATTCAACTCAAAATATTTCTCAAATACTATCATCATTATTTCTCCAGAGCATTTGAAAACCATTTTCAAACCCCAAAGAATTTAAACCTTTTCCAAAATTTCAAATTTTAAATTCTTTCAGTCTATATTCAACATTACTCTGGATTTTACCTCATTTCAATTATAAATCACATTTATAATGCACATTCATAAATCCCATTTTATATATGAATTTATTTCTTAGCTTTTAACTATGGTTTTCAATTTCGTATTCAATCCCTACACAACAATGATAATAATTTAATATTATCATTTCCTAGCAACCAAGCAACCATATATATATATATCTATAATAATTTCTGAAAATTATTTCCTTCATATATAAAAATAATTTGGGTAAAATTATTTCATTTACCCTATTTTAAAACAATACTGTGTCGAATTGTTCTATTCAAGTGTTTAGAAACCCCTTCGATACAGTTGTCCAGACTGTGCCGACGAAGGTTCATATGCCACTCAATAAATCAATCAACACAATATAAAACCAATTTTTATATTCACTAACAAATACGTGCTCATATCTATTATTACACTCAAACTCATTCTAGAGTACTACTGACTCTATCTCTAATGAGTAATCCCCACCAGAGCCAAGGTTCTCGCTAACCTTCAGCTCTGATACCAACTGTAAAGGCTCGCAAATCCGTACCCCTTTGAGCTGGCAAAATTCCACAACAATTCAGCTCAAAGTGGAACAAAAGTACGAGTCTTCAGGGTTAAAGAAGAAAGAGGTAGAAGAAGAAGATAGGAAACAACATCAGAATCTCACAAATGCAGCGGAACAACATATAATAGATAAATGACTAATCTTTAAAACAAAAGAATTATATCTGTTTATACATTATATCATCAGAGTACAACACAATTCATAACACACAACTAGATAGTTATCATCACCTGTCCTCACAAAACTGAATACACAGCGGAATAATAATCAAGTATGGAAGTATGTCTCGCCATCCAGCTCGTCTCCTAAGCTCCACAGCATCATATCCTGTATTCTATAATACTCGGTCTGACCCGAGCATTATAATAAAATAACACCCGAATCAGTCTGGAAAACCAGCGTGAGAAAACACACTCAATTGGATTATTAAAGTTTCCAAACCCTCTGAAATCAAAAGCATCTCATAAGACCGCACCACAAATAAACATGTCGGGTTTTTACCTTACGATAGCCAAAACATTTTTATCAAATTCGTCTGATATTATAATAGTGTCTATAGAAAGTAAAATAGAATCTAGCTGAAATGCTTGCATCTCACGTTTCAGCAATAATTGGGCACAATCAAAACCGTACAGGCGCGTAGGGAGAATGGATTTCCAACTAATGACTAGGCACTGGGGTACCATCTGTCACAGTACCTGGTCTTGATCAGCGTACTGAGGACCACGCCCGATCCCCTGCAACACAAGACCGGAACTATCCTTTACTGGGTAATTCTGAGTAAGATCGCCCCACGGTTTGGATCAGCAACCGCACCACTAAGCCGAAATAAAAAGGGACATCTAGACAGGGATGACCTCACCCTAATGGGCGCTACCCACATAGCCTTGCTGCATAACCCCTGATTTTCAGTCATTCCCGGTTGATGAGGCTCGAGGCTAAGCGTTACCATTTTAGAACATATCACTTAGAATGCTCACCGTCCTCCTGACGATGTTTTGAAAGCATTCATCTATACAAGTCTGTTCCGGGTTCGAACGGAACCGAAGGCACTATTCCTACTATATCCATTTTGGAATCATCCTCGGGATTAATAGCGACTAGCCCTTGCACTTCACTGCTCCATCTTCGATTCCAAACTCGTTTTCCCCAAGAAAACGTACAAACCGGATCGAAGTGGTTTTCGAGAAATTAATCTCGATCTCGGTCTCTTCGAAACGATCGGCGCATTGGCCAATATTGATAGTCGGTTATTTAACTATCAAATAACATTCACAAACATCCATCAAACATAAATAATTCCTCAAATTTATGTTTTCCTCAAAATATCTTCGCAAGATATATTTCCACTTTCAAACCTTTTTTGAAACAGTTTCAAACCGTCTTCTCTCATGGAATAAATTTCCAAATATTTTCTATTTCCACTGAAATCACCAAGTACAATAATTTAAAACACTATATTATGAAATATGCTTTATACATTTAAATTAAAAACTACTTTAATACTTTATTCAAAGATATATGCTTAAAGAATATTTAAAATAAAGCTACTTATAAAATATAACACTAAATTTTGTCCTTTCTAAAACAAAATACTACGTCACTTTTAATAATTACTACTATAATAAATTTGATAAATACTTACTTCAAAATTTAATCATTTGAAAAATAATAAATTTTCTAAAACACATTTTGAAACACTTTAAAACCTTTAACTTATACTTAAAACTTTGCTTTGGAAATGTACTTGGCTATTCAAGGAAATATACTTCTCTTTCGCATCTTAAAAATAAACCACTATTTATTTTTAACCAAATTTATCCATTCCTTTAATAAATTCCCAACCTGAATTTATACTTCCAAATATCCACTAATATATTACTTCACTTTATAAACCCCGTTTATAAATTTCATAATCTCAACTTCCTTTTAAAATCCCAGTTTCAAGTACTTAACCAATTCTCAAATTGATTTCCAAAATTTACTCCATTTAAAAATAAATTCTTTACTTATTCAATTTTATTTCAAACTTATAAATTTCAGGTTTAACTTCCTTGTGATGATTTAAAATCTTACTTTAACTGATAATATAAATTTCCACATTTATTCCAAGATTTTCTTTTATTTCTTTCCAAACCATTTTAACTCTGAATTCAAAAATAAATCTTTCATTCCTTTAAATAATATCACTTAAGTTTAAAATTCATGATTTCCCTTTTATTCAAAATCCCCTTTCCATACTCGGAATTTATTTATTAGAATTTAAAAATCACTTTATCCTTCCCCAATTCATTCTTTAATTTATTTAAATTTTCTATAATTACTTTACTTAAACATTCTCTCATATATTTTCTTTTTCAAAAATCCAATTTTATATATTTGATAACTCAGTATACCGAAAGGTATATTCAATCAAACCATAGCCTCCAATATTCCAATTATTAATATAATTCATCACAGAATATCAAAAATCATAACACAGAATTATTAGTACAATCTAAATAATTTTGAGGAATCCAGTTGGATCCCTCCAACCTGTTTCCCTGCATCCACAAATGTTAGCACAATACCAATTCCACTTCGAGGTGGAATATCGCGGTATATGGGTTTATATAATATCATCCGCTATTATGCGGTGCATAGGGTCTTATCCGCTATATAATGCGGGAACATCAATCACTCCAATATATATACTACTATATATATAATATCATCCAACAGATATCATAATTCATCAATCAACATCCAATGATTTAAATTTAATCATTTAAATTAAAACTTTGGAATCCAAATGAGTGAGAAAAATCTCACCTTTTATTTTTGTTTGCAACCCATTTCCATCTCGGCTTGTTTCTCGATTTTTGACCTTGTATAAACAATTTACGATTTATTAACATTTGAATTAATCTACAAATAATTTACCATTTATTTAATTAACTAACATTTTAAACTAATAATTTTCCTTCAAAAATAATCTTTTTAGTAACTATAATAATTAAATAAGTTAATTGAACAAATAAATCTCCATAATACATTATTTTAAAATAAACTAGTTAAGTGAAAATATGTATATTTATTTTTCTTTTGAAATTATATACTTATAAAAATATCTACATAGATTACAAAATCCAATCTTATATAAACTCTTCAACATTCAAAATTTTATTTCCAAAATCTTATACTTATAGTTTCTGTTTACTATTAAAATATGTATGTGAGTGTGTGTGTGTGTATATTTATATACCCTTAAACTGAAAGAATAAAAAGTAAATAGACCTTGCTGTAAAAATCAAATACCGAGTTATATATATATTTTTCTCTAACTTATATATATATATAGACATATATATATATATATTACTTATTAAAATGAAACCTTCTCTCTACATAAATGTCAGTAGAATGAAAAATCTGGTTTTGACATTCCTATATATTTCTTTTTCAAAATCTTATCTGTATATGTGTATATAAATTGAAAACTGCATATATATATATACCTCACTCGATCGATTAAAGGTCGGCTCGACTCCATTCCGCCCACCGTCGTACCCGGGCATCAACGCGAGTCGCCTCAGGCATACGAGCAGCACGAAGTCGACTGCCTTCAGTTGCGCTATTCCTCGAAATTTGCGGCCACCACCTTCGCCGAAATCCCATAGCCACAAAGACAGCTGCGCCTACGTGAGCGTGCCCGCGCGTTCCTAGGGTTCTCCCACCCCACCGCTGCATGCTCCTCCTCGTGCTCGCCAGTCGAGCTTCCGCTCGGTCACGAAATTCAATCGCCGCTCCTCTATTTATTATTATTTTTGAAATCAAATTTATTTGAGAATAAATTGAAAGTGAGCGGCCATTTTTTTCGATTTCAAATCGACTGCTTTGTACAGAAGAAAATTAAAGAGGGGCTTGTGATTTAAAACGATGAGTAGCGAAAATCTCTGATGGAAGGAAAGGAACAACGTGATTTGAAATAAAGGCGACGTGATTTGAATATGAGGTGAAGGGTTGCGTGAGGAAGATGTCTTGTTACAGTAACACGAAGTGAATAGAAATACAACTGATGTGAAGGAATTTCAACCGATGTTTGACCAGGATATAAATATATATATATTAATTCAAATTCAAATCCAAATTGACTCGATAACCGTAACCCAAAATCTTAACCTCCTATCGAGTCATGCCACCAGGCGTTCGTAATGTTACACCCCTATTCCGAATGTAATGAAAAAGGTTTCGAGTCCTAATTCGATCGTATGGAGAATATAGCTTTTTGAACCCATTTATTATATTGGATTTCCGATATAAATTTCAGCGCGTTTACCTACCGTCCGATCACACGACAACTCCAAATACTACGAAATTTGAAATCCAATAATAAAACACTATTACGGATCCAATGGAACTAGTTTCGTCAAGTTCCGAGACTGCGCCTCGTAAGGCTATTTTTAAATATTGATTTAAACGATAAAATTTCAAAACTTAACAAAACACTTCCAAATTCAATTTTGAAAGTCCCATATCAATATAAATTTTACAAACCTTCAACTTATTTTTAACAAGCTCAAAACCGAAGATGCAATATTTTACCCAATTTCATATTATTAAATTCAATAATTTAATTCCAAAATCTATAGTGATATTTGAAATTCAAGTTAAACTAACTTTTAAATATTTAAAATCAATTATATATTCCGATTTCAAATATCCAAAAATTCCGAGTCGTCACATTCCTCCTCCCTTAAAAGAATTTCCTCACCAAAATTACCAGTTAAGAGGAATGGTCCATAACCCGTTAACCTTTCTCCCAAAACCAAACGGTTTTAACAACTTTCCAAAGCAATCTTTTTATTAAAGACACATTAATCCTCTTCTAACTTTCCAAAATTATTCATAAGTTCAAACAATGTTACTTACTCAACAATTCAAATTTAAATTTGAAACCAAAATTTTGAATTATCAAAATTTTCTCAAAATTTTTCTAACTCCCTAAATTTTTGAAAATTTTTGCCAGCGTCTCCTTTGCGCGGCTAGCTCGGTACAACCACAAAATGCCTCTACGGGACCCCAAATTTCAAAAGAAAACAAAACGCCAAGTGGCTAGATCGGAAAATCATCAAATTTCATACAGAAATTTAAACACATACCTTTTGTTGGGCCATTTAAATTTATTTTCTGAAATCAAAAATACCAATTCCTTTTGCTTTTTAAACACTTGGGTCCTACTCAGCAATAATATCCAATCACAACATTCAAAATCGCTTTACACATTTCTTTACAAAAGTTTTCATATCTATTTCATTCACATTCGTACAATGCACATATATCATTCGTACGCAATACCAAATTCGATCGCTCACTCGATCACACAATCTCACTTTCGAACTAGTAACGTTCACCCGACTTCTTAGTGCGGACTCAGATCTGGTTTCTTGATCAGAAACCGTCATCCTCCTTGCATAGCCACAAACTATGATAAAGAATATTCAGAATCAATCAAAATCCATATCCAGGGTTCGCCGTCGAAAATCGAGTGAAAAATCCCAACTCGGACCGATATAACTATCTCAAAATTCTGTGCTCGAATCTGGATCAAACCATTATGCGAATAAAATAATATACGTACGTCCTACGTATTAATTCCAATTGATTATCAACTATATCAATTTTCTCTTTTATTCACATTTATTTTGATTTCCATTCACTTATTTACAACCATCCCATTTCCCCATTTCCAGTTTTAAATCTTCATTCAATTATTCACTTAGTATATTTCTCCATTCCAAAATTACTTAGTATATTCCCAATACCAATTTACTTAAGAATTTCATTCTTCATTTCTTAAGTTTAATATAAATATTTCTTATATTTATTTTTACTACTTCACTACTGAAGTTTATATTAAAATTGAATTCCATTTTCAATTCTACTTGAACTTAATTCATCTTCAAACTCTGAATATTGAATTTTATTCACCTTATCTCAACCCATATTTAATTAACCATTTTCTTTTATTAGTTTCACTTACTAATTTATTTTAAATCTCAAATAAAAGTTTATTTGCAAACTTTTCCTTCCTTTAGTTTCTTCGAACAATTTCTTCGATTTCACCTTACTTTACATACACAATTTAAAATTAGATTTCAATATTCAGTTTAATTCTATTTGCTTACAAATTTTAAATCATTTGTCGTTAGTGAAAATTTCCAAAAAAATTCTAACTCCAAAATTTCCGAATTTTTTTGGTAGAGTCCCCTTTGTACGGAGGAGCTTTTGCAATTTGACAAGAGATATAAGTATATATACATCGACCCACACGGTCGAAAAATCAAAAACAAACAACAGTTCATATTTCCTATCTTTTTTATTGCATAGGCGTACCTTTATTTAACGTTTTTAAGCAACCGGTTTATTTTTTAGCATTTTGCGTGACCAAATCCAACCAAACGGCTTCCAAAAACCTGTACTCACTCAATTTAAACATGTAAGTGACAAATATATAAAGTTTATTAACATTTCACTTATTTTCAATAGCTAAATACATGCATAACATAAGCAATAAGCACTAAACACTTACCATAAGCAATTTATAAGGTTTTGACACAAATTTAGTTGCTTACAACTAAATCACACATCATTTTCATTCAATTTAAGTTATTTACAACTCACTTTCCTACATTCTATTCATTTTTAAACGAAATGAACTCGCATCCCTTTCAATTGATTCCAAAATCAATTTTATTAATCTTAGAACATTCCATATTGATTTCATCAAATACTCATTCCACAATTTATTTACAACCCAAACATTTGTCACTTCAAATTGGTATTCAACTTGCATTTCATTTCATTAACCCAACAAGTTTTATTTAGAATCATTTTATAAAATCTCGACAACAACCATTTCATAATTTACTTAAGTCGAGCTTTTATCCAATATTTACTTAAGTTATTTATTAATTAACAAGGCCATTTCAATCTATTTTATAATTCAAGTTTTGGATTTTTATTCATTTTCCAAAATACAAAACAATTTGGTAGCAATTCCTCTTCTGGAAACTCGAAAATGAACATCGATGATGTTGTAGTCATCACCGAAGTTATTTTCCAGCGACCGAAAGAGTTCAATGCTTTTTTCTCTTTAAAACAATTTCAAATATTTTTAATTTCAAATCTCTCTAGATTTCAAATTCAACTCAAAATATTTCTCAAATACTATCATCATTATTTCTCCAGAGCATTTGCAAACCATTTTCAAACCCCAAAGAATTTTAACCTTTTCCAAAATTTCAAATTTTAAATTCTTTCAGTCTATATTCAACATTACTCTGGATTTTACCTCATTTCAATTATAAATCACATTTATAATGCACGTTCATAAATCCAATTTTATATATGAATTTATTTCTTAGCTTTTAGCTATGGTTTTCAATTTCTTATTCAATCCCTACACAACAATGATAATAATTTAATATTATCATTTCCTAGCAACCAAGCAACCATATATATATATATAATAATTTTTGAAAATTATTTCCTTCATATATAAAAATAATTTGGGTAAATTATTTCATTTACCCTATTTTAAAACAATACTATGTCGAATTGTTCTATTCAAGTGTTTAGAAACCCCTTCAATACAGTTGTCCAGACTGTGCCGACGAAGGTTCATATGCCACTCAATAAATCAATCAACACAATATAAAACCAATTTTTATATTCACTAACAAATACACGCTCATATCTATTATTACACTCAAACTCTATCTAGAGTACTACTGACTCTATCTCTAATGAGTAATCCCCACCAGAGCCAAGGTTCTCGCTAACCTTCAGCTTTGATACCAACTGAAAAGGCCCACAAATCCGTACCCCTTTGAGCCGGAAAAATTCCACAACAATTCAGCTCAAAGTGGAACAAAAGTACGAGTCTTCGGGGTTAAAGAAGAAAGAGGTAGAAGAAGAAGATAGGAAACAACATCAGAATCTCAAAAACGCAGCGGAACAACATATAATAGATAAATGACTAATCTATAAAACAAAAGAATTATATCTGTTTATACATTATATCATCAGAGTACAACACAATTCATAACACACAACTGGACAGTTATCATCACTTGTCCCCACAAAACTGAATACACAGCGGAATAATAATCAAATACGGAAGTATGTCTCGCCATCCAGCTCGTCTCCTGAGCTCCACAACATCATATCCTGTATTCTATAATACTCGGTCTGACCCGAGCATCATAATAAAATAACACCCGAATCAGTCTGGAAAAGCAGTGTGAGAAAACACACTCAATTGGATTATTAAAGTTTCCAAACCCTCTGAAATCAAAAGAATCTCGTAAGACCGCACCACAAATAAACATGTCGGGTTTTTACCTTACGATATCCAAAACATTTTTATCAAATTCGTCTGATATTATAATAGTGTCTATAGAAAGTAAAATAGAATCTAGCTGAAATGCTTGCATCTCACGTTTCAGCAATAGTTGGGCACAATCAAAACCGTACAGGCGCGTAGGGAGAATGGATTTCCAACTAATGACTAGGCACTGGGGTACCACATATCATAGTACCTGGTCTAGATCAGCGTACCGAGGACCACGCCCGATCCCCTACAACATAAGACTGGAACTACCCCTTACTGGGTAATTCCGAGTAAGATCACCCCACGGTTAGGATCAGCAACCGCACCACTAAGCCGAAATAAAAAGGGACATCTAGACAGGGATGACCTCACCCTAATGGGCCCTACCCACATAGCCTTGCTGCATAACCCCTGATTTTCAGTCATTCCCGGTTGATGAGGCTTGAGGCTAAGCGTTACCTTTTTAGAACATATCACTTAGAATGCTCATCGTCCTCCTGACGATGTTCTGAAAGCATTCATCTATACAAGTCCGTTTCGGGTTCGAACGGAACCGAAGGCACTATTCCTACTACATCCATTTTGGAATCATCCTCGGGATTAGTAGCGACTAGCCCTTGCACTTCACTGCTCCATCTTCGATTCCAACCTCGTTTTCCCCACGAAAACGTACAAACCGGATCGAGGTGGTTTTCGAGAGATTAATCCCGATCCCGGTCTCTTCGAAACGATCAGCGCATTGGCCAATATTTATAGTCGGTTATTTAACTATCAAATAACATTCACAAACATCCATCAAACATAAATAATTCCTCAAATTTATGTTTTCCTCAAAATATCTTCGCAAGATATATTTCCACTTTCAAACCTTTTTTGAAACAGTTTCAAACCGTCTTCTCTAATGGAATAAATTCCCAAATATTTTCTATTTCCACTGAAATCACCAAGTACAATAATTTAAAACACTATATTATGAAATATGCTTTAAACATTTAAATTAAAAACTACTTTAATACTTTATTCAAAGATATATGCTTAAAGAATATTTAAAATAAAGCTACTTATAAAATATAACACTAAATTTTATCCTTTCTAAAACAAAATACTACGTCACTTTTAATAATTACTACTATAATAAATTTGAGAAATACTTACTTCAAAATTTAATCATTTGAAAAATAATAAATTTTCTAAAACACAGTTTGAAACACTTTAAAACCTTTAACTTATACTTAAAACTTTGCTTTGGAAACATACTTGGCTATTCAAGGAAATATACTTCTCTTTCACATCTTAAAAATAAATCATTATTTATTTTTAACCAAATTTATCCATTCCTTTAATAAATTCCCACCCTAAATTTATACTTCCAAATATCCACTGATATATTACTTCACTTTTAAACCCCGTTTATAAATTTCATAATCTCAACTTCCTTTTAAAATCCCAGTTTCAAATACTTAACCAATTCTCAAATTGATTTCCAAAATTTACTCCATTTAAAAATAAATTCTTTACTTATCCAATTTTATTTCAAACTTATGAATATCAGGTTTAACTTCCTTGTGATGATTTAAAATCTTACTTTAACTGATAATACAAATTTCCACATTTATTCCAAGATTTTCTTTTATTTCTTTCCAAACCATTTTAACTCTGAATTCAAAAATAAATCTTTCATTCCTTTAAATAATATCACTTAAGTTTAAAATTCATGATTTCCCTTTTATTCAAAATCCCCTTTCCATACTCGGAATTTATTTACTAGAATTTAAAAATCATTTTATCCTTCCCCAATTCATTCTTTAATTTATTTAAATTTTCTATAATTGCTGTACTTAAACATTCTCTCATATATTTTCTTTTTCAAAAATCCAATTTTATATATTTGATAACTCAGTATACCGAAAGGTATATTCAATCATACCATAGCCTCCAATATTCCAATTATCAATATAATTCATCACACAACATCAAAAATCATAACACAGAATTATTAGAACAATCTAAATAATTTTGAGGAATCCAGTTGGATCCCTCCAACCTGTTTCCCTGCATCCACAAATGTTAGCACAATACCAATTCCACTTCGAGGTGGAATATCGCGGTATATGGGTTTATATAATATCATCCGCTAATATACGGCGCATAGGGTGTCATCCGCTATATAATGCGGGAACAACAATCACTCCAATATATATACTACTATATATATAATATCATCCAACAGATATCGTAATTCATCAATCAACATCCAATGATTTAAATTTAATCATTTAAATTAAAACTTTGGAATCTAAATGAGTGAGAAAAATCTCACCTTTTATTTTTGTTTGCAACCCATTTCCATCTCGGCTTCTTTCTCGATTTTTGACCTTGTATAATCAATTTACGATTTATTAACATTTGAATTAATCTACAAATAATTTACCATTTATTTAATTAACTAACATTTTAAACTAATAATTTTCCTTTAAAAATAATCTTTTTAGTAACTATAATAATTAAATAAGTTAATTGAACAAATAAATCTCCATAATACATTATTTTAAAATAAACTAGTTAAGTGAAAATATGTATATTTATTTTTCTTTTGAAATTATATACTTATAAAAATATCTACATAGATTACAAAATCCAATCTTATATAAACTCTTCAACATTCAAAATTTTATTTCCAAAATCTTATACTTATAGTTTCTGTTTACTATTAAAATATGTATGTGAGTGTGTGTGTGTGTATATATATATATACCCTTAAACTAAAAGAATAAATAGTAAATAGACCTTACTGTAAAAATCAAATACCGAGTTATATATATATATTTTTCTCTGACCTATATATATAGACATATATATATATATATATATTACTTATTAAAATGAAACCTGCTCTCTACATAAATGTCTGTAGAATAAAAAATTTGGTTTTGACATTCCTATATATTTCTTTTTCAAAATCTTATCTGTATATGTGTATATAAATTGAAAACTGCATATATATATACCTCACTCGATCGATCAAAGGTCGGCTCGACTCCATTCTGCCCACCATCGTACCCGAGCATCAACGCGAGTTGCCTCAGGCACACGAGAAGCACGAAGTCGACTGCCTTCAGTTGCGCTATTCCTCGAAATTTGCGGCCACCACCTTCGCCGAAATCCCATAGCCACAGAGACAGCTGCGCCTACGTGCGCGTGCCCGCGCGTTCCTAGGGTTCTCCCACCCCACCGCCGCGTGCTCCTCCTCGTGCTCGCCAGTCGAGCTTCCGCTCGGTCACGAAATTCGATCGCCGCTCCTCTATTTATTATTATTTTTGAAATCGAATTTATTTGAGAATAAATTGAAAGTGAGCGGCCATTTTTTTCGATTTCGAATCGACTGCTTTGTACAGAAGAAAATTAAAGAGGGGCTTGTGATTTAAAACGATGAGTAGCGAAAATCTCTGATGGAAGGAAAGGAACAACGTGATTTGAAATAAAGGCGACGTGATTTGAATACAAGGTGAAGGGTTGCGTGAGGAAGATGTCTTGCTACAGTAACACGAAGTGAATAGAAATACAACTGATGTGAAGGAATTTCAACTGATGTTTGACCAGGATATAAATATATATATTAATTCAAATTCAAATCCAAATTGACTCGATAACCGTAACTCAAAATCTTAACCTCCTATCGAGTCATGCCGCCAGGCGTTCGTAATGTTACACCTCTATTCCGAATGTAATGAAAAAGGTTTCGAGTCCTAATTCGATCGTATGGAGAATATAGCTTTTTGAACCCATTTATTATATTGGATTTCCGATATAAATTTCAGCGCATTTACCTACCGTCCGATCACACGACAACTCCAAATACTACGAAATTTGAAATCCAATAATAAAACACTATTACGGATCCAATGGAACTGGTTTCGTCAAGTTCCGAGACTGCGCCTCGGAAGGCTATTTTTAAATATCGATTTAAATGATAAAATTTCAAAACTTAACAAAACACTTCCAAATTCAATTTTGAAAGTCCCATTATCTCCAATATTATCAATATAAATTTTACAAGCCTTCAACTTATTTTTAACAAGCTCAAAACTGAAGATGCAATATTTTACCCAATTTCATATTATTAAATTCAATAATTTAATTCCAAAATCTATAGTGATATTTGAAATTCAAGTTAAACTAACTTTTAAATATTTAAAATCAATTAAATATTCCGATTTCAAATATTCAAAAATTCCGAGTCATCACAGCAACTCTATCCCACATGAAATAAATTCTTCATAATCTAGGACAATTCTTAATCCTTTACATATATAATTGAAGCATGTGTATGTCATTTACATTTATAACTATGAACATGTGTATATTGATTTGCATAGGGAACTATGAACATGTGTTAACTGAAAAGCCAATTTAGTTCATATGACTATTACTTATTCTCACATTTTAAATGCAAGTAAATGAGTATATAAATTACAAACTAAGCTAAATTAATAATTCATAGTTTAATAGCATGTCTAAATGTAAACTTACGGTCTATATGTGTATGTAAAATATGTATATTAAATGAAAATTATACTAAACTCTGTATATAAATTGACAGTAAATGTCTAAATTAAAAAGCAAATGAAATGCAAAGTGAACTAAATTTATAACTCACGGTTTAATTGCAATAAGGTATGAAATGTAAATTGGACTAAATTTATAACCCATAGGTTAATTGCAATTAAATGTGAAAAAAAATGCAATTAATTTTTTACTGAACTAAATTTACAACTCACAGTTTGCATTCACGATATCTCAAGTCAACTCGACTGCAGCACCGAAGCGAGATGGAGGAGGAGGCGCAATAAGACGGTAAAAGAAAAGTGACATAGAAATTCGTTGATCAATTTGAAGGAAAGTTTAGGGTTTTGTTGAAAAGGAAACCTCTAGATCTAGGGTATTTTTCTCTATTGGAACGAGATGAAAATGAGAAGTGAATTGAAAAGCAGCACAAGCAAATTAAGTTAGTTTAGGTTATTGGGTGGATCGGGTTTCAGCGTTTGGGGTGGGAAAAAATTATTTCGGTTAAATGGTTAACCGAATATGTAAAAGTCTTAACCGTTAACCGACCCGTTTTGGTCGGTTAACCGAAAGTTCGGTTAACCGATTTTGTTAGTTAAAACGGTTCGGTTAAGGTCGGTTAAGTCGGTTAGGTTGGTTAAGTCGGTTAAATGCCCACCCCTACTCCTGATTTTCCAGGCTAAGGGTAGACCCACCATATTTGGATGGGCTACAAGCACACCTGCGCAGATTTTCAGGCTACCATGCACACCCAACTGATTTGAATGGGCAACAATCACACCTAAGCAATTATAACTAGAGTTTGATGGTTTTTCCAAAGACAATTTCTTGATCTTTGGTTACAATGGATCCTATAGCCTATTGAGCAGCACTTTGATCTGGAATTGAGGGAGAGATATGATTGAAATCAAATAGTAAATAGTAGAGAATCAATACAATGACGATTGAATTAATTCTGCTTCAATTTGAAGAGATTTGAATCAATTTTTCACTAGAAATTTTGGTAGAGCAAAAGGAGTGAAGAAACAAGAAATTATTTGTTAAAAAATTCATTTGAAATTTCCTATTATAGAGAATAAACAGACATGTCCATTCACGAAGAGTTCTGACGAATAGACACATCATTTCAGATTTTGAATTTCAAATTAGCGGCATGTATGTTGACATACTTATAGGGTATATGTCGACATATCCCTTTGAAAATTGAAAACTCTTTTGGTTTTAAATATTTTGAAAATCTTATGCTTTGTAAAATATTTTGATACTTTGTAAAATAATTTAAACATAGTTTATTTTAAACTTTGAAATATTTTTAAAAATATATTTTGTTTTAAAAATAAAAGATAAGAAAATGGGAATATAGATCAAATATTGCTACCAGGAACTTTAACAAAATTCTATGATTCTATATACTATACTATAGCCGTGAGATCTTCATATTTTGATCTTTATACTCATGAGTCTTCATTTCTATTCTTTGAGTCATTTTACTGTACAATCTTTGATTCAACACCTGTATAATATCATGCACTATATATAACTTGGCAAAACATTAGTATTCATATTTTATATAAATGTATTTTGTTATCAGGGTTGTTATCATCAAAATAAATAACTGAGGTATTAACAATCTCCCCCCTTTTGATGATGACAACCATTAATATCCTGTATATAAAATATGATATTACTCCCCTAAGTTAGATAACCCCCTTAAATATATGCATAATTATATTTTATATTTTCTCCTCTTTTTTCATCAACAAAAATGGGTGAAAAACTAAAAAATTCCCCTAATTTAAATACCTAGAGACTATAGATTCAAAATCAATAACTAAGTTAAAATGAAATGAATATGATGGTGATTATATGATATGTAATTCACTTAAGCATAATAATATGTAATAATGAAGACTTATAAAGTAAATTTTATTTATCCAAGTCAAACCATACATGATTCTTATGTACAAACAAATCCAAACCAAATCAAACACACAGATTCAAACAATCCAAATTAAAACATGCAATTCTAAATAGCAATCTAAAGTACACCAAATCTAATCCTAACAAACCAAACTATTTCATACTATACTTAAGTGTATGGTTTTCTTTTTATTATAGGAGATTTGTGGATATGACAAAAAGGGTACTGAAGACAAAAGGTCCCTTTTTTTCGACGAGATTTCCATCTCGATCAAAGCAAAAATTCGCCCACACATTTGACCTCATCTTCTTCTTCCTTCTCTTCCTCTTCTTCCTCCTCTTCTTCATTATTCATAGGATTGTGAATGACAAGGTTAGGAGTATCTTCTTCGATATCAATTGGATTTGTTGGATTATCCAATTGATATTTCTAGAGATTGCATAGAATTCACCCTTATTTATCTTGTTCCTTCAAGAGGTGTAGTTGAACAACCTCTATTTTTGAAAGCATGTTGAGTGTATGCTTCAGGTCTTTTTCAATTTTGGTTGCTTCGGCCATGGTGGTGGTTTGGAAAGGGCCTAGAGTGGTAGTTTGGAAGGAAAAGGGTGAGTTCTCTTCTCTTAGACATTTGGAACTCAAGGAAGCCATTAATTTATTTTTATTTAGAATTTACAGTAGAATGAAGAGAGAGAAATGAGAATAATTTTGAAATTTGGTGGTTATATAGTTGTATTCTGAATTTTGAATTTAGGAGGGAAATCTGTTTTCAAAAATTTCCAGTATATGTCGACATATAGGGAGGAGGTATGTCGACATATGCAGTTCTCTTTTAACATTTTATTTTTCTTTTAAATATATAACTTTTTTTTTATATTTATATTTTAGAGAAATAACATATTCCTAACTCTCTTCTAAGTTTACTAACATATGTTTGATTAATGGTTTCATTAAAATATAGGCTATCTGATTTTCAGTATTTATAAATTAGAGTGTAAGTACTTCTTTATTTACATTATCTCTCAAAAAATGATGCCTTATATCTATATTTTTTGGTTCTAGCATGATATGCTGGATTTTTAGTTAAATTTATTGCACTAGTGTTATCATAGTATATTGGTGATTTAAATAAATTTAAACCAAAATCTTAAGGTTTGTTGCATATAAATAACCCATGATAAGGCTAATGTAGCTAAAATATATTCTGCTTCTGTTGCAGACATAGATACAGAATTTTGCTTTTTGATAAACCAGGAAACAAGAGCGTCCTAAAAAGTGACATGTTCCACTTGTACTTTCTCGGTCTGATTGCATCCAGCATAGTTGCCATCACTATATGAAATTAAATCGAAAGAATTTTCTTTTGGATAAAAAATTCCATAATCTAGGGTATTGTTCACATATCTTAATATCTTTTCACTGATTTTAGATGAGTTTCTTTAGGTTGAGATTGATATCTTACATATAGACAGACACTATGCATTATATCTAGTCTACTAGCAGTTATATAGAGTAATGATCCTATCATACCTTTCTATAATTTTTGATCTACATCTTTTAAGTTTTCTTCTTTATTTAATTTCTCCTTTGTTGCCATAGGAGTTGGTTTTCCACTAGTATTTGACATACCAAATTTCTTAACTAAGTCTTTGGTATATTTTTCTTGACTTATAAAAATTCCATTATTTAATTGCTTTATTTATAGTCCTAAAAAGAATGTTAGTTCTCCTATATGACCCATTTCAAATTCCTTAGTCATTAATCTGAAAATTATTTATTTAACTGTTCATTTGTTGATACAAATATAATATCGTCTACATATATTTATATAATTTGAATACCATTATTATTTCTTTTAATAAATAGAGTACTATCTACCTTTCCTATATCAAAATTAGATTGTAATAAATAGGATTTTAGTCTATCATATCATGCTCTAGGAGCTTGTTTTAGACTATATAAAACTTTCTTTACTTTGTAAATGTGATTATGTAATTTTTCATCCTAAAAAAGTAGGGTTGTTCTACGTAGACATTTTCTTTAATAAATCTTTTTTAAAAGGCACTTTTGACATCCATTTGAAATAATTTGAAGTTATTATGATTTGCAAAAGCAAGTAAATTCTGATAGCCTCTAATCTGGTTATAGGAGCAAAAGTTTCATCAAAATATATTCCTTCTTCTTGACTATAACCTTGAGCAACTAAATGTGCTTTATTTCTAATAACTTCTCCTTATTCATTCATTTTTTTCATATACCTATTTAGTTCCTATTAAGACTTATCTTTAAGTCTTAGGACTAATTCATAAACATCATTTTTGGTAAATCGATTCAGTTCTTCTTGCATAGTGAGGATCCAGGAATTATCTAATGATGCTTCTTTTTTATTTTTAGGTTCAATAGTTGAGATAAAAGCAACATTGCTTACTTTATTTAATTGATTCCTTTCTTTTTTACAACAGACTCTATATTTCCAATATTTTCTACAGGATGATCTTTCAAATATTTTGTTCTTTTATAATGTAAATTTTCAGAGTTATTATTATTTTCATTATTAGTGATTTCATTAATTTTATCAACATTCTCTTCTTCATCAAAACTGGTATTATTGATTTTACAATTCTCATCCAATGAAACATGTAATGTTTCTTCAGTGGTATTAGTTCTGGTCTTAAAAATTCTGTAAGCTTTATTTCTGTTAGAATAATCAATAAAAATACCTTTATCTGATTTAGCATCAAATTTATCTAAATTATCCTTTGTATTAGTATAAAAAATATACTACTGAAAACTCAAGTACGATATTTTAGGCCTTTTATTATAAAATAATTCATATGGAGTTTTCTTAGTTAAGGGTCACACTAAAATTCTATTTAAAATATAACAAGCCATAACAACTGCTTCGGTCCAAAAAATTTAGGTAATTTTGATATCATTTAACATTTTTCTAGCACATTCTTGTATGCTCCATTTTATTGTGGTGTTCTTAGAATGAAAAGTTATGTGTAATTTCTTCCTTATTACAAAAGATATCAAAATTATCATTTTCAAATTCTCCTTTATGATCACTCCTAATCATTTTAATTTTAGTTGACTTTGATTTTGAATTCTTTCAGTAAAAAATTTAAACATTTTCAAAAGCTTCACTTTTAAGTTTTAAGAAAATTGTCCATGTAAATCTAAAGAAATCATCTACAATTACAAAGATATATCTATTATGGTTTATGATTGTATTTGCAATGGTCCAAAAATATCTAAGTGAAGAAGTTCAAGAGGATGAGAAGTAGAAATCATATCTTTAGATTTAAAGTAGATTTTATGAAGTTTTCCTAATTGACAGACGTCACATAAATTATTAACATTAAAACTCATTTTAGAAAGGCCCCTAACAGGTTCATGTTTAGCAATTTTAGAAAAGTGTTTAAAATTCAAACGACCAAGTCTTTTGTGTCAAATCCAAGGGTCATTTGATTCAGGCAAAAGGCATAAATTATCATTGGATACTTTCGTACTTAAATATAAATGTTACATTTTCTAATACCTTCAAAGATAATGTTTGACTCATTATCTTCGATATGGTATTTTTCTTTTTCAAAATTAATTTTTAAACCCTTATTACACAATTGACTAATACTAAGTAAGTTATATTTCATATTCCTAGTTAGCAAAGCGTTAGAATAGTAGGAGTTTTAGAGTTACCGACATTGCCGATGCCAATCACATATCCTTTTGAGTTGTCTCTGAAGTTAACCGATCCATCATCTTTATAGACAATATCTTTCAAGCTCTCTAGATTTCCAGTCATGTGTCTTGAGCATCCACTATCCAGTATCCACTTGTCCTTTTTGATTTGTGATGTTCGATTTTCAAGTGTTTGTTCACCATTAGCCATATAACAAACTTGTTCCTGCAATTCAAAATCATATCTTTCCAAAAAAATCAAGTGACTTTTCAAAACAATTAGTTTCTTATAACATATTGGTTTCACAAAATTGTTTTTCTACACAAGTACTAAAAATATTATTGGCCATTTAAACTTTTCAAATATCAAATTACGAGTTTTTGAAAACCTAGTGCTTTGATACCAATTGTGGATTGCAGAAGTAAGGATGTTAAAGTTAATTAAACACTAGAGGGGGGTGAATAGTGTTTTCTAACTTATATAAATCTTTCAAAAATTCTTTCAATGTTATTATTAAATAATGTAGAATGAACAATCACAGATGCAAACACAGATAAGTATAAATGTAGTAAAGTAAAAAGTAGAGAATTAGAGAGATCACACTAGGAATTTTTATACTGGTTCGAAGTTACCCTTCGTCCAGTCCCATGCAATTGATTGTACATATTTCTTTTTAAAATGCCAATCTTTCAACAGGAAGAAGGCAAACCCAATAAAATCTCGATTTCATGGCTACGAGGCACACCCTCTTGATTTTCCGGACCGACTTGATTTGGACAGGCTACAAGAACACCCACTCGGATTTCTGGGTTACCAAGCATACCTAATTGATTTGAATGGGCTACAATCATACGCAAGCAATTACAACTAGAGTTTGATGATTTTTCCAAAGATAATTTCTTGATCTTTGGTTACAATAGATCCTATGACCACTTGAGCAGCACTTTGATCTTAAATTAAGAGAAAGATGATTGAAATCAGATAGTAAATAGTAGAGAATCAATACAATGAATATTGAATTGATTCTGGTTGAATTTGAAGAGATTTGAATCAATTTTTCACTAGAAATTTTAGCATACACTACACCATAACAGCCATTTTGTAACACTTATTTTATTCAATTGCCAACACTTATTTATGTTGTAGATTAATCATAACAATATCCGTTGCTAAGCTAAAAATGTATCACCAAAAATACACATTTACACCTTTTTTTACTGCTAACACATATTTGCGTTGGAAAATATGTTTAAATTGAAATTAACTAAATGTTGCTGAGGCAAAGTAAATTAGCATCCTTTAGTCATCTGTACCCTAATTCATTCCCACTAATTCCTTCTTAACGCTCAGCCGCTCAAAAACAAAAAAAAAAACAAAATCACAGTTCCCAAATCGACATCTCCCAAATAGAGAAAAATCCTAATTTCCCAGTTTATGAACCAAACGTACAAATCAAATTTTTGTAACAACCTTCTTTATCCGCTTACATGGTGCAGGTTCAAAGCTTGAGAGAGTTATGTGATGAGGAAGGAGAAACAAAACTTTATCCGTTGTGCAACAGTGTATACGTGCACACTTATCAGCTTTGTGTCTTTGATGTATTAATGTAATTGGGTTTGATGATACTTGTAATGGGTTAGCCTGTTTAGTCAGTTAGGGTTGCTTGTACCTATATATATGAACTGTAGATGGATATTATGGCAGGAATTGAATGAATAAAGATACATTTCATTTCATTTTCCTAGTTACATTTTCTTTTCCTATTCTCTGTTACAATTTCTTCTCTCTGTTGCAATTCTTACATTCATATCATACAATCTTTTTCTTGCCTCTAACCTAAACTATGATCTTCATTCTTCTGCATCTTCTCTTCCCACTGCATCTTCTTCTCTGATTCAACCCATTACTTCTTTCCTCACTGACATTTCTACCTTCTCTGTCTTTCCTCTCCAATTCTTTACCTACCAAGCTTCTTTTAATCGCTATCATCATCCTCCTGCCTTCCTTTCTATCATCCCATTGTCTTCATGTCTGAATCACCACAACATGAGCCTTACAAGTGGTATCAGAGCCATTGGCTTGGGTAACCACTGACAACCAGCCCGATTCAAGTCCTCATTTCCCACGTATTTCTGATCATTATCTTCTTTCTCTAATCCTTTACTCTCTGAGCCTCTGTTGTTTTTTCCTTCTTGATCCTTTCTTGATTTATTTCTTGTTCCCGCAACATTCTAGTTTAAGTCTCAGTCCTCTGTCACCTTTTTTCTTGATCATATTTCATTTCTTTAACCTCTGCACCATCTTGATCTACAAACTGCTAGCTTACTTCACCCTCTAAACCCCCAGTACCTCAGCAAAATTCAAGAAATGTTGGTTTTTCACCATCTGCATTTACCCATGCCTACATATGCTAATCCAAGAGAGCAATATCCCACCACAAACTATTACAACCCCTATCCTAACCCATACCCTACAATGAAACTTGACTATCCAGTGTTCTCTAATGAAGAGAAAGTGACAGATTGGTTGAGAAAGGTTGAGAAATACTTTAGTTTTCATCAAATAGAAGAAAGGTTTTGGGTGGATTTTTGTTCATTTTATCTCAACAAGGAGCCAATGCAATGGTATATCTGGTATACAAAGAATGTGCAACATCACAGGTCATGGCAAGTATTCAAGGAACGAATTATAGTTAGATTTAATCACGAGGAGATGGAGGTGCCATATGAAGCATTAGCAGGATCAGTTTCATCTTATGTCCAAGATTTGCAGCAAATCAAGAATCAGACTGCTGTTATACCACGACAACCTATAATTTCTGCAACTGCTCCAAGAAATCATCAGGGACTCCTCCTTCCTAATCCATGTATTGCAAATTCTTCACTTATTATTCTAGAAGCTTCACCTCTTAATCCAAGGAATCAGTTACTAAACCCAAGAATAGCTGCTCATAATACTCTTAACATCCATCAGACCCAAGAAAAACTAAAGAAATTATTGGATGGATTTAAAGAGGACATTAGAGATGAAGTATTGGCTTGCAAACCTGTAGATTTCAAAGAAGCAATTTCTTTAGCTAGATTCTTTGAAGATGAATGGATCAATAATCAGAAGAATAACAAGCTAACTGCAAATGATGAAGCAGCAATGCCCAATTCAATTCTTGATAGCAGTGCATCAACAAAAATATATTCGGATACCCAATTCTTATCAACAAAAATGCAAGGTAAAAGCAACCTTGAAAACTTGGCAGAAAGCAATGATCCAGCAACTGTAGAGTTGCTGGAAAGGAGAAGAGATGAACTATATTCTGGTTGTAATGAAGAATCTAATCTGAAGCAAAAATATGTTGAAGACAACAGTGAAGAAACTAATGCTAAAGTTGGTGCTTCTAGATTGAATTTGAAAATAATGAAAGGATCCAGTGAAAACAGAGATGTAGTCAAGCCTGTTAATTTGAAGGGGATGGGGAATAGGAGAGCACTGCAGGACATTGAAAATTTAGTTGGAGTTCATCATCCAATTGTCGCCGCAAAGCGACAATTAAATGACAGGAATCCAGTGGTATCCAGGCAGCTCATTACTCGGAAATATGCAGCTGCATTATAGAGCAAATCGCAATCTTGTGATCAGAGATTTCTTAAGGCAGCAGAGTTTGATGAAAAGTTGAAACAACTTTCTCATTATATGAACGAACTTTGCTTTGTGAAGTATGAAATGCTCAAGTTCAAACCTTCTTTACTTGCGGCTTCTGTAGTATTTACTGCTAAATGTTGTTTCCAAGGATTTAAAAGTTGGTCAAAAGTTTGTTTTAGTTACACCACCTACACTCATGATCAGCTCATCAAGTGCTCTCATATGTTGGTAAGGCTTCATCAAAAGTCTGGACAGGACAAGCTGAAATCAATTCATAGTGTATCGAATTTAATGATAAATGCGATGACCAATAATCAATGTGCATTTGAGTGGTATGTATATCGCATCAAGTATTATAATGAAGGTGCTATATTCATATTTGATCCAGGTGGGGATTTTTTTTTTAACCGGTGAAGTTGAAGTATTCCTAAATAGAATGGTGCATGTAAAATTTTATTCAGGGGGAATGGTTGATCACCCGACCTTGAGGACAAGGTCGATCTTGAAGGGGTAGGGAGTGTAACAACCTTCTTTATCCGCTTACATGGTGCAGGTTCAAAGCTTGAGAGAGTTATGTGATGAGGAAGGAGAAACAAAACTTTATCCGCTGTGCAACAGTGTATACGTGCACACTTATCAGCTTTGTGTCTTTGATGTATTAATGTAATTGGGTTTGATGATACTTGTAATGGGTTAGCCTGTTTAGTCAGTTAGGGTTGCTTGTACCTATATATATGAACTGTAGATGGATATTATGGCAGGAATTGAATGAATAAAGATACATTTCATTTCATTTTCCTAGTTACATTTTATTTTCCTATTCTCTGTTACAATTTCTTCTCTCTGTTGCAATTCTTACATTCATATCATACAATCTTTTTCTTGCCTCTAACCTAAACTATGATCTTCATTCTTCTGCATCTTCTCTTCCCACTGCATCTTCTTCTCTGATTCAACCCATTACTTCTTTCCTCACTGACATTTCTACCTTCTCTGTCTTTCCTCTCCAATTCTTTACCTTCCAAGCTTCTTTTAATCGCTATCATCATCCTCCTGCCTTCCTTTCTATCATCCCATTGTCTTCATGTCTGAATCACCACAACATGAGCCTTACAATTTTCCACGTCGATAGGAGGCAGACCCCAAGGAAGAAGCTGGCAAGCCTACTCGGCTAGGAACAGTTGTGATAGAAATAAAAGATAGGACATTGAGGATGAAGCCGAAAATTTACGATTACAAAATAGGAAGTAGCGATAGATCCCGAGATTATGAATGAGTTGAAGAATGCCAGTTTAAAATCCAATTTCATTATGAAATTTGATCCCGAGATTAATATTCAACTGTATCAACTTTGGAACGATAGGTGTATGAACTTCGGAATTGTGGATTACAAATCAAACCATCTGGATTTAGCCACGTATTGATAACAGACGTATACACCTCATTTTCATCGCCAATGGACTAATTATTGAAGGAGAGCAGTTGTTTTCTCCTAGAAGTTGATCCTCTCGAATTCAAAAATTCGCAAGTAAGTTTTGTTCTACTAAATCGCTTTCAATCTAGGGCATAAGCTAGTTACAAGTTCAGTTACGACGACTAATTTCGTGAGTATTTGTCGTTTATAGTTGAACTTGTGTTCTTTTTATCTTTGAAATAAAAATGATCTGCCTGTAGCATACAATAATACTCTAATAAAAATGATTCTACATTTTTTTTGGGTTATCTATATGTTGAATGTGCCTGGTCCGAAAATAATCTATACTCTGTTACGCCTAAAATAGCGATTGTAGTACCTGGATCTACTTGCTATGTCATTGATATTTTTACAATTTTAAATTTATTTTATTTTTATTTCCATTTATCACCAATATTTTTAATTTCACAACTTAACGCTGATTGATTTTATGAGGGAGTAGGCTATTGATGACCATAGTTGGCCTACAAGAAGATAGGTTAATTGAAATGACTTTATCGAGTAGGAGAATGGCAGTGATTGTTTTTTATTTTAGACCTTAGGTCTGTTAAGCAGTTTGCTATTTAATTTGATGTATTTGACTGAATAGCCGTTGGGAGTGTTGAATGGAGGAGTATCGGCAATGATGGCAGAGTCCATTGCAAGTTTGGGTGCTTACCTCGCCTCTGGCTTCAAAAGAGTGGCCGAAATTCAGTTACATTTGCAACTGAGCACACTGAGAACTGTGGCCAATCGCATTTGCATCTGAGCACTGTGCCCACGTGCAAATGCAACTGGACATTGCTTAGTCCAGTTGCATTTGCAACTGAGCAGTGCTTAGTTTCATTAGCAATTGAACTATTTTTTCATTCATCCCCATAAATATTTAGTTTCTAATGACGATTCTCATCCAAATTTACATACGTAGGTTCTTGATGTTCTTGTTACTTTGAACGAGGACCATAAAAATCAGTTTGTGGAAGCAAATGTTGGATTTGACACCATCGACAAGGTATCATACTAGCATATAATTAATATCAATGCATCTGCTACATTTTGCGTATTGTTTCTATTCAGTTGTTCTCTAGTAAGTAATATATTACTTCCATATTACAAAACTGATGTTGAACTATCATGTTCAGGTCAATTCACAGCTAATTAGCAATATGTGTACAGATGCTCTCTCTGAAGAAAAGATATGTGTAAGGGTATCCCTATATATTTTTAATTATCATTGCATGAAAATCTTATGTCAATAACTAACATCAATTATCACAGAAATAAAAGATAGGCTGATGTTTGTAGGAGATTCAAAAAAAGTATCAAATAAACCAAATTGTAGGAGATTCAAAAAAGTATCCAACAATGTGGCTCTACATCATAAATATTATATATCCTTCCCACTTGACAAATAAATCGCACTTTTGTTTTTATGTTTCTAAAATTAGCTTTGAAAATCATTCACGTATACTTTTAGAAATATTATGAATGTTTAGTAGTTTGTAACCAATAATATTATTTATTCTATAAACATCACCATGCAAATATTCACAAATAAAATGTTAATAACAAAAATATTTGTTGCGCCATAAAACATAATTTTGAAAAACCATAACTATATCAAAAACACTTTCATAAAAAAACACGATTGTGGTTATTGACATTTGGTTTGAAGATCGAAAAAAGAAGATAAAGCAACTGCTACAAGAATATTTATTATGTGTTAATTCATCGTATATGCTTATATAAACTTATTTAGAAGTTTTACATATATTGTATTAAAATCATTATTTCAATAATCGATATTTAAGTTTCGAAATATAATGTGTAACATTTTATTCTTGACACGTAGAACTTGCCATTTGTATAAATATTTTACCTTTCATATGCAGTGTCTATATCATTATAGTATTTATTTTACTTATTATGTGTAAAGTGTTGTTGTTTACATTAATCGTTTATCTTGTCACATATATTTGGTTTTCCTTTACCACAAAAGCATGTGCAATTGGATTTCCGTATATAATTAAACTATTTATGTGCTTAGCATATTACGACGTTTTGGAACAAAAGTTTTGAACAAATTTGACCGCTATTTGCTTCTAGATGCATGTAATACAATTAATCATTTCATGTATTATTAGCGGATGGTTGAATTACTGCTATTGTTGGTTTTACCGGTTGTTACAACTTTTTTAACACTAAAATAATAAATTTGTTTTGAGAGGGATTCATCACTTCTATCCCTTTGTATCCCCATTGTACTAGTCATTGTATATAGGAAAATAGTGGTGGATTTGGTTTGATTCTCTCTCCATTGTACTAGTGTAAAAGGGTCACAGGTAGGTTAAAATAATGTAGAAAGTCTTTTAATTCCGAAATTTGATTGGAAACCATCTACAGTTGGATTTCTATTGGTTTGGCTCTTTCATATTTGATAATAGGTTTGCATTTTAATTGACAGCTATTGATTTCTAACATACAAGAACTCTGCTATAGAGCTTGAAAAGAGGGTCAGGGAACTCAAATAATTGACATGGTTATTTCAAATCCTTGAATTTAGAGAGGTCATCAAATTTAATGGAAGCGCATGGTAGGAATCGAACTTGGGTCTTTTTACTAGAACTCAAGCCTTCTTTCCACTGCGCCGCACCTGCGGACTACAATTTAAACTGTTAGTTAAGCTTTTAATTGACTTCTATCTTCTCTTACTTTTCTATAGGTCTACTTAAATCATCCTCGAGTGGGTGAGTGTTTAGTATTACAAATTTTTAAAAGCCTAACTAAAACACCAATATTAAATTCAAAAAAGTAATCTTCAACTAGAATTAAACCACGCAAACAAAACAAGAAAGGCATGCGAATGTCCGTTAATCAATAAATTTGTAATGTCTGTTTAATGTCCGTTAATAAAAAAAGTTGCTTTTCACTTTGCTATCGAATACAGTTGCTTGTTTTATTTAATGTCCTTTTATTGTTAAATCATATGTTATCACATTGATTACTATTTGTCATTCTTTTTAGTATAAATTTCAATTTAATATGATATTGAATGCATGTAGGTACTTATAGAAGAAGCAGAAGAAAAGAGGAAATTGGATGGTACAAGATATGTGAATTTTCTGATGGAGGCTTCGTTATATGGTCAGAGTTTCGTATTTGGTATCTAGACTTTAACTATGAACTATGTCTTATCTCTTGTTATTGTAATTGGTATTAGTATGGAATTGGTAAATTATGTATTGGTAACTTAATTATGTATTGAACTTCTTTTTTGTTAATTGATACTCTGTTTTATTATTGATTACGAATATTGTTTATTGATATTAATTGGGTTATAATTTGCTAAATTAAGATAATATTTCATATTAGATATAGTCTACATTATATTTTTTAACATTCAAACCATTATATCTTTCAACATTCACATTATTGATAAGTGTTTATTTGTTTGTAACACATATAAGTATTGGAAGATATTTTTTCCCAACGCTTATAAACGTTGGAAGATATTGTTTCTCAATACTTAATGCTTATAAGCGTTGGAAGATATTGTTTCCCAGCGCTTATAAGCACTGGAAGATCTTTTTTTTCCAACGCTTATAAGCGTTGGCGAAATCTTTCAACGCTTATAAGCATTGCATATAAATGCCCACACCCTATAGTGACACATATAAGTGCAACTGAAATTCTGAGCAACGCCTATACTCGGGAATTCTCTGTTCTGGTGTAGTGGTAAGAGGAGAGAGGAAACAAGAAATTAATTGTTAAAAAATTCGTTCAAAACCATCTATTTATAGAGGATAAACATATATGTCATTCATGAAGAGTTACGATGAATAGACACTTTATTTCAAAATTTGAATTTCAAATTAGTGGCAGATATGTCGACATACTTATAAGGTATATATCGACATATTCCTTTGAAAATTGAAACTCTTTTGTTTTTAAATATTTTGAAAATCTTATGCTTTGTAACATATTTTGATACTTTCTATAATAATTTAAACATATTTTATAAACATTTAAACTTTGAAAATCTTTTATAAAATATTTTTAAATACATTTTTAAAAATATATTTTGTTTTTAAAAATAAAGGATAAGAAAATGGGAAATAAAAATCAATAATTACTACCAGGGACTTTAACAAAATTCTATGACTTTATATAATAGTCTTGAGATCTTCATATCTTGATCTTTATACTCATGAGTCTTCATGTCTATTCTTTGAGTCTATTTACTGTACAGTCTTCGATTCAACACCTATATAATATCCTACACTATATACTATGTAACTTGGCAAAACATTAGTATTCATATTTTATAAAAATGTATTTTGTTATCAGGTTTGTTATCATCAAAATCAATAACTGAGATATTAGCACTCTCGATTTGAGTATACTATTGAGCTTCAATGTGGATACTCCACTTTGACTACAGTTAAATTATAGCTCGAGACTATCGAGCAACTATAGTTGGGTCCGAGTTGAAGCATTGGAAGTGAAGAACTATTCAATAGAGATTCATCTGCTCGATCATATGAGATTAGTATCGTGGTCAACTATAGTCAACTTAAAGTCAAAATCTCTGGCTAAAGTATTACGGTTATAATTAATGTTATTATTGAACCAAGGGCGTTGTTTATGGACCAACTGAGTTAAATATGGATGATATTGGAATTTCAATCAAAACCAAATTCCATAAGTTCTAATATGATATAGTGTTGACAACAATAATTGGTGTAAATAATCGTTACTAAAAGGTACGACTTAAATTGTAAAACTAAATTTTATTGATGAAGAATTATGAATGCTAGATTTGTCCAATCTATCACATCACTAGATTAGGTGATATGTGAACATTAATATTTGAGTTGTTCAATATCTACCACTGAATGCATCCAAACTTATGAGTCATACAATCATGTTGTTAAATTCTCCGAAAAACCACACCATTTAATTGATTTATAATTGCTATAAATTAATTAAATTAATTAATGTTTATAAATTGTTAATTATTTATTTATTTGATGGATTGTGTGTTATTAGTATCTTAAAGCTGCCATTAGTAATTAATTGAATGTGTATATAAAAGTTATTTATGTACGTTACGATATACGATATCAATATGCATTTTAATACGATTTAAATGACATTGATTATAAAATAGGTTTTAATTGCTTATAGGTCCATATAGCCATATCATTGACTGGCTATGATAAGTGAAGGGGTAAAGATTTGAATTTTAGATCTGATTTTAGAAATAGTAAGAGGAGAAATAGTAAAAGGGGAATAATTTGTTTCTACCTCCTCCTTATAAATCAACCTGCCTTCTCACTACTTACCTATGGATTTTCCACTTAGCCGCCATTCCCAAACTCTCCTCCATTCGTGGTCATGCATTCTTGTAGCCCATATATACATCAAAATAAATCAAACTCCGACGGTATTCTAGGCCATTGCAAGGTCCATTGTGTGTTTCAAGTTAGATTTAGGAGAATTCATCAAATAAGATATATTCAAGGGTCTATCTTCAAAGGTACTATTTATTTACAATCACACATGTGGTAGTTAGATCATTATAACAAATTTGTACATGTGATGACTTCTTACCAACATTGTAAATAACTAAGATCTTATCATTCAGTTATATCATATGATATTGTTATTGATTAATAGTTTTAAATTTTTTACAAACATATTCAATTTAGCTCTGTGTAGTTAAAGCGCTTAGCGATTCTATAGCGGTGGAGGTGCAAAAAGTTGTAGCGGGGATATGACAGAAAATAGTGGAAAGGCAAAAGACTTCACTAAATATAAAATCAATTATTTAAAGTTAATTTATTCTCATTCACAAATCATTTGTGTAGGAAAAAGAAATACTATTTAACCTTATATAACAAATCGAAAGAATACTAGGATTTACGTAAACTGGGTTTAGTGACTACAATAGATTTCTAACTAATATTGGGCACTTATGCCTTAAAATTGGGTCTTTATCATAAATTTGTTTATTTGGTTTAAAAAAGAATTAGTCAAATCATCATATCTGTATGAATGTTGCTAAAGCAGGTGCTAGAAAGCATTAATTTAGCGGCTGTAGCAGAAAATAGCGGGGCTTAAATCGAATCCACTGTTTAATAGCGCTAAATTGAAATAACATAGCGGTCGAAGAGCGCTATGCACTATAGCGAGGATTTTGTGAGGTTTTAGCTAGGCTTTAACTGCATATATTCAGCTATATACATATTTTCAAAATATGTTTTATAATTGGATAAATTAATTTAAAGGACAAAAATTTGTATATTTTTAGCATCAAGGACATGATCTCAATATTTTAACCACAAAAACAAACATTCTCCTAAAAATTAATTATAAGGACGCATTCTTTCAAAATTATTCCTAAGGACAAACATTCTTCCAAAACTGTTATCGAACTAAAAACTGCTACCGATAACTACAAACTGATACCTAAAAACT
This sequence comes from Allium fistulosum, assembly GCA_030737815.1. Classification (NCBI taxonomy): domain Eukaryota; kingdom Viridiplantae; phylum Streptophyta; class Magnoliopsida; order Asparagales; family Amaryllidaceae; genus Allium; species Allium fistulosum. The sequence goes on along the minus strand of CM060903.1, from coordinate 515,462,147 downwards.
ACTATCAATAACTAAAAACTGATACCTAAAGAAAGTTGTCATTCAGGCTAAAATACTAAAGGTCTGTCTTTGAGGTAAAACGTTGAGAAATTTTGTCCTTGACGATAATTTCCTGTTTATAATTTTCTAGTAATTGTTATTAAGTAAAAATTATTTTTCATATCATTGTTCAATATTTTAAAAATCAATATCCGTTAATAATAATATTTAAATCTTTATGTATAAAATAAATATGTATAAAAATAGCTTTCAACCATAAAAAATATATTATTATTAATATTTTAATTTTAGCAGAATCATTTTAATTATTAATACACACGCGCGCACACATTTATTTTTACATATAAATTTGTAAATTTAAAACGTTGTTTATGTTTAATGATTATATATATACACACAAAATTTATTAAATTGTTATGGTACTCTTTTATACAGCCAAATTGAAGAATATGTTTATTTACGTAATTTTGAATATTTTATAATAACACACACATATACACACACACGTACACACACACATACAAATATGTACATATACGTGTGTGTGTGTATTTGTTTACACAAATTTAATAACTTAAAAAAATAACTGTTTATGACAAAATATTTTTGGCAAATAAAAAAAGTATACTAAAATTTACATAATTTAAATCGATTATAAATTTTAAATTAACAATTTTAAATCTAGGTTTAAATTTAGAATGTTTTACCAAGTCTTGATAAGATATTTTAGATATAAAATTTTGAATTCAAATTTATTAACTTAGTCAAAATTGACTTTGATATTTTTTTTTCTTCTATTTAAATATATATATGAATTATTTTCGAAATCCATTCACACACACAAACATAAACACACAAACACATACATATATACATATGTCCATACACAAACACACATTACACACATTAAGTTATTTTGAGATAGAAAAAACCTATATAAATGGCGAATGTAAACGTTATGGATATAAATCCAAATATCTATATATGTGTACAATAATTATGCACACATTAATATGTAACACGTGCACATTTTATACACATGAGTATATATTAACATACTCAAAGCTATATTTACATTAAATAAATTAAATCTTATTAATTAGTTAAATCATAAAACTAAATAAATTTAAATAAAAATGGATTTTATTTAAATTAACTGGATCTGATCTAGTACAACCTATTAGACTTCATAGGCCCAATATTATCTAAACAGGGATTTATTTTAAATCTATCAATTTCATCTGCTACAGACCATGCTGGTTCCATCAGCCACTACAAGCAAAGGAAGAGAGAATCACATAAAGAGAAAGAGGGAAAATATGCAAGGGTAAAACCCAAGCTTTCATTACTAAGAGAACAAGGAAAATTAATCAAAACTTTAATTTAAGTGAGTGATAGTACTCCTATTTTGTATCCCAATCTATATTCGATTCAGATCTCATGTGTTCATTGTTTATAATGTTAGGAAACATGTTTTGATAATGATATATTTATTCTATATAAACCATGTTGATAAATGACATAGTTTATGATATGTTTAAGAGTAAAACATGAATTAGTCACCATCAAACGAATTGAAATTTTGATATGACATTTGTGACAAAAAATTAGAGATGAGTTTTTAATTTCATAATTTTCGAATCAGAAAATAATTTTGTGTGAATTTCATGGAATGAAAATGGACAATTGTACAATAAATTAATATTTAAAATATTAAAATCTAATATTTTTATTTGAAATTTTAACAAAAGATAAAGGAAACTTTTTATAAATTTTTGGGAAATTTCCTTGATTTTTTGAACTAATGTGAATTAAATGGTAAGGCAAAAAGTATCCTTAATTAATGAAATAATTAAAGTATGAGATTAATCAATGAGTAATTAAAGGAGTAAATCATGACTTGTAGCTGAGATTTCTGCTATAATTCAAAAGTAATGAATAATCAAATGTCATGTAAGTATTAAGTCAAAAGGTTTTTTACTTTGTTAAGTAAAATATTGATTTTCTATTTAACTACAAAGTTGTCATCGTACATATTAGATAGCTAGCATGTTCGATAGCTTGCATATTCAATATCCATGAACTTATACATGCGATAACTAGAGACTCGATAACACTTATACATGCAATAGCTAAAGACTCGATAGCACTTAGACATGCAATAACTAGAGACTCGATAACAATTATACATGCAATAACTAGAGGCTCGATAGCACTTATACATTCGATAGCTAGAGGCCTGATAACACTTAGACATGCAATAGTTAGAGCTCGATAACATAACCTTAGAAGCTCAATAGTTATATATGTGATTTATATTTTTGCTAATTAAAATATGTGGATTTTCGAAAGCATTTTGGAAATCAGTTTCTAAGATGTTTAATTTGAATTTCTTCTAAGATGTTTAATTTGAATTTCACGGCACGTGAGATTACATGTAATAACTCATGTAAAGTTGGAAATGGCTAAAGCTTAGAGTAAGCTAAGAAAGGATAGGTTATATCATTTAATATGAAAACTAAAAAAATCCATAGAATTAAAAGATTTTTAATCTAGGCATGAAGATCTATAGAATGTTTAGGGTACGCAACTAATAAACAAGAGAAATGGATATAACCCAAGATCTTAATATAACCCCACTCATGGAGATAATGAATGGAAGGGTGCCAAGGCTTAGTGAGGTCTCAATTCAATGGTATATGGCAGGGCGCTAAGACTAGGGAAATCCATTGGGTTCAATTTAGAAAATTTAACTCTAATGTGAGTAATAAATTCAAAATGGATGCAATTACTACATGAATAGGCTTTGTGAAATGAAAGTGTTTCTAGGACTACGAGGGGCTATTGATGCTTCATAAGGATGGTTGCTAAAATGTATTCAGTGTGTTTACATTCAACTTCCTAGTTGAGTCAAGGTGGCCCCCAAGGTGAATGAGTGATCATTTTTCCAATACGTTGTTCAAGAAAGATGAATTAGTGATAAATAAACTCAATGTCATAATCACTAAATATGACTTGTAAATCGATACCTAAATAAGAGTCTAAGTAATGCATGTGGATGTAAATAATAGCTATATTACATGGTTCATAAAATGTTGATATGTGCAGGTTAAATTTATGATAAAATATATGAATGTATGACATGGTTCATAACATGTATTGAGTATGGGGTATGCTTATGGTTGAATAAGGCTTATCAGTTTATGTTCATAGTATGATGTTTTAATGTACATGACATGATGTATTTGCCACTGATTATTAGTAAGAGGAATACCCATTCTGTTAGGCGGTGTGGTCTCGCTACATGTTGTGATTAAGGAGATGTATTATTCATACTATGTTTTATGTCCGACTCGTGTTTTTATTATTCTTTTCCACATATACTCATGGGCACACATTCTAATAGGCTAATTTTATGGGATTTATCAGGAAAAGACAAATAAAAGCTTTGAAGATGAAGTATAAGGCATAGTAGTTAGTAAAGTTTTATTTTACCTTCCATTGTTATAAATCCATGTTATATAACTAGTTAAGTGAACATGCTGGCATCTTTGTTAGTCGGATATGTCACTGTTATCTATGAGTTATTAGTATATTTACCCCTACGTGGGCACGAATTGGGAAATGGAAATGTAAGGACAATTTGTGCAGTGAAAATTATTTAGCTGCTCTATTTACCTAATATCATTGAAAAAACCTAATCCTATTTTGTCGCTTGAAAATAATTATGGTGCTGACTATAACATCTTCGTCGGTTATTTTCGAGCCTTGAAATGAGGATGTTACGCTCATCCTCCATGTTAATTACTCTAAATTCATCATTGAGGAGCCCACCGTAATAAAACGAAAACAAGAAATTTTGTTAATATTTGAAATCACATAACTTCTTCAACTTTCATCCAACTGGCTAATTAAAAAGGAATATAATCTGAAATTTTGAATACTTAACTTAGAAATAATATGTAGACGACTAGTTTGAGTTATATATATATATAGTACATACATGGTTGAAATTTCAAATTATATGTAAGTAATTTATTCCATTTTAGTTATTTCCAAATTACATTAGAGGCATAATCAAATTTCTATAGCAATAGAACATTTGTCATCCTCCCATAAAATCTATTCATCAAATCATATAAAAAACATTATATATGATTCTTCCTTAGCCGTAAGTAAAGAGAGCCTAGTTACTTTTATAATCCTAATATTAATACATCGGTAGTAATCAAACATCATCAATCAATACTAAAACTCAAATTCAAAATAATAATAATAAAGAAAATTCTCCAAATCATGGAGATTTGAGTGAGGGAGAATTAATTACATTGAAATTACCAAAATAACTCTAAATTATGTTGACCACATCTATATCCAACCATTTTAGGCAAACCTCAAATTTGATTGGTCGTTGTGCTTCTTTTTTTTGGTATCTCCTTGTAGCTCTCATCGTTTCCTACCCTAAAGGAGAAGAAGGAAGGGAATAAAGGTATTATACAAGGTTATGAGCATAGAAGTAAATATAAAAATATCTAATGATCATAATTGTTTGGAATATTATAAGGTTCCACAGTTAGTAGAGATTAAGAGGTTATTAAATAAATATGAAGTAGACTAGTTTGGCGCATTAGAAAATAAACTCAGAGCCCATTAAATAAATAATATGAGGAATAATTTTGATCTCAATCGAGAAATAATCAGTAATGTGAGCCGCTATTTTGAATTAGAATCATGGTCTTGATAATTAGAGTTATAATTATTTTAGCATGAGTGACCAACATATCACCTTAGAACTCGTTAATAAAGGAGGGGCAAGCTGCAACATCACTATTGTGTATGCGCATAACTTAAAGGTGCTCAAGAGTAAGTTGTGGTATAATCTTGAGGAGGATGCTTTTCACATTTTCGGATATAGGATTATACTGGGGGATTTCAATTATATAAGAAAGACGGAGGAAAAAAAGTAGGCATAGTAGTTACTTTTAACAAAATGAATGAGATAGATATGTTCATGTACAGAACAGGAGTAGTCAAATTAGAGATAAAAGGTTTTCAATTCTCATGGTGCTCCGCACCCAGTAAAATCATATTGACTAGGACTGGTTCGGTCTTTACTTAATGCATGCATCTGCCTACTGGTGTAAATGATCATTCTCCTATAACGATATTTTTGATAGAAATCAAACAAAGCCAAGGTAAATCTTTCAAATATATGTACCGCTGGTGCTGTTTTGATGACTACAGTAGTGTCTATAAAGAGAGTTGGAGCATGCAAGTGGAGGGAAACCCTCTATTTCATCTCCTTAAAAAACAAAAGAGTGAAGGTGAAGCTTAAAGCATGGAGTAGAAACAAGAACAATTCCAAAACAGAAGTTGAGTTTTTCAAGAACAAAAGTGCAGAACTTTAGAAGGAATTATAACTCAACAACAACGAAATTGTAGGCATCGAATTACAAGAAATGAAGGCCAATCTAGATAGAGCAATCGAAAGAATATATGGACACAAAATACAAATTAAAATGCAACTGGCTACTTTTAGGAGATGAAGCTACATCTTTCTTTTATGCAAAAATGTCGAATAACAGAAGTCAATAGAGCACGCTTGGGCTTATCTCGACGGATGGACAAATGAATGTAAAATGAGAGGATTTTATTGATAAGGCCTTGAAGTACTTTACTAGTTTATACAACAACCAGCACTGCAGTCGTTTCTTGAAGGTGATTCGTAAGAAAATCATAATGGAATACGATCTGAAATTTTATAAGCTTCATTGGAACGAAATGAAAGATGATATATTAACAACACTGAATTATGCATTTGAAAATAGGAAATTTATTAAAGAATGCAATCACATATACACTTGATGCCCAAAAACAATAATCTCACGGATAACTCATTTTAGACTAATGTGCGCTGCAACATGGTCTATAAATTATTGACCAAAATTCTTTGGCAACAGAATGAAGCGTTTTATGGAATATCCAATTTCAAAAACTAATGTGCCTTTATTTAGAACTGTACAATTGGATGAATTTTACTGGCTCATGATTTATAAAAGGATTGATAGGAAAAACAACAAAGGTATGTTTATTTAAATTGATCTTTAAAAGGATTATGATTCAATGAATAGAAATTTTATCATCCATACAATGAGAGAGATGTACTGTACAAAAAAATGGGCGACTTAATTAAAATTCTGATAAAGACTCCTAGTTTCTCAATTGTATCAAAAGGGTTGCCATAAGGTTTTTTTCAAAGCTCATCGGACTGAGATAGGGAGACCCTTTATCTCCATTTCTTCTACCTATAGTTATGGAATATTCTACATTATTAATGGATGAAGAAGGTGAGAAAGGCAATATCATTCCAATATATTGTTGGGGAAAATCCCTTCAGATGATCAGTCTAAGGAAATAAAAACCCAACGCAGTGGAAAACAACTGGATCGTAATTGTAGTGAGACGAAACAAACAGAGATAAACATCAGAATAGACAGTCACAGATCTATGCAATACAAAAAAAATAAATAACACCAGTATTTATAGTAGTTCCACTACCGCAAGGCAGTGTACGTCCACTTGGGGAGAGGAGATTTTATTAATTACTGAAAGATTAGAGTTACAAGATTGATTCACTTTTGGAGGCTATACATAAGAAGAATTTACTATACAGACAAAATTCTACATAGTTTCAGCTCACTAGGATGGCTGTCATTATTGTCCAGAAGCTCCACTATTTATAGAGTGAAGAAATAAGGAGGGTTAGCTGCTATATAGCAGCCCTGAGGTTTGGTTCGACAACCATCTGTATCGCAAAGCCCATATCAATCTAGTTTGGCACAGTGCACTTTAAGTCTGGACCGGCATCTACTTAGTTCGACATGCATCTGGTTCGGCACATCTGGACCGGCAAACACAGCAGCTCATTTGGTTCGACATTACCCAAAACTAATTTGGTTCAGTATAATTCCCAAACGAAATAATTGGACCGGTAAACATCTTTACCGCTCCAAAACCTTTGCTTCTCTTCTGCCTCACACCGAACGAACATTGCCGCTCCAACTCCAAACAACACCGGACCAACCAACTGGTCCGGCCTTACCACCAAACGAGATAGTTGGAGCGGCAACCCCCAATCACCACCGGACCAAATATTTGGTCCGGCATCTCCCATCACCGAACGAGACTTCCACTTGCCTTCACTGTCGATCGAAGCACTACCACCGGACCAAAATTCTGGTCTGGTCTTCCACCGAACGAGGTCACCTTCTCACCGAACGAACTCCACCGGACCAAATCTTTGGTCCGGCATTTCCTTCACTGAACCAGACTTTTGGATCGGCCTCCAAGCTTCTCTGCCACACCGTGGCTTCAAGGACTCCTACTTCTACCTTGGCATTTTCTTCTCCGGTGAAATTGGTATCACATCTAACAATCTCCACCTTGATACCAAATTTCATACGGCCTTCCAATTCCATCTACACCACTATGCTCCAAGCAATGGATACTTACCCAATGAGCTTTGGCAATGCCATCACCCATTACACTCTGTCAACGAACTTTGGCAAAGCCACCGCCCGTTAATAAAGTGTTCGAAGTACCCAGTCCGTGTAGAACCTATCAATATCCACCATGAAAACAAAGTCTCCATGAACTATCTCAACTCTCCTCATGTGCCACCCTATGGCACCTAGCACTTCATTAAGCGAATCAAGTTCGAGCGATGCTCGAACTTAGCAACTGGCAATGACTTGGTAAACATGTCTACTGCATTCTTCTTTGTGTGAACATTCTGAAGACAAACTAGCTTCTTTTCACTCATCGAGACAAGAAACAACTCTCTCACCTCAATATGCTTCGTTCTCGAGCTGAATGCCAGATTTTCTTCTAAGTGAATTGCACTTTGACTGTCACAGCACACATCCACGCCTTCATATTCGAAGCCTAAATCACACAACAATCGCCTTAAATAAAGCGCCTCCTTAGTTGCTTCGACCACAGCTATGAGCTATGCCTCTGTAGTAGACAAAGCCACAATCGTCTGCAACCTCGCACTCCAACTGATCGTTGTTCCACCAATGTTGAATATATATCCGGAGGTTGACTTCCTTCGATCTCTATCACTAGCATAGTCGGAATCGCAAAATCCAACCAAGCTGAAATCTCTTCCTCTGCCGCCAAAGACAAGTCCATGGTTTGGAGTTCCTCTAAGGTATCTGAAGGTTCACTTCACTACTTTCCAATGCGTCTTTCCTGAATTCGCCATGAATCTACTCACCAATCAAACCGCCTATGCAATGTCAGGCCTAGTGCATACCATGGCATACATCAAGCTGCCAACTGCATTTGCATATAGGACCTTCATCATATAAGCCTTGTCCTTTTCCAAGATCGGAGAGCCTTTACTAGAAAGCTGTATCTGCAATGGCATGGGTGTGCTGATTGGCTTTGCCCCTTCTATGTTAAACCGAGCAAGACCTTTCGAATGTACTCCTTTTGAGTGAGGCTCAAAAGTCCTAGCTTTCTATCCCTTTGGATTTCCATACCCAAAATTTTCTTTGCTTCTCCAAGGTCTTTCATTTCGAATTCCGCGTTTAGTTTTCACTTTAAACTATCGATTTCAGCCTTATCCTTGGAAGCAATCAACATATCATCCAAGTACAAGAGTAGGTACACCCATCTACCATTCTTTAAATGCTTGAAGTACACACAAGCATCTTTGATGCTACGATCAAAACCAAGTGAAAGCATAAAAGAGTCAAACTTCTTATACCATTGTCTAGGCGACTGCTTAAGTCCATACAATGACTTTTTCAATTTGCAAATCCAATTTTCTATCCCATCTACAACAAATCCTTCTGGCTGCTTCATGTAGATGGTCTCATCCAAGTCTCTATGAAAGAAAGCGGTTTTCACGTCCAGTTGCTCCAGCTCCAAGTCATGAGCTGCGACGATAGCATGCAAAATGTGGATGGATGTATGCCTCACTACTGGAGAGAATATATCATCATAATTCAATCTCTTTCTTTGTGAAAACCCTTTAGAAACTAGTCTAGCTTATATCTCCCATCATCCTTCACCTTGAACACCCACTTGCAACCTATGGCTCGACTTCCTTGAGGAGGTGGTACCAAATCCCAAGTCTTGTTCTTCTTCAACGACTCTAACTCCTCTTCCATAGTGCACATCCACTTCGAACTATCACATGACTTCAAAGCTTCATCAAGGTTAAGCGGCTCCTCATGAACCACATGTAAGGCATAGTCAAACTGATCACCAAAGCTAAGGTTCGCAAACTTCCAATCACCATGCCTTTCGGGCGGCCTAATAGTCCTACGACTGACCCGGGTAGGTACTGCTTTGCCTAAGCTCCTTTCAGCTCCACCTTGAACTGAACTTCCTTTAGATTCATGCACATCACCAGCACTACTAGAAGGTACCTGTGGACTATCCTGTGATGTTTCATCAACTGCTTTTTCCTCGACAGCATCAACAACAACTCTACTATTTGGCTGGAACATGGGAACTTCTTCCATCTCCTTAGGCCTATCAAAATCTTCTGATGTGGTATGTAGCTTCTCCTTTGGATTGAACATAGCAGACTCATCAAAAGTAACATGTATGGAATAAACAATCTTCCGTTCAACAAGGTTCCAAATTCGATACCCTTTGATACCATCGGTGTATCCCATTAGTATGCCCTTGTATGCTCTAGCCTCCAACTTGTCATCACCTGTATGGTGAACGTATATAGGACAAACAAAAATTTGAAAGTAACCAAGATACACTGCTTTACCTCTCCACTTCTCCTTTGGAATCTTCCCATCTATCGCTGAGCATGAAATTCGATTTATGATATGCGCCGCAATTGATAATGCCTCAGCCCAAAAGCCTTTAGACAAGCCCATCGTCAATCTCAAGCAACGAGCCTTCTCCAGTAGAGTCATGTTCATCCTTCCTGCAACCCTATTGGATTGCAGATCTCCGGGTGTAGTGAAATGTCTCTGAATGCCATGCTGTCTACAAAAGTCGAGGTACTTCCGCAAGACAAATTCACCGCCATTATCAGATCTCAACACCTTCAACCTAGAACTAGGTTGGTTCTCAACAAGTGCTTTCTAGTCTTTGAACTTTTCAAAACTCTCTGATTTGGCCTTCATCACATACACCCATACTTTTCGAGAAAAGTCGTCAATGAAAGAGATAAAATACTTTGCTCCTCCAAGAGAAAGAGTAGCAACCGGTCCCCAAACATCTATATGCATGTACTCAAGTACCCGCCTCGATCTATGGAGTCCAACTCCAAAAGATACTTTAGTTTGCTTGCCTAACACACACTCCTGGCAAAAGTCCATCTTGTCGAAGCTTCTACCTTTGATCATCTTCCGTCTTCGAAGAAACTCTAAGCCCTTCTCTGAAATATGACCCAACCTGAGATGCCAAAGCTTTGTGGCATCTAATGCACGAGAACTGTCTACTCCAACACACGACTCTCCAAGAACTATGGTTCCTTTTAGCAAATACATATTTCGGAACACATCCCCTTTCATAAGAACTAGTGCACCTCTCGAAACCTTCAGACTATCCTTCTCGATAGTTACCTTGCATCCCAAAGATGCCAATTGTCCTAAAAAAATTAAGGATTTCGAAGACCTGGAAAATACCGGACACTTGTCAAAGTGCGTATCAATCCATCAAACATCCTGATCCTCACTGCACCTTCACCCATTGCTCTACAGCTAGCATCATTACCCATAAGAATAGAGCTTCCCTCTCGTCCAACGAAAGAACTGAAGTAATCCTTATTAGGCGTCATATGGAAAGACGCCCCTGAGTCCAGCACCCAATGTTCTGAGACATCCGATACTACTGCAGACAACACATCGTCAGATACAGACTTCTCCACCGCAAATGATGAAGATCTGTCTTCTTCCTTCTTCTTCAAATCTGGACAATTCTTTTTCCAATGACCAGGTTTCTTGCAAATAAAGCACTTCCCATCCTTAGACTTTCCTCTCCTGCCATTACCGGGCTTCCTGGACTTAGAACGCCCTCTAGAGTGTCAATTCTTCTTATCTTCTCTACCTCTTTCAACAAACAGGCCGTGACTACTACTTCCATCTCTACTTCGTTCACTTATCTCCTTCACCTGATCTCTCAAACCCTCAGATAGAAGACCTGACTTCACATCTTCCATTGTCAATGTGTCTTTAGCGAAGATAAGGCTGTTAGCGAAACCTGTGTAACGCTCTGGAAGAGAACACAAAAGAATCATGGCCATTTGCTCCTCATCCATCTTCAAGTCAACATTCTTCATCTTCATCATGAGATCATCAAAGAAATTAAGTTCTTTTGCTGAATTACCCTCTCTCATCTGCATGGTGAAAAATGTCTTCAGCAATATTAGATGGTTAGTCAGAGATTTCTTCAAGTAGAGATTTTCTAGCTTGGTCCAAATGCCCCTAGCAGTGGTCTCACTACTAATCTCTGAGATAACATTCTCTCCCATAGCTAGTTGTAAAGTAGTAAACGCCACCATCTCCTTCCTTTCCATGACTGAGATGTCAGCCGTCAACTCCTCAGGGGCAAACACTACTGGATGGACTTCATTCCTCATTAGAACAGCCTTCATCCTCCATTGCCACTTCTCGAAGTCTTTATCCTCATTCCATTTCTCAATTGCCAACTATGATCCTGACGCGATATACATCCCTCTATTATAGGGTCTTCTAACAACTGGAGTCGCTTCATCTCCTGCCATAACATCTAACACTCCTCAATCAACCTTGCAGCTCTGACACCAGACTTCTGGTTCGGCCTCCAAGCTTCTCCGCAATTTCGTGGCTTCAAGGACTCCTACTTCTACCTTGGCATTCTCTTCTCTGATTAAATTGGTATCACATCTAACATATATACAGCAGAGAAAACCCAAATTATTTACGCATATGACATACTTATTTTCTCCAAGGCTGACGTTTCAAGTGATGATTCTATAAAGAGGTGTTCAAAAAGTTGTTTGAGGTAACTGGACCGAACCTTAATAATGAAAATCAAAGGTTTTCTTTGGGGGGAGTGGAAAATAAAGACGAAATATAGACGTGCACAACATAGGTCAAAAAAACATCCAATCAAGTATATGGGCGTGTCGCTCTCTTGTGTCAATCTTAAAAGCAATGGATGTAGTGATTTAATAGACAAAATCAAAAGTAGAATTAAAGGACGGTAAGCCAAAAGACTAGGTCTTGCATGAAGAGTTGTACTACTGAAATCAACCATTTACCCTATAATATAGTTTTGGATGCAATGCTTCCAATTATTGATAGGTCCTATAAATAAAATCAAAGATATCTATCTTAACTTTCTATGGAAAATAAGTTTTGCAAATACCTTGAGAGGTGATTACTAAGAACAAAGAAGAAGGAGGTTTAGGCCTTATATAGTTTGAAGAGTTGAACAATGCAATGATGATTAAATTGATTTGGAAAATTATTAACGGCAAAGGAATACGGGAAAACAAGATAACAGTGAAATATATCACAGATTGGTCTTTCTAGGAAGTGAGAGCAGGAAACAATGATTTAGGTATTTGGAAGAATGTCCTTCGAAACCGGCAGTCAGTTCTGAAGTGCATTGAAAGGAAAATTGTTGACGGCAAAACAACGTTTCTGGTTCGCCTATAGGTGAAAGGTTGTATATTAATCAATAGAATGTTTGTAGAAGCAATGGAGAGAGTTAGAGGAGAAGTGTTTTGGTCAAAAGCTTTGTAGAAAATGGGGAATAGAGAACCGAAAGAATTAAGTGGTGTTTGGTTTGTTATTTTTAGTTTTGAGTTTTCTTCCATACAAAAATGCATACAACTCATTTATATTGTCGAAAACGAGTAATTTAGAAAACGAAGTTAACGTACAAAATAGAAAACAACTTTTTTTTATTTTGCGCGTTTTTTGGAAATAATACAAGCACATGAAACAATCCATTCTTCCATCGTCCTTCCATCCGTCTTTATTTCATCTTGTTACCTGAAGGTTTCACCAGGCAACTAGGCACTCGACATTCAAGCTCGTGCGGCATCCAGGGACGTTCGGCACAACATTCTCGGTCGGCACAACTTGGTCGATCGACATCCAAGCTCGTTCGGCATTCAGAGGTCGTTCGGCATTCGGCCTCATCCGGCATTCGGCCTCGTTCGGCATTCAAAGGTCGACCGGCACCGGAAGCCTTGTTCGGCATTCAGAGGTCGTTCGGCATTCAGCCTCGTCCGGCATTCAGCCTCGACCGGCATTCAGCCTCATTCGGCATGAATCTCGCTCGGCAGGAGTCTCGTTCGGCACTCATGCCCCGCTCGGTACTACAACCTCGTTCGGCATTCCAGCCTTGTTCGGCCTACACACTTAGCGCAACGCACTGCTTCGTTCGGCATAGGAGCCTCGACCGGCTTGAACATGTGGCTCGACCTTTGCCGTTCGGCATTTACGGCTCGGCACGTAGAAGTCACTCACCATGGGCTGAGGTATCTCACTCATAGGCCAAAGAGGAAAGTCCAACCCATCTTCGTCTATAAATAGAGGGGCAGGGGCACAGTGAAATGGACCTTTTTTTTGCGAGAACACTGGGGAGACTCTGCCGCTTTCAAGACTCATTCTCTTTACTTAGCAATTGTATTCGAGTAGTTGATTTACAGATTGTATCTGTAATCAATCGTTGAGTAAAGCAATAAAGGTTAACTTCAAAGTGGATGTAGGCAGTTACGCCGAACCACTATAAATCTGGTGTTCCTGTCTTTGCATTCAGATTAGCATACAATTCTCTGTTTTAATTTACTTTCTTCATTAATTTCTCTACATAATCTTTCTAAAAGGGGGTTAGTGACCAATTTTGGTGCTAACACTTTGGTGCTTTCACTGAGAATTGAATTCTCAGGCCACAAGGATGTGCTTTGAAGCTACTAGATTGAATAAATCCCCTGAAGGAGATCCGAGCCATTCATAAAACGTCCGTTGATTCTACTCAGAGTTCCTATCAATAACTCTACAATGGGAAGACCACGCACCAGATCAGCCTCTCATAACGTGGACGCCCATGAGACCGCTAGCGTACAACAAGTAGGACCTAGCAATCAGCAAGCAAATCTGGGTGCAGGGACTGCCGCCCAGGACCAAATGCAAGTTGTCACCAGAACAGAGTTCAACGACTTGATGAGAGAGCTCAGGGAAAGCAGGAGACAACTTGGAGAGCAGATGCAGGCCAACGCCAACCTTATGGCACAGCTCACTCAACAACAGCATCAGAATGCTGGGGGCAGTACAGCTCCTTACTCTTCATCTGGCAGCTCAACTTCATCTAATGAAGCCCCTAGGCATAGACGCCGCAAGACTGAAACTACGCAGGCAGGCGCTGCCGATTAAACAACTGGGGATCAGTTACACCACGGAGACCGCAACCGAGCTGGAACGGGAAACTTAAGGGCTGGAGCCCAAGTGGAGGCTGGACGCCCGGCTCACCAAGATGCCAATGATGCCGAACCTCAAGATGCACGTTTGGCAGATCGCCAGTAGAGGAGGCTCAGCCTGATCAATCCCGTAGGACAGACTCCAACATTCCATCTTCCATACAAACCCCAGACCTAATAGCTATGATCAGACAGTTGATGAAAGAGAATCAAGGCTTGTCGAATGATGATTGGGGGTATCCAGGAGTCATACTCCGTTCACAGACACTGTCCTACGGGCTGAGTACCCCAGGAAGTTTAGCATGCCAACTATCCCGGCTTACGAAGGAAAGACTGATCCCAGGCAGCATGTGATGAGGTACGAATGGATGATGGATTCAGCTAGAGCGAATGATGCAACCAAGTGCAGGTGCTTTCCAATAACTCTATCTGGGATTGCTACCATGTGGTTCACCCGACTTCCTCCACGGTTCGTATCCAGTTTCGAGGAGTTGGCGAAGAAATTTATAGAACAATTCAGAATACATACTACTCGTCCGAAGGACGTGATGTCTCTATCAAGTGTAATCTAAGCTCCTGGGGAGTCGTTGAAGGAGTATTTGCAGAGATTCCATGTTGTGGCTACTGAAGTCGGTAATCCCAATGATCACGCAATTCTTATGGCTGTGATGCGAGGCATGGATCCGGATTCAGAGTTTGGAGATTGGCTGGCAGGAAAACCTCCAACTACGCTAGAGCGTTTTTACTCAAAGGCACATCAGTTCATAAGAAGAGAGGAAGCCAAGTGGATAAGGCGAGATAAGGCACCGGGGCCTGTTCAGGAGTCCGTGAAAAGCAACATTGCTGTGAAGCAATCCGGAGACAACTCGGGGAAAGTTCAGGTCAATGTCCAGAACAAGCCCGGGCAATCTAAGGAATCCGGAGGAAGAAATCAGGGGAGAAAGAGAGAAGCGGGGAAATGGAAGCCAAGAATTCCAACTTACAACGAGTACACCCCACTGAATGCATCTCTTGAAAATATTTACCTATCGACTTGAAATACCTTTCAGTACAGAAAGCCACACCCAAAGGAGTCAACCGAAGAACAAAAGCGGACCGGGAAGTATTGCCGCTTTCATGAGACTTATGGGCACAATACTGAAGAGTGCAGACACCAACACGCCGCTATAGAGAAATTGATTAGGCAAAAAAGGTTACAGGAATTTGTAAAGAATCCACAAGAAGGTGGACAGGGAACGTCCAATCCCGGCCGTGCACCAGCTCCACATCACCCCGAGGAGCCTGCTCAGACCGTGGGCAGACTAGTCATAAACACGATCATCGGCGGACCTCACCCTGCAGATAAGAACTGGCAAGAAATGGAGCGGTATGCTAATTCCCTGAGGCATGCAGACTTTGAGTGTTGTTCCAACGTAGAGGATGGGACCCTTGCTAAACAGCTGCGCATGATGACAGACGATATAGTATTCAGGAGCAGAGATGCTGACCAGGTGGAGGCTCCTACCATTGACCCGATGGTCATATCTGCGATAATCGGGCCGGCTTTTGTGAAAAGAATTTTGATTGATTGTGGAAGTTCTATCAATATCATCTTCAAAAAGGCTTATGACCAAATGAAGATGAAGATGAAGATGAAGGATTTGAAGCCATCTAAAGCTCGTATACATGGCTTTAATGGCGCATCGACCGATGTAGTGGGGTATGTTGAATTGCCAGTTGAACTGGGACAAGGTGAGCGTAGGAGGGTGCGAATCCTACCTTTCGTTGTTTTGGATGTGGATTCTCCATACAATGTGTTTTTGGACCGACCGGCCCTAGCTGAGTTTAGGGCAGCATTGGCCCCGTGGTGTTTGACTTTAAAATTTCCGACTGACAAAGGAGTAGGTGTTGTTCATGGCGACCAGGTGAACGGTCGTGCATGTTATGTGGCTGAGCTCCGAAAGGCCCAGCGGAGGGAGAAAGGAAAGGTTGTGGACAATTCCGTCCACATTCAGCATACTGACAATTGACAAGTAATGCCCGAGTCCTGGCTCGGGCATGATTCTCGGATCTTCAGAGACATAGATCCGAGAGACGACGATGAGGAACCCAGGGAAGAAAAAGCAGCACCGGCTGAACTGCCGATTGACATTTCAGTCAGCCGAGACGATCCATCGCGAGTGCTGAAGATTGGATCACAACTCAGCCCCTCGATGACCGAAGACCTTAGTGATTTCCTCCGAGCGAATCTCGATGTTTTTGCTTGGACACATTCCGACATGTGCGGGATCTCTCCCGCTATTACGAGTCATATGTTGAACATAGACCCGAAGTACGTCCCAGTTAAGCAGAAAAGGAGAGGAATGGACCCGAAGAGGTCCGCTGCTCTCAGAGAGGAGGTGGACAAGCTCAAAACGAATGGGTTCATCCGCGACGCCCTCTACCCTGAATGGGTATCAAACCCCGTGCTGGTAAAAAAGGCAAATGGGAAGTGGAGAACTTGCATGGATTATTCCGATTTAAACAAAGCGTGCCCTAAGGACAGTTTCCCATTACCTAGAATTGATCAGTTGGTCGACTCCACTGCAGGACACGAGTTGTTGTCATTCATGGATCCGTACTCGGGATACAATCAGATCCCGATGCACATTCCGGACCAGGAGCACACCAGTTTCGTCACAGATGTTGGGCTATATTGTTATGTAGTAATGCCTTTTATATTGAAAAATGCGGGAGCGACCTATCAGCATTTGGTGAATCGAATGTTCAAAGATCAGATTGGTAGAATGATGGAAGTCTATGTGGATGACATGCTCGTGAAGTCATGACAGTCAAACGACCACATTCGAGACTTAGAAGAGATGTTCGGCATACTCAGATGTTATGGGATGAAGATCAACCCTCTGAAGTGTTCCTTCGGCATTGCGTCGGGGAAGTTTTTGGGATTCATTGTTAATGCCCGGGGAATTGAAGCTAACCCGGAAAAGATTCAAGCTATTCGAGATGTACAAGTGCCCAGAACTATAAAATAGGTACAAAGCTTGAATGGAAAGGTAGCTGTGCTGAGTCGTTTTATATCCAGAGCCACAGACAAGTGCATTCCCTTCTTCGATATTATAAAGAAAGGAAAGAGGAATTTCGAATGGACATCCAACTGTGAGGAAGCGTTCCGAGATCTGGTGAGGCATTTGGAGAGTCCTCCAGTGCTGTTGAAACCAGTAGACCACGAAATGTTGTACGTATACTTGGCCGTATCCCCGCATGCTATAAGTGCGGCTTTGGTCTGCGAGGAGGACCGAGTTCAAAAACCGGTGTATTACGTTAGTAAACGTTTAACGGGGGCAGAAAGAAATTATCCTAAAATTGAGAAATTGGCCTATTGCTTGGTGATTGCATCACGCAAGCTGCATCCATACTTTCAAGCACACTCAGTCAGTATTTATATCGATCAGCCCTTGCGACAGGTACTCCAACGACCAGAAACTTCTGGAAGGATGTTAAAATGGAATATCGAATTGAGTCGGTTCTATATTACCTACCTGCCACGAAGATCCATACAGGGGCAAGCATTAGCAGATTTCATCGCTGAGTTTACTGTATCAGACGAACCAGATGGTCACAGTGTCATTCCCCCCATTCAATGGAAATTGTACACCGATGGGGCATCAAACGACCGTTGCTCCGGGGCTGGTGTAGTCCTTGTGACTCCAGAAAATCGATCGATTTATTATGCTTTGAAGCTCAATTTCCCGGCTATGAATAATGAAGCAGAATATGAAGCATTGATTACTGGTTTAAAGCTCGTTGGAGAACTCAGGGTAAAATCAATTGAAATCTTTTGTGACTCGCAGCTGGTGGTGTACCAAGTGCGAGGAGACTACCAAGCAAGGGGACAAAAGCTTGCTCCGTACCTTGCTCTGGTTCAGGAACTATTGGCGAACTTCGAACATTATGACATTTCGCATGTCCCGCGTGAACAGAACAAGGAAGCCAACTCATTGGCCAAATTCGCAAGCACTGGCGATGCGCAGCAAATGGGATTGGTTCCCGTCGAAACCTTACATGCTCCAAGCATAGATGTGATGGAAGTCGATTTTGTGTTGGGAACGGAAATCGAGAAGGAGTCGTGGATAACCCCATTCAAACAATACCTGCTAAACGGGACTTTGCCCGAAAGAAGAAGCGAAAGACGATAGGTCATTCGCAAAGCTGCGCGATATGTGATGCAGGGAGGAGTAATGCATCGGAGGGGATTCTCGGTCCCTTTACTACGGTGCATTGCCCGTGATGAGACAAAGCGAGTCTTGGAGAAGGTTCACGAAGGAGAATGTGGCGACCATACTGGGGGGCAGACACTAGCAAAAAAGATCCTCCGCTATGGGTACTATTGGCCAATTGTGAATCGGGATGCTGCAGACTATGTAAGAAAATGTGACAAGTGTCAAAGACACGCAAAAATCCCGAGAGCTCCACCAACGGAACTCACGCAAATGGTTAGTCCCAGGCCGTTTGCAATCTGGGGAATCAACATAATCGGTTCTTTGCCTATATCCAAAGGTGGTGCAAAATACGCGATAGTTGCGGTCGACTACTTCACAAAATGGGCCGAGGCAGAGCCTTTAGCCACTATCACCTCCAAGAAGGTCATTAACTTCGTTGTACGAAACATTATATGCCGCTTTGGCCTCCCGTGAACCATCATTACAGACAAAGGAACTCAATTTGAAAGTAGAGAATTCAAAGATTTCTGTTTAAAGTACCGCATCGAGAAAAAGTTCGCCGCCATTGCTCATCTGAGGGCTTATGGACAAGTTGAAGCCGTGAACAAAATAATCAAGTCCATATTGAAGAAGCGTTTGGAAAAGGTTGGAGGCAAGTGGGTAGATGAACTTCCAACAGCACTATGGGCTTATAGAACTACCCAGCGACTGGCCACACTCCATTCGCATTGGCATACGCACTACACCATAGGTAGGATTTTGGCGCTGCCGTTGGCGGCGCATTTGATACGGCTACAAGCCGTATCAAATATTAATACGGCTTATAGCCGTATCTAAATTGTTTAATATGGCTTTAAGCCGTATTAATATTTGATACGGCTTGTAGCCGTATTAAATTTCGTGCCTCTTTTCGTGGGAAAATTTTCCCCAAAACGCACGCTCTCCCTCCCTTTTTTTTTATTTTCACCTCTTTCGTTTTCACCGTTCCTTTTCGTGAATTTTGGGCTTCGTCTGCGGTTGGTTCGTCTGCGGTTGGTTCATCCTTTTCGAAACCACCAGTTCACTGCAATCCTCGCTTCTTCCAATTTTAGCCCCTCCGAACATTTTAAGGGCTTCCTCGATAATTTCTGCAGACGCCTTCTTCTTCTCCTTTGAGCTTGAACTTTTGTAGCTCAAAATATCTCTAAAAGGTTTGTTCTTTAAACTCATTCTTTATTCTCTTGGATTCTTTACTCAACTTATATGTTTACATGTGTATGTTGGGTTTTCAATGTCGGGTTGTTTATTATAAATTTGTTATTAAATGTTCTAATATGTTCTCTCTAATTATATGGATTTTTAGTTCGAGATAATTGAAGAATTTACTGTAATATTATTGAGTAATTGAGCTTTATTCATATAGCTATTTGATTTAAGTTTTAAGATTTATTTGATGTGGTTTAATTTTTCATAAGATGTATTTTTCGTAGGCTGAAGAAATATGTTCTATTAGAGCTTCCAGTTAAACGCAGGCATTGGTAATATGTTAATGTACAAATTATTCTCTTTCTTATCTTTGGATTTTATCATGGAAGTTCAGGAAACAGAGTTTTCTTATTTAAGATGGACATACCTTGGTAATTGGAAGTGTTCATGCTTATAAAAGCACATCAATTAGTTCAATTCCTCTAACAAATTTCCACAGATGTGAAAATTTTAGGTCACTCTTACAAATGCCTAGATGTTCAATTATTGCAACGGTCACATACCATAAATTATAAATGAAATTACGCTCTTCATTAGTTGTATTTTGTATTCCAAATGCTTGTTTTTAAATATACTGTAAGTGCTATATTTTTGTTTCTGTAGTGGTAATCTGCATGTATCATTCTTTCTGTTTACATTTAATTGATATTTGTTTTTGTTTGAGGAGGACATTGACCACGGTCAAATGTTTTTACCGTGAAATGCATGTAAACCGATATTTGATGTAACCTAATCTTCAATGTTTCACTCACCGTGGCAACATGGCAACATTCTTTTTTTCGTAAGTTGTCATTTATATGTATCGCAAGTGGTAATTATTTATTATGTTCAAAATAAATGATAAGATGCATATTGTCAGAAAACATGGGCTAATACAAAATAAATTCATCTCATCGCAAGTGGTAATTATTTATTACGTTCCTTATATGGTTGTCTAGGATCAGTGTTTTATGCATTTTTTTCATCTTCTTACTGTCAGACAGTGAAACTTAAATCAATTTGGATTTGGGTGGGTTCGCGTGTATTCATTATAACAAAACCAAGTGGCTTCTTCAATAAAGTCGTAGATTAACCATGTAACTTGGTAGAGGTTCAATATGATTGGATTTTTTTATCCTTGCATGATTTACAGCTTGGTGCTAATATTGTATATGGTTCTGACATTGCATATGGTTTTGATATTGTTGTATAAGTGGATAAAATTATTGTTAATAGCGCAAGCCAAGTATCAGGAGACGGGTAATGCATAGACATTACTCCGGTGCTATAAAATAGCGCCGTTGTAATGACAAATTTTTTGGAAACAGTTTGGTGTTTGCTATTGTGATGGAATCGAATTTTTATTGCTTCAAGACTAGGTAAACCTATATTTTAGTAACTATAGTTGAGGAACTGGTGGTTGTTTGACTCGTTTTCCAAGTTACATAGGACGTACGATGGATCATGTACTGTGAACCACTCGTTTATCATCTTCTTCTTACCACTGGTTTATCATCTTGTTCTTGTTCTTCTTCTTCTTTTTTTTTGGGTCAGTAACCTATTGATACTTGCAAAATAGGCTGTTAAGGACATTTTAGGCGAGCCTGTAACTGGAACATGCCTATAAGTAGTTTGTAACTGGAACATGCCTATAAGTAGTTTGGCACTTCTATATCAATAGTAAGTTTTTTTTTCTTTTGATCAGTAGGGTGCCAAGTTCTATATTTGAAGTTACTTTTTCTTTCTTTCTTCAATTTTTTTAGAAAAAAAGAAAAGAAAATTTACTGCTTAAACAGAGTACAATAATACTCCTCGATGTTCTGATGTAAGCTTTAATGCATTTAATGAAAATATCAAAAAATGGCAAGTGCTTTGAGACCATTAAGTGCTAGCCATTACCATTGGGAATCGACATATTTGCAAGGACAAAAGTCACATTTAGAATGAAAAAGCAAGCTTACAATGTTCATATTGATGTGTACTTTTACCAGCGGAGATTGCATCTATATTGCTAATAGTGTTAATTTCAATGAATATATGCTCTGAAACTATAAACCACCATGACATGAACAATGGAGGTTGGACTGCTCCTATATTTTTTATGGGATTCGTGGAGTTGTCAAGATTGGTAATAACATAATGGACGGACTGTGAAGAAATATCTCAGTCGTACTCTCTAGGCAAGCTTTTAGACTCATATCCAGGCTACAGACGCAAACACTTTAACCAACAATACTTGTGGGAAACATTCAACTTGCTGTATTAGTTTGGTAGATTAGCTACATATTCCTTGTATTTGTGTAGATGAGCATTCAACAGCACCACAAACAGGTCGGTATCCAAACGCTCTCTGATTTTCAGCAAAGTTTCAATTTAAATAGTAACACTTTCTTTTTTTTACACTAGCGTTATTGTTTAATTCGGAGTTTGTGGTGGAAATAAGAGCGTGTTTGAGGCGTTGCACTGTTTGGAGTGTTGTTTATCGTACGTCATTTTTGTATACCTAAAAAGCCTATATAATTAACGTTATAATATCACTGGATAGCACTCCCTTTCATAATCAACTTGTGCATTCAGTTCAACAAGTGGATTTCAAAACTGTAGCATTAGTCTCGGTAGGGTATTCAGTTCAACAAGTGGATTTCAAGATTATGACAGTGCCAGAAGGGAGAAAAGCAACACTGTCCTACTGATACTTGTTGGTGTCAGCTAAATATGTTAGTTTCAGCTGTTGTCTTTAGCCCTTAATTTAAGTTTCTGTGTTCTGATCATTGATATCATGCAACTGTTCTGCTTTCCAAACTACATATAGGTAGAGAAAGTTCAAACAATCAATCCACATGCCGGATTTGAATTAAATAATAGTAAACGAATGATAATGACTTTTCCAAAAATACCATTATATGTATTTCTTTATTAATAATTGTAATACATTTGGTATCACGCCCTTTTATTGTCAACATGAAACATCAAAAATGTCTCGTTTTAGATATTATCAAAATTTAGTATCACTTAAAACCAGGATCCAACAATTAATCTTCATTTACAAATTCAAATTTTCCTGTATAAATATTTATTATCACTTAAAAGTAGAATGTAACAAATAAACTACTTTACAAATTCGTTTTTTATATAATATAGCACCATGGAAATTAAAATGAACAAAAATAAGAAAATCGAAAAATGATTCAAGTAAATAAAGGAGACGCTCCCATAAAATTAACTTATAAATTCATAATATAACTTGGCAAAGAAAATAATCAAAAATTAAGGCCAATGGACACAGATAAACGCACTTAAAAATTAAGGCCAATGAAATCAAACTTGGGACTTTTGGAGTACGTCCTATATATACACTCATATATATATATATATATATATATATATATATATTATATTTACGTCTAATGTTCTAATATATATGATATAGGAGGGAAATATGTCTTTCAGTATAGACAAAAGGTTATCTGATCAAAGATCTACATACTACGTAGACGGGGTGAAGAAGTTTATTAGTTTTGTTGGTGAAAATGGTGGTAAGAAAGGAGTGTATTTATGCCCTTGCACTCGGTGCAAAAATATGAAGACGATCAAATTAGATGACATTCATTTTCATTTGCTTAGATGGGGTTTTATCCAATCATATACCGTATGGTATTTTCATGGGGAAAAAAGGGTAGAGAAGGAAAAACAACAACCAGTTAGTCATGCCACAAGTTCCGACGAGTCTGAACCTATTATGATGGAAGATCTAGTCAATGATGCATATAGATTTCATCATTTTCAACCTGAAAATCTGTTGTCTGATCATGCTAATGTTGGAGAGCCGTCTACGGTTGATGGCAGTTGGCAGGCCAATGAAAGTAAGAAGTATAAATCACTTTTTGGTTGCGCAAAAGAGCCACTGTATCCTTCATGTTCGAAAGGGTTGACGAAGTTGTATGCCATTGTGAAACTGAATAGCTTGAAGACCCAATACGGCTTTTCAAATAATGGTGTGACTGCACTCCTCGAACTAATAAAGGAGTTACTCCCCAAAGGTAACACGCTGCCGACAAAGTACTCCAACGTGAAGAAGTTAATTAAGCAAGTTGGGATGAATTACAAAACTTATGATGCATGCATCAATGATTGCATATTATACTGGAAAGATGATGCGAATAGAGTTTCGTGTACAAATTGCAATGAACCAAGATATATGACATCATTAAAGAAGAAAGAAAAGGCATCAAAGTACCTCGAAAGACATTAAGACATTTTCCTTTAATTTCTAAATTGAAGAGATTGTATAGTGTACCATGGATAGCAGATGCAATGACCTGGCATGGTCGTGCCAAGTCTGATCCAACCGTAATGCGTCATCCATGTGACACTTCTCAATGGAAAGCCGCGGATTATTTTGACCAAACGTTTGCTGTCGAGCCACGAAATGTCACACTTGGAATAGCAACATATGGTTTCTGTCCACATGCTTCTCTATCTAACCCTTACAGTTGTTGGCCAGTAATTGTAGTACCATATAATCTTCCACCGTCTATGTGCATGAAACGAGAGTTTTCAATGTTAACACTGTTGATTTCTAGGCCAAAACAACCAGGGAAGGATATTGATGTTTATTTACAGCCGTTGATGTGACGACCGCCCATGACCCCTGCACTGAACCTAGAGAAAGTGCGCTGTAAAGTGTGCCAGGCGACCATAGACGATTGTCAGGGTAAATTAAAACAACAGAATCTATCGTATTACTCACAGCGCATGGACAAAATACAATAGAATATATATATAGTGAAGCTTCACAGAAATAGAATCTCATCAATAAAACTTCATAATAGTTGAATACAACATCTGAATAGTCAATACATCAAGCCTCACTACATATCACTCAGAGAATTATACAAAGCAGCGGAACATTCAGTACATATAGTAAGAAGATAATATGCAAGCCTCCCGCTCGTCTTCGACATCAGCATCGTGGGAAGCAAGAACAGCACCTGTCACCTGCTATCTAGTCTGCCCGTCCCAAAATGGACGAACAGCCCAAGGCAATAAGAGTTAAAACATAAAGCCTTGAGTCAGACAACAGTCTTAGTGAGCGGTAAATTAACTAACAACATACCAAAAGAGCATAAAGGAAAAGGAATAGGAATACAACCCTCCCACTCCACCTCTTTCTACAGTGATAGCCCCCAGACACACACTAAGCAGAAACAAACATAGCAGAGCATACAATTTAAAGTAAAGCAATTATCACTCGAGTCAAGGGCGATGTTTTCCAAGTACAAACCCCCAAGGCCTAAACCAAGATCAGATAAGCACCCAGAAAATACCTCTCTTGAGACCGAATGACGATACAACCAAACATCCATGACTCTGGCTATCACTATTATCATTGCCTCGATATCATTGTTAATTGAATGACCGGCTCATTCTTTCATCCGCCCGTCAAGGGCTAATGGAAACCCCGGTTCTAGACATAACTCCGCACGTCATCGTGACCCATGCCTAGGACTATCGAATCTGCCCAGAGTACTCGACTACCAATCAGTAGCCTTCAGGGACTATCGAATCTGCCCAACGTACTCTTGCTTTGAGCACCTTCAACAACGATGAGATCTCAGCCTTCTCGTCATCCTCCTCGACGACTATTTCCATACTAGCTCAAGCGCCTCTCGAGCAAACCATTATCCTCTAACTCGAACCATTTCTCCGAGTTATCAACATGCTTGGAATGATCCCGTCTGGATTAGACCAAGACTATCTCATATCATGCTTCGCCTCATCATCATCATAGCAAAGCTTCATCTCAACATCATCATCGAATCTATCCATATGAGCTTCATCATCCACTACATATGCCACGAGCAGCTTTTCCAATTCAAGAGCCTTTCCCTTAGCTTTTGAATCATCTTCGACCATCTTGTCTAAATCAAATCATCAATCATCTAATTCATAGCAATCAATCAAATCAAACATTAATCCAAGTAAACAAGCATTCAAATATGATCTAAATAGACAATTATAACAATAATGGCAATTTCGTAATTAAAGAGTCAAAAGTCTAACAAGCATGAGAACATGAGCAATATCTCTATAATCTTGATGAATGAACTTGCATAGGTTAACATGTAGTAAAATGGATGCCAAATCATTATGAACAATGGATCTATATGGATCTATACTTAGGATTAGGAAAATGCATGGAAATCACTACTTTAGCACAAAATCAAGCCAACGATCCGATATACTCCTTTGGATCCATGTGAGAGATAATCACCACTCACCAAATCACCTAAACAACCCCAAAGCAACACACTTCAGATCTGGACATCGAAGGATCTAACTTGATCTATCACCAATCCACTTCAAACGATGAAATCTCTCTTCGATGGATGAAGATCTTCAATCTAAGCTCTTGGATCTTCGATTTGATCTTCGATTTGGATGGAAGGAATCACAAGATTAGAGTGGAGAAAAGAAGTGAAGAAGTGTAGAAGTCGAGCTCTCAAAATGGCAGCACTTCGTCGCTTCGAAATCCGGATCCCAAAAATGAAGTAGAACCCTCCTATTTATAGGCTGATTTCCCCTTAGGTCGTCTGTCCCCCTTAGGTCGCCCACGACCTAACTCTCGCGACCTACGACCTAAGAAACTCCACGACCTACCCCGCACGCGACCTAACAGATAGCATAAGCGCGCAACCTAACAGCTTAGCCCCTACGCGACCTAACAACTCACGCGACCTACAACTCACGCGACTTAGCTAGGTTACGACCTAACAAAGATGCGACTTAGCGACCTAACAAAGTCGCGACCTAGCGACCTAACAAAGTCGCGACCTAACCTATGCGACTTAACTAGGTTACGACCTAACACCTCGCGACCTAATACTTCACGACCTAACTCCTAAGCCGTTTACGACTTAACTTCCTTAGGTCACCCACTGCTACCACCAGCTTCTTAGGTCGTTGCCGACCTAACTTCCTTAAGTCGCTAACCTGCTTATCTCCTAGGTCGTTAACTTGCTAACTCCTATACCGCTAACCCTTAGGTCGCCGCTTCTTTAGGTCGCCTATTTCTTAAGTCGCTTACACGACCTAACCTACCCCACGACTTATCTCTTATACGACCTAAGTCCTTACCTCGTCCAGTCTACTAGGTCGCTAACTTCTATAAGTCGTCAACTCTTAGGTCGCTCGACCGACCTAAACTACCATACGACCTAACTATCACATGACCTAACTTCTTAGGTCGTTCCAATCCTTAGGTCGCTCCACTTCACTAAGCCGCCTACCCCTTAACTCGCCAACTTCCCTAGGTCGCTCCAAACCCTCATACGACCTAAGACTTAGACTCTGGACGACTTACCAACAATTGCGACTAAATGACAACTGTTTTACGATGTTTTCGATCCGTAAAACTACGGGTCGTTACATTCTCTCCCCCTTAGGAATTTCGCCCCCGAAATTCCAAACAAACAAGAGCAAACAAAGGCTATTCTGCATGCCTACCATCCATAGCAATCAACAAACCATGCATCCAATTCTAGCTTAGCATGCAGAATTCTAAAACTTAGAACAAGTTACAATGTCGTTAGATGACACGACACCTTAGGGCCATACCTTGAAGAGTTCAGGATGAGCTGCTTTCATCCTCTCTTCCACCTCCCATGTACAGTCGTTATCATCATCACTCCATTGTATCTTGAGCAACTTAACTACCTTCCTCCTAAGCTGTTTCGTGTCGGTTTCAACAACACGAAGCGGCTTACGAGGTCTCTTATCGACCTGATCAACTTCGAAATCTTCACAGCTATCAGCAGAAACCACTGTATTCGAGCCGTGCACATACTTCCGTAGATACGATACGTGAAAAACATTGTGCACACTCGACATCTTCTCTGGTAACTCCAATCTGTAGGCGAGCTTTCCAATTCGCTCGATGATCGGGAATGGTCCAACAAATCTCGGAGTCAATTTCCCTTTCTTCCCGAATCGAATAACATTCTTCAGAGGAGAAATCTTCACAAAAACCATATCACCTATGTCGAATTCCAAATCCTTACGACGTTTATCGGCATAACTTTTCTGTCGGTCTTGGGCTGCCTTCATTCATTGTCGAATGATCTCTATACAATCCGAAGTCTGTCGAATCATCTCTGGCCCAAGCATCAGTTTTTCTCCGGTCTCTAACCAACATGTCGGAGAGTTACACGGTCTTCCATACAATGCCTCATACGGTGCCATACCAATGCTTGACTGGTAACTGTTGTTATATGAAAATTCCACCAAATGAAGGTGATCTTCCCATGATCCTCCGAAATCCAAAACACAAGCTCTGATGAGATCTTCCAAAACTCGGTTGACTCTCTCGGTCTGACCATCTGTTTGAGGGTGATAAGCTGTACTCAAACACAACTCGGTTCCCAAAACTTCCTGGAAGCTCTTCCAAAATCCACTAGTGAACAATGGGTCTCGATCGCTCACTATACTCTTCGGAATACCATGGAATCGAACTATCCACTTAACATATAACTCAGCCAACTTTGATGCAGTCCTAGTCGATCGAACAGGAATGAATCTTGCACTCTTAGTCAGACGATCTACAATGACCCAAATTCCTTCATTTCCCGCTCTTGTTCTAGGTAACCCATCAATAAAATCCATCGATACTTGCTCCCACTTCCATGTAGGAACTTCTAACGGCTGAAGCAATCCACTTGGCTTCTTCTGTTCGGCTTTCACCAACTGGCAGTTCATACACTTGGAAATAAAATTTCCAACATCCTTCTTCATACCTTCCCAGTAATAGGTTCTCTTCATATCCCGATACATCTTATTTCCACCTGGATGAATTATCAGCTTCGAGTGATGACTTTCCTTCAGAACTTCACTCCTCAATTCATCTATATCGGGAACAACTAGTCGCCCTTGTTTCTGAAGCCAACCTTCTCGATCGACCTCGAATCCTTTATCCTTTTCTGGATCCAATCCAGATTCCAAATCACGGATAATCTTGACAAGCTTATCGTCTCGCTTTTGGCTCTCGCCAATCCTTTCCACAAGAGTCGGTCTTATCGATAAGTTTGCCAACATTTCAGGTTCCAATTCACATCTGGGCCTGAAGTCAAATCCAGCTAAATACTCGAGATTCTTCCATTCTGAAAACATGACTCCCAATCCTGCATGTCTTCGACTTAACGCATCTGCCACTGCGTTACCCTTTCCCGGAGTATAGGCTATACCAAAATCATATGATGCTAAAAACTCTAGCCACCATTGTTGCCGAAGATTCAAATCCTTTTGGGAGAAAAGATACTTCAATGACTAATGATCTGTAAACAACTCGAATCGAACTCCCAATAGATAATGTCTCCACATCTTCAGAGCAAAAACAATCGCCGCTAACTCCAAATCAGGAGTCGGATAATTCCTTTCATGCGGCTTCAGTTGTCGACTTACATACGCAACAACTTTATCCTTCTGCATCAGCACTGCTCCAAGTCCAGTACCACATGCGTCGGTGTAAACCACCATCTCATCATTCCCACTTGGAATAGTCAAAACAGGAGCACTTGTCAGTCGCTCCTTTAGGATTCTGAAAGCTTGCTCACACTTAGCATCCCATCTGAATACTTGGTTCTTTTTCGTCAATCCTGTTAACGGTGCAGCTACCTTGGAGAAGTCTTTGATAAACCGTCGATAATATCCTGCTAATCCAAGAAAACTTCTCACATCAGATGCATTCTTAGGTCTACCCCAATCCTGGATTGCTGCCACCTTAGCGGGATCAACCGCTATTCCATTTCCAGAAATAACATGGCCTAAGAACCTCACTTCACTCTTCCAGAAGTGACACTTCAAAAACTTAGCCTTCAGCTGATGTTTCCGCAAGATTTCCAAAACAATACGCATGTGCGTCTTGTGCTCTTCTTCAGTTCTGGAATAGATCAGAATATCATCCACGAACACTAGCACGAACTTGCTCAACTGATCTCTGAAAACTCTATTCATAAGATCCACAAAATATGCTGGCGCATTAGTCAATCCAAGCGGCATTACCAGCCACTCAAAGAAACCGGATGGTGTCCTAAAAGCAGTCTTCGGCACACTATCCTTAGCCACTCTTAACTGGTGAAATCCCGTAGCCAAATCCATCTGAGAAAACACCTTAGCTTCGTGAAGCTGATCAAACAAGTCATCTATTCTCGGCAATGGATACTTGTTCTTCTTAGTCACCTTATTCAGCTCACGATAATCCACACACAACCTCAACGATCCATCCGCTTTGGTTGCAAACACAACTGGTGCACCCCATTCGGACACACTACGCCGAATGAATCCTTTCAGCAAAAGATCATCAACCTGCACCCTCAACTCCTGCTGTTCCCTAGGCGCCATCCGCCTAAGAGGCATCACAACAGGTCTGGCTCCTTCAACTAGATCTATACGAAACTCGATCTCTCTATGCGGTGGTAACCCTTTGACCTCGTCAAAGACATCCTCAAATCCATTAGCGATTGGCAACGATGACAGTCCATCCCGTGGAACAACCAGTGAATACATGAAGCTCATGAAGACGCCTTCTTCATGCTTACATCGTATCACAATCTTTCGCCCCTCCACATTCTCGACTGTCACCTCCAACCTCTCACAATCAACCTTTGCCGCATACTTCCTAAGCCAGTCCATACCCAAAATAATTACGAACCCCGCAAAGTTCAGAACAAAACAATCACAAACAAAAGAGCAATCATGACTCGATACAATCAAACCACGGCATAGCATACACAAACAAGATGAACCCCCAACTGGATTAGTAACAACCAATGGCCTATCAACAATATCTGGTTCTAAACCTAACCGGCCTACAAGTACATTACAAACAAACGAATGCGACGCCCCAGTATCAAATAGCACTCTAACTGGAACACCACATAGGAAAAGAGTACCTTGAACCACTACACTCTTTCCTTTCTTTTCAGCGGTAGGAGCTTTCGAAGATGATGGAATAGCTCCCAAAGCATAAGCTTGCACAATCTGCTTGTCCTTCCTCGGTTCTGGACAATTCCTCTTGATATGCCCCGGCTTGTCACAGTTGTGGCATTTCATCGGTACCTTCGGATCCTTACAATCCCTGGAGAAATGGCCCTTCTGTTGATAATTGTAGCAAGTCACTTCACCCTTCGGCTTCTTCTGGCCATCCTTACCCTTTTGCTGCTGCTGCTTCCTCTTCTTGTTTCCACCCTGCTGGGGTTTAGATTCTTCCCTGGTCACAGCAACAACAGATCCTTCCTTAGGAAACAGATTCTCATGCCTGAGAGCCTTCTCCACAAGCTTCTCAAATGGATCGTCCAAATGATCCACCAACTACCTCCCAAGATAACTATCCAAGCCTGTCACAAACTTCTCATTCTTCTGATACGAAGATTCAATATACGACCGAGCATACTTGGACAAAGCTTCAAACTCAGAAACATACTCAAGAACTGGTCTTCCACCTTGCTTGAGCTCCACAAACTTCTTGAACAGAACAGACTTTTGAGCCGTAGAAATGAACTTAGCTTCAAATCTGGCTTGGAATTGCTCCCAAGTGATCTCCTCCTCTGGAGTATCAATAGTGATAGAATTCCACCAATCAGAAGCTCTTCCTTGAAGTTGTCTTGACGCAAGCTTCCTTTTAGTTGCATCATCGATTCCCAAATCACCAAAGATCCTCCTACAAGCATCTATCCATCTCTGGACTTCAATGGTTGGTTCCGTTCCCAAGAAAACCTTCCCTCCAAGAGCAGAATAATCCTTACACAACTTAGCAAAATCCACCGGCTTTAGAGTTTGAACTTGAACTCCAACATCCACCGATGGCCCCGGAGCTGGCATCCTTCTCATGATCGAAGTCATCATAGCTTCGAACATAGCAGCATAATCAGCAGCCCCCTCAGTAGCACGGCCTTCCCTAGCAGCTGGTCTCCCTCTTCGACTCATCCTTAATATCTATAAAAAGGAATGATTAGCACACCTAGAGAAACAACTACATAAAGGACTCAAACTCTACTAAGCTACTATATTATATATAGTAATCATCCATCAAAATACAATTACGTCTCTCATACGTAGTTACGTCAGCGAGAGATAATCACCACTCACCAAATCACCTAAACAACCCCAAAGCAACACACTTCAGATCTGGACAGCAAAGGATCTAACTTGATCTATCACCAATCCACTTCAAACGATGAAATCTCTCTTCGATGGATGAAGATCTTCAATCTAAGCTCTTGGATCTTCGATTTGGATGGAAGGAATCACAAGATTAGAGTGGAGAAAAGAAGTGAAGAAGTGTAGAAGTCGAGCTCTCAAAATGGCAGCACTTCGTCGCTTCGAAATTCGGATCCCAAAAATGAAGTAGAACCCTCCTATTTATAGGCTGATTTCCCCTTAGGTCGTCCGTCCCCCTTAGGTCGCCCACGACCTAACTCTCGCGACCTACGACCTAAGAAACTCCACGACCTACCCCGCACGCGACCTAACAGATAGCATAAGCACGCAACCTAACAGCTTAGCCCCTATGCGACCTAACAACTCACGCGACCTACAACTCACGCGACTTAGCTAAGTTACGACCTAACAAAGATGCGACTTAGCGACCTAACAAAGTCGCGACCTAGCGACCTAACAAAGTCGCGACCTAACATATGCGACTTAACTAGGTTACGACCTAACACCTTGCGACCTAATACTTCACGACCTAACTCCTAAGCCGTTTACGACTTAACTTCCTTAGGTCACCCACTGCTACCACCAGCTTCTTAGGTCGTTGCCGACCTAACTTCCTTAAGTCGCTAACCTGCTTATCTCCTAGGTCGTTAACTCGCTAACTCCTATACCGCTAACCCTTAGGTCGCCGTTTCTTTAGGTCGCCTATTTCTTAAGTCGCTTACACGACCTAACCTACCCCACGACTTATCTCTTATACGACCTAAGTCCTTACCTCGTCCAGTCTACTAGGTCGCTAACTTCTATAAGTCGTCAACTCTTAGGTCGCTCGACCGACCTAAACTACCATACGACCTAACTATCACACGACCTAACTTCTTAGGTCGTTCCAATCCTTAGGTCGCTCCACTTCACTAAGCTGCCTACCCCTTAACTCGCCAACTTCCCTAGGTCGCTCCAAACCCTCATACGACCTAAGACTTAGACTCTGGACGACTTACCAACAATTGCGACTAAATGACAACTGTTTTACGATGTTTTCGATCCGTAAAAATACGGGTCGTTACAGTTGATAGACGAGTTAAAGCAGTTATGGGAAGGAGTCGTTACATATGATTCATTAAATAAATCCGAATTCACAATGAGAGCTAGGGTGTTGTGGGCAATCCATGATCACCCTGCTCTTGGGACTTTATCGGGATGTACAACTCACGGTTATTTTTCATGTCCGGTTTGTGGGGAAAACACTTGTTCTTATCATCTTCCTGAAAGTAAGAAGGTGTGTTACATGGGACATCGAATGTTTCTTCCTAAAGAACACAAGTTTCGATACGACAAGACAAATTTCAACAACGAACAAGAATTTCAACGTCCTAAACGGACATTGACTGGTTTTGAAGTTGAAAAGAAAGTAGCGAATATCAAAATGAAAGTTGGTAAACACAAAGAATAAATTAGTCGAAAACGGAAAAAGTCAATTTATGACGAAGTTGACAATGTTTCTGCATGGTACAGGAGGTCTATCTTTTTTGATTTACCATATTGGAAAGCAAATATGATTCGCCATAATATTGATGTTATGCATACGGAGAAAAATGTCACAGAGCATCTCATCAGCACCATTATGGACCATAAAGATAAGTCAAAAGATGGCATCAATGCACGCAAGGATTTGAAAATCATGGGTATAAAACAAAAGTTGTGGGTGATGGAAGATCCTGAAACAAATAAAATAATCATACCAAAGGCAACTTTCACTTTGAGCAAAGAAGAAAAGATATGGTTTTGCACCGTTTTGAAAAACCTGAAAGTACCAACAAATTCTCTTCAAACTTCCACAACAATGTGAGCATCAATCCTCCCGAACTAAGAAATATAAAGTCACATGATTACCACGTCATAATGCAACATTTGCTTCCGGTATTGCTTCAACATTCTTATCCACAACATAAGGATCTGCGAAATGCTATTCATCGTATTAGTCTATTCTTTAACATTTTGTGCTCAAAGGTGATCAATAGGGAACACCTTATAAAAGCAAAGGCTAGTTTGGTAGAAGCAATGTGTGTTTTTGAAAAACATTTTCCACCTGCATTTTTTGATATCAGTATCCATCTTATGGTTCATTTAGCCGATGAAGCATTAATTTGTGGTCCTGTCAGATATAGATGGATGTATCCCTTTGAACGGTAAATAACTAATTTCAGTTATGTACATTATTATTCGATAGAAATAGCTATTATGTACAATATATAATTGATCACATTCACAGGTTGATGAAAACATATAAAGGATATGTGCGCAACAAAAGATACATTGAAGGTTGTATTGCAGAAGGATATATCGTACAAGAAGCTAGCCTTTACTGCATGGAATATATGCCAAACGGAGGTGATGGCAATTATAAACATACCCGCGAAGCGTTTTTAGACGAGGAAGATGAGTTTGCTGGTGAGATACCTTTAGATAATGGTAAAGATATAACGTTAACCCAAGTGCAGTTTGAACAAGTACGTAGATGGGTCCTTAATAAGTATGATGGATTGGATGAATGGAAGAAGTAAGTTCACACCTTTGTTTTGAATTTCCATTTTTTAATTCAATTTATGTATTCGGTTTGATATGTGTTTTCCGTAGGAGGTATAACTCCTATGCGAAAAGTACTAGATTTCAATCACGAGGCAGAGGTACAACTGTCGAAGTCGTTCAAAGTTTTACTCTATGGTTACACAACGAGGTATTACAGCATCTTAAGTAGTTCACGTGTTTATAAGTTGGCAATACACCTTCGTGACCATGTTTTGTTTTATTTATTGTATTTTATGTAGTTGTTGAAGTGCATCGATGTTGATCCAACTCTCTGGAGGCTAGTGCATGGGCCGAAGTTCACGGCGCTTAGTTATACTAAGTACCAAGTGAATGGTTTTTTATTTTCTACGAAAATGTACGAAAATCATATGGTAACACAAGATAGCGGTGTATGCATGAAAGCAATTACAAAATTTAGAGCGAGTGGTAAAGATAAAAATTATAAGGAAGCAGAAACAACGTATTACGGAGTCATTCAGCAGATACTTGAGTTGGATTACACTGACTTCAAACAAACAGTTTTTTATTGTGATTGGGTAAAGGTCGAGGATAAGATCAATGGTTGCAAAATAGATCCTGTTTCAAACTTGATCATGGTTAATTTAGGGAGATTGAAGAGCAAAGATAGCGTGAATGATGAGCCATTTATTCTTGCATCAGAAGCGAGTCAAGTGTTCTACTCAACAGATTTAAAAAATAACGGTTGGTCTGTGGTTTTGCATACACCAAAACGGTTGACTACAAATGTGGATGACATTGAGTTTCCTACCGTCTATCAATCAGCTTTTGAAGATAATGAAAAATTAGAAGACCTTACCAAAACCATTTGTTAACTGATGAATTTTTAAATGCTTCATTTCTCGTTTGAATTCCTATTCCTTGGGGTAGTAGGAGTGTGAGATATCATTGAACCAAACAAAAATTCACATAAAGAGAAGGTTTCTTAAAATGTCTATATTGTTGTTGGTTTCTGTTATATTGAAAAGTTTCATGATAGTATGTTTTTTATAGACTTGTAGATAAAAGGGGATTTTACTGTTGTTGGTTTCTTAAAATGTCTATATTGTTGTTGGTTTCTTAAAATCCAAGTAGTTCTTCTGTTGTTATTGCTTTTTTACTTTTGTTATTGCCATGAATTGATGGTTGATGAGAACGCTTTTATTGGCTAAACAACAAATTTTATAGTGATGTTGATTTCATTTTTATTTCAGGACAGCTGAGTTGATCAAAACTTATTTGGTATTCAGAAAATCCAGCATTTTACAGTTATGTCACAAAATCCAGCATCATCACATTCATCATGTTCAGAAGAAAAAATAGTTGATCAAAACTTATTTGGTATTCCAGTCTCAGAAAACGCTGGAAAAATCGCCACTATGCTGGGTAAACTAGTAAGAGCTCATGTGCCGATATCATACATAATTTGGAACAAAGTACCCGGTACATATAAGGATGATGTTTGGAACCAATTGGTGGTAATTTTTTACTTTGATTCATTTCTGACGATATTTAAAAAATATTTATGGTCAGTCACTCTATTTGCAATGTATATGCACTACCTGTTACAGTCGGTTTCTGAAACCCGTTTTAAGTCTGATAGAATTGATTAACTTGTTTATGTATTTTACTTTTTGCAGAAAATGTATGCGCTTAACCCGCTTTCAAAGGAAATTTTTTTAAAAAGAATGTCCGAGGCTTTTAGGAGACACAAAAAAAACTTGAGAGCAAGTTTTTATGACACTTTCGACAATGACGAAGAACGAATGAAAAATTGTCCACCTACAATTGCTCAAGAAGATTGGAACGAGTTCATAAAAAATGAAGCAACGCCTGAAGCGAGCGGAAGAAGGGAGTTAGCCAAAAAAATAGATCATTGCTCAGTTATGCTCACCATGCAGGCCGTAAAAGTCACACTAGAATAGAACACGAAATGGTAAGTTATATTCATTTTTTTTTCCAAAATGATAAAAATCACAACTAACATATTTTATATATTGCAGATCGTTGCAAATCCATCTGCAAATATCAACCGTCGTCATGTATGGGAGAAGACACACACGAAAAAAGATGGTAGCATATCAGATGTCAATTCTTCGTACTTCGTAAGTTATTTTTGCTCCTAAAGTTAAACATGAGCAATTTTCTTTCTTTTATGCACTATGTGTCCATATAAGTATTATGCAATCTCAGGATCAAATTGCAAAATTGAAGGAAAAGATCACCGATAGTGATGAAGAAAAATTGACAGTGGATGAAGATATCGTATCACAAGTGATGGGAAAGGATACAAGGGGTAGGAGCCGTGGTGTTGGGACCGTCATACCAAAGACTAATATTAAGGATTCTGCTATTGCACATAAACGATTGAAACATGTTTGTGGAGACAATGCTGAGTTGAAAATGAGGATGGGAAGTTTGGAGGGTACGATGGGAAATTTGGAGAGTACAGTAGGAAATTTGTCTAGGCAAATGGAGCTTCTGATCAACATGGTGGGAAACATAGAACAAGGAGAACGCAACACACAACCCAATGCTTCTAAATTCATTGTTTCTCAATCCCAGGATACGACCAATGTGGTGAACAATCAAAAATGTGAAATCCTCAACTCTGATCTAGACATAATAGCAACAGGTATTTATTAGTTGCTTTTTATTCTTACTTGTTTTCGATGCAGTTATTTTGTTGGATAGATCTGGACAATAAATTTTATTGCAATAGGTACTGTATGTCGAGATTCTACATCGTCCAAAATCCATGGGAAATATGTACCATCCACACATGAAAAATTGGTTTTGGACAATAAACTGCTACTAGATGAGAGAACCAACAAAATAAATCATCAATTTGCAGATACCTTTGTTGATGTTGGAGTGGGTGGGTATGTGTGCCATCCGAAGATTATGATTCGATATCTTTAGCAGGTATGTGAGCTCATCCAAAAATTATTTATCTTTAACATGCCATTCCTTAGTAGCAAAGTGTATGTCCATATCCAATATATCTTTCTTAACCACCCGTTGCCACAATATATTAAACTTAACCACCCAGTATTCATTTTATTATTTACTCAAATTAGTTCATTATTTTTGCGAAACTGTTATGTGCCTATTTCAGTCCTTCTAGTTGCAAAGGTATACAATCTCAAGTACGCTAAGCCCAACACTCTGCGATAGATGGTACTGTTATTTAATTATAATGGTTAATTACAATACAAACTAGATGTAAACGCACGTATTACAGGGGTGAAAGTTGGATTATATAAGCATTCTCACGTTCAACATGTTATCAAATCACACTCAAATTATAACTCAACTAAGTGCTACATAACATTATTTTGTAATTATCAAAGGTATAAGCATTACTCTCGAACGACAACATGAAATCTATGATTAATTACAAGTAAGATTAAAATAAAAACTAAATAATGGATGAATGTTCACATATTGCTAAGTTAACCATAAGATGTTTTTCTCAATTACAAATATGTAAAAAGCTCTTTTCAGTTTTCTTCAATTTTTTTAAATTCAACTCCTTATCTTTGATTAGTTATATCGATCGATAATTCAATTTATTTAAATAAATTTAATTATTTAATGTTCATTAATTCATTTATAAATCCATTGGAAAAAAGACATTCGATATATAAATACAATCATGTTAACAAAAATAGTAATGTTATTTATTGGAAGATTAAGTTTTACTACGTTTGGTAGTCTGGTAGTCTGGTTTATGATTAAATATTTTGGTCGTAAGTGTTAATTTAAACATATACGTAGCATCACCTAACTTCATTGCGGCCTTGTTTTCTTCAATGCATGTCTGATGAAATTAAGTAGGATGTGTCAGTTACTGCATGTTTAAAAAACACACGGCCACTTTGGCTGAACTTTCTGTTAGACTTTGTAACGCAGTAAGTTTACAGTCTGTTATGTGATTCTCATTGA
Organism: Allium fistulosum; assembly: GCA_030737815.1. Taxonomy (NCBI): domain Eukaryota; kingdom Viridiplantae; phylum Streptophyta; class Magnoliopsida; order Asparagales; family Amaryllidaceae; genus Allium; species Allium fistulosum. The sequence continues at coordinate 515,423,531 of CM060903.1, read as the reverse complement.
AAGATAAGAAATTGTGGCCAGTGCCGTAACTATATTTGCTGATACCTGACTTAATTTGCAACCAATGATCTACATTCACTTGGGTTCTTGATTGGGACTGTGTATGTATAAGCAGGGACTAATTTCATGACCTAATTTAAGTCAAGGGGAAAATTCGAATTCATAAGATTTCCTGCTATATAAGTGTATGGGACATCAAAGAAGTCTTCATAATACTTTTTTCCCATGAAATTAGTATATTAATTATTAGGGTTTTTTTTCAAGGGTGGATTTATTTCCAATCAAACACCGCAAACCATAGCCTGGGTCCATTTTTTGTAACTGCTGTATAATTTTTCCAAAAACTTGACTTTTTCCCCGATGTTAGTGGAAAATTGCTGTCAACTAACCCAAGCAGGCTGGGGATTCTCTGCTATGCTCCTGTACCATAGCAACTGATTGGAACATAATTATAAACTATTTTGTAGATCATGCTTGAATATACAATTAACCTTCTTTATTATCACTTGTTTATTCTCTGCTATGCTTGATGTACCAGCTGATGATTGGGCCAACGTAACCAAGTTCTATGATGTCTTTGTGTTTAATACAGGCCACTGGTAAGTTCAGCTTTTTTCTTCAACAAGACTGCATAATTCTTACATCCTTAAAAACAACCATCACATGCTTTGTTATTTCACTGATGCATAGAGTTTTAGTTTCTATTGCATCACTTACTCTTCATGTCTAAATGAAATAAATGTTGTTATGTGTCATTTGGCATTCATTGCTTTCCCAAATTTGTTACTAATCTTACCAAAGATATAACTTAGACATGATGACTGGATTTGACCGTGCAAATATGCTTCAAATAGCCAAATATTCTGGTTATATGGTTATATTCCATTATTTACATTAAGGAATGCACTTCAAATTAATATTGAAAAATGCAAAGCAATAAATAACATCATTTGGTAAGAAGTATCTTAATTTCACTACCATTTTCAGATATGAAATATTATGTCTGCATCTCTTACACATATATTTGTATTACTGTATGATAGCACCTATCATTATTGTATACCTGTTTTCTAAACAATTTCATTTCCTTTAAAAAATATATTTGGAAAAAAATGTTACAAAATGAATTAATGAACATAAATTAAATAATAGTACCATTTAGTGCAAAGAAAAGAAATATCTGTTCAAAGGCGCAACATAAATCAAACTTTCAATTCTTTATTTATTCTAACTGTGCGATAGGTGTGAATTTTTTGGCTCTATGGCCGTTGGCACCAATATAATCCCATATAAACCAAAACTGGTGTAAATTCTTACAGTTATTTACTGTAATTAATTGTATGAGCGTACATCTAATGAAACCATGAGCTTGCATCTCAATGTATGGTAGTTTTAATAGATGAATAAGTGATTCTATATGCAACTGCTTAAGCTTAGGTTTTGTTTATAATATTTCCAAGTGTATTATTTAATTATTTTCTTCTTTGACAGTGTCTCCTTTGCTACAACTTGCTTCATGCTTGCGAACATGCTGGTAACTGCAACTTGCTCCTTTCTGTATTGTAATATTTTATTGCCTGCCTTACTGAACGTTCTCGTTTGTACTCGATGTATATCTTCTAGTTTGTATTGTATGTAACTTAGATGTATGTGTTGCTGTACATTTATTTACCGTGTTTGAGCTGTGATTGGTGATGACTTGACAATGAAGTTTAATGTATTAAACCATTATGTATTGTAATGTATTGAAGTATTATACTTTGGCGGAGAATGAAATGTGATGGGTTGAGAATGAAGTATAATATTTATTTGCCGAGTTTGAACTGTAATGGATTGAGAATGAAGTTAACATAATGCTTTGAGTTTTATTTTAAGTGTACAAACGGAATCAGTAATTTTGAAATGGAGTTTTTATTTTACCTGGAAAAATAGATACGGTCCAAGACCGTATCTACCTATCCAATTAGATACGGCCCGTGGCCGTATCTAATTGGTGAAATAGATACGGCCTTGAACCGTACCTATTTATCCAGTTAGATACGGCCATGGACCGTATCTAACTGGAGAAATAGATATGGTTCATGGCCGTATCTAAATCTCCAATTAGATACGGCCCATGGCCGTATCTAATTCGACAAGTAGATACGGTCCGTGGCCGAATCTATTTGGATAAGTAGATACGGTCTTGGGCCGTATCTAATGATTAAACACGCTTATTTTTGATACGGCTTATGGCCGTGCCTAATGGTTTTTGATACGGCCCTAAGCACTGCCTAATTAGCCTTTGTGGTGTAGTGACGGCTCGGAAGCAGTTATACCCGTGGAGCTTGCAGTTCCATCACATCGGGTGACACATTATGATCCTAAGACGAATCAGAATCTTCTGTTGGAATCACTGGACTTCGTTCATGAAAAACGTGAAGAAGCCGAGTTAAGGGCGGCAGCATATAGGGACCGAGTCAAGCGATATTACAACGAAAAAGTCCGCCCAAGAATCTTTGATGTGGGTGATCTCGTTTTGAAACGAGTTTTCCCGGTACCATCACATATGAATCCCAACTGGGAAGGTCCATATGTCGTTGAACGAAAGCTTGGAGGGGGAACTTTCAAGCTAGCGACCGTTGATGGCGTGACACTCCCTCGAGCGTGGAACAGTGAACATTTGCGACGTTATTATATTTAGCCTATTTCTTTCAAGTTTTAGGTGCAGTTATTTCCCGTATGTTTTTATTCCATTGATTCTTAGTTTCCTTTTAAGCATGTAGTCGGATGATTTAGTTTGTTTTCATTAATAAAGGCTTGAAGCCATCTTTTCTATGAATTACCGATGTTTCTGTGCCTTATAATCCAGTGGCAAACAACTGGAGTTACATTATTTTGTCTGACGTACGAAATCACATGAACGACTTGAATCTCCAAGTCCCCTGAATGCGGACTGGAGTACTCTAAGTCCCCGGAGTGCGGACTAGAGTATAAACGACTTGAATCTCCAAGTCCCCTGAATGCGGACTGGAGTACTCTAAGTCCCCGGAGCGTGGACTAGAGTATAAACGACTTGAATCTCCAAGTCCCCTGAATGCGGACTGGAGTACTCTAAGTCCCCGGAGCGCGGACTAGAGTATAAACGACTTGAATCTCCAAGTCCCCTGAATGCGGACTGGAGTACTCTGAGTCCCCGGAGCGCGGACTAGAGTATAAACGACTTGAATCTCCAAGTCCCCTGAATGCGGACTGGAGTACTCTAAGTCCCCGGAGTGCGGACTAGAGTATAAACGACTTGAATCTCCAAGTCCCCTGAATGCGGACTGGAGTACTCTAAGTCCCCGGAGCGTGGACTAGAGTATAAACGACTTGAATCTCCAAGTCCCCTGAATGCGGACTGGAGTACTCTTAGTCCCCGGAGCGCAGACTAGAGTATAAACGACTTGAATCTCCAAGTCCCCTGAATGCGGACTGGAGTACTCTAAATCCCCGGAGCGCGGACTAGAGTATAAACAACTTGAATCTCCAAGTCCCCTGAATGCGGACTGGAGTACTCTAAGTCCTCGGAGCGCGGACTAGAGTATAAACGACTTAAATCTCCAAGTTCCCTGAATGCGGACTGGAGTACTCTAAATCCCCGAACTGCGGGCTAGAGTATAAACGACTCAGAATCTCCAAGTCCCCTGAATGCGGACTGAAGTACTCTAAGTCCCCAGAGCGCAGATTAAAAAATGTTCTAAGAACCAAAGATGTGAAATAAGAGATGTACAATTCCAAAGAATCTCCAACCAATGTGAAAATGGATTGGAGGCTCATATGACTCACAAGAACTTGAGTTTTGATCACAGTTATACAGAAAGCTAAAAAACAAGAGTCATTTAAAAGGCGAAGAAACTAAACTTTATTTATTAATCCAAAATGGGGTTATACAACCACTCCTCCAAAAATCGAAGTCAAAAGTCTGTCTACATTGACTACGAAGGTAAATAAATGAAAGTAATTACATGATCTAAGCTAACCCTCGTTGAACGTGTGTAGTGGCTACTTCTTTGATTTCTTTAATTTCTTTTCCTCCTTTGTTTCCTCGGACGACCCTTCCCCCACACGCTTTCTCTTGGACGTTTTGCTCGCCAAGGAAGCGGTGTTAGGAGTGGGAGGAGGAACATCCAGTGGTTTGGATTTGCCAGGGAGGATGACTTTCAAAGGCCTGTTCAGCGGGTCGTCAAGTTCTATTACTTGAGACTCGACCTTGATCTCAACTTTCTTCCTCTTCTCTTCCACGAGTTGCTCCTTCATACTCACCTTCGAAGTGTGTCCTGAGGCGCCTGTAATTTCAATCTCATAACTCTCTTCGACGGGGGACGGAGTTTCAGACTTATCATCGTCAAGCGCCCCAATCACCTGAGCATCAGGGCCGGGGGTCACTCCTGCGTGAGTAGCATCGCTCGTTTTCCGCATCTCCTCCTTGGCGTCATCGCTCCTTGGAGTCGGTTCAGGATCGGAGCGGCCTGCATAAAAACACAAAAGATGAACATTAGTACGCAATGACCTATCGCCGAAAGCGATGGTTCTTTGAACTTTAAGAAGAAGATTTTTGTATCGGTTTCTTGCTGGCTTTCAGCCATGCGAGGAGTCTCGCCCTCTAGAATGGGGGATAGCACATGAATGCCGAGGCCGAGATCTTCCGGATCGTAACCAACGTGTTGCTCGAATGGGTCAAGTGTTGGCCAATCGGCCGATTCAGTAGAAAAAGGAGCCGCAGCCTCGGTTCCAGATGGACCAGCTATGTCATTTCTCTCCTTTGATGGGGAAGAGCCTTTGCCAAAGAGGGCGATTGCTGCAGACAAGTCTGAAGGCTCGTTCCCCCTGAGAAATTCTTTCACTAAAGCATCTTCGTCGACCTCCTCGACACCCGATTCCATCTTTCTAATCTTTATTAAAGTTTCCCATGCCTCGGCTAGAGACTCGAGGTAGCCCTCACCAAGAAAAGTCAAGTCCTGATGCATGAGGACACGGGCATTGTATTCAGCTATCAGCGGATCGAACATGCACTTGATCTCCTCTCTACCGGCCTCTGCAGCCGCCTCAAGGCGGGAGTCAATCTCCGCGGAAGCCATTCTCTTGCCCTCTTCACGGGCTTCATCCTTCACTGTCCTGACCTTAGAAAGCTCATCATCAAGCTTTGCTTTCAGGAGCCGTGTAGCAACAATCTCGTTGCAGTATCGTTGGGACTCCTCTTGAGCAGCTGTCTTCTCTTCCTTCTCCTTAGAGAGTAGCTCCTTCAATTCTTTAACCTGCAGGGCGAGTGCATCCCTTTCTTTTTGAACAAAATCTTTTTCTAAAGCCAGGGCTCCACAGCGTTGGACCGCGTCATCAAGTTCCTTCTTATGAGTCGTCTCTAGACGAGTGACGGCCTACGCAGTATCCTTAGCACTTTGTTCGGCGGCCTCGAGCTGGGATTTATACGAACAGAGCTCTTTATCCTGATTTTTTATAATGTCCTTATCGAAGACAGCTTCAAGTTTCAGGCGGTCGATTTCCTGTTGACGCTCGACAGAGACTTCCGAGACTTTTTCGACTAGGTGGACAAACGCGTCATGTTGAACATAAACGTCGTTGTTGCAAGCAATGACACTCAGCTTGACATGTCCCGGAATGTGATGGATGGCTGGAAGGAACTTCAGACCATCAAAGCAGATTTTGGGGAATTTAGCTTTAAGCTCGGCCAGCTTTTCCGATATCGTCGGGTCTACTGCAAGAACAGGGGGAGGTGGCTTTGAAAGCTCCGTTCTCTTATGATGTTCCCGAGACTGCCGTGTGCTAGATGAGCCGGAATGTTGGTCACGAGGAACATCAGGTTGAGACCCCTTCAGCGAAGACTTCTCTCTACCTTGTTATGTTTGAGAAGGGAGATCGCGGGAGTATGAAGACTGACTGTGTGATTTTTTTGATAAGTCGACTCTCGGGGGCGGTTGTCTCGGTCTCCAGAGTCGTCTCTGTCCTGGCGCTTGCCGGTGCCCGAATCCCGGCCAGAATGATGAAAACTTGATGAGCCGTGAAGACGATCGAATCCGTGGGAGCGTCCCATGTCACCTGCATAGAATGAGAATAACGACAAATTAGAAAAGATCGGGGTGATGACGAAAGTTGAAGTGTAAGGTGAAGTGCACGTGTCCGTGTGTGTCCTAGTGTTCCCCCCGACAGACCAGTTTCTTTATCTTTACTAATAGGAGTTTTATCTCCCTGGACATGGGTTTGAGCGCCTACATTGCCTCTGGTGGGCGAATGAAGCTTAAGCGCCTCTGAGTCGTCGAAACCATAGTTGAGCAGGTCGTCAGGGATAGTGAGGTTCGACAGACCTTTCAGTGAACTTTCTAAGGGTTGAGGGGAAGGTTCTCTCTCCTCTAGAATAAGCATAACTTCAGAAGTTCCACCTACTTTCTTCCTCCTCAACTTATAAGTCATTTTCTTCTTTCCCTTTGAAGGGGAAGATGATGTCTCAATATCGTGGACTTCGACCGTCGGGTCCTGAGTGGGACTAATATCTTCACCCGGTACTTCGGGCGTCTTGCCTTCTCTAATTTCTCCCTCTTCTGGCATGTCAGGGGCATTACGTGTTGAAGGTCCAGCCTGCCTTTTTCCCTTGCCTGAAGCAGGTCTGGATAGTGATGCCTTGGGGAAGGTTTATTCGACGACCTTCCGCCAGCAGCCCGAATCTCGCAAGTGACTCATTTGAAATGAGGGATTTGATGTCTCGATCTTCTACGGGGAGAGCTCAGATAGTTGCCACTGCTTCAGAGTATCCGGAGCCTTCGGGACGTGGAGTGATACTTGAAAAAGTGGATAAAGAGTCAGAAAAGATGCAGATTCCGCCAAATTCAAGTGTTGATTTAGAAAACGAACTTACTCCCTTCCACCCATCTCCTAGCGAAACCGGAAGGACAACGAACATAGAACCACTCTTGCTTGTACTGGGCAAATTTGCTCCATGCCCCAGTCAGGATTTGGCATTTACTATATGGCTCCAGAAATATGAAAGACGGGCTATCCGACCGTCTCTTGAAGCGATAAATATAACGGATATCGCCTGGAGTCGGAAGCCTGGAAAAGACACTCATAAAGAGGATGCAAGTGCCATATAAGAAAGCATGACTGTTCAGAGGCAGTTGTGAAGGAGCAATCTCGATATATTGCAATAAGTCGCGAAGGAAGGAGTTGAAGGGTGGAACGTTGTCGACCCAGCACATAAACTTATTGCAGGATGTATACCCGGCTGGGGGCAAATGCGGATGATCATTCCCCGAAGGAACTAACATGTCGTCGAAAGGGATTCGGTGGACAGAGCATATCTGATGGAGTGTACTTTCGTTAATCTTTGAGAACTGTGAATCGGCAGGGTCGTCTAAGGAAATAGCTGCCTCCAGAGCGTCAGGAGCTAAATCGATGGATGCTATCGCGGAGCTTGGTAAGTTTTGAGCAGGGGTAGTTGATGGATTCGAAGTATCTACAACTTCTTGTCTAGAGGATGGCCCAGGTCTGTCTGAGATCATAGCAGAGCTAGATTTTCTAGACATCTCTAATGAAGATCGAATCCAACAAAGCACATGTTTGAACTATACTTGAAAAACAATTAACATTAGACTTAACAACATAAGTATTCCCCCCATATGGTGTGTGAACTAGTGTAATCATCCAAATATAAGTGCTGAGAAATTAAAAGTCGTAGAGTTGATGATATAAAGTTGAACTTCGAACTGTCATCTTCAAAGACCGTCATCGCTGACCGTTTCCGAAAATCTACCCTATCATGTTTTTAAATTTTGGACTCGGACATTGGCACTATATGTTAAAGGCTATTATCTGTTTTTATCGATTTGAATTTAGACTTATAATTGTTGAAACTGGGGAGTCAGCAGTACGGATTAGTTCGATATGCTGGTTTTCTTAAGTCCTCGTCCTTGTTTTTTGTCATATGAATAGGCATGGGAAATAAGTGAGTTCAACAAGGGTTATGTTCAAGTTGGAATGATTTCGACTGTCGTTGTCTATTCATCAAAGGTCAAGACCGAGCGACACTTGAAACACACGGCCTAAATTCCGCTTGGCCTAAATGCCGTTCGGCCTAAATGTCGTTCGGCCTAAATGTCGCTCGGCATCAACCCCGCTCGGCTGAAATGTCGTCCGGCCTAAGTCCACCGTTCGACATTCTCTGGGCCAACGTATGAGCCATATACACCGAATCACTTACTTCCAACCTCCCTGACATCACTCTCGCGTAAAGTTTACCGAGCCACTCGTCTCGTACTTGACCATTCTCCGCTTAAGATACAAGGGCCGAACGGCCGCCCTCGGTTCTTCTTCGCCCCTTGATTACCGAACTACCTCGAAATCGACTAAAGTCATACTAAGTTCTTGCCTTAGGACATGTCCGAACCTCAACTCGTCTCCCTCATCCACACGCCTCCTACTTTCTATAGTCTATAGAAAGTTCACTAATTTGAACTTTGTGCTATACTTCGTAGTTTGAAAAAACGTTCGAACGAAAGGTTCTTACCAAAGAGGATGGTGGGAGCTTGGGGATCTGTGGGCTTGAGATTGAAAGTCGTTCGGACTCAATTTGGGAAGGAACTGTAGGAAGGGCTTGATGGATTCAGGGTAGGAAGGGAAGATCAGAGAAGTGAACGAGGTTCGAGGGAGGTAAGTTACGAGTTCTTGTAGGATAGCAGAGGTAAAAAGTAAAAAGAGAAGAAGAAGTGAAGTGCCGAACTTTATAGGGGGAGGAAAGGAAGTCGAAGGGGCAATGACCGGTAGAACCGGTCAAAGCGCATCCCTCGTTCGGCATTAGCTATGTCGTTTGGCATTTATATATATCGCTCGGCATCGACTATCTCGTTCGGCATCGGCATGTCGCTCGACATACATTGCCTCAATCGGTATTCAAGAGAAAGTACTATCGAGAAGACTATGCCAAAGCTCGAAGAAAAGGCTTGTGATTCAAAGCACATCACGTTCGATCACATGACGCACTTTGGGGGGCAAGTGTTACCTGAAGGTTTGACCAGGCAACTAGGCACTCGACATTCAAGCTCGTGCGGCATCCAGGGACGTTCGGCATAACATTCTCGGTCGGCAAAACTGGGTCGATCGGCATCCAAGCTCGTTCGGCATTCAGAGGTCGTTCGGCATTCAGCCTCGTCCGGCATTCGGCCTCGTTCGGCGTTCAAAGGTCGACCGGCACCGGAAGCCTCTTTCGGCATTCAGAGGTCATTCGGCATTCAGCCTCGACCGGCATTCAGCCTCATTCGGCATGAATCTCGCTCGGCCGGAGTCTCGATCGGCACTCATGCCCTGCTCGGCACTACAGCCTCGTTCGGCATTCCAGCCTTGTTCGACCTACACATTTAGCGCAACGCACTGCTTCGTTCGGCATAGGAGCCTCAACCGGCTTGAACATGTGGCTCGGCCTTTGCCGTTTGACATTTATGGCTCGGCACGCAGAGGTCACTCACCATAGGATGAGGTATCTCACTCATAGGCCCAAGAGGGAAGTCCAACCCATCTTCGTCTATAAATAGAGGGGCAGGGGCACAGTGAAATGGACCTTTTTTGGGAGAACACTGGGGAGACTCTGCCGCTTTCAAGACTCATTCTCTTTACTTAGCAATTGTACTCGAGTAGTTGATTTACGGATTGTATCTATAATCAATCGTTGAGTAAAGCAATAAAGATTAACTTCAAAGTGGACGTAGGCAGTTACGCCGAACCACTATAAATCTGGTGTTTCTGTCTTTGCATTCAGATTAGCATACAATTCTCTGTTTTAATTTACTTTCTTCATTAATCTCTCTACACAATCTTTCTAAAAGGGGGTTAGTGACCAATTTTGGTGCTAACACATCTCCTCCGTCGTCCCTCTATTTTTCTCATATTTGAGATACATATTAAAAACCGAAAACACAAAATTCATTTTAAAACCAAACACTACCTTAGTTACTTAACATAAATTAGAAGAGATCATGGAAACCAAAATTTATAGTGACAGAAAAGAAGAATTTTAGGCATGTGCATGTAGTAAAAATGAAAATGATCATTTCAACACCATTTGACAGACGATTCATACATCTTATAATCACATTCCATGGGCTTGCATGTATAAGACAATCAACAATAACTTGCCAACAAAAATTAGACTTAGACAGAGGGGAATGGATATAACAACTACTTATGAATTTTGCAAACAACATTGATAAGAATAAACAGCATATATACTTTGAATGTAAATTCACTGCTCACATACGAAAATGGTGCAGAAATGAATTGAAATGTCCAGAAAACCCGATAAACAATTAAACATCCATGGTGAGATTGAAAACACAACTTTGAGATTTGATGAGAATTCTAAAAATGGAGACATATCAAAGATTATGTTTCCAACCAGTGTATGGATGATATGGAAAGAAAGTAATATGAGGGTGTTCAACAATCAATATCTAATAGAAATTACCATATGTAAGCAAATCGCGGACATAGTGAAAATAAAAGTAGAGAAATCCAAACACAAGAACTATCTAAACACACACGGTGAACAGATATGCTCAGACTGGGTTTAATGATTCTCAATTACCACCCATGTTGGGTGGTTATAGTCGATGCATGCCTGAAGTTGTGCATGCGAATAGAGTTGACTCAAGTCCCCTTTGGTATGTGCTTTATTCTTTCCTATATTATTTACAATTTCATTCTTACATAAACTACTCGAATAGAAAGAATATTACACAAAATTTCGAGCTAGTGTTTCTTGGACTCGAGCATGCCGAGGCAACTTCAACCAGTGTACATGGCACCTGTTATTTTAAAAGGAAAATTAGACCATAGCTAAGCTATAGCAAATAAAAATTGCATGCAAACACAATAACTAAAAACAGTTAGCTTTTATAGAGAGAAAGTCGAGCCTTTTCTCACTACAAGATACTTAGAAAAAGCAACAGTGCAGTTTTGGGTGAAGGAGACAAATCAACGTCTCTAGCTGGTATATTTGAGGCAGAGGCAGGAGCATTACATGGTAATGTATGATTTTCAGACGCATGCAGCAAGAGAAAGACAAATTTTTTCTAGATCTAAAAGTTCACAGCCATTGAAGATAGAAAAGGGAAAGTAAAGAGTTTAGGGTTAGATGCACCGAATGAAGATTGGAGATACATTGAGAATATGGGCATCTGTTATGTTGCATAGGAGTGGTTTGTAGATAATGTTTGTAAGATAAAGTGAAAAGTATTGCTGAATCGAAAAGAAGCAGTTGATGTTTTATTGCAAACTGATTTTGTACATTTGATGATAATTTGTTGATACATTGTACACTTATTTATATTGAAAAGAGAATGACTGTGGGCTGCGGGTTAGCCCAATACAAAATACAATAATACCCACACCTTATAACATTATGATAGATCATTATGTATACGGCCATTCTCTCATCCCCCCCCCCTCAAACCATATGCAGCTAGGGTTTGCACGAGAGAAAAAATGGTCGCCGCCATGAAATCAAAATATCTTTTGAAGGAAAAATTCTCTCAAATCAAAAGGCAATTTTGATTTGAGAGTAATCTCATGTCCTCTACATCCAGTAAAAGTCAATCAATTGAGATTTGAGAGGCAAATGTGAGAAGTAGCAGTGACATAGAAGATTCAGCAACAAGTTGCGATCTTTGATGGCGATACATTCCAGTGAAGGTCTCAAGAGGATTCTAGCAAGTAGATTGGAGCTTGGGACCTCTTATTAACATCATCGACGTCTACTTTCAGTTCATATTTGAATATGTTGAAATTTTTCATCGATAATGGTTTGGTAAGAACATCAGCTCTCTGGTAAGTGGAAGGTACGTAATTTACTTTTAGTTTATCCTTCATGACTTGTTCTCTCACTAAATAAAGGCCGAGTTCCATACGTTTGGTTCGTGAGTGCAACACAGGATTAACATTAAGAGATATAGCACTGATGTTATCACACCACACAGTTGCCTTATTGTTGCTGTTAATTTGTAGCTCTTGTAATAATGATTGTACCCACATGATTTCTGCTACTATGCTTGATGTGCTTCTAAATTCTGCTTCAGTGCTTGACCTTGAAACTATTGATTGTTTCTTTGCACACTATGATATGGGATTTGCTCCTAGAAAGATACAATAGCCAGTAGTTGATTTTCTGTCATCCTGATCATTTGCCTAGTCTGCATCTAAATATGCATTGATGTTCAGGGATTTACTAGACTGCATTAGTAGACCTTGATCTATTGTACCCTTGAGATATCTTAGGATACGTTTAACTGCTTTACAGTGTTCATCCAAAGGTTTTTGCATAAACTGACTTACTTTATTTACACTGAAGGAGATGTCTGGTCTAATTATAGTGACACATTGTAATGCTCCAACTATACACCTGTACTTTTATCATTCATAATTGGTTCACCTATGTTCTTTGATAGATGCAAGTTGCTAGTCATTGGTGTAGGAAGTGGATTTGATTTTTCCATTTTTGCTTTCACCAGAATTTCTAAAATGTATTTTTTCTGATTTAAATGCATTTCAGTGCTTGACACTCTTTTAACTTCAATGCCAAGAAAGTAGTTCAGATCTCCCAGGTCTTTTATAGAGAATTCTTTGTTTAGGCAATGTGTAATGCTATTAATCTCAACTTCACTGTTGCCTGTAATAATAAAATCATCAACATAAATCAGTATGTAAGTGATGATATTAATAGAAAATTTAACAAATATTGAGTTGTCTGATTTTGTTGAGTTGTATCCAAGTCTTGTGAGAGTTGATTTTAGTTTGTCTCTTGGTGCTTTCTTGAGCCCATAAATTGCTTTGTTTAATTTGCACACAAGCTTTTCACTGCCTTTCTTTATAAATCCATATGGTTGCTCCATGTACACTTCTTCCTGTAAAACATCATTTAAGAAAGCATTATTGACATCTAACTGTTTGATAGTCCAGTTGTTATACAAAGCAATGGTTAGAATAATTCTGATGGATGAGGGTTTTACAACAGGAGAGAATGTCTCATTAAAATCAATGTCATTCTTTTGTGAGTACCCTTTAGCCACCAGTCTTGCTTTGTATTTAAGAACTGAACCATCAGGTTTTTTTTTGATTATGTATGTCCATTTGCATCCAACAACATTTTTATGCATTGGTAAGGGTACAAGCTCCCATGTCTTGTTCCTTATCAATGCATCATACTCCTACTTCATAGTAGTTTTCCAATTGATGTTTTGCATGGCCTGCTGATATGTATAGGGCTCAATAGTGTCAGATTCAACATTGTATATTTTTGGTTTAAATATCCCACTTTTGGCCCTTGTTATCATATGATGCCTAGTATTTGCAGGTACAGGAGAGTGATCACCATCATTTCTTGTGACTTCTTGTTGAGTATTGGGTGACTAAATGTCATCCAATATTTGACATGGGTCAAGAGGTTGATTGGTGTCAGATTGTGGTGGAAGGATTGAGTCTCCAGAGCCTTCATTATGTTCATAACCTGAGTTACCTGTGCATACAGGAGAGTGGGATCTGGAATCATCTCTTTCTTGATAGCCATTGTTATGGATAGGCACAATCTCTTCTGGGAAGAGAGATATTGGAGGTAATGAGTATCTTGGATTATGTATTTTTTTAGTTGTTCTGATTTTCACATTGCTGAAAGGAAATTCCTGTTCATTGAACACCACATGTCTTGATATATACACTCTTACATTGTTATCTAAGCACTTGAATCCTTTCTGATTTGCTGCATATCCTAGAAATGTGCATGAATGAGATCTGAATTATAATTTATGTGTATTGTATGGTCTCAAGTAAGGAAAGCATAGGCATCCAAACACCTTTAGATGTTTGTAGTCTGGTTTGACTTTTGTTAGTATTTCTGTTGGACTTTTGTATTTTAAAACTTTTGTAGGCAGTTTATTTATCAAATAGACTATTGTAGAGAAAGCAACAGTCCAAAATTTTAATGGTAGAGAAGCCTGTGCTAATAAAGTCAAACTAGTTTCTACAATATGTCTATGCTTTCTTTCAATGAGGCCATTTTGCTCTGAAGTGTAAGGATATGTTATTCTCTGTGTGATGCCTTATTTCAGAAAGTAGTCTTTTAGTGGTAGAAATTCTTTTCCACCATCTGTTTGAATGATTTTCACTTGACAGTTGGTTTGCCTTTCTGCATTAGCTATAAACTGCATTATTGCACTATTAGTTTCAGATTTTGACTTCAAGAAATATATCCATACATGTCTAGAGTATGCATCAATAAAATAAATGTAATATTTGTAACCATAATCAGTGTTTATGGGTGTTGGCCCCCACAAATCTGTAGCAATCAATTCTAGTGGTTTATAATATAGTCTCAAAGTCTGGAAAGGCAAGCTTGTGACTTTTTCCCATTTGGCAATATGTACAAGTGTAAGATTTTGGAATTTTATCAACAGAAATATCATTACAACTGTTTAGAACATGACTTAAAATTTTTATTCTGGGATGTCCTAGTTTATAGTGCCATATGTTATACATCTTATAGTTTTCATCACTTTTGATTTCAGAAACATTACACCAATTTTCTTTACATCCAACATTTCTTGAATTTGCAACATCAAATTTGTGTAACCCTTTAAACTCTCTACCCTGCAAGAGAGTTTCCTTTTTTAGAACATCTTTTTACTAAATAGTGATTTGAATAAAATTCAAAATATACATTATTATCTTTTACAAACTGAGATACACTCATTAAATTTTTTCTAATGAGTGGAACCCTTAAAAGATTGTTGAGATAAAGTTGTCTTACACCCTTTATGCTTGCATTTCCAGTGTGAGAAATATGTATAGGCTTACCATTACCTAAATACAGTAATTGATTACCTTTGTATTTAAAAGGTTCAAGTTGCTTAGATTGCTGGTTACATGATTTGTTGCACCTGAGTCGGGATACCATCCTTCATTATGTATGTCTTCAATTTTGGCCATATCATTGTTTGCATTTTCTGATTTAACTTCTGATTGAGCATTGATCATGTTTGCACTGATCTTTTGAGATCTTGATGTGTTATTGCGTTGCTGAACTGGTGTAAAATTTGCATCAAATCTGAAGTAACATTTATTTGCTGTGTGACTAAGTTTTTCCCATATTTGACATCTTAGCCTATTATTGTTATTCCATCTACCACCTCTACCTCCGGCTCTGTTGGACTGACCTCCTCTCTAACCACTGTTAGATTGATTTTTGCTCCCATAGTTTCTTTCTTGATTTCTGTTTCTGTTATTTGCAACATAGTTGATGGAATGTTCAAATATGACTGGTTTATTTTGCTCTAATCTCCCTTTATAGGAAAGAAGTATAGAACTGGCATACTATAGTGATGGTGGTATTTCATTAGAGGATATTGCTACCACCACAGCTTCATATTCCTCATCTAGGCCACTTAATAATGACAGAACTTGTTCAGTTTTTGACACTTTGTGCCCTACAGAGGCCAATTGATCACGGATTGCTTTTCCTTTTGATAGATATTCTCTCATGCTCATATTGTATTTCTTTAAATGGTGTAATTGCCTTTTCTATTGCATGATCCCTGCAACAGATTGAGAACTGAAATTTTGTTCTATTGTGTGCCATATTTCATGGGTTGTCTTGCATCCAACCAATTGTGGTAACAAACTTGCACTCATAGAGGAGAGTGGCCATGAACTAATCAGGCTATCTTGTCTTTGGTGCACAATATAGTTTGGGTTGTTAACTAATTTGCCTTCTTTATCTGTAGTGAATTTTGGTAGGGTGCTTAAAGTACCAAGAACATACTCCTCCAACCCATACCCTCTAATTGTTGTTTCCATCTGAAACTTCCATAGCAAATAGTTGGATTCTTCCAGCTGAATGGTGAAAACTTGATTTTGAGGCTTAATGATCTTGTTCATGTATTCTTGTGTGATGTTGGATTGGGTTTGAGTTGTTCTTGGTGCTGATGTTGAAGATCCTACATTGTCTTCCTCGGCCATAATGCAATCTTGATGTCAAGAATCAAGAATTGACAGGAGGAAAGAACTAACACTGTGGGAATGGTGAAAGATGATGGCAAGACCAGATTCACCTATCTGCAGTTGCGAGACTGGTAACTTTTAATAAAAGAAAGGGTTCACCTGATGGTTCAGATGCAGCCAGTTACAGAGGGGATGATGATAATCTTTCTGACCCGCTCTTGCTTGGCACGACACTACAATCAAAGGATGTTGAATTCAATTTTTTTTTGTGATTTCTTGATCACTAACTTTGATGATCTGAGTCCTTTTCTTTAGAATCTCAGATGATGATATCAGTCCGATGAGATATAGAATCTGTGCAGCCAATTCTCAAGTGATGGGAATTTTCTGATGAGAACCTTGGCAAGGCACTTGTCGTTAGGCACTTGGTTACTCTGGTACCATGTAAGATAAAGTGAAAAGTATTGCTGAATCGAAAAGAAGCAGTTGATGTTTTATTGCAAACTTATTTTGTACATTTGATGATAATTTGCTGATACATTGTACACTTATTTATATTGAAAGAGTGATTGTGGGCTGTGGGTTGGCTCAATACAAAATACAGTAATACCCGCACCTTGTAATATTATGATAGATCAGTATGTATACGGCCATTCTCTCATAATGTTGGGATGTAGTAATGGGCTATGCCTATGGGTTTTTCTTTTTCATACATAGTTTTTTTTGTTTAAGGCTTATAAACCTCCTTTTTTATTTTAAAGCAATAAAGAGCTCGATTCAAAAAAAAGGGACACAAGGGCCATCAAGCTCAACAAACGCCATGACTCGTTTAATTAATCCATATGGAAGAAAAACACATCTTTATCATATAATTCAATCTTTGTTCATTTAAGCTATATAAAAACATTTTTAATACTCATTTCAGATAAATATACTCTAACACTTCGAATATGCAGAAATTTACTAACTTTACTTATGCAAAAATATAGACTCTTTGTACTCTCAAACGTTCTCCAAATCTTCACCTTAGAAAATAATTTATATTTTATATTCATTTTTGTAAACTTAGATACACCCTCGCAAAATGCAAAATAAAAGTATTTCTATGGTTTTCTCTTTTCCTTCTAAACATGCATTCACTTATTTTATTTTTTGTCATTGATTCCCTCATTCCTCTTAATTCCTCCAATTGGATTCACAACAATCTTCAGACAATGTTTTCAAAGTCTAAAATTTACTCAATAAAGTAAAGGGTGTAAATTTGCAATGACTCGTGGTTATGTTTTAGGTAGACCTTTTTTTGTTTGTATATCTGCTCATTTAGAAAAACAAGCTGAGTCGATCTAAACTGACCATGGTCTTACATAAACAACACACTTTCAAATAATCTAACTTTTCACTTTCAAAAGAAACAAATCAATCAATTCCCCCAAAAATTATATAAATGGAATGTTTGAATAATACATTTTCAAAGTATTGTTATTCACATCATATTATCCTCTAAAAGTTACTTAATCATTTAATTATCTTGACTAAATAATTATTATCCAATTAAATTTCATTTATTTTATATTATTCGATGGTCAATTACTATTCCCAAATGGAAAATTTTCGTTCATGTGGCATGCTTTGGCAAGATCAAAGGTTGAAAAAATCTTACATATTGAAATATTAACGTGCATGCACTAATTCAAGTGACACTTCAATATCGTTCTATTTAGTTGTTACTACTCCACCGATTGATTAGACGCCTTTACCGTGATCGACTTTTTCCTACTTGGTTTTTCAATTTTATTTAGTCGAGGTTGGGATAATTAAAGCATACATGATTGAGGGTTGGTGAATAATTGTAACAATCTGCACCCCAATGGGCCTGAATTTTCGCTAAATTTAAAACCCAAGTCCAGCAAAGAACGAATATTTGGTTTGGTATCCTACAAATAAAACAAGAATACATATCAGAGCACTAATGATATAACTCATAGTGGAATAACAAAATATAATAAGTCACAATAACTACTGAACAAGATTTGAAACTTCCAAAGTCAAGTGACCTTGTCAGCATTGAACACGCCTAACACCAGTACATGTTCATCAAGTTATCCTGTGGGTTGAATGAGGAGAGGGTCAAAACAACAATTTGGTAACTGGTAAAATTATACACTTTGTACATAATACTAGTTTATGCTGATTGTCTTCTATCTCTTATTATGTCTCTTGCTTTCAATTAGTCGTTTCGACTTTACATGCGCGCACGGTACGCCCATCTTCCCGTAGTAGACAATAGCTATGCACCCCCCCCACACACACACATATATATATAAGTACCACGGTACCCCCATTGGACAAAGATATTATCCCCGCTAGTATCCCTTAACTTAGCTCCTCGTCAGGATCCATCCCCTCGCAATATCACGCTTTTCGTAGCCACGTGCGCCGAGGAACTCCCATAGTGCCTAATAACAGCTTTACAATAATTTAGTGTCCTCTATGTTGCATTTTTAGGGATTTTCTTGTCTGCTTCCCGGTTGTAGACTCGGCTCTATGGACTAATATAATGGTTGATTTGTAACGACTGGCCTACCCCTACGGCAAAGGAAATAAAAAGAAATAAGATGAAGAAATAGAAGAGAAAAGAATGGAAAACAAAGAAAAAGGAAGCATCAACTAACCAAATACCTGTCGCATATCTCATATCGCATCAGAGTAAATATAATAATCAATACGGGTATAAAACAATAGAGATAGTAATAACAATGTTAAATAATCATCTGAATAAAGATCCACACGGTTATACAACACCATAATAGAGTTTATAGAACAGGAAAGTAAACTCAACTAGTACACTGTCTCATAATAGCAAATCAACACAGTCAAGGCTCCACAATGTCATACAACGAAAATATAATAACAAATGCACATATAAGTATTGATAACCGTTACCCCCTATCGATCCACCCGTAAAACTCCATAATCATCCACATGCTCTCAATCTACTCATTTAAGAGTACCCGAGATAATAAGAAGCAAAACATAAAACCTCGAGTCAGGCAACAGTCTGGTGTGAGCGATATCAAATCTCAAAATACTATAAAACTCGATAATGTACGGTACAGAGGGTATATAAACCATACCTGGCCTGTCCCTGCAACCACAGAGCCAACACATAAACATAAGTAATGTGTTACGCTATAACATCGTAAAAAGGGTATACCATACTCAGTATCTGTCAGGGTGCCTAGGTATCTCCACCTATAGTCCATACTCCATACTAAGTAAACTTCAGGTATCTCCATCCATACCTACTCCACACTAAATCAAGTCAGGGTATCTAAGTATCCCTACCACAATACCTACCTAGTGTGACATACCTAGGGTGACAGGTGACTAGTGAGCAACCATAACAAAACAAAACTTCCATCAAACAATACTAACTGTCACCCAATGTGCCAGATATATGATGACTCATATGACCCTCTATAACTGTCAAGGACTAGTAGAAATCCCAGTTCTCTGTCGTACTCACGTACAGACGGGTCTATTTCAACTCTAGTATGCTTCCATGGCCCAGTACTCTCCCATACCTGCTTGACATTAGACCCTGGGAGGTCCAGGGTACACGACCATTGCTACCAGCCCTCGGGTATCACCCGCATATAATAACCTTGCTCTGAGCATGACATAAAACACTCCGAGTCATCAACAATCCCTAGGCACAAACACATCCATTGAGCCCTACTCACTCGATACAGATTTGAACCCTACTGGCTCGCTACAGTTTCCATGCACGAGCCCTAACTCTAAACCCAGTCCATTAACCGCAGCCTTACTCCAATCCGAGCTGCCATCCTCGATCCTGCTCTCCGCCTAATCTCTCGATCGAAGAACCCTACTATCATGCTATACGAAGCCCGAGGTCCAACATGATCCATACAGTCCTGATATTATCATCCCGGAGCCTACTCCATACAACATCGAGCCACTATCCATGGTATCAAACTACTAGGTCAAAGCACCACATCCCCGCCTCACCATCAAAATCACCAGGTCGAAGCACCACATCACTGCCTCACCATCAATATCACTCATGTAGGATAATAACATCCAATCTCTAAACCGGTCACATGAACAAACCATCACATCGTGCACCATGATATCTCATCAATGTCCAATCCACATATCGGCCAAATTGCCAATCGACAAGAGTGATGGACATTGACCAATCTAGTCAATACCATCCACGTTGGTCTTGTACTTAACCGAACGATTAAGTCAGACCAAATGGAAATGTCCGATAACCACTCTGAAACCCAGATCGGTCGACACGTATCCCAAACCCTCTTCTATAGCTCATCTCCTTCATTAGATTTCCACGTGTGGGGAACTCCAATGTACAAGATGCTACTTAAAATCAAATCACCGCTAATTGGTGTTTTCAACCAAAACAGCAGAATAACAAACAAGCCAAACAATCAAACATAAATCCAAACATCCATACATCTAAAAAACCATACATCCATCCAAAACAACATACATACAACATAAACAATCCATCCATATCAATTAATGTGGGAAATAACACCAATAATAGATCTAATCTAATAATTTACTAACTATGGCACGACGATGGAAAATACACAATATTCTTTATAAATCATTTTAAAATAATTACATATTCTTCTATAAAAATATAACTGATGTATAATAATAATTAATATCACATTTAAAAACCAAAAATCATCCCCGAACGTCAATATAACACTAAATAATCAACCATAGTAAAGTGAGAGACAATATCACTCATCTCATCCAAATCTATCCAAACCAGCGCTAAAATGTAGATATCGCTATCATGAGCGCTACACAAGAAACTGCATCCAAAGTAGACCTCATATGCAAAAGATATGGATTAAATAAGATTCGAGATTAATTAATTAATTAACTAATTAAAAGAAAATTACCATTTTAAATCTAATCCTTCTTCCTCTCCAATATGCACACTATAGGAATTGTGCATTTCCGTGCCATGACCAAACCTTCATCCATCGATTTCTCCAACTACAAGCCATGATTCTTCGATCGGTCTTTGCCAAGCCGCTTCTCTTCGTGTCCTCTTCAATCTGCATTCAATCGCCTCATCTCCAACAACTCTCATCAAATCGTGATTGGAACGGGCTACTCACGACATGGACAAGCCGTGTTTTGTATGTTCAATCGGTCATGGCCAATACTTGGAGAAAAATGCCCCTTTGTACAAGAATCACAACAACAATATCTGATCCACCCATCGTCGCTCCAAGATCCGACAAGATCGAGCCCTAATTCATGGCTATATGATCGATCTCAGCCAATGACGCTCGATCCAAAATCCACCATCGTCATCGCGTAGCCTTTGTCGATACGATCTCAATGGATCCAACCTCATATTTTATCATCAATCGGATATGGAGATATTAATTTTTGAATGGAGGAAGAGGGGTTTCGGCCATGATTTGTTTTCTCAGGATGCTACAGTGATTTGGGAAATGAGAAATAGAGGGAAGGATTTTGATTTGGGTACTTATAATATTATATTATATTCCATTTATTTAATTCTCAAATAAATGGATGTACGTTTCGAGTCCGTACAATCACACGACACGTCCTATCGTCATGAAACTCATCTGCGTACATCACCTTATTTTTTCGGATCCAACGGCACTAACCGCGTCTCCATTTGAGACTGTGCCCCGAAAGGCTAATTTCGCGTATTTCGAGACCGTTTTTGCCAACAGATCATCCGATCTCAAAATATAGTGATCCAGATACTCATTTTAATTCGCAACGTCAATCCAAACTCAAAGGAAGTGGTCTCGAGTCCTTGTTCGATCGTACGCAAAAAATCACATTTTCGGGCCTTCATTTAATTAACGATTAAATATTTAAATAAACTATTTAAATATCCGACTGTTAAAAATACGAGTCGTTATATTCTCCCCTCCTTAAAAGATTTCGTCCTCGAAATCACAAAGCTGAGAGAACGTCTCCTAACCCATCGGCCCTCAAAAATCTATCAGATTTTGGAAAATTTCGACAAAACCTCCTTTGGACGACTAAGTCCGAAAAACTCTACTACAACAAAGATATGTATACAAATCATATCTTTAACTATACTAGATCATCTATAGCAATCATCAAACAAGAATGCTATACCAAATAATAACTATCATGCATGCCTAACAACCATTCAACATAAACTATCATCTCAATTGATAATAATCAAATCAAACATGCATACATAATATCTAACAACCAACAATAACATCCATGCCTATCCTAGCATGCGGAATACTAAACCATCTAGTATAAACATCCAATATGATATCCATAATCAAAGCTAACGATAAAAACAAAATCACACCGTTTATCGAGCTTCGGACAAACGGTCCTCATGCTCCCTACAATCTACCTTACCTTATCGCCTTTGCTTTCATTCTATTGAGCACTACTACTCCTTCGACTTCGTCCTAACCTGATTTGTATCAAATCTATCGGTACAAATAGGCCTATGAGGTCTCGAAGTCTATAGTTCAATCTTGATATCATCTAATCCATTTAGTCCAAATATCCGAATGCCTCTTGTAAGTTCTCCCAAAACCTATTATCAAGTAACGGGTCTTGGCCACTTACAATGCTCTTGGCACATAATGGAATCACACTAACCACCCCTCAAACAGCACAACAAAAATGGATGTCGTACTACTGGACTTAAGAAATACAAATCTAGCATCATCTGTCACTAATCGACTGTGACTCAAATGCTATCTCTCTATCATTAGTCATCAGTAATCCTTTGATGCAGTCCCAAAATATTTGTTCTCACTGCTCGAGAACAAATAATCTCAATGGAACCGACAGTCTCTGTCGGGTCCATGCCGTGTCATCTCATCAAACACTACCGACTCTTCTAATTTAGTCACGATCTCCACTAGTCAAGCTTAATGCCTTTGACTAGTACCAATCAGCTAAATCAAAGTAGGTCTGATGGTCAAACTAGCCATCACACCTGGCCAAAGCTAATTGAGCCTTGGATTCATAACCAGTGATAAGCTGGGGCAATACCCAATATAGGAATAACATTCCCAAATTGGTACATCTCCCTCTCGAATACCAACCACCACATTTCCCTTCAAACATCTAGGAAATGTCAAAACCATAGGAGGCTAAGAACTCCAACCATTGCTACAGGAGAAGGTCGAGATCCTCTCAAAGAAGAGATACTACAATAACGTGGAATCACTGAACAGCTCAAACTCCTCTCCTAACAAATAGTGCCTCCATATCACAAAGCGAACTCTATCGCCTCCAACTCCTAACCAAGAGTTAGATATTACCTCTCGACATCACTACCATACCTAGTTAAGTGCCATAGGCAAGTGCGTACTATCGTCTCTTCATTCCCACTCGAAATGAGTACCATTAATGTACTCGTCAACCTCTCAGTCAGACTCATTAATGCGTATCTACACCTTATCTATCAAAAAAGTCTAATCCTCTCCTATACAATAAGTCAATGATACTGCTATCTTGGATCTATCAAGATTCTAGACTGCCGTAACTAAAGGATCTACAACGACGTCCTACTCTAAAACAACATGACCCAAGCATCTCACTCCCCTCCTTCAGGAGTGGTACCATCAAAATCTCATCACTAATCGTGTCTTGTGCTCCTCTTTCATCCATGGGTAGATGAAAGTATCATCGACAAACACAAGTACAACCTACTCAACTGACCACTCTAATTAGGGTCCATGAGATCCACAACATATACCGACATGTTGGTTAGCCCGAACGGCATAACCAACCTAAAATCAAGGTAGTGTGTGAAACACTATAATCGGCACACTCACCTAAATTACTCTCGATTGATGCAACCTCACCGTAGGGTCCAACTAAGAGAACATCCTCATGTTATAGAGCTGATCGAACAAGTCATCAACAAATTGGAGTACAAACATGTTCGTCGTCTCATCCAGCTCACAACAACCAACAAATAACTCTAAAGACCTATCCGTCCTACAGATGAACATAACAGGTGCATCCTGCACAAAATATACACCCATAGATGAACCATCACCTAAACGGGTCATCTGCTCGCACCTCTAATCTCCTAAGCTCTTTGGACACCCAATGCCTTAAAGGCATATCTAGTGGTCCAGCTCCTATGACCAGATCGATACATAACTCTATCTCTATATGGTGGTAATCCGGTCACCTCCTCGAGTATGTCCGGACACCCTCCAGTACAGGCACAGATGACATCCTATCATGTGGAATATCAAGCTAATATATAAGGCTCCTCTACTGGAAACTAATCACTACCATTTGCCCCTCCATAACCCTGATCGTCATCAACAGCCTCTCTCAGTCCACCACTATTTTGTATCCCCTTCAGCCAGTCTGTTCTTAAACTATAATACCAATCCAACTAAACCCCAAAAAATCAATGTCTAAAAAACAAACAACCACTCAAAAGGGCAAGGTCTCGACAAACCATGTATAGGCTGGCTAAGCCCCTAACTAAGACTGTCATGATCAAAGATCGATAATTATTTCGAGTATCTATCCCAATATCTAACCATCAGATCTAGATATAAAGGAATACGAAACCTCGATGTCAAATAAAATACGTATTGAACCACCATATGCGGAAAGCATTCTCAAATGGTGACACCATTTCCCTTCCCTTTCAACGATGGAGCAATCGACAAAACCGAAACGGCGATCAATACATATGCTTCCCGATATATCCTTACACAACTGATATGGGATAACTCTTTAATACTGGGTACTTCTCGATCATCCTCTCGAAGCCCTCGTCAATATGACAAATCAATCGACCACCGAGATGATCTCTCTACCCAATGTTAAACTTCAATCCTTTCTGTGTGGAGTATCAATGGGAATAGATGGTACCTCGATATCATATCTAATCCAACCACATACTCCAATACAGATATATCGTCGTACTTCAAATCGGCGAACTCTCTAGCCATCTCCGACTTCAGAAAAGTCAAGACAAATCTTCTTCGAAGTGAACTATGAACAAGTCCCAAGGAAATCGGTCCTCGACGATCAGAGACACTGAAACACTCCATAGTTTGTCGTCTGACCTTGGAGTCATCCAGAGGCTAACTTCTACCTTATGCATCATCTAACTCCAAGTCATCGAAGATCCTTTTGTAAGCAACCAGCCAAACTTGCCTCCCAATAGTCGACCCCATTCCAATGAACGGCCTGCCTCCTAGAATTTCACGGTCTATGTACAACTCGGCAAAATCAACTTTAACAAATTGCACTTGAGCACCATAACCATCCAGAATAAACTGGGCATTCAAGAAATGATCAACACTAACTCTACGAACATATCCTATCAATCAGGGATAGCGGCCCTGATTCTTCCCAATACTCAACTCTAAAGATAGAGTCAATAGCAGTTTTTCTTTAATGCCAGATCATTCCTATTCTATAATAAGGATAATCCGTCTCTCACAAAGAAAACTACATCAATAGTGCTTATGTGTGCACCCAACCCATATACTATATATACTACTATATAGTTTAGAAAACCAAAATATATAACAAATACAACTCTCTCGTATATATACACTCTCTAAATCCAGTCTAAGGCGACAACTCCTACCCTTTCTCTACTGGATCGTGGTATCAACTAAGGTTAATCGGGTAACTAGAGCTCCGATACCAAATGTAACGGCCGCCCTACACCTACAGTGCAGAACGATAGTCAAAGGAAAGAAAAAGAAATAAGATGAAGAAATATAATAGGAAAGAATGGAAAAAGGAAGAAAACGAAAGCATTAACTAACCAAATTACCCGTTGCATATCTCACATCACATCAGAGTAAATATAATAATCAATACCGGTATAGAACAATAGAGACGGTAATAACAATATGAAATAATCATCTAAATAAAGATCCACAAAGTTATACAGCACCACAATAGAGTTTATAGAACGGAAAAGTAAACTCAACTGGTACACTGTCTCATAATAAAAAATCAACACCGTCAAGGCTCCACAGTGTCACACAGTGGAAACATAATAAAAAATGCACATATAAGTATAGATAACCATCACCTCCTATCAATCCACCTGTAGAACTCCATAATCATCCACCAGCTCTAAATCTACTCATTTAAGAGCACCCAAGATAATAGAAGCAAAGCATAAAACCTCGAGTCGGATAACAGTCTGATGTGAGCGATATCAAATATCAAAATACTATAAAACTCGGTAATATACGTAACAGAAGGTATATAAACCATATCTGACCCGTCCCTGCAACCACAGAGTCAGTACATAAACATAAGTAATATGCTACTCTATAACATTGTAAAAAGGGTATACCATACTCAATATCTGTCAGGGTGCCTATGTAGCTCACCTATAGTCCCTAATCCATACTAAGTAAACTTCAGGTATCTAGGTATCTCCATCCATACCTACTCCACATTAAGTCAAGTCAGGGTATCTAGGTATCCCTACCACAATACCTACCTAGTGGGACATCCTTAGGGTGATAGGTGACTAGTGAGCAACCATAACAAACATGGCATCTATCAAACAATACTAAATGCCACCCAATGTGCTAGATATATGATGACTCATACGACCCTCTACAACTGTCAAGGAGCAGTGGAAATCCTAGTTCTTTGTCATACTCATGTATAGATGGGTCTGTTTTAACCCCAATACGCTACCACGGCCCAGTACTCTTCCATACCTGCTTGACATTAGACCCTCTTGGGGCGGTTCAGGGTACACGACCATCGCTACCAGCCCTCTAGTAACACCTGCATATAGTACTCCTGCTCCAAGCATGACAGAAAACACTCCGAGTCATTAATGATCCCTAGGCACAAACACATCCATCAAGCCCTACTCACTCGATACGGATTCGAACCCTACTGGCTCACTATAGTTTATAGGCACGAGCCCTAACACTCAACCCAACCACTATCTGTAGCCTCACTCCAATCCAAGCTACCATCCTCGATCCTGCCTCTTCCTGAGCTCTCGATCGAAGAACCCTACTATCATGCTATCCAAAGCCCTTGGTCCAACATGATTCATACAGTCCTGATACTATCATCTCGGAGCCTACTCCATACATCATCGAGTCACTATCCGCAGTATCAGACTACCAAGTCAAAGCATCGCATCCCTGCCTCACCATCAAAATCGCCAGGTCAAAGTGCCACATCACTGCCTCATCATCAATATCACTCGTTGTAGGTTAATAACATCCAATCTCTAAACCGATCGCACGAACAAACCATCACATCATGCACTATGATATCTCATCAACGTTCCAACCACATATCGACCAAATCGCCAATCGACAATAGTGATGGACATTGACCACTCTACTATGGTCAATACCATCCACCTTGGTCTTGTACTTAACCGAACGGTTAAGTACAAACCAAACAAAAACGTCCGACATCCATGCTGAAACCCAAATCCATCGGCATGTATCCCAAACCATCTTCTACAACTCATCTCCTTCATTAGATTTCTACGTGTGCGAAACTCCAATGTACAAGGTGCTACCTAAAATCAAATCACCACTAATCGTCGTTTTCAACCAAAACAGCCAAATAACAAAAAAGCCAAACAATCAAACATACATCCAAATATCCATACATCCAGACAACTATACATCTATCCAAAACAACATACATACAACATAAATAATCCATCCATATCAAATAATGTGGGAAACAACATCAGTAATAGATCTAATCTAATAATTCACTAACTATGGCACGACGATGGAAAATACGCGATATTCTTTATAAATCATTTTAAAATAATTATATATTCTTTTATAAAAATATAGCTGCTATATAATAAAAATAATAATATCACGTTTAAAAACCAAAAATCATTCCCGAACGTCAATGTAACACTAAATAGTCAACCATACAAAAGTGGTAGACAATATCACTCACCTCATCCAAATCTGTCCCAACCATGATCAAAATGTAGATCTTGCCATCTCGAGCGCAATGCAAGAAACCACA
Organism: Allium fistulosum; assembly: GCA_030737815.1. NCBI lineage: Eukaryota > Viridiplantae > Streptophyta > Magnoliopsida > Asparagales > Amaryllidaceae > Allium > Allium fistulosum. The sequence goes on along the minus strand of CM060903.1, from coordinate 515,395,436 downwards.
TCCAAAACGAACCTCATACGCAAAAGATTTTGATTAAATACGATTCGAGATTAACTAATTATTTAATTAACTAATTCAAAGATTATTACCCTTTTAAATCTAATCCTTCTTCCTCTCCAATATGCACGCTACAAGAACCATGCATTTCAATGCCATGACCGCATCTTCATCAATCGATTTCTCCACTTACAAGCCATGATTCTTCGATCCGCCTTTTCCAAACTGCTTCTCTTCATGTCCTCTTCAATCTGCACTCAAACGCCTCATCTCTAACATCTCTCATCGAATCGGGACTGGAACAAGCTGCTCATGACATGGCCAAGACACGTTTTGCTATGTTCAATCGGTCGTGACCAAAATTTGGGAAAAAATGCCTCTTCGTACAAACATCACAATGGAAATCTCTGATCCACCCATCCTCGCTCCAATGTCTGATAAGATCGAACCCTAATTTACAGTTGTATGGTCGATCTCGGCTAACGATGATCGATATAAAATCCACAATGGTCATTGCGTAGCCTTTGTGGAAACGATCTCAACAGATACGACCTCATATTATATCATCAATCAGATATAGAGATATCAATTTTTGAATGGAGGAAAAGGGATTTTGGCCATGATTTGTTTTCTCAGGATGTACAGTGATTTGGGAAAAAAGAAATGGAGGGAAGGATTTTGATTTGGATATTTATAATATTGTATTACATTCCATTTATTTAATTCTCAAATAAACGGATGTACGTTTTGAGTCTGTACGATCACACGATGCGTCCGATTGTCACGAAACTAGTCTATGTATATCATCTCTTTTTTTGAATCCAATGGCACTAACCGCATCTCCATCTAAGACTGCGCCCTGGAAAGCTAATTTCGCACATTTCGAGACCGTTTTGGCCATCGGATCGTCCGATCTTGACATAAAGTGATCTTTATACTCATTTTAATTTGCAACATTAACCCGAGCTCAACGGAAGTGGTCTCGAGTCCTGATTCGGTCGTATGTGAAAAATCACATTTTCGGGCCTTCATTTAATTAACAATTAAATATTTAAATATCTGACCGTTAAAAATATAGGTCATTACAGGATTCAGCCCCATGGGCTATGGACTCGGCTCCACATACTACCCCATGCATGTTTGAAAGACTTCCCTAATAGGGTTAACTAGCCTTGCCTCTTAACAAACAAACTAGCAAACAATGTAGCAATGCATACCCCAACGTGAGCGTAAACTAGTAGGCAATGTACATCCGCTAGGTGTAACCTTTGTCTTTCTCATTGATCGCTAAGGATTAATGACGTTCTCGACCTATGTATAGCCCTACTCCTTTATTTGTTACTAATTCAGCTGACACGCTGTCATAGTGTCGTTATTCGTTTATCATTCGATTTAGATTTCCTATTGCAATCAAGGCAATACCCCTCCTTCCTATTTTATTGAAGCAGACTAACTTTTCTATTGGGGTATTCCTCTATCTATACGCTAGTATATACTCTCCACGGGTCCTATGGTTGGACATGTCTCACATCGGTATAATGTTACACAACTGTTGGTAGCCCTTTGCGGTGGCCAGGCTTCTATTCTGTAACAATACTGACCTCATATTCCAACCTACTCTAATGACCAAATGTCATATTATTCATTTAACTATACTTTACTATGATAGTTCACATCCGTCATAAATGCATACTTGAGGCTTTGTGTGTGTGTGTGTGTGTCTACACACACGCGCGCGCGCACGCACATATATATATGTGTGTGTGTATTCATTCATGCTTACTTAATCACCTTGCCTTTGTAGTTTACTATTGACCCTGGGTCTTTATTTCATTATGTGTTTATCCTTTTCACACTTTAAGTTAGTTACCGCTTTCCTCCTATCATGTTCTTAATATCATTTTTCCATTCTTTCTATCTATTTTCCCATTTTTCATCTCTATCCTCATTTTATTTTTTATTTCTTCTTGCCTACCCTTCAAATTTCCTTTTTGTTTACTTTCCATTTTTATTGTTATTTCGCATTTTATCTTTTAGGATATTCTTATTTCGTTCATATCTTTCTATTTAACTCTTGGGGTTTGCCACATTTAATGTATTAGAACTACATTTCTATCATAAAAATGTTAACATGGTAAATTTACATATCTTATCTGAAAAGAGATATTTGTGTGGTGTTTGTAATTACAAGGAACTATCTTTTTATTACTTGAAATAGATAGTAAAAAATACTATGAATATCCCTATTTTGTACATTTCTTCCTTTTTCTAGGGTCTTACTATTAACACCCACCATACGCCACTCTCACCCACTAAACCCCATACCCGCTAAACTACTTCCCCAACACACCGACATCCACCAATCAAAATACACAAATTCGCGCGCCCATTTTATTTCCAATTCGCTTCCCAACAAACCCTAACTTAACTTTCTTCTTTGTGTCGCTTCCCACAAAGTAGCCTTCTTGTTCGTTTCGACTTTGCTTCCCATAAAGTTAGTTTCATGTTCCTTCAAAAAATTAATTTAGGTCGAAGCAGTGGGTTGTTCGACTACTCCAACTTATACTCTTGTTCATCAGTCGATGGTAGAGGAAAGACGAAGGGGTCAACCTTGTTTTTGCTTGGTAGGAATGGTTCGTTCAAAGGGAAAGGGATTGGTGAGAAGATAGATGCTTGAAACAGTAGTAAGTATCAATTATGTTGTTGAATTTTAAAATTTTAAGCTTAAAAATCAAATTGCGTTAAGAAGGGAGATTTGAATTAAGTATAAAAACCAAATTGTTAAGCTTAAAAAAATTGAATGACTCGCTTGAATCACCCCTAATCTGAGTCGGTTGGACAAATTAGGGGTACTTATTTGTAATCTGGTTTTACTTAACCGTATGGTAGATAGTATTCAAAAAAATATGGTCAGTCACTCGGTTCCAGAAAATATGCGCAGTGACTTATATTTTGGTTCTATAAAACTGATTAAATGTTCTTTGTTTATACCACTGTTGTATTTACCAATAACTTTGTTTATTTATATTTCAGTGTGCCTCACTAGTGTTAATTAAATGCTGGTGCAAATAAATTAGATAGCTATAATGGTGATCATGTTATGTTATGTTATGTAATGTCATGAAATTTTATATTTTGTTGCCATGGAAAAAGAGAAAAGTCGATGGAATAGCTGAAAATGGAAAAGGATAGAGATGATGAAGACTCATATAGCTCCTGGATCAAGTACTGAGGGGGAGATGTATGACCTTGGGGAAGAATCTAATGATACAGAGAATGATGACCAATTTAAGGTCGAAGTTCAATGTTCATCTAATCGTTCAGTGGGTCAAACTTTGGTATGAACTATGACAATGTCGAAGGAGCTCATAATATAGGTAGAGGTGGCCCAGAAGAAAAGACGTTACTCGCTAGCTTTGATTGCCGTATGGCAAAAAGTATATGGGATATGAAAAAGGTAACATATCTAACACATATAGATAATACAGTTGACAAAATAGTATTTTCACTAGTAATTACAAATTTAATAGATGACAACATTATGATATAGAGCCATAAAATAAAAATATCTCACAAAATGAGTATGTTTAGCCGCAGCAAGTTGTCTCATAAAAATAGTCATATACTATATATTTTTAAATACTATTATTGACTAATCAAGATAGGATTTTGGAGTATTTATTCACATTGGGAAAGCTCTTAATCGCTAGAGATTTGTGCTTTTTCCACATATATGACATATATATAGCTCCACAAACCCACCAAACTTTCGGTATTTCAAAAGGTTTCGATCCCATGTGAATTTAACATAAATAAACTTTTATAATTATATTGTCAATTGTAGTGTATGAAATTCTCGATCTCGTAAAGTTTGGTAAACAGCCGAAAGATTTAGGAAATCATTTTATTTATTAAGTATGAAGATGTATCCATAATATGATTTATATACATTTGCATACGCATTTTCATAATATGTTCTTTGTACGTGGTAAATCAAACAGGAACGAGGGCCACTTAGGTGCATCTCATTCATGAAAACTATGAGCGTGGATGTTAGAGGAAGAGGCACCACAAATTCAGGACAGAGTACGATCTTCTAGGTTGTTGAATATTATCGATCACTCTTATGGATGGATGTATATGACTTAAATATCGGCCTTTGTGTATAGATGGAAACTAGAGATGAATACGTTTCACATGCCATTTGGGGAGATGACCATCACACTTAATGATGTGACGCAAATACTACGAATTCCTATGATGGGTAGTATGTTGACGTATGAAGAAGGTGGGGGGATATAGACATAAATGAACTTATAGATCTATTGTGTGAATAGCTAGGCGTTGATGAGGACGTTGCAAAGGAAGAGGCAATGGGTACGTACGCTGTTAGGTTGGATTGGTTGAAAGAACAAAGTCGGGGTAAAGTTATAGCAAATAGTGAGGCAGAGGTATTAGATAAGATTGCTCATGCCTATTTGTTGTACACTATAGAATGTTGTCTATTTCCAGAAAAATCGAGAACGACGATGTCCGCGTACTACTTGAATGCATTGAATGGATTCATTGATGAAGTGAAAGAGAAGACTTGAGGAGTGGCAATATTAGCATACCTATACGGAGAGCTTGGACTTGCATCTCGTACAGATGTGAAGCAACTAAGCGGATGTTTGACTCTCTTAATGGTACGTACTTGACAAACTTCTATACTTTCACCCTCTACTGACATATATCATTTTAAATGGTGTTATACACATTAGTTTATAGTGAAAATGTTAACATGAAATGATGTTATTATAGGCTTGGCTTTATGATTACTTTCCGATGATTCCAAATGCTACACTGAATCCTTCATATGATGACTCTCAACTAAGGGTATGCAAGTGGAAAAACACCCAGCTTGGTGGTGATTTGCGCTACTACGGCCGAGAGAGCAACTAGATATGTTGACAGTGCATGATGTGAGTATAGATTTTTGTACATATATTAATTAGTCCACCTGTAGGAGTAGCTTTTAAATATTTACAATTTGATATGTAGGTTATATGGAACCCATACTCAGGTATTCATGATAGGTATCCCTTGGAAGAGTATTCCTCTTATACCGGTATTTTAGTATGTTTTGATGTAGTGGAGCTGTACTATCCAAAACGTGTGTTGAGACAATTTGGAGTTAAACAACCTATTCCAAAACCTTCGATGGCTCCTTTAGCTTGTCGTAGAGGAGCAAAATATAATCAATACAAAGTTCGTTATGACGTTGGGTATTGGTTGGGTCAAAATTAGCAAGATCACGTTATGGTGATAAATTATAGGTCAACACAGTGGTACATCCTTTAGAATGTGAAGGCAATTACACAAGTTGGTTCAAAACCGTGTCACATCCTATAATATAGAAACCTTGTGCACGTCTAAGTCCATCCATCAACAACCTCATTGAATTTAAGGCATATACACTTGTAAGTACTACTGCACTATAGTTTGTACTGAATATAGTTGTACTATATCTTTTCATTAAGTTGAAGTTACAAAAAGGATTTATTGTTACTAAATGCCAATATTGATGGAGATTCCCCAAAGGTGAAGGAAAGTCGAGATAAAGATGCAAAAGAAATATTGGAGACTGCTTTACTAGCTGTTAATGAAACCCCCTATCCCCCCTGTAACACCCCCCACTTGGAGGCCCAAAACTAACAGCTACAGATGCTGTAGTCATCCATAGTTATTAATCATCGGCGACCAAATACGGTAATATTATATTGATATAACAGAAACATATGGATATGGAAAATTTTCAAAATCATTAAACAACTTTCACATTCCATTTCAAATCATTTCAACATTCATTACATAATCCCATATTTAAGAACCATGTTTATAGAAAATATAATTATCACACTACACGCCAAGAGCGACATATGAAGATGCCCCCTTGGATGATTAGAGTATAACTAGGCAAGTAAACAACTTTGCCTTTAGAACAAAACACAGCGGAATCAAAATAGAAAAGAACTCTAAATAGTTATCATGCCTCTTGCATGTCTCCAGAAGCTTATTCGTCTAAAGAGGTATTTAAAAAACTCAACTCTTAAACTACTTAAAGTTAATTGAGCACCCGAGAGTTTAAGGGAAAAACATAAACTTTGAGTCAGACAAAAAGCCTGGTATGAATAATAATCTACCATCTCAAACCATTTGGATATCTAGTGAGACCACGCGACTTAGCGGAACGGGTTTTCCCCTCACTAGTGTCTTATCAAAAACTTTATAAAAACCATATACTGTGCTCCTACATCCACAATGGTTAAAACATAGCAATTAAAAATATTATGATGACATTCAAATAGGTGAATAAATTCTGGATTACCCATCCCCATTCATTTTGACCCTGTCTCAGTTATAGTTTCTAGGGTTGCTATTAACCTAGTAGTTTTCATGGGCTGACTAATAACCTATTTAATGTTTATAGACTCCTTGTCTGGTTTCATAGTTTTCATGGGATCACTAAGAACCTATTGGCCCTTGCCAATAACTTGCTTATTCATGGGTTCTCCCTGAAACTATTGGTATCTCCAATAACTTTCCTCTTATCCTAGTTTTCATGGATTGACTAGGAACCTATTGACTTCTGCCAATAACTTAATCCAAATATAGTTTTCATGGGTTCACTACAAACCTATTGGCCCATGCTAATAACTCTTCCTAAACATAGTTTTCATGGTTTACTATGAACCTGTCTATCTGACAACTTCTTTATTAGTGTTTAGGCATCCTATATTCTAGTCTATTTGACCTCCTGGATGCAATTCTACTCATTCAGGAGTTAACAAAATTTATATTCACTATTGGGTCAACCTAGCCAGTTATTTTGCCCTTTCCCCAAAATATAGTTATGGGTCCATTATAATATGTATATATTTTTTGAAGAAAAAGGTTCTTTTATTAATAACGACTAAGAACCAAACAATAGCAGGATTCGCTTTCTTAAAAAACCTTTATGGTAAGGAAAATGAGCACGACGTCCTCTATTACAACAACTCTAGTACAGTTGAAAACCAATACCAAAAAGCACAAATACAAAACAAATACACCAGGAAAAATAAAAAAGGAACCGACCCAAATGGGTAATAGAACAAACCGCCATTTCCATGAGAAACAACCTAGCCCGGCCCATGACTACACGTGCAAAACCCTTCTTCAATACAGCCGCCATAATCTATCCAGCGTCCTCTAATTCAATTCCCCATTTCAAAAATTTATGCCTCTCCGTCGATGGTAGATGACGATTGATGAATCATCTCTTTAGCTTGCAAGCGAACATCGATTTCAACAAGTTTACATCTTTGCTACACCGAGAAGCTTTTCCTTTCAAATCGACACCTAACCCTTTCCATCCAGATGTGATGAGTGGTTGTAGCTGCTGCAACATAAGCCAGGTGCTGAGCACCTGAATTAGTTGCAAAGCTTTGCCGCAAGGTGGATAACTCTTACCTTAGCAAACGATCAACTGTAGGCTGGAGATCTAGTTTGGAAAGAAATTACTTCCATGGATAAGTGCTGAATTCACATTCTATAAATAAATGTTGGTGAGATTAATTATGTTGTTTGCAAAGTTCACAGTGTGGATCCACATTCAGTCTCCATGCAATTAGCCTGTCGGAAGTAGGCAGATGCTGTATATATGCCATATATGTTGTATAACAAAATTTTCTAGCATTTTTATTACACCATATTAGTTTATATGTATCATCTTGTTGTGAATGTAGTTGAATTTCATTCCATACCGTAGCAAAATTAAAAAAATTCTAATTGCCAATAGTCCAGTAGTCCGTAGATTGTTCAGTAGATAAGTTAACTTGCATTATATGGAATGCCACCTCCTTAGTCTCGGGCAATATTTGAGGTTGTAATTGTCTGCCATGTAGCATATAGGTTATTTGTTGTTAGCGGTATTACTGAGAAAAACCATGTTCCAACCAACTAGATCAAAGACGGTTTGTGATTAATCCACGGGTCGTACCATAAGTCTGTATGCTCCCCATTGACGATAAGTCGAGACATAATATTTGTTGCCAAAGCACCTTGCCGTAAAATAGATTTCATCGTACCGGAGAAGTTATTATTAATGGGCAAGACCCAAAAATTTATTTTTGACAAATATTTAGTCCTCATCCATCTAGAACAAAAGCAATTGGAAGTTAATAACTTCCAAAGTAATTTGATTTTGGCAGTTGTATTGAGATCAATGAACTTTCGAAGCCCTATACCACCTTCCATTTTCGGCTTGCATAAAGTATCCCAAGATATTTTATGTAATTTGCCTTTCCAAAAAAAGTCTACACATAAGTGATCAATTTTCTTTAAAACTGAGGCAGGCAAATGATAAATAAGTATCCAGTACATAACAATAGGGGTTATTGTACTGTTTATCAGCTCCGCACGTCCTGCTATTGTTAATAAGTTACCATCCCATCCTTCTAATTTAGAACTGATCTTGTGTAACAGGGGGGAATAGTGAGCAACATGAATATAGTGTGATGTCAATAGGACCCCAAGGTATTTTACAGGTAACTCCTTCTCTGCTATATTTAAAATATTTAATATTTCTGATTTCCACATAGCACCTTTGTTGAAAAATAGCTGTGATTTAGTTTGATTAATTCATAAGCTAACGGTTTCCTCCATTCTAGAGAAAATATGAGTCATATGAGTAGCATTCGCTGTAGTTGCTGCTAAAAAAATCATAACATCATCAGCATATAATAGGTGGGATATAGCAGGCTGAAATTTTTTTATAGGCTCTAAATGTTTATCAACCACACCCTCCTCCATTAGTAATGAAAAAAATTCCATGGCAATGCAAAATAAGTAAGGGGATAAGGGGTCTCCCAGCCGTAACCATCTGTTAGAGGTGATGTACCCTTCAGGCCTTCCATCAACCATAATTGAAAAAGTAGGAGTTAAAAACATTCGTGAATTAACAAAACGAGAGATATGGGGAAGCCCAAGCACTTGAGCATATGGCAAACAAATTTGCGGTTAACCATGTCACGGGCCTTTTGTAAATCAATTTTGATACACATTTTTGATTTACCATGTTTAGCGAAATCCTAAACTTGTTCATGAGCCAGTAGTACATTTTCACCAATGTTTCTACCCGGTATAAAAGAAGACTGGTTTTCTGCAATTAACAAAGGAAGAAACCATTTAATTCTATTGCATATGATTTTTGAAATGATTTTATATAGAACATTAGCACATGCAATAGGTCTATAATCAGAAATTAGTTGTGGCTTATCTTTTTTGGGGATTAGAGTAATGAAATTGTGATTAAATCCCCGTGGTAGCTTTTTCGAATGAAAGGACTCTGACACAACATCATATATGTCTTTTTGCAGGTCGTCCCAATGAAGCTTATAAATTTTGGATGAAAACCCGTCTGGCCCCGGGCTCTTGGAATCATTAATCATGAGTATAGCCGCTTTAATTTCTTCCATTGTTATTGGAGAAAATAAGTATTCTTGTCCCACTGTATTAATTTGCATTTTGGTGGCTATGGGGGAAATATGTTGTTATGACCCAATTAAAAAGCCGTTGATAATATTCTATGGCCGCATCTTTGATATTATTGTAGTCGTAGAGATACTATCCTTGAGAGTTAAGTAAAGCATGTATTTTATTTATGTGCCTTCGCATAGACATTTTGGCGTAGGAATATTTAGTGTGGTTGTCCCCCTATTGTAACCACAACACTTTACTTTGTTGCCTCAGAAATTCATGATGTTTATGAGTGTGCTCATTTAACCTCTGGCCCAACTCGTACATAGTATCATATAATGTATAATTCTCGGAATCTTGGTCCGTTTGGTAGAAAGTTGAGTCAAAATCAACCTGTAGTCTAGTGATAGGGTTGTCACAAACTCTTAACTTATGCCATTTTTTCAATTTTTCCTTAACTGCCTTTAATTTGTGAATGAGTTTATCAAAAAATGATCCCCATGTGTTGGCAGACATTCCCTTCTCAATACAGTGAACATACCCCTGCGAGTAGCATCAATTGTTGATATATCGAAATGGAGCTCTTTTTCGCCGTTGGAGCTGCGAACTAAAACAACTCAAAACAGGGGTGTGTCACTTATGGAGGAAGGCAAAGCGATAGTACTGAACTGTGGAAACATAGACATGAATTCATATAGCTAGCCATGGAAACCTTATAGTTGAGGCGTCGAGACAAAGCAAATCCCATAAAATATGCTGCTCCGAGAAAGAGTTGCTAGCATAAACACACATGCAATAACACTACAGCCCTCCTTGTTTAGTTAACAGTAAGGTTATATGTTGTTGTAAAGAATTTACAACAACATACTCCCAAACTAATTTTTCAAGCAAAATCAAAATACGACCTTTACTGCTGGTATCATCATTGTTATGTATAATGTTCCATGTAGAAAATTTTATTTGCATATTATCAATGTTATATGTAGATAATTTGGTCTCAACTAGGCTTAAGAGAGTAAGCCTGTGAGCATTTAGAAGCGTGAATACTTGACTGACTTTATCGTCAGTATTCATGCCTCTAATATTCTAGGTCATGATATTCATTTACCTAATGAAGAGCTCCATGTTGTTCTTTTAGGAGGAGCCATTTTGGGTTTTTAGGATTTGCGAAAATTTTGCGCTTCTTCATATATGTGGGGTTCTTCGCTACCATGGAGGAGACATTAATTTCTAAATTATTTTTATTACCAGTTTCTTCAATATGCTTGGCAACATCTTTAATAAGAGTTTATGCATTCGCATAACTGTCATCAATGTCATCTGTATTCCCGGTAGTGATCTCTGTACTTTCTGTTATCTCAGTCACAGGGGGCGTATTCATAGTATGAAGAAGTGTTGATGACGGAGCACAAGATGAAGTAGATGCACTCGTGGTGTTCTCGATCTGGCTAGACAATTCTTTAGAAGGTTCTGCTAAGATAGAGTATTGATTATGTAAAGTAACAGCTGTTGTAGGAACATTTACAGTCAATTCAACACTTGATTTAGTACTGGGCTCTGTAATTTCAATTGTATGAGTAATGTGGTCTGTTGCTTTGTGAACTATAGATTGTGATGTACTTTTAGATGTTGTACTATGTTTTGGTCTCTATTCCTTTCTGAGTAGTTTGTTGCAACTGGAATCTGAGTGTCCATATGCGTTACATACTATAACACCCTATGCTTTAATGACAAATAAAATCAATTGAATTGACATAATTGCAAAACAGTAAAAAAAATATAAATGTCAAATATATGCATTTAAAAAAATTAAGAGGTTACGAAGATATATGCAACCAAAGAGTGTGATTAATTGACGCATCAATCAATTAAAAGGGGAATTAATTAAGAAACATAAAGGCGTCAATTAGTCAGACAATATGTCATTTTATAACATTAATTAATTAAGGGATCTTCTAATAAAGGGAAATGTATGTGGGGAGTAAATTAAATGATAACATACATATATTAATTTATAATTGACGCAATCAATTAATTGAGAAATTAATTAATGACATTAAGTAAGCGTAAATTAATAAAAGAGGGAAACTTATATGTCAATTAATTGGGTAAGGAATTGGCGGTTTAAATATGTACAACTAATAAATGTATGATTGAGTGACGCATAGTAATTAATTTGGATATCGATTAAAATGGGAAAACGTGTCAATTAATTAATAGGTAATTAGTTGAGCGTTTTAAAAAGGGTGTCAATTAATCAAAGAATATGCCATTTTTACAATGGCTAATAACGTAAATTAATTAGCTGGAAGAAAACGCCAGTTATAGTATTATTTGTTTTCAAGTTAAAAAAATTGGAATGCGTACAAAAATCAAACAAAGTAATTAGGTTTATGATGAAGGTAAATAATAAGAATAAATTAAAAAGTATAACTTTTATATGCATTCGATTAATAGAGGTATTAACTGACGTGTTCAAATAGGTAAGAAATTATAATGTATAAGAATCAATTAATATTGGATATATATATGTGTGTGTGTGTGTGTGTGTGTGTGTGATCTAATTAATTGGATAATTAATGGGAGAATCTTATTTAGAAGGAAAGGTGGATTAATAGGGTCGTATAACAAAGGAACAAATGAATAACATTAGAGAGTTATACGTTATAAGCTAACATAAACAAATCAAGTTCTGATGGTGAGGATTGTTTTTAGGGTTAATCGGATGGTTCCTAGTTGTTCACTACACCTATAAATTGAACGTAACTTAACCCTAGCCCACACTTATTTTCTCTAAATCGGCTGCTGTCGTTTATAGCAAACACCTCTTCTCTTCTCCCTCTTCCTTTCTCCGTTGTTAGTCAAATCTTTCCCTAAACTAAAAATAAAATTTAGCAAGGAAATACATACAAGCAAATCAGAGAATTGCGCAAACATATCAGGGCATTTACAGCGAATCAAAAAGGGGAAAAAGCGGAGAAAACCGTAGCAAATTAAAAGGGATAGAGATTGAAGCTTAGGATTTTAGGTGAGTGGATTTAAATTCTAAAACTTTTACGTTTATGATATATTATCGTTAGATTCCCCTTTAATTATTTTAATTCAGCATTTATTTCAGTAATTAGTTCTACTAATTTGCTATAACTGTAAATTTTAAAAGAGCTTATAATTAATTATTATTTATATGGAAAAGAAAGATAGTAATCCAATTAAATATGAATAATATTAGGCTTAACAGTTATAGAGAGGAGCATAAGCCTAAAAGTAAGAAATTTACGGTTATTTACAATTATTTGCTGTTATTTACATCTATTTTAAGTTATAGAGAGAAGAATTCGCAAATATGGACTAAAATGGATGAACACTAAATTTGCAGAAATTAGATGTAAAATAAGAAAAGGAGAAAAATAGAAATTTACTGTAAATTACGCAAAAATAGGGAAAATAAACTAAAAGGGGAAATTTTAATAACTTGATTAGGGAAGTTAGTAAGAGTTTAGTTGGTTGATTTAGAAAAGGGAATACATTTCCATAGTTTAAGAATAACAATAGGCCTAATTGCATGGACGAAAGAAGGAAAAAGGGAATTAGTGTAAAATAGAGACATTTCTGTATTTTGTGTTACCTAATAATTAAAGAAATAATAAAAAAAATGCCTTGCAATCACAAGTTATTATTTATAGCATTATTTAGTATTAAAATATGGAAATGGATTTTTAGTACTATTTTCGTAAACTACCAAATAGCATAGAAGTACTTCCTAGAATAAAAGAGAATAATCTGAAGAATTAAAGAAATTAAAGAAGAAGAAGTAATCAAGTTAATTGTTTGACAAGACTGGAAACGATAAATAGAAAGGTGCATAAATCTGCATTTACTGCGCAGATAATAGAATAAAAGCAAAATAGTTATTATGATAAGTAAATTTGTAACAGTCGGACGTAGTCCCAAGTCAAGATTGTCATATAATATAAGAGAACAAAAAGAGAATTCAATATCATAATAAGAGAAGACATACTAAAATAGAAAAGAGATACTTGCAATTACATTTAATAAATGTAAACTATAAAAGAATATAGAAGCAACAACTGCAAGTATAATTATAACAAAGGTTATAATTAAAGATAATAGAAAAGGCTTATTTTAAAACTTACACTAGGTTAATAAGCGAACCTAGAAGAAAGGTCCATACAAACAGCATTCCCTTTCGGTCAGGAACTTATGGTCTTACAATAGCAGGTGAGGCTGGGACAAGATTATGCCGATTAGGCTAAATAAGTAGCCAACATAATAAGAAAAGTAAATTAAACGCATAATAAAATATTAGACGTAGGGTCTAATAGAATAGTAAGATGCGTTAAGAGTAGTCCAAGTTATGAAGAGCCTAACGAAGCAGTTCATCATAGATTTTTAGCATTGAAGAAGCATGTCCAACTTAGATATTTTGGGCTAGAGGAAGTACGAGACTTCAACAGGACGTGAGGGTACTCTAGGATGGCTCTTTGGGGTAGGCCTAACGAAGCTGCACCCCTAGAGGCAGGTCTGTAGGTATTCCATCATGAGAGTATGCCTTGACTTCTTTTGCATTGCAGGACCTTGTAGGCAGCCAAAAGGGTTGATGAATGGAGTAGGATATTTGTATGACACCGTACACTGACTTGCGAGTAGGTTTTAGTGGGCAGGACCCAAAAGGATAGTCGCATGCAGATATCAAGCCATCATCAAACCAAGAAGCGAGTTCAGGAAAGACCAGAGTTAAACCAACAGGCCAATGATTCTTTCACTATCAAGACATTGGATGAGGGGCGCAACAAATTGAATGTTAAGATTGTTTGCAGTAGGGCACAACCACTTAGCTCTTTAGAGGTCTTTCAATTAGTTGAGGGGTGGCTGCATGGGGCATAGCCATGATGAGAAAAGAGACAGACCAAGTAGAATATATGTATTGTAGGCCTAATGAAGCAGTCCTTTACAGATATAGAAAATCCCCGACTGAGTTCCGTACAAGGTTGACCTTGTTAAGCGGGATTCAGGGAGTAGACAGAACGATTACGTATAGTCCTCAAGGTACGCACTGGGTGGTAGATTGTGGATGTCCGAGCATTAGTATAGGTTAGTGCGGACGCAGTTTTACGTTTTCATAGCAGATGATGGAACATTTGTATTGTAGGCCACACGAAGCTGTCCTTTACAGATGTAGTCACAGAACGCTCTAGGAGCAAGACGATGGAGTCCTTTTCGAAGAGGATACGGAAGGTACTATGGGTAGTACCTAGGATCGATGTGGTCATTAGGCATATAGCTACATATATATTAGTTATTAGGTTTTAATCTACTAGGGAGTAGATGGGTACGATTCACGCACGGAGGCGAGAGTAGTATAAACCCAATAAACCTAAAATAATAGAAAATGGGAATAAAACGGTATATGAAAAATTAAGCCTAGAAGTGTATAATTTGTCCATTCACCAGAACTTTGGTTCTGACCCCCTCCTTATAACATTCTACAGGTTAGGTAGATGGCAAAGACCTTCCAGCTTTGGGACACTTATTAAGAAAGTGTTATTATATTGGTGAGTATTTACTTACTATTATATTTTAGTCAGTTTTACCATGAGATATTTATTTGAGCTCTGATATATTTGTCTTTGCCTATTTGTAGGATACCAGATATCCAATTCGGGCTTCAGTGGGCTTGTGTTTTAGCATTTTTGCAAAAAATCCGGAGCCACTGGAATTCGGGTTGTTACATTTGGTATCAGCGCCTAAGTTTATGGTTCCTAAATAAATAGAGAGTGGACGTATTTGTATTTTTTTTAAATATAAATATATAATATTATATATACTTAGATCCATAGAAAAACCCACTTTTAAGAGAAATGACATATAGGAAGATTTTGAGTAACAGTTTTGTACATCAATATTAGGATTGTGGGAATCCAGGAGTTATAGGCCCTAGAGTGGCAAAGTATGAGATGTACAATAGATTCGGTATAAAAGTGGAAGTTCATATGTTAATATCGGGAAATTGACAGTTGTTTCATATTAGTGGGTGGGGCAGTTGTGCCTTACAATAAATAGAAGCATAAGAGAGAAAATGGATTAGGAACATATATAATTGGATTGAGAAGAATGACTTTGTGGGAATATTTGGGAAAGTAAGGAAGTTAAGAACCCACTTTGAGTCTAGCCCAATAATTATACTTTTAAGAGTTTGAAAAAAAGAGATTTAGAGAGTTTTCAAGTTTTAAACTTAAAAGTTTACAGTTTTAAATATGTACTGGTTTAAACATGGAAAATTGTGTGAAAAACAATTTTTGAAAGAAAAAGAGACATTTTTGAGATTTGAAAATTTGAGAAAAAAAATATTCTTTCAGAAAAATTATAGAGCTTGTATAGCTCATTAGTTTTGGGGTTGCAAAGTAGGAAAGAATTAAAAATGAAAACCCAATAAAGATTAAATTTTTGTAGGAAACTAAAAAATTTCAATAAGGAAAATTTTGTAAAACTCTATTCTTTTGAAAAAAGAGCAATATAGCTCGAAATTATTTTTGATATAAATATTTTGGTGGTTGGACAAAATAAGTTGTTAAAATTTTGGAAATAGAGTAGATGTTTGGAGGAAGTTTAGTAATTGACATCTAATAGTAAGTAACTGCACCAGTGTAGTAAGAACTCAAATAAATTAAATAGAGATAAGAATCATTATAGATAGAATATAAATTTGACATGCTTTGATTCATTAGAATGAAGGAGTAATGGTATTGGTTTCTATGAATCAACCACATTATAAATGAAGACGTTTTGTTGAAATAATAAGGAAAGTAAACATAGCGAAAGAGATGTACAAAATATGGAAAACACTGTATTTTGTACTGTCTATTTCAGCACAGAAATAAAACAAAAAATCCTTGTTATTTCACACAAAACGCACATCCTCCTTTATAGTATTCATGGAAAATTTTAGCGTTGACAGCTTCTTTTAGGAGAAATAGTTCCAATGCATTAAAGTGTGAAATCTCTAAGTAGAAAGTGCAGTAATAAGAGACCATATTGTTGGGTAATAATAGTTATACTATAGAGAATATAATTGGAGAGGCTAAGCAAGGGAAAATAAACGTTTTCCCTTGTTATGTGCAATTAATTGCGCTTCTTTAGAAAACCCACCTTGAATGAAGAGTATAAGCTGTTATGAAGATAATAGAAGAATAGTTGTTCTTATCTACTCCAGTTTTTATGATTTGAAATTATGAAAGAAAAATTGTTTTGAAATAATGAAGTGACATTTTTTGTAGAATGGTTTGGTGAAAAACAAGTTTTAATGGGGAAAAACTTAGAATTATTGCATATTCCCCGCTAGATTTAAGGGGATGGCCTAAAGTAAAAACAATAAAATAAGAAAATAAAAGAAGAGAGTGTAACAAAAAGGAAAACAGCAAATTTAAATAAAGCAACCAAAGACGGCAACTAAAAGAAATGAGAACTGTAAAAAAAAGATTTGAAAAGAAATTTTTCTTATGTAAACTGTGCTTGGGAAAGAAAATAGAGATTTTGTAGAATAGTGGCATAAGTCCCAAGTACAGAGAAAAAGGTGCACAAAAGTAAAACGGGAAATGTGAGGTTTTCTGTTTTCCACCTTCTTTATAACATAAGAAATCGAATTTGAAAAATTAGAATTTTGCATTCAAAAACTAAAAGTTATGTGGTAGGTTTGGATGTAAAATTTGTTGAACTATGCTCCTATCCAGTAGGAGTGTGGGAAAAATTGGATGAAAAATGTTTTGAGTTTTCAAAAGATTGCAAGTATATTTAGGATGTGTGCATCATGTTTTAAAAGGAATTTCTAAAAGAAAAAGCATTCATATAGAAGGTACCGCTTAGAAATTCTTGTACATGCATATATTTTATGTTGTATTGCACTTTGCACTATGCACAGATTGTTCAAAATTGGTTGTACACTAAATGGTTGTTGGTGTAAAATGGATGCACGAAGGTTTGCATGATTGAACCCTTATCAAATTTCGGGGACGAAATTTCCTAAGGGAGGGAGAATGTAACACCATGTGCTTTAATGACAAATAAAATCAATTGAATTAACATAATTGCAAAACAGTGAAAAATATAAATGTCAAATATATGCATTTAAAAAAAATTAAGAGGTTACATAGATATATGCAACCAATAAGTGTGTGATTAATTGACGCATCAATCAATTAAAAGGGGAATTAATTAAGAGACATAGAGGCGTCAATTAGTCAGAGAATATGTCACTTTTATAAAATTAATTAATTAAGGAATCGTCTAATAAAGGGAAATGAATGTGGGGAGTAAATTAAATGATAACATACATATATTAATTTATAACTGATGCAATCAATTAATTGAGAAATTAATTAAAGACATTAAGAAGGCCTCAATTAATAAAAGAGGGAAACTTATATGTCAATTAATTGGGTCATGAATTGGCGGTTTAAATATGTACAACTAATAAATGTGTGATTGAGTGACGCATAGGAATTAATTTGGATATTGATTAAAATGGGAAAATGTGTCAATTAATTAATTGGCAATTAGTTGAGCGTTTTAAAAAGGGTGTCAATTAATCAAAGAATATGTCATTTTTACAATAGCTAATAATGTAAATTAATTAGCTAGGATAAAATGCCAGTTATAGGATTATTTGTTTTCAAGTTAAAAAAAATTAGAACGCGTACAAAAATCAAACAAAGTAATTAGGTTTATGATGAAGGTAAATTAATAAGAATAAATTAAAAAGTATAACTTTTATATGCATTCAATTAATAGGGTATTAATTGATGTGTTCAAATAGGTAAGAAATTATAACGTATAAGAATCAATTAATATTGGATATATATATATATATATATATATTGTGTGTGTGTGTGTGGGGGTGTGTGTGTATGTATGTATGTATGTATGAATGATCTAATTAATTGGATAATTAATGAGAGAATCTTATTTAGAAGGAAAGGTGGATTAATAGGGTCGTATAACAAAGGAACAAATGAATAACATTGGAGAGTAATACGTTATAAGCTAACGTAAACAAATCAAGTTCTGATGGTGAGGATTGTTTTTAGGGTTAATCGGATGGTTCCTAGTTGTTCACTGCACCTATAAATTGAACATAACTTAATCCTAGCCCACACTTATTTTCTCTGAATCGACTGTTGTCGTTTACAGCAAACTCCTCTTCTCTTCTCCCTCTTCCTTTCTCCTCTGTTAATCAAATCTTTCCCCAAACTAAAAATAAAATTAAGCAACGAAATACATACAAGAAAATCAGAGAATTGCATAAACAAATCAGTGAATTTACAGCGAATCAGAAAGGGGAAAAACGGAGAAAAGCGTAGCAAATTAAAAGGGATAGAGATTGAAGCTTTGGACTTTAGGTGAGTGGATTTAAATTATAAATCTTTTACGTTTATGATATATTATCGTTAGATTCCCTTTTAATTATTTTACTTCAGCATTTATTTCAGTAATTAGTTCTACTAATTTGTTATAACTGTAAATTTTAAGAGAGCTTATATCTAATTATTATTTATATGAAAAAGAAAGATAGTAATCCAATTAAATATGAATAGTATTAGGCTTAATAGTTATAGATAAGGGCATAAGCCTAAAAGTAAGAAATTTATAGTTATTTGCTGTTATTTACATCTATTTTAAGTTGGAATTTAGCCCGTAAATATTAGTTTCTTTTTATTCCTTTTTACGCGAACAAAATAGTTAGAGAGAAGAATTCACAAATATGGACTAAAACGGATGAACTCTAAATTTGCAGAAATTAGATGTAAAATAAGAAAAAGAGAAAAGTAGAAATTTACTGTAAATTATGCAAAAATAGGGGAAATAAACTAAAAGGGGAAATTTTAATAACTTGATTAGAGAAGTTAGCAATAGTTTAGTTGGTTGATTTAGAAAAGAGAATATATTTCCATAGTTTAGGAATAACAATAGGCGTAATTGCATGGACGAAAGAAGGAAAAATGGAATTAGTGTAAAATAGAGACATTTCTGTATTTTATGTTACCCAATAATTAAAGAAACAATAAAAGAAATGCCTTGCAATTACGAGTTATTATTTATAGCATTATTTAGTATTAAAATATGGAAATGGATTTTTAGTACAGTTTTCGTAAACAACCAAATAGCAAAGAACTACTTCCTAGAATAAAAGAGAATAATCTGAAGAATTAAAGAAATTAAAGAAGAAGAAGTAATCAAGTTAATTGTTTGACAAGACTAGAAACGATAAATAGAAAGGTGCATAAATCTGCATTTACTGCACAGATAATAGAATAAAAGCAAAATAGTTATTATGATAAGTAAATTTGTGACAGTCGGACGTAGTCCCAAATCAAGATTGTCATATAATATAAGAGAACTAAAAGAGAATTCAATATCATAATAAGAGAAGACATACTAGAATAGAAAAGAGACACTTGCAATTACATTTAATAAATGTAAATTATAAAAGAATATAGAAGCAACAACTACAAGTATAATTATAACATAGGTTATAATTAAAGATAACAGAAAAGGCTTATTTTAAAACTTACACTAAGTTAATAAGAAAACCTAGAAGAAAGGCCCATACCAACAGCATTCCTTTCAGTCAGGAACTGATGGTCTCACAATAGCAGGTGAGGCTGGGACAGGCTTATGCCGATTAGGGTAAATAAGTAGCCAACATAATAAGAAAAGTAAATTAAACGCATAATAAAATATTAGACGTAGGGTCTAATAGAATAGTAAGATGCGTTTAGAGTAGCCCAAGGGATGAAGAGCCTAACGAAGCAATTCATCATAAATTTATAGCACAGAAGAAGCATGTTCAACTTAGATATTTTGGGCTAGAGGAAGTACGAGACTTCAACGGGACGTGAGGGTACTCTAGGATGGCCCTCTGGGGTAGGCCTAATGAAGCTGCACCCTTGAAGGCAGGTCTGTAGGTATTCCATCAGGAGAGTATGCCTTGACTGCTTTTGCATGGCAGGACCTTGTAGGCAGTCAAAATGGTTGATGAATGGAGTAGGATATTCGTATGACACCATAGTCTAACTTGCGAGTAGGTTTTTGTGGGCAGGACCCAAAAGGATAGTCGCATGCGGAGATCAGGCCATCATCAAACCAAGAAGCGAGTTCGGGAAAGACTAGAGTTAAACCAACTGGCCAATGATTCTTTCACTATCGAGACATTGGATGAGGGGCACAGCTAATTGGATGTTTAGATTGTTTGTAGTAGGGCACAACCACTTAGCTCTTTAGAGGTCTTTCGATTAGTTGAGGGTGGCTACGTGGGGCCATAGCCACGATGAGAAAAGAGACAGACCAAGTAGAATATCTGTATTGTAGGCCTAACGAAGCAGTAGAAAATCCCCTACTGGCTTCCGTACAAGGTAGACCTTGTTAAGTGGGATTTAGGGAGTAGACAGGACGATTATGTATAGTCCTCAAGGTATGCACTGGGTGGTACATTGTGGATGTTCGAGCATTAGTATAGGCTAGTGCGGACGCAGTTTTACGTTTTCATAGCAAACGACGGAACATCTGTATTGTAGTCCTCATGAAGATATCCTTTACAGATGTTGTCACAGAATGCTCTAGGAGCAACGATGGAATCCTTTCCGAGGAGGATACGGAAGGTACTATGGGTAGTACCTAGGACCGATGTGGTCATTGGGCATATAGCTACATATATATATATATATATATATATATATATATATATTAGTTATTAGGTTTTAATCTACTAGCGAGTAGATGGGTACGATTCACGCATGGAGGCAAGAGTAGTATAAACCCAATAAACCTAATATAACAGAAAATGGAAATAAAACAGTATATGTAAAATTAAGCCTAGAAGTGTATAATTTATCCATTCACCAGAACTTTAGTTCTGACCTCTCCTCATAACATTCTATAGGTTAGGTAGATGGCAAAGACCTTCCAGCTTTGAGACACTTGTTTATAAAGTGTTATTATATTGGTGAGTATTTACTTACTATTTTATTTTAGTCAGTTCCACTGTGAGATATTTATTTGAGCTCTGATATATTTGTCTTTTCCTATTTGCAGGATACCAGATACCCAACTCGGGCTTCAGTGAGCTTGGCTTTTAGCATTTTTACGAAAAATCCGGACCCATTGGAATTCGGGTTGTTCAAACTGAGCAGGGAACAAATTTTTGTTCATATTCAACTTTAACGTCATCTATTGCACCATTATATAATTGTAATTGGATTGTAGATCGAAAAGAAAACTGTACATCAACTTCTATTAATACACGGGCATAGTTTAGCCTGTTTTCCATTGCCGTAGTGGAGTCCATACGCATCGTACGTCCGGGAATGCTAGCTATTCGACTAATGCCCTCATTACTCCAGTATTCTAACTTCAAATCTATGAAACGTGCTCAGATTGGGATTGTAGAGAATGAATCTTTGCTGATTTCAATACCGGGTTTCCATTTTTTAATAATCAAAATTCTAGAACCAATGGTATAAGGACCCGATCTTATAATTTTAGCACAATCTTCCGAGTTATAGAATTTGATAAATATGAAACCATTCTTCTTGTAATATAAATCATATGTGCCAGTAGGCTTCCAAGTTTGTTCAACGAAAGTTTTGAAATTATCATACAACGGTCTTCTTCCCATGATGTAAACAACTAAAGTATGCTTCCATTTAGGTATAGCGGCTATAAAAACAGATTCTGGCATAATACCTGTAGTTTCTTCCCCTTCCTTAGAAGGAGGATAAAATGTTAAGTCAGTAATATCCACTTCTTTATCGATGGCGAAATCTTTCACAGTTTCTGCCCAAGATCGTTGCCATGAATGGTTGGGACGACTTGGTGCTACAGCTATTGGAAAGGATTGATCGTTCACTAGATCAAAGGATGTGAAATTGTGAAACTGTGGAATCGAATTTACATTGCTAACATGGCCCAGGGACTCACGGTTATCGTTTTGAAAAGGCTCAGTGATTGATAGTGAATCAGAGAATGGATTGGAGATGTCAGACAGCTTCGGCGGTAGGGGATGCTCAATAAATGTTCCCGCTTCATTGTATTCGTCCACCATGGTTTAGTTATTTGATTTATATATATATATATATATTAGAAGAAGCAACCATAATAACATAATAATCACCAACATCTGTGGTTTAATACCCTTGAAATCATTTTCATATAAAACATGGTTAAACCCTTTAACCTATTATTTTATCAAGGAAAGCTTCTTCAAAGACTTCATACTTAAAAACTATTTTAAAACTCCTTTATTTTTCCATGGTTTTTCCTTTAAAAATGAGATTGGGTTCTTTTCTTTGAAAACTAAGGCTTTCGAAACCTTTAACTTTTACTTTCGAAACCATTGAATAACCTCCTTCGAAAGCGCTCAAATCTTTTTTTCAAAACACTAAGCATATGCCTTTCGAAACACTTTAAAATATCTCTTCTGAAACCCTCTTAACATACCTTTCGAAAGTATTAAAGTATTACTTATTAAATCATAGAAGCATAGCTTCGAAACACTTTAAAAGTACCCCTTTCGAAACCATTGAAAGTAACCCTTTCGACACCACTAGGTTTACCTATAAAAATATCTTTTGGGTTAAAGGAATATAAACGAAAGTACCCCTTTCGAAACCATTATACTTCATACAAAAGAGTTTGGGCAAAACTGATGGCTTCAAAATCATCCTTTCGAAAGCTTAAATCTTTTAAGTAAACATCTGAAGGTTAGCTTCGAAACCCCTTTCGAAGCCAGTGCCTTCGAAACCATTAAACCCCTTTTGAATGGTTAAGTAAGCGGCATAATATATTTAAATAAGAAAAGCTACCTTTCGAACCTGTTGATGACTTCAACCCATTCGAAAGACATAGGGTCGGCAGTAGGGTTTCGATTGGGTTCAATCTACCCTTTCAAAAGCATTGATTAAAAACAAAGTAACTCATTCGAAAGCTACACATTAAACAAAAGGCGAAAACCCCTTCGAAAGCTATTTTAAAGACCCTTTTGAAAGCATTGGTTTTTACTCCTTTGAAAGCATTCATTAAAACAAGGCAAGCGCATTTTTTTGGATAATAAAACAAAGACTCTTGAAAGCTAACTGGTTTCGACCCTTTCAAAAGCATGGTTTCGACACCATACTTGCCGCCTTTTCTTTCAATCCAATACGGACCAACGTATTGATACCTTGTGTATTGGTTTCAACTTGGTTGACACGGAAGTACAGGGTTGAAAGGTACTACTAAAAGAGGCGAAACATAATTTTTGGGTAAAGACAGTTTTAATGCCTTTTAAAAGTAAATGCTTTTTAACAAACCTACCTAATTGGTTGCCATAAACTTTTCAAATTCTTTCAAAAATAAAACTGCTGTAATTACTTCAGATCTAACTAAAACAATTTAGCAAATAAGCCCTTCCTTAAGTAAAACAAATAAAATATTTAAGTCCTCCATCTAAAATAATTTAATTTTCATAGTAAATTACTCAGGAAAAATCCCCAAAAATCGTATAAATTCACTTTTAATATGCTATCTAACATATAGAAATTTCAGGCCAAAATTCTTCCATATACTAGCCGAAATAATTTTAAACCCAAATTATTCATTTTCTCTTTTGAAAATTCATAATAAATTTTCCATAGCTTGGAAAATTACAGAAAATTAAAAACATATCCAAAATCATGTTTTACGTAACATATAAATTCCTCATGGTGTTCGAAATTCAATATAAACGCTTTTAGCCTTAAAACCGTATAAAACACTTATTAAACAATCTTGTTTGAATCAAACATATCATAAAATCCAAGCATATCTTCATCTAAAATTATCATATTGGATTTAAACTTAGACCCGAAAATCAAATGATCATAGAAACAAAAATAGAGATGGTTTTGATTATTATTCACCTTGATTAGGATAAGGAATTTGAGATTGGATCCTTGATTAATTCCCCTAGCTTGATTCCTTAGCTTTAGATGAATTTCTCCTCTTTTCCTCCTAAGTAATGGCCGGCCTGTTTTTCTCTTTGCTTACGTTTTTGCATTTTCGAAAAATGGACTTGAATGGTAAAGGAAATGAGATTTTAAGGTAATGGATTTATGGTGCTCAATTCCTAATATGCCCTTGCGTTAATTAATTAACATATAAAACCATTCATAAACCCATTTATTTAATTAAGATCGGCCTCTAAATAAATTTTAAAATCTCAATCCTCTTATCACTCTAGTATTTACATTACTCTATTTAATTTATCTAATTAAACCTCCTGAATAATATTATTAAAAATTAGGGGTGTTACAGGCTCCCCTCCTTAAAGAATTTCGTCCTCGAAATTCAGTAAGGACTAAATACTAAACATTAATCATCTGTAACAACTCCTATCAACCATACTAACCTACCTGAGTAGCAACTATCTATATAAAGCAAATATAGACATACCCTCAAAGCAGATCAGGATAAGTATCTCTAATCCTGTCTTCAGGCTTCTAAGTACAATTCTTCCCGTTGTCGCTCCACTGAACTTTCACCAACAAGACTATCTTGCTCTTCAATCTTTTATCATCTCTCGCTACAACCTGAACTGGTTGTCTAACAAAAGTCGAATTCGGTTCTACTATCAAATCGTCCAACCCTATCGGAGGAATAGTAGTCTCTGGATCATCACATACTTGCGAAGATGAGACACATGAAACACATTATGGACACCTCCCATACTACTCGGCAACTCTACTCTGTATGCGAGCTTTCCGATCCTTTCTATAACTAGGAACGGACCAACATATCTTGACTTTCCAAATTGTACCACACCGTTCATCTATGATACTTTAATGAAAAGCTTATCTCCAACCGAAAATTCTAGGTCTTTATGCCTCTTATCTGCGTAATTCTTCTGTCTGGACTGAGCTTCCTTCATCCTTTCTCAGATCAACTCAATCTTCTCTGTCGCCTCTCTAACCAGGTCTGGACCTAAGACTAATCAGTCTCTAGTCTCCAACCAACATGCTGGTGATTTTCATGGACTTTCATACAAAGCTTCAAAAAGCGCCATTCCTATACTAGTCTGATAACTATTATTATAGGAAAACTCCACTAAGTGTAGGTAATCTTCCCAAGGTCCACAAAAGTCCAATACACAATCTCT
Source organism: Allium fistulosum (assembly GCA_030737815.1). Taxonomy (NCBI): domain Eukaryota; kingdom Viridiplantae; phylum Streptophyta; class Magnoliopsida; order Asparagales; family Amaryllidaceae; genus Allium; species Allium fistulosum. The sequence continues at coordinate 515,369,758 of CM060903.1, read as the reverse complement.
TAACAAATCCTCGAGTACCTTATTGATTCTCTTTGTCTGCCCATCCATCTGAGGGTGATATGTAGTACTTATCTTGAGCTCGATACCTAATACATCCTGTAGACTATTCCAGAATTCACTAGTAAACAAAGCATCTCTGTCACTGACTATACTACTAGGAAACTCATGTAGTCAAACTATGTTCTTCATGAACAACTTAGCTAAAACAGGTGCCGTCCTGGTAGACTTAACTGGAATGAAATAGGCACTCTTGGTAAAGCTATCCATTATGATCCATATACTTTCATTTCCTCCATTTGGCCTTGGCAACCCATCTATAAAATCCATGGATATCGAATCCCATTTCCAAACTAGTATCTCCAAAGTTTGAAGCAACCCACTCGATTTCTAATGTTCGGCCTTCACTTGTTGACAGTTTGCACACAGCCTAACCCACAAGCCAACATCCCTCTTCAACCCTTCCCAATAGAAGCTCCTCTTCATACCTTGATACATCTTGATCCCTCTAGGATGAATCGTAAACTTGGATCGATGAAATTCCTCAAGAACTTCTTTCCTTAAGTCCTCAATATTTGGAACTCACAACCGTCCCTTCTTTCTCAACCATCTTCTCTGGTCAAGACTAAAATCCTTTAAATCATCGATCTCGGCTCTAAACTCGAGCCTTCTAATCCTCTTGGCTAATACTATATCTTTTTTCTGCTTAGAAGCAATCCTTTCGATCAACACTGGTCAAACTTCCAAATAGGACAACATGGCGGTGCTCTGACTAGAACTAGCAGTCGATCTTAACTGCACACTACAAGTAGTCAAAGCTTCTAAATCTTTCCATTCTGCCAATATAGCTAACACCACATTCTGATGTCTTCTACTAAGAGCATCCGCTACCTTATTTCCTTTCCTAGGTATATACTCTATACCAAAATCATAATCTGCTAAAAACTTCAGCCACCTCTGCTGCCTCATATTCAACTCCATTTGAGAGAATAAATACCTTAATGACTTATGATCTGTGTATAGCTCAAATCTCTCCCCTGAGATATAATGTCTCCAAATTTTCAATGTGAAGACCACTGTAGCAAAATCCAAATCATGAGTAGGATATCTTACTTCATGCGGTCTAAGCTATCATGAAGTGTAGGCAATAACTTTACCTTTCTACATCAACACAGCTCCCAATCTAGTTCTGCATGCATCAGTATACACCACCAACCCTTAGTTTCTGTCTAGAACTACTAACACAAATGCATTGGTCAACAAATGCTTTAACTTAAGGAATGCTTCCTCACATTTGTTGGACCAGACAAACTTCACATCCTTCCTGGTTAACTTAGTCAGAGGCGCTGTTATCCACGAGAAATCCTTGATGAATCTCCGATAATAGCCAGCAAGTCTAAGAAAACTTCTAATTTCAGTTAACATCTCTGGTCTCTTCCAGTTATTAACAGCTTTGATCTTATCTGGATCGACTGGCAAGCCCTTCTCTGAAACCACGTGACCAAGAAACTTAACCTCTTTCTTCCAAAAATGACACTTGGAAAACTTCACCGTCAGCTGATGCTGCCTCAGCGTCTCAAGCACTACTCTAAGATGATCTTCATGCTCTCTTTCATCCTTAGAGTATACTCAAATGTCATCTATAAAAACTACCACGAACATATCCAAGTAATCTTCATGCTCTCTTTTGCTCATCATCCAAACCCAAATCAGTGAAGATTCTCTCACAATGCAACAGCCAATCTCCACTTCTATGGCATCTTCCATTCCCATAAATGGCTTCCACCAAGACTGGTGTAATCCCTGCTCAACTTAGCATAATTATTCCCAACTGGAGCCACAAGATTAGCTTGTCCAACATTCCCAGCAACTCCAGCAGCTTCTCCTACTTGCATCAGATTGACAAAGAACTGATATATCATCCCCGTATATACTGATGGATTTCCAGCACCCACATTGGCATCTGCATTTTGGTTAGCATTAGCTTGTCAACCCGGGTTCCTCCTGGTGGGTCGAGCATTTCCGTTGGCTGTGGTGCTTCCTCCATCGAGATTTCCTCTTTCGTTTCATGCCTCCATATCTTCTTCCTCTTAAATCTGCATACAAGCCTTAGTAAGATACAGAAGAACGGTCTAAGGGAGGGGGAATACGTACTTATATATATACATATATCTAATACAAGTACTATAATGTTAACCCAAACCCCGATTTTATTTTCTGATTCATTGGATTATGTTTTGAAAAATCTTTTATGTTTAGGTTTCTTTTAAGTTTTCATAAACCTATGCTCTGATACCAACTTGCAACATCCCCTACTTGGAGGCCCAAAACTAACGGCTACGAATGTTGTAGTCTCTATAGTTATTAATCCTCAGCGAAAAAATACGGTAATGTTAGATACATTGATATAACAGAAACATATGGATATGGAAAATTTTAAAAATCATTAAACAACTTTCACATTCCATTTCAAATCATTTCAACGTTCATTTCATAATCCCATATTCGAGAACCACGTTCAGAGAGAATATAATTATTATAACATACGCCAAGAGTGACATATGAAGATGCTCCCTTAGATGACCAGAGTTTATAACTAGGCAATTAAACAACTTTGCCTTTACAACAACACACAGCGGAATCAAAATAGAAAAGAACTCTAAATAGTTATCATGCCTCTTGCATGTCTAAGGAAGCTTATTCGTCTAAAGAGGTACCTGAAAACCTCAATTCTCTAACTACTCAAAGTTAATTGAGCACCCGAGAGTTTAAGGGGAAACATAAACTTCGAGTCAGAAATAAAGTTTGGTATGAATAATAATCTACCATCTCAAACCATTTAGATATCTAGTGAGACCATGCCGCTTAGCGGAACGGGTTTTTCCCTCACTAGTGTCTTATCCAAAAATTTATAAAAACCATATATTGTGCTCCTGCATCCACAATGGTTAAAACATAACAGTTCAAAATATTATTATGATATGCAAACAAGTGAATCAATTCTAGATTACCCATCCCCATTCATTTTGACTATCTTCTCAGTTATAGTTACTAGGTTCGCCATTGACCAAGTAGTTTTCATGGGCTGACTAATAACCTATTTAATGTTTATGGGCTCCCTGCCTGGTTTCATAGTTTTCATAGGATCACTAAGAACTTATTGGTCCTTGCCAATAACGTCCTTATTCATGGGTTCTCCCTGAACCTATTGGTATCTCCAATAACTTCCCTCTTATCCTAGTTTTCATGGGTTGACTAGGAACCTATTGACTTCTGTCAATAACTTAATCCAGATATAGTTTTCATAGGTTCACTACAAACCTATTGGCCCCTGCCAATAACTCTTTCTAAACATAGTTTTCATGGTTTACTATGAACATATCTATCTGACAACTTCTTTAATCAGTGTTTATGCATCCTATATTGTGGTCTATCTGACCTTCTGGATGCAATTCTACTCATTCAGGAGTTAACTCAATTTATATTCACTACTGGGTCAACCTAGCTAGTTATTCTGCCCTTTCCATTAAAACAGTTACGGGTCCATTATAATGTGAATATATATATATAAGAAGAAGCAACCATAATAACATAATAATCACCAACATCTATGGTTTAATACCCTTGAAATCATTTTTATATAAAACATGGTTGATCCCTTTAACCTATCATTTTATCAAGGAAAGCTTCTTCAAAGACTTCATACTTAAAAGCTATTTTAAAACTCCTTTATTTTGCCATGGTTTTTCCTTTAAAAATGAGATTGGGTTCTTTGCTTTGAAAACTAAGGCTTTCAAAACCTCTAACTTTTACTTCCGAACCCTTTGGATAACCTCCTTCGAAAAGCATTCAAATATTCTTTTCAAAACACTAAGCATACCTTTTGAAAGTATTAAAGTATTACTTATTAACTCATAGAAGCATAGACTCGAAACCCTTTGAAAGTACCCCTTTCGAAATCATTGAAAGTACCCCTTTCGAAACCACTGGGTTTACCTTTAAAAATATCTCTTGGGTCAAAGTGAATATAAAACAAAAGTACCCCTTTTAAAACCATTATACTTCATATAAAAGAGTTCGGGGAAAACAGATGGCTTCAGAACCATCCTTTCAAAAGTTTAAATCATTTAAGTAAAACATTTGAAGGTTAGCTTCGAAACCCCTTTTGAAGTCATTGACTTCGAAACCATTAAACCCCTTTTGAAAGCTTTAGGAAGCGACATAATATGTTTAAATAACAAAAGCTACCTTTCGAACCAGTTGATGACTTTAATCCATTCGAAAGGCATAGGGTCGACAGCAGGGTTTTGACTGAGTTCAATCTACCCTATTGAAAGCATTGATTAAAAAGAAAGTAACTCATTCAAAAGTTTCACTTTAAACAAAAAGGCAGCAAACCCTTCAAAGCTATTTTAAAGGCCCTTTCAAAAGCATTGGTTTTGACTTCTTTGAAAGCATTCATTAAAACAAGGAAAGCGCATTTCTTTGGATAATAAAACAAAGACTCTCGAAAGCTAACTAGTTTCGACCCCTTCGGAAGCATGGTTTCGACACCATACTTGTCGCCTTTTCTTCCAATCTAATACGTACTAACGTATTGATACATTGTGTATTGGTTTCGACTTAGTGGGTTTTGACTTAGTTGAGGCGGAAGTACAAGGTCGAAAGGTACTACTGAAAGAGGCGAAACATAATTTCTTGGTAAAGACTGTTTTAATGCCTTTTAAAGTAAATGCTTTTTAACTAACCTGCCATTTGTAAATATTTATTTAGTTGCCATAAATTTTCAAATTCTTTCCAAAATAAAACTGTCGTAATTACTTCAGATCTAATTAAAACAATTTAACAAATAAGCCCTTCCTTAAGCAAAACAAATAAAACATTTAAGTCCTCCATATAAAATAATTTAATTTCCATAGTAAATTACTTAGGAGAAATCACCAAAAATCGCAGAAATTCACTTTTAATATGTTATCTAACATATAGAAATTTCAGACCCAAATTCTTCCATATACTAGCAGAAATAATTTTAAACCCAAATTATTCATTTTCTCCTTTGAAAATTCATAATAAATTTTCCATAGGTTGGAAAATTACAGAAAATTAACCCATCTCTAAAATCATGTTTTACATAAAATATAAACCTTATGGCATTCGAAATTCAATATAAATGATTTTAGCCTTAAAACCATATAAAACACCTATCAAAAATCTTTTTTGAATCAAACATATCATAAAATCCAAGCATATCATCATCTAAAATTATCATATTGGATTTAAACTTAAACCCGAAAATCAAATGATCATAGAAACAAAAATAGAGAAGGTTTTGATTATTATTCACCTTGATTAGGATAAGGAATTTGAGATTTGATCCTTGATTAATTCCCCTAACTTGATTCCTTAGCGTAAGATGAATTTCTCCTTTTTTCCTCCTAAGTAATGGCGGGCTTGTTTTTCTCTTTGCTAGCGTTTTTGTGTTTTTTAAAAATGAACGTGGATAATAAAGGAAACGAGATTTTAAGGTAATGGAATTATGGTGTGCAATTCCTAACATGCCCTTGCTTTAATTAATTAACATATAAAACCATTCATAAGCCTATCTATTTAATTAAGATCATCCTCTAAATAAATTTTCAAATCTCAATCACCTTATCACTCTAGTATTTACATTATTCTTTTTAATTTATCTAATTAAACCTCGTAAATAATGTTATTAAAAATTAGGGGTGTTACACCCCCTCCCCCAGCCGCGTCGTAAGAAAGCTGCTATGAAGTCCAAAAAAACAGTGAAAGGAGGTTGAAATTTAAACCGTTGATATTGTGTATTTTGGTTAACTTATTTGCCCCGAAATGTATTTTGGTTTGTGGGGTAGTATTTTGGTTATGTACCTATGGATATGATATTATTATAGTTTAACTATTGTATGGGAATGTTGATATACTTTATGTTGCTTATATTTTGGTTGCTCTTAGTTGCTGTTGATAATAATTGAGGTTCTTTCTATTTTGATCATACTATGCTCATTGTCTGTTGCTCAGTATAGCTTATATCCATTTAGTTGATGTCGTCCTTTAATGCTTACTGGAAATATCAGAAAGATTATTATATGTGTTCAAATTATGTGCTCGTATTTTGTTTACTGGAAATATCATACCGTGCTCACATTATTGTAAGTGTTCATATTCTGTGCTCATATCATATTGTGTTCATATTATTGTATGTGTTCATATTCTGTGCTCATATTCTGTTTACTGGAAATATCATACTGTGTTCATATATGTCGTATGCTTATAGGAAATATCATATGTGCTTATATTATGTTTCTCAGTCCTTGCTCTACTACTGTATGTGTTATACTCTGTATTATAATTCAATTATTGCAAAGGCATGTAAACAAATATTATCATACATGGCATGAATGATGTATAAAAGGGATAGACTAAGCTATTAGTTTATGGTTGAGTGAAACTTTATTATGGTTTAAAGTAATTGCTTCCAAACACGGATGATGATAGAGTTTGGGGTATTATGCCCTAGGGGCAATTATGAACTTTGTTACATATATCTTACTCGTTGTATAATCTTGTTCGAGATAAAGGTGTTTCCTTTCTATTATATACTTGATATAATGTAGTTATATTAATTAATTAATTAATTAATGAAAAGTATATTTAATAGAAAATCCATAAATGGTATGTTTTGTGATAGTAGTTACAAAGTGTTGGAACCGTGAGTAATTTATCACAACAATAGTAAATATACCATTTTAAATGTTCCTAGTCAAGATGCATCGAGACTGGATATCGATGTATCCATTGAGACTAGAGTGCTTAACACTCTCCAAATGTTGCACAGTTTATTATTCATGACTGTTGGGGGCACCTAGGGGTTACGTACTGATAGTTAATGGATAACTATGGAACAACCCATTCTATAGTTTTTTGTTGGTTAATATAACTGTGGTCAAATAGAAAATATCGATGTGAATAATTTACACAGTTCTTCGACTTGAGAATACTGTAAATCTTCAATATGAAAGCTCTGCTTTGATTATAGTCAAATCATGGCACGATGTCCATCGAGTGACTATAGTTGTGTCGAGTGGAAGTATTAGAAGTGAAGCATTATTCAAGAGAGGATTAGTCTCCTCAATTATATGGGGTTAGTATCATGGTCAACTCAAGTCAACCCAAAGTCAAAATCTCTAGCCACAGTAGTTTGGTTAATAAAAATTGTTATTATTTAACCAAGTACTTTGTGTTTAGACTATAGAGTTGAATGTGGACGATGTTGGAATTTTTGACCATTAACAAATTCAATAAGTCCAAAGTGATATAGTTTGACGAAGAGAATTGGTGTAAATAATTGTCACAACTGGGTAACACTTATTAAATTACTTCCAAAAATGAGTAAGCTATAAATTTGGCCATAATGTCACACCACCTGCTAAGTGAAGTGTGAACGTTAATGTTCAAATAGTTCGACGTAAATCACTGATCGAATTTACACCCAAGAGTTACACAACCGAATCAATGAATTCTCTTAAGACCGAATGATTTAATTAGTTTATAATTATTATAAATCGATAGTTAATTAATATTTATGAAATATTAATCATAAAATTTAGATATGATTTGAGAAATAAATTTGTTGCATGTGTTTATAAAAAGTTATAAACATGTTGATCGATATGGGATATCAACAACAAATTTAGTTGAATATAATTATGTATATTTAAATTGGGTTAAATAGGCTCACAACCCATGAATTTTAGAGGTGAAAGTCATTTGTTTTGATAGATAAAGGGGCAGCTACTATGCATGAGATTAGGGTTTTGAGATGTGTGGTTGAGATCATTATTTTCTCTCCCATCCTACCCATACAAAAGCTAATCTCAAAAACCTAGTCAAAGGCTAATTCATTTTTGAGCCGCCACTTTCTTCTTCCTCCTCCTCATTTTAGTGGCAGTAACTCTCCTCTAAAATCATCCCAAAAATTCTCAAATCCAAATTAAATTAAAAATACTAATTTGTAGAAGAAGATCTCCAATGCCGGATTAGCAACCTGATGGATTGAGAATTGTTCTTAGAAGAGAATACATTGTTCAACGTGGACTCAAAGGCATCATTATGAGATGAACTTTTAATTATTATTATTGTTTTGATTTCAAGTTTATCATATGAATGTTGATTTACATCTAATTCACTTGTTTGTATTCATATCTGTTTATTGTTTAGATAATATGAGAATTTTATGGGTACATGTGTTTGTTACAATTGGATTGGTTATGTGCTTGTTGTAGTACTTTGTTTATTGATTTATCGTTGAATATTTTTCTAAAAAAAATTAATTTTGTTTTGTATTAATATATATATAAATAGATCTAGATTAGATGTATACAGATTTGCAAATTTTCTATATGTATAATTGTATATATGTTTATATCTTGTATATATTTAATCTGAAATTTTTTTATGATGCTTTATACCTATTGTGAATCATAAAATATAAAATTATTTTATTAAATATGTATATACATATTTTATTATTATTTAATGATTTTGTGATTTGTTTATTATGTATAAAATAATTAATGGTTCAAAATTTCAATTTTATGTTTTCTGCACCATGTAAGATGCTTATTGTAAAATTTTAAGATTTTGTGAACTTAATTTATTGTTTTTTATAATTAATTTACTTTCGGCATGCAATCAATTATTTAATTAAAAATATAAATTCAATTGATAAAATTCTGGAAATTTTTCATAAGCATTAGATGTTTCACAAGTACCTTCAAAAAAAATTTCAGATTTTTAAAAGTTAAATTAATATTTTTTATAATTAATTTATTTTTGAACTTCGGTTAATTATTTAATTAAAAATATAATTTCATTTGTGAAAATTCTAGAAAATTTCCTAAGCCTAAAACATGTCTCATCTACCTTCAAAAATGTTTTAGAAGTTTTCAACTTGATTTCATATTTTTAAGAATTAATTTAATTAAGGGCTATTATCAACTATTTAATAATAAATGTTATTTTAATTAAAAAAATTCCATAAATTAATATTAAGCCCAATATATGTTCCCAGATTTTTTAAAATTATAAAACTTGTATTTTTATCATGTGATTATTTTACATTAATTTATTATGGTAGAAAATGTTTTATTCAATAATTTATATATATATATATATATATATATATATATATTCCTATACATATATTAATTTCCTATTTTGACATATTATATAAGCACATATTTGAATAAATTACAGTATACACAAAATGAGCTGATGTGTTCGTTGCAATGTAAATCCCAACATCCATATACGGGCACATTATACCCTTCATGGATTATGATGTTACACATGCACACACACACACACACACACATATATATATATATATATATATATATATATATATATGTGTGTGTGTGTGTGTGTATGGTTCATATATATATATATATATACACACACACTTATATAAATAAATAAAACAAAATTAAATAAATCTCATACTACAATTTGTATAGTTAGAATATATATGCACATAGTAATAAATCTTACCATGAAAAAATTATTAATTAATGACATTTAATGTATCAATCAATTCAAATTAAAGAGAGAAAATGAAAGGTTTTTCTCTCCATTTAATACAATTAATACTCTCAATTAATTCTTTATTTAGAGAAAGAAATGAAAGGTTTCATTTTCTATATATTAACTAAATGTTAGGTGTATTTGATACACTATACATTTGAAATTAAAAACTTCACTTTAACTCATTTAAATAAAATACATGATTTTATTTAAAACAAATTTAGAAATGTTCTAAATAAATTAGGCTTTATAGTCCCAACTAAGATCCAATAGGGTAAAAAAAATTGAAATTCATCCATTTCTTCCATTGTGGCCTAGCCAAGTTCCTTCAGTGGTATCGGAGCCCAATAGCCTATGTGGTCTAAATGTCATATTAGGGCTAACTAATTAAGCTTGCCCACTTAGTACGGTGTCTTATAAGGTAATGTCTAGGATTGGAATTGGGTAATCAAGTACTTTGTCCTACCTGGTTACCAGCCTAGCCTGAAAGGTGATGTGAGCCTAAAGGTTGCCCCTGATAGAAAAGACCTAACTTGAATCGGGCCTTGGGCTAATTTTCAAAATGTTTTGAAAATTAAAGTTAAAGATTTTAAATTTAACTGTTAAATTTAAAATAAAATATGTTTATTATAAAAGTTATAATATAACATAATTTTTCAAAATGTTTAAAAAAAATTCACATTAATTTCAAATTTTAAATTTATTAATAAGGTTAATAACAATAAATTAAATAAATAAGTTAATTAATTAATGAACATGTGCGTGTATTATATATTGAGATATATGTTATGTTGTTTTTAAATTGTTTAAAATAACATAAGTATAAATGTATGTATGTTAACTGAATTTTGAAATTAATATAATTTAATTAAAATGGTTTAATTAAATAAATTAAGTGAAGGTTAATTAATTAAAACACACATATATAAGATATATTTGTTTTACTTTAAAGGTTATAGTAGATATGTCCAATATAAAAGTTATATTGAAATACTAATATAAAATTAATTAAAGAGTTAATTAATTAAATAAGATTTAATTAATATAATGTTATACATAAGACTATTATATAAGTAATATGAAATATAAAAGTTATATAATAATAAAACTTATATAATATGAATGTATAATTAAAGGTGGAGCATTAAAGAAACCCTAAATAGTATTAAGGAATAAATACATATGTATATGTATGTATACCATGATTTATGATGTGTTTGACACTTGAATCATGAGAGTATTTCATGAGAAATACATTATTCCATAAGTCGATATCATATTGAAGATAATGAATCTTTAATATAAAATTGTCCTCTACCATATATATTAATAAATTACTTGCATACTCCTTAGTTGTTGAGCAAACTCAAGCTAGAGATGTCATGTATAGTATTATTAATATATCGAATAGACGAGGTAAGATAACTATATGTATTTGTTGAGCAAACTCAAGGTACATATATTATACTTAGGCCGTCGCGATATGGTAGGTATGAGCGAATAATCTCTTTCGACTTGTTGAGCAAACTCAAGGTCGAAATGAGGTTAGGACATGGTAACATGGGTTAGGAGTCGTATGTGATACAACCGACAAGGAGTTATCCATCAACCGTGGAGCTATGACTTGTTGAGTAAACTCAAGGTCAGAATTCCAAGACGGACGAGTCCTAACCCCCACTAGTGAAGTCGAAAGACTTCTATGTTTCACTTAGGGTTTGGTGAAACATAAAAGACTAGTGGGTGCCTTATTAGAAAAATGAAATGATAAAATTTAACATTTCTAATATTGTAAGAACATATGCTATATAATGTTATAATAATCTACATTAAGAAATTTGTGCTTTTAATAGGATTGATAAAATGTTTATCAATTGAGATATACAAATGAAATGAAGATTGACAAATAGAAATACAACATATACCTACGAATAAAAGATTATTGCATATTAACAGTTCAATACCCATGCAAGTGCCTGATATTACAACTACTAAATACATTCATATTTTGGTCACTTACGCATTTATTTGGTTCAGACCATGTATTACATTCTATGAGTTTCGAACTCTAAAAGCAATACAAGATTATTTATATTTGATCCATATACAATCACATATAAATGTTATATGGTGAACGGTTAGAGTTTGTGATGTAAAATATTTCAATGAAATTAGTTCATCCAAAAACCAAATAAACCTTAGTGCAAGATAAAGTATTCAATTTGATTGACTACAAAAGGATCATATTGTGTTAACTATAACACTAAACCAAAACTACAATATAAATCTAAGAACTTGATCACTTAAATGTCAGTTTGATCAGTTTACGCATAGCGCGACTTATTTGATATTCTTAAAAGTTAAGGATAACCGAATGCGCTTTTGTAAAGGGTTCATTAGGATATTGTAGTAAGGATTTTCTTTTGAATGGTTTGACCATTTAGAAAGAAAAACGAATGTTCAGGAGTAGATGTGATTTAAGGTATAGTTGGGACGAAGAGAGTGAACAGTCACTTCTGCTTCATAAAGAAATATCGAAAATGACAATTGTAGTAATAATGATTGATACTTAACGTTGGAATAAGACATATGATTTCTATTTCGAAATATATTTTCATATAGAAAATTGTTTCCTATGATATTTATTTCTCTTGAGTTCAAGATATTTGATCGAAGAACTCTCCATGGTAAACTAGTTACAGTATGTGAAATAAATAAATCTATATTAAGTGAATGATGGACCTCCGAATATAGTACGCTATAATAGTAATGGCGAAAATAGTGGGAGAGTACCATATAACACTTATTGATTGCATTATGTTACGAAAATTATTTTCGTAAAGCGTGTCGAACATTATTTATGAAATAACGACTATTTTTCGGTATCGATTGAGAAATAGACATAGCTATATTTCAATATGAATATTATGAATATTCGTTATGAAATAAAATTATAATGTGGTATTTGTTTTTATAACAAAAGTGATGCATTGGAAAATATATAAGTATCTAATATTATTTACAGTTATTTTGGAATTATAGACTAAACCATAGTTTTTGAGAAAATATTTTTATTATATGATTTTGAATCATGTGATACTGTTTAATTATATCTCAAACAGTTAAGGGCTATGCACCCATTCAGCGGGAGCATCATAAGAGTTGATGAACTCTTAGGATTGATATGTATTGATGTATGCAATCGTAAGTCCATTAATAAAAAAACGGTTCCATGTACTTTTTCATATTCACCTATGAGTTATCGTAGATAGATACATGTGTATTTGATACACATGTATTATGTCTATGGTAAATTAACAGAGTATAAAACAAAGGTAAATAAAATAACATGCAATAGAAATGATTCAATTTGATCGAATGAGTGAGCATATTGGAAAAGGTTCCAAACATACCCAAAAATGAATAAAGATTCGATCTCAAAAGTCACTCCTCCATGTGATACATAATGATGCATCAATAAGGATTAATCGAACTTTGTTCGACAATGTACGATTAATTATGAGTGAAGTTGAGTTACTTTCTTTCTATAAGGTCATGTACTCAAGAATAGTACACAAGGTTAATATTATTTCATCTAAATAACAGTTTACAAAATCACACAAGATAAGGGTTTATAAGAAACTCTAATATATCATAAGCCAAGGAGTTGGCAGATGTGTGAGTCCAAAGATTGCACGTAATAATTGTTCATGAGGGATCTTGTATGAATCTCCCCAAAAAGATTTTTGGAAAAACTATCATTGGATGACATATTTATGTTTTGAACATATTTTTTGTAAACTAAAACCAAATCAGTTTTATAAATAACGAAATTCATAAACCGTTTATGAATACTTGTTCCGTTGCATTGAGAAACAATTGTTGTTTCAAGAAATACTAACTTCATTGTGAAGGAATTTCTTTAAGGAATTATTGGTAGTAAAATGGAATTGGATATGATCCATAGATAGAACTGATTAGATGAGATGAAATGAAATCAACTAACCTAAGCAAACACATCGCATTAGAGTGTCTAATAAGTATTCTCGCACATTGAAGAGAAACCATGAGTTTCTTATCAATGTCGAAAATATATAATCCTTGGTTGTTTAATTAAGCCATTAAAAGTGTTGACTCTATGATATGGCATGCTGCGCAAATCCGAAAGAATTTCAAGTATGCTATCAAAATATGATTTTGGTAGTCATAGCCGAAGGGATGTGATCCATCAGTCATGATTGTGTCTTTATGAGCAAGATTAATGCAGTTTGAATTTAATGAGCAATGTTGATAAGAATATCCTCGTCAACTTCAATTGTTGATATTAGCATAACAGATTTGTTATTTAACGTACTCAAGTTATTTCAAATTTACTCATAAAATTATCCCTTGATAAGACCTAGTGTTTTGGTATATATGTGCTGAAATAGAAAATTCTAAATAATGATTTAGAATAGTTTTTTTGCACATAATAATTAAAGTGTCTCGAAGTCAGTGGGAGTGATATAGAGGTTGCGAGTTTTCGAATATGATCCAAGAAATGATACAAAAGTATCATTTTATAGGCATCAAAATTGATTAAGTATTTCGATAGAAATATCAAATACTTTGATTTGTAATCAAAGTGCAGAGGAAGCGTGTGTTCATTAAGAAAGAACGTTAAAAGGTACGTTGATATTTCCAAACTATAAGTAAACAACACGTTGCTGATTTTAACGACGTACTTCTGTTAAATCAAACTTAGTTGATTTAATACTCAACTTGGGATTGTAAATGATGTCTTTTGATTATAGAAGATATTGGGAATTTCCCAAATCGATATGTAAAGACACCTTATTAAATTGTTTAATACGGAAAATGTGAGATGAGTTCCTTATGCATTGGTAATAGGAATTATCATACATTTTATGTTGTCTAAAATATCGTGATTTGTTTATATATTTGATACATGAAGCAAATATAAAATCCAAACAGATATTGGTAAATGGTTGTTTGAAGTGTTCTCGTGTATTTATGAAATACTAGAGAATTGTTTACAAATACAAAAATTCCTTATGAAGGAGTGTACAGACTCAAACATCATAAGTGATATTGAATATAATATGTCAATAATAAATTCAAGCTAAGAATCTATAAGTTGGAAATGCTCCAAATGAAAGACCGTGGCTAATTCAATGAAAAAGGCTAAGTACATTGCCTTGAATAGCGCCGCAATAAAATCATGTGTGTTGGTGTGTGTGCGTGTGTATAAATACACAAATTTATAACTGATCCAATTCCAAATGTTGAGAATCCCATAACATTGTTATATGATAACAATGTCGTGATATAGTTCATAAATAGAACTTAGAGCTCACTGGAAGTCGAGAGACATACTTCGAATTGTTCCACATGATAAAACAGTTTATCAGCATCAAAGAGAGTTGATTGAAAGAGTAGAAAATTGAAACATAATAGCATACCCATTCACTGAGGGGCTGTCCCAATTGGTTTTGAGCAAACCGATTGAAGAAGTAGGAATTAGATTCCATAATTGACCCTAAGTGCAAGTGGGAGATTGATAGAGTTTGGGTATGCCCTAGGGGCAATTATGTAATTTGTTACATATATCTAACTCGTTAACTAATCTTGTTTGAAATAAAGGTGTTTCCTTTCTATTATATACTTGAAATAATATAGTTATATTAATTAATTAATTAAAAGTATATTTAATAGAAAATCCATAAATGGTATGTTTGTGATAGTAGTTACAATACTTTGTAACCGTGAGTAATTTATCACAATAGAAATAAATACACCATTTTAAATGTTCCCAGTCAAGATGCATCGAGACTGGATATCGATGTATCAGTTGAGACTAGAGTGTGTAACGCTCTTCATATGTTGGGCAGTGTATTACTCATGACTACTGGGGGCACCTAGGGGTTACATTCTAATAGTTATTAGATAACTATGGAGCGACGCATTCGATAGTTTTCTGTTGGTTAATATAACTAAAGTCAAACGAAAAACATCGATGTAAATAATTTACACAGCTCTTTTGACTTGAGAATACTGTGAATCTTCAATATGAAAGCTCTACTTTGATTATAGTCAACTTATTGCACAGCGTCCATCGACTGACTATAGTTGGGTCGAGTGGAAGTATTGAAATTGAAGCGCTATTCAAGAGAGGATTCATCTCCTCGGCTATACGAGGTTAGTATCACGATCAACTCAAGTCAACACAAAGTAAAAATCTTCGGCCAGAGTAGTTCGGTTAATAAAAATTATTATTATTGAACCAAGGACTTTATGTTTGGACTATAGAGTTGAATGTGGATGATGTTGGAATTTTTGACCATTACCAAATTCAATAAGTCCAAAGTGATATAGTTTTGACGAAGAGAATTGGTGTAAATAATTGTTACAAATAACGCTTATTAAATTAAAATAAGATTTTTTTGAAAATGAGTAAGCGATAAATTTGGCTATAATGTCACACCACATGCTAAGTGAAGTGTGAAAGTTAACGTTCGAATAGTTCGACATTAATCGCTGACCGAATTTACACCCAAGAGTCACGCAACCAAATCAATGAATTCTCTTAAGACCGAATGATTTAGTTAGTTTATAATTATTATAAATTGATTAAATTAGTTAATATTTATGAAGTATTAATTATAAAATTAGGATATGATTGGAAAATAAATTTGTTGCATGTATTTATAAAAAGTTATAAACATGTTGATCGTTATGAGATATCGACAACAAATTTAGTTAAATATAATTATGTATATTTAAATTGGGTTAAACGGGCTCACAACCCTTGAACCTTAGAGGTGAAAGTCATTGGTTTTGATAGAGGAAAAGGGCAACTACTATGCATGAGATTATGGTTTTGAGAAGTGTGGTTGAGATCATTATTTGCTCTCTTGTGCTACCCATATAAAAGAT
Source organism: Allium fistulosum (assembly GCA_030737815.1). Lineage (NCBI taxonomy): Eukaryota > Viridiplantae > Streptophyta > Magnoliopsida > Asparagales > Amaryllidaceae > Allium > Allium fistulosum. The sequence goes on along the minus strand of CM060903.1, from coordinate 515,353,222 downwards.
AATCTCAAAACTCTAGTCAAAGGCTAATTCATTTTTAAGCCGCCACTTTCTTCTTCTTCTTCCTCATTTTAATGGCAGCAACTCTCCTCTATAGTCATCCCAAAAATTCTCAAATCTGATTTAAATTAAAAATACTAATTTGTAGTAGAAGCTTTCCAATCCTGGATTAGCAACCTGATGGATTAGGAATTATTCTTAGAAAAAAAATTCATTGTTCAACATGGACTCAGGGGCTTCATTAGGGTGTGAACTTTTATTTATTATTATTGCTTTGATTTCAAGTTTATCATATGAATGTTGATTTACATCCAAATCACTTGTTTGTATTCAGATCTGTTTATTGTTTAGATTATTTGAGATTTTTTTGGGTACATGTGTTTGTTACATTTGGATTGGTTATGTGCTTATTGTAGTATTTTTTTGATTGATTTATTGTTGAATTTTTTAAAAATAATAATAATTTTGATTTATACTAATATATATATATATATAAACAGATCTAGATTAAATGCATACAGATTGTCTATATGTATAATTCTATATATGTTTATATCCTATATATTACTTAATCTAAAAAAATTCTTATGATGTTTTAAACCAACCGTGAATCATAAAATATAAAATTATTTTACTAAATATGTATATGCATATTTTATTATTATTTAATGATTTTGTGAATGGTTTATTATGTATAAAATAATTAATGGTTCAAAATTTCAACTTTTTATTTTTTTTTATTTTCTCCACTATGTAAGACGCTTACTGCAAAAAAATTAGATTATTTCAACTTAATTTATTAATTTTTAAAATTAATTTACTTTTGGCCTGCAATCAATTATTTAATTAAAAATATAAATTCAATTGATAAAATTATGGAAATTTTTCATAAGCATTAGATGTTTAACAGGTAACTTCAAAAATTTTTAGATCTCTAAAACTTAATTTAATATTTTTTATAATTAATTTATTTTCGAACTGCAATTAATTATTTAATTAAAATATAATTTCAGTTGAGAAAATTCTAGAAAATTTTCCTAAGCCCAAAATATGTCTTATCTAACTTCAAAAATTTTCAACTTGATTTCGTATTTTTAAGAATTAATTTAAATAAGGGCTATTATCAACTATTTAATAATATATATTATTTTAACTAAAAAAATTCCATAAATTAATCTTAAGCCCAAAATATGTTTCTAGATTTTCTAAAATTATAATTTATTATGACAGAAACTGTTCTATTCAATAATTTATTAATATATGTGTGTGTGTGTGTATCATGTTTTAATATATTATACAAACACATATTTGAACGAATTATAGTGCACACAAAATGAGCTAATGTATACGTTGCAATGTAAATCTCGGTGTCTATATACGGGCACATTATACCCTTCATGGATTATGATGTTACACATGCACACACACACACACACACACACACACACACACACACACATATATATATATGTGTGTGTGTGTGTGTGTGTGTATGTATGTATGTATGTATGTCTACTTATGTACATATACTTATATAAATAAATAAATAAACAAAATTAAATAAATCTTAAACTACAATTTGTACAGTTAGAATATAGGGACAGTTTGGCACAGGTCCCTAATAAGTTTTAAAATACACAAAACCTCAGTAAAAAAAAGTTTGTAAATTAGATCCCTAGAATTAAGTTACCGAATAATGGCATACACTTATGCAATTATTCAGTGAATAATTGCAGACAATTATGCAATTATATCAAAAAATTGCAGACATTTCCATAATTATTCACTGAAAAATGGCGGAAATTTTCGCAATTTTTTCAAAAAATTGCAGAAATTTCCGCAATTATTCACCAAAAAATTGCGGAAATTTCCGTAATTTTTTCAAAAATTTGCAGAAAATTCCGCAATTATTCACCAAAAAAATTGTGGAAATTTCCGCAATTATTCACCGAAAAAATTACATAAATTTATGCAACTTTTGGATATAATTGCATAAATGTCTGCAATTATTCAGTGAATAATTGCATAACTATGCAATTAATTAGTAACTTAATTCCAGGGACCTAATTTACATACTTTTTTTACTAGGGTTTTTGTGTATTTTGAAACTTATTAGGGACCTGAGCCTAATATTCACTAGAATATATATGGACATAGTAATAAATCTTGCCATGAACAAATTATTAATTAATGACATTTAATGTATCAGCCAATACAAATTAAAGAGAAAATGAAAGGTTTCTCTCTCCATTTAATGCAATTATACTCTCAATTAATCCTTATTTTAGGGAAAGAAATGAAAGGTTTCATTCCCTATATATTAAGTAAATGTTAAGTGTATTTGATACACTATACATTTGAAATTAAAAACCTCCCTTTAACTAATATAAATAAAATAAATGATTTTATTTAAAACAAATTTAGAAATGTTCTAAATAAACTAGGCTTCATAGGCCCAACTAAGATCCAACAGGGAATAAAATTTAAAATTCACTCATTTCTTCTGCTATGGGCTGACCCAGTTCCTTCAGATGAGAGTACGATAAAGAGCAGTCTTAGTGGGATATGAAATGAACATTATATTGTCATTCATTTGGTAAGTGTTTGAACCATAAATGACGCAAACAACCAAAGGAGAAAGAGAGTAGAGAATGAATGAAGAAAATTAAACGAAAACAGAGTAAAAACAGGCACACCCATAAATTTATAGTGGTCGGCAAAGTCATGCGTACATCCACTTTGAAGTTTTATTGCTTATTTATGATTTGGAGGAAGAAGTTCTTGGGGTTCGGTACAACTTCAATACTTAGAATTTCATAGTTACAATAGTAGAAGAAATAATGGAACTAGAGCCCAAAGATCCTGAAAAATGAGCCATACCCCTCTATTTATAAAGGTAGGGAGCTAAAATCTTGCTCAGAAATAACTCCAAGCCATTATACCCGATCTAGACTAGTTCCCCCATAAAGTAAGCGCCACATCAGCAGAAGCTGGGAGTCGGTACAGATCCCTAAGTGGGAGTTGGTACCGATCCCCAAGTTTGTTACATTTGGCGTCTTCGACTCTTTACTTCGGAATATCCCATGGTTAGCTTCATGGTTTCATAGTTGTTTACACCATTATTAGCTTGCTTCTGAGTTCAAATGATGGAGTTGTGGAAGAATAAAGTTGTAGTTTTAAGCATCCGATGAGATCGATGGAGAATTGCATTAAATCAACAAATCGACTTTGTAAATAAGCTATTGGCATCAAGATAGGCATGTAGGCAGAAGATGTGGTCCACCCAAGTCATATTTGGGAGTCGGCATCGATCCCTAAGTGGGGTCTGTACGGATCCCTAACTTGGGGATCCCATTGTCTTGTTGTCTCTGATGGTTTTGGCTTTGACTTTGTGACTCTATTTGTGTTTCATTCCTAGATTCCTGGGCTATCTCTCCGGGCTTTCTTCCTTGATAACTCCAAGTTCAACCTGTCCATTCTATCCGCATATTGCCTATTCAAAAGGAAGGATAACGGTAAGTTAATAGAAATTGATAAAAAAATTATTCGATGTTCTGTTACCATTCTTCCAATCAATTTGGAAACAGAGAGGATCCTTAGTGTGACGGTTTCGCTATTTACATCAATGTGCATCAATATCAGTTGTACTTTACCGATCAAGCACCGAAAATTGAAATAGAAAGCACATTGGATGACTCGGTTTAATGGGTTATATCCGAAAGCACTTAATATTCTAGTTGTAGTCTACCGAGTCGACACATTACATGATTCCATAAAACATCAATTTTTGGGCGGTTTTATATTATCCCCCGAACCTTATATTTATCGAATTTATATTACCGAATGGACACAGTATATTATAATAAACATCATCTACAGTTTTCTCAGTTTTGGTTTATAACTCGGACTTGTTATATACTTGGGTTTACTGTACCCAAAGTTCTTAAAATCTGAAAACATTTGTGTTTGCATTTGACAACAACAACAACCCTCTTAATAACTTTTTTGATATACATGTAAACAATATAATTCATCATATAATTAAAGCATTTGCATTTGCGTTGACTACAACAACAACATTCTTGATAACTATTTTTCTATCCATTCATACAATATATTTCTGCAGCTTTTTAACATAAAAGGGTTAAACCAGTTTGCGTTTAAATTATAAGAAACATGTTCCAACTATCTTGATAATCATCCAAACAATTTAATACTGAAACTATCAATAATTTAAACTTCTTATTACCTCCGTGGTCAAGTAGTAGACATTAAATATCCAAAAGATTAATAATTACTTTACGGAAAAAACTATCAAAATATGTTGGTAAATTCGTTGTACATACATCATCAGGCTTCATGTGGTCAAATTCATCTTGCCTTTCTTTATAATGATTATCCTACAATATACCTTCTTCTGTTGCAGACCTACTCCAATATTTTGCGACTGGAGGTATGCGTGAATTTCCCTTCAATACCAACTTCATATAGTAGTAATTGTTCACATTTATGAACTTATTAGGGTTCTCACTGGTAGGACCTTATTGATGTGGATAAAAATTTAAACATTGGATATTGGGTATGAACATGACCACCTTATTAAAAGAATTTGCTATTAAGTAACCCATTTTGGGCATTTCCATCCAGTATTCCCGTAGAACTTTTTTTTCATACAAACTAAGTAGCCTTCTCATTTTTTCACAATGAACGAATGTGAAATGCTTGCAATACATATCCTAGTGTGTAATCAAATCTGTTAGCATTGATTTCTTTACTTCCACAAAATCACCATTCATTTCTACCTATTCTGCAACACAATGGAAACTGCAGTTACCATCATTCTCGACGTCCTCGACTTTAATAACAAAAGGGTGAAGCAACTCTGGAATATGATGCAGAAATTTGCTTGTGTATATAATATAAATCATCTGTATTTTATCTACCACTTTGTTCACCAATTTGGAGGAATAAAGATAGGTTTCAACCATTTCATTTTCTTTTTTCGTTTTGGAGTAATTTTTTTGCAATGCTTGATTATGACTGTTGTTCCGTACAATATTTCACTATTTCAAGTTCCGAAGGATTACGTTTTGTAGACCACCTCTTTGTGCTATCAGATTTAGTTTTCCCTATGCTTCCAAGTGGTCTTCCTTTACGGAATCCAGATTTTAGTTCTAGCAAAGATGTCATTGAAGGTACTCCAATCTCCTTCAACCGCTTTAACATAATTGTTTTTTCACCTTCAGTGGCATTCTCGTACCTTTTTCTAAAATCCATGTTTTTAGGTGCATGATCCGACTCTCTAGATTCTTGTTTTTGCAGAACATAATCAAGTATTCACCAATGTTCATGAATTGCATCAAGGGGAATTGGAACAATATCACTGTACTTTTCGTTCAGTTCATGTGCACAAGGTAAACTGAATATCGTTCGAAGTCTGTGATCACAAGCTAACATAACAAAATCTTCTATTTTCATAAGGATCAATTCATCATAAATCATGTCCAAAGCAAACAAAGAAACACTTTATCTTATATATTTTAAAATTGGTTCTCGATGTCGTTTACGGACTTTGCCCTAGCTTTTCTCAAAGCTAGTACAAATTTCTATGTGTTGTAAAAGCAATAAGTCATTCTTTTTTTCCAAATAGTAACAAATGATCCCTGCGAGGTACCAAGGTATCATTTTAATATAGAATATGCTAACTCAGCTCTATCCGAAGTTCTATTATTCGGATGCCTAACTTTATTAGTCCATGCATGAACAAAATGCTCCTTATAAGGAATCCAATGATCAGCTATATACTTCAACACACTAGCATAGTTTCCCCACATATTACTAAAAAAATTTAAGCATTCTTCATACTCCTCTTTAGATTCTGATCGTAACAAGCATCTAGTCCACTACAAATATTTGTGCAGTTTCAATAGATTCAAAAAAAATTCTCGACTTTGTAAGTACATAATTTGACATATGTCATTCGCTAGCCAAATACTTTGCTTAAGGAAAAATTGTGTTCCCTTCATTGATCACGGCCCACTCTCTATCCATCACAACTACGTTAGGTAATTTGTATGGAGTATACAAATATTTAAATTCGTAAGAGCCCAGTGATAATTATTTTCTCTCTCATATGACAAGAAAAATTGTGCGACTATAAATGTTTTATTTGTAGATGTGATGGAAATCATCTACAGCTGTGGTAATCCAAACTTATTCGTCTTGTAAGTGCAATTGAGAATTAGGACTGAAGGAAAGCACTTGCACAATATAGTAGATTTCGGATGAGCCCACATAATGACTAATACAGAATCATCATCTTCATTTTTTCTCACCCAATGTAAATAATGTGACTCAACAACCAACTTGAGTAAGTGTTGCATCGTGGATCTGCCTTGCATCTCAACAACTCCCATCTTTTGTTTAAAATTGTACACTGTTCATATTGTCGAATTATTCTCCAAATTTTTTTTAACATTAATCAACACATCTTTAGGTTTCACACCAGAAAAGGACAAATCAAAAAAACATTTTTTCTCCATGGAACTAAATCTAGCAGCAAATGGATGACCCTCTATAGATTTTGGTAACTCATGATTGTGAATATCATATGTTACTTCAATACCAAATAAGTCGTCTCCCTTGTTTATATCTCCTTTAAATATACATTTAAGTAAAAAAGGACATTACATTTTTTTAGTTGACGTATGTTCACATGTTTTACTATTTACCATACCATGCTTTCCACTCTTCATCTCCTGATACGTTCCACCTCTTTCACAACCTAACAGAACACACGGCTTCTTCCCTAATCGCTTGTCATCACAATTATAGTTTTCAACTTCTTCCCAATCGACAGACACCAATGAATCATAGCTTCACGTGATGAAAAAACCTACATACAAAGTGACAATCCTATAATATTAACTCCTTTCCTATTCTTATACAAAAATTATACATAATTACCTACTTCTTCCATTGTAAAATATTCGGTTAAATCAACTTTTATTTCTTCATCCTGACTTAATTCCCTGTCGTTGCTATTTGGAATATTCAAATCACTTCCTTCTATAACCACATCTTCTATTTTAATATCTTGAAAAATGCCAACACTTCCATTTCGTTCACCTTTCACCTGATTATTAAAAACTAACGTAGTAGAACACACCATGCCATGTACTACCTACATATAGCAAATAAAAAGAAATAGATACTATCATTTAATAATTTTTACACGAAACGCAAAAATAATACAAATCAATCAACTAGATTTTGGAGAAAACCGTGATAGGGTAAAGCAGGTCAGAACGACTATGAAAAACATGACAACATGTACAAATTTCGGTTATGGAAACCCGTTCAAACCCGAACCCTACTTTTCAAATTCAAAAATTAAAATCGCTTTACATTATTTTGTTTCAACCAGCGTTAAACGTTTATCACCCACTATCTTAAAAAAATTACACTACAGTTTACATGAAAATCAAAATTCAATTTAATGAGATTAGAACAACATATATAGCTTGCATATTTTGATTCCACATAGAGAACACCATCGGTATAACAATGATTTGATCAAACACAATCAACAGAGATCTTACTTACATCTTCACTTTCCGACTGGTCTACCATTACTGCTGAGAGGTAAAGATATTAGAGAGTTTGAATGCTAGGATTTAGTTATATAAAACTACTTCGTTTGGTAATGCAAAACCGAATGATTGTTTTTCCACTCAGTTTTGCATAACCGACCAAAGTGGGTTTTTGAAGTACTTTTAACCAATTAAATTTCCTTCTAGTTTAAGTGGCGTTAGGGATAAAATTGGTATGTGTGGATATTAAGACCCTGGGCCTTTATTTCATTATGTGGTTATCCTTTTATTACTTTAAGTTTATTTACCGCTTTCCTCCTATCAGATTTCTTAATATCAATTTCCACTCTTTCTATTTGTTTCCCATTTTCCATCTCTGTCCCCATTTTATCTTTTTATTTCTTCTTGCTTATCCTTCAAATTTTCTTTTTATTTACTTTCCATTTTTATTGATATTTCGCATTTTATCTTATTAGGATATTTTTATCGCCTTTGTATCTTCCTATTTATCTCTTAGGGTTTACTGCATTTTAATACATTGAAACTACATTTCTGTCATAAAAATGTTAACATAGTAAATTTACATATCTTATCTAAAAAGATAGATTTGTATGGTGTTAGTAACTACAAAGAACTATCTTTTTATTAATTGAAATAGATGGTACAAAATACGGTGAATATCTCTATTTTGTACATTTCTTCCTTTTTTTCTATCTTGTTGTTTCAAAAATCGCACTTTTATTTATTTAAACGTGATAATACATGGAAATTTACTTACAACTTCCTAAATTCCAACGAATTAAAACATTACATAAACCTCTAAATCTTAATAAAGTTCCTTTATTTTACATTTTTATCCTACATTCAAATACTAATTTAGTATTAACAAATTCATAACAAGTTACTGTAAATGATATGTAGGCAAGTTTTCCGATTTTCATTAAATCTATACCATAATCAGTTTCATTAGATCTATTCCATAATCAGTTTCATTAGATCTATTTCATAATTATTACGCATATACAATTCATTAAGCATAAACAATAAATTATCCAAACTGAGATTTATTTCTAATCATTATGCACTTGCAATACATTTCCAAATCGGTTATACATAGGCATAAATGATATAGATCACAACAACATAAATCTAATCTTATCACAAAACATGTAATTTTCTCACTCACCAAGTTTTTAGCTTTCACATTCTCCATATCTAGATCCGTTTCCTTTTTATTTGACTCTCTCTTACTTATAATTCAAAATAATAAAAGGGTATTCATTTATTAAAATTACAATTCTGAAAAAGATTGACTTAACTTTATATTAGTGTTTTAGATTCAAGTTTACCTTTTTAGTTGTCATTCTAAATTGCTTCTATCGTTCTCTTCTCTTATTTTCCGCTTTTCTCTGCTTATATACATATATATAATGTAATATTTTACTTTTAGAAATCTAGAAATTATGGAGAAAAGCGAATGGCGGATCTCCGCTTCAAAATTTATAAGAAGAGAACTGACAACTATGCTTCTATTTGTAGGGGTTAGGAGGTAATTTGGAGCGTTAGATTAATCCTATGCAATTTTTATTTTAATCAGACGCACATCAATTACTTCGCACGAAAGAAAAATAACTGGATAAATCAACGTTGTTCAATCCCACACTTAAATTTACAAATATTACCCAACATGGGTCGACCGCCCATGGCCAAGGGTCGACCGCTACCGGTCGACCTTGGTGCTTTGCCGACCTATGCTTTGTTTTTTGAGTTTATTTAACAGCGTGATGATTTTGTTAATTTTCTTCCTTATTTAGCCGATTGCGTTAATTTGTTTACCACTTCTTTCACCTGAGATAATTTACTTGCACTACATATACATTTCGTGAGATTCGATTTCCATTAACGTTAGTTAATTGATTTATTTTCTTAATTACATATATAATTATTTTTTAATCTAAAACTTCAAATGTTAATAATTTTTTTGTTTGTACTCCGATCGAAAAACTTTATACATGAAAATTGCCACGAACCTAACAGTGTAAGTTTCATAGCTAAATCATGACATTTGCTAAAAATTTATTTTCAACATTATCACTTATTTATTAAATTCCTTTTTCCATTAATTAGCGTTAAAATTATAAGCTGTTACATTCTCTCCCATTAAAAGAATTTCATCCTCGAAATTCCTCCAAGATTGAACAATGTAACCTAACGTACAACCATTTTAAACTAACCAATCAATTAGTATGCAACCAATTTTGCAACCAATCATGTATAAGTGTATGATGCATCACAACATATATGATATGCATACTGAGTAATTCTGAATTGGCCTCCCATATGAATGTATTTCTTTAAAACAGTTTTGAAAATATGATGCAAGCATCCTAAATATACTAGCAGTTCTATAAGCATGTAACTTTTGAAAATCAAAAACTTGCTTTTATATCCAATTTTTCCCACACTTCTACGAGTAGTAGTATAGTTCAACCAATTGTTGCATCCAATACCTATCATCCAAAATATTAGCACACTGTTGCTAAAATCAAAATTTAGAAAATTCCAATTTTCTAAATCCATTTTCTTATACTTGGAAAGGGTCTAGATGGACAATTTTATATTTGCATCCTTCTCTTATGTACCCTTTTTCACTGTACCTAGGAATCTTCTCTTTTGCCCCCCCAAATCTTTTTCAATTTTTCCAAGTACAGTTTGCATAGTTAGCTTTTATCTTAAAGTTTTAAAAAGAGATTTATTTCAAAATCAACCTTTTGTTATTAACAAGATATAGAGAAAGTGATTCCCTAGCTATAACAACTTTTTCTCTTGTTTCTAACTGTATTTTATTTTACTACCACTTCTGCTGCATAGTAAAATCTATATTAACCAATCGATCGACTATTCCCCCATATCAAGTATGTGACATTTTCAAAATTTGAATAATTCCTTTTCAATTCAACAATATTTTTATATTACTTTCCAAAATATCAATAAAAATTTCCTAACACAAATCTTTTTTTCAAAGTATTTTTATTTCAAAAGTATATATGTTTTTCAAAACAAAATGTTCCACACCACGTGAAATCAGGGTTTAGTCAACAATTTAGTGTCTATAATGACTATATTAAATTATGCAGTAAATTTTAAATTTTCAAAAAAAAATCCTTTTTCTTTTATAATAGCAACCAGCATAGAAGTGCAGTTATAAATTTCAGCTTTAAAGGTACGGGAACATTAACCCGTGGCTATGCAACATTCTTTCCCCATCCTTCGCTCATTGAAATTTATTTCCTGAATTTTTTTGGGACTTACAATCTTATTTTATTTCTGTTTTAATAGTCAATTAAATAGATTTTCTTAATTTATTTCTTTACTTTCAATCTCTATTATTTTCTTTTCTTTTGCATTAGTTGACTGTCTTTTCTAAAAAAAATTTATCTTTATTGTCTTTCCATAACATAGTGGTCTACCAAGAAAACATATAAAAAGAATATTTCTTATATTATTGTACGTGCTTTTACCCCAAGTAAAGACAACTAATGCTTACAGCCCAACTAAAAAAGGAACAACTGCTATAAGCTGACTTCAACATCAACTAACACTAACAAAGTTATGGCACTATCACTTTCGACTTAAATTGAATGGACCTTTCGAATGTGTCATCCTTCTGCAACCTACATATCTTAACTTTTCCTTTATTACTTCTAATGAATAAAATCTATTCATTTCTTCCATTACCATACCCAATTATAGAATAAACCATGCACCCCCATACTAAAATGGACAAGAGATACAATCTATGCACATTTTGAATAACTAATTGGCAACTGGCTCGGTGGAATAACTTCTCCAACCCCTATCTTGCCTTTGAAACCATCTTCTTTTAATCCAAATCCCTTAATATCATTCTCAAATTTTTGTATTTTTTTATTAATCTTTGACCCTTCATACAAGCATATCCTAGAACTCGTAGAAGTGTACTTTAATACCATTTATCATTCCTTTACGAGTTTTCTTATAGCTTGCACACATGTCTAACATTATTTCTAGGTACTTACCATTATTCTTTACACAATGCGGAGATTTTTTTATCACACTCCATGAGTAATCATTGTTATCTTCTTCATAGCCTTAGACTTCACCCCGTCTTACCTAGGCATTCATTTCTATCTACTCCATATTAAAAACTTTGGTTTGATCTTCACTATTTTTTTTCAAAAATTAAAAATTCAATTTAAAAAGAAAATACTAAATCACAAAAACTTAGTCTTTAAAAAGTAAAACTTATAAGCCTTTTATTAAATTTAAAAATACTTGATGTCTTATCTTTTAAAAGTATAATCAAAAAATTTTGAATTTAATTTATTAAATCTAAGAGAAATTGTTAGTAGGTCTAATTTTCAAAACGTTTCTTTCCTTTTTCTTCACATCAAACTTTTTTTATAAGACCCTTTTCACTTTTACATCTTAAAAATTGGGATTTTTAGTTCAACTATTTATTAAGTTTTCCTTTCAAGAACCCATTTGTTACACCAAATCATCTCTTTCTAAAAATACACTTTTTAAAACACCTTTTATAAAATTTTAAACAATAAAAATTGGAATAAATAAGAATAACTCTCATTTTATCATTTTCCCACCGCTCATGCTATCTCCACTTCCAATCCAGTATAATGTAAGTCGGACTTTTAAAAAATACTTGAAATAAATGCACACAACAATGGAAAATGTCTGTTTTTCTTTGTTCTTCCTTTAGTTTCTTATGTACTTCTAATTAGGTTACTTAGCATTATTTTTAATATATTCTGCTAACATTATTTCCAATTACTAACATTATTTTGTATGAGTTCCTAATATTGTTTTATATTTTACAGTACTTTACTATTCAACCTTTCTCTACCTAAACTGCACTAATTCCAATTTCTTTTCTCTCAATTTATTATCTTCTTAATTCAACCATTATAATGCATTCACCTGCAACTTTGTTTTAGATTTTTAAATCTTCTTTTCTATACTATTTACCATACTCTAAACTTGTACCACTTCCTATATTCCACTCGTAAAATTGTTTTTATAGCTTAAAAAAATTTATTACATAGAAATATCCACGAGCTATATTGCTCTGACCTTTTTTTCTTTCAAAAGAAATAGCTTTTTACGAAATTTCCTTTACTGAAGTTTTGGATTTTTAACAAATTTTAACTCCTACTAAAACTTTATATTTACACTTTTCTTTCTTTACCAAAAAAAAACTAGCAAGCTATATATGTCTTAAAAAAATTATTGGCTTTTGTAAAACCCATTTTGGAAAAAAATTCAATCTAACAAAATATTTATATTCATATAAACATTTTAACCAATATTTGCTCACTTTTTCAGAAATATATATTGATTATATATTTTCTCAACTTCTAAAAACTATTCTCTATTGGGTTGGACTTAAAGTGGATTTCTATTTGTTCTTTCTCTAGAACTTATGCTCTCCAACTAACTGACTTATCTTCTTTCTAATATCAGAAATCCAACTATTAACTTAGAGTGACTACTTCACAACATCCTTCGGGAAACCATCTGCTTATGAATAACCATAATATATGGATTCTTACTTCCCCTTATCTGGACCTACTGTACATCATCAATCGGTAATTATACGAGGATCTACAAACATTGGGCTATTCGAACCCGACTAGGGAGTCATGTATTATCCGGTCTCAGGGACCCTCCGTATGCAACTACTCTATAGTTGGAATTATCAAGATTAATGTATTATATTTATAAGAAAAATACAAATACGTTCACTCAACGTTTCCTAATTATTCAAGATTGACTAACCTCACTCTGATACCAAATGCAACAGCCCACACTCTACACCCCAGTGGGTCAGAACTTTTGCTAAATCAAAAACTCAAATCCATTAAAGTACAGATCGTTGGTTTGGTGTCCTGCAAATAAAACAAGAATGCATATTAGAGCACTAACGATATAATTCACAGCTAAATAACAAAATATAATAAGTCACACAACTACTGACCAAGATTTGACACTTCCAAAGTCAAGTGTCCTTGTCAGCATCGAACATGCCTAGCACCAGTGCTTGTTCATCAAGCTATTCTGTGGGTTGTAATGAGAAGTGGGTCAGAACAACATTCCGGTGAATGGTAAAATTTTACACTTTGTACATAACACTAATGTATGTCTGTTGTCTTCTAACTCTTGTTATGTCTCTTATTTTCAATTAGTCATTTCGACTTTACTTTCACATACGATATGTCCCATTTACCCGTAGAAGACTATAGCTATGTACCCATATATATACTAATATATGTGTGTGTATAAGTACCATGATCCCGCATTGGACCAAGATATTATCCCCGCTAGTATCCCTTAACTTAGCACCCTATCAGGATCCATCACCCTCGTCGTATCACGCTTTTCATCGCCGCACGTACCGAGGAACTCCCATAATGCCTAATAACGGCTTTACAATAATTTTGTCGTCCTCTATGTTGAATTTTTGGGAGTTACTTGTCTACTTCCCATTGTAGACTCAGCTCTACAGACTAATATAATGGTGGATTCAATCCCATCGGAGGTGGACTCAGCTCCACGGACAACCCCATGCATGTTCGAAAGACTTCCTAATAGGGTTAACTAGCCTTCCCTCCTAACAAACAAACTAGCAAACAATATGACGATGCATGACCTAATGTAGACCGTACATTAGTAGGCAGTGTAGTTAGTTAGGTGTAATCCCTATCTTTCCCATTGACCACTAAGGATTGATAAAATTCTCGACATATGCGCAGCCCTACTCCTTTATTTGGTAGCAATTTAGCTAACATGCTATTATAATGTTGTTCTTCGCTCATCATCCGATTTAGATTGCCTATTGCAATCAAGGCAATACCCACTTTCCTATTTTATTGAAGCAGACTATCTTTTCTATTGGGGTATTCCTCTATCTATACGCAAGCATATACTTTCCACGGGTCATATGGTGGACATGTCTCACATCAGTATAATATTACACAACTGCTGGTAGCCCCTTACGGTGGGCAGACTACTATTGTATAACACTATTGACCTTGCATTCCTACTTGCTCTAATGACCAAATGTCATATTATTCATTTAACTATACTTTACTATGATAGTTCACACCCGTCATAAACGCATACTTAAGGCTACGTGTGTGTGTGTATTGATTCATGCTTACTAAATTACCTTGCCTCTATAGTTTACTACTGACCCTAGGTCTTTATTTCATTATGTGTTTATCCTTTTCTTACTTTAAGTTTATTTACTGCTTTCCTCCTATCAGGTTCTTAATATCATTTTCCATTCTTTCTATTTGTTTTCCCATTTTCCATCTCTATCCCCATTTTATCTTTTTATTTCCTCTTGCCCATCCTTCGAATTTATTTTTTATTTACTTTCCATTTTGATTGGTATTTCGTATTTTATCTTTTGAGGATATTCTTATCGCGTTCATATCTTCCTATCTTACGCTTGGGGTTTATCTTATTTTAATCCGTGGGAACAACATTTCTATCATAAAAATGTTAACAGAGTAAATTTCCATATCTTATCTGAAAAGAGAGATTTATGTGGTGCTTGTAACTACATGGAACTATCTTTTTATTATTTGAAATAGACAGTAAAAAATATGGTGAATATCCTAATTTTCTACAACTCTTCCTTTTTTCTATTCTTGTCATTTCAAACATCGCACTTTTATTTATTTAAATCTGATAATACATAGAAATTTACTTCCAACATCCCAAATTCCAACGAACTAAAATATTAAACCCCTAGATCGTAATAAAATTTCTTTGTTTTATATTTTTATCCTACATTTAAATACCAATTTATTATTAACAAATTCATAATAAGTTACTGTAAATAATATGTAGGCAAGTTTTCCAACTTTTATTAAATCTATACCATAATCAGTTTCATTAGATTTATTCCATAATTAGTTTCATTAGATCTATTACATAATCATTACGCATATACAATTCATTATTCAATTCGCCATTTACATTAATTCATTATGCGTAAACAATAAATTATCCAAAGCAAGATTTATTTCTAATCATTACGCACTTGCAATGAAATTTCCAATTCGATTATACATAGGCATAACGATATATATCGCAATGATATAAATCCAATCTTATAACAAAACATGTAATTTTCTCACTTACCTTGCTTTTAGCTTTCCCATTCTCTAGATCTGGATCCGTTTCCTTTTTATTTGACTCTCTCTAACTTCAAATCCAAAATAATAAAAGGGTCTTCGTTTATTAAAATTATAGATCTGGGGAAAGGATTGAATTAACTTTAGATTAGAGTTTTAGATTTAATTTTACCTTTTGAGTTGTCATTCTAAATTGCTTCTACTCTTCTCTTCTCTTAGTTTCCGATTTTCTCGACTTATATACATATACATAATATAATATTTTACTTCTAGAAATCTAAAAATTGTGGAGAAAAGAGAATGGCGGAGCTCTTCTTCAAAAATTACAAGAAGAGAAGTGACAACTAGGCTTTTATTTATGGGGGCTAGAAGTTAACTTGGTGCGTTAGATTTATCTAATGCAATCTTTATTTTAATTAGAGATGCACATCAATTACATTGCACAGAAGAAACATAATTGGATAAATCAAACATCATTCAATCCCATGCTTAAATTTACAAATTTTACCTGACATGGGTTGACCGTCCATGGCCAAAGGTCGACCACTATCGATCGACCTTGGTGATTTGCTGGTCGACCTGTGCTTTGTTTTTTGAGTTTATTTAACAGCGTGATGATTTTGTTAATTTTATTTCTTATTTAGCTAATTGCGTTAATTTATTTCCTACTTCTTTCATCCAAGTTAATTTACTTGCAGTATATATACATTTCATGAGATTTGATTTCTGATTTACTTCTTTAATTACATATATAATTATCTCCGACTCTAAAACTTTAAACGTTAATAACTTTTTCGTTTGAACTCCGATTAATAAACTTTATATATGAACATTGATCAGAAAATCGCCACGAAACCAATAGTGTAAGTTTCATAGCCAAATTCTTACATTTGTTAAAAATTTATTTTCAGCATTATCATTTATTTATTAAATTCTTTTTAATCAATTAGTGTTAAAATTATGAGGTGTTACAATAATGCTCATATTTTGTGATTTGTTCCTAAATAAAGTTTCAGAGTGCTTGGTTTGAAAGTAAGTTGTGTTTCACATTTTCAACATTGTATTTAAAATGTATGGGAGAGGAGAATGGAGTGGAATATGGTCAATTTGGAAAACATTTTTAACATATAAAACTAAAAATGACTTTTTCTTATTTTTTGACTTTTGGGAAGTGGAAAATAGGCACAAGGACAAATTTTCATAAAATTTTTGGCTGAAGGACAACAAGTTTTATTTTTAGACTGAAGGACAAACTTTGGAAAATAATTAGGCTGAAGGACAATGCTAATACAACTAGCATTTTGTACAATGTAAAACTGGATATAATGCTAGTTATAATTAGCATTTTGTACAATGTTTGCACTGTACAAAATGCTAACTATATTTAGCATTTTCCTTCAGGCTAATTTTCTTTCAAAGTTTGTCCTTCAGCACAAAAATGAAACTTTGTGTCCTTCAGCCTAATTTTTTTTCAAAGTTTGTCCTTTTGCCTAATTCCCTCTTTTGGGAATATAAAAAAGTGCCTTCCCTTATCGAAATGACTAGATTATCTAAATCTTCATTCTCTCCAACAAGATTCAACATACATATTGAAAACGCAAAACAAAAAATTCATTTTCAATACAAACACTACTATAGTTTATTGAAAATGCATTTTTTTTAATATTTTTCAATAATGGAGGTTAGTTTAGACGTAAGATGTTAAGTCCGAGCCTTCTAAAAATTTGGGTATAGGCAGGGATGTAACTAGCTCATAACGTTGGGTGGCAAGCACCCGACCCAAATGCCCTCAAAACTTATAGTGTTTAATTCACCTACTTATCTAAAAGCGCTCTCATCTTGCAAATTATTCTTCACGTTTACATAACTTCAAGTCATGTGATTTTCAATCCACATCACATGCAATAAGCTTGCATAAGCATCCAGGCCATAACTTTTTGCTTGATCCTCATCGACATCGCATCTTCTTACTTCGATTATTCATCATCTTGTCATCCACATATACAACCCTCAAATTGCTATTCTTGTGAATTTTGTGACCGAATGTTATTTTTTTATTTTAGATTTTATAGTCTATATTTTTTAAAGGGTGTTACTATTTACACACGGCTAATTAACACCTCCCACCCCTTTATCCCCTCACCAAAACAATATTCCACTCACCCACTCACAGCTACTTTGCTAATTTTATTTCGCATACGCCAAACAGAACCATTTTCCTCTTCCACAAATTCATCGTCACTTCTCTCAAAAAACTGCATCATTTATTCTTCTCACCCCATCGAAAATCCATCCTCGCTTATCACTTATTACTTTCATTGTATGATCTAAAAAATCACATCATTACTTATTTCAGCTTGAAATAGTGTATGTAAAGCCATACTTCTCCAACTTAAAGCTTAATTGAAAGCCATTTCTTGCAGTAATATCATGTATAGAGAAAAGGAAAAAAGTTAACAAATTAAATTTTCACTAAGACATTAACTAAACATTATAGTCCATAAATTAACCGGCTATTATAGGATGCTTCCCTTACATATTTTACTTCCCTAGTCATCAACTTAATATTTTTAGTACTATCCAAATTTAAAATTTCCAATATTCTTCATGGTGCATTCTTTTGGATTTCCACTAAGCTTGATTCAGTCCACATTGATCAAATGCATATCTTATTAGTTCCATGCAAATACAAATGAATTTCCACAATACTTGGCTTCTAAAGTCTCCACTTTTTCAATTACTCGGCTAGCATGCTGAAGCTACAATTTAGATCTAGTAGTTGAATTAGTTCATAGTGTACCAAAATGTATGCATGGAATAATATTAAATGTACATGTACATATAAGCGTATAAGAGAAAGTTTGGTTGAATTTTTTTCATTATTAATGACATAAAACTTGTCATTATGCATTTACCAAATGTGTTAATCTTTAGTATACCATATATTTACTTATTTATATTCAACTTTTAGCTACATAAGCTGAAACCCAAAAGGGAGATTCTTAGGTATTCATTGCACGTGAATGCCGAAAATTCAAATCTTCTGTCGAAGTCATTCTGCTCTAATCTATACTTGACCTTTCATAAATATTAAATATCAATGACACTTTGTATAAATTCGCATAGCTCCCTTTGATATATTAGTCTAAAGGTTAAGTTCATGTATCAAAGCATAGAGAATGCCGAGGGCTAGATGCCCACGAGAACGGCTAAGGTACCGAAGGCTAAATGCCGAGCCTAAACAACCAAAGTGGTCCACAATACTAAGGCTTAGAGATCAGGTCCACGTTATACTGAAAACTAGGGACCACATTTGTCACTCATAGAAAGCATGGTATAGTGACTCAAGTCAAGCCACCCCTAAGGCATATACATAATACGAACTTAACCGAAAGCAACACCGACCAAGCTGACCTTGAATCGAGAGTATGTGCCTTAAGGTGGGCCAATAACCAAAAGCATAGGTCATAAGGCTAACTTCTAACTGGAGGACTAAAGCATCAAGGCATGTCATTATTAAAAGCATCAAAGCGTGCTACTATACCGAGGTTATTGCAACCTCTAGTTCATATACAGAGATATTGTAAGTATCTTTACCTAAAGTAATGGCTCAAGGTGGCCGTAATTGTGAATAAAGGCCAAGAGCGCATAATTTAGCATATGAAACCAAAATTATTTCTACTTAAGACCGAGATCACCTTAATGAATAATCAAGATCAACGGCTAAGATAACCTCCAGATACATCAATGACTCAGATAGCCTAAAATATATATATATAAAGCATAAGGTCAAGGCGCCCAAAGCCATACATAAAGATGTCATTTCATCAATCCATGTCAATCTGCAAGCAGCCAGATGATGACACATATTCACATCTTAGCCCCATTAGTGGGCCATATCAGCAAACTAAGGGAGAAGCTCTCCTCCAATGGCATAGCAGAAAGGTGCCTATAAGGCACGGACCCCTATATGCAAGGATGATTAGATACCGAATTGATTGACTGAGAAACATTTGTAATTATTTTAATTTTGAGAATTAAGCTTTTAGACTAGACTCATTAATAGGGGACATGGCTATCCAGAACTTGTAAAGCCAACTTTGGTTTATTGACTATATAGAAAGAACTTCTGAATAGTGGATGTAAGGTCAACGCTCCTAAACCACTAAAAATCCTTATGTCGATACTTTCCAAAACTTATTTCCTTACTATTATCGACCTATGCACCTTGCTTTCAATCGATTTTCTCTTTTTACTTCTACTTCTGGAGTTTTCCTTCAAAAATTTAAGGTGTTGGTACATAACAAATAATCACACCAATAGTTTTGGCACAAGAAGGAGAGCTAAGCCTGAACCCCCATTATGTTCAATTGCTTTTCATTGTTTACTTTTCACCTATTTTCAACATTAAAAAAATGAAATCAAAGTCTATTTAGAGAAAGAATCCTCTGTCTCCTATAGCTTAGGATGAGATAGCTGATACCCTGATAGAAATAGTAAATCTTACAATAACCGAAGGAAGTAGTTCTCCGGTTACAACCGATGAATAGTTCTGACAAATGATGGTATCTTTTATGGAAAACATACAAGGCACTTGCATGAATACCAAGCTACGATGAAGTAAATGGTTGAAAGTATTAAGAAAACTGTCATTATTCTTATTAATGAAGAAAGTCAGCAATCAAGGACTGAACAAAACCCTAGGAAGCAACCAATGACTAAAGAGGAAATGAAATTGAATTTGTTAAAATCACCGATGTTAAGGTTCGAGAAGAGCCTCCCAAATAGCTATAGAGGGTCAACCCGAAAGGGCCACAACTTTGAGCCCCAAAAGTTTAAGCCTTGATGGGCCTAATAGGGTTTGATCGTAGGTCAGAAGTGTGTAAGTTGAACTTGTTGACAATCTAAGTCTCGATGGAGACCAAAATACTGATAGACTACTACTAAAACTAATCGAGCAGGTATAGAAACTACAAGAGGAACAGTCTGGTTCTCATCTAAAACCAAGAGTAAGAAAAATTCAAACTTTCGTTGAAGAGGTCATGAGAGCTCCTCTTCTGATAGGATTTTGAATCTCAAAACTTTCTTCTAATGGATCTACCGATCCTGAAGGCCATCGCATTTCATATGAAATTCAGATGTAGGCTATTCTGGCTTCGGATGAAGAAAAGTGTGGATTTTTACCTTCAACTTTTACTAAACCAGTTTTGAACCGACATTACCCTCCAAATTCAATAAGCTTATGGGAACAGTTGACCATAGACATTCAGAATTAATTCTTTGCTTCCATTAATAAACAAACTAGGGTAAGTTTGATTAACCAATATCCAACAAGGAAATGGAGAACCCCTTAAGGATTATTGAAAAAGGTTCAATGATATGGCTGCTAGAGTGAAAGGAATACTTGAGGAGTCGAAGTTGATCGTTGTTAACTCGAGGTTATGGATGAAGACCTTATTTTGGAGAGATTTAGTAAGGAAATAATGTACATCATTGAACGAGTTCTTTTATAGAGCTTAGGGGGAAATTAGAATTGATGAGCCTATGTGAAAAGCTAGAGAATAGAATGATGAAGGTCAAAGTTTTAGCATGACCAAGAAACGAATAAAAGAATTTCAGGCTGTGGAGAGCCACCCCTGACCCATTCATAATCTTAAATATATGCTTTGGCGCATGACTAAATCAAATATTTAGTGGTGAAAACTAAATCTAGCGAGCTTGAATGAACCGAGGAGGTACATATTGTTCATACCACTGATATAATGACCATAAGACCGAGGACTGCGGATTTTTGAAGATAGTCATAAATAGGCTTGTGAGAGTAGGCAAGCTTATTGAGTTTTGGAGAAATGAGATAGGCACACCCTCGGTAGAATCCAAGAATTTGCAACAATCAACACAATTTTTGAGACCTTTACCAGGACTAAGAAATTTGTCAATGTGGTTCTAGGAGGCTCACATGTGCCGGTTAAAGAAATAGTAATTAGAAAAAGTACATCAATGAAGCATGAGGGGAAAATAAACTGTATTTGAAGTGGTTGGTCAGAGAAAACGAGAAAAAATGAACCAAGGGTCACCATCTAGGACATTGATAAAGGATATCTATTACCCTCGCAATGATCCGTTGATTATTACTGCCTAGATAGGCCTCTCGGAAGTTGCTAAGATTATGGTAGACATTAGAGTTGTCATGAATATAATATTTAAATAGCATTTGATAAAATGAACTTACCAAGACAAACACTTATTTACGGCTTCAATGATGAAGGAGCCATTTTTCTCGGGGTATGCAATCTTATAGCCAAGGTTGGCTCTACTTCTTGCTTCAAGATATTTGAGATAGTTCTTATTATAGTGAATGTATTGTCCATCTATAATGCCTTTTTCGAAATGTCGATGTCATCGGCTGATACATTTCAATAGAACACTTGTTGTTAAAGTTCCCTACTAATGGTGGTGAGGGATGTATTAAAGGAGACCAATGGATCTTGAGGTAATTATACTATGCAAATTTAAATGTGGTTAAGAAAGGTAAAAATTCAGTATAGGTGAATGGTATCAAACCTAAAGAAATTGCAAGACCCTTTGGTATCAAGAGAAAAACTGAAAGGGAGCAATTGATTCGGTTTACCGACTCACATGGAAAAGTGGCTCTCGTCAAACAAAAAGCTAAAAGATCTAGTAGTTATACAAACCCTAAAACTAATAAGTATGATCGATTTTTTTGAAGTTCCACAATCCATATAGATGTGAAGATGCAACCATCAGAAAACTTATTAAAGTACCTTGCTACCGAGGATGGTTCGTTGATATTCAACTAAGTCAATGTAGTTAAACTCCA
This sequence comes from Allium fistulosum, assembly GCA_030737815.1. Lineage (NCBI taxonomy): Eukaryota > Viridiplantae > Streptophyta > Magnoliopsida > Asparagales > Amaryllidaceae > Allium > Allium fistulosum. The sequence continues at coordinate 515,330,594 of CM060903.1, read as the reverse complement.
AACCAAAAGAGAAAATGCATTTATGTAGTAGAGGAAGTTCCAAAAGAGAAAGACATTAAATTTGTATTAGATCTAAGAACTGATATTGAAAAGCTAAAGCAATCGGGACTCTTAAGAAAATTTGAACTGATCTGAAAAACCATACTAGAGTAATCAAGATTAGGACCTATCTTCATCCATTAGTCCGAGAGGAACTGGTAGGTTTTCTCTAAAATATCTTAGACGTGTTTGCATGGTCCCATGATGATATGATTGGAATAGACCCTTCGGTTATATGTCATTGATTAAATATTGACCCTATCCATCCACCTGTAAGGCTAAAGAGACGGCCTCTCGATAAAGTCCAATATGCTGCATTTCAAGAAGTTGACAAACTATTTAGATACTTTTTTATAAGATAAATCTAGTACCCTAAGTGGATAGCAAATCATGTGCTAGTGAAGAAACCTAATGACAAGCGAAGAACTTGCATAAAATTTACCAACTTAAACAAAGCTTGTCCAAACGATGGTTTTCCTTTATCGAGAACTAATTGACTTGTTGATGCTACTAATGGACATCAATAACTTTTGCCTATGGATGCATACTTCGACTATGATCAAATCCCAATGTTTAAGCCATACGAAGAACATATAAGCTTTATCACTATATAAGACTATTCTGCTATAAGGTAATGCCCTTCGGTCTTAAGAATGTCGAGTCACATACCATATATTAATCAATTGAATGTTTGTGAAACAGATAGTCCAAAATATGGAAGTATATGTTGATGATATGCTAGTGAAATCAAAACTATCCAAAAGCCAATTTTTAGCCAAGATGTTTAAGGTACTCTGAAAATACAGTACAAAATTGAATCCTCAAGTGCTCTTTTGACATTCAATCTAGAAAATACCTAAGCTTCATGGTAAGCAAATGAGGAATAGAAGTCAATCCTGGATAGGTTAAAGCTATTAGTAATATGAAAGCACCAACTAATAGGAAAGAACTCGTGAGTTTGAATGGGAAGACCACAGCCCTTAACAGGTTCATAAGTCGATCAATTGACAAATGCATTTGTTTCTTTAATCTGCATAAGAAGCACACTAATTTCGTATGGATCCCAGAATGCCAAAAGATTTTTAAAGATTTACCAAATAATCTTACTAAGCCTCCATTCTTATCCAAGCCGATAGACAGAGAAGATCTCCTTCTTTATCTAGCTACTTCGGAGCAACTATTAAGTTCGCCACTAGTCTAAGATGACAATAGGGTTCAACGTCCCATTTATTGTGATAGCAAAAGGCTCGGCCCAGCTGAGAAACATTATCTAGCTATTAAGAAACTAGCTTATATTTTAATATTTAAAGCAAGCAAGCTACAGCCATACTTTCAGGCCCATCTATAAAAGTTCTAATTGACCTTCCCTTGCGGCTAGTATTCAACAAACCTGAAGCCTTGGGAAGATTAATCAAATGGGTTATAGAGCTTAGCCAATATGACATCTCTTATATTCCTAGAATTTGTATTAAAGGACATATATTAGCAGACTTTATTTCTAAATGTACAAGTTTCGATGTCGAGACCTCAACTGATGATTAGGCCAAACATCTTTCATGGCAACTTTATGTTGATGGAACCTCCAATGAGCAAGGGGCAGGAGCTGGCTATGTGCTAGTCGCCATAGACAACCATCAAATCTATTGCACCACAAAATTTGCTTTTTCAACAACTAATAATATAACTGAATATGAATCTTGATTGTAGGGTTAAAAATGGATATCTCCATCAATGTTTTAGAGATCAGTATACAGTGGCTCTCGAATTATTATCAATCAATTTCTTGACAAATATCAAGCTTGAGACTTGGGACTTTCTCTATATGCAAAACTAGTAAAGTAGTTACTATATACTTTCAAAATCCATAACATTGAAAATATAACCCGGGATCGAAATGCATGAGCAGATGCACTAGCTAAATATGCAAGTTTTCGAGATGTGGAAGAATACAGATTTATTCCAACAAAGCTTCTTAAGAAACCCAACGTGCAAATGCCAAAGAAAGTTCTGGTCATAACTTGAGCTCAAGTAGCTCGAACCAAAACCCCACAACCGATAGTGGCAAAAAAAATGCTGGATGATTCCATATATTCGATATGTAACTAATAATGTGTTGCCTTCAGATTTTGTTGAAGCTAGATGTATTAAATGTAACGCTTTTAATTTTACTATTACAGATGAAGTTTTTTACAATTGGGGCTATGCAACCCCCTACTCTCGATGTGTAACCACCACCAAAGGCAAGAGACTATTAGAAGAATCCAATGACAGCATATACGAAGACCATTCTGGAGGCCATAAGTTGGCTAAGAAAATATTTAGGTAAGGCTTCTACTAGCTTATAATGAATCAAGGGTATTATAGTATGCGAAGAGATGTGACAAATGCCAAATGTTTGCAAAGATTCCAAGAGTTCCACCCATCGAACAAACTCCAATAAAGGGTTTGTGGCCCTTCGACGTCTAGGGCATTGGTTTAATAGGCCCTCTTCTAACAACGAAAGGAGGGGCACATTTTACAATAGTATCCATACATTATTTTACAAAATGGGTCAAAGCCGAGCCCTTGGCAACAACAATGATGCATCAAGTCACTATTTTTTTATAAAAAATATAGTAATTGATATGGTCTTCCATACAAGATCGTAACAAACAACGACACACAATTCAAAAGCCAAAAGCTTACATAATACCACCAAGACTGTGGCATAATTAAGAGTTTCTCTTCAATGGCTCATCCATAAGCTAATTTTTCCATAGAAGCAGCCAATAAACAATCAAGAATTGCATAAAGAAGCACTTAACAATAGCCAAAGGAAACTGGGTAGAAGAATTGCGCTTTGTATTATGGGCTTACAAACAAGCTCAAAGACTTCGACGAAACATACCCCCTTCTCTTTAGTTTATGGCTATGAAACCATGACTCCAGTAGAGCTTGAAATAGCCTCTCATCATAAATTATATTATAATTCTTAGCAAAATAAAGAACTTCGAAATAAGTTTTTATTTTCTTCCCCAAACTTTAGGATCGAGTTGGTATGAGAACAGCAGAATATATTTGACAAATGACTTGTTACTACAATCAGCAGGATTGAACCCTAAAGTTTGAGAGAGGGGATTTTGTCCTTTGAAAGATGATGTTGAATACAAAAAATCCAGTAAATGGACCTCTTGGGCCGAATTGTGAAGACCCCTCATAATCCATGACATCATTCCTTTGGGTGCATATTGATTAAAGAGGCCATACAATAATATAATTCCTTGGATTTGGAATGCATAGCACTTAAAGCCATAGCACACACAATGCTACTGCACGTATAAGTTTTAATATTGGTTATCCATAGTCATGAAGTACCATGCAATATTGAAAGTGTAGTATTTCAAAACTGAAAGCCATAACTGAGTGGTGCCCTAAAAGAATAAAAAAAATTGAAGATGATAAAGTTGCTAAGCATAACCGAGTAGTGTCATGCAAGAATAAGAACTTGAACATGATAAAGATGTTAACCAAGGTCAAGTAGTACCATGCACAGATTAAAACCTACATATTCCAAAGATGTTAGCCATGGTCGAGAAGTACCATGCACTGGTGAAAACTTAGATATGTTAAAGATGTTAGTATGGCCATGTAGTACAGTGCAATGATAGAACTTGAATATGACAAAGCTGTTAGCCATGGACATGTAGTGTCATGCAATAATAAAGACTATATTTGTTTTATTTGTTAATCATGGATGAGTAGTGCCATGCAAGTGTTAGCCAAGGTCGAGTAATGGCATTCAATTATAGGTACAAGGCTGCCACTAATAAGTTTTCCAAGGGTCATAACCATAAGACTCGGTTTAGATGACCAAAGCATATTATCAAAGAGTTTAATGAAATAAAATTTTGCTACAAGGCTGGCCTATTTTCAAATTATGTTATGGACTTCAGAACTAGCAATGAAACCAAAATGATGTTGTTTTTTATCACTACAGTCATAATGAAACTACGATCTATTTAAACAACGGCTTTGAGTTTTTTGGCATTACAGATGGTCTGAAGTCTTTGATCATAAAACCATTTTGGCTTCGGCCTCAAAAGAAAAGCTTCCATGTAGGGATGTACATATACGAGGAAGATACTCATTAAAAGGTCATATTTTGGCTTAACAGAACCGATGTATATTGGCCGACGGGTTATCGTAGTGGTTTGGAGGACAAGTCACTACATGGTTATTCACATACCTAGAGTGGAATACTTTTGTAATACCCCACCTCTACACCAATACTATCTAAGAGTGTTATAGAGTAATATTGTCAGATAGTACGGAGAATAAGGCTATATGGGGTACACACATGAATATTCCCTTGGACTAACACCAGTATGTATCAAAACATCAAATATAAAACTCATTAGTACGTATACAGTATCGGTACAAAGCAATAGACATGTGTGCCTCCAGGACAGAACAATACATAATATACAGTACAACACAGAGAACATAGAGTCAATCGTAGTGATAACATATAATATAAATACATTAAAGTTATACAATACAATTCATATGTCAATTATATATATACATATAATTAAAAAATGTCAAACAACTATCATGTAATAATCCTAATATAGAACACCTCTAAGCCCAAAGAAATATATGCAGGTCGAGTCGTCCCTATACCTGAAATGTCTCGGACCGACCCGAGCATTATAAAATAATACACGGGTCAGACTATGTTCAATCAAGGATCATAAGAAGGTAATAATGTATAAACAAGGAACAATATGATATTGCTATTAAAGATACACAGTACATCAGACGACATATCAAAGTGTGTATATATATATAGAATAATCCTCAAGACATTAAATCATCCAAACATTTCAAATCCATATAATGATGTCATCACCCATTCAAATATACATCGAATCAAAAATCACCAAATCTACATAAATGATTGAATCATATATATATATATAGAAATCACTATCCAATCCAAAATAATCAATAGTGAGACATCCTCAAGTGAAGTCGGGCAGAAATAAAACAACGCTCACTATCTCTCTCAATCTCATATTATAAAATACCAATATCAAATCAATAGAATCAATAACGAAGATTTGAGCTAACTCATAACAATATCCAAATATAATCAATAGTAAGTAGGCCGTCTGCCTGTAAAAGATAGACCATCTGCCTAAGAAAGATACGGAGTTGATCATACTCTGGACATAGTCTAAGTATAATCTCATCTATACATAATATATGTCTATCTACTACCCACATACATACACATATATTCTGAAACCAGACGGGGGACTAATGGCCGCCTATTGCAACCTTGCTCCAGGAACCCAGGTCTACTCACCTTCCGCAGAGTAACCGTCTATTCCTACAATCTTCTGCTACCTCGACGGACATCAAGACCCCATCCACCAGTGGCTCGTCTATGCGTATCCCAGTCACGACCCTGCTTTGTCCCTAATGGTAACAGACTACTGGCCTTAGTGATACAAAGGGTTATGGGCAACTACTAATCTCGTGATGCACATCAAATAAATAATAACGGTGTCGCGGATCTGGGGTGCGACCCCACGGTCAAGCTGCCAGGGTGGATATTGGCCAATCTGGTTCACTCCGGAAACATAAAGGGTGTCAGTCTAAGGTAGGTAGACATTTAATGTACATAGTTTATGTGGCTAACTAGTAGCCTCCATACGTACTCACCGTAGCGAGCCACAAACAACATACCCCGTATTGAGTGTCATCCACGAGCAAAAGAATAACTGAATAAATAACACCACGGCGTCCCATACCACCGCGTGTCACTGGTCCATTTATTCAGTGCTCATACACCACGCTCGCCCTTCTCTGTTGTATATAACGAGCCTAAAGAATAACCGAAAAAGTATTACCGAAAGTCTAATACCAGATGGTATCGCTAAACCGTTTATTCTAGTTTCTTGTCACACGGAATACATATTAATAAATCAAATCAAAAGGATGTCATCGCCGTATCATATTAAACTACTAAAAAAACTCATTGTCAACGATGAATCACTCATGTCGCCAGGATCAATACTAAGAAGATAAGAAATCAGAAACTAATATATAAAATATTATTCAAATAATAAACAAATGAATGGATCGATACTCAATAATGAAACATACACAACATATAATTTTATATAACAAAATAAATTATAAGAAATGGATAATAAGTTCATATTCCTAAATAAAATAAATAATTATCTATAAATAAATATTTAATTTCTTAGTCTTATATATAAAATTAATCGGATATTAAATATTTGCTAATAATATTAGAAAATACATTTTAAATTCCCAAAATAGATTATTTCTGAATTAAATAATTTATTATTATCAAATAAAACCTTTCTTAAATTTAATTTACAATGTTCAAAATATTCTCTTATTAGTAAATCTTATAACTTATATATATAAGTTCTAATAAATATTCAACAGCTTAATAGCACTAGATAATTTCAACAAGTGAAATTTGTCTCTCAATCACTGCCAGATCAGCCCATTCTTAAGGTATATTTCGAGACTAGCACTTGTATAAATTCATGCCAAAATGTGATGGCTTATGTACAAACAAAATCAAGTACACGCATAACAAAATCAGTATATACAAATGCATCAGACAAAACAAAGTAAAGCAACAAGTTTAAAGGCAATTATACTAATGTACATATTATCTAAGGTGCAGACCCAATTAGTATTTGTAAATTAATAGCAGTACCAATTGTTTAAACGTATTTATCAGAAATATTCACTTTGGTTTATTCTATATTTTCATATACATTAATGAATACTAGTATATATATGTATTGGTATTGTCAATACTTTCATTGGTAACAGGAAGGCACCAGGCTTTTCATTAAACTAGTGTGAACCCGTGCTTCACACATGGAATCTTACAATTAAATTAGCAATTTCCGTAATTATTTTATCTTGAAGAGTAAATTTGTTTGTTTTTTCAACGTCTAATATTTATTGTGATGCTTAAATATGGTTTGTTTTGCTGGTCATATGACATTGTTATGTCCTAGTTAGGGAAATGGATTGTTGCCTATAACATGCACATCTGTGTGTGAATAAACAGGAGAAAGAGATTAGAATTCATGTCCTCGTGGACGGCTGCTCATATTTCATTTTTCGTCAGAGATCAGTATTTGAATAAAAGCATTGCCCGAAGTTAAATATGTTTTACATGCTTCCAAAGTACGAAGCAGGGGGCAACCTCAATATTGAGAAGTGGATCAATAATTGGATAGCGGATGCTGTCAACTTAGAATACAGATCATTTACAGCGGTTTATATCTATTCACAGAACTAACGATAGAAATATGCAGAGTATAAATTATCATGCATGTACATTGTTATGACAAACTATTGGAATACAGATCATGCATAGTCCATTGTTATATTATAATAAACTTACCAAGCAAACATTTAATTATGCAGTACTTGGTCAGTTCATGATTTGTATATCATACATTTAGGATGTGACACAGATGTCACAAACTAATGAATAGAAAACTTATTTGTTTCAGCGGTAATATATAGCAGGGCCATTCTTCTAGCTTCAATGGTGGTCTGTTCTTGTATTCCAATGGATGGTAAATTATTACGGGTGTAAATTGGATTGAGGTGTGTTGTAGTTGGATTGCTTGCTGTGTAGCCTGAGAATGAATAATTTTTGTAAATTTTTTTTTTTGAATATATATTACTTACGAATACCATAATAATCATATCGTTTAACGTAGGATCTATGGAATTAAAATTAGAATCATACTTTGAGATATAGTTTCTCATGTATATTACGTAAGATAAATTACTACATGAAACAATATCTAGCATTAGCCGCATTCAATCCGCATCAAGCATTATGAAAACGATAATGATTGTTTATAATGTAACAAATATAATAAAGCTTACATTTAAACAGTTCAAAACCTAATTGCTAAAGTAATAAAGAATTCATGACCTAATTTCTAAAGTAACAAAGGAAATATTTCGATTAGCCAATTTCTAGACTTATACTTTCATTGACTTGATGATGGTAGTTTGACTGAATACGTTTGACTATGGAAATCTAAACGCATTACTTACTTTAAATTCTAGGTTTAATCAACAATAATTATTCCAGCATAAACGATTCATATTAAAGTACATATAAATTGGCCAATTCCTATAATTTAATTTAGACACATTCTACTGCAATATCTTCCATTATATGCTGAATGATGTCTTCTCAGCATAAATTGAATAAAATCTTAAACGCATTGCACAAAAGAAATTAAATGCAAGGTGATGAGTCAAAAAATCAAAAAGTCAATCATAATAAATAGTACACAGATGTTATGTACCCGCCATGGTTGGCATCTCCATAATTTTGAATAACCTTCATTTCAATACATATCAATCACTTATCATTGTCCTTCATAACAACTATTTATTACAAAAGACCAAAGTATGGCCCATCAAAAGCGATTAACAAATAGCACTAACGTGTAAATATCTAAATGAATGTTAAATTATTCACCTACACATCTATTATTAATTTCGGTGGCTCCATCAACAAATAATCTAGTGTTAAAACCATTATAAATACGTGGAAGTGTACTTTGTCCTTCCCGTAGATATTTGATCAACATGGCCTTCTTTTTTCAGAACAGGACTTCAAATTGTATCAGTTATTATTATTTCTAAATAAAAAATAAACAGTTAGAAAATAATTAGTTACTAATAATTCAATAAACAACCTTAATGCTTTTTCTCGTCATATGGTTTTTATCTCGTCATATGGTTTTTAATGAATACTGACAATGATATTTACTTCTAGGAGGAGTTCTTGCTGGAAACAACCATGTACTTCAAGTCTTAGCCCAATTGCCTTTGCCTATATAAAACACGTACCACCGATTATCAACGTTTTTTGACATATTTTATTTCAAATACCAATATCTAGACATAGAGCAGGAAAGTAAAATAACATTCCTAGACCTATCCCTATCAGCTCTGATGTAGACCACGTGTAGGATATGCATTTTCCCCCATAAATGTAGATAACAGGACCAAGATATTATGGCAGAAAATATTAGAATTAAGAAGTGAATGAAAGAAAATTTATCATATTGATTGTTGCGGAGATTGTAATATCAAGTTAATTAGTTAATTATATAGCATCTGGCAATTACTGTACAATTTTCTTTCACATAGTCCAGGACCCTATAAGCACAATTAGTAGAGGTGCATAACTATATTTAGAACATAATTAATTTAAAACCAAGTATAGTTTGATATAAGATTCTCGTTTGCATAATCAAGATAAATATCATGACGCAATGCAAAATGTTTAGTAAACCTTTTGTTATATATATATATATATATATAAAAACACACACACATACATACATACAGTTAATATATTCAAATTGCATACAGTAGATACATTGTATACATAATCTTATAAGTAAGGAACATATACACATTTGTTGCTTAATAATACTTTTGGTGACATGATGATCTGCAAAATGGTCAACATTTTCCATCTCCCAGTTAACAGACTAAAGTAAACATATCCTAAAGTATAATATTTCAACTTCATTGAGGGAGGGTGAAAACCTCCTATCAAGATGTAATGAAAAATAGAATGAAAAACTTGGAGTATGCTTATGTAGTTCATAGAACAATACGTAGTTTACAAAGCAACATGCAGAATTTTTGGTGTAAAATATCATAGTATAGCAGCTCTGGTAAAAAAAATAGTTGCGATAAGAATAATCGCATTCAAGATCACAACCGGCTAGTATTGCAAATTATATAAGGCACTGTGGTATTAGCTTACTTGTTTCTATTATTACTTAAAAGTTGTACAAAAATCATGTTGAACATCTTGAAATGCATAAGAAAACATGGACATAAATATGCTAACTACTTACAAAATATCTTGATCAATTCGTGGTATACATTTAAAGTAGCCACGATGTATAAAATATGAATTATGGCCAAAAACATATATTATTAATATATCTTAGAAGGAAAGTTACCAATTAAATGGGCATCTATGCACAAAATCAAAATAATATATGATGGTAGATGTAGGAGATGACTGAATAATAACACAACGCAGCCATAAATTATGCCATTTTAGCTTTTATGTATGGGTTTTAGTTGTTAAAATATATGATTTAAATAGTTCAGTTTATAAAAGAGTGCATTTACTTCACGATAACGAAGGCATACCTCACTATATAATATGAATTTATGCTTGCTTGTCGTAAGCTTTCACTTTTTACTTCAGCTTTGCTAGAACATCACCTGTTCTAATAAAGAAAATAAAGAAAATTGATATATTTTACGAAAAAAGGTACACTTCTCCATGCATGTTCATTTCCTAATTTTCAGGTAGATGTTTAATGTAATTTAACCAACAAAACAAAAATCACACATTGATATGGACAAAATTGCTATATTTGTAATGTTAAAAGAGCAAATCATAAAAGAATGCACTCATGGTGTCCTTCAAATTCTTTTTTCTTAGGCAAATGTAAATCTTTATGCTGATTCTTTAAATACTTAGATTACTTGTTACATGGGAACTTCCATAATTCTTATTCAAGACACTTGTATCAAGATAGCTATTGTTTTCTTTGTTCATTAGATAGAGCTTTCTTTTATGATCACGATAAAAAAATACATTAAACTAAACCTTACTTGCTATGTAATGACTAAGATAATCAAAATGCATCTTGTCTTAGGTCTTCCATTTTCATTATTAAGGTTTTCCATTTTGGTTGAAATTTTGATTGAAATTACCGTGTTCAATTTAACGTCCCCTAAAAAAGATGACATAGAAATTAAACATGAATATAAATCAGTTTAGTTTGTGTTTCATTGGCTAGTTTATTTATTTGGTATACATACTCGTAGGTATAATGAAGAGAAATTAGGAAAAAAGGGAATGTGGATAAACTAAGATCACGCAAATAGGGTAGGTGGATTATTTCAAAACAAACCCAAATATACTGAAGAGAAATTAGGAAAATAGGGAATGTGGATAAATTAAGATTACGCAAATGGGGAAGCTGGATTAATTCAAAACAAACCCAAATATGCTAAAGAGATGTCTAAGGCACATTAAATGCGTGTAAGTTTCAGATTAAAGCAAATTATCAAATAGCAGTATTACTATATAATTTTGTCTTAAAATTTTAGTTTGATTATTATTAGCTAAGCTTTAATAAAATCATAAAGGTACCTAATCATTACTACACTTGCCACTTAACATTTTATCATATATGTGACCATTAGTCCCCTATTTCATGATAATAGTTGTAGATGTGATTATATGCAAACAGTTAAATATACTTTATTTTATCAATTGTTTTGAAATTATAATTCGTTTAAGTGCTAGGATGGCAAAAATTGTTTAGGACGGGTCTACTGTACTATTCATATGTTAACAATGGGCTATCAAACTTACTAATAAAAAGCAATATAGTAGTAATCCACCATGCAACATGGATAGCTATAAACTTTGGCTTTAAAAAGTAAGTGTTTATAAAAATATCTAAAGACAGAAAATAACAACGAAATAAGGTTATATATTATTCAACATGAAATATTAAATGACGTAACTTATATTATTAAGAGACATTTGTTAAACACACTTCATAAGTTTAAAAATTCACTTCCACCCCTCCCAAAAAACAGGTTTCACGAAAGACCTATATAGTTATTTTCAATGAAAATGTGCATTCTATACTACAAATATTTGCAGTCTACACTACAAATATTTGCAGTATAAACTGCACATTTTCGTTGGAAATAAATGTAGAGGTATTCCATGAAACTTGTTTTTGAAAAAGAATTTTTAGGTATTAAGACTGTAAATAAGGGGTGTATCCTAATTTCCACTATTATTAATATGGAAACAAATATTTGACATGAACATGTGTATGATTAAAAATAAACTTAACAACAATCACCTAGTATAATGCTTAAGATGTTGTTATAAAAAAATTTGACATGCCAGAACCACCAAATTGCATTGTGCAATAAGTTGAAATTAAATATTATACAAAACTTATCTTAAGTCATAACAATATTATCCAAAATGCTACCCAATCAAAGTGCTGATACTCATGGATTCAAATTTTCTTTATTTCAATATATATGACTAACTCGATCCACTCATTTGAGTACGAAGCTGTGTAATATGAATGAAGAAATAAAGAGGATAGGTAATTTGTGATAATTGGTCTTTTTGTGCTACTTTCTAAGTTAAATAAACAAACCTTTAAAAATGAAACAAATTTAAAATAAGGTGCAATTGGTGTAACAGTAAATTATTATCCATTCAATATTGGATAAATAAATAGATAATGCAATTATTCATTTAAATGCTATCCCGATCAAACATGGTTAATAAAAGAATGAGTATAATAAATTTCCAATGAATGTGCATTATGCATGCAAATCCCAAAAGTATAGTTTACTGGAGCATAGATCATCCTTGGGCAAATGCAAGAACCCCAAATACAATCTTGAAAAGAAGCTATCAAAAATAATCAAAGTGGAAGAAAACAGGATCGCCGGTTGGATCATTTTGGTTAAAAGTGTTGTAGGTGGCAGGTGCTCAAAATCATAATTCATCCACTCTTTTGGTGACATATTGGATGGTTGGATTAGTTATACTAATTCTCTTACGGGAGGTAAAAAATTTAGTAAATGCATCGAATACTTGTTTAACTTTGATTGAGTGCTACTAACCACCAGAGTGTAGCAAAATGTATCCAAACAGTTGGTATAACGTATTTTAATCAAGCCCGGACTTTGTTTAGGCAATATCGGGCCATGATCTTTGCATAACCAATTTTCATTTGTTGCCACATCTATTTATTTTTGTAGATATATTTTCAAACTCTATTTTAGGACATAGAACATTAATAGAGATCCGTCACAACTTAGTGTACCACATGATCTAGTAAACAGAACAACCCCACTTGAAAATAATTGAATGAAATAATAAAAAATATTTCAGTGCTCAATGGTAATTGTAACGACCCTAAATTTTCAACCCAATTTAAAATTTTAAATTCATCGTTTAAATAAAAATTTTGAAATTTTAAACGATCTCAATTTACGTCCAAACTTTATTTGTGACATACGTCTAGTTAGATATGGACATAGAAAAAGTTTCGTTGAAAAATATTACAGTAAAGTCCGTTCGCGTTTTACTGTATATCAGTCCATATAAAGCTGCGTAAAATTTATCTTCCAAATCCAAATATTTTTACACAGTCCGCTTGTAAAAATTATTCTGATCAAGATTTTATGATTCGTTTCGTCTAAAACTGTCATCGCCTGCTCCGTTTATATTATTTTGCAAAACGCACAACTTAAGCGGCGTAAATGCAAATTTTATAAAATCATCGTATCATCAATATTTTTATACCGTTGTGATCGCGTCGTCACGCTGATCAAAACGGTATACTTATTCGTGTTAATCGGAATCTGTCGGAAAACGTCACGTTAAAATTGACCGTTCCATACGGACTGGTTAAATATGTTGCAGCCCATTTCTCTACCCACGTACAAAAGGAATTGAAAGGAAAATAAAAGCCAGCTGCATAAATGCATTTATTGGGAAGGTGAAGTGGGAATAGGTGAAACGTTTGGGATATCGGGAAGAATTTGAATCATGCGTAAGGTGGGACTCTGTGAGAATTTATTACTATTTATTCCTAAATTCCAGTTAAAGCAATAGCCTAGGTTCATTTTTGCACCGTCCTTTCCATTTCAACAATCAGGTACCCTTCCTCTTCTCTCTTATTTTTCTTTTCTTTCCTAGAAAATTTAAATGGCCTGAGCAAACCCAACCCCTCGCAACCGCCACTCCACGTCATTCCACCTCACCCACCTTCTTCGCTGCCACCTACCACGCTCTGCCTCTTCTCCTCCGTCCCACCACCCCATCGTCCACTCCATCCGACCGCGACACCAGCCCAGACCCCGCTGCCCAACCCACCACGTCCACGCCACCTCAGCTCCCCAGCCACCCAACCGAACGAAGCCAATCACCCTGCCTCCGTCGCCCAGACTTCCGTTCACCACGCACTGCACCTCGCCTGTCACACCACCCTCCAGTCCATCACTGCATCCCTCTCCTACACCCGAACATTGGCCATCACCTTCCTTAGGCGTGAGCGCGTGTGTGTAAGTGGGCCGCGTGTGCGGTGCGTGTACATGGACGTACAGTGTGTGTACGTGAGTGGTTGGATGCAGCATGAATTCTCAGGTTGCTTTTAGAAAGAAAATAATGTGAACTTGAGGGCCATGTTTTATAGTTGCATTGGCCATGCGTATGTGAAACATATATGCATGTTGAAGGGAAAGGTGGGTGAAGCTGTGTGCGTAAAGAAAGATGATGATGAGCTGCGCATGTGGCTTTGAGGAAAAAAAATATAAAGGAAGAGTTGTGTGTGATGTTTGCACAAGGGTGGAGTCACGTGCATGAGCTAAAAAAAAAAAAAAAAAAAAAAAAAAACGTTGGTTGTAGCTTGCAAATGGGAGAATGCATGTGTGGGCAACGTGTACAATTCTATGAAGTCACGGCCTACTAAAAAAAAAAAGAGAAATTGTGCGGTATCGAATTTGTTGGGTTGTTAGTAACCGATTTTTCTTTTCGTTGTGTGCAGAAGCACCCGTTTGAGCGTCTTTTGCAGCATCGTCAATCTTCAGCTTTTGTTCTTTTCTCCGTCGTCGGTAAGCGCATTTATATAAATTTATAAATTATATACAAACGTTCATTGTATTAATATCGTTTGCTTTTGTCGATATTACAGTGTCCGTTGTTTGTGCTGTACCGTCTCTTTTCTGCTTCTTCGTGCTTCGCCGCCAAATTTCTTTATCCACGGAAGGTGAATTAATTTTCACGACTATATTCTTATGCAAGTTTGAATTGATGAATGATTGCTATGTGATGATTGAATTGGATGTAAATTGTTATTGTTAAGTGATAAATTAATTGCAAGTTAAAAATTTGATATAGGGTGATTAACGATTTAAATGAATTATATATGTCGAATTTGATTGTTAACTTGACCCCTTTATATGATGAATATTGATTAATTAAATTGACCCTTAAATTGTTAAGTTAATTGACACGTAGAATTGACAAATTTCACTTTGGACTGTTGAACGTATTGAATTAACTGTTGTAATTGAAATTGAACGATAAGTGAAACCGAAATGTTATAATCTTTAATCTACATGAAATGATAGTGTAGATTCTAGAAATAATTATATTAATTGGCGTAAATAACAAACGCGAATTAATACGATTATTTCGGGATTATTTGAAGTTGTTGAATTGTTGAAAATGGATGCTATTGCTTGTTTATTTACTTTGACACTATCCCAGCTATCACACTGCAAGTTCCCTTTGTATGTTTGAATTTTAATTTAAATGTAATCGGGTTGAAATGATAAATACCCAATTAAATGAATTGGCCTAGGATAGATAATTAAAAATAAGAAACCGAACGGTCAACAAAGAACATTTTGAAATTGAGACTTATTGGAATTATGGAATGAACTTAGAAACTGTATTGAAATTTGGTAACGTAAATATAAGTGAATTTGTTTTGAAATAAATAAAATGATTTTATTGAATCGAATAAATGAATTTGTTTTAAAATAAATAAAATGATTTTATTTAATGAAAAAAAATGAACTTGTTCGAAATAAATAAAATGGATTTTATCGAATTAAATAAATTAGATTTGTGGGAATAAAGAAATGAATTCAATTGAAATAAATGAGAACTAATTAATGTAATGAATTGAAACGAATTTGTAAATTTATTTGATTAAACAAAGTGTTTGACAAAGTTAATCGAAATGAGATTTAAGAAGTAAATAGGATGGAGGATAAAGAGATTAAAATTCGAGTTTTGATAAATGAATAAACGAAGTTTTGACAAAGTGAACGTAGTAAATGAAATTGATATAGTAATGACCCTAGGAATGTAAATACGGATTTAAAGAATAAACTTGATTTAATTAGTTGAACTAAGATTGACTATTTCACGAAATCCATAAATTTGAGTTGATTTAATAAGTGAAATGTTGATTTAACGTGAATACTTAAATTTTGATAACTAAAGGGCTTGAACTAGAATTTCTTTTCGAAATATGAATTTTAGTAATTGAAGCGAATCGAATTGTGAAATATCAAATTTGGAAGTCAAATTTGCAACTTGACCTTTGGATTTGATTTGTTTTAACTTTAAATAAAAAGTTGACTGTTGGGTAATTAATACGTAGTTATTAAAGAGACCGGGATCGGATTATGGACATACTCTCTGTCGATACCGAAACCACTTTAATAACTAATATACGCGAAGTGTCGATCCAGAATGAAGTGGATGGTTTGGTGAACGCGTTGACTGAAGAAAGAGAACGATTTTGGATGACCCCTGACATGACTAAAACAGGAGCCGCGCCGGGCCATTGAGGATCGCCATCTCTAGCGGACACACTTCTTCGATACCATATCTATTACTTTGTGATTCGATTTGGGTGCACCCCTTGATTTGGGAGTGTTGTTTCGCGGTGTTGGGGTGGTAGCTGCTATGCCCAACATCAGTCCGGATCAGGCAACTACTAGTATCCTAGTTGGTATCGCCTCATGTACCTTGTCATACTAATTATCCTATCGCGACAACTACGATTTTGATTTGTACCTTTAGTATATGGATTGCCCTCTGGTGACTTCCGGTTTTGGGGAAACTACGGTCTTGTATATGCTTTTGGGAATAAACAGGTTAAGAGGTGTATGGGCCCTGCTTAACCCTATTTTGATATCTTACTTTATGGATTAGACATTATCTATTTAGCGTATTCTGTAGGTAGTTTATCGAACCCTTAATGATGTTTATATTCACCTTTGAGTTATGGACTTTATTATATGCATTGACTATCCTGTATAAGATTTTGAGTCCTGACTCGAGTGTTTCTTTTGCATATGCTCGGGTCAGTCTGAAGATATTCCGTTGCTGGCCAAGGTTGGTTGAAGATGCTGAAGGCTTAGCTTTTATCTATATCATTTTATTTTCAGTATTTGATGTACTTGTGTATTGGACATCTTGTATCTCTTTTCAGTCGCTTTATGTTGAGACATTGTTGTATTTTCTGTAGTAGCTTCATGAACTACTATTATGACGATGTATTTTCCGCTGCATTATTCTGTGACTGTTCTGAGTCTGTGATGTTGTATTGATTCTCATTTACATTTATGTACTTATAATCCCATAATGTTCTGTGTTTTGTATTATTTAAGTTGACAAGTGTGGATTATTGTCAATTTAAATGGTCCAAATATACGGGATGTTACAGTTGGTATCAGAGCTCTGGTTTCCTAAAAACCTTAGTTCGTGATTATAAAGAAACTCATTAGAGATAGAGTAGCCATACTCTAAAATGAGGAGAATCGATTCAATATCCAAATCCTTTCAAAAAAATTCAAGCTCCTTTGATTCGTTGATTTGTTTTCTTAGCTTTCTATTATCTTATCTTTGGCTCTAAATCTCTTTTGGTATTTCAGGATGAGTACCAGAAGAAATGTTAGAGGTGGAAGAGGCAATGGTCCTGCCCAGGCTGCACCTGCCGCTCCAGCTCCTGTCAAATTCACTACTCTTAGCAAGGAGTATTCGCAACTGGGAGGTACTAAGTTTTCTGGATCCGAGAACATCATAGAGGCTCAGCAATGGCTTAAGAGTTTGGAGAAGATATTTTCTGGATTAGAAATTACTGATGCTCAGAAGCGTCAGCTTGCTGCTTGGCAACTTCAAGATGCCGCACAAGATTGGTGGGAATCCGTTACTTCTCGTATCGAGGAGGACACCATCACATGGGCCCAGTTTAGGTATGAATAGTTTGGATTCTAGTGGTTTAAAATTCTTCCTTCTATCTTTGAAATGTTATTCATCTTGTCTATCTTTGATTAGGGATACCTTCTCGGCACAATGGATGCCAGCTGCTGGGAAAACCCAACTTTATAGAGCTTTCATGGATCTTAAGCAAGGCAGTATGACTATTTCTGAGTATGAGAGGAAATTTAATGAACTCTCCAAGTTTGGACCGGGTTTGATTGATACACCACTTTTGAAGAATGAGAAATTCATTTTGGGAGCTAGACCAGAATATTATGACCTGCTTACCGGACACATTCGCTCCACTTTCACAGAGCTTATTGATTTTGCTCTTAGATATGAGTCGAAGCCTAAGGGAACCACTGCCAAGGCTGCCCCTACTCAGCCCTCTTCTAGCCAGCCTGGGAAGAGGAAGATGAACTTTGATCAACAAAAGAAAGCTTGGCAGAAGACTACTGGATTGGGTTATGCTCAGAAAAGCCCTATCGATCTTGCTAATATCACATGCTTCAAGTGCGATAAGAAGGGCCACTATGCCAATAGTTGTCCATCTACTGGAGCTGCTATTCCACCACCTTCTACGACTAGGAAGGATTTATGCTATGTCTGCCTCCAGCCGGGTCATTTCAAGAAGGAATGCCCAATGTATAAGCGTGGCACACCATCTGGAGTATTTGCTATCACCACTCCTACACCACCTCCACCACCTGCTCAGGATGACCAAGGTACCTTACGAAGTACTTTTTCTTTACATGATTTACCTATTAGGGTATTATTCGATACTGGTGCTTCTCATAGCTTCATATCTATTGATCTCTGTAATAAGCTCAAATTAGAACCTACTCTTTCTACTACTTCCTTATGCGTCTCCAATCCTATTGGAGGACTTGCCAACCTCAGCAGAATTTGTAAAGAGGTCGTGCTCTTATACGGAAGATATCGATTCACTTGGGATTTTTATGTGCTTGGCTTTGCAGCATTTGACATCTTGTTAGGTGCTGATTGGTTAAGAAAATTCGATGCTGTTATTTCTTGCAAAGCTCGTTCTGTTTCTCTAGTCAATGACAAGGGCATACCGCTTGTCATTGAATGCAAATCACCTCAGAAATATGCCGGAAGCTTCATATTCTCTCTTGATGCTCATCCGGATGATCTCAGTACTACACCTATTGTTCAGAAATTTCCCGATGTATTTGGAGAGGTTAACTCTCTACCGCCCAAACGGGAAATCGATTTCCGTATTGATCTTATTCCTGGAGCTACGCCCGTAGTTCTCCCACACCGAAGGACGGCTCCTAAAGAAAAGGCCGAACTAAAAACTCAAATTGAGGATCTATTTGCTAAGGGCTTGATTAGAAGAAGTTGTTCCGAATGGGGCGCTGCAGTTGTATTTGTCACCAAATCAGATGGATCTCTTCGCATGTGTGTTGACTATAGAGAGCTCAACAAGCGCACTCTCAAAAATCGTTATCCGATGCCTCGCATCAACGATTTATTCGACCAGCTTCATGGTGCTAAAGTTTTCTCACAACTCGATCTAGCCACTGGGTTCCACCAACTCAGAATAGCGGAAGATAGTATCCATAAGACAGCTTTCCGGACCGAGAATGGATTCTATGAATGGTTGGTTATGCCATTCGGTTTGACCAACGCACCTGCTTACTTCGTCGACTTGATGAATCGAGTCTTCCGTGATGTCCTTAACAAGTTCGTTCTTGTATTCATTGACGATATTCTTGTCTTCTCTAAGGAAAAGGAAGAGCATAAGGCACATCTTCGTTATGTTCTGGAAACTCTCCGAAATCATCAACTTAAGGCCAAATTCTCTAAATGCCACTTCTGGCGAGATGAAGTGAGATTCCTGGGCCACATAGTTTCTGAAAATGGAATTTCGGTCGATCCAGCTAAGATCGCCGTAATCAATGTAAGTTCCACCCTATTCGCTATTTCTATTCAATTCCTCTTATTACTTTCTAATTTGAAATTTTCTACAGGATTGGGAGACTCCTAAAACTCCTACGGATATTCGTAGTTTCTTGGGTTTAGCCGGATATTATCGCAGATTTATTGAGCACTTTGCCCGGATTTCTGCTCCTCTTACTGCTTTGACTCGGAAGGACGTTAAGTTCAATTGGAGCGAGAAGTGTGAATCAGCTTTTAATGAGTTAAAGCACAAGTTAACTTCAGCCCCAGTTCTTGCAGTCATCGATGGAAGTGAAGGATTGACTGTTTATACAGATGCTTGCCGAGAAGGTTTAGGCGCTGTTCTTATGCAAAATGGGAAGGTTATTGCTTATGCTGGTCGTCAGTTGAAGACCCATGAATTGAACTATGCCACTCATGATCTTGAGCTTCTTGCTGTTGTATTTGCTTTGAAACTTTGGAGGCATCATCTTTTGGGAACAAAGTTCGAACTATTCACTGATCATAAGTCCTTGAGGTATATCTTTTCTCAAAAGGATTTGAACCAGAGGCAAGTCCGATGGCTTGAATTCTTAGCTGCATACGACCTCGACATCACTTATACACCGGGGAAAGCAAATGTTGTAGCAGATGCTTTGAGCCGCAGTAAAGCATTGTCTTGTTGCAATCTTATCGAAGGCATGTTATTCCAGCTTAGTATCTCTCCATCTCTTTTGGATCGCATCAAAGCTAAGCAATATGAAGACACTTTGCTCTATCGTATGAAGGAATTAGTTATGGGTAGAGTAAGTAATGCCGACAACAAAGTGGGTGCACAGGTCGATAGTGATGGAGTTTTGAGGATCGACAATCGTATTTGTGTTCCTAATGTCGATGGTCTTAGACAGGAAGTGCTGCGAGAAAATCATAAGTCTTCGCTTTCATTTCATCCCGGTGCTACCAAAATGTACCAGAATATGAAGAAACTATATTGGTGGAGTGGAATGAAGCGCGATATTTCTATCTATGTTAGCAGGTGCACCACTTGCCAACAAGTTAAAGCTGATCACAGAAAGACAGCAGGATTACTCCAACCGCTGGAGATTCCAGGTTGGAAATGGGAGCAAATTTCTATGGATTTTATTGATGGGCTACCAAAGACTAGAAAGGGTAACGAAAGCATATGGGTGATTGTTGACAGACTGACAAAGTCCGCTCATTTTATTCCAGTCAAGACCACTCGTACAGCCTCTAGTTTGGCCGAGATATACATGAGGGAAGTTGTTAAACTTCATGGTGTACCATCTAGTATTGTATGCGATCGGGATCCTATTTTCACCAGTAAATTCTGGAAAGCATTCCAGGATACTTTGGGCACCAAACTAAATCTGAGCACAGCATATCATCCTCAGACAGATGGCCAAACTGAGAGGGTAAATCAGATTCTAGAAGATCTTCTCCGGGCTTGTATTATTGACTTTGGTGGATCTTGGGAAGACCATCTTCACTTGGTTGAATTCACTTATAATAATAGTTACCAGGTAAAGAATTTGAATTTCAAATTTGAATAAGTATATTTGAATTTGAATTAATTATCCTTTAAAAAAACCCAGGCAAGCATTGGTATGGCACCGTTCGAAGCCTTATATGGACGGCCATGCAAATCGCCAGCTTGTTGGATTGAGTCGGGAGATCGATTAGTGCTTGGACCAGAAATGATTATGGAAGCTTCTGAAAAGGTCGAAGAAATCAGGAAGAAGATAAAGACGGCACAGGATAGACAGAAAAGCTATGCCGACAAAAGGAGAAGAGATCTCGAATTCGGTGTAGGAGACAAAGTATTTCTGAAGGTGTCGCCTTTGAGGAACATTGTTCGATTTGGGAGGAAAGGGAAATTAGCTCCCAGATTTGTTGGTCCGTTTGAGATTACAGAAAGAGTTGGAACATTAGCATATAGAGTTGCATTACCAGAAAAGTTCGCTGGTGTTCACAACGTATTCCACGTCTCACACCTTCGCAAGGTTGTACACGATCCATCTATGACCATCCCTACTGCTCAGTTGGATGAAATAGTTATTGAGCCTGACTTGACTATTGAGCGGAAGCCACTTCGGATAGTTGACCGTGAGACAAAGCAACTCAGAAGGAAGTCGGTAAATCTTGTCAAAGTTCAGTGGAGTGCAGATGAGCGGGATTGCACATGGGAAACTGAGGATAGTATCCGGGATTCAAACCCCGAACTATTAATTTCAGGTATTATTCAAATTCTCGAAACTTATCTTGATTTTCCTACTTATTTCATTTCTACTTCACTCGTCTCGTTCCTTTTCGAGGACGAAAAGTTTTGAGTGGGGGAGATTGTAACGACCCTAAATTTTCAACCCAATTTAAAATTTTAAATTCATCGTTTAAATAAAAATTTTGAAATTTTAAACGATCTCAATTTACGTCCAAACTTTATTTGTGACATACGTCTAGTTAGATATGGACATAGAAAAAGTTTCGTTGAAAAATATTACAGTAAAGTCCGTTCGCGTTTTACTGTATATCAGTCCATATAAAGCTGCGTAAAATTTATCTTCCAAATCCAAATATTTTTACACAGTCCGCTTGTAAAAATTATTCTGATCAAGATTTTATGATTCGTTTCGTCTAAAACTGTCATCGCCTGCTCCGTTTATATTATTTTGCAAAACGCACAACTTAAGCGGCGTAAATGCAAATTTTATAAAATCATCGTATCATCAATATTTTTATACCGTTGTGATCGCGTCGTCACGCTGATCAAAACGGTATACTTATTCGTGTTAATCGGAATCTGTCGGAAAACGTCACGTTAAAATTGACCGTTCCATACGGACTGGTTAAATATGTTGCAGCCCATTTCTCTACCCACGTACAAAAGGAATTGAAAGGAAAATAAAAGCCAGCTGCATAAATGCATTTATTGGGAAGGTGAAGTGGGAATAGGTGAAACGTTTGGGATATCGGGAAGAATTTGAATCATGCGTAAGGTGGGACTCTGTGAGAATTTATTACTATTTATTCCTAAATTCCAGTTAAAGCAATAGCCTAGGTTCATTTTTGCACCGTCCTTTCCATTTCAACAATCAGGTACCCTTCCTCTTCTCTCTTATTTTTCTTTTCTTTCCTAGAAAATTTAAATGGCCTGAGCAAACCCAACCCCTCGCAACCGCCACTCCACGTCATTCCACCTCACCCACCTTCTTCGCTGCCACCTACCACGCTCTGCCTCTTCTCCTCCGTCCCACCACCCCATCGTCCACTCCATCCGACCGCGACACCAGCCCAGACCCCGCTGCCCAACCCACCACGTCCACGCCACCTCAGCTCCCCAGCCACCCAACCGAACGAAGCCAATCACCCTGCCTCCGTCGCCCAGACTTCCGTTCACCACGCACTGCACCTCGCCTGTCACACCACCCTCCAGTCCATCACTGCATCCCTCTCCTACACCCGAACATTGGCCATCACCTTCCTTAGGCGTGAGCGCGTGTGTGTAAGTGGGCCGCGTGTGCGGTGCGTGTACATGGACGTACAGTGTGTGTACGTGAGTGGTTGGATGCAGCATGAATTCTCAGGTTGCTTTTAGAAAGAAAATAATGTGAACTTGAGGGCCATGTTTTATAGTTGCATTGGCCATGCGTATGTGAAACATATATGCATGTTGAAGGGAAAGGTGGGTGAAGCTGTGTGCGTAAAGAAAGATGATGATGAGCTGCGCATGTGGCTTTGAGGAAAAAAAATATAAAGGAAGAGTTGTGTGTGATGTTTGCACAAGGGTGGAGTCACGTGCATGAGCTAAAAAAAAAAAAAAAAAAAAAAAAAACGTTGGTTGTAGCTTGCAAATGGGAGAATGCATGTGTGGGCAACGTGTACAATTCTATGAAGTCACGGCCTACTAAAAAAAAAAAGAGAAATTGTGCGGTATCGAATTTGTTGGGTTGTTAGTAACCGATTTTTCTTTTCGTTGTGTGCAGAAGCACCCGTTTGAGCGTCTTTTGCAGCATCGTCAATCTTCAGCTTTTGTTCTTTTCTCCGTCGTCGGTAAGCGCATTTATATAAATTTATAAATTATATACAAACGTTCATTGTATTAATATCGTTTGCTTTTGTCGATATTACAGTGTCCGTTGTTTGTGCTGTACCGTCTCTTTTCTGCTTCTTCGTGCTTCGCCGCCAAATTTCTTTATCCACGGAAGGTGAATTAATTTTCACGACTATATTCTTATGCAAGTTTGAATTGATGAATGATTGCTATGTGATGATTGAATTGGATGTAAATTGTTATTGTTAAGTGATAAATTAATTGCAAGTTAAAAATTTGATATAGGGTGATTAACGATTTAAATGAATTATATATGTCGAATTTGATTGTTAACTTGACCCCTTTATATGATGAATATTGATTAATTAAATTGACCCTTAAATTGTTAAGTTAATTGACACGTAGAATTGACAAATTTCACTTTGGACTGTTGAACGTATTGAATTAACTGTTGTAATTGAAATTGAACGATAAGTGAAACCGAAATGTTATAATCTTTAATCTACATGAAATGATAGTGTAGATTCTAGAAATAATTATATTAATTGGCGTAAATAACAAACGCGAATTAATACGATTATTTCGGGATTATTTGAAGTTGTTGAATTGTTGAAAATGGATGCTATTGCTTGTTTATTTACTTTGACACTATCCCAGCTATCACACTGCAAGTTCCCTTTGTATGTTTGAATTTTAATTTAAATGTAATCGGGTTGAAATGATAAATACCCAATTAAATGAATTGGCCTAGGATAGATAATTAAAAATAAGAAACCGAACGGTCAACAAAGAACATTTTGAAATTGAGACTTATTGGAATTATGGAATGAACTTAGAAACTGTATTGAAATTTGGTAACGTAAATATAAGTGAATTTGTTTTGAAATAAATAAAATGATTTTATTGAATCGAATAAATGAATTTGTTTTAAAATAAATAAAATGATTTTATTTAATGAAAAAAAATGAACTTGTTCGAAATAAATAAAATGGATTTTATCGAATTAAATAAATTAGATTTGTGGGAATAAAGAAATGAATTCAATTGAAATAAATGAGAACTAATTAATGTAATGAATTGAAACGAATTTGTAAATTTATTTGATTAAACAAAGTGTTTGACAAAGTTAATCGAAATGAGATTTAAGAAGTAAATAGGATGGAGGATAAAGAGATTAAAATTCGAGTTTTGATAAATGAATAAACGAAGTTTTGACAAAGTGAACGTAGTAAATGAAATTGATATAGTAATGACCCTAGGAATGTAAATACGGATTTAAAGAATAAACTTGATTTAATTAGTTGAACTAAGATTGACTATTTCACGAAATCCATAAATTTGAGTTGATTTAATAAGTGAAATGTTGATTTAACGTGAATACTTAAATTTTGATAACTAAAGGGCTTGAACTAGAATTTCTTTTCGAAATATGAATTTTAGTAATTGAAGCGAATCGAATTGTGAAATATCAAATTTGGAAGTCAAATTTGCAACTTGACCTTTGGATTTGATTTGTTTTAACTTTAAATAAAAAGTTGACTGTTGGGTAATTAATACGTAGTTATTAAAGAGACCGGGATCGGATTATGGACATACTCTCTGTCGATACCGAAACCACTTTAATAACTAATATACGCGAAGTGTCGATCCAGAATGAAGTGGATGGTTTGGTGAACGCGTTGACTGAAGAAAGAGAACGATTTTGGATGACCCCTGACATGACTAAAACAGGAGCCGCGCCGGGCCATTGAGGATCGCCATCTCTAGCGGACACACTTCTTCGATACCATATCTATTACTTTGTGATTCGATTTGGGTGCACCCCTTGATTTGGGAGTGTTGTTTCGCGGTGTTGGGGTGGTAGCTGCTATGCCCAACATCAGTCCGGATCAGGCAACTACTAGTATCCTAGTTGGTATCGCCTCATGTACCTTGTCATACTAATTATCCTATCGCGACAACTACGATTTTGATTTGTACCTTTAGTATATGGATTGCCCTCTGGTGACTTCCGGTTTTGGGGAAACTACGGTCTTGTATATGCTTTTGGGAATAAACAGGTTAAGAGGTGTATGGGCCCTGCTTAACCCTATTTTGATATCTTACTTTATGGATTAGACATTATCTATTTAGCGTATTCTGTAGGTAGTTTATCGAACCCTTAATGATGTTTATATTCACCTTTGAGTTATGGACTTTATTATATGCATTGACTATCCTGTATAAGATTTTGAGTCCTGACTCGAGTGTTTCTTTTGCATATGCTCGGGTCAGTCTGAAGATATTCCGTTGCTGGCCAAGGTTGGTTGAAGATGCTGAAGGCTTAGCTTTTATCTATATCATTTTATTTTCAGTATTTGATGTACTTGTGTATTGGACATCTTGTATCTCTTTTCAGTCGCTTTATGTTGAGACATTGTTGTATTTTCTGTAGTAGCTTCATGAACTACTATTATGACGATGTATTTTCCGCTGCATTATTCTGTGACTGTTCTGAGTCTGTGATGTTGTATTGATTCTCATTTACATTTATGTACTTATAATCCCATAATGTTCTGTGTTTTGTATTATTTAAGTTGACAAGTGTGGATTATTGTCAATTTAAATGGTCCAAATATACGGGATGTTACAGTAATCAACCTCAAACTCTATGCTTTATAATGATATACACTTATTATATACATTACAATCATATTAATGTCAATGTTTTCCATGTATGCTATTTGGGAGCATAAAATTTATGCTTGTAATTTCAATGCTTTTTGCCTTAGCTAGCTCTACAAATTTGTCTGCTTATATTTATAAGAAAAACAACTTGAAGAATGTATAAGAATGCATATAACTTATACCTTTACAAACAGAGTAGATCAGATTGACGCACATATGCTACATGCGATTAATAATTACACCAAACTTCTTAGTTTTCCTCATCATTTGGACCTGTAAAATGGTGATTATTAGTATGCAATTCTAAAAAATTGGATATAGACTTCTTTCAAAGATCAAAGATATAAATTATTCCATATGACATTTAAACATTAATACTAAAAACCGTTTAATAGTATGCACGACAAATGAACTAAAGTTTCACTATAACTTGAATTTTATATATCAAATTAAGGTACTGACAGGAACTGGGATAAGAAATATGGAACAAAATTGCTCAATACATTATCACCTGAAAATGGATTATCATAAGATTTGTTCAACATAATGTCAAAGTTAACGATCCAATGGTGTATCTAAAAGTGACTACTTTATGCAACTTAGTGTACAAATTGCAATACATGTTCTTATTTACCTCAAGCATATTTGCAACCGCTTCAACACTTTAATAATTATCATGCACTGATTCTCGCAGATTGATTGTCATTAAATCATGATCATTACTGTGTACGCTTTGTTTGACCGCTTCATCTGACCCAATACCTGCAACATGGGCTCAACATTGTTATAATGATTTCAGTATGTATCAAACAAAGTTACTATCTATATACCAATTAGAACATTGTTTTGGGAAAAATAAAGTAATGTTAGACTGTTTTGATAAAAAAAAAAGGGATTTACGGTGAACCAGTGGAGGAATTAGACAAATCGAGCATTCTCCACATGAAATATCTTGAATTTAAGCCATTGTAGTTTTATTGGCTTTGTCATACCCGGCCTAAGTTCATCAGGTTTCGTAGGATAAAAAACACCATAATTTTTCCTGTTTCAGGAGAAAAATATTTTACCGGTATGGAGCAAGTGACTTTTATATTATGAGTAGAGAGAAAAAAATAACCAAATATGCCAACGAACTCTTCCCTAATTCTAACATAATCAACATTAAATATCTGATATATTCTGGACTGTGGATATGTACTTTTCCTGGATTGATGCAGGATTGAAATTGTATGAAAAACTATAAAGCGGGATCTTCAAAATAGCCTTTTAGATATAAATTTTGGTTAATCGGCAAGACTAATAAATTCTATGTTTTACATACAACCTACAAACAAATTACTCTTTCACTTCATCCTCTGTAATTATCCCAATTTCAATTTTTTCTACCCTCAAACCTCAAACCAAGCTACCTTTGATAGTCAAAACGCAATGAATAAACAAACAGAATAGTCATCATGAACAGATGAAATTCAACTAAATAAAGTTTTGAACGAAAAATTTGATCTAAAATTTATGACATCGAGGGTTAGTTTAACATAAAAATAGCAGATAAATTACCTCTTCACGGCATGGGCTTTGGGGCGGAAGAAATCAGCGATGCTTTGAAATTAGCAAGCAGATCTGGGGCTGGAAGGAGAAAGTGGCCTACCGAGAAAAAAACGAAGGTTGATAGCCAAACTATGGAGTATTAAGCAAGCGATAGATTTGGGTCGCCTGTTGAAGGAAATTTGGGGTAAGTAGGGTTTGAAAGAGGAGAGACTTTAGGACACTAATTTTCAGCTTAGAGTAAAGGTAACAAATAAAAAAAAATTGTTTCCGATAACAGAAATCGACAACCCTGAAGATGGTAGGCCAGCAACAGGGTGCCAAGCTATAGCTATAGCCTTGAAAGTAGGAAGTTGATCCACATCTGGAAGGAGGACGTAGTCGGCTGGGAGAAAACAAAATTCTAGGGTTTTTGAGAAAGGAAAACTTTGGGTCGAGTAAATTTTGGGTCGAAAGTGTTTGGGAGAGGGGAGGCTGAAAAAGGCGAGAAAGGAAGAGTAATGAGAGAGGGGAAAGAATTTCGTGACGCTTCTTCTGGGTAGTCGAGACTGTTCAGTTGCCAAATTTCAAGGGGGCCTGTGTAAGCTTGAAATTGAACTCACTAATAATAATATAGTATAGATAACTGTACATGTCACGTGAAGATCTAAAGATATTACATGCGAAACTAAAAATGCCAGTACAACTGAAGATAATCCAACGTATAAATATAGCACGGCGTATAAACATACGGCATATAAACAAAAGATAAGGTACTGTTTGGTTTAAAAACGAATTTTGAATTTTCTGTTTTCAAATATATATGTCAAATACGAAAGGAGTGGAGTGACGACGGAAGTGATGGAAGGAAAATGAAGGGACGACGAAGGGGATGGAAAGACGACGGGAGTAAAGATTGTTTCTCGTGTTTCTATTATTTTTCAAAACACGGAAAATAAAAAAAAAATTCTATTTTGTATGTTAATTTCGTTTTCTAAATTAGTCGTTTTCGACAATATACATGCGTCTTGCGTATTTTTATGGACGAAAATCTAAAATTAAAAATGACAAACCAAACACAGTCTAACATTCCATGTATTATAAGTATTCGAATTTGTGGACACAAAACCATCTAATGTAAACGCACACAAACACAAAATTAAATGATGGTTTGTTAATGGCAAGGATGCTATGCTGTGGAACCACCTTCATGCTATATTTTTATTTATTTCTTGCTACTCAAACTCAGCACACACTTCACCTAAACACACACACACCCAGCATGCACACTCACACTACCTAACAACTACAAACACACAGCAGCACCCCTCTTAAACACTACAACACAGGCATATACAAATATATAGTAACAAACACCAAAACATACACACACCACTTGCACATAACAGCACACTCACATAATAACGCATGCAGACTCGCAATTACACGTGCAAGAAAACGAATGACAGCAGGTACAGCCTCAAGTACACAAAAATGAAATGAAAAAGTAACCCAGGAATACACGCATGGAAAAGAAGGCAAACTCCTGCATATACACGGTTTTGAACACTCACAACAATAGTTACTAGAAGCAAAAAACATCAGCAGAGCAATGAACATATTGATTGATATTCATGTGAATTCACTCCTGTATATTTATATACTATCATTCGCTACAACATTACACTTCAAAACTTGTACGTACGCAAGCATTCCCTCTAAAACTCCACACAGCCGCACGTGTATGTCGAAGAAGAGGACCTGACCGTGACCGGTCGGAGCTTGCTTGGGGCGAGGCTGCTCCAGGCCGAGTTATACCATTTGTATTTTATTTATTTTTCCTTTTTTTCCCCCTTTGTTCGATCAAATCTAATGCAATATACAGAGCACACTGTAAATGAAAAAAATGAACTAACATTTCAATTGCAAGGATAAAGCACAATCGACATAGGTTTCGTGAGCTAATAGACTCACCTGTAGTTGCGATAGCGTGCACAGTATTCATCGATTCCAGGTTGCGTTCATCCTCCTTGCGTGAGTAAATATCAGCGTCGAGAATCTCGTATATGGATTTGATAATTTACAGCTTCATGGTAGAACTTTCTTTAATTTATACAATTTGTATTTGAATTTTCAACAGTGGTAGAATTGGATTCGAAAGCTTCATCGAGAAGATGGAATGAAATATGGGGAAATGTGTGTGTACAGGTACATCCTCTGGTGAAGAGAGGATAACTCCAGAAAAGAAGAGTTGGATTTTGATGTTTGGGCTTGGGCCTTGAGAAAATATAAGTAAGTAAATATATATTTGCTTGCAAAACTATTTTCTAATCTATTTAAATGAATGCAAATTATATCTCAAGATAACTTCTTTTCTAAACCAATATCATATTTCAATTTCATCATTATTCTCAAATATTATTTCACACTTTCATCTTGTTTTTAATTTAATTCCAATCCATTTATAATTTAAAACCATTTATTAAATCAATTACAAAAATTATTCTCTTTTAATATCTAAATTTCAATTTTAATCCATTAATTATTATTATTATTAATGAACTATTACCTAAAAATCGGTTGTTACAACTTTTATTTTAATATCAAATTTGAGACAAGTATTTCACGAGTTAGAATGATTAACCCGACCTTGGAAAGGATTGGGGACGAGGCTTCCTCGTGTAGAATCACACTTGCTTAGGCCGGGAGCTAGATTACATGGGGCCATCCGCACCTTATTGATATCGCCAAATAATCCAAGGAGTAACAACGAATAATGGATTGGATTTACCCTAAATCTGGCAAAGCTATCATGGACCGCATAACATAGGACTATAGTCATCCTTCCTATAGCACTAATTGATATGTCCCTTATGCTACAAAACCCTCAAAGTGAGGTAAGATATTCCTCAGACATTGATTAGTTAAAGTTATGAGAACCGAATATAGATTGAAATAGATAATGATAATAACCTAGTACAAAATATGACTTAATTCTTCCTGCAAAGTTCACTTCGTATTCATTTTTATTAGCTATATTCAGCTTTGAGCTGCATAAGCTGAAAGCCGAAAGGAAGATTCTTAGTTATTCATTGCACATGAACACCCCAAAGCTTCAACTCTTCAACCGTAGCCTATATGCTTCAATCTGCACTTGACCTTCAATAAGTAATAAATATTAATGATAATTGTGTATAGCTTCGAATATATTCCATTAGTATATTAGTCTAAAGGTTAAACTCACATGTTGAAGCATAGACAATGTCCAAGGGCTAGACGCCTACAAAAACGGCCAAAGTGTACAAGGCTAGAAGTCGAGCCCAAACGACTAGAAATGGTCTATAATATTAAGACTAGGAGATTAGGTCTACAAAATATTTAAAACCAAGGACCACAAGTGTAACGACCCCAGATTTTAATTTAATTTAAATTAATAATTTGTTGAATTTTTGAATAAAAATTGTAAATTTAATCGATTAAAGTGATGCGAGTTTCCCCGGATCTCAATAAATTTTGTATAAATCATTTAAATTTAAAATTATTGTAAATATTTGTATATATGTATATAGAATGATAACAAAGAAAAGTAAAACAAAATCATCCCAACACAATCAAATAAAAGTAAGAATTGTTACATTGTAAAGTAAATAGAACTAGAACAATTTTAACAACATATTAAAATAGAATATCAATTTTATTACAAAGCCATAAGATAAGAAAGTAATCAGACTAAAGCAAATAAAGATAAGTGTAAACACATACAAATATGGGTTAGCTTCCAAAAGCATAACAACAAACCAGACCACACATTTTAAACATATATTTAGTAAACATACAAAACTAAGTACCTATGTACACACATAATTTAATAGTATAGGCTGTAAACAATAAAGGGAACAAGGCATTGAATGCCCTTGCCTCTAGTACACTATATGGTATGTATCAGCCGAGTAAAACAAATAAAAGCAAGATCTTAAGTACACAATATTATACTTATCAGCCACCAACAAAAATCTGCATAGCCCCCAAACAAAAAAATATCACTGATCAAAACTAGTACAAATCTATTCCCTATACGCTTTCTTTTATATCAGCCTGTACACTTCTTTTCTCATATATCTACTTATCTCCATTTCATTTCGTTTATTCAAAGCCAAGTAAAACTGAAGTTAACATCATCTTTAAACTAAAACAAAATTTCAATTTAAAACAATCATACAACTCAAACCAGAGAAGTGAATCAAAGAATCAAGAAAAGATTTCAGATTTGCAAATTTCAAAGCCTGTTCAACATAAATGATGAACTCTGTTCTTCCATTCACGGTGAGCAAACTCTCAACCTTTAAATCTTTTGATACTGGGGTATATGATATCTATGTGGTGGTGATGTATAAGTATGGTTGTTTAGATATATCAAACTTGAATATAGTTGAATTATGCTATGGATATGTAGGCATGCTGGTATACAGGTATATGTATATACCTCTGTTAAACAACAAGCCCAAACTCAAAAACAAATCCAGATCCTCTGAATGAATCAATTTTTGACCTCGATTCTTAAAGAGAAATCAATTGAAAGAATGTAAGTCTAATTCTAAAAATTATTTCAAGAAAATTTATTTAAGCAATTAACTGGAAGATGAAATATACAGTGAAATCTCAACATATCAAAGAATTCAACTTTCGTGATTTAATGTTTTATGTATATAATTTGATTTATCTCCCAAAAATATGAATTTTAAAAATGGAATCATGATTTTTAGTTGGGTAAACCAAGAGAAATTGAAGGATGAACAGATTTGAGTTTTTTTGAGATTTCTGGTGATCACGACAACATTGAACCTCGGGGTTGATGTCGAGGGTGGCTGGTGGTTTGACGATCACTAGAAAAATAGTTCGAGAATTTTCTGATGATTGGAGTTGCGTGGAGCGGCTAAACTAGGGTTTTCGAAGTGTTTTTCGTCGTGGTTACTGTCGAGGTAATGGCGTAGGCTAGGGGGGATCGGAGTTGATCGCTCCGGTGGGAACAGTGGCACGTGATCAAGGCGAAGCTTCAGTTGAATTTTGGTGGCCTCTGATGGCCAGAGGGTGGGGGACGAGTCAATTTTCTGGTGGTGTTTTCTTGTTCGCGTTCCAGGTTTTGGGTAGCGAACTCGAATTCGAGTTCGAGACGAACTGAAGGGGGCTGGTGGTTGGGATCGGAGATGGGGATGACATTCGACTTGCTCGAAGTATTGGTGGTGACCGGAGGTGGCGAACGGGGGCGTACACGTGCACGCGTGTCATCGTGTATCTGAGTTGTTTTGAGTGTGAAAGAAGAAGAAGGTGCGTTGTTTTCGTGGGTGGACTCGAAGTTGTCTCGAGTAATTCGAGTATTCGACTTGAAGTATTTTTTTGGGTAGCTCGGGTCAAAATCTGGTTTTCAGGTTTCATACCTGATTTAGTTTCTGGAATTAAAACTGTATTTAAAATTCATAAATTAAAGTTTAGACTGAGTTTAGAATTTAAAGTTTAAATATCAATTCAAGCTTAGGTTGGAACTTAATTTAGAAATAAATAAAGTTTAAATTTGAACTGTTTTTAAATAAAAGTGTTTAAGAAATTAAAAGTGTATTTTCAAGTTTTAAATTTAAAATGGACTTTGAGATTGTAAATAAGGAATTTGAACAAAGTCTGGATTTAAATCTAACTCTGGATTTAAGATTTTGAATAAAATAAAGTTTTATAAATTCAAATGTTTTAAATCAATTTGAGTGTGAAGTTATACATTAAAAATGTGAATATAAAGCGGATTTGATTTAAGTCCTTTTAGATACGTTGATGAAGGTCATTAACTAAGATTTTTGAATAGTTAATCAATGTGATAAATTTTAACAATAAATTTAGATTGATTGATTTAATAATAATCAATTGTGGAATTATTAAATATAATTACTTAATGACAGTAATTAAAGCATTAATTATTCAGAGTAATTGATTGAGTTAATTTGATTAGTTCAAGTCAAATTTCTTAAGTTAATCTAGAGTGATCACTTGATAATTTGAAAGTATAATTACTTAGAGAAGTAATTAATAGATAACTACGGAGTGTAATAACTTGAATGATGATTAGGAATCAAGGATAATTATTTGTTAATAATTAAAGAATAAATTAATGAATGTGATTAACTAAGACTTATTTAATAATTAAAAGTTAATTGATTCATTTATTAAGATTGATTAGTTAATAAGTAAAAGTTAACTAATAAATGATGAAAGGGAAATTATTTCAAATAAATTGTAATTAACTTATGATAATTAACCCGGATTAATAATTGATACATCGGATAAAATTTAATTAGTTGATTAATAAAATCTACTAGTAAATGTTGAATTTGACTGAATGATTGAATTGTTGATATTCCCTGATATATGATGCTTTGTGATACATCCTGATTTATGTTGTGATTTCTGTTTCTGTGATATATTACTATGTGAATATGAAACCCCTTGACCCGTAAACGACATTTGAATTTCGATGCGACAGGGAGTCGGATTCCAGTTGGTTATCCGAAACCCACATCGAATTGTAATGATGAATCTTTGTGACTGATAAATTTATTTTATCTATGAATCTGTGAATGAAGATAAGCGTTGTGGATTATACCGCTTATCGATATTGATATATCTGTGATGATTGATGATGTTGCACTATTGTGTGTAAAACCCCTGGACTACACCATACACACACAAATATGGATTTCACGAGGAAATCGGTTAAGTCATAGATAATTTAAATTTGATGTTTTTGAAATTGAAATTTTAATTTCAATTGATTTTGAAATTTGAAATTGGGGTTTAATATGAAAAGCTTTTGAAATGGAATTTCAAAGATAAAAGTTATTTTGAATAACTTAATCGATTTTTGAAATTAAATAATTTGATTTAAATTTGAATTCAAGTTTGAAATTGAATTCTATAATTTGAAACTATGGATTAAAGATGTTGAACAAGTTATATATGGGTTAAACCATTTTTTAAAGTATTGAAATTGGGAATTTGAATTTAAATTCAAAGGTTTTCACTCGTGTAAATAAAATTAGATTTTTCTGAAAAGAAAACTATTTGTTTTCAAATGATTAAAGCTTTCAAATAAGAAGTGAACTTCCAAATTGTGTTAAAAGGAATTTTTAAGATTTAAATGAAAATGATTTCCAAGTTATGGAAACGATTTGAAAGCTATAAGTTAAATCTTTAATTTAAAGATTTTAAATGAGTTTAACCATTCGAAATGGAATTGTTTTGAAAACTATAAGTTAAATCTTGACTTAAAGATTTAACGAGTTAATCCAAGTGAAATAAAATTGTTTTGAAAGGCTATGAATAAATCTTTGGAAACGAGTTATGAAAGCTATGAGTTAAATCTTTGATTTAAAGATTTAACGAGTTAATCAAATTGAAATGGAAATTGATTTGGAAAATCTGTAAATGAATCTTTGTGAAACTGGGTGAACTTTATGAGTTAAATCTTTTATTTAAAAGATTAAAATGTGGAAATTGTTTAAACCGTTGAAGGTTGTTAAAATAAATCTTTTTGTTTAAAAGATTAAAATGGTAATCGATTGAAACCATTTGAAAAGAAAGTTTTGGGTTTTAAGCTGTGACTTAATTGAGACCCTAGTATCCATATGATTTTTAAATATTTCGCTCACTATTCGGGTTAGCCGGGAAAGGACCTTTAGGTCGTATAACTCATTCCGAATATGTGATACGTCGATATGGATGGCATTTGATGACTGGCGTTGAAGACCGGATATTTTTGAAAACGGAAGGATTACCGTCGAGTTACTCTGCATCGGCTGATCCCCGATATAGAGGTTTTATCACCCTTAGTGATGGGAAGTCCGGATGTGATTGGAAATTATCCGAATTTGCAAGGGCTTCGTGAGAAGTGCCTTCGTTTCTGTTCGAACCCGGAATAGACTTGTATGGTTACATGTCTGACATTATACTTTGATATATAAAGCCGATTTTTTTCAAATACATTTCTGTTGGTGGCAGAGAATTTATTCTCTTAGCTTAACACCCTTCTCTGAGACGTACGAGCTCAGAGGTTATGTAGTTGAAATTTATCAGCGATATATTCCCAATTTGGTAATGTGACATGCTAAGTGTTGCTGTGAAATGATCATTGTTTGATCATTTGTGATATGATCATTCGTTTGATCTTATATCTTTGTGATCATTTCTTTGATCATTTGTTTGACCCGAAGCATGGCTTTGTAGAAAGCGTAGCTTTGTGGATGAGACTTCGTCGAGCCTCACACCCCGAAAATGGTCAAAACAGGAAAGATGCGGTAAGGTTCTAGGGAGTAGCGCCCCTTAGTGTATGTCATTCTTTCTGGATAGAGGTGGTATCATGGTATGGAGCCCAGATACTTAACCTATGTTGATACTGCTTATTATGTGGTTGTTGGAATCGAGGATCCTCGGGAAGATCGGTTACGATCGGGGGATGACATACGCGTGTCAGTAGTTACCTATTTTTGCAGAGGTAACCCGACCTTGTGTTGGCAGAGATCCGGTTAGGTTCTCGGGACGTCATTTCAGAGGCGTTCCTTCGTGGCATAGGAAGTTCCTTAGCCTGACCATTTGTTGGAAATCCATCTTCCAATACGAACTTTGTACGGTATTAGTTGTAGAACCTGCCATCTAATATGGTAGCTATAGTAGGCTATAATGGTACCTATGCTGGCTAAGATTGATATTATACTTTTGAAATGTTTTCCACTATGCACTAATAATAATATCAAAATGATTTGATTTTGCGTAGTAAGCATCTTTGACTAACATAAGAAGAAATCTCCTCCAATTATGCGATTGCATTATGTGTGTGGTGGGAGGTCTTATGGTAGTTTCATTTTCCAAAAGCATTGCGAATTGACTTTAAAATTCTCTGCTATTTTTTTTTAAAGATAAACTGTTTTTGTTGCTCACACCAGTCCCATGACTGATCCGGAGTTTATTGTTTCTTTCCTAAACTCTGGATGCTCAAAATTTTTCTACACGAGCAGTCTAGAGTTTGGTTTTTCAGATAGTCAGGATTTGTAGATTTTGAGGAGCTAGTTCAGTCTTTGGATATGGACTGCACTTGCTTATCTTTGTGCCTCGTTATTGGGAGTTCTAGCTATATCTGGATTAGTGCTTTGAAGATGAAGATTATCCGCTGATGATGTTATCGTTTTCTTTTCCGCTGTTATTTATTGTATCACATCTCTGATGTATATAGATATTCATTGTATCATCATTGTATCTGGATATTGTATCAGATGTTGTATATCTATATTCTTTTTCTTTTCCGCTATGTTATTTACTTAACTGTTGTTATAAGCTCCGGCGACTCGGATTTGAACGGTCGAATCTACGGCATTCGAGTACGATGTAAAGTATGGATGTCGATTTTCGAGCGCGAAAATCCGCAGCCGTTAGTGTCACTCATATCAGAAGCATAGGACTTTAAACCAAGAGTATAGGCCTCAAGATGGGCCTCCAACTGAAAGAATAAATCACAAGACTAACTTCTTACAAAAAGACTAAAACATCATTGTAACATCCTCCACTTTGAGACTTACAGTTAATGTCGATGATGCTTTAGTCATTTCCATAATTATTTTCAACTGACAAAAGTGAGTTCAGTGTGTGTGTGTGTATTATAGCCTAAATAAACAGAGCAACTAAAATATTTACATTACATATAAATGCATTTTTTTTCAAATTAAGCCCAAAGTCGTACCTATGTAGAGACCAAACTACAATAAAAAAATAACATAGTAGAGTGTCAAATCGACATATGGTGATGCCATCCCAAATTCTTCAAACAACGGAAATAAACATTCCTTATTAACTACCACCTACGTTGTTGTCTTATATCTTCATCCTTCATTTCCTAAGATAACCTGCCTAGACCTATAAACTCAACCTACTCAAATGAGCATCCATAAGCTTATAAGAAAACAATAATAAAAATACAGGTCATACATAAAGCTTGGTGTAATACATTACCCAAAGCATGGTATTATAGTGAGACCACTTCGTCATATACGGAATAGGTCTTCCCCTCACTTGCATAAACGTAAAACATACATGCATCATTTGCTACACATAGCTCATATTTAGGCTATCCCTTAAACCCCTATATGATTCCGGTCTCCTCCAACCTCTGACTGAATCCTCCCTGTAAACTATGCATGGGAACTTACTACATAAAGGTACTTCCTCTACTGATTCATTTGTCAAGCGTACCCTTTGTATTCCTTACTTCTGAAATGCGCAGTCCATCCTGACGTAGTTCGATATTCAAAATCGTTACCCCAAAACGCACCCCTGGCGCAGTTTAGTTTCACCTTAATTTGAATTACAAAGTACAATCCTAAGTAGTTTGTCTCCTTTTAATTTATACTGCAAAGAATCAACCACATGCAACTTCGTATTTTTACTTAGGTTTATACTGCAAAGAATCGGCCATATGCAATTTCTTCTTTCTTCAGTTTATACTACAAAGGATCAGTCACATGCAGTTTCGAGAGAGTACAACCCGCCTGGACGTATCATGTCCATTTGGAAGATGAACGTCTCTCCTCACCTACCCAAGGTGTACATTCAAGTGAGCATTACCACTCGGCATCAATAGCCCTTATGAACCCATATGCTTGTGTAGGTTCTTCTTTTACCTAGTCATCTTAAGCTCCCCAAGCTTTACCTTACTATCATATATTAGATTTCGGTTTCAAATTCATTTCGGCATAGTACAACTTTTCGCTAATTCATATTACAGGGCGGTTTGCCTTACTCATATCGCATGCAATGCATCCCGCCTTATTTCGGCCATAATGTGGTATATCTAGCTACACTTTCAGATCAAACGATGTAATGACTTCGATGTAATTTGCTACCATGCCAATCGGCTTTCAGTGCAATTCTTACCTACACCTTTCGAATTCAGACCTTTATCAACGTTTCGTCTTTTAGTGCAGTACTTCCCTGTGCAGCATTGACCCTCCCTGAAAGTCAATAAGCTCCTATGACAATTCACTACCCTCGGCAATGGGTAGTTAGTTTATTTTCTTAATGTTGGGCTACCACCTCAGCTCCATATCAGACAATTCTAACACGTCTTCACCATTTGATACACTCAGACTCCACCTTCCGTTATTGACGGTGTCCTTATTTATCTTTTAGCATTTATCTTGGATCTTGTCCCTTCATTCTTTTACACTAATTTTACCAAATTTATGTAATATATGTTCTGGTCCCCTGTTTAAGCACCTTCGGTTAGCGTAATATTAACTTTGATAATGCAAAATTTTAGCTAGAAAATACTCATAAATTTATAGAATTTTTTTGAATAATTATTACAACAAATTTTACTTATGTTCATCATTTTTAAATCATTTTTTCTTATATATTCATTGCGTATTTTCCTTTGAAAATTCATAACTAATGATTTTCACGTGGGAAAAGTCTCTAATTGAAGACCTATTTTTAAAATTATTAAAACATCATATTAAATTATTATAGCATTTGGAAATCACTAGTATAGGGAAACATATCTAAACATCCCATGTTTAACTATTTTCCCCCAAAACATTCATTAAAACATCATTTATCTCGTTAAAACATTAACTTGTATGAACCCCATCATATTAAATCAAAAATCAAAGTCAAACACCATGAAAATTTTATAAGGGTTTAGTATTACTCACATAAATCTTTGAATAATTTTATTTTAATCTTCTAATCCTCTTTCTAGCTTGCGTTTTCTTTTTCTTCTTATTTGCTCTTTTAGGCCATCACCATTAATATGCTCTTCGAGCTTTTTTTCTTTTGAGTAGAATAAAAATGAAATGATGAAATGAGGTAAGAGATATGTTTATTGTTTCATAATAATTTGGGCATTGGCCCTCCTAACCTTTTCCTCTCATTGGTTCATTGTCCTCTTTCTTATTTAATTTTTCCATACAGGCCGGCCTCATATGATAAGCAAATGTGCACTCAAATGCTCACCATATTTCTTATATTTTACACCTTTTCCTATTTAATTTATCATTTCAATAATCAATTCTTTGATTAGTTAATTATTATTAATTTTGGGTTGTTACAGGCTTCCTCTCTTAAAGTAATTTCACCCTTGAAATTCAATCAAGATACGGTAGTGATCGCCAATCTATGTAATTCTCATTTTATCATACCCACATAAGTTCCCCACCCATATGTCATAACAAAAATGTACTAGTGCATCTAATAATATAGAATCGTCAACCATAATACTCAAGGTTTTAAATCTCGCTCATCTCGGCCGAGATTTCGTCCAAGATCTCGTTTTCAAGCCCGGGCGATTCGAAATAGGTTATTTCGTTTGAATCTCGTCTGACCCAAATCTCGGACGATATTTCAGTATCTTGTCCGGTATCTCGGACGAGATTTAACAGCAAGATATCGGCCGAGTTGTTGAATTTTGGAAAAAATCAACTCTTTTTCCGTATTGGGCTGACTCATCCTTTACCTTAATTTAAACCTTCTTAATTGTACTTTTTTAAACCCTTATTTCTTATATAAATCTCATTTAATCTTTGTCTCTTATTTTACAGCAGTGACGAGTTTAAGAAGATGATAAAATCTACATCGATTATGGTAAGTATTTCACTTTATGATTTTCATTTAGGTTTCTGATCCAAATTAATTTACATCCGATTTCATTTTTCTTTTTTCGACACTTTCTTGAGTTTTTTTCCTAACCCTATTTTTTTGCGGCTATAAATTTTAGGCTTGACTTATTTAACTTTATGTTCCAAATGGATTCCTAATTTGATTTCATTTAGTCTTTGCTGCTATAATTTTTTTCCTCAAGGCTTATTTTTAAGCAATAAAGGAATTATCTTTCATCTATTGATTTCATTTGATGATTACATGTTCATTCGTACATCATTTTTTTGCTTTTCTTATAATATTACTAAATGTTTGAAAATTGTTTGTACTGTGTATGCTATTTTTTACGTTTGTTTGAACTATTAGTTGCTTAATGAGATTTTGTTTGCTAATAATTAAATTCTATAATCAGACATAGAATATCTTAATTCTACTTGTAGACTTTTGTATTTGAAGTTATAAAATTAAGATTTCCCTTACAACACTATAAATCATAAAAGATAGAAATGAGACATTATATTGTGTAGGAAAGTTAAGTGAATGATCAAACAAAGTAAAGGTGCATATGTTATGGTTTGTTTCTTGTTTACTTTATCTCATATGGTATTATATTGAACATTATTCATGAAATCTAGTTATTTGTTTATTTTACATGATACAAGTGATATTTTTCCATACTAAATTACTAATGAAAAGCGTGTGATATATTCAAGGTAAGTGCATAGTTTTCCTTAAGGTAGTGACTAGTATTATAAATTTAGGTGTATGAAAACTAATTTTCGACATGACATATACTCCGAGATAACTTCGAAATTAATTTTAGAAACTGAGATGTAAATCCGAGATATACGAATCCGAGATGTACGACCGAGATGCACTCATCTCGTTCGAGATCTCACCCGATACGAGATAAGCTCTCTAAATTCTTCGAGATGAGACGTGACCGAAATCCGAGATTTAAAACCTTGATAATACTATATATATATATATATATATATATATTATAGCAATGCACAACTAACACATATGCTAAGCCAAAACAAACAACTCCCGATAAGTCCTCTTAACCATTTCCTCTATATTCCATGTACAATCTTCTCGGTTCTCACTCCACTGGACACAAACTAGCTTCACTACTTTATTCTGAAGCCGCTTCTCATCCCGGTTTACTATCTGAACCAGTTTCCTTACATAGGTCATCTTCAATACTATGACCAAGTCGTCAATTGCTCTCGGACTTACTACTACATATGGATCCCTAATAAATTTTCTCAAATGTGATATACGAAACACATTATGGAACCTTGTTAAAGCAGTTGGTAGCTCCGATTAGTATGCTACTTTTTCGACCATCTCTAATCTCACAACAAACCTACATATCTGGGTGCAAACTTCCCAGCCTTCTCAAAGTGCATCACACCTTGCATTGGTGAAACCTTCACGAACACATGGTCACCTACTCGACCTCTAGTTCTTTCCTCCTTGTGTCGGCATAACTCTTTTTCAAAGATTGTGTCGCCTTCATCCTAGTTTAGATTAGCTCTACTTTCTTGATAGAATCCATCGCCACGTCTGGCCTTAATATGAGCCTATCCCTCATTTCTAACCAATGTGTGAGTGACTTACACGACCTTCCATACGTCTGGCCCTAATGTGAGTATCATCCCAATACTACTTTGACAGCTATTGTTGTAAGAAAACTCTACCAGGAATAAGTGATCTTCCCAAGATCCCTTAAAATCTAAAATGCAGGCTCTTAGTAAATCTTTTAGAACCCTATTGACCATTTTGGTTTGCCTATTCATCTATGGATAGTAAACATTACTCAAGAAAAACTCCTATCCTAAAGCACTCTACAAACTATGCCAAAGCTCACCAGCAAATAGCGGGTCTCAGTCATTGATAATAAGGCTCAGCATTCCATGTAGTCTCGCTACTGCCTTTGTATTTATCTCGGCTAACTTTGACACGGTTCTTGTGGCCTTCACCAGAATGAAATGAGCACACTTAGTTAGTCTATAAAGCATGGCCCATATACTTTCATTCCTTGCTCTAGACCTTGGTAATCCATCAACGAAACCATTGGCCTCGAATTCCATTTCCAAACTAAAACCTCCAAAGGCTGCAAAAGCCCACTCGGCTTTTGATGCTTTACCTTCACTTGTTGGCATGCGATACATCCCTTCACATACTCCCATACATTCCTCTTCATTCCTTCCCAGAAGAAACTTCTCTTCATATCTTGGTAGATTTTAATACCACCGGGGTAGATGGTGAACTTTGAATGATGACACTCATCCAACATTTCCTTCCAAAGGCCTCCCATACTCCGAATATATAACCTTCCAATCTTCTATGGTCTGCCTTCTATATCAATATTGAACACCTTCAACTTAATTGCCTTAGTTTCTAACCTTCGGATTCTCCTATTGTTAGCACAGATCTAATCTGCCTTCCATAGTTTAGCAATCTTCTCTACCAGTACAGGCCGAACTTCTAAGCAGGATAGCATTCTCGAAGTGCAACTGGGTCTTGCGCTGAACCGAAATTGCACATTGTATGTAGACAATGGCTCTAACATATTCCACTCTTCGACCATTGCCAAAACAAAACATTACTGCTTATGGCTTAAGGCGTCAACCGCCTTATTACCCTTCTCTGAGGAATGCTCTATTCCAAAATCAGATCATGCTAAAAACTCCAACCACCTTTGCTACCTTATGTTCAACTTCATTTGAGAGAACAAAGTATCAAGGCCTTATGGTCAGTAATGAGCTCGAATCTATTTCCTAGGAGATAACGATAGAGTTAGGGGTATATCCTAGGGGCAATT
The DNA here is from genome assembly GCA_030737815.1 of Allium fistulosum. Taxonomy (NCBI): domain Eukaryota; kingdom Viridiplantae; phylum Streptophyta; class Magnoliopsida; order Asparagales; family Amaryllidaceae; genus Allium; species Allium fistulosum. The sequence goes on along the minus strand of CM060903.1, from coordinate 515,286,926 downwards.
ATGTAATTTGTTACACATATTTAACTTGATAACCGATCTTGTTCGAAATAAAAGGTATTTTCTTTCTATTATATACTTGATATAATGTGTCATATTAATTAATTAATTAAATTAAAAGTATATTTAATCGAAAATACATAAATGTTATGTTTTGTGATAGTAGTTACAAAGTGTTGTACTGTGAGTAATTTATCACAATAAAAATAAATATACCATTTTAAATATTTCTAGTCAAGATGTATCGAGACTAGATATTGATACATCCGTTGAGGCTGGAGTATGTAATGCTTTCCAAATATTAGGCAGTGTATTACTCATAACTGCTGGGGGCGGCAAGGGGTTACGTGCTAATAGTTATTCGATAGCTACGGAATGACTGACTTGATAGTTTTCTATTGGTTAATATAACAAAGGTGACGTAGAGAATATCGATGTGACTAATTTACACAGTCCTTTCGACTTGAGAATACTGTTGATCTCCAATGTAGAAGCTCCACTTTGATTATAGTTAAATCATTGCATGATGTCCCTCGAACAACTATAGTTGGGTTGAGTAAAAGCACTAAAAGTGAAACACTATTCAAGAGAGGATTCATCTCCTCGGTTATGTGAGGTTGGTATCACGGTCAATTGAAGTCACACTACAAGAAAATTTGCTTTTAGTTGCATTAATTGGTAGCGTTTCAAACTGTAACATCCCACCTTTTTGTATGCTTAAGCAGACAAACGTGCCAACTTAAACCATACAAAAGGGTGGATTGTTATGGGGTAAATAAGAAAAAGTGGAGAAATAAAAGAAACAAAATAGAATCTTGCAGCGGAACGATAAAATATAATAATCAAATAACAGTTCATGAAGCTGTTTTACAAAACATTTGATTAAACTTATACAATACATATCAGAGTTACACATACCAGAGAATGATAATTATGCAGCGGAATACAATGGTGTAGTGGAATATATAACAAATAGTAATAATAAAATCTTCGTCTTCGTCCTTTAGAAATAGGGCCTTCAAATCCTGAAATGCTCAGGCTGACCCGAGCGAATTGAAAAGACAAAACACTCGAGTCAGAACTAAAAGATCTTATGTAAGTTAAATCAATGAAATAAATATGAGTGTAAACGGCATCAGAGATGTTTACGGGGTTTGACATCTCCTATCCAGTGTCTAACGTGAGTGCAGTAACTTAAGAAATGTTCGGGATTCACATCTCTTAAGGATCCGTTAAACTATCTACTATGTAGTAATATTCGCTATATACAGTAGTGTCTAATCAGTAAAGTATAATCATATAGAAAATAGCGTTAAGGGAATGGAGAACCTTAACGCGGTCGGATCTTAAAATCATACTCGTAGTAAAGCTCGATATGGTAGGTGACACGGCACAACTAGGCAATGCCAGGGTAGATATACCAATTACGCACACGGACTGATGGATACGCATAGCAGCCACTACCGTTCCACCTCGAACAACATTCCCAAATCGGAGGATGGCCATCTAGTCAAATCACAAGTAAGAGTATAATATCGAAGAAATGTGTCCGAGAAGAGGTGCTACCTCACTGGTCCGAGATCGCTCCTGTTTTAGCCACCTTATGCCAACTCACGGGAGTTGGGTCCACGTATATACCTTAGGATCGTCGCCACCATCCTACTTCATTCTGGAAACTCCACCGCGTACACAGTTGTCAAAGTGGTTTTCGGTATCGACAGAGAGTATGTCCATATCCGATCCCGGTCTCTTTAACAACCAATCGTTATTATAACACCGTGGTCATTTACAAATATATATACTTTTAAAACACAATCATTGCCCTTTCAAAACATATTCTTTATTTCAAAATAGTATATATTTTAAAACCAAAATATTTTTACTATTTCAAACCCAAATTATCAATGTATTATTTCCATTTCAAAACCCAATTCAATAATATATCATTTCCATTTCCAAAACAATTCAATAATATCTTATTTAAATAAAACCAAATTTCCAATCACTAATCTTTCTTAAATTTAGATAACTTGAAATATTCTTTTAAATCATCTTAAACCCAAACCACATTTTGAAGTTGTATTTCTAAATTTTCAATTTCAATAGGTTTCAAATCCATATATTCACAGATAATTCTTAAATAAGTTCTATTTCAAATAAATTCATTTTTCAAACCATATTACTTTCAAAGTTATAACAATTTCGAAAACCAATACTTTGAAAACAAATATACCTTAATTTCAATAAAACATTTCAATTTGATATATTTCAAGACTTTAAATATTTCCAAAATTCCCAACCAAATCTGATAATCTTATATATACCTTAATTCAATTTACTATTATTTAGTTTAGAAATATTTATCTAATAAATTCAATATCACTTAAATAAAGCTCAAACTTGAAATATTTGTAAATCAAACTTAAAACATCATCAAGTTATACATAGCTTAAATTTTTAAAATTTAACCATATATAAAATAATATTTATATAATATCAAAATTAGTATATATATATAAACCCTTATTTTCCAAAACCCATAGAAAATCACTTTAAAATATTTTATATATAGACCACGGTGCCTGTATATAATTTTCTATCCTATGGTCAAGTGATACAGATATTTATCATTTCAATCCGTAATTTTAAAAATAAAGGTCTACGGTTATATATCATTTCAAACCGCAATCCCGAATGGAATGAAAAATGCATAATAACTTGCAGTTTATATCAAATATAGCATCCATTCATCCAAATATCAATGAACAACCATTTATTTACAATCATCATCCAATTTAAACAAAACATCAATATAAAGCATATAAAATATAACAGGCATCAACAAATAGTTTATATTCAATAAAAGTTAATAACTTTCAACTGGCAGTTTATATGCAACGAATAAATTAATTAACAATTAATTGGCAGTTTTAAATGCAATGAATAAATAAATTAACACTTAATTACGATGAATGCAATTAACTGAGATAATGATGAAATATATGCCAAACAGCTATAAATAAATTTCTAAACACATCATACATGAATTTAACAAACATAGGAAATCTTAGAAGTTGTGAGTGGGTTAAAACACTCACCTTTTGAATTTAAATTGAATTTAAATTCAATTTAAACCCAAAAATTTGACCGTCTCAGAATTTGTCCAAACCAGCGTCATCAGGTCCGGAATTTCAATACGATCCTAACAAAAAAAACCGCGCGTGAAACGGAGTTCGTATGCACAAGATATTGCGAAAATTGTGATTGAATTTCAAAATAAAAAAACAACAAAAGGAGGACACATTCATACCACTGCCACGTCATCACTCATTTTCTTCCAAAACGAATGCGCACACAGTAGCCAACCGAGCATGTCACGCACGCGGACCGCCTCCACTAATTCGAACCCAAATTCGCGATTTGCCGCCAATCCGACCGTCAATTCGCCTCCAAACTTCGCCAATGAACAACACGCTAGCCCCTCTACAAAACCCAGAAAGGATTTTCCGATCAGACGCACCAGTCAAAAATGCCCAATTCAATTTTTGACCGCGATTTCTAGTCAAACGATACATCGAATTGAAAAACGAATTACACCAATGAATTACGCTCGTCGAGAGCTTCAACATATATTAATTTGAGATTTTTTTGAGGACTTTGAATTTTTGACTTTGATTTTGAAATGGATCTGGATCTGAAATTTTTGTCTGCCATTGAGGAGGAGAAGGAGCTGACGAAATTTTATGCGCAGACAAATGAGAATAGGCGGAGGCTAGGGTTTAGCAGGGATATATAAAGGCAAAGTCGAAATAGGATAGATGGACCCGATCTATAAACGCGCTGAACGATGAATGGTCCAAAAGCCCGTTTCGACTCCGGAACGAAATTGGATCAACCCATATATCAAAATAGATGTTTTAAAATATTTTAAACGCAATGGAAAAGGTTTCAGGTTCAAATTGTGTCGTATGAAGAAGTTATGCAAAAATCAATATTTTCAAATTGATTTCAATTGCATAAATTTCAAGGCGTTTCGAGTCCGTACGATCAAACGACAAGTCCGATTGCTACGAAACTTGAAACATTATTATAATTCACCGTTACGGATCCGATGAAACTGGTTTCGTCGAAATCCGAGTCAATGGCCAAAATTGCTATTTTTATATTAATTAAATAAATTAAAATTTATTATTAAATCAACTTCCAAATTTTAAATTTTAAACTCACAAATTTTATCACCTTATATTTCTCAATTATTTACAATGATTTAAACAAATCTTTATGTCCATTTTAGAGTTGATAAATCTATAAATTGTAGTGTCAAATCTTCTATTTCATTATATTCAAAATTATAAATTAAGTTCCCAAAATTTCTATTAAATTAAATATCAATGATTATTCCATCTATAAATTTTTAAGTAGATGGATTCAATGTTGGGTTTAAAACTATTATTTTAATATTCTTGAATTTCAGTTTAAATCTCTATTAACGTAAAATTTAACACTTAATTCCAATTAAATTTCAATGACCAAATTTTCCTAATTTAAATTCAATTAAATAAACAAATCTTAATTCCCATTCTTATTATTCAAAAAATTATTATCCTATAACATATTTAACCTTTGGTTATGTTTTGTTACATAAATCTTCCAATTTCACCTTTATTCGTATTAACTCTTTTATTTCCATTTTTGTGAAATAACTACCATATCCAATATATGACGCTAAATTTATTTCCTTGCATTAATTTACACCTATTTACATTAATTAGAATAAATATTTTATTCCTGAATGTACTTCTATCAATTAAATGCATTAATTAAGGTTTTAAAATACTTTACGTTCTAAAAAATTTACAACATTAAATTTACATTCAATTAATTACTTTACATACTTTACGTGTTAATTTCTCAATTAACTTAATTTGAACTTATTTCCCAATCTATCAATTACTACCTAAAGTAAATTTACGCTTCTAAAAATTTACATTCCCACTTCCGTTACTATACTATTAATTATTAGAGTAACATTTATTATAAACAATAACATCATAATTACTTAACATTTAAATGAACTTTAATTCCAAATAAATTCGTTGACCAAATTAATTAGGTAATTTATAATAGTTGTTATTACCCTTAAATTTATTTCCAAATAACGTACTACCGTATTACCTAAATTTACAAACAAATACCGTTACAATGTTTTATTGCATAAATCAATTTAATCCTTTCCTTTATCCCTTATATGCCATTACAATTAAATGTTGGCATTTATTCCCATACTACCGATGCATTCACTTATGTTCTATCCAAACATTCATTTAGATTTTATATCCATTAATTTATTCAATATTGACATCCACTTACTCAAATTTACTTCCATTTGTATAGTTGCAATTAAATTCAGTTATTATTTCATTAATACTATTTCCAATTTATTTCTTCCAGCATTAATTACACAATCAAGTTTAATTAATCAATTATAATGGTTTCCACTATTTCTTCAATTGGATTTCATTCCAATTGTCAAGAATTTATTTTATTTACCAATGCAACCTTTAATTCCTAACATTCGCTCCAATATAAATTATAATATTTTCATTTCTTTCTACATTAAATTACAAAAATCAATTTAAATTAACAAATTAAATGGTCGAAATTTACGGGTCGTTACACTCTCCCCCACTCAAAACTTTTCGTCCCCGAAAAGAAAAAGAAGGGAAAAGAAGAATTAAATAAACCATACATCCTATTCAAAATATTAACTTTATAAACAATAATTTACCATAGTTATTACTTTAAATAAAGTATACCCATTTTATAATCATTAACTCTTTTTTATACTTAAATAAATAAAGTTTGGAAAACATTTCAAAATATTTTCTAAGCCAAAATTTTACGGAAAATTTTGGCAGAGTCTCCTTTGTACGGAGAGACTCGGGAGAAAATGTAATATCAAATATAACAAAATATCATATATAGTATCCAAAATATTATATCCCAATACGGGAGAATATATAAAATGGCGCTATAAAACCGTAATCCGAGAATGTACCTATTTGTCGGGCAAACAACGCTTAATTATGAAACCAAAAGCAGTAGCAATTGCTTCCATAATCTGCATTTCACTTATTAAATCCAAAGGGTTAACAATTTATATAAAGTGAAATATTTAAGTGGTTTCAATCACTAACAACAAATCAATACAACAACCATCAATTTCACAAACAGCATACACACACAAATACAAACAACCATTCAATCAACAAACAAATAGTTGTTCGGTTTCAGAACTTTTAAATTGTACGGAATGAAGAATAAACCATCTAGTGCGTCATTTACTCAACAGTCTCAGATTAAACACAATGGATTTTTCATCCATCCCAACAAAATTAAAGTTTCCTTACCCAACAACCACAACCACGACAAACAACAATTTCAGCAATAGTTTTAGTCTATTCTTATTCATTCCATTCATACGTTTGTTGTTTGATTCTTTTTATTCATATAACGGTTTATCTTTTTATTTTCATTGTATTTCTTCCAACTTCTATTTAGAAATTACTTTAACCCTTTCAGTTTACAATTTCTCTTATTTATATTACATTCATTTATAATTGTATGACCTCATCTATTTACACTTTAATTACTTAAGTTTATAATCATCTATTTGTCATACTTACCTTTAACTATATTTACTTGGTAAAATTTCAATTATACTTAAGCTTATAACATTAAATTCCCATTTAACAGCAATTTCATTGAGTACTTTCATTATTTCAAATTTTTACTTGTATAATATTCTATTACAATTTAAACACTTCAACTTTTAATATTTGGTAAGTTACATATGCTTTTAAGGATGTAATTAAAAGTTATACAAGTTTATCTCATTTCTTTCAATTAATTCATTGTTCAATACTTTTTCTTTAGTTTTTAAGTTACACATTTCAACTTTCTTTTAAACTCATTTATAACTTAGCATTAAATTTCATATTTCATTAAAGGTTCCAATTATTAATTACTTATATTTCATTTCACTAACATAATTGAAACTATTAATTAACGGAAACTTAAAGAACTAAATACCGGATTTTATTTAAAAATCATTTTAAATTAATAGATAGATGTATATACTTGCAACATATGTCTCTAATTATATTTAAAACAATTTAAAATTTATATTTGTTTATCAAAATAAATCTGCAGAAAAACTACTACAGTGGCCTTCCCTCTTCGAAACTCAAAAATGAATGTCGATGATGCGTGCACTCATCACCGAAATTATTTTCCAGCGACAGAGAGGGGAGTACAGAACTTATCTCTTTCCAAAATTTTCTTTAAAACAATTCTTTCAAATTATGTTGAAATATTTATATCAGAAAATACTTCTAACAATATTATTATTATATTCTAAAATCAATTGAAAGAAATCTTCAAAAACCCCGGAACTTAAGCTCTAAATTTCCAATTTTTATTTATTTTATTTTCAACTTAGTTTCAACGATTATTTATATTTTCATTACCTAACACCCAATCTATAGCAACCAAATATATATCTATATAAAATATTTTACTTTATATATAGAAAATATAATAGGCAAAATTATTTCATTCACCTATATTAAAACAAATATTATGTCGGTCTGTCCTATTAAGTGTTTAGCAATCCCTATTGATGTCATAGCGTCCCATGCACCAACCAGAATTTATAAATACAAAACGGAACAGATTAACACAATATTAAAACCTTTTTATAACACTAACAAATACGCTCTCTCATATATATACACTCAGCGACTCCCATAGGGTATTACTACCCTATTAATAAAGAGTCAGACCCAACAAAGCTAAGGTTTATCGCTAAACCAAAGCTCTGATACCAACTGTAACATCCCACCTTTTTGTATGCTTAAGCAGACAAACGTGCCAACTTAAACCATACAAAAGGGTGGATTGTTATGGGGTAAATAAGAAAAAGTGGAGAAATAAAAGAAACAAAATAGAATCTTGCAGCGGAACGATAAAATATAATAATCAAATAACAGTTCATGAAGCTGTTTTACAAAACATTTGATTATACTTATACAATACATATCAGAGTTACACATACCAGAGAATGATAATTATGCAGCGGAATACAATGGTGTAGTGGAATATATAACAAATAGTAATAATAAAATCTTCGTCTTCGTCCTTTAGAAATAGGGCCTTCAAATCCTGAAATGCTCAGGCTGACCCGAGCGAATTGAAAAGACAAAACACTCGAGTCAGAACTAAAAGATCTTATGTAAGTTAAATCAATGAAATAAATATGAGTGTAAACGGCGTCAGAGATGTTTACGGGGTTTGACATCTCCTATCCAGTGTCTAACGTGAGTGCAGTAACTTAAGAAATGTTTGGGATTCACATCTCTTAAGGATCCGTTAAACTATCTACTATGTAGTAATATTCGCTATATACAGTAGTGTCTAATCAGTAAAGTATAATCATATAGAAAATAGCGTTAAGGGGATGGAGAACCTTAACGCGGTCGGATCTTAAAATCATACTCGTAGTAAAGCTCGATATGGTAGGTGACACGGCACAACTAGGCAATGCCAGGGTAGATATACCAATTACGCACACGGACTGATGGATACGCATAGCAGCCACTACCGTTCCACCTCGAACAACATTCCCAAATCGGAGGATGGCCATCTAGTCAAATCACAAGTAAGAGTATAATATCGAAGAAATGTGTCCGAGAAGAGGTGCTACCTCACTGGTCCGAGATCGCTCCTGTTTTAGCCACCTTATGCCAACTCACGGGAGTTGGGTCCACGTATATACCTTAGGATCGTCGCCACCATCCTACTTCATTCTGGAAACTCCACCGCGTACACAGTTGTCAAAGTGGTTTTCGGTATCGACAGAGAGTATGTCCATATCCGATCCCGGTCTCTTTAACAACCAATCGTTATTATAACACCGTGGTCATTTACAAATATATATACTTTTAAAACACAATCATTGCCCTTTCAAAACATATTCTTTATTTCAAAATAGTATATATTTTAAAACCAAAATATTTTTACTATTTCAAACCCAAATTATCAATGTATTATTTCCATTTCAAAACCCAATTCAATAATATATCATTTCCATTTCCAAAACAATTCAATAATATCTTATTTAAATAAAACCAAATTTCCAATCACTAATCTTTCTTAAATTTAGATAACTTGAAATATTCTTTTAAATCATCTTAAACCCAAACCACATTTTGAAGTTGTATTTCTAAATTTTCAATTTCAATAGGTTTCAAATCCATATATTCACAGATAATTCTTAAATAAGTTCTATTTCAAATAAATTCATTTTTCAAACCATATTACTTTCAAAGTTATAACAATTTCGAAAACCAATACTTTGAAAACAAATATACCTTAATTTCAATAAAACATTTCAATTTGATATATTTCAAGACTTTAAATATTTCCAAAATTCCCAACCAAATCTGATAATCTTATATATACCTTAATTCAATTTACTATTATTTAGTTAAGAAATATTTATCTAATAAATTCAATATCACTTAAATAAAGCTCAAACTTGAAATATTTGTAAATCAAACTTAAAACATCATCAAGTTATACATAGCTTAAATTTTTAAAATTTAACCATATATAAAATAATATTTATATAATATCAAAATTAGTATATATATAAACCCTTATTTTCCAAAACCCATAGAAAATCACTTTAAAATATTTTATATTTAGACCACGGTGCCTGTATATAATTTTCTATCCTATGGTCAAGTGATACAGATATTTATCATTTCAATCCGTAATTTTAAAAATAAAGGTCTACGGTTATATATCATTTCAAACCGCAATCCCGAATGGAATGAAAAATGCATAATAACTTGCAGTTTATATCAAATATAGCATCCATTCATCCAAATATCAATGAACAACCATTTATTTACAATCATCATCCAATTTAAACAAAACATCAATATAAAGCATATAAAATATAACAGGCATCAACAAATAGTTTATATTCAATAAAAGTTAATAACTTTCAACTGGCAGTTTATATGCAACGAATAAATTAATTAACAATTAATTGGCAGTTTTAAATGCAATGAATAAATAAATTAACACTTAATTACGATGAATGCAATTAACTGAGATAATGATGAAATATATGCCAAACAGCTATAAATAAATTTCTAAACACATCATACATGAATTTAACAAACATAGGAAATCTTAGAAGTTGTGAGTGGGTTAAAACACTCACCTTTTGAATTTAAATTGAATTTAAATTCAATTTAAACCCAAAAATTTGACCGTCTCAGAATTTGTCCAAACCAGCGTCATCAGGTCCGGAATTTCAATACGATCCTAACAAAAAAAACCGCGCGTGAAACGGAGTTCGTATGCACAAGATATTGCGAAAATTGTGATTGAATTTCAAAATAAAAAAACAACAAAAGGAGGACACATTCATACCACTGCCACGTCATCACTCATTTTCTTCCAAAACGAATGCGCACACAGTAGCCAACCGAGCATGTCACGCACGCGGACCGCCTCCACTAATTCGAACCCAAATTCGCGATTTGCCGCCAATCCGACCGTCAATTCGCCTCTAAACTTCGCCAATGAACAACACGCTAGCCCCTCTACAAAACCCAGAAAGGATTTTCCGATCAGACGCACCAGTCAAAAATGCCCAATTCAATTTTTGACCGCGATTTCTAGTCAAACGATACATCGAATTGAAAAACGAATTACACCAATGAATTACGCTCGTCGAGAGCTTCAACATATATTAATTTGAGATTTTTTTGAGGACTTTGAATTTTTGACTTTGATTTTGAAATGGATCTGGATCTGAAATTTTTGTCTGCCATTGAGGAGGAGAAGGAGCTGACGAAATTTTATGCGCAGACAAATGAGAATAGGCGGAGGCTAGGGTTTAGCAGGGATATATAAAGGCAAAGTCGAAATAGGATAGATGGACCCGATCTATAAACGCGCTGAACGATGAATGGTCCAAAAGCCCGTTTCGACTCCGGAACGAAATTGGATCAACCCATATATCAAAATAGATGTTTTAAAATATTTTAAACGCAATGGAAAAGGTTTCAGGTTCAAATTGTGTCGTATGAAGAAGTTATGCAAAAATCAATATTTTCAAATTGATTTCAATTGCATAAATTTCAAGGCGTTTCGAGTCCGTACGATCAAACGACAAGTCCGATTGCTACGAAACTTGAAACATTATTATAATTCACCGTTACGGATCCGATGAAACTGGTTTCGTCGAAATCCGAGTCAATGGCCAAAATTGCTATTTTTATATTAATTAAATAAATTAAAATTTATTATTAAATCAACTTCCAAATTTTAAATTTTAAACTCACAAATTTTATCACCTTATATTTCTCAATTATTTACAATGATTTAAACAAATCTTTATGTCCATTTTAGAGTTGATAAATCTATAAATTGTAGTGTCAAATCTTCTATTTCATTATATTCAAAATTATAAATTAAGTTCCCAAAATTTCTATTAAATTAAATATCAATGATTATTCCATCTATAAATTTTTAAGTAGATGGATTCAATGTTGGGTTTAAAACTATTATTTTAATATTCTTGAATTTCAGTTTAAATCTCTATTAACGTAAAATTTAACACTTAATTCCAATTAAATTTCAATGACCAAATTTTCCTAATTTAAATTCAATTAAATAAACAAATCTTAATTCCCATTCTTATTATTCAAAAAATTATTATCCTATAACATATTTAACCTTTGGTTATGTTTTGTTACATAAATCTTCCAATTTCACCTTTATTCGTATTAACTCTTTTATTTCCATTTTTGTGAAATAACTACCATATCCAATATATGACGCTAAATTTATTTCCTTGCATTAATTTACACCTATTTACATTAATTAGAATAAATATTTTATTCCTGAATGTACTTCTATCAATTAAATGCATTAATTAAGGTTTTAAAATACTTTACGTTCTAAAAAATTTACAACATTAAATTTACATTCAATTAATTACTTTACATACTTTACGTGTTAATTTCTCAATTAACTTAATTTGAACTTATTTCCCAATCTATCAATTACTACCTAAAGTAAATTTACGCTTCTAAAAATTTACATTCCCACTTCCGTTACTATACTATTAATTATTAGAGTAACATTTATTATAAACAATAACATCATAATTACTTAACATTTAAATGAACTTTAATTCCAAATAAATTCGTTGACCAAATTAATTAGGTAATTTATAATAGTTGTTATTACCCTTAAATTTATTTCCAAATAACGTACTACCGTATTACCTAAATTTACAAACAAATACCGTTACAATGTTTTATTGCATAAATCAATTTAATCCTTTCCTTTATCCCTTATATGCCATTACAATTAAATGTTGGCATTTATTCCCATACTACCGATGCATTCACTTATGTTCTATCCAAACATTCATTTAGATTTTATATCCATTAATTTATTCAATATTGACATCCACTTACTCAAATTTACTTCCATTTGTATAGTTGCAATTAAATTCAGTTATTATTTCATTAATACTATTTCCAATTTATTTCTTCCAGCATTAATTACACAATCAAGTTTAATTAACCAATTATAATGGTTTCCACTATTTCTTCAATTGGATTTCATTCCAATTGTCAAGAATTTATTTTATTTACCAATGCAACCTTTAATTCCTAACATTCGCTCCAATATAAATTATAATATTTTCATTTCTTTCTACATTAAATTACAAAAATCAATTTAAATTAACAAATTAAATGGTCGAAATTTACGGGTCGTTACACAAACCATATGTAACCGTTGGCCATTTTTAAATATAAAAATAAACAATTGAATGTCGTTGATGGATTCTTGTTAGTAATTCATTAAAATTTGGCTAAACTTTTCCATGACCGTTCGTATCTCATTTTAACAGTTAACATTTTTCTCATCCTCCTCTTAAAAAGTACGATGGAAACGGAAAAAATCCTGTCTTCCAATCCCTCAAAACCCTCATCTTCGCCCCCAAAATTCCTCATCTTGGTCATCCAAAATCGCCTCTTCTAAAATCTCCTTCCCCCTTCATCCTAACCACCTCTTGCCACCGCTTTCCACCTCTTGTCTTCAGCCGACCCCTTTTATTCCTTAACCACCGTTTGCTGCGGACCCTATCGAGCCTTCAGCCTGCTAACCTTCTACTAGCTGTCACCGATCTTCTCGCCTCTAACTATGATTTGACCTTCTATTTTTATTTCTAGCTTTTGACAAAGATAAGAATCAACGGGTAAATTTTTTGAATTTAGTTTCATTTGTTCTTTTGTATCATCGAATCTTATATAAAATCGACATGAAAGTTATTTGGTTAGATCCAAGCCAATTATGGTTTAATCTCCGATAAACCTAATTTAATGATTGGGATTGTAATTTTTATTCAGGAGTCCTTTTTAGTTATTCTATCAACCAATTGAGGACTCTTTATATGAAAACAAGATTGTAACGACCCAAAATTCCTGTCATTTGAAATTCGTATATTTAATTGATTTTAAATGTTAACAAGTGAAATTTGTAAGCTGAATGAATTTAAATTTTGAATATAGTGATTTAATTGTTTAATTAAATCGATAATTTAATATTTGAAATTCCAGAAATAATTGGAAACTGAATTAAATGTGAATAAAAATGATTTATAAAGTTATATTAAATCATATTGGAGTTAGAATGATGTTGTAGAACTTTTAAAATTGAATTAAAAGTTAAATTGTGATAATTGAATATTTTAATATTTAATTGACGACTAAAAATAGTCATTTTTCAAACAGTCTTGGATTTCGATGAAACCAGTTTCATGGGATCCGTAATGTTATATTATTGTAAGATTTCAATTTTCGTAGTAATTGGAGTTGTCGTTTGTCCGGGGCAAGCCAAAATGCATAGAAATCGTTTTAATCGATTTAATTTTAAATTGATCGTTTAATTCCGTAACTCGCACATATAACCGAATTAGCTCCCGAAACATGTTCCATTGTGTTCGGAACGCGGGTAAAACCTTAAAAACGCCAGTCGGCACGCTTCGTTTGGAGTTCGAAAATTTTTCGAGTGAATAGTGATTTGGAATTTTCTATAAAATGCCACCGTAATTTACAATTTTCACTAAACCCTAGCTAGGGATAGCCGGCCGCCATTCTTTGTGTTAATGGCCAAAAAATTGTTTTGTTCTTCCTCATTTTTCTGCAAATCTACGCATTAATTCAACAAACATCCAACTGCAACTTTGTAGAGTGTATCGAGACCTTCGATTTCAACGGTCATGATCGCGATTAGAGCAACGGATCAACGACAATTGGCGATCAAAGTCATCGCGTTCAATCGCGTTTTTCGAGGCATATAGTTGACCGAGTGGGCGTGCGTTCTGGGCGGAGGTGGAGCTGGTTGCGACGTTCTCGTCGGCGGTGGTTGATCGACGTATAGTCGAGAGATGGGGTCGCGGCAATTAGGGTTTGATGGCGGCATTGGGTTGTCTTCGCATTAGAGTAGCCTGTACGCGTGAGGAAGAAAGCGGCCACGGCCCTGATGTGATCAAGTGAAATCAATGGCCTAGATTTGAAAAGGGTATAAAATATAAAAAGAAAATTTAAAATTTTTATATTAATAATTCGTATAATCTTTAAAACGTTGTAACTTTTTCATACGAGGTTCGTTTCTGACGAAACGAATTGCGTCAGGTTCGTTTAGTCAAGCACTACGCAATGGAGCTAGATTGGGATTGATTGGAGCTAGTTTAAATTTTGGGTAAAATTAAACGTGCGTTTAATTTTATTTGAAATAAAACACTGCAACCGTTATTGAAAGCAAGGTGAGAACTCCTCACTCAATCGAATTTGTTTCGATTTAGATTTTAAATAGTTAGATTTAAAATTGCTTGATTGTGTGAATTGAATGATGGTTGTTATCTATTGTGCTGAAATAGACCCTATACGTCGCATATTAAGCGGAGGTTATTATATTAAAAACATATACCGCGATATTCCACCTTGAAGTGGAATTGGTATTATATATGTATTTGGAGTTGATTTCCCGCATTATATAGCGGATGAGACCCTATTGCGCCGCATAATAGCAGATAGTATTTTATAAATCCCATATACCGCGATATTCCACCTTGAAGTGGAATTGGTATTATATATGTATTTGGAGTTGATTTCCCGCATTATATAGCGAATGAGACCCTATTGTGCCGCATAATAGCGGATAGTATTTTATAAATCCCATATACCGCGATATTCCACCTTGAAGTGGAATTGGTATTGTGCTAACATCTGTGGATGCAGGGAAACAGGTTGGAGGGATCCAACTGGATTCCTCAAACATTTGAATTTATTTCAATGTTGTGTGTTGATTATTTATAATCTCCGTGTGATTATTTTTGTGATTGAAATTGTTGAAGGCTAAAATTTAGCTGAATGTATTTTTGGTATCGTTGGATACCAGAAATAAATAAAATTGGATTTTTGGAAAATTATTTTTAAGAATTGAATTAATTTGAAAGAAGGAATTTAAAAGTATAAAAAGTTGATTTTTGTAGTCTTATCGATTTTTTTCCGAAATATGAGAAAAGGGCTTAGTAAAGGGATTTTTAATAATATTATTTATAAGTTAAATAATTTATTTAAAATTTGGATTTTTAAATAGATTTGAAGAGATAAAGAAATTTATTTTAAAAAAATGAAATAATTTGGAAATTCATTGGAAATTTGATTTGGTGTTTAGAAATTTATCTAACTTTAAATTAATCAGATAATTAAATTAATCCTACTTATGGATGTTTGGATTACATTGGATCTTGAATTGTTTGATATCTCAAATATGTGATGCTTTATGATATATCCTGTTCTGTGTTGTGATTTGTGATCTATTTATCTATGATATGAATATCTGTGATCTGTGAATGAAAGATAAGCGTTATAGTTTATACCGCTTATCAATTTTATTGTTATATTTGATCTGTGATGGTTGAATGTTGTTGCACTATTGTGTTAAACCCTTGGACTACACAATACACACACAAATGTGGATTTCATGTGGAAATCGGTTAAGTCGCAGATTTTTAACAATTCTAAAGATTGAATTTTTTAATCCAAAATAGTTTTGGAATTGAAATTGAAAGTTTTTGAAAATGAGTTTCAAAAATAAAAGTTATTTTAAATAACTTAATAAAATTGGAATTTAAATCATTTGATTTAAAATTTGAATTCAATATTTTGAAATTGAATTCAATGAATTGCGAACTATGGTCTAAAAGATTATACAAGTGTAAAAGGTGTTTATATGGGTTTTTAACCATTTAAAAATATGGTTTTGGAAATTAAAATTCAAATCCAAGATTTGTACTTGGATGGCTTTAACCTGTGTAATTGTCATCAGTTTTTCCCAAAACGAAAACTATTTGTTTTCAAATAATAATAGCTTTCATAAAGTGAAAAGATTTCCAATTTGTATCGAAACATTTCAAGTTGAAATGAAATTGTAAATAGTTTGGAAAAACTATGAATTAACCTTTGTGAAGATGAGTAAGCTTTATTTTGAAATAAAAGAGATTTTAAATGGTGTATCTTTTATATTATAAAAGACTTGAATTTTGAATAATTTTGAAAGCTATAAATTAAATCTTGATTTAAAGATTTAATGGGTTAATCCAATTGAAATGGAAATTGATTTGAAAATCTATAAAGGGATCTTTGTGAAACTGGGTAAACTTTGTGAAGTAAATCTTTTTGTTTAAAGATTTAAAATGGTAATTTGTTTAAACCATTTAAAGGAAAGGATTTGGGTAATAAGTTGTGACTTAATTGAAATCCCTATATCCATATGTTTTAAATATTGTGCTCACTATTCGGGTTAGCCGGGAAAAGACCTTTGTGTCATATAACCCATTCTGAATTAGTGATACGGCGATATGGATCGCATTGAAGACCGGTGGTGAAGACCGGGTATTTGTGAAAACGATAGGATGACCTATCGATTGTCTCTGCACTGTTAGCCACGGTATAGAGATTTCCTTTGTGATGGGAAGTTCGATCGGGATTGTGAATACCCGGATTGCAAGGGCTTCTTCGGAAGTGCCTTCGGTTCTGTTCGAACCCGGAACAGACTTGTATGGTTACATGTCTGACATTACATTTTGAGTTATAAAGCTGATTTCTTTCAAATACATTTCTGTTGGTGGTGGAGAATTTATTCTCTTAGCTTAACACCCTTCTCTGAGACGTACAAGCTCAGAGGTTATGTAGTTGAAGGTTATCAGTGATATACTCCCAATTTGGTAATGTGGCATGCTGAGTGTTGCTGTGTGATGATTATTTATTGATCATTTGTTGATCAAAGCATGGCTTTGTGAAAAAGTGTAGCTTTGTGGACGAGACTTCGTCAGACCTCATAACCCGGAAATGGTCAAAATAGGAATGATGCGGCAAGGTTATGAGGGTCGCTCCCTTTAGGGTATGTCATTTCCTTCTGGAAAAGGGTGGTATCAGGTATGGAGCCCTGGTATTTAACCTATGTCGTTACTCCAATCTCATTTACTGTGTGATTGTGTGTTTGTTGAGGCACCTCGGATAAAGGTCCCAAAGGACCGGGGGGTGGCATATTCGTGTAGTAGTTACCTAGTGTAAGAGGTAACCCGGCCTTGTGTTGGCAGAGAGCAGGTTGACTCTCGGGACGTCCCGCCAGAGGCGATCCCATTGATAGTAGGAAGTTCCTTAGCCTGGCCATTTGTTGGAAATCCAAAGAAACAATACGAACCTTGTACGGTTTTAGTTGTATAACCTGCTATGGAATATGGCGGTAACCTGCTATTGAACATAGTAGCTATAGTAGGCATAAGTGCGAAATGTCTATGCTGGCTAAGATTAATATTATACTTTCAAAATGTTTTCCACTATGCACTAATAATAATATCAAAAAAAAATGATTTGTTTTGCGTAGTAAGCATCTTTGACTATCATAAAGAGAAATCTCCTCCAATTTTGCGTTTGCATTGTGTGTGTGGCGGGTGGTCTTATGGTAGTTTCATTTTCCAAAAAGCATTGCAGATGTCTTTTACTTCCTGTGTTGTTGTTTTAAAGATAATAACGGTTTTAAGTTCTCACACCAGTCCCATGACTGACCTGGAGTTTATTGTTCCCTTCCTAAACTCTGGGTGCCCATAATTTTCCACACGGGCAGCCTAGAGTCAGGTTATCAGGTCATTCTGGATTCAGGAGATGCTGTGGAGCTCAGTGGTGAGCTGGATGGCGAGGCGTATCACTTGTATATGATATTATTATTCCGCTGTGTATTCTGTATGAGGACAAGTTTGTATAATTGTCCATTGATGTATTGTGTGCATATTGACTCTGATTATGTAATGTATAAAATGTACAGTTCTTTTGATTTAAAGATTATTCATTTATCTATTATATGTTGTTCCGCTGCGATATGTGAGCTTCTGATATTGTTTCTGTTGTTTCTTCTTTCTTTCTTTTTGTCTTCTTCCACCTCTTCTTTTTAACCATAACAATTCGGTTTTCCAGCATTCGATTGCTCGGCAGTTGATACAGTGGACGTATTAATGTCGATTTTCGGAAGTCGAAATTCACGGACGTTACATGATGATTCTATTTTTAGCAATATGAAGTTATCTTTTTAGTATTCTAATTTGATTCAGTGGATATTCTTACTGTTCTAATTTGAATCAACTGCCTTAGACCTTAATTAAGATGATAGATATATTCCTTAATGGGTAGCCGAGATGTTTGTGTAGTCTAATATTTATGGCTACGTATCTTTAGATCAGAAAATATGTGAGTGCCTTTTTTGTGCACTTTATATTGTATATGTAGGATTCATGTTTATTATTATTGGAACACTTTTCTTAAAGTAATGTTTCAAATTCAGCACTTTCTTTATCAAAATTATTTCTAATTCTGATGGAAAAAATGGACTTGAATGAAGATGATGAGAAAACAAATATTGAAACCATCTTCTAGAGTGCCATGGATATGCTTTCTGATGATGACAAGAAGCTTCCTTAGGTAAGATATATTAATTTCAACCTAACACCATTATTATGCATGTTAAATTTAGTTATGCCCCTATTATGGTACCTTGTAATCATAGTCATATTGGCTCAACTTCAAAATTTTATTATGTTTCCTGTTTTTTGCAGGTTTCAAATATGCCGCCATTGCTAAAGCATGGGATTGGTGTACATCATTCAGTCCTGAAGGAAGTTATTGATACTCTTTCAAGAAGGACCCATCAAGGTTTGTATTGGTGGTTGCTTCCTGAATTATTTACTAGACTAAATGTTTAGAGGCATCTATAATTTCAATGTATGAGGCATGATTAGGAAGCCATTTGACTCTTCCAACGCTAGCATACTTAAATATTTCAATATATTTTCATGGGTGATCAGGGCAAGAAGGGGGGTAATTCCTTTTTTTTTATTCTTTTAACAATGGGTTGTACACTTGCATCTTGAGATTGAGTGTAACAATTTCAAGATTTAGCAAGTAAATGGGAAAAAAGTGAGAGTAAAGAAACAAGTGAGACTGAAAACTATATTCTTTATTCTTATTAGTAAATAGTGAGAAAAAATGGTTTATTTGCATTATGGTCATTAGAAATATACGATGTGCTCCTTTTTTCTTTTTTTACCGTAACATTCAAAATTGTTTAGTACTTTAAATTTCTCATTATTTGAGTTTACATTTTACTTCTAAACTTAAGAATTAAATTTCACTATAAACTAGTAAGAGAAAAATCATCTACCTAGTGTAGGGTAATTTTCATGGGGTGGGCAAGTTGTGGGCAGTAAAGATCCATTTGCTAAAATTGTTATGCAAACGAATAACTATGTTAGCCAATTTTGTATATAAGTTTATATGCTATAATTTTATATTGCACGTCAAATTGATGGTTGGAAAAAACTGGGGGTCATCGAGTTATCTGTCATATATACTAAAATCATAGTAGGTATTTATGAATTAAGTTCACTAAATTATCAATAAACCAATGTTAACTTTGGAACTTTTGTTAAGTTATCTGCCATATAAGAGGAATAGGATACAACACTCAATATGGTTGGTACAATTACTAAAATTGTCCACCGCAGAATGGATTATACCAAGAATTATGTTATACAAGTATTCACGGGAAACCATACAATCACATTCAACTGTAATCTACCTAAAATAGATTACATATTTATATTATTATTCAACTTTATAAAAATTAACTAAGTATATAATAATAATATAATTAAATTAACAGAGTTTTAATAATAATAACAATAATAAATTAACTAAGTTAACCAAGTTAATAAAAATAAACTCGATTTTGTTAAAATTAAATAAATTTTATAAAATAACTAAGTTGAAATAACTAAATTTTATAAATAATAATAATATAACTAATTTAACAAAGTTTTATAAATAATAATAACAATGGTGATGATGAATTAACTAAGTTTAAAATAACGATAATAATAGTAATATATAACTAAGTTAACTGAGTTTTAATAATAATAATAATAAATTAACTAAGTTAACCAAGTTAATAAAAATTAACTAAGTTTCGTTAAAATTAAACAAATTTTATAAAATTAACTAAGTTTAAGTTAACTAAAATTTATAAATAATAATAATATAACTAATTTAATAAAGTTTTATATTATGATGATGATGATGAATTAACTAAGTTTATACAAAATTTATTGAGTTTATAATAATAATAATATAATTATGTTCACTGAGTTTTAATAATAATGTTAATAATAGATTAACTAAGTTAACCAAGTTAATAAAAATTAACTAAGTTTTGTTAAAATTAAACAAATTTTATAAAATTAACTAAGTTTAAGTTAACTAAATTTTATAAATAATAATAATATAACTAATTAAAAAAAGTTTTATTATTAATAATGACGATGGTGATAATGAATTAACTAAGTTTATAATAATAATAATAATAATATAATTAAGTTAATCGAGTTTTGATAATAATAATAATAAATTAACTAAGTTAACCAAGGTAATAAAAATTAACTAAGTTTTGTTAAAATTGAACAAGTTTTATAAAATTAACTAAGTTTAAGCTAACTAAATTTTATAAATAATAACACTATAACTAACTTAAAAAATTTAAAAATAATAATGATGATGGTGATAATGAATTAACTTAGTTTATAAAAATTAACTAAGTTTATAATAATAATAATAATATAATTAAGTTAGCCGAGTTTTAATAATAATAATAAATTAACTAAGTTAACCAAATTAATAAAAATTAACTAAGTTTTATTAAAATTAACTAAGTTTAAGTTAACTAAAATTTAAAAATAATAATAATATAACCAATTTTACAAAGTTTTATAAATAACGATGATGATGAATTAACTAAATTTATAAAAATTAACTAAGTTTATAATAACAACAACAATAATAATAATATAATTTAGTTTAATAATAATAATAACAAATTAACTAAGTTAACCAAGTTAATAAAAATCAATTGAGTTTTGTTAAAATTAAACAAGTTTTATAAAATTAACTCAGTTTAAGTTAATTAAATTTTATAAATAATAATAATATAACTAAGTTAACAAAGTTTTATATATAACTATAAGATTGAACTTTATTTATTTCATTTCGTTTATAACTTTGATTATTTATATGAAATTATTTTTAGCATGATATACTTGTACAATGCTGTAGATGTTTGATACTAGATTTGAAGTCCTACGAATTAACATAATTGTTTAACTATGTGTTGTGTTTTGACTTGTGCAGGCATTGGACTTTCGAAGAGAGCAAGGTTGGACTTTATGGTGCTAGCTTTCACTTGTGCATGCAACAAAGAATTATGAGTAATAAAGCGTTTTGTTAGTACTAGTTAGGTACAACATTTTATTAGTACCAGGTATGTAAATTTGTATACAAATGGTTATTGTATGTGAGTTCGGTCATTTTGTCGAAAAACTACTATATCGGAATGGTTAAGGATAGTTTATTTTATTATATGGTTAATTTGTTTTTTAAATTGGTTGAATATGATGATTATGTGAGTGATTGTTGATTGATATACTAAAAAAATAGACCATCAACAGGGAATAATAGCATGAAAAAATGCTGCAAAATAATCAACAAATTTTAGTCGTTTCAAAAACGCTACAGAGATACATATAGCGGCGTTGATTAAATGCAATTGTAAAGCAAGGGTAAAGTTGGAAACTCTATTAATAGCGTCAAAAAACTCTTTAGTGGCATTTTTAAAACGAAAAAAGTTGATGGTTGTGTTTGAGAAAGCTGCAATAAAAGGATTTATAGTGGCGCTGAAATAAATGCAACTAAAACCATGGATTTTTGTTGCGGGTTTTATCGCACCATTCATAAAATCACTAGCATAAGTTTTGGTAGCGTTTTTTGTGCGCCACCAAAATACGTTTTCTTGTAGTGTCAACTCAAAATCAAAGTCTTTGACCAGAGCAGTTCGGGTAATAATTATTATCATCATTGAACAAAGGACTTTATGTTTGGACTGTAAAGTTAAAAGTGGACGATATTGAAATTTTGACCATTACCAAATTCCATAAGTCCTCATGTGAAGAAAATTCATGTAAATAATTATCACTATTGGGTACTACTTATAATAAGTAAATTGGATTTTACCAAAAGATGTGTAAGCGATAAATTCAGCCAAAATGTCACATGACCTGCTAAGAGATGTGTGAACATTAATATTCGAATAGTTCGATATTAATCGCTGATTGAATTTACACCTTTGAGTCGTACAACCGTAATAATGAATTCATTGAAAAATCAAATGATTTAATTAATTTATAAAATGTTGTAAGTTAATTAATTTAATTAATATTTGAGAAATATTAATCATTGTTTAATTTATTTGATGTTTGGAAGTTGTTTGTGATTATTTTAATGCATTTATAATTTTTATATTTGCGTGCATTTATATATGTATCGATGAGGTTTAAATAAAAGATAATTGCATGAAATGGTTTATGGGAATTTTATGTCATTTGATGGCATGATTTGTAAAAAAATTATGTCATTTGATGATATATCATGTGAAAAGAAAAGATTGGAGAGAGGGGGAGAATCAAGGGAATTAATCAAGGAAGTTTTAATTAAAGAATGAGAAAGGTTTCATTCTTTCAAATAAAACATATTCTCTAATTCACCATGTACGTACAATTCATTTTCTTTCTCATTCATTCTTTCTCTTCTCTCCTTCTATCTTTTCATGGTAGAAAACAAAAATAGAATTTCCAAAAGTCTTTTAACTCCAAATAAAAATATCAACTAAAACAAAACAAAAGTGGTTCATCCGTCTCTTGCAAGGATAGGACGGAGATCTTGAAGATCTGAGAAGATATCATTTTTCAATGTGTGATTTCTAACCAACATCCTAAGGTGAATTTGATTTCAATTTGTGATTCAAGGCTTTGGTAATAAGGTATGTTTTTCTTTTATAGATAATCACATTTGATGTAATGTTTGATGAAAGATAAATTTGATATCATAGTTTGTATGTATATACCATTGCTTCATTTAATTTGGAAATTGTTTTTGTAGTTTGAATTGTTTATTGAATGAATAGATTGGAGTTTTAATTTAATAAATCAAAACTAATTTTTTTAAATACAACATTTTAGAGCTATGTTTAAAACATTCAATTTAAAGACTAATTTTTAGATCTAAATTTTGTATGTTCAATTCAACAATTGGGTTCTTATTTTTTTAAATTAAAATTAAAATTTGTATATGTCTAAATACAATGTTTTATTATAAATCTATATTGTAAACGTTCAATTCAAAAAATAATCCTTTAGATCTAAAACTTTACATGTTCATATTGTTTGATTGGATTCTCCTTTAACAAATTAAGGTAAAATTTGTGTATGAATAGTACAATGTTTTATTGAAGATTCATGTTTTAAATCATATAAAACAAAGTGTAATTTTAGATTTGAAAATTTACATATATGTATTTTGTATTTGTATTATATTAGAAATTAAAAAGGGAAGATGTTTTGGCAATGAATCTAAATTTAAATTTGATTACTATAAATTTCTAGTTTGTATTAATTAGGGAGATTTGATTGAATCTTACATACTCACTATTAATGATTTGACAATAAATCTAATTTTAAATTGGTTGCTATAAATCTCTAATTTGTATTAATTAGAAAGATTTTATTTGACCTTAAATACACATAATTAATTTTATATGTATGTTTGTATATATAAAATTTATTATATGTATTACATATTGTCAAAGTATGAATTAGATTTCTTTTCAAAAAAAACCAATATAAAATGAGGCAATTATATATAACGTTGTTGTTGACTGTTTATATTCTCCGACACTTATTAATTTCCATTTATATGCTGCATTAATTGAGTTTACCAAATTAGAAATTGAATCAATCATCGTTGTTACCTTTTATTTATTTCCCTTTATCTTATGTGATTAGCTATCCATTTGTTTCTATTTACGTGTCTACACCTTGTCATTAATTGATAGCATTATTATTTATTATATGTTACACTTACATAATTTGCACTATAATATGTGTGTATGTGTGTGTGTATGGTTATACTTACATTTGCCATGTACATGTTACTAATTAATGACATTCAAATGCAATGCCCTCCAGGCGTCAATGCAATGTCAACATTCATCCATACAAGTTCGTTTTGGGTCTGAACGAACCGAAGGCACCAACTCTACTACATCCATTTTGGAATCACCTTCAGGATTAGTAGCAGTAGCCCTTGAACTTCCAAGAGAACCATCTTCAACCATCATCAAGATGTCTTCCACTCGAACGTACATGTTGGTTCGGAGTGGTTTTCAGATATATCAATCTGATCCCAGTCTCTCTGTACCAACAAACGATAATTTCCGGTTGACTCATTCCTGATTCTTTTGGAAGTAAGTATTCGAGACCTTATCGAGGAACTTAAATTTACATTCATACTTCTTAAGTCAAATTGGTTCAAACTTGATAGTCGATTATTTAACTATCAATAAACAAACATCCAATCATGGTTTAATTTCCATATGGGATCCACTAAGCCTTTATTAATTCTCTTTATTTAATAAAACCACTTTATAAAACTTGATCAAAAGATCTTTTCAAAACACTATTTCCAAACCCCTTACATTTCCTTTATACTTCGACAACATTTATACACTTATCTCAACGGTATAATTATATTATCAAAACATTTTACTTTTCATGCCTTGAAACACAAAATTTTATACTTATCTTATCAGTATAAGTATATTTACAAAGTTTTCTTTTAAAAATGATTTGAAAACCTATTTTCAAACGTAATTAGCAACACATAAGTTAATTATAACTTTGATTTCGGTTAGTGCCTTCGGTTTCGTTCAGTTTTGTTCGGACTCGGAACGAACTTGTATGGATGAATGTTGGCATTGCATTGACGCCGGGAGGGCAGTGTTAACATTCCAAGATAGATTGCTATTTAGAAAGGTAAAACGTAGCCTTAAGCCTCACAACCGGGAGGAATGGCAAAAACAGGGCATGCAGCAGAGCTATGTGGTTAGCTACCATTAGGAGCGGTCGCCCCATTCTAGATGTCCCTTTTAGAGTTGGTTTGCGTGCAAATACCGTGGTAGTATAAGGCCTCGGTGTCAAGGGGGTGAGGTAATCCAATCTATCATGTTAAAGGGGCAGCCGGATCTTTGTTAGCATCAGTGCATTTTCTAGAGGTGTATCGTCCGAAGGTAGTCCCTTACCTTTCCATTGTTGGGATCCAATCTTCAATATGTGCCTTACGTTTTCGATTGTAGAACCTAGTATGTTGGAATGTGAGATGCAAGCATTTCAGCTATTTTATATATTTACTTTAAACCTAGACACTATGATAATATCATTGGATTTTGATATAAAATGTTTTGGTTATCGTAAGGTAAAAACCCGTCCGTTTTTATATGCGGTGTGGTCTTACAAGATACCCATTGTTTAAAAGGTTTTCAAATGTAGAGAATCAATTTGGTTGTTACTTGTATCGATTTTTACTCACGTTGGTTTACCAGACTGACCCGGGCGTTATTCCATGTAATGCTCGGGTCTGACCGAGCAAGTTTTTCAGGTTTAGCTGGATACTTTGGAGTTAGAGAGGAGCTGGATGGTCAAGACGTATTCATGTATATTTTTCTTCCGTTGTATTATAGAGTCTATATATTTGTCAATATAAGGACAGGTTTCTATAACTGTCCAAATTTAAGATAAGTTTAGTGTACTCTGATGTTGCATATATGAATAAAGATGTTTCCTTTTTGTAAAGATCATTGTTGTATTATATATTATTCGCTGCATTATGAGATTCTGTGTTGTTTAGTTTTCTTCTATCTTCTACCTTCTTCTTTCACCCTAACAAATCGGTATTTCCGACACTTGAATGTTCGGCATGTGATATAGTAGACATATTAGTGTCGATTTTTGAGAGTCGAAAATCCAGTTCGTTATAGGTTTTTACCTCACAAGAAAAACATCCATATACTAAGAAATGGGAGACAATCAAAATAACAATCCAAACAAGGAGGTGCATAGATAACAACCAAATCCAAACTTATAGAATGGACAAATATAATTAGACATCGAGTAGGCTTCAGATACCTCTCGATGCAAATTACGAAACACAATTCAAAGAGTTGACTTAAATAAGGAAAAAGAAATTCTTCAACAAATGACTAAAAGGGTGCACCCCCCTATCGAAAGTATACATCTAAAAAATACTTGAGAGTTGTGATGGCTCTCGGACAATACCAAACCGGACCCCGCCAACGGTTATTGAGAATCCGAGTATTTCACATCTTCGAATACCACCGAATCCAATCTAGAGTAGATGTGAAGATACCCTAATAGAAAAAATTCCATATAGCTTGTCTTCCACTCGCGCTTTGGTTTTAGTCATTTTCAACAAAGGATAGCAACACTCAAATAAGCAATAAATCATCTTGAATTGACGAAACATAAAGATGAATAGATCAATTCCAAAGTTCGAGATAGAAACAAGGAAAATGAATTTACCCAACATAAATAGGAGTGTGCTCCCCCTTCAACAAAAGTATACCTCTAGATAAAATATACTTAAGAGCACACATGTCACTCTTGGGAACTTCCAAGTTAGACCACATTAAATCCACATGCATCCGAATATACTCATATCAATGCATGCATGCTATCGACTTCTCTAGATGAATGTGAATATATCCTAATGGGTGCGACCCACATGGCTTAGCTCTCACTCACGCTTTGGTTTTAGTTTTTCGGTATTGGACACCAATGCTCAAAATGAGTTCGTTTTAGAATGACGAAGCACAACAATGAGTACAAGGATGCACCCCCTTTACTCATGCTTTGGTTTAGTCATTTTCGACAAAAGATAACAAAGCTCAAAAGAGAAACACGTCGTCTTAGAGTGACGAAACAAAGAAGATAGCAGAACCGAAATCGATAGTCGATAAATCAACTATCGGGAATAACAAAGTGATTTGTGCATTGGAATTAATTGCATACACTTACCACTAATAATTGAATCAAACTTTTAAAACATTTGATCCACACTTGGGCTTGGATTTCACCTTTCAAATATTGTAAAACATTTTTAGAATACTCTTTGAAATATTCTTTTAAAAGAGTAAATTATAATACCAAGTGTATTAAAACAAGGGTCAAAAACAAATATCATTAAAACATTATTTACTATAAACCCAAAACAATTTACACTTAGCTTTATTTTTAAACAATTCTTCTTAAAAGATCTTCTCAATTGTAAACTATTATATATAAATTTCTACAACATTTATTGTCCCAGAAGATATTAAATAAATTAGTTAACTTAACTGCCTTTGTTAAATTAATTAATTAACTTTAAAACACCTTTTTATTTTAATCAGCTAATTAACTTTAAAACATTATTAACTAAAATGATTAATTAATATTTAAAACCTCATTAATCGAAATGATTAATTAACTTCAAATATCATTAATTAAAATGATTAATTAACTTTAAATATCATAAATTAAAATGAATAATTAAGTCCAAATATCATCATTTAAATTGATTAATTAAATTTAAATATCATTAATTAAAATGATTAATTAATTTAAACATCATTAATTAAAATGATTTATTTGATTCAAATATTATTAAAATGATTAATTAATTTCAAATGGTTATTTTGTGAAAATACCAGCTAAAGTTCAACACACATAAAAGGGTTAAGGAGATGACAAGTGATGGTATAGTGAAATCCCTCTAACGAGACTTAAACAATTCAAATAAAATATCACAATTAATTTCAAATAAACATCAATATAGGAAATATAAAGAAATAAATAAATAAATATTGGCGAGAAACCCCTTAGGGTCTCTCTACAAATGTTCCTTTCAAAACACTGGTTGCGGATCGTATATAAATAGTCAGATAGGTTCTCGACAATTTATATAATATGTCATTGGGTTTTCTATTCAATTGAGGTTCCTTAAAGGTAATCGACAAAAATCCCTTGGATTTAAAAACATTCTTTAAAAGAGAGTTGCTAAAAAAGTAAAACCGGTCTTTAGAAATAAAGTAGTTTAAACTTTAAAAAATTTATTTAATAATTAAATAACATTTAAACTCTTCATTTAAAAATAATTAAACCTTAATTAAGTCTTAATTAAACCTTAACTTAATTATTAATTAATTAATGATTATTGATCTTGTAGGATTCCCAAGAAATTCTTCGATTTCTTTCGGAAGCAAATGCTTATTCATATGCTTCTTGTGTTTCGTGAATAGCCGACACATTGAGGAAGATCCAAAAAGGCATTTCGGAAATCGATCTGACTTTGATAAATACATAATTAATTAAAATTTTATCTTTATTAAATAATTAAATAACAATTAACCCTTAACTAATAATTAATGTTTAATTAATTAACTAATTATAATTAACTTACTTGATTAATACTTAAGTACTAATTACCTTGTTAACTAATGATTAAGTACTAATTAACTTAATTAATTAAACAATCATTAAGTAAATAAATAAATAATTAAATAATAATAATTACTTATCTATACTTAAATAAGTTTTGAAAACACTTTTCAAAGATATCCTTAAGTAAAAACGTTTTAAATTAGTAAAAAGAGTTCGTTTTTACGAACTATATCTATAGCGACTATCGCTATATGACACATAAATTTCAAAACTTGTTTTATATTTCAAATCACTTTCAAAACTCTATTTTTATGGTTTGACTTACTTTAACCCACTTACTAAATTAGAAAAGTTTTGCATTCAAAGGTAAAGTTTTAAAACCTTTTATAAAACCTTTTCAATCAACACTTAAGCAACTAGTTTAAAAGCAAGGGATTTTCTATGTCTCTTATACAAGTTTAAATGCTAACTTTCTTAGCATATACAACACATGTACATCTCCATCATATTACTTACATGTTATTGCATAAGCAAGGTCACAACTTTCCATCCATACACACATTTTAAACTTTGATCCCCAAGTCAAACTAAACATCACATCCAAGCATATATGTATATATACTAATCAACATCAATATTCAACCAAACAAGCAATAATTTTTAACAACAAAATATGCATCAAATTAAAGTTATAAACTTTAAATAAAATAGTAAGCTTTTACTCACCAAAAGCTATCCAAAATCAACTGGAACTACGCTATAACTTGAATCGAACCTAAATCCATGCTTTACTTTTAGAAAAATAGAATTTTGATAGCCTTTAGTGGCCAAAATGGTTCGACCCATGGCTTAGGGTGGCTCGGCCTAGGGAGTTTAAGGGTCTTTGGACTTGCTTTTGAAGGAGGAAGGTGTAGGAAGGAAAGTAAGGCGTTTAAATCATGTTTTCATGAATTAAAAGTGATAAAGTTAGGATTTTTAAACCTTAGAAATTTATTTTGAAGCCATTAAAGTGTGTTGGGAAGAAGAAGTAAAGTTTGGAAACGAAGAAAGAAATGAAAAATGGAAAAAGTAAATTATGAAATTTCTTTTATATAAAATGCCTTAGTAAATTACTAAAATACCCTTATGTACCTACCCTCCACTTTCATGCCACCCTATCATGTTCAACATGCATTAGCACTTAATGTTTAGAGATGTGATGCTTGCTTTTTCACATCTTTTCAATATTTAATTTACTTTTAGGGATGTGACATTTACTTTTCCATTTTAATTTTTATTTTAAATTATGAAAATCAAGTAACATCTTGCATTTATTTACTTAATCGAATGTATAGTATCATATATAATCCAAATTTATTCATATAAGTATGTGAATCTTTATACTAAAGAGTTCACGATGTTTTCGATAACTTTTAAATGACGAAAAATCGAAAATTCAAAAAGATTTTCGGTCACATTTTCGATTTTTCCTCGAACTAAATATTTTTGTAAAAAAATTTTGAAAACTATTTCACCGTCATTATTTATTATTTAAAATATTTTTATTTTAATTATAAAATCTATTATTTGAATATTTAAAATTAATTAACTATCCGCAAATCAAAGTGGTGAAATTTCGGGCCGTTACATTGGGTTTGGGCTATAAGCATTAATTGTCTCTATTGGTATAAAAGCGCGTATGGTATTATAGAAAATGTTCATTTTTATGCGTTTTCAGTGTGGACCACAATATTATGGGAAAACAATAAGATATAGAAATTTCATAAAAGACACTTAACTAATGCAAAAGGAAAAGAAAATATGAAAATAGGCTGGAAGTTATATAATAAATTTAGGAAATTTATTAACTACTAAAAGTAAAATTAATTAGATTTCAAAAGCCTTAAAATTTTTGGTAAGTAAATTTTGGCAAGCGAAGGATAGTAGGAATATTGTGGCGATGCCATGGGTCAATGTCCTTGTACTTTGAAAGCTAAAAATTTACAAATGAATTTATGTAATGATTGATACTATAAAGGAAAAAAAAGTTTTTGTAAAATTTAAAGTTCACCATGTAATTGAATAGAATCCATTATGGACGTAAGATTGTTAACTAAACCCCGATTTCATGAGACGTGGTATAATTTATTTTCAAAAATATATATGTATACTTTGTGTAAAGAAATTTTTATTGATATTTTAAAAAGTAATTAATATAAAAATATTTTTGAATTGAAAAAGAAGAAATTTTCAAAATTGTAAAATTCCACAGACTTGATATGGTGGAATAGTCAACTTATTTGTTAGTATAGATTTTACCGTGCAGTAGAAGTGGCGGTAAAATAAATATGGTTAATGACAAGGAAACTGTTTCAGCTATTGAATCTTTTTCTATATACCTTATCGATAAGTGAATAAAAAATTGATTTTTGAAATAAACCCTGTTTTGAAACTTTAAAATAAAAATTTACTATGTGAGCTGTACTCGAAAGATTTGGACGGAGATATCAGGGCATAAGTGAAGGTTTCAAAGTACTGTGGAAAGTTGGATGCACAAGAGAAAAATGATGGAAATATAGAATTTTACATCTAAACCCTTATCCCGACATGAAGACAAATAGGTTTAGAAAGTTGGATTTTTTTAAATTTGGATGTTAGCATTGGTGTGCTAGGATTTTTGGGTGGTGGGCATTGGATGCAAATATTTGTTGAACTACTCTTCTGTTTATAAAAGTGTGGGAAATTTTGGATGTAAAACAAGTTTTTGATTTTTACAAGTTGCGTGCATATAGAACTACCAGTATATTTAGGGTGTTTGCATTATATTTTCGAAATTGATTTAAAAAGAAGCATTCATATAGGAGGCGTCGATTAGGATTGTTATGCATGCATATCATATATGTTATGATACATCGTGCACTTGTACACGATTGGTTGCAAATTTTTTTACACACTGATTGATTTAATAATTTAGAATAGTTGTATGTTAAGTTACATTGTTTGGTCCTTAAGGAATTTCGAAGGTGAACTTTGGGAGAAGAATGTAACATCCTGTAATTTAACACTAATTATTTTTGAAAAAATCAATTAATAAATGATAATGCCGAAAAATAGAATTTTCACAAACGTCGAAATTTGACTATGAAACTTGCACCATTGGATTCATGGTGATTTCTAACCAATTTTCATATATAAAGTTTTCCGATCGAAATTCAAATGAAAAAGTTATTGACGTTTGAAGTTTTGGAATCAGAAATAATTATATATGTAAGGAAATGAATAATAATTAACATTAACTGCAAATAGTTAAACTTAACAGTAGCTTAGACGTTAAGTAATGGTTAACAGAAAATAAATGATAATGATCGGTTAAATATGTAATTAAATTAATAAAACCAAACAACAAACAAATTCACAGGATTACCAACTATAAAGTCGACCTAGGAAGCATCATGGTCGACCGGTAGTGGTCGAACGTGGAGGGTAGGCGGTCGATTGTGGGTGCTCTAAAATTGATATTGAACAATGGCATAAACGACCCGGATTTCACACGATTTAATCGCACGGCTTACGTTGATTTGAACCCCTATAAATACAGACATAGTCCCCCATTTCCAAACTCATATTTTCTAATGGACGCGGAAGCTCTATCGCTTTCTCTTCTCGACAAATTTCTAAGTTCTTAAATTAGTTATAGTTATACGTATACAAACAATTGGAGAATTGTAGAAGATGATAGAGAAAGGGAATAATGGTCAAATCAGATCGTCAAAGCCAAGGTAAATTGTAAATCCAGATTTTATATACAAATCAAATCCAAATCTCTTTCCTAGTCTAAGATTTCTAATAAGATTTGTATAGGCTTGCAGTATATATTCAAATAGGAAAAGGGGAGTCGAACTGGAATGACAGAGAATTGATATGGGGATTTGGAATGCTAAAAAGAGATGAGTGGGAAGTTACATATTTTGTAATAATATTGGATTTATATCATTGTGGATCTATTTCATATATGCCCAATGAATTGGTATAAAACATGATTTGGATATTTATTTGTACACACGTAATGATTATGGAGAATATGCCTATATGTTATGAAAACTTTAAACTTGATAAATATTGTATACACACGGTGATTCCAGAGTTAATTAGTTCATATATATTGTTGAATATCAATTAGAATTTAAATTAAACTGAGATTAGACAATATTTTAATATGTTGGAATGAATTGTATAACAATGTGAATCTTTATAAATTGCTTGAAATACAAATAAAAGTGCAGTGTTTGAAGTAAAAAGAAATGTAAACAAAAAGAAAGAGATGTATAAAATAAGAGATCACCATATTTTGCACTATCTATTCCAATATAAAATAAAAGAAAATTCCTTGTTATTTCACACATAACATAATGATCTTTAACTAATTTATAGAGAATTATTGTGTTAACAATTTCCTTTGGGGAAAGAAGTAATTCCAATGTATTAAGGTATAAAAATATTTAACCATAACTAAAGTAATGAGAGCGGGAATAATAACAACAATTTGAATAGGAAACCTAAAGAATGTAATTTAAGATGGTGTAGAAAAACAAACATTAAACAAGGAAGATATAATTAGACGGATATGGAAGTAATATATCTAAATAGGCAATTAAAGAGAGATATTAGTTAAAAGGAAAAACCAGGGATTTCACCTAATAGTGTTAAATGAAAGGGAAAGCAAATAAGAAAAGGTACTTAAAAGAAGGCGGAAAATGACTTTAAGTTAGGTAAGAAGTAAATGCATAAAGAAGTAAAAGAATGTTGTCAACAGTGAACAGTAGAGGCATAGTAAATAAACAAGAATGAACGAAGATATATATAAATAATATATATATATATATATATATATATATATATGTGTGTGTGTGTGTGTGTGTATAGCCTCAAGTATGCGTTTATGAAGGGTGTGAATTATGAAAGTTAATATATGATTAAATGATTAGAATGCAGTCATTATAATATGTTGGAATGCGATGTCAGTAGTGTTACACAATAGAAGCCTGCCCACCACAAGGGGCTACCAATTACTGTGCATACATTATACTGATGTGTGACATGTCCAACCAAAGAAGCCGCGAAGAGTATACACTTGCGTATAGATAAATGAATACCCCAATAGAAAAGGTAGTCTGGTTCAATAAAATAGGAAAGGAAGGTATTGCCTTTATTGCAATAGGCAATCTAAATCGGATGATGATGAAGAACGACACTATGACGGCATATCAGCTGAATTGGTACCAAATAAAGGAGTAGGGCTGCGCATAAATCGAGAACATTATCAATTCTTAGTGGTCAACGGGAAAGATAGGCATTACGTCTGACGAGCTACACTGCCTACTAATGTACGGTCCACGCTGGGTCATGCATCGCCATATTGTTTGCTAATTTGTTTGTTAGGAGGCAATGCTAGTTCACAATATCAGGGAAGTCTTTCAAATGTGCATGGGGTAGTCCGTGGAGCAGAGTCAACAGCCTGTGGGGTTGAATCCACCATATTTATAGGTCGTAGAGCTGAGTCTACTACCGGGAGTAGATGAAAAAAATTCCAAAAAATGCAACATAGATAACGGCTAAATTATTGTAAAGCCGTTATTAAGCACTATGGGTGTTCCTCGGTATGCACAGTAACGAGAGCATGATATAGCGAGGGTGGTGGATCATGACGGGGTGCTGAGTTAAGGGATACTAACTGGGATAGTATCTTGGTCCAATGGGGAACCGTGGTAGTTATACACACACACACAAACACAAACATAGCTATAGTCTACTACAGGTAGACTGTAACAACCCATAATTTTGTAAATATTTTTAATTAAATTTTATTTGAAAACTTTAAACTTTAAATTATTTAAAATTGAATTTCTAGAATTTTCCGATGTAAGTTTGGAATTTGTTTGTAATTTACTTTCCAAATTCAATAAAATAAATAATTTCTGAAAATTCTATTGTTTGGTCAACTGAAAGTCAAAGTTTGACCACAGTTGAAAATTTTTAATTTAAAATTTTAAAATTCTAATATTTTCTTTGAAACTGTATTTTATTTTAATATTTATTCTACTTTTCGTTTCGTAAAATTCCGTTTTATACCTTTTAAATTAGATAAAATACAGTGTTTTACACGCAATGATTTCTATATTTTATTTTCTATTTTTCCTATGGTTATTCTCTAATTTTTATTTTCTATTTTTATTTTATAAACTTTGATCATATTTAATTGATTTTTGATTGGTTTTATTTTCAATAATAGCTTTGGAAATTTCAAAAGTCTTCGGGTTGTTTGCTTGGAAATCAAGTTAGGCCTTTTCATTTGCCTTAGCCTTTTTGTTTTTCTAACCTTTCACCACACTTCTTAGCCGTTCACTTCCCCACAAACCCTAGCCGCCTCCTCTTTTCTTATTCATGTGAAAATTTTCTCATCTCAAGATTCAATTGCGTGAAGAAGAAAAATACAGAGAAAGTTTCTATTTCATGGCTCCTCCTTCTTCTCTTTACTCCTTTCCTTTTCTCTTCTCCTTTACTTTGCTCGGCCTCCACCTTTCACCATCAACCCTAGCCGACCATCACCTCCTCCACCATCACCTTCCACGGCCAGTAACCCCTTTCCATGACCAAATCCATCCCATGCCGTGACCATTGATGAAGACTACACCACCAAAAACTTGTTGAAAACCCTAACTGGCCTTCCTATATTCACCATCTCCTTGTAGCCTCGGCCACCACCACTGCCATCTCCTCCAGCCCACGACATGACCAGATCTGACCTTAGTCGAACCACCTGATGATGAGGACCTGACCTGACCAAGCCCAAGCACCCTGGCCGAACACAAACTCCATCAACCCCTTGACCTTTACCTTCCTATGCTTTGTAAACCCTACCTCTTCACCTACCATGACCATAGCCATGCTTATCTGCCCAAGGCCGAGCCTAGTTGCTCCAGATCTGATCAGGGCCGAACCATTTTGGTGATGGTTGAGTCAAATGATAATGTGGCCGAGCCCATTTGCTTATTGTTTGATCACCTTGCTTTGATTTATCAAAGTTATGTCATGTAAACTCATTATCTTTTTCATTTTTTTTCTATTATTTTGTATCGAATCACATACTTATGTTAGTGAAAATTGTTTGCTTTATTTTGTTATGTACAAGAGTTGAATCTTGGCTCCCATATCACCCAAGTTTGCATCGTGCTTTGTCGTGCCTTTGCGTGCTTTGCGGAGTTTAGATTTGTGTTTGAATTTGATCTCTAGCTTTTAAAAGGTGGGTTTTATCTCTCTAGACATATGTACTTATATTTTTGTGAAATGATGACAAGTGAATTGTATAAATTATTATGCTATGTTCATACATGCCTGTGATATGTTATATGATGTTAAATGCTATTTATATACATGTTACATCATCAGATATGATATTATACGCTTTACCGTTATTTTTAATTCATGTTTATCACACTGCAAGTTCCCTATCACTATGGGTTGAAATGATACATACCCGAACGGACTTTAGAATAAGGAAAGATCATTATGAGCTGAAATGATAGGCTCAAGTGAATTGTATTTATTTTACATGGGATTGCGGGTTTGAAATGATAGAACACGGATTTTTTTTAATTACGGATTGAAATGATATATTATCCGTATCATTTGACCTAGGTTAGAAAATATTATACAGACCCGTGGTTATTTTTAAAGTATTAATTTGAGGAATTAAGTATTTTAGAAATATTAAAATATGAAATTTTAGTTTAAATTGGATTTAAATGATATAAATAATTTGTATAGTTATTTTCTATAAGTTAAATGTATAAATAAATAAAGGGAAAAAATGTTTGAATTATGACTTAACTTGGAAATTGAAATTAGGTTTTTGAATGGAAATTTGAAGTTAAGTAAATGAATGGAAATTTAGTTTTACTTATGAAATGGTGGTTAAATAAAGTGTAAAGTTAATTGTTAAATAAAATATTAAGTTATTGGTTGAAATAAAGGTTAAGCAATTTACAAAGTATTGACTAAACAAATGAATTTTAATTTAAATTGGATATTTATTAATAAATGTTATTTTATTAAAATTTATAATTTTAGTAATATCCAAATAATTTTTTTGAAAAGTGGAATAAGTTTGTTAAGTTAAAAATGAGAAAAATTGAAGGTATATTGTTTTAAAGTGTATAACATAAATTATAGCGGTTCAGAAATGCTGTAGTTTAATGAACTATGTGTTGAAATATACAAAAGAGACATATAACAGCATTTCTGAAATGCTGCAGTTTCTGAAAATTTGAAATATGTGTTGAATTTACTTAATGAACCTATAACAGCATTTTTTGAAGTGCTGCAGTTTTTGAAAATTCGAAATATGTGTTGAATTTACTTAATGAACCTATAACAGCATTTTCTGAAGTGCTGGAGTTGCTGAAATTTGAACTAGGTGTTGAAATTTCCAAATAAACCTATAACACCATTTCTGAAATGCTGTAATTTCTGAATTTAAACTATGTTTTGATATATACTAAATATACCTACCGCAGCACTTTATAAATGCTGCTGTTTTGAAATTTACAATGTTTGAAATGTTGAAATTGAACGAATGAACTTAGAAATTGCTGAAATCCTGGAAATTTAATATTTGATTGGAAGGATAACTACTTCATATTTAAATGGTTTAAATGAATTATTTTGATTTGGAATATAAACCACTTTGAAATTTATAAGTTAATACAATGTTTTGAAATTTGTATAATTGAATGAATGAACTTAAAATGCTATAACTTTGGTAATGAATATTAATTTAAAGGTGTTATGATTTTTTATGAGGTCCAAATGACAATATTTCAAGTGTTATGACTTCCAAGTATTTTGGTTTCAAAGGGTTTGGTTTCAGGGTTGTTATGACTTGGAAAGTACTATGGTTTTGGAAATGAAATTAATTGAAATTGTATTTAATTAAGAATTGTCTTTAAATATATTAATTTGAAACTTATTGAAATTGAAGATTTAAGAATATGACTGTATAAAGTGGTTTTTTAAGATGATTTAAAGGAATATTTCAAGTTTAATAAATTGAAAGAAATATTCAGTGAATTGAAATTTGGTTATATTTTAAATGATAACATTTGACCTGATTTGAAATGGAAATAATATATTATTGAATTTGTTTTGAAATGGAAATGATATATTATTGAATTTGTTTTGAAATGGAAATGATATATTATTGAATTTGTTTTGAAATGGAAATAATAATATTGTGATATGGCTTTGAAATGGGTATGATATTTTGGGTTTGAAAGTATATTCTATTTTGAAATAAATGATATGATTTTGTAATGGATATGCTATTTTGGTTTTGAAAGTATAAATGCTTTTGAAATAAATAACCACGGGTTATAATAATGATTGGTTGTTAAAGAGACCGTGATCGGATATGGACATACTCTCTGTCGATACCGAAAACCACTTTAACAACTGTGTACGCGGTGGAGTTTCCAGAATGAAGTAGGATGGTGGCGATGATCCTATTGTGGTATGAACGTGGACCCGACTCCCGTGAGTTGGCTTAAGGTGGCTAAAACAGGAGCGATCTCAGGCCAAGTGAGGTCATTCCTCCTATCAGACACATTTCTTCGATTCCATTCTATTACTTTATGATTGTTTTGGTTGCCACCCTTCGATTTTGATTTGGGAGTGTGTTCCGAGGTGGGCGGTAGTGGCTGCTACGCGTTTCCACCAGCCCATGTGCGTAATTGGTATATCTACCCTGGCATTGCCTTGTGTGCCGTGTCATCTACCATAGCGAGTTTTACTACGAGTTTGGTTTTCTCCCGTAGCCCATGGAGTATTTAGGGTAGCCTCCCGATCTGGAGGTATGCTGATACTGGATGGACTACTGGGACTATTACGTGTTAAGGTGGAAAATGTAAAGCCTTAATGCTATTTAAAAGTATGTTTATTTTACTATTAGACATTATGATAATAATGAATATTACTACATAGTAAATAGTTTAACGGATCCTTAGAGGATGGGCGTTCCCAAGCATCCTTTAAGTTACTTGTACATTTATTACAGTTCACTTGAGTTGGTTTACATTGTATAAGTATGTATGTCCTGACTCGAGTGTTTTGTGTTTTGCTTTACGCTCGGGTCAGACTGAGTGATACAACATTAGAGACTCACTTTCGGAGTTGGAGCTTTGCTTTGAAGATCTAGCCATCTATTTCATTTTAGTTATCCAGTTGATTCCAGTTGTATTCTGCGTTGTACCTGATTATCATACTGTTACTCCTGTTGTATCTTGGTATTTCTATTGTATCTTGCTTAACTCTGATGTACTTATATAGTAGCTTCATGAACTACTATTTCTTTACTTCCACTGCATTTATTACTCTGTGTCTGTGATATGTGATTTATTTATTTACTGCATATTCTGAGTTTTGCCAAATTTATTTTACAATTCGGTATTTTGAGCAATTCAAGTCCGACATGTGCGGATGCGAATGGTTGAAAATACCGGGTCGTTACGTTTGGTATCAGAGCTTTGGCTCTAGGCAAAACTTAGCATATATGGTAAATTTATTTACAGAATCACTTTCATTCGAGTTTGAATCTCTTCCTTTTGACTCGGTTTCCTTTGAATTTTGGAACGTTCCCTCGGTTTCGAAATCCATTCTTGTCCCACACTATTCATCTTCTTTTGATTCCGGAGTGTCCCATAACTACACTTCGAATAATCTTTCTAATGAATTGGCGGTCCCGCCAATATTCTAATGTTTTGTAAAAGGGTGAAACTCCTTTCCAAATAGCATCGATTCACCGGAGATTTATAAATCCTTGGTTTAGATGCAAATGTCTCTTGTTATTCCGAATTCTATCTTTTGAGATCGAATGTAGATTTGCCTCATAATTTTGCATCGATCTAATTCTTGAAGTCATGGTTGACCCGGTTAAGGTTGTCGCGATTTATATAAGCTTATCCACTTCCCTATTCTGTGGTTTAATCATCTTATCTTTTGTTTCAAAAAATTTCTTCGAACCAGCATTTCCCTTTGATTTGAATCCATTAAATTTGAATCCCCATCCTTATTTTGAAAAATTAATCTTGTATTTGAAAATTTTGTATTTAAAAATGTTTTATATATTGTGTTGTTTGAGTTGTTGATGTTGATTTAGTTTTCGATCGATTTGTCTGATCAACGCTATCGATAGGATCTCCAAAACACTTGAATAGAGCAAACTGACACAATATGGTTTTCAAATTTAGTAGATGGATAAATTTTGTATAATTATAATATGTATAAGGATAATTTTCTGAATTTTGATAGTGAATTGAATTGGATGTTAAGAAATAATATTTGACTTTGTATGTATTTTA
Source organism: Allium fistulosum (assembly GCA_030737815.1). Classification (NCBI taxonomy): domain Eukaryota; kingdom Viridiplantae; phylum Streptophyta; class Magnoliopsida; order Asparagales; family Amaryllidaceae; genus Allium; species Allium fistulosum. The sequence goes on along the minus strand of CM060903.1, from coordinate 515,246,447 downwards.
TAACCATTGGCTTTAGTTTCATATGTAAATAATTAAACATGGTTATAAATTAATTTGGAAATTTAAAATGAATTTAAAATAAGAAACTAAGAATTTAATTTCCGATAGTTTCAAACTTTGTGTTTAAAGTTTTAAAGGGTGTATTTTTTAAAAATATTTCTAGTAGAAATTATTTCAAAGAATTTTTAATTTGTAAATCAATGCTCTTTTCTTTGTCGTTGGAAAATAATCTCGGTGACGACTGCAACATCATCGACATTCATTTTCGAGTTTCAAAGTGAAGAGACCATTCTGTAGTTTTGCTACAGTCTTGCTTTGGAGAATTAAATTGATTTGGATTTCTAGAATATGACTTGATTTATAATATATGTGATTTAAGAGTTGATTTGATATATATTGTGTATATTTATTTATCTTTAAAATAGTTTGAAGTTAATCAGAAATCTAATTCTTAAATTTTATCTTAAAGGATAATTTCAATTATAAAAGGAAATCAAATTTTGAATAAATATTTAAGCTTAAATAATTGAATTTAAGAAAATTTTATTTGTGTAATATTCTATTACATTCCAATATAACTTACCTTAATTATTAAAAGTTAACAATGTAATTGGATAATATACAATATAAAAGGATTTTATAAATAAAATTTGAGTGGTTATAATGAATGTTATACACTAAAATTTTAGTTATAAAAAGATTAATAGAGGTAAATAGAATAAAGGTAATTGAATAATGTACAGTATAAATGATGTTAAAAGAATTTATAAATAAATTGGAATGGTTATAATAAACGTAAATATACTTAATATATGTGATTAGATATATATTAAGTGGAATAAATTTAATAATAATTTGGAATAAAGAAGAATTAAATTTATTGAATAAAGTATGAGCATAATAACTGATTTTCAAATTCATTGACTTTATAAATGGTTAATTTAAGATAATTGGATGATAATAATGAAATTAGAAAATGGATAGGATTTATTTAACCTAGATGGAATTAATTACTAATTTAAGTTGAAACTTTCATAGTTTTAAATTTGCTATTTCATCTTGTTTTCCAATCTATCTTTCTTTCGGATTGTTCCTATTCTCCTGCATCCTAAGCGGGAAATTGACTTTCGAATTGATCTTATTCCGAAAATTCAACTTGTAGTTCTTCCTCCCGAAGAACTTATCTTTAACTGTCAATTTTGGAAACTTTTCAAGAATCCTTCTGTACTAATCTCTATCTTGTTGAATTTATCTATAACAACAGTTATCAAGTATAATTTCAATCTTCTCTTCATCTTGTTTAATCCTTTACTTTCTATCTTCTATTCTATCTTGCTTTCCTTGTTCTCCCTGTCTCGTTCCTTTTCGGGGACGAAAAGTTTTGAGTGGGGGAGAGTGTAACAACCCATAATTTTGTAAATATTTTTCATTAAATTTTATTTGAAAACTTTAAACTTTAAATTATTTAAAATTGAATTTCTGGAATTTTCCAATGTAAATTTGGAATTTGTTTGTAATTTATTTTCCAAATTTAATAAAATAAACAATTTCTGAAAATTCTATAGTTTGGTCAACTGAAAGTCAAAGTTTGACCACAGTTGAAAATTTTTAATTTAAAATTTTAAAATTCTAATCTTTTTCTTTGAAACTGTATTTTATTTTAATATTTATTCTACTTTTCGTTCCGTAAAATTCCGTTTTATACCTTTTAAATTAGATAAAATACAGTGTTTTACATGCAATGATTTCTATATTTTATTTTCTATTTTTCCTATGGTTATTCTCTAATTTTTATTTTCTATTTTTTTTTTAAAAATTTGATCATATTTAATTGATTTTTGATTGGTTTTATTTTCAATAATAGCTTTGGAAATTTCAAAAATCTTCGGGTTGTTTGCTTGGAAATCAAGTTAGGCCTTTTCATTTGCCTTAGCCGTTTTATTTTTCTAACCTTTCACCACACTTCTTAGCCGTTCACTTCCCCACAAACCCTAGCCGCCTCCTCTTTTCTTATTCACGTGAAAAATTTCTCATCTCAAGATTCAATTGCGTGAAGAAAAAAATACATAGAAAGTTTCTATTTCATGGCTCCTCCTTCTTCTCTTTTCTCCTTTCTTTTTCTCTTCTCCTTTACTTTGCTCGGCCTCCACCTTTCACCATAAACCCTAGCCGACCATCACCTCCTCCACCATCACCTTCCACGGCCAACAACCCCTTGCCATGACCAAATCCATCCCATGCCGTGACCATTGATGAAGACTACACCACCAAAAACTTGTTGAAAACCCTAACCGGCCTTCCTATATTCACCATCTCCTTGTAGCCTCGGCCACCACCACCGCCATCTCCTCTAGCCCACGACATGACCAGATCTGACCTTAGCCGCACCACCTGATGATGAGGACCTGACCTGACCAAGCCCAAGCACCCTGGCCGAACACAAACTCCATCAACCCCTTGACCTTTGCCTTCCTATGCTTTGTAAACCCTACCTCTTCACCTACCATGACCATAGCCATGCTTATTTGCCCAAGGCCGAGCCTAGTTGCTCCAGATCTGATCAGGGCCGAACCATTTTGGTGATGGTTGAGTCAAATGATAATGTGGCCGAGCCCACTTGCTTGTTGTTTGATCACCTTGCTTTGATTTATCAAAGTTATGTCATGTAAACTCATTATCTTTTTAATTTTTTTTCTACTCTTTTATATTGAATCACATACTTATGTTAGTGAAAATTGTTTGCTTTATTTTGTTATGTACAAGAGTTGAATCTTGGCTCCCCTATCACTCAAGTTTGCATCGTGCTTTGTCGTGCCTTTTCGTGCTTTGCGGAGTTTAGATTTGTGTTTGAATTTGATCTCTGGCTTTTAAAAGGTGGGTTTTATCTCTCTAGACATATGTACTTATATTTTTGTGAAATGATGACAAGTGAATTGTATAAATTATTATGCTATGTTCATACATGCCTGTGATATGTTATATGATGTTAAATGCTTTTTATATACCTGTTACATCATCAGATATGATATTATATGCTTTACCGTTATTTTTAATTCATGTTTATCACACTGCAAGTTCCCTATCACTATGGGTTGAAATGATTCATACCCAAACAGACTTTAGAATAAGGAAAGATCATTATGAGCTGAAATGATAGGCTCAAGTGATTTTTAATTGTATTTATTTTACTTGGGATTGCGGGTTTGAAATGATAGAACCCGGATTTTTTTTAATTACGGATTGAAATGATATATTATCCGTATCACTTGACCTAGGTTAGAAAATATTATACAAACCCGTGATTATTTTTAAAGTATTAATTTGAGGAATTAAGTATTTTAGAAATATTAAAATATGAAATTTTAGTTTGAATTGGATTTAAATGATATAAATAATTTGTATAGTTATTTTCTATAAGTTAAATGTATAAATAAATAAAGGGAAAAATGTTTGAATTACGACTTAACTTGGAAATTGAAATTGGGTTTTTGAATGGAAATTTGAAGTTAAGTAAATGAATGGAAATTTAGTTTTACTTATGAAATGGTGGTTAAATAAAGTGTAAAGTTAATTGTTAAATAAAATATTAAGTTATTGGTTGAAATAAAGGTTAAGCAGTTTACAAAGTATTGACTAAACAAATGAATTTTAATTTAAATTGGATATTTATTAATAAATGTTATTTTGTTGAAATTTATAAGTTTATTAATATCCAAATAAATTTTTTTGAAATGTGGAATAAGTTTGTTAAATTAAAAATGAGAAAAATTAAAGGTATATTGTTTTAAAGTGTATAACAGAAATTATAGCGGTTCAGAAATGCTGTAGTTTAATGAACTATGTGTTGAAATATACTAAAGATACCTATAACATCATTTCTAAAGTGCTGCAGTTTCTGAAAACTTGAAATATGTGTTGAATTTACTTAATGAACCTATAACAGCATTTTCTGAAGTGCTGCAGTTTCTAAAAATTTGAAATATGTGTTGTATTTACTTAATGAACCTATAACAACATTTTCTGAAGTGCCGCAGTTGCTGAAATTTGAACTAGGTGCTGAAATTTCCAAATAAACCTATAACACCATTTCTGAAATGCTGTAATTTCTGAATTTAAACTATGTTTTGATATATACTAAATATACCTACCGCAGCAGTTTATAAATGCTGCTGTTTTGAAATTTACAATGTTTGAAATGTTGAAATTGAACGAATGAACTTAGAAATTGCTAAAATCCTGGAAATTTAATATTTGATTGGAAGGATAACTACTTCATATTTAAATGGTTTAAATGAATTATTTTGATTTGGAATATAAACCACTTTGAAATTTATAAGTTAATACAATGTTTTGAAATTTGTATAATTGAATGAATGAACTTAAAATGCTATAACTTTGGTAATGAATATTAATTTAAAGGTGTTATGATTTTTTATGAGGTCCAAATGACAATATTTCAAGTGTTATGACTTCCAAGTATTTGGTTTCAAAGGGTTTGGTTTCAGGGTTGTTATGACTTTGAAAGTACTATGGTTTTGGAAATGAAATTAATTGAAATTGTATTTAATTAAGAATTATCTTTAAATATATTAATTTGAAACTTATTGAAATTGAAGATTTAAGAATATGACTGTATAAAGTGGTTTGGTTTAAGATGTTTAAAGGAATATTTCAAGTTTAATAAATTGAAAGAAATATTCAGTGATTTGAAATTTAGTTATATTTTAAATGATAACATTTGACCTGATTTGAAATGGAAATGATATATTATTGAATTTGTTTTGAAATGGAAATGATATATTATTGAATTTGTTTTGAAATGGAAATGATATATTATTGAATTTGTTTTGAAATGGAAATAATAATATTGTGATATGGCTTTGAAACGGGTATGATATTTTGGGTTTGAAAGTATATTATATTTTGAAATAAATGATATGATTTTGTAATGGATATGCTATTTTGGTTTTGAAAGTATAAATTCTTTTGAAATAAATAACCACGGGTTATAATAACGATTGGTTGTTAAAGAGACCGGGATCAGATATGGACATACTCTCTGTCGATACCGAAAACCACTTTAACAACAGTGTACGCGGTGGAGTTTCCAGAATGAAGTAGGATGGTGGCAACGATCCTATTGTGGTATGAACGTGGACCCGACTCCCGTGATTTGGCTTAAGGTGGCTAAAACAGGAGCGATCTCGGGCCAAGTGAGGTCATTCCTCCTATCAGACACATTTCTTCGATTCCATTCTATTACTTTATGATTGTTTTGGTGGCCACCCTTCGATTTTGATTTGGGAGTGTGTTCCGAGGTGGGCGGAAGTGGCTGCTACGCGTTTCCACCAGCCCGTGTGCGTAATTGGTATATCTACCCTGGCATTGGCTTGTGTGTCGTGTCACCTACCATAGCAAGCTTTACTACGAGTTTGGTTTTCTCCCGTAGCCCATGGAGTATTTAGGGTAGCCTCCCGATCTGGAGGAATACTGATACTGGATGGACTACTGGGACTATTACGTGTTAAGGTGGAAAATGTAAAGCCTTAATGCTATTTAAAAGTATGCTTATTTTACTATTAGACATTATGATAATAGCGAATATTACTACATAGTAAATAGTTTAACGGATCCTTAGAGGATGAGCGGTCCCAAGCATCCTTTAAGTTACTTGTACATTTATTACAGTTCACTTGAGTTGGTTTACATTGTATAAGTATGTATGTCCTGACTCGAGTGTTTTGTGTTTTGCTTTACGCTCGGGTCAGACTGAGTGATACATCATTAGAGACTCACTTTCGGAGTTGGAGCTTTGCTTTGAAGATCCAGCCATCTATTTCATTTTAGTTATCTAGTTGATTCCAGTTGTATTCTGAGTTATACCTGATTATCATATTGTTACTCCTGTTGTATCTTGGTATTTCTATTGTATCTTGCTTAACTCTGATGTACTTATATAGTAGCTTCCTGAACTACTATTTCTTTACTTCCGCTGCATTTATTACTCTGTGCCTGTGATCTGTGATTTATTTATTTACTGCATATTCTGAGTTTTGCCAAATTTATTTTACAATTCGGTACTTTGAGCAATTCAAGTCCGACATGTGCGGATGCGAATGGTTGAAAATACCGGGTCGTTACATAGATGAGACATACCGTTTGTGTATCTATAGTTGAAACGACTAATTAAAAATAAAAGATATAACAAGAGATAGAAGACAACTTGCATAAATTAGTGTTATGTACAAAGTGTATAATTTACCAGTCATCTAAACGTTGTTTTGACCCCTTCCTCATTACAACCCACATAATAGCTTAGAAGGACAAGTACTGGTACAAGGCGGGAACTATGGAAGGTCATGTTCCTTTTCATGCTCGACACTGGTAAGGATAATAAACATTGGAAGTGTCAAATCTTGGTTAGCAACTATGTGACTTATTATATTTTATTATTCCGCTGTAAGTTATACCGATAGGGCTATGATATGCATTCATTTGTTTGTTTGTAGATACCAAACCAATGATCTGTACTTTGGTGGACTTGGGTTTTCGATTTAGCAAAAATTAGGCCCATTGGGGTGTGGGTTGTCAGATGTAGCCATCATCGGAATCATTTTCAAGCCACAAAAATGAATATAGCTCGCACACACACACACATTTCAGTTTAGATAAATAGAACCGTTAAAATATTTAAATTATATACGAATTATCTTAATATTTGTTACATACATTTTTCTTTGTCAAATTAACCCCAAAATCGTACCCATGCATGTGCCAAATTACAATAGAAAAATAACATAGTATAATGTCATGCTGACATATGATGATGTCATCCCAAACTCTTTAAACATCGGAACTAAATATTCTTTATTAGCTAACAAAAGCCTCATGCTTCGTCTTCGGCCTTAATCTTCGGCTTCAAAGATAACCTACCTAGGCACGTAAGCTCAACCAACTCAAATGAGTACCCGTGTGTTTATGGGAAAAAATTAATAATAAAAATACGAGCCAGACATAATGCCTATTGTGAATAATACCTTACACACAGCATGATATGTGGTGAAACCATTCCACCATATATTATACAGGTCGTCTCTCGCTAGCATAAACATAAAACATATATGCATCATTTGCTATACATAGGTAAAATTTGGGCTATCCCTAAAACCCCTATATGATTTCGTTCTCGGCCAACCTTAACAGAACCCTCCCCTTGAAACTGTGCATTAGAACCTACTTCCAAAGGTACTTCCCCTATCGATCGGGTTGTCAAGAGCACCCTTCATATTCCTTGCTTTCTAAGTGCATAGTCCATCCCGGCATAGCTCAATATTCGAACTCATTACCCCAAAACGTACCTCCAGCATAGTTCAGTTTCACCTTAATTTGAACTGCAAAGAACAACCCTAAACAGTTCGTCTCTCTTTAATTTATACTGTAAAGAATCAGCCACATGCAGTTTTGTAATTTTTTTTAGTTTACACTACAAATAATCATCCACATGGAATTTTTGTTTTCTTTAGTTTTTACTACAAAGCATCAGTCAAATGCAGTTTCGAGAGCATACAACCCACTCGGACGTCCCACATCCCTTCAGAAGTTGAATGCTTATCTTTAACTTTCCAAGACGTGCATTCGAGTGAGCATCCCCACTCGGCATTAATAACTCTTCTGAACTTATATTATTGTACAAGTTCTTCCTTTACTTAGTCATCTTAAGCTCCTCGAGCTCTACTTAGTTGTCATATATTAGATTTTGGTTTCAAATTCATCTTGATGCAGTACCACCCTACCCTCGTTCGTATTGCAGTGCAATTTGCCTTACTCGTATTACGAGCGACACTTCCCGCCTTTTAGCTCAAAAGATACAACGACTTCAACACAGTTTCCTACTATGTCTTTTAGCTTTTGACGCAGTTCTTACATACACCTTTCGACTTCGGACCTTTGCCAACGTTTCATCTTTCAGCGCAATACTTCTCCATGTAATATCGACCTCCTGAAAGTCAATAAGCTCCTATGGCAATTCATTACCCTTAGCCATCAGTACTCAGTTTATTTCCTTAACATTTGGCCTCCACCTCAGCTCTGTATTATATACAGTCTGACACATTCATTGTCGACATTTACACATGTCACCATCTGATAGGTTCAGACTCCACTTTTTATCAGTAAAAGTGTCATTTATTTATCATTCAACATTTATTTGGGATCATGTCCCTTGATTATTTAACATTAATTTTACCAAGTTCATGTGATATAGATTTTGATTCACTGTTTAAGCACCTTTGGCCAGTGCAGTTTCAACTTTGGTGCTGGGATATTTTAGCCAGAAAATACTTCTAAATTTAAAGAATTTTTTTGAATAATTACCTTAACACGTTTTTACCTATTTCCCCCATTCTAAAGTCATTTTCTCTTATATACTCACTAGGTATTTTCCTTCGAAGATTCATAATTAATGATTTTGATGTTGGGAAATTCTCTAATTTAAATCCCATTTCTAAACACCCCATGTTACTATTTTCTCTAGAAACATATATTAAAACATCATTTATCTCATTTAAACATTCACTCTTATGACCCTCGTCATATTAAATCAAAAACCAAAGTAAAAATAATGAAAATGGTATAAGAGCTGATTACTCAACTAGATCATTAAATTATCTTGTTGTAATCTTCTTAATCCCCTTTTGTGCTTGAATTTTCTTCTTCTTCTTCTTCTTCTTCTTATTTTCTCCTTTTAGGCCATCACCATTAATGTGCTGTTTGAGATTTTTTTTTGAGTAGAATGAAAATGAAATGAAGAAATGAGGTAAGAGTTATATTTATTGTCATACAATAATTTGAGCCTTGACCCTCCTAACATTTTCCTTCTATTGCTTCACTGCCATCTTTCTTATTTAATTTTACAATACATGGTAGGCCTCGTATGGTAAGAAAGTGTACACCAAAATGCTCATCACATTTCTTCTTCTTTTTTTATATCTTTTCCCATTAATTTCTCCTTTCAATAATGATGATTAGTAAAGGCATCAAGGTGCACTACTATATCGAGGTCATGTGCAATATCTACTTTATATACTGATACCTCGTGAGTGTCATAATCTAATGCAATGACTTGTGGTGGCCATAATCGAGAATAAAGGCCAAGAGCGCCTAATTTAGCACACGAGATCGAAGTTGTATCTACTTATGGCCAAGAATGCCTTAATAGATAACCAAGATCAACGGTTGAGATATCCTCCACATACATCAATGCTCGGATGGCCAAAAGCATATAAGAAACATAAGGGTCAGGTCACCTATAGATTCCATGTCATCAATCCACATCAATCTGCAAGCAGCCAAATGATGATACGTGTTCAAGTCTTAGCCCCAAAGGCTGGCCATGTTAGCAATATAAGAGAGAAACTCTCCTCCAATGTCAGAGCAACAAGACGCCTATAAATAGGCACATACCCACTTATACGAGGACGTATATATCCTGAACTGATTGATTAAGAAATCATTTATAATCATTTTAACTTTGAGACTTGAGCTTTTAGACTAAACTCATTAATGATAGGCATGGTCATCCAAAACTTGTAAAACAATCTTTGGTTTATTGACTATGTAGAAAATTCTCAACAGCAGACGTAGTGATAAGGCTCTCGAACCACTATAAATCTTTATGTATTTATTTTTCAGCACTTTTCTTTCTTATTGCTTTCATCCTAGGCACTTTGCCTTCAATTTCTCATTTTACTTCTATTTTATGAGTAGTTTATCTTTGAAACTTTGGGATGTTGATACATGATGAAAAATCACACCAACAATCTTGTTGACAAAGTAGGACCAAGTTCATTTGTCGAACAATATATGCGTTTGTGTAAATAATTAACTCAGGAATAGGAAAAATGTAAAATATGGGAAGCCTTGATGAAGAGGTATTGTAAATGAAGTCCATAAGCAAGTTTTGAATTTCCAACAAAAAAGACAAGTTAATTAAATATGAAATGACATGGATTCACAACTAAAATATAAAGTTAAATCTGAAACTAACATATAAAGAAATTGAATCGATTCAAAACAACCTATTGTAAACATCACAAACTCATTTCTTATAAAAAAAGGCATCCATGTACAGTCAAACCTGTTAACATTTTTGAATAATGTAAACCCGTTGAAATAAAATTTGTACGAAATAAGGTACTAATGAAAAAGAATTCAATTATTGAAGTTCTTTTAGAATTAGATGTCAGTAACCTATTATAAAGTTATACACATCCAACATATAAGCAAAAGGTCTATCCTCTATATAAAATCATCGATTACCATGCATTCTTATATGCTAAAATGAAGAAAAACCATCATATATCGTTAGTGATGCATTCTTATGCAAGAATCATCTAAAAACAATAAATTAGGTATTACTTACGTTGTTATTTTCAACATTCTCTGTCATGGATTGATGATATGAGAAGCTGTTATTATATTTAATAACGAAGGGTTAGGTTGTTTCATACGCATCGTTCCGTCGAAGTGAATCGTTTTAGTAGCGTTTCTGATATAATTTTAAAAGCCTTTTAAGTGACGTCAGTGATAAGTTTGATGTGTGTTGATAATAACACCCTTTTTAAATTGGGCATTGTTAAATGTACTTCACTTTTGAATATGATGGTATAATTTCAGAGGGACTTCATCCAACAATAAAATTGTTATGGGAGGAACATGATAAATGAAATAAAATCAAAAAATTTATGTTTTTACCAACATTCAAACCAAACTTGGCAACATCCCATCGAAAAATAAAAAGAAAACGACAATGTCAAAACTAAGTTTAGGTGTTTGTTCGAAAAAAATATCATAAAATGATGTTGGTCCACCGAAAAAATTGCATGAAGGATAATAATGAAATTAATTTTGATTTGTTATGGTAAGGTAATCTTTTTTGCTCCTCATAGCCATTTTAAAAATATCACAAATAATTACCAACTCTTGTTTTCATAATGGTTGGACGTAGCGGCACTCATAGCTACAAGTTATTCAGAAGGCTAATTCTATTCATACACCAATAATCTCTTAACATATGTCAGAAAATAAAATAACCGGTATACACCAAAAATTACTTTATATACACCATCCAATTTAACTCATGTTTTCTTCATCATTTCCCTCTTTAAAACTTAAAACTCATTGACACAAATTAGAAATAGTGATGTTAAAATTCAATAAAATGAACTTTAATTTTTGAAACTAATATTGTAACTTCTTTTATATTATTTTTTTAAAATCGTAATTTCATCAAAATCAATATTAACTTAGAAAAACAAATTTAAATGCTTCTAAACTAAATGAGTTAGTAGCAAAAGTGAAAAGATTAAAAAATTGTATAGATCTAATCAAATATCACTAATTTAAATGTATAGATCTAATCAAATATCACTAATTTAAATGTTTAATTTGAAGGGTTATAATAGAAAATTAAAAAATGCAAGTGAAAAGAAGGGTAACTTAGTCATATAATTTTTTAATAAAATTATGATATATATTAAGTGATCTTTGGTATACATTAAGTGAAAATTATGGTGTATATTTTCTTTGTAAATTTGCTTTTCAGAAATGTTTAAAATTATGGTGTATGTGTTTCCTTAGTAAATTTGCCTTTTCAGAAATGTTTAGCTGCGTGCTTTTCTGTTTTTATAGCTGCAGCAAAATGAAATAATTATCTGTTTCCTCCTCTACTCCGATTTAACCACTTAGTATTCCCTCTCCTGCGATAATACTCGAATCAAAGTCTAACCCCTCTCCCAGAAACTTAAATTTCTCACATATGAATACAGATCCCAACCAGAACAATGATCAGCCGATACCGCCACGCTTAGATTCCCTAACTCTCCACGACGACGAGGATTCAGCGTCAACGAATGTTCGAATCACCAAATTGCCCCCAAGCAATAATAACAGATCCTTACCAGCTGATTTCGAAGATGCTGATGAACTTGAGACTGAAGAGATATTTGAGGAGGCAGTGGCAGCGCCGGCGAGTCCAAGCAGCAGTGGCTACGCCGGTGAAAGAGGTAGCAGTGGTGGTTCCAGTATCATCGAAGAGCTCGACGGTGATCGTGATTCTTCGGATTTCATCGATGGCTGGGGTCGACCTAGTAATAATAATACTGGGCTTGACGAGGTATCAAATTTTTGCTTTTTATTTTTTTAATTTTATTTTTACATAATATTTTGGGTATGCATTATTGCATATGGCTAGAAAATGAGCTGATTATACGCATTTACTAAAATCTGGGATGGGTTGATTGGTGTTAAAATTGTTGCGATTCAAGTTGAAGCGTCACCAGTAGGTCTTTTACCATTAGTTAGCGCTTCAATGTAAATTGATGTTGGTTTTTTGATACCCTCGCTGTAATACATGATGTGAGTATGTGACTCTAAACCATGAATCAATGAGTTGAATTATGCTTTCAAATTGCATTTCTTGCAAATTAAATCTATTCAAGGTTATCTAATCGGGAGTTGGCTGTAAGGTGTCTATATTGTTTTTGCCTTGGGGATTTTTAAGAGAATAAAATACAATTTTGGTGGACATTTTGCAATTGATTCACTTATGGTTTACTACCTGTTACTGCAAATCTTGATTGAAATTCTTAACTGCAGGATGATGCTTCAGTTTCATGGCGTAAGCGGAAAAAACACTTTTTTGTGTTGAGTAACTCTGGAAAACCAATTTACTCTAGGTATCACATCGCTTGGATAATGATCTTTTGACTATGTGATTTGGTAGCTTTTGCATTATCTTACTGCATTATTTTGGTTTATATATTCCCAGGTACGGTGATGAGCATAAGTTAGCAGGATTTTCTGCAACCTTGCAAGCCATAATTTCTTTTGTGGAGAATGGGTATGCTGCTACTACAAACCTATTTGGCAAACACCACCAAACTTTCTCTATGTTTTTGGTTGGCAACCAGCTTCTTATTAATAGATCTGGTTCTTTTGGTGAAACTTTTGCCAATATCTGTTTATAACATTGTATTCTTCACACATGCAGCGGGGATCGTATTAAGCTTGTAAGAGCTGGAAAACACCAGGTCAGCCTATCTTCCTCCCACCCTTAGAATATGTTGCTAGATATTGCACACATGTGCACACTACTCATAAGATAACATACATTATGTTATGATGACAATTAAAGTTCACAATGCATGCAGACATGCGCGCCCCCATACGCTCTTGCACCCATATGTGATACTTTTACATGCACGATTTTTGTATATATACACATACATATATCATAAAATATGTGTGTATATCAATGTTTTGAAAACCCGGCTCAATGCTCGTCTCAAGAAGCACCTCAAGGCAAGAGAGATAAAATACCTTGAGGCTTGCTCAAAAAAGGCATTTTACCTGAGGCATTTACCTCAAGAATTTGTTTTACCTTCAATTGACCATAACAAAAGTTATAAAACTTTAATTATTTAATAGCAAATAATAATAATAATAATAATAATAAAGAACAAAATGTAAGAAAATGGAAGTTTTTTCTTCAGTTTTCAATTTCAATATTGACATGATTGAGTAAAATTGTTTTTGAAACATCGATCGAGAACCATGTAATGGATTTTTCAAAATGTCAGTTAAAGAAATTTCTAGATTATTGTCACTAAACCTCCAAATGAATTTCATTGATCAATTAAAATTGGTAGGAGGAAAAATAAATAAAATAATAACTTACCTGATTTCATTTCGATTGTAATATAACCTATGCCTCGGTGTTATCCAAAAAACTTGCCTCAACGTTTTGAGGTTTATGCCTTGTCTCCTGAAGCAAAAAAAAAAACGTTGTGTATGCTTTCAAGTTTTAGATCTTTGATATACATATACATACAAACACACACACACTCATACACATATAGAATCTTTTGATGACAATTGAGGTTCTAAGTTCTTAAGGAACTTTCTTGGGATCGAACCCCGACGTTAAAAACAATTTTGGTGAAAAGGTCCCCAAGGCTCATTTAGACTAACACAATTTGAGTAATAAATTCTTCCTTAATACAAACATCATCAAAGTCATTATAAATGAGTAGAAAAATAAACCATTTAACATTTATTGAGTTGAGGAAGTTGCATCTTATTTTTATTGCGTAGTACATGTACATACACACACACACACACACACACACATATAAGAAAATGATATATATGACCCTCTTATTTATCCTCATAAAATCTCATTTTTGTCTTTTTATGTAAAAAAAATTCGGATTGAAGTGCTTTTTTTTATATGTGTTCATTATCAATATCATTTATGCAAAATTTGGACTAGTTTCAAAACGTTTAATGTCTTCAAAATGCAAGTCAATATTGAACATTGAAAATATTTATTCCAACCGTCGATTTGAAATGTTATTTTGAAGAGATTAGAAATCCTGAAACGATCTCAAATTTTGCATAGATAACCTATATCTATCTATATTTATAATAGGAATACCTCTATTTGTAGCTTTTGAATTTATAAATTTACCATTTTCTAGTAATAAATTTAAAAGAATGACACAAATAGCGTATTGATAATACTTTCTTACCCACTTTTGCTTCCCTTTTGCAACATTAATAACTTAATACCGTTTCTTTCCTCAGTCCATGTTTAGTTTCTAAACCAACTAACTTATGTAACAAAACTTATGGAAGGGTCAGACCAAACATACATGATCTTTTTTTTTGAGGAAAATGAGTAATCCTCTTAAAGAAGAGAGCACTCATCGCATACATAATCATCCTAATTTTAGTTTCTGTACGCATTTATTTATATTAATTAGCAATAAATAAAAGTTAACACATGTTTTTTTGGACACGTCCAACGGACGTGCATTTCGTATTGGTCTTGCTAATGAACATATCATGCTACAAAAATTCACTTCAATCAGTAACCTTTTTACACGTCAAGTCAAAAGGGGATTTTAGAGGGATAACTAAGAGGAGGATGTATATCCTTCCCTTCCCAATATATGTATGTGTTCGTGTGTGTTATGGAGAGGGATCTAGATCCATTTCTTATAAATCTTCCTCTAATGCGTTCTTTGTCTTTTGGTGCAAAAAGTTTTCGAAAAAAATAATTTTCTTTAGGTACGTTATGTTTATTAGCAAAGATCATCTACGTAAAATTTGAAAATATTTTGAAACTTCTAACCTCGTCAAATTGCAAGTCAATACGAACCACCAAAAATATCCATTTGACATTAATTTGAAATGTAATTTTGAAGGGACTAGAAGTTTTGAAAACAAATTTAAATTTTGTACAGATGATCTTGTAATGAACATAATATATCTACAAAAAAATGTTTTGGAAGTATTCTACATGAAAAGACGGAGTGAGATTGGAGGAGATTTATAAGAAAGGTGATCTAGATCCCTCCCCTCTCTCTTTATGCCCCCCCCCCCCCCCCACAAAACCCCCAAACACACACATCCGTGTGTGCATGCACACACACTTTATTCCAATTTTTGTTGTTTTTAATCATCGTAAGGCAAATTTATATGTTCAGGTAATCTTTCTAGTGAAAGGACCTATATACTTAGTTTGCATAAGCTGTACTGAAGAGCCATATGAAGCATTGAGAGGACAATTAGAGCTTATATATGACCAGGTATGTTAAGAAGCACTCCTCTTTTTTCTATAACTTAAGGTTTGACTTTTATTATTATTTTATTTTAAACTAAGATTAAAGAGAGAAACAACATGACTTTTAACTATACATTATGTTGAGCAATGTTATACTCCTCTTTTTTTTTCCCCTACGGATGATATCCATATAAACTAATTTCCATCTTTTACAAACAAATTTGGAATAAAATAAATCAGCATGTAGAATGAAATCAGATCCAGTCCAAAAAAGATCAAAACAAAACCCTAGAAATTAAATAGTTCACCTTTGCTTAATTTGTGATCTTCCGTCGCTGTTAAACTCCGCCTCCTCCCAAGATTTTATTCATCTTCGACATTGATTCAGTTGCGAGGAGGAAGAAAACAGTGTGGTAATAATGGGTGAGAATGTGCAATAACCAGTGCCTCCACTATCTTTTTAAACGATGAATACACCCTTGTGCAAACTATGCAGAGTTATATGGACGTGGGCTATGGGCGTGGGCATTTTAGGAAATTACAACAAGGCTTCAGTTTGACCGATTTAACCAGTGTTTTGGTCTATAACAAAAGATAATACCAAACTATTTGTTTGTCGAAATGTACCCTTCTTATATATTTCTGAGTTCATTTACTGTCCTTTGCTGATTGGGTTAGGCCTATAATCATTTTTTTTTGTTTTGTTTTACAGACTGTTCTCTCTGTTCATGCTTAGGATGTTTATTTGCAACAACATATTCACACATTTTCCATTTAATACGTGTAATTATGCAGATGCTGCTTATATTGACAAAGTCAGTTGATAGATGTTTTGAGAAGAATTCAAAATTTGACATGACACCTTTGCTAGGAGGAACTGACGCAGTTTTCTCTTCACTAATCCATGCCTTTAGTTGGTTAGTATTTACTTTATCTCATTTTAAATGTCAGCGTAGGTAAAACAGTATCTACTTTGTTAATTATTGAGAAACTAAATACACAACACGACTGTATTTGCACGCATGACACACATATATGACAAATAATAGATAGTAGACTTATTTAACTGAAAGGTCAACTGATTAAAATGGGTTATTGTCTCATGTTACATTGTTAAAGGTAATATGAGGCAAGGAGACAAATATATTATGTAGCTTAATAAACCAAAGCATCGCTTAAGCAACATGTAGTTTTCCAACCCTAAATATAACACAAAGATATATTCGAGTCCATGGTTTTAAATCTCCTATATATCGCCCGAGATCTCCTTTTCACACTTAAACGAGACGAGACATCAAATCTCCTCCATATCTCCCTCGACACTCATCTCGTCCGAGATATTCAAATCTCACCCGATATATGGATCAAAATCTCAATCCGAGATCTCACCCGAAATTATACATTTTTCTCATTTTCCATAATATTTCTTATTTTCATATTGATTCAAAAGAAACTACTCAATCCAATTATAATTTACCAACTTCTTGAACATATTCTTTACTTTTTATCTTAATGAGACATAGCGAAAGATTTCACTGTTCAAATAAAAAGATATTATTCAATCATTACCAAATCAATTAAGTTAATCAAGCTACTACTCTTCTAAAAATATTCCTTGTTTCCATGTAATCAAGTATGTTACCATTTTTATTTTTACTAAGAAAGTTATAATCGTTAAATAAATTTTTGACACATCAAATTTAGACACATAAGTACACCGAGATATTCCCGAGATGCATTATAAGGCCCGAGATGTCAATTCGAGATGTACACCCGATATGTACTCATCTCGTTCGAGATCTCCCCCGATACGAGATAACTTGTGTAAAAATTCCGAGACGAAACGTGACCGAAATCCGATATTTAAAACCTTGTTCGAGTCTACATCTCCAACCCAAAATATATATGTTGAAATAGGTTTTTGATCCTGCATTTTGTGCATGAAAAATAATTTGGAAGAAAAGAAAGAAGCATGGTAAATAAAGAATCACAAACCCATAAAATGTTACCTTATGTATTAAAATTTGAATTGCAAACGTTGAAAAATCTCACATATAAAATCATATGAGTCTGCATGCTAATTGTTTTAGGATTGGTCAAAGTGATGCATGATTTTATTCCTCTATAATTATTTTTAACCTAAGCATGAATATAACAAAATAAAGTAAGATATAGTTTCGTTTGCTCAGTTCATTGCTAAGGGAAAACAAGGCGTCGTTAATTGTTGACTAAGTGTGTTCAAGCTTTATTTATATTTTTAGCTCAAAGCGTTAAAACAAATCGTTTAAGGTGTGATTATTGTTAAACATGCTCTTGATAATATAGAATAACTTGTGCTCATTGAGTACAAGTTTATTTATTTTTATTACCATAGAATAAAGTACTCCTGTAAACCCTGATATGCCTTTACATTTAAATACAATATATAATATGTCATTATAAAATCTGAGTTAATAAATACAAGTTAACATATGCTTGATGAGATCTGTTAACATTTAGCTTCTTCATTTATTAAATACCTAACACGTGATCGACTATTAAGTTCTAAGTTCAAGCACGCTCTTAATAATATCAAATGACATATGCTTATTGAGTACATGCTAATATGTATTTATTATCGTATAATAATATGTGGTTTATTCAAACCTCGGAAATCCCCTTAAGTTAAGAAGGTACATATGCAAACATTTTGGTAAATAAATATAATTTAATATTTGTTTGATCTGATATATCGACATATTCCCTTTTCAATTGTAAAATGTATACGTGTGTTTAACCATTATGTCAAATAAACATAGTAACTTCTAAAGCACTATGTTGGCTATCTATTTGAACTAGTACTTTGCATGTAAAGATAAAGACATAAGCTTGTTTTTCATTTTTAACGTCAAGATATATCATTTTAGAGTTTGTCTATATATATTTTTAAATTGTAGAGGTTCGTGATATTAAATTAAAACTCATATATGGTATCTTTGGAATTAATTAAGCTAACTTTTGGAAGATAAAATTAACCGTATAAGGAATTTATGGCAATAAATTGGAATTAAGTGTAAAATGTATTGCTTATATAAAATGCTAACATAACAATTTTTTGCTAAAATTTATTCATACAAACTTGGGTTATATTAGAGTATCTTTATCAAAAAATTCGTAGACATTTTTGATTTTTTTAACCATACTTTGTATTATATTATTAGTACAAATAAAAAATGTAACCAACAACAAATGGGTTCAACTTATTTTCTTGTATGGCTAATCTAATGATTAACAATAGATATGTGTTTAATATAGTCATATATATATGCATTTACATCTTTGCATTGGTAAATGTAGTTAACACACTTGTATCACGTGCTCAAGTGTTATCAAGCAAAGTCGCTTGGATAACTACATAATAATCCCTTGGAGGCAATAAGATTAGTTACTAAAACAAATCATGTTTCGAAGTTAATGTAGCATTAACCATACAATCTGGCATATGATTATCTAGTTGTTATCCATCAAAATCCCAAATCACGGCAACAATCTAAATTAAAATCCTAATATTTTGATAGCATATATCATATGATCTAATACTTATGTTCCTTTTTAAACATTTAAACGTAATTCGATAAATTAAATAAAAGGATGGCATAGTTTGTCAAATATTGTGAATATGTTTTTTTAAAGAAGTAAAATAGTCAACAATAATCGCAACATAGTAAATATTTCTCACAAAAGAAAAAAACAAAGAAAACTATGTTATGAGTGTGTGAAAACTATAAAGGACCGACTTATGAGGTAGTAAAGCAGAGAACAAGGTACCTAAAACATGCATTCTTTTCCATAATGTTGGAACAATCGAAATTGACGTTGTGAGAAAAGCTATGCTGTTCGTGGTAGAGTGGATTGCTAGGTATTAAGATTTGCCTTAGATCTAGAGTCCAAACGGAATCCAAATAGGTTTGGATGGAATAGATGATTGCCGAATAACTTAAACGTAAACAGATTTTGCATTGAATAACTATAGAAACAAAACCTAAAATGTACATAATGCAGTTTTTTTATTAGATCGACATATAGTTCACTATGAGTCACATAAATATTAACTTGTTTCGTCTTTAAATGTTAAAAATGTTTTTTTAAAGCAATAAACTTTTAAACATAATAAAATTTATACCTTAACCGGGCTCAATTATATATATATATAAAATAAATTTATAGCTTCAAAATACAAAGTACAATGAAAATGAATAATTTGATATTTTATTGGTATTTGATAATCAATTTGATTTAATGTCCGATAGATGACAATTGAAGTTGTACACTTGATAAAATTTAATATAGTAATTTAAGGGTAAAAAAGATTAACACAAGGTATTTACAGATATAGAAAAACACACATGATGAAGTACCAAGTTGAAATTTATTGGACTGCAAGTAAAAAACAAATTTCAACATATATATAATAAAACCGATTCAAGATATGTATGAAAATTTTGAGATAAAAGTACGATCTACATGTGGGAAGACTAGTGAATTTTCGGTGAAAGTAGAGGCACATCAAGAGTCAATTATATTTACTTGCGTTGATTTTGTATGAAAAATCAAAAGAAGTCCATAGGATGTACCATAGTGTTTGATGTTTATAGATGATGTTGTGTTAATTGTTTCGAAATATAATTTTTGGTAGTTTGTTTCATGGTGTATGAAACGATTTCTGTACGGATAAACTCATGTTGAAAATGAAGCGTATTTTGAAAACAAACCTTTTTATTTAATAATAGTTAAAAATAAAGGAGGGATTCGATTTATTCTTTTCGTTAAAACTCTAACCATTTGATTTGCATTTTCAACCTAAGTTACATATGTAAAATCATAACTTCTATAAAGACTACAACATTTAAACCAAATTAATGTTCAGTAGTTACAATTCTCCAAGTTATTCACTTCTTCTCACTTTACATTTCTCCAACTTATTCACTTCTTCTCACTTTACTTCTACATTTTCAATGACGACACTTAAAATTAAGTCAACTTCACTAACCAACATAATCTACAACCGCTTGAGTTGCACTTTTTGCAATAGTGCTTGTATAATTTGTTTCACAAATATGCATCATTTGCATCATTTCATATTTTCATGTATCGACTTATACTCTAATGCACTTATAACATGGTTAATGCTCATATAAAGTTTTAAATCTCACCTAACTTGATTGAGATAATTATCGAGATCTTGTTTTTAAGGTTGGACGATTTGAAACATAATTTTTTATCCACATCTCTATCAAGTGTGCATACCTCGATCGAAATCTCGATCAAGATATATTTGTGAAATCTCAATTGACTAATGTTTTTATACAATTTCTTTTTATCGGCCGGCTGCATGATTTTTGTATCGATAATTACATCAGTGTTGCAGCATATATCTTGTTGCATAAAAGCCTAATGTACAAAACATCCCGTTGTGTTCATAATTTTTTTATCCATTATTGTCCATCTTGCTCCTAGTGTTACTTATTGTGTCATTTTTTGTATTTAAATCAAGCTTGTTAAATATTATTTAGTAATTAACATTTATTAATTTAGTTGTATGCAAATTAATATTAATATTAGACATAACATACACTATATGAGATTTCCTCGAGATGAATTTTAGGATTTGGATGTAAAATCGACATAGATGTTCGAGGTACGCTTATTTTGTTTGAGATCTTGTCTCATACGAAATTGGATCACTAAAATCTTCGAGATTGAGACTTTGATCAAAATTCAAAATTTAAACCTTGCTTATTTTAATCCAATATTGAAGAGTCTACATTCTCATTACAAATGCAACTTTTTATCTTTTATATTAATCTTTACCAGGTCAATGTCTTTGGGAGTGTATGTATCGAATTAGACCAAAGGCTAATATGTTAAAGATTGTTAAAATAATCGAGAGGAACTTGACTTAGACAAAGTTTATGTTTAAATAAGGTTTGGACGATCAAACGAGATTTTGGATAATGGAAAACTCATCAAAGAAACTCAAGTTCAAACATAAATACAATGTGTGCATTTCAAGGAAGTCTACCACTTTCATCTGAAAAGAAATGGTCCGATAAATAGCAACTGAACGCTTCCAAAGCACCCCTCCTCCCTACATAGGCTCGCTTGGGAGTTTATTTTCTATCGGTTTTGATTGGTTCTGGACGGCTCTGTATTTCAGGTGTTATTATAACCCTTGCTTGTAAGTTTTTTCACACTGGTTGTTGTTGGTTATAAAACCGGTGAAAACCGGTGCAGTGTAATTTTCATGGCAATTTTCAACCCATCAAATTGGGGTGTTTTGAGGGGTTATAACTTTTTTTCCAATTATATCCCTACTAATTATATTGTAGAATTAATCTTCACAAAATATAATGATATATATGTAATGTTACTTTAGTAGAAAACCGGTGTATGTTAAACTCTCAAGCATGCATTGATCTGTTATAACAACACTTTATGTAAATCAATTAAAACCGCTACGATCACCGACGATCGAAACCGGTACTCTCAAAACCTCTCATAACCGGTACCACAAACTCCCAAGCGGAGCCTTAGATATTATTCTTTGCATGTTGCATGAAATGAATACTTTTCAATCTAGGCCTTTGTCGATCACCAACCCTATTCCTCATTTAAGGGGTTCGGTCAATTCTAATGGGATTTGGATAAAGAAACAAACGTACTCAGTGTTAGCATCAAAATTAGTCACTAACACCCTTGAATAGAGTTATGTAGAGAGATTAATGAAGAAAGTAAATTAAAACAGAAAAATAACGCAATTGAGTACAAAAAGAAAAGCAGAAACGAGAACACCAGATTTATAGTGGTTTGGCGTAATTGCCTACGTCCACTTTGAATATGATCTTTATTACTTTCCCAATCACTTGAATACAGATACAATCCGTAAACAAACCACTTGAATACAAGTTTGAATCAAAAATAGGAGAGTATAATAAATGACGGAGTTTCCTTAGAGTTCTCCCAAAAGAAGCTCCCTTCAACTGTATCCCTGCCCCTCTATTTATAGATGAAGATAGGTTGGACCCCTCGTGCAAGCTCATTACCAAGGTAGCTCGGCCCATAGCTGTTAGGTAGACCGAACCAGTCACGCCGATCCACTACCATCGAGCCACCTGTTGCCGATCCACAATTGACCGACCCGTCTTGGCTTTCCTTCCTTGACCGAGCGATACATGCCGACCTACTTTGACTTCCTTGACCGAGCGATGCATGCCGACCTACCATAACTTCCTTGATCGAGCGATGCACGCCGAACTACCATAACTTCCTCGACCGAGCGATACGTGCCGTCCTTCAAGATCGAACGACACACGACCTTCCTTCCTCGACCGAGCCATGTTTAAAGGCCGATCCACTTAAATGTACCGAGCCACTCAAACACGCCGAACCATACATGTAAGCCGAACCACGCGCCTATCATACTAATTGAGTTACACCAGACCCTCATATTTCTACATCTCTTTTGGTTTGAATCCCGTCTAGGCCCAACCATACCTCTGTAACTATCGCCTTGTAGCCGAGCCAAAGTGCCGGATACATTTGCCCCTCAAAGTACGTCTTGTTGCATACATGACGTGCTTTGAATCGAAGCAAGTTAGTGTCTCCAGAAAGAAATCCATCATGTTTCCTGAATAGTCATTATCCTTCAATTTTATTCTCCCAAAGTGTCGTATCCTTTTTTGGTCGTCATGACGCTTGGTCGATTCCCAATAGTATAAATTCATGATTGTAGTTCATTAGTGGCCATCTGTGTCCGGTTCTACAGGGCTAGTAAGCTTCGGCTATTTGATACAGTCTTTTCTTAATAACCCTAAGTGGAAATTCAATTTCTGTTGATTTCAAGAAGTCGAATTTTTTCGAATATACACGTGCATGTTCGGATACTCGTTCTTGCCATTGGCTCTGAAATGCATTTTATATGCTCATAAGTCATCACCAATTTCATCTAGTTTAATTGCAATTCGATTGCAGTTCCTTGTTTATATTTTTTTGTGAAATAATGGTTATAATCAGCCACTCGATGAGAGGGGACTTTAAGTTCTACATGGATGACGACCTCAGAGCCGTAAGCAAGGATGAATGGAGTAAAGCCAGTCACAGACCCATGGGTAGTTCTATAAGCCCATAATGCTGTTGGGAGTTCATCTACCCATTTACCTCTAGCCTTTTTCAAACCTCTCTTCAGAATAGACTTTGATTTTGTTCGCAGCTTCAACCTGTCCATTTGCTTGAGGGGGAGCAAATATCGTAAATCTCTTTTTAATATGATGCCGACGGTAGAAGTTTTCAAATTTAGCGTTGTTGAATTGAGCTTCATTACCGATTATAACGGTTTGTGGAAGGTCATAATGACAGATGACGTACTGGATAGTGAAGTTGATTATTTTCTAAGTCTTGGTATTGGTTAAAAGTTCTGCATCTGCCCATTTGGTGAAGTAATCAACTGCTACGATGATGTATTTCGCACCACTTTTAGGATCGACAAGAAGATGATGATGTCAATGCCTTCAAGTGCCAAATGGCTATGGATTAGCCATTTGAGTAATTTCCATCAACGGGGCTCTCGAAATTTTTGCAAACATCTTGCACTCGTCGCATTATCTAGCATGATCAGTTGCATCTCGATTGACAGTTGGCCAATAATACCCATAACGGAGTATTTTCTTTGTCAGGGTTTGCCCTTTGGTGTGATCGCTGCATTTTTCTTCATGAACTTCTCTGAAGACTTGTTTGATTTTATCATGGGTGATACATCGAGGCATAGGAACGGATAAACTCCTTTCTACACATGACTTCTTCTTGGATGATTTTGAGTGAAGCTTTGAGGAGGATCTGTCGTTTTCCATTCCTCCGTTCAGTAAGAACTCCTTATTTTAGATAGTCTTTGATAGGAGTCGACCGTGACCCCTTTTCTGGTTCTATCTCCAAGATCTAGCCGATCTCCATCCGTCAATGCTTGGAATATTAAGTATTTTAACCGGAATAAAGTATGTCCGTTGCGCGTCCCTGAGACTGGCCAGCCTGACAGCCTGGCCAGTGACTCGACTCTTTTCATTTCGTTTGCTGAGGATGTGTGTAATGATGTAATATGTGAAGTTGACTAGTATCTCTTGGAACTGGCCGAGATAAGGAGCAAGACAATGCCTCCGGCAAGATTAACTTCCTAACTTTGCATGCTACCAATCAGGAATCACAAAAGATATGTAAAGTTTCCACTCCAAGTTCTCTAGCAAATTTGAGGCTGGCGGTCGAGGCTTCATACTAAGCATCATTGTTTTTACATGGGAATCGAGTTTCAGGACGTAGCAGATCGATCGTTCCTCAGGAGTCATTAACACGACTCCTATGCCATAACACTGATCATTGGATGCTTCATCCACGTACATTTTCCATCTGTTAGTTGGTTCTTTACTACTCTTCGAGTAGTAGTCTGATGTAGTGAATTCAGATATGAGGTCTGCTAATTTCCGTCTTTGGATAGCTCTTCGACGGAAATAAACGATATCGAATTGGCTTAGTTCGATATTCTATTTGAGCAGTCTTTCAGACGTCTCAGGTCGTTGTATGATGCTAGCTTTTGTAGCTTCGGGTCGATATTCAATGCATGGCTCGCGATAGTCGGTGGAATCACACACGCATGTCAGAATGGGTCCAAGGGAACATATCATCATTTATTCAGAGAAATCCAACTAATTCTTTTACCATCATTGCATTGAGTTGTGATCCGATATTCAGCACCCGGAAAGGGTCGCCATGGCTGGCTATAATGTCGATTATCAGATTAGCGGGTGCAATCTCGGATTCTTTGAGTTCAGATATAACTATTTTGCGTAACATTCAATGTGAAATATGGTTGGGATGGTCAATGTTGATGGTTGCTCTGGTCGAATCCTAGAGTCTTGTCATGAGTTATTAAGTCTGATAGTGAGGGGCTTTGAATGCTCTGATCGATTATCTGCAAATGGCCAAAGATCAGGCTTGGAAGCACGTTGAAGAAAATGTCGAGTAGGGGTCAGCCTCGAGTTGCGTGAAGCTGCATAGTTGGATCTTGCTTTGAGTTTGGAGTTGTTTGTATATTCGAGTAATGCACTTTCCATTCAACGCATTCATAATCTTTTATCCGTCCTTCGGGTTGGAGTGATAGTCAGTTGCCAACGAGCTTAGGCATTGATTTAATGGTTCTATCGCAAGGCATTCTTTCGGTCGTAGCCTTGAATAGTTGTAAACACTGTATATAAGTCTCAATATTGAGCTATCATAACCAGTCTTTGGATGATCACGCTTCTACTCCCTGTCTCGGGTTGATAAATGTACTGTATGGACGGTTGAGTCTCGTCCTAGCTATGTTTATACTTCCACCTAAACTCCAAAGACATAAAGTCGATCGGTGAATGATCGGTTCACATTCATCCTGCTTCTCGCTCGTGCCCCAAGTCTGGGGCATATACCGATAAGTAGGAAGACCACCCATGCCCACTTTAGCTTTACTCTCTTTTCCGTTGAATTGTGGGATCATGTCAGTTGATGGGAGGCTGAGTCTCGCCTATCCTGGATTATATTGTGGTTTTTCATTCCAAGGGGAATACTCCAATGCCTCGTCAGTTTATGGGCGTAAGTTGGGTACTGGACGGTCAGCTACGTCCACTTTGGTTCATGTTCTGTAATCAGATCTCGGGGTAAAGTTGGCTCAAGTGCAGTCGGGTCATGCTCATCCAGTTTCATATTCCTCCCAACGGATCGAAGGAGGGTGTTGGAGAATTAATGATCAAGTCTTCGTGGTTTACTCTCCTTTCCACACTCTGGTGGTCATAGTTTTTCAAGGGACATTCAGATCACATTCGTATGTGCTTGGTGCGGATCGATATTGACCCTCGATCTGAGGTATGATATAGTCGGTCATTCGTAGCTTTGGATGCCGTTCCGATTGATTCTGTGTTGAGGCCTCCTTGCATTCGTTGCCTTAAGTTGTAAAGAACGCCAAGCTAGAGCTATAATGAGTTGTCGTATTCAGCTTTTAGTGATTTGTACTTTTGCTTCCAGCATTGATTCGGCCAGGCCATAAGTCGGATGGTCGAAATCCATCCTTAGCGAGTAAATACTCCTTATGTCGATTTCAGGTCGAAGTTTGCGAAATAGAGAACGGTCAGAATCCACTCATCAATTTATCGATGTTTATACGCCACTCTGCATTCTGGTGACTTAGAGTTATTCTTCCCCCGATCGACTCGCGCCCAATTTGTGTTCATGCTTCGGTCCATGCTCCGGGGACTTAGATTTGTCGAACGGTTTATGCTCTAGTCCACAGTTTGGGACGTAGAGATTTTCGTCAAGTCGTTTATACTTCAGTCCGCGCTCTGGGGACTCAGAGTACTCTAGTCTGCTTCAGGGACTTAGAGATTTTTCTCAAATCGTTTATACTCTAGCCTGCTTCAGGGACAAATTTTTTCTTAAGTCGTTTGTATTCTAGTCCACGCTCCGGGGACTCAGAGATTTTTCTCAAGTCGTTTGTACTCTAGTCCCCGCTCCGGGGACTCAGAGTGCTCTAGTCCGCTTAAGGGACTTAGAGATTTTTCTCAAGTCGTTTATACTCTAGTCCACGCTCTCGGGACTCAGAGTACTCTAGTTCGCTTCAGGGACTTAGATTTTTCTCAAGTCGTTTATACTATAGTCCGCGCTCTCGGGACTCAGAGTACTCTTGTCCGCTTCAGGGACTTAGAGGTTTTCCTCAAGTCGTTTATACTCTAGCCCGCGCTCCGGGGACTCAGAGTACTCTAGTCCGCTTCAGGGACTTAGAGGTTTTCCTCAAGTTGTTTATACTCTAGTCTGCGCTCCGAGGACTCAGAGTACTCTAGTCCGCTTCGGGGACTTAGAGATTTTCCTCAAGTCGTTTATACTCTAGTCCGCGCTCTCGGGACTCAGAGTACTCTAGTCCGCTTCAGGGACTTAAAGATTTTTCTCAAGTCGTTTATACTCTAGTCCGCGCTCCGGGGACTCAGAGTACTCTAGTCCGCTCCAGGGATTTAGAGATTTTTCTCAAATCGTTTATACTCTAGTCCGCGCTCCGGGGACTCAGAGTACTCTAGTCCGCTTTAGAGATTTTTGTTGAGAGCGGTCGTATTTCCACCCGTTTGATTTGTATTTCATTTACCGTATCGAGGCTAATGTATTCGAATAAACGGTCGAACCGCATTTGCTCATGGAATGAGATTCTGCCCCAGCATCAAGGACGAAACTTGAAAAATGGACAATCGATTCTCGTCCGCTTGGTGATTGTAGTTCTTCCAATCAAGTCAAGGAAGGAGGTATATGATAGATGGTTGGATCACATCCATCCTGGGGTTGGATAATCAAGTCTCGCATGATTTTCTTCGTATCTCTTTCTAGAAAACGAGGATAATGGATCACTGAGTAGACAAACTAAGTTGCATATGTTCCAAGGTGCAGTCGTGTCCATGTATTGGGAGCGATGGTTGACGAGTAGGCAGTCCATCACAACTACTTCAAGTCGGGCTTTCGAACTACCTCTTGTGTTCCGGGTAAGAGTTGATGTGTAGATGATCAAATCACGTTCGTTCTAGTTAGATCCCGACATCACTGAGCTTCAGGAGAGGCATATGTATTTTATCGAACTTTACTGTATGACACGAGGAATGGATGATCTGGCCACATTCATTCCAAGCCTTGCTTAGGCCACCAAATCAAATATGGAGGTCGATGAATGGACGGTCAATTATGAACGCTTTGTATATGGCTCTGACCGTGACGAGCTTTTCCATCTCTAGTCCATGGCCATAAATCAAAGACATATGGTTGATGATGAGCGGTCGAATCATGCTCGTCTTGATGAAACTCCACAGGTCCGATCACGGTCTGCGTGGATTGGTTGGCGGCCAACTCTGAGTACTTGGTCACCTGCATTGTTTTGAAAGTAGTTTAGTTCAAGTTGGTTGTAGTTCATAGAACAATTGAAATTGAAATAGAAATTATTTTAAGAAGATTGGAATAAGTCTCATTGATCAGTGAAGCAACATCGTGTGCTCGCTATTCAACTTTGGCTCTAGCTCCCTTCAAAAGGATGTCGGCCGTCAGCAGTCCAATTGATAATCTTAGTTCTTTATTGATAGGCATCAGATGTTCGTTGCCCGCCATTCTGCAGGACTTGCACATACTGTTAAAGCTTTTCTTTCCAGATCATCTTTTCGACTCGGAGGTGTTTGTAATCGCCAGTGTTAGGATCAGTGAGCCTATTGGAATATACAACATTCCCCTGATTTTCTCTGGGCTTCGGTGGACTTTCTCGAGGTTAGTTTTCAGTACCACTCTGAGTCGCAAGTCTCCAAGTAGAGGCTATCGATTGAATCTTTCAAAGAGTATATGAGTCAAATTTTGAGATCTTGGTTATTCTACTGGAATCTGAGTCCTTAGCCAACGATCATGTATTGTTATTTTTCCCAATTTGCTCCACTCCTCCTCACTTTGGTTTTGATTCATTTTGTAACAGAAACGATCCATGGTCGTAGGAGGCTCTCCAGCCAACTAGCTGCTAAACTATATTTGGAGGTCGACTCCCCTCAAACGCGATCGGTATGGTATCCTTATTAGCATTTGGAACAAATTGCTTGGAGTCCAACATTGGTTTGATTGGAATCACTAAATTCGAAGTGCTGGGTCAGTAAAGAATGGTGCTTGGAGTCATCCTGGCATTTGGTTGGAGAAAATATTGGTTTTACTCGAGTCTGGTTTTGGTCAAAAGTTTCCCGCATTTGCCTAGTCATATCATTTACGTTCTCCATCCTTTGGGAGTATCATTTGAGTAGTGGTTGCTTGTTCGTCCCCTTGTTGCCATTCAGAGGCTGTCGCTTGATCCTCTATGCCCTGGTCGGTCATAGGATGTAAGGGAAGTGGATAGAATCTTCCTTCACTAAGTTGAGTTTTGAATTCACTATGCGGAGGCACTGCGCTGCGGCTAGGGTTCGGGTGGGTTTCCACCCGAATTTTTTTTAGAGCCTTTTTCTTAAATTTGGATCGTACTCGAAAAAGTTTTTTTTTGAAAATAGGGGTTAAGAGACCGGTGTAACTTAAGCTTGGATCGACCTATGCACATGATTCGGTATATTTGATACTGGGTCGGCATGCTTGTAAAGCACAAGAATAGAAGGTGGTTCGGTGTTGGAGTGTAGACATGGTGGATCAGCCAAGAGTGGCTCGGCCAAGGCGGTTCGGTGTTGAAGTGTAGGCATGGTGGATCTGCCAAGAGTGGCTCGGCCAAGGCGGTTCGGCCAAGGTGGATCGGCCTGAGTGATTCGACGCGTACAGTTCGGCAGCTTGAGTCTATTCTCGTTGGCCCGGTCCGGATTGCTCCTTGTATATCGCTCGGTCATGGAGAGAAGGCTAAGGTGGGTCGTACATTCATCGTTCGTTCGAGGACGTTAGCAGATTACCAATAGGGCAACATGGTTGACTTTCCTTCATTTCAGGTTACATCCCTAGCTGCTCCGAGTTATAGGAGATTTCGCTTCGAGTCATGCACGAGGGATTCATGGTTCAGACAGGCTGGCTCGGTGATTACTGGTTCGGTCACAGGGGGTCGATATACACAGGTCGGCATTTGCTCAGTATATATGCTAGAGCGCGATCGGTTGTCAGCTTTTGAGTGAGGGGTCGGCCTTTATACAACTCTAGTGCAAACTTCAACATTCAATCCCAAAAACTTGCGTACATCAGTGAATCCAATCCCATGGCTAATAGCTTCCTTTATATCTCTTTCAAATCTGAGTAGAATAGGAAGTTTGCTGGTAAACAACTGGATCTATCTCGTGAATATGAGAATCCGCTAGTAGACGATGAGATCCAATCAAGCTGAGAATTCATTTCTCTGTGAAAGCACCAAAATGTTAGCACTAAAATTGGTCACTAACACCCTTGAATAGAGTTATGTAGAGAGATTAATGAAGAAAGTAAATTAAAACAAAAAAATAACGTAATTGAGTGCAAAAAGAACAGCAGAAACGAGAACACCAGATTTATAGTGGTTCGACGTAATTGCCTACATCCACTTTGAATATGATCTTTATTACTTTTTCAATCACTTGAATACAGATACAATCCGTAAACAGACCACTTGAATACAAGTTTGAATAAAAAATAGAAGAGTATAAAAAATGGCAGAGTTTCCCTGGAGTTCTCCCAAAAGAAGCCTCCTTCAACTGTACCCCTGCCCCTTTATTTATAGATGAAGATAGGTTGGACCCCTCGTGCAAGCCCATTACCAAGGTAGCTCGGCCCATAGCTGTTAGGTAGACCGAACCAGTCATGCCGATCCACTACCACCGAGCCATCTGTTGCCGATCCACAATTGACCGACCCGTCTTGGCTTTCCTTCCTTGACCGAGCGATACATGCCGACCTACGTTGACTTCCTTGACCGAGCGATGCACGCCGAACTACCATAACTTCCTCGACCGAGCGATACGTGTCGTCCTTCAAGACTGAACGACACACGACCTTCCTTCCTCGGCCAAGCTATGTTTAAAGGCCGATCCACTTAAATGTACCTAGCCACTCAAACACGCCGAACCATACATGTAGGCCGAACCACGCGCCTATCATACTAATTGAGTTACACTGGATCCTCATATTTCTACATCTCTTTTGGCTTGAATCCCGTCTAGGCCCAACCATAGCCTCTGTAACTATCGCCTTGTAGCCGGGCCGAAGTGCCGGGTAACACTCATGCCAGTGAAGATTTTTTGTCCTAAAAGAAAACCATATGGTGATACATGAATTTTTTATCAGGGCCCGACTAAGTATTGGATAGTCATGCAAATTTATAGTTTCACTCGTCCTTTTATTTTGATGAAAAAGGACTACAGGTTTATATTCCTAATACATAGTACATAAAAAACATTTTGCTGCGAGAGTACGTCACTTATTGTTATGATATCCTATCTACCATTTGAACGGTCATCACACATTTAAATAAGATTAAAAACTACAAAATGATCTTCATCGTTTAATAAAATTTCATCAACAGAAAAATAAACGCGTATAGATTGAGTTCTAAATCAAATCAGCCCAAAAACATGATTCAAGTATTTAGTCAATATGTATCTCTGTAATAGCATTATACAGAGAAAAAGCACCAAACTGGTATGAATTCAATGTATCAATTGAAGTAATTAGAAAAAACTTTGATTTCATGATCAAATGCAAACGTATATATATCTACTGTACCGAAATTCATTAAAACTAGTAGTTACAAGTAGTTGTACATGTGAATATCTGATCACAGACTAATTTTAGCAAACTAGTACTATTACCATTATTATTAATTATGTACGTACGTTGCACATGAATGTTAAGTCTTTTTCTTTACACATGAAAAGTTGATTTCATTAGAATAGTCATGCATGCGTTTTAATAATGAAAAATGATCTCAGTTGCAACTTTTCTAAGATTTGCTTGGGAGTTTTGTTGCATTGTTTATTACGGATTTTGATTGCATCGGTTTTGACTGGTAACGGTGGGTTCGGTTTTGAGAAGATTTAACGATCGATTTAAAAAATATAAAACGATGTTTGCGAGTAATTTCATGCGTTATGAGAACTATTAGAGGAGTCTTCAATCATTCTTTTGTGGTACAATTCACAAGGTACTACTCAGCCTCGGGTTGGTAAAGGTGTCATGGTTCTGGGGTTAACTTTGTGTGGCCTCCCCTGCCTTACCCTGTAACAAAGGTCATCAGATATCCAAGACTTCCCTCTCTTCTCGAGACCTAGGAATCAAAGCTAAACTTGGATCCTAAAACTACGAAATTGCATGTATATATCTAAATAAAAGATGCGTGTGTGTATCTTGTGCTAAAAATAATTATTAAAAAGCTTTCAAAAATAGGAAAAGGTAGATTATAAAAGTTGTATCATAAATCCATAATAAGCGATGTTTTAAAATATCAAATTAGGCAATGTCAATTTTAAACAGAAGATAAAATGTTGAAATTGCAATAAGGAACATTTAAATTTTATTAAATCAATAATTTTGTAGTTTTCTTTGGAAAATAATCATTAATGTATTATCAAAATAATAATATATTTTTAACAGATTTTTTTTCTTAGATAGAAAATATGAAACCAAAATTATGCCATTAAATTTTATTCTAGCTTTACCCGATTTGACGTGTTGAAAAGAACGATCAAAAATACTTTACATTGATTTTGACCGGTTTATAAAACCATCAAGACCAGTGCTTTATAAATCTCGCAAATGTTGGTTCTTGCAACCCCTCATAAATGGAGCCATTAATAAACGATCAAAACCAGCGGGGAAAATAAACTCTCAAGCGGAGCCTAAAAGTATATTGCATCTAAATTTTATTTTATCATAGATAGAGATATAAAAAATATGAGAGTTGGGAAATTAAGAGCAAATGACACACTGATTTGACTAATCTTACTAATTTTTTTTTTTCAAAAGAAACACTTTTTGGTATTTTGTGAAGACTAGGTAATTTTATATATAGAAAGTTTGTACTCATATACATTCTTTGTTAGTAGGGATCATATAAACCTTTTTTGGTATCCTGAATAACCTAATATGTTTAGGAAAATTAGACACATTATTAGTCAAGTTAATATTTCTAATTATACAAAAGAAACACATTTATCTTTTCACCTTATTTTAGTCGACGTCTTTGCTGAAATCTTTCAGCGTTCTTCATTACTAAATCACAAAAGTAGAAGAAAGCTGGCAGAAATTTCTAGTAGAGGTTTTAATAATATACCAATTCAAAATATTGTTTACGAACATAACTAACTCTTTCCCATTTAATACAGTATTTGTCTTTGAAGCCTTTAGTGATTTGAAATAACGAAACAAAGCATGGCAGCTTGTACCTTTACAAATGTGACTAGTAAGTTGGAACAAATCCAAAATTTAAAAATGACAAGAATTGAAGAACAAATATATAAAAGCATGACAGCGCTTGTAAGCATAAATCTAAACCTATTTATATACCCCAAAATATACATCTTTTGTATGGCCATATAATGATAATGAGTGGTAATACTAGATGATTGCCATTGATCAAACATATACTGATAAGTTCTTAGCCTGGACCAAAAATTATTTTATGTTGAGCATTTATACCAAACCTTTCATGTCAGTTGAGCAAGTTTTTTCATCATTTATGGAAAAACTTAGTGGGTATGTCTGGATCGTGTGCAACATTTTGATAAAAATACAGTCATTTATATGCAAGATCTTTTTTACCTGACACTATTATATTCTTTTTGAGTATAATTTGTCTGACTACTGTCTATTTAGGAATCCTGGTTCCTTTCTTCATGCCTATACATGCCTTTCTCTTTCTTACACTACAAGACAAGTCGCCAGTGCTATACTGCAGGATGTTGCCGACTCTGGAGTTCTGTTTGCAATTTTGATGTGTAAGCACAAGGTTTGTACAAGTCTTATTACTTCTAATTCATGCACATATCATGCCAACTGGTTTTTTGACGCTATAACTATCATCTAAGGGTCAAACCAGTGGAACCATTGTAATCAATTCTTAATTTCCAGACTAATGTTCTAATGATTAATAGAATTGCTGTGCTTTTACTAATTTGTTTTATTCTTTATATTGTATAACGGACCAATAAATGGCTAACTAACTAACTAAAAAATGTAATGTGTGCTTTCCTTTTTTCAAAGCAACATCAAAATGGCCCATTGAACCTTTTAGTTCATGTATTTTATGTTGAAAATAGACCCATGCTGTCCAGCACCGTTGTCCCAGGGGTTAGACACTCTGACTTTGGTCCGTGAGGTCACATGTTCGAATCTTGCATAGCGTGATTTGAGCCACTAAACATATGTTCATTTGTAGTATGTTATATACCACCTAAGATTTGTAGTACATATGTACTACCACCCAGGTACCCAATTTCAAAAACAAGGAAAAAAGGAGAAGACCTATGTTAGAAAACTGACAAAAGAATCAACTGTACCTTGTATATATACATTGTGGAAACCAATTATACTTCATTTTCTGTAGATCTCGTTCACACACTTATTGTTTTTAAGCAATTGAATCCCAATTTAAACCGAACTTCAACATTATATGGTACCTATCCTCAAATTAAACAGAAAATCATCTTCATAAAAGATAAAATTAATTTGAAAATGTTAAAATAATAAAAAATAAGTTGGTACCTATCCTCAAAAAACATTTATTTTAATCTTTGATTTAAAAATTAAATTTAAGTATGCTACGATCATCCA
This sequence comes from Allium fistulosum, assembly GCA_030737815.1. Classification (NCBI taxonomy): domain Eukaryota; kingdom Viridiplantae; phylum Streptophyta; class Magnoliopsida; order Asparagales; family Amaryllidaceae; genus Allium; species Allium fistulosum. The sequence continues at coordinate 515,211,505 of CM060903.1, read as the reverse complement.
AATGAGTTAGGTAGCATTCGCGGAAAATGGTTTCCACACCACTATTCATTTTGCCCAAGAAGCGTCTGATGTAGGAATGGAGATAGATGGCTAATTGGCTCGTTGGGACACTATTAGAATATATATGTGTTTGTGTTAGATACATTACACACATCTAACATCAACGGTAAAAATTTCCAACGGTTAATCTCTCCCTCGCTATATAAACCCTTCCTATTTCACTCCTTTTATATCCATCTTAACTCCGCTTCTTACCAAGACCATCAACTTTTCATACAAATCATTCACTCACAAGTACTGCAAAAATCTCAATAGTCCACACGTCATACGGAGATACCGTACTGCTCATGAAGTGCGTCGCTGTAACCTACACTGAGTGTGGAAACTAAGGTTTGAGAACTCGATTTCGGTTTCGGTCGTTTGAGATTTTCGTAGTTTCGATCTATTTCGAAAATTTCGGAAGTTTCGCTTTTGGTTCAGGTTTCGGTTCGATTTCAATACGCTAAGACAGTTATTTTTAATGAAAATGAATTGATAAACTAAAGTTAAACTAAACCCTAGCTAATTAAAAACCCTCAAAATCCTAATCATCTATCTTAACCCTAATCCAAATTACCTAATGTTTTTTAATTACAACGTACAATGATATATAACTATTAATTCATTAAGCCCAAATAGGCCCAACCCAAAAAGCCTGTTCCCACATTAATAGAACCGAGGGTGCTCACTCATTTCCAGTCAACTCAAATATGATTAGGGGTGTAAATCGGTCGGACCGGACCGGACGGAGGTGTGTTCAGTTTATGTCCTAAATAAAATCGGACTGGACATGGACCGGACGAGATTTATGTTCGTACAAATTTTATTGTCCTAGCTCGTGTCCTAAATGAAATCGGACGGACTCGTACATACATTTTTTGGACATGGACCCGAACGGACACGGACGGACAATGCTTTTTACATCAAATTTTATGTTGTTTAATAGAATTTCCATCAGATATACTGAACTATAAGAAATTCGGACGAATTCGAACGAACTCGGACCGGACAATATTTTTTCTCGTACAAATTTTCTTGTCCTAGCTCGTGTCCTAAATGAAAATCGAACGGACTCGGACGGACGTATTTCGGTTACGGACATGAACGGACATCGGACACTCGTACAAAATTTACAGCCCTAAATATGATGGCTCACAATTCTCGACTTTCCACCTTCATTTCCAGTCAACTCAAATATGTTCTCTCTCATATCCAGTCAACGCAAAAATTAGGGAAAAATAAGATAATGAGCACAACAACAAAATAAATGAGAATCGACTTTATTTCACCGCCTTAGTTTGGACGAATCTCGATTCACGTATTCGAGACTACAAAGACACTTGATTTCAGCTAAGGTAAGTGTTATTCGAATTACTTTTGGGTTTTCTTTTTACTTTTCCCTCTTGATTTTCATCGTCTCCTTGAAAATCTGATTTGATTTTTTTCTAGTAAACAAATTAGCCAGTCCGAAACCGGATTTAATGCCCAGTTTCGGACCGATGTTCACCGGTATCGGGCCGGTACGACCGGAATTTCGGTATACCGGCCGGTACTTTGAACCTTGGTGGAAAGCTAAAAAAGTATTCACAAAGCTACAATGGATAAGTACAACCACGCTATAGAAACAATTTCCAACAAAATACCAATAAATAATGTCAGAGTTTGTCATCAGTACATCAATCTTTGGAAAGAGTGGATAAAGCGGGAAAATCTAGGCAAAGAAACATGGGTTGGTTGGGATCTTCTGAAACAAATTGTTGAGAACGACGGTTTGATCGTGTGAAGGTATGTGTAAAATTTGTCCCATTTTAATGGTTTTAGCATATATTTATTTACAAAAAAGTTTTTATTTGCAAAAGTTGAAAGTTTACACCTGCTACTACCAAAGGCGAGTCGGTAAAATACTTATTCGGCTGCACTGACCCAATTTAATAGAACTTGGGATTTCTATGTTTTTTCCCATTCCTTTTGAGCAGGTGGATTTTTGGTTTTTAAATGTTCCTCCAAATCTAGATTCATCTAACAATCTTCCACTTCAGTAGACAAAACATCAGTTCTATCTTTGTTACAAAAAGTCGTGGCGGGATTGATGAGAAGTTGGTCGAGATTATTATATTATCCATGAGATACATACAATAAATCCCGTTCAGAATTAGGAAGTACGACTACAGGATATAGGTCAAACATAGTATACTCTATTGGAACTTATTCCAACTATTAGGCCTGTCAATGGATACCCGAAAAATCCGAAATCCGTCCGGATCCGTATCCGAAAAAATGGATATTATCCGATATCCGAAAAGCGGATGCCGATATCCGAAAAGAAAATCGGATGCGGATATAGGCATATTCGTATCCGAAAAACATCCGTCCGATCCGAAATTTTATGTGTGTTGTCATTTTGTCATTATGTATGTTGCTATTTTATCATTTGAATTGATGTAATATCGTGTAAACTTGTTTCATATTATGTGTGTTGTCATTTGAAAAACTGATTAGTATTGTAGTGTGTGTATTGTCATTTGAGAAAGTGATTGTTTTAGTTCAAAAATATTAGTATAATAAAAAAATTCTTCAATTTCTGATGCGGATATTTCGGATATTTTCGGATATCCGGAAATATCCGCTTTTTATTTTCGGATGCGGATATTTTCGGATATCCGAAAAATATCCACGGATGCGGATACAGATGTTAATTCTCAGATATTCGCGGATATCGGATGCGGATTCGGATGCGGATTTAAATTTTCGGATGCGGATGCGGATACAACCATATCCGCATCCGTTTGCATCCGTTGACAGCCCTACCAACTATGCGAATTTGATTTCTCGCATACATGATTACATGAATTGCAAATGGAGAATTTGATGTTGATGAAGTTTTGACCATTGTTCTAAAACCCAATAAAACAAAGTTGTTGAATATTCCGAGCAATGAAATAGCGAAAAATTGGTTGGTATTAAGAGATCGGGGATAAATGGTACATGAAAATATACCAAGAATTTGATCAACGGAGTGGTGCTAACAAGTAATGTAGTATTATAACGTATTGTTTTTTTTAATTTGCATGTATTATTTTTCTTGCTTGTATTTCAAAATTTTCATTATTATTGAATGATATTTTGTATTTAATATTATTTTAATGACAATTAATTCAAATATATTAATAAATATTAACAATTAATCGTCAGAGCTTTCCACCTTTTTCAAATATCTGCTTTTCAATTCCCTTCATAACACAGAAACCCATTTCCCTATTATCAACATTCTCCTTTCATATACCCTTTTCAAATATCCTTTTCGCATACTTCTTCAGGGTGCGTATGTGGTGAACAAAAACAGAGCATGAAGGCAGAACATTTCGATCAAGACATGAAATGAGGTAAGAACGGAAGTGAGTTGAGTAGAGTATTGTGTTTGCTTAACTTAAGAGAAGTAGAATAGTTGATGCAAGTATCACTAATTAGTGATTAATTTGATTTTTAGTGAATTGTTACTAATGATTATTTAATGTTAGCAACGACGAGTAATATATTTGAATTTAATAGAGTTGTATTTAGTGATTGAGAAAATAATTAGTAATAACGCAATAATTCATTAATAATTTCAAACTAAGGACAACGTATTCTTCCAAAAAAATAAATTCCCCCCCTCGAAATCAACACCATCCAATCAAAGCTACATGATCCTATATCTCACTGCCACATTGTCACGTCTTCTCGTCCTCATCGTCATCTCACCACCTCTTCTGTTTCTCTTCTTCCTCCCAATCATGCCTCTTCATCTCCTCCTTGCTGCATCTTCTAGCCTACACCATAGTCAATCATATCCACCTCCTTGTTACATATCACCGTCCCTCTTTGCCTCACATCATCTTTCCTTTCTTCTTCATCGTTTTTCACCTCAATGAATTCAGCAGGAAACGATAAATGACAGCAATATCATACAAAAATGGTATTTATGGCATCTACAAAAAGCTATAAAGATGGAACCCAGTGCACGAGGCTCCCGAACGATAGCGGATTCTGGGAAGGGCGATAATGTACGCAGCCTTTTTCTCGCATCGTGGAGAGACTGTTTTCGGACTCGAACCTGAGTGCCCAGATCACCATGCGGATGACCTAACCGTTGCGCCAAGGCTCCACCTTATCTACAAAAGGCTGTATTAAAATAAAATTATACAATTCAGCAACAATAACTAATTTTTCCGCATCATAAAATTTTATGTTTGTGGATATATGTTATACTATTTGTTATGATAAATTCATCAATTATAAAAAAAAATGCTAAATTCTCATATTTCGTCAATTATATCATGTATTGATCGAAGAAAATGAAACACTACATAGAAAATGAAATGTAATAAGCAGATAACATTTTAAAACCGAAATGTCACATTTAGTTTAAAAAATATGACATAATCACATAAATCCAAAATGGTTCAGAATATAAATAATTATAATTATTTGATACCATCCTAATATAAACACACACACATGACACGTACACATGAAAACATTCATAAACATGAATGTACACATAAAAATACATTGACTCCAAAATGCTATATATAGGTAGCATTAAGAAGAAAATTAAAGTATTTAATTAATAAGGACTATTTGTAATAAAACAAAAGTAAACATACATACAACAATTTTGATATTCGGTATAGAAAAAATAAATATAAACACGTAATAAAACATGAAATGAGATTAGAAGCTAGTATTTGAGCATGAATTGCTATATTCAAAATTTTAGTTCGTAGAATGCTATATTCAAAAACATGCGGTCATCCTCACCATCGTTCCTCGTTATCCCTGTCTTCCAACTCCAGCTTGTCATTGTCGTCTCCATCGCCATCAACATCTCCTTCATCATTTGTGTCAACCACCTCAGCCATTATCAACTGTCGGCGCCATCACATCCAATCTACATTGTTGCATCTTCACCAAACCCCGTGGCCTATATCAATCCATGCCATTATTTTCCGGTAGTTTCCTTCTTGACTGCAAAGTTCTAATTTTAGGAGAAAAAATAAGAATGGATTTGGAACAAAACATTTGTCTTCCTTTTTGATTAGATAAAAAAAGCTAGGTCTTTGGGCTGAAAATTCAGATCCGCGAGTTTAGATTTCAGCTTGATCATACCACGTGGCTGAAAATTCTGTAAAATAGACTAAAATAAAGAGACAAATTAAAGTAGACGGCCATGGTAAGGAATACTACACAAAATAAATTTCCAATAACACAATAAATTTACAATAACACAACCTCTTCTACTGTTGATTGCTTGGAATATCTTTTTACTGATAATTTAATCGGCTCCAAAAACATCATGTCTATTCTTCGTTTGCTCTTCAATCGTTGATATTTTAGTGGTCTTCAAAAACTTATCTGTTCATTTTTTGAGCAACTTTTCCCAAAGGTTTATTCCATAGCCTTCACTTTTACAAGCTCGATGCTTGTGGCAGGTGTTGATTTTGTAAGATTTGCTTGGCAAACATTGTTCAAAGAAATGTAAGAATTTGTTTCTAAAGGTTTGATAAGTAAGTGAAAGATATAGATGGTATTCATAGGAAAATAATCGAGATTTTGGAATATTGTTACCACGTTTACATCTTATGTGATGTTAGCTAAGTAATTATTGGTGAAATGTCGGCCTAAAGTCTATATGTGATAGTTTGAAAGTATTGAATAATATCGCAATAGTATTGCAATGTATTTATTAGCAAGTCATAAAAAAGCATGAAAATAACAAGTGTAAAATGTAAACATTCACTTTTTAGCACATAAAAATTGTTAGATTCCTTGATCATATTTTTGTATGAAATGATCACATAGCTGTATGGAAAAATTGCTTGTATTATAGATTCGTTGAAACTTGTTTTTTTTATATAGCAAAACGGCGATATGATTATTTTCACTGGCATTTGCATTAGATATCCGCTTAATATAGTACATATACATTGGCAAATATCGTGAGTACATCAGTGACCGATATTTCAATATATTTTGAATAAAATATCATTTGAATTCATATACCACCGTTGTTATCTGATGTTGATTGAAAAAAAAATCATTTGAAGTCGTATACCCGCTGTTATCCGATGTTGATTACATAAAACGTGAGTCACGTCGGACGTGGGCATTATAAATTCAGAATTCAAAATTGGCCATTACACTTAAGCGTGGCTGTAAAAGTAAACTTGGACGTAAGCTTATGTCTAGCTTTAGCCAGGACGTAACGACTGCACCAACCAGATTATCTGCAAATGTGCCCTAAGTGTTGCTTAGAGGCCACATAGTCAGTATTCTGTTGGTTTTGGAGTTGCAGTTGGGTCGTGTAATGATTATTTATGCTTAATAGCAAGGCCCATCTTATACATGTTACGAATCATTGTTATTTCTGTTTTTCATTTAGGTTATTAGCCTTGTTGGTGCTCAGAAGTCATCTCTTCATCCAGATGACATGCTTTTACTTGCAAATTTTGTTATGTCATCTGAATCCTTCAGGTACATGTAGCTTTGTTTTGATCATTTTTGTTGATTATTTTAAATGAGAATGCTGAGCTATATTTAGGTCAACGTTAAATAGTTTTGAGTAATTGTGAACACCATCGATGGGAATTTGTGGTGGGTTGATACTTAAACACTTCTTAGTGACCGAAGTCATACTGATTTTTTGGGTATTAAACCTTGCCATTACAAAAAGTCCGAACTGAACTTTGCCAATATAATAACCATTTAGGCCATGGTAATGTTTATTATAAAACTCCAGGAAATTTTAAAGCGATCACAATAATAGAAATTAATAACTTAGTTAGAATTTGATTTCAAATAAAATCCATAATTTGCATGAATACTTAGATATTCCTTCTTATTTTGTTATTCATATCATATTACACAAGATGCATAGGGTATGGATGCAATGACGAGGGATTTTAAATTATTATTTTTATTATAGAAAAATCTCAATTATTACACATAATCCATCTCCATGAATTGGCTTGTTTCTTACCCATTTTGCAAAAGGGAAAAAAGTGGAAGAGGAAGACCTTATTTGAACAACAAATTCAGAATCCATAAATGCTGGATCAAAAAAGCAAAAAATTAATTAATCCAAACACAGTACCGATTCAAACAAATATGAGTTTAGATCGTTTTCCTATATTTCATTTTTTTATTACCATATACTTTGTACTTCGCATTTATGTCGAATATGACCTTTATTTTCCCTTTCAATCATTTAGTTAGAAGCTATCTCAAATACCTTCATCTTCGTTGATGAGCTAGTCGTTTATGTTGAACTAATACAAAATATATTAGAAAGAACTAATACAAAATGTAAAGGATGCTTTTGGTTGAGGTCTCTATTCCATAAACTTGATTTTCATAATCCAAATTAGATCCCTATTTCAATGGGTCCGGCTATCTTTACTTTCATATTCTTCGTCAATTCCAGCTTATTTATGCAATGCTAACATTATCAACGTACATGCATTTAATGCACACACAGCTTCTCTAATATAAAAACTTTGATCAACTTTTATAGACAAAATGGACCAGATATCCATTTTCACCGGCGAATCATAAATTTAGTGCATTTCTTAACAATATGTATTTGTCATATGTAATTTACTTGAAATTTAAATACAACTTTTTACTCATTATTATAGTACACAACTGAATTACACTATACTTAAGAAAAAAGGGCAATGGCCTTATAATCCTTTTGTAAAAAAAAATACAATAAAATTTTCATTTTTCATAAAATTGACTGTTGTGAATAAACAGTGTGCAAGGCTTGCAATTTTCATACGACTTGCATTTTTCAGAGTGAAATTGCAACTAACTTGCTCTTTCAGGGAAAAGTGCAACTAATTTGCAATTTAATAAATGCAAAAATAAAAAGTGTAAATTTTAAATTTTGATTGCAGAAAACTTATATATTATTTGATCCTCAAATAGAATTATTATATATTTTTTATTTGCTTTTGCTATAATGTTCAAGCGGCTAGCCCTTTTGCATGCAACATGTACTTTTTATAAGCAACTTGCACTTTTCTAAATAAACACGAAAAGACAATAAAAATAGTTATAATTATGATAACTAATATATACAACTGCAAGTTTTTGTCAGGCTTATATGTAAAATAGGAATAGAAAAATTATACAAAGCCGACTTGGTTTAGCTTGACATGAAATACTTAGATTTGGTTACGTGATGAAGTTTCCATCAAGTTTTAATGTTATAAATAAAGAAAGATGATATATTCTACTATTTTGCAGTTTGATTGATGTAACTAGCTTGCGGGTTCTTTAAAAAAAATTAAAGAATGAACATGTCAAAATTTTGTTGTTAAATTGTAGCACTATAAAACCTTTATGTGGTACCATACTACGTTTTTAAGTGTAGAAATGTAGTTGCACATCAACTTCCAAATAAAATTAATATATCAACCACATCAAAGAAAAAAAAATTTGTGGTTCAAAGCAAGGTACGAGATCACGGGTTTTAGATTTTGTAATTTTAGGAATTTCGATTTGATTCATAAATTTTGGGAATTTCGGTTCAAGTTTTTGTTTCAGATTTATTGTTTATTGTTTATATAATTACACTTTTTTTTAATTAATTGAAACAAGATGTATAATTTGTCTTTAATAGAAAAATAAAATATAAATGAACAATATTGATTAATTATAAATATTTATAACACTAACAAATATTTCTTTATTACTTCTTATTAAACCTTTTTAATTACATTATTCATATATATTTTGTGATTTTGCATGTTTCTAAAGCTAATATTTCAGATTTTGAATATTTATATATTTAAAACTCAAATTAATTCTTTTTTTGATTTTCTTCTATAAAATTTGAATTTCAATAGTTATTTTTATTAAATCGAAGTTTTGGGTTTGTTTCATTTCAGTCCTACTGAAACCAGAAAGGAACAATCAGCATTTCCGTGTTTTGGCTGAAACCTCAAACCTGTTAGAATTAGTCAATAAGGTGTGTTCCTATTAACGTGTTAAGTGGTGGTTAAGATCCACATCTGTAGGTTAGTGGATAGTTGTTTTTTAGCCTATTTAAATCTTTGTATTTTCTACCGTTCAATTAAGCAATAAACAATGTAGTCTCTTGTGTTTCACGTTTAATCTCTCTCCTCCTCCTTTTAAAATTCTAACATGGTATCAGAGCCAGATTGAGGGAGAGAGAAGCTGTAGAGAGGAGATCAACAATACAAAAAAAAAATGAGCGAGAGTTGCGAGAGAAGAAAAAGAAAAACCTAAAAGAAAATTAGCCTCAAAACAAAATATTCTGTCCAAAAATCAAATCAAAGCCCTCAAAAACAAATCATGCTCGCGTTCATTCATACTCATGGAGTTTTGACATCTGCTCCTGCGTAGATTAGTCGACGTCTGGAGGTTGTCACTAAGACCGCTTCTATCTGTTCGTGCTTCTCAAGTTATGGTCGCGTCGGGATCTGAACGTCAGAGCTGTCGTGCCTGATGTCTCGCATCGACTGGAGTTAGATCTAATTGCCATGCCATCTACTTGATTCAGTTTGAAGTCTCGAGTCCCCCCTTAAAGATCTGCCGTAGCCTATCTGAAGCTTGGATGATTGAAACACTGTTTGCTGGTCTTAAGTGTCTCGTTTGCAGTTATGTTATGTGGAGTAGGTGAGGGCGGTTTGGTTAATTTGCGTTTGAGAAATGAATGATGCCTAGAATTGGATGCAGTCCTTGCTTCTAGATCTGAAACATGAAGCTTGTTTCCTGAACATGACCAGATTTCGAAAATCTCTGGACCTGGTGATGCGTGCAAATGTAGTCGTTCCTATTTGAACGTGAAGGTGTTGTTCGAAGTCTGCTGCCATGGAATGGAGTTGTGCAAGTTCAGGACTGTTATATGAAGGAGATATGTGTTCTCTTACAAACTCGAGCCTTTTGTCCGCATAATCATCCAGAAGTTTTTGTAACTTGATTTGATAAAGTTTGGGGATAGATTTAGAAGATGTCTCATTTATTTGAGTTAAGATTGGAGTTGAATTGGATTTGAAGGAGGAGATTATGAGTTGTTTGGATCCAATAAGACTTGTCCAAAATTATGCGAGAAGGTTTCGAAATGTGGAATTCATTTTTGTGCTGAAATTTGAACAGAAAGTTGAGTATGCGGACTGATGTTTTATTATTTATGAGTATTTGAATTGTTGGTGATGAAACAGGGGAAAACTTGTTGGTTGGAAGTATGAATGTTTAGCAACAGTGAGGTGAGTAAAGTGGCAGTAGGGAATGTGTTGATGGCTATAGTTGTTGCAGAGGTAAGTGATGGTATGAAGTTTGGGGTGTTAAAGTGTAGTTGAAGATTTTGGTGGTTTTGAGGGTATGTGGAGGAAGTTGGTAGTGAGTATGGCAGTAGTTATGCTATTTGATGGTTAGATGGGAAATGAGGTGCAATGTAGTGGTTATGGGGCAGTGAGCAAGCAGAGGAGGTGGTTGGTTTCAGGTAGAATGAAGAAGTGGCAGGCAAGTTGGCTTGTGGTGTTGTTGTGCACTGGGAGGTTGACGGTGTGGTGAATGCACAGTGACAGTTTTGAATGAGAATGGCATCGAGTTGGGATGATGTATTGTATGGATTAGCAGGCAACATTTTTGATGTGGTAGACAATTGTTGTATAATGTATTTGTGACAGGGTTGAATGGTATTTGTATGGTGGCAAGTTCGTGATATTGGTGTAGTGAAATGGTTGTTGAGGAGTTGCTGATGGCAAATGGCAGTTCGATTAATGGTTGAAGTATGCACCGTGGAAGGTAGAAGTGATACGGTGGTTTTCTAGTGGTTGGAGTGAACAGAGATGAGGGGTATTTGAACTGTTGTGTGCACAGTTGATATGCAAGGCTGGTTGTTGTATTTGATGTGATGGCAATGTAACTGGAATGTAACGGTGCAGTAGTTAGTGCAGGCAGAAGTTGTGAAGTGTGGAAGTAAGCAGAGGTTGATGGTGGATAGATGATGTTTGAAGTAGAAGTGGTGGAGAGGTTTGTGGATGTAGATGGTGGTTATATGGAGGAGTTAGGCAGCAGCACTGTGGTAGTAGTGTGAGTATTTGATGGTTTTGAAAATTTGTAGCGATGTTGATATAGTGGTGAGTAGAGGATGGAATGAATGAAGGCAACAGTTTGTGGCACAGTTTTGAGATGTTCAAAGTGCATAGAAATGTGAAGAGGTGTGTAGATGTTGCTGTTTTATGTTGTTGGAGGATGTCTGCAGTGGGTAGTGGTGAACGTTAGCATGATGAAGAAGACGTTCAGCAGAACGTTGGTTGCAGATGTGATAGCGAAGAAGACGAAGTCAGTAATGAGGTAGGACATTTGTGGAGTGCTCGTGAACTGTTTGATAATATGCCTAAGAGAAGATAGGCATGCCTACAAGTGAAGTAGGTAAGACTGCGAGTGAAGCAGTATTGGTTTTTGTGTCATCCAACAAGCAAATGAGGAAGAGCCGCGGCTCTAGCTTGTTGGGGGGATGACAGATACCGCGGTATCAAGGGATGGTCCATATGGAGAGACCAAAAAGGTCCCTCAAAGGAAACCAAGAGTAGTTGTTGATGGTTAAAGTACCAATCAACACGAAACAGTTAAGCATGTCCAACCAGATAGAGGTGAAAATTGTGATCGAGTTCGTCTATGCAAGACGAAGAAATTGAGAACCGCAGTTCATTGTTTTGTAAACTGGATGTTAGCACATCTAGTTTAAGGGAGGGTGTTAGAATTAGTCAATAAGGTGTGTTCCTATTAACGTGTTAAGTGGTGGTTAAGATCCACATCTGTAGGTTAGTGGATAGTTGTTTTTTAGCCTATTTAAATCTTTGTATTTTCTACCGTTCAATTAAGCAATAAACAATGTAGTCTCTTGTGTTTCACGTTTAATCTCTCTCCTCCTCCTTTTAAAATTCTAACACTTGGTTCAAAAGCATGATGCCTGATGCAGAAAATATGCAATAGTCAGAAACACATCTAGACTTCACTGGTCCTGCACAGTATAATACATTCCATTCTTTATTTAACGATCATTTTTTTCTATTTCGATGTGTTATCATTTTGTCATACTAATAAAATATCAACTTATTAAAATATTTTATCACGAACATAGTTGACATATGCAAGCTTTCTATGTGTGATTTCCTTCTAAAAAGAGAACCGTCGTTGAACGAGGAAAAAAATGCATGTGTATTGCAGTGCATGCAAACCTATGGTCAAATTAATAACGTGTCAACATAACAGTATATAGCATATTGAAAATATTTTCACTGCTGTCTGAGAGTTGATAATTATAGCCGAAATAAAATTGATCATTGACCATTTCTGTACTTTTGTGTTACTCCAATGAAAACTGAGTACAGGGCTATAATATGAACCTTAGCGAAAACGGGATTAGGAATAAAAAAAGTAGATATTTTCCATGCACATATTATACTATATCATATGTTTGATGATGATACTTATCCAAAACATTCATTTTACTATTTCATGATGCTTGTTGTCATTATTGTTACCTAGTACTTTACATTTCTGCTCACTGGACATGAGTTAGCATCTTCTATCTATTTCATACATATGCATTAAGGGTGTCATTGGAAAGATCATTATACATACGATGATTTGATGGTAAAATTAATTCAAACTTTGCTATGAAGAGATGGTCACATTTTAAAATTTCAATTTTTATTCTGTAATATTCAAAGGTGACACGATATTAGTAGATTTGTCAGTGTGATGTGGGAAAACATCGTGTTAAATTTGTGTTTTCCATTCTAACTTAACCTATACGAAGTCTAAGTTAATATGGCGATCACTTAACATGAATGAAAAATACATTTATGAACTTTCAAATAATAGTTGTGCCAACACCACCAGTTCCCAAGTAAAAATATTTTTACGGTGTTTATTTAATTGATGCATCCCCAGTTCTTGTATGTATTCTGCAGGACTTCTGAATCATTCTCGCCAATTTGTTTACCAAGATACAATCCAATGGCATTTCTGTACGCTTACATACATTATCTTGATGTAAGTGAGATAAAATGGTTTTCTGGTATAGCTTACGACCAACTATATTTACTTTCGAATCTCTATTACAGGTCGATACACACTTAACCTTGCTTAGTAACAGCTCCGATGCCTTTTTTCATCTCAAAGATTGCAGGTACTATCTTCATTTTCATTATTATGATCCACTGATCCTTAATCATAATTAATTCAGACTGTACCATATTTTTTGTTCATATGCAGATTAAATATTGAGGCTGTTCTTTTGAAATCAAATGTTCTAAGTGAAGTACAGAGATCCATGCTTAATGGTGGTCTACGTGTTGAAGACGTACCTGTTAATCCTTCTCTTCGATCTGGTACTTTCACCTCCCATTTGGGTAATGAGAGGACTGCATCCGGGGCTTTATCATCTCAAGTATGCACTGGTGGGCCTGCTGGCTTATGGCATTTCATATATAGAAGTATATATCTTGATCAATATGTATCATCAGAGTTCTCCCCTCCCATAAATAATTCCAAACAACAGAAGAGGTTTTTCATTAATTCTACGATAACTGCTTACATTGACAATGTGATTCTCCTTTGATGATATGTGTTTTTATGCAGACTGTACAGGGCTTATCAAAAAATTTATGCGTCAATGCACGAGCTAAAAGCCGGTCCACATAAAACTCAGTTCAGAAGAGACGAAGACTATGGTCAGTTCAAGGGATTTATTTTTGTTAAAACACTTCTGCTTTTCGGAAGCCAAGAAGTCAGTTTGGCAAGAAACTCGTTTATAGTCTTAACAATAAAAAATAATATTAGCCAAATCCTTAAATTGCTTTTGCTTCTCCGAAGCCAAAAGGTGGAAAAGTCAGTTTGGCGAAACACTTTTTAAGCCAAAAAATAAGTAAACAAACAAACAAATGCCAAACTCGCTTTTAAAAGCTAAAAATGCTTGACATCGAAAAGTAACTTCTAAAAGTTGTCAGTGGATGCGCATCCAAATTGAATTTTTAATTTTTGATTTATATAAGGCAAAAACATTACATCTGTAAAGCTATCCAATGGACTTCTAGACTGGTTTTTGACATTGCCTCTAAGTTCTATTTTCGCCATTTCGTTGTTTCTGCGTACTTTTAGGTATTAGGTTGAGCATTTGACTGTGTGCTCAGGCTTGAAAAGATTACACGAATTCACTTGACTTATATGTATGACCAAGCAATACGAGAGTGGTAACTAGTTCATGCATAGACAATAAAATGTCTAATCGTATGAACAATATTCATTTATTGTGCCCTTGCATTTTATATTTTAATTATTGTAACTATTTGAGGCAATATGTTTATTGGTTTGAGTTTTTATGCAACAGTTCTTCTATGCTGGATTACTCAAGATTTCGAGCTTTATGCAGCATTTGATCCCCTAGCTGACAAGGTAAGGTCTTCTTCTTCTTCTTCTATTTTCTTTTTGTTAAAAATATATTTAAAGAATATAACACTTGCTAAAAATTTACCATCTTGTAGTTTCCGTCGTGGTAATCTCTATGGATACCAAATTATATAATTTGTGTGAAATACAACTTATAAAAAAAATATGCAAGATCACTTAGGCCCCGTTTGGTTTGCTATTTTTAGTTTTGTGTTTTCGTCTAAAGAAAATTCGCATTTATTATGTATCGTTGAAAAACACACAATTTTGAAAAATCGAACTAACATAGAAAATAGAAAACAAGTTTATTTGATTTTTCGTGTTTTAAGACATAACAAAAGAATGAAAAACAATCAATCTCCTCCGTTTCCCGTCAATCGTTGCGATAACTAAGAATTGTAAAAAAATTTCCACATTTTCTTGTATTTTGTAGTGTATGTTGAAAACACAAAACACAAAACGAAACCAAACGGGGCCTTAGGTTTTTAAGGCAGTCTAATTGGTGAAGACATGAAAGTTATTGACCTATCCAAGTGAATAACTGTGCATTTAATATCATATGCTTGCTAGTGAACATCGAAAATAGACAAGTTAACCTTCTGATGAAATAAAAATGCAGGCAGCAGCAATAAAAACTTGCAATCGAGTATGCCAATGGGTTAGAGATTTAGAAAACGAGATATTCTTGTTGGGAGCAAGTCCATATTCATGGTGATTGTGTTCATCGCTTTGTGCAGTGTATGATATATTTTCTGATGACCTTTGTAGGATATATATAATATAATATATTTTCTGATCATAGCATGAAGCATGAACCTGCATGAGGCCACACAGCATCATAAATCTTGTTGAAGTTGTAAGACAGTTTTCCCTCTTATGCAGTAAAAATGTATCTTAACTCATAGTCATCAAAAACGTTTTATTGGTCAAAAGCCTACTCGTAAAGCAAGCACTGATTCATTGGCGAAGTGTGGTAATCCTGATTTGGATTACTAATATAATGATATTGATGTTTTTGTATGATATCTTCATGTTACATTGGTGTTTTTATATGATATTTTCGTGCTTGGGTTTCTCTTTCATATATGTTTTCATATTCTGGAATAAAAGTGAGCCCGTTTGTTTTGTTTGCTCGGAAAGCTCAAGTATATGCGCTAATTGTAAATGTCTACCGTTTAGAGAAGTAGAGGTCGACCGATGATGACATGAGATCAAGTAGTACACCTTAGGGATTGGAATATATCCGAAGAGTTGGTATCGAACATGAGCGCGTGAAAATTAGCGATCCACGTACCAGAACTATGAGCTATGAGTTTTTTACTTGGGGTTGGTTTAGGAGTAGTGTTATAAGTTTTAGATTACAGGACTAGTGAATAAGAACCAAAGACGTAGTGTTTGATCTTTGGTCCCTATTGCTATTAGTATTATTATTACTATTAGTATTATTATTGTTATTATCATGGTTTTTTTAATATAATTTCTTTATCTATTTTTATTTCATTTTTTATTATTATTATTTGTTTAATTATTTTACTTTATTTTATTTTTATTTTTATTTCTAATTTCACCTTATATATGTATATGTATATGTATATCTATATCTATATGTATATATATGTATATACATGTATATGTATGTATATACATTACATATGTATGTACATGTGTGTGTGTGTAAATCAAACATATTATTACTTTGGAATTGACTTTGTCATTTAGCTTTGAGTTTCATTTCTAATTGACCTCAACTTATTTGGGAATAATGGCTTAGTTATTGTTGTACAAAATTTTCATTGATATATTTTCCAATAGTAACAAAACTGCCATCAAAAAGTGCTATGACACTATTCATGTTTAGTTTTTCTCTTCACAATTTGAATCAAAAGCGCGAAGTATGCATTGCTACAAAAGAGTTTTGGATTGGATGGTACAATAAATTAATGAGTTTTAGTTGCTTTTCAATTTCATATAGTACGAGCTCGTGTGGCAACGTCCTATATTGGAACCATTTAAATGAAGTTTTGAACAGTAGCCGAGTAATTTGAATAATACCTTGAAACTTAAAGTCCTTGGAAGAAATATGATTTTTGAGTTGAAATAAGTTACTTGTGAGTTTTAAGCAAAGAATATACGCACACGCATGCACATATGGGTTGACTATTTAGACATAAATTAAATACAATCTATCTATGACATAATAGATTCAGAACGTTGGATTTTATTGTGGTTTACACATGGGTTGAAATCAAGAGGTAATCCATTCCAATGGTTAGCTTTATTCTATCACTAATTATGTCATTATTTTGTGTCTTAATAGATTTTCTCATGCACATAAGTATAACTTATTTTTTTGATAAATGACTAACTATTTTGGTCTACAATAAAAAAAGCCATGCGTGCTTAAGGTTGAGACGACTTTCATGTATAAATCACTTATTATTACTATGGATACCGTTCAACATTGTATATGATTGAATTTTTTCGCAAAGTTTTGCCTTCTGTATTTGATAACTTAGGTTGTATTTGCAAAATTTTAATTTTATTATTGATTTATCATTCAAATCTTCATTTCCTGTTCATGTTTGTTTTAAGGACGAAATTATTTTTCTTTTTATTTCAAAGGACAACCAACTTTTATTATTCACATTAAAGACAACTTTCAAGTTTTAATTAGATAAAATTCAAATATTTTAAATTAAGGACACACATTAACATTTCATAAATAGAGAAAATTAATTACGAAAACATTTTTCTGTGAATTTGAGAAAAAATTTATAAAAAGTTATAGAAATTAATTACGGAAACATTTTTTCCTTGTGAATGTGGGAGAAAAGAATATAGGAAAAAACATGACAGAAAGCTAAATGTATGTGGCTAAATGTATGTAGCTTCATTATTTACTACTAGCATTTTTCAAATGCTAAATGACACTAGCTTCCAAATTGCTTAGTTTTATATTTTTAGTAATATAAGACAACGTTATTTTTAAGTTATAAAGCTATATTCATTTAGCTTTCCGAGCTGTTTACTTTAATATTTTTATGATAATATTAATCAATTAAAACATTTTTTGAAATCACTTTTTTTTCATGCAATTTGGAGTATCATTCTTTGTTTTTTTAATTAATTTAACGAAGATGAGTAATTAAAATGAATCTGAGGTTCAATGGCATATTCGTCGTTGATCTAATTATTAAAGTTAGTTGCCCTTGGATCTAATATTTTCTAAAATGCGTCCTTAAACTAAATACACATTTTTACAATATGGTAGTTTTTAACAATTCCATACTAGTTTGCTGAAAGGAGAGATAGTAAGTAATGTTAGAGAGACAAATATTAGCATTAAATATAGAAATAATGATACTCATAAATCGTAAAACCATTAGGATTCGTTGTAATTTATTTAGTATTTACGGCTAAATTTAGTAACATCTCGCAATTTTCTTTTTCCACCCCGGTATGTTGTAAAAAATAGTAACATCCCATAATTTTTCTTACTCATCCTAATTTATATCGATTTTATTAATTTTCTTCTTTTAGTTTCTCTTTTATTCAGTTCATTCTTCGTGTTTTCCTTCTTCAATTCATGATAGTTGAAGCTGATACTTGTCTATAATTTTTATCATCAAATCTTTATTGAAACAAACATTATAAAAATAATTTACATCAATAATAAAACATTTTAACTAGGTTGTAAATTTAAATAATCTTGATTTCCTTAAAATTGTTAATCGATGTTTGGAATTTGTTAAATTATATTGAAATTTTCTTTAAATGGGTTTTATTTAAAAGAATTACATATACACATGGAATGTTTAGTTATTTTTTCATTGAGATTTGAGATTAGATTGAAGAAAAACATGTTACTGTATGAAATGTAGAAGGATAAATGATGAAGTATTGTTTTTTAATTTGTGGTAAGTTGGGAAAGGAAATTAATGGGGCTAATGGATGCAGCCTTTGTTTATTTCATAATAAATACATTCATGTCATGGTAAACATTTAAATCTATATCTATGCCATTATATAAATAGTTTAGTCTTTTGACCATTCGTATTCTTTTTCCTCGTAATTTTGAGAATAAATCCTAATTTTCTAGCATCATATTTCACATATTTCCTCTTGCAACTTTCTTATTTCCTTCTACTTCACTTCCTCCATTCATTATTCTTAATTAATCCAACTGAGTTCTCTTCCTTTTCTTAGCACATTCAATGAAGAAATTTTATTTCCTCAAATTTTTATCATCTTCAATTTCTTCTCTCTCCACTCTGCTTCTACACCATCTTTGGCTTTGCAGAAATTTTCTACAGGCTGGAGATGCTTTCCAAATAATTTATTTATTTATCTCATAATATTTAACATGATTATAATTTGATGGAATTCATCAATATTTCTTGACCTTTGTATTCATCTTAATTTTCTTGTCGTGGTTGTATTTCTACCTATTGCCCTTAGGGTGAGGATTCTTGTGGATAAACAATCAAAATGCTGCCAAAAGACTTTGAATTACTGGATCAACAAACGTGATTTAAAAGTTAGATCTTTAATTTATTATATGTCTTTTCTTTTAATTCAAGATTGAATTCGTTATTGTTATCCAAAATTTATGATTTCATATCTTTGATTCAAATTTTGTGTCCGAAAATTCTTTTTTTCTCTGATTTTTGTTTCGATTAGTATGGTTATGAACTTGGTTTTCTTTATTTATTTTGCAGAATTTTATTGGAAACACACCGTAGAAACTTCGGTTGTTCTATAACATATATTTTAGGTTAAGTTGAACTATCTCTTATTTCTTACTTTTATATCAAATTTTGTTTTCATATTTTTGTTTTAATTGGTAAAATTATTAATTTATGTTTCTTCGTTTATTTTGTAGGGGGTTATTTGTTTGTTAATGCATAGAAACAAAAAAAAACTTAAGTTTTTTCCCTATAATCAAATAGAGGTACGGTTAATCTTTATTTCATTCTAAAACATAAGTACATAAAAAAAGCAAATTGGAAGAAAAACATTATATATGCACCAAAAGAATATTGATATAATAATTTCATATTGTATTATATAGAGAAGTGTAAATGTACATGTTTGTACCAAAATTGGGCACAACACTCTTCGATGTGTTTGAAGATATAAAATGAAGAAGATAAATGTAAAATGAAGTAGATCTAACAAACACACCAATAAACAGATAAGAAAATGCACAGAAACACACGGATTTAGAGTGGTTCGGCGAATTGCCTACGTCCACTATGAAATGATTGATGTTTATTGAATTTTACTCACTGTTTACAAAAGATTACAACAGTATAACTGAATTTTGATAATCATTTCGGCAGAATATCGGCGTAGAGAGGCCAAAAGTTGACTTTTCTGTAGGTCCATGGCTGCTATTTATAGACATAGGCTGCAAATATCTCGCTCAGATCTCAGAAGACCTCTTCTCTCACGTGGGTGGGCCACACGATCGATTCCATGCCGTTTGCACTCGATCCGTGATCGATACGAACGAATTTCGTATCGATCAATATTTTGTCCAATCGAGTCGAGATCAATCATGAACATTCTTGAGGATGTACGCAAGCTCCTATGAAAATCTAGTAGCATTCGGACTTGTAGATTTTGAGTTATGATCGATGCAAGTTTGGATTTTTTTTGAAGGCTGTCTCCTTCGTATCGATTGTCTTTGCTCTGTTCGTATCGATCACAACTGTTTTGTTCGTATCGATCGCAACTGCTCTGTTCGTATCGATTGTCTTTGCTCTGTTCGTATCGATCGCAACTGTTCTGTTCGTATCGATCGCAACTGTTCTGTTCGTATCGATTGTCTTTGCTCCGTTCATATTGATCACAATTGTTCTGTTCGTATCGATCGTATCTTGAGCATACGAATTCCGATTGACTTGAAATTCGGAACGTTGGCTTTCACAGCTTTGCTGGCCCTGTCATATTAATTGTAGCCTGATCCGGATCCGAACAAAATTTATCGACATCCATAGCCTGCGTATAACCGATCTTCGGGACGGACTGTCCTCAGTTTCCAGTTAAGTTCTTAGTGTCACGGTCTTGCCAAAAGGCGGGATAACAGTACACTATAATAGAAAATAGTTTTTCCAACGCCATAACGACGTCAGGACGACATTGGAAAACTTATTTCCAATGCCTTGCCAACATCATTCATAGCATCGAAAAACGAGCATGGGAAAAAAATTCTCATGCCTTTCCAACGCCATTCGTGGGGTGTTTTTTGATGCTTTTCCGATGCCTTCTCGACGTCATATCGATGCCTGATTTTTCAGCATCATCTTGATACCTTAATTTTTCAACGCCATCTCGACGCCAAGTCGGCACCAATTTTTCCAACGTCATTTTAACATCAAATTCTCCAATCTCAGGTCAACATCAAATTTTCGGATGTTAGATCGATGCCTTTTTAAAATGCGATTTTCGAATTCTACCACGTCTTACTTACGCCTTTCCTGAAGCAAATTTGCCGCATTTATGTTGCATTTCTAACTCTCAAACCCAACACCCAATACAACCATTCTGGTAATGCCAAATAGGCAATGAAACACATATATCTCAATTAAACAAAAGAATATAACCAACAACATTTTAAAACAACAAAATAACAATATCATAGTTGATGGAAAATTCAGATTACACACAAATTCACATTATTATCCAATACAACAACTTAAACTAATATCACGTACATGCAAGTCTAAATGAAAATCATGTCCACATAACCTAATACAAAACTTGCATACCAACATACAATATTAATTCTAAACATTTATATAAAACTCATCAAATCATATATGATAAAGAAAGATCACTTTAAGCATCCCAATGCTAAGCTTGAATAAAATTATTCCAAATACTATAACACAAAACACGACAAGAAGCTGGAAATATCTCTTTAAATAAGTAAATAACCCAATACAAAAAAGGTTTCCCTACACAATTCTTGAAATAACCTGGTTTTCTTGTTAGTTCTTCATTTGTCATAAGGCATTCAACTGTTGAGCTAGAAGATGCTCATCGATAAGGAATAATATAAGTTTTAACTCGTAACTGGGTTGAAGAGATGAAAGTTTTGTTTGCACCTCAGCCAAGTGAAGTAAGGCTATATACCCATAAACTCAACTTCTAGTTCACTTCCTCTAAGTTCACATGATACAATTTCAGTGCCGTGATTCCCATATAGAAAAAGGATAAAATTGCATCATTTAGTCAATATTTCAAATGGTTAATCTAACAACACGAATTTTCTACCATCGAAAGTCGACACTAATACATCCATGGTATTTATGTGCCGAACACCCAAGTGTTGCAAAGACGAATTGTTAAGGTAAAATAAAAAAGAAAAGAAATAGAATAAAAAAGAAGATAACAAAACATCAGAATCTCACTATCGGAACAGTAATATATAATATCAAAATAACAGTACAAAAGGTTACTCCGACATAGAAATTTCAAAGTTACAAAACCTAAGTACTATCGTCATCCTGTACAATTATAACAACCCGTCCTCACAAATGCTGATATGTACAATATAGTAGTGCAACGGAAATAAGAATACTACGGTAGGTGAAATATCCAGTTGTCTTCTCGAGCTCTAAAGAACATCAACGAAAACCCGCATTTCTCAAACTACTCGAAAGACTATGTGAGGAATTTAGGAAAACAAAAACCAAGTGTATGACATAAATCTGGTATGAGAAACTCAAGAAATATGTGATCAACATATAACGGTACTTTTGAGACTGCATGGAATCCTATAACGCTTATCCCCTCAAAAGAACCACCATCTAATGAGCACGTAAGGTGATATATTAGATAATGTCTAGGGTTAAAAATATAATTATTATAACATAGCTGGAATGTTACATTGGTTACATTCTATAGCATATTTAAGGTACAATCAAAACCGATAAGGAACGTTCGCATAACGGTTTTTCCGTGGAGATCTCTCCGGTGGAGCCGGATCTAATCTCTTGTACAAGGGTCGGAAAGTACCTCCGAGAGACCTATGTCTGTAGATAAAATATGCCTTTAGTTAAACATAGCTGGTCCATCCTGAATACGTGATCCTACATATCATCAACTCCCACCGACCAACAATCAACAAGTATTTCTAGATATGGAGTTGATATATCCTATCGCGGGTTAGCTAAAACCCAAGCTATGAGGTATACTCTGTTTTTAATCATTTTCAATGTCGATGTTATATTCGGTATCTTTCACATGAGTCTTCATCACTCGAATAGAACACGAATCCCCTATTGGATTCCCACATCTCGAACAGATCTCGAAACCACACATGGATTTCAATATCTCGAACATATCCACTTCCAAGAGATAGAACATGTACTTAGTCTTGAAGAGGTTTCCGATAAGTAAAACACTTACTGATCCCAGTCACTTCAAGACTAAATCAATGAATTTGGTCATATTCAACTATAATGAGGACGACCACATATGGAAACCAAGTCTTATATACTTACCATGTTTCCGATATTTTCATCTCACACTATTTCTCGATCAAGAGTGAAGTCGTTAGGTTAGGCTCTATTGCTCATATCCCTATACGAACATCAGTCTTAATTCCCATAAATAGACAAGCCTACTTCATCAACTTTTAGTGCTAAGTATACAACGAAATGTTTTCCATAAATGAGTACACACATAAAGCATGATCAAGTCATACAAAGCACGATTAAGTCATATAAGCGACTTTTATCCCCTCTTTGTTAAATTAATCTTTTATTAATTAAAACAACTTTTATTAGTAAAACTTATGTTGCCTAATAAAAGGTTGTTTATCAATTTCTACTATTCATTTGTGCTTCTTCAATACTTCAAAAAGTATTCATATACTTATCTCAAGTGGTATAATTATATTACAAATTATTAACAAGATTTCTTACTTTAAACCTTTGTTTTTTTTTCTTCAGAAGACTTACCTATAATTTCCTTCAAAATATCCATTTTAAGGATCCAAGTACTTTCACAAATCCGTTCAAAATGTTTAAGATTAATGTTACTTAAACATTGTTACTACAGACCCAGAACCATTTCATTTATGCTTATCTTTAAAACATTCTTTTAAAGATCTATTTACATTCATAAGTATAATAAAAAAGGGTTAAAGACGAATGTTATTAACACATTGTGACAACAAACACAAAACCATTTCCATACTTATATCATCTTTAAAATATTTTTTTAAAGATCTAAGTTAATAATATTTGGTTAAGTTTGATGGTCGAATAAACGACTATCCAGTTAAAACAACTGCTAATACAAATCAATATACGTATACTTAACTCGTTTTCAACATTTCAACTTATATTATTCCTCATCCAAAGTGAAGCTAGGTAAGTTAGAGCACTGGTTGCATCAAAGCCTTTCCTAGACACTTCGTTCTTGAACCTCACAAATAGATAAGTCTTCTCGTTGGCTTTAATGTTAAGTATAGTATTAATAATTTCCATAATTAAGTAACAAACAACATGATTAACCTGTTTCCGACATTCCTGAGTTAGCCATTCCTCGTTCAAGAGGAAATCCGATAGGTTAGAGCTCTATTGCTCCATCCCTACTCGACATTAATCTTAACTCTTACAAATAAATAAGCCTACTTCGTCAGCTTTTAGCATTAAGAAAAATTAATTACTTTCAAACAAATAAGTAAACAAAAATATTAACACATTTTTAACATTCCAACTTACTTATTCCTCATTCAAAAGGGAAGCCCGGTAGGTTAGAGCTCTATTGCTCTGTCCCTACTCGACATTAATCTTAACTCTCAGAAATAGAGAAATCTACCTCACCGGTTTTTAGTTTTAAGCCTAGTCAATTACCTTTTTCAAAACTTATATATACTTTAAAAATACTTGTAAATAAAATTTAAATATCTATGTAAAATATAACTTGAACATAACTAATTTATAATTTGATGTAAAACATGTTTATATTATAAAACCTTTTTACTTAGAAAATACATATATAATTATTAAAAATATATTTAAACTTCAAACCAACATTAAAATACTTTAAAACATGTTTGAAAATATCTATAAAAAGATTAGAGACAATTACCAAATTTAACTATCATCTTTAAACGCTTAAAACCATAAGCACTTACTACAGCATTTGTAAATGCTATTAGAAGTTCTTGTCAAAAACAACATTGAAAAACACAATCTTTCCAACTAGTTTTAACCATTTTTACAAATGATTTAAGACTTGAAATTTTTATATGAAGTACTACCCTTAGGGTACTTAAAACCATGGAAAGAAACCAATAAGAATATCTTCCAATTTATTTATATAAACTCCCAAAAACAGACTATATTTACAAAGTGTATTTATAACCGCAATTTTGCTTCAACTTTCACAACTTTTGTTCACAATTTCTATAACTTTCCAAACCATTTCTTTACTATTCAATCCACCAAAATATGTGCAGAGAACCAAAAAAAATCAAATTATCCCAAGTTAAGATCATAAATATTCAATTTACACAAGTTAAATTTAAGGGATATTGAAATGCACTTATAACGACTATTCTCGCTTCAAACACTTTCAAACTTACTTCAGTTCAACATACAAGTCAAAAATTAAACATCAACTCAAGGTAATGCCACATTTTTAAGAGGGCAATAGAAGTGATGTTATACAATATAAAGTTGTTATTTGCTTTCAAAAGCAAGAGGAGTCCAAAGTTTATAACTTTACTTAATTAGTTAATGTCATTTTAACTTTATAATTCAAACACACAACATACATACACAATATATACTTAATATAGCGAGATAACTCACTTAGATCAAGCCAAACACAAGCTCAAAGCCACAAGAATCAAAGAACCACCTCCTACCATCACCAAAAGCTTAAAGATCCAACCTTTAGCACTTTCAAACCAAGACTACACCTCCCCTCCTCTCCCATTGCTCATGGCCTCTCTTGGAACCCTCTCTTCCTCTCACCTTTCTTCCACTTTGACTTGATATTCATGATTTCCATGATGTTTTAGGCCTATAGCCAAAGTTTGGAAGAGATTGGAGATGATTTGGTTTAGACTTGAAAAGGTTAGAGAAGGATTAGTGGATTAGTGCTTAAACACTTCCACCATTTTATTCCCTTACTTCATTCCAAGCTTTGTGAATTTGTGATTTATTATCAAGGGTGTTCCCCTTCTTTTATAAGCTTCAAATAGTGTTGCATAAGCTTGTTCTCACCCACCTTTTATGTCATGTAAGGCTCGCCTGCCATCGCTTCTTTTTTACATAACACTTACGAGTTAAGTCTTTCTATAAAGCTTATTTTCATAATATCTTTGATGAGATCACCCATGACATCATCCAAAAAGTTTATTTCCATAAATGGTAAAAAGTTTTTATTTCATTTTGTAGATTTTCTAAGCAAATAAGTGTATGTAAAAAAAATATGAACAACTTCTAACGGTTAACAAGCTGTTTATCAATAAAACGATTTTCGGTCACATTATCAATATTTCTTCAAAGTATTTATTTTTGTAAACATTTTTCCAATACAAGTTTACTATCATTAGTTATGGTTTAAAAGGGGGTTAACAAGCTTATTAAATCATTTTAATAACACTAATTCCAAGATTCAAATATTTAAATATTTTAGATATTTAAATACGAAGTGTCCGAAATTCCAGGTCATTGCAGTCAAAACAGTTGATGCATGTACTCAAAGTCCCAATAAAAATACAATTAGCTTATAAAGTGCATAAGATGAAAAATGGATTTGATTAAAACAAGTAAAATTACAATAAATACTCACTTCAAAATCAAGAACTACGTCACAATTAACAGAGATAAATGAATATATTGAAAGTATACACCCAATAAAATTAATAAATAATTAAGTAAAGAATTAACTATCATAATAAAAATTTAAATGATTTAGTTATGGAATTAGATGAGAAAACCAGAGGAGTGAACAAAGTAAACATTTGGAAACCTTTATTTACTCACTATCATTTTGATTTAAATAAATAATGATATAACATGATAAGTACATGGGTGTACGTTTACTTATTATACTGTTGCTTAACGAAACCAAATAAATTAAATTAAATGGGAAAGAAGGCTAAGATTGGCTAGTGGCCTAACTTTTTATGGAATAATAAACTTAACCACTACCTCATTTTCTATTGATTCACTCTAAAAAAAAACTTTGAAACTCTTTAATGGTGGTAATAACCTAGGCAAGAAAATGAAGTAGAAAGAAGATAAAATCTAGGAGAACAAAAAAGACTAACATGGATTAAGTTAACCAAAGGCTTAGGTGAGTAATATGTTCCCTTAGTTCCTTTTTTCTCTTGTAATTAGGCAATGCGGTGATTATTAGGATTTGTTCTTATGTTTCTCATGATTAGAATAAAGTAAAAATTTAATATGATGTTATAAACATGATTTAAAAGAAGGATTTTGATTTGTAGAGTTTTTCCATAAATAAATAATTAGATAGGACCGTTTAATATGGAAATAACTAAAAATAGGGAGTGAGAAATTTTATGATAAGGGAATACATACATACATATACATACACACACATATATATTCTTTGAATTTTTGGAAATTATCATAAGTAATTTTCGAACAAAAATACACTTAGCCGAAGGGGGATTATGGGAGCCAAAAGTAAATATTGGGAACCCAAACGATGATTTATATAACTAAATTCCACCCGCCTAAGTAAAGAACTGTTATAAATAATGAAGAAACTAATAAATTTAGGTCCAATCCAACCCATTTCATGAATAAAATGTGACAAAATTTTTTCTATTTTATAAAAAAGGGGGGTAAGATTCTAGCCATAGAATTTCTCAATTCTGACACAAGGTACTGAGAGATAGTAGGAGGAGAGTTATTTCGCCCCCCCGGTCAAACGGGAGCGAGCCCTGGAAGGCGAACATCTCATTTTCATTGTGGAAGTTTTACTTTGGGGCCTCGATGATCACCGGCAGTCTGTTCAGGGTTCCACACTCAATGGTGGCAACTAAACACGAGGGTTGCGCTCGTTGCGAGACTTAACCCAACACTCAAAGAGAAAGCAGACGCTTCACCAGATTTAATAAACGGTCAAGAGACCAGATATACAATATGCGTTGAATAAGTTAGGAAAGTACTGTACTAATTGTAAAAGGGACGAAGTTAGAATGAATGAGGTGTTGACATATGTAAAAGTCGGGTCAGATGCATAGAAGGCGGGCTTTTGACGTGTACCGAAAGAGTGTCGAAAGTAGAGCACCCAAACCGAAAAGAGAACAAATTCAGGAACTTTAAGAATAAGGCTTAAGTAAAGAAAACAAAGAAATTCTAAGGATATGTCCTGATATATGATACCGAAGGTAATAGCCAAGAGCCAAGGCGAAGGAACATATGGTGGCGATGGAGGAATAATAGATAGAAGAGGTGATTTTCAAGAATTAGTAGTGAGGCTCTACATGAAGACAAAATGAAACTAAAACATAAAGTAGGCTTCCCTAGATGCAACTGTGGATAGTGATTATTGAGAACTATCGACTTTCGGTGTAAAGATAATATCAGAATTTATTGAATTCCGAAGGGGAGAGTTAATGCTAAGGTTTAATGGTCAAAGATAATTTCGGGACTCAAGGTTTCTTTATGAATAGCTAAAGTTAAATCTAATAAATGAATGATTAGGTGGATTC
Organism: Allium fistulosum; assembly: GCA_030737815.1. Classification (NCBI taxonomy): domain Eukaryota; kingdom Viridiplantae; phylum Streptophyta; class Magnoliopsida; order Asparagales; family Amaryllidaceae; genus Allium; species Allium fistulosum. Next base: position 515,183,277 of record CM060903.1, on the reverse strand, counting down.
TTCAGTAGATGTAAGGCGTATTGTGACAACCGAGAACCAAAAGCGCAAGTGTAATGCCTGTGTGGCAACCAAAACACAAAAACATTGATGTAAGGCTTTTGTGGCAACCAAAGCCGAAATGATTGGTGCAAGGCTTAAAGTGGCAAGTGCAATCAGAAATGTTGGAATGAGGCCTAGCATGACGTCCAAAATACAAAAAGCAACTGGTTTAAGGCATGGTAGGGCAACCGAAGCAGAATTCGGTAGATGGCCTAAGGCTTGATGTGGCAGCCAAGAACCAAAGCGCGGATGTAAAAACCGAAACTGCAATTGTATTATAGTGCAACACTATTCAAGGTAATGTACTCCGCCTTTGGCAGAATCAACGACTACTTGTTATCCGGTACATTTCTAACCTAAAGTTCTTAATTTAAGATTGAATATAAGTTTGTGATTGACACACTATACTGATATTGTTTATGAAGTTCAAGCGTATGCACTATATCAGTAAGGAGTTCATTATTTCTATAAACAATTCTCTAGTATTTCGTAAATACTCGAGAAAACTCTAAATTATTATCAAGTGATCTTAAATCGAATTTGATACTTGCAAAATACATAAGCAAAATGCGATATCGTAGACAACATGTATGATAATTCATATTGTCAATGAATAAGGAATCCATCTTACATGCTTTACATTAAACATTTTGATATGATGTCTATGTATTTCATTTGGGACAATCACAATATCCTTTTATACCGATTATAAAAGATTTCATCTCAAATGCAATATCGAGAATCAAACAATCAAACCAAAATGATTTTAACATGAGTACATCGTTAACAATAATAAGTTTATTGTTTACTTATAATTTTGAAATATTTCAGTACCTTTATAATTGTTTACACCAAAAATGGTCATAAAAACCCAAGAATAAAATAGTAGAGAAATAAATGAAGAGTAACTTAAATTAGAAAGAGCAGATAAGTAATTATGCAATCAGAGTAAAGCAATAACAGAAATACAAGGATTTATAGTGGTTCGGCGTTGTGTGCCTACAACCACTTTGAAGAATTCTCTTTGTTGATCACTTGTAAATTTGATTACAATAGAAGAATAATGATAGCACTTGATTATAATGGAGTCTAGAGTAACAAGCAGTGTTCCCCCTCAAATGAAGAGAGAAGTTTATATTAATAGGTTGAGACGACGAAATATCTCGCTGGAAATTCAGCAGAAGGCTCTCCTGATCTATAGGGACCCCCCAGAATGATCACATATGCTAATTCTTCATTTTGAACGATCGGGGCCGATCATTACTTTTGGCTCTGATTGATGTGCGATCGGTCATGGTGGCTTTTCCATGTCTCTAGACCTTGCTCTCAAAGTATGCTATCATTCTGAGTTGTGGTTTGTGAGATATCAACCAATCTTTGTCGAATATGGATCGTTCTGCTGATTCCATACGATCGTTCATGAACGATCGGTATGTTTTTTCTGATTTTTATGACTTTTGACCTGCGATCATTTTTTTGGACTCCACTCTTCAATATATTGATGTTCTGGAAGTTTCAAATGTGTTGGACTTGTAGATTGTGAGATATCGATCAATCATCGTCGATTTATACTGTTTTATGGATTGTTCCTGATCGATTCATATAGATTCTTCCTTTGTCCACAACTGAAGCACATGAACTTCGATTGACTTGAAATTTGAAATGTAGCCTTACGAGGCCTTCTTTGTCACTTCATACTGATTGCACCTTGATTGGGACCCAATCCGAATATGCTCAACCATCGTCTATAGTCTTGTATATAACTGATCCCCAAGACCGGTAACCATCTGTTTTTAGCCAAGTCTTCGATTTCACGGCCTTGCCAAAAGGTGGGATAACATTTGCCCCCCAAAGTATGTCCTGTATGAATATGACATGCTTTGGATCATTGCAAGCTTCAATTGTTGGAAAGAGTTCCATCCAGTTTATTGCATAGTTGCCATTCGTCCATTGAGTTGCTTCTTCACTGATAGTCATATCCCTTTCTGTTTATCATTACCGTTGGTCGATTTCCAATAGTATAAATACCGAATCACGGCTTGTCGAAGATTATCTTGTTTTGTTTCCGATGATTATTAGGCTTTAGAAATCTGATTTAAACTCTTCTTTATTTTACTTCAGGTGAGAATTCAATTTCTATCGATTTCAAAAAATTGAATTTTGAAACGTACACTAGTATGTATACGTGTTTATACCTGACCCCCTATCATGATTTCACATCCATAGGTCATTATCAATTTATAAAGTTTTTTTAATGATCTTACCTGATCGTTATTGGATATATCAAAACTTCGGATCATTTAAAACGATCGTTTTAGAACGATCGGTGCAAAAACGATCATAACATTTGTACTTAAGGAACGATCGGTTCCATTTTTGAGCAACAAAGTATTGGGCTGCCTTCCCATATAAAAACTTCACCACTTAACCATTTTCATTTCCTTCTCTTCATTTTGTATCCTTCCAACTTTAACTAGAAAAGGAAACAAACTGCTCTCCTCTTTTCCTCCATCGTTCCAAGCAACGACCCGAACTCCTGAAGCAAGAAATCAAACCTCCTCCACATTAACTATTGTTGCATTTGTCCCTTCAGATCTCGTATAGATCCAAATTCGAATCGATTTGGTACTTCAAATTCTAATTTAAGTAGGTTGGATTTTGGGTTTTATTGATTACGTGGTGTTCGATTCGGTCCATAGAGCGAGTAGTAGTTAAAGGAGATGGAAGCTTCAGCCAGTCATTTTTGGGGAAGATGGAGTAGCTGTCTTGATGTAGGATGATCGTTCTTGAACGATCGGTTAAGTTTTTGGACTTAGTGAATTTTAAAGGAGATGGATTGATTTGCTGAACGTTTAGATGAAGTGATGCGATGCCAACGATCGATCTGTGCTGATGTTGATTCGAACGGTTGGTTGAATGTAAAACATGAACGATCAGATGAAGTGATGGAGCGAACGATCGGTAAAAGGGGGTGAAGTGGAAAGAACGATCATATAGAATGATTGAGATGATATGACTGGTTGGAGATTGGAGATGAACGATCGGTTGGATGGAATTTGGCTCAGTTATTGACGATCGTTATAGTACGATCGTTCTGGAATGATCAACTATGTCTTGGTGAATAGATTTATTGTCAACAATTAATTTTTAAAATGGAACTTGAGCACATGAACCTGGACTTCAAGATGAGATTCGGCTTTTAACACTTGAATGGACACTTGGACTTGCATACTACTCAAAATGCATATTCAAAAATTCATGACATTTTGAACTATGATGTGAACTAATGCCTTAAACAATTCTCTTGAAGTTCATTTGTGACTTAAACATAAAAACTGATCTCAAACCGACAATCGGTCCTGAAACTCAGGCTGGATCATTCCCTAAAGATGTAGTGAACCGGTTGATACGGTCAGTAATGACGGTCACTCCGATCAAACTTCAAAGTCTTGTCATCTTTTCCACTTTTAACTCTTTACAACTTATCACCGTATTGCATGGCACTTCGCCATACAACACTAGCACTCACTCTGCACTAGGGGAACATGTTATTTTATCTAATAATGATTTTTAATAAGTCTGATAATGATCAATTCCAGACGTTCAGAACGTCTTTCAGCTATGTCCGCTGATCCATCTTCTCAGCATAGTAATTCTGGTTCCAAGTCGAGTTCTGCCACTAAATCAGACAGTCTGTCTCCTAGTCATCAATTCGAGCAACTAGAATGCTCTGGTCCACTATTTGATTTATTCTCCGCTATCCCTACTATTTCAGCATAAATCATTGGTTCTGCCCCTGACACATTGGAGGATGTAGTCTTCTTGGAAGATCCTCTGGATTCCATGGCCTCAAGATTAGTGAAACCACTCTTCGCTGAATCTGTGAGAGACATGGGGTTTCATTTGACAATGTTCTGGTACCATCACGGGATGATAGAGCTCACAGATCCCTGGAGGGGTATACTGCATGCAATAAATTTATGTGCTGAGATGGATGTGTTCTGCCGTTTAATTCATACATCTGCGAGGTTCTACATTATTTGAGGATAGCCCCGGTGCAACTGCATCCGAATGACTATGCCCTACTCAACGGTATTTAAATGGTGTTTATGGAGTTCTTATATCACCCTCCAACTATTGAGGACATTTGATTCATATTTACCTTCAAGCAACGAACATGAAGTCTCTTGTTTACATTTCTGGAGTCAGTTAAGAAGTGCCAAATCTTAGCAGGCACTTGGAATAAATTAAGCACTTTCAAAAGCGAATGGTTCTTTGTGCAATATCCGCCTAGTTTCGCTCGACGGTGGTTGGAAAGACGTCAATGTCACTCTTCACTTTAATTCATATGCTTATATCTGGGTCGTATCCTGGATTAAATAATTTTTTCAATTTTTTACAAGCACTATCCCGCGGCCTGAAGGTAAACATCTTGAGGAGGCAGTCTCGACTCTTAAGGATGGGCCGTTGGAAGATAGAGATATTGAGTGCCTCCTTATCGATGAATGTCTCATCACCTTTTGTTTAATGGAAGAAGGCTATAGCACATGGTTAGTGAATACCGCTCGAGTTGCAGCGGCAAGAGAACATGCCGTAGTTGGTCAAAGGAGCAGCCAGGTTGATCCTGTCGTGCCCCTAGTCGTGGGAGTTCAAGAGGTCACTGAAGCTCGATTGTGATAACGAAGGGTCTAGTCCTAGGGTCATGGACAAATCCTCGCGGACCCTACAGCCCTCGGCTCTGGAAAAAAGAAAAGGAAAGAAACTCATATGCCGATTTCCTAAGAGTTATCTCTCTAATCATCCCAAGCTGTCTGCTACTCCTCAAGTTATTCCGGACGAGTCCACCTCTCTACCGTTTGAGCATTTAGGCGAACCGCTTGACTCATTATCAAACTTGCTAATTCCACACGAGGTTGAAACTTTTCACTTTACTGATATGAGCGTTGGTGGGTTAGACTCTCCTACCAGAATTGGTGCAAAAATCCCACCTACTACTAAAGGAGAGGTTACTCCTACGAGTAAAGCTCCAACATTTGGTCCGTCGGGAGGAACACAAGGACATTTGCACACACTTGCATTTCACGATATTGCACTGCCTTAATCTTATGCCTTTTAATATTTAAAGTTGATTCACTCCTTGTTCTCCTTTGTAGGAACCATGTTGAAGAAAAGGAACATGTTCCAGTCTCTCCAGGACTAATACCGTCAAACTTCGGGCTCACGTTCAGGCCTGTATCATCAAGGCAGTGGTCGTGAGTATGATCCCAGCTATCGTTCCAATCGAGATTGAGATCATTAGGATAGAGGTGACAAAGACAAGTTCGCCTATGACAAGCATCGATCAAAATCTAGATTCCCTCCTCTGAAGGGCTCAGAAAAGCAAATTTTGCCAGTGAGTTGGCCTCTTTGTTTTGATCTCGAGGAATGTATGTAATATCATAGTATTCAAAGTCGGTCAACAACTTTTGGACACGGGTAAGGTACGGGGCGAGTCGTTGCCCTTTATCCTAGCATTCTCCCCTGACTTGGTATACCACCATATTTCGAGAGATTTTACTCCCAATTCTTTGACAAGTTTTAGTTTGACAATCAGAGCTTCATACTTAGCCTCGTCATTTGTTTTAGGGAATTCAAGCTTCAAGGCGTAGCAAATTGATCTATCCTCCAAAGTTACTAGTACAACGCCGGCTCTAGAACAACGATCATTGGAGGCTCCGTCGGAAGAGTTTCTGAACGTGCGCTTTGATGGATTTTTTTCCCTCCTAATCTAAAAACGGTCTTCCAAAAATTTCAAAAAATGACTATGGATTGTGTTACTGATATCCATAGGCAGTATAATGAGTGGATGAAAGCTGCAAAGAAAACATTCAAAGTATCCTTTGAACGAGCGGCAGAGATTAAAAAACTAAAGCACCAAGAGGCTCAAGATAAGAGGATCATCGAAACTCTAACAAACGAGCTGGAAACTTCAAGGAACTGTAAGGCCAATAATACCCATAATGGAGTGGTTCCTTTGCTAGGGCTTGCTCCCCAGTGTGAGCACCACATTTCCGTTCATAAACTTCCTTTAGGACTTGTTTTATTTCATCATGAGCGATACACTAGAGCAAAGGGACAGAAAAACCCTTTCTGTACGTAACTCCTTCCTGAATAATATATCGTGAAGATTTACGAAGAACTTGTCGTTTCTCATTCCTCCGTTTGAGAAGAACTCCATGTAGAAAATAGTCTTTAATTAGGGTCATCCATGACTCCTTCTTAGGCCCCGTCTCTAGTGCCCAGTCGATTTCCATCCGATTTATACTCGGAGCATCCAATACTTCGACTGGAACTAAGTCCGTTTGTTGTACACCACTGGTGCAAGCAAATTTTGCCAGTGAGTTGGCCTCTTTGTTTTGATCTCGAGGAATGTATGTAATATCATAGTATTCAAAGTCGGTCAACAACTTTTGGACTCGGGTAAGGTACGGGGCGAGTCGTTGCCCTTTAGCCTAGCATTCTCCCCTGACTTGGTATACCACCATATTTCAAGAGATTTTACTCCCAATTCTTTGACAAGTTTTAGTCTGACAATCAGAGCTTCATACTTAGCCTCGTTATTTGTTTTAGGGAATTCAAGCTTCAAGGCGTAGCAAATTGATCTATCCTCCAGATTTACTAGTACAACGCCGGCTCTAGAACAACGATCATTGGAGGCTCCATCGGTATATCTTTTCCATCGGACGGTAGGGGCTTCACTGCTCTCTTATTGATCATCATGTGCAATAAACTCAGCTATAAAGTCCACCAGTGCTTGTCCCTAAATGGCTCTCCAAGGGAGGTAAGTAATGTCAAATTGACTCAGCTCGATGTTCCATTTGAGTAACCTTCCAGACGTCTATGGTCACTACAGGATCTACTGCAACGGCTGATCGGTGTAAACATTGATATGATTAGCCTAAAAATAGATGCAGAGCTTTCGTGAAGCAATCAACAAGAAATATGCCAATTTCTCTATCTTCGGATAGTTCCTTTTGGCTCTTGTTAATCGCTTGCTAACATAATAAACCGGTCTATGGATTCGATTCTCTTCGCAAAGCAGTGCAGCACTTATAGCGTGTACCAACACAGCCAAGTAGATATACAAGTCTTCATGATCTTCTAGCTTTAACAAGATGGGAGGTCTCTCTAAGTGGTTCACCAAAGATTGGAATGTGTCTTTACAATCTTGCGTCCATTTAAAATTCCTTTTCCCTCTTCTAATCAAGTCAAAGAAAGGAATGCATTTATCGGTAGCTCTAGAAATAAACTGACTTAGGGCGGCAACCTTCCCATTCAGTCTCTATACTTGTTTGATGGTCTTTAGCACTTGGATGTTGCGAATAGATTGGATTTTCTCAGGATTAGCTTCAATTCCACGGACATTAATGATGGAACCCAAGAACTTTCCTGGTGCGACACCAAAAGAACACTTTAGAGGATTGATCTTTATTTTGTAATATCGGAGGATAACGAACATTTCCACCAAGTCCCTAATGTGGTCGCTAGATCGTCGTGACTTCATGAGCATATCATCTACGTACATCTCCATCGTCTTTCCGATCTGATCCTTAAACATTCTATTGACTAGACGTTGATAAGACCCTCTGGCGTTCTTTAATCCAAATGGCATCACCATATAACAATATAATCCAGTGTCAGTAATGAAGCAAGTGTGCTGTTAATTGGGAATGTGCATTGGGATTTGGTTATATTCCGAGTATGCATCCATGAAGGATAGCAATTCGTGCCCTACGGTTGAGTCTACTAGCTACTTGATCCTTGGAAGGGGAAAACTGTCTTTCTGACACGCCTTGTTCAAATCTGAATAATCAACATATGTCTGCCATTTCCCATTTGCCTTTCTCACAAGCACAGGATTAGATACCCATTTAGGGTAGAGGGCATCGCGAATAAAACCATTGTCTTTGATCCTATCCACCTCCTCTTTAAGAGCTAAAGATCTCTCAGAATCCATGCCATGCCTTTTTTGTTTCACCGGGACGTGCCTCGGGTCGATATTCAATGCATGGCTCACAATGGCAGGCGAGATCCCACACATGTCAGAGTGAGTCCAAGCGAACATGTCGAGGTTCGCTTAGAAAAAATCAGTAAGTTCTTTCATCATCGGAGGGTTGAGCCGTGATCCTATCTTTAGGACCCATGACGGGTCGTCGTGGCGGACCATGATGTCAATTGTCAGCTCAGCCGGTGCAGCCTTGGTCTCTTTGGGATCCTCATCATCATCCCTCGGATCTATGTCTCTAGATAACCGATTATGGCGCCCGAGGCAAGGCTCAGGTGCTGATTGTCAATCTTCAGCAGCTTGGATGCGGAGAGATTTGTCCACACCTTTACCTTTCTCCTTCCGTCGAGCATCCATCAATTCAGCTATATAGCAGGCACGTCCGGTCTCCTGATCACCATGAACAACACCAACACCCCTATCTGTTGAAAACTTCAAAGTCAAACATCATGGGGCAAGAGCCGTCCAAAACTTAGCTAGGGCTGGTTGGGCTAGAAAAGCATTGTATGGAGAGTCGACATCCAAAGTTACAAATAGTAAAATCCACACTCTCTTGGGGTCACCTTCTCCCAACTCCACGGGCAATTCAACATAACCAACAACTTCGGTCGTAATACCTTTAAAGCCATATATGTGGGCTTTAGACGGTTTCAAGTCCTTAGCTTCCATCCTCATCTGATCATAAGCTTTTTTGAAAATTATATTTATGGAGATTCCATAATCAACCAAAATCATCTTCACTAGGGTGGTGCCAATCATGGAGAAATGACCATTGGGTCGATCGTCAGTGCCTCGACCTTGTCTGCATCTCTACTTCTGAACACAGTGTCATCTATCATTGTACGTTGTTGTTTTGTGGGAGCTCCATCTTCTGTACTCAAACAACATTCAAAATTCATATGCTTGATCGTGCTAGCGTAGTGCTCCATCTCATGCCAACTCTTATCAACTGGATGCGGTCCTCCGACTATTGTATTGATTACTAATCTTCCACTCGTACGCACAGGCTCTTCAGCCCTGTGCAGTGCTTGTCCTCAGTTAGGGTCGGATGTCCCCTGCTCGCCATCCTGCGTGGCTTTTATGAACTGCTGTAACTTTCTTTCTCGAATTGGTTTTTCAATAATGTCCTGGAGATGCCTGCACTCATTTGTGTTATGACCATAACATTCATGAAACTGATAATATTTTCCAGTTTGTTTTTGCTTCTCCGTTGATTCTTTCGGAGGCGGCTTCCTGTACTGCAGTATTGTAGGTGGACAAATAGACATTCTCTAAGGATGTATTCAGTGGCATGTAGTTATCGTACATCAGAATCCTAGACTTTCCTCTTCTATTACCCCCATTTCGTTCTTGGCTCCTATCTCCGTCTTTCTTTTGCTAATTCAGTTTATTTTGGACATTTACTTGAACTTTTCCAGAACTTTCATCAGACTGCTTCACTGTAATGTTACTCTGTACCCCTTCTCCACTTGGTTCCATAACATTCTTCTTCCTAGAACTCTCGACTTCCTCTTTCCTCAAATACTGAGCCACCTTTGCATAGAAGCGTTCTAATGTTGCAGGTGGCTTGCCAGCTAACCAATCGCCAAAATCAAATTCTAGATCAATCTCTCTTGTTACCACCATCAATATTGCATGGTCACTCGGCTCACTGATTTCTATGACAGCTGTATGGAATCTCTCCAAATAATATTTCAGTGATTCTCCTAGAGCCTGGATCATGCTGGATAGGGACATTACATCTTTGGAGTGAGTTGCATGCATGTGGAACTGCTCCACAAACTTTGTTGCTAAATCATCAAATCTAGAAATTGATCGTGGAGGTAATCTCATAAACCACATCGTTGCTATTCCAGAGAAATAATAGGAAATATCTACACTTGGTCGCATCATCTACTCATGTGGAATACATCATCCATTCATATCTCATGATATGCTACCTAGGATCGGTTTTTCCCTCATAGGCAGGCATCGATGACATATTAAACCTTCTTGGATACTCGGCATGTAAGGTATTATCAGTGATTGGGGTATGGCTTCTCGATTCCCCAGTCGTCTCACCAACTGTCTAACCATAACCGACAAGTCTGGCATTTGGATAGTTGGAGCAAAGTGGTGGTCGTGTTCCACCTCACGTGGATGGTCCGATCGATGTTTATAGGTCGTTCCGCGCCTTCTTGGTTCAACGTTCTCTCGATGTACATCATGTGCGTTTACTTCATCATCGTTCTGAGGAGGTATTTGGTCAACATTTGCTTAAACTCCAACATCCAGATTGATCATAGCATTGCCGGTATGTAACCCTACCGCCATCGATTGAGATCTTCCATCCAGAGAATCAACATCGATTGTTCTAGAATGATCGGCACCAATCGTTGTCGCTCTGTCTGGAACGGTCAGTGGTAGGCGAGTTGTTGCTTCAGCGTGGTATTCATCCATTATGTGGCGTCTACGTCTGTGATAATCGTCTGATGAACTAGAACTCTCCGATACAGAGTAAGGGGTAGGGTCCCTCCTTGCTTTCCCACGTTGTTGCTAATTGAGTTGGTTCATTAGATTGATATTGGCTTGAATTTTCTGATTCAATTGTCGACAGCTATCCGTTAGCTATCTCAATGGATTCTGGAATTCCACTCTTGTATTCTAGATATGAATTGGATTTGCAGCATTCACATCCATTAGTGGACTGCTTGGGCCTCCTTGTGGGATGCTAGCGTTCTCGTTCTTCTACGTTTTGAGAAGTAGATCTAGCGTTCCTAACCATTGTTGATAGCTATACTTAGGCTTTTGCAAATCTGAATAGAACAAGAAAGCTCCTTTAAGATAATAATGGATCTCCTTCGAGGGATTTATGCAATCCAGTAGCAACAAAGGGATCTAAATAAACTGAGAATCAAGCGTTCTTCGTGAAAGCACCAAAATGTTTGCACTAAAAATAGTCATAAACACCCAAGAATGGAATAGTAGAGAAATAAACGAAGATTAATTTAAATTAAGAAGAGGAGATAAGTAATTATGCAATCAGAGTAAAGCAATAACAGAAACACAAGGATTCATAGTGGTTCGGCGTTGTATGCCTATGTCCACTTTGAAGAATTCTCTTTATCGATCACTTGTAAATATGATTACAATAGAAGAATAATGACATCACTTTATTACAATGGAGTCTAGAGTAACAGGCAGCGTTCCCTTTAAATAAAGAGAGAAGTATGTATTTATAGGTTGAGATGATGAAATATCTCACTGGAAATTCGATAGAAGGCTCTCCAGATCGGTAGGGGCCCACCAGAACGATCGCATAGGCTGATTCTTCATCTGAACGATCGAGGCCGGTCATTATTTTTGGCTTGGATTGATGTGCGACCATTCGTGGTGGCTTGTCTAATGTCTTTAGACCTTTCTCTTAAAGTTTGGTGTCACTCTGAGTTGTGTTTGTGAGGTATCAACCAATCTTTGTCGAATATGGATCGTTCTCCTGATTCCATACGATCATTCACAAACGATCAGTATGTTTTTTCTGCTTTTTGTGAGTTTTGACCTGCGATCATTACTGTGGACTCCACTCTTCAATATACTAATGCTTTGAAAGTATCAAGTGTGTTGGACTTGTAGATTTTGAGATATCGACCGATCATCGTTGGTTTATGTTGTTTTGTGGATCATTCCTGATCGATCCATATTGATTCTTCCTTTGTCCATAACTCAAGCATATGAACTCCGATTAACTTGAAATTTGAAATGTAGTCATATGTGGCATTCCATGTCACTTTATACTTATTGCACCTTGATTGAGACCCGATCCAAATCTGCTCGACCATGGTCCATAGCCTTGTATATAACTGATCCCCAATACTGGTAACCATCCGTTTTTAGCCAAGTTTTTGATTTCACGGCCTTGCCAAAAGGCGGGATAACAATAGTGCTTTCTTTCTGACACACGTTTCCTCTTCATTTTGACTGAAACTCAAACTATCTGATTTTTCTATCAAAATATTTGCTCAACTATGATGCTTGTTGAATGATACTTTCGTATAAATTCTTGATCTTATTTAATAACCCACGAACTAAAAATCACATTCACTAATTTCGAGATACTTTGGTTATTAAGCGCAAATAGCATATTCTAAATCATTAGTTATAATTTCTTTTTTAGCATATACAGAAACTCAAATTCACATTGATCGGTTATTTTGCAAGTAAAATTTGAATTAATGTTGAATGACGAATCTGTTACGTTAATTTCAAAAATAGGAATTTATGATGTTACTCTATCAATGTAGTTTACCATATTCCAACCGCATTGGTGGTCTTATCAAAGACACTTTTGCGATTGATGGATTATATGCAACTATCAAAATCAAATTTTGATAATGTAATTGAAATCCATTTTAGATTTTCGCATCATGCCATATGGTAAAGTCAATGCTCTTAATGGCTTAATGTCAAGGAAGGACATCCATTTCTCGATATCGATAAGCAAATCATAGTTTCTCTTTAATGTACAAGTGTTCTTGTTAGATATTATAATTAGTTGTGTCTGTTTAGGCTTAGTCAATTTTATTTCATCATTTTTAATTAGTTTTTTCTTTGGATCGTATCCTAGTCCATTTTACTACCAATAATTTCTAAAATGAATTCTTTGCTATGAAGTTGGTCTTTCCTGAAATAACAATTGTTTCTCGATGCAACAAAATAGGTATTCATAAACATTTTATGTATTGCCTATATGTATGCATAAAACTGATTTTGTTTTTAAGTTTACAAAACTTATGTTCATAAAACAAATTGGTCAGTTGGTTTTGATCGGTCCCAAACTCATTTTAGGTGGTCCACACAAGACGCATTATAGCTAAGTATTACGTGTAGTCTCTCAACTCACATAAGCTGTCCACCCATTAACCTAGGATATGTAGGGGTTGGTTCATCAACCCTTATCTTATGTGACCTGTAAGCTATGTTTTAGATGAAACTTAATTAAACTTATGTAATTACTTTTAAGTACACTTCATTACAGAAAGAAGCTAACTCAACTTTACTCATCATCAATCATATTTTTTCCAACAAAGTCCGCTTACTCCTTATCGATAAATCATTATGTATCATAGGGAGGACTGACTTTTGAAATTGAACCGTTTTGGTATTATTAGACCTACGATTGCATATATCTAGATGTATCTATCCTAAGAGTTCACCAACTCTTATGTCACTTCCATTGCATGAGTGCTTTGCCTTTAATCGTTTGAGATATAATTCACCAGTAAAATAAGATTCATAATCATATGATTAAAGAATTATTTCTCAAAACTATCGTTCCAAAATAATTGTAATATTCTAGATACTTCTATATTTTACAATGCATCATGTTGCTACAAAAACAAATACCATTATTATAGTTTTATCTTATAATGAATATTCACAATATTCATACTAAAATAAAACTATCCATTTTCGGTCAAAACTAGAAACAATTATTATAATATAAATAAAATTTGGTATGTTTACAAGAACAAATTTCATAACTCGGTGCATCCACTAAGAAGTGTTATATGGTCCGCTCCCACTATTTCCACCATTACTATAACATCGTACCGAATACGAAGTTCCATTTAACTACTTATTACAGATTTTTTTAATATATTATAACTAGTTACAATAAAGAGTTTCTGATCAAATATATTGAACTCGAATAAATTACTTTCATAGAAAATAGTTTTTATATGAAAATACATTTAGAATAGAAACCACATTTCCTGCTCCATATTAATTATCTTTTGGTATTTTATACATTTTTTCGTTTCTACCATCTCTTCATGAAGCAGAGGTGATCATTCACTCTCTTTATCTCAACTGTACCTAAGTTACATCAGCTTTTTTACATTCTCTTTCCTTTTTAAATGATCGAACCATTCAAAAAAAAACCTTACTATAAGATCGTAATGAATCCTTTGAAAAAATGCATTTGTTCATCCTCAATATTTAAGGATATCAAATAAGTTGCACTTTACGTAAACTGATCAAACTGACATTTTAGTGATTAAGTTCCTAGGTACATCTTATAGCTCTTGGTATGATGTCACATCTAACACAACAAGATCCTTACTATAATTAATAATATTGAATACAGGATTTCGTGCTATTGTTTATTTGCTTACTTCGAATGAACTAATTTCATCAAAATTTCATACATCACGAATCGCAACTATTTACCATAGAACATTTACTTGTGATCGAATATGGATCAAATAACAATATTCTTGTATTGCTTAAGAGTTCAAAACATATATAGACAACACATAGTCTCAAAAAATAGACTTTTAAGTGACCACGGTACGAATGTATTTAGTAGTTTTATTATTTGGCTCTTGCATGGGTCTTGAAATGATAACATGCCAAAGATTTATTGGTACATGTATTTTTTTTGTTAATCTTGATTCAATTTATTTGTATATTTTAATTGATAAACATTTTATCAGTTTAATATAGTTTCACAAAATTACCAATGTAGATTATTTTAACCTTACATAGCATATGTTCTTATAATATTGGAAATGCTAAATGTTATCATTTCATTTTTCTAATAAGGCTCGCACTAAACTTGTATGTTTCTCAAAACTGCGAGAAAAACGTAGAAGTCTTTTGATTCCTCTAGTGGGTATTAGGACTCGTTTGCCTTGCAATTCTGACCTTAGGTTTGCTTAACAAATCATAAGTCTGCAAGCGATGGCTAATGCTTTATTAGCTATATCATATACATCTCCTAACCTATGGTCTTTGTCATAATCTCAATCTTGACTTTGAGTTTGCTCAACAAATCGAAAGAAATTATTCACTCGTACCTACCATTTTGCGATGGCCTAAGTATAAAGCACAACTTGAGTTTTCTTAACAAATACGTGCATGTATCTTACATCGTTTAACTGTATACAATAGTACAACATATAACATCCCTAGCTTTAGTTTGCTCAACAACTAAAGAGTTAGCAAGTAATCTATTAATATATAAATGGTAGAGAATAACTTATATTAAAGATTCATAATCTTATATATATATATATATTAAGTGAACCTGATTTAAGGAACAATGTACCTTTTATGAAATACCCTCATGACTCAAGTGTCGGACACATCTAAAATTACAGTACACATACAATACATATGAGCTTGTTCCTTAAATCTGAGTTGGGTTTCTTACAGTTTCATTTATGTTATACATTCATATTATACAAGTTTATTTTGTTTACAGCCTTTGATAATTTAATTAAATTAGACAATATTCTTATGTATAATATAAATTAAAGCTTATTTAAATAATTTTAATTTATTAATTAAATTAAAAAATTAGTTAAATTATTTTAAAAGAATCAAAATTTATTTTATTCTTCCTAAATAATTTAAAAAGAATACTAACTATAACATTTATAGTTTTATATACATATGTAATTATATATATATCAATTAACATTTAATTAATATTTTTATCAAATAAATATTCATCTAATTTAAACATTTGTAATAAATTAAAAAATCTAATTTTTTTCCTTAAACAATTTAAGAGAAATGCTTATATACATATATTAAGATATATGTTTTATTTTAATTAGTTAACTTTTAATTGAATCTTTATTTAATCAATCAAATTAGTTAATATAATTTTCAAAATTATTAAATTAGTTTTCAAAATTATTTTGAAATTATTTTATACCGTCCATAAAAATTTCGTTTATATTTTAAACTTAAGTTTTAAATTTTCAAAAACTGATATTTTGAAAATTATCCCAAGGCCCAAAATTAATTTAGGCCTTTATATCAAGGGTGTCCTTTGGGCTTATATCGTCCTTCGAGTCAGGCCGATTGCAAGGTAGGGTAGAGTACTTGATTACCTAAACCCAGCTATAAACACTATCTTTCTAGATACCCTGTTAAATGAGTATGCTTTAATAAGTTGGCCCTAATCTTCTAATTCAGGCTGCATAAACCATTAGTGCTCTGATACAACTGAAGGAACCAGACCAGTCGAAAATGAGTTAAATGGGTGAATTCCAAAATAATTTTCATTTCGGATCTTTGTTATGCCTATGAAATCTAATTGACTTTAGATCCATGTAAAATATTTTGAATAAAATCATTATTTTATTTTATTATTTATAAAAGGTAAGGTATATAAGTTTTGATTTATAAGAGTGTCAAATGCACTTATATGTGTGTATTGCACGTGCTACAAATATGAAGTGTACATGGCTAATGTGACCGTATATAGGTGTTGTGATTTACGTCGCAACTGACAAATTTGTCCATTTATATATGTATTTGTTGTCCATAGTTTTTTTTTAAATTATAAACTTAAAAATTGTAAATATATATATAATAGCAGTTACATAAACACACACACACACACACATAGGTATATATATATATATGTATGTATGTATGTATGTATGTTTGTATATATGTGTGTATCTATAGGCAATGATCGGCTACACCGCATCCCCCTCCTCGGTTTCCACTATTCCTATTTAAATAATTATACTTTCTATGGTGTAGTGGGAAGAGAGAGAAAAATATTATTATTTAAATCGAAACTTGTGTTGGAAATTAGAGGGATTAGAGGTGTAGCAAAATTTAGGTATAGCCAATCCTTGTCATATATGTGTGTGCACACACATGCATGTGCGTATGTATGTATGTTAATGTAATTTTTACTATTTTATATGTTTTGAATTCAGGAATTAACAATTTGAAATCCAGTTTTAACTTAGGAAGGTTTTAAAAGTAAATTTACGATTTAACACAAAGTACCATTGATAAACTTTAAATTGAAATAACATAAATATATGTATGCATGTATAAATAGTTGCAAACAATATGTTAAATTTATAACAACATAAATTTATAAAACTTATAGTTTTATATATGTTTTGAAACTTATGAGCAAATAGAAAACAAGTCTGAACTTAAGAAGGATTCATGATAGGTTTATGATATTTTGCACAAAAGTCCACTTATAAAATTTTGAATTGAAATAAGATTAAAATATGTAAACAACAACCGGATGAATTTACATACTAGACCAACAATCATACAAAATATGTATTCAATTTTCAAAATAATTTTAAGTAATCAACACATGTAGCTAGCTTATATTTGTATATATAATTAGTTACAATATTATATCAATCAATAAAATCGGTCCAAGTTAAAATGTTTTTTAAAACATTAATATCCAGATCAATAACAAAATTGAATCACACAACCTAAACATATACAAACTCATTGTATAACGTTTGGAATCTAAGCTATACATAAAAGATGAGCATGAAATCAAAAAGGAAGTAGCATATATGTATTTAAATTGTATTAACATTATCTATTACATGATCATAGAAAATTACCTTGAAATGAAGCCAAAAAATCACACCTTGAATGAAGAATAGAACTCCTAGATTTGATATAATCATGCTTTGGATTTTGTAAGGATCTAGAGGCAAACACTATCTTGAATATTATTGATTTTATTTAATTTGTTTTGAAATTGTTTATGCTGCATATGCCATGGATTTTAGGCAGAGAGCGGGGAACGAGAGTGGAGAACATGAGAAAATAAATTGCTAGAAGGAAAATTAATGAATGAATAAGAATAGTTTTTTTCTAAAGGAACCATTGAAACCTTTTCAATTTCTTCCTAAAAACATACCATCTTTTAATTCCTCATTAAATCTCAATCAAATTCCCTTCCCTTATCATGTATTTTCAACAAAAAAATATGATATGGAAGAGCAGTGAAAACAAATGAATGAATTTGTAATAAAGAATAATTAAAGGACGGAGGTCTTTTGCCTTCCTTTAGCTACTCCATTGTCTTTTCAAGTCAAGTTTGAATCCCTTCCTCTCCCTCCTTTGGCCAACCATAAAAGAGGCAAGATGGTCCTTGAGAAATTCCCTAACCTATTTAGTGGTTAATCTATTTAAATCCAATTTAAATATGATAAATTTTGGCATACATCCTTATAATTATAAAAACTAAGTTTTAGGTCTCTTCCAATTTTCAATTTTTAGAAAAATAGGTGCGACTCAAGAGGTATCAGTACTAGAAAACCATGTATTTACCTACTTGACATTAACGATGCATGGTCGACGCCAATGGACATAACGTCGACGGGGCGTCGGTAAGGCATAGGTAAAACATTACCTACACAAAATTACCGATGCCATGTCGATGCCCCTTTTATGTAATTGGCGGGAGATGTACGTTCATCATTATAGATTTCATGAAACACTAATATCAATTAATTTATAACAGAAAAAGAGATATAGTGCAAGATCAATAAAAACAAAAGCAATAATCTATATATTAACATAATAATGACA
Organism: Allium fistulosum; assembly: GCA_030737815.1. Lineage (NCBI taxonomy): Eukaryota > Viridiplantae > Streptophyta > Magnoliopsida > Asparagales > Amaryllidaceae > Allium > Allium fistulosum. The sequence continues at coordinate 515,164,829 of CM060903.1, read as the reverse complement.
CACTATACATTTCATGATCACGGTCTGGTTGTGAGCACACTATATATTCTTATATGGTTGTCATAGTTCTGGAAATGTCCGCGAATTTTGCACACACGCAACTTGTATTTTGTTTTCAAAGAAAGCGTGAAATGTGCTTTCAGGATGAAACCATAATGATTTTACCGCCATTGCTTAAGAAAATGGTGATATTTATTTATCTCTATAAACATGAAACACACACACACACACACAGATATATAATTTACAACAAATACGTAAAAACTTGCATTAATCGGTAACACAACATGCAACTTACAATTTGCAATTCATTAATCATTAGCTTGACCATGGAATACAACAATTTATGACCTTTCTCGACTAAAAAAGGATCAGAAGTTGAAGAACTCCATTAAATATGATAGAGTTAGGGGTATGCCCCGAGGCAATTATGTAATTTGTTACATATATCTGAGTCGTTGATCAATCTTGTTCGAAATAAAGGTGTTTTTTCTATTGTATACTTGATATAATATGGTTATATTAATTAATATAATTAAAAGTATATTTGATAGAAAATCCATAAATGGTATGTTTAGTGATAGTAGTTACAAAGTGTTGTAACCGTGAGTAATTTATCACAATGAAACAAATATATAATTTTAAATGTTCCTAGTCAAGATGCATCAAGACTGGATATCGATGTATTCGTTGAGACTAGAGTGCATAACGCTCTCCAAATGTTGGGAAGTGTATTACTTATGACTGCTGAGGGCACCTAGGGGTTACGTACTAATAGTTATTGGATAATTATGGAATGACTCATTCGGTAGTTTTCTGTTGGTTAATATAACTAAGGTCAAACAGAAAATATTGATGTGGTTAATTTACACAGTTCTTTTGACTTAACAATACTATGAATCTTCAATATGAAATCTCTATTTTGATTATAGTCAAATCATGGCATAGCGTCCATCGAGTGACTATAGTTGGGTCCAGTGGAAGTATTGGAAGTGAAGCACTATTCAAGAGAGGACTCGTCTCTTCAGTTATATGAGGTTAGTATCACGGTCAACTTAAGTCGACCCTAAATTCAGAATCTGTGGCTAGAGTAGTTCGGTTGATAATAATTGTTATTATTAAACCAACGTCTTTGTGTTTAGATTATTGAGTTTAAGGTGGATGGTATTGGAATTTTGATCATTACCAAATTCGGCAAGTCCAAAGTGATATAGTTTTGACGAAGAGAATCAGTGTAGATAATTGTCACAACTGGGTAATGCTTATTAAATTAAAATGAGATTTTTCCGAAAATGGGTAGGCAATAAATTTGGCTATAATATTACGCCACCTGCTAAGTGAAGTGTGGACGTTAACGTTCGAATAGTTCGACGTTAATCGCTGACCGAATTTACACCCAAGAGTCACACAACCGAAACGATGAATTCACTTTAGACCAAACAATTTAATTAGTTTATAATTGTTATAAATTAATTAAGAAAATTAACATTTATGAAGTATTAATTATGAATTTTGAATGTGATTTGGGAAATAAAATTGTTGCATATATTTATAAAATTTATGAATATATGGATCGATATGAGATATCGATAATAAAATATGTTAAATATGATTGGACATATTTAATTTCGGTTAAATGGGCTCACAACCCATGAGATTTAGAGAGGATAGGAGTTGGTTTGAAGAAATATAGGAGGTGACTACAACATATGTGATTAGGTTTTGAGATGTGTGGTTGAGATCATTGTTTACTCTCTTGTCCTATCCATATAAAAGCCAATCTCAAAACCCTAATTACAAGCTAATTCATTTTTGAGCCACCACTTTCTTCTTCCTCTTCCTCACTTTAATGACAGCAATTTTATTTTAAAATCATCCCCAAAATTCTCAAATCCAATTAAAAATTAAAAATACTAATTTGTAGTAGAAGGTCTCTAATCCCGGAGGAGGAACCTGACGGATTGTGAATTGTTCCTAGAAGAGAAATCATTGTTCAACGTGGACTCAAATGCTTCACTAGGAGATGCTCTTTCATTTATTATTATTGGTTTGATTTTAATTTTATCGAATAAAAGTTGATTTACATGCAAATACTCTGTTTGTATTCAGATCTGTTTATTGTTTTGATTAGGTGAGACTTTTGTGGGTACATGTGTTTGCTACAATTAGATTGTTTATGTGCTTGTCATAATATTTTGTTTAATTGATTTATTGTCAAATTAATTTTTTGATTTTTTTAATTTTGATATATATATATATAGATCTAGATTAAACGTGTACAGATCTACGAATTATGAATATGTATAATTGTATATATGTTTATATATCATATATATTCAATCTTAAAATTTTCTTATGATGATTTTTACCTATTATGAATCATAAAATATAGGAATATTTTATTGAATATGTATATACATATTTTATTATTTTTTAATGATTTTGTGAATTGTTTATTATGAATAAAATAATTAATGTTTCAAAATTTCAATTCTATATTTCTTATTTTTTTTGCACCATGTAATAAGATTATAGTAAAATTTCAGATTTATTAAACTTAATTTATTATTTTTTAAAATTAATTTACTTTCAGTCCGTAATCAATTATTTAATTATAAATAAAATTTCAATTGAGAAAATTCTAAAAATTTTCTTAAGCCTTATATAAGTATTTAAAATTTTCGTAAAAAGTTTCATATTGTTATAACTTAATTTATTAATTTTTAGAATTAATTTATTTTTGAACCGCAATTAATTATTTAATTAAAAATATAATTTCAATTGAGAAAATTCCAGAAATTTTTTCTAAGCCTAAAATATGTCTCATATGCCTTCAATTTTTTTTTTAGAATTTTCAACTTGATTTCTAAGAATAAATTTGGTTACGGACTATTATCAATTATCTAATAATAAATATTATTTTAATTGTAAAAAATTTCATAAATTAATCTTAAGCCCAAAATGTGTTTAGAGATTTTCTAAATTTTAAAAATTTGTATTATTATCATAAAATTATTTTACCTTAATTTGTTATGATAGAAACTGTTTTATTCAATAATTATATATATACAAACACACATACACACATACATACATATATACATATATAGATATATTAGTATCTTGTTTTGACATATTATACAAGAACATATTTGGACAAATTATAATATACACAAAATGAGCTAATATGTTTGTTGCAATGTAAATCCCACCATCTATATACGTACACATTATACCCTTCACGGATTATAACGTTACACATGCACGCACATATATATGTATATATATATATATATGTGTGTGTATGTGTGATACATATAAGTGTGTGTATATACTTTTATAAATAAATAAAATAAAATTAAATAAATCAAAAATTACAAATTGTACAGTTAGAATACACATAGACATAGTAATAAATATTGCTATAAATAAATTATTAACTAATGACATTTAATGAATCAACCAATTCAAATTAAAGAGAGAAAATAAAAGGTCTCTCTCTCCATTTAATATAATTAATGCTCTTAATTAATTCTTGTTTTAGGGAAAGATGTGAAAGGTTTCATTCCCTATACATTAACACTTATAAATAAATGTTAGGTGTATTTGATACACTATACATCTGAAATTAAATTTATTTAAACTCCTCTTTAACTATTTTAAATATAATACAAGATTATATTTAAACCAAATTTAAAAAAGTTCTAAATGAAATTTAGACTTCGTAGGCCCATTAAAAATCCAAAATGGTAAAAATATTTGAAATTCACCCATTTCTTCCGCTACGGGCTGATCCATTTCATTCAATGGTATCAGAACCCAATAGCCTATGCGGTCTAAATTAGTCATATTAGGGTAACTAATTAAGCTAGCCCACTTAGTATAGAGTCTAGAAAGGTAATGTGTAGGATTGGAATTGGGTAATCAAGTACCCTATCCTACCTGGTTATCAACTTGGCCTGAAAGGTGATGTGAGCCCAAAGGTTGCTCCTGATAGAAAAGCCCCAACTTGAATTGGGCCTTGGGCTAATTTTCAAAATAGTTTTGAAAATTAAAGTTAAAGATTTTAAATCTAACGGTTAAATTTAAAATAAAATATTTTTACTATGAAAGTTATAATATAACATAATTTTTCAAAATGATTAAAAAACAATTCACATTAATTTCAAAATTTAAATTTATTAATAAGATTAATAAAATGAATTAATTAAATATTTAATTAATTAATACATATATGCATACATTATATATGTTGATATATGTTATGTTATGTTTAAAATGTCCTCTATCATTTATATATTAATAGATTACTTGCATACTCCTTAGTTGTTGAGCTTTCCTCAATTGGGGATGTTATGTGTAGTACTAATAATATATTGAATAGATGAGGTAAGATAACCCCACGTATTTATTGAGCTTTCCTCAAGGTTCGTGCATTATACTTAGGCCGTCATGAAATGATAGGTCCTAGTGAATAGTCCCACTTTACTTGTTGAGCTTTCCTCAAGGTAAAGGCTGGATTAGGACAAGGTACTAAAGGTTAGGAGTTGTATGCGATACAGCCGATAAAGAGTTATCCATCGTATGCATGCCTATGATTTATTGAGCTTTCCTCAAGATTAGAATCTGAAGGTATACGAGTCCTAACACCCACTAGCAAAGTTGAAAGACTTCTATGTTTCGCTTAGGGTGTGGTGAAACATAAAATACTACTGGAAGCCTTATTAGAAAAATGAAATTGTAACATTTAACATTCTAATATTGTAAGAACATATGCTAAATAATGTTATAATTATCTACAATGATGAATTTTTGCATTTAATATGATTGATAAAACGTTTATCAATTAACATATACAAATGAACTAAATTGAAAGTTGACAAATAGAAATATAATACCCACTGTTACTATTGCATGTTAATATTTTCTATACCCATGCAAGTGCCTGAGTTTTACAACAACTTAATTCATTCGTAAAATGATCACTTACATGTTTATTTGGTTTAGACCGTGTATTGCATTTTATGGGTTTCTATCTCTAAAAGAAATACAAGACTATAGATGATATTTGATCCATATACTAACACATATAAATGTTATATGGTGAATGGTCATAGTTCCTAATGTATGATACTTTAATGAATATAGTTCATTCAAAATAAGCCAATAAACTGTACTATGAGATCGAGTATTCAATTTGATTTATTACATAAAAGATCATATTGTGTAAATTGTAGCACAAGGTCAAAACTACAAGATAGATCTGAGAACTCGATCGCTGAAATGTTAGTTTAATTAGTTTATGCAAAGAGCAACATATTTGATATCCTTAAATGTTAAGGATAATCAAATGTGCTTTTGTAAAGAGTTTGTTATGATATTGTAGTAAGGCTTTTCTTCTGAATGGTTTGACCATTTAGAAAGGAAAACGAATGTATAAGAGTAAATGTGATTTAAGGTATAGTTAGGATGGAGAGAGTGAATAGTTATTTCTTTTTCATAAAGAAACAACAGAAACGAGAATTGTAATAGTGATTGGTACTTGACATTGGAATGAGAAATATGGTTTCTATTTCGAAATGTATTTTCATATAGAAAATCGTTTTCTATGAGATTTGTTTCTTTGAGTTCAAGATATTTGATCAAAGAACTCTCCACAGTAAACTAGTTGCGGTATATGAAATAAACAAATCTATATTAAGTGAATAATGGACCTCCGAATTTAGTACACTATTATAGTAATGGCAGAAATAGTGGGAGCATCTCATATAACACTTATTGATTGCATCAAATTACAATTTTTTTTTGTAAAATGCACCAAACATTATTTATGAAATAATGACTATTTTTGTTTATCGACTAAAATATTAGACATAGCTATATTTCTACGAATATTATGAATATTCGTTATGAAATAAAACTATAATTTGGTATTTGTTTTCATAACAAAAGTGATGCATTGAAAAATACCGAAGTATCTAATATTATTTATAGTTATTCTGGAATTATAAACCAAGCCGTAGTTTTGAGAGAATAATTTTATTATATGAATTTGAATCATATGATACTTGTTAATTATATCTCAAACAATAAAGGGCTATGCACCCATTTAGTGATAGCATCATAAGAGTTGATGAACTCTTCGGATTGATATATATAGATGTATGCAATCGTAATTGTATAAATACCAAAATGGTTCCACGTACTTCGTCATAGTCATTGATGAGTCATCATTGACATGGACATGTGTATTTGATACACATGTAGTATGTCTATGGTAAACTCGTTGGATATTAAACAGAAGTAAAAATAACATGCGATAGAAATGATTCGATTTGATCGAGTGAGTGAGTATATTGGAAAAGGTTCCAAACGTACCTAAAATGAATAAAGATTCAATCTCAAAATAACTCCTTCATGTGATACATAATGATGCATTGATATGGAGTAATCGAACTTTGTTGGACAATGTACGATTAACTGTGAGTGAAGTTGAGTTAGTTTCTTTCTATAAGATAATATACTTAAGAGTAGTACACAAGGTTAATATTATTTCATCTGAATAACAGTTTACAAAATCTTACAAGATAAGGGTTTATTAGAAACTCCAACATATCCTAGGCCAAGGAGTTTACAGGTTATGCGAGTCGAAATGTTGCACGTAATAGTTGTTTATGAGGGTATAAATCTCCTTAAAAGGATTTTGGAACAGACTGTCATTGAATGACATATTTATGTTTTGAACATAATTTTTGTAAACTAAAACCAAATCAGTATTATAAATAAAGAAATTCATAAAGCGTTTATGAATCCCTATTCTATATACACCGAGAAACAATTGTTGTTTCAAGATATACCACCTTTATTGTGAAGGAATTTCTTTAAGGAATTATTGGTAGTTAAATGGAATTAGATATGATCCATAGATAGAACTGGTTATATAAGATGAAATGAAATTAACTAACCTAAATGAACACATAGCATTAGAATGTCTAATAAGTATTCTCGTACATCGAAGAGAAACTATGAGTTTCTTATTAATGTCGAAATTGTATAATCCTTGGTTGTTTATTTAAACCATTAAGAGTGTTGAATCTATATGGTATGATGTGAAAATCTGAAAGAATTCCAAGTTTGATATAGAAATATGATTTTGGTAGTTGTAACCAAAGGGATGTGATCCATCGGTCAAGATTGTGTCTTTATGAGAAAGACTAATGAAGTTGATATTAAATGAGCAATGTTGATAAGAATAATATCGCAAATTTGAATTATTGAAATTAACATAATAGATTCGGTATTCAACATGCTCAAGTTAATTCAGATTTACTCACAAAATTATCGCTTGATAAGATTTAGTGTTTTGGTAAATATGTATTGAAACAGAAAATTCTAAATAATGATTCAAAGTAAAATGTTTATACATATTAACTAAAAATGTCTCGAAGTCAGTGGAAGTGATATTGAGTTTGTGAGTCTTTGGATATGATCCAAGAAATGATATGAAAATATCATTTCATTAGCATCAAGATTGAATAAGTATTTTGATAGAAATCATGTAGTTTGATTTTCAATCAAAGTGCAGAGGAAGTGTGTGTCCATAAGAAAGAACGTTAAAAGGTACATTGATATTTCTAAACTGTAAGTAAACAACACATTGTTGATTTTAACGATGTACTTGTGTTGAAATTTACCTTAGTTGTTTTAATACTCAACTTTGGATTGTAAATGATGTCTATTATAGTGAATTTAAAAGATATTAGGAATGTCCCAAATCGAAATGTAAATACACCATGTGAGTTCCTTATGCATTGAAAATAGGAATTATCATACATGTTATGTTGGTTACGATATCATGATTTGTTTATGTATTTGACACATGAAGCAAATATTAAATCCAAATTGATATCACTAGATGGTTGTTTGAAATGTTCTCGTGTATTTATGAAATACTAGGGAATTGTTTACAGAAACAAAAACTCCTTATGAAGGAGTTCGGACTCAAACATCATAAGTGATATTGAGTATAATATGCCAATAATAAATTCAAGTTAAGAATTTTTAAGTTGGAAATGTTCCAAATGAAAGATTGTGGCCGGTTCAATGAAAAAGGCTAAGTACATCGTCTTGAATAGCGCCGCAATAAAAACAATGTATATAATATATAAGTGCACAAATTTATAACTAAGCAGATTCCAAATGTTGAGAATCTCGTAACATTGTTATATGATAACAATGTCGCGATATAATTCGTAACAAAACTTAGAGCTTACTAGAAGTCGGGAGACATACTTCGAATTGTTCCACATGATAAAACAATTTATCACCTGTTTGCGCCAAAATTGGTCACAAACCCTAGAAGTAGTGAAAGCACTAGTGTTTACTCACAAATGCTCAATATCTAAACACAGATCTCAGATTTGGAGGATGTAGAGAGCAGAAATGAAGAAATAAGAAAATTAAAATGAGTAAGAAAACAAAGAACACAAGATTTATAGTGGTTAGGCTATCTTCGGCCTACGTCCACTTTGAATTAATCCTTTTATTCCTTTTGTACTATGATTACAGTTACAAGCCTTTGAAATCAAAAACCAAAATGGAAGAGTCTCGCCTAGAAAAGCAGAAGAAGATCCCTCTTTTAGTTGCCATGGAGTCGCTATTTATAGGAGTAGATCTGGAAAAATCTATCCCAAAACTCGGAATACCTTTTCTCATTCGCATGTGGGCCCACATGATCGGTCCAAGGTAGTTTGGGATCGATCCTCGATCGATCCATTTCAATTTCGTATCGATCCGGAATCGCTCCGATTAGACTTGGATCGATCATGGTGAATGACAATAGTGCCAAGTCATTGCTCTTCAAATTTCATGAAATTCCAGTGTGTAGTTTGTGAGATACGATCGATCCAAGTTTGACATTGCAAGTGCAGAGATCGATCCTCGATCGATCCATATCAATTCCGTATCAATCTGGAATCGCTCCGATTAGGCTGGGATCGATCATGGTGAAAGACAATAGTGCCAAGTCCTTGCTCCCCAAATTTCATGAAATTCCAATGTGTAGTTTGTGAGATATGATCGATCCAAGTTTGAGACTGCAAGTGTAGAGATCGATCCCCGATCGATCCATATCAATTTTGTATCGATCAGGAATCGCTCCAACTAGGCTAGGATCGATCATGGTGAAATACAATAGTGTCAAGTCCTTTCTCCCCAAATTTCATGAAATTCCAGTGTGTAGTTTGTGAGATATGATCGATCCAAGTTTGAGATTGCAAGTGCAGAGATCGATCCCTGATCGATCCATATCAATTTCGTATCGATTAGGAATCGCTCTGATTAGGCTGGGAACGATCATGGTGAAAGACAATAGTGCCAAGTCCTTGCTCTCCAAATTTCATGAAATTCCAGTGTGTAGTTTGTGAGATATGATCGATCCAAGTTTGAGATGGCAAGTGCAGGCTGATGATTTCGTATCCATCAATTTGTATCCATCATATGGTATCCATCATTTGGTATCCATCAGCTGGTATCCATCGTTTTGTATCTGTTAGCACCAAAATTGGTCACTAACCTCATTGAGAAAGATTATGTAGAGAAATTAATGAAGAAGATAAATTAGAACTGAAAAATAGTGTAATTCAATGCCAAAAGAACAACAAAAACGAGAACGCCAGATTTATAGTGCTTCGGCGTAACTGCCTACGTCCACTTTGAGTTTTGATCTTTATTACTTTCACAAGTAGTTGAATACAGATACAATCCATATATTAATAACTTGAATACAAGTTTGAACTGAAAATAATAAGTCTTGAAAGTGGTAGAGTCTCCCTAGTGTTCTTGAAAAAAGGTCCATTTTACTGTGCCACTGCGCCTCTATTTATAGACGAAGATGGGTTGGACTTCCCTCTTGGGCCTAGGAGTGAGATACTTCGGCCCGTGGAGAGTGACTTCTGCGCACCATTCCATGCAAGCCGAACGAGACATGCCGGACGAGACAAGCCGTACCACATTTGGCCAAACTAGGAACTATGCGCTATCGTGGCTGAACGACGTTTTCCGAGCGAGGCTCTGTGCCGATCGAGACTCTACGCCAAGCGATGGCTTTGCATGCCGAATGGGAACTCTGTGCCGAGCCTCTCGTTACCGGGTCAAATAACCGGTTAACATTTGCCCCCCAAAGTACGTCTTGTTGCATACAAGACGTGCTTTGAATCGAAGCAAGTTAGAGTCTCTAGAAAGAAATCCATCGTATTTTCTGAATAGTCATTATTCTTCAATTTTATCCTCCTAAAGTGTTGTATCCTTCTTTGGTCATCCCAACATTTGGTTGATTTCCAATAGTATAAATTCAGGATTGCAGTTCATCAGTGGCCATCTGTGTCTGGTATTTTAGGGATAGTAAACTTCGGTTATCTAATCCAGTCTTTTCTTAATAACCCTATGTAAAAATCCAAATTCTGTTGATTTCAAGAAGTCAAATTTTATGACTATAAACGTGCACATTCAGGTATAGGTTCTTGCCATTGGCTCCTGGATGCATTTTATACTTTCGTGAGTTATCACCAATTCCTTCTAGTTTAATTGCAATTCAATTGTAATTCCTTGTTTATATTTTTTTTGTCATATCGGTTGTCATCAGCCACTCGATAAGAGGGGACTTCAAGTTCTACATAGATGATGGCCTTGGAGCCATAAGTAAGGGCGAATGGAGTATGGCCAGTCGCGAACTCATGGGTAGTTCTACAAGCCCATAATGCTGTTGAGAGTTCATACACCCATTTACCTCTAGCCTTTTACAAACCTCTCTTCAGAATAGACTTTATGATGTTTTTGTTCATAGCTTCAACCAATTATAATGGATCATGGAAGGTCATAAGGACAGATGACATTAAGGACAATGAAGTTGATTATTTTCTTCATCTTGGTCGTGGTTAAAAGTTCATCATCTGCCCATTTGGTAAAGTAATCAACCGCTATGATGGCGTATTCGACGCCACCTTTAGGATCGGAAAGAAGACGATGATGTCAATGCCCCCAAGTGGCAAACGGCTACGGACTAGCCATTTGAGTAATTTCCATCGACGGGGTTTCCAGATTTTTTTTTGCAAACATCTTGCACTCATCGCATTGTCTAGCATGATCAACCGCATCTTGATTGATAGTTGGCCAGTAATACCCGTAGCAGAGTATTTTCTTTGTCAGGGTTTGCCCCCTGATGTACTCGCCGCATTCTTCTTCATATACTTTGCTCAAGACTCATTTGATATCATTATGGGTGATATACCAAAGCATGTGAATGGATAAACTTCTTTCTACACATGACTTCTTCTTGGATGATTTGGCATGAAGCTTTGAGGAGGATCTGTCGTTTTCCATTCCTCCATTCAGTAAGAATTTCTCATTGTAGATAGTCTTTGATAGGAGTCAAGCCTGACCCCTTTTCTGGCTCTGTCTCCAAGATCTAGCCGATCTCTATCCGTCAATGCTTCGAATATTAAGTACTTCAATCGAAACAAAGTATGTCCGTTGCGCGTCCCTGAAAATGGCCAACATGGTCAGTGACTTGAATCTTTTCATTTCAATCGCTGAGGATGCGTGTAATGATGTAATACGTGAAGTCAGCTAGTAGCTCTTAGACCTGGTCGAGATAAGGAGCAAGACAATGCCCCCTAGCAAGATCAACTTCCTTAACTTTGCATACTACTAATCAAGAATCACAAAAGATATATAAAATTTCCACTCCAAGTCCTCTAGCAAGTTTGAGGCTGGCGGTCGAGGCTTCATACTAAGCATCGTTGTTTGTTACAGGGAAATCGAGTTTCAGGACGTAGCAGATCGATCGTTCCTCAAGAGTCATTAACATGACTTATGCGCCATAACATTGATCACTAGATGCTCTATCCACGTACATTTTTCATCTGTTGGTTGGCTCTCTACTACTCGTCGAGTAGTCATCTGATGCAGTGAATTCGAGTATGAGGTCTGCTAATTTCCGTCCTTGGATAGCCCTTCGAAGGAAATAAGTGATATCGAATTGGCTTAGTTCGATATTCTATTTATGTAGTCTTTCAGACGTCTTAGGTTATTGTATGCCCTATCGTAATGGCTGGTAGGCATAGACGTTGATGGGGCGAGCCTAAAGGTAAGAGTGGAGCTTTCATGATGAAATCAATAGACATTGCGCTAGCTTTTGTAGCTTCGGGTCGGTATCCAATGCATGGCTCGCGATAGTCGGTGAAATCACACATGCATGTCAGAATGGGTCCAAGGGAATATATCATCATTTATTCAGAAAAATCCAACTAATTCTTTTATCATCCTTGCACTGAGCTGTGATCCGATATTCAGCACCCGGAAAGGGTCGCCATGGCTGGCTGAGATGTTGACTGTCAGCTTAGTGGGTGCAATCCCGGATTCTTTGAGTTCAGATGTAACTATTTTGCATAACATTCAATGTGAAATATGGTTGGGACGGTCAATGTTGATGGTTACTCTGGTCGAATCCTAGAGTCTTGTCATGAGTTGTTAAGTCTAATAATGAAGGGCTTTGAATGCTCTAATTGATTATCTACAAATGGCCAAAGATCAGGCTTAAAAGCATGTTGAAGGAAATGTCGAGTAGGGGCCAGCCTCGAGTTGCGTGCAATTGCATAACTGGATCTTGCTATGAGTTTGAATTTGCTTGTATATTCGAGTAACACATTTTCTATTCAATGCATTCATGATCCTTCACTCGCCCTTCGGGTTGGAGTGACAGTCAGTTGCCCACGAGCTTTGGCATCTTTTTAATGATTCTATCTCTAGGCATTCTTTTGGTCGTAGCCTTGAGTAATTGTAAGCACTATATATAAATTTCAATATTGAGCTATAGTAGCTAAGCTTTGGATGATCACGCTTCTGCTCCCAGTCTCGGGTTGACAAATGTGCTGCGTGGACGGTTGAGTCTCGCCCTAGCTATGTTTATATTCCCACCTAAACTCCAAAAACATAGAGTTGATCGGTGAATAGTCGGTTCACATTCATCCTACTTCTCACTCGTGCCCCCAAGCCTGAGGTATATACCGATAAGTAGGAAGGCCAACCATGCCCTCTTTAGCTTTACTCTCTTTCCCCTTGAATTGTGGGATCAGGTCAGTTGATGAAAGGCTGAGTCTCACCTATCCTGGATTGTATTATGGTTTTTCATTCCAAGGGGAATACTCTGATGCGTCGTCAGTGTATGGGCGTAAGTTGGATACTGGACGGTCAGCCACGTCCACTTTGGTTCATGGTCTGTAATCAGATCTTGGGGTAAAGTTGCCTCAAGAGCAGTCGGGTCATGCTCATCCAATTTCATACTCCTCCTGATGGATCGAAGAAGGGTGCTGGAGAATTAATGACCAAGTCCTCATGGTTTACTTTCCTTTCCACACTCTGGTGGTCAAATTTTTCAAGGGACATTTGAATCACATTCGTATGTGCTTGGTGTGGATCGATATTGATCCTCGATCTGAGGTATGATATAGTCATTCGTTCGTAGCTTTGGATGCCATTCCGATTGGCTTTGTATTGAGGTTTCCTTGCAGTTGTTGCCTTAAGTTGTAGAGAATGCCAAACTAGAGCTATAATGAGCTGTCGTATTCAATTTTTAGTGATTTGTACTCTTGCTTCATACATTGATTTAGCCAGGCCACAAGTCGGATGGTCGAACTCCATCCCTAGCGAGTTTATACTCCTCCCGTCGATTTTAGGTCGAAGATTGCAGAATAGAGAACGGTCGGAATCCACTCATCTATTCATCAAAGTTTATACGCCACTCTGCATTCTGGTGACCTAGAGTTATTCTTCCCCCAGTCGGCTCGTGCCCAATTTGTGTTCATGCTTCAGTCCATGCTCCAGGAACATAGAGATTTGTCGAATAGTTTATGCTCTAGTCCACAGTTCGGGACGTAGAGATTTTCGTCAAGTCATTAATACTCTGGTTCGCGCTGTGGGGAATCAGAATACTCTAGTCTGCTTCAGGGACATAGAGATTTTTGTCAAGTCGTTCATACTCTAGTCTGCACTTTGGGGGCTCAGAATACTCTAGTCCGCACTCTGGGGACTTAGAGTACTCCAGTCCGCACTCTGGGGGCTTGGAGATTTTAAGTCGTTTATACTCTTGTCCGCACTCTGGGGACTTAGAGATTTTCAAGTCGTTTATACTCTAGTCCGCACTCTAGGGACTTGGAGATTTTAAGTCGTTTATACTCTAGTCCGCACTCTGGGGACTTAAAGATTTTCAAGTCGTTTATACTCTAGTCCGCACTCTGGGGACTTAGAGTACTCCAGTCCGCACTCTGGGGGCTTGGAGATTTTAAGTCGTTTGTATTCTAGTCCGCACTCTGGGGACTTAGAGTACTCCAGTCTGCACTCTGGGGACTTGGAGATTTTCAAGTCGTTTATATTCTAGTCCGCACTCTGGGGACTCAGAGTACTCCAGTCCGCACTCTGGGGGCTTGGAGATTTTAAGTCATTTATACTCTAGTCCGCACTCTGAAGACTTAGAGTACTCCATTCCTCACTCTGGGGACTTGGAGATTTTAAGTCGTTTATACTCTAGTCCGCACTCTGGGGACTCGAAGATTTTAAGCCGTTTATACTCTAGTCCGCACTCTAGGGACTTAGAGATTTTCAAGTCGTTTATACTCTAGTCCGCACTCTGGTGACTTAGAGTACTCCAGTCCGCACTCTGGGGGCTTGGAGATTTTATGTCGTTTATACTCTAGTCCGCACTCTGGAGACTTAGAGTACTCCATTCCGCACTCTGGAGACTTGGAGATTTTAAGTCGTTTATACTCTAGTCCGCACTCTGGGGACTTACAGATTTTCAAGTCGTTTATACTCTAGTCCGCACTCTGGGGACTTATAGTACTCCAGTCCGCACTCTGGGGGCTTGGAGATTTTAAGTCGTTTGTATTCTAGTCCGCACTCTGGGGACTTAGAGTACTCTAGTATGCACTCTGGGGACTTGGAGATTTTCAAGTCGTTTATACTCTAGTCCGCACTCTGGGGACTTAGAGTACTCCAGTCCGCACTCTGGGGGCTTGGATATTTTAATTCGTTTGTATTCTAGTCCGCACTTTGGGGACTTAGAGTACTCCAGTCTGCACTTTGGGACTTGGAGATTTTCAAGTCGTTTATACTCTAGTCCGCACTTCGGGGACTTAGAGTACTCCAGTCCGCACTCTGGGGGCTTGGAGATTTTAAGTCGTTTGTACTCTAGTGCGTACTCTAAGGACTTAGAGTACTCCAGTCCGCACTCTGGGGACTTGGAGATTTTTGTTGATAGTAGTCGTATTTCCACCCGTTTGATTTGTATTTCATTTACCGTATCGAGGGTAATGTCATCGAATGAACGGTCGAACCACGTTTGCTCATGGAATGGGACTTGGCCCCCAGCATCGAGGATGAAACTTGAAAAATAGAAGATTGATTTTCATTCGCTTGGTGATTATAGCTCTTCCAATCAAGTCAAGGAAGGAGGTATATGATAGATGGTTGGATCACATCCATGCTGGGGTTGGATAATCAAGTCTCGCACAATTTGCTTCGTATCTCTTTCTAGAAAACGAGGATGTTGGATTACTGGGTAGACAAAGTAAGCTGCATATGTTTCAAGGTGCAGTCGCGTCCATGTATTGAGAGCGATGGTTAACGAGTAGGCAGTCTATCACAACTACTTCAAGTCGGGCTTTCAAACCACCTTTTGTGTTCAGGGTAGGATTTGATGTGTAGATGATCAAATCATGTCCGCTCTAGTTAGATCCCAACATCACTGAGCTCCATGAGAGACATATGTATTTTATCGAACTTTACTTTATGACCCGAGGATTGGATGATCGGGCCACATTCATTCCAAGCCTTGTGTAGATCTCCAAGGAAAATGTGGAGGTCGATGAATGGATGGTCGATCATATTGGCTTTGTTTTGGGCTCTGGCCATGATGAGCTTTTCAATCTCTAGTCATTGGCCCCAAATCAAAGGTACATGGTTGACGATGAGCGAACGAATCATGCTCGTCTTGATGAAACTCCACAAATCCGATTAAGGTTTGCATGGATTGGTTGGCGGCCAACTCTGAGTACTTGGTCACCTGGATCATTTTGGAAGAAGTTTAGTTTAAGTCGGTCATAATTTAAAGCACAATTGAAATTGAAATATAAATAATCCGAAGAAGATTGGTATAAACCTCGTTGATAAGTGGAGCAGCATTATGTGCTTTTCAACTTTGCCCCTAGCCCCTTCTAGTGGGATGTCGACTACCAACGGTTCAATTATTAATTAGAGTTCTTTATCGATGGGCATCCGCAGTTCCTAGCTCGCCCTTCTAGAAGGGTTGCACATACTATTGAAGCTTTCCTTTCCGAAAAAGCTTTTCGATCACACCTCGGAGGTGTTTGTAATCTCCAGTGTTAGGATCAGTGTGCATCTTGGAATATACAACATTCCCCTGATTTTCTTTGGACTTTGGTGGACTCTCTCGAGGTTGGTTTTCAGTACCACTCTGAGTCGTGAGCTTCCAAGTAGAGGCTATCGATTGAATCTACCAAAGAGCATATGAGTCGAATTTTGAGATCTTGCTTTTATCTACTAGAATCAGTGTCCTTAGCCGACGGGCTTGCATTGTTATTTTTCCTAGTCTGCTCCACTCCTCCTCACTTTGGTTCTGATTCATTTTGTAAAAGAAACGATCCATAGTCGTAGGAGGCTCTTCAGCTAACTAGCTTCCAAAATATATCTGGAGGTCGACTCTCCTCAAACGCGATCAGTATGATATCCTTGTTAGTATTTGGAATAAATTGCTTAGAGCCAAACATTGGTTTGCTTGGAGTCACTAAATTCGAAGTGCTGGGTCAGCGAAGAATGGTGCTTGGAGTCATCTTGGTGTTTGCTATAGTCATATCATTTATGTTCTCCAACCTTTGGGAGTACCGTTTGAATAGCGGTTGCTTGTCCGTTCCCTTGATGCCGCTCATAAGCTTCTGTTAGATCTCTATGCCCTGGTCGATCATGGGATGTCAGGGAAGTGGATAGAATGTTCCTTTATTAAGTTGAGTTTTGAATTCACTATTCGGAAATTTGGGTCGTACCCGATTTTTTTTAAAAATAGGGGTCGTACCCGATCCATATTTTTTTGGAATAGGGACCGGTCAGATTGTTTTTTGAGAGAGGGATCGGCATACACTGGGTCGCTCAGCATACACTGAGTCGTTCGGACCTAGGTCGTTCGGTATGGTCCCGCTCGGCATACACTGAGTCGTTCGACATGGTTCTGCTCGGCATACACTGAGTCGTTCGGTATGGTCCCGCTCGGCATACACTGAGTCGTTCGGCATGGTTCTGCTCGGCATACACTGAGTCGTTCGGCATAATCCATAACTTGAGCATATGAACTCCGATTGACCTGAAATTCGAAGTGTAGCCTCACCGAGCCTTGTTTATCATTTTCGATCGATCCCACCTTGATTGGAGCTTGGTCCAATTTTGGCGGTATCGATCATAGCCTTGTTTCCAATCGATCATATGAATATTGATCCATCCATAACTCGAGCATATGAACTCCGATTGATCTGAAATTCGAAGTGTAGCCTTACTGAACCTTGTTTATCATTCCCAATCGATCCCACCTTGATTAGAGCTTGGTCCAATTTTGACGGTATCGATCATAGCCTCGTTTCCAATCGATCATACGAATATTGATCCATCCATAACTTGAGCATATGAACTCTGATTGACTTTAAATTCGAAATGTAGCCTCACCGAGCCTTGTTTATCATTCTCGAACGATCCCACCTTGATTGGAGCTTGGTCCAATTTTGACGGTATCGATCATAGCTTTGTTTCCAATCGATCATACGAATATTGATCCATCCATAACTCGAGCATATGAACTCCGATTGACCTGAAATTCGAAGTGTAGCCTTACCGAACCTTGTTTATAATTCTTGATTGATCCCACCTTGATTGGAGCTTGGTCCAATTTTGACGGTATCGATCATAGCCTTGTTTCCAATCGATCATACGAACATTGATCCATCCATAACTTGAGCATATGAATTCCGATTGACTTGAAATTCGAAGTGTAGCCTCATCGAGCCTTGTTTATTATTCTCGGTCGATCCTACCTTGATTGGAGTTTGGTCCAATTTTGACGGTATCAATCATAGCCTTGTTTCCAATCGATCTCCAATCCTGATATCTATCCTTTTTAGCCAATTTGTTGATATTTCGGCCTTGACCAAAAGGCGGGGTAACATCACCGTCGAAGGGAGTTGATTAACAGAGTGGATAATTGAAACAAAGTCGTATACCCATTCACAAAGGGACTGACCCCATTGGTTTTGAGAAAACCGATTAGAGGTCTTGGAATAAGATTCCATAATTGACCCCAAGTGCAAGTAAGAGATATATAGAGTTAGGGGTATGCCTTAATGGGCAATTATGTAATTTGTTACATATATCTAACTCGTTGACCAATATTGTTCGAAACAATGGTGTTTAATTTCTATTATATACTTGATATAATGTGGTTATATTAATTAATTAATTTAATTAAAAGTATATTTAATAGAAAATCCATAAATGGTATGTTTTGTGATAGTAGTTACAAAGTATTGTAACCGTGAGTAATCTATCACAATGAAACAAATATATCATTCTAAATGTTCCATGTCAAGATACATCGAGACTAGATATTGATGTATTTATTGATACTAGATTAGGTAACGTTCTTTAAATATTGGGCAGTGTATTACTCATGACTGCTGGGTATATGGGTTACGTACTGATAGTTATTGGATAACTATGAACCGACTCACTCGGTAGTTTTCTGTTGGTTAATATAACTAAGGTCAAACAGAAAATATCGATGTGACTAATTTACACAGTTCTTTTGACTTGAGAATACTGTGAATCTTCAATATGAAAGCTCCACTTTGATTATAGTCAAATCATGGTGTAGCGTCCATCGAGTGACTATAGTTGGGTCGGGTGGAAGTATTGGAAGTTAAGCACTATTCAAGAGAGGATTCGTCTCCTCGGTTACATGGGGTTAGTATCACGGTCAACTCAAGTCAATCCAAAGTCAAAATCTCTGGCCAGAGTAGTTCGGTTGATAATAATTGTTATTATTGAACCAAGGACTTTGTGTTTGGAATATAGAGTTGAATGTGGATGATGTTGGAATTTTGACCATTACCAAATTTAGCAAGTCCGAAGTGATATAGTTTTGACGAAGAGAATTGGTGTATATAATTGTCGCAGCTGGGTAATGCTTATTAAATTAAAATGAGATTTTTTCGAAAATGAGTAAGCGATAAATTTGGCCATAATATAACACCACCTGCTAAGTGAAGTGTGAACGTTAACAGTTGAATAGTTCAACGTTAATCGCTGATCGAATTTACACTCAACAGTCACACAATCGAAACAATGAATTCACTTTAGACCAAACAATTTAATTAGTTTATAATTGTTATAAATTAATTAAATAAGTTAATATTCATAAATATTAATTTTCAATTTTGAATGTGATTTGAGAAATGAAATTGTTTCATATATTTACAAAAGTTATGAATATATTGATTGATATGAGATATCGATAACAAAATATGTTAAATATGATTATACATATTTAATTTGGTTAAATAGGCTCACAACCCATTAGATTTGGAGAGGATAGGAGTTGATTTGGAGAAAGATAGGAGGTGGCTACAACATGTGTGATTAGGTATTGAGATGTGTGGTTAAGATCATTGTTTGCTCTCTTGTTCTATCCATATAAAAGCCAATCTCAACACCCTAATTGCAAGCTAATTCATCTTTGATTCGCCACTTACTATTTTCTCTACCTCACTTTAATGGCAGCAACTTTCCACTAAAATCATCCCCAAAATTCTCAAATCTAATTAAAAATTAAAAATACTAATTTGTAGTAGAAGGTCTCTAATCTCGGAGTAGCAACCTGACGGATTGTGAATTGTTCTAAGAAGAGAAATCATTGTTCAACATGGACTCAAAGGCTTTATTAGGAGGTGCACTTTTATTTACTATTTTTTTAACTTTAAGTTTATCATATAAAAATTGATTTACATCCAAATCCTCTATTTGTATTCAGATCTGTTTATTATTTAGATTATGTGAAATTTTGTGGGTACATGTGTTTGTTACAAGTAGATTGGTTATGTTCTTGTTATAATATTTTGTTCATTGATTTATTGTTGAATTAATTTTCTAAAATAAAAAAGGTTTTAATTTGATTTATATTAATATATATGTACATATATATATATATATATAACTAGATTAAATGTGTACAGATTTGCAAATTATGAATATGTATAATTGTATATATGTTTATATATCATATATATTTAATCTTAAAATTTTATAATGATGATTTATACCTATTATGAATCATAAAATATAGAAATATTTTATTAAATATGTATATACATATTTTATTATTATTTAATGATTTTGTGCATTGTTTGTTATGAATAAAATAATTAATGATTTAAAATTTCAACTTTTTATTTTTTATATTTTCTACACCATGTAGGATTACAGCAAAATTTTCAGATTACTTAAACTTAAGTAATTATTTTTTAAAATTAATTTACTTTCGGCCTGTAATAAATTATTTAATTAAAAATACAATTTCAATCGAGAAAATTCTAGAAATTTTTCTTTAGCCTTAAAAAGTTATCTGGAACACTTAAAAAAAGTTTCAGATTTTTATAAGTCAATTTATTAATTTTTTGAATTAATTTATTTTTAAACTTCAAGTAATTATTTAATTAAAAATATAATTTCAATTGAGAAAATTCAAAAAAAAATTCTAAGCTCAAAATATGTATCAGATACGATAATAATTTTTTTTATAATTTTCTAACTTGATTTTCTATTTTTATCAATAAATTTGATTACGGGCTATTATTAATTATTTAATAATAAATATGATTTTAATTGTAAAAAATTCCATAAATTAATATTAAGCCCAAAATGTGTTTCCAGATGTTTTAAAATTATAAAAACATGTATTATCATATAAAATTTTACATTAATTTGTTATGGTAGAAACTATTTTATTCAACAAATTACACACACACACACATATTAGTATCTTATTTTGACATATTATACAAGCACATATTTGGATAAATTACAGTACATACAAAATGAGCTAATGTGTCCATTGCAATGTAAATCCTAGCATCTATATACATACACATTATATCCTTCATGGATTATGATGTTACACATGCACATACAAATATATATATATATGTGTGTGTGTGTGTGTGTATATATATATATATATATGATAGATACATATATGTATGTTTACTTGTATGAATAAACAAAATAAAATAAATCTCAAGTTATAAATTGTACAGTTAGAATGCATATGGACATAGTAATAAATATTACCGTGAATAAATTATTAATTAGTGAAATTTAATGGATCAATCAATTCAAATTAAAGAGAGAAAATGAAAGGTTTCTCTCTCCATTTAATACAATTAATGCTCTCAATTAATTCCACTTTAGGGAAAGAAATGAAATGTTTCATTCCCTATACATTAACACTTGTAAGTAAATGTTAGATGTATTTGATACTCTATACATTTGAAATTAAATTTAATTAAACTTCCCTTTAACCATTTTAAATGGAATACAAGATTTTATTTAAACCAAATTTAGAAAAGTTCTAAATGAAATTTAGACTTCGTAGGCCCATTAAAGATCCAAAATGGTAATTTTTTTTGAAATTCACCCATTTCTTCCACTGCGGGCTGGCCCGGTTCCTTTAAAACATACCATACATTTCTACTCACATTACATATTACCCAATGCCATTTACTAAAAAGAAAAACATAAAAACACTTATTTACTACAACTTAAATGTCATACATTATTCACCATACTTCACCCATCATTCAAAAATATACCAACTTACCCAATGCCATAGTGCTTCATTTAGGCAGTTCAATATCAAAAACATCAACAATTAAGCGCGGTTAAGCTAAAGAACCATTCCTCATAGTCTTCAACTTCAAAACAAGCATAAATACATCATCCATCATACACACGAATGTAAGTTGACATACTAAAGATTTTCCAACTGATACAAAGCTTAACTCTTGGATTTTCAAGCACAAAATTGTTTATCTTCATAATTTCCAATCCATTTTGCAGTGCTAATAATTTTGATTTTGATGCGTTAACTTGGAAGGTCCAACATTGATAGTCAAATAACCAGATTTACCAACATCAATGACAAAGTCAATATAATAAGGAGATGCCAAGTATCCTACTGCATCAGTTATATCAAAAATTTTGTACGCAAGATGCATATTGATGTATATGTCCAGATAATTCTCATTGAGAACTAAACTTGCAATGTCGCAAAATTGCAATCTAACGAAGTATTTGTAATCGGGATCAATAGCAAATGAATATATGCCCATGTCATATTAGCCTTGCTAACCCTAGCATTATTCAAGACATTTTCTGGCACAACTTCAGGACTAGCTCCATACTTTCTATACATTATGCTCCCTCCAAAAGTAACTATTTCGAAATGTGAAGTTGATATTATAAAGCTACTGCTATCAGAAACCTGTGCAGTTAAAGCGCTCGGTAGATTCAATGCGGTGGAGGTGCAAAAAGTTATAGCGGGGATAAAGCGAGGATATAGCGGGATATAGCAGATGACTCTTAAATAGCATATAAAACTCATACTTAATTTTTTTGCAAAAATATAAATGGAAATTAAATGAAAAATTGACATTCAATTGAATTATAATTAATACATAAATAATTTTAAATAAAAACATGTGCGAATATACTGTAAATAAGCGTAAAACTGCTATATAACATAATTGAATTTAGTAGAATATTAGAGTATTTTCATTTCTGAAAAATATATTAAAAAATTCAATTAAATAAACTAATTTCATAATTTTTATAATGTATAAATGTCATTTTTCAGTTCATTTCTTTTAAAGAAGATATAGCGGAAATAGCAGAATATAGCGGGAATAACGGGATATAGCGGAAATAGCGGGGCTTAAAGCGGAAAGGCTATGTTTGGGGCTATATGGAAAAATCGTAGCGGTTGAAATCCGCTATGAGATATAGCGGGATTACAGCGGGGCATTAACTACACAGTTAGGAACCCAGTTTCTCCAAAATATATCATTAAAAGGGTGTGACTTTAGCACCACCAATGTCAACTCTATAGAAACTTTGTAGTGCTTGTTTGTTTAACCCATAAAAGCTTTCAACTATATATTTTTACCAATCGAGCTTTTTCTCCGAAAATATCATCAAGGGAAAAAACCACTTATATTGCATTAATAAAAGCAATAACAAATTAATTTCAAAATTAATAATAATAACAACAATAACCCACAAAAGCTCTCAACTATTTCGGACTGTAAGTCGTGAAATTATGGAAAAAAATCTAAAAATAACAAAATAACAGAATGAGTTCAAATACCTGGTGATGGGATCACTTCGATTTTTACTAGGTAATTGAAATTGTAACTTGGAACAAAACTATTCCAATATGTGAATCCAAATCACTTTAACTTTTACTGGGTAATTGAAATTGTAACTTGGAATAACAATATGTGAATCGAAATAGTTTGTTGTGCCTCCTCGTGCTTGTGCTCTTGCCTTTCCTTAATCGCGGATCCAAATCGTGAAATCGATTGCCTTTTTTTAATTTTTACCATGGAACGCCATAATTTTCCTTTTTTTGTTGCAGCTTCGTGCCCTAGAATTTGCTTAGCCTAGATTTGAGTAATGAAATGAAGCAAAATGGAAAGATTTTGGTTTTTTTTTTATTCTAGTGGTCAATTGCTTTAGTTGGTAACACAACCAAAGCAAATGAGTGGTCTATTGCTTCAGTTGTTAACACAACCGAAGCAAATAAATGACCTATTGGTTTGCAAGGGTCTATTGCTTCGGTTGTTAATGTGAGATCGAAGCAAATGATATTATTTGCTTCGGTTGTTAACACAACTGAAGTAAATGAGGTGAGGCAACAGACATATTGTGTACTAGTGCTCGCCCATGCAATCGCCTCCTCCTCCAATCTCCAACCTTCCCCCTCCCCACACAAGTCTGCCTTCAGCCTCCTCCTCGGCCTCCCCTTCGACCATGCATGCCTACCTCCAACCTCCCATTTGGCCTCCCCTTTGATATACAAGCCCCAGCCTCCAGCCTTCCCCTTGGCCTTCCCTCAGCCATGCACGCCCCTCTTCGAAGCCCCAGTCCCCATTGACTTTGAACACCGCTGCCTCCTCTTTGCTCAACGCCGTTGCAAAGCCCAAGCCGCATATCCCCTCCACCTAGTAATCGCTCAAGGCTCCGTCATTATGATTCATTATTCTGATTCAATTTATGTGCAATACTATGATTTGATTAGCTTCGTATATGATATAGATTCTTTGGTTTATATTCGCTAGTGTATAATCGTTGACATAGGTTGTTGGTATGATAATTTATATATGATTTAAGTTATCATTGGTATTGTTATGAAATTGTTAGATAAAGTTTTTGTTATTGATATGATATCATTGATGAAACCCCATAAAGGTGATTAATTTGGTTTATCTGACAAGTACTGTATATGAGGGTTATATAAATATTCATTTTTTAAATAAAACAAAATGGATATTCATCAAATACGTTATTTGTTGGATTTGTCCCAATATTCGATAAGTTGTAAACGCAATGGTATTTATGTTTTGTAAATTAATATTTCAAATCGAAGGGTTAATGAAATTTCGATGACACTTCCTTACTTTTTCTCGCGTATGCTCTTTTGTGTATGATATGGGGAATAAGGGGAAGTGCTGATGGAATTTTGTTAATCATTCGATTTGAAATGATTTATGAAACATTAATATCATTGCGTTTATAATGGGAAGTAGGATGGAAAGCCATTTAAATAAGTGTAAAAATTTCTAGGTTATACAGCTTTGAAATTGTTTGTAAATTCCATTGTTTTGTAACTAAATTTATCATACTATTGAATGTATTAATGAAATTATATAATAATAAAATTAATAATATTATTTAAAGTAATAATAAAATTAACAGTGTTATTTAAATTAAGAACAAAATTAATGTTATTTAAATTAAGAAAAAGATTAATAATGTTATTTAAATTATTCATAAAAATAATAATGTTATTTAAATTAAGAACAAAATAGTACCGTGTGAAATATAATGTAAATTTTGTTTACGTGTAGAATATAGATGATGGAGTATTTGAAAGATCAAATTTGGATGTAAGTAAGAGGTAAAAATAGATGAACGATTCCATTGCACTCTATAAATTACGTGGATGCATTCATGAAATTGACATCTAGTAATAAAACTATGAAAGAAGTCTATTATCCTGCCTTTTGGCAAGGCCGAGACACCAGGACTTGACTAGAAACCAAGGACAATCTGTCCCGAGGATCGGTTATACACAGGTCAACTATGGGTACTGACAAATTTGGTCCCAATCCGGATCAAGCTATAATTGACATGATGTGACAAGCAAAGCTATGAAAGCCAACGTTCCAAATTTCAAGTCAAACGGAGTTCGTATGCTCAAGTTATGGATCGATCAAGTTTCATGAGAAGCACGTCCATTTCGTATCCATCGGCTTCGTATTCATCTAGTTCACATCCATCAACCCACTTGGCAACCATTCCCCGTATCCATCATCCATCAACAAATGTCCATTTCTTATCGATCTCCCTCCATCCATTTCATATCTATCAGCCAATGATCGATACGAAGAGCAACAACCATCGATCGATATGAAGAAACCAACATGAAGCCTCGATATGAAGGCGGCCTCTAAACATCGATACGAAGCGGCATCCAAAGCATCGATACGAAAGGAGTTACACTAGACCGATACGAAAAAGCATGGTCAACCAAAGGAAGCGGTCTTCTAGCATGAAATTTGATCTCTCATGAACTATCACTCCACGTCATCTGATCGATACGCAGAGGGATCGATACGAAGACTGATCGATACGCAAGTATCGATACGAACGCTCTAGCCTATCTACAAAACCAACCTTGGATCGATCATAACTCAAAATCTACAAGTCCAAATGCTACCAAATTTTCACAAGAGCTTGCTTACCTCCTCAAGAATGTCTCTGATCGATCTCAGTCCAAATGGATATCATTTTGATCGATACAAACAATATGGGGATCGATCCCAATCGATCACAAATGACCCCTGATCGATCTGATAGGCCCACCCACGTGTGAGAAGGAGCATTCCGAGTTCAAAGGTAGATATTTCAGACCTACACCTATAAATAACACCCCAATGCCAAAAGAAAAGGGAATTTTCATTCTGCTACGCCGTTACTCTGCTGCAACTCCATTGTAACTCGAGCGTTAGAGTATTTCATTGTTGTAATCAGTTGTTAATCAGCAATAAATAGAAAATTATTCAAAGTGGACGTAGGCTACAACGCGAAACCACTAAAAATCTCTGTCTTTTTTTATTTCTATTTGCTTATTTTAGCGTGTTTGTTAGATTATCCTCTTTTTACATTTAAATTCTTTATTTTAATCTCTTCAAGTACGTCCGAAGAGTGTTATGCCCAAATTTGGTACAAACACTTTGGTGCTTTCACTGAGAAAACTACGTTTTTCTCTGATTCATCGGATCTACTACCGTTGTTGGATTGCTAAAATCTAAGGAGGAGATCTAGATCTGTCTTCTTGTGGTTCCTTCCATTCTACTCAGATTACTCAAGATCTAGGAAAGAGCTACGTCAACCATGGTGCGTACTACCAGAACCGCTTCAAATGCTGTAGATCCAGAAGGAAGGGATAGGAAAAATCCCACGCAGCCAACTACCATAGGCCAAACATCAGCTGGAGCTTCAGATCCATAAGGTCCCGTGACTAGAGAGGAGTTCTAGATCCTCATGCAAGAGCTAACTCGGTGCTGTCAACAGCTCACCCAGCAGATCTGTGCCAACACGGAGCTCGCAAACCAGCTGAATGAAGAAAGATGAAGGATATCTAGGAGGGATCATGTCTCACATTCCTCGACTGAAAGCTCGGCTTCATTTGATTTTAACCACAGATCTACACGCCGTCGGCTGGATGGAAATTATGCAGAAGCCTCCGGGCATCAGCGTGCTGTGAATCTCGGACAAGCCAGGGTTGGTCCTTCTACAGGGCACCAAGCTGGACACTCCTCCCGAGGAGGGGTGCTTCCTTATCATACCATCCATGACCATGCAGCTGCTTCCGCTATAGATCTGGAAGCTGAGATCCAGAACCAGCCAGATCCAGCTCTTCGTCAACATACCCATGCTCATGAACCTTACGTTCCCGAAGACCGGGAGCCAAGGAGGCGAGGAACGGACCGTCGACAACGCCCAGACCATCCCCGCAACATGGAACCCGACCATGCCTTGGCCCCGAACATCCAGATGTCTGACATTCCAACCATGATCCGCTAAATGATCCAAGAAAGTCAAGGTCATACTAATAACGATTGGGGAATCTCCCGAAGTCATACTCCATTCATCAATGACATTCTTTATGCTGAGCCACCTCGTCAATTCAAGATGCCTACCTTGCCCGTGTATGTAGGAAATTCGGATCCTAACCAGCACATCTTGAAGTATGAATGGCTCATGAACGCTGCTCGAGCTGACGATGCGGTCAAGTGTAGGAGTTTCCCTATCTCTTTGGGAGGGATTGCAAATATGTGGTTCACTCGTCTACCACCCAGATCCATTTCAAGTTTCGATCAGTTGGCTATAAAGTTTGTCGAACAGTTCAGTATGCATGTTACAAGACCAAAGGTGTTAACACCTTGTCCCGTGTTACCCAAGCTCCAGGAGAGACTCTTAGACATTATCTGGAAAGGTTTCATGCTACATGTGCTGAGGTCAGCAACCCCAATGATAATTCTATGGCATTAACTAAAGGGATCGATCCCAATTCCGAGTTTGGCAATTGGTTGACTGGGAAACCCCCCGCATCGTTGGATCGTTTCTATGCTAAGGCGGCCCAGTTTTTTAGGAGAGAAGACGCTAGACGATCTAGGAAGCATGACGATGCGGGGACCAATTTTGAAGGCATTAGGAATAATGTTGCTGTGAAACAGACTGATGAGAGTTCTAGTAAAGTGCAATTGAATGTACAGAACAAGCAAGGTTAACAAAAGGGTAACAGAGGCCAGGGGAAGAAAAGAGACCCAAATCATGGACCGAGACCCAGAGCTCCCATGTTCGACCGATATACCCCTTTAAACACATCGCTGGAAAATGTTTATCTGCAGACTTGTAATGCCGGATAGTATAAGAAGCCAGCTCTAAAACCATCATCTGAGAAACAAATTCAGACTGGAAAATTCTATAGATTCCACGATTGTTACGGCCATAACACGAATGAGTGTCGTCATTTACAAGACATCATCGAGAAGTTGATTAGAGAGAGGAAGTTGGAACAGTTTGTTCGGGCGCCGCAGGATGGAGGTGCAGGCCCATCTAACCCGAATCAAGGTCAAGGCCAGGCCCGAAGAACCCGCACGTACTGGCGGGAGTTTGGTTATAAATATAGTGAGTGGTGGTCCTCATCTAGCTGATCGGAGCAAACAACAGAGAACGATGAAAAATGGCATCGTTTTCAGGAATCACGATGCTGATAGAGTCAAGGCCCCCACTATCGATCCGTTAGTCATTTCAGCTCAAATATGTCTTGCTTGGACAAAGAGGATCTTGGTCGATAATGGAAGCTTTGTGAACATTCTTTTTAAGCGAGCTTACGACCAAATGAGAATGGAGGCAAAAGATCTAAAATCATGTCAGTCCCACATACATGGTTTTAATGGAAGTGTAACTATACCAGCGGGCATGGTGGAGTTGCCAGTTGAGTTAGGTATTGGAGATCGCCGGAGAGTTCGGATGCTGCATTTTGTTGTGTTAGACATTAATTCCCCCTATAATGCTTTCTCGGGCCGACCGACCCTCGCTGAATTCAGGGCAGCGATTGCCCCTTGGTGTTTGACTCTAAAGTTCCCCTAACGGGATCAGAGTAGTTCATGGAGATTATGCAGCTGGACGTGCCTGTTATGTTGCTGAGCTGCGAGATGCGCAGCGTAAGGAGAAAGGCAAGGGTGTAGAGGAATCTCTCTGCGTCCATTTTTCAAAGAATTGACAGCTAACGCCTGGGCCTAAGCCCGGGCCCCACAACCAGTTCCTTAAAGATCTTGATCCCCGAGACAATAGTGATGAAGAGGAAGTCAAAGAAAATTAGGCTTCCCCGATAGAGTTGACGATCGATGTTCTGATCCATGATGATGACGATTCTAGAGCAATAAAGGTTGGATCTCAACTCAGCCCCCAATTGAGACAGGAATTGGTTGATTTTCTCCGGGAAAACTCGATGTGTTTTCTTGGACTCACTCAGACATATATGGGATCTCGCCGAACATCGCTAGCCATGCATTAAATATTGACCCGCGGCACATCCCGGTCAAACAAAAAAGCGCGGTATGGATCCAGAGAGATCTGCCGCCCTTAAGGAAGAAGTAAATAAGCTCAAGTCGAATGGGTTCATTCGTGATGCTTTATAACTGGAGTGGGTATCTAATCCAGTGCTTGTCAAAAAGTCAAATGGGAAATGGCGAACATGTGTGGACTACTCAAATTTGAATAAAGCCTTCCCTAAAGACAGTTTCCCTCTTCCTAGGATTGATCAACTTGTAGATTCAACAGCCGAACATGAGCTCTTATCTTTCATCGACGTGTATTCTGGCTATAATCAAATCCCAATGCACCTTCTTGATCAGGAAAATACTAGCTTCGTCACTGATCTGGGACTCTATTATTACAAAGTGATGTCGTTCGGACTTAAGAACGCTGGGGAAACTTATCAAAGGCTCGTGAATCGAATGTTCGCTAACCAGATCAGAAAGACCATAGAAGTATACGTGGACGACATGCTCGTAAAATCGCTACTGTCCATCAACCATGTCAGTGATTTGGAAACTAGGTTTAATATACTCCGACAATATAGAATGAAGTTTAATCCATTGAAGTGCCATTTCGGAGTTGCATCAGGAAAATTCCTTGGATTCATCGTCAATGCTAGAGTAATTGAAGCCAATCCTGAGAAAATCTAGACGATTCGGGATCTCGAAACTTCCAGAACCATAAAGCAAGTGCAAAGCCTCAACGGGAAGGTGGCAGTCTTAAGCAGATTTATTTCTAGATCCACAGATAAGTGCATCCCTTTCTTCGATCTGATCAGAAAAGGAAAGCGGAATTTCGAATGGACGGAGGAGTGTGAAGGCGCATTCCAAGCACTGATTCAACATCTGACGACACCTCCCGTTTTGTCGAAGCCGGTTGATCACGAGAGATTATACATCTATCTGGCGGTTTCAGCAAACGAGATCAGTGCTGGGCTAATTCGGAAAGAGGATCGGATCCAACAACCGGTCTATTATATCAGCAAGCGATTGACAGGGGCGGAAAGATACTACTAGAAGTTAGAAAAGCTGGCTTATTGTCTCGTCATAGCCTCAAGAAAGCTCCGTCCATATTTCCAGGCTCACCCGATCATAGTCTACACTGACCAGCCGTTACGACAGGTCCTTACACGACCAGAGACGTCTGGTAGATTGCTTAAGTGGAATATCGAGTTGAGTCAGTTTGACATCGCTTATACGCCGAGGCGAACCATTCAAGGACAAGTTCTGGTGGACTTCATAGCTGAGTTCACCATTTCAGAGGACATGCCCGAAACTAGTGAATCTTCCAAACACGTATGGAAGCTATACACTGACGGTGCATCAAACGACCGTTGCTCAGGCGCTGGAATAGTACTAAAAACCCTAGAAGGTCGATCCATATGCTATGCTCTAAAGTTTGACTTTCGTGCAACTAACAACGAAGCTGAGTACGAAGCTCTACTCGCTGGACTCAGACTTGCCAAAGAATTGGGAATTATTGCTGTGGAGATTTACTGTGATTCACAATTGGTCATATGCCAAGTTCGAGGAGAATATCAAGTCAGAGGAGATTGGCCACTTACCTTACTCGGGTCCAAGAAGTGTTGAATCAGTTCGACTACTATGCTATCCATTGTATACCTCGAGAGCAAAATCAGAAAGCCAATTCTTTGGAAAAAATGGCTAGCACTGGCGAAGCACAACAAATGGGACTCGTCCCCGTTGAGACACTTACCGCACCGAGTATCGATCAATTAGAGACAGACTGGGTGTACGAAGAGACACCCTAGAAGGAGTCGTGGAT
Source organism: Allium fistulosum (assembly GCA_030737815.1). Taxonomy (NCBI): domain Eukaryota; kingdom Viridiplantae; phylum Streptophyta; class Magnoliopsida; order Asparagales; family Amaryllidaceae; genus Allium; species Allium fistulosum. Next base: position 515,133,488 of record CM060903.1, on the reverse strand, counting down.
GACTCCATTCAGAAATTATCTTGAGCACAGAACTTTACCCGAGCCCAGAAGTGAGAAGAGACAGGTTCTCCGAAAAGCTTCCTAATTCATTATCCAGAATGGAGTCATGTACAGGAGGGGATATTATATTCCTTTACTCCGGTGTATCACCTACAACGAGATCAAGCGAGTGTTAAATGATGTCCACAAGGGAGAATGTGGCGATCACACTAGGGGGCAAGCCCTTGGCAAAAAGATACTCAGATATGGATATTACTGGCCTACAGTGAACTGAGATGCATCAGATTATGCCAAGAAATGTGATAGGTGCCAGAAGCATGCTAGGATTCCAAGAGGCCCGCCTACCGAAATCACTCAAATGGTCAGTCCATGACCATTTGCCACATGGGGCATTGATATAATAGGGTCTTTACCTTTGGCCAAAGGTGCTGCGAAGTACGCCATCGTTGCAGTTGACTACTTTACTAAATGGGCGGAAGCTGAACCCTTTGCTACTATCACGATGAAGAAAGTAATCAACTATGTTGTAAGGAACATCATCTATCGTTTTGGCCTCCCACACACGATTGTAATTAATAACGGGACCCAATTTGATAGTGATGAGTTTAAAGATTTCTGTCAACGCTACCATATCCCGAAGAAAATTCTCGCAGTAGCTCACCCTCAAGCGAATGGAAAATTCGAAGCTGTCAACAAAGTTATCAAGTCAATTCTAAAGAAACGACTAGAGAAGGCCGAAGGCAAGTGGGTCGATGAACTTCCCTTGGCCCTATGGGCATATAGAACTACCCACAAGTCCGCGACCGGCCACACTCCGTTTGCACTTTCCTTCGGCTCCGAAGCCATTATTCTAGTTGAACTAGAAGTACCTTCTCACCATGTGCAAATGCCATTCTACTTGCAGAATCTCTGGATTTACTGGATGAGAAGCGCGAAGAGGCTGATTTGAGGGCAGCCATACACCGCAGTCGAGTCCCCCGTTTATACAATGCTAAGGTCCGACCCAGAACCTTTGAAGTTGGCGATCTCGTACTCAAACGAATTTATCCGGTCCCTTCACACATGGAACTGACATGGGAAGGACCGTATGCCATCGAACGGAGACTTGGAGATGGCACATTCAAATTATCAACTGTTGACGGCCTCACTTTACCCAGAGCATGGAACAACGAGAGTCTTCGTCGCTATTACACATAACTGGCTTTTATTCATTTTAGTCAGGATTTCCTCTGAAATTTGTTTATGCATTTTCTGAATTTGAACTTGTAATAAGGCAACTGACTTTGCCATACTTTCTTATTCCAGAAATAAAATGCAGACTCATCAAGCCAGAGTGGCAATTCTTGACATGCATCGTGCGACCATCACGATGTGCAAAGAGCTAAGTCCCATCCTATGGTGGGACACATTAAAATAGGGAGTGATCGTGATCTGACCAATCACTTGCTAAGTGAAACCCTGAGCTCGGGGGCAAACGGCTATAAAGAAAAGGAGGATTGAAACACAACAATCCTCTAACAAACTCCAGATCCAAACTCGAAGAGGATGGATCCGCCCATCCACGACTTCGCTTTCCAAATCAAGGTGGATGTGATCTGACCATTCGTAACCTTAATCGAGTCCTCGTTCCCAGAGTGCGAACAAGATCCTAAAACCTATACAGATGCGATTGACCATCTGTCGACTAACTCCAGATTCCCGAAGTGCGAACTGGAGTATAAACATAAGCGGGTGTGACTGACTACCCACCAACTGACTCTGGTCCCGAGAGCGCAGACTAGAGTATAAACACTAAATGGGTGTTAATGACCACCCATCAACCAACTCCAGGTTCCCGGAGTGTGAACTGGAGTATAAACACTAACTAACTCCAATCCCGAGAGCACGGACCGGAGTATAAACATTAAACGAGTGTGACCGATCACCCGCAAAACAACTTATGTCCCCAGAGTGAATATGCAATCCTAAACACTAAGGCGTGGTTGACCGCCCATCAACTAACTCTGGCCCGGAGAGCGCGGATCAGAGTATAAGCATCAAACGGGTGTGACTGACCGCCCGTAATTCAATTCATGTCCCTGGAGCACGGATATGATTCCGAGTATTAAACAGGTGTGACCGACCGCCCATAAAATAGCTTATGTCCCCAAAGTGTGGACATAATTCTAAACGCCGAACGGGTGTGACCGACCGCCCGTAAATTATCCTATGTCCCTAGAGCGTGGATATGGTTCTAAATAACAAGCAGGAGCGACCGACCGCCAGCATGCAAGTTCAATCCCCAGAGTGCGGATGCAAGTACCAGCCGATGAACGAGTGTGATTGACCACTCCAATCCATTTCACTTTAACTTCGTTCTGACTTAGTTAAATAAAAATGAGCAAAGGCGAAAAATGATTGCCGACCAATTGCTTCAATTTATCCCCAAGACTGGGGGCATAACTCAAGTACCAGCCACTGATCGAGATGGTGCAACATTGAGATTCGACTTGATGTTTGGTTATGACCCAAAGCCATGACTTTGGGACTTAACGACCAGACTCAAGTTCTACTTAGAGACTGATGTATCACAAGTACATTGAATGGAAGTACGAATGCTGAAATACTTAAGTAAACAAACATCGAGTTATGCTGGAAAGAACAAAATGCAGTTTTATTTCCAATATTCTTTGAAAAAAGATAAGTACAAAAACTCATTCAAAAAATTCCTATTAGCAAGGCCCGAACCCGTATCTATACATAGCCTACAAAATGCAAAAGGAAGTCCTATTCCATCTATCTAAAAAAAGAGGAAACAAAAGAGCAAGTCTATGCCTTTGACTTTTTCTTCTTCTTCGGCGTAGACCCGCTTGTACTACCACTTGAATGTCTCTTCGAGCCCTTGCCTCCCCGGCCTATGCCAGATGGTTTGTCTCTAACCGGGGGAATAACAACTGCCTCCTCCTCGGAACTTAAAGGGATCAAAATACCCTCAGTGTGTGGAACTGGAGAAACGGTGGCACCGTCAACGCTGGAAGAATGAGACACGCTGGTATCGATGATGGTGCCACTCGGAGAAACAATAAGCATAGGGACTGGGCCGGGACCCGCCATGCCACCACCAACACTACTAGCTTGCTTGGCTTGCTCTATCTCGGCTTTAATTTTCGCCATTATCTCCTCAGCCCGATCTGCTCGAATCCTCATCGGCATGCTACTCGTCGGGCCCGAGGAACTCGTAATCATTACATCTTCATCAACGACGAAAGACATTTCGGTGATCGGGTCACTTTGATGGCTGAGGAGTTCTTCCATTATTTGTTCATCAAAGATGCAACTGCTTTCGTGCATCTCCCCAACCGATGCGACGATCGTTGTAGTTGTAGCTTCAATCATTAGTGCCTCCTACTCATGATGCATTCCTTGAGTTACAGGAGGATCCAGTGATGCAGTATCTAAGGCTGAATAAAGATAGGAGAAAATATTAGCAATGTCTTCTGATAGTGTTCCTACGGTCAATTGAATAGGAGAAGTGTTCAGAATACCTTCCTCAAATTGACTCACATGCCGAGCCGATGTCCCTTCAGAGCCACGTTCATGTACTGGAGATAGTTGCGGCTGGTCAGGGTCGTATCCCGGAATAGCTGGAAGGTCAATAGAAGAAGTAGGCTCGGATTGAGAGACTTGGAGCACTCGGAGCCTTCTTTATGATGTTCAACTCCAGACCCTTCTCCAGCGTCCGGATACTTAGCAGCAAGATTTTCCTTCTCGAGAGCGACGATAGTGTCGTTGAGGACTTTTGGCTCATCTCCGACGAGTATTTGATTTTCCAATTCGAATTCGTTGATGGTTGTAGAGTTGCGAGTCTTCTTCTCGTCCTTCACCAGGCGGCTCCAGGCTTTATACAATTGAAAAGGATAATCTTCATCAAGCCAGGTTAGATTGCGGTTTCTTAAAACATTGGCATTGTATGTGACCAGGAGATCTTCAAATTCGTTCTCCATCCTGGCCTCCACCACTTTAATTTCATTCTCAATTCTGGCCTTGGCTTCCTGATCCTTTAAGTTCACCGCATCCCTTTCATCCTTGAGTATCACTGCCTGTTCGCATGCCTCCTGGGTAGATTTATTGGCCTCATCCTTCTCTTTGATGGCCTCTACAAATTTCGCCTTTAGCTCGTTAAGCTCTTTTAGCACAGCGTCTCTTTCTGCCATAATAGTAGTATCCGGTGGCCCCTCTCTTCCACCAAGGCTATGTGTGTTTGTCGCATTTTTTCAATAGACTGACTTGCCTCATCAGATTTCTTTTGGGCCTCCATTTTTGACTTTCTTGAAGACTCGGCCTTGTTGTTAAGTACTTCGATTATACAGTTCTTCTGAGTGAGATTAGTCTCCAGTTTCTCGATTGTTTTTGCCTGCTCGAAGGCCACCGTTGAAGCTTTCTCCGTGGGTTTCACCCATTGTCGATACTGATTATAGACATCGTGTACGTAATCATGTACCATTCTTTCCATGTCGTTGGGGATTCGCTTCAAATTCAGAGGGAATACAAAGCGGCCAAAGCAGACATTTGGAAAATCTTTTTTCAACTTAGCAATTCTGAATGCTCCCTCCCCGGTGGGTTCTAAAGCGGCATGTTCTGTGATAATAGGAGTTTCAGCCTCAGTCCTTCGACGTTGCTCGTCAGATCTCGAAGTTTGAGGAGGCACTATTTAACATGAAGTCTCTGAAGACTGCCTTCCGGAGCCTAAAGGTTTGGAGTAACCTTTGGGTGGTGGCGGTCGCGACCAGGAGCGGTGCCTACTTTGGTGTTGCTTCTCCCACTCCCTTTCATAACGGTCATGCTCTTGGCTGGAGCGGCCACGATCATAATCTCTTTCAGTCTCGTGTCTGTGAGACTTAGAATAAGAACTAGAAGAATGGCGTTTGGAACGCAGACTGCCGAGCATCGATCCTTGCCTTACCATCCTATCTGAAAAATGAAAAGAGAAGCCGAATTAGTTATCTCTTGAAATTAGAAAACATGTGACTAGAAAATGTGTGGTGTGGTGTGTCTGTGCATGTGCAAACCCCCAACCAACCGATTGTGGCGGCCTCGCTCGCAGGAGTTAGCTCCCCTACATCTAAGGTGCTTAAGCCTACATCAGTGTGCGACGGGGAGTGAAGTTCCTCTAATCTGAAGTCTTGAAATAAATACAAGCCATTTGGAATGGGAATATCCACTAATCCTTTCAACGAACTCTCCATTCGCGGAGGAGAAGTCTCCTGACTTGTAGCGGTTGTGGCAGGCAAAGATTCTACAATAGTTTTACGCCTCTTGGATTTATGGGCAAGAGCCTTGCCTTTTCTTTTTAATCGAAGACTTTGTGAAGGCGCAACTACGAGCTCGTCTCCCGCTAGCACACTCTCGTCGCCTCCATGCTCAGTAATTACAACTCTGGGAGCTCTTCTTCCACCCTGCCTCACCGGAACCATTCCGGGAACTCCTACATGCATGATGTTTTAATCTCTATCTATTAGCCCCACGGTAATCAAGTTTTCATCAGTGATGACTCCATTAATTTCTCTAAGCTCGGCTGGCACCGATTGGAGATTTCTTACCATCTCTTTAAATTGAGCCCCTTCGGGTCATGGAATCGAAGCTGCAAAAGTAACCAAGTATTAGATTCAACATCAACTTGTATTATCCAGTTAATCAATGAAGAAGTTGGAACACTTATGTATAACTTGCCACCGTCTGGCAAACCCCGGTGGACACCGAACGAAGAACCATTCGGTTTTGAAGTAGCTTAATTTACTCCATGCTCCTGCCACTACTTGGCAGTTTCTGACTGCTTCCAGAAAGGTGAATAAAGGGTTGTCCCCGCGACTCTTAATGTTGAATATATATCTAATTTCTTTGATAGTCGGAGGTCAGAAAAGATGCTCCATAAAGATAATGAACAAGCTGGTTAATAGAGCATACCCATTCGGATGCAATTGAGACGGAGCAATCCTCAAGAACAACACTTCCCGAATGAATTGATTAAAAGGGGCAGCATTCCGGCAACACACATGAACCTGTTGCAAGTAGTGTATCCTTCTAGGGGATTGTGGGCTCTGTCTTCCGGCCCCGGTAACAAAACATCTTCTAGAGATAGACCGTGTCTGAGGTAGATCCTGCCTAGCATGTCTTTGGAAATTTTGGAGCAAACAGAATCCTCCGGATTTAAGACTAAAACTGCACCCGGCAGTTCATCTGGGGTAGGACTAACTTCACCTGCCGCAATGACTGGCAATTCGATTTCCGGGAGCGGAGGACTCTGAATATCTTGTGACTTGGAGCTTCCAGGATTCATAACTATTGAACTCAGTAAAAATCATCATTAGATGGTAATAAACCCGTGTTCCCCCCGGTGTGAAGTGAGTGATTGTGTTGTGCAGTGCTACATAATACTTAAATTTCTACGAGGTTCGAAAGATGTTAAAACGACAAGCCTTCGAGAATCAACCGGAGTGACCGTCATCGCTGACTGTCACAACCGTGCCATCTTGACTTCGGAGAACGATCCATGCTTGAGTTCGTAAAGTTTGTCAAGTTACAGTTCCATCGACGAGCTTCGAGGGATAGTCAAATATGTAGTTTAACGGTTAAGTCCGGATATGCAAGGCTGAAGTTCGTTGGAGTCAAGTGTTCAAGTTTGCAAAAGTCTCGTATCCATCAAAGTTCAAACTTGGATGGTTCCACAAGAAGCCTGGTTCATATCGATCAGGGGAGTTAGGTTTCGTATCGATCGCAAGAAGCCTAGTTCATATCTATCATTAATTATGGCTTTGTATCGATCACCGGCCAAGTCTTCGTATCGATCGCTCCAGATCGATACGAACTCCCACCATTCTCAATCGATACGAAGCTACTCTATCATTTCCAGAGCAATATGAGCTTCCATTGTTTCCAGATCGATACGAGCTTCTATGTTCTCAGATCGATACGAGCTATATCCCAACACTCCAGTGATTCCTTCGTATCCATCAACAGTTCTTCTTCCCCAAGCTGCTAAAGGGCCATCGCTCCTTCCTCGACTTCACTCCGACCAAATTCCGAACGGTGCTAAGATTCTAGTCTCATTGTTTTAAGATGGATTTATTCAACTAATTACCTAGTTTAAAGTGATTGGTTTAAGGATTAAAGATTGATTGCTTTGGAGACGAAGACTTTACAGTTCTCCTTTATTTCCAATTGATACGAAGCGGATATGAAGGCAATGGCAAGTGAGAAAATTTGGCTAAGTACAAATGATATTTATATAAGTTCATACCCAAGGGAAAGACGTTTTGTATCCCAGTTGTTATACCGAGATAGCCGATTACCTCCATCGATACGAAGGCAGAACTTCGTATCCATCAGCGCAAGCATATCCAACTGATTCGTATCCGTCTGTGCATTGATACGAAAGTTACAGTGAGATTTCACTAGAACCACATAACTACATAGATATGACACGTTTATTTCGTATCCATCAATTCAAATCTCATCGATACGAAAGATATGACAAAGTATTATTTGAATCACTGAGTTCCATCGATACGAAGCGTCAGTTTCGTATCCATCGATACGTAACATTTCAAAGGACCATCTATTTCGTATCGATAGCCATCGATACGAAACATGCATTCTAGCTTCTCAGGTCGATCCAGGAGAGGATCGATGCGAAGGAGAGACTCAAAACAGCCATTAAACGTTGTTATAACTCAAATTTCACATCGATCTAGGAGAGGATCGATACAAGACTCGATCCAAACAAAAACTAAAGAACTTGACAACGACCCATGAATGTGCAAACATGAATAGAAGTCAGGTTAACATACGTACATGTATGATGAATTAACGTTCAATTTTAAAAATTGACAGGGATTGAATGCTCACCTGATGACAATCAAAACAGTAAATAACAAATTGCTAGCACTCGACCTTGAGTTACAACAAAACACTGCATGATCATTGGCAGTCAATAGTTAAACATTTAAACTGCTCAAAATCGATCAAAGGTTACATCTCTTGATGAAAAGGCAGCGGCTATTCAATGAATCAGATAGAGCTTTTTCGGAATAAAATAATGCAGCTTTTCCAAGCACGTCATGTTTACACAAGATGTACTTTGGGGGGCAAATGTTATCCCGCCTTTTGGCAAGGCCGAGACACCAAGGACTTGACTAGAAACCAAGGACAATCCATCCCGAGGATCGATTATACATGGGTCAACTATGGGTATTGGCAAATTTGGTTCGAATCCGGATCGAGCTACAATTGACATGATGTGATAAAGCAAAGCTATGAAAGCGAACATTCCAAATTTCAGGTCAATCGGAGTTTGTATGATCAAGTTATGGATCGTTCAAGTTTCATGAGAAGCGTGTCCATTTCGTATCCATCGGTTTCGTATCCATCTGGTTCACATCCATCGACTCACTTGGCAACCATTTCCTTCATATCCATCATCCATCAACAAATGTCCATTTCATATCGATCTTCCTCCATCCATTTCGTATCGATCAGCCAATGATCAATACGAAGAGCAGCAACCATCGATCTATACAAAGAAACCAACATGAAGCCTCGATATGAAGGCAACCTCTAAACATCGATACGAAGCGGCATCCAAAGCATCGATACGAAAGGAGTTACACTAGACCGATACGAAAAAGCATAGTCAACCAAAGGAAGTGGTCTTCTAGCATGAAACTTGGATCTCTCCTGAACTATCGCTCCACGCCATCTGATCGATACAAACAGGGATCGATACGAAGACTGATCGATACGCAAGTATCGATACGAACACTCCAGCCTACCTACAAAACCAACCATGGATCGATCATAACTCGAAATCTACATGTCCAAATGCTACCAAATTTTCACAGGAGCTTGCTTACCTCCTCAAGAATGTCTCTGATCAATCTCAGCCCAAATAGAATTGATACAAACAAGATGGGGATCGATCCCAATCGACCCCAAATAACCCCTGATCGGTCTGGTGGGCCCACCCACGTGTGAGAAGGAGCATTCCGCGTTCAAAGGCAGATATTTTAGACCTACAACTATAAATAGCACCCTAATGCCAACAGGAAAAGGACTTTTCATTCTGCTATGCCATTACTCTGCTGCAACTCCATTGTCACTCGAGTGTTAGAGTATTTCACAGTTGTAATCAGTTGTCAATCAGCAATAAACATCAAATCATTCAAAGTGGACGTAGGCTACAATGCCGAACCACTATAAATCTTTGTCTTTTTCTATTTCTGTTTGCTTATCTTGGCGTGTTTGTTAGATTAGCCTCTTTTTACATTTAAATTCTTCATTATAATCTCTTCAAATACGTTCAAAGGGTGTCGTGCCCAATTTTGGTACAAACAAAGTCCGATGTTCATTTTTGAAATGTCATTGCTTGAAACTTAAAGAGTACTATACTGTGATATTACATTTACACCAATATAATTTTATGCTCGACTATCTTGTGTGGATATATCATAGAGACAAATGACACATTGTACAAGAGGAGACTGTAAATATGGATGTGGATTGCGATGAATCCTTATTGAAGAAAATGTTGATATAGAAAATAGAATGACTTAAACGGTTCACGATGCTGCTAGTCCAAGTATGTGGACCGAAGAACCAGATTTGGAGGAAGATCTTGAATAAGAAGCAAAAAGATTTTCAATTTGTTAGAAGCATCAAACAACCCCTCTATAAAGGTTGTAAAACTGCACACTTGTAAAACGAGACACTCGGTACGAAGAGCAGTACAATGAGCCTTCACCTTGGCAACTCTTTTGCAGGACTCACGGGATTGAGTCATCGGGTAATAGCTTGGTAGATGATGCTTTCATTGAGTTTGCGGTATGTATGCAAATATTTACATAATATTTACATATATATATATATATATACATGAATAAAATTCTAATTAATACGTAAAATGAAAAATAGGCAAAATACTGGGTTAGGATTGAGGAGCTTCAGAGTCAAGGTATGGAGATAACAAGAGAAATGGATGAAGATGTATTCCACACACTCACTGGAGCAGCTGCAAAAAGGGCGGATCGTAAGCCCTACTATGGGGATATTACGAGGGTACGTAATAGCTTAAACAATCATTATATATAATACGATAATAAGTATATATGTATACAAAACCATATACATATATGTATGTGTATGTGTATGTATAGTATACTACATGTATGTATACATTGGTTTTAAATCCCAAGAACCACATGTACACATATGTATTTTATTCGAATTCTTAGTATAACAAAGGTGAATTATTTTAGATTCCAAGAACCACATTTATGTCGTATGTATCCCGAAAATCACTTTTTTAAAATAACTTGAGTTTAAGTTAAAATATATAAGTTAAGTCACCCAATAAATTAAATAAATATATAATTAGCTTAAATTATAGATTTTGTTTCAATAATTAAACAAGAGATATAGATTTTTTTAAATCACATAATAAATTAAACAAATAAATAAGTTAAACCGCTCAATTAATTAAACAAATGTATGTATAGTTGAGTTCAATTATAAATTTTGTTTCAATAAATTAAACAAGAGTATGTTTATATAAGTTAAATCACTCAATAAATTATATATATGCGTGTGTGTGTAATTAGGTTAAATTATAAATTTTGTTTTAATAAATTATACAAGAGTTTATTCGAGTTAAATTATATAATTTTTTATCACACAATAGATTAAACAAATATATAATTTAAATCACTCAATTAATTAAACAATTGTATATATAATAGAGTTAAATTATAAATTTTGTTCCAATAAATTAAATAAGTGATATAAATTTTTTCTTAAATTGCACAATAAATTAAACAAATATACAAGTTAAATCACTCAATTAATCAAACAAATATATGATTAACGCAAATTTAAAATTTTTGTTTCAATAAATATAATAGTTGAAATAAAAAATTGCTCATTATTAACAAACAAACTTGGTTAAAATGTAGAGATCATCATCAGATAGAGCTGCTATAGTTAGTAATGCTGTAGAAGAAGAAAACCGATGGTTGAAGTCACACGTCGATAAGCTAGAGAAGAAACTTAGATTGCTTATGAATGCAATTTTGCGACGCTTTCTGAACGAGGACATTTTTTGTGATGGTGATGTTGATGGTGGGCATGGTTCAAGGGAGTATGGTGCATTTGTGTTGTTATTATTTGGATGTTTGGTTAGTATATATTGTAATGATACTGCTTGGATATTTGGTTTGTACTATGATGGTATCAGTTGGGTATTTTGTTTGTATTGTGATGATATTGTTTGAATATTATGATGTTAGATAATGTTATGATATTATTATGTTGGGTATTATGTATGGTATTGTGATGGTATTGAGATGACATTGTGATGATATTTGATTGGTATTGTGATGATAGTGAGATGAATATATATCGCATATATTTGAATGTGTGATTGAGGTTAAAAATGTAGCAAAAATGCTCTAAATTTGTTTCAACTATGACATCGGTAAGGCATCGATTGGGCGTCGGAAAATCTAAAATTGACAATTTAACTTGGTGTCGACAAGGCATCGATAGGGCATATGAAAATACGAGTTACACGATATCAATTGTAGTCGGCAGGGTGTCGGAAACGTTGCGTCGATAAGGCGTCAATATGACGTGGATAAGTACCATACGCAAGACGTCTATATGGCGTTGAATTTTTTTTCTGAAATTGAATTTACCGACGCTATATATAGCGTCGGCGTGGCATCGATAAGTCCTTTATTGACGCCCCGCCAATGCCATTGGTAAAGTGCTATGTTTTTGTAGTGAATGTGGATAATTTTACTAATATTAACATGTGTCCATGTTATCATTTTTCATAACTCATGACTGCATGTAATATATGCCTTGATAGCCACTTAGATTTGGAAACAGGAGATGTGAAAGAGAGAGGATTATAAAGAAGTGGAATGTATAAAATAGTTTTCAAAAGAGAGGGATGTAAAACAAAACAGTTTTACAAAGGGGGGTGTGTCTCTAATTTCCACTTTAAATATTCTATCGATATCATATATCAATATGCGCATATATTACTTTTATATATACGCATTTCATTAAATACAAATTACATCAAAAAAATCAAAATAAATATTAATAGTTAGTGTTTCACAAATATTAATTAATTTAGCATGATTTGTGTGGTTTATTCGAAATGTTCATCATTACGGTTGTGTGACTCAAATGTGTAAATTCATTCAGCGATTTATATCGAACAATTTGAATATTAACGCTCACACCCACCTTAGCTATTGGTGCGACATTTTAGCTAAATTTATCGCATATACATCTTATTGGTAAAAATTCAATTTACTATTATAAACGGTACCTGCTAGCAATGATTATTCCACCAATTCCCTTCATCAAAACTATATCACCTTAGAATTTATGAAATTTGGTTTTGGTTAAAATTCTAATATTATCCACATTCAACTTGATTTGTTCAAACACAAAAAAAATTCAATAATAAAAGTTATTATTAACTTGTTGCTCTATCTAGAAACTTCGATTTTGAGTTGCCTACAGTTGATCGTGATGATAATCTCATATAACCGAGATGATGAATTCTCTATTGATTAGTGTTCGTTTTCAATGCTTCAACTCACACCCAACTATAGTCATTCAATCAGTGCATGCCATGATTTAACTATAATAAAAATAGAGGGTCCACATTGTTAGAACCTCCATTTCTGGTTTTGAAGTGACAATTATATATTTCAAATATATTGTACAAGCTGACTATTTTAGGGAAATTCAAATTATGAAGACTAAGGCAAATGACTACAGCTAACGAGCAGACTAAGGCAAAATTAGTACAGATGATGAACTCGATCAATGAAGAGCATATCTTAAATGAGTCATTGTATGTGAGTCTACAAAATACTTGTACAATATCATTTGATGATCACTACACTCAAAAATCTTTTTAAACGATCAAAAATGAAATTTTAAAAGTCTAATCAGTTTCCTGAAAAACCAGAAGTCAGACATCTCAACTATTATATCAGACATCTAAGAAAGTGAAAACATAAAATCCTTATGCAAGTTCAGGCGTTTGATTTTTAAGGCATCTAAAATATTCAAAAATAGCCTATAAACTCTCAAAAACAAAATATGATGATCTACCTTTCTTATACCTAAAGACGACACTTAATACTCATCGGTATTTGTGTACCGATTATTTATGTGTTTGAAAGATAGGTCATTTGGGGTGAAGAAAGAAGAAGACATAATAGAATTTCACAAAACGTGACGAGTAACATATAATATATAAATCAAGTCTTTACAAAAGAAATAACTTTATTATAAACAATCATCAGAGTACATTATCCTATTATCAGCTTGGACAGTTATAACAGTCTGTCGTTACAAGTGCTGATAAATACAACAATCAATATAGCGGAAAATAAAATAAATACGTAGATACATCTTAGGCATCCAGCTGGTCTAATGAACTCCAAAGCATCTGAAGCTAATATGGAAAATTTGTTGGTTCTGACCCGAGCGCTAAAATAAAATAACACCTGGATCGGCCTGGTAATACCATCTTTGAGAAAACTCAAGTAATGGGGTGAACATATAATAATTTCGTGAGACCACGCTACTAACGCGGAACAGATTTTTACGTCAGAAGATCAACATTCATAGATGAAGAAATGGGAAACAAATCAGAACTACAATCCAAACAAGAATAAATGAGCATAAACAAGATAAAAATCCAAATTTAAATAACGAATACAAATAATTAAACATCAAGAAGAACCTTAGTCACTTCTCGGTGCAATTAAGAAAGAAGTTAATTTAAAAACATGGTATCAGAGGAAAGAATAGGAAAATTTTCCAGTAAATGACTAGAAGGGTGCACCCCCCTGTATCGAAAAGTATACCTTTAGAAAATATACTTGAGAGGGTCACCTTCTTGTGACACCTCTCGGGAACTCCAAGCCGGATCCCGCCAACCTTACCGAGAATCCGAGTATTTCACACCTCAGTGCCTAAACCGAATCCAATCTAGAGTGAATGTGAATATACCATAATGGGAGCAACCCCACGTAACTTGGCCCACGCTTGCTCTTTGGGTTTAGTCATTTCCGACAAAGGATAACAATGCCCAAAAGAGCAACAAATCGTTTTTATGGTGACGATACGCCATGAAGAAAGCTGAACCGCTAGTTAATGAATCAACTAACAGGGATAATTAAAAATGATCATATATGGAAATTAAATTTCATATTCTTACCACTACTCGTCGATTCCAAACAAGTGCTATCCCTTAGTTGAAAATGAGCGTGCAAGTTGAGGTAATGTTACCTCTAGGCATTGCCTTGACGACATTTTTAACCTTTGAGATAGAAGTGAGTCCATGCCTCGACGTTCAACGTTAAAAATATGAATGAATCCTTTCCACATAAATGATATCATTTATGAAACTACTTTTCCATAATCGAATCGAGCTTTAATTTTAAAACCAAACTTGTGTTGTGGTTTCATATTAAAAGTATTAACTTTAAACAACTTTATCAAAATCAATGATTAACTTTAAACCAAAATTTATTACTTCAATATCATTATTTAAAATGATCAATTAACTTTTAAAACAATGGTTAATTATTTCATATAGCTTTATTTAAAATAATTAATTAGCTTTAATCCCAATTCGTTGCTTCAAAACAAACACTATTTAAAAAGATTAATTAACTTTAATCATTCTTGTTAAATGATTAATTAACTTTAAAATTTTATTACTAAAATAATATTTTAACCTTTAAAACCTCATTATTTAAAATGATTAATTAATCTTAAACCATCATTAACAAAAAGATTACTTAAATTTAAAACATTATTATTATAGTGATAAATTGATCTTAAAACATGATTGGAAAAATGATTCATTTATTTTAAAACACCATTATTAAAATAAATAATTGATTTTAAATCCTTATTATTAAAATAATCAATTGATTTTAACACCTTATTATTGAAACAATTAATTGATTTTAAACCATCTTTGTTTAAATAATTAATTATTTTTGTAAAACTTATACACAAGATTTAACAAAATATTTCAAAGGGGATAATGTTTCCATTCAAACATTACATAAACTAAGTATAGGGTAAATACAAAAGAAAATAACAACCATGCACATATAGAAAACACCACTTATCAAATATTAATCTACCGGCATACAATTCAATGTCCAAACAATATAATAGCAGAACGGGGCTCTATTCTGCTAAACAGGTGTCAAATACCACTTAATTAGCAAAATGGTGTTTTATTCTGCTAAACAGATGTCAATTACAATTTAATTAGCAGAACGGTGTTTTATTCTGCTAAACAGATGTCATTGAGTTTCATATTCAATTGGGGTTACTTAAAAGTAATCGATAAAGAAAATCCCTTGGATAAAATATTCTTTAAAAGAGAGTTTGCTTTCAAAACAAAACCGATCTTTTTGAAATAAAGTAGGTTTAAACTTTAAAAATTTTATTTAATAATTAAATATCATTTAAACTCTTTATTTAATAGTAATTAAACCTTTAATTAATAATTAAATAATAATTAACAATTAATTAAATAATTAAATATTACTTAAAATATTTAATCTTTAAATAAGTCATTATCTATTAATTAATCTCAATTAATAATTAAATAATACTTAAGTAACACTTAAATAATAATTAAACCTTTATTAAAAATAATTAACTCTTAGTTAAGTTTTAATTAAATCTTAATTAATTAGTAATTAATCATACCCAAATTAATTAACAATTAATTAAATACTTAAAGCTTAATTAAATAAAATTAATTAAATACTTAACTAACTCTTACTCAGTTAATAATTTGTTAAGTCTTTCTTAATTACCGAATTATAATTAACTTACTTAATTAATAATTAATTACTAATTACTTAACTTAATTATTAATTAACTACCAATTATCCTTAATAAATAAACAAATTATTAGCTCTTACTTAATTAAGTAATAAACAATTATCTTTTATAATTAATTAAAGATTTGAAATGGTTTTCAAAAACATTAAAAAACACTTTAAATTTAGAAAACGTTAAGTTTTCCCGAACTGCATCCATAGCGACTATCGCTATGGATACCATAACTTTAAAACTTGTTTTACATCTCAAATGCTCCTTTAAAACTTGTAACAACCCTGTTTTTATTTCCGTCGAAATAAAATTTTAAAATAGAAATTTTAAATTAAAGATTTGAAAAAAAAATGATGCAAATTCATTTGCAAACTCAGTTGTAAACATTAACTAAGCTATGTTGTATTTATTTTTGGCCTTCACGTGTAACAACAAATTGGTCCATATTTATAAGCAAAGAAGAATGTGCTGTCACCATATGTATAAAACAAAGATTTGAACCCTTTTCTTTGCTGTAAACACACATATTAAGAGAGCAGTGTGAATACTCTTTTAGCCCATCATCATTTTTTTATATTCCAGCTATGTCCTTGTTTCCTCAATCGAGCACGTCTACCATAAATGTTTTGTACCAAAAATGTGCTAGCAAACTCCATTTTCTTTTGACTTGTGCACAAATTTGAGAAAGAAAAGTAATTACGGCAACATTCTTTTGTTCCATTTTTCTTCAGCAGCTCGATAGAAACTTTAATGGTAGGCATTCTTGCTTCTTTTGGATTATTGGTGCTAACTGGTTATAAAGCTTGAATTTTTGTTGCCTACTGATTTTGGAAACAAATCTAAAGTGAATCCAGGTCATCTTTATTCTACTTCATTTTTACATGACTAAACGTGTAGCTCGGAATTACATTTCGTGCGTAAAAGCTTAAGGGTAGTCCTGGCCTTTTTTATTTAGTTACGTGTGAGTAAGTGCATTTCGAACAAAAATGTGGTCCAGTATACTTGCGTGCATTTCAGACATACAAACAATGTATGTGCGGAAGTAATTGCCCCCCAGTATTTGTTTATGGTTTTTGTTTTTTTGTACCGTGTGTGCATGCACCAAAGTATATTGGCCAAGTTAGTTTATTTTTGATTACTGTGAACAGGTATTGTGCAAGTTGCATTGCATAGAAATCTAGTTTCAGTCAGTGCAACATTTGGTGAAAAAAAAATATAGTAGTGCGGTCTACTATTTAATTCACGTGAACCGGTGTTTGGTTTCAAAACGTATTTAGTTACCGTTATTTTTATAACGGAATTTTTACTCCGGCATTATATTTTTGAAGCGTGTTGTTTTGATGACATTTTTGACGAATAAAAATCACTGTTATTTTGACTTCAGTAACCGTCAATTTAAAGTGAATTTTTAAGCGGATATCCCGCAATGCTGTTTTGGTATCCGTTTTTACGGTGTTTTATGAAGCGCAATTTCTTCGTCGAAATTGCTACAGATGTTGCTGTTTTAATCACGTGTTTTAAAAATCGTTTTAAAAATAAAATTGTTTCCAAAGATTTTACAGTTTGCACTTTCAAAAGAATGAGGAAGCGATTTAAACGTTTCAGCAAAATTAAGGACTATGAACCCTTACTTTTACTGATTCGGTTAATTTCGGACTTATCCAATTGAGAACGTAAAATGTTATTTATATAAAATACACAATTTTGCACTTTCAAGGAAACGATGAAGAGATTTAAACGATTTAGCAAAAGTGCGGAGTATGAAACCACGCTTTTACTAATTCGGTTAATTCCGGACTCGTTAATTGAAATATTTGCTGTGGATTTGTTGTCTGATGATTTTGATGATTTTGTTGGGCTTTCGAGCCACTTTGTTAGACATTCGGGTCATATGATGGACCTTCGAGTCAATTACTAGTACTAGACCTTCGGGTCACTCTGTTGGACCTTCGAGTCATCTGTTGGGCACCAAAAATTATAGTACTTGGTAGGCTTCGGCCATTTGAGATGCACGTGCGACGTAGTTTAGACTCGCCATCTGCTGGGATCGATCCACTTTTATGCTGATTTTCTAGTTATCTTATTTTGATTTCTAGATTTTGTGAATTGCTGTTTTGAATTCAATTGTGAATTTGAAAGTTGATTTGGATGGAGTTTAAATTGAGATTTCTTCATTTAAACTATGTTGATCATTATGTTGTATAGTCTCATTCGAGACTATAATTATTTGCTTAAGTGTTGTTTATTATACACTTATTTCTGAGTTTAAATTAGACTGATCCGTTTATTATTTTCTTTTAAATAATACTCGGGTCAGATCGAGTTATTTCAGGATAATCGCTATCTCTGATTCAGTTGCCGCTTCAGCTTTTGGGATTTCACATCATCTTTTGTCTAGACTTCGTGGTGTTACTTTTGGTGTTGACTCTCATCTCATGTATGTTATGATGTATATGTATATGTACATTTGATTCATGGGAACCATCGATTGTTGTAGCATGTATCCAGACTTGTCTTCCGCTATATCTGATATTTCTGTTCTGATATGATTATACTATCTTTGTTGTTGTTATTATGAGTTGTTCTGAATTTTTCTTTAGCCACCGTAGTTTCATTTTAGATTTGGATTGAATATATATCTTTGGGAATAATTTACACAACTCCTATCGATGTAATCAATACTCGTCTAAGGCATAACATACGGATGGTCGCTTCTAACAAGCCTTATTCTTCACAATAGCATACGTTATTCCTTATAATAACCTTTGTTGTGGTGAGCATAGAGGTGGGGCGTCACAGTTGGTATCAGAGCTGAGATTCAGAACAAATTATAATAAACACGGAACAAAAACAGAATGGAACATGTGTTACAACTATTTGAGGGTTTTATTCATGCCTTTCTAATCTATTCTTTCCACTTTAACCTGTGGAGTATGTCTAGGAATAAATCTCATATTCCATAGTATTCCAATTGTTAAATTCCTTATATATTGTGTATTGTTTTAACTAATCCTTACCTTCTCTTGTCTCTTAGCCTATGGTTGGAAGAGGTAGAGGGAAGCGTTCTTCTGCAGGCCCGTCTAGTGGTTCTCATTCGGATAGAGTCTATATGTCAGCTGATCAGTTTATGGAGCTACTTAGGAGTGCTCAGCCTTCTGTTGCTACTCCCGCAGCTTCCAATCACAAGTCTGCCTTCGCCCGCATGTGTAGTGACTATTCCCACCTTGGAGGTCAGCCTTTCAAGGGATCGGAAAGTGTAATGGAGGTTCAGACTTGGTTGCGTGCTTGTGAGCGCATATTTTCTCGGATGGATCTTTCTGATCATCATCGCATTCTTGTGGCATCTAGCATGTTGCACGAACGTGCGGTTGATTGGTATGAGCTTTTTATTGCGGAAGTTGATGAGTCTTCTCTTTCGTGGAATCAGTTTAAGGAACGATTTGAACTTAAGTTCGTTCCTGAATCGGAAAAGGCAAATCTTGCTCGTAGTTTCCTTGAGTTGAAACAAGGAAAGTACTCTGTTTCTGATTATGTTGCATCTTTCGAGGCCTTATCCAAATACGGAGTTGAGTTCATTAACACTCCGCGTAAGAAGAATCTTCGTTTTGTTGATGGTTTGAAGAAGTATTTGAAGAAAGTTCTTTTGCTTAAGCTCTCTTTTGAGGAGCTTGTTGATTCGGCTCTTTGTCTTGAAGCTGTCGAAAAGGAACGTGATAGTGGTGATGAGGTTGAGGTTTCTAAGAACCCCAATAAGAAGAGATTTCCATTTCATAAGCCTAATTCTTCCAATAAGAAGAAGAAGCAAGCTACCTCTAGTTCTCAGCCTAGTAGTGCACCTTCTAATCTGAGGGCGTGCTATAATTGCGGTTCTCTGGATCATCTTCTTCATAATTGTCCTAAGCCTCGCATTTGCCGTTATTGCAAGAAAGAGGGGCATTGGATTTCTGATTGTCCAACTGCTTCTAAGGGTCTCAAATCTGGGAAGCTTAATATTGCTAAAGCTTCTGGTGATTCTTCTCAGCCCAAAGGTATTACTCCATCTGTTTTGGAAGGTTTTATTTTATTTCATGGTCGTTCTATTAGAGTTCTTTTCGATACGGGTGCATCACATTCATTCGTGTCGAAGAAGCTTGTTGATGTTATTCCTTTGGATGTTATTAGTCTTTGTGACTCTTTGAGGATTGTGAATCCTATTGGTGGATCCGCTACTCTTGGTTTGTTATGTGTTTATGTTGAGATTATTCTATGTGGTTTTTCCTTTCATGCGAATCTGCATGTTATGGATCATCTTGGTTTTGATATGATTTTGGGGATGGATTGGCTCGTTCGTTATGAAGTTCAAATCCTATGTCCCGAAAGAACTTTATATCTCAAGCATCCTGATGCTATCGAGCAGTTATCTATTGTATTTCAGAGCATGGATCATACTTCGAATGCTATCATTTCTTCCTTTGAATCGGAGGATGTCATTGCTAATATTCCGGTTGTTTGTGATTTTTCTGATGTTTTTGAGCCTATTTCGAGTTTGCCGCCGAAGAGGGCAATTGAGTTCCGTATTGATCTTATCTCTGGTGCTCATCTTGTTAGTCGTCCTCCCACGAGGATGTCTGCTAAGGAAAATGAGGAACTCAAGCAACAATTATCTGAATTGGAAGCTAAGCATTTTATTCGATCTAGCTCATCTCCTTGGGGCACTGTCGTTGTCTTTGTTAAGAAGCCAGATGGTACTCTTAGGCTTTGCATTGATTATCGCAAGCTTAACGAGCTCACTATCAAAAATAGGTATCCATTACCTAGGATCGACGACATGTTCGATCAGTTAAGTGGCGCTAAGATTTTCTCCCAACTCGATCTTGCTATCGGATTTCATCAGTTACGAATTGCGGAAGATAGTATTCCTCTTACAGCATTCCGTACTCGATATGGTTCTTACGAATGGCTTGTTATGCCGTTCGGTTTGACGAACGCTCCAGCATATTTTATAGATCTTATGAATCAGATATTCCGTGAATGTCTCGATAAGTTCGTCTTGGTTTTCATTGATGATATTGTTATTTATTCCAAATCTGAAGCCGATCATATTCAGCATTTGGAGATTGTTTTGAGCACTCTTCGTCAGCATCAGCTTTATGCCAAATTCTCCAAGTGTCACTTCTGGGAGAATAAGGTGAAATTACTCGGTCATATTGTTTCTTCTGATGGTATTTCTGTCGATCCTTCCAAGATCGAATCTATTCAGAATTGGAAGAGGCCCGAGACCGTTACTGAGATCCGTAGTTTTCTTGGATTGGCAGGTTATTATCGTCGGTTCATTAAGGACTTTTCTCATATTGCTTTACCGCTTACCACTCTTACAAGAAAAGCTGTTCCTTTTATTTGGTCTGATAAGTGTGAGAATTCTTTCTTGAAGTTAAAAGATCTCCTTACTCATGCTCCTATCTTAGTGGTTCCCGAAGGGAATCATGATCTTGTTGTTTATACTGATGCCAGTGGTTATGGACTCGGTGCTGTTCTCATGCAAAAGGATAGAGTAGTTGCCTATGCTTCTAGACAACTAAAGCCTAACGAGATTCGTTATGCTACCCATGATTTGGAGTTGACCGCTATAGTCTTTGCTTTAAAGATATGGCGACATTATTTATTGGGCGAGCGTTTTATTCTCTTCACTGATCACAAATCTCTGAAGTATCTATTCACTCAGAAAGAACTTAATATGAGGCAACAGCGTTGGCTCGAATTTCTTGCTTCATATGATTTCGATATTCAGTATACCCTTGGTAAGGGTAATCGAGTTGCTGATGCGCTTAGTCGCAAGTAGCAAGTTGTTGTTTCCATGATGCTAGCAGAGTGGAATATTTTGGAAGCTTTATCTCTTTGTGATATTAAAGACCGTCCTTCAGTTTCTGATTCTCCCGTGCTTTTATTTAGCATGGAAGCTCGTCCTAGTTTGTTGGATCATGTTGCCGATGCCCAGAAACAAGATCCAGATCTTGCTTATCTTATTCAGAGTTGTAAATCAGAATCCCGAAGTGATGATCTAAAGGATTTCAATATTGATGTTCATGGTTGTATTCGGAAGAAGGGTAGATTGATCGTGCCTAATGTTTCTAATCTTAGAAATGACATTCTTGAGGACTGTCATCGTTCTAAGTATACTATCCATCCGGGTAGTAGGAAGATGTATGCTGATATGAAACGCTTATACTATTGGGAGGGTATGAAGCGTGATGTTGCAAGTTATGTGAGTCGTTGCATGACTTGTCAACTTATTAAAGCAGAACACCATCGTCCCAGTGGTCTTTTGCAGCCTCTTGAGATTCCATTATGGAAATGGGATCAAATTTCCATGGACTTTGTCACGACCCGACTTCCTACACCCAGAAAGACGTATCGTTTTTAAGAAAAGAAAGAGGTGAGAAAGTAGAAAAGAAAGAGAAGAAGAAGAAACAACAACAGAATCTCAACAGCGGGACGAATAAAATATAATATATCACATAAATATCATATACATCTGAGTACACAGATAATACAACACATACTAGACAGTTATAACACCTGTCTAGTTAATACAACTCACACATCACAGAGATACAACACAGCGGAAATACAGAAATAATCACTGACACAGCGAAATCACTATATATCTATACGCTGAAGCCTCCTGCTCCATTGCTCCTCCAGAATTCGTCAAAGCTAACCTGAATCCCTTGGCTACCCGTAAAAATTTGGGTACCCGAGAGTTTATGAAAACAGAAATAAACTTCGGGTCAGACATGGGTCTGGTATGAGTAACCGATTAAAGTTGTTTAACTTTGAAAATCATTTTAAAAAGAAAAGGTATCACGTAAGACTTCCCACAAATAAACACGGGTAAGTTTTTACCTTACGCTAACCAAAACATTTGATAGGAAATCCAGTGATATTATAATAGTGTCTAGGGTTTTCAAGTAAATAGAAAATAGCTGAAATTGTTACATCTATTAAATTCCAGCATACTAGCCACAACGTGGGTAATACAATCAAAACCGTAAGGTCTCGTAGGGAAAATGGGTTTCAACAATGGCTGGGCTACTGGGGTACCGCCCGTCACAGTACGTGGCCTAGATCACCGTACCGAGGAGTACGCCCGCTCCCCTGCATCACAAAGCCGGACCCGTTCCTTACTGAACAGTTCCAAACAAGACAACCCCAGCAGTTGTTGCAATCAACTGCCCACACAATCGAATATAAAGGGACATCTAGACAGGAGTATATCTTGCTCTCAAGTGGGTGCTACCCACGAAGCTTTGCTGCACCTCCCCTGTTTTAGCCATTCCCGGTTGATGAGGCTTGAGGTCACGATTACCTGAATAGAACTGATCACTTAGAATGCTCATCGTCCACCTGACGATGTGCTGAAAGCATTCAATCCATACAAGTTCGTTCCGGGTTCGAACGAAACCGAAGGCATTATCTCGTTACACTCATATTGGAATCACCCTCAGAGTTAACGACAATAACCCTTGCACTCTGAATCACCATCTCGAATCTATAAGTACTATCACCGTCAAACTCATTACGGAATCACCCACAGAGTTATACTGACGTATAGTCCTATACCTCGAGTCTTCACTTGCTCCATTTGCATTTTACGACCTAACGTTAATTTGGATCGATGTGGTTTTCGGGTCTCCAGACCTGGAATCCCGGTATACGGAAACCCGATCCCGGTCTCATCGAATCCAAAACGTGTCTTTTAAGGCCAAGTTGTTTTAAAGTTTAAAACAATTCAATTCAATTATCTATATCAACACAGATAGATAAACCACAATATCACAGATGAATAATCATATATCAGCATATATGAACAACTATATCATCATCACACATCGATCAAACATCCATATCACAACAGATATTACTGATCTCATATCTGAGATCACAACCAATCAATAAATGGGATATCAATCAATCATCATACATAAGCAAGGATTACTAATCACATCGTTGATAATTAATTTAAAATAAATTAAATTAATTACCTTATCTTTTTAATTAATTTAAAATAAATTAAATTAATTACTACATCATTATTAGCTTGCTTATATTTCTATTAATTAATTTTTCAACCAATTAATTAATCATCATCCCATTTTCCCATTTGATTTCTAATCCCTGATTAATTACCCTTAATTACATTGAAGTAATTATCCTTTAAATTATCTTCCAGATTAATTATTTTTAATCACAGATAGAAATTAATCTTTACATTACCACATTTATTAATTAACTAAAGTTAATTATATTATTTAATTTATTACATTAATAAATCTTTTCATTTATTCATTATACTAGATGAATTCATTTTAATTCCAACATTAATTACATTAATAATTGGTCTCAAATTACATTTCCAATTTCATTATATCAAAGAAATTAATTTCTAGTTAAACCCAAACATTAATCACTCTTGATTAATCAACATATAGTAATTAACTTCCTTAATTACTTTATTAATTACACTCCATAATTAATTATCTCAAATTAATCCTTTGATAAATCTTACAAAGTAATTATACTCAAATTACTTTATTAATAAAACATCATCCTGTTAATTACATTCTGTAGTTATTCTCCAATTACTTCTCTAAGTAATTATAATTATCACACAATCAATTTAATTAATCCAAGTTAATTAAAATAAATAAATTAACTCAAATATATCAAATTTCTCAAGTAATTAATTTCTTAATTACTTCCCATTTATTAATTATATTTAACAATTACAATGTTGATTATTAAACCAATTGATCCAATTCTATTAATGATCAATTACATTAATTAATAATAAATAATCTAGTTAACATTTATTTAATATTCTAAATAATTAACTTACATTAATTATTATTAATTATAAGTTCAATCTATCATTCAATAATTGATTTGAGATTAATCTATGATTTCTTAATAACATATTAATTACATATTCCATTATAAAATCGTAATTTAATACCTTAGGACTTATAACTTCAAATTAATTATTTAATTCATCTTTAAACTTGAATTAACTCATTTAGTTTCAATTTCAAATTTATCAATTCAAACTGTCAACTATCATCCTCATTTGTTAATGGTTACAGAATTTAAACCTTTAATCTTTATTAACTTAAAGAAAAATTCATCTTCATAATTGATTAAATTCCATCTTTCTCTTTGAACTTCCATTTAAAATTTCCAAGTTTGAAGGAACACAAATTTAAACTTTGTTCATTTTATAAAACTATCTCTTTTAAAAACTTAAAATTTCAAATTAAAAATAACACTTAGTTATAAAAAGAATTTTTTAAAACAATTTCACTTAAGTCCAAATATTTACTTATTTAGATTTATATTTTTTTTCAAAAATCTGGAATTAACACTTAAATTTAACTCAGTTTAACTGGATTTAAAAATTTAAAACTTTAACAATTTAAAACTGTAAATCTGGTCGCTGTTACAACTGGTAACAATGTAACCCGAGCTTCCCACCAGATTGCTTCGAGAAAAGCATGGAAATACCCGAGCTAGAATGGAGTTTACTCGGGTATGTACTCGAGTTTATATCTGGTACTGTTGAGATGTGAAAACTAAATCTACCCGAGATTCCCATTCCCTGCTTCGAGTAAAAATACGAAAACACCCGAGTAACACGTAAGTTTTCCCCGAGTAACTCCCCTCGTTTTTTTTTCAGTTCCAAATTCACCAACCTGACAACCATGGTGCACGTGTACAACCTAGATCGCCATCTCCGGCCAACACTTCATCGACGAGCACGTCGACTTTCGCCTCAACATTAATCTCCAATCGTCTGAATTTTGAATTAACTACCTAAACACGATTCGAACAAAATTTCAAATCCTGGAACACAACACCGTTCCCTCTCGAGACCTGTCAACTCGCCGTGCTCTGAGCCTCGACCATCAGACGGTCTACAACTCCGGCATCGTCTTCCTCTACCCGTCAACCCCCTCCTCCCTGGAACTCGCTGCGCTCGATCGCCTCTGGTCATCAATCGAGACCAAAATACAACTATAGCATAAACTAGGTCTTCCCAAGAAAAACCACTGCCGCATCTTCCTTGTTGAATTCCATCACCACCACCCATTTTTCCTAGTATCTACGCTCACTCCTCCATCCACCAGAAGAGCCCCGACCTCTCCAGTTACCCAGAATGATCAGAAAAACACCAATTTCCCATATTCGTTCAAACCCAAACTGCACCCTCAATACTCCACTAAAAATTGTGATTCTTGTTTTAAAAATCAAGTTTTTGTTTATATATTCGATTTATATTAATGAATTTATAAATTTCACATTTTGAGTTTTGATTTATATTGAGCGTGCACTGATGTTCTTAAATTCCAGAGATAAATAAGCTTTTATTTAACTTACTTAAATTTTTAAACATTAACCTATGTTAAATCAAACAACTTTTGTTTGATAATTAAGTCCTATCAACCATTGATTCCAGAATAAATGAATTTAAATCAAAATAGGAAAAAACTGGAACTATAAACAGAAAGTACCTTATGGCATTAAACATGCATACCAATCATTCATATGTATACACAACATTCTTCTAAATACATATTCAATTGACAACATTAGTATGCAACAAATTTTATACTTTAACTTCAAAAATAAAGTTACTCACCAATTTTTATGAAGCAGAACAGAGCATTCATTTTGCAAACAACTTGAACTTGAAAACTGAAATATGTTTCCCACTTTAAATCTTCCTGCCCATCCTTTGCTTTTGTTTAGTTGCTTGGTATTTTGTTGAAGCTTGTTTTGAGATTAAAAATGGAGTTTCATTTTATATTTTCTTTACTCGAACTAGACATGGAAATGATAAAAGCAGAGTTGTTTTCTAGGCTTTGTACAAAACAGTTTACAGGGTTCTACATTTTCTTTTATTTAAAATGGTCAGAGATATTTTGTGAAGTATGGAGGCTGAAAAGAAATTTATGCAACTCGAACAGGATTTGTTGGCTGCAAAGAAATGGAGCATTAATTGTTATTGTACTTGATGTTCTTACTTTATACTTATCTCATACTTGCCTGTGACTTATATTGCAAGCTACAAATATATTTATACTTTACTTTGCTTCTTTCTTTTTTTTTTCCTTGTTGTTCTTAAAGCCTGCATACATATATCCATTCGAATTGTTTTCACTTTGCCCTTGATTCCTTCGGCTATGCAGATTTATGCCACTGGTTTGGAAAAAGGAAATGTAAATGGAATATTTTACTGAGTTGATAATGGAATGTATCGAATGTTGTTTAGATATATTGTTTGATGTATTCTATTTTGTTACTCGCTTTATAGTTATACTATTTGTTTATAAATATGGAGGATGTTTATAATATTTGAATTTAAACCATTAATGTATAACTTACTTTTGTTATTTGTTTTATTGCTTGTTATTTTAACATGTATTTATATTTATATATTATAAAACTCAACTATCAATTTTTAGAAAAAATTAAACAAAAGAGATTATCTCTTTTATTCAAATTCACTTATGTTATAATATACTTAACTATCGTTTGACAAAATTTCATTTAAAACTTACATATAGCAAAATCCCTGTTTATTTAAAAGTCTATTCATAAGATATTATTTATCAAAATAAATTGAATTTATAAAGAAATTATCTCTATAAAAATAATAAAACTCGATATCAAATAATATGATTTAATAAAAGAAATTATCACTTATATAAATAAATTACTTATTTTATCAATCCATATTCAAAAAGAAAAATAAAACTTTTGTTAAAGTTAAATTTAGGCTAAAACCAATTTTAAACAATTTTACCCTATTCTGTATATATTTTAAAACCAAATGATTATTTATTTATTTCATATTAAATTCAAAACAAAAGTTTTTCCAAAAATATTAAAATAATAAAACATATCTTTATTTATAAATTTTCAAAACAGGACTTGTTCGTTTTACAGTATATACAGATATATATATATATAGATTATAAACAGAAAACAATTTATCGGCTTTTTAAAAGATAAATTATCAGTCAGATATTTATTTAAAAGAAATATTGAATCAATTCAGATTTTATTAACAATTATTGTCAAATCAATTTAATTTTAATCACAGATTATTAAATTGATATTGCCAAAATTTCCGGGATGTCACATTCCTCCCCCCTTAAAAGAATTTCGTCCCCGAAATTTAAACAAAGGTAATTTAATAATCCAATTAAAAATTTAATTTTAAAACATAAGCACATATCAAACATATGCTAACAACCATGGCAACCAATCAAACAAATCTAATTATCCAGATAAAATTCTGGTTAGAATTCTCTCGAGTTTTCCCGAGTATAAATACCGGGTTACTCGCTCTATAGAATCCAAACAATCAATATTACTAAGCTGCAGAGCTATCCTTCATCTGGATCTTCACAATAAAACAGGATATCAGACTAGAGATGAGTCAGACTCAATAACAAAGCTCCTGAACTGCTAGTTCTACAACCAGAGATAGAATTCATACGTACTCCCTCAGAGAATACGTGAAATATAATGAATTCCAGTCATCCAAACTGACAGTTCAAATCTGAAGACCCAACACTTATCCTCAGAAGAACCACAGAAAAGATCCATAATATCTTGGAGTTGGATTTCCACAACTTACCAACTAAAAGCTTCCCGAATCAAAGAAAACTCCAATAACAATGAAGTCTCCAACTTCGAATTCCAAATTTCTCCGATTCTTATCCACACAATCCCTCGGACAATCCTGGGTCTCCTACATCTTCCTGATCAGCTCATCCCTGCTGATGCCCTCCAGAAACAACGGGACCAAAAACAATCCAACAAAATGATCTTTCTAAGATCAACCCAAAACTCAGAACACCAACTCGATCTCAAAATCAGAAAATAAATCTCACTTCTCCCATCTAGAAAAGATAACAGATGCACTTCAAGCTGACCTTAAGATCCAGAAAGATTTCCCATAGAAACTCTCTAATCCATAATACTGCAATATCCAATTGCTTCCATACTGAACTACTGCCACCATGCTTCCACTGCGCTACTCTGATCTGAAACAGATGAGAATGTAGATGATGCACATAAGCACAACTTTCCACTGATACCAACTGTGACAGACCTAGGCTTTGCAACCGTCAGTCAGAAATCACAACTGGTAAGCTTCTTAACTATTCCGAAAATACGGTTCAACAGATCCAAAACAAAACTCAGAAGTTCCACCAAACTGAGCTGCTTCACCCGACTCAAACCATCAGTATCACTTCTGAAATCCAGTCGATACCACCCTCAAACTATATATGTTAGCAAAACTCTGACTTCCTGAAGTCATCCCGAAAAAGGAGAATCTCCAAAACACAAGAGAACACTCAGACTATCGCAAGTCACTTTTGCGATCTATCCAGCCTAATTCCAAGATTTCTGCTTTCTTTACCAAATCAGAACAGCTTACACTTAGCTAACCAATCCATCGAAGAAATGGATTCACTTAGCTGCTTCTGAACTCCATTGCTAACACCAATGCTAAGAAATTCCTATCCCAAAGCACTTCAGGAAACTCGGCCCTCAAATCAAACAGATACATCCTGCTGAACACAGCCACAGCATCGAAGCAGACACACCTCCTTAACTCGTTCTAAAGAAATATCTTCGGAAACATTCATAGTCACTGTGTCTCATCACACAGCTACTATATCTCCAAGGATCAAGATATCATCACTTGCTTCTGCCCAATCGACAGATCCAACTATACTCAAAGACGGACTTTGAACCTTTACAGGTTTCCTTCATAGATCGATTAAATTCTTACACCACAATTTTTACTCGAGACGGACTGTAGGCCCAATACCGTCTCAGTAAATATACTTCTAATCTCAACAAACTCACTATTGGTAGTCGTGTTACACACACCACTACCCCATCTACCTTTATACTCATATTGGATAACCTGAACAGGTAACCCAACAGATAGGTAGAAATAAATAAATAAATATACATATATATATATATATCAAAAATACAAATACGCTCTCTCGGGAAAAAATCACTCAAGAGCCTAGGTATTCGCTCAACCTAGCGCTCTGATACCAACTGTCACGACCCGACTTCCTACGCCCAGAAAGACGTATCGTTTTTAAGAAAAGAAAGAGGTGAGAAAGTAGAAAAGAAAGAGAAGAAGAAGAAACAACAACAGAATCTCAACAGCGGGACGAATAAAATATAATATATCACATAAATATCATATACATCTGAGTACACAGATAATACAACACATACTAGACAGTTATAACACCTTTCTAGTTAATACAACTCACACATCACAGAGATACAACACAGCGGAAATACAGAAATAATCACTGACACAGCGAAATCACTATATATCTATACGCTGAAGCCTCCTGCTCCATTGCTCCTCCAGAATTCGTCAAAGCTAACCTGAATCCCTTGGCTACCCGTAAAAATTTGGGTACCCGAGAGTTTATGAAAATAGAAATAAACTTCGGGTCAGACATGGGTCTGGTATGAGTAACCAATTAAAGTTGTTTAACTTTGAAAATCATTTTAAAAAGAAAAGGTATCACGTAAGACTTCCCACAAATAAACACGGGTAAGTTTTTACCTTACGCTAACCAAAACATTTGATAGGAAATCCAGTGATATTATAATAGTGTCTAGGGTTTTCAAGTAAATAGAAAATAGCTGAAATTGTTACATCTATTAAATTCCAGCATACTAGCCACAACGTGGGTAATACAATCAAAACCGTAAGGTCTCGTAGGGAAAATGGGTTTCCAACAATGGCTGGGCTACTGGGGTACCGCCCGTCACAGTACGTGGCCTAGATCACCGTACCGAGGAGTACGCCCGCTCCCCTGCATCACAAAGCCGGACCCGTTCCTTACTGAACAGTTCCAAACAAGACAACCCCAGCAGTTGTTGCAATCAACTGCCCACACAATCGAATATAAAGGGACATCTAGACAGGAGTATATCTTGCTCTCAAGTGGGTGCTACCCACGAAGCTTTGCTGCACCTCCCCTGTTTTAGCCATTCCCGGTTGATGAGGCTTGAGGTCACGATTACCTGAATAGAACTCATCACTTAGAATGCTCATCGTCCACCTGACGATGTGCTGAATGCATTCAATCCATACAAGTTCGTTCCGGGTTCGAACGAAACCGAAGGCATTATCTCGTTACACTCATATTGGAATCACCCTCAGAGTTAACGACAATAACCCTTGCACTCTGAATCACCATCTCGAATCTATAAGTACTATCACCGTCAAACTCATTACGGAATCACCCACAGAGTTATACTGACGTATAGTCCTATACCTCGAGTCTTCACTTGCTCCATTTGCATTTTACGACCTAACGTTAATTTGGATCGATGTGGTTTTCGGGTCTCCAGACCTGGAATCCCGGTATACGGAAACCCGATCCCGGTCTCATCGAATCCAAAACGTGTCTTTTAAGGCCAAGTTGTTTTAAAGTTTAAAACAATTCAATTCAATTATCTATATCAACACAGATAGATAAACCACAATATCACAGATGAATAATCATATATCAGCATATATGAACAACTATATCATCATCACACATCGATCAAACATCCATATCACAACAGATATTACTGATCTCATATCTGAGATCACAACCAATCAATAAATGGGATATCAATCAATCATCATACATAAGCAAGGATTACTAATCACATCGTTGATAATTAATTTAAAATAAATTAAATTAATTACCTTATCTTTTTAATTAATTTAAATAAATTAAATTAATTACTACATCATTATTAGCTTGCTTATATTTCTATTAATTAATTTTTCAACCAATTAATTAATCATCATCCCATTTTCCCATTTGATTTCTAATCCCTGATTAATTACCCTTAATTACATTGAAGTAATTATCCTTTAAATTATCTTCCAGATTAATTATTTTTAATCACAGATAGAAATTAATCTTTACATTACCACATTTATTAATTAACTAAAGTTAATTATATTATTTAATTTATTACATTAATAAATCTTTTCATTTATTCATTATACTAGATGAATTCATTTTAATTCCAACATTAATTACATTAATAATTGGTCTCAAATTACATTTCCAATTTCATTATATCAAAGAAATTAATTTCTAGTTAAACCCAAACATTAATCACTCTTGATTAATCAACATATAGTAATTAACTTCCTTAATTACTTTATTAATTACACTCCATAATTAATTATCTCAAATTAATCCTTTGATAAATCTTACAAAGTAATTATACTCAAATTACTTTATTAATAAAACATCATCCTGTTAATTACATTCTGTAGTTATTCTCCAATTACTTCTCTAAGTAATTATAATTATCACACAATCAATTTAATTAATCCAAGTTAATTAAAATAAATAAATTAACTCAAATATATCAAATTTCTCAAGTAATTAATTTCTTAATTACTTCCCATTTATTAATTATATTTAACAATTACAATGTTGATTATTAAACCAATTGATCCAATTCTATTAATGATCAATTACATTAATTAATAATAAATAATCTAGTTAACATTTATTTAATATTCTAAATAATTAACTTACATTAATTATTATTAATTATAAGTTCAATCTATCATTCAATAATTGATTTGAGATTAATCTATGATTTCTTAATAACATATTAATTACATATTCCATTATAAAATCGTAATTTAATACCTTAGGACTTATAACTTCAAATTAATTATTTAATTCATCTTTAAACTTGAATTAACTCATTTAGTTTCAATTTCAAATTTATCAATTCAAACTGTCAACTATCATCCTCATTTGTTAATGGTTACAGAATTTAAACCTTTAATCTTTATTAACTTAAAGAAAAATTCATCTTCATAATTGATTAAATTCCATCTTTCTCTTTGAACTTCCATTTAAAATTTCCAAGTTTGAAGGAACACAAATTTAAACTTTGTTCATTTTATAAAACTATCTCTTTTAAAAACTTAAAATTTCAAATTAAAAATAACACTTAGTTATAAAAAGATTTTTTTAAAACAATTTCACTTAAGTCCAAATATTTACTTATTTAGATTTCTATTTTTTTTCAAAAATCTGGAATTAACACTTAAATTTAACTCAGTTTAACTGGATTTAAAAATTTAAAACTTTAACAATTTAAAACTGTAAATCTGGTCGCTGTTACAACTGGTAACAATGTAACCCGAGCTTCCCACCAGATTGCTTCGAGAAAAGCATGGAAATACCCGAGCTAGAATGGAGTTTACTCGGGTATGTACTCGAGTTTATATCTGGTACTGTTGAGATGTGAAAACTAAATCTACCCGAGATTCCCATTCCCTGCTTCGAGTAAAAATACGAAAACACCCGAGTAACACGTAAGTTTTCCCCGAGTAACTCCCCTCGTTTTTTTTTCAGTTCCAAATTCACCAACCTGACAACCATGGTGCACGTGTACAACCTAGATTGCCATCTCCGGCCAACACTTCATCGACGAGCACGTCGACTTTCGCCTCAACATTAATCTCCAATCGTCTGAATTTTGAATTAACTACCTAAACACGATTCGAACAAAATTTCAAATCCTGGAACACAACACCGTTCCCTCTCGAGACCTGTCAACTCGCCGTGCTCTGAGCCTCGACCATTAGACGGTCTACAACTCCGGCATCGTCTTCCTCTACCCGTCAACCCCCTCCTCCCTGGAACTCGCTGCGCTCGATCGCCTCTGGTCATCAATCGAGACCAAAATACAACTATAGCATAAACTAGGTCTTCCCAAGAAAAACCACTGCCGCGTCTTCCTTGTTGAATTCCATCACCACCACCCATTTTTCCTAGTATCTACGCTCACTCCTCCATCCACCAGAAGAGCCCCGACCTCTCCAGTTACCCAGAATGATCAGAAAAACCCCAATTTCCCATATTCGTTCAAACCCAAACTGCACCCTCAATACTCCACTAAAAATTGTGATTCTTGTTTTAAAAATCAAGTTTTTGTTTATATATTCGATTTATATTAATGAATTTATAAATTTCACATTTTGAGTTTTGATTTATATTGAGCGTGCACTGATGTTCTTAAATTCCAGAGATAAATAAGCTTTTATTTAACTTACTTAAATTTTTAAACATTAACCTATGTTAAATCAAACAACTTTTGTTTGATAATTAAGTCCTATCAACCATTGATTCCAGAATAAATGAATTTAAATCAAAACAGGAAAAAACTGGAACTATAAACAGAAAGTACCTTATGGCATTAAACATGCATACCAATCATTCATATGTATACACAACATTCTTCTAAATACATATTCAATTGACAACATTAGTATGCAACAAATTTTATACTTTAACTTCAAAAATAAAGTTACTCACCAATTTTTATGAAGCAGAACAGAGCATTCATTTTGCAAACAACTTGAACTTGAAAATTGAAATATGTTTCCCACTTTAAATCTTCCTGCCCATCCTTTGCTTTTGTTTAGTTGCTTGGTATTTTGTTGAAGCTTGTTTTGAGATTAAAAATGGAGTTTCATTTTATATTTTCTTTACTCGAACTAGACATGGAAATGATAAAAGCAGAGTTGTTTTCCAGGCTTTGTACAAAACAGTTTACAGGGTTCTACATTTTCTTTTATTTAAAATGGTCAGAGATATTTTGTGAAGTATGGAGGCTGAAAAGAAATTTATGCAACTCGAACAGGATTTGTTGGCTGCAAAGAAATGGAGCATTAATTGTTATTGTACTTGATGTTCTTACTTTATACTTATCTCATACTTGCCTGTGACTTATATTGCAAGCTACAAATATATTTATACTTTACTTTGCTTCTTTTTTTTTTCCTTGTTGTTCTTAAAGCCTGCATACATATATCCATTCGAATTGTTTTCACTTTGCCCTTGATTCCTTCGGCTATGCAGATTGGTGCCACTGGTTTGGAAAAAGGAAATGTAAATGGAATATTTTACTAAGTTGATAATGGAATGTATCGAATGTTGTTTAGATATATTGTTTGATGTATTCTATTTTGTTACTCGCTTTATAGTTATACTATTTGTTTATAAATATGGAGGATGTTTATAATATTTGAATTTAAACCATTAATGTATAACTTACTTTTGTTATTTGTTTTATTGCTTGTTATTTTAACATGTATTTATATTTATATATTATAAAACTCAACTATCAATTTTTAGAAAAAATTAAACAAAAGAGATTATCTCTTTTATTCAAATTCACTTATGTTATAATATACTTAACTATCGTTTGACAAAATTTCATTTAAAACTTACATATAGCAAAATCCCTGTTTATTTAAAAGTCTATTCATAAGATATTATTTATCAAAATAAATTGAATTTATAAAGAAATTATCTCTATAAAAATAATAAAACTCGATATCAAATAATATGATTTAATAAAAGAAATTATCACTTATATAAATAAATTACTTATTTTATCAATCCATATTCAAAAAGAAAAATAAAACTTTTGTTAAAGTTAAATTTAGGCTAAAACCAATTTTAAACAATTTTACCCTATTCTGTATATATTTTAAAACCAAATGATTATTTATTTATTTCATATTAAATTCAAAACAAAAGTTTTTCCAAAAATATTAAAATAATAAAACATATCTTTATTTATAAATTTTCAAAACAGGACTTGTTCGTTTTACAGTATATACAGATATATATATATATATATATATATATATATATATATAGATTATAAACAGAAAACAATTTATCGGCTTTTTAAAAGATAAATTATCAGTCAGATATTTATTTAAAAGAAAATTATTGAATCAATTCAGATTTTATTAACAATTATTGTCAAATCAATTTAATTTTAATCACAGATTATTAAATTGATATTGCCAAAATTTCCGGGATGTCACAGACTTCATTGATGGTCTACCTCGTTCGAGGTCGGGCCATACTAGTATTTGGGTGATTGTTGACAGATTAACTAAATCAGCCCATTTTATTCCTATCAAGTCCAATCGGACTGCTCCTTTGTTGGCTAAGCTGTTTATTAAAGAAGTCGTTCGACTTCATGGTGTGCCTTGTTCTATTGTTAGTGACAGAGATTCGCTTTTTACTAGTGGTTTCTGGCAGAGTCTTCAGAAAGCTTTGGGCACTAAGCTTAATCTCAGTACAGCTTATCATTCACAGTCTGACGGTCAGACTGAAAGGGTGAATCAAGTCTAAGAAGATCTCCTTCGAGCTTGCATTCTCGATTTTGGTGGTAGTTGGGAAGACCACTTATCTCTTGTTGAGTTCTCTTATAACAACAGTTTTCAATCCAGTATCGGTATGGCTCCTTTCGAAGCTCTTTACGGAAGACCGTGTCGATCACCATCTTGTTGGTTGGAATTGGGGGAAAAGTTAGTTCTCGGCCCCGATTATATTCGTGATTCTTCTGAGAGGATTGATATTATTAGACAGAGAATGAAAGAGGCTCAGAATAGGCAGAAATCTTATGCCGATCATCATAGGAAGCCTTTGGAATTTTCTGTTGGCGATCGCGTTTTTATTCGTGTTTCTCCAAAGAAGGGTGTGGGGCGTTTTAGTAGCTCCGGGAAATTGGCACCTCGATATGTTGGACCATTTCCTATTACGGAACGCATTGGCCCAGTTGCTTAACGTGTATCACTACCTATTCAGTTTTTAGGAATTCATGACGTATTTCATGTATCCCAGCTTCGTCGATGCCTTCGAGATTCAGATTCTATTATTGATCCTCCTACGTTGCAAGATCTTGAGATCTCACCCAACTTGTCTATTGTGCAAAATCCTATTCATGTGCTAGCTTCGGAGGTTAAACGCCTTCGGAATAAAGAAGTCCCGCTTGTGAAAATAATGGTCCGCAAACCCCAAAGATTGCACTTGGGAAACCAAAGAATTCATCGAGCGTTCTTTTCTGGATTTTCTCTCCGCTTCGGGTGTGGGTGAGCATTCTTATTCATCTTTTCTATTTTAAATCTTTGTTGTGATGAATAAATTGTGTTATAAACAACTTCTAGTATCAAAATTGCGGGGATGCAATTTTTATAAGGGAGGGAGTTTGTAACAACCCTGTTTTTATTTCCATCGAAATAAAATTTTAAAATAGAAATTTTAAATTAAAGATTTGAAAAAAAAATGATGCAAATTCATTTGCAAACTCAATTGTAAACATTAACTAAGCTATGTTGTATTTATTTTTGGTCTTCACGTGTAACAACAAATTGGTCCATATTTATAAGCAAAGAAGAATGTGCTGTCACCATATGTATAAAACAAAGATTTGAACCCTTTTCTTTGCTGTAAACACACATATTAAGAGAGCAGTGTGAATACTCTTTTAGCCCATCATCATTTTTTTATATTCCAGCTATGTCCTTGTTTCCTCAATCGAGCACGTCTACCATAAATGTTTTGTACCAAAAATGTGCTAGCAAACTCCATTTTCTTTTGACTTGTGCACAAATTTGAGAAAGAAAAGTAATTACGGCAACATTCTTTTGTTCCATTTTTCTTCAGCAGCTCGATAGAAACTTTAATGGTAGGCATTCTTGCTTCTTTTGGATTATTGGTGCTAACTGGTTATAAAGCTTGAATTTTTGTTGCCTACTGATTTTGGAAACAAATCTAAAGTGAATCCAGGTCATCTTTATTCTACTTCATTTTTACATGACTAAACGTGTAGCTCGGAATTACATTTCGTGCGTAAAAGCTTAAGGGTAGTCCTGGCCTTTTTTATTTAGTTACGTGTGAGTAAGTGCATTTCGAACAAAAATGTGGTCCAGTATACTTGCGTGCATTTCAGACATACAAACAATGTATGTGCGGAAGTAATTGCCCCCCAGTATTTGTTTATGGTTTTTGTTTTTTTGTACCGTGTGTGCATGCACCAAAGTATATTGGCCAAGTTAGTTTATTTTTGATTACTGTGAACAGGTATTGTGCAAGTTGCATTGCATAGAAATCTAGTTTCAGTCAGTGCAACATTTGGTGAAAAAAAAATATAGTAGTGCGGTCTACTATTTAATTCACGTGAACCGGTGTTTGGTTTCAAAACGTATTTAGTTACCGTTATTTTTATAACGGAATTTTTACTCCGGCATTATATTTTTGAAGCGTGTTGTTTTGATGACATTTTTGACGAATAAAAATCACTGTTATTTTGACTTCAGTAACCGTCAATTTAAAGTGAATTTTTAAGCGGATATCCCGCAATGCTGTTTTGGTATCCGTTTTTACGGTGTTTTATGAAGCGTAATTTCTTCGTCGAAATTGCTACAGATGTTGCTGTTTTAATCACGTGTTTTAAAAATCGTTTTAAAAATAAAATTGTTTCCAAAGATTTTACAGTTTGCACTTTCAAAAGAATGAGGAAGCGATTTAAACGTTTCAGCAAAATTAAGGACTATGAACCCTTACTTTTACTGATTCGGTTAATTTCGGACTTATCCAATTGAGAACGTAAAATGTTATTTATATAAAATACACAATTTTGCACTTTCAAGGAAACGATGAAGAGATTTAAACGATTTAGCAAAAGTGCGGAGTATGAAACCACGCTTTTACTAATTCGGTTAATTCCGGACTCGTTAATTGAAATATTTGCTGTGGATTTGTTGTCTGATGATTTTGATGATTTTGTTGGGCTTTCGAGCCACTTTGTTAGACATTCGGGTCATATGATGGACCTTCGAGTCAATTACTAGTACTAGACCTTCGGGTCACTCTGTTGGACCTTCGAGTCATCTGTTGGGCACCAAAAATTATAGTACTTGGTAGGCTTCGGCCATTTGAGATGCACGTGCGACGTAGTTTAGACTCGCCATCTGCTGGGATCGATCCACTTTTATGCTGATTTTCTAGTTATCTTATTTTGATTTCTAGATTTTGTGAATTGCTGTTTTGAATTCAATTGTGAATTTGAAAGTTGATTTGGATGGAGTTTAAATTGAGATTTCTTCATTTAAACTATGTTGATCATTATGTTGTATAGTCTCATTCGAGACTATAATTATTTGCTTAAGTGTTGTTTATTATACACTTATTTCTGAGTTTAAATTAGACTGATCCGTTTATTATTTTCTTTTAAATAATACTCGGGTCAGATCGAGTTATTTCAGGATAATCGCTATCTCTGATTCAGTTGCCGCTTCAGCTTTTGGGATTTCACATCATCTTTTGTCTAGACTTCGTGGTGTTACTTTTGGTGTTGACTCTCATCTCATGTATGTTATGATGTATATATATATATATATATATATGTACATTTGGTTCATGGGAACCATCGATTGTTGTAGCATGTATCCAGACTTGTCTTCCGCTATATCTGATATTTCTGTTCTGATATGATTATACTATCTTTGTTGTTGTTATTATGAGTTGTTCTGGATTTTCCTTTAGCCACCGTAGTTTCGTTTTAGATTTGGATTAAATATATATCTTTGGGAGTAATTTACACAACTCCTATCGATGTAATCAATACTCGTCTAAGGCATAACTTACGGATGATCGCTTCTAAAAAGCCTTATTCTTCACAATAGCAGACGTTATTCCTTATAATAACCTTTGTTGTGGTGAGCATAGAGGTGGGGCTTCACAGTTTTTACTTTACTTACTTAAAACTTGCACGAGGATTTTGGAAATTAAAAAGTATAGTTTAAAACTTTAAACTCTTCTAGAAAACACTTAAGCGAACTAAGATTTTGGAAACTTGGATCCCGAGTCACAACAACCACAAATCAAGTACTAACCTACTCCTTAACATTTCAAATCCATATACAAGAACACAACATACAAACATAAACTCAAATAACCAAACACATACCATAACATAAGCAAAGATTACACTTTTACAACTAGTTTACTAATCTCTTACTAACTATCAAAGGTGTCATCTTTTCAAAACATAAACCAAGCCAACAACCATTACATTTCAACACATATACAATAAGCAATTATCAACCACTAAAATGAACAATGTTAAAGTTAAAAACTTTTAGTTTTAAAGATGAGATTTTACTCACAATTATGCTTCCAACTTTTATCCAAAGCGACCCGAGATGCTCCCGACTAACAACAACTCTACGACACCCTCCTTCTCCTCCTTCCCTTGCTATAAGGCTCGGCCCAAGGTATGTTGCACACGGCCAAGGGTGGTGGAGCTCGGCCTTGAAAGGTATAAGGATTTCAGATTATCAATGAATTTACAAAATCAAACCCGAAAATATGTCACTTTCAAATTGATTTTTGGACAAGTTACTCATGGAAATTGGAAAAGTTGTAAAAGGAAATATTCTTGAAAATTTTCTTCTCCATAATTTCAAAAAAAGAATCACTCAATTTGGATAATTTTTGAGGTAAATATGGTCAAAAGAAGAAGAGGTATTTTTGGACTTGAAAATATGGGTCTGAAAACAAGCTGCAAAAAATGATACTTTGACATGGCTAAGTTCAAAATTTGAAGAAGTAGTACTAATGAAAGTTGTAGCCATTGGAATTTTCTACAGTTTCAGAAAAATAATTTCTCCATTAGGATAAAAATGAGAAAGATATGATAAAATAAAGATGAGGAAAATTTTGAAGAAGTGAAGGGCTATTTATAAGCAAGTGAAAAGGTGAATTGCCTAGATGCCCTTGTCCTTTACCCTCCACTACCCTCTTGCAACCTCACCTTGTCCCCTCTTCCACCATGTACTCACGCCACCATTTGGTCCCTCTCCCTCCATTTCATGAGAAAACATCCATTTAATTACATATGTACTAATGTTTAAACATATTTCATGTGATGTGATGTTTACTTTTTACTAAACTTATATTTTAAATCTTATATACTTAAGTATATACACTTATGTATGTACCAATATACACATACTAAATCTTTTATGAATTTATGTAAATATGTTTACAGTAGAGTTTACAACAATTCCAATAACTTTTAGCCGACGAAAGTCGAAAATTCGGAAAATGAATTCCAGTAACATTTTCGATTTTTCTTCGAACTATATACTTTTGTAAATAAATTTGGAAAACTATTTCACCATCATTATTAATTATTTAATATTGTTTTATTTTAATTATAAAACCTATTATTTGAATATTTAAAATTAATTAAATATTCGCAAATCAAAGCGGTGAAATTCTAGGTTGTTACACAAACCCTGTAAAAAGTTAGACATTTGACCCATTTATTCAAAGGTCTGAGATACGTGTAATTTTTATTTCCTGAGGCCATTCAGTTGTCTAAGATATCAAGTCAGATATCTGACCATGAACTAAGAATTTTTATATATTATAGTCAGGCGTCTGAACCTAAAGGCCGGACGTTTGAACTAGACCAAAAATGAACGTATTCTTTTCAGGAATATTTAAAGACGTCTGACCCTAACATTCAAACATCTGGCCCTGTTTTAAAATGTTTTTAAAATAAAGAGTTCGGACATCTAACCTTTCATTTCAAAAGTTTGAGATGTTCAAATGACAATATTTGTGAACAGACACAACTTTCTAAAAAGGAGCATCTGTTGGTAAAAGGATACGATCTCTTAAATAATCATTATCCTTCAACAGATCTTTGCTCTATTATAAATAGAGACTAAATTCATTCATAGAATCATCAAATTCTTACTCTTAAATCTCTATTCTATTTATTGCTCTCTGAATTAAAAAACAATCAAATTTTCTATATTTGCTTCCTATAACACTGCACGTTCAATTCACAATCATCAAATGATACTATAGGAAGGGTGTACTGAATAGCGACTTAACTCTTTGTAAAAGAACACATCAAAGTCAAAATTGGAATTATTTCTTTTATAGTTGAAGTCATGTTAGAGATCTTCAGGCAAAGGTTGAAGTTTTATTCGGTTGTTCAGACAGTGTTGTAGATACATGTTCCTCCAGATCAAGTGAGGGTTATTTAGTAAAATTCCAAAAGGATTTTGCGATTGTATGTAGGATGGGAAATCCGAACTAGTATAAAAATCACTGGTGCAATCTTTTATTTATTGCTTTATTTTAGCTTGCTTTTATTATTAGCTTAAATTATATTTTACCATATTATAGATCATTCCACATTCCGCATATAAGTCACATCATGTAGCAACTTTCACATATTGAAGTTCAACGGTATTCTTAAGTTGGGAGAATTATATAACATCATCACTTTAAGATTCTCTGTTTGACCTTAGCTATATTAACCAACAGAAAACTTTCGGTTGAGTCATTCCATGGTTATCGAATAACTATCAATATGCAATCCCTTGGTGTTTCAAGCAGCCACGAGTAATAAATTGCCCAACATTCGAAGAGCGTTATTTATTATAATCTCAAAAGATGAACCGATATCCATAGCGTGGTGATTCCACGACACTCACTCAAGAGTCAAGAGTTAATGAAACCGTCTAGTTTAGCTAGGTATTCACAAAAGAAAACCTATGCGATGTTGGTTTACATTTTCTTTTTCAATGTTATATTATGCTATATGTATCAGAAATATAACTTTTCAAGATATTGGAAATTTTCAAATTCAATTAGTATTAGATAACGAGAAATAGCGAATTAATGTAAATGCTAGAATATTGTTTATTTAAACCAAATGCGTAGCATTATTTATCTCACATATGGAACACTATTATCACATCGAATGGTTACATATTTGATAAAAGATGAAAGCATGTTGAATTTATGCACCGGTTAAGTTAATACGTAGACTTGGTAATGTAATGTTTACAAAATACCTAGTAAGGAATAGTTGTTATTACAATAGTGTGTTTTATAAATGCATTATTTTCTAAAAAGAATTGTTATACTCTGTAGGCTTGCTACTTAGTTAAGATTAGTTAACAAATATTTGTCAATACTACTAGAGATAAAAAAACTAACCTAAATGAACTTTAATTATCATGATCCAACAGCTTCGCCAGTAAAGAACCCTAAATGAATCCAGCCCAAAATGAAACTGAGCCGTACACATACATTCTAGAAAAACTGGCTGGTCCAGTACAAAACAGGCCCACCATATTGTATGCATGCCGTCCTAGTCATCGGAAGATGCTTCATCCAGCCTCAAGGTAGTTTATACATAACTGAGTTGTTGGATTCCCTTAACAAATTCCGACCGATGCGGGACATTATTACCCTGCATTTTCTAAACCACTGAATGGACAGAGCAATAATAGTTTCTTTTGTTTTCTGCTTATAGGCCGATAGTACTACACATTAGAGCATCTCTAGTAGACAGTTACAAATTACAAAATATAATATGCAACATCAAATAGCACTACAACAGAGTCCACACTTTGTAATTGGTTACAAATTCAATTCAATTGATGTAGAAAACATAATTGTGTTGGACGCTGTTGAACAAACGTTTGAACTCCAGACTAAGGGTGCACGCGGGTCAGTTTGGTACGGTTTGAAGCCCAAACAGCTTCTATACCGCATCAAACGATTAATCAAAAATACAAATCATTATATTATTCTTTTAAACGGTTCATATTCGGTTCGGTTTAATATAATATGGTCCGATTAAAACCCATATTAAATATAATATGAGAGAATTACTTTTATTAATAATCAATTTACGAAGGCAACTGTGTGAAGCTTTTATACTTAAAGATTAAAACATATAATTTTATACCGAAATGAAAGATTGATTCTTAATTGTATGAATATTTTAATTTGACATTTAGCTACAAGTGAGATTTTTTTTATAGTAGATTAATCAATCATCAACGTTAATCAATGCATAATCATTAAGTAAAATGATTAAAATAAGATTATAATTAGTATTTATCCAAAAAAATAAAATGAAAAATGTTATACTAAAACTATATCTTCTTCCTTTATGACAACGATTATTATTAATATAAACTGAAAATGGAATATACATCGCTAGAATATAAAATTAAATAAGAGTTGTTTATATTTTTATCATAAGATTACTGTTGTAAATATTCGGTCCGGTTTTATATGGTCGATTTAATTATCCAAACCGCAACCGAACCGTATCGATGTGGATCGGTCCAGTTTGATGCATTTCCTTTGATTAGAAGATTATGTGTGAGTTTCCATACTGTTTTTGCGGTTCGATGCGGACGGTTTCCGTATAGTGGTATAGTTTATGACCACCCCTACTTCAAACGCTTGTTGAACAAACGTCTGAAATTTAAAAGTGTGACGCCTCATTCTTAGGACAACAAACAATCAAAATTTAGACGCTTGTTCAACAGACGTCTAGGTTATGAGCCAGTTGAACAAGCGTCCAATTTTGTCCTGTTGGAATATGTGAAGAGTTACATTTCCAACCCCTCCTAATGTAATAACTCATTTTTAAACTGTTGAGAAGCCGTTATGTTTATAGTCTAGATAGAAGTAATTATTACATATAATTACTCTATGTACTTCTGTACTTAAAAATCTTAAATTATACAACATATTAATACTTGAAAATTGCGAAATCATATTATCATTGATATTTTTTAATATACTTTGATAAATATGTTTATTCTATTATTATTCAGTCGTATCATTGAAACTTTCGAGTGTGATGATCACGGTTAGATCGTGATAACCATACCATGATGTACACCCACAAAAAGATTACAGCT
The DNA here is from genome assembly GCA_030737815.1 of Allium fistulosum. Classification (NCBI taxonomy): domain Eukaryota; kingdom Viridiplantae; phylum Streptophyta; class Magnoliopsida; order Asparagales; family Amaryllidaceae; genus Allium; species Allium fistulosum. The sequence continues at coordinate 515,088,877 of CM060903.1, read as the reverse complement.
ACTTTATAATAGCCAACAATACATATGACAATGAATCTCAACTTTGGTGGAAAATCAAAATAGGATACGACAAATATTTTAGACCAGTCAATAACCAATTCAATGGTCAAAACTCAAAACAGAAGTGCATTATTGTAGTTTTTATTTACTATAAAAATGCACCGAATCTAGACATCATATTTCAACTAAAGACAAAAGAAGATAACACCATTGATGTTGTGGTTAAGATCGGTTTCGAATGATTTGCCAAATTGAATTTTGGTTAAATAGCTATATCGTCCCAATATCACTTGAAACAGTTCAAAAATAGATCTTCATAAGCCAAGCCGGCCAATTAGCTGGGTCACAAAAAGAAACAACAGTAGACATAAAATCAAAACAACAGACTCTGAATACAAACCACTAAAGCTTCATCTCTTCACTCCTGACCCTTGGACATTCAAAAATTTTGGCCAGCTCATTGCAGGAACCACTCCAACCCTTATCTCCGCCACCGAAATCCGCGCTCTGGTCAACCGAGTTCATCGTACATTCGTTTACCCGGAAAACCAAACCCGAATTCCCAGTTTGCTGAGGTGGCAGCAGACCTGAATTGTGCAGAGGGGCGCCTGCGTCGATCACGGCATCCCACAGCTTTCCCTTTTCCGGCAGCCTTGACTTCCCAACCCTCTTTTCAAGTCTCGAATAATCATGACTATTATAGCTGTTATTATGAGCAGTTTGAATATTATTAGTCTGGAGGATAGTGAAGTTGCAGCGTAAGAGCTGAATTTGATGCCCGGCTTCGTCTCTTTGCTTTGTGGTTTCTGCTATGGCCTTGATCAGATTTCGAATGCACTCCTCTCTTTCCTCTATTAGTTTCTTTGCTTTTATTTGCATCTTCAGTAGCATCTTCTCTGTCTTTGCTATCTTCCCTTTCATTTCTTCTATTTTGCTTGCCTGTTACAGTATCGTTTTATGGGTTTTATATCAACATTGAAGGAAAAGAAAAGGAAACAGATATCTAAAACAGCAAAGAAAAAAAATGAATGGAGTATACCATACTTACTTCACTGCTGTAATCTTGAAGCAAAGCAAGAGGTTTCGACGCCTTGGTTTCTTCTGAAGTGTATAGAGGATCCAACATTACTATCTTTTCCATAAAAACAAACCAATGTACTGTAATTATATATACGCATTTGCGGAGACTATCTACGAACCTCTTGTTTTTTATATATGGAAATTACGTAAGCATTTGTATAAATGGGAGTATATTAACTTGCCTTTATTAATTATCTGATTTTTTATATTAATTATATATTCAGGTTTAAATTATTTCCATATAAAAATTAATTAATTTCGGAAAGAAATTTATTGTTAGTTGAAGGATATTATCTTTTCCAAAACGTGTATCAATGCTTAACTATCAGATTTGGCATCTTTTTAAAGAGGCTATTTCTATTCATCCAACTATAATTACTTAACATGCACCAAAAAATATAAAAAATTAACATACATAAAATATTGCTTTATATACACTGATTATTGTACAAATTTACCTTCTCGGTCGCTTCCTTGTTTAAAACTTAAAATTCATTTACACAAATCTAGAACTTCTTACCATTAAATTAACTTAAAATTCAACAATATGAACTTTAATTTTAGAACCAACATTGCAACTTCTTTTATTTTTTAATCTTTACAACTATTTCAACAAAATCAACTCTAATTTAAGAAGAAAAGTTAAATACTTTTGGATTAAACGTTTAGTTGTGCAAGTTGTCTTCACTGATATTTAAGTTTTATGATAAAAAATCATTAACTTCTTTCATCAAAATGTATAAACTTGATCAAATATGATTAATTGTAAATGTTTTAATTTTATGGGTTTTACGAAAAATGTTAAAAATGCAGTTAAGAAGAAGGGTAATTCAAGAATAGGTTTTCTTAATAAAATAATGGTGCATTTTAAGTAGTTTTTGTCGTTTGAATAGAATTAGCATTTTAAAATCTATGTCATTCTTTAGTGTACCACCAACTGAAGCTGTGTTCATTGCAAATTCAAACAACTCCTCACTTGCCATAGTAAAAAAGGAAAAGAAAAAAACAAATCTTTTACCATTTTTTCATATTCTGCTCAAAATCATGTCCTCCTCCAAAATCATAACTTCTTTTGATTCTATTCCTAAATCAATCTCTCTTTCCCAATTGCCAATGTTAGATAATGAGAATTTGATTTGCTATATTTTATTGGATTAAGTAGCGTTTAAGTGTTTAAGTGGTGAAGAGTAAAATAATCAGAATATATTATTTACTACCTTTGTATATAAGGATATTTTTTTCTTTAATTTCTTTTAAAAAAGGTCTAGTGTATGTAAAGTAAATTTCGGTGTACAAATATAATTAACCAACAATTAATTTATGTATCCATTTTCTAAAAGGCAAATACAAATCACCCGACCATTTTATTTGTGCACCCAATTATTTATTTTATATGAATAAATTTTATTCGTAGACCCAAGAAGAAAACCTAACTCGACTTTAGGAGTCGTTTGAAATTACTTACAAAAATAGATCATTTTTTCTTTTATATTAACATTTTATATTTAAACAATTTGAATTTGCATAAACATAATTTTTTTATATTTGCACAATTTCAAATTACGTAAGTACAAAATGAAATTTTTTGCTTGTGCACTTTAAAATTGCATAAATATAATTCTTGACCTCGTGAAAATCTAACCCTTCTTGCACTAAGTTTTGAAATAGATCTAAACTTGAAATAGGTTTTTTATCTTGGTCCTACGTGTAAAATTTGTCCTGTTTATAACTAAAAAACATTATACTTGCAAGTGTTTCAAAATCCGCTATGCATGTGAAAAAAAATTGGTAAAAAGAATACTTATGTAAACATAAGATTTTGAATAAAATTATAGTACACGATACAAATTACATTATCTTAGTCATTTTAATTAGGCTGGTCAAAGTCCATCCAATTGACCCAACTGGTCTGCTCAGGATTTATATTCGTAGAGTTAGACCATTTAGCTGGACGGTTAACTGGATTAACCCATTTGCTAAATGGGTATACACAAATCTAACTCATTTAACCCACTCAAATCACTTCCAGAACTAATAATTTTTCAATTATATTAACATCAATACAAATGTCAGTCCTATTATTTGGTTGCCCCTGACGAAAGTGCAACAATGCAGCTTCTACCGGAAGAAAATAATAATTATCCTATAATTAATATAGATGGTGATAAATAAAATGAATTTAATTAGGTTTCCAGTTATATTAAAATGTAAAAGTATGACTACTAAATATCAACTTGCTCCATTAAAATATTGTAAACATTTTCTACATATTGATTTTCAGATTGAGAAGTTGTCCTTTATGGGGTTGTCCTACGTAATTCGCTTGTTTGTCTTATTTTAGGACTTGTCCTGTCTATACAACTGCATAATGGTGAAAAAAACGACCATTTGGCATTACAATTTCAAAAATCGATATTGTCTATGTGATTTCAATTAAACATGTAATAATAATATGCTAAAAAATACTGTATTGTCAAAACAAAATATAAAAATATGAAAGAAAATTTACGATAGAAAACATATATATTAGCGGCAAGAAAATAACAAGGCATGATATTTTAGTTTGAAAATTAATGAGAAAAAAAAGATAAAGGATTTAATAGAAAGAACAACCGCACAACATCCACTGTAACGCACCTCTTTTACACTTTTAAATGAAAGAGAAAATAAAAATAACAATTTTGTGCATATATGAGACAGACTTAAACCGACCGTATAGGTTCACTTTGGTAGCGTTTTATGCATGCCATCTTTGAACAGTTTTGACGTTCATTCCTACAGCTATATGGATGCAAATGAGCTTAGTACAAAAATCATAAACATGCAATTTATCCATTAATGAAGATAATTAACCAAAAACGATGGCTTGTGTTCATAAAATCTCACTATATATATAATACATAACATCTATATGCTGCCAAGACATTAGTGTAAAGTATACATGGCCGGTCCTATGAGTTTTGGTACCAAAAGCCAAAAGTGAAAATAAGGCCCCTATACAGAAACTGATATTATGACCATTAATTAAATCATTAAAATTTATATTGTTCATAAATAATGAGCAGGGAAAAAAAGAAAATAACTTTATCCGTGATAATAATTCAAGTTGTACACCAAAATTAATATCAACTATCGATGAACATTTTTCTAGCCTTCTGACTTGCAAAATTACTTATAATATTATCATATTCAAGTTCATTGACCATATCTTGTTCAATCGACAAAAGTGTCAAATCGTTTAATCTTTCTTGTGACATAGTGGAGCGAAGATAAGACTTTACCAACTTTAGCTTTGAAAAACTTCTTTCGGCTGAGGCAACTGTAACTGGTATGGTCAAAATTATTCTATATGCTATCCAAGCATTAGGAAAATTTAACTCTTCCGAACAAGAATTTATGAAATTCAGCAGCTCAATTGCTTTTGTTTTTTCCTTTGTAAGATAACTTTCAATACTTTTAACTCTGAAAATAACTCTCTTCCATCAATATCAGAGTGGAAATCATGTGTCAAATATTCCTCAAGTTTTAAACAATGACTTTTCAGTTTCTCATCATCTATAGAAGTGAATTTTTTTAAATCAAATAAGAAGCCAAACTTATCATCATATTCTTTTAATTGCTCAAATCAAGTCACTAACGAAACACGTGCTTTATCCACAATCTGCAGAAAGTAATTGATTCGAAATGATTCTTCTGATGTTTGCATCGGTTCTTCAACATTCGCATCTTCATCAAACTGTTTCTTTCTACGAATAATTCTTTTTTGAGGAAAAATGGGTTCAATATCCAACATATGAGCTATCTCTTTAGCATCAGCCATCGTAGAATTAAATCCTCTGTTTTTGAAATCTTCAAAAAAATCAATAAGCTCTTGCAATCTAGCGATAGCAACATCAATTTGCAAATGATATGTATATGAATATGAATTTCTTTTTGTTCAACCCGTCAAACATGTTTCTGCATTACTGGATCAAATTCTGCTATCATTTCAATTAATTTACAAAAAAGACCATTATTTTGTTCATAAAGCCTTTCGTTCGTTGCACGAAATGCTAAACTATTGGAAGCAAGTGTTTTCACAACAGCAATTATTCTTATCAACACTTTCTTCCAACGTTCCTTTTCCTTCTGTATTTGATCTATTACACTTTGATCTATAGTTGCTTTGACTTTCAATCTTGTTTCCAACTCAATCCAACTTCTCATATTCAGAAGATGATCTTTACTACTTTCATGTTGTTTCAGCTTAGTACTAAGGTTGCGCCAATCATTAATTCCTTCATTAGCAAGATGACTAGCCGTTGTTTGATTTGTGAATAATTTGCAACAGAAACAAAATACTTTATCAAGTGAATTTGAATATACCAACCATTTTTTATCTTGTTTATCCCCGTTAGGCAAATGTCTGACATATAATATGAAAAAAAATGTCTATTAATAGCATCTTTTGGAAAAATTAGAGTCATTATCTTTTAGTACTCTAGAAGGACCTCTTTCAACTAGCAAGTCTCTCAATTTTGATCAATTTTTTTCCATGTACCGGGATCATTTGATACTAAATTAACATTCTCCACATGCGATGATGAATCAATATTTGCTTCCTCCTCGCTCATATTTTCATTGTCATGTTCGTTTATTAGAATATCATCATCAACATTATCATCATTCTCATCAATAACGGGAGCATTATCCACATTCAAACTCGAACTTTCTACTGGACTACTTTTGATGAAAAATTTATTAAGAGCGCCTTTCTGCGAATTAGTGAGTTCCTCTAGCCTTCTTTTTCTAGCCCTTTTAGCGTGTCCAGATTCTTGTTTACGCATTTTTATACACTATAAAAGTTTAAATAAATAGTTGTTATACAATTGATTTCAGTAATTGAATTTTGATTTTACATTTCATTGTAATTGAACACGACAATACAAATTATCAAATTGAATTATGGTACTGTAAATTAAATTGAATTTGTATTGTAAATTATTAAACTGAATTATCAAATTATCAAACAATTATCAAATTGAATTATGGTATTGTAAATTGAATTGAATTTGTATTGTAAATTATTAAATTGAATTATCAAATAATCAAAACCTACCGTGGTACTATAGTCTATCATACTATTACTGTCTACTGATTACTGCATAACAAAAATAATTATCAAATTAAGTTAATTAACATTACTAATTGAATTAATATATACTGTAAGTATCTAAAGTGTAATACTGTGAACTTCAAAATTGTAAAATCAAAATAGCACCTTTTCTTTTGAAGCTTCAAAATTGTAATGTGTGAGCAGTGAAAGGCTGAAAGCACAGAGTCTGAGAGTCAGAGACTGGTCACTGGACTGGAGCCACCGCCCGCCGTGCCGTGCCGCTGGCCCGCTGCCGCTGCCGCGCCGTTGGAGCTGTCGACGACAGCCTGTCAACGTCGTGCCGCTACCGGCTGGAGCCGCCCCTTTCCCAACTCAAGATCGACGACGACAACTTGTCAAATCGAGAAGCCCTAGCCGATCCGCTTGGACGAATCGTGATATCAAATCGACGACGAGATGAACGGAACGGGAATGCTATTGCTTGGAGCCTTGGACGAATCGCGATTGAGAATTTGAGATCCGCTTTTTTTTCCGTATGCTATACTCATCGAAAATTTTTGGTGCCCCAAAAGAACTGGTGCCCTAAGCGGTCGCTTCCCCCGCTTTGGGGAAGGGCCGGGCCTGAAAGTATAAACATTAAAATCAGACATTAGACCTTCTATGAGCTCAGAATTCATATACTTTATTAGTTACGAGCATTACGGCACGCGCTTTGCGCGTGATAAAGGCACGAATTGTTTTTGTACAAATTGTATTTGTTTAATATATTTAAAACAAAATGTTTTCCATAAATATTTAGCCATATGTTTGTGCTGAACCATACGTAGTTAATTTGAATTTTTTATTTCTAAGTTTCACAATCTAATTTTTTGTTAGTTCAAAATTTTATTTATATTATTAATTTATAAAAAACAAATTTGTAAAGTAGTTTATTTGTTAAATCCTATTTTTAAGTAATATGAAGACTTGGTAATATTTATAGGGAAAAATTTGAATATCTTTAATAATAGTTGTAATAGCTTTGATGTCACACTTTTTTAGTATCAACGTGAACTACCAAAAACGCACCTCTATATATTATCAAATCTTAATCACTAAAAAATATGATCTAATATTAAACCCTTTTTACAAATTCAAACCCCCATAAAAGTAGGATCTAATAATTAAATCTAACCATTTTGTATGTTAACTTCAATTTTCAAATTAATTATTTTTTAAAATGTACATGTGTCGTGCTCTTTTTTGTCTAGACGAAAAACAAAACTAAAATTGACAAACTAAACGGGACATTGTATTTGCAAGGAAAACAAGAGAATTTATTTTGACCTTGAAGAAGAGCACATGAAAGAGAGAGAATGAGAAATCAAGTTTCAGACTTTAATAATAGTTGTAATAGCTTTGGTGTCACACTTTTTTGGTATCAACGTGAACTACCAAAAACGCCCCTCTATATATTATCAAATCTTAATCGCTAAAAAATATGATTTAATATTAAACCCTTTTTACAAATTCAAACCCCCATAAAGTAGGATCTAATTAAATCTAACCATTTGTATGTTAACTTCATTTTTTAAATTAATTATTTTTTAAAATGTACATGTGCCGTGCTCTTTTTTGTCTGGACGAAAAACGAAACTAAAATTAACAAACTAAACGGGACATTGTATCTACAAGGAAAACAAGAGAATTTATTTTGACACCATCCTTCTTTCTTTGAGGAGCATAATGCATAGTAGAAGAAGGGGACAGGGATGTGGATATCACTACTATTGATTCACCGGTGTCAGTTGCTTTAGCCTCTGGGCATCCACCCACAAAGAGCGGATTCTGCCCATCTATGAATCCAAACCTCCCGAGCAGCTTGCAATTGATCCTTCCAATTAATATACTGGCGCCTGCTTTCGGTTAAAAAGCCCCCTTCCACTCGTCTTTTGACTGCCCAAGGAAATTGATGCTCGGTCTCGTGACCTTGAAGAAGAGCACATGAACAAGAGAGAATGAGAAATCAAGTTTCAGATTTAAGGGAGAAATTTGAAACTTGATTTCTCATTCTCTCTTGTTCATGTGTCGATTTGGTAATATGTACCATAGAGCAGGCTCGGCCCAGTGCAAATTGGCTCTAAACACAGGGCATCGTGTACAAAGAGCATAAGCGGAGAAGAAATTACCTCATACAAAAAACAAGAAAAAAAACGCGTACATGAAAAAGAAGAAGCATGACATGTGTTTAAGGAGGAAAAGCGCATGCGCCGACGAATTTGAATTGAGAAGGAACCAACGATAAAGCTATCCCAGAATTTCAGATAGGGTGGCATTTTTATCATATAGAAGACAAAAAAAGAAAATAAGTATGACCTCATGTTTTTTTCAAATGGATGCATCGATAGAGAAACATCCAAAGATGCATCATACGCTACACTACTGATCAAATAAGGAACAAAGTAGATAAAGTGAAAATTTTTGGAGTAAAATTTTGGACAGACTATTAACTTACAAAATAATTAGATTTAGGCTGCTTATGGTTAAATTAATCTTGTATAGTGTCGTGTTTTAGCTTGAGATAGAGCTGGGATGTAAATTGAGATTGAGTCAAATGGTAATAATGTATTCTTTGTAGATAGTTCTGAAATATTCAGCTAGGGGCCTAGGGCATGTGCCACAGCTGGCCTAAGTGTGGCTCCGCTCCTAGAAGAAACAATCAAACAAAAAAATAGTTGTCGCTGTCTACTTTATGGAAGATGGTGTTGTTTGAGAGCTTCATGGAACCCTAATCCATTAATTTTCTCTTATCTATGAATTGATTTTTCCCTGTTAAAATTTGTAAAGAAAGAAAGGGAGGGAAAATTGATTTCAAGCATGGAACCTTGAATCCTGAATTGTTCTCTTTAATGTCAGTTGGTGTGACGCCCCACCTCTATACTCACGCTGGCCAAGGACATTACGGCGTAATGCCGTCGACTAGCGCAAAGAATAAGGCTGTTGAGGAGCGACCATTCGTGTAATTGCTTTGTGCGAGTACCGATATGTCAGATAGAATAACATGCATTTCATTTAAAGAGGAAATCCGACATATCAAATACAAACTCAAAGCTACCATAGGGTGGCTAAGTGGGCCTCGGAAACAAATATAGAGATAAACATAACATAAATCAGTCACAGATGTTCATATCTCAAAGGCGGAAACAGATATGAATATAACACATAAAAGTGTACATCAGAGTAGTGGTCAAATAAGATCCACAATATCACAAAAGAATAGATACAAGTGTTAGACAAAAGAACAATTATACATCAAGGAGTCTCTATCTCTAATGTATAATAACAAAAACTACAAATCTAATGTAGTTAGACCAAAGTTAGAAGATGATCCCGGATAAGGAGTCAAGCAGAAGCACCTGTAACATCTCGGTCTGACCCGAGTATTATTTAATAAGAAAATAATAAACGGATCAGTCTAGCTATAATTATCATTAAAGAAATGAGATATAAGCAGAGATATAATAAGAACGTACGATAACAATAATGTCACACTAGGACAAATATGATTTAAACAACAACCAAAATCATAAAATATCTCAAGAATCTCAAATCACCGAAAAGAATATCATATTCTTAATTTTATTCACCAAACTACAAATATTGACAAACATATTAATGCCAATCGCGAAAGTTGATGAAACAAAAATTCTAGAAATCATCAATTAGAAATCCAGAAATCACAAAGGGGGAGGCCTATCACAAATGGGAGCATGAAAGCTCATCAACACATGTATCACAAACGGAACGCTATTCCTTGGTCGCTAACCATAAATTTTGAGCCGAAGCTCCACAAACGGTCCGAAGACCACGGGTCGCTACCCCACCAAATTGAACCGAAGTTCCACAAAACGGGGTTTAGTCTCCCTCGCAGACAAATAGACATCGCACATCGCTAGTCTAAATCACAAAATGATCATCATCGATCAATAAAAAGTGTCGATTACACTTAGCCAGTAAATATAAGAGTTTAGCTTCATGCCCCATAACCACTAGCTTAACTTAAATATTTACGAACAAATTGTAGATTCCCACTCGAAAATTGTCACAAGATTTTCAATCGAACAAGTCCATAAATTAACCGACGAAGTAAACGCAAGCATTTCATACCACTTGTTTTACTAAGCCGTTTAATTAGATTTTCTCATACGAATGAGGTAAAGGTTTATATATACTAGTAGATTAGAAAACAGTTTTATAAAGAGCTTTGTATTAAAAATAGAGTTGAAATAATTTTGATGAAAGAGATTGAATATTTACTACTAGTATAGAAACCTTTGTATTTAGAAGTGACAAATCACAAAATGATTGTAGAAACAATCAACCACAAAAATCCACATTCGAAGACGTGAATTAAATCCAAAGAAATCGATACCGAATCCATCAAAATGGATATTCTCAAAAAGTCCCGAAAAATAAGTCATCAAAGTCAATAATAAATGATAACAATAAATCGGACAATCACGAATCGGTAAAAAATTGGAATCCTACACAAAATAAGCAAATTGGGCTGAGACAAGCAGATTCAGACGTTTGAATTGTACATTTCAGACATCTGAAACTGGTGTTCAGACAATACTTTGCCTAGGCCAAAAATGGCCAAATCATATCGGAAGCAATCGGACGAGTGATGATGGCTAAGGGTTTACGCCAAACGACTACCCAACCTTAGAGACTCATAATACATTCCGACCATAATGTCCAAGCAACCATATAAGAATTTCGATAGATTTCGACTTCAAAACACCAAAATTTTGATGTTCACCAAATCAATTCAAATGGGAAGCAATGAACATAAATAAGCGTTAGGATACATACCTAACATCAAAGATAGATATAGACCTAGATGTGAGATAAAAATCTCACCTTTAAACCCAAAAGCTATGAAGGAGAAGCTTGAAAGCAAAGAAAGATCAACTACTCTTCAACTTCAACTCTAGAAGCTTGAATCTATGGTTAAAAGAAGAATATTTCCTAAGTTAGGTTTAGGAAATTTCTGAAATTAAAGAGAGAATGAGTTGGAGAAGAAGAAGGAGATGCTCACCTAAGCTTCTCTTTGAATTTAGGAGCTAGAACTTGAATTTGCAAAGAAGATTAGGGCTTAGGAATTCTAATTCCTTTTCTCTTCCCTCATTTTTCCAAAGCTTGAGTGTTAGGAAATATTATGAAGGAGTGAAGAGGAGTGGAGTGGAGTTGGGTTGATATGTTGGGTTAATGGGCTGAAACCCAAACCCAAAGTCCTAGTTGAAAATCTCGAAATTTTACCCAACTCAAAACAAATCGATGTTTATACTTAAAAAAGTCACAAACACCATTTTGAACTCAATAGAATTGGTCTCGAGTCCAAATTGTTGAATCTCAACTTCATTCTTGATTCAGACGTCTGAAATGTCTAAATCAGACGTTTGAATCTGGAAAAATAAGAGTTCTCAGACTTCATTCAGACGTCTGAAATAGATGATTCAGACGTCTGAATCTGGAAAAATGAATGTTGTCTTAGAACAATATTCAGACGTCTGAACCTGGGATTTCAGACGTCTGAAAATGGCTATTTTAGTTTGTTTCCTTTCTGGATCGATTTGAACAATTTCAGACGTCTGAATTACCCATTTCAGACGTCTGAATTTCTGGAAAAATGTGTTCTCAAATAGGCACTTCCAAATAGCACTATCCACATAGATTTTTCACTAATTCGACTGTTCTTCAATGAATAGTGACTTTTTCGGACTAAAATCCGACTAACGATGCTATATTTAAATTAAAATTTTTAATATTCGAATCGTAAATTATGCGGGTTGTTACAGACTCCCATTCTTAAAGAAATTGCGTCCTCGCAATAATAAAGAGGAAAATAAAAAGTAACGACCATAAAAGCATATCAACACAAAAAAGAAGAAAATTTTGAAATAAGAATTTCACCTTAATGAGCACGAGAGAGTAATTCTGGATGTGTTCGCTCGATGAATTCTCTAGATTCCCAAGAGCAATCCTTAGGGTTTGAGGAGCATTGAACTTTCACAAGAGGAACATCTTTATTTCGAAGGCGTTTCACCTCCGAAGCAATGATACGGATAGGACGTTGTTCATAAGTCAAATTAGGCGAGATTTCAATTTCTTCAATAACACCGGGCTCAAGAACAGAATCAGAATCTCGAAGGCATTTCCGTAGTTGAGAGACGTGGAATACATCATGAATAGCAGAAAATTGAGCCCGTAACAAAAGGCGATAAGCCACGGAACCAATGCGTTCAGTGATGGGAAATGGGCCAATATATCGAGGTGCTAATTTTTCCCGATCGACTGAAACGCACAACACCTTTCATAGGTGAAATACGAATAAACGCAAAATCTTCCACAGAAAATTCTAATTTCCTTCTTCGTTTATCGGCATAGGATTTCTTTCTACTTTGAGCTTCTTTCATCCTATGACGAATAAGATCAATCTTTTCTATGGCATCCGGAATAAAATCTAGGCCTAAAACCAGCTTCTCACCGGCTTTAAGCCAACACGAAGGAGATCGGCATGGCCTTCCGTATAGTGCCTCGAAAGGTGTCATACCAATACTAGATTGGAAGCTATTATTATAGGAAAACTCAACAAGAGAAATATGATCTTCCCAACTTCCACCAAAATCAAGAACACACGCACGAAGGAGATCTTCAAGAGTCTGATTCACACGCTCGGTTTGTCCATCGGGCTGAGGATGATAAGCGGTGCTAAAATTAAGCTTTGTTCCCAAAGCTTTTTGAAGACCCTTCCAAAATCCACTAGTAAACCAAGGATCACGATCGCTAACAATAGAAGTAGGAAATCCATGCAATTTAACAATTTCATTGACAAAGAGTTTAGCCAAAATAGGTACGGTCTGATTGGACCGAACGGGAAGAAAATGGGCGGATTTTGTAAGTCTATCTACTACCACCCATAGGCTATCATGGCCCGAACGAGAACGGGGAAGACCGTCAATAAATTGCATGGAAATTTGATCCCACTTCCATATTGGAATTTCCAAAGGTTGCAATAACCCACCGGGCCTTTGATGCTCGGCCTTTACTAGTTGACAAGTCATGCAACGTTTACAAAGTTAGCAATATCGGATTTCATTCCATCCCAATAATAAAGTCGCTTCATATCCGCGTACATTTTACTACTACCGGGATGAATGGTAAATTTAGATCGATGAGAATCTTCTCAAATGTTATTACGAAGATCAATAATATTTGGCACAATAAGTCTACCATATTTTCGAATACCGCCACGAGCATCAATATCAAATGCTTTCAAACCTTCAATATCAATTTTATCCCTACAACTTTGGCTAAGAAGAACCAATTCGGGATCATGCTTTTGAGCTTCAAGAATGCGGTCTAAAAGAGAAGGATGAGCCTCAAGGCTACATAAAACAAGAGATGAACATAAATCGGATTCACGATCTCGAATCTCATAAGTGGACAAAGTCTCGAGATCATTCCACTCGGATATCATCATAGAAACAACCGCTTGTTGTTTACGACTAAAGGCATCGGCAACAAGATTTCCTTTTCCGGGAGTATAAAGAATATCAAGATCATAAGATGCAAGGAACTCGAGCCAACGTTGTTGACGCAAATTAAGTTCCTTTTGAGAAAACAAATACTTCAAAGATTTATGATCGGTGTAGAGAACAAATTTCTCTCCCAAAAGATAATGACGCCAAATTCTAAGGGCGAATACAATAGCCGCGAGCTCTAAATCATGAGTGGCATATCTAGTCTCGACAGGCTTTAATTGCCTAGAAGCATATGCAATAACACGTTCCCTTTGCATGAGAATGGCACCCAAACCAACACGACTAGCATCGGTGTAAACAATAAAATCTTGGTTCCCTTCGGGAATCAGAAGAATAGGAGCATCGGAAAGGAGTTCTTTTAGTTTCTGAAAAGCAGCTTCACATTTGTCTGACCAAATGTACTTAACTCCCTTCTTTGTCAAATTAGTAAGAGGTACGGAAATCTTAGAAAAGTCTTTTATGAACCGACGGTAATAGCCCGCCAATCCGAGAAAGCTACGAATTTCCGTCACACTCTCCAGTCTCTTCCAATTTTGAATCGCTTCAATCTTTGAAGGATCCATGGAAATTCCGGATTCAGAAATAATATGCCCCAAAAATTTTACACGAGATTGCCAAAAGTGGCATTTAGAAAATTTTGCTTTCAATTGATTTCTCCTAAGAGTTTCTAACACAATCCGAAGATGATTTTCATGCTCTTCCTCGGTTTTAGAATAAATAAGAATATCATCTATAAAGATGAGAACAAATCGGTCGAGGAAGTCTTTGAAAACTCGATTCATAAGGTCGACGAGATAAGCTGGAGCATTCGTCAAACCAAATGGCATAACAAGCCATTCATAAGATCCATAACGTGTACGGAACGATGTCAAAGGAATGATATCCTCTGCAATACGGAGCTGATGAAAATCGGTTGCTAAGTCTAATTGTGAAAAGACTTTAGCACCACTAAGTTGATCGAATAAATCATCAATCTGCGGCAAGGGATATTTATTCTTAATGGTAAGATCATTAAGTTTGCGGTAGTCAACGCAAAGCCTAAGTGTACCATCAGATTTCTTCACAAAAATAGCTGAAGCTCCCTATGGAGAGGAACTAGATTGAATGAATTGCTTCGCTTCCAATTCGGATAATTGTTTGCGCATCTCCTCATTTTTTTATTGGACATACGATAAGGAGGACGAGTAACAGGAAGAGATCCGGGGATTAGATTAATTCGGAACTCAATTGCTCGCTTAGGTGGTAATCCTAGAACGGGCTCAAATATATCGGGAAATTCACAAACAATATGAATGAGAGAAATAACATCTTCCTCATCATCATTATCGTCGTCATGAGGATTTAGTGAATACAAAGATGCTTTCGAATTGGAATCTGAATCTTTCAGAATAAGCGAAATCTGCTTAACAGATTGAGGATGCCAAAGATAAATAGTCCGCTCAGGACACAGGATATGAGCTTCATAACGGTTAAGCCAATCCATTCCCAAAATCATTCTGAAACCTAGGTAACGCATGACATGCAAATCGGCACGGAAAGAGTAATCACATAAAATAATTTCGACATCTTTACAAAGTAGACTGAGTGTTGCGGATCCACCAACCGGATTCTCAATTCTCAAAGAATTCATCAAGCCAATAACATTCAAAGACAAAGCATCAACAAGTTCTTTTGATATAAAAGAGTGAGATGCACCCGTATCAAAAAGAACTCGAATAGGAAGATCACGAAATATAATAATGCCATCAAGGATAAAATGAGAAATACCTTGACCACGAGAAGTGTTAGCAGGGGCTTGTACAACGTTTAGCTTGCCCTCCTTCTTGCCTTGAAGTTTGGGACATGAAGATAAAGTATGACCCGGACTCTTGCAATAGCGGCAAGAAAGAGACTTCGGGCACTTGTTTGCATAGTGGTCCTTAGAACCACAATTGTAACATTCTCCGCGACGAGGGTTAGGAGTATTTGCTACCGGTGTTGCTTGCTTTCCCTTCTTGTTAGGATTAGGCTTGAATTAAAAAGGTCTCTTCTTGTTGATGTTTTGTTTGACCTCAACATCACTTTCCTTATCGGCCTCTTCGAGTCGAAGAGCGATATCAACTAGCTGATCAAAAGAAACTTCTAATTTCAGAAGTAATGGTGTTTTAAGGTTCTTGTTCAAGCCGTAAACAAAACTCTGATTTTTCTTCAATGGGGTATTAATATACTCGACCCCATATTTAGATAGAGATTCAAAAGAAGCGATATAGTCCGTCACGGAAGATTCACCTTGAACAAGGTCTATGAAGCGTCGGGCTAAAGATACTTTTTCAGCTTCCGGCATGAATTTCAACTCGAACCTTTCCCGGAATTTCTCCCAAGTAAGATCCGCTTCGATAATTTCGAAAATCAAAAGCTCGTACCAGTCTAATGCGCTTTCTTGGAGCATACTAGAAGCCACTTGGACTCGATGAAGATCAATAAGATTCATGCAAGAAAAGATGCGGTCGCATGTTCGAAGCCAAGATTGGACCTCTATAACGCTCTTGGAACCTTTGAATGGCTTTCCACCCAAATTGGTGTAATCACTGCACAAGCGTGCAAATCTAGATTTAGGATGGGTGGGCTCAGGAATAGGTCCGACAGCTTGAGCATTTCTCACAAGGTCTAGAAGTTGCTGAGCAGACATAAATACTCCATCCTGGGGAGTAGCACTAGATTGACCGGCGCTGGGACGGCCAGGTCTAACAATTTCTCTTCTTTAAGAAAGAAAGAAAAGAGAAAAAGGTTAATCTCAGAATGAATATCAAACAAACTTGATTGATAAAACAAGGCATCAAAAAAAGAAATAGGATAGAACGGTACGAAGACTGGAATTAAATCCTATGACACGATTCCTAAGGAAGACTTAGGACAATGATCCTTGCTAGATTATTCTACATTGTTCCGAAGTTTGGCTCCGATACCAAGCTGTGACGCCCCACCTCTATACTCACACTGACCAAGGACACTACGGGGTAATGCCGTCGACTAGCGCGAAGAATAAGGCTGTTGAGGAGCGACCATCCGTGTAATTGCTTTGTGCGAGTACCGATATGTCAGATAGAATAACATGCATTTCATTTAAAGAGGAAATCCGGCATATCAAATACAAACTCAAAGCTACCACAGGGTGGCTAAGTGGACCTCGGAAACAAATATAGAGATAAACATAACATAAATCAGTCACATATGTTCATATCTCAAAGGCGGAAACAGATATGAATATAACACATAAAAGTGTACATCAGAGTAGTGGTCAAATAAGATCCACAATATCACAAAAGAATAGATACAAGTGTTAGACAAAAGAATGATTATACATCAAGGAGTCTCTATCTCTAATGTATAATAACAAAAACTACAAATCTAATGTAGTTAGACCAAAGTCAGAAGATGATCCCGGATAGGGAGTCAAGCAGAAGCACCTGTAACATCTCGGTCTGACCCGAGTATTATTTAAGAAGAAAATAATAAACAGATCAGTCTAGCTATAATTATCATTAAAGAAATGAGATATAAGCAGAGATATAATAAGAACGTACGATAACAATAATGTCACACTAGGACAAATATGATTTAAACAACAACCAAAATCATACAATATCTCAAGAATCTCAAATCACCGAAAAGAATATCATATTCTTAATTTTATTCACCAAACTACAAATATTGACAAACATATTAATGCCAATCGCGAAAGTTGATGAAACACAAATTCTAGAAATCATCAATTAGAAATCCAGAAGTCACAAAGGGGGAGGCCTATCACAAACGGGAGCATGAAAACTCACCAACACGTGTATCACAAACGGAACGCTATTTCATGGTCGCTAACCATAAATTTTGAGCCGAAGCTTCACAAACGGTCCGAAGACCACGGGTCGCAACCCCGCCAAATTGAACCAAAGTTCCACAAAACGGGGTTTAGTCTCCCTCGCAGTCAAATAGACATCGCACATCGCTAGTCTAAATCACAAAATGATCATCATCGATCAATAAAAAGTGTCGATTACACTTAGTCAGTAAATATAAGAGTTTAGCTTCATGTCCCATAACCACTAGCTTAACTTAAATATTTACGAACAAATTGTAGATTACCACTCGAAAATTGTCACAAGATTTTCAATCGAACAAGTCCATAAATTAACCGACGAAGTAAACGCAAGCGTTTCATACCACTTGTTTTGCTAAGCCGTTTAATTAGATTTTCTCATACGAATGAGGTAAAGGTTTATATATACTAGTAGATTAGAAAACGGTTTTATAAAGAGTTTTGTATTAAAAATAGAGTTGAAATAATTTTGATGAAAGAGATTGAATATTTACTACTAGTATAGAAACCTTTGTATTTAGAAGTGACAAATCACAAAATGATTGTAGAAACAATCTATCACAAAAATCCACATTCGAAGACGTGAATTAAATCCAAAGAAATCGATACCGAATCCATCAAAATGGATATTCTCAAAAAGTCCCGAAAAATAAGTCATCAAAGTCAATAATAAATGATAACAATAAATCGGACAATCATGAGTCGGTAAAAAATTGGAATCCCACACAAAATAGGCAAATTGGGCTGAGACAAGCAGATTCAGACGTCTGAATTGTACATTTCAGACGTCTGAAACTGGTGTTCAGACAATACTTTGCCTTGGCCAAAAATGGCCAAATCATATCGGAAGCAATCAGACGAGTGATGATGGCTAGGGGTTTACGCCAAATGACTACCCAACCTTAGAGACTCATCAGTACATTCTGACCATAATGTCCAAGCAACCATATAAGAATTTCGATAGATTTCGACTTCAAAACACCAAAATTTTGAATATTCACCAAATCAATTCAAATGGGAAGTAATGAACATAAATAAGCATTAGGAATACATACCTAACATCAAAGATAGATATAGACCTAGACGTGAGATAAAAATCTCACCTTTAAACCCAAAAGCTATGAAGGAGAAGCTTGAAAGTAAAGAAAGATCAACTACTCTTCAACTTCAACTCTAGAAGCTTGAATCTATGGTTAAAAGAAGAATATTTCCTAAGTTAGGTTTAGGAAATTTCTGAAATTAAAGAGAGAATGAGTTGGAGAAGAAGAAGGAGATGCTCACCTAAGCTTCTCTTTGAATTTAGGAGCTAGAACTTGAATTTGCAAAGAAGATTAGGGCTTAGGAATTCTAATTCTTTTCTCTTCCCCCATTTTTCCAAAGCTTGAGTGTTAGGAAATATTATGAAGGAGTGAAGAGGAGTGGAGTGGAGTTGGGTTGATATGTTGGGTTAATGGGCTGAAACCCAAACCCAAAGTCCTAATTGAAAATCTCGAAATTTTACCCAACTCAAAACATATCGATGTTTATACTTAAAAAAGTCGCAAACACTATTTTGAACTCAATAAAATTGGTCTCGAGTCCAAATTGTTGAATCTCAACTTCATTCTTGATTCAAACGTCTGAAATGTCTAAACTAGACGTCTGAATCTGGAAAAATAAGAGTTCTCAGACTTCATTCAGACGTCTGAATCTGGAAAAATGAATGTTTTCTTAGAACAATATTCAGACGTCTGAACCTGGGATTTCAGACGTCTGAAAATGGCTATTTTAGCCTATTTCCTTTCTGGATCGATTTGAACAATTTCAGACGTCTGAATTACCCATTTCAGACATCTGAATTTCTGGAAAAATGTGTTCTCAAATAGGCACTTCCAAATAGCACTATCCACATAGATTTTTCACTAATTCGACTGTTCTTCAACGAATAGTGACTTTTTCGGACTAAAATCCGACTAACGATGCTATATTTAAATTAAACATTTAAATATTCGAATCGTAAAATATGCGGGTTGCTACAGTTGATTTCAAGTAAATAAAAACAGAAAACAACCGATTTTCTTCTTATTAGGAACTTGAAGAAGAAAATGAATTTATTTATAAAATATTAGAAATTTAAATGCTAATTATCTTAGAAATTACAATGTTTATTTATAATTTTGTTATAATTTTGATGAACAAAGTGTTTAATAAATCGTTTGATTTTATCCTACGGTCGATATAAACTTTGTCTCGTAGGAATCCTATTTTCAAATTGGAAAAACTAAAAGCTATTACAATTTGGAAAATTCTTTAATATATAGCCTCTTTGGGTTTTATTTGCTGAATCATTTTATATATCACAAAAAATAACCATTGAGAGGTTCTAATAGGAAAAAACAAAAAAAATGAAGAGATATTTGAATCACTATTGGTATCTATGGTACTTTAAAAATAATGGTAATTTATGTCTTCTTGTTTTATAACTATATTTTCACCAAAAATAAACTTGTTAACGATATCTTAGTTTACAAATATATAAAGGGCTAAGTATTTCTCAAGATACAGTAGTTATAACAATTCAAGCATTGTATGTAAAATTTATTTGTACTAGGTCTTATTATTGTTGGTTTTTGCATAAGAATTGTTTTATTTTAATTTTTGTCTTATTTGTAATCTTACTTCATAAAAGTAATAGGTTCTTCATATATGAATAAACCATGTAATAATTATTTAATAGCAATCTAAAAGGTTATGCTCGCTTTGTCATATTGAGTTTTCAAAAATAAATTATGATTTGTTACCTAAAAAGAATTTTATTTGATATTGTTGTGCAATTTTTTTTCAAATGGAGCATCATTTAGTAAATCGCACCAGACATTGTAAATCCCAGATACAAAGCTGATGTACTCTTAAATTTAGTTTTTCTAAGTTTTTGAATAAATAATGTGACTTTATTTGCAAAATTGATTTCTCTTGATCTTTGTTTTATCAAGTTGCTTATGCAGATCAGATTTGTTAATCATAACTAGTAAATTGGACTTCAAAGGTATTTGTTCATAAGTACTCACTATTGGTTTAATTTAATATGTATATATGCACATTACATGTTTGAGATAATGAACGATTAATTTTTACATATAATCAAGCATCTATGTTAGATTCATGATCTCAATTTTGATAAGTTTTAGTCGTAATTCTAAAAATTCTTGCATTTCTATTTTTGAAACTACTGCATGTACTTTTGCAGTTTTACACATGATCAAGCATTTGTGTATGATTCATGCCCTTATGCTTACTTTTGTGGCATATTTAGATATAACTAGTTATAAATTGATCCGCGGAAGAAAGCTAGTGAAATTTCTAAAACCTCTTGCATATTGATCCACTTAACACAGTTTTATACACATTATTAATTATAAAGATTTTTGCTCCTAAAACTAGTCAGATTGAGCCATTTAATGAGAGAGTTAGGTCAGATCAACCCATTTAATAAGTGACTAAACAAGTTGGATTTATTTTTAGGGGTTTTGGACCAAAGGTCCCTATTCTCAAAGCTCATGCACAAAAAGTCCCTACTCATAAACCCATGTAAATTTGGTCCCTATTTTGTTAATTTTTATCAAACTGTCCCCTCTCAGAAAATGGACCCAGCATCGAAATCAGGGGCAAAAGCAGCATAAATTAGTGAAAACTAAAAATAGGGACCTAATTTTCATAACTTTTTCGGGAGGGACTTTTCTTCCATCATCTTTCAATTCTGGGGACTAGGCGGCCATTCCTTGTTATTTTTATCTTAAATGGACTAGGAATTCTAATCAAGCCATTTATGATCTGACCTAATCCATGTGATGGTTCTAACTAAAAGTACTATAATGAACTATTTGAACAAAGCACCGATGAATGTATATTTAAGATATTACCTTATGTTATTATGAATATAAAATATTAACTAGAAAATATATGAAAAAATATACAGTATTCCTCAAGGTTGGGACTAGAACAAATGAACTTACAAAAAATAAGAAGGTAACTTTTTAAAAGTGGAATTCAAACTCGTAACCTCATGGCAAATATAAAAATATTTTTCTTAAGAGTGGAATTCAAACTCATGACCTCGTAGAAAATATAATATATTACAGTCAAAATAGAGACTAGAACTCATGACCTTATATGCATATAATAGGAAATTTAGGAAAGTTTGTATATGAAAAAAGCATAACACTAAAGCCATTACAAATATTAGTAAAATGATTTTTTGCGTAACTTCAAACCAATGTTTCAATCCCATTAATCAAACCCAAAAATATATAGCTGTGTTTTAATTCATGCAAAATCAACTTTTATTAGTCTCCTTACAATTGTAATTATGAAGGAAGCTATAAATGACAATGCTTGAAGTTTTACATGGTAATATGTATTGGCAATTAATATACTACTAACATAGGAGTATCGAGAAGTTTTGAGACTAAATACGTGTTGACTAGATTTCTAGTCAACCTTAGAATTATGATTTGATGGGATTTAGCAAATATTAATTACTAAAACTATGGTTTAAAATATAAAATGAGGAATAATTATAAGAGTAATAAGCGATGAATTAAAGTAAAGGACACGATATAGAGTGGTTAGATCTTGGCGAACATCTACGTCCACTGTGGTCGACGATTAAATACTTTGAGTATACCAGTTACAAGAGATCATTCTAATGATTTTTACAAGAGCTTTGAGCTAGCAAGTATATTTGATGAGAACGGAAATTTTGATCCTTATAGAAGTGCATGAGATCCTTTATTTATAACTAAAGTGATCATGTTCTGAAGGGCTTAGATCGTTACCTTGAATGCTAAGTTTCCTCATGACAATTGATTGTGATCTATGATTTAGATGGCAGTCATCTCAAATTCTATATGGAGGGAATGATTCATATGTATGCCAGTTGGCGGATCATACCATAACATGCTTGGGTCGGAAGGACAATATGGAGTAGGGAGTAGTCTATGTATGGTGGTGATTTTTTCCGGTAGACAACAAAGTACAGAGAGTGGTTGTTTCATAATGATGCTTTTGTCGCATGAACAATGTTGTTATGTCGCTTTTGTGAGGGAAAAAATACGGGGCCACTATCTCTTTTTGCAGGGTCGACCAGGAGCTTTTGTCAAAAATCTATCGAGTCATGACAAAATGGAGTGTGCATAGGCTGACATCGAGGAAAATGACAACGAGGGAGGGACATGGATAGGAATTGTGGGTGGTCAATAGGTCTAATAGGTGATGATTTTGTTGTGACTTGGTCACTGAGTGACATGAGGTGCTTCCCGCGAGGCTTGGATATTTTCTTTGTTGATCTAAAGAATATGTCAGGTAAGTTGCTCGATGTTTTGTCTATTAAATTAGAGAAATTCGATATCGTAATAATTACAACAATTTCACGATGTACAGTAGTTGTAAGTATGCAAGTATGGATCGAAGCATAAGGAAAATGATTAATTCTAGTTTACTTAATCAAATTAACCTAAGGAAAATTGACATTTGGTTTAAGCTTAAAAAACTAGAAAAACATGCTCAATAATTAAAAGACCTAAAAGATTAAAAGCTAAAAAGTTAAAACTATAAAGATTATATTGAAAAGGAAATTTTGGGATAAATCCACTAATATGTTCATAAAATCGAGATATAAAAATATTAAAATCTCATTTTAGAAATACGTGGGATCAATTCATGTATTTATTATGAGCATAAAATACACACTATTTAATCAAGCTACATAATCTATCCAATTTCAATTTCTAAACCAACCCACTTATTAATCATATGGAAATGGTTATGAGTTTGAAAATAAAATCTACTTGAGCATGATTTATTTACAATAAAAGAAAATGTAATATAAATCGTCAATTTCAACTCTGCTTCCAACATGATAACAAAAATCATATAGTTTAATTAAAATGAAACTGGGTTTATTATTGATTTTAGTATTGCCTATTAATAATGAAATATCAAATAACATTGGCTATCAAATATCATATTTAAAAATCACTATTCCATAGAGATCTAAATCAACATAAAGCACAAAATGAAAGAGATCAAATATGAAATCATCACGTTGATTTTGTGTGAATCATCAAAGCATCATTATTCTAAATTGAAGGGATTTAGCTACTCATCTTAGATTCATTTCAAAACTTTTTAATTTCAAAACAAATAAAAGGAAAGAACAAAGAAAGAGATCTAATCTACTTTCACAAAATAAAAAAGAGAGCTAATTTATTTGCATACAGTAAATTAGAGCATGCAATAAGAGAATATAAAAGTAAAAGCATGAAATAAAGAGAATACATTTGAGGATTTCCAAGCATGACGAATTACGGTAGTACCATACATTTTAGGCATGACATGAATTGGGCTAACCCACAAATTATCGGAGATAGGATAAATTATACTATTATCAAGACATTTGAGAATTTCTTCACAAACAACATCTTTTTTTAGGGTTAAGCCTTCATCGTGCATCACAAATAAACTTGGCTTCATCAATTAATTGGACGCGATGTTGAAAAATTGCAGGCTAATTTCCTTAATTTCAGTAATGGACCACTCATTCGCTTCTTTGTTTTCCAAAAAATTTGAAAGAAGCGAGGCTTCTTGCACCAGAGAAAGATCGGTAGAAATAATGATGGAAAAAGTTTTGTTGTCACCTAATTATGCATACTTAAGGTGATATAGAAGAGGTTTGAGTTCTAACCTAGAAGGTTGCTCAATCAAGGAAATCGACTCAATCACGAGAGGCTCGAAGGGAAGCGCATCTAGGATCCTGTTTGACACATCCTAAAATAATTGTTTGTACTTTGATTTGCATTCATTATCGAGGTCAATCGTTTCATTTTCAATATTTTCGTAAACTGCACTTACTTCCAAACTGTGATTGTATGGTTCGTTTGATCGATTTTCTAACCTAAAGATGTTTAGGCTTATTGTCATATTACCAAAAGAAATTTCGTTGAACCATTTCGACAAAGGATCATTAAGGAATTAGAGGTAGATATGAAAGGATGCCCCAAAAGCAGTGGAATTTGGCTCGTATGGTTGTTTCCAGGTTGTGTCAAGGACGATGAAATCGATTGGAAATACAAATTTCCCACTTTAGTGAGTACGTCCCCGATTTCATCTGTCGTTTTCTTTACAAAACGATATGCAAATTTAAGTGTGACCTTTGTCGGTATAAGCTCACCTAAACCAAGTTGCTGGTAAAATGAATACGGGTCCAAGTTTACGCTAACACCTAGGTCTAACAGATATTTTTTTATTTTCTTGTCCCCTATCATACACAAGATTGTGAGGCAAGCATGATCTTTATATTTTACCTGGATAGATTGAGACAAGACCTCATTTTGACTGAATGCTAAAAAGACTTTTTTCAACACTTGAGTGTGTCCCTTTTGAGTAAACAAGTCCTTCAAAAACTTGACGTAAGTTTTGACTTTGTTAGATGATATTTAAGAGGGGAATATTCACTTTGACTTGCTTAAAAATTTCTAAAATCTTTTCCATTTGGTTGGGATGTTTCTTAGGATAAAGTCGATACAGAAATGGAACTCGAAAGTAGGTCAGCCTACTTGAGTTAGAAAAGAATTAGACTGGGAGTTTTGAATGATGTTTGACTCGATGCTTTGAATCAAAATCATTTGTGATTTTTGAAGAATTGAGAGGAATTTCCAGTAAGTCATTTGGATTGACAATAGTTATCAAAATGCTTAAGGGATCGCAAAGTGGTGATAACGTTTATTTGATTCAGTGGCTATCTTAAATGACATGTTTGAGATTTAGTTTTGATTCCTAGAATTTGGAATAGATTGAATCAAAAACATACACCTTCCTTGTTCACTCATGGTGGTGGCTAATTGGCTCATTTTCATTTTAAGTTTAGCGATCGTTTGACTTGTGTTGTACATGCATGATGTTAATAAATTATGCAAATTGTTATTTGATTGACGGTTTTGAGTGGTCTCTCTAGCCAAAGTTTCAAAACTTTTTTCAAGTGATGTCATGCATTTATCATCTTGAGGTATGAAAGATTGTTGTTCTTGGTTTTTAGAAGGCGATTGTAACGCCTTAAATATTAGTTAACATTATTCAGGATATTTAATTGGATAGATTAAATAAGAATAATGTAAATAGTTAAGGAGAATGAGATTTGATCATTAATAAGGTCGTGCCTTTATAAATTAACTAATGAGATTGTTTTGGAAAACTTAACATATAGGAGGATATATAAGAAAGGCAATTTAGGTATAGACCTATCTTATATCCCTTAAACCCTCTCCCCCTCATATCATCTCATTTTTCGTAACATAAACAATTAAAGAAAAGCAAGCAAAGGCCAGCCATTTTTATGGGAGAAGTCACGAAATCGAAAGGAGAATTCAAGGAAGGGACTAGGAGAAACTAAAGCAACATCAAATCTCAATTCCAACATTAGATTTTAAGGTGAATAATAATATTCCATCTCTTTTAGTTGCTTTCGAATTTGGTTAGGGTAATACCAGAATTATTGTGATAAATAATACCATGTTTTGGGTTGATTGATTGTTGTTTGGATAGAACAGTAAATTATGGATTTTTATGAAATTACTTGATTAGGTTTTAAGGGTAAAACCATAGTTTCTAATCTCCAATCGACTTGATTTTTGGATATGTGATGTAAAATGTTAAATTGGAGATGGGTTTTTAAGTTCATAATTTTTCAAGTTATATTAAATATTTTATGAATTTCCTAAGAAGGAAATAACTTAATTTAAGGTTTTAACTATTTAAAATAATTAAATATGGTTTTTGGTCCTAAAAATTTTATCTGGTAAAGAGAAGGATATTCTCGAATTTATGTGGATTTTTCCCAAGTGAATATGATTTATTATGAATTTAATATGCTAGAAAAGCATTTAAATTAATAATGAACTAAGGTTACTAATTAATTAAAGTTAATAAATTTTTTGGGACTTGAAAATGGTATGCTGTAGTATTTCTAAAAAGAATTGGGTAAAGTGTTTTATTATCCAATAGGAATTTGATAAAGAATAATATTTGGTAAAAAGTATTTTCTTTTATTGGTAATAAATCAGTTTTCACATAAATTACGATAATGCCACCCTGCAAGTATCCTCCCTGAGCCTATAGAAGTACCGCGTCCTTGAGTGTCGAAGTCGAGGTAAAAGGAGCATAGGATAATTACTTTGGTAGCTATGAAATGCTTCCAAGTAGGTCGAAGTCGACCTCGTTGACAATTTAATATCAGTGGCATTGACACCTCATAGTTTATCTATGTCGAAGCCGCACCTCTTTGCCTATGTTTTTAAATAACGCCTCATACTATTGTTTTAAGTGCTTTCGAAGTCATCTATACGAAAGGGCGGTGGCACCGCATGTCTTGTCTTCGACTTTATATACGAAGTGGCATAATAGCCGAAGTGAGTTAAGTAAACTACTTTATAATGTCGTCGATGGTCTTGTCACTATTCATTAAGGTCGGCGAAGTCTTTTTCATTGTTTTGGCTATGATGTCGTGCGACATTGTAGCCGCGAATATTGGCGTCGACTTTGTTTTAAATAAGGCAGACAACCTGTAGTTTATGTAAGTCGACAACATCATTTTCGGTAAGAGTTTTATACTTCAAGGAAATTTAAATTTTGTTTTAATCTTGGGTAAAGGTTCGATGAGATATAGTGCGGAAAGGTTGTCGCCTACCTATTTTATTAAGGGCGGAGAGCCTCTAGTTTTCTTCTTCGACGTTGTCATTGGAGATACCAATGAAGATTATCTTTGACATCGATTTTTATCAACCATATGTTTTATAAATGAGACTTTAAACATTGGGGATACTAATGCATTTTCTTAAATGAATTCGACATTGATCATTTGGGGATACTAATGTATGTCACTTGGAAATGTTATAACTTTAAAGGGAGATAACCTAATTGGGGACACCAATAGACAATGGTTAAACATGTGGGCAACATGAGTTAAATTGTTAAATGATGGATTCATACTTATCCTAGGAAACCTATGGGATGCGTGATGGATAGTCCACATCCCGAAGATGGATAATCTCTATAAGTTTAATAAAGGATTCATAGTCATCTTAGGAAAACTATGGAATGTGTGGTAGATAGTCCAAATCATTGTATATTAAACCATAGTTATCTTAGGAAAACTATGGAATGTGTGATAGATAGTCCAAATCATTGTAAATTACATGGAATATGTGTGATGGGTAATCCACATAATTTAGACAATGGAACCATATGTGATGGGTAGTCAATATGGTAAGGGATGGGTAATACAAGTAAGAATTGTATGAGAGATGGATAGTCCACATAACTATGAATATGTTTAAATGTGAGATGGGCAGTCCACATAATTATAAGACAGGTAGTCAGATTAAAATAAGACGGATAGTTAGTTTAAATTATGACGGGTAGTCATTTGAAATTAAGATAGGTAATCTAATAAATTAGGACGGGTAATCCAGTATATGTTGCTTAATTATAAATGCTATTTTTGTTCTAACCATTATGGTTGCAGGAGCACAGTATATAGTTAATTAGTTTTGGTTAAGATACTAGTGAGGGGAAAGCCCGCTCCGCTCAATGGCGTGGTCTCATTAAATATCTATTAGGTTCGAGATGGTAGGTTATTATTCACACCAGACTATTGTCTAACTCGAAGTTTTTGTTTTTCCCCTTAGACTCTCGGATACACATTTGAGTAGGTCAGGAGTAAAGGATTTCAGGTTCCAGTTAGATGAATAAGCTTCCAGAGACGTGCAGGAGGCAATCTAGATATTAGGAGTTTATTTATTTTTGTTGTGTAGTTTAGTTTTGTCTATTTGGATGTGATGGCAAAGTTATACGATTGCCAGCTATTTGACTCTAATCAACCAAGGGACATCTTCATATGTTGCTCTTGGAGTATTTTGTAGTAATTATATTTTCTCTAAATGTGGAATCGCAAATGAGATTATGTAATGAATATGAAATCATGTTTTGAAATGAAATGTAAAAGTTGTTTCTGGATTGTGTTTGAAAATTTTCATATTCATGTGCTTTTGATTATTGGTATGATTAACATGGCCATATTTTGTCATCGGGAATTAATAACTATAGATGACTGCAGCATCCGTAGCAGTTAGTTCTGGGCCTTAGAATGGGGGAGGTTACAAGTTGGTATCGGAGCATAGGTTTTTTTTTTGAGATCATGGGGATCCTTAAGATCATGGTATTCATTGATACTCACTTAAGTAAACCCCACGCCGTGTGTCTACCCCGCTTTTATTTAGTCGTCGCACACGGATGCTTAACGTTGAAACTCCCACTGATGGTTTGGCGCTGGGATTCGAACCTGCCCGGACACAGTCCTTTGGTTTCCATCTCCCAGCTCCCAAACCAACCGAGCTATGAACGGCGGGTTCGGAGCATAGGTTTATATAAAACTTAAAAGATTAAAAGATTTCTAAAAACATAATCCTAATGAATCAGAGAATAAGATTGGGGTCTTGTGCAAGGTTTCAAATCAAGGAATTTGGAGTAAATCTCGGGCTAATATCTCGGCTAAAATAAACGAGATATAAAACTACGATAACTAACCAAGCTGTCAAATCTCGAATTTCGAAAAAGATCTCGTATATTTATCTCTGTTTTTATCTCGGGTGAGATGAACGAGAGTTAAAACCTTGGTCTTGGGATAACGCTATAGTAAAGTACTTGCATTTGCTATATATAAGTATGTATTCTATCTCTATTCTCCCCTCTCACTTAGACCGTTCTTCTGTATCTTACTAAGGCTCAAATACAGATTTACGAGAAAGAAATTATAGAGGCAGGAAATAGAAGAGTGAATCTAGGTGGTGGAAGCACCACAACCAATGGAAATGCTCGGCCTAACACCCGAAGGAACCAGGGTCGACAAGAAAACACTAATCAAAATGCAAATGCCAATGTAGGTGCTGCGACCCCATAAGTAGATATAAGCACTATGTATCGGTTCTTCGTCAATCTGGTGCAAGTTGGAGCAGCTGCAGCGGTAGTTGGAGGAAATGCTACTAATGTGGGAGGAGTCAATCTCGTAGCGGCAGTTGGTAATAACTATGCTAAGCTGAGTCGAGATTAAAACTTTGATGGTGTTTCGAATGAGAGATGGTTCATACGAGTGGTTAGTGATGCCATTCGGATAAACTAATGCACCAGCTTTCTTTGTGGATTTGATGAATCGGGTTTTTTAAGAGCCTTGGATAGGTTCGTATTGTTATTCATCGATGACATTTTGATATATTCTAAGGACAAAAGAGATCATGAGATTCATCTTAAAATAGTGCAAAGACGTTGAGGCAACATCAACTTAAATCGAAGTTTTTGTAGTATCATTTCTAGAAGAAGGAAGTGAAATTTCTTGGTCATGTAGTTTCAGAGAAAGGGCTATCAATCGATCCAGCCAAGATCGAAGCTGTTAATAGTTGGAAAAGACCCAAGACGGTGAGCGAGATAAGGAGTTTTCTTGGCTTGGCTAGCTATTACTGGAGATTTATCAAGGATTTATCATGGATAGCAGCACCTTTTACTAAGCTAACTAGAAAGGATGTGAAGTTTATTTGGTCTAATAAATGTGAGGAAGCATTCCTTGAATTGAAGCATTTGTTGACCAATGCGCACATGTTAGTAGTTCCAGATGAGAATCAAGATTTGGTGGTGTATATAGATGTGTATAGAACAAGATTAGGAGCTGTATTAATGCAGAGGGGTAAAGTGATTGCGTACGCTTCTCGGCATCCCAGACCACATGAAGTTAGATATCCGTCTCATGATTTGGAGTTGGCAGCGGCGATTTTCGAAGTGAAAGTGTGAAGACGCTACCTCTTAGGAAAATGATTCGAATTGTATATGGAACATAGGTCTTTGAAGTATTTATTCTCTTAGACAGAGTTGAATATGAGATAGTAGAGGTGGCTGGAGTTTTTAGCAGCTTATGATTTTGGTATTTGGTATGCACTAATGAACGGAAATAAAGTTGCAGATGCACTTAGCAGGAAATACCAGAATATGGTGTTAGCTATGTTGGTAGAATGGAAAGATCCGGAGGGATTGACTACTTGTAGTGTGCAGTTAAGATCGACTACTGGTTCTAGTCAAAGTACAACCATGTTATCTTGCTTGGAAGTTCGACGGATGTTGATTTAAAGGATTTCTTCTAAGAATGTTGGTTGAAAAGATTAGAAGATTGGAAGGTGGAACCGAGATCGATGATTTAAGAGATTTTAGTCTTGACCAGAAAGGATGGTTAAGGAAGAAGGGACGGTTATATGTTTCGAATGTTGGAAACCTAAGGAGGGAAGTTCTAGGAGAGTGTCATCGATCAAAGTTTATGATTCATCCTGGGGGAATCATAATGTATCAGGATATAAAGAGAAGTTTCTTCTCGGAAGGCACGGAGAGGGATGCAGGCTTATGGGTGAAGCAATGCGCAAATTGCCAGCAAGTGAAAGCCGAACATCAAAAGCCAAGTGGATTGCTTCAGCCTTTAGATTTACCAGTTTGGAAATGGGATTTGATATCCATGGATTTTATTGACGGGTTGCCCAGGTCCAATAGGGGAAATGAAAGTATTTGAGTCATAGTGGATAGACTGGCCAAGAGTGCACACTTCATTCCTATTAAGTCAACCAGGAAGGCACCTGTATTAGCTAAGTTGTTTATGAAGAATATTGTAAAACTGCATAAGATTCCTAGTAGTATAGTCAGCGACAGAGATGCTTTATTCACTAGTGAATTCTGGAAGAGTCTACATAAGGTATTAGGTACCAAGCTTAAGATGAGTACCTCTTATCACCACAGATGAATGTGCAGATAAAGAGAGTCAATAAGGTACTTGAAGATTCGTTGAGAGCTTGTGTACTAGATTTTGGTGGGTGGTGAGTGGTGGGAAGACCATTTGCACTTGGTTGAGTTTTCCTATAATAATAGTTACCAGACTTGTATAGGAATGGCGCCTTTCAAAGCTTTGTATGAAAGGTCATGCAAATCACCAGCATGTTGGTTAGAGATCGGAGACAGATTGGTCCTTGGTCCAGATATGGTAAGTGAAGCTACAGAGAAGATTGAGTTAATCCGAGGTAGGGTGAGAGAAGCTCAATCTAGGTAGAAAAGCTACGTAGATAAAAGGCGTAAAGATTTCAAGTTCTCGGTTGGAGATCGTGTTTTCATTAAGGTATCATTGATAAAGGGTGTGGTACGATTTGGAAAGTCAGGGAAACTGGCACCGAGATATGTAGGACCATTCCCTATTATAGAGAGGATCGGAAAACTCGTGTATCGAGTAGAGTTACCGAGCAGTTCGGTAGGTATCCATAATGTGTTTCATGTTTCTCATCTTTGGAAGTATGTATATGATCTAGAGACTATTATTGCCCCGACTACACTGGAAGATTTAGTCATCGAACTGGATCTGACTTTTGAGAGACAACTAGTTCGAGTTGTAGCGAGAGATGAGAAGAAGTTAAGGAACAAGGCAGTCAGATTAGTGAAAGTACAATGGAGTGACAACGAAAAAGGCTGTACTTGGGAAATAGAGGACAAGATTAGGGATACTTATCCCGAGTTGTTATGATGGTATGTTCTATATTTATTGTATATAGACTTTATGGCTGGTAGGATATACTAGCATTGTTTGCATGTTTGATATGCTTGTTTTGTACTCCTTACTGAATTTCGAGAACGAATTCTTTAAGGAATGGAGCCTTTAATACCCCAAATATTAGTTAACATTATTCAGGATATTTAATTGGATATATTAATAAGAATAATGTAAATTGTTAAGGAGAATGAGATTTGGTTTTAATAAGGTCGTGCCTTAATAAATTAAGTAATGAGATGTTTTGGAAAATTTAACATATAGGAGAATACTTGAGAAGGGAAATTTAGGTATAGACCTACCTTATATCCCTTAAACCCTCTCCCCCTCATATCATTCTCCCATAAACAACTAAAGAAAAGCAAGCAAAGGCTAGCTATTTTAAAGGAGAATTCACAAAATCAAAAGGAGAATTCAAGGAAGGGATTAGGAGAAACGAAACCAACATCAAATCTCAACTCCAACGTTTGATTTTAAGGAAAATAATAGGATTCCATCTCTTTTAATTGCTTTCAAATTCGGTTATGGGTAATACCTTAATTATTTTGATAAATAATACCTTGTTTTGGGTTGATTGATTGTTGTTTGGATAAGAATAATAAATTATGGATTTTTATGAAATTAATTGATTGGGTTTTAAGGGAAACGATAGTTTCTAATCTCCAATCGATTTGATTTTTGGATATGTGATGTAAAATGTTAAATTGGAGACGGGTTTTTAATTTTTCAAGTTATATAAAATATTTTTTGAATTTTCTAAGAAGGAAATAGCTTAATTTTGGGTTTTAGTTTAAAATAATCAAATATGGTTTTTGGCACTAAAATTTTTATATGTTAAAGAGAAGGATATTCTCAAATTTATGTGAATTTTTGGGATTTTTCCCAAGTGAATATGATTTATTATGAATTTAGTATGCTAGATAAGCATTTAAATTAATAATTAATTAAGGTTATTAATTAATTAAAGTTGATAAATGTTTTGGAACTTGAAAATGGTATGCGGTAGTATTTTTGAAAAGAATTGGGTAAAGTGTGTTATTATCCAATAGGAATTTGACAAAGAATAAGATTTGGTGAAAAGTATTTTCTTTTATTGGCAATAAATCAGTTTTCACATAAATTATGATAATTTCATGCCACAAGTATCCTCTCCGAACCTGTAGAAGTGTTGCATCCTTTAGTTTCAAAGTCGAGGTGAAAGGAAGCATAGGATAATTACTTCGGTAGCTATGAAATGCTTCCGAGTAGGTCGAAGTTGACCTCATTGACAATTTAGTAACAGTGGCATCGGCACCTCGTAATTTATATATGTCGAAGCCGCTCCTCTTCGACTATGTTTTTAAATAACGCCGCATACTATTGTTTTAAGTACTTTCGAAGTCATCTATATGAAAGGGCAGTGTGTAACGACCCGTAAATTTCAACTGTTTTAATAACGTAATTAGTTAAAATTTTGCGAAATTTTAAACGATAAAATTTTGAAATAAAAATTTGATATTTGGTGTACGTCTAGTTAAACATAGCAACCGGTAAATTTTCGTCCAAAAATATGAAAGTTTATTTCGCGCGTAAATTCACTTTAATTTAATCAGTTAAAAAACGATGAAAATAAAACGTTTTCGAAACTCAAATATTTTTACATAGAAAAATTCTAAACCATCTTCTGAGCAAGATGTCAGTTGGTCATTTTTCAAAATTCGGACATCTTTGGCTCCGTCGCTCTTATTTTTCAGTGTTTTTCTTGCATTTTCCGTAGTAGAAAATTCGAAATTTTTATAATTCAATCGTACCACTGATATCTGTATACCGTTTTGATCGTCCCGCCGTGCTGATCTCCACGGTATATTTAATTCCGTGTTTTGAAGTCCGATACGCCAGCGAAACCACGGAACAATTTGCCGTATCGGTTCCGTATTCGAATTTTGGATCCATTGTCTTTTAAATTTCCAATTGGTATAATTTGAATAGCCGTTAGCATTTATAATTTCTGCAAATACAACTGTTGGCCTTTGTGTTTCCCAAACTCATTTATTTCTGGCTTTCCATCTCTATTGGTTATAGTGTGCTGTTTATTTTTGTTCGGCTGCTCATCATTCTAAACTATATACAGAGCTATTCACCATCTCTATTACTTGCTTCCTCCATTTTTCAAGCAACCTTACCCATGCCTTCCACCCATCACTCCATCGGCCATCTTCCAACCTCTGCCACGTGAGCCACCTCCCACCGACCCAATGAAACGCCGACCAAACAATCCCAGCAACCCGAGAAGCCGCCACCACGCCCCACCCTGACAACTTCCACCTCCCACCTCCAGATCCGACAGACCCGCCTCCATCCCAAAAATACCACAGCCTCGCCTGTCCACTACCGGCCTTAGCAGCCATCAAACTGTCCTCCGAGCCACCACTGTCGAGCAACCACAGCCGACCGAGCCCCTCTACCCCCTCCATATCTCCGCCTCATCGTTTCACAACAACTCTTCCAACCCCCCTGTTTCTAGCCCATCACCCTGTGCTCACCCACTAGCAGCTCGCGGCCTAGCATATCTTTCCCTCCGAGTCTCTGCAAACCATGTGAGCATCTTTTGTTTTTCCTGTGCATGTTTTGAAACGTATATATCTATTGTAAGTTGCAAATATGATTTTATTTTAAAGTTATGAGTTATATATATTTAGTCTATGATGTAGAGTTTAAATAATAATTATATATGTGTTCGTATATTTCTCATACAATTTGTTCTAGTTACTATATGTTTATTTTATAAAGTAAGTTGTATTGTTAAATCAAATATTGTTAAAATTATATATATTAGTCGGTTGTTTTTTTTTATGTAAAGATATATAATAGTTTATTTATATATTGGTTGTTGTAGCTTGCTGCTTTCATTTATATTCAAACAAGTTATAATGGGTCTGGCTTATATATTATGGTATCATATACATGCTGTTTATATATATACATCTAGGACCATATTTGTTTAAAGATGTATAAGTGTTTATATGAAACTGTATGTGTTTATATGTACGTATATTATATTATAAAGTTTTTAGCATGTTGTTTCTCTTCGTATGTTTAAAAAAAAGGTATTATAAAGTTCTAAGTGTGTTTTGTTCTATAGAAAAGATTTTATATATATTAGATATAAGTCTGCATGCATATTCAAGCTGCATCCTTCTCTTTTGAAAAATGATGATAGATAGATTTTTATTTTGCATATATGTGATTTAATAAGCGTATACTTTTAAAGTGTCTATTTTTTTAATATATATATGTTATAATAATAATACAAAGTTCACAAATTATATTTCTCATCAACTGTTGTCTGCACTTATACATTTTCTTAGCGTGAGATAACTATGTTTTATAAAGCATTATATATTATATTGTAAAGTAGTTTATATATAAGTTCGGTTTCCATTATATTTTGTCTTTCTATACCTATATAGTAGCTTGAAAGAAAAATTATATAAAGGCATATCTGAGTTTATTTTATAAACTGCAAGTATTGGAAACTGTAATGTTTTAAGGTATGGTTTATGCATAGGAATTATAGGGGCTGTTAAAAGTTGTCAATATAATTGTATATATTATTATGGGTTACTGTATATAGGTTGTTACGCCTATTTGTTTATAAACTTTTATTTGTGGTCCATTGTATTGGTTTTATGAACTTATATATCATGTTCGAACATATATCATGTATGTTAGTATAATATAAGTGGTAGGTTTACACATTAATTTATATAAATGTGTATGCATTAATTGGTTTGCAAATATATAAAAATATGGAGATTTTGTTGAAGTGTTGAATTAAATTTTTATTTAAGATATATGTTTAAATTGATTTTAATAATAATATTATAATATACATTTTTCTTTTCCTGTAATATCAAACTGATTCGGTTCTTGATTTCTAATTTATCAGCTTTGTCATCAAATTTGTTCCCATCGTGCTTTGCTTCGGAATTCATGCTTAGATTCGTAGCTTATTCCATTGCCAAAATCTCTAGCCTCGAAAGGTGAGCACTCACTCACGATTAACGTTCTTTTATTTATTAAATTTGATTTCAACTGAAACGACAATTGGAATATGCTGCTGTTTGATATTTACACTGTTATTACCTGTATCAGTTCACCCGTGACATCTGACACCATTATCTGTTAATTATATATGCAATGATAATCCAGTTTGGTTGTTAATGATTGATTGTTTGATGATTACAATTGGACGTTAAATTGTTAATGATGTAAGTGATTAATAATTTGAAATTGAAATTGACGTAGGATAGTTAGATTTGATATATGTGTTAAATTTGATTTAATGACATTTGTATAATATGACCCCCTTTAAATGTTAAATTAATTGACACGTAGGATTTGGTTAATTACACCTTGAACCATTGAATGTATGTTGTTTAAATTGATGTTGTATAAAATTGTAAATGGATGACTAGTGAAGAACCGTAATGTAATAATCTTTAATCTACATGAAATGATAGTGTAGATTCTAGAAATAATTTTATTAATTTACACAAATAACAATGTGAATTAATACGGTTATTTCGGGATTATTTGAATTGATTATTGGATTGTTGTTATTGATTGTTGTTATTGCTTGTTTATTTACTTTGACACCATCCCAGTTATCACACTGCAAGTTCCCTTTACTATGCTTTGATTTTGAATTGAATTGGAAACGGGTTGAAATGATAAATACCCAAATTGAACTTTGACCTAGGATAGGAAATTAAATAAAACCCGATTGGTCAATAATTTGATTTAAAGATAAAATATAGATTTTATTTGAATACATAATATGGTTTTGAAATAAAGTTAAAATTTGAATTTTAATGAAAGGAAAAATGTTAATATTTAAAAAATCTGAAACAAAATATTAAAAATGAAATTAATGAAAGAACGATGTTTAATTTGAGAAATGATTGAATTAAGTTTGAAATTATAATTAAGTTTGAAATTATTAAACTTTGAAATGATTTAATAATTAAGTTTGAAATTATAATTAAGTTTGAAATTATTAAACTTTGAAATTATTTAATAATTAAGTTTGAAATTATAATTAAGTTTGAAATTATTAAACTTTGAAATGATTTAATAATTAAGTTTGAAATTATAATTAAGTTTGAAATTATTAAACTTTGAAATTATTTAATAATTAAGTTTTGAATTATTTAATAATGAATTATTTAATGATTAAATTGAATTGAATTCTTTAATAAGTGAAATTGAACTTTTGAATAAGTGAATTTTACTTCGTAATTAATTGAAATTGAGTTTCTTTATTAATTAAGTTTTGAAAATTATTTAAGTAAGTAAATAAGTGAAATTGATTTTCTTTAACAAGAAATAAAATGCGATTTATTGAAATTAATGCAAGACTTGAAATTTAAAGAATTTGATTTGATGAATTTAATTTAATTTAATTTAATTCAAAATTGTGAGTTTTGATTTAATGAAGTTAAACTTAAGAAATTGATTTAATGAATTGAAAATTTAATAGAAAGTGTTTGAATGATAAATTTACTTAACGAATATTGAATGAAATCGATCAAGGAAGTTAAATTGATTTGAATGTTAAATTAAATTAATTTAAATGATTTTGGAATGAAACTTATATACGAACTTGAATCAATATTTGAATTTTGTAATAAGAAATTGAAAATTGTATTATAATATTTTGAAATTATGATTTGGAAGTTTTGAAACGTAAAGTATGGAAATTGGTTTTTGAAAGACAAGTGAAATGTTGATTTACGAATTGAAATTGAAATTGAAATTGATTTGGCTTTGAAATATATAAACGACCAATCGGTGTTATAATTACGGAAGTTATTAAAGAGACCGGAATCGGTTATGGATATACTCTCTATCTAAACCGAAAACTACTTTAATAACTATACGCGGAGTGATGATCCAGAATGAAGTGGTTGAATGATGTACGTGTTGACTGAAGAAAGAGAACGATAATGGATAGCCTTGACACTTGTGTCAAATTGGAAATGACTAAAACAGGAGCTGTGCCGGGCCAATGGAGGATTAGCTACCTCAAGTGGACACACTTCTTCGAACTACTCATTATTTGTTGTCGATTGGTGCACCCTTGATTTTGGGAGTGTTGTTTCACGGTGTTGCGGGCGCTGCGGCGTTGCGTTCTCACCAGTCCGGATCAGGCAAACGGTAGTATCACTACCTTGGGTATTGACTCATGTGCCTTGTCATACTTGTATTCCATTTATTCGCGACCACTACGATTTTGATTTGTACCTTTAGTATATGGATTACCCTCTGGTGACTTCCGGTTTTGGGGAAACTACGGTCTTGTATATGCTTTTGGGAATAAAAATGTGTTAAGGGTGGAATGGGCCATGACTTAACACTATTTTGATATCTTATTATTACCGATAGACATTATCTACTTATCGTACACTACTACATAGTAGATAGTTTAACGGATCCTTAAAGGATGGTTATTCCAAACATCCTTTGAGTTACTTGTATTTCAATTGCTATTTCACTTGAGTTGGATTTATTGATATAAGAATGTTAATCCTGACTCGAGTGTTTTGTGTTTTGCTTTACGCTCGGGTCAGACTGAGTGTACCAGTATTCGAGACTCACCTTTGGAGTTGGAGCTTTGCTTGAAGATCCAGCCATCTATTCTGCTTCCAGTATTCGATTATTCCAGTGATGTATTCTGATTTGTATCTGATGTATTGTATTACTCTTCCGTTGTATCTGGTTTAACTCTGATGTAACTCATAGATTTATATAGTAGCTTCATGAACTACTATCTCTTTTATTTCCGCTGCATTTATTACTCTGTGTCTGTGATTATTTTATTTACTGTATATGTTCAGTTTTGCCCATTTAAATTAACAACGCGGTATTTTGAACAATTCAACTCCGGCATGAGTGTCTACCTATACACTTATAATGGATGCGAATGGTCCAAAATACCGGGTCGTTACACAGTGACACCGTATATCTTGTCTTCGACTTTATATATGAAGTTGCATAATAGCCAAAGTGAGCTAAGTAAACTATTTTATAATGTCATCAACGGTCTTGATGCCGCTATTCATTAAGGTTGGCGGGGTCTTTTTCATTATTTTCACTATGATGTCGTGTGGCATCGTTGCCGTTAATATTGGTATCGACACTTTTTTAAATAAGGCGGATAACATATAGTTTATGTAAGTCGACAACATCATTTTCGATAAGAGTTTTATACTTAAAGGAAATTTATGTTTTGTTTTTAACCTTGGAAGGTTCGACGAGATATTGTGCGGTAAGGTTGTCGTCTATCTATTTTATTAAGAACGGAGAGCCTTTAGTTTTCTTCTTCGACGTTGTCATTGGGTAAACCGATGAAGGTTATCTTTGACATAAATTTTTATCAACTAAATGCTTTAAAAATGAGACTTTAAACATTGAGGATACCAATGCATTTTCTTAAATGAGTTCGATCATTTGGGTATACCAATGTATGCACTTGGAAATGTTATAACTTTAAAGGGAGATATCCTATTTGGGGACACCAATGGTCATAGGTTGAACATGTGGGTAAAATGAATTAAATTGTTAAATGATGGGTTCATAGGTATCCTAGGAAAACTATGGGATGTGTGACAGATAGTCCACATCATACCGAAGATGGATAATCTCTATGCTGTTAATGAAGGGTTCATAATCATCCTAGGAAAACTATGTGATGTGTGATAGATAGTCCACATCATTGTAAATTAAATGGAATATGTGTGATGGATAGTACACATAATTTAGATAATGGAACCATATGTGATGGATACTCAATATGGTGGGGGATGGGTAATCCAAGTAATAATTGTATATGAGATGGATAGTCCACATAATTATGAATATGTTTAAATGTGAGATGGGTAGTCCACATAATTGTAAGATGGGTAGTCAGATTCAAATAATTCAGATACTTTGTTTAAACTGTGACGGGTAGTCATTTGAAATTAAGATGGTTAATCTAATAAATTGGGGCAGGTAATCCAGTATATGTTGCATAATTATGAATGCTATTTTTGTTCTAACCATTGGGGTTGCAGGAGCATAGTATATGGTTAATTAATTTTGGTTAAGTACTAGTGAGGGGAA
The DNA here is from genome assembly GCA_030737815.1 of Allium fistulosum. Classification (NCBI taxonomy): domain Eukaryota; kingdom Viridiplantae; phylum Streptophyta; class Magnoliopsida; order Asparagales; family Amaryllidaceae; genus Allium; species Allium fistulosum. Next base: position 515,048,465 of record CM060903.1, on the reverse strand, counting down.
AAACCATTCCGCTCAGCGACGTGATCTCACTAGATATATATTTGGTTCAAGATGGTATGTTATTATTCACACCGGATTGTTGTTTGATCCGAAGTTTTTGTTTTTCCCCTTAAACTCTCGGGCACTCATTTGAGTAGGTCGGGAGTAAGAGATTTAAGATTCCAGTTAGACGAATAAGCTTCTGGAGACATGCAGGAGGCAATCTAGCTATTAGGAGCTTTATCTATTTCCGTTGTATAGTTTGGTTTTGTTTATTTTGATGTGATGGAAAAGTTATATAATTGCCAAGTATTTGACTCTGATTAATCATGGGGGTATCTTCATATGTCGCTCTTGGAGTATTTTATAAGAATTATATTTTCTCTGAACGTGGAATTGCAAATGGGATTATGTAACGAATATGAAATCATATTTTGAAATGAAATGTTAAAGTTGTTTCTGAATTGTGTTTGAAAATTTTTCATATTCATGTGCTTCTAAATATTGATATGATTAACATAGCCACATTTTGTCATCAGAAGTTAATAACTTTGGATGACTGCAGCATCTATAGCGATTAGTTTTGGGCCTCGGAATGGGCGATGTTACAACTACATAGAGTTTTGATGAAATTAATTTAGTTGAAAAGGAGGATTAAAAGCATTATTTAGAAATGCTTAAAAAAAGGTCTAATCGAACTCGTGTTTGGATTATTTTTGTTCCAAATGGGGTTATGATAATCTCTTTGACCGAGATTATACGTTAGAGAGAATGGATCATTTCAAACTTTATTAAAAGCGTTGATTTTCTCTAACAAGTGGGGACATTGGTTGGCGATGTTGTTTGGATCATTATATTTATAACACAAAGCTTGAGAAATTGGTTTGATTAATTAGATGGAAAAATATTATCAAATTTGTTTACCATCACATCCATTTTCTCTTCTAAGATAATGATGATCCTGCCGAATGTGTGCCGGATTTTGAGTAGATTGGTTTCTCATTAGATCGTACCCATTGCGATGGTTTTTCGGTTAATTTTTCAAGAAATTTCCAAGCAACACCATGATGTTGTGCTAAAGAGTTTCCTTGGCACATTGATTCGAGTGTTGTACAAGAACTATTTTCAGGCCTATCGTATAGAATTTGGCAAAGAGTCCATTGTTCTAAATTATAATGTTGACTTTTTATCAAAATATACTTAAATCGTTCAAAACATTTTCCATCAAACACACCACTAAATTGATGAAAAATCACGGTTTCATTTCCAATTTTTGTTATTTTTTTCAAGGGGTAGAATTTCCCTTATGGCCACAAAATGGATATAAAATATCTAGTATAATACATTTTTCTCCTCGTTTTACTCTAGATCTAAGTTTAATCAAAAACGCAATTCAAAACCTCATCTCCTCTCTTCTATGGTTGGCCCCATACAAACAATTTTATAAATTTTAGACTTAGCTAATACCATTTATTAATTATTTAAATATAAATGTTTTTCCTGAATATTTAATTAAATCAATATATGACATTTGTATATTGTTTTAATTAATTTCAAGGCCTTAAATAAATAAATAAACGAGATTTTTACCTAAAGGGCTTCTTAACCCAAGGTAATAAGTTTTTAGGATAACACTTTAGAATAATTTGTTTCAATGAAAAATGATAAAAAAAGTGTTATTAAGTATCATTTCACTTATCATTTATCATTCATCATTTTCTTGTAACACTTCTACAAAACGATAATTTCTTTTATCTTTTGTCCTTAAAACTAATTATTCTAAAATGCTATCCTAGAACCTTTTACCATGTACTGAGAAGCCCTTCAACCTGATTTCTTATAAATAAAAAACCATAGGAAAGTAATGCAACATTTATATTAATTTCCTCCATTTTAATCTATAATATTTATAAATTAATTCGATTAAGAAGAATTCGGATATATGCTACCAAATATTATTATGTCACCCCTGGTGTTAACTCCTCCTTTGTAATATTTAGAGAAATCAAATATTAAATCATGTATGGAATTTGCTAAGGCATAGTAGTGAACACTAGTTCAATTGCTTACAGATTATTTAGGTAAGATCTAATTTTTTATTCATTAAAACTACACTTTAATCAATAATATATTTTGGATAGTTTCTCTTCATCATCTATATATCATTGATTTATTTAGATTTTTGTTAGTAGTCAAAAACTCTAATAATATCCGTAGATAATTGCATAGTACAACTTCAAAGCCCTTGGTGCAATCCGATAACATTTAGCTGTTAATAGATTTTGATCCTAAATTGACTACTAGTTACGATGATATTGACTTTCTATAACGAAGGAGATGAATCCTTTCTTGAGTGGTGTTTCACTTTAAGTGGTTTAATGAATGCCTAACCATGCCCTTAACATGAGTATCATGTCATGTGATTGACCATAACCAAAGTACGATCTAGAAAATTAAGATCCGCAATAATCCTAAGCCTGGAGACTACTTCACATCATTACATGAGATCTTATATATTGAATTAGTTGTATTCAACCTATAGAAAACTCTCATCGAGTCATTTTGTGATTATTCCAAACAACACAAGTATGTAACCCTTTGATGTCTTCAATGGTCATGTGCAATTCACCATCCATCGTTTGGAGATCTTTACGTACATTAGTCTTAATAATGTATCAATGTGATATCCTTTTTAGATACATCTTGACTATGAAAATTTAAGGATAAGTAGTTAAAATACATGATTCAGTACTCACGGTTACAAGCACATTCCTAACTGCAATTGATTAAATACTTTTCCTAAGGATTTTCTACTTGTATATATTTAATGTTTTTTAGATCATTATTTATATCAATATAATATATACAATAGAAAAAAGTGTACATTATTTTGAACAAAGTTCACATATAATATTTAAATTATATAATAATTTACATAGTTGCCTCTAGGGCATAACATTAACTATATCAATGTTTAGTTTCCACCATTGGGTGCGAAACCCTAAACAAACAATCAGTAATAAGCCGGATAAAGGTGAGGATTTCAATCACCATCCATGCATTTACATTTAACATCATTGCACTAAAGGAAGCTATTTGTGCATATTTTAATGCTAAAGAATTTTGTGAACATTTTAATTGAAATGTTTGTTTATTGTTTTATAGTGTTGACTAGAAATTTAGAAAATCTCGGAGTTGTAATTAGGAGTTATATTAGAAAAGGTTACTTACTAATACCATAAATAATAAATTAAAAGTGAGAGAAAAGAAAGATAATAAATGCTAAAGAAAGTAAAGCAACACATGGTTTAGAGTGGTTCGATCAGAATGATTTACATTCACTGTGATAATAATTTTTATAGCTTTGCGTTTTAGATTACAATTGCTTTATTTCAAGAGACAATGATAAGAGCAATGGGTGAAAAACTTGAATCTTTTACAAGTGCATTCGATATTTTACTGATAATAGTTGAAACTGATTCGAACGGCTTGGATTGATATGTCAATCCCTAAGTTTTCTCTCAATTGTTAATAGCATTAAATAATTCAGATGTTGGTCAGCTAGGATGCCAACTGGTTTGAATGGTCCAGATGATGAACAGTTGGTGGACCATATAAAAGCATGCTATTGTTAGATTGGGTGGCATGTGGAAAAGGAGTTGTTGAACAATAATGTCGTTGCCATGTGGACAGTAAAGGACGTGGAGTGGTTCAGTGCCACTTTTGTCAGATGAATAGTGTCATATATGCCAATCTTTTCAGTGGAACAATGCAGAGTCATTGCTTCTTTCTGCAGAGGCAGCCAGGTGCTTTTGGGAAATGCCTGCCTAGTTAAGACAAAAGAAGTGATACAGGGCGAACATGCCCTCGGTATGTTGTGGGTTGGTGAGGACTTAAGAGGCTGAAGGGGAGAGTAGTGAGGACTTAAGGCGCCCTCGGTTTGCTGCAGGTACTCTTGGACGGGTAAGTTTCCTACTCAGGGCAATGTCTTATCAAGCCGTTGTCCGAAGCTATTATCCGTCGGATGCAGTGGGTTTTTGTGGGTCACTCATGCATTTATGAAGATAATAAGCTGGGTGTTGTGATGCTGAGGCCATACGGGTGAGACAAAAGCACTGGTAAACTGGCGGTTTATTACTTTGCAAGAAAAACATGCAAAATTTTGCCTCAAGTTCTCTTCTATGGACATAGGTGGACTTATCATCCATGCACTCAATGCCACTGACACATGTCATTTTCTTACTGGCTGTGATGATTCAGTTTTAAAGATGGCCCAGAGATGGTTCGATGATGTGACGTTTGATTTGATAGAGTGATCAATTAAACCAAGACAGTCTAGAGCGTTTACCGCCTATCCTATCAAACGGTTCAGATCGAGCACCAAAACTATGTAAACCAAGGCCACCCCTTTTCTTCATCTTTTACATAGTATTTTATTTCTTCTGCCATCAGTAATTTCTTAGAGCTCTCTCAAGATTTCTCACGAGATCTTTGCCAGTTTTTTAAACCATCTCTTTGATATAATCAGTAAGTGACACTATCTCCCTTTGTTATATCATGTTTAATGTCAATTTCGTTCATATTTTTCTTTAGATAGTTGAGTTTGATTTTTTGAAAAACTAATGTTGTTCTTTCCTCTTTTCTCTTGTTTATTATCCCAAGATAAAAAGTTGTAGGTTGATGATGCCCATGAAAATGGCTTTGATGGATCGATGTTGAGAAATTGACATTGATCGATCAATATCACAAAGTTCCACAATCACCTGAAAAACTTAGACAGATATACCAAAATCACCAAACTTCCCCACTCCCCTTTGTTAGGAAGAAGATGTTTTTTAATTATGTTATTGGCCATGACCCGTGCATCATATTAAGTTGAAAGTGTAGGTGAAACAAGCCACACGACTTATGTAAGATAGTAATGAGTTTTAGACGGAGAACATAGTATATTGGTCCACCTTGTGACCACGGGGCACCTCTTTGGGGTGCGCTAAAGTCTGGTTTAGTCGTGCCCATATTGGGGGGAAGCTTCCCCTTTAGTCTAGCTCACCCCCATGCCTTAGCCAGGTGAGCTCAATAACTAAGTTGCTTGACAATTTACAAATAGCTAAATGGAAGAAGTCTGCTGATGCATTCACTAGTGGGCGAACTTTTGTGGTTGGCTCGTCAAAGGTCAGGGAAGTCAAGAAAGATTAAATCGGCTCTCTAGCTCGATAAGGAGAACCAGGGATCGATCCCATATACCAAATGGTAGCGACATCCCAAACCTACCCCTGACAGCTGCTTTACTTTTTTGCTCCTGTATATGTGGAGTAGGATGACACTTCCTCTAATTGTTTACCATGAACTAGGTATCCCTGAGCCCGACTCGATTCTAATCTAGACGGTATTCAACTTATCGAGGAAGGAAATTGCTCCGCCCGATTTCTGCTACCATCTCAAAGCTTGCAACCACCCGCCTCTATTTTTCGGCCTGCCAGGCAAGGACCACTACTTTTTATGCTAGCAACCATCAACCCCATCCTTTAGGTGCGCCAATTCCAAGTTCCAGGTATACTTTTTATTTTTTTGTCTTTTCAAATCTGAGCATGTTCCTTATTGGTTTACTAACTTGTCTTACTAATGTAATGTACCCTATAAGCGTTGGGGAGGGCGTGTCCATGTTCATCGACTAGAATCAGTGGATATTGGAGACAAATGATACGACTAGGAACCTGGCCCTTATCTTGACGGATGAAAACATTCACCAGGCTGGTTTGCTGAGCACCGATTAGTCAATGAGGAATAGGGATGGGATCCCTCATAGTTCAAGTAGTAGGCCGGCGGCGCCTACTGGGGTGGTAACTGAAGGAACCAGGCTGGTCTACAACATCTAAAATAAGTAGATTTCAAAATAAATCTTCTTTTGGATCAAATTAGCCCTATAAAGTCTAAAGGGATGAATTAGATCCAATCTAAAAGTTAAAAAAAATCAAATTTTATTTTATTTTCAAATTTATTTAATTATAAATTTAATTAAAATGATTATGTATATTTATGTTTATATCATTATATATTCATATGTGTATAACGTGCACGTGTAACATAGAATGGGGTGTACATGGTTAGGTTTATGCGCAGTAGATATTTGGGATTTATATCTACTATATATATACTTTGCGCTTACATACATACATACACATACATATATATATTACCTCATTAAAATATTTCATAATATATGTATGGATGCATGTTTATATATATAATTTCGAATATTTTAATTAAAAATTACTTATAATATATTTTAAATATAATACAAATTTGAAAAGTCTTTAATTTTAAATTTCAAATGATAATATCTATTTTGACTTACTAAACAAAATTCAAATCCAAACTAGATCTGAAATATGAATTCAAAATATCATAGTTTGACTTGGTAATATTTAAATAATATATAAAATAAAAATATTACTGAAAATAAATTTATCAAAAAATTTATATAAACATTTACATTGATTAAATGATACATTTTTGAGTAGGTATTTAAATACATATACATACATATAAACAAATATGTATATATTTTATATATATACACACACAAATATATTTTGGAAAAATAAAAGAATTTTTATTAAAAACCCGAAAGAAATTTTTTGTTATTTATAAAATACATTAGTAAATAAATATATTTATTTATATATACTCTATATATAATATTTTTATATTAAAAATTAAACCAACCGAAAGTTTTGTTATTTTTGAATGCTTTTTTAATGAATAAAATATTTACATAATATTTTAACTTAATTTAATTTATAAACAAACCATTTGAATTACTAAACAATGTTTAAAATTAAATAAATATATATCATATATTTTAAATTAATTTAAAATGGTTTTTTTAAGTTTCTGGGTGAAACATAAAATGCACATATAGAATAATTTCTTTTTTATCAATTACATATTAGAAATATAAGATGATTCACATAGATTAAATGTTAAATATTAAATTGATATAAGAAAGAGGCAATAACATATATATATATATATACATACATACGTACATACATATATATATATTATAGGTGATATAACAAATATAAAACATTGTGATCATCATATAATATTGAATGAATTTTACTTTGAGAGATAAGGCCGTAGAAACACACGTCGATCTAGTTTATCTCCTTGATCTGTCAGATCTATACCTACTACTGCAACCAGAGACCGTGTAAACACCGAAGCTGTATGTATTCGATTAATTAGAATGAATGGAGTTTGAAAAATGGAGGTGGAGTCGATGGTATTTTCAGCCAAGACTTGAAAAGGAAGACGACATATTATAAAAGAAAATGTGGAGGCCAATGTCTGAATATATGTAAGGTCTAAAGAGAAATATTTACATTTTTCTCTCTTACCAATTCAAAGTACAAAGACCGCTCCTTCTCTCCCCTTCCCTAGCTGTCCTTGAAAGTGTCTAAGATGACCAAAATCCCACTCAACCTATCTAGTAATTTATTTAATCTAAATCCTTATCGATATCGTATATCGATACGTAGGAGTATAGCTTTTATGTACACACCCAATAAATTACTAATATCACCCTAAACAATTCTAAAGGCTTCTTTTATTTTACTGAACACACCTCATACAATAAATATAATAATAGTTAATATTTCACAAATATTTATTATTTTAATTAATTTATTACCATTATAAATCAATTAAATCAAGTGGTGTTTCAAAGACTGAAAAGATTCAGTTGTGCTACTCACAGGTGTAAATTTAGTCAGCGGTTAATATTCGAACAATTCAAATACTATTGTTCACATGTTACCTTAGCTAGTGGTGTGATGATTTGACTTAGATCATCGCTTACAAACCTCATTAATAAAACTCAATTTTTAAATTTAAGCGGTGCCTTTTATAATAGTTATTTACAACAATTCCCTTCGTCGACACAATATCACTTTAGGATTTTTGGATTTGGCTTGGGTCAAAATTCCAATATCGTCCACATTCAACTTGTTTAGTCCAAAACAAAATCCATGGTTCAATAATAACATTTATTATTAACCATACTACTATGGTAGGAAATTTTAACTTTAAGTTGACTATAATTGACCGTGATATTAACCTCATACAACCGAGGAGACGAATGCTCTACTAAATAATGTTTCACTTCCAATGCTTTAACTCAGAGCCGACTATCGTTGCTCAATTGGTATTATGCCATGATTTTACTATAATCAAAGTAGAGTATCCACATTGAAGTTCAACAGTGTTCTCAAGTCTAGAGAACCGTGTAATATCATCACTTAAGATTTCTTTTTGACCCACTTATTGTTAACCAATAGGAAACTCTTGGACGATTCATTCCATAGTTTTCCAATAACTATCTATATGCAACCCCTTCGTGCCCCCAGCAACCATGAGTAATACACTGCCCAACATTTGGAGAGCGTTACGTATTCTGATCTTAATAGATGTATCGATATCCTTTCTTACAACATCTTGACGGTGAATATTTAAATAATATGTTATTTAACATTATGATATTTTTTCCATGATTACAACAATTTTGTCAATATTATCGTATAACATATCATTTAAGGATTTGTCTGTTGAATATACTTAAATTAATTATTTAATTAATATATCACAAAGTATAAGTATATATAGAAAAAATAAACACCTTTTATTTTGAATGAGATTTTATTACAGAGTTAATAATTACAATAAATTATAGATTATCCCTTAGGGAAAAATCCTAACTCTCTCAATCTCCCACTTGCACTTGATGCCAATTTATGGAATCTCAGCCACATCCCTTCGATTAGTTTGTTCAGAATTGACCGAGTTAGTCCCTTCGTGAATGGATCCACCATATTGTCCTTAGTGTCTACATTGTCGATCACAACTTCTTTATTACTGACAAACTCCTTTATCATGTGTAACTTTGAAGAACGTGTCTTGACTTCTTGTGAGCTCATGGTTCTTTAGAAATTTGCATCGCAACATTGTATCATATTACAATGTTATGGATTTTTCGACATTTGGAAAGACTCCTAGCTCAGCTATAAACTTGCACATCAACGAAGTAGCTAAAGAAGTGGTCTAGATGTATAAACTTGCAAATCAGCTATAAACTTGCAATTCGGCCTCCATTTTTGAATCAGTTACTGTCTCTTGCTTGGAACTTTTCCAACCGACTGCTCCACCTTTCAACATGAAAACATAACCAGACATTGATTTACCATCATCAATGTCACTCTGAAAGCTAGAATCTGTATACCCTTCATAAGGAGTTCTTCATTCCCATATATAAGGAATAAGTCTTTCGTATGTCTTAAATATTTAATGACACATTTCACTATTGTCCAATGTTTTTCTCTGGGATTAGACATATATTGGCTTACGCATCCTAATACATAAGCGATATATGGTCTAGTATACAACATAGCGTATACGATGGAACCGATTATGGATGCATATGATATCCTCTTCATACGTTCATTCTCCTCATCAGTACGAGTAGCTTCCTTATTAGAAAGAACGATTATGGATTGTGTCGAAACATTTCCGCACATGGAATTCTCCATACTGAACATTTTTAGTTAGTATGGCATCTATGTATAAGGATTAGGACAATCTCAAAAACCTCTTGGATCTATCTCTTTAGATCCTAATACCAAGTATATATGTTGCTTCTTCCAAATCCTTCATAGAGAAGTTCCTGGACAAACATGCTTTCACAGATTGCAACAACGATTGTCATTGCCAATCAGGAGTAAAACATGACATATAAGACTAGGAACACGATAGCACTTCCTTATTCTTTCTGATATATGCATACTTCTTCTATACCATAATAAAAATCAAACTATTTGATTACTTTATCAAAGAACTTATTCCAACTCCTTGAATTTTATCTAAGACTATAAGTTGATCTTAATATTTTACATGCTTTTCCCTCTCTCTCATTAACCTCGAAACCCTTAGGCTATGACATGTAAATTGTCTCTTCTAAATCACCATTTAAAAATGCTATTTTCACATTCAACTTCCATATGTTATAGGCATAGAACACGACGATAGAAAACATTATCTGTATGGACTTAAGCATGGCTACGAACGAAAACGACTCATCATAATCAATGCCTTGAATCTGCGAAAACCTTTCACAACTATCCTTGTCTTATAAGTCTCTACCTTTCCATCTGCATGTAGCTTTTTCTTAAAAATCCATTTGCAGCTGATGATTTTTATACCTTCATGTATGTCGACCAAAGTCCAAACTTTGTTGTCATACATATAATCCATTTCTTAAAAATGGCCATTTCAGATTTCATAGCTTCAAGAAAATGTGCAAAGTCTTTACTCTGTAGTGCTTGTTATAATGAGAGGGAAGTGTCGTCTTCTAGGACACGGTCCTCTTTCTCGCTATCCACGAGAAAACCATAGTATCTCTCTAGGGTACGAGATTTCCTATTGAACCTTCTATAGGCTGTGTGTTTTCATATACTGTGAATTTGATTCTTTTACTGAATCGGCCTTTGTGTTAAGTTCTTGGATCTCATCTAAGTCTACAACTTCACTGTTAATTTATTTTGGTAGAAATTCCTTTTCCAAAAATGCGACATGTTGAGAACTGACGGCCTTTTGTACATCAGTGTTTTAAAAAATATATCTTATTGAATTCTTAGGATATCCTATAAATTTACACAAACCCAATCTTGCCTCAATTTTATTGGGTCTAATGTTCTTAACGTAGGTCTCATGCTACGTCTTATATGGCATCTTAGGCATGGGTTTAGTAAGTACCAAGTTTAACATATGTGATGCGGTTTACAGTGCTTATCCTTTGTAGGAAAAGAGTAACTCAACCTTACTCATCATGGAATGAACCATATCCAATAGGGTTCGATTCATTCATTTCGAAACACATTGTGTTTCGCAGTATAGGGTGGGGTAATCTGAGAGATAATCCCATTACCTTTAAGTACTGGTGGAGCTCTTGTGAATGTATTTGCCTCCTCAATCTAATTAAAGTATTTTATTTTATGGCTCATTTGATTTTCAACCTCATGCTTATACTCATTAAACTTTACATAGACATCGAGTTTATTATTCATAAGATACACATACCCTAGTCTAAAAAAATCACCAGTAAAAGTTACAGAGTAGGTTAAACCATCCTTGGTCATTATAAGCATTGTGCCACATACATCAATATATTTGAGAGTAGGTTAAACCATCCTTGACTCACAACTGTTAAATGATTCATTATCAAAAGATTATAGGAAACCTTTGGTTTTCAGCTTGTGCGGTCTTTTTTCATGAATATGTCCAAGCCGATAGTGCCATAAATAGCTATCATTAATGTCAATAGAAGATTTATTAACAGCACATATATAAATAAAATTAAGTACATAAATGCCAGTATCTAAAGCATCATTGAAAATATTATTTCCATCATACACAATATTCATAATGCTGTCTTCACCATGAAAACCAAAACCATTCTCAAACAATCTAGAAGTGGATATACAAATAAAACTTTTAACATAATAACAATTATTTAACACTAAATCAAATCTAATAAGCAAAGTCAAGTGATAGTCTCCAACTACAGCTGCATCTAGTAGAGATCCATCATCAACTTGAAGCCTAATTTCACCCTTCGACACACCCATCTGCCCTTATGCCCCTGTAACGAATTACAAATAAGAGTCCCATATCCGGTATTTAAAACCCAAGATAATTTAATGATTGCAAAATAGTTTTGAATCATAAATGTACCATTAGGAGCAAAAGAAACATTTTCTTTCTTTTCTTTGACTAGTCCGAACAATTGCGCTTTCAGTGCCTCTTCTTATGGAAATGGATACATTCACTCTTGTCATTTATGGTGTCACTCTTACCTTTCTTGTTATCACACTTACGTTTCTTCAAAACTTTCTAAGACAACGCCATTTACTTTATAGGGAAAGTTTGGCTCACATCCCTAATAAGTTTCAAAATAAACAAAACATCCTTCACATACAAACTCTACATTTTCGATCCCTATTTTCAAATTCGCGCAAGCAAAAATACACAAATACCCTTTACGTTTTTTACAATTCAAACGCGTATAACTTTATGTACAAAAACCGGATCAAAAAACCGTTTTCACCAAAAAATCACAAATTTTATGATCTTTGAAATGAGATCCATTGTTGATACCAAAAATTCATATTTGTATTAAAAGTGCAATTATTTCAAATATTTGCAGATTAGTCAGCAAATTTTCAACGTTTTTGATTTTTTTGCAAATTTACAAAATTTGTAAATAATTGCAGATATTTCTGCAACTATATGGTATAGTTGCAGAAATGTCTGTAACTATTGGGTATAGTTGCAGAAATTTCTGCAACTATACGGTATAGTTGCAGAAATATCTGCAACTATTGCATATAGTTGCAGACATTTCTGCAACTATTGCATATAGTTGCAGGAATGTCTGCAACTATTGCAAATAGTTGCAGAAATGTCTGCAACTATTGCGCATAGTTGCAGAAATATCTGCAACTATTGCACATAGTTGCAAACATTTCTGCAACTATTGCATATAGTTGCAGAAATGCAACTATTGCAAATAGTTGCAGAAATGTCTGCAACTATTGCGTATAGTTGCAGAAATTTCTGCAACTATACGGTATAGTTGCAGAAATATCTGCAACTATTGCATATAGTTGCAGACATTTCTGCAACTATTGCATATAGTTGCAGAAATGTCTGCAACTATTGCAAATAGTTGCAGAAATGTCTGCAACTATTGCGCATAGTTGCAGAAATATCTGCAACTATTGCACATAGTTGCAGACATTTCTGCAACTATTGCATATAGTTGCAAAAATGCAACTATTGCAAATAGTTGCAGAAATGTCTGCAACTATTGCGTATAGTTGCAGAAATTACTGCAACTATTGCTTATAGTTGCAGACATTTCTACAACTATTGCTTATAGTTGCAGAAATGTCTGCAACTATTGCGTATAGTTGCAGAAATTTCTGCAACTATTGCACATATATTTGCAGAAATTTGTTGCGATTATTCATAACTGCAAATATTAAGAATATCATATTTCATAAAAAAAATTGATTCGTCTTTAATTTAATTGCAGTTTACCATTTAAATCGAAAAATAAGAAGAAGATTCAGCTCCACAGCGAAGCGCAAGGGTAATTTGGGGAAAGAAATGGCGGAAAACAGAAACAGGGATGTAGAAAATATATATTTTATAACAAGGACCCGCTTTGAATTTAAGTTCGGTTTTAAGGATGTGTGGCTAATTTTCACTACTTTATAACTAACACCCTGTTCTGATCCTTGAACGATCGATCAGTCAACCTTAACATATTGAATAGCTCGATGAGGCTTATGCTCAAATAGTTCATATTGTAATTTAGTATGAGCAGCTCAAACTGTGGTGTTAGCAAGCTTACAATCAAATCCACTTGCAGCTCATTGCTTATCATCACATCTAGCTTCGAAAGTCTATCAGTATAGCTTTTCATTTGTATAATGAATTCCTTAACATGTTTCCCTTACTCATCTTTATATTGAACCGTTTCTTAGTAATCTCATACCTTGTGGAACGAGATTTCTCCCTAAACAAAACTTTAAGGGTTTCAAAGATTTTGTGGACAAATATATCTTCGTGTTTCCTTTGCAATGGGTTGTCTAAAGTAGAGAACATGAAAACATAAGCGGTTTCACAATCAACCACCCAAGTATTATAAGCTTTTACTGCCTCTAGGTTAGCGCCTTTAATGGGTTTTCCTCTTAAAGGTCCATTGGTTGACAACTATATACGTTCATATGTGGGTGCTACCTTTATCATTATTAGCCGATCGATATAGTTAGGTCGGTGAGCTTATCATTTTCCTAAAATAGTTTAGGTTGGTTATGTTGGTGCAAATTTAACTTAAATAGATTAGAACAATTTGAACATAGCAGATGTTCGTATATTATTAAATAGGTTAAATGTTTTCATTTCATCTATCTAATAAGCTCCCACTAGATTTTTATGTTTCTCAAAACCTAGAAAAATAGAGAAATCTTTCGACTTCTCTAGTGGATGTTAGGACTTGCTTGCCTTGGGATTCTGACCTTAAGTTTGCTCAACAATCGTAGGTTCACAAGTGCTATATAACACCTTATCGATTGTATCATAAATAACTCCTAACCCTAGGTCTTTGTCCTAATCTTATCTCGACCTTGAGTTTTCTCAACAAATCGAAAAAGATTATTCCCTCGTACTTACCATTTCACGATGGCCTAAGTTTAATGGACGTAGCTTGAGTTTGCTTAACAAACAAGTGCAAGTATCTCACCTTGTCTAGTCAACACATTAATAGTACCACACATAACATCCTAGCTTGAGTTTGCTCAACAACTAGAGAATATACAAGTAATCTATTAATATATAAATGGTAGAAGACAACTTTATATATTAAAGATTCATAATCTTTAATATATACATTTATTTGAGTGATATTTATTTTTGGAATCATCTGAAATAACTTTGTGATTCAGGTGTCAAACACATAATCGGGTATACATACGAGTGGTTACCCCTTAAATCTAAGTTATTTTTCTTATAGTTCCACTCATATTATACAAATTTAATTTATTTATAATTGCTTATAATTTAATTAACTTATATAATATACTTTATATGTTATTAACTAAATCATATTTAATTAATTTTAATTTATTAATTTAATTAAAAAAATTAAATTATTTTAAAATTCATTTTGATTATTATTCATCCTAAACAATTTAAGATGAATATTAATTATAACATTTATATTTTTATATACATATATCATTATATATATATATATGTTTTATCAATTAACATTTAATTTATTTATTTAATTAAAGCAATTCTAAATAAATATTTTTATAAATTTCAAATTATTTATTTACGATTAAGATAATTATATATATATATTCAATTATAACATTTATAATTATACATAAATATACATATATCAACATACATGTTTATTTTAATTAATTAAAATTTTAATTAATTAATTACTTATTTAATTAATCCAATTAATTGATATTAAATAATTTTCAAAAAATATTAATATATTTTCCAAAAAAATTCGAAAAATATTTTATAACTTGTACAAAATTTTATTTTGTATTTTAAATTTAACTTTTAAATTCAAAATATATTTTAAATTTTCAAATCGAATTTTGAAAATTAACCACAAGTCCAATCAATTTGGTCTTTACGATTAGGCTAACCTTTTGAACATACTCCGCCATTAGGCCAGGCCAGTAGCAAGGAGGAAAGAATACTTGATTATCCAACCCCAAGCCCAAACACTACTAATTCAGACACCATCTGATAGGTATCTTTAATTAGTTGGCCCTGAAGTTGCTAATTTAGGCTGCATACACTATTTGGCTTTGATACCATTGATGGAACTAGGTAGACAACAACACGTGAAATGGGTAGATTTCAAAAGAAATTCCTATTTTGTATCAGATTGGGCCCATGAAGTCTAAAGGATTGAATTAGATCTAATCCAATAATAAAAATAAAATCTAATTTTATTTGATTTTCTTATTTGTTTAATTAATGAATTTAATCAAAATAATTATATATGATTATATAATTATATACTCTTTTGTGTATAACTATACGTGCAATACAGCATAAGTGTATATGGTTAAGTTTATACATAGTAGATACTGGGATTTATATTTACTATATATATAATTTGCTCTTTTATACACATACACATATATACATTCATACATACATACATACATGGGCAAGGATGGCTACACCTTATTTCTGCTACACATCTGTTCCCCCTAATTTCGATTACACATTCTGATTTTAATTGGAACATATGGTTGAAATCCGGGGGGGGATAAATGTGTAGCAAGAATGAGGTGTGATAGATCTTTGCCCTACAAATATATTGCCTAATTAAAATATTTCAATATATGTATGTATGTATTTATATATAATTTCTAAATTTTCAATTAAAAATTATCTACAAATAGATTTTAAATATAATACAAATCCGACCAAGTCATTAATTTTAAATTTCAAATTAAAATACCTATTTTGACCTATTAAAAACCAAATTCAAAACATGATCTAAAATATAAATTTATATTTTCAAAACATCATAGTTTGACTTACTAATATTTTAATATACATACACACATATATGAGTAAAGATATTGTCAAAAATAAATTTATCGAAAAATTCATATAAACATTTACATTGATTAATGGGATGGTGCAGAATCAATGGAGTTGAAAGGTGCTGCTATTTGAGGTGGAACCAACTTTTTTGAATTAAAAGCTAAAATTTAGCCACTTTTAGTAATTGCATTGTAACCACTTGCCTATCTGTAAAACTTTGATTGGTTACCTCAAAACTTTTCAAATACGTTACGAATAAAAACCGCCGCATTTAATCAGATAAAGAAATTATAACATTTAAGCCCTTCCATTTAGCATAACCAACATTTGCAGAAAAGACCCTCATTTAAAATAATTTATTTTCTTTAATAAATCAACTGGGAAAAATCCCCAAAAATCACAGAAAATATCTTTCATCATATATTCAAACAAATTAAAATTTTAGACCAAATTCCTTCCTAAAATTCTCGAAATAAATTTTTAACCCAATAATATCATAATTTCCTTTAGAAATTTATAATAAGTTTTCAATAGCTTGGGAAATTCTGAAAATTAAAACCCATCTCCAAAATGATATTTTACTTAACATAAAAATTTTCCATGGCATTCTAAAATCAATAACCTTCGGTTTTTACCCTAAAACCGTAGGAATTTTTCATATAAATGAATTGTTTAAATCAAGCAATCAATGACTTAAGCATATCATCATTCAAAATATTATATAAACAAGATTAATTCCTAAAACCGAAATCATATGATTATAAAAATGAAAAGAGATGGAATGAATTATTATTCACCTAAAATACGATAAAGAATTTGAGATTTGTTGTTGATTAATCCTTTCTAGCTTTGATCCTTAGCTTTAGATTAAATTCTTCCTCTTTTCCTCCTTGTTAATGGTCGGCTCTAATTTAAGTTTATGGTTTTCGTTTGTGAAAGTGAGAAATGAAACATGAATGAGCAATTACAAAGAAGCATAACCGTGTATGTTAAAGTGGCTATTTACTAATATGTCCATGTGTAAATTTTATTAGCTTATAAACCAATTTAAGCCCATTTAGTTTATTATTAAGCACGACCCTATATATATATATAATTTATTCAAATCTCAATCCCCTTATCATCGCTATTCTATTTAATTTATCTAATTAAATTTCCTGAATAATGTTCCAAAAATTAGGGATGTTACATGCTCCCCCCTTAAAGAATTTCGTCCTTGAAATTCAGTAAGGACTAAATACTAGACATAGCATATCATCTGTAACAACTCATAACAATCATAATAGCCCATCGACTAGCAATTATCTGTATAAATTTAATATAGACATACCCTTAAAGTAGATCAGGATAAGTTTCTCTAATCCTGTCTTCTGTCTCCCAAGTACAGTCCTTCTCGTTGTCGCTCTACTGAACTTTTACCAACCAGACTGTCTTGTTCCTTAATCTTTTCTCATCTCTAGATACAACCCGAACTGGTTGTCTAACAAAAGTCAAATTAGGCTCTACCACTAAATCATCCAACCCCATCGGAGGAATAGTAGTCTCTGAATCATGCACATACTTGCGAAGATGCGACACATGAAATACGTTATGGACACTTGCCATACTGCTCGGCAACTCTACTCTGTATGCGAGCTTTCCAATCCTCTCTATAATTTGGAATGGACCAACATATCTCGGAGCTAACATCCCTAACTTTCCAAATCGCACCACACCCTTCATAGGTGATACCTTAATGAAAACCTTATCTCAAACTGAGAATTCTAGGTCTTTAGGTCTCTTATCTGCGTAACTCTTTTGTCTGGACTAAGCTTCTTTCATCCTTCCTCATTAACTCAATCTTTTCTAACGTCTCTCTAACCAAGTCTGGACCTAAGACTATTCTGTCTCCAGTCTCCAACCAACATGCTAGTGATTTGCATGGTCTTCCACACAAAGCTTCGAACACGCCATTCCTATACTAGTCTGATAACTATTATTATAGGAAAACTCAACCAAATGTAAGTGATCCTCCCAAGATCCACCAAAGTCCAATACACAAGCTCTCAATAGATCCTCGAGTACCTTATTGACTCTCTCTGTTTGCCATCTGTCTGAGGGCGATATGCAGTACTCGTATTAAGCTTGGTACCCATCACTTCCTGTAGACTCTTCAAGAATTCACTAGTGAACAAAGCATCTCTGTCACTGACTATACTACTAGGAATTCCATGCAGTCTAACTATGTTCTTTAGGAACAACTTAGCTAAAATTGGTGTCGTTCCGGTTGACTTAACTGGAATGAAATGGGCACTCTTGGTCAATCTATCCACTATAACTCATATACTCTCATTACCCCTATTTGTCCTTGGCAACATGTCTATAAAATCCATGGATATCGAATCCCATTTTCAAACTGGAATCTCTAAAGGCTGAAGCAACCCACTTGGTTTCTGATGTTCGACTTTTACTTGTTGACAGTTTGCACACTGCCTAACCCACAAGCCAACATCCCTCTTCATACCTTCCCAATGGAAGCTCCTCTTCATATCCTGATACATCTTGGTCCCTCTAGGATGAATTGTAAACTTAGAACGATGACATTCTCCAAGAACTTCTTTCCTCAAGTCCTTAATATTCGGAACACACAATCGTCCCTTCATTCTCAACCATCCATTCGAGTCGAGGCTAAATTCCTTTAGATCATCGATCCCAGTTCCATCCTCAAGCCTTCTGATCCTCTCAGCCAACATTGGATCCTCCTTCTGCTTAAAAGCAATTCTCTCAATCAATACCGATCGAACTTCTAAACAAGACAACCTGGCGGAACTCTGACTAGAACCAGCAATCGATCTTAACTGCACATCACAACTGACTAAAGCTTCTAAATCTTTCCACTCTAGCAACATAGCTAACACCACATTCTGATGTTTTCTGCTAAGAGCATCTGCTACCTTATTACCTTTTCCTGGTGTATACTCTATACCAAAATCATATGCAGCCAAAAACTCCAGCCATCTCTGCTGCCTCATATTCAACTCCTTCTGAGAGAATAAATACCATAAAGACTTATGATCGGTATAAAGCTTAAACCTCTCCCCTAAGAGATAATGTCTCCAGATCGTCAAAGCGAAGATCATAGCTACCGGCTCCAAATGTAGGATATTTAACTTCATGCGGTCTAAGTTGTCACGAAGCATAGGCAATAACTTTACCATTCTCCATCAATACTACTCCCAATCCAATTCTGCACGCATCAGTATACACCACCAACCCTTGGTTTCTGTCTAGAACTACTAACACGGGTGCATTTGTCAACAAATGTTTTAACTTAAGGAATGCTTTCTCATATTTGTCGGACCAAACAAATTTCACCTCCTTCCGGGTTAGCTTAGTTAAAGGTGCTGCTATCTGCGAGAAATCCTTAATGAATCTTTGGTAGTAGCCAGTAAGTCCAAGAAAACTCCTGATCTCAGTCACCGTCGCTGGTCTCTTCCAATTATTCACGGCTTCGATCTTATATGGATCGACTGACTATCTTTTCTTTGAAACCATATGACCAAGAAATTTAACCTCCTTCTTCCAGAAATGACACTTGGTAAACTTCGCCTTTAGCTGATTCTGCCTCAGTGTCTCAAGTACCACTCTAAGATAAACTCCATGCTCTCTCTCACCTTAGAGTAGACTAGAATGTCATCTATAAACACCAGCACAAACCTACCCAAATACTCTCGGAAGACTCGGTTCATCAAATCCACGAAGAAAGAAGGTATATTCGTTAATCCAAATGGCATCACCAACCACTCATATGAACCATACCTAGTTCGAAATGCTATCAAAGGAATACTGTCCTTCACCACTATCAACTGATGGAAACCTATCGCCAAATCTAACTGGGAAAACACTCTGTCTCCACTCAACTGATCGAATAGATCATCTAGTCTTGGCAAAGGATATTAGTTCTTAATCGTCCTTTCGTTCAACTTATGATAGTCAATACACATCCTTAACGACCCATCTGGTTTCTTCACAAACACCACGGCCACTCCCCAAGGCGAACTGCTTGGTCTAATAAAATTCCTTCCTTCTAGATCCACTAGCTACACCTTCAATTCTGTTTGCACCAAAATTGGTCACAAACACCCAATAGTCGATGAAAGCACCAATTCACAATCACGGATTACAAATGACAAGTATGTAGAGAATAAAAAATGAAGATCACTCAGGAAATTCATAGGAAAGCAGTAATGAACACAGAGTTTATAGTGGTTCGGCAATCCAGCCTACGTCCACTTTGAATTTGATGATTTATTGATGTATACTTGCTGGTTAAAGCGGATTATAGCAGTGAAAATCGAGTACAACAGTAGTCTTTGAGTACAATAATGATTTTGTTAGAGTATGGACGTAGAAGAGCCAAAAAAGTCCCCTTTCTGTAGGCTTCGGGGTGCTATTTATAGGTGTAGGCTGCAAATATCTTGTCCAGATCTCGGAAGACTCCTTCTCTTACGTGGGTGGGCCTACGTGATCGATCCCATGTCATTTGCACTCGGTCCATGATCGATACGAATGAATTTCGTATCGATCAAGATTTGATCCAATCAAGTCGAAATTGAGCAGGAACATTCTTTAGGTTGTGCGTAAGCTTCTGTGAAAATTTCGTGACATTTGGACTTGTAGATTGTCAGTTATGATCAGTGCAAGTATCATTTGTACGAAGGCTGAATCGTTCGTATCGATACTTGTTCGTATCGATTGCCTTCGTATCCCTCATCCACATGTCCATCGGTCCCACATCCATAGTCGTAGCCTTCGCATTGATCTGAACTTCACGTGCTTCGATCCACATCCTTTGCTCCATGCCAATCGCTTCCTTAGCATTCATCGGTTCGAAATACAGATTCTTCGTACCCATCAATATTTCGTATCCATCTAGCGCCGCAGCTTTCGTATTGATCGGCACTATGCTCTTCGTATTGATCCCATGCTTCGATCGATATGAAATGCATCGATACAAAAGCTTACCAATCTATATCAAATGTCGATCGATACGAAATCATCGAGTACATCCCTGATCGATACGAACTACCACCGATCTAAAGCCATGTGTATTATCCTTATTCACATCCATCCAGCTGCTCGTATCCATCGACCAACCATCCTTCGTATCATCAACATATACCTACTGTCCTATTTGTATCGATCCTATGTCGTTGTTCGTATCGATCCTTAAGCACCCTGAAGCACACGCCTTCGTATCCATCAAACCTTCCTTCTTCGTATCCATCATTTTGGCTATACTCCTCGTATCGATCCGAACTTCCTTTCTTCGTATCGATCCCGACGGATACGAACAACATCCACCTTGATCGATACGAACAGATCGATGCGAGCAAGTTTCCATGAACTTTAATCCATCCATAACTTGGGCATACGAACTCCGATTGACCTGAAATTTGAAATGTAGCCTCTCCTAGCCTTGTTCATCGTTCCGAATCGATCCGTCTTGATTGGAGCTCGGCCAAATTTTGATAACATCGATCATAGCCTTGTTTCCAATCGGTCTCCAATCCTGATATCCATCCTTTCCAGCCAATTTGTTGATATCCCGGCCTTGACCAAAAGGTGGGATAACATTTGCCCCCCAAAACATGCCTTGTGGTAAGAAGGTGTGTTTTGTAAAGCTCCGGTTCCGACATCCGAAGTCCGTATTCCATTCATATCCAATAACCGAATCCAGGACCTCTCCAGGACAATATCCAAATTCGGGACCGCTCCAGGCCCTTTGCCAAATCCAAGACCTCGCCGGGTTCATTTATCCCAAGCCGAAATCCGAATCTAGGACCTCTCCGGGTCGCATCATCCTATTTCGATCCTGACTCTCCGATCGAGGGCTTTTATGTTCTCCGGCCTCAGATCTCTGGCCAAGGACATTTTATATTCTCCGGCCTCGGCTCTCCGGCCAAGGACTTTTATATTCTCCGGCCTCGGCTCTTCGGCCAAGGACTTTTATATTCTCCGGCCTCGGCTCTCCGGCCAAGGACTTTTATATTCACCGGCCTCGGCTCTCCGGCCAAGGACTTTTATATTCTCCGGCCTTGGCTCTCCGGCCAAGGACTTTTATATTCACTGGCCTCGGCTCTCCGGCCAAGGACTTTTATATTCTCCCACCTCGGCTCTTCGGCCAAGGACTTTTATATTCACCGGCCTTGGCTCTCCGGCTAAGGACTTTTATATTCTCCGGCCAAGGACTTTTATATTCTCCGGCCTCGGCTCTCCGACCAAGGACTTTTATATTCTCCGGCCTCGGCTCTCCGGCCGAGGACTTTTATATTCACCGGCCTCGGCTCTTCGGCCCAAGACTTTTATATTCATAGGCCTCGGCTCTCCGGCCAAGGACTTTTATATTCATCGGTCTCGACTCTCCGGCCAAGGACTTTTATATTCACCGGTCTCGGCTCTCCGGCCAAGGACTTTTATATTGTGTTTTGAGTCCATTCCATCGATCTCCGACGAAGGGACTCATCATTTGCGATTACTGCCCCGTCTCCCGGTCAGGATCGTAATTGCGAGACCTGCATTATTCATTACATCAATCCAAATCCAATCATTCAAAATAAAAGTTTTTACAGCCAGAGGAAACCACATAAATGTTTGTACATCCAAGGAAGAAACCAAAGTTTTCATGAAAACGAAAAGAAAAATAGGATTTCATAGGCTCGAGCAACATGGTTTATCATCGCCTCAGAGCATGCCTAGGGACCGTCCTCGATCCCGTACATGTGTAAGTGACTTAGCTGTATTGCTTTGAGCGCTATTACTTATTCAAAGCCATAAGTCTATTTAGTTGATAACAAGTTAACGTTGCCTCGATCCAGTGCCATCTTCGTTTGAGGTGGGCGGTGGTCCTTCTTGTTCCACTGCAACAGCCCGATTCCTTACATACTGTTGTAGATGACCATTCCTTACATGCTCTTCAACGATATCCCTCAAATGCCTGTAGTCGTTCGTGCTGTGCCCATCCAGCTCATGGAATAGGCAATGCCTTCCTGATGCCCGTTCGTAATCAGAAGGTTCCCTTCTTTTTGGCCTTCGATACTGGAGGCGCCCTCGAGTGTCCAAATAAATCCTTTCCAGAGTTTCAGTCAAATCCGTGTAAGAAGAAAACTTTGACTCCCTCCATGGCCTTTTTGAAGCGCTACCGTTATCATTCATTTTCCTTGTGTCTTTGTCGTCTTTGTTTGGATTTTCTCTGGGTGGACCTCCATCCCTTACCGCATAAGCTTCGGCTTCTCTCCCTTCTCTTTCAGCATGCGCATCTTCCTGCCTTAGAAATCTTTTCGCCTCATGATAGAACTCCCCAAGATCCCTCGGTGGGTCCCATTCCAGTGATATCTTGAAATCTGAATTGTGTGCAATTCCTAAAACCGCTGCCATCAAAACCATCGACGGATCAGGTCGATCCACCGAAGCCACTACCGCATTGAATCTGGTCAAGAAATCTCTAAGTGATTCTCCTTTCCATTGTTTCATTGATGTTAAAGTCATCACGTTCTTGGCTCTGGCTATGTGGACCCGAAACTGTCTCACAAACCTTTCAATCAACTCCGTCCATGTGCCAATAGAGCCACTCTCCAGGTGTCTGAACCATAACGCCGCTATATCCGTCAGATACAAAAGGAGGCATCGCACCATGACCTCCTCTGATGCTCCCAGTACTTCCATATGCTTCATGTACCTTGTCAAGTGAACAGCGGGATCTGTTCTCCCGTTATACATCTCCAGTGTTGGTAACTTGAATTCTGGTGGATTCCTGGCTTGCCTGATCGTAGGAGCAAAGGGACTCGTATTCACATCTTCCAGATATCTATTCACTAGTCCGCCTCTCATGGCTCGTCTGACCATCTCCGCCAATCTGTCACTGTCGTCAAGATGTAGCCCTTGTCTGTTGCTTCCGACTTGCCCCCCGTGTTCACAAGGGAATCCTGGAATCTGGTCTCCTGGACGGGCATCCATTCCTCTATCAGTGCCATGTTGCTCGGCTCTACCTGGTACTCTGACCAGGATTGGATCATGCTCTGGGTGAGTGCCCCCTAGTTCTGGTGCTGCGTTGGATGGTCCTGCTCCATTCTGAATTCTGGTTGCTCCATGTTCCCAATCCTGATCTCCAGCATCTCCTGCAGTTGCGTTCCCTTGATTCTGCACTCCAACTTGAACAACTTGTTGAAGTTGATTCTACATCATCTCCTCTTGTCCCTTCAACATCGTTTCCATCTCGTCTCTGGTGATGAAGATCGAGGCCTGATTCGCTCTTGAGGAAGCCTCCTGACTCCCTTCATGCTGACTCCTTTCAGTTCTTTGTCTTCTTGTTGATTGCTTGGCCATGATTGCCTCTAGATCTGATCCTCTAGCTTTCCAAATCCGAACCCCAAGCTGTAGAACCCTTGAGTGCTAGCCTTCTCAGTGAAGGCACCAAAATGTTTGCGCCAAAATTGGTCACAAACACCCAATAGTCGATGAAAGCACCAATTCACAATCACATATTACAGATGACAAGTATGTAGAGAATAAAAAATGAAGATCACTCAGGAAATTCATAGGAAAGCAGTAAAGAACGCAGAGTTTATAGTGGTTCGGCAATCCGGCCTACGTCCACTTTGAATTTGATGATTTTATTGATGTATACTTGCTGGTTACAGCGGATTACAGTAGTGAAAATCGAATACAACAGTAGTCTTTGAGTACAATAATGATTTTGGTAGAGTATGGACGTAGAAGACCCAAAATGTCCCCTTTCTGTAGGCTCCGGGGTGCTATTTATAGGTGTAGGCTGCAAATATCTTGCCCAGATCTCGGAAGACTCCTTCTCTCACGTGGGTGGGCCCACGTGATCGATCCCATGTCATCTGCACTCAGTCCGTGATCGATACGAACGAATTTCATACCGATCAAGATTTGATCCAATCGAGTCGAAATTGAGCAGGAACATTCTTTAGGTTGTGCGTAAGCTTCTGTGAAAATTTCGTGACATTTGGACTTGTAGATTGTCAGTTATGATCGGTGCAAGTATCGTTTGTACGAAAGCTGAATCGTTCGTATCGATACTTGTTCGTATCGATTGCCTTCGTATCCCTTATCCACGTGTCCATTGGTCCCACATCCATAGCCATAGCCTTCGCATCGATCCGAACTTCACATGCTTCGATCCACATCCTTTGCTCCATGCCAATCGCTTCCTTAGCATTCATCGGTTCGAAGTACAGAGTCTTCGTACCCATCTATATTTCGTATCCACTTAGCGCCGCAGCTTTCGTATTGATCGGCACTATGCTTTTTGTATCGATCCCATGCTTCGATCGATATAAAATGCATCGATACGAAAACTTACCAATCTATATCAAATGCCGATCGATACGAAATTATCGAGTACATCTCTGATCGATACGGACTACCACCGATATAAATCCATGTGTGTTATCCCTATTCGCAACCATCCAGCTGCTCGTATCCATCGACCAACCATCCTTCGTATCGATCAACATATACCTGCTGTCCTATTTGTATCGATCCTATGCCGTTGTTCGTATCGATCCTTGAGCACCCCGAAAGCACACGCCTTCGTATCCATCAAACCTGCCTTCTTCGTATCCATCATTTTGGCTATACTCCTCGTATCGATCCGAACTTCCTTTCTTCGTATCGATCCCGATGGATACGAACAACATCCACCTTGATCGATACGAACAGATCGATGCAAGCCAGTTTCCATGAACTTTAATCCATCCATAACTTGGGCATACAAACTCCGATTGACCTGAAATTTGAAATGTAGCTTCTCCTAGCCTTGTTCATCGTTCCCAATCGATCCCGTCTTGATTGGAGCTCGGCCAAATTTTGACGACATCGATCATAGCCTTGTTTCCAATCGGTCTCCAATCCTGATATCCATCCTTTCCAGCCAATTTGTTGATATCCCGGCCTTGACCAAAAGGTGGGATAACAAATTCCTTCATCTTAGTCGGTGTCATCCTGCTAGGTGGTCTACTCATAGGTTCAGCTCCTGGCACAAGATCTATTCTAAACTCAACAGCTCTTTTCGGCGGTAGTCCAGTGACTGGCTCAAAGATGTCTACAAACTCTCTTGCTACCCGAACTTGACTTAACTCATTTCCTACCTCCATAGCATTAAGTAAAGCTCTAAAACTCTGGTCAGTAGTCTCTACTGAGAATATCACTCGGTTATGACTATCAGGGTGTCTCAGTGATATTTTCCTATCTTGGAAAAATATTCTAGCCTCATACCTACTCAACCAATCCATACCCAAAATGATTCTGATATCTACGAAATCAATAACATGCAAACTTATGACCTAATAAGTCTAGCTCTAACCGGTCACATCTCAACCCTAGAGTTGCATACCCTCCTATTGGATTCGCAACCCTTAAGGAAGTAACAAGGTAGGTTGGTTTTAAGCATAACTTATCAATTAAACACTGAGATATAAATGAATGTGATGCACCGATATCAAAAAGTACCCTAACTGGTATATTCTAAATCAAAAGCGTACCTTCCATCACAGTCTTTCCCTTATCTGCTGCAGTAGGCCTAGCTGGTCCAATAGCAAAAACTTTTCCTTTATCCTCCCTAGCTAGCTCTAGAGACTGATTCTTGTAATGCCCAACTTGATCACAGTTGAAGCACTTCACATTCTTCTTGATTGCAGCTTTCTTCATATTTCTTGACCGACACTCATTCGCAAAGTGACCCTTCTTGTCACATTTATAGCAAACTATCTCAGCCTTTGACTTTTTAGCAGTATCTTCCTTCTGGGCACCCTTCTTTTTAAAGAACTTCCTCATCAGTTCTGACTTAGCAAACTCAGATACAAACTTCTTCTCAAATCTCGTTTTAAAATCAGCCCAAGTTAACCGCTCTTCCGGAACTCCGGCATTGACACTATTCCACCAATGTAGTGCTGACCCCTACAACGGTCTAGAGGCCAACCTTCTCTTTTACCCATCATTCAGACCCAAATCACTAAATATACGCTCACAATGCAATAGCCAATTCTGAACCTCTATGGCACTCTTCGTTCCCAAGAATGGCTTCCCACCCAAACTGGTGTAATCTCTACTCAGCAAAGCATAATTATTCCTAACTGGAGCGACAGGATTAGCTCCTCCTACATTTCCAGCAACACTAGCAGCAGCTCTTGCTTGCATCAAACCAACAAAGAACTGATACATCGCCCCTATATCTACTGCTGGATTTCCAGCACCCACATTGACAGCAACATTTTGATTACTAGCATTAGCCGGTCGACGAGGGTTCCTCCTTGTGGTGGGTCGAGCATTTTCATTAGTTGTGGTGCTTCCTCCACCAAGATTTCCTCTTCCATTTCCTGCTTCCATATCTCCTTTCTCATAAATCTGCTTACGATCCTTAGTAAGATATAGAAGAACGGTCTAAGAGAGCGAGGAATATGTACTTATATATAACTATATATATACATATATATATATATACACACATATATATATATATATCAAATACAAGTATGTTACTATAGCGTTAACCCAAACCCCAATCTTATTATCCGATTCATTGGATTATGTAAAAATCTTTTAGGTTTAAGTCTCTTTTAAAGTTTCATAAACTTATGCTCTGATACCAACTTGTAACCTCCCCCTACTTGGAAGCCCAAAATTAATGGCTACGGATGCTGTAGTCATCCATAGTTATTAATCATTGACGACCAAATAAGGTGGTGTTAGATTCATTAATGCACAGAAACACATGAATATGGAAAAAATTTAAAACAGCAAACAAAGTCCACATTCCATTTCAAAATATTTCAAATTCATTACATAATCCCAGTACGTAGACCACGTTCAGATAACATATAATTAATACAAAATATGCCAAGAGCAACATATGAAGTGCCCCCTTGGATGATCAGAGTATATAATAAGGCACTAAAACATTTTTCCTTTACAATCAAACACACAGTGGAAATAAAAGAACTCTAATAACAAGCTTGCCTCTTGCACGTCCTCGG
Source organism: Allium fistulosum (assembly GCA_030737815.1). Classification (NCBI taxonomy): domain Eukaryota; kingdom Viridiplantae; phylum Streptophyta; class Magnoliopsida; order Asparagales; family Amaryllidaceae; genus Allium; species Allium fistulosum. The sequence goes on along the minus strand of CM060903.1, from coordinate 515,020,239 downwards.
AAGTTTTATTCGTCTGAAAGAACACCTAGAAACCTTAACTCTCAACCTACGCAGAATCAATTGAGTACCCGAGAGTTTAAGGGGAAACCAAAAACTTTGAGTCAGACATAAAGCCTGGTATGAATAATAATTTACCATCTTAAACCATTTAGATATCCAGTGAGACCACGTCGCTTAGCGGAATAGATTTTCCCCTCACTAGTATCCTGAAACATTTATAAAACTATATTGCGCTCTTGCATCCACAATGGTTAAAACATAGTATTTCAAAACATTATGATGATATGCAAAATAAGTAAATCAAACCTGGATTATCCATCCCCATTCATTTTGACTACCTATCTCAATTATAGTTTCTAGGGTTACTATTAACCTGTTAAATGTCTATGGACTATTTGTCCAATTTCATAGTTTTCATGGGAACACTAAGAACCTATTGGTAACTCCAATATATTTTCTATTATTCTAGTTTTCATGGGCTATCTAGGAACATATTGACTAACTGTCAATATCTTAATTCGGATATAATTTTCATGAGCTAACTATAAACCTATTGGCTTCTGCCAATATCAATCATAGTTCTCATGGGCTGACTATGAACCTATTGGCCCCTGCCAATATCTTTAATTAAGATTTTAACATTTCTTAAGTTATATTCACTACTGGGTCAACCTAACTGGTTACTCTGCCCTTTCCCAAAATACCGTTATGGGTTAATTACAATGTGAATAAATACATGAAGAAGTAATCATAACAACAAAATAATACCAACACTTGTGGTTTATTAACCTTGAATCATATATATATCCTGGTTGAACCCTTTAACATTTATGATAATTAAAACTTCTTCATTTCAAAACCTTTTATTTGCTTATGCCATGGTTATTTCCTTTAAATTGAGATTGGGTTTATGTTTTGAAATCCTAAAAGATCTCTTTCAAAACCTCTGGATGACTTCCGTCAAAAGCAAAGACCTCTTTTCAAAACATAATAAACATACCTTTCGATGTTATCAAAATGTCTTTTAAAACATAGCTTCGAAAGAAATGAAAGTATCCCTTTCGTAAGTATTGGGTTTATTCTTTCTTTTTTAAAATATCATTTGGGTCAAAATGGTTATATACGAAAGTTCTCTTTCGAAACCCTTATAAAGTTGTTTTAGGGAAAGAGTTGAGGGTGTCGATACCATCTATTTGAAAGCATAAACCTTTAAATTTAAAACTTTGGAGGATAGAGTCGAAACCCCTTTCGACTCCATTGCCTTCGAAACCCTTAACCCCTTTCGAAAGCATTTAGGAAGTGGCTTGGCTTAGGTTAAAACAGAGATAACCTTTCGAAGGAATTGATGGCTTCTATACACTCGAAAGGAAAATAGCGTTTGGGTTTCGACTAGGTCGGAACCAATCCTTTCGAAAGCTCTAATTTAAAGAAAAAGGTACCCCTTTGAAAGCTAATACTTTAATATAATAAAGCAACCTTCCCCGAAAGCTATTTATATAAATCCTTTCGAAAGCGTATCTTTCGAATGTATCGAAAGCTCTTTAGAAAAACATGGCAAGATCTTATCTTTTGAAAACAAATTAGGGTCTCGACCCCATCGGAAGCAATCCTTTCGACACCATGGCTTCTGCCTTCCTTCCAATCCACTACGTACCACCTAAGTGATACCTTGTGTATTAGTTTCGACTATGTGGGTTTTGACTCTGTGGGTTTCGACTGTGTGGGTTTCGACTGGGATGGTGCGGAATCAATGGAGTCGAAAGGTGCTGCTACTTGAGGTGGAACCAACTTTTTTGAATTAAAAGCTAAAATTTAGCCACTTTTAGTAATTGCTTTGTAACCACTTGCCTATTTGTAAAACTTTGATTGGTTACCTCAAAACTTTTCAAATACGTTACGAATAAAAACCGCTACATTTAATCAGACTAAATTAAAGAAATTATAACGTTTAACCCTTCCATTTCGCATAACCAACATTTGTAGAAAAGTCCATTTTTTAAAATAATTTATTTTCCTTAATAAATCAACTGGAAAAATCCCCAAAAATCATAGAAAATATCTTTTATCATATAATCAAACATATTAAAATTTTAGACCCAATTCCTTCTTGAAATTCTCGAAATAAATTTTTAACCCAATAATATCATAATTTTCTTTAGAAATTCACAATAATTTTTCCATAGCTTGGAAAATTCTGAAAATTAAAACCTATCTCCAAATCATATTTTACTTAACATAAAAATTTTTCCATGGCATTCCAAAATCAATAACCCTCGGTTTTCACCCTAAAACCGTACGAATTTTCATATAAGTGAATTGTTTGAATCAAGCAATCAATGACTTAAGCATATCATCATTCAAAATATCATATAAACAAGATTAAGTCCTAAATCCAAAATCATATGGTTATAAAAACAAAAGGAGATGGAATGAATTATTATTCACCTTAAATATGATAAGGAATTTGAGATATGTTGTTGATTAATCCTTCCTAGCTTTGATCCTTAGCTTTAGATTGAATTCTTCCACTTTTCCTCCTTGTTAATGGCCGACTCTAATTTAGGTTTATGGTTTTCGTTTGTGAAAGTGAGAAATGAAACGTGAATTACAAAGAAGTATAGCCGTATATGATAATGTGGCTATTTACTAATATGTCCATGTGTAAATTTGATTAGCCTATAAACTAATTTAAGCCCATTTAGTTTATTATTAAGCACGACCCTATATATAATTTATTCAAATCTCAGTCCCCTTATCATCATTATTCTATTTAATTTATCTAATTAAATTTCCTGAATAATGTTATCAAAAATTAGGGATGTTACACCTTCTCCCCCTTCGGTAACCGGCCTTGAAAATGTCCAAGATGGACCAAAATCCCACTCAACCCATTTTGTAATTTATTTTAATTTAAATTGAAATTGTATTTCGATGCGTACATATATAACTTTAATATTCGCGTCCAATAAATTACTAATAACTCCCTGAACAATTCTAGAGGCTTCTCCATTTTACTAAATATACGTCATAAAATAAATGCAATAATAATTAATATTTCTCAAATATTAATTAATTTAATTAATTTATAACTACTAAATAAATTAAATCAAGTGGTGTTTCAGAGACTGGATATATTTGGTTTATGACTCACGTGTGTGAATTTAGCTGGCGATTAATATTCAAACAATTCAAATAATAATATTCACACGTCACCTTAGCTATTGATGTGACCGTTTGACTTAAATCATCAGTTATAGATTTCATCGGTAAAATCCCATTTTATAAATTTAAGCGGTACCTTTTAGTAATAATTATTTACACTAATTCTCTTCGTTAACACTATATCACTTAAAGATTTTTGGAATTTGGTTTTTAGTCAAAATTCCAATATCATCCGCATTCAACTCAGTTAACCTATAAAGTAAGTCCTATGTTCAATCATAACATTTATTATTAATTGTTCTACCCTGGCTAGAGATTTTGACTTTTAGTTGACTACAGTTGACTATGATACCGGCCTCATACAACCAAGGAGACGAATTCTCTATTGAATAGCATTTCACTTCCAATGCTTCAACTCAGGCCCAACTATAGTCACTCGATGGTAGTTATGCCATGATTTAACTATAATCAAAGTGGAGTGTCCACATTGAAGTTCAATAGCATTCTCAAGTCGAGAGAACTGTGCAATATCGTCTCTCGAAATTTTCTGTTTGACATAGTTGTTGTTAACCAACAAAAAACTCTCGGATGAGTCATTTCATAGTTATCCAATAACTATCATTATGTAGCTATTTGGTGCCCCAACAACCGTGAGTAATACACTACCCAACATTGGAAAGTGTTACATACTCTAATCTCAATGGATGTATCGATATCCTTTCTCGAAACATCTTGACTTGGAATATTTATAATAATATGTTATTTAATATTGTGATATTTTTTTGATGATTACAACACTTTTGTAGTTATTATGACATAACATATCATTTATGGATTTTTCTATTAAATGTACTTAATTAATATATATTACAATATAACAAATATATATAGAAATACAAATACCTTTTATTTCGAACGAGATTTTATTACAAAGTTAGTAATTTACAATAATTATTGAAATGCCCCAAGGCATACCCCTAACTCTCTCAATAATAAGGGATACCCCAGGGCAGCTATAATGGATATAGAGGAGGAGGAGGAGGAGATTTACCTGAGGCGGGAATTGGCTTAGATCATTAGGGAAAAGAGTGTGAGTGGGAGATGTACAAACCCCAGCTTTATGAATACTCGCAGCGAGAGATGAGGGAGACTGTTATCAGTCAGGAAGGCATATAATCAAGGGCCATGGTTTTCGAACATAGTACTTCCAAGTCTTCTAACTACTCATGTATCCCTAAGGCATATGAGCCAGAGAGGATAATCAAGTGGGCGTGTTCCCCCAAATACCTCAAAGGCAACGAGCTCCACCGTTGAAGTTCCTCCTACCTAAGGGTCCTCCCATCTAAATGACACACACACCATGCCCCCTAAAACACAAACTTATGAAGGGGCATAACCTAGCAGTAGTGACACAAAGTCCTTCGACCCGTCTTTGATTAGGAGGGGGCAGGGGGCCAACTGAGGGTAGATTCATCTAGTTTGTCTTATAGTCTGTCTGTTTTAATCATCTACTTTTTTCTTATCACAACTGCTTAACGCTTGCTTTCATCTTATCTTTGCAGTGGTTCTATTGAACTTCATTATGCTAGTCGATTCTGCTAGTGCTAGAGATGTTTCTTCTCAAACCCCACAACTGCAGCCTATGGGCGCAACCGACATGCAACAACAAACACCTCCGTTACACTCGTAGTCTTAACCAAAGGGATCTGCATAGCGCTGCCCCATCATTGAATCCCTAATGCTCCCGCTATAGTACCAACCTAGTGTCCGCGACATGTATCCATATAGGGTAGCCACCAAACAACACTATGTTTGCTTCAAGAGGCAAAGGACTGGCGAAGAGCCAAAGAGTTCTAGTGGTAGGCCATTTCTTCATTTCTCTTAAGAGGCAAAGATGTTAAGGGGCCTGCGAGAGGTGGTGGAGGCCAACAGGTTGTCTATGGTTTGGGAGATAGGTGAGACAACCTTGCTTGGGCTGCTCCAGATGTTGGCTGGAATGGCTTCGGAGGTCATAGCCCCGTCTGATCAAGCGAAGTCCGGGTAGGCCGGCCATAGCCTGGAATCGGTGCTGGAAGCCAATATCTGAGAAGCTTTTTTGGTCACGTGTTCTTACTTGAGTTTCTTTTCCAATTTCCTCATTTTATTAATATTGTTTCCTTTTGTAGGTTGAGTCATGTGCCTTCCAAATCCACCATAAGGTGGCGGCGTTGAAGAAGCGTATAGCAGAGGGAGTCACTATGCGGCTCCTAGATTAAGCAAAACTGGCGAAGGTTAGAAGGCTGGATGCAAAGGCGAAAGCGGATAAAGATGTTGTAGAGGCAGCTAGCGATACAACTGTGAGGGAATAAACTGATGAGGTGGCCCATAGGGAGAAGGTTGAGTAGAGCCAGGTCAGCCGAGGGCCCAACTAGAGGGCAAGGAGAAGGAGGTGGAGGAACTGAAGGCGTTGCTTCTCCAATACCAACGTTGCATAACCTCCGAGTGTCATGAGGAGGAGAAAGCCAAACTGGAGAGGGAGTGGAATGAGAGGACGACCAAGATGTTCAAGGTCATCATTGATGCCTACTATCTTTTACCCTCTAGTCATCCGCTTCCTCAGTCCTGATTAGTATTTTGTAGCTTGGGGGAAAGTTGCAGAGGAGATGAGAGCAACTGGCTGGATCCCTCCCCCAATTTGTCGCATGTGCAGATTGCCTCCCTAACATGTTTCTCTAGTAACCCACTTCCAGATATGGAGAAACTGTTGAACTTTGAGGATGACCCACATCATCAAGCGATAAATGAAGGCAGTTTTTGCATGTTCCTTTTTTTAAGGTAGGCTAGACCTCTTGTTTTTGTAATAAACATGATATTTGTTATTAAACGTAACTTTAATGAATTATTTCTACCGTAATGTTCTGTGTTTTTCTTTACTTTTATGCTTGTATCTTGCATGAATGTGCATCTACTATACTTGTCTTTAAGTTCAGTTTATGATTAGGCTTACTTTTTGTTCTATGTATGGCGGCTCGGGTAGCCCTCGATTTTTTTAAGAAAACATGTAGACTTAGGAACTTGCGCAAAACATAGAAAACAAGTAAAAAAGAGAGCAAAGAACATGAAAAAAGAAAACAAAACTTACCTTTTTTGATTAGATGGTTCATCCCCAGTTAGCATGTATATGCTAGCATGAGTTTGCAGTGGGGAATCCTTTGTTGGACGTCAGATCCTTTTGTTGTCGGCCCGCTTATTGGGTGGTTGTTGATGGGCCCTTGGTGCCAAGATCTGCCATAATGACGCCGTTTTGCTATTTGAGGCAGAGAACTGTAGTGTACTTCATTCTAAGACCTAAAGATAGGACTCCAATATCCTGTAGTCACCTTGAAATCACCTTTCGACGACGGGGATGAGTTTAGTGTTATGTAACAGTTTAAGTAAACAGAGTTGCTAATAAGTTTATTACATGTATTTTGTAGCAATAGTCTTTACAATTTCATTAACCTAAAACGTTCCTATATAGGGTTCAAAATATAGTACATCATAAATAATAGTGCTATGCCCGACCTATGAAGATGTCGACATAGGCATTAAATATAGTGGAAAAAAAATCATTTATATCATCCAAGCCACTTACTTCATCTTCAGAACTCCAGTTTGTTATCCGAAAGCAAACTGCCTAAAATCCATTAACTCAACCAACTTGAATGAGTACCTATGAGTTTATGAGGAAAAGATAACAAAAACACGAGTCGGACATAAAGTCTGGTATGAGTAACATATTACTTTAGATAACAAACATGTAGTGAGACCTCACCATTAAAGCATGAAACAGGTTATCCCCTCACTACCTCATAACATTCTATGACATAATTCATTACAACGATTAAAATGAATCCAAACATCTATGAAATTGTAGTATGCATATGGCTAAGCTAATTGAATATATATAATTTAAACCACCTTGCAGATTAAGGTCAAAATAAAAATAAACGAGCACACCAAGATTTTTATCTAGTTCGAAACACCATCCTACATCCCGTTCTAGAATCTCTATTCTGGCTTTTCACTAACTAACACACTCTCTTCACCTGGAGGAACAAGTTTACACTGTAGGATTGTTTTCACCCTAGAGGAGGGGATAGGGTGATACTGATAATAATAAAAATTAATGTGGAAATAAAAAACAGAAAGTAATGCAGTAGAGATCACACACAGATTTACCCAGCTTCGGCAATAACCTGCCTACGTGCTACCCCAAGGTTTCAACTATAAATTAAGTAGTCAGACTTGCGACACCTACTACTTGACTAACCTAACTCTACGCTCAAAACCCTGCCACAACTCAGCCATTGAGTTGCGAATTCTCAAACTACGCCCCGTAGTTTGTACCTTGTCACACGACTAGAAAGTTACACAATTCAAAAAGAAAATTACAAATGAAAATAAATAAACTAAACAAAAACCTATTTTAAATTTGAAGCCCAGTAAAAAGATAAGAACGGCGCACTAAAAATAAAGACGCCTCCCTTTATTCCAATTCGTTACTTTACTACAACCGATTCCTTTTGTTCCTCTTTTCAAAATTAGGGTTTTGAATTGAAGCCACCGCTTTGAGTTTGAGGTTAAAATTGATTTCTGATATGGTTTCGTTCTTCAATTTGCTTCTTCAATCTATGTTAATGGACTTGCTCGCGGTTGCTTCAATGATGAGTTCGAATGCTACTTTGATTTAGTAATTGATTTGCCCCTTTTCAATATTTGTTTATGCTTGACTTGATTGTTTTTGAACTAGTGATTTTCTACCGATGATGTAATGGGGTAATTTATAGGGATTAAAACCCTAAATTATCGTTCGTATATTTATGTTTGAATTTGTCTATTTCTTTGCTTGGCCATATGTTTTTTGATCGAACGATGTGATGAAATTGACTTGTTCATTACTTGTCGTTGCTTGAATTTCTTTGAGTCGGTTTCGTTCTTTTTGCTCCTATGACTTCGGCACTTTGAAGTTTGAGATAAACTGGACTTTGACTTGTTCAACATGTGAATTTTTCTCTCGTTCTTTTCTTCTACGACTTGTTCAATTGTTTCCATTCTTTGCTGCCTTGACCATGATATCCTCTGTGACATTATTCAAAATACATGTAACTTAATTTCATTTCTCCCTTGCTTGTTGCATATTTGTTCAATTGAGTTGTGTCTTCATGTATACATCATTGAACTGATTATGTTGCGGTCTGGTTACATTTATTTGTATGTTGGTTGGACTGTCTAGCCTTGCTGTTGCATATACATGCTGCTCCATTGATTTTGAAACATTTAAACTGTATATATTTGTGTGTGATGGCTCAGCTTCAATTCTGGTTGCATTTTGCTTCATGCCTTGACTTGTGCCTGCACATTCATGTTAACTTCTTTAAACTTGGTTTCATGTTCAAGTTTGGGCTGCTGCCCACAACTGTTTGTTTGTGCACTTCTTCTTGTTGCATGTTCACTTAAGTCTTGCACTTGGTGTTCACTGTTGCATATGTGTGGGTGTTGTATGTTGGTTGAGTCTGCACTTCATATTGATCTCCAATGATATGCTTCTTTGTGTTCACAACTGTGTTGTTGTAGTATTGCATGTAGCTTAATTTATTGCTCCTGACCATATTTGTTGTCACCTATGTATATATGTATGCTGGTCTCATTGAAGTGTGGTCTGGTTGATACTTCATGCGTACTCGAGTTAAACTAACTGATGCTTCGAGTCTTACTTGTTGTTTGTTGTACATATATGTGTGTCATTTTCTGGTAGCATTGTACATGTCTCGTTCCAGTAGCTTTGTACATGTTTGAATGCATGTTTATCCTCTGTCCATATCTTGTTAGCCTTTCATTGATCTGTTTACTTGAGTGCTTGCTTTCTGATGACTCCCTTGCATCGCTTCGAGCCCCTATGTTGAGTCTGGTTGTATGCCTGGGTTTATTCATGTTGAACTGCTTTGCATTTTGGTCCACAGTTTGCTTTGAGTTGAATTTCCAGTTGCTTCGAGTTCCACCCGAGTCTGTCCTTATTTCACTGGCTTGTTGAGTTATATTTGTATTCCTATGTTACTTTGATCTTGTTCCACTTTCTCTGACCTGATCTGCATTGTGCTTTGAGTTACTTGTAGTTAAACTATTTGCATGCTCCACTGTGCTCATGTGCATATGCACTGAAGTCTGGTGTGTGCATTTGGTTGAATCTTCATGTGTTTTGTGCCTTTGTGCCATGCCACTAGCTGTTGGATTAATACTGGAATCAATTAGTGTAGGAGAAGTCACTTGATTCTCTGCACATGTCTTTGTGTACATTTGTTGATGAACTAGTTTTCATCCATTTTGTGATATGGTTCAAGTGTGAAGTCTTCATGTGTTTTCCTTGTCTGGGTTGCTCCTGACCATTTCATTGAACTTAAACATTTGGAGTCTAGTTGCATGTGAACTGGTCATTACATTGCTTTGAGTCATACTTGCCCAGTTGCATTGTGGCTGGAAGGTATGGTGCACTTTGTACATATCTTGATTTGAGACTTCATGTGTACTGAACTAACATGTGTTATATATATATGCATACATATGTATCTTCATGTATGTTGGCTGTTGCTTTATGTATGGTTCCACATGCTCTGATCTGCATTGTTTTTGTATTGCACCTGAGTTGAATCTAGCTTTTGCTTGGGTTTGACCTTGTGCTCACCTGTCCCTGCTATTTTAACAAACAAGTGTATATCGGTGTGCACGGCCTTGTGGCATATACAGTGATACACTGTACATGTCACAAGTTGTTCGTGTAAGGTGAATTAATAGAAAATGACGACGAACAACCCAAATAACTGAGGCAAATAATATTTTCAAGAACACACACTTTATTTAGCACAGTAAAATATTTTCTTTCTCAATTTTACTGTGTCTGTGTTTATTTCTCAGATAATTCAGATGCTGGATACAGGCTAGAACAGAGTTGAAGATCAAATACGAGTGTTGAGTGAATATGTAGTGAGGTGAAAATTTTAAATTGAAAATGGTGTTGTAATCGAAGTTGTATTGCAATTAAAAATGTATAAATGTAGTGAGAGCTCAAATTTGTACTATTTGAATTTGTAATAAAATATTTGTTTGAATATGAATTCTGAGTTATCTATTTTATTCAACAAATATTTATTTAATTATGTGAAAAATAAAATAGTCAACAACAAATATGTTTAAACGAACATATATATATATATATGTGTGTGTGTGTGTGTGTTTATTATCATCAAACAAAAATCATATACTAGCATATTCTACATACACAGTGCCCAAGCCGTTGAACAGGTTTTTACACAATCTCAAAAAGGTAACAATCTTCAACAATAAGTGTATCTCAATATACTTATTTTTCGACTTAAGTATAAGGGTCTTATAACTCACAAGATTCCTTTTTAATTGAATGATGAAGAGTTTATAACAGATAGTAAGCAGAGAACTGATTTTGGAACTGAAGAACACTGATTTTGATCACTTTAGAAATCAAAAGCTTTTTTGAACAAGAGATTAAGATCAGAAAGTAAGTTATGACTTCTCAAAAGCATACGTATATATACATTTTGAAATTTTTTCATGAAGAGGAGTGACCGACGGCATGAAACCCTAAGAGAAAAATCACGACGTTTTGAAGAGACGTGTTATTTATGAAAATTCAAGGCTTCAATAATCCTACAAAACCCATGCCCACTGGTGCACCAGTTCGCCATAACGGTTCACCGATGTATATGGTTTTTCTAGAATTCCTAGGACATTAAAAGGCTTTAAATAAATATTCAAAAAATTATTAAAAATTATTTAAAATCATTTTAAGCAACTTTAAAGTCCTGAAAAGTTAAGGTGAGATTCTTGTGAGTTTTAACAAGCTATATCTATGACTACAGACTCACAATGTTAAAGTCTTCGATGAGATCTTCTTTTGTCGATACTCGAATAAGGTTGCAAGCATTCTCCACTTCAATATAAAGCTCTTTTGATATGGCCGCATTTATTTTTCTGCTATAAATGGCATGTGAAGTCATCATCGTTAAAATCCGCGAAATCTTGCTTTAATAATCTATACCCGAATCCATTATTGGAGTCGAGTCTAAACGTGTTCAAATCAAAACCCGCATAGGGTAAAATAGACACCGAAAGGTACCTCCCACTTCGGTCCAACCCTCTAGTACTAAGCTTCTTTACAACAAGGTACATCCCCTAGGTATCGGTCGTACTATATCCTAACACTACCCTTTTGTTACTTTATTAGTTCTTTCATACCGAAAGGTACTACCTCGATCGATTTCAATTAAGCATCCGTTTACTTTACTCAGTAAGTTACATCCCCCTACAGTAAACCCACTTTACTTGGCTTATTTGTAAGCTACATCCCTAAGAAATTATCATTTATATTGCTGCAAAGTACATCCCTAAGCAGACTTGGTTCATTACATTTTCATATTGCAAAGTACATTCTTATGTAGTTTCTATTCTATTTAGTTTATACTACAAGGCACAACCCTAAGAAGTTTTTTTTACCTTTTTCTTAAGTTTGTACCCCATAAAGAGAGTTACATCCACTTTCGCGAAAGCTTACAACCCAGATGGATGTCCCATGTCCCTCCGAAAATTGAATGTCGAACCCTACCCCTTAATGTAGGTGCATTCGAGTGAGCATCCCTACTTGGCATCAATAGCCCTTTTGAACTTGCATTGTTTGTAGGTTCTTACTTATTTACTTCTTAGTTATCTTTAACTTTCTAACCTTTACCTAATGGTTCATTAATAAGGTTTCAGCTTTTGCTATTCTTTTAGCTTCGCAAGGCTCCTACCCACCCTTGGCTATCTTAAGCGTTGGAACCATTTTCATGATGCATTTTAATAGAAAACCCTAAGTTCTACCTTAAATCATCTTAAGCCTTTAGTTTCAGTGTCAGCTTTCCTCGAAAGCTGATGGATCTCGATATTGACGCTTCTCGAAAGTCAATAGGTCTTGATTAATGAATCACTACCCTAAGGTCTCACCTTAGGGAGGCTTGCCTTAGTTTACCTTTAGTGACTTATGGAATTAAATATTTAAATTTCTGAAATCCCTTTCTCTTTTTATAGTTCCTCCTTTAATCGCCTTCATACCTTCGGTCCACCTTTGGTCTTATAGTACCCCTTCGGTTGATGGACTAAAGTGAATATCTCGTAGCTTTCTTACTTAAGGTTTATTAATTAGGTTTTGGATTATTACTTCGATTCGGCATACTTTGGTGTAACACCCCACTATTTTTAATGTTAGAAATCAATTAAAAACGCCACAAAATACCCTACAACTAATTTCCAATACTAAAAATAGTAAATAATTTATATTAAAATTTAAACTTTTCAAAACTACAAAGATAAATGAAAACCTCACAGGGGAATCAAACATCAACACAAACATACATCAACTTAACAATACGGTTATCTTACAATATCATCACAATAATTTACATTATCTCACTAAAAATAAAACAATGGAATAAACGAATATATACCAATCAGCTACACATGACATGGCCTGCATCCACTTTCCATTCCCTCTTCTGCTCCTACCTGTAACTTCACACCTGTACAGACATATGGAATAAAAAGGTTTCAACTACTTTTGGACTACGCCAATTTCTATACACCCCAGCCCAACCCAACGGATCTGGTGGCTTTTGCATAGAAAAATACTGTCTATGTACCCCTTTTGGGGAATCAATTCCATGTAGTTCTGGTCTCTGGTCTTCTCCTGCACCCAAATAGTCGTTAGCACATAACAACTATAACATCCATGCAACCATTTGCAACTGTTTGCACAAAAAATGGGCAAACACCTCCAAGTCGTATGATTTAGTTGGTTTTATGTTGTTTTTAGTGATCTGGATGATTTATGCAAATTTATAAAAAGCAAGGACTAAACTGTAAAAGACACACAGATTTATAGTGGTTCAGCCAGAATGTGCCTACGTCCACTTTATATGTTATTTCTCCTTTCTTGTTCCGATTACAAGTACAAATCTTTGATACAAGTATATGAAAGTTGTTTGAAAGTTCTATCCGTGCTTGAGCTCTCAAACTTGTCCCCCATTGTTGTACCCCTGCCCCTCTATTTATAGAGTGAGGCTGGGGACAGGGGTCTTGGATGTATATAGCTGCTGGTGGGCCTGGGCTGATGCAATCTGGCCTAGCAGTGTCGGTTCGGTACGTCTTGGTCCGGGGGAACTTGGTCCGGTAGTAGAGGGTTGAGGCTGGTTCGGCTGGGTATTGGAGGTAGGTTGGTTCGGTGGTGAGTGGAATTGGACCGGTGGTAGGTGGTCCGGTGGTGAGTGGAATTGGACCGGTGGTAGGTGGTCCGGTGGTGAGTGGAATTGGCTCTGGCTCGGTAGGCATGGGAAGGAGCTGGTTCGGTAGGAGCTTAGAGAAGGTTGGCTCGGTCGTCTTGATCCAGTAGTGAGTTGGTTCGGCTGAAACTCACCCAACACTTGCCCCCCAAAGTAGGGCATGTGTATGCACATGGCATGCTTTGTTTTTGTTCGGTCATTCTTATTCGGTTCGGTGTCCCGAACCAGTTGGTCCGGTCGTTTACATCTTGCCTATAAGTAGGGGTCTGATGTCATCGTTATCCCTTATCAGCTGAGCCAAACCTTTGTCTTCGCCGAACCAAAACGTGTTAGCCGAATCGAGCTCTTAACTTTTGCCAAACCCGGTGAGATCTTCTTCTGCCGAGTGTGTTATTGCCGGATGGGCTTGGGAACATGACTTACCGAATGAGCATGTGGATCCTGAGTGCCGAATGAGTTATTGCCGAATGGGCTTAAGACCGGATGAACATGAAAACTTTCTGTTTTATATTTCTACATCCTTTGCTCTAACAACGTGCCTTTTTGTGTTTGCAGATAAATGTCTCACAAAGTGGAAACCCGATCAGAAAAGAAGAGATCTCAGGACAGAGAAGAGCCTTCTGTCGTGCCCCCAGCCCCATCAGGACCGGGACGTCATGGGCCCGCCCCGAGATCATTAGTAGATGGGTATGGTCCTCAGGAGCTTTTGAACTCGCCTCCCGATTGTTTCCCTAGCTCACTCAAAGACGAGAAGCTCGATGTCATCTCTCGCTCCTTTGGGATTGATAGAGCACGCATGCTACTGCCGGGGGAGGGAGTGATGCCATATAATCCCCCCGAAGGATATTTCGCCTATAGTAGGTACCACTGTATGTGTGGGGCCATCCCCCCGATCCATGCCTGGATAACCAGCTTCATCACTTACTTAAAGGTGGCTCCATTCCAGCTTCAGCCGAACTCCTACGCTATCCTGGTGAGCCTGTTTGTCATTTTCCAAAGGAAATACGGGCGACCTCCCTCCAACCGGGAGATCCGGTATTTGTACAACTTGAGAGGCTATAAGAAGGGTTCTCCATACATCAGCTTGGAATCAGCCGTATCTTTCAAGCCGGTCCTAGACTTATATTCGCCGTTCAGCATGTTTAAGAAAGAATGGTTTTTTATCAGGGATGACTCTGTTTCCATCCGTCGCTTCACCTCCGGCTGTAAGTGTGAAGCTCTATTTATAATTTCCGTTATAACTGCAATGCCTCTTCTTATGTGTTTTTATTTCTTGCTAGCGACAGGTGGCTTTGCGGTCGTGGAGAATGATCACATGGTTCAGATGGCTGTGGAAATAGAAGCCATTACGGGAAGGGACAGGTCGGCTTCTTACTTGATTAGGAATGCTACACTTCTGGGGCACAACCTGATCCTTCCACATCAGTCCATGGTTAAGCAGAGAGACACGGCGGAGGAGAGAGCTGCCAAAGTTACAGGAGGGGCCACGACGAAAAGCAGCAAAAGGAGACCCTTCTCGATGCATCCAGTTGCCGGGGGGAAGAAACTCAAGAAGTCCGATGGACCCTCTCCCAGCACACATCCAGATGCTCAGGAGGAGGAAAAAGGTGAGGACGAAGGAGGTGAGGCGGAGAGCGGAAGTGGTAGAGAAGGTGACGGTGATCGTCACGGTGGCGATGGTGGCGAAGGACAGGGTGGTGATGGCACCGGGGCTTTGCCTCCCGGGCATGCGGGCGTGATTCAAGAGTGGACAGATGACGCTCTCCGCCAAACCTTCAAAGAGTTGGAGGAAACAGAGAAGTCCAAGAAAGCTAGTAAGGTCGGGACCGGCGCTGATTTATCTTCCGGGAGTGCTTCTACTGAGGCAACTTCTGCGATTCAAGGTGAATTTCTCTTTATTCTTTTTAATTCTTGAATGATGGCTCAATACATGCTGGTGACACTTGGTTTTTATTCCAAGAGCGGGCAAAACGGCCAAGACCTCAGATCTTCGGCACAGGCTTGAACAATTCAAACTCCTCAAAGCTTCCGCCAAGCCGAAGCCTCCTACTAACCGTCCTGGAGATGTAGTCGGCTATCGTCCTCTTCTTGGAGTTATTGAAGAAGATGTACAAAAGAGAAAGAGGAGTCGATCTACGTTTGAATCTCGTCCTGGCCCTCCGGCCCCACTCCAGCCTATTCATGATATTACGGAGGATGATACTGAGTTTATGCCTTCCCCACATCTGTCTGAGAATCCAACCTTCACCCCGATAGATCACCCTAGCATGGTTCGTAACCCGTTTGCGGGCCATCCAAACCTGGACCCGGCCTCTCATGACATCTCCTTCGATGAGGTTACTGGTGAGCATCTTCTCCCTCGCAATCCTATGGTACGGGTGCTTGACGAAGTTAAGTCCCTGGACCTCGATTTGCTTACTACCCGGGTTGTAACTCTAGGGGATGAAGCTAAGGCGAATATTGACCGAGTTGCTGAGGAGACCAGGAAATTGATGGGGCATCATGCTCGACTAGTCAAGGCCGGGGAGGAAATTGGGAGTGCCAACATTCGGCTACGGTTAATGGTCCCCGACCAGGCTAAGCAGCTTGCCGATCAAGCCATCCAAATTTCTCAGCACGAGGCCGCATCCAAGCAACTGAAGAAGACTATGGAAGAGGCCAGCAGGGCAGAGTTGCGAAAAATGGAGGCCGCCTACAAGGAGCGAATTGACATGGCCATCACGACGGTGGATGAGGTTCGACAAGCGGACCTCGAGCGGGCGTAGGAACTGTCGGGGAGACTTGAGGCCGCGGAGCTCGCTCAGTCCAAGTTGAAGGAGGAGATGGAGGAAATGAGGATATCCCTTCAGGCCGACCGCTCACGATATCGATCGGAGAGGGATGCTGCCGTCGCTAAGCTGCGTGCTTCTGAGGCCCGAATGAAGGAGCTTGAGGAAAATGAGGGGATGATGGATGAGATGCTTCAGGATATGTATTTCCGCACTTGGAAGCAGGGTAATTTATCCTGGATGGATGACTACCCCCGAGTTATGGCCAAGATTTATCTCCGGGCTCTGGAGGAGGCCAGGGCTGATGCGGATAAAGAGGGTGGCGCGGTCTTCAGAATGGATGTGGTCACTGCCCAGTTTACCAAGGAGCAGAAGGTGGCGGTGAAGGAGGGTATGCGGCTGCTTGCTGCTGAGGAGGCAGGTGTGCAAGTAGAGGATGATGACCAGGATAGTCAGGAAGCAGGTGCTGGTAAGTCTTCCTTTCTAGTCTTTCCATTAACTTGGTTGCTTATCACTAATGAATTCTTTCCTTGACCGGACAGGTGGGCAACAGGACAAGGATAAAATTCCGACGCAGCCGGCTCCTTGATTTGACCTGGATATCTTTTTGTGGACTTGACATTGTTGTATATGTTAGTCTCAAAACAGTAACGTAACTCTTAGGTTGTAATTATGCTACTTGTAATAAACAACATTATTCTTGACGTGTAATTTTTTAACTTAAGCTGATTCTGTCGTTTTTGAATGTTTTTGCTATTTTGACATGTTGTATGAGAAATATAGCTATGCATATGCTTGTAATTCAATTGTGTTTGATGTCAAGTTATTGCTTAAAACATAATTTCATGTCTTGCAATGTTAGTGTGATGTGTGAATAAATTATAACCACATGTTTATACATGAAAGAAGAAAATACCGCCCTTCATATTTCACTTGTAGATGGCAGCTTTGAATGTCTTACGTGACTGAGTGTGGAATGCGGTCCAGTGTCTTGCTTTGAGTATCCGCTTCCATTAGCGAAAGTCTCCTATTCTGTGTCCTGTACTTTAGGGATTGTTACAGAGGATAGGAGAATATTTTAAATAAAGTTGAAATATGAGAAACAGTAAAACTTCCAGTCACGGAAGGCCTTCGATGTGCTTAAGTTCGTGGCAAACGGGCTTTGTAGTCACTTTCCCTAGCTGTGGGTCTTGGAGACATTTGTCACCCATCTTACGCCTCCGCGGGGAGTTAAATCTTTTTTACCACAGCCGTACTTAAGACACATCGGAGCCGAGATCGCGCACAGTAACTACCCGGGCCATTATGGCCCGTAATCGTGGGTATTATTCGATTTACTGTGGCCGGCTAGCGTGGGTGTCGATCGTCAACCGTGAACTACCCCTGGCTGGCCACACCTTATGTTGGGGCTTAAAGTAGGTTCACAGTTGCCGGTGAGCCGAACGCTGTAATGAGCTGCCTTGGCTATAGTCGGCCTTCTCGGTGGCTTATAATCGGCTCATTACAGTTGGCTTTAAGGGCCGTCGCGAGCAATGAGTTAACCCGCAGCAGAGGGATGCCGGAGCAAAAGTGTCTCATTGGCGAGGGCATAGGTTCGCATAGTACCTGTTAGGTCTTGTCCAGGTGAAGTCGCGCTGTGGAGTGCTTGAATGGAAATGCTATATGCACAAGATTTTGTTCAACGGAAAAGGATAAAGTTAACAAGCAGCCAAGATATAAAGGAACAAGTTAAAAAAGAGACAAGGTTTTTTAAAGTGGTTCGACATGAAAATGCCTACGTCCACTGATTCTCTTTGTTAATTCACTTCATATGGGCAGTACAAGTTAAGAAAAGTATCGGCGGAGGTGTTGGATGTTCCATGCCCTCTGGAACACCTCTCCGTCCACTGTTGACAAAATATAAGCTCCATTGTGGAGATCTTTATGAATTACATATGGTCCATCCCAGATTGGATCTAGTGCTCCGGGTCGAGGGAAGATTCGCTTGAGGACAAGATCTCCTTCTTGTAAGGTACGATGCTTGACTTTGGAGTTGTAGTGTGCTGCCACTTTTTGCTTGTGGGCTGCTGCTTTGAGGGCTGCATCATTTCTTCTCTCCTCAATTAGATCCAAAGACATGTGAAGGAGTTCTTCGTTCTCTTCGGGGTTATAGTGGATCCTACGGTGGGAAGGCACGATGGTTTCAACTGGGAGCATAGCCTCCGATTCGTATGCCAAAGAGAAGGGAGTATGCCCTGTTGATGTTCTGAAAGATGTGCGATAGGCCCACAGTGCCGTAGGGAGTTCATCCACCCAAGCGCCCTTTGACTTTTCGAGCTTCTTTTTGATTAGAGTTTTCAGAATCTTGTTGACGGCTTCGACTTGTCCGTTTGCCTGGGGATAAGCTACGGATGAGAAGCTCTTATGAATTCCGTGCTCTTGGCACCAGTTGGCGAACTCCTCGCTGTCAAACTGAAGTCCATTGTCCGATATAATTTTGAATGGGACTCCGTACCTGCATAGAACATTTTTGATCAAGAAGTTAATAACTTTCGCTGATGATACTTTATTTAGGGGTTCTGCTTCCACCCATTTGGTGAAATAGTCGACTGCCACTATAGCATATTTGGCCCCGCCTTGGCCCATTGGCAGTTCGCCGATTAAGTCAATTCCCCATACTGCAAAGGGCCAAGGGCTGGTCATTTGAGTAGTCTCAGTGGTTGGTAGCCGTGGGATCTTAGCAAACTTCTGGCATCTGTCACATTTTCTGACGAAATCTAAGGCGTCCTTGCTTAAGGTGGGCCAGAAATACCCATATCGGAGTATCTTTTTTGCCAAAGTCTGCCCTCCGGTGTGATCTCCGCAGCTTCCTTGATGAATGTTGGATAAGATTTCCTTGGCTTCCCTTCTAGCGACACACCTTAATAAGGGGTTAGAGAAGCCGCGCCGATAGAGGGTGTTCTCTTGTATTGTGTAGCGGGAAGCTTTCCTCAAGATTTTCTTGACTTCGTTACGCCCGTCCGGTAGTGTGCCACTTTGTAAGTAGTCTCGGATGGGAGTCATCCAAGTTGCTTCTTCGGTTGCGGCTATCAGATTCACTTGCTCAAAACTTGGGGTCAGTTGCTTTGAGATGGCTACTGCTCCGGAAATAGCGTCGTCTCTCATGCTGGCTTGCTTCGCCAATTCGTCGGCCTCTTGGTTCTCTTCCCGAGGGATGTGTTTGACTAAGTAGTGGTCCAATCGACTAAGAAGTGTCTTGGTCTTTTTTAAATATGCTATGAGTCGTTCTTCTCGAGCCTGGAATTCTCCTAGTATTTGATTAACAATAAGTTGAGAATCGCTATGAAGACACAAAGAATTGGCTCCGATTTCTAAGGCAAGTTCTAATCCAGCTATCATTGCTTCATACTCTGCATCGTTGTTGGTGGCAGCGAATTCCAACCTTATAGCATAGTGCAGCTTATTTCCCCTGGGAGTGATTATTACCACACCTGCCCCCGAGCCTTGTTCGTTTGATGCACCATCCACAAAGAGGTTCCACTTGATGTCTTCTGCTATTTCTGATTGCTCCTTACCTTCGTTGGTAGTGAATTCGGCAATGAAATCGGCCATGGCTTGTCCCTTGATGGCGGTGCGAGGATGGTAGGTAATATCATATTGACTTAGTTCAATGCACCATTTAAGTAGTCGCCCAGAAGTGTTGGGACGATGGAGTACCTGCTTCAGCGGTTGATCGGTCAGAACTCTGACGGAATGGGATTGAAAATAATGTCGCAGTTTTCGTGATGCGATTAGTAGACAGCATGCTAGCTTCTCAAGTTTAGGATATCTGACTTCTGCCCTTGTAAACCTCTTACTTACAAAGTATACTGGCCGCTGCGTGCGGTTGTCTTCTCTTACCAAAGCAGCGCTTAGAGCATGAGATGATACAGCAAGGTATTGGTATAACTCTTCGCCTTCGTTTGGAGTCGAGAGTACCGGCGGTTTCTGGAGGTGTTCGATTAAGTTAAGGAAAGCCGTTAAGCATTCGTCAGTCCATTCGAACTTTCCTTTGTCTTTCTTTAGGGCTTCGAAGAAGGGGACGCACTTGTCCATTGCTTTGGAGATGAATCGGCTTAGGGCGGCCACTTTCAATTCAGGCTTTGCATTTCCTTTCGAGTGGAAGGTATTTTGATATCTTTTAGAGCTCGGACTTGTTCAGGGTTTGCTTCAATCCCTCTGGCATGGACGATGAATCCCAAGAACTTTCCTGATGATACTCCAAAGGAGCATTTTAGAGGATTAAGTTTCATTCCATATTGGCGAAGTACCCGAAACATCTCGCCCAGGTGGTTTACGTGGTCGTTGGCTTTCCTTGACTTCACCAGCATGTCATCCACATACACTTCCATAGTTTGTCCTATTAGCCCTGCAAACATCTTGTTGACGAGGCGCTGGTAGGTGGCTCCTGTGTTTTTAAGTCCAAAAGGCATTACCTTGTAGCAGTACAATCCCCGGTCAGTGATGAAACTAGTATGGTCTTGATCGGGAGCATGCATGGGAATTTGGTTGTATCCTGAGTATGCGTCCATAAAAGATAAGAGTTCGTGCCCGGTTGTGCTGTCTACAAGTTGATCGATTCGGGGAAGTGGGAAGCAATCTTTCGGGCAGGCGTCATTTAAGTTGGAGAAGTCAATGCATGTTCGCCACTTCCCATTAGCCTTCTTTACCAGCACCGGGTTGGCGATCCACTCTGGGTAGATGGCCTCTCGTATGAAGTCATTGGCAAGTAGATCCTTTACTTCTTCGTCGAGGGCTGCTGATCGTTCTGCCCCCATACTTCTCTTTCTTTGTTTTATGGGCACCTTGGTAGGATCAATGTTTAGTACGTGGCATGCTATGTCAGGAGAGATTCCGGTCATGCCAGCATATGACCATGCAAATACATCCAAGTTGTGGCGGAGAAAGTCAATGAGTTGCTCCTTCAATTCTGCTTTTAGTTGGGACCCGATTTTCAATAGTCTACTCGAGTCATGTTTGTCTACATATACAAATTCCATAGCCTCTGCAGGCTCGGCGGTGGCCTCCTCCTCTTTGTCCCTGGGGTCTAATTCATTGAAAGGGTCGCTGGTATATCGAAGAGGAGGGGCTTTCTTTAGTTGCTATGCTTCCAAACTTTTTGTGCAGATGGCAACCTCTACACTCTTCCCTTTATCCTTCCTGTGGTTGTTGCGAAGTTCAGTTACATAGCAGTCTCGAGCAACGTCCTGGTCTCCCTCTACTTCCCCTACTCCATTGTCCGTTGGAAATTTCATCTTTAGGCACCATGGGGCCAGGACAATTTGGAAGTTAGACAAGGCTGGTCTTCCTAAAAAGGCGTTGTAGGCCGAGTGGTTTTCTATCAGCACAAATGACTGTTTCTGTACAACGGAGCGGGGATGGCTTCCAATTTCAACAAAGAGGTCCAGTTGCCCGAGGGGCATCTTTGCATCTCCAGTGAAACCGTGTAGTGGTTTATTGCAGGGAGAAACGTCCTTTATTGATAGTTTCATTTTGTCGAATGCATGCTTGAATAAGATATTTACTGAGTTCCAGTGTCTACTAGAATTCGGAAAACTTCGGCCGGACCGAGTCGGGCAGAGATAACCATGGGATCCATGTGAGGGTACTGCCTTCTCTCTAGGTCGCGCCTACTGAATGTGATGCTATCACTCTCTTTCCGCTTCGGGTGGCGTTCTTCTATAACAGAATTAACACAGTCTTCATTGTTTCTAAGCGACTTTCCATATCTTTCCATTTCTGCCCAGCTTCTGTCGGCGATGTGCGGTCCTCCCGAGATGGTATGGACCACTATCTTCTCTTGACTGGAGCCGCTATCCTCTGCCTACCTCTGGGGAGGGTAGCCTTGGGTTCTCATTGGCAAGAGCTGGAGTCCTGTTATGACCTTTTACATAGCGTTCCAGTCTCTTCCTTCTGATGTGTTCTTCCATCAAGTCCCGGAGATGATGGCATTCATCGGTATCATGCCCATGAGATTCGTGGAAGCGGCAGAATTTTCCAGACTTAATCGCGTTATCTGATTCCTTTTTGTGCGGGGGGCGTTTGTATTTAACTTCGTCTTGGGTGGCAAGGAAGATGTTTTCAATGGTTTCATTCAAAGGAGTGTAAGTGTCGAATCTCGGTCCTGGCCGATATAGGCGCTTTTCTCCCTTCTTGCCCCCAGCATTGTCTCTAGAATCATTTCTTCGAACGTCCTTCGCTGCAGCGGGCGTGTTGCCGTGAGCTGCCTTATTTTGTTGCCTTGACCGTTCCTCAGTGGCAGCGTCTTCAAGCCTCGTATATTTCCCGGCTTCATGGAAGAAATCGGGTAAATTAGCTGGTTTTTCTTTTTTCAATCTTCTAGCAAATTTAGTATCCGGATGCACACCACTACAGAGGGCCATTAAGACAAGCTTCTCATTGGCATCTTGGACTGCTACCGCTGCGGCATTGAATCGGGTTAAATATTGCTGCAGCTTCTCTCCAGGTTTCTGTTTGACATTGGATAAGGAATAAGCGTCCTTGGGTTGTTCCACATGAATGCAGAACTGGCTGATAAACTTTTCTTTCAGCATCTCCCACAAGCCGATGGATCCTTGGGGTAGATGACAGAACCAGGAGGTAGCTAGATCTGCTAAGAATAGTGGAAAGCATTTGCACAGTACTCCCTCTGTTGCTCCACTCATGAGCATATGCTGTGTGTATCTCTGTAAGTGTACAATAGGGTCGGAGGTTCCTTTGTAAGGTTCCATTGTTGGCATTTTCCATTCTCGGGGGGTGATAGCAATTTCGATATTACGGGCGAAAGGGCTGGTTACTCTAGCGCCTATCCCTCGATCTCTTTGATCCCGTTGGAGCACTCTCTGAACAAGCGTGCCATCCTTTCATCAGAATTTGGAGCAGATAGAAATGAGTTCGATTCAGTTCTGTGGGATTGATTCCGTCCAGATGACCTGTAGGGATGGTATCGCCTATCGTTCCTAATATTTTCCAGTGGCTGCTTTTGGTCTTCTAGGAGCATGCTAGGGTCAGCTACAGTTGGCCCTTGCCTTGATCTTCCCCTGCTGGGTTCTGATCTAAGCACTTCCTCGGGTCCAACTTCAGGCTGGACTCTAGATCGGCCCCGTTCATTGGTGTTTCCATGGTTAGGCAGTATTACAGTCTCAGCTACAGTTGGCCTCCATTCGGCACCTCCCCCGTTGGGTTCGATTCCATGCGTTTCCTCAGGCCTAACTTCGGGCCGAGCTCGGCCTCGGCTCCTACCATGGCTGCTTCTGCCGTTAGCTCCTTCGAAGAAGGAAGATCTTTGTTGTCTCTGAGATCCTCCAGACTGGGACTCACCCCATGATTCAGTGTTGCGGTTGGACTCTTCAGCATCCCTTAAGCGTGACATGAGATGGTCCACCAAGGCTTCCTACTGGGACGTGAAGCGGTTAGTCACTTCAGCCACAACCCTGTCTAGATCTGCCCTAGTAATTGCTGCCAGCTGTTCTGCGGCAGGGGTGGTCGGATTTGCCTGACCTTCATTTGGTACTGCTGCTGGAGGGGGATGATTTACTTGATCTGTGACCACTGGATCTGGAAGACTGCTGGTTACGATGTTTTCTCCTTTGTTAACATCTTTCTTCTGCTTGGGAGGCATGTTTTCCAAGCAATGAACGATGCTGTTAGGAAGAAGGTTAAGTGGAAGAAGCTAAAGCTTCGAGCTTCTTGATTCTCAGTGAAAGCACCAAAAATGTTTGCACAAAAAATGGGCAAACACCTCCAAGTCGTATGATTTAGTTGGTTTTATGTTGTTTTTAGTGATCTGGATGATTTATGCAAATATGTAAAAAGCAAGGACTAAACTGTAAAAGACACACAGATTTATAGTGGTTCAGCCAGAATGTGCCTACGTCCACTTTATATATTATTTCTCCTTTCTTGTTCCGATTACAAGTACAAAGCTTTGATACAAGTATATGAAAGTTGTTTGAAAGTTCTATCCGTGTTTGAGCTCTCAAACTTGTCCCCCATTGTTGTACCCCTGCCCCTCTATTTATAGAGTGAGGCTGGGGGCAGGGGTCTTGGATGTATATAGTTGCTGGTGGGCCTGGGCTGATGCAATCTGGCCTAGCACTGTCGGTCCGGTACGTCTTGGTCCGGGGGAACTTGGTCCGAGGGAACTTGGTCCGGTAGTAGAGGGTTGAGGCTGGTTCGGCTGGGTATTGGAGGTAGGTTGGTTCGGTGGTGAGTGGAATTGGACCGATGGTAGGTGGTCCGGTGGTGAGTGGAATTGGACCGGTGGTGAGTGGAATTGGACCGGTGGTGAGTGGAATTGGACCGGTGGTAGGTGGTCCGGTGGTGAGTGGAATTGGCTCTGGCTCGGTAGGCATGGGAAGGAGCTGGTTCGGTAGGATCTTAGAGAAGGTTGGCTCGGTCGTCTTGATCCGGTAGTGAGTTGGTTCGGCTGAAACTCACCCAACAGCAACCATCACAGCCAATTCAATCAATGCAACTAATGCAACCATTGCAACCATTGCAACCAAATGCAATCAATGCAAGCAGGAACACTACTCCTGCGTCAACACCAAATCACCAAATGTACTAACCCACCATATTAGTATACAACACCAAATCACCAAATGCATACTAACTCACTATATTAGTAACACAACCCAGATCACTAAATGTATACTAACCCACTATATCAGTTACACAACATTCAAGTCATCAAATGTGTACTAACTCACCATATCAATAATGCAATATTCACACAACAACCACCTACACACTGCATGGTAATAATAATAAATATCACATAACTCATCTTAATGAGATTCCATTTCTACACAACAACCATATATGATAATTTACACACAAAAATTACTCACATATGATATAACCATGCAAAAAGAGATATTTACACTCATCAGTCTCTCTTAAGTATAACATCACTTTATTATTGTTTATTATAAAAACACATTTATTTATTCCACCTCAAAATAATGATAATTTCTCAAAAAATATAATATACTTCAAAAAATTTCTTTTACAACTATTTTATCACCATTTAACTCAAAAGTAATAATTTCTCATTATAATCCACAAAAACTCATTTTATTTATTAAAACTCTCATCATTTTATAATACTTTCTCTAATTTTAATTAGAAATATTTTTCTGTTATTATTTATGAATTTCCCCGACAATTCATAAATAATAACCTTATTCGATTTTCCACATTCAGTTAAAAATAATTGTTAAACTACTATTATTTACAAATATTACTCCTAATTTGTAAATAATATCATATACTATTAATTTAACTAATTTTCCCCAAATTAGACAATTTCATTCATTTTTATAAATCAACCATCCATCCGAGTTAACAATCAATTATAACTAAACGTTCAATAATGCGACAATTAACACCAAATCAATCAAGTCAAGTATCAACATCTAAAATATCACAACGATCTAAACAACCATCAATATAACACAACATAACTTAACCAATATATACTATTCATTAATGCTTAATTATTTAATATTTAGAAACTTAATTAATTAAATTAATTAAACCATACTAGCATGCTTTTGCAAACAGCTCCAAAACACAGCAAACCTCATGGCAATTTATCCGAAATTCCGCCACGAGTCCAAGGAAAGAAACCGCTCATGAAATGGAATTCGTATGCAAAAGGTATGGGGTTAGAAGTTGTAGGGTTTAATGTATAATTAATAAAAATATAAGGACTTTTGTGCAAAATTTACCTCCCTCGAATCTGGTCAACGTCAGTCAACTTCGCCTGGGTCAATTTGACCATGATTTCCCGCCACCTCAGAACTCCATTTACCATGAAACCACTTGCATCTTTATCAACCTCCTCTACCCAACAGAAACGTCGTTTTCTCACATAGATGCTTCAATCGCAACTAATTGTTGGTCAAAGTTGCAACCACCATCAACTTCTAAGTCAAAATCTGACCACACCTTTGTTCCATTCTTAAAACCGAAACCAGATCTGAGTTCCTCTCTTCAAGCGCTACAAATTTGCACCTTCAATTGCATCAATTGGCACACGAATCAAAAACCCCTAATTTGCACATCTAAGGTTTCGCCTTTATCAACTTTGACCATGATTTGCCATGGACTCAAGTGCATTTTCGAAGAACAGACACCACCTGTTAACTCTATTTTTCAAGGGCTTCACAATGATATATAATTCGCTAGGGTTCTTTTGCTTTGAATTTTAATCACTTTTTAATTACATCACTAATCACCACAAAGAGAATTAAATGAATTTCGAGATTAGGGAAGAAAACTGAATGGTGGCTACTAGGGTTTCACCGTACCATATATTTATAAGCAAAAAGAAGATCTGTTGGGCCAAAGTGGTCACAAAAGCCTAAAAACCCGTTTTCGCCTCTGAACAAAAATATATAGAAATATACGTTTTTGATATTTTTAAAACCAATTGAACCATCGAAGCCCCAAAATGACAATTCTACTCAAATTTTCCTTTTCCCACCAAATTCTATTTTAAATAATTATTTTAAAATAAATAATTCACGTGTCAAATTTGTGGGTCGTTACAGTTGGGAACTGTTTTTGGCACATTTGACACTTTCTTTACACATGTCGACTCCTGATTCGCTTGGTGTGGCACTCTCTAACCATTTTTAAGTACACACTGGCATATCCAACACAGATAAGGGATCAGGTCTCTTGACTAATTAAGTAATATTTTATTAAGTTAAATTATCTTCCAGCCTTAATTAATTGCCTTTCAGCTCCCTCTACAACCCTTCGGCCAGATCTAAATCCTTTTGGAAACTACTTATTGAGTTTTCGTGAAATCATAGAAAAAACAGTCATGGTTTATTTCTGCACAATTACTCGAACTCCTTACTTCTAACCATTTTATATATGACACTTAATTGATTCATATCAATTTATTTACTTAAGGGGAAATTTTATAAAATAAAACCCATCTTTAAAAGCATGTTCTCGACATTATATTAAATTTCCAGGTCAAATTGATTACAAGAAATATAATAAACAATCCACCAAAATTTGACCATGAGAATTATAGGGAAGAAAATGGGATTAGAGAATATATTACTCACCTAGACCTTGTGATTAATTTTCATCTGTAGTTCCCTTAGCTTTTATCTTCTTTTTCATGTTTACGAAGCTACCACAATTAATTTGCAAAGCTTTCTTATTTTATTTTGATAAGAATGAGTAAATGAGGAAAAATGGTGGCTACATTTTTGTTCATAATTGATTGTACTACCATAAAGCCCGTTTAATATTAAGCTCGTAATTTGACTAAGTAAATAAATGTACCCCAAATATCCACTTTGCACCATCATACTCATTTAACCCCTTTGTTTTTTAATTAATCATTTAATTAATCATCCATTATTTATAAGGTGTTTTGGCTTCCCCCTTATAGGAATTTCGTCCCTGAAATTCTAACAAGGTACATCAGCGATTCCTAGTACCAGTTCCAGTCATGCCCATCCTAGCATACACATACACAAAAGTTCCTAACTATATGTCACAACAAAATGTTCCGGTCCATCTACAACACATGGAAAAAGCAATCATTGTACCATATGTACATGGCCTAAAACATACATAGCAGCTATACATGCCAGTCTAAAGAAACAACTTGGAATAAGTCCCCCGAATCTTATCTTTAGTTTCTAAAGTAAAATCTTCTCGGTCCTCACTCCATCGAATCCTCACTAACTTCACTTCTTTATTTTGAAGCTTCTTTATTTCTCGATCCGAAATCCATATATATCTTCTAACATAAGTCATATTTGGCTCAACAACCAAATTATACATAACTCTTGGACTTACTACTGCCTTAAGGTCTTGAATACACTTCTTTAAATGTGAAACATGGAACACATCATATACCCCAACTAAAGTATTTAGTAGCTAAACCATATAGGCTACCTTACCAATTCTCTCAAGTATAGGAAATGGGACAACATACCTAGGTGTTGATTTCCCTATCTTTTCAAACCTCGTTGTGCCCCTCATCGGTTACACTTTAACAAACACATCATTTCCTAGATCGAATTCTAAGTCCTTATGCCTCCAATTGGTGTAGCCTTCTGTCTTGATTAGTTTGCCTTCATGCTTTGCCGAATCATATCAACTTTTCTCGAGGCTTCCTTTACGAGGTCCGACCCTAACACGAGCCTATCTCATTTTAACCCAATATACCGATAACTTGCACGACCTTCCATACGATGCATCAAACGATGCCATCCTAATACTGACCTAGTAATTGTTATTTTTTTGAAAACTCTACCAAGTGTAAATGATCTTTCTAAGGTCCCCAAAATCCAAAACACAGATTCTCAACAAGTCCTCAACCACTCTACTGAGCCTTTCTGTCTGTCCATCTGTCTTCAAATGGTAAGCTGATCTCTTACTTAACTCCAAACTCAAAGCACTTTGTAGGCTTTGCCAAAACTCATTGGAAAACAATGAGACTCGATAACTAACTATGGTACACATAACTTCAAGCAATCTTACTATAGTCTTCAAATATACCTTGGGTAACTTTGTCGTTGTTCTTGTGGGTTTAACTAGGATGAAATCCACTATAACCCATATGATTTCGTTCCCAACCCTAGATCTCGGCATGCCAACTATAAAATTCATAGAAATCGAATCCCACTTCCACATAAGAACATATAAGGGTCTCAAAACTCCACTTGGCTTCTAATGCCCTGACTTAACTTGTTGGAATATGGAACATCTTTTTACATAATCTCCAACATATCTTTTCATTCCTTCCCAGAAAGAGCTTCTCTTTATGTCTTGGTATATCTTAGTACCTCTTGGGTGAATGGTAAATTTCGAACGATGACATTCATCTGAGACATCTTTCCAAAAGCCTCCTTCATCCAGAAATACAACCTTCCTCCCTTCCGTAGCTATCCCTTTCGCTAAAACTGAACCCTTCCAGCTCACCGGCGTCGATTCCCGACCCTTGGTATCTAAACGTTTCTTTACTGAGTGGATCTTCCCTTTGCATTTGAGCAATGCTTTCAATAAGAATAGGCAAAACTTCTAAGCATGATAGCATTTGGAAAGTCTACTCGACCCAGCACTTGACCAAAAATGTATATTGCAGGAAGCTAATGTCTCAAACATATTCCACTTTTAAGTCAAAGCCAAAACACTATTCAGTTGCCTTCAACTCAAGGCATCGGTTATCTAATTTCCCTTCCATGGGGTATACTCTATCACAAAATCATGAAACACCAGAATTTCTAACCACCTTTGCTGTCTCATGTTCAATTCCTTCCGAGAGAACAAATATCTCAAGGATTTGTGGACGGTATAACTCAAATCTTCCCCCAAAAGGTGATGTCTTCAAATCTTCAATGCAAAGATAACAGCTTCCAATCCAAATAATGTGCCGGACATTGAACCTCATGGGGTTGAAACTGCCTAGATGCATAAGCTATTACTTTGACTCCTCGCATCAACACTACTCCCAACCTTTAACCTGAAGCATCTATATAAACAACCATGCTTTTGTTCCCTTCGGGTATTACTAAGACCGAAGCATTAGTCAATCAAAGCTTCAGCTGTTGGAATGACGCTTCATATTCCTTCATCCAAACATAATTCTCATTCTTTCGAGTAAGTTCCATCATTGGCGCTACTATCTGGATAGAAGTACTTACTGAATCCCTCATAGTAGCCAACTAAACCTAAGAAACTCCAAACCTCTGAAACCGTCTCCTGTCTCTTCCACTCATTGAAAGTTTTGACCTTCGAAGGGTCTATGGCCAAGCCTTTCCCTAAAACTGCATGGATTAAGAACATAACTTCCCTTCTTCAAAAATGACATTTAGAAAAAATTTCCTTTGACTTATGTTGCCTCAACGTCTCCAACAAAAGTATTAGGTGGACCTCATGCACTTTCTCATCCCTCGAATATACCAAGATGCAATCTATGAATACTACCCTTATGGTCTCAGAAGATTCTATTCATCAAATCTACAAAGAATGTAGGTGGATTCTTTAGTCCAAATAGCATCACTAACCACTCGTATGAACCGTGCCTCATTCTAAAAATAGCTAACAGAACACTCTTTGCCACAACTCTCAACTGATGGAACCCCACAGCCAAATCTACCTACCAGAGGACCTTGGTTCCATTCAACTGATCAAACAGATCACCAATCCTCAATAACAGATATTTATTCTTTATTGTTTTTCATTTAGCTTTAGTCAATATATAACCGCAAAGACCCATCAGACTTCTTCATAAACACAGTCGAAGTACCACATGGTGAAGTACTCGGCCTTACAAATCTCTTGCTTTCCGACTCTACTAGCTGCTTCTTCAACTCCTCCATCTCTTTTGGGGGCATTATACTAGGGGGCAGACTTAACGGTTTAGCTCCCAATATCAACTCAATGTGAAATTCTATTGCTCTCGAGGGTGGCAATCCCAAAACCAACTCAAACACATTCGAGAAGTCACTAACTATTCATACTTCAACGATACCTCCTTCTTCCAAAGATAGAGAAAACAATACACCTTTACACCCGGGTTTCGGCATTTCTAAAACTACCAGTACTCTTTCAGTTCTATTTGGGTGACTCAAGGCTATGTTGCTTTCCACACAATATATCATAGCATCGTACCTTTCCAACTGATCCATCTATAAAATAACTCTGAAACCTATGAAGTTAAATACATTAGTATTACACAATATCTCACACCTCCTAACTCAATCTAAGTAAGTGCAACTAAATTTGAAAGTAGCATATTCCCCCGCCGGATTTACAAAAAGAATGGAAGCGACTAAATAGGTAACCTCTAACCTAAGTCTATCAACTAAGTATTTAGCTATAAAAGAATGTGTAGCTCTTGTATCAAATGGTTCTATAATTGAAATTTTAGAAATCAAAGTTATACCTTCTAAGATCTTTCCCTTGCCTTTCTCTTTAGCAATGGTCCTTCTCTTAGTCCCTCCAAAGAAAACACTCTGTCTTGCAACTCTTGACGGTCCTTCTTTTGATACCCTTCCTTATCGCAGTTGAAACACTTTACTCTTGCTTAGTTCTTTGACATTGGAGGGTTAGATGCATAGTTCCCCTTCTACCCATAGTCGAAGCAAACACCTCAGCAAGCGCTTCCAACATTCTGGCCCTTCTGCGTTGCCTTCTTGCCCTTAACATAAGGAATGAACTTCTTCCTTTGCACTGCCTTCAGCTTCAACTCCACTCTTATCTATACTTGATACATACTATCATAACAATGTGCCATATCGACCACAAACTAAAAAGGAGATTCCAAATGCGCCATAACCTTATGGTGTAGTCCCTACTTTAATCCCAAATTAACTTCTCATTCTTCTTCAATGAGGTATTAACCATCTCTCGGCCATACTTGGACATGACATTGATTTTTTGGAAGTACCCTTGCACTGAAAGGTCTCCTTGCTTCAGATCGATAAACTCTGGAAGCAACGCACTCCTTTGAGACTTAAATATTAACTTAGCCTCAAACCTCTCCTTAGACTGATCCCACATGATCTCCTACTCTGGAATCTCAGCTGTCACTGTCTCCTGCCAATCCAAAGCATCCTTATGCAACTGCCTTGAGGCTAACCTTCTCTTCTGCACATCCCACAATCCCAATTCTCCAAAGGCGCGCTCACACAATTTTAACCAATTTTGAACTTCCACTATGGCCTCCTTCCCCATAAACACTTTTCCTCTTAAGTTTCTACAATCCCCGATTCAACTTAGAGAAATCTTCTCTTACTGCCAGTCTTGGCCCCATGGCCTCAGACATATTCTCCCTCGTCATATGCACCATAAATTTCCAGAACAAGGAATTCACATCCATACCCACGGCATTGAAATTTTGAAGAACTTCATCCACCGTTGCCGGTGGAAATTCTCTCCCATTGCCTTTGACAATTTGAGTACAACTGTTTTCTCTCCTATCATTAGATCCTCTAGTCACGACTCTTCCATTTCTTACATCCATTTCTGCAAAGACAATCTTCATTAGAAACTAAAAGGAAGAGAGTTGAACAAAAATAGAGAAATAGATATATCTACATATATACCTATATAAAAAGTACAAATACATTATATAATAGCGTTTACGCTTCTCAAAGTGTTCATTTCTACTAAATACTTACCTATTCAATACCTAGATCTATTTTACTTAAGTGTCCTTTGACCAAAACTCTGATACCAACTATAACGTCCCTCATTTTAAGACCCAAAGATAGGACTCTAATATACTATAGTCACCTTGAAATCACCTTTTCGCGATAGGGATGAGTTCAGCATTATGTACACAGTTTAAGTAAACATAGCATCTAATAAGTTTTTTACGTATATTTTACGACAATAATCTTTACAATTTCATTAACCCAAATTATGCCCACGCAGGGGTCAAATTATAATACATCATAGGTAATGATGCCCTGCCCAACTTGTGAAGATTTCGACTTAAGCATTAAATACAGCATAAACAAAATTATTTATATCATATAAGCAATTAGCTTCATCTTGAGAACTTTAATTCATCATCTGACAGTAACCTGCCTAAAATCCATAAACTCAACCTTCTCGAATGAGCACCCTTGAGTTTATGGGAAAAACATAATAAAAACATGAGTTGGACATAAATCCCGATATGAATAACATATTACCGTAGACAATAAACGAGTAGTGGGACCTCACCGCCAAAGCACGGAATGGGTTCTCCCCTCGCCACTGCATAATATTCTATGACATAATTCATTACAACCTTGAATAAGATCCTAAACATCTATACCCGAAACCATTATTGGAATCGAGTCTAAACATGCCCAAATCAAAGCTAGCATAAGGTAAAACAGACATTGAAAGGGGCCTCCCTCTTCAGTCCCAACTCTCTTGTGCTAAGCTTTTCTACAACGAGGCACATCCCTTCAGCCTTGGCTATACTATATCCTAACACCACCCTTTTGCTACTTTATTAATTCTTTTATGCCCAAAGGTACCATCCTGCTTGGTTTCAATTATGCATCTGATTACTTCACTCCATAAGGTACACCTCCTTATGGTAAACTCACTTTACTTAGTTTATTTTGCAAGGTATATCCCCAAGCAATTATATTTTTTTTGCTACAAAGAACAACCCTAAGAAAACTTGGTATATTGAATTTTCATGCTGCAAAGTACATCTCTATGCAGTTTTGGTTCTCTTCAGTCTATATTCAAAGAACAACCCTAAGCAGTTTCTTGCCTTTTTCTTAAATTCAAACCCCATAAGAGATTACATCCACTTTTGTGAAAGCGTACAACCCACTTGGATTTCCCACGTTTGTTTGTAAGTTAAATGTCGAACCCTACCCCTTAAAGGTGCATTCGAGTGAGCAACCACTCGACATCAATAGCCCTTCCAAACCTTCATTGTTTAAAGGTTATCACATATTTACTTCTCTGTTATCTTTAACTTTATAATCTTTACCTAATGATTCATTCATTAGGTTTTGAATTTTGTTATTCTTTTATCTTTGGCTCCCAACCCACCCGTAGATGTCTTAAACCTCGGAACCATTTTTGCAATGCATTTCTAATAGAAAACTCTAAGTTCTACCTTCAATCATCTTAAGCCTTGGGACTTGGTGTCATCTTTCCTTCGAAAGCCGATAGATCTCAATGTTGACTCCTCTCAAAAGTCAGTAGGTCTCAATTATCAAATCACCACCCTAAGGTCTTATCCTAGGGAAGCCTGCCTTTGTTTATCTTTTGTGACTTACATAATTAAATCTTTAAAATTTTGAAATCCCTTCCTCTTCCTATAATTCTATCTTTAACTACCCTCATACTCTCGGTCCACCTTTAGTCTTTTAGTACTCCTCCAGTTGATGGATTAAAGTGAAAGCCTTATAGCTTTCTTACTTAAGGTTTATTACTTAGGTTTCGATTTATTACCCTCAGTTCGACATACGTTAGGAATCATCTTCTGCACATCTAACACTCACTTTACATGTATCAACTCCTGATTCGTTTGACTTAATATTATCTGACCATTATTATGCACTTACTAACATATTCAGCACAAATTATGGATCCGGCCTCTTGACTAATTAATTTATATTTTATTAATTTAAATTACCTTTCAACCTCAATTAATTACCTTCCAACTCCCTGTTACAACCCTTTGGCCAAGTCTAAATCCTTTTACAGGCCTTGAACATTATTGGGAAGAAAATGAAATTGGAATATATATTACTTACCTGGATTTTGTGATTAATTTTGGTTGCTAGTTCCCTTTGCTTTTACCTTCTTTAATCTTCCTTTTCTTATTTATGAAGCTACCATTACTAATTTGCGAAGCTTTCTTATTTTATTTATAAGAATAAGTGAATGAGTTTAATAACACTTTTGTTCATAATAGATTGGGCCGCTACAAATCTCCTTTGCTTAATATTAAACCTATAATGTCACTAAGTAAATAAATGTACCCTAAATATTCACTTAGCACCATCATACCCAATTAACCCCTTGTTAATTTAATTAATCATCCATTAATTTATGGAGTGTTACAACTACACTATAGCTGCTAGAATCAAGAATACTTCATGGGTAATTGCACCCATCTCGGTAACTGTGCCTCATTCTTCTATTGGGGGGTAGGAAACATCATAGGAAAATGAATTGGGACCACGACATGGGTGGTCGCACAAATATGTTCGTCAATACCTCTGGCATAGAAGGGAGCATTGTTTGGCTCCCGCGACCTCATAGAACAATGCACCAAGAATGCAAGAATCGAGACCACTTTGTGGGTGGTCATGCCATCAGTACACCGATGTTCGCGGCATAAAGGGGTGTATTTCTTAGCTCACACATCCTCATGGAGTAGTGCACCATAGATGCATGAATCGAGAGCACTTCTTAGGTGGTCACGCCGTTAGTATGATGGTGCCTCGAGCATGGATGGGAGCATTGTTTGGCTCATACATCCTCATGGGGCAACCTGGTTGTTGTAGTTTCCCATCAACATAAGTAGTAGATCGATGTACACTTATATCCTCTTGGGATGGCTAGTTGAGTGTTTGTAGCTTCCCCCCGATACAGACAGAGGTGTCCCGCGCTCATACCTAGGGGTGAGTAATCTTTGATTAAACAAAATAAATCAACCAAACAAGTTTATTATGGTTGGTTTGGTTTGGATTTAAAACCAGATTGGTTTCTAATTGGCCTGTAAAAAAATTAGTTCAGTTATTGATTTAACCTAATTAACTGATCTTTTATATTGTCAAAATTACTAATGCTATAATGAGTTTTTTAATATTGGTTTAGTGGCCTAAATAAATTTTATTTATTATAAATGTGTCGAAATTACTATTGAAAAGCATAAAAATACCAAATAAGAATACTTTAATCGTATATTTATGTTATAATTTAAAGTATAACGAATGTCCAAACATCTAATGTGAATCATTTTTAGTTCAATTAAACCAGATAACCAGATAACCAAATAAACCAAGCAATCTTAATTCGGCTGGTTCGGTTTTCATTTTTATTAGTTTTAGTTTGGTTTAACAATTTTCATCACCGAATCTACGAAACCAACCAAACTCTCACCCCTACTCGTACACTCTAAGGATGGATTGTTGATCGTTTATATCTTCCCTTAAATATAGGCAGAGGTATTGCACGGTCGTGCCCTTTCGAGATGACTAGTTGAGTTCTCATGGCTTGTATGATTAGCAAATGCCATGATGATGAATTGTCGTGTTTATATCATGAAAACATAGGACATTACATGAAATTAATTACCTTATATGGCATGCATACTTCATCATGCCTTATAACTGTAACTTACAAAATTTCTTAAACATAATAAGCTCGAAGGTTCTCCAGTTTTCACATGCATGGGAAGTTGTTCCCTTCTAGATGGGTGAGGCGGTATGCTCCATTAGTTAACCAAGGATGTAACATAGGGCCTTCCTAGTTTATCCCTAATACTCCTTTGATTGGATTCTTTGCGTTCGCATAAACTGGGTGCAATGCTAGATCGCCTGTGACAAACTAGTGCAGCTTTACCCTAGTATTGTAATGCTTTGCGATCTTCCAATTGTAAGCTTCTATCCAGAGTTCTACCTCTGCTCTTCTTTCTTCCAAGGCATTGATTCCCAGTCCGAGGAGCTCTTCATTTTATTCGGTGTCATGGGAGAGGCACCGCGGAGATGAAAAATCCACTTCTACTAGCAACATGGATTCTTTCTCGTAGGTTAATAAGAATGGGTGCCCTATTGAGGTCCAGTTCGAGGCGTTGTATAACCCAAGCATAAGCGGTATGTCTTCGACCATGCTTTCCTTGGCCTTTGTGAGGTGCTTCTTCAGCATCGACATGATGGTTCTGTTTATTGCTTCCACTTACCTGTTCGCTTGAATGGACGACAGATGAGAAGAACTTCTTAATCTTGTGTCTCCCACGGAATCCTTTGGACAGTCTGCTTTAGAACCGAGTTCCTTTGTCAGTGATAATCTTCTTCAAGAGCTTGAAATGGCAGACTATATTCTTGATTAAAAATTAAGAATTTTGGATGCAATGACCCCAATTAGGAGCTTTTCCTCTACCCACTTTGTGAATAATCAGTAGTGACGATGACATGGTTGAATACTCCTTTTGCATTGGGGAGTTTTTCAATCAAGTTAATCAAAATGTGTCGAACGGCCAAGCGGATGTTATAGTAGTTAACAAGTTTGGAGAGGCTCTTGGGATATTCGTGAACCACAAGCACCAGCCATACTTCTCGACATAATTCATCAAATCTTTGATCATGGTTGGCCATTAGTATCCTTGTCAGGCGCCCTCTTCGCTAAACTTTACCTCCGGGCATGATCCTCACAAAAGCCCTCGTGCAACTTTTCAAGTACTTGTATGGCTTCTTTATTCGTAATGCAACTTTTGGGAGAGATGGAATAGCCCATTCGATATAGTTTGTCGTCAATGAGTGTATGATGAGGGGCCTTGCATTGGACTTTTTAGGCCGTCTTTTGCTCCATTGGTAGCTTCCCATCCACTAAATAATTCAACAAGGGTGTTATCCAAGTGTCCGGTTGGTCTTTGTTGATCTCCATTATGGTTACCCTGGTTCAAAACTAGTTGCCTGCAATGGTACACAAGGATTGCTTTCTTCAGGGTTGCTTGCTGCCTTAGCTAATTGGTCAGCCATGGCATTTTTCTCCTACGCTATTTGTTCCATCTTAAAGTTGGAGACGATGCTGATGAGTTTCTTTGCCTCTGCAATATATATGGCAAATGTTTTGCAATTGACTTGGAAGCGCTTGCCGATTTAATTTACAACTAGCGAGAAATCACTATACACATGGATTGATTCGATACTTGGTTCTATTGCCATCCCGAGACCGACCAGGATGGCATCACACTTGACTTCATTATTGGTTCCTTTAAAATTTAGACAGAAACCAAAACAAATATCCTTTCCCTTGGCCATAATGAGGACCATACCGCCCTATCCCCTTTTCATTGGACGCTCCATCGATGTATAGTTTCCATGAGCATTGATTGGTGATTGTTTGACCATTTTAAGACCCGACCCGTTGTGTCTGGCCGGCTTAGTATCTTCTTTAGTGGTTTATTAGTAAGGACCTTTATGCAATGTGTCAAGAAATACAGATGAAGTGTGTGGGCTACCATTCGCAGTTATAAAGGCTAACTTTGACTATCTTGTTATTGATTTGGGTAACCTTTTTCTAACATAGTATATGGGTCGTTGAATCTTTTCTTCCTCTCGCACCAAGGTTACGTCGATCACATAGTCAGTGACTGTGAGGTATAGATAGAGATCTTCCCCATCCACGACCTTGGAGAGGATGGGGTCATGGCCAAGTATTGCTTCAATTCTTCAAATACTTTGGTACACTAATTAGTCCATGAGAATGAATTGCCTTTTTTAATTAGAGTAAAGAACGAGATGTATCTGTCCATTGCTCAGGATACGAAGCAACCAAGTGTGGCAATCGTCCATTTAAACTTTGTACCTGGTTGACTTTGCAGGGGATCTTCATGTCTTAGATTTCCCAAATATTATTGAGGTTGGCTTTAATCCTTTTTCACTGACCACATACCCAAGGAATTTTCTAGAGCGAATAGCAAATGAACACTTCATAGGGTTCAATTTCATGTTTTGTCAATGGAGGATGCCAAAAGTTTTGGCCAAGTTCTATATATGCCTTCTTTGCCTTTACCAACATGTCATCAATGCATAATTTCATTGATTTTCTGATCTGCCCCATGAATATCCTATTGACAAGCCACAGATATGTTGCCATAGCATTACAAAGCCCAAACGATATTGGTTTGTAATAGCAGAGTCCTGCATTTGTGATAAATGGTGTGTGCTCTTGATTTGGACCGTGCATAGCTATTTGGTTTTACCTAATGTAAGTATCCTAATGGTAAGAAGCTCGTGCCTACTAGTAGCATCTACAAGTTGATCAATGCACGACAGAGGGAAGTTGTCCTTTTAACAGGATTTATTGAGGTCGAAGAAATCAATGCAGGTTCTTCATGCCCCATTCGATTTTTGAACTAACACCGTGTTGGTCACCCATAATGGCTATTTAAATTCTTGGATGAAACCATTACTGAGGAGCTTCTCTACATCTTTTTATTCTCTATATCTTTTCAGGTTAAGGAGTCTTCTCTTTTAATCGACGGGGTACGCCTACGGGTTGATATTGAGAACATGGCAAATGATAGAGGGATCTATACTGGTCATGTCATCATGCCCTTAAGCAAACACGTCTTTGCTTCATTTCAAAAAATATGTCAGCTCATTCCTAACTTCCAGCTCCAACCATGTGCTGATCTCGATGACCTTGCTGGGGTTGTCATTATCTTTTATCTCGGCTTCAAGTAGGGCAATGGATGCACCATCTAAGTTTATATCTCCTTTGCATGGATCAAGTGATTCATTATCACTACCTTCTATGTATTTTCAAGGTCACACTGATCCCATGCATGAATCATTCAATATATTCTCAGTTGGGAAGGATGTCTATGCACAAACCTAGGAGCTTTGGCTTCCCTGACTCTTACACATGAGTCCATCGGTATTGTAAATGATGGATTTGCTACGTCAACCACCCTTGCTTGCCATCGGGGTTGAACTCATTTATTCCAGGTTGCTATGATCTCTCTTGTCTTATTTAGGCTAGCTAAGGAGACTTGAACCATGCCCTCTCTACCCCCGGCACGAATAGGAGCATTGCATGGCTCCTACATTCTCTTGGGGATGGGGATGACATGGTTATTTCCTCAACATCTTCCATGTTATGGGCAGCCCTTGCATGAATGGGATATTGCACGACTCTCGCATTCTCTCGAGTTGATCTCCAGTGAGCGTCTTTGATTCCTATTGTAGCATAAGGATGCCAATTTTGGCTTGTTGCAAGGAGCTGTTGTAGCACTCCTAAGCGACTTGTTGCCTATTGTGGATGCATCATATACCTCCCATGATGGGGAAAATCATGGTGAGCTACTGATATGCAATGATTCTACCTAGGTCAGCTAGAGCGATCTACCTATTAACATGTTATAAGAAGATAAGCAATCTACTACTACAAAGTTTACCTAAATCTTTGTAAAGAGGGGTTCCTTGTCGAAGGCAACTATATGTGAAGTGGAGCATAGAAATATAACCCCAACACTTTAAAAACCATAAATGAGTAAGGATAAATGCGTGTGGTTGGATGATGGAATCTTCATTTGGTTAGAAACAATTTTGAACATGACGTTGATGGAACTACCCCCATCAATAAAGACCTGGTGCACTTTAATGATAGAAATGTTTATAGATATAACCATAAGGTCTTGGTGGGGTCATCCAACCCCTTTCTTGTCTTTTGCAGTGAAGGTGCATCTACTTCATCTTCTTCTACTTATGGTATTTTTTGGGGCCCAGAGCTCTACTGGGTAGATTTGATTTGCTAGGGCGAGTTATCATCTATATCGCTTGGGCCCGTTTGCTCCTTCATGCCACATAGGGCCACTATAAATTGAAATTATCTCGGTTTCGATTGCAACCACATTGTTAGCATTCTCCTATTGAAGCGAGGAAGGAGGTTTTGACCGAGCATTCCTTTTTTCAACCTGCTGCCTTACATACTGAACCAGTACACCATCACAGATCAACCGCTCTATCTCATATTTAAGGTGGAGGCACTTATACATAGAGTGGACGTAATGGGTAGGCCTTTAGTAGGGTGAGTGGTCCCAAGTGGAGGGATATATGGTTTCCATTTCACGATTTAACGAGGCATAATTAGAATACCAGGGTTTGAATTGAGAACCATCATCGATGCGCTTCTTGCTAATTTCTTATCGGCCATTTTTTTATGAAGGCTTTTCTCTCATGAGTTGGTCTCATTGCCTCTCCCAACCTTCTTTTCCATTAGACAAGTCAATCTATTCCACTCACATGGTGCCATTAGCTCTTTAGAAAAGTCAGTCAAGGACGAAGCATGTTGCTTTTGCAATTCCTTCCATATTTCGGGCCCTTGCCTCACCCTAGAATAAAGGGTGACCACCAAGCTATTTTTTTTGCTCCCTATACACTGGTTGATTCTTTGTTGAAGTGTTTGACATAGGTGCGGATTGACTCATTCGGCCCTTGTCCTAAGATTCATTGGTCACTTGCCATCATAATCCTAGTTCGCAAGGCAAAGAAGTAAGTCTGGATATCTATGCACAGCTTAGCCTAGGAGTGAATACTACCCGCTTGAAGATGCAGAAACTAGCACAAGGCCAGTCTGGTTAGGGAAGATGGAAATATGAGGCACTTTGCATTATCGGAGAGTTGTCCTGCTTGGGTGGAGTTGAAAGCCATGATATGGTCGAAGGGGTAAGCATTTCTGACATATTAGTCGATGGGAGGTACAACATATCTCTGGTGAATGTATATTTCCAAAAGTTCTTTGAAAGGGTTCCCCATTTTCATCATCAGACAAGCCCTTACTGTCATCGTTCCTAGTCTGAATCCTTAACATCTGCTATTATAGAGATGTCATTTCTTCTTATAGGCCCTCATTTGCATAATGCGAGCAGGGCTGACCTCTTAATAGAGATGGACTTCTTTAATATATAGTGGGAGAAGGTGATTGGCAGTGTTGATATGGTAACGAGAATGGTAATGATAGACAAGGGTAGATGACCTCCTTTTCCTATAGACAAAAGGTGACCTGGAATGCTGAGTCCGCCTTTCACATGATCTAGGTCTAGGGACCTCCTTCCAAGGACAAAGTGGACTGAGAGATTTCTTTCCTCATGGATTTTGGCTCATCTATCGCCGCTTAAATGGGCAAAGTGCAAGTCATGCCCAACGTTCGCTGCTTGAAGGAGATCAAATGCAGAATATCTTTCTAAGAAGGGGAGCGACATGCTGCTTGAGCTCCTTGGTGTAATGCTGGTTTAAGCGCGAGGATGTCATGAGAATTGTGTTTTTCATGCGTAGAATGTAGATTTCTATTGCGATGCGACCCTAATAGTAGTCTCCAACACGACCCTCTCGTTGGCATCATGCATTATGTTAAATGTGCTGGGGGTAGTGGGCTAGATTGGGGTTGTCTATCACTACCAAGATAGCTGGACCATAGTTATAGTGCATGGAGCGTCCACTTGGGCGCTGAGTTAATTCAAATCATGGGAAATCTACCCAATTCTAGTCAAACCATTAACTAAGGTCAGTCGTACATTGTTGCTCAAGCCTGGTATATGTAGATGATGTTGGCTCTATTAATGTCACTAGCGCTGTGGTCATTTGGGATGTTGCCCTCACTGCCACTGTTATTTTGCATGGTGTGATTTTTTGAGAAGAGAAATTTGAGGAGAAGAAAAGTGAAAAGAAGTTTAGAGCTTTTAGGGGAGACTCTCCTTTTAGCGGAAAAATGTTCACTATAAATATATTCAACCTTGGAATTGCGATTAGGAGTTATATTAGTGAAGGCTACTTACTTATACGGTGATTAATAAATTAAAAATAAGAGAAAAGAAATGTAGTACATGCTAAAGTAAGCAAAGTAATACACGGTTTAGAGTGGTTCAATTACGAATGATCTACGTTCATTATGATAATAATTTTTATAGCTTTGAGTTTTAGGTTACAATTGTTTAGTTACAAGAGACAACAATGAGAGCAATGAATGAAAAATTCAATCTTTATGCAAGTGCATTCAATGTTGTATTTGTAGCAGCTAAAACCTTGTCTGAAAGGCTCAGGTTGATATGCCAATCCTTAAGTTTCCTCTCAGCTGTAGATGGGGTTGAATAATTCAAATGCAGGCCATCTAGGATGCCTACTTAGATGAATGGTTCAGATGATGTCTAGTAGGCAGACAGTACAAAAGCATGTTGTTGGTATATAAGGCAACATATGGACAGTGAGTTGCTAAATGGTAATGTCATTTCCATGTGGACAGTGAAGGACGTGGAGTGATTGTTGTAAGGTGCTATTTTTATCAGATGAATATGTATATACTGATATTTTCTTTGGAACAAGGCAAAGTCGTTGCTTCTTTCTATAGAGGCGGTCGGGTGCTTTAGGAA
Organism: Allium fistulosum; assembly: GCA_030737815.1. Classification (NCBI taxonomy): domain Eukaryota; kingdom Viridiplantae; phylum Streptophyta; class Magnoliopsida; order Asparagales; family Amaryllidaceae; genus Allium; species Allium fistulosum. Next base: position 514,977,325 of record CM060903.1, on the reverse strand, counting down.
AAGTCCTACCGAGTGAGGACAAAACAAGGGATATAAGGCGGGCATACCCTCGGTATATTGTGAGATGATGAGGACTTAAAGGGATGGAGAGGAGAGAAGCATTGACTTAGGGTGCTCTTAGTATGTTGTGGGTACTCTTGGACAGGAAGCTCTCCCATTGAGAGCAATGTCTTGTCGGACCATTGTCCGAAGCTGTTAGCCTTTGGGGACGGTGGTCATTGGTGGGTCGCACTGACATTTATGAAGATAACGAGCCAGGTATTATGAGACAGAGGCCATACATGCAAGATGAAAGCATTGGGAAACTAGCAGGCCTTGTTTATTGCACTATGAGAAAAACGAGCAACATATATGCATTTAAATTCAAAAATTTAACATAGTTGTTATCCCACATTTGAACCAAGCAACATCTTGATGGATCTGGACTGTCGGGTGAACAAGAAATGGATCAAAAGGAGCAAGGAGTATCAAGAAATAAAGAGAATAAAAGAAATGACTAAATATGGGAAAGATCAAATAGATCGATACCGACCCATGTGGATCGGCACCAAACCATATGAAGAGTTGATGCACATAATGAAGATAAGAGCTAACACATTATGACATAGATAAGGGAAGGCAAGTCCAAAGCTATGAAATGGATTAGCACCGAACCATGGTAGTTCTTGTGTGGACCCACTTCTACAAGGTTGAAGACATATGCTGAGTGGTTGAAGATTGGAAGAAAAGTCAAAGAGGAAGTACCGATTGGTACTGGATAATTTTGATCGTGAGATTCTTGTGTTCTATCCAATTCTCCACCCTGAAACTTTGAGCTAAAGGCGTTAACTTGTTCAAACAAACTTCAACAATTTTGGTGGTTGATTTCATCTATAAATAGGAAGCCTAGTGCAACTAGGGATGAATCTTTTGATTTCTACTGATTTTTTCATAGATACTCCATTTAATGCAAACGGATAATCTAATTGTTATTGCAAAAGTAATCAGTAATAAGATTGATAGTGGACGTAGGCTTATGGTTTGAATCGAACCACTTTAAAAATTATGTGTTTTCTCTCTTTCTTTTGATTCTTAACATTTTCATTTTCCTTTTTACTCGATTGGGGTGTTTTCCATTCTTGGTGCAAATATTTTTGGTGCTTTCACTGAGAATGATCATTTTTAGGCTCAAATCTTTTCTTTCGCTTTGGATTTGAAGAAGTCTAAAAGCTTGATCCATGATTTCTTTGGCATAGATCTATTGTTTACTTGGACTCGGAGGAGTATATTAATAGATCTAAGAAGAGATGGCTCTTATAAAGGAAAACCCCACTACATCTAGAGCTGTCATTGAAGGAGATAATGAGGGCTCTCAACATGGAGAAGAAATGAACCAACCAACTCATGCAGAGACTTCGAGTGCGCCGAAGATGGTAACAAAGGCGGTTGGAGCGAATAATGGAGAAAATAAATAAGAAGATGGTGATGGGACCAAAAAGCCATCATGGAGGAAATGAAGACGATTTTTGCTATAATGTCCCAACCATCTCAAAGGCATAGGAAGAGCTATACAGATTCGTTATCTTCAGATTTCGATGAGAAAGTTCATCTTCATCATAGCAGAACTGAAAGATGGAAAGTAAAAGATGCAGAGGAAGGATAAATGGGCATCGAAAAGACAAGTTGTGGAAGTTGGAATTGTTGTTCCATAGCCTGCACCGATTGGTAGCTAATAGTCCAAATGGGTCTACACCGATTGCTCCAATAGCTTTGCCTTGAACGATTTTGAAGACGAACTCTAAGATACTTTTGATGCTGATGGAGATTGGCGAGCTATTAGACCTCAAGTTGGCAGTGTGTAGACAAATGCTACTAAGCCAACTACAAGGGGACAAAGTCTAATGAGGCGCCAGAGAGGGTTAGGACGAGTGGTTTTTATAGGGAAACTGGAATCACACATCACGGAACTAATCTAGAGCATTTTCCAGGCCAAACAGCTGAGGATGTTAATAACGATTACCATCTAATCGACCAACGCAATGAAGAATATATTGCCGATAAGATTAAGAGATTAGTGATCCAGGACCAATAGTGACATTATGATGAGTGGGGTTCATCGATGAGCGAAACTCCATTCACTGAAGAGATTTTGGAAGCTAGATATCTAAAGAAATTTATGATTCCAACCATGCCAAGTTACAATGGCATGATTGACCCTAGACAAGATCTATTGAAGTACAGATTGCATATAGATATTTCCCGTGCAATGGATGTTGTTAGATGCGGATGTTTTCCAATTTTCTTAGAAGGAATAACAATGATTGTGATTCGTTCGGCTTGAACTTTGGTCCATATCGTCATATGATCAATTGGAAAAGCGATTTATGGACCAGTTCCAAGTTCATATAGTATAGCCTAAGGATGGTATGTTGTTGCCTAATGTGCATTAGAGGTCTAGAGAGACCTTAAAAAGCTTTTCGAAAAGATTTAATGTTGCAGTTACAGAGGTCGGAAACCCCAAAGAAGAGATAGTGTTTCACCCAAAAATTGATTTTTGAAGATAGATTAAGAGGAAGGAACCTCCTACTTTGAAGGTGTTCTACCATAAGGTATCCTAATCTACTCTTGGATGAGGTAGATTCAGCTGCAAGAGTGACTACTGATGGTCATGAAGGATTGATTAGTGTGATATAGAGCAACGTTGCTATCAAATAGAGTGGTGATAGTGCTGGAACCATTATAGTTATGTCGGCAACAATATTTGTAAAAGGAACAATCAAAATGCCGGTGATAAGAAGAATATGAGATATACTCGCATGGGAGACTATACAGAGTTGACTGACTCTGTTGAGAATACCTGTCATATATATAAGGTACGGTGCAATATAAGAAGCCACCCGGAGGGAGAAAACTGAAGAAGAGAGACGATCCAAAAATTTGTTGCTTCCATGAGACACACGGGCACAATCTAAAGTGTATACATATAAGAGATGACATCGAAAATTTGATCTGAAAGAAGAAAGTACAGTAGTATGTCAGGAACAAGCAAGCTGGCGGTTAAGCTAGAAATTAACCCTAAAGGCAGTCTTCCAAAGGGAATCAAGTTAGATCCAGTGGAGAAGGATCAAGGCAACCAGCAAGAGGGGTCGTGATAAATACAATTTCAAGAGGTCTATATCCTGCGAAGAAGAGTTGAAATGAAATGGAGCGCTACGATAGCTCGTTGAAACACTTGCCTCAAGAGACGTGTTACGCCATAGAGGAAGGTGCTTCCACAAAGCAATAAAGAACTATTGATGATGATATTTTGTTTTGAAACGGAGATGCCAATTGGGTTAAAGCATCGACGCTTGACCCATTAGTGATCACAATCGTGATTGGGCTAGCAACAGTCACCGAGTCCTTGTTGACTATGGGAGCTTGTTAAATATTTTGTTAAAACAACCTTTAACAACATGCTCCTTGATGAGAAGGATCCAAAGCCATATAAGTCCCGCATCCTAGGCTTTACCACAGATGCCCAAGAGTCGGTGGGGTGCATCGAATTTCCCATTGAGTTGGGAAAAGGAGAGCACAAGGTTGTGCGGGTATGGATGTTCGTTGTGGTAGTGATGGATTTTCAGCCTATAATTTCTTGGGCCAACTGACCCATGCTAGTTTTTGAATTGCATTGCTCTATGGTGTTTGAAGGCGTAGGATACCGGGAATGGAGTAGGAGCAGTAGGTGTCTAGTAAAAGTCTACAGGGTGGATCATGTAGTATATATGCAAGTACATGTGACAAAATATATGATGCAACTAAAGCAATATTAATCTTAGTAAATATAGAATAAGCACATCAGAATTTTATATTGGTTAGGACCTCCCGTCCTACGTCCAGTCCCGATGCTCCCCTTCGGAATTCGACTATCAAAAACCCTCGCTTCGCCCGGAGGAATTGGTTACAATGAGTTGTTCTTGCCAAATGTGTGTTCTAGTATAACACGGATGTTGACTAATTAGTACAATTGCTTCCAATGTATCTCTCAAGAATAGTGTCTATGAAGAACTGAGTATATGGAAGACTGAATACTAGTAAAGATTGCTAGAGTGCAGAGATCAAGAATATAGTATAGAATTAGAAAACATAAGTATGTAAGGTTGGTTCTTTCTCTTGATTCTTGATGCTATATATTGTTGTAGATAGGTATCTTTATGTCCATTAACAAGTGCTCTACAGTTGCTTCTGTTGATGATGAAGAGTTGCAGCGAAGAGAAGCGAAGATGTCCATTTGAATGTGACAGTTTAAGTTCTTATTTGAAATCCGAGTTTGAAATCAGACGTCTGGTATTTGTATCAGACCTCTGATACTATTTTTTTTTGAACATAGTAGGTTTTCAGACGTCTGAGTGCTATTACAGATGTCTGGTTTAGCCTGTTTGTTATTCCAGAGGACTTTTCCAGACGTCTGGCTTGTGCACCCAGACGTTTGATACTTGTGCATGTCTGTTTTGTGCATCTTTTCTTTTGCTTCTTTGTACCTATCAACTTGTAGTCTCTTGTAGTGTCGTTTGAGCCTCGTTCTTGTCTTTGTAGTGATGTTGTTCTAGCAAGTTCCTGTATATATAAATATATATGTACATTTGATTTCCATTGTATAGTTGTTGTCATTAAAACCATGGATTTGATTTCCTAACAATCTCCCCCTTTTTGATGATGACAACTATACAATGTACTTAGATATAATTTTATAAATCTCCCCATGAATATGTGCTTACCATTATTTCTCCCCCTTTGGCATTATCAAAAAGCATTAATACAAGAATATGTATGATATAATCAATATGCATATGAATTTCTCCCCCTTTGTCATTATAAAAAAGAATGAGGGAATATAATAAATTTTATAAAATATCTTGTAAATAGCGGGATAAAATAAATATTAATTATGGAGAAAAATAAAATAGATTTTACCATATTTGCTGAAGTCCATATTTCATTGTAAGCACGTAATTCTATTAAACGGATGGAACATCCTTAAAAGTTCCAAAATCTATCCTTTTCCATTTGTTTCTCCGAGTACCTGCAAAAAATAATTATTATTTTTGGTACCCGCTTACTATGTTAGGGTCCAAGGGGTTAAGTCTTGGGAAACCATACCCAATTGGGTGTGGTTGAACCTTTATAAATATAATTTTCATTATTAACTACCATATCAAAATAATCATTAATGTATTTTTCTCTATTTATCCAATTAACAGGAACCCAAATACTTAGATAATTTTTATTCATATTTCCGGTCAATAATTTTGTATTTCTAGAGAAATTATAAACATTATTGGCCATAGCAGTATTTGAATTTCTATAAAAAATTGATTTAGGCTTTACTCGAAATTTAGTACTAGCACTAACATTTTTACTATACATGAAAGTGTATCTAGTGCCATCTCTATGATCAGTTTTATTATATCCTAAACCACTTTTGTCATGTAAAGGTCTAGAACTAGATAAAATCATGTTTAAATCGTTTTGACCTTTATTAAATTTTGTGACTTCAGTGTTAAGTTTATCAAATTTAGCTTTGAAGTCAGAATTATTATTTTCAAAAGAAATATTATTGTTTGTCAAAATATCAATTTGCTTGTTTAATTCAGAATTCCCCCTTTTTATCGTACAGTTCTCATTTTCGAGAAGAAAAATTCGAGATTCTGAATTATCTAAAGATGATTGTAATAAATCATTTTGTCTTTTCAAATCCGTCATTTCTTTTGAAATTTTTTTTTCTTTTTCAAACATAGTATTTTTATTTTGCAAAACACTGATTTCCTTCAAAAGATCATTGTTTTTATCTTCTAACTGCTCATTTTCTTTTTGTAGGAAATCTTTTTGTGAAACAAGTTCTTCTATGGTATTTTCAAAACATTTAGTTTGCTTTATCAAAACATTATTTTCCTCTTTTAAACTGGAAATTTCTTGCTCACAATCTTTTAACTTATCTAAAGCAATTCTATTAACTTTATTCAAGCTTTTACAATCTTTTAATAATTCATCATGTGCTAACAGAAGATCTTTATATAAAGAATATAAGCATACCGATTGTGATCTGAGTTTAGCCATGAAGCATTTGTTTGTTTTCTCCTTTGATTCTTCTTTATTGCTCTTCCTTTTCCTATTGCCTTGACTAGATCTCTTTATAGCCATTTATTCTAGGATGTTGTTACGATCTCTAGAATCCCAGGCTCCGATACCAAATAAAAGTCTACGGGGTGGATCATGTAGTATATATGCAAGTATATGTGACAAAATATATGATGCAACTAAAGTAATATTAATCTAAGTAAATATAGAATAAGCACACCAGAATTTTATACTGTTTCAGACCTCCCGTCCTACGTCCAGTCCCGAAGCTCCCCTTTGGAATTCGACTATGTAAAACCCTCGCTTCGCCTGGAGGAATAGGCTTGGTTACAATGAGTTGTTCTTGCCAAATGTGTGTTCTAGTATAACACGGATGTTGACTAATTAGTACAACTGCTTCCAATGTATCTCTCAAGAATATTGTCTATGAAGAACTGAGTATATGGAAGAGTGAATACAAGTAAAGATTTCTAGAGTGCAGAGATCAAGAATACAGTATAGAATTAGAAAACGTGAGTATGTAAGGTTGGTTCTTTCTCTTGATTCTTGATGCTATATATAGTTGTAGATAGGTATCTTTATGTCCATTAACAAGTGCTCTACTGTTGCTTCTGTTGATGATGAAGAGTTGCAGCGAAGAGAAGCGGAGATGTCCATTCGAATGTGATAGTTGAAGTTCTTATTTGAAATCCGAGTTTGAAATCAGACGTCTGGTATTTGTATCAGACGTCTGATACTATATATTTTTTAAACATAGTAGGTTTTTAGACGTCTGAGTGCTATTACCAGACGTCTGGTTTAGCCTGTTTGTTATTCCAAAGGACTTTTCCAAACGTCTGGCTTGTGCACCCAGACGTCTGATACTTGTGCATGTCTATTTTGTGCACCGTTTCTTTTGCTTCTTTGTACCTATCGACTTGTAGTCTCTTGTAGTGTCCTTTGAGCCTCATTCTTGTCTTTCTAGTGATGTTGTTCTAGCAAGTTCCTGTATATATAAATATATATATGTACATTTTATTTCCATTGTATAGTTGTTGTCATTAAAACCATGGATTTGATTTCCTAACACGTAGAGCATAGCTTAATAGTGCTATGTTGTAGAGCTTAGGGAGGCGAAGTGAGGAGAGAAATGGAAGAATGCATAGGAGCCTCTTTGCATCAAACCTCGAAAGCATAGCAACTACCGGCCAAGCCCTATTTCGGGTCAAATCGCAAATTTCACAAACCCATGAACCAACGAAAAGAGTCAGAGGAAGCAAGGGCGGCCTCGACAGGGCTGACAATTGACATTCTGTTTGATGATGACGATCCTACAAGGGCTCTTAGCTCGGTCTGAAGATGAAGAAGAAGTTGTGTAACAACCCATAGCTTAATAGGCTTAAATTTTGGCAAAAATCAAATCCAAGTCCATTAAAACATAGATCGTTGGATTTGGTACCTACAAATAAGCACGAACATTATAAGAGATTGATAGAAATCTAAATTCACAACGGAAATAACAATAGGATAAGAATACTGACTATGATTACTACTTTCGAAATAATGGTATTCTTTGGACAGCAAATTTTCACATCAGCATCAAGCATGAGAGAACATAAGACATCTCCAACAACCAAACACATCTAGCTCCAATGACCTGTTCCTCTAAATCTATCATGTGGGTTGTAATGAGAAGGGGGTCGGAACAACGTTCTAGTGACTGGAAAATCTATAAATTGTCCATAACATAAATTTATACCGATTGATTTCCATTTAATTGGAATGTCTATATAGGTTAGCAATTCTAATCCAACCTTGTATTACACACACGGTTACTTACCTACCCATTCCTAAGGTACGAAATACTTATGAAGCCTTATCAACCACCCAATACTTCTATACCCATTAGCCACTTAATACCTATAAATATGAAGCGGGCTTTTACTATCACCACATAATACTTTTAAAAGAGAAATAGGCAGACTCTGCCATTTAAGAACTCACACTACACCATAAACGATGTTTTGATACGGCTAAAAGCTGTATCTAATCGAATTAGATACGGCTTTTAGCCGTATCAAAATATGGCGAGCTTATTATTTTGATACGGCTATTAGCCGTATCTAATGGGACAATTAGATACGGCTTAAGGCCGTATCTAACGGGACAATTAGATACGGCCTTAAGCCGTATCTAATTGATACATTAGATACAGCTTCTGGCCGTATCTAATGGGACAATTAGATACGGCTATTAGCCGTATCTAATGTATCAATTAGATAAGGCTAATAGCGTATCTAATGTATCAATTAGATACGGCCTTAAGCCGTATCTAATTGTCCCATTAGATACGGCCAGTAGCCGTATCTAAGTACTCAATTACACATACATATATAAAATTCCGCACTCAAATGATATTAGAAAACAAATAATATTATAGGCAGTGCACATTCAAATGATTCAATAATCCGCATTGCAGTGCATAATAACTTAACAATATCATTACATAACACGAAAAATAGTACATACTAGCATTTAGTACAAATATGAAGTTAAGCTCAAAACAAGAGCTACACAAGTCACAATATCAATACAAAGCCTTAAGATGTTCAATAGAACCCACAGTATAACATTTACAACAGTGTCCCTGGCTAAACCTTTTGCAAATGAATTACTCCAAGTCTCTTGCTACACTTCTTGCTAAACCAAATAAAATTAGCTAGCACCAAAGATTGCATAAAGATCATTCCTGATTCAACCTACAAACATAAAAATTGGTATAAATTATAGTAGTACAAATGACAGTTTGAGAAGTTTGTGTCGTACCAAAAAAATAAACGCTAATGACAGTTTGAGAAGTATATTTGCTGATACCATGAAAAGAGAACAAAACTCAAAACTAAGAATTAAAATACAAAGGAGAATCAAAAGTTCAAAACAAAATCACCTCAAAATTTTCAAACTGGAAACCAACCTGAAAACAAATCAAGCTTCCTTTCAAATCTGTTTCAAGCAAGTTTAAAATCAAAACCTGGAAAGTAAACTAAAGGCCACAAACATGATTCTAAGATGCAATTCAAATTCAAAACAACAGTTTGAGTTCCAGTCTAGAAATCAAGGCATGTAGTAAATTCAAGAAGCAAATTCAAGTTCAAAGGAAACTCAACATCAAGATCAACTCAGTTACAAACCAAAATCAAAGTAAATCAGAAAACCAAGTTTTCCCAATTTTTCAAAAATCATTTATATGCAAAACTTCAATGTTCTTCTCTGTTTAATGATTTCAGGTGAGCAAACTACATTTATAAACCCTTAAAACTAATAGAAAATGAAAAAAAAAGAGTTCAGACGCTGAAAGGAATGATATCTTTGCTCTTAATGTCTAACCAGATGCTACTTTGCCATTTTTCTCATGCAAATTACAGTTAATGAAGCTGCACAAATTGTGCATTATGTGCCATATTTACTTCCATTCGTTTTGTCATAACTCTGATGGTATACGTTAACCTGCAACTTAGAGAATATCCAAGACAAGCAAATTCAGCGAGATGACGAGTATTACGAAGGTGATAATGACAATGATGGAGAAGATAGACTATAACATTTATCATTTTCTAGTAAAGGAGTTCTTTACAGATTGATGTATTTTGCTTGTATACTATAAATGTCATTACCTTTTTTTTAAATCTTTTGTAGAGTAGATAATGTTACTTTTGGATCTCCGGGGACAAATTTGTTTGTGGACATTATTTACCCAACAAAACACTGAATATTGAATTTTGCCGTGTAATCTCTTATTTGAGTGGGTAACCAGACGAGTTATAATTATGCTTGACAAGAAACGTGCAAGTTGAAAATACTGCAGTTTTGTTGTGATGGTGATCTTGTTTGGATGCATTTTATGTGTAGTTAAGACAGTTGACAAGTGGATGTGCAGTTTTAATGCTGGTTTGCACGAGGATTCCCATATTTTAGCTCGGGTTTCACTCGAGTTTTTCTAGGATATTTGTTCTATTAGTTTTAAAAATATAAGTCAAGTTTTCCTTTAAGTTTTAAACTATTTTCTCTATATAATAAATGTTGTTTAACTTAAAGTTATCAAGTTGATTTTTAAGATATTTTAAAAGCCAAATTTAGATGATGATAAAATGTTTAAAATAATTTGTTAATAACAAATTATTAAACAAGTTCCTAAAAATATATGTATGGAACAAGCTTTCAAGTAATTTCAAAGGTTGAAATTTTAAAAGGTATAATGTTTTCAAAATTTGTTTGATTTAAAATAATTTTTATATTAATTATTTAGATCTCTGAGTGGTTCGAAATATAATGACGTAATTAAAAATAATAATTAAGATAAATGGTTTATCTTAAGTTAATTGAGATCTTAATTTAATTAAGAGGTTAGGATTAATTTATTAAGGATTAATTAATTAATATAATTAATTTAGAATAATTACCCAATATAATTTAAAAAGAATTAATTATAAAATTACTTAAAACTTAATTTATATTTTGTTCTTAAAAAAGTCAATATGAGATTTTGTTTTTTTAAGATACTCTTTAAAATCTAAATTGTTATTTAATTTATAACAAGTGTTTGAAAACTAATTAAAATTAATTAAAGAAATTACATATATACCTGCTCCATCATCTAGAGATATCAAATAAGACACTTTGGATGGCACACATATCCACCCACTCCAACATCAACAAAGGTCTCTGCAAATTGATGATTCATTTTGCTGGTTCTCTCATCTGGTAGCAGTATACTGTCCAACACCACTTTTTCGTGTGTGGATGGTACAGATTTCCCATGGATGTTGGACAATGTAGAATTTCGGCATATAGTACCTGTTGCAATAAAAGGGAATATTTATTATTATTTAAGTTTTCTACTTATTATGTCATAAATGTTTAAATGTTAAAAATACCTGTTCCTATTAATTCTAAATCAGAGTTGAGGATTTCACATTTTTGATTGTTCGTAACATTGGTCGAATCCTGGAACTGCGAAGCAATGAATTCAGGAGCATTGAATTGTGTGGCGCGTCCTCCATCAGAAGAATTGACCGGTGCACGAATTCCCTGTTCAATATTTCCCACCATGTTGATCAAAACCTCCATTTGCCCAGACAAATTTCCCACCGTACTCTCCAAACTTCCCACCCTCATTTTCAACTCATCCTGCTCGCCATGAACATGTCGGAGTCGTTTCTGTGCAATGGCACAAGCCTTAACTTTAGTCTTTGGTATAATGGTCCCAACACCGCGGCTCCTACCCCTTGCATCCTTACCAAGCACTTGTGATAAGATGTCTTCATCCACTGTCAATTTTTCTTCATCACTATCAGTGATCTTTTCCTTCGCTTTCGCAATTTGATCCTGTAATATGATAATACTTACATGAATAAGGAATTTTAAAGAATATGCAAGTTAATATTTGTTTAACTTACAAAGTATGAAGAAGTGGCATCTGATATGCTACCATCTTTTTTCCTGTGTGTCTTCTCCCATACTTGACGACGACTGATATTTGTTGATGGACGATCTGCAATACAAGTTGATGCAACGACATGAATATCCAATCACAATGTGTAAATCATTTGAATGAAAATGAATATAATTTACCATTTCTTGTTCTATTTTAGCGTGACTTTTACGTCCTGCATGATGAGCATAACTGAGCAATGCTCTGTTCTTTTTGCCTACCTCCCTTCTTCCGCTCGCTTCTGGCGTTGCTTCATTTTTTACAAACTCTGTCCAATCTTCTTAAGCAACTGTAGGTGGACAATTTTTCAACCATTCTTCGTCATTGTTGAAAGGGTCATGATCATCCTGCCTGCCAATCTGGATAATCAGTAGACTGCTCTCCAACATTAGCATTATCAGGCAACAAATTTGTAGGTTGAAAATGATGAAATCTATCTACATCATTGACCAGATCTTCCATCCTAATATGTTCAGACTCAGCAGTAGTTCTGCCATGACTAACTGGTTGCTGTTTTTCAATCTCCGCCCTTTTTTCCCCATGAAAATACCACGCTGTATACGATTGGATAATACCCCCTCTAAGCAAATGAAAATGAATGTCATCTAATTTGATCGTCTTCATATTTTTGCACCGAGTGCAAGGGCATAAATACAATCCTTTCTTACCACCGTTTTCTTCAACAAAACTAATGAACTTCTGCACCCCATCTATATAGTATGTAGATCTTAGATCTGATTCATTTATCCATTATTTGTCTATGCTTAAAGACATACTGCCCTCCTATATCATATTTAACAGAACATGAGACTTTTTTGTATAAATACATCACAAGTCTGTACAATGATAAAAATGTGAATACAATACAATATTTCAACTTTCTTTTACACACGCTAGCCATTTTTATTAATGGATGAAATCATTAGCACTTTGTTTAAAAGACAACATTTAGTTTGGTGTTAAAAATAAAAATGTTAGTTTTTCTACGGATTTGCCATTATCGTTGAAAAGTTTAGCTATTTGTCAAAAAGAGAAAGCCATTTAGCATTTTATTAAAATGGCAATTTTTTAAAGATTTACTATCATGTTGAAATTTGAACCATAAACCTCTTCATATTTTTGTTTACCTTATGTTCAATATATTGAGGGGTAGGAATGGTAAGAGAATCCCTTATTATCCTGTTTTAATTATTCAATATGGTATATAAATTTCTTTTCATTATCAGGGAGAGAGGTATCTTGTTTTAATTATTCAATATGGTATATAAATTTCTTTTCATTATCAGGGACAAGTTTGTATCCAACATCTCTCTTACATACACCACTTCTTGCTCAAATATGGGTTCATACAAATTTAATGTGATAGTGTACTATAAAACTGTAATTCAACCTAGGGTTTATGTAGTTCATACTGTCTACATATGCACAGTTGTTAATTCATATATATTTATACGCAGTACAAAGTAAAACACACTCAAACACATACGCATATATAAAAAAACAGAGCACTAACTCACGCAGGCCTGCCCATATACAATCATTTATACACACCATCACACTATTATATTAATTCATTTCCACGCACCCTATTAACCCTTCAAATGTACATAAATACAGCACGCACTGTGGTGCTGCTCATGTGCAAAGGCAATGCAAAAATAGGTCATAGTTAGGCACCCTGCAGGTTCATTTAATTCATGCATATATCCCACTTACACAAAACTTAGCTACACTCACACAAAACAACAATAAAAAAGTGGTGTATGCAACAGTATACGAACGGGTTGTTTTTCTTCTTTAATCTCTATGATTAGCAAACTTCATAATTCCTTATTATCCTTGCCCCACTTGAACTGTTGAATTGTGGACCTTTATTCTTAACATCATTTTCCCCTTTTGAATTTTAGTTACATCAAATTGAGTTCCAAAATCGAATCCCTTGTAAATCATAATTCTAATAATTGAAGCCTTATTTGAAGGAACCTAAGAAAAAGCAGACACTGCAAAAAAATCAAAAAAAGTTACTTTTTTCATTGCATCCAAGGGTAAGAGAATCAATTTTGTTTCTCATTTTCTATAATTTCTTTCTTTCCCTCTTATAAAATTTAGTTGATTTTTTCATTTTTATCTTTTATTGATTTAATATAATAAGAATGTTGTTGCCTTATATTTTTCTTCTTTTCTTGCTTCCATTGATTTGTTCCATTTGTATAACAATTACTTTCACTACAAAAGTTAAAAGAGTTTATACTTTAATTTACAACTCCCAACCAACTAATGAAGTTTCAATTCAGAGTTAATCTATTATTATCTGAAATCAAGCTTGACTTTAGTGATTACTAAATAACTGGGTTTGGACCCTATTCAGAAAGTAAGCAACCTAACTTTTTTTCTAACCCATTCACCATTTCTAGATCTCTTTCAATTCAGGGCACATGCCCTTAGAGATCTAATTATTTTACTTCAGGAAAAAAAGTAACAATTCAAGTGGCCACCCTGAGTCAAGCCATACCATATGGATATTTCCCAAGCATTGAGTCTTTCATTTATCTCGATATTTTTTGTTTTGGATTTTAATTCACTTTTTTTATTAACGGAAACTCCCTAATTAGTGGTCATCTCTAGTTAGTATATCCTATGAACATTTTGGTTCCCTTCTAGGTCTTGACCCTTGCATAAAAACCTACTTAATATGCTGCTTGAAGGCAAGCAAGAAATAACTCAAGGGCTACCCCGAGTCAATCTTCACCAATGGTTCTAAGGGGTACCCCTTTAAACACATATTATTTTACATAATTTATTGAGGTCCTTTAGAATATATATGTATATAACATTTCACTTCTCGGCTTACTTCGGATTATTCGGTAGGTCCTTCATTGATATTTTATTACAAGTTTAAATTATTTCTACTAGCCTTTCCAGGCATATGCCGAAGTATGAAATCAACGAAAGTATTTAGACTTTTGGAAGACCTTCAGATAGAACATCCCTTATCTTTCGATTTTTTTGTCCCTTACAACATTTATTATCCAGCCAAATGTCTCAGTTTTGACTACAGTGGAATCATACATCCTCATCTTTGCTCCATTTTCTTTCATAGCAGTAACAGTGGAACACAAATAAGCTAACAAAGGGAAGCAAGCACAACATATCATTAGATCGGGTAGGCGAAAATTGTGCTGAAAGAATGATCACCATTTTTAGTTTATATATGTAATAATATGATTCATGTCTGATGTATTTTAATAATCTGATGATCAGAGTATAACATCATGATGTCGAAGTTTAATGGCAAGATCGTCATACTTATTTTATATTTGTATTATTGCGGTTCCTGTAAGATTTATTACTGCAATTCATGTAAGATACCCATTTAAAAATATGATATTTTTAAGCTGTTTTGATTGGAATTTCAATAAATTTCAATAAAAATATGGACTATTTAAATTTCAATAAATGTAACTCAAAATATAGGGTTTATTTTAAACATTAGCACCAAACTGTTACCAAAAAATTTGCCATTACAACGGCGCTATTTTGTAGCACCGGAGTAATGTCTATGCATTACCCCTCTCCTGATACTTGGCTTGCGCCATTAACAACAATTTTATCTACTTATACAACAATGTCAGAACAATATACAACATTAGCACCAAACTGTTTCCAAAAAAATTTGTCCTTACAACGGCGTTATTTTGTAGCACCGGAGTAATGTCTATGCATTACCCCTCTCCTGATACTTGGCTTGCATCATTAACAATAATTTTATCCACTTATACAACAATGTCAAAACCATATACAATGTCAGAACAACATATTTACTAACATATAAACAACAATACACTAAATAGAGAGGGAAATGGTGAATAATATATTTATGGTTAATGATAGTTATATATTTACTGTTACTCGTAAGATTTTATGAGCATTTGATATCAACATCTTTTCCCACGTCCGTTACGTTTACAATCAAAAACACGGATTTAAAATGCAACAAATCTCTGCTTGCGTGAAAGTGAATGTAGGATAAGATTGTGTCCGATATGACATAGCTTTGTTCACATAAGGACACACTAAAATAATGTATCCTTCTACGTGATATGATTAATAGTGTAACCATGTATAATGCAAAATGAAGATGAATCATGATTGAATACCAAAAACATTAAATTACCCTATGTATATAATGCAATAGTAACGTATTAACATAATAAAGAAAATATTGGGTAGCAAATGTTTTAATATATAAACAAAACATACAAAATTTTGGTAACATGATAATAAATCATAAGAAATTGCCTATGATGCTTACTTGTTGGTTTCTATCCAACTAATGCATGATGTTTCATATTATTTAACCTTTTCCTACAAATTGTATCAACTTAATGTATTCTATAACCTGCAACAAGGAAAATAACAAAGAAATATTTACAAACAAGTGATATGCATAAGATAATCTTAATAGTTGAAATTTTATAGAATGGAATTAAACCTCCAAAAAGAATGATGGTTATCCTTGTATTTGTACTGATTAGTCATGAGATGGTTTTTTATATTTATCATGATATAAGTTATACAACATCGAATAATTTTATCAATATATCACTACTACCAGCTTTTCATTTATGTGTAAATGCTCCTGACAAACAACGGAACAACAAATTATCAATTTTGAAGAAACTTAATTGCAAACATCAAACTAGACTTATCTTCAAACTTAACAAAATAAATTTTAACCGTAAGCTACTTACAAAAATAATGATTTCAAAAAAATTAAGCATCAATTTTCATAAGAAAATAAAACCAGTTGACCAATATATTTATATATATCATAATGGAAATATGGTAAATAGCAAAAAATCTTAAAATCTTAAAACTATCTACAATATGTTAATCATTAGTCAAATTTTTGAACCTATAATGTATATAGTTGAAGACATGAAAATAGACAATGTATGGTGATATTAGTTTTAATTACTAATTAACAAATATAACATAGGGCACCCAAATTTATTAGTATCAAGCAAAATTTTACAAAGTTTTCTTGTCAAATATCCTACTGAAATGGTTTATTCACATGTGACAATAACCCAAAACAGTTACATCACATATGAAAGCCATGATAAATAGGCCATGTTCATTCATCATAGAACAGAAATCTTTAAGTAAAATCCACAAAAATTAAAATGGAACTTATAAACATGTAATATATATTAATTAATCTAAAGCTGAAAATTTACTGCTAAAATGCACTGAAAAATACAGAGGCCACGACGGGGAGGAATGCAATGGCGATGAGGGTCAAAATTTCCAAAGTGACAAAATACACTAAAAAGGATCAGTAATCCCTAATTAAAATTAACATTAACAAGGAATAACCCAAAAAGTGGGATTTTCTCTTTTTTGAAAAACCCAAATCCTAAGAAAAGTCCAAAACAGAGTTCAGGAATAAGAATGAGAATTAAAACTAAGCTTAAATGGTAATTACTCACTATTGAATCTTCGAATATAATATTTAACAACCAAACAAGACTTTGAAAAAAAAGTCTAGAGCAAATAAAACTATAATAAGGTAGAATTGTAAGATAAATTAAATAAAACTCTATGTTACAATAGATCTATAAAAAAATAGTGAAAAATACCTAATTGTAATCGAAGATGCATTTATTATTCTGTTTCACATTTAAGAAAATATAAAATATAGAAGTAACAAATTAAAATTCAAATGATATTTTCAGTTGCTAAAAATAACCTATTTATGCACTCTCTTCCAAACGCACAAACAATTAAATGTAAAACATGTTCAATACAATCTTATGTGTGTAAACCTTTCTCTGCATCTTCTCTGCATCTAGGTCTTGTGTTCATTAGACAAATATATTCCAAAAATACAAACATATAATATTGTTTCATTATAATACACTATCAGAAATACTACTTATATAATTTGCACTGAAATAAATGTTATGACTATAGATGTTAATATACATTGAGCAGTAGCAAATTTTACAGTACATAGTTGAACATAAATAAAAGTGAAGAATAATTTTAAGTAAAAGATAGTAGTATTCCCTTTGAGCTAAACAAACATTGACTTTAACATACATATTTATTCACGTATGGATAAAAACTCATGCAATGTTTCACTTATTTATTTGAAAATAGAAAAATAAACAAAATTTGAAAAATATATATTAACTGCTTGAGTAGATTCCATCAACTAAACCGTCTGCTTCAATTAATTCACCAAACATATCATTCAACATCAAAATTTTGTTGAAACAAACTAAACTCACAAACCAAAAGTCATTGGTTCAACCTAGATGCCACAGCGAACTCCTGTATCCCATAAATATGTTGTACTTCGTGAACTAAAACTTATACGTTACTACAATATATTATTATTATTATTTACTATAATTTCCAATACCGAGACTGCAAAACAGAAGGTAAATAGAGCAAGCGCCAAAGGTGCAAGTCGAATAAACAACAATATAGTCCGTAGTTTGAACTCCAACGTCAAAATTAACCACGCAATTTCATAACAAAAACAACGGAATTAAGCACGCAATTTCATAACAAAATTACCTGGACGTGGAAGGGGTGGAAGACGTGGAAGGCTCTGATGGATGACGTCAAAGCTCTGGCGATCGAGGTGGAAGCTCTGGCGATTTAACTCCTAAGTAAGCGTACGGGGAAAAAAGGAAATCTGGAAATTAAAAAAAAGGAGGGAGAGGGTGTGCGTTTTGGGGAAAATTTTCCCACGAAAAGAGGCACAGATTTTGATACGGCTATAAGCCGTATCAAATTTTAATACGGCTTACAGCCGTATTAAATAATATAGATACGGCTATAAGCCATATTAAAATTTGATACGACTTATAGCCGTATCAAATGCCCCGCCTACGGTTGCGCCAAAATCCTATCTGTGGTGTAGTGTCAATCGAGGTAGACCTCGTCATTTAAGACATATTATCAAGGTGGACTTCTAGTATCATCATTATTGGTCTACTGGTCCTAACTACAGAGACCTTTGACCACTATCTATGCACTTATAATTTATAATACCATACCACTAACGTATCTATCGTTATTAAAGTCTTAACAATACGAGAAACTGTACCCAAGTAACTTAATACCATATTAACAAAGACTAGGCAGACCTCTGATCATTTAATACCTATTTATAGGTAGGCCTTTGCCATTTAATACCTAACCCCAAGTCGGACTTCTCACTGGTACTATCTAGCTGGCATTGCTTAGAAATCTCATTGGGTTACTTAATACTTCTTTTATACGACATAGGTGAACCCATGAATCCCCTTTTAATGCTAATAAATGTCAATTTGTCCATAAAATTCTAACGGACATTTTCTAAGACACTTATGTATGATTACTAATTTCAAATTACTAACCTTTTATATCTATTCCATTTTTATCGGTCCCATCCATTTGTCCCTATTAAATGTAATTCCTAAATTCATTTTCATTAATTCCCCATTAATTGGAGTTACAGTCTTTAATTCTCATACTAACCAATTGTAACCCATAATCTAATCCTATCCATTATTTCTCATTAATTGCCCATTAATTGGGCTATAATCTTTTATTTACCATTAATCATTGGCAAATTCATAATTTATTTCCCATTAACAAATATTGCTACATTTTCTAATTCTACTTATTCGCTTCCCTAAATATAATAATAACTAACTAACGTTACACATAAATAACGCACGTATAAATGATGTTCTTATTTATTAACGTAATAAATACGTACAAACTACATAATAAAACTATTTATTCTTATCCAAATATATTATAGTAATGAATTTGTAACTAGAATATGCTTTCCATATTTATTTTGCTGGAATTAAATTCCTTAGGAATATTTTCCGCTAAGATTTCCATAAATTGGTTTAGCCCAAAACAGAAAGATCGACTCCGTTTGAAATTATAAGGAATGGGTAATTTCTTTTTAATTGGAATAGACAATGTAAACTATGGAGAATAAATCTGTACTTTACACATCTCTTCCCCTTTTGTTTTTGGGTATTCCTTGTTAAATCAAAAGTCACCATTTTGAATGAAAAGTGGAAAAAGTAAACAATTTATAAAAATCAAATGGATGTTCTTCCCACAAATTAAACTATGGAAAATTTACAACATAGCATAAATTGGGCAATAATCCAAAATCCTATTTTACACCCAAGTACAAATCTAAAATAAAAATATACAACATTCAAATTCTAAAATCTTTAGGATTTATTTCCACATCAAGGTGTAAATATATTTCAAATTAGATCTAAAACAAGAATACGCAGGAAATGGTTTTCTACACTAATTTAAGCCTACAATTCATAAATAAAATTGATTTAGGCATAAAAATCAAACACATGCCAAAGGAATAGATTTAAAATCATAAACAATATATAAAACTTCCCACTCACCTTTTAAAAGCGATCCAAATCTTCAAATCTGAAGTAAAACCTTTTATTCATCTCCAAATCCTTTTTAATATAGGAAATATATATATAAAGGACATATACACATATTAGAATTACAGATCTAAGAAGAGAATTGAGATTAGGAGGGAAAATATGTACAAATAAATAAACGTATAAATTACCTCAAATACACGTACAGTTGATTCTCTTCTATTCTCCTTTTTATTAGATTTCTATTCTTCTCCAATTTATATGAATATAAATGCAAATATCTTATTTTTATAATTTAGAAAGAAAGTGGAGAAGAAGAAATGGCAAAGCTTCACTACTGCTTCCTAAACTTTACTCCTATGCCGGAAAAAGGAATTTTGGTGGAGCATTTATCATTCCTACCATCCCAAAAATTTCCCATTCCCGTAGTACAGTAGAATTTCCCTACTGCCCCAGATTTACTCCAAATTTTCACGTACAAAACACATAAGGAGGCTTATTTTCAAGTTGTAAAACAAATTTAAGTCTAAAAATAGACTCGCGCACATATCGATAAGATATAAAATAGAAATTCTAAGGCTAAAACAGCTTTTCTCTTGTTATCACTTGTAGTTATTGCATTGTCAATCCTAATGCACCGCTAAATTCACAAATTCAAATTCTATTTGTGTTCTCTATGCCTAACATGTGGCCTTCGTATCAAAGATTTCACAAAAGTCTTTCACACCTTTCAAATTTGTACGTCTTTTGAGAAAAATAAAATCTCAAAATATTTAGACGCATATTTTCCTTTGAAATCAATTTTTTGAACAAAAACTCTAGAAATAAATTAAGAGTCATAAACCTTTTTTTAGAAAGAGAAACTTTTCAAATCATGGGGAAAATTTTCAAAAATATTTTCCTTCTCAAAAATTCTGATAAATTAAGCCACAATTCGGCGCAGTCGGAAGTCGGTTATGCGCCAAACGTATAAACCAGATTCTAAAATTCTATAACAAACACTTACCCATAAAACTTGACATTTTGTTTAAAAATTCAATTATGCCCAATTACCCAAAATTTTAAACTTTTAAGAAACATGAGCAATGACTCGTGATACTAAAACAACTTTATCATGTCCTTCGCTAAAATTTTCTAACTGTTCTAAATTCCAGTCTTATATAGCATATACTGTTGGTCAAGTGTCTTTTATGAGATTCCTATATTTACACTGTTTCTTTCATATGCATAAATAAGAGCGGTTTACATAACTAGAAATAATAACACGGTGAATAAATGGGAACATTCTCATAACATTGTGCGTGCATTTCAAAGAGACAACCAGTAGTTTTACAACCAAAACAAACCTACAGAAAAAGTACAAAAGATGGAAATAAAATGATACAACAATCCTAAATAAAACATTTCCTACGAACTATGAGAAGGTCTCGCTCCGCAGTAAGAGCTCGAGCCATTGTCGCGACCATGGAATGGTTGTAGCATGGCGGCTGTGCATACAATCTCATGCTCATGGCGCTGCTGTTCCTCCATAACCTCTAGGATCTCTGCCGGAACCTGATGGATAAAAACATGCTCAGGACTCAAGTATCCCTTGGTGCCTTGCGCTATCCCCTACTGCTGGTGCTGCTATTGTAGTTGCTGCTTTGGTGCTGGTACAGGTGGTGCGGCTGACGGTAAAGGAATATTCATCCTCTTAGTAGCGACCCGGTCGATGGCTGCAGAGACCTTCCTCACTGTTGTCTCTTCGCTCAAATTAACTTCGTAATGCCTAAACACTTAAGTGAGAAAATTGCAAAATGGAAAGTGGGTCATCTGGGTACCAACTCCCTGATCGACCATATGAAGCATCAAAACACGAGCCCAATTGACAGCTACGCCGCTAATTATAGCATAGGTGGCTCTCCATACTGAGGTATAGATCTGGTCGAGGCTTCCCATCTTTAGAATGATGTTGTGCTGAATGATGCGCATGATGAGAATGGAAACCAATCACAAATTTTTAGTCTCCAATTATCGACATTTCCAGAAAAGATCCGTTGTAGGAGCTCACAATCAGTCATCTCTATGTTATCTAAATCTATGCCAACTGCAGATATCTCCAAAATCCCAACGAGATCATCATATGTCATCTCGATCCATGCTCCCTTCACCTCGAACTCAATAAGATGCCATTATCAAAATTCCGCGCCATCTGTGCATCGAAAAGACTGACGCATCGCGGGTAATATTCCCGCTCATGGATCCCGAAACGGAGGATCTGTGCAAGTCCTGCGGCGATGAAAGCTCTTCAAGCCCATAAGCGGCAAAATCTTTAAATTTCACCGATCTTCCATGGAGAAAATCAAAGTCTGCCATTCCAAGATAAGTCGCAATCTACTGCTCTCTCCGGTCAAGCGAAGCGGCTTCTTGTGGAGTGAGGCCGGGATGATGAGAGGAAGAGCCATCGGTGCGGGGTGGTGCCATGGACCGAGAGACGGTTGAAAAGGGGAAAAAGGGTTTAGATCCAGAGTGGTAGTGGGGCGAGATCCGATGCGCAAGAATTTTAGCGTCGGTTGGTGGAGGAGTGGAGAAGGGAGGCTTTGATTAGGTGGAGGAAGGGGGAGGTAGAAATGGGGTTTGATTTAAAATGGAGAGGATGAAGAGAATGAAGGGGGTGTGGCAGATGATGTTTTGGACGTGACTTATAGTCATGTTCCGGGTTCGAGTCCAGCTTGAATCCACCTAGCAGTCGACAGCCATTAGGTCAACGGTCGACCTCTTGCGGTCGACTGCTAGCCCATATTTGGGCACGTCTTGAACCAATATCCAATAGGGTCAGGTTAAATCAATTAATATTCTGACCGTCCCCTACACCATCTTCAGCTTGACTCATCCAGAAAATTTCTACCTTCCATACGACATTATCTACCTTACCGTGCAGACCCATCCTCTACAAGATTGCAATAGCCTCAACAAAACTGCTGTGACCAACAACACATCAAACTACATACCCTAATAAAATTGAATGTCATTCCTATTTTATTTGCATCTTAAAGAGAGAAGATTTTAAGAGCCTTGATTTTATAAACTGAAAAATCGCTGAGCTAAATATATGCTCCTTTATACTTGTTTCTAAATAATAGAACTATTTCATACCAAAATTTCCCTTAAAATCAAACTTATATATATATATATTTCAAGATTTCCAAAAACTTAATCCCTACAAATTTCTTAACATGACTAACTTAGCAGTATACATGTTTCTTTGAAAATATAAATTTCAGAACTTTCCCAAAAAATATTTACAAAGCAAATCCTTGGAAAAGAAATCCTTTGAAAAATCCTTTTTCCAAAACCTAACGCATTTCCCAAAATACACATTATAAAAATTCTCTCATAGGTTTTAGACTAAGGAATTGACATTCATTATCCAAATAAAAATCCGGTTTGCCATCAAAGTGGTGATCAGTGAATGCACCCTAGTAAAAACTTTCCTCTGGACAATTGCGACATACAGACTCTAATTTTCCGCCCATCTGCAATAAATGTATGTCTCTGACTGGAACTCATCATCAAAATCCAAAATCACAAGGTAGCTAGAATCTCAACCATCAAGTCGAACAACTTCAGTCTCTAGGATTCTGCCATATGTCGTACTCATGCTCTTCATCATCAGCGCCCTACGTATCGCCAGCGCTCCATGGGGTACTTCAAAGTCGACGTGAAAATCTTAGCTCTAAGATAATTCCGACCCATAGTTGCTTTGTCCATTCCTTCAAAGTGGAACTACAACTACTACTATAGTCGGAATTCTTAGAATCAAACATAAAAATATAATAATACTACATAGGAAAGTATGAATATGTTCTCTCAATTTATCCTAATTCCTCTGATCTACTTACCTAGGCTCAGATACCAAATGTAACAAACCATACATTAATAGGCCTAAATTTCGATAAAAATCGAAATCCAAGTCGATCAAAGCAGAGATCGTTGGATTTGGTACATGTAAATAAGAATGAACATTCTCAAAGATTGATAAAAATCTAAACTCACAGCGGAAACAATAATAGGATAAGAATACCGACTATGACTACTACCTTGGAATTAATGGTATTCTTCGGATAGCAGATTTTCACATCAGCATCGAGCATGAGAGAAAAGAAAACTTCTCCAACAACTAAATACATCCAGCTCCAGTGACCTGTTCCTCTAAATTTATCCTATGGGTTGTAATGAGGAGGGGGTTAGAACAATGTTTTGGTAACTGAGAAATCTATAAATTATCCATAACATAAATTTATACCGATTGGTATCCATTTAATTGGAATGTCTATTTAGGTTAGCAATTCTAATCTAATCTTGTATTGCACACATGATTACTTACTTACCCATTCCCAAGGTTCAAAATACCGACGAAGCCTTATCAACCACCCAATACTTCCATATTCATTACCCACTTAATACTTCTAAATATGAAGTGGGCTTCTACTATCACCAAAAAATATATTTTTAAAAGAGAAATATGCAGACTCTATCATTTAAGACCTCAATCGAGGTAGACCCCATCATTTAAGACCTATTCCCAAGATGGACTTCTAGCATCGTTATCCTTGGTCTATTGGTCCTAGCTACAAGGACCATTGACCACAATCTATGGCCTTATAATTTATAATAGCCATACCACTAACGCATCTTTGTTACTAAAGTCTTAACAATGTGAGCTATACCCAAGCCACTTAAAACCTTATTAAGAAAGACTAGGCAGACCTCTGATCATTTAACACCTATTTATAAGTAGGAATTCGCCATTTAATACCTTACCTCAAAGCGGACTCCTCACTGGTACTATCTAGCTGACATGCTTGGAAATTTCATTAGGCTACTTAATATTTCATTTATGGGAGAGAGGTGAATCCTAAATCTGTCACTTAGTACCTTAACCCGAAGCAAACCCTTCCCGAGATATCCATCATCACTCTTAATTATAAATATGGAATTTTATTAGGTTACTTCTTTTAGTAGGGAGGAGGGCCCTAAGATAACCACTTAATACCTTAACACCGAAGTACCTTTTTAGAGACATCCTTATTTATTTGAAATCTCACTAGATCACTTAATACTTCCTTTTAGGAGAGAGATGGACCCTACAACCACTTAATATCTCAAATCAGAAGCGAACCTCTATGGAGATATCCCTCATCGCTCCTAATTCCAAATTTGGACCATTTAATACTTTTAATTGGGAAAGAGGCGAGTCCCTAAACAACCACTTAATACCTCTTACCCTAAAGTAGGTCCTATATTTCACAAATTCATGTGTCCTAGGATTAGTGATATCTCACATAAGCAGTAAGTGCACCCGACTGCTGGTAGCCTCAAAATGAAGGGCAGTCTTCCATCGAGTGACACTTCTGACCTCGCATCACTAACCAACTAAGTCCAATTAACAATCCTAATCTTTTCTTATATTATCTTAGACAGACATTGGACTTAGCTTACCAATTTCCTTTTTATTTAAGGCAATAAGATTTACCTTAAACACTTATCTATCCATAAATCCTCTTTTAATTCTCATAAATGTCAATTTGTCCATAAAATCCTAACGGACATTTTCTAAGACATTTATGTAAGATTGCTAATTTCAAATTAGTAACCTTTTTATATCTATTTCATTTTTATCAGTCCCTATTTATCCATTTGTCCCTATTAACTGTAATTCCCAAATTCATTTTCATTAATTCCTCATTAATTGGAGTTACAGTCTTTAATTCTCATACTAACCGATTGTAACTCATTATCCAATCCTATCCATTATTTCCCATTAATTGGGATACAATCTTTTATTTACTATTAATTATTGGCAATTCCTAATTAATTTCCCATTAAGAAGAATTGCTACATTTTCTAATTCCACTTATTTGCTTCCCTAAAAATAATAATAACTAATGAACATTACACATAAATAATGCATGTTCTTATTTATTAATGCAATACATACGTATAAACTACATAATAAAAGTATCTATTCTTATCCAAATATATTCTAGTCATGAATGTGTAACTATAATATGCTTTTCATATTTAATTTGCTGGAATTAAATTCTTTAGAAAGATTTTCCGCTATGATTTCCATAAATTGGTTTAACTCAAAAAGGAAAGACCTACTCCGTTTGAAATTACAAGGAATGGATAATTTCTTTTTAAATGGAATAGACAATGTAAACTACGGAGAATAAATCTGTACTTTACACATCTCTTCCCTTTTTGCTTTTGGGTATTTTTTGTTAAATCAAACTCACCCTTTTGAATGAAAAGTGGACAAAGTAAACAATTTATAAAAATCAAGCGGACGTTCTTTCCAGAAACTGAACTATAGAAAATCTACAACATAGCACATATTGGGCAAAAATCCTACTTTACACCCAAGTATAGATCTAGAATAAAGATATACAACATTCAAATTCTAAACTCTTTGAGACTGATTTTTAGATCTAGGTATAAACATATTTCAAATTAGATCTAAATCAAGAATATGTAGGCAATGGTTTTCTACACTAATTTAAGCCTACAATTAACAAATAAAATTGATTTAGGCATAAGAATCCACCATATGCCAATGGAATAGATTTAAAATCATAAACAGTATATAAAATTTCCTACTCATCTTTTAAAAGTGATCTAAATCTCTTGATCTGAAGTAGAATCTTAAATTCATCTTTAAATCCTTTTTAATCCAAGAAATATGTATAAAAGGGTATATACATACATTCGAATTATAGATCTGAGAAGAGATTTGGGATTGATGGAATATATATATATAACCTCATTATCGTGTAGTGTTGATTCACTCTTCTTCTTCCCTTATTTGATTTCTATTCTTCACCAATTTGTATATATATACAAATATAAATATTTTATATTATAATTTAGAAAATAGTGGAAAAGAGAAAATGGCAGAGCTTCGTTGCTGCTGTCCGACAAAATATGAGAAAAGAAGAAGGATTAGGTCTGAATTTATAGGCGCTATAATCAACTACAGTCGTTCGATTTAAAATATTAAATCAGGGCCGTTGCGGCCTAGGTTTATCGTAGCCGCATGGTCACCTCTAGTCAACCGCCTATGGGTTATCGGTCAAGGTCGCCACCGGTCGACCGCATATGGGCCACTAGTCGACCGCTAAGGGTCGAGCGGCCCTAATAACGGGCCGGCCTTTGGGCCCGGGTAATTAATATAAAAACGTTAATTTTCCTACTCGAATTATTTTTGTTCCAAATTCGTTTTTCTTCTGTAACTTCTTTGTTTGGACTCCGATCGCAATACTTCCAATACGAAAGTTACTCAGATTTTCGCCATGACTGCAATGATGCAAGTTTCGTGATCAAATTCCATGGTTTGTAAAAATTCCATTTTTGGAGCCAAATTAATTAACCAACTAACTAATTAAATAACTAATATCAAATTACGGGGTGTTACATTCTTTCCCCCTAAAAATGAATTTCATCTCGAAATTTCACCAATGACTAAGTCATGGTTTTAGCTCCTAATTATCCTAAATTACACAACCAAAGAGTGTACACTCAATTTTGCAACCAAATGTGCACAAGTGCATAGTGTATTATTTTATCACCATATATAAATTATGTATGCAGAATGATTCTAAATCGGATCCTCCTATATGAATGCATTTCTTTGAAAATATTTTTGAAAAATATGATGCAAACAACCTATATGTATACTTGCAGTTCTATTTTATACAGCTTTCTGAAAATCTTTCCAACCAAAACCCCCATACTCCTAAAAATAGGAGTATGAAGTAACCAATTTTTCATCCACTTCTAGCTACCCAATAATCTAACGCATCAAAAAATCACTCCCTAAACTTTACTCCTATGCCGAAAAAGGAATTTAGGTGGAGCATTTATCATTCTTACCATCCCAAAAATTTCTAATTCCCGTAGTATAATGGAATTTCCCTACTGCCCCGGATTTATTCTAAATTTTCCAGATACAAAATGCATAAGGAGACTTCTTTTGAAGTTCTAAAACGGAATTAAGCCTAAAAATAGACTCACGCGCATCATCGACAAAGTATGGAAATAGAAATTCCAAGGCTAAACCAGCTTTTCCCTTTTTATTGCTTGCATTTATCGCTTCGTTGATCCAAATGCACTGCTAAATTCGCAGATTCTAACTCTATTTGCCTTCCCTACGCCTAACATGTGGCCTTCAAAATCAAAGATTTCACAAAATCTTTCTCACCTTTCAAATTTGTACGTCATTTGAAAAAAAAATCTCAAAATATTTCCACACACATTTTCCGTTGAAATCAAATTTTTGAACAAAAGCTCTAATAATAATTTAAGAGTCACAAACCTTCTATTTTGAAAGAGAGACTTTTCAAATCAAGGGGAAACTTTTCAAAAATATTTTCCTTCTCAAAAAATTTGATAAATTAAGCCATAATTCAGCGTTGTCGGAAGTCGATTATACGCCAAACGCATAAACCAAATTCTGAAATTATGTAACTAACCTTTACACATAAAACTTGACATTTAGTTTAAAAATGTCATCATGCCCAATTACCCAAAAAAATTAGCTTTTAAGAAACATGAACAATGACCCATGATACCAAAACAACTTTGTCATGTCCTTTGCTAAAAATTTGCAACTATTCTAAGTTCCAGTCTTACATTGCATTTATTGTTGGTCAAGTGTCTTTTATGAGATTCTCATATTTATACTGTTTCTTTCGTATGCATAAATAAGAGCAGTTTACATAACTAGAAACAATAACACTGTGAATAAATAGGAACATTCTCAAAACATCGTGCGTGCATTTTCAAGAGACAGACAATAGTTTTACAACCCAAACAAACCTACATAAAAAGGACAAATGTTAGAAATAAAAAGATATAATAAGCCTAAATAAAACACTGCCTACGAACTGTGAGAAGGTCTTGCTCCACGGTTGGAGCTCGAGCCATTATAGCGACCGCAGAATGGTCGTAGCATGTCGGTTATGCACCCAATCTTACGCCCCTGGCACTGCTGCTCTGCCCTAACCTCTTGGAGCTCTACCTGAACCTGACGGATAGCAACAAGCTCAGGACTCAAGTATCCCTCGGCGCCTCGCGTTATCCCCTGTTGTTGGTGTTGCTGTTGCGATTGCTGCTCTGGTGCTGGTACAGGTGGTGTGGCTGGTAGTAAAGGAATAATCATCCTCTTAATAGTGGTCCGGTCGATGGCGGGAGGGAGCTTCCTCACTACTGGCTCTCCGCTCAAATTTACCTCGTAATGCCAAAATACTAGAGTGGGCAAGTAGCAAAATGGAAAATGAGTCCTCGGGGTACCAACTCCCTAACCGACCATATGCAGCATCAAAACACGAGCCCAATTTATGGCTACGTCGCTAATTATAGCATAGGTGGCTCTCCATACTGAGGTATAGATATGGTCGAAGTTTCCCGTCTTTAGAATGATGTTGTGTTGAATGATGCACACGATGAGACGGGCAACCGGTCGCAAATTGTCAGTCCTCCAATCACCGACATTTCCAGAAAAGATCCACCATAGAATCTCAGGATCAGTCGTTTTTATGTCATCCAAATCTGCGTCTACTGCAGATATCTCCAAAATCCCAACGAGATCATCATCTGTCATCTCGATCCGAGCTTCCTTCAACTTGGACTCAATATAGCTGTTGTCATCATTAAAATTCTACGCCATATGTGTATCGAAAAGACTAACGCAGTGCGGGTAATATTCCTGCTCATAGGTCTCGAAATGGAGAGTCGGTGCAAGTCCTGCCGCGACGAAAAGCTTTTTAAGCCCAAGAGCAGCGAAATCTTCAAATTTCACCGAACATCCATGGAGAAAGTCAAAGTTTGCCATTCCAAGATAAGTGGCAATCTTCCGCTCGCTTCGGGTCAAACCAAGCAACTTCTTGTGGAGTGATGCTGGGATGACGAGAAGAAGAGCCACCGGTGCGGGGTGGTGCCATGGGCTGAGAGATGGCTGAAAAAGGGAGAAAATGGTTTAGATCCGGAGTGGTGGTGGGACGAGATCTGATGCACAAGCTGGTTGGTGGAGGAATGGAGAAGGGATGCTTTGATTAGGTGGAGAAAGGGGGAGGAGTAATGGGGTTCGGCTGAAAATAGGGAGGAGGAAGAGAATGAGGGGGGTGTGGTGGCTGATATTTTGACGTAACTTATAGTCGCGTTTCAGGTCCAGGTTCGTCCCGAATCTGCCTAGCGGTCGACCGCCAGTAGGTCAACGGTCGACCGCTAAGGTAGACTATTTGCGGTCGACTATTAGCCCGGAGAGGGCTGTGTTAAATCGATTAATATTCTACTGACCGTTTTTCACACCTTCTTCAGCTTGACTCATCCAGAAAATTTCTACCTTCCACACGACGGTATCTACCGTACCGTGTAGACCCTTCCTCGAAAAGATTGCAATAGCCTCAAAAAAACTGCTGCAACCAACAACACATCAAACTACATGCCCCAATAAAATTGAATGCATTCCTATTTTTTGTACCTTAAAGAGAGAAGATTTTAAGAGTCTTGATTTTATAAACCAAAAAATCACTGAACTAAATATATGCCACTTTATACTTGTTTCTAAATAATAGAAACTATTTCATACTAAAATTCCCTTAAAAATAAAACTTATATATATGTAAATATTTCAGGATTTCCAAAAAATTAATCTCTATAAATTTCTTAACATGACTAACGTAGTAGTACACATGTTTCTTTGGAAATAAAAATTTCAGAACTTTCCCAAAACAAAATTTCCAAAACAAATCTTTAGGAAAAGGAATCCTTTGAAAAACCCTTTTTCCAAAATCTAAGGAATTTCCCAGAATATACTTTATAAAAATTACCTTGCAGGTATTAAACTAAGGAATTGACTTTAATTATCCAAATAAAAATCCGGTTTGCCATCAAAGAGGTTACTAGTGAATGCAAACTAGCAAAAACTTGCCTCTGGACAAATGCGACATATAGACTCTAATTTCCCCCATCTAATAAATGTGTGTCTCCGACTGGAACTCATCATCAAAATCGAAAATCACAATGTAGCTAGAATCACAACCATCAAGTCGAATACCTCCAGTCTTCGGGATTCTGCCATATGTTGTATTCATGCTCTTCATCATCAATGCCTTACGCATCACCCGCACTCCATGGGGTACTTCGGAGTCAGCGTGAAAATCTCAACTCTAAGATATTTCCAACCCATAGTTGCTTTGGCCATTCCTTCAAAGTTGAACTACAACTACTTCTATAGTCGGAATTCTCAGAATCTGACGTAAAAATTATAATAATACTAAATAGGAAAGTACAAATAAGATCTCTCAAATTATCCTAATTTTTTTGACCTACTAACCTAGGCTCTGATACCAAATGTAACAACCCATACCTTAATAGGCTAAATTTTGACAAAAATCAAAATCCAAGTCCATCAAAGCAGAGATCGTTAGATTTGGTACCTGCAAATAAGCATGAAAATTATCAGAGATTGGTAGAAATCTAAACTCATAGCGGAAATGATAACATGATAAGAATACTGACTATGACTACTACCTTGGAATTAATGGTATTCTTCGGATAACAGATTTTCACATCAGCATCAAGCGTGAGAGAAACGAAGACTTCTCCAATAACCAAACACATCCAACTCTAGTGACCTGTTCCTCTAAATTTATCCTGTGGGTTGTAATAAGGAGGGAGTTAGAACAACAATCTGGTGATTGTAAAATCTATAAACTATCCATAACATAAATTTATACCGATTGGTTTCCATTTAATTGGAATATATATTTAGGTTAGCAATTCTAGTCTAACCCTGTATTGCACACATGATTACTTACTTACCCATTCCTAAGGTACAAAATACTGACGAAGTCTTATCAGCCACCCATACTTCCATATCCATTAGCCACTTAATACTTCTAAATATGAAGCGGGCTTATACTATCACCACAAAATACTTTTAAAGTAAAATAGACAGACTCTGTCATTTAAGACCTCAACCGAGGTAGACCTTATCATTTAAACCTATTCCCAAGGTGGACTTCTAGCGTCGTCATTATTTGTCTATCGGTCCTAGCTACAAAGACCTTTGACCACTATCTATGGCCTTATAATTTATAATAACCATACCATTAACGCATCTATGTTACTAAAGTCTTAGCAATGTGAGAAACTATACCCAAGCCACTTGATACCTTATTAACAAAGACTAAGCAGACCTCTGACCATTTAACACCTATTTATGGGCAGGCCTTTGCCATTTAATACCTAACCCCAAGGCGGACTCCTCAGATGTACTATCTAGCTGACATGCTTGTAAATCTCATTGGGCTACTTACTACTTCTATAGGAGAGAGGCGAACCGTAGATCATTCACTTAGTACCTCAAACCCAAAGCGAACCCTTTTCGAGATATCTATCATCACTCTTAATTATAAATATCGAATCTCATTAGGTTACTTCTTTCGGTAGGGAGGTGGGCCCTAAGATAGCCATTTAATACCTCAACACTGAAGTACCTTTTTAGAGATCTCCTTATTTATTTGGAGTCTCACTAAGTTACTTAATACTTCCTTTTAGGAGAGAGGCGGACCGTACAACCACTTAATTCCTCAAACCAGAAGCGAACCTCTATTAAGATATCCCTCACCGCTCCTAATTTCAAATTTGGACTATTTAATACTTTTAATTGGGAAAGGGCGGGTCCTCAAACAACCACTTAATTATCTCTGACCCTAAAGCATGTCCTATCCCTCACAAAGTCACGGGTCCAAGGATTAGTGATATCTCACATCAGTAGTAAATGCACCTAACATCCCCCTACTTGGAGGCCCAAAACTAACGGCTATGGATGCTGCAGTCATCCATAATTATTAATCCTCGGTGACCAAATACGGCGATATTAGATACATTGATACGCAAAAACACAAGAATATCGAAAAAAATTACAGCAAACAAATTCCACATTCCATTCCAAAATATTCCAAATTGATTACATAATCCTAATTCGCAGAACACGTTTAGATAATATATAATTATTACAAAATACCCCAAGAGCAGCATATGAAGATGCTTCCTTAGTAGATCAGAGTATATAGATAGGAAGTAAACTATTTGCCTTTACAAACAAAACACACAGCGGAAATAAAAGAACTCTAATAACAATCTTGCCTCCTGCACATCCTCGGAAGCTTTATTCGTCTAAAAGAACACCTTGAAACCTTAACTCTCAACCTACTCAAAATCAATTGAGTACTCGAGAGTTTAAGGGGAAAACCAAAACTTCGAGTTATACATAAATCCTAGTATGAATAATAATTTACCATCTCAAACCATTTAGATATCTAGTGAGACCACGCCGCTTAGCGAAATGGGTTTTCCCCTCACTAGCATCCTAAAACATTTATAAAACCATATACTGTGCTCCTGCATCTACAATGGTTAAAACATAGTATCTCAAAACATTATGATGATATGCAAAACAAATAAATAAATTCTGGATTACCCATCCTCATTCATTCTAACTATCTGTCTCAATTATAGTTTTTGGGGTTACTATTAACCTGTTAGATGTTTATGGACTATCTGTCCAATTACTTAGTTTTCATAGGATCACTGAGGACCTATTGGTAACTCCAATATCTTATTTCTTATCCTAGTTTTCATGGGCTAACTAGGAACCTATTGGCTGACTGTCAATATCTTATATGGATATAGTTTTCATGGCTAACTACAAACCTACTGGCCCTTGCCAGTATCAAATCATAGTTTTCATGGGCTGACTATGAACCTATTGGCCCCTACCAATATCATACAGTTTTCATGGGCTTACTGTAAACCTATTGGCCCCTGCCAATATCTTTAATTAAAATTTTAACATCTGTTAAGTTATATTCACTACTTTTTCAACCTAACTGGTTATTCTACCCTTTCCCCAAAATACAGTCATGGGTTTTTAACAATATGAATAATATTTCAAAATTCTTATTTTATGTCATGGTTATTACTTTAAATTGAGATTGGGTTTATGTTTTGAAAACATAAAAACATCTCTTTCGAAACCTCTAGGTAGCCTCCTTCGAAAGCATTAACCTCTTTTCAAAACATTGTATACATACCTTTCGGAGCCCTCAGTAAATATTCTCTTTCGAAATCTATAATACCTTTCGATGGTATCAAATCATCTTTTTAAAATATAGAGCTTCGAAACAAATGAAAGTACCCCTTTCGAAAGCATTGGATTTTCTCTTTAAAAACATCATTTGGGTTAAAATGGGTATATACGAAAGTATCTCTTTCAAAACCAACAAAAATTATTTTGGGGAAAAATTGATGGTGTTGAAACCGTCTTAGTCGAAAGCAAGGCCTTTAAAATCAAAACTTCGAAGGATAGAGTCGAAACCCCCTTTCGACTCCATCACCTTCGAAATACTCAACCCTTTTGAAAGCAATTGGAAAAAGGCTTAGTTTATGGTAAAAATAAGGATAACCTTTCGAAAGCATTACTGGTCAATATAGTCGAAAGTAGAGTAGCGGCTAGTTTTCAACTAGGTCGGAACCTACCCAGTCGAAAGCTCTGATTTTTAAGAAAAGGTACCCCCTTCGAAAGATACTTCTTACATAATATGGCAACCTTCTTCGAAAGCTACTTATAAAACCCTTTCGAAAACATGTGTTTCGACGGTGTCAAAAGCTTTAGGTAAAACAAGGCAAAATTTTTAACTTATGAAAACAAAGCAGGGTTGCGACTTCATTGGAAGCTACCCTTTCGACACCAAGGCTTCCGCCTTCATTCCAATCCACTACATACCATCTAAGTGATATCGTGTGTATTGGTTTCGACTACATGGGTTTCGACTAGGTAGGTTTTGACTGAGATGAAGCGAAATCAATGGAGTCGAAAGGTCCTTACTAATACAGGCGGAACGCCTTTTTCTGATTGAAAGGCTGAAATATAGCAATTTTTAGTAATTACTTTTTAACAATCCGCCTATTTGTAAATCATTGATTGGCTGCCATGAAAACTTTTCAAAGACTTCACATTTGAAATTGCCGCAATTATATCATGTTAAAACCATTAAAATATAACATTCAAGCCCTTCCATATACTAAAACCAACTATTTCAGAGAAGTCCTTCTTTTAAACTAATTTATTTTCCTTAGTAAATCAAATAGAAAAAATCCCCAAAAATCATAGAAATTCAATTTCATCATGTAATCAAACATATTAAAATTTTAGACCCAATTTCTTCCCAAAATTCTCAAAATATATTTTAAACCCAATTATATCATATTTCTCATTATAAATTCGTAATAAAATTTCCATAGCTTGGAAAATTCTAAAAATAAAACTCATCTCCAAAATCATGTTTTACTTAACATAATTTTTTTTTGTGGTAATCTGAAATCATATATTCTCGGTTTTACATCAAAACCATGTAAATTCATATGCGTATGAATTAGAATAAATCTACATAATATAGCTTAAGCATATCATCATCTGTTTTATCACAAAAATGAATTTAAACCATAAATCTGAAACCATATAATCATGAAATAAAATAGAGATGGTAGAAGATTATTATTCACCTTAAACTTGATAAGGAATTTGAGATTTGTTATTGATTAATCCTCCATAGCTTTTGATCTTTAGCTTTTGATAAATTTCTTCCTTTCTTCCTTGGTAATGGCCGGCTTTGGTTTAGGTTTTAGAATTTTTGTTTGTGAAAGTGGAAATGAAACATGAATGGGCAATTCCAAAAAGATATAGTCGTGTATAATAAGTTGGCTAATTTACTAATATGCCCATGTGTAGTTTAATTAACCAATAAACCAATTTTAAAGCCCAATTATCTTGTTAATAAGCACGGCCCTATATATGTATATAATTTATTCAAATCTCAATCTCCTTACCATCATTATTCTATTTAATTTATCTAATTAAATTTCCTATATAATGTTATCAAAAATTAGGGATATTACAGGCTCCCCCCTTAAAGAATTTCATCCTCGAAATTCAGTAAGGACTAAATACTAAACATTGCAATCATCTGTAACAACACCTAATTATCATACCGATCTAACTGACTAGCAACTATCTAATATACACATACCCTCAAAGCAGATCAGGATAAGTATCTCTAATCCTGTCCTCTGCCTCCCAATTACAGTCCTTCTCGTTCTCGCTCCACTGAACTTTCACCTACCTTACTGTCTTGTTCCTTAATCTTTTCTCATTTCTAGCTACAATCTGAACTGGTTGTCTAACAAAAGTGAAATTAGGCTCTACCACTACGTCATCCAACCCTGTCGGAGGAATACTAGTCTCTGGATCATGCACATACTTGCGGAGATGAGACACATGAAATATGTTATGGACACTTGCCAAACTGCTCGGCAACTCTATTCTGTATGCGAGCTTTCCAATCCTCTCTATAATCTGGAATGGACCAACATATCTAGGGGCTAACTTTCCTGACTTTCCAAATCGTATCAAACCCTTTATAGGTGATACCTTAATGAAAACTTTATCTCCAATTGAGAATTCTAGGTCCTTACGCCTCTTATCTGCGTTACTCTTCTGTCTTAACTGAGCTTCCTTCATCCGTTCTTGGATTAACTCAATCTTCTTTGACGCCTCTCTAACCAAATCTGGACCTAAGACCAATCTGTCTCTAGTTTCCAACCAACATGCTGGTGATTTGCATGGTCTTCCATACCAAGCTTCAAATGGCGCCAATCCTATACCGATCTGGTAACTATTATTATAGGAAAACTCAACCAAATGTAGGTGATCCTCCTAAGATCCACCAAAATCTAATACAAAAGCTCTCAATAAATCTTCGGGTACCTTATTGGTTCTCTCTGTCTGCCCATCCATCTGAGGGTGATATGTAGTACTCACATTAAGCTTGGTACCAATCACTTCCTGTAGACTTTTCCATAATTCACTAGTAAATAAAGCATCTCTGTCACTGACTATACTACTAAGAACTCCATGCCGTCTAACTATGTTCATCGGGAACAACATAGCTAAAACAGGTGCCGTTCTAGTTGATTTAACTAGAATGAAATGGGCACTCTTGGTCAATCTGTCCACTATGACCCATATACTTTCATTACCTCTATTTGACCTTGGCAACCCGTCTATAAAATCCATAGATATTGAATCCCATTTCCAAACTGGAATATCTAACGGCTGAAGCAACCCACTTGGTTTCTGATGTTCAGCTTTCACTTGTTGACAGTTTTCACACTGCCTAACCCACAAGCCAACATCCCTCTTCATGCCTTCCCAATAGAAGCTTCTCTTCATATCCTGATACATCTTGATTCCACCAGGATGAATCGTAAACTTTGATTGATGGCATTCTCCAAGAACTTCTTTTCTCAAGTCCTCCACATTCGAAAAACACAACCGTCCCTTCTTTCTTAGCCGTCCTTTCTGGTCAAAGCTAAAATCCTTTAGATCATCGATCTTAGTTCCAACCTCTAGCCTTCTGATCTTTTCAACTAATATTGGATCCTCCTTCTGCTTAGAAGCAATTCTCTCAATCAATACTGGTCGAAGTTCTAAATACGATAGTCTGGTGGAACTCTGACTAGAACCAGCAGTTGATCTTAACTGCACACCGCAACTGGCTAAAGCTTATAAATCTTTCCACTCCGCCAACATAGCTAACACTGCATTATGATGCTTTCTACTAAGAGCATCTGCCACCTTATTACCTTACCCTGGTGTATACTCTATACCAAAATCATAAGCAGCTAAAATCTCCAACCACCTCTGCTGTCTCATATTCAACTCCTTCTGAGAGAATAAATACCGTAAAGACTTATGATCGGTATACAACTCAAATCTCTCCCCTAAGAGATAATGTCTCCAAATCTTCAATGCGAAGATCATAGCTGCCAACTCCAAATCATGAGTAGGATATCTAACTTCGTGCGGTCTAAGCTGCCTAGACGTGTAAGCAATGACTTTACCACTCTGCATCAACACCGCTCCTAATCCAGTTCCACATGCATCAGTATACACCACCAACCTTGGTTTCCGTTTAGAACTACTAACACGAGTGCATTGCTCAACAAATGCTTTAACTTAAGGAATGCCTCCTCATAGTTGTCGGACCAAACAAATCCCGCCTCCTTCATGGTTAACTTAGTTAAGGGTGCTGTTATCCCCAAGAAATCCTTAATGAATCTCCGGTAGTAGCCGACAAGTCTGAGAAAACTCCTGGTCTTAGTCACCATCTCTGTACTCTTCCAATTATTCATAGCTTTGATCTTATTTGGATCGATTGACAAACCTTTCTCTGAAACCATGTGATAAGAAACTTTACCTCTTTCTTCCAAAAATGATACTTGGTAAACTTCGCCTTTAGCTGATTCTGCCTCAGCATTTCAAGCACCACCCTAAGATGAACTTCATGCTCCCTCTCATCCTTAGAGTATACTAGAATGTCATCTATAGACACTAGTACAAACCTATCCATGTACTCTCGGAAAACTCAATTCATCAAATCTACGAAGAAAGCAGGTGCATTCGTCAATCCAAATGGCATCACCAACCACTCATATGAACCATATCTAGTCCGAAATGCTGTCAAAGGGATATTGTCCTCCGCCACTCTTAACTGATGGAAACATATCGCCAAATCCAACTGGGAAAACACTCTGGCTCCACTCAGTTGATCAAACTGATCATATATTCTTTGCAAAGGATACTTATTCTTAATTGTCCTTTTGTTCAACTTACGATAGTCAATACACCTCCTTAACGACCCATCTAGTTTCTTCATGAACACTGCGGCCACTCCCTAAGGAGAATTGGCTTGCTCTAATAAGATTACTTCCTTCTAGATCCACTAGCTGCACCTTCAATTCCTTCATCTCAGTTGGTGTCATCCTGCTAGGTGGTCTACTTACAGGTTCAGCTCCTGGCACAAGATCTATTCTAAACTCAACAGCTCTTTTCGAGGGTAGTCCAATGACTGGCTCAAAAACATCTGCAAACTCTCTTGCTACCCGAACTTGACTTAACTCATTTCCTACCTCCATAGCATTAAGCATAGCACTAGCACTCCGGTCGGTATTCTCTACTGAGAATATCACTCGGTTATGACTGTTAGGGTGTCTCAGTGATATTTCCCTATCCTGGCAAAATATTCCAGCCTCATACCTACTCAACCAATCCATACCCAAAATGATCTCGAAATCTACGAAATCAATAACATACAAACTGCATGCAAACTTATGACCTAACAAGTCAAGTTCTAACTGGTCACATCTTAACCCTAGAGTTGCATATCCTCCTATTGGATTCACAACCCTTAAGGAAGTAACAAGGTAGGTGGGTTCTAGACATAATCTATCAATCAAACACTGAGATATAAATGAATGTGATGCACCGGTATCAAAAAGTACTTCAACTGAAATACTCTGAATCAAAAGCGTACCTTCCATCACGGTCTTTCCTTTATCAGCCGCAGTAGGCCTAGCTGATCCAATAGCAAAAACCTTACCTTTGTCCTCCCTACCTGGCTCTGGACACTTATTCGTGTAATGCCCAACTTGATCACAGTTGAAGCATTTCACATTCTTCTTAACCACAGCTTTCTTCCCATTTCCTGACCGACATTCATTAGCAAAGTGACCTTTCTTGTCACGTTTATAGCAAACTACCTCAGCCTTTGACTTTTGGCCAGTATCTCCCTTTTGGGTTCCCTTCTTTTTAAAGAACTTCCTCTTCTTCCCCTGAGAACCCTGAGTTCCATCGACTTCTCTTTAGCTAAATCGGCAAGTAACTCCTCATGACAAATGGCCATCTCTACCACAATATTACAAGGATCACAGACATGTGTCATGGTCATTCTAGCAAGCTCGGGTCTCAATCCCCAAATGAACTTCTCATTCCTTTTGATGTCAGTATCTATAATAGCATATCCATATCTAGACATCTCTTCAAACTTAGTAGCATACTCGACTACTGACATCTCTCCTTGCACTAAATCCATAAACTTCCTCATCAGCTCAGACTTAGCAAACTCCGATACAAACTTCTGCACAAATCTCATTTTAAAATCATCCCAAGATATCTGCTCTTCCGGAACTCTGGCAGTAACACTATTCCACCAATGCAGCACTGACCCCTACAACTGTCTAGAGGCCAACCTCCTCTTTTGCCCATCATTCAGACCCAAATCGGTAAATATACTCTCACAATGCAACAACCAATTCTGAACCTCTACGGCACTCTCTGTTCCTAAGAATGGCTTCCTACCCAAACTGCTCCTTCTACATTTCCAACAACACCAGCAGCAGCTCTAGCTTGCACCAAACCAGCAAAGAACTGATACATCGCCCCATATCTACTGGTGGATTTCCAGCACCCACATTGGCTTTAGCATTTTGGTTGCTAGCATTAGCAGGTTGACCCAGGTTTCTCCTGGTAGTGGGTCGATCATTTCCATTTGTTGTGGTGCTTCCTCCACCGAGATTTCCTCTTTCGTTTCCTGCTTCCATATCTCATTTCTCGTAAATCCGCATGCAAGCCTTAGTAAGATACAAAAGAATGGTCTAAGAGAATGGGGGATACATACTTATATATTTATCTATCTATATATAACAAATACAAGTACGTTACTATAGCGTTAACCAAAACCTCAATCTAATTATCTGATTCATTGGATTATGTCTGGAAAATCTTTTAGGTTTAAGTCTCATAAACCTATGCTCTGATACAACCTTGTTACATCCCCCTACTTGGAAGCTCAAAACTAAAGGTTACAAATGTTGCAGTCATCCATAGTTATTAATCCTCGACGACCAAATACGACGACATTAGATACATTGATACGCATAAACATAAGAATATGGAAAAAAAATTATAGCAAACAAATTCCACATTCCATTTCAAAATATTCCAAATTGATTACATAATCCCAATTCGCAAAACACATTCAGATAATATATAATTATTACAAAATACGCCGAGAGCCGCATAGGAAGATGTCCCCTTGGTAGATTAGAGTATATAGATAGGCAAGTAAACTATTTGCCTTTACAAACAAAACTCACAGTGGAAATAAAAGAACTCTAATAACAATCTTGCCCCTGCACGTCCTCGGAAGTTTTATTCGTCTAAAAGAACACCTAGAAACCTTAACTCTCAACCTACTCAAAATCAATTGAGTACCCAAGATTTTAAGGGAAAAACAAAAACTTTGAGTCAGACACAAAGCCTGGTATGAATAATAATTTACCATCTCAAACCATTTAGATATCTAGTGAGACCATGCCGCTTAGCGGAACGGGTTTTCCCCTCACTAGCATCCTAAAACATTTATAAAACCATATACTGTGCTCATGCATCTACAATGGTTAAAACATAGTATCTCAAAACATTATTATGATATGCAAAAAAAAAATCAATTCTGGAATACCCATCCCCATTAATTCTGACTATTAGTCTCAATTATAGTTTCTTGGGTTACTATTAACCTGTTAGATGTTTATGGACTATATGTCCAATTGCTTAGTTTTCATGGGATCACTAAGAACCTATTGGTAACTCCAATATCTTATTTCTTATCCTAGTTTTCATGGGCTAATTAGGAACCTATTGGCTGACTGCCAATATCTTATCCGGATATAATTTTCGTGGGCTAACTACAAACCTACTGGCCCTTGCCAGTATCAAATCATAGTTTTCATGGGCTGACTATGAACCTATTGGCCCTTGCCAATATCATACAATTTTCATGGGCTTACTGTAAACCTATTGGCCCTTGCCAATATCTTTAATTAAAATTTTAACATTTGTTAAGTTATATTCACTACTGGGTCAACCTAACTGGTTATTCTGCCCTTTTTCCAAAATATAGTTATGGGTTAATAACAATATGAATAATATTTCAAAATCTTTATTTATGCCATGGTTATTACTTTAAATTGAGATTGGGTTCATGTTTTGAAACCATAAAAACATCTCTTTCAAAACCTCTGGATAGCCTCCTTCGAAAGCAAAGAACTCTTTTCAAAACATTGTATACATACCTTTCGGAGCCCTTAGTAAACATTCTCTTTCAACCTATTCTACCCTTCGATGGTGTCAAATCATCTTTTTAAAATATAGAGCTTCTAAACAAATGAAAGTAACACTTTCGAAAGCATTGGGTTTTCTCTTTAAAAACATCATTTGGGTAAAAATGGTTATATATGAAAGTATCTCTTTCGAAACCAACAAAATTTAATTCGGGGAAAAATTGATGGTGGCGGAACCATCTTAGTTGAAAGCAAAGACCTTTAAAATCAAAACTTCGAAGTATAGAGTCGAAACCCCCTTTCGACTCCATCACCTTCGAAACCCTCAACCCTTTCGAAAGCAATTGGAAAAAGGCTTAGTTTATGGTAAAAATAAGGATAACCTTTCGAAAGCATTATGGTCAATATAGTCCAAAGGTAGAATAGCGGCTAGATTTCAACTAGGTCGGAACTTATCCAGTCAAAAGCTCTGATTTAAAAAAAAAGGTACCCCCTTCAAAAGCTAACTTCTTACATAATATGGCAACCTTCTTTGAAAGCTACTTATAAAACCCTTTTAAAAACACGTGTTTCGACGGTGTCAAAAGCTTTAGGTAAAATAAGGCAAGAATTTTAACTTATGAAAACAAAGCAGGGTTACGACTCCATCGGAAGCCACCCTTTCGACACAAAGGCTTCTGCCTTCCTTCCAATCAACTGCATACCATCTAAGTGATATCATGTGTATTGGTTTCGACTAGGTTGGTTTCGACTAAGAGGAGGTGGAATCAATGGAGTTGAAAGGTCCTTACTAATAGAGGCGGAACGCCTTTTTTCTGATTTAAAGGCTGAAATATAGCAACTTTTAGTGATTACTTTTTAACAACCTGCCTATTTGTAAATCATTGGTTGGCTGCCATAAAAACTTTTCAAATACTTCACATTTGAAATTGCCGCAATTATATCATGTTAAAACCATTAAAAATATAATGTTTAAGCCCTTCCATATACTAAAACCAACTATTTTAGAGAAGTCCTTGGTAATGGCTTTTGATCTTTAGCTTTTGATAAATTTCTTCCTTTCTTCCTTGGTAATGGCTGGCTTTGGTTTAGGTTTTAGAATTTTCCTTTGTGAAAGTGGAAATGAAACGGGATAGGCAATTCCAAAAAGATATAGCCATGTATAATAAGTTGGCTAATTTACTAATATGCCCATGTGTAGTTTAATTAACCAATAAACCCATTTTAAAGCCCAATTATCTTGTTAATAAGCATGGCCCTATATATGTATATAATTTATTCAAATCTCAATCTCCTTACCATCATTATTCTATTTAATTTGTCCATTTAGATTTCCTGAATAATGTTATCAAAAATTAAGGATGTTACAACACCCGACTACTGGTAGCCTCAAAGTGAAGGGCAGTCTTCCATCGAATGACTCTACTGACCTCGCATCACTAACCAACTAAGTCCAATTAACCATCTAAGTCTTTACTTATATTATCTTAGATAGACATTGGGCTTAACTTACTATTTCCCTTTTTGTTTAAGGTAATAAGATTTACCATAAATACTCATCTACCTATAAATCCCCTTTTAATGCTAATAAATGTCAATTTGTCCATTAAATCCTAACGGACATTTTCTAAGACATTTATGTATGATTACTAATTTCAAATTAGTAACCATTTTATATCCATTTGTCCCTATTAAGTGTAATTGCCAAATTCATTTTCATTAATTCCCCATTAATTGGAGTTACAGTCTTTAATTCTCATACTAACCAATTGTAACACATGATCTAATCCTATCCATTATTTTCCCATTAATTGCCCATTAATTGGGTTACAATCTTTTATTTACTATTAATTATTGGCAATTCCTAATTAATTTCCCATTAACAAGAATTGCTACATTTTCTAATTCTACTTATTCGCTTCCCTAAATATAATAATAACTAACGAACGTTATGCATAGATAACGCATGAATAAACGTTGGTCTTATTTATTTATGCAATAAATACATATAAACTACATAATAAAAGTATATATTCTTAACCAAATATATTCTAGTCTTGAATGTGTAACTAGAATATGCTTTCCATATTTAATTTGCTAGAATTAAATTCCTTAGGAAGATTTTCTGCTATGATTTCTATAAATTGGTTTAACCCAAAAAGGAAAGATCGACTCCATTTATAATTACAAGGAATGGATAATTTCATTTTAATTGGAATAGA
This sequence comes from Allium fistulosum, assembly GCA_030737815.1. NCBI lineage: Eukaryota > Viridiplantae > Streptophyta > Magnoliopsida > Asparagales > Amaryllidaceae > Allium > Allium fistulosum. Next base: position 514,933,031 of record CM060903.1, on the reverse strand, counting down.
CAATGTAAACTACGAAGAATAAATCTGTACTTTACACATCTCTTCCCTTTTTGATTGTGGATATTCCTTGTTAAGTCAAACATCACCCTTTTGAATGAAAAGTAGAAAAACTAAACAACTTATAAAAATCTAACGGATATTCTTCCCACAAATTGAACTATGAAAAATCTACAACATAGCACAAAATGGGCAATAATCCAAAAATCCTATTTTACACCCAAGTACAGATCTGGAATATAAATATACAACATTCAAATTCTAAAATTTTTGGGATAGATTTCCAGATCTAGGTGCAAACATATTTCAAATTAGATCTAAAGAAGAATATGTAAGCAATGGTTTTCTACACTAATTTAAGCCTACAAGTCATAGATAAAATTGATTTAGGCTTAAAAATCAAATGTATACCAACATAATAGATTTAAAATCATAAACAATATATAAAACTTCCCACTCATCTTTTAAAAGAGATCCAAATCTCTAGATCTGAAGTAGAACCTTAAATTCATCTTCAAATCCTTTTTAATCCAAGAAATATATACAAAAGGGTATATCCATACATTATAACTATAGATCTGAGAAGAGATTTTGGATTGATGGGAAATATATATATATATATATATATATATCGCGTAGTGTTGATTCGCTCTTCTTCTTCTTCTTCTCTTATTTGATTTCTATTCTTCTCCAATTTGTATATATATACCAATATAAATATTTTATTTTATAATTTAGATAATAGGGGAGAAGAGAAAATGGTAGAGCTTTGCTGTTGCTTTCAGAAAAAATATGAGAAGTGAAGAGAGGGTTAGGCCTGAATTTATAGGCGCTAGAATCAACCACAACCGTTCGATTTAAAATATTAAATCTGGACCGTTGCGGCCTAGGTTTATCGTAGCCGCCAGGTCATCACCGGTCGACTGCCTATGGGTCACCTATCGATAGTTGGGGTACGATGTAATAACAGGTCGATCTTTGGGCCTGGGCATTAATATAAAAACGTTAATTTTCCTACTCAAATTATTTCCATTCAGATTTCATTTTTGGTCCATGACTCTTCGTTTGGCCTTCGATCGCAAAACTCCCAGCATGAAAGTTGCTCAAAAATTTTCCACAAAATGCAATGGTGCAAGTTCGTGGTCAAATTCCATCGTGTGCACAATTTTTCGTTTTTGGAGCTAAATTAATTAACTAACTAACTAATTAAATAACTAACACCAAATTACGGGGTGTTACAAGTTGGTGGAGTTTCTTCGAGAAAACAAGGATGTGTTTGCTTAGATGCACTTGGATATGTATGGGATTTCACCGAAGATAACGTGTTATGCATTGAATGATAACCCAGGTTACCCTCTTATGAAACTAAAAAAGACACTGTATGGAACCAGAGCTATTTGTTACGTTGAAGGAAGAAGTGAATAGCTGAAGGTAAATGGCATTATATGCGATGCACTGTACCTATAGTGGGTATAAAATCTAGTATTGGTCAAGAAAGCGAATGGGAAGTGGGGGACATGCATTTACTATTCCGAATTGAATAAAGCATACTCGAAGGACTGCTTCCCCTTACCGACGATTGTCCATCTTATAAAGCGGACAACCAAACATGAACTTTTATCTTTTATGGATGCATACTCCAGCTACAACCAAATAGCAATGCATGTCCCAGATTAAGAGCATATGAGTTTTATTATAGTTTTGAGGTTGTATGGCTATAGAGTCACGTCGTTTAGTCTGAAGAATGCTGGAGCTACTTACCAATGATCGGATAATAGAATGATTAGACCGGATTGGACAAACAATGGAAGTCTATATGGATGATATGCTTGTGAAATCATGACGATCAATGAATCAATTAGGCGACCTATCAAAGATGTTCGCGTGCTTTGAAAGTATGGAATGGAATTGAATCCACTGAAGTGTTCTTTCAGGGTCTCATCAAGTAGGTTCTTGAGTTTCATTGTAAACTTGAGGGGCATTGAAGCTAACCCTAAATAGATTGAAGCACTAAGATAGGTTACTGCCCTAAAGACGATGAGGGAAATGCAGAGCTTGAATGGGAAGGTCGCAGTGCTGAGTCGATTCATCTCAAATAAGATAGATAAGTGCATACCATTCTTTGATGCTCTCAAAAAAGAAGAAGGAAAGTTTATATGGGCAAAGGAATGTCAATACGCTTTCCAAAATTTATTGGACCACATGGAGAGACTACATCGAAGCCTTTGGAGAGAGATGATCGGTATGTCTACTTAGAAGTGTTTGCTCACAGGCTAAGGCAGCCTTAGTATGTATGGGGTGCAAGATCCTAAGATTGCTATATTATATCAACAAACAGTTTACTTGGGTAGAAAAGATTTATCTATAGCTAGAGAAATTGACGTACTATTTATCGATAGTTGCAAGGAATTAAAGCCATACTTATAGGATCATCCGATAAAGTGTGGATTGATCAGCCACTGAGACAAGTTCTACATCGACCAATGACTTCGAGAATGTTGATAAAGTGGAACATCGAGTTGAGCTAGTATGATATAGCCTACCATCCTAGAAGGGAGATTTGAGGATAGGCATTGGCATATTTCATTATTGAATCCACAACCTAGGACGATGAAGTGGAAGAGGAGTTAGTCCAAGTTTCCTAATGGAAGTTGTATGATGACGGAGCCTCCAATGAACATGATTTTGGAGCAGGAGTGGCACTTATAATCTCAAAAGGGAAGAGGATTTGTTATGCATTAAAGTTAGAGTTCTAAGAGACAAACAATAAAGCTGAATATGAAGCGTTGGTTGTAGTACTCAAGATAGCAAAAGAGTTGGGCATGAAGACATTGCATATTTTCAGTGACTCACAATTGATGGTTTGGAAAATTAAGAAAGAATTCCAGGCTAAGGGTTTATAGCTTGCCCCTTACCTAATGAATGTGTTGGAATTATTAGGCGATATCGAGCACTATACGAGAACGTACAACCCTAGAGAAGAGTATAAGATTGCTAATTCATTAGCCAAACTAACCAGTTCTAGGGATGCGTGGACGTTGGGAATCATAATCGTGGAAGTTTTGACTACTCCAAGCATCAACAAGATGGATGTTGATTGGATTTTAAAGGTCAAGGAAGATGAGTTATGGATGACTCTGATGAGAGAATATTTGCTAAAAGGGATTCTCCCGAGAAGAAGGAACAAATGACGAAAACTCCTGTGTAAGGTAACTTGGTTTATTATGAAAGAGGGAGTAATGTATATGAAAGGATTTTCAATGCCCTTGTTGAGGTGTGTCAGCAAATATGAAACTAAAAAGATCCTTGTAGATGTGCATGAAGGAGGCTATGGTATCGTAGTGGGGGATAGACATTAGCAAAGAAAGTTCTTCGCTATGGGTACTTCTAGCCAATAGTCAACTAGGATACAGCTAAATATTCTAGGACATGTGACAAGTGCCAAAGGTTTGCGAAGATAACAAGAGCCTCATCCACTTAACTTATGCAAATGGTTAGCCCGTGGTTGTTTGTTGTATGGGATAGGTATCGCTTGTTGCAAATTTTCAATAATCTCAAAATAGACTCAAACAGATAAACTGCACCACAAAACGATAAAGGAATGGAATCGGAGACTAAGAAACCATCAAGAATGAGAAGATGAAGGAACACACTAAATTTGGCTAAGATTGGGCTAAGTAAAACAATTCGGTACCGAGTTGTTTGGTTGCTTTGGAGTGCATGCTTCGAATTTTGGAGCTTAAATTATAAAGTATACTTGGAAAATTGTAGCACTAAAACAAGTCGGTATAGACATATTTTGGTCAGCATCAGTTGTTTTGTGTCCTTGGAATTCATGCATGACGATCCGTTCTTTTTTTGGAAATATGAATTTGAAGAAAAAGACTTGTTTAAGCCTAGAATAATGAGGTTCATGCTAGGATTTATATATAAATAACAAGGAACATTTAACTAAAAAATGGAGGGATCTTCTTCTTCTCTTTTCGTGATACCTTTCAGGAAAATCTGAGATCTACTAGATTGTAGTTGAAATTGATTGTAAATTGTTGTATTCGAGAGAAAATTCATCAATAAAAAGATTAAGTGATGTAGCCGGAGATTTTGCCGAATCACTATAAATATATTTTTCTTATATTTCTCTTTGATTTCTTTAATTTTATAATTGTTTGATTCAGATTTCGTTGAAATTGGGGCGCTGTGTCAATTTTTGGCGCAACATTTTTGGTGCATTTATTGAGAAAGACTTAGATATGATATTGAAAAGGATGAAGAGGCCTACCACTAGAATTATTGCTGAACCAAGCCAACCGAAGCATGGGGGCATCCAAGAGGTGTCCTCAAATTCAAACCCGCCTTCTATCTATGTGACTAGGGAAGAGATGGAAGGATGATGACAGGGATGCAAGAGAGATTGAGGGCTCAACAAGAGAAAATGATGAATGGATTCTTTTAGAGGATGGAGCAACAAAGGATAGCTGAAGAAGTCGGAAATCAAATCGAAAGCCAGAAGGTGATGCAGGCATACCGGGAAATGGAGTAGAGAAAGATCAATCAAACCCATTAGAGGTGCAACAACTCAGTATAGACCATTCTAGATAGGTCGATACTGACCATTGAAAGCGGACATGGAGCTTGAAAAAGCAACGATGCTCGGAATGGATGGTGCTTGAGTCAGAAATGGAGTTCAGAATGCAAACATACGACCGCAAGGATTAGAACCAGAAAGTCCTTGTAGAAATATAGGACATAACGAAGAAAAGAATCAAAGGCGCATAGGGCCATAGAGATACTGGTTGAATGTTGACATAGAATTGTTGATATTTGATACGACAAGTGCTTAGAGGTGGATCTCCTGGCCGGAGTTTGGAAAATGCAAATAGAAACCCTTTCACCCCTAAAATCTAATACCCTAGGAATCCACCATATTTTAGATTACTAAATTTGGATCTGTATGAGGGGAGGACGGATCCAATAGTTACCTTGATGAGATTTATCCATTACATGAGAGTGTTGGGGGCTTCAGAGGAGGTGATGGGATGGTGCTTTGCTGTAATATCCTGCACCTTCATGGGTTTGAATTTTCAACTAAATCGAAACCCAAGTCCATTAAGGTATAGATAATTGGTTTTGGTAACCTGTAATAAACACAAATATATAAGAGTACGATCAATATAAGCTCACAGTGGAATTTAAAAATATAATGTAACATTTGTATTGACTGAGGCTACTAACTCGGAATATCATTCCTTGGATATTTAACTGTCTTTTCTGTGTCGAGCATGAATAAAAGGACTTCACCATCTGCAGTTCCCGTCATGCTCAAGTATGCGGTCTTTATAAATCTATCATATGGGTTGTTACGAGGAGGGGATCAGAACCACGTTCTGGTGATTGGAAAATTACATGCTTTACCCACATCATTAAGTTATGTCGATTGATTTCCATTTAAGTGTTTTGTCTATTATTTACGGCCAATCTGTTAAACCTTATGTGCATATAACGATATGCATAACCTAACCATTTCCAAGATATAATTATATAAGTATATGCATATCCACATATATGTCTAACCGTTTCACTCCCCAAAAACTCCAGCCACTTAATACTTCTTAAACTCCCCAAAAACTCCACAACGTAAACGCTAGTCAATTCGTTCAAGCTACAAAGACCGATAACCTCTATATAGTTTATAATTTAATTGACGTACTACTAACGCATCTCACAGACTCATCTAAGGGTTAACTAACCCACCTCCAATAAACTGATTTTCATGTAACCATCTACTTTGAGTTTTATGCGTATCCCATATGGATTCTACACTAGTAGAAAGCGAAATCCGTCAAAGCATAACCAAGTCTTTGCTACCGCTCGCTTGGGACCGCTGGTGGTCATAACATATATGCCAGAACTACTACTAAATACTGGTACAAAATACCGACATAGCCCACCGACCTTATAAAACTGACATCCCGTTTTAGACTAACCTAAGTAAAACAACGAAAAATGCCAATTTTGGTTACTTAATACCTCTTATTGGAAACGAAGCAGACCCCATTTCGTTAAATGTACCGGACCATTTAATACTTAAAATCCAATACAAACCCTCTGTACATTTTTCCCTCACCTATCCGCAACGCTTATCCCTGTTGAAACCTGCCTTCTTCGATTTTAATGCGACAACTATATATTTCAATCTATATACTATTATGTCAAATATTCTTGCAGGAATCGTCAAAAGAAGCTATTATCATCAACAAGATTAAAGTTCTTAAAAAATCTATTTAGATATATATGTACAATCTCTGATATGGTGATGAAACACACACATACACAAATATACTTTTGAAAATCATACTTTAAAATAAATATAAAAAGGTATTTTCAAAATTATATATTTTCTCAAGTTCAAAAATACTAAAATGGACAAAGGAACAAAACAGTACAGAAATAGACGTCTGTATATTAATTCAGACGTCTGACATCAATATCAGACGTCTAAATTAATATAACAGACGTCTGAACTCTATGTTGTTAATGCCTCTATTTCTATATGAAATAGACGTCTGTCAATTTAATAACAGACGTCTGTCACCCTAGACAGACGTCTGAATTAAAAGACAGACGTCTAAATTAACTGTTTTTGTTTTCCTTTGATTTTTTTCGAAATTCAAAATTATTCAGACATCTGTCACTTTTATCTCAGACATCTGAACTTGACGAACTGAAGCATCTCTTCATAAAATATCAAAATCTGAAGAGTTGTCTTCTTCACCAAGAGTTGCACTTCTTCAAAGAGTTGCAACTATTGAGTTAAAACTATTCAACACTATAAATAGAGATGAAAATTCACTATTTCAACAACTAATTCTTTCTATCTTTTCTGATCTTATATTGTTATAATATCAAGTGATTTTCAATTCTCTACTTCCTATCTTTGCACATTCAAATCATCATATCAAGAAGATTATAGGAAGGGTGTACTACATTGACTATATTCGTGTTATTCAAAGAACATAAAAGTCAAGAAACAATTTACCAAATTGTATTTGAAGTCCTATTCGGTTGCTTAGGCGGAAAAGTCCTATTCGGTTGCTTAGGCGGAAAAGTCCTGTTCGGTTGCTCAGGCGGTGTAATACCTATTCCTCCGGGTTAAGTGAGGGTTATTCGAAAAATTCCAGAAGCAGTCTGGGACTGGACGTAGAACGAGAAGTTCGGACCAGTATAAAAATCCCTAGTGTCATTTTTATTACTGCCATTTACTATTATTTATAATTCCGCACTTGCTAGTGTGGTTTAACTATATTATCGATCTAGATAGATTTTCATTTGGTATCAGAGCAAGGTCATCACATAACTATAACATAGTTATCTGATATTTTTTTTAAATATGGACAATAACACTAGCAACAGTTTTACTGAGGGACAAGCCACTACACGACCACCATTGTTTAACGGATTAAATTATAGTTATTGGTCAACTAGAATGAGAATTTTTATGCAAGCAAGTGGATTTGAAACTTGGAATATCATTCAAACTGAATATCATATTCCTACTACAGGATATGCTGCTTGGTCTAATACACAAAAACTAGATGCTACAGCAAACGCAAAAGCAATGAACATGTTATTTTGCGCATTAGACAAAAATGAATTTAATCGAGTTAGTATTTGTAAAACTGGATATGAAATTTGGAATACTCTTAAGGTTACACACGAAGGAACAAATAAAGTAAAACAAAGCAAGATCTCTATGATTAAAAACAAATTTCAAAACTTTAGGATGAAACAAGGAGAAAGTATTAGTGAAATGTACTCTAGATTCCAGGATATTTATCACTCACTTTTAGCTTTAGAAGTCACTTTTACTGAATCTGATGTTGTATCAAAAATCCTTAACTCTTTAACTGATGAATGGGAACGAAAAGTCTTAGCTATCGAGGAAGCTAATGATATTTCAACCATAAAAACAGAAGAGTTAATAGGAAATCTAATGTCCTATGAAGTAAATTTGCAGGCAAGATGAGCACAAGCACAGGACAAGAAAACTATCGCTTTTCAAGCAGAAAAAGAAGACTCTGAATCAGAAGATGATATGGCATTTATAGCTAAGAATTTCAAAAAGTTTTTAAAATTCAAAAAGGGTAATAAATTTGGAAATAACAAGGGTTTTAATAAGCCATCAAGCTCATCTCTTGAATGCTACGAATGTCACAAGAAGGGCCACATAAAGAAAGATTGTCCTGATCGGAAGAAAGAAAATAATCTCAAAACGGACAAATATAAAAAGAAACAAGCCTTCTCAGTTACATGGGATGATACAGAATCTTCTTCATCAGACAGTGAAAATGACAGTGATTCAGAACAAGCCAACGTTTGTTTTATGGCAACAAATGATGAAGTAAGTGATCTAACTTTTGACGATTTAATAGAAATAAACTCTGAATTGTTAGATAAACTTAGAATTCTAAAGAGTAAATATAAAGATGCTTTAGGAAAATTAAATAGAACTGAAATAGAAACTGACATGTTAAAAGATGAAAAGAAAATATTAGAGGAAGAGTTAGTAAAATCTCAAGAATCTTATGTTAACATAACATCTCAATTCACTGATTTAAGCAATGAAATAGAAAGACAGAAATATGAGAATGTTAAATTAGCAAAAGAAAATTATGATTTAAACTCTAATATTAAAACACTTGATATAGAAGTATCAAATCTTAAAACAAAACTGGAAAATATTTCTAAAAATGTTTCTAAATTTAACAGTGGAAGAGAGAGTCTCTCTAAAATAATTGAGAATTCTCAAACTTGTTCAAATAAAAAGGGATTAGGATATAAAAAAACCAATACAAAAGCATTCTAAAAATAATGGTTCTTTATATACTAATTTTAAGAAAAAGGAACCTATATCTGCTCAAAAATCTTCTTCAACGGTTATTCATCCAAAATCAATTATGATTTGGGTTCCAAAGACTAATAATAATTTGATTAGGAAAAACTACATTAAATCTTTTATTATGTCTGTACATAAGAATGAAAATTTTATTTTTAAAGGGAACTCTAAACCCAACTAGGTTTGGCTTCCTAAGATTTAACCCTTAGGACCCTATAGAGGAAGTGGGTACCAATAGAATTTCAATATTTTTTGCAGGTACCAATTAAGAAAAGAGGAAAATGGATTCTAGACAGTGGTTGCTCAAAACATATGACAGGCGACAAAAATATGTTAACTAACATTATCTACTCAGATGGAGGATCTGTCACTTTTGGAGATAATTCAAAAGGTTACATCATCGGCAAAGGCGATGTGAGCAATGACGGTACATCTAAATTACCTCTTATTACAAATGTCTTATTAGTTAAAAATTTAAAACATAACTTACTAAGTATTAGTCAATTATGTGATAAAGGTTTTAACATAGTATTTTCTGAAAATAAATGCAATATTTTTTATCATAACAAAAATATCATTTTCGAAGGAGTAAGAGATCATAATATTTATATTTTAAATATGAAGATAAATCATAATACAAATATGTGCTTATTAGTCAAAGAAAATGATCCTTGGCTATGGCATAAAAGATTTTGTCATATAAATTTCAAAGCTATTAATAAATTATCCAAAAATAATTTGGTAAAAGGATTACCTAAAATGAATTTAAAGGTAAATAGCATTTGTGATGCTTGTCAACTAGGAAAGCTAACTAAATCTACTTTTAAATCCAAGAAGGTCATCTCAACTTTGCAACCTCTTGAATTGTTGCATCTAGACTTATTTGGACTAACTCAGACTCAATCTATTAATCACAATAGATATGTCTTTGTAATAGTTGATGACTTCTCTAGATATACTTGGACTTTATTTATGAAAAACAAAAGTGATACTTTTGAAAATTTCAAAATCTTTGCTAAACGTATTCAAAATATTAAAAATCTAAAAATTAAAAATATTAGAAGTGATCATGGAGGAGAATTTGAAAATGAAATGTTTGAGAAGTTTTGTAATAAAAAAGGAATATTTCATAACTTTTCATTTCCAAGAACGCCTCAACAAAATGGAGTTGTTGAACGTAAAAATAGAACACTTCAAGAATGTGCTAGGACTTTATTGAATGGAACCACTCTTCCAAAACAATTTTGGGCAAAAGCCGTTGCTACTGCTTGTTATGTCCTAAATCGTGTATCTATTCGACCTTTAACTAAACATACTCCATATGAACTCTTCATCGGTAGAAAACCTAATATATCTTACTTTAAAATTTTTGGTTCTAAATGTTTTGCTTTAAATACAAAACATCAATTAGGTAAGTTTGATCCAAAATTGGATGAATGTATATTCATCGGATATTCCGAACGAAGCAAAGCATATAGAATCTATAATATAAGAACTAAATCTATTGAAGAAACACTTCATGTATCATTTGATGAAAATTTCAAAATTAAAGCAAATGATGATGAAGACATTGTAACAAATTCAAATTCTACTTTCGACAACAATACACCTGACAATATCACTTCTATAAATCAATTTGAAACTGAATTAAAATCTCCACCAAGAATTTTAAAAGATCATCCAATTCAAAATATTATAGGAGAAATTGATGAAAGAGTTAAAACAAGAAATCAGCTAAATCAAATGGGTCATATGGCGTTTCTTTCTAATATAGAACCTAAAAATATTAAGGAAGCCTCAACTGATGATTATTGGATTATTGCGATGCAAGAAGAACTAAACCAATTCGAAAGAAATGACGTTTGGGATTTAGTTCCACGACCAAATGATCAAACAGTTATTGGCACTAAATGGGTTTTTAAAAATAAAGCTGATGAAAATGGTAATATCACTAGAAATAAAGCTAGATTAGTTGCTCAAGGATATAATCAGGAAGAAGGAATTGACTATGAAGAAACATTTGCTCCTGTCGCAAGATTAGAAGCAATACGAATTCTATTAGCCTATGCTTGCTTTCATGATTTCAAATTATATCAAATGGATGTTAAAAGTGCTTTTTTAAATGTATTTATTAAAGAAAATGTTTATGTTGAACAACCTCCCTTGTTTATACACGAACAATTTCCAGAACATGTTTATAAACTTAAAAAGGCTTTATATGGTTTGAAACAAGCACCTCGTGCTTGGTATGATCGTTTAAAAACTTATTTAATCAATTCTAGTTTTGAAATTGGAAAGGTTGATCAAACTCTTTTTATTAAGAAAAAGAAACATGATATTTTAATTGTTCAAATTTATGTAGATGATATTATTTTTGGATCAACTAATGATAAATTATGTCAAGAATTTTCTAAAATAATGACAAATGAATTTGAAATGTCTCATATGGGAGAATTAACATATTTTCTTGGACTTCAAATTAAACAAATTAATAATGGTATTTTTATAAATCAAGAAAAATATTGTAATAATTTAATCAAACGCTTTGGTATGGAAAATACCTCTGCCAAACCAACTCCTATGAGTACAACCATACATCTTGAAAAAGATGAAAATGGCAAGAGTGTAGACCAAAAGTTATATCGAAGTATGATTGGATCGTTATTATATTTAACTGCTAGTAGACCCGATATAATGATGAGTGTCTGTTTGTGTGCACGATTTCAAGCCGATCCTAAAGAATCACATATTAGAGCAGTGAAACGTATTTTACGTTATCTCAACAAAACCAAAGATTTTGGACTATTTTATCCGAAAGAATGTCCTTTTGAATTAGTATCATATAGTGATGCTGATTTTGGAGGAAGTCAGACGGATAGAAAAAGTACAAGTGGGACTTGTCACTTCATTGGACGGTCTCTAGTATCTTGGTTCAGTAAGAAACAAAATTGCGTATCACTTTCTACTTGTGAAGCAGAATATATATCTGCAGCTTTGGCATGTGCTCAAGTAATTTATATGCAACAAACTCTTCAAGATTTTGGTTTTAACTTATCTAAATCTACAATCTTCTGTGATAACTCTAGTGCTATTAATTTATCTAAAAATCCAGTAAATCATTCACAGACAAAACATATTGATATTCGTCATCATTTTCTTCGTGATAATATTGAAAAAGATATAATCAATCTAGAATTTATATCTTCGGAAAATCAATTAGCAGATATTTTTACCAAACCTTTAAATGAAAACATTTTTGTAAAATTGAGACGAGAACTTGGTATTATCTCTCTCAAAAATTTATGAAGTATACTTCAGCTATTCTGTCTTTATTTAAAGTTTTTTTACACACACATATTGTTTCTGGTTACCATTAAATTTTCTCTTCTTTTAATCTTAACCATTTATTTTTTAGCCTTTAGTTGTCTATAAATTTCTTCTTATCAAAGAAAATTATCATTCAGCTTTTCTATTCTTTTTACAAAGGTGAAAGCAAAAAATTATTCAAATATGTTTTTTAACTTTGCATTATTCTTATATACCATGGCTGGTTCATCCTCAGATGAGCTCTCCTATACATCTGAATATTCTTCAATTAATTTTGAAACTCCTAGTTCTGGGTCTTCCGAACTTCCGACTCCAACTCCAGCTTATATTCCGATATGTCCACCACAAAGTCATCATGCGGGATATACGCCGAAAAATAAACGTACGCGAAGAAATTTATTTCCATCTCCATCTACTAAGGAAAAGATAGATGATTTACATCACTATCAGAGGGAAACACTTGATCTTCAGCGAGAAATGTATTTTGAACAAAAGAGTCATGGAAGACGACTCAGTTTTCTTGAACGATGTGCTGCAAAAATATGTGGTTCATCTCCGATCAACACGAATGCACATATTCTCTCACCTCAACGTCCTCATGTATCCCCAAATTCATGGGAACGTCAAACTCAATGGTCTCCTATTTATCAGTCTGCTGAACAAAATCAACACGAATCATCCAAAGGGAAGTCTCCGAAGTCTCCAAAAACTCCAAAGACTCCTAAATAGATAATATATATGTCTGTATGTTTGATTTGTTTATTTATACTTGTTTTATGTTCTTATCAATATAAATAAATAAACTATTAAATTTTTTTAAGCCTAAGCATAAAGAAAATTTTTTATCAGATAGACAGACATCTATACTTTTCAACAGACGTCTGTAAAAACAACTACTTTTACTATTTTCAGCCACACAGACGTCTGAATCATTTTTCACAGACGTCTAAATCTGACTATATGTTTGCAGCCTACAATTAGCCGTCTGTTTAAAAATAACAGACGTCTGTTATTCATTATAGACGTCTAAACATAAAATTATCAGACGTCTGAATTTAGTGCAAAATGTTTTTTATTCTCTGTTTCAATTTAAACCTTCTGAGCCGTCTGTCAATTATTTTTAGACGTCTGTCATAAATATTTAGACGTCTGTTCTTCTTGTCTTTGATTTTATTCTACAGAATCTCAGACGTCTGTTTATTTTTCAGACGTCCGAAACCCTGTTAAGAAGAAATCTCTAAAAATCATTCCAACGGTTTATTTTCTTCTTCTCGTCTTTTTGTCTCTCAAACTCAAAACCCTAGCTTTTTCCAATTAATCATATGGCGCCCAAATCTAAGAAACAAAAAGGAGATTCATCTCAACAACCTCCTCACATTCTTCCTTCGAAAGATCAAATTGAAGCTTGGTTATACCACGAACCTCGAAGCATGGCTCGTTACAAGCATTTATGTTCTCTTCAATCATTTCATGGTATTTTTCCATAATCTTGATCATTTTCCTTCCTACAAACTTAGGCTCTATACTGATAGATCTCAGATTACAAGCCTTATTGATTTCAAAGATAATCAAGTCAACATTTGTAGACTTAGTGTTTTATTATTTCTAGCAAATGTTAACAATCCAAAAATTAGACTTCATCGAGAAAAAGGAACGCTTTGGACAAGCGTTTTTGGAAACATTCTGCAAATAACTCCTTCTGACATTGGACGAATTTTAAAATGTAGCTCGGAAGGAGTCGACATAGATGACTTTAAGTTAGAAGGAGAGGAACTTAAACAAATAGAATATTATCTTTTTGAACCTGAAAAATCCACAGATAGATCAAATCATCTTCGTCCTCGACCTCGACTATTGCTTAGAATGCTAATAAAAACAATTTTTCCCCGGCAAGGAAGCCATGAGGTCATTTACGATGATGAAGATAAGGCACTTCAATCAATTCTATCCAATACTCAAATCAATTGGGCTCAATACTTTTATGATGCTTTTCGCACTAATCATGATTCCAAGAAACGCTCAATTATCTATGCTCCCTATATTACTCGAATTCTATCTGCCTTCTCTATTCAAAGTCCGTCAATTGAATTTGAGAAAATCAAGGTATCCAACATTCGCTTCTTCAGTTTAATGGGATTACCAGAATCTCCTTCGACATTTCCAACATTTAATGATTATAAAGCGGAACAACTTGCTTTACAAAAAGAAAAAGGAAAAGCAAAAGTAAGTAGTTCCGGACATAATGGAGATAAATGCGATACTGAACAAGAAAAGGATGATGAAGAAAGGGAAGATGAAGAAGAAGATGAAGATGAAGCTTTTGAGCAAGCTTTTATCCAAAGCCCAAATTCGGAAAATTTCGAGATAGAACTAATTTCTGGTACTTCTCGCTCGTATACTAAAAATGAAAAGCTCAAATCCAACATCATTATTTCTAAAAATCAAAAGAAAATTTCTCAACAAATAGCACAAGGCTTTTCTTCCATTAATTCTAGATTCGATTACTTAGATGCCAAAGTCGAAGAGAATGCACGAGAATTGAAAAATATCAAGACAATTCTTCGTCAATTATGGAAAAAGTCTCATGGATCCTCTCCTCCTTCTTCTCCAACTTGGGGAGAATGGTGAATGAAGATGGTTTTCTTTTGGTTTATCTTTTGGTTCAATCAATGTCTTCTCTCTTAATTTTTTTTTCTTTTTTGGTTCAAACAATGGTGAATAATAAGATTGTATAATTTTATCTGTCTTTCTTAATCAACTATGTTAGGTAAACAAATGATGTATCCTAAACATTTATTTGTTATTATCTTGCTTGGTTTGTTTACATCTCTTAATTAGTGTGTTATTCACAGTTTTGTTAATTCTTTTTATCCAAAACAACCCCAACAACTCTTTTTGTTAATGACAAAGGGGGAGAAATAATTATATTTCTGCTATATAATATGGTCATATTGACAGGGGGAGCAAAAGGTATGATTATACTAATCGATGAATTATATAGTTGTCATCATCAAAAAGGGGGAGAATGTTGAAACCTGCCTTCTTCGATTTTAATGCGACAACTATATATTTCAATCTATATACTATTATGTCAAATATTCTTGCAGGAATCGTCAAAAGAAGCTATTATCATCAACAAGATTAAAGTTCTTAAAAAATCTATTTAGATATATATGTACAATCTCTGATATGGTGATGAAACACACACACACAAATATACTTTTGAAAATCATACTTTAAAATAAATATAAAAAGGTATTTTCAAAATTATATATTTTCTCAAGTTCAAAAATACTAAAATGGAAAAAGGAACAAAACAGTACAGAAATAGTCGTCTGTTTATTAATTCAGACGTTTGACATCAATATCAGACGTCTAAATTAATATAACAGACGTCTGAACTCTATGTTGTTAATGCCTCTATTTCTATATGAAATAGACGTCTGTCAATTTAATAACAGACGTCTGTCACCCTAGACAGACGTCTGAATTAAAAGACAGACGTCTAAATTAACTGTTTTTGTTTTCCTTTGATTTTTTTCGAAATTCAAAATTATTCAGACATCTGTCACTTTTATCTCAGACATCTGAACTTGACGAACTGAAGCATCTCTTCATAAAATATCAAAATCTAAAGAGTTGTCTTCTTCACCAAGAGTTGCACTTCTTCAAAGAGTTGCAACTATTGAATTAAAACTATTCAACACTATAAATAGAGATGAAAATTCACTATTTCAACAACTAATTCTTTCTATCTTTTCTGATCTTATATTGTTATAATGTCAAGTGATTTTCAATTCTCTACTTCCTATCTTTGCACATTCAAATCATCATATCAAGAAGATTATAGGAAGGGTGTACTATATTGACTATATTCGTGTTATTCAAAGAACATAAAAGTCAAGAAACAATTTACCAAATTGTATTTGAAGTCCTATTCGGTTGCTTAGGCGGAAAAGTCCTATTCGATTGCTTAGACGGAAAAGTCCTGTTCGGTTGCTCAGGCGGTGTAATACCTGTTCCTCCGGGTTAAGTGAGGGTTATTCGAGAAATTCCAGAAGCAGTCTGGGACTGGACGTAGAACGAGAAGTTCGAACCAGTATAAAAATCCCTGGTGTCATTTTTATTACTGCCATTTACTATTATTTATAATTCCGCACTTGCTAGTGTAGTTTAACTATATTATCGATCCAGATAGATTTTCAATCCCTTCCACATGGGTCCTACAGTTGGAGATCTCTCACATCAGTATTAAGTATACAGAACTACTGGTAGCCTCTAGGTGAAGGACAAACTTCTATTTGTAACTCTACCGACCTCGCATCACAATCCATTAAACCAAACCTATCACCTAAAGCCTAAGTATTGGGCTAGTCCCACTAATTCATGTTCGTTCTAAACATATAATTGAAGCTATATAATTTTCTACTGTGAAAATTATATTGCCTTCTACGTGTATTTAATAATATTAATATTTACATGTTCGCTACATAATTATTCCTATTTTATACACTTAGGCTTTGGTTTCCTTATTTCCTTCTTTGTCTAATAAATGCCCATTGTCCGTAATTATTAGTCATTGATGTCAAATGGATAATCTCTCATGATATCTATTTACCTGTTTCAAAATCCACTTGTTCTTCTTATTCAATTTCCTCATCAATGCCATATTAAATTCTCTAATCAATCCCTGTTTAATTCTTTTAACTTTCAATTAACTACAAATTTATTTCCTATTTTATGTCCATAAATTTTAGAATTACTATTCCTTCCTTTTTAGTCCTATAATTTAATATGTCATAATAACTAATACGAATATTGTCGTAAATTATGATATATATATATATATATATATGTTTTTATTTTCAACCGATATGCGCGGTTTTACGTTTATATATATTCTTATATTCTAATTATTAATTCCTAAACTAGAAACATTCCTTTCCATGTTTTAAGTTATTAGAGCTATCCTTTTAAGAAGGATTACCCTTATAACTTTCCATAAATTAGCCAAAAATAAGACTTTTGCTCCGTTTGAAATTGCAAGGAACTATCTCTTTTCTTTTATTGAAATAGACAATGCAACCTACAGAGAAAAATATCCATACTTCACCCATCTCTTTACTTTTTTTTTGTATATTCCTTGTTAATTCAAACGACGCACTTTTATACTTATTTTAGAAATTGGATAATCTATGGAAGTTACATGGAAATAGATATAATTAAATTATACCCTACTCCAAATATATTAAAATATAGAAACTCACATTCCAAGTTAACTTGGGCAACATAATTTACAACCTAATTATAACTCTGGACTAAACAAACATTCTACAATAATAAATATATAGGACTGAATTCAAATTTTCAGATTAGGTTGTATATACCAATCCTATTCCAATTACTAATTTTATATAATATGTAGGTGATATTCCTATACTTTTGGCTTAAGCCTACAATTCATCAGATCTTATTTAGACATAATAATTAAATAAATTTCAATGATATAAATTTCAATGTTATAAATAAATTATATAATTTCCCACTGATCTTTCTAGCTTTCTAAATCTCTCAAATCTGAATCTATTCCTTTACTTGACTCCTTTTCCATTCTAATCCAAAAGAATATGTATAACAAGTTATATACATATAATTAGAATTACAGATCTGAGAAGAGATTAAGGTTAAGGGGAATATAAATTTATAACTATAGAAATTTACCTTTTTCTTTCGCAATGTTGATTCGCTTCTTCTCTTTATTTTCCATCCTTCTCCGATTTATACACACACACATACATACACATAATATTTTATAATTTTTAGAAATAGCAAAGAAGGGAAAATAGTAGAACTTCGTTGCTTTGATTAGAAAATATAAGAAGAGAAATGAGAGGTTAGGCATGTATTTATAGGCGCTTGAATCAACCATAACTGTTAGATTAAATTAATTAAATCAGTGTCGTTGGCCATGGTTCAAACCCTAGCCGCCACTTGTAGACCGGTCGACCGCTCCCCTATAGGCGATTGACCAGCCTATAGAGGGGGGCCGTTCAGTGGGGTTCGCGTTTTAAAGTTTATTTATTTCCTTTTTCATTTTTTAGTTATTTTTGCTCTGGAAAGCTCAAACGCTAATAGCTTCTTTGTTCGAGCTCCGATTGTGAAACTCCAAAAACAAAAGTTGCTCAGAAAATCGGCATGAACACAATGGTGCAAGTTTCATGTCCAAAGTCAATCGTTCGCTCAAATTCCATTTTTGGAGCCTTATTAATTATTGTTAATTATACGGGGTGTTACATTCTCCTCTCCAAATAATTTCATCCTTGAAATTCTCCAAGGGTTGAGTCATGTAATATAGTGCACAACCAATTTAAACTATCTAATCAATTAGTGTACAACCAATTTTACAGCCAAAAGTGTACAAGTGCATGGTGTATCATAACATATAAGACATGTATGTAAAATGATTCTAAATCGGTGCCTCCTATATGAATGCATTCGTTTAAAAACATTTTGAAAATATGATACAAACACCTATATATACTGCCAGTTCAATATGTATGCAAGTTTTCAGAAATCAAAAATCAATTTTCAACAAAAATTTTCACACTCCGATGAGTATAACTGTGGTTTAACCAATTTTGCATCCAATCTCTACAATCCAAAGCCTAGCACACAATTTCTAACAATCCAAAAAATTTGAAAATATAGTTATTCTGAATCCATACTCCTATGCCAAAAAATGAAGTTAGATGGAAAATTTTACAATTCACCCTTCTTTTGGATACCTATTCCATTGCACCTGGAACCTTCTCTTCTGCCCCCAAAACTTTTCAACCTTTTCCAAATACAATTTGCATAAGGAGTTTTATTTTTGGGATGTTAAAGCGTATTTTCCCTAAAGCAAGTTTTTGTATAATATCAACGAGGTATGAAAATAGAAATTCCAAAGCTAAAATAGTCTTTTCCCTTGTTATTATCTATGTTTTATATACTGTCACCCTTGTCGGATTGTAAAATTCATATTTACTAACACATCGTTGCTCCCTATGCAATGTGGCATTTAAAAATCAGAAATTTTCTCATTTCAAAAGAAAACTTCCCCCCTTCAAATAATCTCACAAAATAGTTTGAAAAATCAAATTACCAAAAGCATTTAAATACCCCTTTTTTCCAAAAGCACTTGACCAAAATTTCTTAAAACATTTGAACCCCACTTCTTAAAAGCATTTAAACAAAAATTTACAAAATATTTGCTTCTCCATCATTAAAAACAAATCAAGCCACCTCCTAAGGTAATCAAAACTCAGTCAACAAGTTAATGCATATGATTGACACTAGTATCGTGCAGTTAATCTTAGATTTGGGGAACCTTTCCTTTTATTTTTGCCCCTCTTTTAAGAATGAAGAAAAGTTAAAGGAGTAACTCTGGCGTGAGATCAATAGAGGTAGAAAAATGGCTATGAGGCGAATAAATATCTTAGAAAATAAGATATATAGTTTGGAGTGTGAAGCTCGATAGAACTCCACCGCAGTTTCCCATGGCGAGATGGACAGAGCAGCGCTTTTGTATGAACTCCATAAAGAGAAAGTGAAGACTAGAATAGCAGAAATTGGTCGACAATGTGCGATTGATGTTTTTAAATGTTTTTGGCATGGACTTAACTTGTCCTTCATGTATAATGGGGGCTGATCATGAATGCAGATCTGAAGATTAGGAAATGTTTGGGCCAGTGCCAATTATGATCAGCGTGTGGCGTATCACAGATCGGCTCACGGCAAGGTCTATCATTCTCGATCATCGGTGGTGATTACAGAGCTGGAGAGCTAGTTTTGTTTTAACTCGCCACAGCGTATTCTTTGCAGATCGGAACGGTATGGGTAGTCACTTTTAGCTTGTTTTTGGAACTTGGACTAGATTTGCACTTTAATTTTATGAAAGGGATATTTCCTTTGTAACACAACTTGAGTGGTAATTTTTGAAAATTACACATAAGTGTAAAACAAGTAAGATTATGGTGAGATCCATGGCTAAGTATTGAAAGCTCAGTTTTCTGATGTATACTTGACGAGACTTGAGCAGTTCCTAGCTTTGTACCTAATTATTAGTACGTTGCCCATAGTGTACTATCTACCTTCGCTTCGGATCTTCTTTGGGAGTATTACGTGCGTCCATGATTCGATGGGCCACGACTTCCCATCATGTACAGATGTGATCCGATCTGTTATTAACTTAGCTGCAGGTTGGACATGAGTTGGTCCTCAGCTCTGGTAGTGGGTGTGTTGAAACTTTCCCTTATTATGGGAACGAAGTATCCATAGCTGAGTGATGGGATGATCTCCTCCCTATTCTGGCATGCTCCTATTCTGGAAGGAAAAATGCCCTTAGCCATATGCTTGGCCAGATATCTGACCTACCTCGATTCTGGGGCGAAGTGTCAGTTTAACCTACCCATGTTCTGGGGTGAAACGTCAGTTGTGACCTACCACCTGTTTTGGGGCGAAAATTCTATTGTGACCTACCCTCTGTTCGAGGGTGAAATGTCCTTAGCCAGATGTTTGACCGAAATTGTGACCTACCCCTATTCTGAGGCGAAACGTCTATTTTGGACATACCCTCTATTTTGGGGGCGAAATGTCCTCGGATGCGAGCTTGGTACAACCTACCCCTTATTTTGGGGCGAAATGCATATGCTGAGACGAGCTCTTCTCCAATGTCACCGTTCTTCTTGCAGAGAGTGTCGTTATTATTCTTAGGTGAAATCATACCTTTGGAACAATGGTGGTGGGCCAGGGAGGGTGAATCGTCATGCTCTGGGCATGGCCATTCCTATTACGGGAGTAATATCCGACCGAGAAGTCAGGTCATGATACTGTCTACAGTATCATGTGCATGAATTTTTGTACTTTTTCGGGCAATCTAATATCTGTACGTCCAATATGTCGAACTAACTATCATAAATGTTTTTTATACTAGTTCAGGTAGTCTAATATCCCTACGACCGGTATTTATCATCGCTAATCACAGAAAAATTCATACCAGAGCAGGGAAACTTATTATCCTGTCTAGCGAAATATTTTGGCTGAGAAGACGGACTTGCATTGATGCAAGCCCAAATATATGAGGTCAGTATCACCGTTTTCAGTGTTGAGATTGTCGTTTCACCTACTGCTCTGATGATTCAGTGACTACTGGTAATGAACTGTGAATGTGTTTATATAACTTTTCTTTTTACAGAGAAATAATACAAAGACTTTGCATTCATAGATATACACATAATTTGTTACCATGTCGGGTCAGATTGAGGTAGTTCTTCCCATTATGTGCTGAGAGCTTGTTTGGGACTTCCTTGTTATTTGAATTGCTCTCTTAATTGTTGTCGATGAGAGATAAGAAGAGGGTGAGCTTCACGTTTGTCGTTTGCTTATAGGGTCAAGTCTATGTTAAAGCATAATTTGGGCGATCATGTATGTAGCCCCGGCAGAGTGCTTTCGGCTCTGTATGGAGCTGTTTAGGTTGCCCACAGTATATGCTTATACAGACCTATTCTTATAGACGTTTGACAAATGTGAAAATGGTTAACTCGAAATCCCACGTGCTAATCTCATATGCTTTGGTTTTGTACTCTAGCTTGGTCTTTACTTTCGAATATGGTCGGTGTGTTCTACTCTACCTTCTCGATGTGCACAGCGTCTGTTTTGTGTGGTTTTTATATTTTTGAAGAAGATTTGGGTATGGTCAGTGGCGTTGACCTTAAGCACATCCTTTGCCTAGTCCTTCTGTCGTTAGGATGACTTCCTATTCTCCCAGTATTGTTTTATTTCATATTTCTACGGTTCGTGTTAAGAGCAGGTGTAACATTATACTTTGATACCATTCCTCTGAGGGTTCTTCTCATGGCTTCCACACATCTCTAATAAAATATTCCTAGGTTCATAACCATATTCCTTATATTCAAAGAGGGTTCCTTGTTATTACCCTACGATAATCCATAGTTATTTTATTCTTAACCTAAATCTTTACCCCGTCTTACCTAGGCAGTGATCTATATCTACTCCATTTTAAAATTTTGGTTCGGTTCTCACCATTATTTATAAAACTAAAACTTCACAATCATGAAGTACTTGATCCAAAACTTGTACCTTTAAAAATATAAATTTAGAAACGTTTTTATTAAATTCAAGAATTGCTTAGTTTCTAAAGGGAACCATGAAAAATTTCCCCTTTCTAACCAACTTTACCTTTTTAAAGACTTTCTACAACGAAAATTTACTTCTTCAAAAGTAGGATTTTTAAACTCAAAATATTTATCATACTTGAAAACCCAATTGTCATACCAAATCATTTTACAAAAACATCTTCTACGACCTTAAAAATATAAAAACTAGAGTAAACGAGGATACACTACAACAAAAAGAGCCTACGATAGCGCCAAAAAAACGTTATTAAAGCCTATAATAGGAGTTTTATAAACGTTGTATAACGACATGTTATTAAAAACAGTGAAAAATTTATAGCGCATAATAAGCGCTATAAAAAGTACTAATATAATAGCGCCAAAAATCCGCTATTTTAAACATTTTATAGCGCCAAATTATGTGTTACTGATTACTATAAGAGCACTTTTTTTCCGCTATGAAATTCGTTATTAGCCATAAAATATTTTTTGTTTTTTCTAAGATAGCACTAATTATTCGCTATAAAATATTAATAGCGGATTATGAGCGCTGTATATGGACACATTATTGTAGATGTTGACTTGTCACAACACTAGAATGTCGCTATAAAGATTCAGCTACAATAGCGCTTATACTCTGTCAGATATGTTCTTTTATAGCGCTTTTTATAATACCATAGCGCTTTTTCTGTTGTGCATCTTTAACACTGACAAATTTAATAGTGCTCATTCGACGCTATTAAATATTTATAGCGGTTTTCAAGTGCTATGGTTTAGTTTCACAATTCAAATATTTTCTGCATCCTATTCATAAACTACAGTATTAAATACCAATATCGGAATGCCCAATAATAATCATTTTTAAACATAAAATCATTTAAATAATGCAAGAATCATAAAAGATAATAAATATAGAGATGTAACACATTACATTAAACATATCAAATATTCATAACATAATATCTTATAGCTTAAACCACATAAATCAAAACGTAGTAGCAAATGTTTTAAGCACACCCTAAAAAATAGTAGCAAAGTTTAACAAAAAAACAAGTACATATTTGGTTGTTTGCATTAAAAAGAAGGCCACAACTTTCGCATCCTTCTTCTTTCACACCTGCAAATAAGTAAAAATACTTGTTTTCAAACTGAACGGATATCACACTACAGGTGCAGTGCTCTAGGCTTAAGCCAAGTGTGGTCATGTTACAAAGTTAATGCATATATCATACAAGCTATCATGTTCATACTTTTTTTGATCTATACAACAGAGATTCTTAATGTTTAACACATAAACTTAATTCAATGTATAATTAGCTGTCTTGTGAAATCAGTGCAGCCATATCCATTAAAAATTACTTCCAGATCGGCCTCTCTATGTATAATTAGTTTTATTAAATGTCGTTAAACTGTAGCCAAATACGGTGATAAAAGAAACGTAGAATTTTATCATTTTATTCATTGCATAAACACATAAAAACTAATTTCCATGTGATTACATTAACATTGTATGTGATCTGTTTTACTACAATATTTACCTGATTAACATATTATGATATCAAGATTTACCTTCAGATTGCTGAGCTTTAGACGAAATTTAAGATTGAAGATCACCAAAATAATTAAAAATCTGCATACCCTGAGAATGTACCTATGAACAAAACCTGCAATACACCAACAACAGCAAGTGAATATATTATATCATAATACACAATCATTTACTTATCATAGAAACCCCATACAATTGACCGTGTATCTTCAACCTTGAAAAGATTCCAATAAGGATGTCAAATATGGAAAGAACATGACATTTTCAACTTACGGTATGGGCAAAAAGGTAACTGGACTACAAGGAAAATATCATACAAAGTATGAGTGAAGGATAAGTTTCGCTAAAAACTCCAGTCTTATCCCTCTCACACACCTTCTATCTTTTTTATATCAAAATATAAAGTGCAGGCAAAAAGCATGAATGTCCTATCAAATATTAAAATTAGGATTAGCTTTTGATGTTTGTGCAAGGCAGATTGAGATGATCTCTTCACTATCTTAGCTTGCCATCTGAAGTTCCTATTAGTAGTAGAACTTCCTTTAACACCTCATTCTCCAAACAACACATTTCCAGAAAACAACATCACTCTACAACTCTCCCGTCATCAATTTCATTAAACGTCACAAAACTGCAATTCAACCTATCTTCTTCAAATCCCCAAACTGCTACAAATTCAACCCATCATTACTATATGCGTATTAACGTATTCATGTCCCACTGAAATCATCTTGTTGATCATGGGAAGCTTGTTAATAAAGCGAAATTGCACGGATGTCGTATTTCCGTTATTACGACAATTATTTATTATATAAAAAGAATAATTGTGTCTAATAAAGTTAACATTAACCAGAACCTACTGATCTGCATAATTGTGTCTAATAAAGTTAACAGCAATCATAAATTAATTGTATTTTTAGATTGCATAGCTATATGAGATCTGATTTTATAAGATGATGCAAAATTAATGTGTTTATAAACAAAGTAGATTATACTTACTGAAAATTCATGTCATTACAACGTGCGCAGTAGGCCAAGCTATTATAGAACCAATGGCGTCTTCCATGTATTGTAATTCAGATGTTTGTCTCCATAGCACCGCAATAATTAATTCATGTTATAAATATAGAACCTTTATTTTAATTATCATCAATTACCATACACTACTTGAATTTTTTTAATTAGAAATAATGCTCAAAGGTTGCATAAGCAATTTCCATTTTTAGTTTTTTTATTTCTTATTTTGATTATATCATTAAAATTCATTATTTCACCTTCTTTATTAAAGGTTGTGTAAATTTTTATAAAACTTATAGTTAATTTATTACTGTTTTGCCGTTGTTGATGTAGTAGTAAAATTAGTTAATCTTCATAAACATTAGTTATTATTATTGTATCATTACATAAATTTAGTTAATTCTTATAAACTTAGTTAATTGTTGTTATCATATAAATTTAGTTAATTCTTATAAACTTAGTTAATTATTATTATTATTATTATTATAATATAAATTAAGTTAATTTTTATAAAACTTAGTTAGCTGAGTTAATATTTTATAATTTATTATTATTGTTGTTAGTATCATTATTACTATAAACTTAGTTAGTTTTTTTAACTTATAGTTAATTTATTGTTATTTATGGTTGTTGTTAGTATTATTATTACAAAATTAGTTAATTTTCATAAACATTAGTAATTATTATTGTGTTATTATATAAATTTAGTTAATTTTCATAAAACTTAATTAACTTAGTTAATATTTTATAATTTATTATTAATCTTATTAGTATCATTAATATTATAAGCTAAGTTAGTTTCTATAAAACTTATAGTTAATTTATTATTATTATTTATGATTGTTGTTGTTGTTAGTATTATTATTAAAAAATTAGTTAATTTTCATAAATATTAGTAATTATTATTGTATTATTATATAAATAAATTTAGTTTTTTTTATAAACTTAGTTAATTATTTTTATTTTATTATTATTAGTATTATAAATTTAGTTAATTTTTATAAACATTAGTTAAATTATTATTGTTACTATCAACTTAGTTATTTTTATAATCTTATTTATATTTTATATAACTTAATACACAAAGTTAATTTTTATAATCTTAGTTAATTTATTATTATTATTATTATATAAATTTAGTTAATTTTTTATAAAACTTAGCTAAATATATTTATTTTTATTATTATATAAACCTAGAAATTTTATTCTTATTTCTAAGTTTAGTATATGATAAATATATATTTGCAAAGCATTATCAAGGTTGAATATGACTAAAGAGCAAAAGGATGAACAGAAGCCGGTAATGATTGTAAATGTCTGCACATAATATCAAGGAAAATTGTAGTTTTTGAGATATGAACAAGAAATGGGAACTTGTCAAATTTCATTATCGCGAGCATTAAGGAAAATTTATTAGTATTATAAACTTACTCTAAGCTGATTTTTAACTTCTTGATTTTTATTATTATTATAAACTTAGCTATTTTTCATAAACATTAGTTAAGTTATTATTATTATAAAACTTAGTTAATTTATTAGTATTGTAAACTCTGTTAATATTATAAGAAATTTTAATTTTTATAAAACTTAATTAATGATGTTAATTTTTAAAATTTAGTTAATTTATTCTTATTATTCTGTATATTTAGTTAAGTTTATAAAACTTAGTTAAAATTGTTAATACTTTATCATTTATCATTGTTATTATTGTTGTTGCTGCTATTATAAACTCAATTAAATTTTATGAAACTTAGTTAAATTTATGAACTTAATATGTTTATTGGTATTATTATTATTATTATTATTATGATTGTTGTTAGTATTATTATTATAAACTGTAAGTTAATTTATTAATTTTATAAAAGTAAGTTAACTTGATTAATATTTTATAATTTATAACTTTATCATTATTATCATTATAAACTTAGTTAAATTATGTTGTTGTTGTTACAAACTTAGTTAATTTTTATAAAACTTAATTAATGAAGTTAATTTTTATAAACTTGGTTAATCTATTTTAATTATTAGTATTATTTTTATTATATTATAAACCTCACCGTTGCTTTTAGAAACATTATTACTGAACAAAAGTCATGTACTACATCAACTACATACCACTTTCCATCAAACCTTATGTATAAAAGCACATATATGGTTATAGAAGAGCACAAAATATCACAAAACGCATAAGGCCTCTCTTTAGGGTGGATGTGCCACTTAGAAACTAGCAAATTGTTTCAATATTTAGTCCCTTGAAAAGTCTCAAAAGCTAACCTAGAAGAACTTAGGTGGATTATGCACATGCCTAATAGGATTGTACAAAATAATTGTTTCAATATTTA
This sequence comes from Allium fistulosum, assembly GCA_030737815.1. Taxonomy (NCBI): domain Eukaryota; kingdom Viridiplantae; phylum Streptophyta; class Magnoliopsida; order Asparagales; family Amaryllidaceae; genus Allium; species Allium fistulosum. The sequence continues at coordinate 514,905,731 of CM060903.1, read as the reverse complement.
GTCCCTTGAAAAGTCTCAAAAGCTAACCTGGAAGAACTTTGGTGATTTTCCTCCACCATTCTCTTGTATAAACTGGCAAGGTATATAACACCATCGCAAAGTGAATTTCTGCATGACACATACAATTAGTTAGGAAAGATAAAAAAAATCATAAAATTTTTATGAGCGAGCACTTTGAACTATCCAATGAAGTTCAAATTCGAGGATGAACAGACTGAAATATATTCTCTACAATCACTTTATATGACGGTTTGCAGTTTGAGAAGAAATAGAAAGCACTAGTCATGTATATCAAAATTTACATGCTTGTATTCAATTGCATTGATCTTTCCATCCTGTGAGAGAAACATCTTACTTGATTTGGGCTAACTATACATTCTGATCAAGTATTTCTAACTTTGTAATTTTTATAACACTAACACTCACTAAATCTTCGACCGGCTTTGAAGCGAATTTAAATCGAAACCAACTTTGGAAATTTTATGCTGGACATCAGATATTTAATTAACCAAATAAAAGGACATAGGTGTTTGCGAGCATTCATGAATATGGAACATTAAATAATATTTACCGAAGTGACTGCAACACACGTTCAATTGAATTAAAAATGCTTTAGTTCAAAATGGGCTAACATGATAGGAACAGATGGCACTGCCCACGACCGCAATGAACAAAATATATACATGTGGGAGCTCACTAACATCATTATTATGGTATGTAGTTATGAGAATTAAGTAGAGCGAGAACGAGATTATATCATACAATAGAATTTAGCTATCAGTCTATGTTATTTACAAGTTCGAAGTGCGTATTTATGAGTATATGACAAATCTAATATAAGGAGGAAAATATAATATTATCATAATTTATAATTATTTACAAGTTAGGTTTTATATTGACATTGGAAAACGTAAAAATATGCATATATGTATATATGCATGTGTGTATGTATGTATATGTATATCAAATAGAGAAACACTCTCATATAAAGAAACAAAAGAATAATAAAGAACCTAACAATTAAGCTAGCAACATTTCAACCAGCTCAGAAAATAGTTATGCATTGTCCTTACTTATCTAAGCTAATCTAGCGGTATTTTCATGCCTCGGCGCTTCATTGCCATGCTCCAGAACCATGCAATCTGGTTTAGTCGGTACATGCCAGTTTAGTGCATTAGGAACTCCATTTTCATCTCTGCATTTCAGCTATTAATGCATCTCTAGATAAAGCATTTGCTCAGAAAATTGTAAATTTAGGTGTCCTTGTTTCCAAACCTGCAGTAAATAGTTAGCAATGACATTACTTATGCATTATCTTCTTTATGGAAAAATAGCTATAATATATTCAAAGTTTTAATTTGTTAACTAGATAAATCATGTAACCAGATCATAATAAGCATATTTTAATATCTATAGACTTGTGATATCTATATCTAATTTTTCAAATTGTAATATCTACATTAGTAATATCCATACTTGTGAATTGTAATATCTACACTTGTAACTCTTCTCATTTCATTAATTATACTACCACATGCCTAAGAAGACAACCAACTTTGCTCGATGAAACAATAAAGCAAATATAACCATGTAGTCAAACTTAAAGCACTTAAAGCATGCATTCTTTTTCATTGTTTTTTGCTAAGAACCGTAAACTTTATGGATGTACAAAAATTGAGACTAATTTTTACTGTATCCAATAGAATTAATTGGGTTCTTTGATGTGCAGACCCAAGTATTTGTCCATGACACTCTGAAGTGACTGGAACACAAAAAAGAAAAAAGAAAAAAAATAAGATTTAGACGTTAATAAAGTTTAACTACAAATATCAAACACATTATAGAAGAAGAGATGATACCTGAAAGGCAAAGGCTTCTTTCCCTTTGATAATAGCAACCATTGCTGCATTAGGATCACCAAATACGCTATAAAATAACTGGTGAAACTCACGCCTGCATTTGCATTTACAACTGCATCTCGTTAAATTTTCTGACCCTAAAAAAACTATTTGGCAGATGCATATAACTTGCCAAAACTTTAATGCACTTACTGATCTTCTTCGCTCATAAGATGGTCCATCTCTTCGAACTTACGAGCTAGTAGCTCTGCACTTGCAGGTGAAAGTGCATGTAGGATAAGCGCTTCCAAAGTTCTTGGAAACTGGTTCTGTAGTTATCAAAAGGTTCGGCGAATCATTTTAAAAACAGAAAATAGATAAATATATAAAATAAAGAAGAAAAATGAGAAATAATACGAACCCCCATGACTGCCAAAACTTTCTTTAGCACAAGTGGTTCAATATCATGGAAGATTTTAGCAATTGGATAGTCTCTAATAGAAGATGATTCATTCATTGCAGCTTGATTGCATCCATCTATTGGGCTGAGAGACGTCTCTTTCAAAGAAGAGCAGGCGTTGGTTTCATTTTGACTGCCAACCTTAACACCATTGTGAACCGCAGAAATGAGGCCATAAAGTATGTTGATAGCATAGGGATCTAAGTGCTCCACTGTTTGACAATCAGTTTTACACATAGAAAGGAATATAACATGTAGTAAAACTTAAAGCACTTAAAGCAAATATAGACCATTAATTAATTTTTCAAAACTTAAAGCATGTAACCATGTACAGATAGAAAGGAATATAACATGCATTGCCAACCAAATATAAATAAAGCAAAGACTAATACATTATGGATTATACTTAGTCTCACATTATGGCACAAGCATGAACATTTTCATCGCTAAACAGCTTCATTCCATTCTCTTCATTGGAGTATCCCGGCCTCTGACTATATTCATGCAGATATGGCTCATCACCATAACCATGTTTCTTATAGTTATATGAGAATGTAGAAGCATATGCATAAGGATGAGCACCATATGGAAAACGACATTCTGAACAGCTCATTTGCAGGAGGTGATTGTTGTACTGCTGATTATTACCATAACCGTAGTTGTATTTAGCATTATATAGATGTGGCCAAAATACTGCAGTCCTTCCAGTTTTCCTCACTGCTTTTTGCACCTTTTTCTGCTCTACCTATCCTGTAACCGTCAATTTCTATCTCACCATATCTATTCTTATCTCATCAACACCTACATCATTATAGCACTAAATAAAGAAGAAGAAGAAGAAGAAGAAAATGGAAGAAGAAGAAAAAGAATAAATCTATGTTTAAACGGTTAAGAATAATAAATGAATATCTTGAATTTTTACTATAATATGGGAACCAAATGCTTGTTGAAAAATACACCTCTCAGCTTCAGAAGAGCCTTCTTTATTTTCTTCTCACAGCCTGCACAATCCATATGCACACACATCTCAGCAATCTGCATGTACAACCCAAAATAAAATATTGTTCAGGCTTCTTTCATGTTAATAAACCAGTATCAAAATGTTAAGAGAAAAGATGATCACATACAATTATCTTGGCAATAGAGTAGAGATAAATTATATGTATATATGTATATACATACATATATGTATATACATACAAGTATACATACATATATGTATAACGGCTGTATATGTGTGAAACTGATTTACTACTCCAGTACTGAAACTGAAGATAACGTGTTTGAATCAAGTGTAGACAAAATTTAAAAGTGTCATCCAAAAGTAACCGCCACCGACTCTTCTCAAATTCATTTAATACATACTCAACATTTTCCTATTGCAACAGCATTACTCAGAAACGGATGATAGATAGATGTACGATTAGTCACTTGGGCTAATATTTTTGTTTATGTCAATCCATTGAATATGTTTAGAAAATGTTTACTCCTTAGTGACCATGTACTTAATTAGTAAGCATGTGAAGTTTTCTAATTAACATTAGTCATAACAATGAGCAAAATGTACAAGTAACCATCTATTAACTGACATAAATAGTAGGCATAATTATATTTTACAACAAATGATAAACCTAATATGACCAAAAATAAGCGTAGAGATGCCAGTGGAGAACCTTGATATCCATATGAAGCATATTGTACAAGTAAAGTAACATCTATTGAAGTGTATCCATCTCAAGAATTAGAGTAGATATTTGTGGAATATCTCCATTTGTTAATTTTTGATATTATTCATATTCTCCCCACTTAAGAAATCTTCATAGCCAATAAACCCCAGATCATATAATATTACCAGATGCAAGCTGTAACTATATAAAAATGATGAACGGATCATGTAGTATAGGAAGAATATAAATTTATAACTTGTTTACTAAACTTATGTCGGTAGAACAAAAAAATACTCTCTCTCACTTTTAACACTTACGAATGGAAAAGAATTTAAAAAATAATAACAACAAAGGAATACAAAGTATGATTGACTGCTAGCTTTATCAAGGGATATCCATCGTAGATTTAAAAAAGCAAGATAAATGATTGAGGTCTACTTTCACTTTCTACACAATATACTTAATTCTTAAATACTGTTGGCATAAACATAAAGATCTACTTTCGCTTTCTACACAATATACTTAATTAAGGCATACATTCAAGCGTTTAAATTATGCATGAATAACAATATTGAGGTCTTCTATAGGAGTACTATTGAGTATCATGAGCTGATTAATCGAGCATGAGTCTTTGCAATGTGTATAATTAACTGCGGAATTGGTAATTTGGTACAAGTCTAATGATTCTAATAAATTTGTATTTTAGAAAAATCAATGTGAAAAAAAGTCAAATATTGTTGCATTAAATACCTTTTGAAAGTTCAGTCACTGAAAAGAATACCATAATATACGATGCAAAGACCGAATAAATTGAATGACCCACTGAAATAATAGTCAACGTTCACACAAACCTTTTCATTACTATACAAAAGTGGCGATGGAAACACCTAAAAACCGAATCCCCTTTTGTTGTTTCCCTAGGCTGCTCTTGCCTATGCTTGGAAGTTATAAGACATCAAAATTGAAGGAGGTAAAAGTGTTATAGAGGATGAGGCTGCTACCTTGGAAATAGAAGATGATGAGGAAGTGGGTACCGGTGGTGACAGTTTGATAGAGAATTTATGTTTGAGGATTGGAGTTGAGGAAGAGGGAAATGGAGAAATAGATTGGGGTTTGAGGAAGAGGGAAATAGAGAAATAATTTAGGAACTGGCGGCAATGAAAATAAGTGCCCGCTTACAATGTGTTACATAGCCAATTTGTAACAACCCGAGATTCCGCAATCATTTTGTTATCGTCTAATGATGAGTTAATTGTTGGCTAATTGCTTTGTGGGTTCAGATCAGTTGAAAATTCTTTAGATAATCCATTTAAATAATTGTTAGGGTATTATGAGGGCTTACAAAATTTAATTGACCCACGTTTTCTTTGTGGCCGTGAAAATTATCTACACCCATTACTCTTTTTATTTTCATTGGCAAACCGGACCTCAATTCATTTTCACGTTCTAAAACCCTAGCAACAAAAAGAAAAAGAATGGCAACCTCCTTGCGTTCGTTCCTCTTTCGAAATTAGGGTTTTCGATAATTTGAGGATGCCAATTTCAAATGCTCGAATCTACTCGACTCCTTGTTTTGTGATCGATCGACTTGTGAGATGCCTCGGTAGCAACGTCGTATTCGTGCTCTTCAAAACCAAAGGTGAGTGTTCTCGACACTCACATCCAATACGACTTCTACGTGATTTTTGTTCGCATTAAATTGTTTAATCGGCTGCTTGAGAAATTGATGCTTGCGATTTTGGATTTCTGGTATTTTCAATTTTGTGAATTTGCTGTTTTTAGTTGACTTCGGTCACTATGATCTTTGGATTGACAATTGAATTTGCTTGATACTTCGGTTACTATCTCTCAACCTGATACTCAATCACTGTCACTCAGTTGCATACACATTCATCATGTAGTTCACTGAGTATATACACAATTTCATACATTGTGTCATTTGTTTTGCTCTGAAGTGACATTGTTTTTCTGGAGCTCGTACTTGAGTCTGTTGAGAACAGTTCGACTTCGACTTGGTCTTTGAGTTGCTTCACAGTCTTGTTGTCTGTTGTTGTTCATTCTACTGGTACCATTTGTCCATTCATGGGTTTGTTTGAGTCAGTGGAGTTTGCATTCATCTTTTCCACTGTTTTGCTCAAGTCTGCATTATATGGTACCTGTACTTGTAGTTGCATCCATGTAGTCTGTGCATTAACTAATGGCTGTGCATTCATGTAGTTCCCTCTGGTCATATGCAGTTTCCAACTAGTTTCCCTTGTGGCAGTGCACTTAAGTCTCTTGTGCACTTTGTTTCTGAGTTGATTTTTCTTGTCGACTTCACTGTATCTCTTCTAGCTGTTGTGTCTACACTTGTGGTCTTTGCATTTGAAACTTTGTTATTTGCTGTCCTTTACATGCTGTGACTTGTCACCTGAACTTGTTTTCATTTGAGTTGCTTGTATATGTATACAAGTGTTCACTTGGTCCATAACGCATGTTGCATTGTTGTCTGATTCTTGTAGCTGCTGCATATATGTGCTTTTGATGTTGTGCACTTGAATGTTTGATTTGACCTTGTGATCATTTGTGACTTTCACTGAGCTTTTGCGTATCTCTTGCGATAGTGGCGAGGCAGTACACGCGTGCGTGTACTGCAACCCTATCAGATTTGACAGTTTTAAATTGATGTTTCGATTTGTTGAATTGTTTCGTTGGTGAATTTCAATGTTTTGGAGTTGTATTCTGATTTGGATTGTTGATTTATCGTTTAACACTATTTAGTGTTATATTTGTCGTTATCCAATTCTCGTATCGAGAGTTGGATATACGAGATTTCTGTGACTGTCGTCTATTTGACGTTTGATTATTATTGCTCCTATGCACTAATAACTGAGTTCGAATTAGACTGACCCGTGTATTATTTTCTTTTGAATGTAATACTCGGGTCAGACCCGAGTTATTTCAGGTTGTAGATGTTTGTACCAAAAATGGGCACAACACTCTTCGGGAGTTGTTTGAAGAGATAAAATGAAGATTATAAATGTAAAACAGAGATTATCTAACAAAAACTCCAACAAATAGGAATGTAAAATGCACAGACAAGCAGTTTAGAGTGGTTCGGCGTATAGCCTACGTCCACTATGAAGTTTTGATGATTTTATTGATTCTCTTTCAATGATTACAAGCGTTTACAGCGATGAACAGCGGATTACAGTCTAGAATTCGAAATTGACAGCAAAAGTATGATGCAAATCTCAATCCGGCAGAGTCTGGACGCTTCAGAGAAAAAAGATCCTTTTTCCGTTGATTCTGGGGCTCTATTTATAGGCGTAGGAGGCTTGGATTTCGCTCAAACTCCGGGAGACTTGGCCTGACACGTGAGGGGACCCATTCGACCACTTCCAGAGAGTTTCAAGCCAATCTGTGATCGATACGAAATCATTTCGTATCGATCAAGATTACTTCCAATTGAGCTCAAAATTGGTGGAGATGTTCCTTGTTATGTGTGCAACCTTCAGTTAAAATTTCATCGTGTTTAGATCAGTGGATTGAGGGATATCGTCGATACGAGACGATGTTCTTCGCTAGGCTGTCTGGTTCGAATCCATCTCTCTGAGCTAGGCGCTTCGAATTGATGGGGTCACGCGCCCCTGTGAAGACGTGGAACGCACACTTCGCCTCGATCCGGTTTCTACTCCGAGTCGACCGCGTCGACTCCATATACCTCGGCACATTCGCAACGAGGGATGACGTGGTGCGCGCGCGTTTCGCCTCGATCCGGTTTACGCGCCGTATGGACTATTTCGACTCCACATATTTTGCCTTGTTTTACTTCGATGGAAGACACGTCTTTCTGGTCAGTTGACTCGTTGGATACGAACAAGTCATTGGGCATGGATTCGAAGTAAGGTCCTTTGATGGATACGACGAGCACTGGTCCGATGGATACGAAGCAAGCACTGAGTGATGGATACGAAGTAGACGTTGAATGATGGATACGAAGCAGACGTTGGCTGATGGATACGAAGCAGGTACTGGCTGATATGTGATCGATGGATGCGAAATCATCCATAGCAATGGATACGAAATCTGAGCCGGGCTGACTGATACGAATTCCATTGAGTCGAATTCGATGGATTCGAAGCATGCTTAACTTCGATCGATACGAACTGATGCTTCCTGATGGATACGAAAAGATTCTCTCTCCCTTTGCCTTGCATCCATCATAACTCGAGCATATGAACTCGGATCGATCTGAAACTTGGAGCGTTGGTTTGCTTTATTTTCCCGATCATGCCTCATCGATTGGGACTTAATCCGGACTCGGTCAAAATTCAACGATATCCACGAAAAACGACATTTGGAATCCAACTCCTTGGTGTCCTGGCCTTGCCAAAAGGCGGGATAACATTTGCCCCCCAAAGTACGTCTTGTGAAAACATGACGTGCTTTGAAAAGCTGTAGGTCTTCTTTGAATAACTTTGAAAGTCGTACCCCTTAGCCATTCTCTCGTATCGATCCCCTTATGAATTGATGCTCAAAGTCAAAAAGCCTTCTTTCGTATCGATGTGGGTTGACTTGATGGACATGAAAATAATCATTCGTATCGATGGTCACAACTCGCGGTGAATTTTGATTCGAATTGGTGATATCTGGTGGATACGAAATGGATGTTCGCATCGATAGATACTGATGGATACGAAATTGACGCCCGTATTAACAGGTCTGCTCTGTTTCGAATCGATGGCTCAAAATTTGGATGTTTCGAAACGATGGTGTCTGGTGAACATTTCGCCTCGATGAATGCACAGCTTGATGGATTCGAAGAGAGCGTTTGCATCGACCCATCGTATTCATGTGGCCTCCCTGTGCGCTTCGAACCGATAAAGTCTGGTGGGTTCGAAACGAGCCTTCGTTTCGATGCGCCGTCTGACTGGTTGCGACCGGTCAGATTGACTGGGAGTCGAATCGACTCGGTTCCGTCCTAGGCTTCATATAAATACCTGGGACTTAGCCCATTCTCACTTTTTTACCTTTCTACTTTTTACTGTTGCTCTCCATTCCTTCTTTTACTTTCGTATCGATAAACTGAGGGACAAGTGTGCGTTTTCGAGTCGAAGCAAACCTTCGTTTCTTTGTTTAAAAATCGCTGAAATCAGGTAATGAATGGATAGAGTCATGTTAACAACGTCGAATCACGAGTCTGCGCATTCATCTTTCCTGCTCTTTCGTCTAGTCTTCACGAATTTTCAGATCTGGACGAGAGAAATCGATATTGGGGAATGACTCGTGGCCATGGAGCTGAGATCCCTTGGGGAAGAAGAAGATATGGAGGAAATCGCCCTATCTTCGTCTCGTGTCGATCTGAAATTGGAATATTCGAATCGATCCAGTCAGCATACGTTCGTATCGGTAGAGGGATGAGAGCGGCAATTGTTGCGAAGCCACCATTTTCAGATCGATGCGAAATTGGCGAATTCGATCGGTTCGAATTGATTTGCTTCCGATCGACGCGACCCGTATCGATTCGAACCTGATTGATACGAAGCGCTCTCACTCCTGCCTGACCGATACGAATGTATCGAGTCGAACTCGATCGATACGAAGTACCTTCATTCCAGTGCGATCGACACGAACACATCTTTCACTCTGAGACGATCGATACGAATGTATCGATTCGAACACAGCCGGGTTGCGATGCATGATCTTCATGACTCGATACGAAATGAAATGCAATCGATCGATTCCAACCTAAATTTGGACGGATTTAAAGAAACTTTTAATATTCAAATACTTGACTCCGACGAGCTTCTGCCTTGCACAAAAGAACTTTGTCACAGAACTGCATATTTGACTGACTTTCGGAGCTCGTCGATGGAACTGCCATTTAACAGAAAAATACAACGAACTCTTTAATCTTGAATCGATCGTTATCATCTGGATGGCGCAGTCATGACGGTCAGCGATGACGGTCATGTTTGTCTGACTTCCAGAATCTCGTCGCTTGCACACTTTCTTTAATTATGCAGAATCTGCTTAAGTCACGCACAACACTCGCACTACACAACACATTCATGCACTTTACACTGGGGAACGCACGGGCTTTTTGTCATCTAATGATGGTTTCTCGTGAGTTAGCTAGCGATGGAACCGTCAAGTTCGCAGCAGCAAGAAATTCAGAACCCTATCCTTCCTAGAATTGAGATTCCGGTCATTGAGACCGAAGCTATTGGCCCAGCTCCGGACGAGTTGCCCGATGCGTCCTTCATTAATAATCCACCTGATTCCGTCTCATCCAATATCTCCGAAGACATGCTGGGGAGAATATGCTTAAGGCATGGTTTATCTTTGGATGAGGTATTGTTGCCTGGACCGGATGATAGGCCACATAATCCCCCGGAGGGGTATACTGCTTTTAACCGGCATGCGTGCGCAGCCGGCACACTTCCTCCATTCAACGACTATATAAGAGAAGTGTTGGCTTATCTGGACATCGCTCCGTCTCAATTGCATCCAAACGGATATGCCTCACTCAACAGCTTGTTCATTGTATTCATGGAGTACCTCCATCGCCCTCCCCGTATGACCGACATAAGATACTTGTTTAACTTCAAGAGTCGGACTGACAGCCCATCTTATACGTTCTTGGAGTCTGTAAGGAACTGCCAAGTTGTCGTGGGGTCGTGGACTAGGCTAAGCTATTTTAAGTCGGAGTGGTTCTATGTCCGATGTCCTCCGGGGTTTGCCAGAAGATGGTTATTCAGACGTGAGTATCGTCTTTTTTCCCAAGTAATCGACAGGGCAATTTTCGGAGTGAAATTAAACTTACGTCTTCTTCTCTTTTTCTTTCAGCTATCATCCAGCGGCCTGAGGGTGGCTACTATAAAGAGATAGTTCGGGTCCTCCAAGAGATTCCTAGCGAAGAAAGGAATATTGAACTGTTATTGACAGATCGGAATCTCAGAGTCCTTGGGCTAATCGGTCGGAGGCAGAGCATAAGACTCGGCGGTGCATTAAAGACCGTCTCCAGGAAAAAGGTCAAGCAGATGAAGCCCAGGGTCGTGATAATCGAGGAACCCGATTCCGAGAAAACTCATACTGACGAGGAACCGTTGGTTGGACCTGCTAATGCAACCCCGGAGTCCGATGCAAAGAGGAAAGGCAAAGCAGTGGCCTCGAAACAGCCTAAGTCTGGGAGGCGGAAGTCTGTGGTTTTGCACCGTCCTTCGCCAGGAGTTAAGATTACGGAGGCGTCCTCCCCGCAAGCTGGAGATCAATTCGAAGGGCCTGCTGACCCTCCATTCCCGGACGTCGAGCCGGAGCAACACGACGTTGGATCGGGTGGACCGCGACATATCGTCGACGTTAGCGAGCCTGATCCTGCCAGTGCGACTGACACTTCTGGTTGGTCCGGGGGGTTACACATTCACACACTCTTCACGGCACAACACACTTTCCTACCCGTAAACAACACATCGCAAACGGTTACTGATTCTTTGTGGTTTTCTTTTCAGGTACGATGTCTGGGAAAGGTTCCGTGCTTGGTAGTTTGCGTAAGCGCCGTTATCACGAGCCACGCAGGAGAGAGGGCGAGAGGGATTATGACACGGGATACTCTGGTCAGGAGAAGCCTGACAGAGATAGGGGATATGCTCGCCGATCCCGATCTCGCTCTCCTCCCCCCAGGACCTCTGCACCTCCTACGGCCGTAGTTACTCGTCCTCCCGAAACTTCACGGCCCAGGCCGCCTTCTCAAGCTTTGAGGTCCGATCCTCCGCGCAGGACCGAAATAGCCACCTCTTCGGCTACTGTGCCGGTCCCGACCGAGGCGTCTAGCGAAGGAGCGCTTAAATTGGCGCAGATGAGGAAGGAATTTCCTGACATTTGTTTTGATGGGTATGTCTTCCCCCCGCATCTGAAGAGAATCCCGCCAACCGCGGAAACCACTATCCACGATTATGTTGCGGACATCTTTTTCCAGTATAGGGAGTGGGGACGGGCCGCGAGGAAGGCATCTAAAGTGGCATTTGAGCGGGGCGTCACCATCGAGAAGCTCGAGAAGGAGCTGGGTCGCAATGACCAAATCATAAAAGCGCTCAACTCGGAGGCTGAGTCTTCTCGTAAGTCTGAAATGGAGGCTTCAAAGAAAGTTGACGAAGTGACCACTGCCATGGCCAGGATGAAGCAAGAACATTACACCGCCATCGAGGACATGGGTCACAGGAACACTTCTATTACTGCCGAGAGGGACGCCGCTCTCAAAGAGCTTAATGAGCTGAAGTCGAGGTTTTCAGAGATGGCTAAGGAAAAAGACGCAGCTAATGTCTCTGCGCAGGAGGCCTGTGATCAGGCGGTGACGCTTCGTAAGGAGAAAGACGTGGCTATACAACAAGCCCGTGAGGCTGAGGCTGGGGTTGATGAGAAAGTATGGCAGGCGGAGGCCAGGATCGAGGCCGAGGTGGAAGAGCTACTCGTCACTTATAACGCCAATGTGCTAAGGCACCGAGACTTGACATGGCTTGACGATTACCCCACACATCTCTATAACGCCTGGAACCTACTGGTTGATGAGGAGAGATCTGGGCACCCTGACGAAGCCCTTGATGAGTTCGAGCTGGAGAACCGCATCCTTAATGATGACGAAAAGAAGGTTCTCCATGACTCCATGATTTCCCACGACAAGGTGAGGCTTGGTGCCCAGATCCAGGAAGTCGGAGAGAGCTCTGGTGCGGAACACCATGTTACGAGTTCTGAGATAGTCATGTCATCTCAGTCTGAACCAACTCCGATGATCTACTCCCAGCCTATCCCGGCGTATGACCCAGATCAACCGCATTTATCTCCTATTAAGGAACATCCTTCTGAAGTAGCTCAGATGACCTCGAGCCAAACCGAGGAAGGTACTTTGAACTAACTTCTAGTATGTTTGGATTGAAGAACCCGCGTTGAAATGTTGCTAATGACATGTCTTTTCCTTTGATCAGTGACAGGAGTTGCACCAGCCGCGCCTCTTACCACCCAAGAATCAGGTCACGCGCCAGGAGCTATCATCTCTGAGGCGACCTCCGTCGCAGCAATGGCACCAGTTGGAGTGACGGAGGGGAGCTCACTTTCTTTCGACGAGCAGATGATAAACGAGCTCCTGGGCCGTCAAAGTGATCCTTTTGCGGACTTGCCATTTGGCTTGGGTGGATTCACGGCTACTTCTGACACCTTGTCTCAAACTACTACGGCTCCTAGCGAGGCCAGGGCACGGCGGGAAGCGGCGATGTTGGCCGAAATTAATGCCGAGATGGCGGCCGCGGCGCACGGTGGTGAAGTAGACGGCGGAGCAGCAGCACAGTGCCCTACTCCTCTTATGACTGTGTCTCCTGGGGGCACACTTACTGATACTGATGTGCCAGCTCCTCCTCCAGCTGCCGAGTCTGTTCCTCCCACTCCTCCTTCGGGAAGTATCCCTATAGAGTCCAGCTCAGACGAGGATGTTGATATTATGCCTCCCCCCGAAGGGAGCTTGCCTAAGGAGAAAGGCTCCAAGCGGAAGGGTACTGGTGGCTCCAGCAGCTCCTCGAGGAAGAAGAAGCTGAGGAAACAGAAGGATTAGACGTTCTTTTCATAGGCGGTTAGGGACTTTTGTTATTTTTTCTGCTTTTTCCCTTTTGTAGGCCGTGTTTAGATGTAGGTTCGGCCCCTGCTAGTAGGAATATTTTGCAAAAAACTCATGTATAAACCATTGTTCTTGAGTTAGTTGGAATAAAACTTTGTTTTTTGGCTTCAGCTTGTGTTCTTTTCTATGCTTGAATGTTGTAGTGTTCGGACTTCGGTCCAGTGTACTTGCATTATTTGATTGCTTCAAGAATAGCTCATTTTACTTGTAAGGTATGGGAATCTCAGACTTGAGTTGTGATAGGGAATCGCATCGGAGCTGAGCATCGCATAGTTTCGGGTAATGATTAACATTTGCCTCTGCCCCCAGTCCTGGGGTCAAGTTGTGATGATCAGCTCGTGATGGCACCAAGCGAGGACCGAGTGGTCTAACTACGCTTGTTCTCTTATGAATCGTTCCATCCACACTCTGGGGATATGCGTCATCTCGTAAGCGGTTGTTCGTACTTTGGGAACATGGAGCTGACTGACGTTATACTCCGCTTCGCACTCTGGGAATGTGGAGTTGAATGTTTACACTCCATTTCGCACTCCGGGAACATGGAGTTGACTGTTTATACTCCGCTTCGCACTCTGGGAATGCGGAGTTGAATGTTTATACTCCGCTTCGCACTCCGGGAATGCGGAGTCGAATGTTTACACTCCATTTCGCACTCCGGGAACATGGAGTTGACTGTTTATACTCCGCTTCGCACTCTGGGAATGCGGAGTTGAATGTTTATACTCCATTTCGCACTCCGGGAATATGGAGTTAAGTGTTTATACTCCGCTTCGCACTCTGGGAATACGGAGTTGAATGTTTATACTCCGCTTCGCACTCCGGGAATGCGGAGTCGAATGTTTACACTCCATTTCGCACTCCGGGAACATGGAGTTGACTGTTTATACTCCGCTTCGCACTCTGGGAATGCGGAGTTGAATGTTTATACTCCATTTCGCACTCCGGGAATATGGAGTTAAGTGTTTATACTCCGCTTCGCACTCTGGGAATACGGAGTTGACTGTTTATACTCCGCTTCGCACTCTGGGAATGCGGAGTTGAATGTTTATACTCCATTTCGCACTCCGGGAATATGGAGTTAAGTGTTTATACTCCGCTTCGCACTCTGGGAATACGGAGTTGAATGTTTATACTCCATTTCGCACTCCGGGAATATGGAGTTAAGTGTTTATACTCCGCTTCGCACTCTGGGAATACAGAGTTGAATGTTTATACTCCATTTCGCACTCCGGGAATATGGAGTTAATTGTAGGATTGTCGTGTGTCAATCCTATTAATATCGGTGTCATGGCTTGTCCCCGAGCTCGAGTTTCACCTAGTGAGTGGCCGGTCGTATCACAGCCACTCTCCATTTGAATAAGTCCCATTGCGTGATGGGATTTAGCTCTTCGTGCATCGTGATGTTGTATATCGTACATAATGAATCACAGCTCTGGCTCGAAGAAGTGGCATTTTATTGCTGAAATAAGAAAATGTGGCAAAGTCAGTTGCCTTATTACAAAATTCAAATTTCGAAATGCAGAAACAAATTGCTAAATAGAATGAAACAAATAAAGCCTGTCATATGTAGTAGCGGCGGAGACTTTCGCTGTTCCAAGCCCTCGGTAAATCGAGACCGTCAATAGTCGACAGCTTGAATGTACCATCTCCGAGCTTTCGTGTAATTACATACGGCCCTCCCCAGTTCGGTTTCATGTGTGAAGGAACTGGATAGACTCTCTTGAGCACGAGGTCGCCGAGTTCAAAGGTTCGAGGCCGAACTCTGGTGTTGTACAATCGGGCGACCCGGCTTCGATGTGCGGCTGCTCTCAAATCAGCCTCCTCCCGTTTTTCATCCAATAGATCTAAAGACTCGGCTAGGAGTATAGCGTTTGTTTTTGGATCATAATAAGTCACGCGATGAGAGAGCACTTCTGTCTCGACCGGAATAACGGCCTCTGAGCCATAAGATAGGGAAAACGGAGTGTGTCCGGTCGCGGTTTTGTGGGTCGTTCGATAGGCCCATAATGCCATAGGGAGTTCATCGACCCACCTGCCCCCAGCCTTCTCTAATCGTTTCTTCAGGATCGATTTTATAACTTTGTTGACAGCTTCAACCTGCCCATTCGCTTGGGGGTGTGCGACAGCCGAGAATTTTTACGGATATGAAACCGTTGACAGAAATTCTTGAATTCCGCACTCTCGAATTGGGCTCCGTTATCAGTGATGATAGTATGCGGGAGTCCAAATCGACAGATGATGTTGCGAACTACGAAATTTATCACTTTCTTTGTCGTAATGGTTACTAGGGCTTCGGCCTCAGCCCACTTTGTGAAGTAATCAACGGCGACGATGGCGTATTTCGCACCGCCTTTTGCCAAAGGTAAAGCGCCGATGATGTCAATGCCCCACATTGCGAATGGCCAGGGACTGACCATTTGGGTTATTTCAGTTGGCGAAGCTCTCGGAATTCGGGCATGTATCTGGCATTTATCGCACTTTCGGGCATAGTTTGCCGCATCTCGGTTCACTGTCGGCCAGTAGTATCCATATCGGAGTATCTTTTTAGCGAGAGCTTGCCCGCCGGTATGATCGCCGCACTCTCCTTCGTGCACGTCATGTAGCACTCGCTTGATTTCCTCGTGGGCGATACATCTGAGGAGAGGAACGGAATAACCTCTCCTGTACATGACTCCGTTTTGGATGATGAACCGCGAGGCTTTTCGCTGAATCTGTCTCTTCTCATTTCTAAGTTCAGGTAGCACCCCATTCTCAATGTAATTCCGTTACGGAGTCATCCAGGACTCTCTACTGGGAGCGGTTTCAAATACAGAGTTCATTTCTATCCGATCGATGCTCGGAGTGGCCAAAGTTTCAACGGGGACAAGTCCCATTTGTTGCGCTTCGCCTGTGCTGGCTAACTTCGCCAGTGAATCGGCTTTCTGATTGCGTTCCCGAGGCACATAATAGATGGCATAATAATCAAACTGGTTTAGGATTTCCTGAACTCGTGCCAAGTAAGCGGCCAGTCTTCGGTCTCTTGCCTGGTATTCTCCTCGCACCTGGCATACCACTAACTGCGAATCGCAATAAATTTCTACAGCGGTAATTCTCAAATCTCTGGCAAGCCTTAGGCCGGTCAGGAGGGCTTCATATTCGGCTTCATTATTAGTTGCACGAAAGTCGAATTTAAGAGCATAACATATGGATCGGCCCTCGGGAGTCTCAAGTACAACCCCAGCGCCCGAACACCGGTCATTTGACGCACCATCAGTATATAGCTTCCAGATGTATTCGGGAGATTTACTGGTCTCGGGTAAGTCTTCCGGAACGGTGAATTCGGCTATGAAATCAGCCAGGACTTGTCCTTGGATGGCCCTCCGAGGAGCGTATGCGATATCAAATTGGCTTAGCTCAATGTTCCACTTGAGTAACCTACCGGACGTCTCAGGCCGCGTAAGGACCTGTCGTAACGGCTGGTCGGTGTACACAATAAGCGGATGAGCTTGGAAGTAAGGACGGAGCTTCCTTGAGGCAATGATCAAACAATAAGCCAGTTTCTCCAGCCTTGGATAATTTCTTTCAGCTCCTGTTAGTCGCTTACTAACATAGTAGACCGGGTTTTGCACTTTGTCTTCTTCCCGGACTAGAGCAGCACTGATCGTATGTTCTGATACCGCCAGGTAGAGATATAGTTGCTCGTGGTCAACCGGTTTTGACAAGATCGGAGGTGTGGAGAGATGTTGAACTAATGATCGGAACGCGCCTTCACACTCCGTGGTCCATTCAAAGTTTCGTTTTCCCTTCCGGATCAGGTCGAAGAAAGGAATGCATTTGTCGGTGGACTTTGAAATGAACCTGCTCAATGCTGCGACCTTCCCGTTAAGACTCTGGACTTGTTTTATGGTTCTAGGGGTTTGCAAATTTCTAATAGCCCAGATCTTCTCAGGATTCGCCTCTATTCCTCGGGCGTTGACAATGAACCCAAGGAATTTTCCGGATGCAACGCCAAAGTGACATTTGAGTGGGTTGAGCTTCATTCCATACTTCCGGAGGATGCTGAACATTGAATTCAAATCTCTGACGTGATCGGTGGAGAATCGGGACTTCACCAGCATGTCATCCACGTAAACCTCCATGGTCTTCCCAATCTGATCAGCGAACATTCGGTTGACTAAGCGTTGGTATGTTGCTCCAGCGTTTTTCAGACCAAACGGCATGACTTTGTAACAATAGAGTCCCAGGTCGGTCACGAAGCTGGTATGTTCCTGATCAGGCAAATGCATGGGTATCTGATTGTAGCCGGAATAAGCGTCCATAAAGGATAGTAGTTCATGTCCGGCTGTCGAATCTACGAGCTGATCGATTCGTGGGAGTGGGAAGCTATCTTTTGGACAGGCCTTGTTTAGGTCAGAGTAATCAACACAGGTTCTCCACTTCCCGTTTGGTTTCCGAACTAGTACAGGGTTGGACACCCATTCTGGATACAAGGCATCTCGAATGAACCCATTCGATTGTAGTTTATCAACTTCTTCCTTAAGGGCGGCAGATCTCTCTGGATCCATACCGCGCCTTTTCTGTTTCACTGGGACATGTCGCGGATCTATATTCAGGGAGTGACTTGCAATGTTCGGCGAGATCCCGCACATGTCAGAGTGTGTCCAGGCGAAGACGTCGAGATTCGCCCGAAGAAATTCGACCAATTCCTGCTGTGTCTGCTTGTTTAGTTGGGACCCAACTTTCAGCATTTTTGAACCATCATCCTCACTGATTGGGACGTCCACAGTCAGTTCGGCTGGAGAGGCTTGACTCTCCATTGATTCGTCTTTATCCTCGTTGTCCCTGGGGTCCAGGTCTTTCAGGAATTGGTCGTGGTGCCCGGGCCGAGGCCCAGGCGTCAATTGTCAATTATCGATAGAACGGACGCAGAGAGATTCCTCTACGCCCTTCCCCTTCTCTTTACGTTGCGCCCCGCGCAGCTCAGCAACATAACAGGCCCTTCCCGAGGCCTGATCTCCTTGAACAACTCCAATCCCATGATCAGTGGGAAATTTCAGAGTCAGACACCATGGGGCGATCGCCGCCCTGAACTCGGCTAAAGCTGGTCGACCCAGAAACGCATTGTATGGCGAATCTATTTCTAGCACAACAAATTGTAACATGCGGACCCTCCGGCGTTCTCCAACGCCTAACTCGACTGGGAGTTCAGTTATTCCGATGGGTATCGTGGCACTTCCATTGAAACCATGGATTCTGGATAAACAGGGTTTCAAATCCTTCGTTTCCATCTTCATTAGATCGTAAGCCCGTTTGAGCAAGATGTTTACAGAGCTCCCACTGTCAACCAGGATCCTCTTCATCCAAGCAGGACCTACCTGGGCAGATATGACTAGTGGGTCGATAGTAGGGGCTTCGACTTTATCGGCGTCTCGGCTCCTGAACACGATATCATCGGACATTATCTTTTGTTGTTTTGCCGGGGTTCCATCCTCGCAATTACTATAACACTCGAAGTCCGCATGCCTGATAGAACTGGCATACGACTCCATTTCCCCCAGCTTCTGTCTGCCGGATGGGGGCCACCACTTATTGTGTTGATTACTAATCTCCCGCCCGCACGAGCGGGTTCATCCTCTCTTTCCTGATTTTGTGAACGATTTTGATTCGAGGGGCCCGCTCCGCCAGGCTGCGGCGCCCGTACAAACTGATCTAGCTTCCTCTCTCTAATCAGCTTTTCGATGAGGTCCTGTAAGTGTCGACACTCATTGGTATTATGTCCATAGCTCTCATGGAACCTACAGAATTTCCCTGTCTGAATCTGTCTCTCCGATGAGGGCTTCGGAGCAGGCTTCTTATACTGTACAGTGTTGCAAGTCTGTAAGTATACGTTTTCCAATGATGTGTTTAGCGGTGTATAACTGTCAAACATCTGAGCTCTACGTCGTGGACCTCGGTTCTCATCCCTCTTCTTATTCTGGCCATTGTTTCCTCTCTGCTGGGTTTGCTTGTTTTGTATATTCAGCTAAACTTTCCCGGAACTTTCGCCGGACTGTTTAACTGCCACATTGCTCTGTATTCCTTCAATGCTGGGTCTCGCATCGTCCTGCTTCCTAGACTGTTTTGCATCCTCCTGCCGTAGGAATTGAGCGACCTTGGAGTAAAAACGGTCCAACGACGCGGGCGGTTTTCCAGCCAGCCAGTTTCCGAATTCAGAATCAGGATCAATCCCCTTGGTCAGAGCCATTAAGATTGAATTATCGTTGGGATTGGTGATCTCGACGCATGCTGCGTGGAACCTCTCCAAGTAACGCCTGAGTGTTTCTCCAGGAGCTTGAGTGATGCTGGACAAGGTGTTGACGTCCTTTGGCCTAGCAACATGCATCCGGAATTGTTCCACAAACCTCTTGGCCAATTGATCGAACGAAGAAATTGATCTAGGTGGTAGGCGGGTAAACCACATTGTCGCGATTCCTCCCAGAGAGATGGGGAAACTCCGACACTTCACTGCGTCGTCGGCCCTCGCAGCGCTCATCGACCATTCATATTTCAGAATATGCTGGTTGGGGTCACTATTCCCTTCATACATCGGGAGAGTCGGCATTCTGAATCGCCTAGGGGGTTCGGCATGTAACACTTCGTCTGTGAAAGGGGTATGACTACGGGAAATCCCCCAGTCATCATTAGTGAGCCCCTGACTCTCGCGGATCATTTGACGTATCATGGTTGATATATCCGAAACAGGCGGATTCGGAGCGTGATGAGCTAAGGCGTGGTCGGTTTCCACGGCGCGAGTAGGGATCGGGCGTTGTCGACGACCCGTATCTCGCCTCCTTGGCTCAACGTCTTCTGGGACATAAGGTTCAGGAGTATGTCCTCGCTGTTGATTGATCGGCTCAGACTGATTTCGGGTATCGACCCTTGTCTCTGCTGCGGCGGTTGTGGCGCGGTTATCGGTGGTGTACTGTGGGGCAGTACCTCCTCGTGTTGAGGGACCGGTTTGGAAACTGGTCGACGGTCCTACCCTCAGTTGCCCAACAGTTAAGGCAGGCTGATATTCAGCAGCTTGAGCGCGACTCCCCTCTAGTCGAGGACGGGTAGTTTGGCGGTGGTAATCAGATGAAGCTGAGCTTTCGGTAGACGCTCTGGAGACATCATCTCTCCTAGACCTTCTGTGCCCCCGGCGGTTTAACTGGTTGGTCAGCTCGATATTGGCGCGTAACTGTTCTGCCAACTGCTGACGGCTTTGGGTCAGCTCCTGGAGCAATACTTGAAATTCCTGTCGGGTGACTAGCCCCGTCGAGTCTGAATGAGTGGCATTGTCTTGATTGGAAGAAGGCGGCTGTGTGGGATTTTGCCTGTCTCTGCCTTCTTGTTCTGTAGCGGTGGCGCCAGTTCTTGTGCTGACCATTGTCGGTGGTGGAGTCCTTTCCTAGATTTTGAGCAAATCTGAATAGAATGGAAGGATTCCGGACTGGATATCTGGATCTTCCTCTTGGATTTGTGCAATCCGGTATCGACGGCAGATCCAACGAGCAGGAGAAAAAGCTGGTTCTCTCAATGAAAGCACCAAAGTGTTTGTACCAAAAATGGGCACAACACTCTTCGGGAGTTGTTTGAAGAGATAAAATGAAGATTATAAATGTAAAACAGAGATTATCTAACAAAAACTCCAACAAATAGGAATGTAAAATGCACAGACAAGCAGTTTAGAGTGGTTCGGCGTATAGCCTACGTCCACTATGAAGTTTTGATGATTTTATTGATTCTCTTTCAATGATTACAAGCGTTTACAGCGATGAACAGCGGATTACAGTCTAGAATTCGAAATTGACAGCAAAAGTATGATGCAAATCTCAATCCGGCAGAGTCTGGATGCTTCAGAGAAAAAAGATCCTTTTTCCGTTGATTCTGGGGCTCTATTTATAGGCGTAGGAGGCTTGGATTTCGCTCAAACTCCGGGAGACTTGGCCTGACACGTGAGGGGACCCATTCGACCACTTCCAGAGAGTTTCAAGCCAATCTGTGATCGATACGAAATCATTTCGTATCGATCAAGATTACTTCCAATTGAGCTCAAAATTGGTGGAGATGTTCCTTGTTATGTGTGCAACCTTCAGTTAAAATTTCATCGTGTTTGGATCAGTGGATTGAGGGATATCGTCGATACGAGACGATGTTCTTCGCTAGGCTGTCTGGTTCGAATCCATCTCTCTCAGCTAGGGGCTTCGAATCGATGGGGTCACGCGCCCCTGTGAAGACGTGGAACGCACACTTCGCCTCGATCCGGTTTCTACTCCGAGTCGACCGCGTCGACTCCATATACCTCGGCACATTCGCAACGAGGGATGACGTGGTGCGCGCGCGTTTCGCCTCGATCCGGTTTACGCGCCGTATGGACTATTTCGACTCCACATATTTTGCCTTGTTTTACTTCGATGGAAGACACGTCTTTCTGGTCAGTTGACTCGTTGGATACGAACAAGTCATTGGGCATGGATTCGAAGTAAGGTCCTTTGATGGATACGACGAGCACTGGTCCGATGGATACGAAGCAAGCACTGAGTGATGGATACGAAGTAGACGTTGAATGATGGATACGAAGCAGACGTTGGCTGATGGATACGAAGCAGGTACTGGCTGATATGTGATCGATGGATGCGAAATCATCCATAGCAATGGATACGAAATCTGAGCCGGGCTGACTGATACGAATTCCATTGAGTCGAATTCGATGGATTCGAAGCATGCTTAACTTCGATCGATACGAACTGATGCTTCCTGATGGATACGAAAAGATTCTCTCTCCCTTTGCCTTGCATCCATCATAACTCGAGCATATGAACTCGGATCGATCTGAAACTTGGAGCGTTGGTTTGCTTTATTTTCCCGATCATGCCTCATCGATTGGGACTTGATCCGGACTCGGTCAAAATTCAACGATATCCACGAAAAACGACATTTGGAATCCAACTCCTTGGTGTCCTGGCCTTGCCAAAAGGCGGGATAACAGTAGATTTCCTTCTTTGAGTTGCTGTTCGGGATTTAAAGACTTTTCACATCTTCTGAAGTTGTCAGTGTCATTTTGTAGTAGTCATGTCATTGTATAGAACGATATGTATTCATGTATATTAGTCGATAATGTACTTGTATATATAACTTCTAGAGTCGACAGTTATAGTTGTATCATATGTATCGTGTCAACTATATTGTAACTGACATCGGTTATATATATATGAGATTTTTGTTAATCTGTGTTCCGCAATTATATTATCTATGTTATTGTTATATCTAATGTCCTAAACTATTATGAACTATCGTAGTTTGTTTTATACTGATAATTGGATATGTCGATGGGAGTAAATAAATAATAGATGAAAAATAAAAAGTATATACCACTCCTATCGAGATAACCAATATTAGTGTAAGGCCAATTACGGATGGTCGCTCCTATCCAGCCTTATTCTTCGTAATAATAGACAGTATTTCTTTTAATACTCTTTGTTATTATGAGAATAGAGGTGGGGCGTCACAGTTGGTATCAGAGCTTGGGGTTTATGGACATAATATAAAACATAACTTGGATGGAACATATGTTACAACTATTGGTCGATGTTTTATCTATGATTTGAGTCAAAACTAAAGTTTTGAAATTTTGATGAAATTTTTAAATATCTTTATTTAAAAAATAAAAGTGGAGTTGTGTTTTGTTGTTTTGATGAAATTGTGTTCCGATGATTTGATTGATTTGTGTTCTATTTATCAGAGTGCGCAGCGGAAAAAGTGAAACTGTCTTCGCTGAGTACAACTGATAATCTTTTTGATTTAAAAATCGAAATACGAAATTGATATGAATTTTATTTGTTGTTTACATAGCTGTAATTATTTTGTTTCTTTGAGAATTTCGAATCCGAATTGAGGATTCGAAGAAATTGCAGATATGTGATTTTTGTTGAAATTTCCGCTGGCTTTCTTTTGTACTAATCATCTATTGATTAGCTTTTGCTGTTTTGAGTTGTCTTCATTGAAGATACACTCTAATGATTTCCTTCTTTATATTGTAATGTGCGTGCAAATGAATTGCACGTTACTGTATTTATTTTACGTTGAACCGATACTAGGTTATGAAACGTATTTTGTTGCCGTTATCTTTATAACGAGATTTTTACACCAATGCTAAATTTTTGAAGCACGGTGTTTTGTGGCATTTTGATGAATGAGAATTCACTGATATTACATTTTGATGTAGATTGTTTTGATGTGATTTTGACGTTTTAAAAATTACTGTCGCTTTGGCTTCCGTAACCGTCAAATTTTAAAAGTGGATTTTCAAGCGGTTATTCCGCAATGCTGTTTTGTGACCGTTTTTACGGTATTTTGAGAAGTACGATTTCCTTACCGAAATTGTTACTGATTTGCTATTTTAATCACATGATTGGAAAATCGTTTTACAAATGAAAATTGTTTTATAAATTTTTAACGATTTGCGTTTTCAAAAGAATGAGAAAGCGACTTAAACGATTCAGCAAAATCGAGGATTATGACCCCTTTCTTTTACTGTTTCGCTTAACTCCGGCTTGTTCAGTTGAGAATGTGAATTGTTATTTTTACAAAATAAATAAAAATTGTTTTCAGAAATTTTACAGTTTGCGATTTCAAAAGAATGAGAAAGCGATTTAAACGTTTCAGCAAAATCGAGGACTATGACCCCTTTCTTTTACTGATTCGCTTAATTCCGGACTTGTCCGTTTGAGAATGTAAAGTGTATTTTTACAAAATACACAATTTTGCACTTTCAAGGAAACGATGAAGAGATTTAAACGATTTAGCAAAAGTGCGGAGTATGGAACCACACTTTTACTATTTCGGTTAATTCCGGACTCGTTAATTGAAATATCCGTTGTTTGATGATTTTGATGAATTTTGCACTTTCAAGGAAACGATGAAGAGAATCAAACGATTTAGTAAAACACGTGGTATGGGACATGTGCGTTTGCTATTTCGGTTAATTCTGGACTCGTTAATTGAAATATTTTGATGCTTTCGTGTGCTTTCGAGCCACTATGAGGACCTTCGGGTCATATGATGGACCTTCGGGTCAAATACCAGTACTAGACCTTCGGGTCATATGTTGGGCGCCAAAAATTATGATGATAGTACTTGGTAGGCTTCGGCCATATGAGATGCACGTGCGGCGTAGCTTAGACTCGCCATATGATGGGATCGATCCAAGCTTTTATGTTGATTTTCTAGTCTTCTTAATTGATTTCTAGATATTTGTTGTTTCTAATTATCTACAGGTAATTAGATATCTGATGTTATGAGATTTAATTATCGTATCGGTAATTAAATATTTGTTGATATGAGTTCTGATTATCGTTTTGATAATCGGATATTTGTTGTTTCTAATTATCGCTTGTAATAATTAGATATTTGTTGATATGAGTTTTGATTATCGTTTTCGATAATCGGATAATTGTTGCTTTTAATTATCACTTTTGATAATTAAATAATTGTTGATTTGAGAATTAATTATCGCTTTAGATAATTAAATAATTATTGATTTGAAATTTAATTATCGCTTGAGATAATTAAATATTTGTTGATTTTAGATTTAATTATCGCTTCAGATAATTAAATATTTGTTGATTCGAGATTTAATTATCGCTTGAGATAATTAAATAATTGTTGATTTGAAATTTAATTATCGCTTGAGATAATTAAATATTTGTTGATTTTAGATTTAAATATCGCTTGAGATAATTAAATAATTGTTGATTTGAAATTTAATTATCGCTTGAGATAATTAAATAATTGTTGATTTGAAATTTAATTATCTCTTGAGATAATTAAATATTTGTTGATTTTGGATTCAATTATCGCTTGAGATAATTAAATATTTGCTGATTCGAGATTTAATTATCGCTTGAGATAATCAAATATTTATTGAATTTGAAATTTGATTATCGCTCGAGATAATCAAATATTTGTTGAATTTGAAGTTTGATTATCGCTTGAGATAATCAAATATTTATTGAATTTGGAATTTGATTATCGCTTGAGATAATCAATTATTTGTTGAATTTGAAATTTGATTATCGTTTGTGATAATCGAATAATTGTTGATTTTAGAAATTTGATTATCTTTTGTGATAATCGAATATTGGTTGATTTGAGAAATTTGATTATCGTTTGTGATAATCGAATATTGGTTGATTTGAGAAATTTGATTATCGTTTTTGATAATCGAATATTTTTATGATTTGAGATTTAATTATCGCTTCAGATAATTAAATATTTGTTGATTTGAGATTTAATTATCGCTTGAGATAATTAAATATTTGTTGATTTTAGATTTAATTATCGCTTGAGATAATTAAATATTTGTTGATTTTAGAGTTAATTATCGCTTGAGATAATTAAATATTTGCTGATTTGAGATTTAATTATCGCTTTTGCTAATTGAATAATTGTTGATTTGAAATTTGATTATCGTTTTTGATAATCGAATATTTGTTGAATTTGAAATTTGATTACCGCTTTTGATAATCGAATATTTGTTAATTTGTTTTTTGGCTATCGTTTGGATAATTAGATGTTTGCTGATTTTATTGATATACGGTTTTCTAGTTTCGTATTGATTCTAGATTACGTTGACTGTGTTGAATTGCCATTTTCCACTTAGCTTTATGGATAATTAGAATTGGTTGATTATGGGATTTGTGGTTTTCCAGTTAATTGTTGAATAAGTAGAATTTTGGCAGTTTTGCGAATTGCGATTTGTGTTTTATAATTATCTTTGTTGATAATTGGATTTTGCTGTCTTCTAATTATCGTATCGATAATTAGATATTGCTGCTTTGTGAATCTCTGTGTTTTAATTATCTAGTTGATAATTGAATATTGCTGATAATTGTGTTTATTCAGTTTTGCTGCTTTCTGATTATCTGTTGATAGTTAGATTTTGTTGAAAGATTTGTGAACTTCTTTTACGAAAGCGAAAGTTTTCTTTGATATTTGTGTTCTCGATTCTTATTTTTCTAGCATAACCAGTTTATGTTAGAAAAATAATCGTTATAGACGACTTTATTAATGAAAATTGCGGGGACGCAATTTTTATAAGGAGGGGAGTCTGTAACAACCCAAGATTCCGCAATCATTTTGTTATCGTCTAATGATGAGTTAATTGTTGGCTAATTGCTTTGTGGGTTCAGATCAGTTGAAAATTCTTTAGATAATCCATTTAAATAATTGTTAGGGTATTATAAGGGCTTACAAAATTTAATTGACCCACGTTTTCTTTGTGGCCGTGAAAATTATCTACACCCATTACTCTTTTTATTTTCATTGGCAAACCGGACCTCAATTCATTTTCACGTTCTAAAACCCTAGCAACAAAAAGAAAAAGAATGGCAACCTCCTTGCGTTCGTTCCTCTTTCGAAATTAGGGTTTTCGATAATTTGAGGATGCCAATTTCAAATGCTCGAATCTACTCGACTCCTTGTTTTGTGATCGATCGACTTGTGAGATGCCTCGGTAGCAATGTCGTATTCGTGCTCTTCAAAACCAAAGGTGAGTGTTCTCGAGACTCACATCCAATTCGACTTCTACGTGATTTTTGTTCGCATTAAATTGTTTAATCGGCTGCTTGAGAAATTGATGCTTGCGATTTTGGATTTCTGGTATTTTCAATTTTGTGAATTTGTTGTTTTTAGTTGACTTCGGTCACTATGATCTTTGGATTGACAATTGAATTTGCTTGATACTTCGGTTACTATCTCTCAACCTGATACTCAATCACTGTCACTCAGTTGCATACACATTCATCATGTAGTTCACTAAGTATATACACAATTTCATACATTGCGTCATTTGTTTTTCTCTGAAGTGACATTGTTTTTCTGGAGCTCGTACTCGAGTCTGTTGAGAACAGTTCGACTTCGACTTGGTCTTTGAGTTGCTTCACAGTCTTGTTGTCTGCTGTTGTTCATTCTACTGGTACCATTTGTCCATTCATGGGTTTGTTTAAGTCAGTGGAGTTTGCATTCATCTTTTCCACTGTTTTGCTCAAGTCTGCATTATATGGTACCTGTACTTGTAGTTGCATCCATGTAGTCTGTGCATTAACTAATGGCTGTGCATTCATGTAGTTCCCTCTGGTCATATGCAGTTTCCAACTAGTTTCCCTTGTAGCAGTGCACTTAAGTCTCTTGTGCACTTTGTTTCTGAGTTGATTTTTCTTGTCGACTTCACTGTATCTCTTGTAGCTGTTGTGTCTGCACTTATGGTCTTTGCATTTGAAACTTTGTTATTTGCTGTCCTTTACATGCTGTGACTTGTCACTTGAACTTGTTTTCATTTGAGTTGCTTGTATATGTATACAAGTGTTCACTTGGTCCATAAGGCATGTTGCATTGTTGTCTGATTCTTGTAGCTGCTGCATATATGTGCTTTTGATGTTGTGCACTTGAATGTTTGATTTGACCTTATGATCATTTGTGACTTTCACTGAGCTTTTGCGTATCTCTTGCGATAGTGGCGAGGCAGTACACGCGTGCGTGTACTGCAGCCCTATCAGATTTGACAGTTTTAAATTGATGTTTCGATTTGTTGAATTGTTTCGTTGGTGAATTTCAATGTTTTGGAGTTGTATTCTGATTTGGATTGTTGATTTATCATTTAACACTATTTAGTGTTATATTTGCCGTTATCCAATTCTCGTATCGAGAGTTGGATATACGAGATTTCTGTGACTGTCGTCTATTTGACGTTTGATTATTATTGCTCCTATGCACTAATAACTGAGTTCGAATTAGAATGACCCGTGTATTATTTTCTTTTGAATGTAATACTCGGGTCAGACCCGAGTTATTTCAGGTTGTAGATTTCCTTCTTTGAGTTGCTGTTCGGGATTTGAAGACTTTTCACATCTTCTGAAGTTCTCAGTGTCATTTTGTAGTAGTCATGTCATTGTATAGAACGATATGTATTCATGTATATTAGTCGATAATGTACTTGTATATATAACTTCTAGAGTCGACAGTTATAGTTGTATCATATGTATCGTGTCAACTATATTGTAACTGACATCAGTTATATATATATGAGATTTTTGTTAATCTGTGTTCCGCAATTATATTATCTGTGTTATTGTTATATCTAATGTCCTAAACTATTATGAACTATCGTAGTTTGTTTTATACTGATAATTGGATATGTCGATGGGAGTAAATAAATAATAGATGAAAAATAAAAAGTATATACCACTCCTATCGAGATAACCAATATTAGTGTAAGGCCAATTACGGATGGTCGCTCCTATCCAGCCTTATTCTTCGTAATAATAGACAGTATTTCTTTTAATACTCTTTGTTATTATGAGTATAGAGGTGGGGCGTCACACAATTTCTCTTTAAATGGAACAAACTAAACCACACAATAACACTATGAAATAAAGCGCTATGTATTGGCGCTATGAAAATCCACTTTTCTTGTAGTGATAACTTCCATCCTATTATTTTCTTACTACTCATGCTATTTGCGCTTCCACCTTTGGCGGAGATTTTAATAGCATATGTGGGGGACTTCTAAAGGGTACATGCAATTGCTGCATCTATCTAAAATATATGTTCAATTATAACATATCCATGGAATTTATCCATTCTTCTTATCCTATTCCTATTGCTTTTCTCCTATATTATTTCTAACTAGATTACTAATCCTATTTTTATACATAAATCACTAATGCTATTTCTATCTAATTTGTCGGGCGTTCTTACCCTTCTATTCTCTCTATCCCATTCTAATCAAGTACCATTTTCATTTTTCCACCCTTTAGAAATAATTTTAAAAAGGAACTTTCAAATTTATAAAAAAGGAAAAATCATCGAGCCCCACCTATGCTCTATTTTACATTTATTCAAAAATGAAAAATCTTTTTATAAAAAAATCTCTAAACCGAAAACTTTTTGACTCAACCAATTTTAAATTAATAATTTCAAAAATGAAAATCTTTTTATTACCAAAAACCTTTAAATCAGAAACTTTTGACTCAACAAATTTTCAAATTATGAATTTCCAAATTTCCTCGCTTTTTCAAAATAACAACTTCTCAATAAATCCTTTGAAAAACCCATTCAAAACATTTCAAGGAATTTTCAAAGAAATATATTTTTCAAATTCTTTCACATGGGGTCGGACTCAAAAATGGACTTTAATCGTCCTTTCTTTTGGATTACCTTCTTCCTACACCTTCTGAACTCTTCTTCATCAAAGATCCGGATGTCTTCTGGTGATGATTAACGTACACCTTCTGGCGGGAACTTTCACCACTCATATTATACCTTAATTTTGAATGCTTGCAACATATAGTTTCTTACTTCCCTTTTATTTGGATGAAATATGCATCCTCAATCGGCAACCCATCAAAATCCACAATCATAAGGCATCCTTCGCCCAATAAAGGAGTCAAGTACCATATAGCCTCCGAGATTCTTCTATATGTCCTCCTCATGCTATCCCTGGTCCACTCCTTATGACATGACCTCTGCCTCGTGGGGTAATCGGGGTAGGAGTATAAATTTAACTCTATTTGTTTTTTCCAACTCATAGTTGCCTCGTCCATCATATAACGACCCATTTTACGTATCAAAGGATCATAAAATATTTCTATTTTATTTTTATGAGATCGTGTTATTCTATATTTTTGTGATATGACTCTTAGGGACATTTTACACACTTGTGATTTTTTCCGAATTTCTATGTGACTATTTTGACCCTAAAAGCATTGTTTGGGCTATAACTTTCGATATGAGTTGAATTAGGGTCTCAAACCAGTTCCGTTACTTCAGAATGATGGTTTCCTATTTCATAGAGTGAATATAAAAGAAAAAAGGACTTATGGTTAGGGAGTTATTCCTATTTTAAGTTTTAAAAGCTACTGGTCAGAATTAGTGTGTAATTAAACAAGCCCATTAGTGAGCTCATTAGTCTAATTAGAAAATCACTATAAATAAGGGTTGTAGGAGTCAAACTAAAACTTTCTTTCTCATTCCAAATCAGCTCTAAACCCTAATTAGCCCTATATCCATCTAAATTCATCCAAATTTCCCTCTAAATCAAACTAGATTATGGATTAAAGATTAGATCTTTGATTAGAAGCTAGAGCTAATCAAATTGGTTGATTAGAAGTGCTTTTCATTGTTGTTCGGATTGGATCTACATTCAAATTTGTTGAATTGGGTAATTGGTGAGTGGTTTATACCTTCTCACTATACTATGCATGGTTATATGGTAGAATTATAGGATTTAACATGTTTTAAATTTATTTTTGGCCATAAAATCTTTTCTAACTCTAATTACATGTTAATTCATGCATATGATGTAGATTGATTAGAAATCACCTTTGTTTATGTTCATATATTCATGCTATATATAGATCTATGTTAGAGATTGACTTGTTTATCTCACACTACAACAATCTGGACTTTTAACAGCCTTTAAAAAATGCTACAAAGGCTTTAATAGGGTTTTATGAACGCTATATATCAACATGTTGTTATAAGTCAGTGACCTACGATAGCAACATAAAAAACACTAAAATAAGTACTTTTTATAGCGTTTGAAATACGCTATAAATTATTTTTATAGTGTTTTTCACACGCTGTAAAAAACATGTTATAATTAGGGATGGTTATTGGACAACGAGAAGGAAATGCTATAAAAAGTTCCTAACGATAGCATTATACAACGCTATCAAAAGTCCTTGACAATAGCGTTTTTGGAATGCTATTAACTATTACATACAACTGCGCTTTAAAAACGCTATTGTTACCTTTTATAGCATTTTTTAATGCTATGATCTTATTGCATAATTTCTCTCTGCTTCATTTGTACATTTCAATGCATATACATAACAAATTTAAAATATCACTAAAATCACATTTGATAACCAATATATTATATGTAAACAAATAAAATTACACTAATACAACATGTGTTCATTATATTTCATAACTAAGTATGAAGATTACAAGTGCAAGTACACAAAACTAATATTATACACAAGCATTCTCACCAACACGATACATATAAGTATTCAAACCCTAAAGATACACACGACGCTATACATTACTTCAAATCACCTTGTTGCTGCTTGCTTGCACCAAATGTAGTAGTTACCTGTAAAGAAAAAGTTCAATAACTTACATGATTCGTGAAAAATATGCATATAAAGTGACACTTTCGAACAACAATATATGATGTTTATGAACTTATTCAATTTTAAAGTACTATTTTTATTTAAACTACTAATGACGTTGTTATTTTTTAAAACTTATTTAAATTTTATAAAACTTGAATTATTTCTTTAATACCTATTTCGTTTTTGCTAACTTAATTAACTTAGCAAAATGCTTATGACACTTAATAGGTTTTATAGCAACTTTGTTAGTTTAGTTAATTTTTTATAAAACATAGTCAATTTTTTTTATCAAACTTGGTTAAATTTTACAAATTTAATTAATTTAGTCGGATGTTTATAAAATTTGGTTAACTGTTATAATAAGTAGTTAAATTTTATTAACTTCGTTATTTTTATAAACTTAATTTATTTTGAAAACTTAATTAAATTTTATAAACTTAGTTATTTTTATAGACTTGCTTAATTTCTATAACATTAGTTAATTTTTATAAATTACGTCGATTTTTATAAATTTATTTAATTTTTATAAAACTTAAATAACTTTGTTAAATTTTTACAAACTTAATTATTTTTTATAAATTTACTTACTTTTTAAAATATTTTGTCAATATTTAAATAATTATTAAATTTATATAAAACTTGTTTAACTTATTTAAATTTTTATACAACTTAGTTATTTTTTATAAATTTATTTTAGTTTTCTAAAACTTGGTCAATGTTAGAAAATTATATAATTTATATAAAACTTGTTTAATGCACTTAATTTCTATAAATTTATTTAACTTGGTTTAATTTTCTAAAAGTTAATTAAATTTTTATAAAACATAGTTAATTTTTTATAAAACTTGGTTAAAATTTACAAATTAATTAATTTATTCGGATGTTTGTAAAACTTGGTCAACTTTTATAAAAATTATAGTTTTTATAAAACTTAGATAACTTTGTTAAATTTTTTTAAACTAGGTTATTTTTTATAAATTTATTTACATTTATAAAAAAAATTCAATATTTAGATAATTATTTAATTTATATAAAACTTGTTTAACTTATTTAAATTTTTATATAACTTAGTTAATTTTTAGAAATTTATTTGAGTTTTCTAAAACTTAGTTAATTTAAAAAAAAAAAAACTTAGTTAACGTAGTTAATTTTTATAAATTTAGTTAACTTAGTTTAGTTTTGTAAACTTAGTTAATATTAATAAAAAATCAAGTTGGTTAAATTTCAATAAAACTTAGTTAATCTTTACAAATTTATCGGATTTCACAAACTTTGTTATTAGTCACATTCAATGCCCCAATAAAATTGAATGTTAATGTTAAAAGGGGAATTCATTCACATATCATTTGTGTCAAAAATAATTAAATGTTAATGTTTTGTATTTATACCACTAATTCAAATTTGTAGAGATCTGGGTAAAACCAACATGAAACTAAAAAAGATGATGCACTTTTAAAATAATACACAAATAAAATGCGAGCTTTGGGTTTCTTTAGGGTTTTTAATAGATTAAATTCACTTCAAACTCAGAGTTTGAGCAACTAGTAGAGTTACTATGAAAGCTTCCTAAAAAACAATAGTCCATAAATAAAAAATATTGAAGAAGTACGAATCACCTTTGTGGGGTTGAGACTCACAAGACTACATGCTCTTGTTGCAACACTGCAATAGTTGTGTGATACAACAATGATTCTAATGGAATCTGAACCAGGCTATGTCATAAAAATGAAGAAATTAGTTCATCAAAAAATTGCAGCTAAGGTAACTAAATTTAAAGCTGTGAAATGAGAAATGCATAAAAGAAAAATTGAAAGAAGAATCAACCTTCATTCCAACCGTTAACAAAATTGCCGCTTGGTGTTGGTGATCGTACTGATACCCTTTTTCAGCCTTGCCAGTTGATGTTTCTAGTTCCATCAAACCGGCAACAAGTGTTCTTGTGTCAATAATTACAATTCAGCCAATGTCCAAATGCCTTTGTCCTGTTGGTACAAAATACATTACAACCAGTGTTTATAAATTTTAATGTTGCCCAGACTGTATTGTGGCAGCATATGTATAAACACTCATATTCTTTTCGTATGTGCTAGCTAGTGCCACAATACCAACTCGGACAATGTACCATAATTGTCGTTAATGTTCTTAGTCAGATCAAAATTTATTGCTAGACTACCAGGGTTTAATTTTGTTCTGCAACATTTTGTGCAGTATAGACAAGTCCTTAAATTTTAAACTACACCTTTGAAGTTTTTATTGGCCTATCTTCTTTTATTTTCAGCACTTATAGAGCAATTTTAGAATCATGAATAAGTGAAGTACTCGCTTACCTCACAATTCAATGGGTGCTCATATGGATTATCTATCCTTGTGGAACCTGCATAAATCTATAAAAGATTAAAAGGGTATTTTCTACCATTCTAATATGTTGAATTCTGAATAAAGCAAACTGATTTATTAGATCCCGACCTTCATCGTTGAGAGAACTTAAATGGTTTTTTATATGCCATTTCCCTAAAACCCATTTTATGGAAGGAAATAAAAAAGATGATGCATCACATTGTAATATATATAAACTAAAACCTTAGATCACCAATTTCCTAAAAATAGAATTCAACTACTTAATTTTCAAAACACATGGATAAATTCAATGTAGATAATGGAGATAATAATCCTAGTAAATAAAAAACCATCGCAAAAACTACTAATCTATATGGTAGATTATTTTAGCTTGTAAAATATTTCCTCACATGCAATAAACGACATATTTGTCCGAGTTAAATAATGATATCACTATAGTTCCGTTAATTCTTACAACACCGTGGTCTGTTTCTTTTTACAACAATATATACATCTTACTTCATTCTCATACAAAATGTAAAGTTTAGGCCAGCTCGATGTTCATGGAGTTTGGTCCAATATTGTGCAATAATTGTTGTGTGGGTATAGAGAAAGACTAGAATGGATGTGTTAGGATCTGATGCATAGTGGAGACTCAAAAAGAGTGTTTGTATGATATGGGTAAGAGTAATGAACACAGGCTACACATGCATGCTCAAAAAGTAGCAAGTGGGTGTAACATTATGCGGCCTGAGCCAACAGTTGAAGGAAGTGATCAATGAAGACTTAACAACACAAGAATTTGAAGGGTGGAAATTCAGAATATACCTGAGTGTGAAGACTTTTGCTTCCCAATCATGGGAGAATCCACTTCCTTGTTCTGCACCATCCAAGATGATGGTATCATGTCCACCATTCTAGTATTTATGGTACTAAAAAGGAGAGAATAAAGTCAATCACATATTGCATAATACAAATTAATTATTTAAGATATGGTTAAATTTTTAGTTGAGAGATAGATATGTCCATCTCCCCTTGATGCAAGTAGTGTTACCTTTAATATGAACCGAGCAACCTGATATATAATACATATTATTGACAAGTTAAAATTGTAAATGCCATAGAGAAGGGATGAACAATGATGAATTTGATATCGGTTGTGCAACCTGTTGAGTCTCAGTATTAAATGCATCAACACTATGGAAGTAAATTCCTTTGTCATCCTGCAAATATCATCTGAACAATGCCACTTGTAGTATAAAAATTTTGTATGACCTAACAATACAAACTAGAGAAAACTAAATTTAAATCAAAGAAAATGTGTAATCTTGATTTCAAAGAACTACATACAAAGTAATGATTTCAAGCTTTCAGCTCTTTTTAAACTCTACTTAAGTTCTATTATGCAACATTAAGAACAAGTTCAGTTAGTTCAGCTATTTTACTTGTATAGCATCGTAAATAACATATGGTATGTGTAAATAAATTAACTGTAGCACAACCTTGTACCGGCACAAGTACTACGAGTATATATAAAACTATAGCAAGGTGACACAGTTAACCCAAATATACGTATCGAACATTTATCTATTTGAGTGATTGTGCTAATGGAAACCTGAGAAGTAAGAAGATTAATTGCAAAATGATGACCAAACATGAATATATTTGGATCATCCCCTACAGCCTTCAATAATTCTTTGTGAACTTATTTAATCACCTACATTTCTCGGCTTCTTCAGATAATCCCAACAGGTTCATAGGAGATATAACATATGACTAACTTAATTAACTTCTACAGAAATTAGTTAATTTTTATAAATTAGGTGGATTTTTATAAATTTATTTAATTTTTATAAAACTTAGATAACTTTGCTAAATTTTTATAAACTTAATTATTATTTTATAAATTTGCTTACCTTTTACAAAATTTTGTCAATATTTAGATAATTATTTAATTTATATACAACTTGTTTAACTTATTTAATTTTTTATACAACTTAGTTAATTTTTTTAAATTTATTTTAGTTTTCTAAAACTTAGTTAAGGTAGAAAATTATTTGCTTTTTATAAAACTTGTTTAACGTAGTTAATTTTTATAATTTATCCAACTTAGTTTAATTTTACAAAAATTAATTAAATTTTTATAAAACATAGTTAGCCTTTTATAAAACTTGGTTAAATTTTTCAGGTACAATAAATAACTCTTTTAAATATATGTGGAAATCTAATGCTCCTCCCAAATCCAAAATTCATATATGGTTAATTCTTCATGGAAAACTTAATACAATCGAATTTTTAAAGAGAAAAAATATTCAAAATGATAATAAATGTTATTTTTGTAATCTGTATCTTGAGAACATTAATCATATATACTATAATTGTATGGATTCTAATTACATTCTAATTAACACTCTTAAAATTTTTAACTTTAATATAACAACTAATATTTCGGATTGTGAATTTTACTAGAATAATTATAGATTCAAGTTCAAAAAGGAGCGAAGGAGGGCTTAGATAAGTATGTGCTAAGGAATCGTTGATGCTCGATTGTTTTCTTGTGTACTCGAAGCAATGGTATTATAAGTGGGGACGTCATTGGATTGGTAGTGTAACGACTCAGAATTTAATTACTTTGAATATGAATATTTAATAAATTTTTAAATAATTAACTTATGAAATATATAACTCAAATAAAACTCTTTTAAATAATAACTAGTGATGGTGAAATGGTTTTCAAAATTTGCTTACAAAAATAATTAGTTGAAGAAAAATAGAAACTGTGACCAGAAATCATTTTTCGAATTTTCAATTTTTCGTCATGTAAAAGTTGTCAAAATGTTGAATAGAAAAAAGTAGAAATATGTTTACTTAAGTAAATATAAAATGAGGAGTGACATTTATCCAAACATTTAAATAAAAAAATCATAATTATAATGTAATGTCACATTTCAACACATCATAAGTAAATGGAAGTGGATTATATGGTGGATAAAATAGGGAGTGGGGGTGCTTGTGTGTGTAAGGGGAGGAATAGATGGGTGGAGATGATATGGAAAATTTTGGAAGGAGGGTATGTACTAAAAGGGTTTTTTTGGTAATTTTGTTATTTCATTTTATATAAAACAATTCACAAATTTCTCTCTCTCAATTTCCATTTCATTTTTCCTTTTTCAAAAATTTATCTTCTTCTTTTTCTTAGTTCATAAACTTTTAATGGCTTCCATGTCTTTTCAAAGTTTAAAAATCATGCCTTTTTCCACTTTTAAACTCTTAAAAATCACTAAAGCACCTTTTCTTCTCTTCCTACACATCCACCTTCATAAAACAAGCCCACATCACCCATTTACACCCTAGGTCGAGCCCACATACACCCTAGGCGA
The DNA here is from genome assembly GCA_030737815.1 of Allium fistulosum. Taxonomy (NCBI): domain Eukaryota; kingdom Viridiplantae; phylum Streptophyta; class Magnoliopsida; order Asparagales; family Amaryllidaceae; genus Allium; species Allium fistulosum. The sequence continues at coordinate 514,868,224 of CM060903.1, read as the reverse complement.
ACCCAAAAACATTTTCCAAGGTTCAAAATCAAGTCTTTTGCAAAGTAAATCCAAGATCTAAGGCCGATCCAAGTTATGGTGCTTTGGTTTGGATTTCCTTTAACTTTTTGTAAGTAAAATTCACTTCTTTAGGGAAAGATTTAATCTTTACTTTGCTGTTCATTTTTCTTGTAAATAATTGGTTATTTGATGGGTTATAGTGTTGATTTGGTTATTATATATGTGACGCCCCACCTCTATGCTCACGCTAGCCAAGGACACTATGGAGTAATGCCGTCAACTACCGTGAAGAATAAGGCTGTTGAGGAGCGACCATCCGTGCAATTGCCTTGTGCGAGTACCGATATGTCAGATAGTAAACCATGCATTTCGTTTCAAGAGGAAATCCGACATACCGATGCAAACTCAAAGCTACCACATGGTGGCTAAGTGGACCTCGGAAACAAATATAGAAATAAGCATAACATAAATCAGTCACAAATGTTCATATCTTAAAGGCGGAAACATATATGAATATAACACATAAAAGTGTACATCAGAGTAGTGGTCAAACAAGATCCACAATATCACAAAAGAATAGTTACAAGTACTAGACAAAAGAATAAGTATACATCAAAGAGTCTATATCTCAAATGTATAACAACAAAAACTACAAATGTAATGTAGTTAGGCAAAATTCAGAAGATGATCCCAGATAAGGAGTCAAGCAGAAGCACCTGTAACATCTCGGTCTGACCCGAGTATTATTTAATAAGAAAATAATAAACGGATCTGTCTAGCTATAATTATCATTAAAGAAATGAGATATAAGCAGAGATATAATAAGAACGTATGATAACAATAATGTCATACCAGGACAAGTATGATTTAAAAAACAACATAATCATAAAATATCTCAAGAATCTCGAAGCACCAAAAAGAATATCATATTCTTTATTTTATTCACCAAACTACAAATATTGACAAACATATTAATGCCAATCGCAAAAGTTGGTGAAACACAAATTCTAGAAATCATCATATAGAAATCCAGAAATCACAAAGGGGGAGGCCTATCACAAACGGGAGCATGAAAACTCACCAACACGTGTATCACAAACGGAACGCTATTCCATTGTTGCTAACCATAAATTTTGAGCCGAAGCTCCACAAACGGTCCGAAGACCACGGGTCGCTACCCCGCCAAATTGAACCGAAGTTCCACAAAACGGGGTTTAGTCTCCCTCACAGACAAATAGACATCGCACATCGCTAGTCTAAATCACAAAATGATCATCATCGATCAATAAAAAGTGTGAATTACACTAAGCCAGTAAATATAAGAGTTTAGCTTCATGTCCCATAACCACTAGCTTAACTTAAATATTTACGAACAAATTGTAGATTTCCACCCGAAAATTGTCACATGATTTTCAATCGAACAAGTCTATAAATTAACCGACGAAGTAAATGCAAGCGTTTCATACCACTTGTTTTGCTAAGCCGTTTAATTAGATTTTCTCGAACGAATGAGGTAAAGGTTTGTATATACTAATAGATTAGAAAATGGTTTTATAAACGAACTTTGTATTAAAAATAGAGTTGAAATCATCTTTGTAAAAGTGTTTGGATATTTACTACTAGTATAGAAACCTTTGTATTTAAAAGTGACAAATCACAAAATGATTGTAGAAACAATCAATCACCAAAATTCACATACGAAGATGTGAATCAAATCCAAAGAAATCGATACCGAATCCATCAAAATGGATATTCCCAAAAATCCCGGAAAAGAAGTCATCAAAGTCAACAAAGGTGATGACTGTTGGAACCTCCATTCTATGGTTTCAATGACAACAACTATACAATATTATATATATACATGTATATTAACATATGTAGGTATTCAAGATATTCATCACGTCAAAGAGCTATGATTTGAATATTACAAGGAGATTATTCTGTAAACAAATGTGTAAGTAGTATATAGAATTATTGTACAATCTCCAATGAAGTGACACGCACAACACATTATAAATTCGGGAAATAACATACTCCAGACGTCTGCAGTATATACTCAGACGTCTGCAGTAAGTTTCAGGAAATTCTCTGAAACAAACTCCAGACGTCTGAGCTTTCCTGCAGACGTCTGGTGACGAACATTTTTTTAATAAACGGCAATATTCTGAAAGGTTGCGAAACTTTAAACAAACGTTCTTCTTCTTCAAACAGTTGCAACCAGGTATCAAAGCTAGGATTTTCAAAGTTTTGACTTCAAACCACCAAAAATTGAAATGTTCACCAAATCAATTCAAACCAAAATCAAATGTACATGCACAAGAGTTAGGAATTCATACCTAACAACAAAAATAGCTATAGTCATAGATATGAGATAAAAATCTCACCTTTAAATCCAAAAACGATGAAGGAGAAGCTTGAAAGCAAAAGGAGATCAACTACTCTTCAATTCCAACTCTAGAAGCTTGAATCTAAGCTCAAAAGAAGAACATTTCCTAAGTTAGGTTTAGGAAATTTCTGAAATTAAAGAGAGAATGAGTTGAAGAAGATGAAGAGGGAGCTTACCAAGGCTTTTCCAAAGAGTTTGGAGCAAGAATTTGGTTTTGCAAATGAGAACTAGGGTTTGGAATTTCTAATTCCTATACTCTTCCCCCATTTTCAGTTTTGCTTAAGTGTTTGAGAAAATAGAAATGAAGTGAAGAGGAGAGGAGGGGCTGAACTAGGTTATTGAGTGAGTTGGGGTGAAACCCAAACCCAAAGTCCAATAGAAAATAGCAAAATTCAACTTTCTCTAAATATATCGATGTTTATACTTAAAAAAGTTGCAATTGCCATTTTGGACTCAATGGAAGTGATCTCGAGTCCCAATTCGACTGTTTGCAAAAAGTAGCTTTTCGGACCTTAATCCGATGAACGATTCTATATTTAAATATTCAAAACTTCAAAATATGCGGGTTGTTACAATATATACGCTTGTGTGTAATGTTGAATTTATACTTGAAAATGAAGTCTAATTTTGAGGATAGTTGGAAAGTTATGATCTTATTTGTGGCTAGTTGTTTTGACATGTGAATAAGTGATTATGCTCATGTATGTGATGTATATGTTAAAGAAAGTTAGCATTTGGATATGTATAACTGACTTTGAGATCCCTTGGATTTAAAACCATGTTTACTATTTTAATTTACTAGAAATGTTATACAGTTTCAAACTTTATTTCTAGTTTTCAAAACGTCATACTATGTTTTATAAATTAAGTTAAATTTAAGAGTACAAGCTTGAAGTTGTTGGCTTATAAACTAGTTTGGAGTTTGGTATCCATAGCGATAGTCGCTTTGGATGCGGTTCGGGAAATCAAACACTTTTCTAAACAAAAGAGTTTCCATCTTAAATATTTTACCTAATTTAAGTATAAAAAGGTTAATTATTACTTATGAATTAAGTATGAATTTTTAATGATTATTTAACTAGTTAAGTAAGATAATTAGTATTAAATTAGTAATTAAGTAATATAATTAGTACCTAAGTATTAATTAAGTAAGATATTTATAATTAGTTGATTAAGAGAGTTTTATAAATTATTAATTAAGTAAAGAGTTAATAAAGTATTAATTTTTATTTAATTAAGGTTTAATTATTTAATTAATTATTAATTAGTTAGGGTTTAATTATTTATAAATTACTAATCAGGTAGGATTTAATTATTAATTAATTGATTAAGATTTAATTAAGGTTTGATTAAATCTTAATTAAGATTCAATTGGGAATTTAACTAAGATTTAATTATTATGAAATAGAGGTTTTATTTTTAATTACTTTATTTATAAGGATCGGTTTTATTTAAATGCAACTTTCGTTTATATGTAAATGAGTTTAAAAACAATGGACACTCTTTATCTGTATCATTACGTAGCCAAAAAAATATGAATAAGTTATACTAAAATGTTGACACATTTTATTAAAAGTAAGTCGTCTTGTATTTAGCACTAAAAGCTGACGAATAAAACTTTCCTCTATCTATTAGATTTAGAACTTGTTTCTAGGCGAGGGATAGAGAAATCGAAATGTCGAAAACATGATAAATGTAAGGGTGTTAATTTCGGTAAATAGGTCATGGTAAATTAAGTATATGAATGATATTTCATTATATACTTAACACCAAATTCCGAGGTATGGAAACTCATCTCTATCCCGAGAAGTAAGAATGTACATCGAGTCAAGGTTAGTTTTCTAACTTATCCGACTGCATTGTTAATCAAGGGATAGCACTGTTTGAAATCGGAAAGTGGAAGTAAGTATAGTATGTCTTATTTTTCATATGCAAAATCTATACACAACCCTGATAGTGGAATTGTCCACTATGGATAACTTGATCCTTTTTAAAATTATCGAACATTGGTTCGGAAAGGCCGAGATCGGATGACATGAGTTCTCTAAAATCCACTTCGAACCAACGTAAGCGTTCGAATTGGTAACAACTGAAATGATATAATTCAAGACGAAGGCCTTGAAGTGCAAGGGCTACTTGCTACTAATCTTGAGGGTGATTCCAAAATAGATATAGCAAAAGTAGTGCCTTCGGTTTGTTCATATCCTGAACAACTTGTATGGACGAATGCTAGCATTGCATTGTCGCCTGGAGGGCGGTATTAGCATTCCAAGTAGGGTTTAAATAAAAGGTAAAGCGTAGCCTCAAGCCTCACAACCAGGAATGACTAAAACAGAAGATATGTCGCAAGGCTATGTGGGTCGCCCTTATTAGGATATAGTCACCACCCGATCTAGATCGATATTCTCATATTATGTATGCTTGTGACCTAGGTACGGTTGTTGATCACAACCGAGGTGGTGATATATTCGGTACTATCCAGTAAGGGGTAGGCCAATCTTACCATGCAAGGGTCGATAGGTCGACCTTGGTATATTTTATCTAAAGGTGCACTATGACGGGCGGTACCAGGTAGCCCTATCATTGATGGAATCCATTTTCCAATAAGTGCCTTACGGACTTAGTTGTATATCTATTATGTGGAACTTAATTAATGTAAAAATCTCGGCTATGATTAAATATTTACTTTAAACCCTAGACATTATTATAATATCAATGGTTTTTCTATAGAAATGTTTTGGTTATCTTAAGGTAAAAACTCGTCTATATTTATTGCAGCATGGTCTTACGAGATACCTTTGTTTAAAAGAGTTTTATAAGTTTAATAATTCAGTTGTTTGCGATTTACTCACACTAGACCCATGTCTGACCCAGAGTTTTATTTTATTTCCCTAAAACTCTTGGGTACTCAAATTTGTATGAGTAGCCAAGTAGTTCAGGCTCACATGGATGCATTTTTGGAGGAGCATGGAGCAAGTGGCTTCATCAATATATAGTTATCTTATTATTTTTCCACTATGTATGTATATATATGTCAGCATTTGTGGGGACATGCAATTATAACTCTCCTTGGCTGAGATCCGTAACTATGTGACTCTAATGTACTATTGTGGTGGTGACTATGTATTATCTTATTTGTCTATCATATGTAATTGCCTTTCGATGTGAGATTCTGCGTTTCATATTCTTCTTATCTATTATTTCCTTTTACCCATAAAGGCTCGTCTTTCAGAGTAAGAAAGGAAGATCGTTATAGGTAACGCGGACCCGAATACCCTGGACCAGTGGCTTTGGGTCTAGTTTCTAGCTTTGGGCTACAAGAAACATATCGAGCTTTGGGTTGCGTGATAAGAGAGTACACAGAGCACCAAGATTTCTATTAATCCCTGACAATAAGGAGGCCATACAATTTATCATATATTCAGAGCATAAGGATGAGTGAAAGTGAGTCTTGTTTGATGGATGATATGGTTGCTTTGGTTGCTTTTCTTTAGTGGGCTATCACTCAGGGATATCATTAAGGCAGGTACTTGAGATAGGGATATTTGAACATCCACTATGGTATTCTGTATTGTGCCTTTATGATATTGTAGAGTAGCATATTATACTGTTATGTGCTAACTCTTTGGTTGCGGGGACGGGATATGTATGATTCATGTACTCTTGTTCCTTACCATATTTACCTGTATAGTATCTTGAGATTTATTTACACTCACACTAGACCATTGTCTGACCTAAGGTTTTATGCTTTGATTCTTATTATCATGGGTACTTTTAAATGAGTAGACTAGATAATAGGTCTAGGTGACGCAGTAGCTGTTTGGAGGATAAGCTGGATGGAGCTATCCCATATTATATACTTATATGGATTCTATGCTTATTCCACTGTGCAGCACTGGGGAGCCTTAGCAGTGACTGCTTATACTTGAGACAGTTATTGAGTTTGTATCCATTGTATAAACTCTATGACATTTGGTGTATAACTTTGTGGATCTATACTCTAATGATTTGCATAGTTATTACTATCTCTTCTGTTATATCTATGATACTATATTTTATTTATGCACTATGAGATATGACAAGTTATATGTTGTGTTTATTATTATTCACCTTGATGATCATCCTATATTGGTCGGGCATGACTGCATCGCACTATTTAGTTATTATCTGTGTCGTGGTATAGGGTGGTAGTCATATATTGTATCAGAGCTTTGGTTATGTGATTAACTTTGAGTTGATACCACGATCCAATAGAGATAAGGAAGGAGTTATCACCTTAGACTGGATATGGAGTGTGTGCATATATATATATATATATATATACAAGAGTGTGCATACTTGTTATAAGTTTGGTTTCAAAACTACAAAGTAATATATTATATAGTATAAGACGCATGCCCATGAGCACTATAGATACAGTTTTCTTTATGAGAGACTAATCATTCTTGTTACAGATGAGAATGAGCTGACATACAAGGAATACTATGAGATCTGCTTTAGGAGTTGAACAGGGAGCAGAATCAGGAGCTGTTATGCTTGATTTCCAAGCTATGTTCAATGTTGTGATGGCACGATGATGAGGAATGCTCCTGGTAGGGTGGTTCGAGGAGGTGCTTCAGTGTAAGTGCCTAGGGCTGATTTTGCTAAATTGAGCAAGGATTACTTTACCCTTGAAGGAAAGTCGTTCCATAGGACGGAGTTTTCCATAGAAGTGCAAGATTGGTTGGATACTTATGAGTTCATCTTTAGTGATATGGAGGTAGAAGATGCTATGAAGAGAAAGTTGGCTTCGAGGCAGATTCAGGGCTGAGCTATGAATTAGTGGATTTCCGTCGCTATTGCTACTCTAGAAGACGAGTTTTCTTGGGATTAGTTGAAGATGAGGTTTAAGGAGAAGTTCAGTTAGGCTGCCCAGAAGTCGGTGTTGTTCAGAAAATTAACTAATCTCAAATAGGAAGAGATGATAGTTTTTGAATATGTGGTAGAATTTGATGCTTTTTCTAAGTATAGGATGTCATTCGTCAACACTCCCTTAAGGAAGAATGATAAGTTCATTATAGGATTGGATGAATATCTAGGGGAGAAGCTAGTGGACCATGTTGATGTGCCATTTGAAAAGCCGGTAGGGAAGGTACTTCACTGTGAGAACCTATACCCTAAAGCTAGGACTGCTATTGTTGATTCTTCTGAGAAGGAGGAGCTAAAGCCGTAGCAAGGCGATGAAGGCAAGAAGAAGTGGAATGGAAAGAAGCAGCCCCAGGGCAATGGTGGCCAGAAGAAGGGTAAATGAGAACCCATTTGTTATGCATGTAAAGAGAAGGGTCATTTAATCAAGGATTGCAAAGTGAGTGATAAGAAGAAGTGCTACAACTATGATAAACCAGGGCACTTGAAGAGAGATTGTCAAGAACCAGTGAAGGATAAGCAGATAGTGAAGGCATATGCTTTGGACGCAGTCCCGACTTCGTCGAGTGCTTCTTTGACAAAGGTGAAGGGGAAAGGAGTCGTCATTTAAGATATGTTTTCTATTGATGATGTTCATGTTCGAGTTTTGTTTGATACCGGTGCCTCACATTCATTTATATGTAGTGACGTAGTAGATAGATTGGGATTAAGACCTGAGATAGTAGATCGGCCCTTGATCGTGACAACCCTGTTGGAGGCTCGACTAGCCTGTGTATGTTTTGTAGCAGTTTAGTCTTATCGAGTCATGGATGCTCTTTTTTTTTGTTATTGCTTTGTTTTGAATTTTTTTGGGTTCAAGATTATCTTGGCAATGGATTAGCTAAAGAAGTATGTGGTTATAGTGGATTGCGGGAAGTTGTTGGTGACAATTAGAGATGTGGATGGGCGAAAGGTAGTGATTAGCTACCTACCGGAGGATAGGGTGATGATGAGCTGTCTATATTCACTTGAGGTTCCACAGGAGGGGTTGTCATCTGTGCCGGTCTCTAGAGAGTATCTGAATGTCTTTGAGGAAGTGACTGAATTGTCACTGCATAAAGAGATCGAGTTACGAATAGACTTGATAAAGGAAGCCAAGTCGATAGTTATGCCTTTGAGGCATATGACAGCCAGAGAGAAAAAGGAATTAGAGGTGTAAGTGAATGTCCTATTGAGGAAAGGGTTCATTCGGAGAAGCATATCTGAGTGGGGTGCACCTGTTGTATTCGCAACTAAGGCGGATTGCTCCTTGAGGTGTGTAAGGATTGTCGTGAGCTAAATAAAGTGATGAAAAAGAACAAGTATCCACTTCCATGCATTGATGACTTGTTCGATCAACTGCACAATGCGAAGGTGTTCTCTCAAATGAATTTAGCAACATGATTTTACCAACTTAGAGTAGCGAAGGAGAGCGTGCCTATTATTGCATTTCATACACCGTCGGCTTTTTATGAGTGGTTGGTGATGCCATTTGGGTTGACCAACTGTAACATCCCACTATTTTGGACCATTCAAATCGACAATAAATCCACACATGTCGGACTTGAATACTTCAAAACAGTGGATTGTCAAGAAAATTTGGAGCAAATAAAATCATTCACAGAATCACATACACAGAAATATCAGAATAACTCGCAGCGGAAATAAAATACCATAGTAGTTCATGAAGCTACTATATACAACTCTCAAAACATATACAAAATCTCATAATCAAAATAGATACAATAGAAGTTAGGATACATAAGTCAATAATACAGAGACAATACTGAATAGGAAATAACTGGGATAGAAGTCGATGAACCGATAGACAAATAAGCTCCAACAAAACTCTAGCTCTAGAAGGTGAATCCAAAGCTATGATTCTCAGGCTAACCCGAGCATAAAGTAAAACACAAACACTCAAGTCAGGACATACATACTTATACAATGTAAACCAACTCAAGTGAACTGTAAAAGCAATGCACAATAACTTAAAGGATGCTTGGGATCTCCCATCCTTTAAGGATCAGTCAAACCATAAACTGAGCAGTAATAAACACTATCATAGAAATATCCATACTAAAGTAAGTCAATGCAAATAACAGTGTTAATGTGACTAGGGTAGCGCAGAGCTGCAGTAATCGCTCACCTCTAGCCACACTCTCAAATTAAAGGTGTGCATCCAAATTAAATCACAAGAAAATAACATAACATACAAAGAAGTGTACCCATGGTTATAGATTTCAATATGGTTTAAAATTCTGAATTAAAATCATTCATTTAACCATTTAAAAGTAGAGTCATTATACCTTTAAATCAAATATTCAATTCCCAAGAATTTAGCCTTTTCTGAGTTCATTTATTCACTTAAATACATTAAAACATAAAAATTTCCAGCTTTCACAGCATTTAGAAAGTGCTGCGGTAATTTATATTTGAAAACAATTCAATTTAGCAAAGACGGCATTTATAAACTGCTGTAATAGTTCAGTTTTAGTGGAAAAATAGTTCAATTCAGAAAAGACAGCATTTACAAAACTGCTGTAATAGTTCAAGTTCAATTTAATGATTTTAGATCAATTCAGCAAAGACAGCACTTGCAAAGTGCTGTGATAGCCCTTAGTTAGATTTTAGCCTTTTAGTTCACTTCTGCAACTACAGCACTTACAAAGTGCTGCAAATTCTATAAGTTCAGTTTTTAGTTCATTTTCAGAAACGATAGCATTTCTGAAGTGTTACTAAAAAAATTTCCAGATTAAAAATAGAATTCCAACCACAAATAAACTTCAATTTAAACCATTTTAATTGTATAAAAATCGTATTTTTCCACTTTAAAATGGTCATTTAAATACCCTTTAACTTATGATTTTTATAAAGTAAATTCCACAAATAAATATCAAATTTTCATTACCTCACTTATTAAATTCAAGTGTACAATTTTCCTATTCTTTACATTCACTTAACACTTTAATTTAATTTATCATTTCACAAATAAAACTTAATTTCCATTTATTTTCTTTTACTTAAACTTCCATTTTTTTAAAACCAAATCTCACAATTCCAAGTCAAGTTAAAATTCCAAATTACCATTTTAAGCATCCATTTGTTTAACATTTTATACTCATAGAAAAATCAATAACACTTTAATAAATCATTTTAAATTCAAATTTAATCAAAATGTCATAATTTAAAATTTTGAAATACTTAAAAATATCCAGAGAAATATATAAAATAACCACAGGTATGTATATTATTTTCTAACCTAAGACAAGTGATACGGATAATATATCATTTCAATCCGTAATTTACAAAACAAAAATCCGGGTTTTATAATTTCAAACCCGCAATCCCAAGTTAATAACAATAAATAAAAATTGCTCGGGCCTATCATTTCAGCCCATAACGATTTTTCCCTATTCTAAAGTCCGTTTGGGTATGTATCATTTCAACCCATAGTGATTCTATTCTACAGGGAACTTGAAGTGTGATTAACAGAAATAAATAAACAGTATAATAAAATAAAATATAACATATGATGTGACAAGTTAATAACAGGGTTTAACATCGTATAAATGATATCACAAGCAGGTATAACATAATATAAAAGTTTCTACACATTCACTTGGTGTCACTTCACAATTATATATGCATATATGTCATGTGTGAATTACTCACCTCTTTAAAGCTGGAGTTCGCAAACAACACACACAAAAGAGAATCCAGAAAACACGATAGCACGATTTGATTCAATTGGGGAGAGAGCCAAGATGTAAATCTTGTATATAACAATAAAACAAGACCATAAATAAATATATATTCAATACCAAAATCTATATTGAAACAAATAAGGAAATAGAATTAAACAAGAGACATAACCAAGCTTTTTAACCATCTTTGCTTCACCCTAAATCAAAGTATGCTCGGCCCCACATGGTTTAGGCTCAGCCATGACATGTTTTAAAGTGGAAATGGATCAGGTTAGGACTGAAAATAACAAAGTTAGGTCGAGAAGAGGAAGGGTTTTGGGTTATAAACATAGAATGTCAAGAGGCAAAGCAAAATGGGTGGTTTGGTTCAACTTTTTGGCTCGGCCACAAGCACAATTGGGCTCGGCCAAGGCAAGTGCAGGTCTGGTCAGGGGTTAGGTTGGTGTTCAGGTGGTCTACTAGTGCTGGTGGTGGTGGCTAGGGGGTGGCCGTGGCTTGCAAATGAAGGGGAGGTTGCATATAGGCTCGGATAGGCAAGTATTATGGAGTTTTGCATTGTTTTTGTGGAGTTTTGATAAAGGGGAGGCCATGGAACTTTTAGGTCAGAGGAGTATGATGTTTTGGCCATGGATTAAGTGGAGAAGGAAGTGGTGGTGGTCGGTGGAGGTGATGGAGGGGTAGAGGCCGAGCAAACGCAAGAAGAATCAAGGCAAAATCTAGGAAAAATTCCATGGAAAAAGTAGAAAAAAGAATGGAAGAAAAAGAGCAAGCCATTACCAAATTTTCCCAGGAGTGTTTGGCCATGAATAGCTGATGAAATGAGATGTTTTCACGTGAAAATGAGTTAAGGAACTCACGGCTATCAATTAGAAAGGAACGTCCAATGAATTGAAAAGTCTAGCAAACCAAAAGTCATTGTTTTGAAACCATTTGTCTCTTCAAATTTCCACTATCTTTTATATACAAAATAAAAAAATATAAACTCAGTAAATAACATAAAAACAACTGAAATAAAGTGAAAAAGAAAATAAATAATTTGTTTTGGGAAAATAGGAAAATAAATAAAGAAAATAGCTTAATATTTTGAGACTAGCTTTAAAAATTGTAAACAAAATACACTTAACTTTGGAAAAATTATAACTATGCTTTAAAAATGTTTTTAAAAATAAAATATATATACATAACATGTTGTGTTACACATGAAGACATAAATTAGAACATGACATGACAGACAAAATATTATTTATATAAATTAAAGTAAACAATTTTGTTAAATAAAACAATTTACATACAATACTGTAAAAAGCATAACTTTCACAATATTAATCAGATTTCAACGAAACGAAAAGCCGTATACTTGAAATTTTATTTACTTTCATAATAAAAGATAAAATTCAAAAATTCAAACTTTTAAAAATTTTAAATTAAAAGTCAAAGTTTGACCACATTGACAAAAATTCACATTTCTGGAAAATACTCTATTTATTCATGTTTGGAATTATAATTCACATAAAAATCAAAATTTATATTTAAAATAACAAAATTTATCCATTTTAATAAATAATATAAAGTTTTTAAATTAGGAAATTTAATTTAAAATAATTACAAAATACAGGGTTGTTACACTCTCCCCCACTCAAAACTTTTCGTCCCCGAAAAGGAAGAAGACAAGAGAATAGGAATAGCTAGGAGGGAAAATAAGTCGAAAGACAAGGATGTGCCATTAATTTAAAATTGTTGGTTAAAGAGGTAAACAATATTTAAAACACTTTAAAATCTTTTAGAAAGGAAATAACTGATCAAAATATTCTTTATATAACACTTTATCCAAATACTTTTATAACTTGATGTCTTAACAAGTTTATCCTTGTTCTTGCAGACTCTGGCAGTGCGTTGATCAGGCACAAAGCTAGAATTCTCTAGGTACTTAGTAGACCTATTTCAACACCCAGTGAAAATACTGGAAAACTTAAAAAAAACAGATATGGAAAGTATAATCCAAACAAAAAAACAAAACATGTCGATCATGGATCGCGGATACATAATGGTTATGCCTGGATCCCCCAGGAAACATCTGTACCCATAGGCCGCCCCCAACCCTGCGATTACGCCATGAAGACTGGTAGTACTGCAGATACACAATGGTTACGCCTGGATCCCCCAGGAAACATCCGTACCCTAAGCTCTCGCAGCCCCTGCTGATTACGCTACCAAGCGACCCAATAGATCGCAGATACACAATGGTTACGCCTGGATCTCCTAGGAAACATCCGTACCCTAGGCTCTCGCAGCCCCTGCGAATTACGCTATGCAGCCGCGCTCGTAAGACCATGGGTAACGCCATGGAATTCGATGGAAACTCGAGTATCATATCCGGAAAACCAAAAATCATAGAAATATCGATAGAATGAATCCACAATGTGGCCACAAAATGGATATCATGCAGAAGGAACTTTCCATATCTTTACTTCGAAAATATGTATCATATAGTACCTTTTCAAATCACTTTCAAATATTATACTTATATAAAGTCCATTATATATAAGATTTTGTTTTCAAATCAAATACCTTTCCAAAATCAAAAGTATATCAAATCACACTTATATAGACTTCAATTATATAAGATTTCACTCTTCAAATTGAGTACCTTTTCAAATCCATAGTTTTCGAATCAACATCATACTTATACAAACCAATTTTTTTATATAAGTTCGATAACTCCCAAATCAAGTATTTAGTAACACAAGGTTCTCAAATTTCAATTTGTTTCAATATCAGTTCAATTTCAAAATCATATATAATCCCACCAAATTATTTCTTCTCAAATTAAATATCTTCGGTTTCAAAGTTTCCAAAATAATGGGTTTGGAGAATAGTCCAAGTTTCCAAATCAATATAATTTAAGTCAAACAATTTATTTCCAACATCAACGGTTTTCAAAATCATCTTATACTTACATAAGGTCCATCTTATATCAAGGTCAAAAAATTTCAAAAATAAATTTCGCTGCATGAAGAGCCATATGGGATTGAACATCTTTGCTTACCAAAAGGTTTTTGAATTTAGAATAGTTTTGTATACAAAATAGTTTATAAAATAGTTTTGTACATAAAATAGAATAAAACAGTTTGTTTAAGAAGAATAAAAGAAAAATAGTTTTGAAAAATGGTTTAAAATAATAGTTTTGCATTAAAAAAATTACAATTTAAATTACAAAGATATCCAACCCGACAACTTTCAATTTCAGTGTCAAAATATATCAACGATATTAGAACATAAGATGTACATATGTCATCATTTCGCAACATCCCATTCGATCGCTCGCTCGATTACACAAGTTCGCTTTCGAACTAATATTGTCCATTCGACTTCCCTAAAGCGGATTTCGATATGGTTTCTCGACTAGAAACCATCAGTCTCCTTGCATAGCCATATACTATGATAGAGAATTCTAGAATCAAGCCCAAAAATCCATATTAAATATTCGCCATTAAGAATCAAATGAAAAATCCTAACACGAAATGGTGAAATTCACCTTGAACTTGTGTACTCAAACTTGGATCAAATTAATTATGCGAATAAAACAGCATACGTACAACTTATGTATCTATTCCAACTTGTTCAATATATAGTTTTATAAAGATGGTACCCAGTTAGAACATTTAAACTAAATTTATTCTAAATATTTTGAAGACCAAATTCTTTTCAAAACATTTCAAATCTAAATTTCATATTAGACAAATTCAAAATAGCCTCATTCAATTACTTAACAAAACAGTTTCAACTTATTTAAATCATATTACTACATACTTTAAACCTACGTACCAAACTTATACACTTTGTACTTTTCAAAATTACTTAGCTTTGAAAAGTTAACCTTGATTTGGAAGTGCTCGAAACTTCAAAATAATCGAAGAAATAAAATTTCAATCCAAGAGTTGGAAATCACCAACAAATCAGTAAATCAATTCCAAAAGATAGGGTTATATCAAATCAAATCCAAAACTCAAGAACTGAACACCTGCTCATTTCAAATTGTTCAAATATATATACATATATCTTTCGAATATCACATCACACTTCGGAATTTGAAATCAAAAATTGGTTTCACAAATCAATCACATAGCAAAGCTACCGAAGTGGCCTCTCCCCCACTCAGAAACTCGAAAATCAATGTCAATGATGCATGCATTCATTACTGAAATTATTTTCCAGCGACATAAGTGGGTTCTGGACTTCAATTTACTTTGAAAACATCTTTTGAAATTTCTTTGAAATTATTTGAAACTCATTTAAATCATTTGAAAATATTTCATATTCGGAAAATACTTTCAAATCATATTATTTATTATTTCAAAATCTTAAAACCAGTTCCAAAATGCCAGAGTTCAATCACTCAATTCAGATTCAAAACCTTCAGTTATAAATTATTTTATATGAAACCATTCCTTATATAATTTTCACAATTTCAAGTCCTTTCGAAACTTCAAATTCTCATTTTTAAAGGTATATAATCCTTATCGAAAACATTTCACTTTTATATAAAAATATGGTCATCCTTATCAAAATAATAACTACGATGAATACACAATTTTCAAAAGACAATCAACCACAAATTTTCCAATGGGTGATTCAAGGATGGATTTCAAAACAAAACAGAGATTCAAATTTTTGAGGAACTCTAATTAAATCGAATTCTGATTCAAAGATAAGCTCGAACAAAGATGAGATAATTAAATTACCAATAGAAGATGGATAAGCTCATATAAATCGCGGGCGACCTTAACCTGTCAACCGTGACTTCAGGAATATAATCGATGTGAAAATCTAAGGCAAATCGACCTTCGATCGCCAGAGATAACATTAAATATAGCATAAGATAAATAGCATCATAAACCGAGGATACAGAAATATCCGGTGAATCAATGCCAATTGTAAAGGAGTTTCACCCCTTTACAAATCATTCAAAGATTTGCGAAATCGCCGATCTTTCTAGAGGTCATTCAAAGTGGGGTTATGCAATGCTCCAAAATCAAAAGAATACAGATAAAGGAAACCGAAATAGATTTCAGAACAAGTGGGAGCATTCCAAAATTCAAAGGAATCCAAATTGATAAGAATCCTAACCGAGATTAGAGTTACAACCTATATTAATACAAAAGAATTCCTATTCATCATTTGGAAAAGACTCAAATTCATATCATACGAAAAATAGGAGCATAAATATCTTTAGTTTGACAACTTCAGCTAAGCAAAAGATGCAATAGAGTTCACTTAAAGCAGCCTAACATACTACTGAATTTTCCATACCCAAAATATATTCCTATCAACAATGAATCTAGATCAAACAAGCTAGAAGTTCAAAATTTAAGAGGATCCTAATCAAAGAAATTACTAACAAGGTGGATACAAAAGGAATGAAGTTTAGAAAATTTTTACTTTCAAAGCAAGGAAATTTATATCAAAATAATCTTTGAAAATTCTTTAAAATCATTTGAAAATCATTTTATACTTTGAAAATACGTTCTCTCACAAAGAAATGATTCTGAGATTGATTTCACTCATTCTAGGGTATTTCTACCCTATCTCTAATGAGATTTTGCTCCATAGGCTAAGGTTTGCCTAAAACCTCGCTCTGATACCAAATGTAACATCCCACTATTTTGGACCATTCAAATCGACAATAAATCCACACATATCGGACTTGAATACTTCAAAACAGTGGATTGTCAAGAAAATTTGAAGCAAATAAAAGCATTCACAGAATCACATACACAGAAATATCAGAATAACTCGCAGAGGAAATAAAATACCATAGTATTTCATGAAGCTACTATATACAACTATCAAAACATATACAAAATCTCATAATCAAAATAAATACAATAGAAGTTAGGATACATAAGTCAATAATACAGAGACAATACTGAATAGGAAATAACTGGGTTAGAAGTCGATGAACCGATAGACAAATAAGCTCCAACAAAACTCTAGCTCCAGAAGGTGAATCCAAAGCTGTGATTCTCAGGCTAACCCGAGCGTAAAGTAAAACACAAACACTCAAGTCAGGACATACATACTTATACAATGTAAACCAACTCAAGTGAACTGTAAAAGAAATGCACAATAACTTAAAAGATGCTTGGGATCGCCCATCCTTTAAGGATCAGTCAAACCATAAACTGAGCAGTAATAAACACTATCATAGAAATATCCATATTAAAGTAAGTCAATGCAAATAACAGTGTTAATGTGACTAGGGTAGCGCAGAGCTGCAGTAATCGCTCACCTCTAGCCACACTCTCAAATTGAAGGTGTGCATCCAAATTAAATCACAAGGAAATAACATAACATACATAGAAGTGTACCCGTGGTTATAGATTTCAATATGGTTTAAAATTATGAATTAAAATCATTCATTTAAACCACTTAAAAGTAGAGTCATTATACCTTTAAATCAAATATTCAATTCCCAAGAATTTGGCCTTTTCTGAGTTCATTTATTCACTTAAATACATTAAAACATAAAATTTCCAGCTTTCACAGCATTTAGAAAGTGCCACGGTAAGTTATATTTGAAAACAATTCAATTCAGCAAAGACAGCATTTATAAACTGCTGTAATAGTTCAGTTTTATGGGAAAATAGTTAAATTCAGAAAAGACAGCATTTACAAAACTGCTGTAATAGTTCTGAGTTCAATTAAAAAAATTTAGTTCAATTCAGCAAAGACAGCACTTGCAAAGTGCTGTGATAGGCCTTAGTTAGATTTTAGCCTTTTAGTTCACTTCTACAACTACAGCACTTACAAAGTGCTGCAGATTCTATAAGTTCAGTTTTTAGTTCATTTTCAGAAACGATAGCATTATGAAGTGTTACTAAAAGAATTTCCAGATTAAAAATAGAATTCCAACCACAAATAAACTTCAATTTAAACCATTTTAATTGTATAAAAATCGTATTTTTCCACTTTAAAATGGTCATTTAAATACCCTTTAACTTATGATTTTTATAAAGTAAATTCCACAAATAAATATCAAATTTTCATTACCTCACTTATTAAATTCAAGTGTACAATTTTCCTATTCTTTACCTTCACTTAACACTTTAATTTAATTTATCATTTCACAAATAAAACTTAATTTCCATTTATTTTCTTTTACTTAAAATTCCATTTTTTTAAAACCAAATCTCACAATTCCAAGTCAAGTTAAAATTCCAAATTACCATTTTAAGCACCATTTGTTTAACATTTTATATTCATAGAAAAATCAATAACACTTTAATAAATCATTTTAAATTCAAATTTAATCAAAATGTCATAATTTAAAATTTTGAAATACTTAAAAATATCCAGAGAAATATATAAAATAACCACGGGTATGTATATTATTTTCTAACCTAAGACAAGTGATACGGATAATATATCATTTCAATCCGTAATTTACAAAACAAAAATCCGGGTTTTATCATTTCAAACCCGCAATCCCAAGTTAATAACAATAAATAAAAATCGCTCAGGCCTATCATTTCAGTCCATAACGATTTTTCCCTATTCTAAAGTCCGTTTGGGTATGTATCATTTCAACCCATAGTGATTCTATTCTACAGGGAACTTGTAGTGTGATTAACAGAAATAAATAAACAGTATAACAAAATAAAATATAACAGATGATGTGACAAGTTAATAACAAGGTTTAACATCGTATAAATGATATCACAGGCAGGTATAACATAATATAAAAGTTTCTACACATTCACTTGGTGTCACTTCACAATTATATATGCATATATGTCATGTGTGAATTACTCACCTCTTTAAAGCTGGAGTTCGCAAACAACACACACAAAAGAGAATCCGGAAAGCACGATAGCATGATTTGGTTCAATTGGGGAGAAAACCAAGATGTAAATCTTGTATATAACAATAAAACAAGATCATATATAAGTATATATTCAATACCAAAATCTATATTGAAAGAAATAAGGAAATAGAATTAAACAAGAGACATAACCAAGCTTTTTAACCATCTTTGCTTCACCCTAACTCAAAGTATGCTCGGTCCCACATGGTTTAGGCTCAGCCATGACATGTTTTAAAGTGGAAATGGATCAGGTTAGGACTGAAAATAACAAGGTTAGGTCGAGAAGAGGAAGGGTTTTGGGGTTATAAACATAGAATGTCGAGAGGCAAAGCAAAAGGGGTGGTTTGGTTCAACTTTTTGGCTCGGCCACAAGCACAATTGGGCTCGGCCAAGGCTAGTGCAGGTCTGGTCAGGGGTTAGGTTGGTGTTCAGGTGGTGTACTAGTGCTGGTGGTGGTGGCTATGGGGTGGCTGTGGCTTGCAAATGAAGGGGAGGTTGCATATAGGCTCGGATAGGCAAGTATTGTGGAGTTTTGATCAAGGGGAGGCCATGGAACTTTCAGGTCAGAGGAGTATGATGTTTTGGCCATGGATTAAGTGGAGAAGGAAGTGGTGGTGGTCGATGGAGGTGATGGAGAGGTAGAGGCCGAGCAAACGCAAGAAGAATCAAGGCAAAATCTAGGAAAAATTCCATGGAAAAAGTAGAAAAAAAATGGAAGAAAAAGAGCTAGCCATTACCAAATTTTCCCAGGAGTGTTTGGCCGTGAATAGCTGATGAAATAAGATGTTTTCACGTGAAAATGAGTTAAGGAACTCAAGGCTATCAATTAGAAAGGAACGACCAATGAATTGAAAAGTCTGGCAAACCAAAAGTCATTGTTTTGAAACCTTTTGTCTCTTCAAATTTCCACTATCTTTTATATACAAAATAAAAAATATAAACTCAGTAAATAACATAAAAACAACTGAAATAAAGTGAAAAAGAAAATAAATAATTTGTTTTGGGAAAATAGGAAAATAAATAAAGAAAATAGCTTAATATTTTGAGACTAGCTTTAAAAATTGTAAACAAAATACACTTAACTTTGGAAAAATTATAACTATGCTTTAAAAATGTTTTTAAAAATAAAATATATATACATAACATGTTGTGTTACACATGAAGACATAAATTAGAACATGACATGACAGACAAAATATTATTTATATAAATTAAAATAAACAATTTTGTTAAATAAAACAATTTACATACAATTGTGTAAAAAGCATAACTTTCACAATATTAATCAGATTTCAACGAAATGAAAAGCAGTATACTTGAAATTTTATTTACTTTCATAATAAAAGATAAAATTCAAAAATTCAAACTTTTAAAATTTTTAAATTAAAAGTCAAAGTTTGACCACATTGACAAAAATTCACATTTCTGGAAAATACTCTATTTATTCATGTTTGGAATTATAATTCACATAAAAATCAAAATTTATATTTAAAATAACAAAATTTATCCATTTTAATAAATAATATAAAGTTTTTAAATCAGGAAATTCAATTTAAAATAATTACAAACTACAGGGTTGTTACACCAACACTATGGCATACTTTGTAGATCCCATGAATCAGGTTTTCAAAGACCAACGTAATAAGTTCATGCTTATGTTCATGGATGACATTTTGATCTACTCCAGAACTGAAGAGGAGCACAAGACACAATTAAGGATTGTGCTAGAGATATTGAGAAAGCACAAATTGAGAGCGAAGTTCTCTAAGTGTCACTTCTAGAGAGAAGAAGTGAGATTCTTGGATCATGTCGTGTCAGGACAAAGCAGAGGATACTGCGAAGGTGGCAACGATCCAAGATTGGAATCATCCCAAAAATGCTACGAGTATGAAGAGTTTCCTAGGACTGATGGGATATTATAGATGCTTCATCAAGGACTTTTCAAAGATAGTAGCACCATTGACAGATTTGACAAACAAGAATCAGACTTTTGTTTGGGACGCAAAGTGCGAGCATGTGTTTGTGAGTCAGAAAGAGAGGTTAATGAGTGCACCAATGTTAACCATTCCAAGTGGAATTGAAGAGTTAACATTATACAATGATGCCTGTGGTACTGGATTCGATGTGGTGTTAATGCAGAAGGGAAGGGTTGTCGCTCATGCTAGTTGACAGCTAAAGCCGCACGAAAGGAATTATCTCACTCATGATTTGGAATTGGTGGTGATTGTCTTTGCTTTGAAGATGCGGAGGCACTATCTATTATGAGAGAGGTTTGAGCTATTTACGGACCATAAATCCTTGAAGTACCCTTTCTCTCAGAAGGATCTCAACCTTCGTAAGCAACGATGGTTAGAGTTCTTAGCCTCTTATGATTTCGATATTTCCTATACACCGGGTAAAGGTAATGCGGTCGTCGATGCATTAAGTAGAAGACATGCTAATTTAGGAGTACTGTTTTTGGAATGGAAGCAGATATAGTATATTGACGGATTTGATTTCAGGCTTCACTGCAAGCTATAAGCTAAAATGTTAGTAAGTTTGT
Organism: Allium fistulosum; assembly: GCA_030737815.1. Taxonomy (NCBI): domain Eukaryota; kingdom Viridiplantae; phylum Streptophyta; class Magnoliopsida; order Asparagales; family Amaryllidaceae; genus Allium; species Allium fistulosum. Next base: position 514,846,802 of record CM060903.1, on the reverse strand, counting down.
CAATCAGACCTACTCTTATAGAAAGGATCGATACTAGTCAGAAACAAGATACTAGGCTAGCAGAGATCATAACGAAGATAGAGGAAGGAGTAGAATCTGAAGATATGAAGCAATACTAACTCGACTGAGAAGGTTGGCATCGTAAAGACGGGAGGTTGTTTGTTCCTAATATTGATGGATTGTGAGATGAAGTGCTAAGAGGGTGTCATCATTCCAGATTGACTATTTATCTCGGTGGTAATAGGATGTACCAAGATATAAAGCAAACTTACTACTGGGATGGCGTGAAGAGGGATGTTGGGGCATTCATCTCTAAGTGTATGAACTGCCAATTGTTAAAGGCAGAGCAAAAGAAACCTAGTGGATTGTTGCAACCATTAGAGATTTCTGAGTGGAAATGGGAGCAAGTATCGATGGATTTTGCAGATGGACTGCCAAGGGCTCGAGCCGGTATGATGGCATTTGGGTTATAATAGATCTGTTAATCAATAGTGCGAGGTTTATACTCATCAAGTCAAGTAGAATGGCATCCAATATGGCAGGGTTGTATGTAAAATGGATAGTATGATTTCATGGTGTGCCGAAGAGCATTGTGGGTGACCGAGACTCGTTGTTCACTAGTGGGTTTTGGAATAGCTTACAAGAGACGTTAGGGATGGAGCTGCATCTTAATACAACTTATCACCTGCAAATGGAGGGACAGACCGAGAGAGTAAACCGTATATTGGACGATCTCTTTCAAGCATGCATTATAGACTTTGATGGATCATGGGATGATCATTTGCATTTAGTGGAGTTTGCATACAAAAACAGTTATTAGTCGGGTATTGGGATGGCTCCATATGAAGCTTTGTACGGAAAACCATGTAAGCTCCTTCATGTTGGTGGGAAGCCGGTAAGAAATCGATACTTGGACAAGATATGACTAGAGAGACATCAAAGAAGTTTGAGGTCATTCAACAACGAATGAAAGCTGCTTAGGATCGGTGGAAAAGCTATGCTGATAAAAGGCAAAGAGATTTGGGGTTTTCTGTCGGAGATATAGTATTAGTATTTGTAAAGGTTTCTCCTCTAAATAATGTAGTTTGATTCAGTAGAAAGGGGAAGTTGGCACCAAGATTCGTAGGTCATTTTCTGATAGTCGAGAGAATTGGGAAGCTAGCATATAAGGTCGACTTACCTCAGAAGATGGCGGGCGTGCATAAAGTTTTTCATGTCTCTTATCTACGGAAGTTTATGCATGACTCAGGCATAATGATCACACTGGATCAGCTAGAGGTGTTGAGTTAGAATCAGAAGTTTCTATATCAGGTAAGCTGGTTCGTATTGTTGGGAATGATACGAAATAGCTTAGGAGAAAGACGATGAAACTAGTTAACGTATGATGGAGCGAAAGTGATGACGACTGTACCTAGGAGATGGAGGAGAGTATGAGGACTAGGTATCCGAAGCACTTTGAATGGTAAGACCCACCATTATGGTATCTACTTCCACCATTGTATACCATATTAGATAGGTTAGTATTCTGCATGCTAGGATAGATCACCTATACCATTGATTGCATTGTTTCTTGTTTGATATATATATGATGGCTTTTTATGATTGTTAGGCATGTGGGATAACCATGGCTACTTAAACTTTGGCTTGTTTGAGGATTTCGAGAGCGAAATTCCTAAAGGAGGGGAGAATGTAAAGACCCAAATTTTACGTATTGAAGGATCGTAAATTTTTTTTATTCGTTTGAGGTCATATGATCCTATAATTTTAGGATATGACTCTTAGAAACATTTTACACACTTGTGATTTTTTCCAAATTTCTATGTGACCATTTTGACCCTGAAAACCTAGTTTGGGCTTTAACTTTTGATAGGAGTTGAATTAGGGTCTCAAACTAGTTCCATTGCTTCAGGATGACGGTTCCCCATTTTGTGGAGTGGGCATAATAGGAAAATGGATGTACGGTTAGTGAATTATGCCTAATTTATGTTTTAAAAACTGCTGGTCAGAATTAATGTATAATTAAACAAGCCTATTAGTGAGCTCATTAGTCTAATTAGAGAATCACTATAAATAAGGGTTGTAGGAGTCATACTAAGACTTTCCCTCACATTCTAAATCAGGTCTAAACCCTAATTATCCTTAAATCCATCCAAATGCATCCAAATTTCTCTCTAAATCAAACTAGATTGTGGATTAGAGATTAGATCTTCGATTAGAAGCTAGAGATAATCAAATTGGTTGATTAGAAATGCTTTCCACTGCTATCCAAATTGGATCTACATTCAAATTGTTTGAATTTGGTAATTGGTGAGTAGTTTATGCCTTTTCACTATACTATGCATGTTTATATGGTAGAATTATAGGATTTAACATGTCTTAAATTTATTTTTGGCCATAAAACCTTTTCTAAATCTAATTACATGTTAATCCATGCATATGATATAGATTGATTGGAAATCACCTTTCTTTATGTTCATATATTCGTGCTATATGTAGATCTATGTTAGAGATTGACTTGTTTATCTTATTTCTATGGATTGCACATTTGAAAGGATGAAATTGCTTGTTGTTTTATGTTTGTATATTGTGGTTTGATATTGTTTGTTAGTGTTTTGGATGTTTGGAAAGAAAGGTAGGAGAATTGAGCATATCACAGGCAAAGATGATCGAAATTGGACGAAACTTGCAAGGGAGGCTCTTGAGTATGTAGAGAGTCGGTGGTTCAAGTCGCATCTTCAAATTATTTAAGTGGACAAGTCGGCACCGACTTGTTCATGTCGGCACTGACATGTTTAGATCAGTCCTATAGGTTGGCGACTTGGTGAGGCCAAGAGCAAGGCTGGTGGAGGTTGCCCAAGGTGATGGATTGGTGGTTGGCTAAGTGTTAGAGGCTATATCGACTTGTTTTTAGAATGTGGAGTTGAGAGTGCTTTGAAGAGAAGACTTGTTCATATGATGACTTGTTTTAGGTTGATAGATCGGGGTCCAAGCATCTAAGCGTGGACTAGAAGTAATGAGGGAGTGGAAGAAAACTCGACCACTAATTTCCTATGTAGAGAGATCGGCACCGACATGAGAGAGGTTGGTACCGACTTGAGAAATTAAGTTAGATGATGGTGGAACTTTTGGGGACTCGTGTAGAGGTTCCGAAGATAGTGCTGAAGGTGTCGGCTCGTTTGCATCAGGGTTGGATGGTGATATAACAACATTATGAAAAGCTAGAATCTTCAGATGTTGGCTCATGGTAAGAGTAGGTTTCGAAGATGGGGGCTCGGTAATGGAGGGAGGTGCAGGATTGGGGAATGTAGAAGGGTTCCTTATGAATAATGGAAAATGGATTGAGCGAGAAGGGCTCGGTGTCCAAATGGAGTGAATAAGGGCTCATATAAGTACATGCTAAGGAATTGTTGATGCTCGGAATATTTTCTTATGTACTCGAAGCAGGGGTATTATAAGTGGGGATGCCTATGGATTGGTAGCGAGGATTCGAATACCTTGGACCACTGGCTTTGGGTCTACTATCTAGCTTTAGGCTACGAGATATGTATCAAAGTTTGGGTTGTGTGATACGAGAGTACAAAGAGAACTAGGATTTCCATTAGTCCCTGGCAATAATGAGGCCATACGTGTTATCATATATTCAGAGCACATGGATGAGTGATAGTGAGTCTTGTTTGATGGATGTTATGATTGCTTTCCTTTAGTGGGCTATCACTCGAGGATATCATTAGGAGTAGGTACTTGAGATAGGGATATTTGGACATCTGTTATGGCATTTTGAATTGTACCTTTATGATATCGTAGAGTAGCATATTATACTATTATGTGCTACTCTTTGGTTGTAGGGACATGTCAGGTATGGTTCATGTACTCTTGTTCCTTACCATATTTATATGTATAATATTTTGAGAGTTATTTATCGTTCACACCAAACCGTTGTCTGACCCGAGGTTTTATGCTTTTCTTCTTATTATCTTGGATACACCTAAATGTTTAGACTAGATAACAGGTCTAGGTGATGCATTAGCAGTTCGGAGGATGAGATGGATGGAGTTATGTTATATACTTATATTATATAATTATATGGATTATACGCTTATTCCACCGTGCAGCACTGTGGAGCCTTAGCAATGACTGCTTATACTTGTATTTGAGATAGTTATTGAGTTTTATTCCATTGTATGAACTCTATAACATTTGGTGTATAACTTTGTGGATATGTACTCTCATGATTTGGTCATATAATTATTACTGTCTCTTCTGTTATATTTGTGATATTATATTTTATCCCCGCCCTATGAGATATGATATGTTATATGCTATGTTTATTATTATTCATCTTGATGATCATCCTATATTGGTCGGGCACGACTACAACGTACTATTTAGTTATTATCTGTGCCGGTGGTATAGGGCGGTCGTCATACATCCTTGTCGCAACTACTTCTATAGTCGGAATCTATAGAGCTTGGTGTATATAATATATATACAATTATACGTAAAAATACTAATACGTTCTCTTAGCATATCCTAATTGCTATGATCGACTAACCTAAGCTCTGATGCCAAATGTAACAACCTGCACCTTAACGGGCCCGAATTTACGACTAAATCGAAATCCAGGTCCATTAAGGTACGGATCAATATTTTTGGTAGCCTATAATAAACACAAGTATATCAGACTCTGATCAATATAAACTCACAGCAAAAATATTTAATTTCCTTGTCTGCGCCGAGCATGAATAAGAAGACTTCATCATCTACAGTTCCCATCTTGCTCCAGTATCTAGTCCTTCTAAATATATCATGTGGATTGTTATAAGGAGCGGGGGGCACAATAATATTCTGGTGATTGGAATATTACATGCTTTACCCACATCATTAATTATGTCGATTGATTTCCATTTAAGTGTAATGTCTTTTATTTACGACTAATCCATTAAATCTTATATGCATGTACAATATGCCTAACCTAACCTTCTCCTGGGTATAACTATATAAGTATATGTCTATTCGCATATACGTCTAACCGTTTCCCTACCCAAAAACCTCGGCTACTTAATACTTCTTAAATAGGGAGGAGGCTGACCCAACGACCATTAATACCTTAGTCCCCAAAGCGGGCCCTCTACAATGTAAATGTTAGTCAATTAATTCTAGCTACAAAGGACGATGACCCCTATATATGGCTTTATAATTTATAATTTAATCATCATACTACTAACGCATCTCAAAGTCTCATCTAAGGGTTAACTAGCCCACCTTCGATAAACTAATTTTCGTCTACCCGTCTACTTTGAGGTATGTGTGTATCCCATACAGATTCTACACTAGCAGGAAGCAAAATCCCTCAGGGCATAACATAAGTCCTTGCCACCGCTCGCTCGGGGCCCGCTGGTGGTCATAGCCTATATGTCAGACCTACTACTAAATACTGGTACAAAATACTAACATATCCCATCGACCTTCCACAGCTAACATCCTATTTTAGACTAACCTAAGTAAGTCAACGAAAAATTCCCCTTTTGGTTACTTAATACCTCTTATTGGAAATGAAGCAGACCCAATTTTCTTAAAAGTACTAGGCCATTTAATATTTCAAATCCAAGGCAAACCCTAAGTATATTTTTCCCTCACCTATCTGCAATGCATATCCCTTCCCCATGGGTCATAAAATTAGAGATGTCTCGCATCAGTAGTAAGTATATACAACTACTGGTAGCCACTAGGTGAAGAGCAAACTTCCATTGTGTAACTCTACCGACCTCGCATCCTAACCCACTAAACCAAACTTATCACCCAAAGCCTACGTGTTAGGCTAGGCCCACTAATTCACGGTCGTTCTGAACATATAATTGAAGCTATATAATTTTCTACTATGAAAATTATATTGCCTTCTATGCGTATTTAATAGTATTACTTGTTCGCTACGTAATTATTCATATTTTATACACTTAGGCTTTGGTTTCCTTGTTTCCTTCTTTATCTAATAAATGTCCATTGTCCGTAATTATTAGTTAATAATGTCAAAGTTGGATAATCCTAATGATATTTATTTACTCGTTTCAAAATCTCCTTATTCTGCCTATTCAGTTTCCTCATCAATGCCACATTAAATTCTCTAATCAGTCCCTATTTACTTCTTTTAGCTCTCTATTAACCATAAATTTATAGTCCATTAAATATACAGTTAATGTCCGTAAATTTTGGAATCCCTATTCCTTCTGTTTTAGTCCTATAATTTAATACGTTATAATAACTAATACGAATAGTATCGTAAATCATGCTATATATATGTTTTTATTTTTAATCGATATGCGCGGTTTTATGTGTGTGCGTGTGTGTATATATATATATATCATTTTCTAATTATTAATTCCTAAACTAGAACATTCGTTTCCATCATTTTAATTTATCAGGATATCCTTCCAAAAAGGAATACCGTTGTAACTTTCCATAAATTAACCAAAAATGAGACTTTTGCTCTGTTTGAAACTACAAGGATTATCTCTTCTCTTTCATTGAAATAGACAGTGCAACCTATGGAGAAAAATATCCACACTATACACATATCTTTCATTTTTGGTATATTCCTTTTTAATTCAAACGACGTACTTTTATACATATTTTAGAAATTGGATAATTTGTGGAAGTTACATAGAGATCGATATAATAAAAAATTACCCCACTCCAAATAAATTAAAATATTTGGTATATTCCAAGTCAAGTAGGGCAACCTAATTTATAACTCAATTATAAATTTGGAATAAACAAACATTTTACAATAATAAATATTTAGGACTGAATTCAAATTTCCTGATTAGGTTCTACATTCTATTCCTATTCCAATTACCTATTTTATAGAATATGCAGGCGATATTCCTATGTAATGTTTTTAGCCTACAGTTCATTAGATCTTATTTAGGTATAATAATTAAATAAAATCCAACGATTTAAATTTCAATGTCACAAATAAATTATATAATTTTCCACTCACCTTTCTAGCTTTTTAAGTCTCCCAAATCTGAATCTATTCCTTTACTTGACTCCTTTTTCATTCTAATCCAAAAGAATATGTATAATCGGGTATATACATACTATTAGAATTACAAATCTGAGAAGAGATTTGGGGTTAAGGGAAATATAAATTTATAACTACAGAAATTTACCTTTCCTTTTGCAAACGTTGATTCACTTCTTCTCTTCTTCTCTTTTATTTTCTGCCCTTCTCCGATTTGTGTGTGTATATATATTATTTTATAATTTTTAGAAATAGTGGGATGGGAAAATGGCATAACTTTGCTACTTTGATAAGAAAATATGAGAAGAGAAGTGGGGTTAAGCCTATATTTATAGCTGACACGATAAAAATTTCTTGTCTTTCTTAATTTTCTCTTTGATTTCTTCAATTTTTATTTATTTGATTTGGATTTCATTGAAACTATGGTGTTGTGTCAATTTTTGGAAAAACAATATCATTGGTGTGCTACCGATGTTGAAAAGCAGAATGAAATACGTGATAATGGTTTTGGATTACCTCACAAAATGGGTTGAAACATAACTGCTTACAATAATTACTTCGAAGAAAGTGATCAACTTTGTAGTGAAGAACATTTTGTGTAGATTTGGAGTTTCATAGAAGATAATCATTAATGCTGGTGCTTAATTCAAGAATTTCAAGTTCAAAAAATTTCATGCTCGACATCGAATTCAGAAGAGCTTTACGGTAGTAGCGCACCCACAAGCAAATGGATAGGTGGAGGCAGTGAACAAGATCATCAAATTTATCATTATGAAGAGGTTGAAAAAAGCCAAGGGCAACTGGGTGGATAAGCTATCACTAGCATTGTGGGATTATCAAACGACCCACAAGTACATTAGTGGCCATGCTCCATTTTCTTTGGATGACGAAAATGAGGCCATGACATAGATTGAAGCCAAAGTCCTTTCACACAGAAGATTGCATTACGCTTCCCAGATGAACAAGGAACCCTTACTTGAGTCCCTTGACTTGGTTGAAGAAAAGCAAGAAGAGGCTGATCTAAGGGTAGTTGCTCACTAGATAAGTATACCAAATAGTTCAATGCCAAGGTCAGAAACTGTAACTTTGAGACAGACGACCTCATTCGGAAATGTACCTTTCGAGGTACAGGGGCACTTGGTCCAAATTAGCAAGGTCCCTATATGATTGCATGGAAGCTTGGAGATGGAACTTTCTATCCATCGACCGTTGATGGGTTCCCAATTGCATTGGTATGGAAATCGAGCACTTACAATGCTACTTTACTTAGTTTCCTTTTTTTGTAAATAAGAAAACCTATTCATCAAGATTTGATGTAATAAGGTGATAATATCTATTCATTTGTTCATAAATAAAGTTAACATTTTGAATCAATGGAACCGTATTCTTAAAATCCGACTTTATGCTATGTAATCGGTGGCACAATCACACATCTTGTGATTTGAAAACTGGATGTCTGGGTACCCGATAATAGTAACTGACGAACTTCTTTGATCCATGATTAGATTATTGAAGTATAATTAGACTAGAGGTCGATTAGATGATTCGCCCTACACATTTAATCTTTGACCGATGTTTGGAAATAGGCAAGGTCACGGACGGATGCTTGGAGATTTGCTTTTAAGGCACTTACTCTTGGAGATAAGAGTCGGTGTTAAATCGAGTTTCTTTCATAGGTACGCTATGGAGTAATATGGGTGCTCGTGTTGACATGGGACAAGAACCATACAATTTTAGCCATATTGATAAAATACAACTTTGCATATAGTAAGATGAGACGTGTACGACCAAGAATTAGCAAGGTTGATTAATGGAATACAACATTGTTTAGTTAAACAAGAAATGTTTGCAAGATAACAACGGGAGATTGTAGAAACTTATTTGTTTTTAGATATACAATAAATAAAGGAACTGCATAAATCAAAGACATAGGCATGTATAATATATAAGTAATCTCGCTTTAAGTAATTGTATATTTGTATATATGGAAGGAATGGTAGAAATCAACATAGTAGATACAAAGCCGAGATCCTCAGGGTTGTACTTCTTGGATGCTAAAATCAGTATAATGATTATTATAGTAATGTTGATGTAGCTGCTATTGTTGTTGTTGATGAGGTAGGAATGGCAGAAACAGATATGAATGACCCAGATGTAGGAATTATGGCAACCTTTGAGCCGGCCGTCGTCAGAGTAACACTCTCTGCCTGGAGTTCCTGTTGGATAGGAGTGGAGCTTTCTTCCAAATCCTTAGAAGTGGATTAAGGAAGAACCCTAGAAGGCACTTGGGTGGAAGTTGAAGCTTCTAGAGCCCACTATACCTGACTCTTGGTTAGGGCCTCAAAATCTTCCTTATCGGGAAGGTCAGCTTTAATTTCTTCTTTATCGACATCGTCAACTTGTTCCTTCTTTTATTCGATTATTTCTTCCTAGGCTAAAGTTAACATCTTGAGATATCTGTCTTTGAGCCATTTAAGGTTGCCAGTCTTAATCACATTAGCATATAGGGTTGGCTTCGATTTTCTCGTGAAGCTCTTCTACTCTTTTCTTAGCTTGGATGGCTCGGGCTTCTTGATCATATGTTCCTCGACCAACATGAGCCCAACATACTTTTCTTTTCTCTCCCTGTCCACTTCGACCTTGAGGTTCGTGATCATCAGAGCCTGAGTATTAATGGTGGTCAGGACTACAGCCTTCTCATTAGTCAACTGACCACTCTTGTGGTAAGCATTTTGAAGTTGTTCTTCTCTCACTTACTTAGGGTTGATGGCCTTTAAATCATCCCGATGCTTCCTTTCGGCACCCTCGATAGTTTTATTCTTCTTGGATATCACCTACTTTAGCTGATCTAATAATTTGGTATAGAAATGAAAAATTCGCCTATAATCTTTTTTCTTGAACCCGTGCTGTTGAATTATAAGCTAGTTAGCTTTATTGGTATCCAACATGGTATGATCAAGCCTTTTCCAAATATAGTATTACTCAAAAACGTCATGGATGAATGCTTAGTATGAGTTGCCATCTCTAGTGGAACGTTCTTTAAAGGTAATCAAACTTAACCTCAGTAAAGCATAGGTTAGGAAAAGCATTTTGCATCTTGGATAGATTAGGGCTTACAATCAAGGTCGAAGCAGCTATAGTTTCCTTTGTAAGGCGAGCCCTAAGAGCATGCTTTTTGCCAGATCTCTGTAGGATAGGTTCAAAAGTCGAGGAGTATTTAGGCTTAGAAGTATGTTCGGATTTATGGAAAGGCACCAAAGCCTGGTGTGGAAGTAGTTCAAAGATAGGGGAAGTTGGAGCCTTAGAAGAAGGTAGAAGGTCACCTGGTATCTGAGTGTAGGGATTTAGGGACCGCAGAAGTGGGGAACGTGCTCAGGAAGGGGAGAGTGGTCATCGTCTTGGCCCACCACGGTCGCCAGAGTCCCGATCGCAATTTAAACGGCACCTCCTTTCCTCCTCTTCCTGCCTTTCTTTTACCGTCCTTCGGAATCTTTTGATATCAGACTCTAGTAACGATTTGCGTTTGCGACATGAAGAACTAAAGGGTTCATGGGCAAGATATCTAGTTGATTTATCGTCAAGGTCACCAAAAAGTATGGAGCATCCTAATGTACTTGAACAGAGATGGAATCGAATTAGTATTTGGAAGTTGGACATTGGCACATGCAGAGTAAGAGTGTCGTGATCCTAAGTGTAACGACCCAGAATTTCAGTCATTTAATCGATTTTAAATATTCCCAAGTAAAATTTTATAAGATGAATAACTTATATTTCGAATATAGTGGTTTAATTGGATAATTAAATTGTTAATTTAATATTTAAAATTGTAGAAATAGTTGGAAATTGAATTTAATGTGAATGAAAATGATTTGTAAAGTTGTAATAAATCATATTTGAATTAGAATGATGTTAGAGGACTTCTAAAATTGATTAAAAGTTAAATTACATAAATTGAATATTTTAATATTTAATTGACGAGTGAAAATGGCCATTTTTCAAACAGTCCCGGATTTCGACGAAACTAGTTTCATTGGATCCGTAATGTTATATTATTGTAAGATTTCAAATTTCATGTCAATCGAATTTAAGGTTTGTCCAAGGCAAGCTAAAACGCGTAGAAATCTGTTTAAGTGAATTTTAAATTTAAATAGTCGATTCGAAAACCTATCGTCCAAATACAATCGAATTGGCTCCTGATATATATTCTATTGTGTTCAGAATAGGGGTAAAACCTTATAAACGCCAGGCGACACGCTTTGTTTCGAGTTCGAAAATTTTTCGAGTGAATAGTGTTTTGGAATTTTCTATAAAAGGTTGTTGTTTTTTCTATTTTGCCAAAACCCTAACAAGAACTAGGGCAGGCTGCCACATACATTTCAATGGCCAGAAAATCGTCGTCTTCCCTTCTCGATTTCTTCCAATCCGTGAAATATTTCAACAAACCTCCAACTACAAAATTAAAACACACTTTGTAGGATTAATAAATAAATTAATTACTCTTATAAGTTGTATAATTGAAATTGTATCCTATACATTTAGTAATGTTGAATATTTATCAAATATGGTGTATTAAGTTGGTAGTTTTCATTAGTAGTTTTAGAACGGATGGATTTTCGGCAATTTTAACTTGTCCAAAAATCCGGGAAGCACACTAAGTGTCGTGCAAGGTGTCGATGCGTTCTATTGATTCTATTGACTATGCTCATGGGGTTGATTAATCGAAGTTACTTCCCCTATAAAATATAGGACATGTAATAACTCATGCCTCTAGACACACCAATCTGAAGCCTAAGAATGACATCTAAACTCTTTTCGTACTAAGAAGTATTAGGATTTTATGGTTTGTATGATACAGAGGCTAATTTTTTTAAACATTCTACACTTTTAGATCTCTTAGCAAAAGGAAATAAAATATAAGCAATGAAAATAATTCCAATCAACATTGTCTCAAAATAGTTGTGGTTCAGCCAATTACTGGTAGAATAAATTTTCTAAATGATAATACAAAAAAGTTTGAATGATCAATATAGTATAAGGTACATATAGAAATAACTATAAATAATATATCTATGAAGCATTAAGTCACCTTCTCCATGCACCTTATCTTGATCACTTCAATAAGTATCCAAACCACCAATGATAGCTTTAAAGAGGGAAAAATGGAGGGGATCAGACGAGATCTGGTAAGTGAATTATATCACTAGAGGTATGGTGTTGACAAGTAATTAAAGTTCAATTATAACCTACACATCCTAATGGCATTCTTTTGTATGTGTGAACTATATATAAGAAATTAGTTACTTTCACATTATAGGTTGACAATGTGCTTAAATCCAATTATGATTATGAAAATTTCCACTTAAAGGTGGAATATACCAAAACTAAATAATCCTAGAAATATCCCTAGTATATGGTCTCCAATGATAGAGCATCTAACCATACATCGAGCTAACATTCTCGATGGCAACGTTTTATTATGCACCGAGTTAACATTCTCAATGGTAGTTGTTTCGGTTGCACCTAACCGAGTATACAACACAGTTCTTGGCCAAATGATCGAATAATAGTCCGACGATACTTATCAACTAAGCATTGAGTAACCTACTTGTTAGTGTCCGCATCCTAAGCTTTGTATTGTTAACAAGTAGTAACAAGGGTTGAATCCAACCCTTTTATGGGATTAACAGATCCTACTATGATGAACATCTTTGCCTACTATTTCCAGCTTTCACTAATAGGTGACTAGAACCGATTATGAACGATAAGAACTTCTAATTACGATATGATTGCACATCGTGTTGAGCGTCATGTTTAATAACTTTATGAAGTGAGAACCTAGGACGTCACTAAGTGTGTACTATTCCAACTTGTTGCATGACTCCATTTAACTACGTGAACTCCCGAAAGAAAAGGAAGGAGGAACAAGTTTTCTTGATCCATCCTACTTGACCTGCACAGGGTTCAGGTTCAACCTGGGCTTGTTTCAGCCCTTCAGACGTTTGAATTTTAAATATGACTCTGATCTCTTGTATGAAATTTTGACTACAAGCATTCAAATGTCTAACTATATTCGGACATCTGACTTCAATTCCTAAAAACTATTCAGATTTGAAATGATTCATTTATGTCTCATACTTTCTAAAATTCAGACGTCTAGTATGAAATTCAGACGTCTGAATTAGTTTTTTCAGTTCTGTAATCATATTCATTTTGTTTGTCTTCTTCACGGATTCGAGTATAGATGTAAGGTTCTATTTTGTTTATACACAACTTCGGGTATTTTCTCTCAACGATGTATACAATTTTTCAATACATTATCAACATATTTTTAATCAATTACCTATGTATATTTCAAAGTTAGTAGGGTAAATCTGGGTAACTACTAAAGTTGTATTCATTTACTTTTTATTTATCAAATCAGTGCAAACTTGTCATATGAAATTAGATCTATAGAATTAGGGGTAGTATTAATCTAAATAGCCCTTTCCTTCCAAATTACAATGATTATCTTATTAATTCCCTAGAATTTTTTTCCAACTATTTCAATCATAAGTATTTTTGAATAAAAACATCGATTTAGACTAAAAATCGTATTTTTAATTCTAACAAGGTATATAAATGAAGTTTAATTACTTGTTTACAACATAATCACATCATAGCTAAATCCAATCACCTTATATGCTGTTTGAAGAAATTTACTCTCTAATCCGTTTACATTTGGTATTACTCCTTTTTTGCTTAGCTCAAACTTTTTTTGATTTGCTTCTCTTCTTTTAATACGATTCCCTTATTTTTTGGAGGAATTTGATTTACTTTTTGTTTGGAGATTTCTTTTAGTGTTTGAGGAAGAAGGAGAAGAAAGTATAAAGAGTTATAAAAGCGATGGCTTGGGTTTTTAGAATGGGAGAGGTGGGTTTTGGCTATATATTTATAGGTAAAAATTAAGTGAGGTATATGTCTAGGAAAATTATATGTTTATTCATATATCACTTATCCTTACATATACGCAAAGTTCCTTTTATTTTATTTCCTTCAAGAAAATAACATTTATCTTCTCCCAATTAATGTCATTAATTATAATTCAAATCAATACGATTTATTATAATTTAAATCAATATTGTTTATTATCATTCAAATCAATACCATTTATTGATATTCTACATATATATTATTAACTACTGTAAGGTATCATGGATTGATATTAATAGTATGATATATATATGTATGTATGTATGTATGTATGTATGAGTAGTATATGTATATGTGTGTGTATCGACATTAATTAGGAACCTTGCTCTTTGTTAGTAATTACTCAATCAATTTGTACTGACTTGGTATTAATCTTTCTAAATTCAAAAATGGGATTTACCTTTATTCTTTACAAATAAAGAGACAACATACATTTTTTTTAAGAAATGCATTCTTTTCATAAATATATTATTATCTTCTCTTTTTAAAATATGTAACAATTCTTTCATTAAATGCATTCTTTTCAAAAATATATTGGTACCTTCTCCTTCTAATAGATGTTTTAATAGACGTAACATATCCTTTCATTAATTATAGCAATAAATTTCATTATCATGGTTATTAGTACTTTCCCTCTAAAGCAGTTTAAGGTTTGCGCATGTATATTTTTTCTCCTTTTGTTTTAATGCACATTAAAACAATTGTACTCTTTTTAAAGTAATTCAAACATATTCATAAATCTATTGTATACAAACAAGATTTATAAATTTCTTAGTAAATAAACGTTGACTTCTTCCTGCAATCAACCCTTAAGCTTAAATATCAAAACAAGTATAAAACATGAAAGGTGCATTATGGTAAATGATATGTATCTCTTTCATCCGGTACCTGTTTTTTGACATTTTATATATGAATTTGAGCTAGAAAAATCTACTTGACATAATGGAAAAGTTGAATTTCTCAAATTCCTTCATTTGTAAAAGATTTGTTTTTCATCCTTATATAAAATTAACAGAATGCCTTTTTAAATTATTTATTTATTTTTATTCTCAAAAATACGATGTGTTACACCCCCTCTTACAAGAATTCACCCCTAAACTTACAAGAGATGGAAAATGAAACTCATAGATTCACCATATAATAATAACCATATGATTGTGCAATACATACACTAAAACCACACCATATACAAAGCAACCAAACAATTCATATCAAACATACCCATTTCCTAATATCACTAGCGACATAAAGTATGATATCCATACATATACCAACTATAATCCGAGTCCAGGTAATAATATATAGCAATGACAAAAAGGTGCAAATAAAAAATAGTTGCAATAGCGTAATAGATGAAAATAAATAAAATTCAATTATCAAACCAATCACATGTCATGAACATGGCAGTTGAATAATGCATAATCCAAATGCAACTTCTATATGAATGCAAAATCATAACACATAGATATGGATGCAAAACATCATAAAATATACCGATAACTTATATATGTATGCAACATGATATACAATAAGTCAAGTCACATATCAAAACATAAGCAACACAACAAAGCATACCACACCATCTAATTTTCTAATTTAATAGCAATAAGTTATAGCAACTATTCATGCCTACTTAAATAAACTAACCACCCAAGCAAACATGCAAATGGAAAAAAAATTCAAATAAGTGTCGACATGAAGAGATCATATTCTTTACTTCCCCTTCCAAGTAATCTCAACTGGATCATTTTTCCAACCGCAATTTATTAACTACACTACTGACATGTATACTCTATCCATATCACTACAAATGCAGATGCACATGCACATGTAAATCTATAACGATCTGTATTTTATGTATCAAAAAATTGTAGAATATTTTTATTTAATTCAATGAGGTCTCATAACTCTAATATTTTGGAAAATGATTCTTAAGGATATTTTCCACATCTATAAATTTTATCGAATTTTCATGTGACCATTTTGACCTTCAAAATTTTATACAAACTATAACCTTCTATAGGAGCCGATTTAGGATCTTAAACTACTTCCATTGCTTCAAGATGATGGTTTCTTATTTCGTAGAGTGGTCAAATAGTAAAATGAACTTACTATTTGAAAGTTATGACTATTTAAGTTTTGTCTACTAATGGCCAGTACTAGTGGGTAAAAATTAGGCCCAAACCTAAGCCAACCAACTAATTTTAGGATTTTATCCTAATTGGAGTCGATGGGACATCTCCAATCATATTTCCCACTTTTCAATACAATCTCAAATCTCTATTAAACCTAATTCTATTAAAAAACATATACTTTTCTTACTAATTTTAGCCTAAATCATCATTAGAACAGTAATTAGCAAAGGAGACTTTATATCTATTATATTTCTTGCACAAGAATCTAAATCTTTGCTGTTCATCTTGGATCTAGGGGCATAGTTGGTATTGGTATTTGGTGACTTGGGTAAATCAAGGCCAAAAGTGGTCAGAGTTGGACGAAACTGGGATGAGGGACTCTGGGGTAAGGGAGGAGCCCATGGTTCAAGTTGCATGAAGTTTGGGTCATGGGATTCAAGTCGAGAGTGAATTAATTACTGGTTAGAGAGTTTGTAGATATACTTGGCAAGAAAGAAGGCTTGGGGACTTAGGCTACAAAACTTCCAGCAAGACTTAGGGGTGAAGGCGGGAAGAGGTCCAAAAACTCAAATTTTGGAATTTTCGCTAAGGATTGTGATCATTACCGACCACTTTTTGGTCGCTACCGACCAAAAAGTTGACCATGAGGCCAAAAGGGGAGTGCCTGAGGACAAGGGGAGTTTTGCACTGAGAACAAGAGTCCAAAGCAAGCAAGGAGGAAAATGTAACAACCCACTCATCGTAAAACCTAAAACTCATCGTCTCATAACAATGACAAACTCCCGAATAACACAAAAGATAGATTGTCAGGGTGTTACAGTAGAACAAAATTCGAAACTAAGACAGTGATAAGATCTCACAACAAAATAATAACATATAATATATTGAATATACATGAATATAATGGAATGATAATATATACGTGACTGCACTAGAGGAAGCAACTAATAAATAAATATCATATAGAAAGTCGGAATACCTCAACTCCCAATAGCATTGAGTTCAGAATAAATATCCGATACAACTTTCTCGTATACAAATAACAGGCCTTTTATGTACTACTAAAATATCAAGTATACATACCCAAAATCAATCTTATGCCTCCAAAGTGCTCCAACTGCACATCCTGACAGTGTATCCCTAAAAGCACCTGACTATCAAACTACTCAATCGAGTACCTAAGAGCTATCATGACATAAACAGACAAAGTCAAAATGCGGGTCAGACTTAAAGCTTGGTGTGAGGGGAACCATCTCAAAATACTGTATATTAAACTATATACAAAGAAATAGGAACTATTAAGGCACAACCCGTACTCTCCACAATCATGGCTCAGGGGTAATCCAGACTGTCCAAAAACAAGTAAAGTAAACCTATCCAAACGATAGGAAATCATACCATAACCTGCTCTTCTCTTGTAATCAACGAGTTAGCACAACTAATATAATGTGATTGATACTAACAGTATATATTAATAAGGTAATATAATATACAAATGCAGAGACAATATAAATACCACAATATAAGCATATCCTAGAATACATGGAAATATTATCAAACAGCTAATATAACACACAATATAACTGTAAGCAATAAACAAAGAATATAAATTAATACTCATCATTACTGATGAATGGAGTTTGCGGTAGACTCGCCCAGGATAAATAGATTTAGTACCTCAGTGCACCACAGACCCTGTGTCGCATCCAGAGTGGTCGAACTCTTGTAGGTCTCACCATACCCCTCAGTGAGCATAAGTGATATATGAACTACTATATAAACCTAAAACTTGAGTCTACGTTAGACGTCGATCATAATCCAATGATTCCTGTCGAGGGTCTAAAATAAATAGAGTCGGTATCTCAGTGTACCATAGACCTCGAGTTGCATCCAGAGTGGTTAAACTCGTGTAGATCTCACCGTACCCCTTAGTGAGCATAAGTGATATATGATCTACTCTATTTTTTTGAAACCTATGTGGATCCTACCATACCCTTAGTGAGCATAAGTGGTATATGATCCTCTCGTAGATGATTATCATCATCCCCTCTCGGCCATCAAGGATTACTTAATAAATTCACATAACATCTCTATAAAAGAGAACAATGGGCGTATCACATATAATATGCCATGGGGACAACAAAGGAACATCGATGTCATGCAGATATATAGATATATCAAATATAACGTCACGTAGTCAAATACGTTTATTACAAACGAAGTCTAATATCTCGCCAACGTCTGTCAATATGAATGGTCTATACTTAAGACCAATAATAAGCATGGCCCCTAATATAATGCCAATATGATGTATGATCACTAATATAAGATTAATACGATGTATAATCACTAATATAAGACCAATACGATGTCCCTGAAGGTACAAATTCATTCCATTCGATCGCATATGCTCGGCAGACGTGATCGTGTGACCAATCGCCGTACCGACCCCGTGCCCGATCGTTATTGATTCCAAAGGAATCATTTAGGATTCGCAACCAAATATAGACTTACATTCTGCCTCTCGAGTAGCCCGGAGCCTTCTAGAAGTCATGCCAAGACACAACGAAGAACCACACTCGAACAAGGAAGAAATTTCCTGAAGTTACACACTACCCAACAGTTCAATCGACTGGGATATTATTTTAGTCAATTGAGATTTATCCCCCTGTCTTATATGTTTTTGTGGCTTTTCCCTTGGGATACCTTTTCACACTCATTCAGTCGACTGAATTTCCCATTCAGTCGATTGAAATTTCCAGGCCCGGGCATTGACCCGGGGTCAAGGAGAAATCTCCCGAACATATGCCGATTCGTATGCCATTCCTTCTGACACTTCGCCAGATGTGTCGCCTTGCTTCCAGAGTCTGCCTCTGTTCCATCGGACCTCTATCGGGGGCTCAATTGTTGATGTTTCAAAAGTGGATTCCATAAGTATTTGAAAACCAGTTTCGATACCAAAATCCACTCTTTGCACGAGTAGAGTTCAACGGGCGATCATAACGATCGGTTTTCCTCTAACATGCCAAAACGACATACCTGGCCTACTTCCCTTGTGCGTAGCATAAACCTGCATCGATACGCTCATTCATGCATGCTTATGCACATACGTTCACACAACACACATTTACATCACAAGTCACATTTTGGACTTCACCGGAACGATTACTCGACCCGGTGTATTCTCACGTAACTTAGCGCACACGATTGTCACTATGACTACGTGAAAATCCCGCAACGAGCTTGTATTAAAAATATTTCTATATGATCAAACAATTTCATATTTATTTTAATAAACAATCGCACTATAATTCTAACTACAATACATACATCATTTTGATTGTTATATACCTTCAGATACATGCATACATATACTTGCCCATATTTATATACGTACATGTATATCTAAATAAATCATTCATTACATAATCATCTTACTTTTATTTCCAAAACCTTTTCAATAAAAGTCTAATATGGTTTCATACTATTTTATAAAATCTTACAGTTATTTTATAAAATATATTAATAACTTATAAATCAATTTTAAGACTTTAAATACTTAATTGCCTCATTAGAATTAAGTACACTTCATATAACCATTTTATAAAATCTCATTTCTATTTTATAAAATCTGTACTTCATTTATAAAATCATATAACCATTTTATAAATACTAATTAAGCCTCGTTGAATCCTTTAATCACTTTAATAATAAGTGTAGAGTTCAAAACTCACTTAATTAGCTTACTAAATTTTGCAAAACCATTTAAATTAGTTTAATTATAGCTAACTAATGACATGCTCTTAATTATCACATGCAATTAGTCTCTAATCTATCACTACATCACATATAAGCATTCAATTAGCCTAAAATTAGATTCTTAGGTTACTAACGATTTCGAAAAATAGTTATTAATGGCTTAAAAAATTAACGGGTTAATATAATCATGTTTATAACACAAACATAAGCTCAAATTAATTTATCCAATCTTCAAATCACTTCATATGATTCTATAATTATTAATAAACAAAAATATGAAGTTTTACACATAAATTAATTAGGAGAATCATCCCACTCACCTTGCTTTTCCCAAAACCAAGCTCTAATCACCAAAACCCACTTCTTTGCTCTCTTTAAATCATAGATGAAGCTCTAAATCACAACTTCATGCTAATCCCTTGATGGATTTTGTAGAGAATAGGTAAAGAGGAATTGTAGTGATTTTAGTTTGAATTTAGGAATTTTATTTGGGCATGATTTGGCTAATCTAAGGCAAGGTGATTAAGAGGAGATTAGGAAATAATTAGGGGAGATGAATGAAATGAACTTTGAAATGAGAATGAAATGAAAATAATGAACACCTTAGCTATATATAAGCTAAAATAGGGAAAGCTAGTGCGCTTAGTCCAATTCTTTTCATTTGGCACTATTCATTCCTAAAAATCACTGACTTCAAACATAGTCAAGTTTATACTCATTTTACTTGCATTGAAAAAGAGAACTCAACTACGGGTGTATCGAGTCTCATTTTGCTTGTTGGTAAAAGTCGAGTATAAGAGGCGTTCCGTTGCTTAATGATTAATATCTAAATTAATCATTTAAATATTTGATCATTAATATTGTGGAGTGTTACAGAAAGAGATTGGGGTGTGAATTCATATTGGTATCGACCCGATTTAGGTTGATATCGATCACTTTTTAGGGCTTTGGGAAGTTGTTGAAGACTTGGAAAGTGTGGCACGGAGGAAAGGAGCTCAAAACAAGAAAGGATGGAAGAGGTCGGGGGAAAAAGACTTACCTAAATTTTGGGCTAAGCAATTCAAATTGGCACCGACCCGATTCAGGTTAGTACCGATCCAAATTTCTATGGTTAACTAAGTCCAAACTTCCAGGGGATGCTTCAAGGGCTCTGTAGGTCATGCTGAAGGTGCTTGTTTGTTCGCTTAAGGTTCGATGGCGTTGTAGTAGCACGATGATGGCTTCAAAACTTTGGTAAAGGTAAGTCGATGGTGAATGAAGTTAGGTTTCGATGATGGTGGCTCAATGTTGAAAGGAGTTGTGATAATGGTTATCCATAAAAGGACGGGTCCTAGGAAGGGTGACCCGTGGATGGAAAATTGAATGGCTCTATCGTGGAAAGAAGGAATTTGGAGTTGTTCTTTGAGGATAATTGAAAATATATGGAGCAAGGAAAAGGATTAGATATGCGTGTTAAGGGATCATTGATAGTTGGAGTATTTTCGAAAGTAAAGGTATTGTGAGGACGCTCATGGGTACTTTAGTTAGCTACCCCGGATCGATTAAATGGATTCGTGTACCCTAGACCGATGGAATGAGTCTAGTATCAGTTTCAGGCTAAAGATGAGTACACTAGAAATTAGAATTTATCCATTAATCCCTGGTAGAGGAATGTTCATACGAGTTATCATATATCCAAGGCATAATGAGTGATTGTGAGGATTATTGATGGATACTATGTTTGTTTTGATTATTTTCTCCTGCAGTCTATCACTCTAGGGATGTCGCCTGAGATAAGTATTGGGAATAGGAATACTTGGACAACTTTCATTGCACTTAGGTTACAATATACCCTTATTTGGTTTGTGGAGTTGTATATTATGTTTGTTATATGTTGACTCTTTCGTTGTAGGGGTAGGTCAATTATGGTTCGTATATCCTTGTTCCTTACTATATCGACTTTTATAGAATTTTGAAATTCATTTATCACTCACACAAGATAGCTGTCTAATATGAGGTTTTATTCTTTGCTTCTTATTATCTCAGGTACTCTTAAATGAGTAGAATAAACAGCAGGTCTAGGTGATATGCAGTGACTGTGTAGAGGACAAGCTGGATGGAGTCTTCTCGGATTATAAATGAGTATTTTCAAGGATTAGCTAAATAAGTTTGTACTTATGTTCATGGATGATATCTCTGTTTATTCAAGGACGGAGGAGGAACACAAGGAGCATTTGAGGGTTGTGCTCAAGGTGTTGAGAGGACATCGATTGAAAGTAAAGTTTTCGAAGTGTCACTTCTGGAGGAGGGAAGTGCGATTTCTGGGTCACGTTGTTTCTGAGCATGGTTTTGATGTAGATCCTGTGAAGGTGGCAGCAGTACACGATTACGATTGACCCAAGATGCTACTGACATGAGAAGTTTCCTTGGATTGATGGAATACTATAAATGTTTTATCTCGGACTTCTCTAAAGTAGAAGCACCGTTAAACAACTTGACCAAGAAGAATCAAACTTTTACTTGGGACATGAGGTGCGAGTACACATTCATGAGTCAGAAGGAGAGGTTGACGAACGCACCAGTATTAGTCATTTCAAGCAGGAATGAGGAGTTGAAAGCATATACAAATGCCTATAGTACTGGAATAGGTGTAGTGTTGATGTAGAAAGGCAAAGTTGTCGCCTATGCTGGTCGATAGTTGAAACCACGTGAGAGGAAGTATCTGACTCTCGATTTGGAGTTGATGGCAATAGTATTCGTTTTGAAGGCATTATTTGCTTAGGGAGACGTTCGAGTTGCATATGGTCCAAAAATCACCGAAGTATTTCTTCTTCTATAAGGATCTTAATCTTCGTTAACAATGATGGTTGGAGTTTCTAGCCTCCTACGACTTTGATATTTCCTATATGCCCGGTAAGGAAAATGCAGTCGTTGATGCTTTAAGTGGGAGAAATTCCAGCTTGGGAGCGATGTAACTAGAGTGGAAGTTGTTGGAGTTCATCATTGGTTATGATTTTAAACCCCGATGTAAGCTAGAGCCAGAAGTGTTGGCTAGCCTAACGATCAGACCTACCTTGATTGAGCGGATCGGTACTGGTCAAAGGCGAAATGCTAGACTAGCAGAGATCATGATGGAGATAGAGGAAGGATTAGATTTTGAGGAGATGAAGCAGTATGCACTCGACCATGATGGTTGGCTCCATAAAGACGAGAGATTGTTCTTGATGTAGATGGATTAAGGAATGAGGTGCTGTGAGAGTGCCATTATTCAAGATTGACAATATATCTCGATGGTAATAAAATGTGCTGTTATATGAGGCAGACAGTTTATTGGGAAGGGATGAAGAAGGACATTGAGGCATTCATCTTGAAGTGCATGAATTGTCAGTTGGTAAAGGCAGAGCAGAAGAAGCCGAGTGGTTTGCTAAACCGCTCGAGATTCTCGACTGGAAATCGGAACAAATTTTGATGGGTTTCGCTGATCGATTGCTAAGGACCAGAGGAGGGTATAATAGCATCTGGGTCATAGTCGATAGATTGACAAAGATTGCCTGATTTATACTCATTAAGTCTAGCAGAACGAAATCCAAACTGGTTGAATTGTATGTGAAGTGCGTTTGCGATTCCATGGTATGCCGAAGAGCATTATGAGCGACCGAGACCCTTTGTTCACTAGCGGGTTTTGGAAGAGCTTACAAGCGACGTTAGGGATGGAGCTGCATCTCAGTACAACTTATCACCCACAAACTGAATGACAGACTGAGAGGGTAAATTGTATCTTGGAGGATCTCTTGCGAGTTTACATTCTTGATTTCGGTGGCTCATGAATGACCATTTGCATTTGGTAAAGTTGGCATACAAAAATAGCTATCAGTCCAACATTGGTATAGCACCGTTATATGGTCGACCATGCAATGCTCCTTCATATTGGTGGGAAGCAAGCGAGAAACTGATAGTTAAGCCATATATGATTAGAGAGACTTCGGAGAAGATTGAGATCATTCGGAAACAAATGAAAGCTGCTCAGGATAGACAAAAGAGCAACGTTGATAGAAGAAGGCATGACTTAGAGTTCTTTGTCGACGATATGGTGTTTGTCAAGATCTCTTCACTAAAAATGTTGTTCAATTCGGTATTAAGGGGAAGTTGGCATTAAGATTCATTGATCCTTTTTCGATACTTTAGAGGATTGAGAACCTGGCTTACAGAGTCGACTTACCTCAAAAGATGGTAGGCATGCACAATGTGTTCCACAGCACTCACTTGCAGAAGTTTGTGCACGGCTCAGGCATGATAGCTGAACCAAATCATCTTGATGATATTGAGATTGAACTAGAAGCTTCGAGACATTGTTGGCATATTCGTATTGTTAAACATGATACAAAGCAGCTTAGGAGGAAGATGGTAGAGCCGGTGAAGGTCCGGTGGAGTGACAGCGAAGGCGATTATACTTGGGAGACCGAAAAGAGCATGAAGACCACTTATCTGGAGCTCTTTACTTGTTGAGACTTTCTATTTATCGCATTTATTTTCACTTTCAATATCATATATGGTAGTTTAGTATCCTACATGCTAAGGTAAGCATAGATATCATTTCTTGCTTCTGTGTGCATATTTGATATGTTTGCTCGTCAATGTTAGGCATACGGGGTAGCTATGTTTAATTTTATTTTATTTCTATTGACGTTTTCGGGGGTGAAATTCCTAAAGGGCGGAGAGTGTAACGACCCGTATTTTACGTATCGGAGGATCATAAAATATTATTTCTAAATCCATATGAGGTTGCATGACTCTATAACTTTGGAAAATGCCTACTACTGACGTTTCCTATCTTTAAAATATTATCGAAGGATTTTTCCCCTAAAACTTGTAACGGCTATGACTTTGATAGAAGTCGAATTAGCATCCGAGACCACCTCCATTAGAAACATATAATTGTTTCCCTTTCCATAAAGTGGTCATAATAGTGATTTGGACTTTCTGGCTATGAGATATGACTGTTTGAAGTTTGGCAGTTTTTGAAGCAGCATAGTGGGTAATTTGTGAGATTGGGGAGAGGCCTAATAACCTATTTGGGATTTGGAGGCTATATTGGCTAAAGCAAACATCCCCAAATCATTCCACCATCTCCCAAATAGATCTAAGCCTTCAATAACTCATTCTTCACACAAACCTTCTCTTTTCTCCTCCAAATCAAATCTAAATCATAAATTAAAGGTAGATTAGCATGGGAATTTATTAGAGATCTTCGTACCTGCATTTTTGGGGAGGAAAAATTAGAATTTTGTTCTCATTTTTGGATTTGCCTCGATTTGAGTGCAAATCTATACATTTTGGGTGTTTGGTGAGTGTTCTATCATCTCACACCTTACAATATAGGTAACTCTAGGTTTTAACATGTTTTGAATCTTTTTTTAAAGTCAAAATTTAGTTTTAATGCTATTGTAAAATCAAAGTTGAGGTAAGAACATGAATAAATGGATTTTTGGTGTTCTAATCTTGTTATATGGATGCTTGATTGCCTTAATAGATGTTAGACCATGTTATGGATGAATTGTGTGATGATTTCAGTAACTGGTTGCATGTTTTGTATGTTTGAATGTTGTTTGGTGCGTGTATGGTGTTTGTATGTATGCTTGAATGGTTGAAAACGCTCATTGGAGTGAATTAGAGGTAGAGCATAGAACTGAATTTCGATAGATAGAGTCGATGATGTTAGGATTTGTATCGATGCATATGGAAGGCATACATGCCGAAGAATGAAGCGTGGTTATGGAATCAACGTGAAATTTCGATTCAGAGAACCTATAATTTTTTGGTTCAATGGTCTTTATTCGACGTAGAGTGCTCTGGGTGTGCTTTGGTCTGATGAGGGTTTGGCTCGAGCTTCAGTTCGGATCAGAGTGGAGGAAGATCGAACAACAAACGTTGTTCGGTGGCACTATGTTCGTGGACCAAACAAGATTCGTGGTCCGATTTTATTCGAGGCATCTTGTTGATTTGGTAGGAGTACTATGGTTCGGTACCCGAGCAAGGATTGTGGTCCAGTGGTTTGGCATTACTTTTCGGTTGCTATGAGTCAAGAGGCGGGTTGCTTTGGGTCTTTGCTTTGGCAATGATGGGCTTGGTTAGGGTATCATAGGACAGAGAATGGAAGTTAGGAGTTTTTGTCGTGGCAAGATGATACTTCAGGGATTTCTTTGTGGCATTTTTTGGGGTTCCTATGAGCGATGTGCGGTGTGGTAGACGACTCCAAATGACTCAGGATGACCTTGGATTTCGTGTGGCGATTAGTAAAGCGATGACGTAATGCTTCGATGCGACGATGGTGATGATGACTTTAAAACTTTGGTGTGGTAACCCTATGACTTGCGATGGGTGTCTGGAGGCGTTCTGAAGATGAGGACTTGATGTGGCGAGTGACTATGAAATTTGAAGATGGACTAAAAGGATGAGTTATATGTGATAGCTCATAGGGTGGAACATGAGGCTGTGATGCTCATGAGTGTAATAGGGTAGTCTGCATGTACCCAAGGTAGTCCATGTGTATGCAGTTCCTAGCCATCTGCATAGGTATGAGTTGAGCATCTGAGAGGTATTTCTACTATTAGTACATATGCTAAGGGATCAAAGGATAACTCTGAGGTTGTGAAGCTCATAGTTGGGTAGTCTACTGTACCCATAATTTTGGACATCTGCACTTGTCCGATCCCTAGCCATCTGCGTGGGCCATAAGTTGAGCATCCCTAAGAGTTATCGTATATCTAAAACAATTGAGTGAGAGATGCAAGGCTGTGTGATGGATGATATGTTTGTTGTGTGCTTGATGTGTTGTGTTATACCGCTATACTCCATATTTTCCACTTGTGATAGTAGTTTAGCATATACTGTGTTTATGTGCTAACTCTTTGGATGAAGGGACATGTCGGGTTTGGTTCTTCATACCTTATACCTTTATTTACTATATATGATTTTTATAGTATTTTTGAGATGTTATATCACTTACACCAGATTGTTGTCCGACCCGAGGTTTTATGCTTTTCTTCTTATTATCATGGGTACTCTTAATGAGTGGATTATGGATAATAGGTCCGAATAGCGCATAGAGCAGTACGGAGTATGAGTAGGAGGCTATGCTTTTTTATATCTATACTTGGAGCTTACTATCGCTTATATTCCGTTGTGTAGTACGGTGGAGCTCTATAGGTACTTATGTTACCTTAGAGACAGTTTTAGAGTTTACTTTGGAGATTTGGGGTGTATAAACTCTACTATTTTAGTTTTTTGTATAACTTGTGAACCTATTGCACTGTGATGTTCTTATTTATGATTCATTTGATTATATTATCTTACTTATTTTACATTTATATCATTATATTATATTTTGTAGTTGCGCCGTGAGATGTTCTATAGATTCCGTGCTTGGATTTTTGTTACTTTATACCCTTGGATACCGTCCTGCATCGGCCGAGTACTTCCACATCGCAAGATATACGTATATTAGGTATCGAAGGTGTAGAACAATCATCACAGAAGTTGTCCTTCGGGCATGCTTTATTCAAATACGAATAATCAATATATATTTGCCACTTTCCATTTAATTTCTTTGATCGACATGGGATTCGTACCCATTAACGGTACAAAGCATCATGGATAAAACTATTTACCATCAGGTTATCTATTTCCTTCAACCCAGCAGATCGCTCTGAACCCAAATTGCGTCTCTTCTGCTTCACCGGTAGGAATCTTTGATCGATATTCAAAGCATGACATGCTACCTCAGGTGATATCCCACCCATATCTGAATGCGTCCATGCAAATACATCCAAATTCCATCGAAGGAAATTAACTAATTCCTTTCTTAATCTAGTACTGAGTTGAGATCCGATTTTAAGAGCCGAAGTAGGATCATCTATATCAATCAGAACGTTCAACCTCAACTCAACCGGTGATGCCCACACTTTGTAACAACCCATCCTAAAACAGACCTAAATTTTGACCCAGAAAAGGCCCATTGAAACTTAGACCCATTCCAAAGCTGGCTGTTGGTTGGTAAAAAGAAAAAAAATACAGAGCTATTTGTCTATTCTTTCGGAACTCACAGCGGGAGGAATAAAATATAATAGAAATAAAGTACCCATTTTATTTCAAATCAATTATCGGAAAACATAACTTAACGTCAACATAAACCGTTATATTATCTTGTTCAAAAATACATTTCATGAGTACAATAAAAAGTAACATGAAAGTAAATAGCTATTGCCGCAAGCTCCACTATCGTCAACTCCAAGCATCATCAACTCATTCTCTAACCTGTGTTGTAATGAGGAGGGAGTCAGAACAACAAGTGTCTGTTGAATAAAAACCTCGAGCCTTACTGTTTCAGTACATGGGCAGTATATTTCAAATTAAGAATATGTCTTATGTATTTAAAACTATTTAATACTTCACATAAGGAAAAAAAAGGCGGGCCCTCAAATAACCACTTAATACCTTTAATTCCCCGAAGTTGGTTTCCTAGTCTCATAACCCATCGTTATAAATGTTTAACAATGTAAGAGATAGTATCCAAGTCACTTAATACCTTTTAAGGAAATAGGTGGACTTTGACCATTTAAGACCTTAATTGTGTTAGTCCCCCAATCATTTAATACCTACATCAAAGGCGGACTATTCATAGGTACCTATCTATGTGACATTGCAGGTAAACTCTTCGAGCCACTTAATACTTCGAGGGTCGACCCTATAGCCACTTAATACCATCGAAAGCAGACTCTTTCAAAGATACTGCCTATAGTAACCCTTCGACCATTTAATGCTCCACTTAGGGAAAAGAGACAAGCCCTCAAACAACCACTTAATACCTAGAAACCCCATAGCAAGTCTTCGTATTACGACCCGTACCCACAGAGACGTCTCACATTAGTCCGACCATTCGTAGGAACTGTTAGCCAGATTAGAATGGTAGATTTACCCTATAGAATTGGGACTAACCTCGCATCATGCGTAGTTACTTATCATAGGCGATGTTTCGATGACTTAGTCATATTTACAACACTCTTAATATATAATAACACCTCACTGTGTCTATTAATTACATCGTATAATAATTCCTTCTTATTTCGCCTTAACAACCAATCACTTCCCTAAAGGAGACTTATTGATAATTATTACATAATTAATTACACAATTAATACATTATAATTGTATGATACAGAGATTACGACCTAACTAGCGTTAAATGTCAACTCCCTTTTAACAAAAATAATACAAGTCCTTTTTCATATTATCAATGATACCAAAATTCCAATATCCATGACAAAGGATTCAATACTCATATCCAAAAACTGCAATAACAGACTTGTATATATAAATCTAAACTCAATCTATCACATCAAACCAATGGAATAATCTTAACAGTAGAAATTGCAATTCTAATTCCATCTTTTATTCAACTCCTCTTTTACAATAAAATAAACAAGGGATTTAATTTTTATGGAAAAAGTGGTGCAAACTACAGATAAGATTCATACTTTATACCCTTATTTTATTATCAAAATTTCATAATCAAATCAAAATGTAAAGAGGAGAGGGTTAGACTTTGAAATTACCAAAAACTGTAAAAAAAAAAAATAATTCCATCAATTCTACATGAACAATTGAGAATTTCAATCCAGAATTGACATTTCGAATTAAAGGAGTTTTGAGGGGTTTTATAGTGTTTTGTTTTCGCAATCCCAAAACCCCTAAGGCATATTCAAATTCATCATATACTAATCAATTACTAAATTAGAAAAACTAAGATTTCCACTCACAGTTGGCCTTTAGTATTGCTTCTCTTTGGATTCGAAATGCCCATTATAGTTTCATTCAGATCTCTACTTTTAGATATATACAACAAGGGATTTGTATATTTATTAGATTCAGAAAATCAAAGGTTGGAGTAGAAGAGGTTTAGAAATTAAATAATAAACAAAGATAGGTATATAGGATTTCTTATCTGAAACCCTAATGGAGTTTTCTGACTCTTACAAGAGTCGAATTTACAGAGCTTCGTTGATGTTCCCAAAATATTTGTGAATAAAAGTGAGGGGTCTAGGGTCTTATTTATAGAGGTTGAAATGCACCAGAACCGTAGAATAAAAATAGGTTAAAAATAATAAAATCTGGTACATACAAAGCAACCAAAACCCTAGTTGCCACAATAGGTAGCGATCGACTGCCCCTATACACCGATCGACCGTTAAGGGTTGACCAGTCGAATTAAGTGGTCAACGCCCTCGTTTTGTTTGGGAACATTAAATAATTTTTGGCCATTGTTTATTTAATTCCTTAATTAACTTATAATTTTAACTTTAGTGTTTACCTAGCCACCAAGTCTAATCTCAGCTAATTTTTAAATTTCAAATTTGAGAATTAATTAATTATTTGAATTTGAATTCTATTTAAATTATTTAAACCCGAAAACTTCAAACGCTCATAACTTCTTCATTTGATCTTCGTTTTCAGCATATAGAAATTGATCAAAATTTTGCCACGAATGCAAGGACATAACTTTCATGGTCAAATTCCAACTTTTGTAAAATTTTCATTTTTACCGCTACCTCATTTAATTTATTTACCTATTTACCTATAGTTGATTTTATGGGGTGTTACATTCTCCCCCCTTAAAAAGGATTTCATCCTCGAAATCTTTCCTAAAGGGCGAACAACATAACGCGCAATAACATCCATGTTATATAACCAAGTTATCTATACAACCATCTACTCAACCAAAGTGCAATGTGATTATGTACTGCAAATATACTATAAATGAACTCAACCCTAGCGTGCGTGTGTGGTCATGTCATGCAATTATGTATGCAAATATCCTAAACATGCATAAAATATCTATATGAGTGTAAATTGAGTATGAAAAAATGTAGCAACCATCTCCTACCATCCAATCTAGCAACCACGACGCAACTAATATCCTAATTTTGAAGAGAAAAGTTAGCCAAAGAAAAGTTTAGGACGAGAAGTCCTCATGCTTTCTATCGAATTTCTTACCATTATACTTGGACCAATCAGTTCTTTTGTAACGATTCGACTTTTCGACGCCCGAAAGTCGACATCAATACAACCACTGTATCAACTGCTGAACTATCGAATGCCGGAAAACCGAATTGTTAGGGTTGAAAAAGAAGAGGTAGAAGAAGAAAGAAAGAAGAAGAAACAGAAACAATATCAGAGTCTCACATTCACAGCGGAACAATATATAATAGATGAAGGAATAATCTTTTTAACAAAGAACTATATCGGTTTATACAATACATCACCAGAGTTTACAACAACACACATCACTGGACAGTTATATAAACTTGTCAACATAACATAGTACATAGCGGAATAATACTAGTATAAGTGATACGTCTCGCCATCCAGCTCGCCTCTAGATCTCCACAGCAACTTCTGAATTCCAGAATAACCTGATAACCTGACTCTAGGCTGCCCGTGTGGAAAATTATGGGCACACAGAGTTTAGAAAGGGAACAATAAACTCCAGGTCAGTCATGGTACTGGTGTGAGATCTTAAAAACAGTTATTTTCACAAAGAAAATAAAAGAAATTCGCAATGCTTTTGGAAAATGAAACTACCATAAGGCCTCCCGCCACACACACAATGCAAACGCAGAATTAGAGGAGATTTCTCCTTATGATATTCAAACATGCTTGATACGCAAAATCTTTTTAATATTATCATTAGTGCCTAGTGTGGAAAACATTTCGAAAGTATAATAATAATCTTAGCCAACATATAACCATTATTGTATGCCTACTATAGCTACTATGTTCAATAGCAGGTTACCGCCACATTCTATAGCAGGTTATACAACTAAAATCGTACAAGGTTCGTATTGTTTCTTTGGATTTTCCAACAAATGGTCAGGCTAAGGAACTTCCTATACCACATGGGTACGCCTCTGGAGGGACGTCCCGAGAACTTAACCAGCTCTTTGCCAATACAAGGTCGGGTTACCTCTGTATATAGGTAACTACTACTCGAGTATGCCACCCCCCCGGTCGTTTGCGACCTTTATCCGAGGGCCCTCGATCACAAAGAAACAACCACACAGTAAATGAGATTACAGAAACCACACAGGTAAAGCATCTGGGCTCCATACCATGATACCACTTTTTTCCAGAAGGAAATGACATACCATAATGGGTGCGACCCTCATAACCTTGCTGCATCTTTCCTGTTTCGACCATTTCCGAGGTGTGAGGTTCGATGAGGTCTCGTCCACAAAGCTACGCTTTACACGAAAGCCATGCTTTGATCACGAATGATCAACAAATGACCATCAACACACAGCAGCACTTAGCATGCCACACTACCAAATTGGGAGTATATCACCGATAACCTTCAACTACATAACCTCTGAGCTCGTACGTCTCAGAGAAGGGTGTTAAGCTAAGAGAATAAATTCTCCGCCACCAACATATATGTATTTGAAAGAAAACAGCTTTATATCTCAAAGTATAGTGTCAGACATACGACCATATAAGTCTGTTCCGGGTTCGAACAGAATCGAAGGCACTTCGTCCAATAAAGGAAGAAGCCCTTGCAAATCCGGTCTTCAATTGCAAATTCATAACGTCGTATCATTATTCGGAATGGGTTAAATGACACAAGGGTCCTCTCCCGACTAAACCGAATAATGAACGCTTATTTTAAAACAAATTCAAGTGCCATTTCTAAGGCAAATATTGATAGTCGGTTATGTAACTATCAACAACATTCACAACAATCAACCAATTTAAATAATTTTTTCTAAATTATTAAATTTCAAAGTATCTTTGCAAGATATATATATATATAATTTCCACACTTCATCACTTTGAAAACCAATTTCAAATCACTTTTCACTCGCGGAATAAAATTCCCGATATTATTTATTTCCACTGTGAATTTAAATTTCCAAATATCCACTTATATACGATTTTTCAAATATTCACTTATATACGATTGTTCAAATATTCACTTTTGAACACCAAATCAAATTTCAAATTGATTTCTAATTTCTTTTTAAGCACCAAATCAATTACAAATTGATTTCTAAGTTTATTTCCAAATACCAAATCATTTTCACTCAAAACACCAATAAATTTTCATATTGATTTTCCAAAGATTTATTTTCAAATGCCAAATCAATTATCAAATTGATTTCTAAAAATTTATTTCCTTTTTAAAATAAATCCCTTTATTTCTCCCAAACTATTTAAAATCTGTATTTCATTTATTTCTGGTATCCAACGATACCAAAAATACATTCGGCTAAATTATAGCCTTCAACAAATTCAATCATCAATATAATCATTCACAGATTATCAATAAATCATCACACAACGTATGAAACAAATTCATACAATTTGAGGAATCCAGTTGGATCCCTCCAACCTGTTTCCCTGCATCCACAGATGTTAGCACAACAATTAAATACCCATTCCACTTCGAGGTGGAATATCGCGGTATATGGGATTTATAAAATATCATCCGCTATTATGCGGCGCATAGGGTCTCATCCGCTATATAATGCGGGAAATCAACAACTCCAAATATACTACTATCATATATACTATCATCCAACAGATAAATTATTAATTTCATCCAAGTACATCCAACTATTTAAATTAACTAGGCCACAAATTTGAGTGAGAAGATCTCACCTTTGCTTTTAATTTGTAATTCCATTTCCATTTCAGCTTGTTTTCTTCACTATATTAGACCTTGTATAAACAATTTTATATAGTTGATTAATATTCGAAATGATCGAACAATTCATTTCCATTTAATAAAATTTTATTAACTAATGATTTTTTTAACTAATGATTTAATTTTAATCAAAGAATTAAATTTTAAACTAATTTCCTTTTAAATAATTTTCTTGGTAATTAAAATAATTTAGATAAGTTAATTAAACAATTTATCACCTTAATAAATTATTTTAACATAACTAAATGAATCAAAATATATATGCATGCTTATTTACTTTCTTTTATTTTTGAAATTACATACACTAAAATAAAAAATCAAATTTTTATATAACTTTAAGCATTAAAAATATAAATTTCCAAAAATCTTTCTGTATATATATATTTATATAAACTGCATTTAAATATTAATAACCAATACAGATTTTAAATCTATTTTTATAAAATTCTTCAACATTTTAAAATCCTATATATATATATTTATATAAGTTTATTTCTTTTAAAATTAGACTACAGATATACCTTAATGCTAAAATCAAATACTGTTATATATTTTTTTTCTATTTATATACATATCCATTATATTTAAATTAAAATAGGACTTATACCTTTCTGCCTTCCCAAGCGACACTGAAGAACCCAACACCAACATCGAGCACATGCGCATGCGTACAAAATTGCGACCCACAGTCGAGCTTCGATCACTACCAAACCCCATCGACTTGTGAACACCGTCGCTGCCTCGTGCCTTCCACACCATCGTTCAACTAGTGACCTCAAAAATCGATCGCGTGCCACCAAGTCAGCCGTCATGTCTTCATCGCCTGATGCTCGACCAACTCGCAAAACCCCTCAAACCACTTCGAATCCGTCGTTCTCGAGTTCGAGATTCCCTATTGAAGACTTCGCCGCCTCTCACGACATCGCGAGCACACACGACCCCAAATCCATGCGTGCTTGCTCGCGATTCCAGGCAATCCGAGGGGAAAACTCGCGACTTCCCAGATTCAACATTCGATTCGAATGCGGCCATTGATTTTGAATTTTGTTTTCTTTTGAATTTGATTTCGTGGAACTGGAACGAGGAGGGAAGAAATTGTTCGGACATTAGAAACGAGAAGGGGGGAACTTGGCCTTCTATTCGAACATGATTTAGGGATTTTTTTTTGATTAAAACTGAGAATGAGGGAAGGAGCACGATTTAATTTTGAAAGAAAATCTTTTTCTTTCGGCCATTTTGATTTGAACGAGATATTTCGTTTGAACGAGATTTTTTTGGAAAGAGAGAAGCGTGCTTTGAAAGTAAAAGAGGAAACACGTGAAGATGGTTGCGTGTAGAAATTGATGATCGGTGATTTTAGGGAAGAACGGCTGATGTGATTTGTTTTTTTTTTGACTGGGGACAAATATAATTATATTATTTAAATTTTAAATTGTTTCGATATCGCAACTTGAAATCTCGAACTCCTATCGAGGCATGCCGCTAGGCGTTCACAATGTTATACCCCTATTACATACGCATTAGAAAAGGTTTCGAGTCCTAATTCGATCGTATGGAGAAGATAGCTTTTGGGATCCAGTTATTATATTGAATTTTCGATATAAATTTCAGTGCGTTTATATATCGTACGCTCACACAACAACTCCAATCACTACGAAAACTGAAACCGATAATAATACAATATTACGGATCCAATGGAACTGGTTTCGTCGAATTCCGAGACTGTGCCCCGGAAGGCTATTTTTAAATATCGATTTAAACGATAAAATTTCAAAACTGAACAAAACATGTTAAATTCAATTTCAAAATTTCTATCACCTTCAGTATTATTAATATAAATTTTCTAAGCCTTGAAAATATTTTTAATCAGCTTAAAACTGAAGATTTAAAATTTTACCCAACTTCATATAATTAACTTCAATAATTAAATTGCCAAATTAATTCTGATATTTGAATTTCAAATTAAACTAATTTCCAGATATTTAAAATCAATTAAATATTCTGATTTCCAATGTCAAAAATTCAGGGTCGTCACATTCTTCCCCCCTTAAAAGAATTTCGTCCCGAAATTACAAGTTAAGAAGAATGATCCTCAACCCGTTTATCATTTTCCCAAAACCAAACAGTTTTATCAAATTCTCAAACCAATTTTCTTATCATAACCACACTATCATCCTTAATAATTTTCCAAACATTTTCATAGTTTCAAGCAACTTTATTTTACTTCACAATTCAAATTTAAATTTAAATTCAAATTTTAAATTATCCAAAATTTCTCAAAAATTTTCCAACTCTCTAAATTTTCGAAAATTTTCGCCAGCGTCTCCTTTGTGCGGCTAGCTCGGTACGACTACAAAATGTCCCTACGGACTCCCAGATTTCAAAAGAAAACAAACGCCAAGTGGCTAGATCAAAAACCCAATCAAATTTCATACAGAAATTTTAAATACATACCTTTTGTTGAGAAATTTTATTTATCTTCTGCAATCAAAATCCCAATTTCTCTTGTTTTTAAATTACCTATATACTTCCAATACCAAATTTACTTAAGAATTTCACCATTCATTTCTTAAGTTCAATATAAATATTTATATACTTCTTAAATTTATTTTTACTTCACTATAGAAGTTTATATCCATTTCTATTCACTTTTCCTTCACAATTCTATTTGAATTCAATTTGCTTCAATTTACAAATTATTTCAACTATAAATACTTTTTCCCAATTTTCATTCAGATTTTCCTTTTCAATTTTACTTAAATTCAATTTATCTCCAAACTTTGAATGTTGAGTTTTATTCACCTCATCTCAAATTCTAATTTTAAATCATTTGTTGTTAAGTGAAAATTTCCAGACATTTCAAAAAAATTCTAACTCCCAAAATTTTCGAATTTTTTTGGCAGAGTCCCCTTTGTTCGGAGGAGCTTTTGCAATTTGACAAGAGATATAGATATATATACATCGACCCACTCGGTCGGAAAACAAAAACAGTTCATATTTCCTAACTTTGTATTGCGTAGGCGTACCTTTATTAGCATTTTAAGCAAAGAGGTTATTTTTAAGCATTTTGCACGACCAAAATGCAGCCAAATGGCCCCCCCCCCCCGTACCTGTACTTACTCAATTTAAATACGTAAGTGACATATATAGGAAATCTATTAACATTTTACTCATTTTCAATAGCAAACACATAGATTTCGTAAACAATACACTCAAAATTATTTCCATTAGCAATTCATATGGTTTCGATACAAATTAAATTTCTTACAACAATATCACACATCATTTCTATTCAATTCAAGTGGTTTACAACTCACTTTCTTACATTTTATTCATTTTTTAAGCGAAACAAATTCATAACCATTTCAATTGATTCAAAAATCAAATTTTATTTTCTTTTAATAACTCATAGAATTTTATATAACCTCGTTTGCATCAACGACAACCATTTATATGCAAATTCAACGATATTCACTTAATAGAATATCCATTCTAGTTTATAACTAATTTAAATTGATACCAACTCAATTTATACTCTATAATATTTCATTTCCAATTAATTCCATTCAATTCAATTTGTATTCCATTAATCAAACAAATTTCATTGAAAACCATTCAATAAAAGTCGACAACAACCATTTCACAATTTTTTTCTTAAGTCATTTCAACTCAAAACTCAAATTATAGTTTCCTTGTAAACAATTTCTAATTTAAATCTTTGATTTGATTTTTCATTTAATCAAATCCATTCCATCTACTAGTTTAATTCAATTAGTATATTCACTTAATCCATTTTAAATTTCAAATTTCCATACTCAATTCGTCCTCATATTACTTTATCTTTATCAAGGAAATTTCAATTTATTTCTACTACTTACTTGAATTTATTTGCAAATTCAAACCATTTTAAATTTAGCTCACAACTCAACTTTAATTTAACTAATTCAACTTCCAATTCATTATTTCATGAATTAATAAATTATCAAGTTAGTTTACCTGAATTCAATCCATTTTATTTTATTTTTTCCAAGTTTGGATTTTTCTTCAACTTGATTCAAATCAAATCTCATTCCATTATTCAACTTCCAATTCATTTATTTACAAATGTAACCTCATTTGTTCATTCACAAATTCATTCCTTTTCAATTTGAATCTTATTCTAATCAAATTTCAAGTATTTTATAAGTCATCAAACTTATTTACATTCCATAACATTTTAAAGAAATTCCAGAGTCTATTTAAACAACATTTCAAAATTATTTCTTGGCATCAATTATATCCTTTCAAAATATCTTCCCAAATATTTTTTAAATTTCAAACCCCGCCAGATTTCATATCCAACTCAAAAATACTTCTCAAATAATTATTTTCCAGACTTTCGGAAACCATTTTCAAATTAGAAAATTTAATCTTTTGAAATTTCAATCCAAATCCTTTAATCCGTATTGCAAAAATTACTCTGGCATCTCATTTCAATTTATAAAACTCATTTATAAATTCACATTACCAATTTCATTCCATTAATGAATTTTATTTCAAATATCTTCCTAGAATTCTATTTCAAATTATAAATCACATTTACAATTTACATTTACCAGTCCCATTCGTATATGAATTCATTTCCTTATCCTTTCAATTCATATTTATAAATTTCATTTGTTAAATGAATTTATCTCCAAATCTTTGGTTATACCATTATTTCTTATTCCATTTTCATATAACAAAGATAATAATTCAATATTATCACTTCCTAACAACCAAGCAACCATATACAATAATAATTCATAGAAAATCATTTCTTTTCTACAAAAAATAGGTTTGGGCAAAATTATTTCATTTACCCTATTTTAAAACAATACTGTGTCAGTTTATCTTGATTAAGAGTTTAGAAACCCCTATCTACAGTTGGCCAAACTGAACCGACCAAAATTTATAAACAATTAACCGATAAGTCAACACAATATAAAACAAATTTTTGTATTCACTAACAAATACGCACTCATATCTATTATTACACTCACACTCATTCTAGAGTACTACTGACTCTATCTCTAATGAGTAACACCGAACAGAGCCAAGGTTGTCGCTTAACCAATTGCTCTGATATGTAACGATTCGACTTTTCGACGCCCGAAAGTCGACATCAATACAAACACTGTATCAACTGCCGAACTATTGAATGCCAGAAAACCGAATTGTTAGGGAAGAAAAAGAAGAGGTAGAAGAAGAAAGAAAGAAGAAGAAACAGAAACAATATCAGAGTCTCACATTCGCAGCGGAACAATTTATAATAGATGCGAATAATCTTTTTAACAAAGAACTATATCAGTTTATACAATACATCACCAGAGTGTACAACAACACACATCACTGGTCAGTTATATAAACTTGTCCACATAACATAGTACACAACGGAATAATACTAGTATAAGTGATATGTCTCGCCATCCAGCTCGCCTCCAGATCTCCACAGCAACTTCTGAATTCCAGAATGACCTGATAACCTGACTCTAGGCTGCCCGTGTGGAAAATTATGGGCACCCAGAGTTTAGAAAGGGAACAATAAACTCCAGGTCAGTCATGGGACTGGTGTGAGATCTTAAAAACAGTTATTTTCACAAAGAAAATAAAAGAAATTTGCAATGCTTTTGGAAACCACACAGTAAATGAGATTACAGAAACCACACAGGTAAAGCATCTGGGCTCCATACCATGATACCACTTTTTTCCAGAAGGAAATGACATACCATAAAGGGTGCGACCCTCATAACCTTGCCGCATCTTTCCTGTTTCGACCATTTCCGAGGTGTGAGGTTCGATGAGGTCTCGTCCACAAAGCTACGCTTTACACGAAAGCCATGCTTTGATCACGAATGATCAACAAATGACCATCAACACACAGCAGCACTTAGCATGCCACACTACCAAATTGGGAGTATATCACCGATAACCTTCAACTACATAACCTCTGAGCTCGTACGTCTCAGAGAAGGGTGTTAAGCTAAGAGAATAAATTCTCCGCCACCAACATATATGTATTTGAAAGAAAACTGCTTTATATCTCAAAGTGTAGTGTCAGACATACGACCATATAAGTCTGTTCCGGGTTCGAACAGAATCGAAGGCACTTCGTCCAATAAAGGAAGAAGCCCTTGCAAATCCGGTCTTCAATTGCAAATCCATAACGTCGTATCATTATTCGGAATGGGTTAAATGACACAAGGGTCCTCTCCCGACTAAACCGAATAATGAACGCTTATTTTAAAACAAATTCAAGTGCCATTTCTAAGGCAAATATTGATAGTCGGTTATGTAACTATCAACAACATTCACAACAATCAACCAATTTAAATAATTTTTTCTAAATTATTAAATTTCAAAGTATCTTTGCAAGATATATATATATATAATTTCCACACTTCATCACTTTGAAAACCAATTTCAAATCACTTTTCACTCGCGGAATAAAATTCCCGATATTATTTATTTCCACTGTGAATTTAAATTTCCAAATATCCACTTATATACGATTTTTCAAATATTCACTTATATACGATTGTTCAAATATTCACTTTTGAACACCAAATAAAATTTCAAATTGATTTCTAATTTCTTTTAAGCACCAAATCAATTACAAATTGATTTCTAAGTTTATTTCCAAATACCAAATCATTTTCACTCAAAACACCAATAAATTTTCATATTGATTTTCCAAAGATTTATTTTCAAATGCCAAATCAATTATCAAATTGATTTCTAAAAATTTATTTCCTTTTTAAAATAAATCCCTTTATTTCTCCCAAACTATTTAAAATCTGTATTTCATTTATTTCTGGTATCCAACGATACCAAAAATACATTCGGCTAAATTATAGCCTTCAACAAATTCAATCATCAATATAATCATTCACAGATTATCAATAAATCATCACACAACATATGAAACAAATTCATACAATTTGAGGAATCCAGTTGGATCCCTCCAACCTGTTTCCGTGCATCCACAGATGTTAGCACAACAATTAAATATCCATTCCACTTAGAGGTGGAATATCATGGTATATGGGATTTAGAAAATATCATCCGCTATTATGCGGCGCATAGGGTCTCATCCGCTATATAATGCGGGAAATCAACAACTCCAATTATATATATGTATATACTACTATCATATATACTATCATCCAATAGATAAATTATTAATTTCATCCAAGAACATCCAACAATTTAAATTAACTAGGCCACAAATTTGAGTGAGAAGATCTCACCTTTGCTTTTAATTTGTAATACATTTCCATTTCAGCTTGTTTTCTTCACTGTATTAGACCTTGTATAAACAATTTTATATAGTTGATTAATATTCGAAATGATCGGACAATTCATTTCCATTTAATAAAATTTTATTAACTAATGATTTAATTTTAACTAATGATTTAATTTTAATCAAAGAATTAAATTTTAAACTAATTTCCTTTTAAATAATTTTCTTGGTAATTAAAATAATTTAGATAAGTTAATTAAACAATTTATCACCTTAATAAATTATTTTAACATAACTAAATGAATCAAAATATATATGCATGCTTATTTACTTTCTTTTATTTTTGAAATTACATACACTAAAATAAAAAATCAAATTTTTATATAACTTTAAGCATTAAAAATATAAATTTCCAAAAATCTTTCTGTATATATATATTTATATAAACTGCATTTAAATATTAATAACCAATACAGATTTTAAATCTATTTTTATAAAATTCTTCAACATTTTAAAATCCTATATATATATATATTTATATAAGTTTATTTCTTTTAAAATTAGACTACAGATATACCTTAATGCTAAAATCAAATATTGTTATATATATTTTTTTCTATTTATATACATATCCATTATATTTAAATTAAAATAGGACTTATACCTTTCTGCCTTCCCAAGCGACACTGAAGAACCCAACACCAACATCGAGCACACGCGCATGCGTACAAAATTGCGACCCACAGTCGAGCTTCGATCACTACCAAACCCCATCGACTTGTGAACACTGTCGCTGCCTCGTGCCTTCCACACCATCGTTCAACTGGTGACCTCAAAAATCGATCGCGTGCCACCAAGTC
Organism: Allium fistulosum; assembly: GCA_030737815.1. Classification (NCBI taxonomy): domain Eukaryota; kingdom Viridiplantae; phylum Streptophyta; class Magnoliopsida; order Asparagales; family Amaryllidaceae; genus Allium; species Allium fistulosum. The sequence continues at coordinate 514,805,062 of CM060903.1, read as the reverse complement.
AGCCGTCATGTCTTCATCGCCTGATGCTCGACCAACTCGCAAAACCCCTCAAACCACTTCGACTCCGTCGTTCTCGAGTTCGAGATTCCCTATTGAAGACTTCGCCGCCTCTCACGACATTGCGAGCACACACGACCCCAAATCCATGCGTGCTTGCTCGCGATTCCAGGCAATCCGAGGGGAAAACTCGCGACTTCCCAGATTCAACATTCGATTCGAATGCGGCCATTGATTTTGAATTTTGTTTTCTTTTGAATTTGATTTCGTGGAACTGGAACGAGGAGGGAAGAAATTGTTCGGCCATTAGAAACGAGAAGGGGGGAACTCGGCCTTCTATTCGAACATGATTTAGGGATTTTTTTTTGATTAAAACTGAGAATGAGGGAAGGAGCACGATTTAATTTTGAAAGAAAATCTTTTTCTTTCGGCCATTTTGATTTGAACGAGATATTTCGTTTGAACGAGATTTTTTTGGAAAGAGAGAAGCGTGCTTTGAAAGTAAAAGAGGAAACACGTGAAGATGGTTGCGTGTAGAAATTGATGATCGGTGATTTTAGGGAAGAACGACTGATGTGATTTGTTTTTTTTTGACTGGGGACATATATAATTATATTATTTAAATTTTAAATTTCAAATTGTTTCGATATCGCAACTTGAAATCTCGAACTCCTATCGAGGCGTGCCGCTAGGCGTTCCCAATGTTATACCCCTATTACATACGCATTGGAAAAGGTTTCGAGTCCTAATTCGATCGTATGGAGAAGATAGCTTTTTTGGATCCAGTTATTATATTGAATTTTCGATATAAATTTTAGTGCGTTTATATATCGTACGCTCACACAACAACTCCAATCACTACGAAAACTGAAATCTGATAATAATACAATATTACGGATCCAATGGAACTAGTTTCGTTGAATTCCGAGACTGTGCCCCGGAAGGCTATTTTTAAATATCGATTTAAACGATAAAATTCCAAAACTGAACAAAACACTGTTAAATTCTGTGACGACCCGGAATTTTTGAGCCTTTGAAATTGGAATATTTAATTTATTTTAAATATTCAGAGGTTAATTATAAACTTAAATTTCAAATATCGTTGTTTATTGAGTAATTTAATTATTAAATTAAATTTATATTGAAGTTGGATAAAATAGTAAATCTGGTATTCTAAGCTAATTAAAAATATTTTGAAGGCTTGAAAAATTTGTAATGATAATACTAAAGATAATAGAAGCTTCAAAATGTAATTTCAAACTGTTTTGTTCAGTTTTGAAATTATATCGTTTAAATTGAATTTAAAAATAGTCTTCCAAGGCACAGTCTCGGATTTCGACGAGACCAGTCCCATTGGATCCGTAATAGTGTTCTATTATCGGGTTTCAATTTTCGTAGCATTTGGAGTTGTTTTGTGAGCACACGATATATAAACGCATTGAAAATTTTAGTGAAACGATTTGAATTTAAATAGTATACCCTTCAAGTCGCTGCCGAAATAATTTCACATCCCTTTCTTGTCGTGGTCACTGTAGCAAACCTTGCAAAACACGCAAGCTAATTTTCACACGTTACCATTTTCTTCAATTTCACGCTTCCAGTTTCTTCTACATTACCTGTTCCTCCCTCTCTTCATTTCCAGTCACGAAGAAAACATAGTAATTTCTTCCCCTCAGTAAAAGGATAAAAATCGCGTCTTCACCCATTTTCTTGTTTCAAAATTCAAAGATCAAAACGGAAAAAAGGCTGCAGTTAAAAATCGCGCCTCTCTCTCTCATTCAATCCACAAGTCGAAATCGAACTAAACTCGTTCATAAATCAAGTCGAGTACTTCATCTCAAAACCGAACCCATAGCCAAATTCGAGTTCTCGATGAGCTTCGCCTGGGTATTCAAATCAAAGAGCAACGACTCGATTTTTGGGGCGCCTTCCAGTGAAGTCGGAGCGAACTAGGGTTTGGGTCCACCGAGGTGGTGCGAGGCGAACAGGACGGCGAAGACGATATGGTGGCCGGCAAGTGGTTGTCGCGAGGTCATTGTAAGGTCGAGGGTTGGTGATGGTGAGTCGCGTGATTGCAAGTTGTCCGTGAGGCGTCAGGTGATGTTAGGCTCGGGATGTTCTCGAAACTCACGTGCATGTCGACTAGCAGAGCTGAGGTGGGTTCGTTAGTGGTGACGAAATCTGGGTTTGCTCCAAAGGCAGTGAGGTATTATCGAGTTTGTCTTGTCAGAGCAGTGATGCTCACGAAGGGATTCTTCGACAAGGTATAAACTAACCTTGTTTTTAATTTACTCAATATTCATCCACATATATATTTTGTTTTGTTAAAAACAGTAAATACGTATAAAATTACTTTGTTTTAAATTAGTATATAAGTTTGAAGAAATTTTTATGGTATTGGAATTTAATCTGAATAGATTTTCTCACGAGTATATACTTACGTAGATTCAAAAGAAAATAAATATACATATAAGAATTTTAAATACGAAGAGTTTACGTAACTTTATATATTTTATTTATAAGGATTATTTCATCAGTTTAAATATAATTTCAAATAAAATAAAATAATTTATATGAGTATTTATTAAAGAGAAAAATTGGTTGTAAATTTAGTTTGTAGTTAAATAAATCTATTAAGAGGCATTGGTTTTAAAATCTAAGATATTAGTCTAAAAATAAAATCATTGGGTAATTAAAATTATTATATGGCAACTAATTGTTCGATTGACCCAAATGTTAATAAAAGCATCTAATGTTTATTCAAGGTTAAAATCAAGGAAACAAGTCAGGTTGGAACAGATTGCAAATTTAAAGGGGGCAAAAGGTGAGTTAATCTCACTCAGTTAAATTTAAATTTAAATGGTTAAATTTAAATAATTTATTGAATGGTTGATTTGATTGATGTGATATATATATAGTAGCATACCAATATATATATATTGGCATATGTATATATTGGAGTTGTTGATATTCCCACATTATATAGTGGATGAGACCCTATGCGCCGCATAATAGCGGATGATATTTTATAAAACCCATATACCGCGATATTCCACCTCGAAGTGGAATTGGTATTGTGCTAACGTCTGTGGATGCAGGGAAACAGGTTGGAGGGATCCAACTGGATTCCTCAAAAATTTATTTTATTATTCTGTGGTCTGAATATTGATATCCTGTGATGATTTGATATTGGATGTTGTGGTTGATTGAATTCCCAGTATAATAAATTTTAGAAATCTATGGGATTGAATTTTTGAAGAAAATAAAGAATAATAATTTAAGTAAATTGGAATAAATTTAAAAGTGAATTGAAAATAAGATAAAATAAAGTGAATTGGAATTGTAATAAATATGGGAAAAGGAATTTAAATTTACGAAGGAGTAATAAAAATTTAAAACTCAAGTGATATGGTTTTTAAAGAAATAAAGAAATTTTTTCTAATTAAATGAGTTAATTTAATTAAAAGCGTTAATAAGGAATGTTGGGAATTTAAAATAGGAATTTTCAGTTAAAGGGGTTTTAACTAGAAATTAAAATTTAAAAACCCGAATAATTGTATTGGAAATAAATAAGGTAAATAAGACAATTTTATTTCAAGATAAAGCAAATTTGAAATAAAATTGTAGAATTGATCTAAATATTGAAACTGGGAAATTTTAAAGAGGAATGAAATTTTGAGATCTATAAACTGAGTTTATAAAGTGAAGCGGATTTTAATATAAATTCAAGGTGTGAATTTATAAAGGATTGTGAATCTGTTTTAAAAATAAACAGAGATTTATTTTAAAGGTAGTGAAAGAGAAGTATTTTCTGGATAGCCAAGTACATTTGGTTTTAAAAGGAAAATTTTAAATATTTGTTAAAGATTTATTGTTATTTTTAAAAGTCAAGTTTAAAAAATCTATTATTTCCAAATGTTAAATTTCTAAAGTAAGTAATTTTCAATCTATTATTGTAGTTAATACAAATGAGATTTGATAATATGTTTTAAAAGGAAATTTGTTTATATTCTTTAAAATGGTTTCATTTAAATATCTTTTAATATATATTTTTAACTTAAATATTAAAGAAGTTTAAAAAGGCGTTCTTATAAAGTATTTTTATAATAAAGTGTTTTAAAATTATGTTAAAATTTTAAAATGGTTTGTACTTGGCATTCCAGTGAAAATAAATATTTGGGAAATTATTCCGTGAGAGGAATATAGTTTGAAATTGTTTCCAATGGGAATTGAAATGGAAATAATATCTTGTGAAGATATTTTGAGGGATATAAATAATTTGGAGTAATTATTGATTGTTGATGGTTGTTATGGATGTTAATTGATAGTTAAACAACCGACTATCAATATTGGCCAAATGCGTTGATCGTTTCGAAGAGACCGGGATCGAGTTTCCGTATACCGGGATTCCAGGTCTGGAGACTTGAAAACCACTTCGATCCGGTTTGTACGTTTCGTGGGGAAACGAGGGTAATATTGATAAGGGGATAGTGTTATCAGTTCTGTTCGGACCTGGAACGGACTTGTATGGACGAATGCTTTCGGACATCGTCAGGGGACGATGGGCATTCTAAGTGAAACGTTCTGAAGGTAACGTTTAGCCTCAAGCCTCATCAACCGGGAATGACTGAAAATCAGGGGTTATGCAGCAAGGCTTCGTGGGTAGCGCCCACTGGAGAGTATGATCATTCCTGTCTAGATGTCCCTTTTTATTTCGGCTTAGTGGTGCGGTTGCTGATCCCAACCGTGGGGTGATCATATTTGGAATTGCCCATAGGTGATTCCGGTCTTGTGTTGCAGGGGAGCGGGCGTACTCCTCGGTACTGTGATCTAGGCCACGTACTGTGACAGGTGGTACCCCAGTGCCTAGTCATTCGTTGGAAATCCATTCTCCCTACGTGCCTTGTACGAGTTTTGTTTGTATTACCCACTTTGTGGCTAGTATGCTGGAATTTAATCATGTAACAATTTCAGCTATTTTAATAAGTATTTGTAAATAGACACTATTATAATATCAGAGGATTTTATAAAAAGTGTTTTAGCTATCGTAAGGTAAAAACCCGACATGTTTATTTGTGGCGTGGTCTTACGAGATGCATTTGTTTTCAAAAGGATTTTTGAAACTTTAATAATCAATTGAGTGTGATTTTCTCACGCTGGTATTCCAGACTGACTCGGGTATTGTTTTATATGATGCTCGGGTCAGACCGAGATAAACAGGTTTAGGATATGATGCTGTGGAGCTCAGGAGACGAGCTGGATGACGATACGTACTTCCGTACTTGTTATTATTTTTCCGCTGTGTATTCAGTTGTATGTTATGGATGTTGATGTGCTCTGATGATGTATTCTGATGATGTATTGTATAAACAGATATATTATTTTTTCTGGTTGAGTAAAGATCTGTTTTTGTATATATTATATTTTATTCCGCTGCGATGTGAGATTCTGTTGTTGATTTTCTGTTTCTTCTTCTTCTACCTCTTTTTCTTTAACACAAAATGGTTCGATTTTCCGGGACTGGAAAGTCGGGTCGTTTCAGTTGGTATCAGAGCGAAGGTTGGCGATAACCTTGGCTCTGGTGGGAATTTTGAGAGTACTAATAGATATGAGCGCGTATTTGTTAGTGAATATAAAATGGTTTTATATTGTGTTGGTTGGTTTATTGAGTGGCATATGAGCCTTCGTCGGCACAGTCCGCGCAACTGTATCGAAGGGGTTTCTAAACACTTGAATAGAACAGTTCGACACAGTATTATTTTAAATAGGGTAAATGAAATAATTTTGCCCAAATTATTTTGTATATAAAAGAAATAATTATTCGAAAATTATTATGGTTATATATTTGGTTGCTTGGTTGATAGAAAGCGATGATATTAAATGATTATCATCATTGTGTAAAAATTGAATCAGAAATTGGAAAAGTATAACCAATGGTGAAAGAATAAATTTATATAACAAAATGGAATTTGAGATATAGACTAAATGAAATTTATAAATTGAGATAAACTTTATATACAAATGTGAATTACAAATGTGATTTATAATCAAATGAGATAAATTCATAAACAAATGAAATTTGTAAATGTAAATTGTAAATGTGACTTATAACTTGAAATAAAATGTGATAGAATTCCAAGTAATGTTTGGATATAAAGTTGAATGGATTTTGAATTCGAAGTTTTGGGAAAGGTTTAAATTCCTTTGAATTTAAAGATAGTTTTTAAAGGTTTTGGGGAAATAATGGTGATATTATTTCATGAATATTTTTGAAATTGAATTGAAATCTGGTGGGATTTGGGATTTAAAAATGTTTGAAAGGTTTTAAAGTGATAAAAGCATTAAATTCTCTTTCGGTCGCTGGAAAATAATTTCGGTGATGACTGCAGCATCATCGATGTCTATTTTCGAGTTTCCAAAGAGAAATTGCTACCAAACTGCTTTAAATTGGAAATGATTGTGAACTGGGTTGGTTTTGAAATTCAAAGGGAAAATTGTTTGGTAAAAGCAGATTATTTTGGAAATTGGGATTTGATGTGATATACCAGATATGTATGAGTTATTTATGGATTCAAAATGGTTTTGAAATAAAATCGGGTAATTGGATTCTGGAAATTCTATTTAAAATATAAATGTGGAAATTTAAATGAATCAACAATATAAAGTATAGAATGAAGTTGATTGAAATAAGAAGGGAATGAAAGTTTAATTCTTGGATTATAATTATGAGATGAAAATAACTCAATGAGTAATATAAGTTGGTAGATAAAAGAGTTAGAGAACTTGAAGGTGAATAAAATATATTTGATTTAACTTAAGATAAGTTAAATAAATTGAGAATTGGAATTGAATTAAATGTAAGTCGAATTGAATTGGATATAAAGGTAATGTAAAATGCTTATAATTGTGTAAAGAAATTCATATTCTTAAGTTTTTAAGTGTAATAATTTGAGATTTGATTGTAAAGATGAAAATGGACTTAAATGAATAGTCCCAGATCTTAAGTAAGTAAGTTAAAAACTTATGAATAGAAATGAAATTGTAAGTCATAAATGGGAATTCATTTCTTTGAACCATTAAGAGTTATAATTTGAAATTTTAATTGTCAAATGGAAACGACTAAGATGAGCAATCTTAATTTTTTAAATAAATCCAAACTTGAGTTATAAAATAAATTGAACTTAAGATAATTAAGTAAAATGATATTTGGAATTAAAAAGCAAGTATTTAATTTTAACCAGCGGAGGAACTAATTAGATGATAAATTAGTTAATGAAATTGAATTGTGAGTAAATGAAATTGGATTAACATAGTGATGGTTTGAATTGCGAATGAAATCCAAATAAGTGAAAATAAATTGGAAATGACCTGATTATTAATAAAATAATTCCAGATGAATTGAGTTTGGAAAATAAAATTCATAATGATTGAGTGAATGAACCACTTATATTAAATAAATAAATGGATGGAATTTGATTAAATAAGAATCAAATGAAAGATGGAAATAAAACTTTAAAGGGTTGGTTAAATGGAAAATAAACTTAAGTTATTGACTTAAGTAAATGTTGAATGGAAACTGAACTCAAATAGAGGAGTGGTTTAAATAAGTTGAGAAATAGTTATTGAATGAATTAACTTGGATTGTTTTCGAGCTAAATAAAATTCAAATTTTGGAAGTTGGAGATGAATTGAATTTTAAAAAAAAAAAATTTTTTGGAAATGAAGTAGTAAATTGAAGTAAGTTGAGATTCATATGAAATTGGAATTCGATTTGAATATATACACTTCAGTGGTGAAGTAGTAAATAAATATAAGAAAAATTATATTGAACTTAAGAATGGAAAAATGAAATTCTTAAGGAGATTGGTATTGGGAATATACTTAGTAATTTTGGAGTGGAAAAAAAATATATACTAAGTGAATAGTTGAATGAAGACTAAAACTGAAGTTGTGAAATGGGATAGTTGTGAATAAGTGGATAACAATCAAAAGGGAATGTGAATAAAAGAGAATTGATGAAATTGATAATCAATTGGAATTTATACGTAAGATGTACGTATATTATTTTATTCGCATAGCTATTTGGTCCAGATGTCGAACACAGAATTTCGAGATAGTTTTATCGATCCGAATCAGGATTTTTCACTCGATTTTCAACGGCGAGCCTGGATATGGATTGTTGATTGATTCTGGATATTCTCTATCATAGTTGGTGGCTATGCAAGGAGAATGACGGTTTCTGATCAAGAAACCAGATCTGAGTCCGCACTAGGAAGTCGGGGGGGGGACAATACTAGTTCGGAAGTGAAATTGTGTGATCGATTGAGCGATCGAATGTGATATTGCGTACGAATGATATATGTGCATCGTACGGGCAGTAAAGCAAATATTGAAAATTTGTAAAGAAATGTCTAGAATGGTTTTGAAATTGTGATTGAATATTATTGCTTAGTAGGATATACAGGTGTATAAAAGCAATGGATAGATTGAGATTTTGATTTTAGAGGATAAAATTTAATGGCCCGACAAAAGGTATGTATTTGAATTTCTGTATGAAATTTGATTGGGTTTTTGATCCAGCCACTTGGCTTTTTGTTTTTTTTTGAGATTGGGAGGCCGTAGAGCCATTTTGTAGTAGTACCGAGCTAGCCGCGCAAAGGAGACGCTGGCGAAATTTTTCGGAAATTTAGAGAGTTAGAAAATTTTGGAAAATTTTGATAATTCAAAATTTGAATTCAAATTTAAATTTGAATTGATAAGTAGGTGGTATGGTTGAACTTATGGATAAGTTTGGGAAATTAAAAGATGATTAGTGTATCATTAATAAAAGATTGTTTGGGTATTGTTAAAATTGTTTGAAACTATTTGGAATTGAGGAAATAGTTAATGGGGTATGGATCATTCCTCTTAACTAGTAATTTCGGGGACGAAATTCTTTTAAGGGGGGAGGAATGTGACGACCCGGAATTTTTGAGCCTTTGAAATTGGAATATTTAATTTATTTTAAATATTCAGAGGTTAATTATAAACTTAAATTTCAAATATCGCTGTTTATTGAGTAATTTAATTATTAAATTAAATTTATATTGAAGTTGGATAAAATAGTAAATCTGGTATTCTAAGCTAATTAAAAATATTTTGAAGGCTTGAAAAATTTGTAATGATAATACTAAAGATAATAGAAGCTTCAAAATGTAATTTCAAACTGTTTTGTTCAGTTTTGAAATTATATCGTTTAAATTGAATTTAAAAATAGTCTTCCAAGGCACAGTCTCGGATTTCGACGAGACCAGTCCCATTGGATCCGTAATAGTGTTCTATTATCGGGTTTCAATTTTCGTAGCATTTGGAGTTGTTTTGTGAGCACACGATATATAAACGCATTGAAAATTTTAGTGAAACGATTTGAATTTAAATAGTATACCCTTCAAGTCGCTGCCGAAATAATTTCACATCCCTTTCTTGTCGTGGTCACTGTAGCAAACCTTGCAAAACACGCAAGCTAATTTTCACACGTTACCATTTTCTTCAATTTCACGCTTCCAGTTTCTTCTACATTACCTGTTCCTCCCTCTCTTCATTTCCAGTCACGAAGAAAACATAGTAATTTCTTCCCCTCAGTAAAAGGATAAAAATCGCGTCTTCACCCATTTTCTTGTTTCAAAATTCAAAGATCAAAACGGAAAAAAGGCTGCAGTTAAAAATCGCGCCTCTCTCTCTCATTCAATCCACAAGTCGAAATCGAACTAAACTCGTTCATAAATCAAGTCGAGTACTTCATCTCAAAACCGAACCCATAGCCAAATTCGAGTTCTCGATGAGCTTCGCCTGGGTATTCAAATCAAAGAGCAACGACTCGATTTTTGGGGCGCCTTCCAGTGAAGTCGGAGCGAACTAGGGTTTGGGTCCACCGAGGTGGTGCGAGGCGAACAGGACGGCGAAGACGATATGGTGGCCGGCAAGTGGTTGTCGCGAGGTCATTGTAAGGTCGAGGGTTGGTGATGGTGAGTCGCGTGATTGCAAGTTGTCCGTGAGGCGTCAGGTGATGTTAGGCTCGGGATGTTCTCGAAACTCACGAGCATGTCGACTAGCAGAGCTGAGGTGGGTTCGTTAGTGGTGACGAAATCTGGGTTTGCTCCAAAGGCAGTGAGGTATTATCGAGTTTGTCTTGTCAGAGCAGTGATGCTCACGAAGGGATTCTTCGACAAGGTATAAACTAACCTTGTTTTTAATTTACTCAATATTCATCCACATATATATTTTGTTTTGTTAAAAACAGTAAATACGTATAAAATTACTTTGTTTTAAATTAGTATATAAGTTTGAAGAAATTTTTATGGTATTGGAATTTAATCTGAATAGATTTTCTCACGAGTATATACTTACGTAGATTCAAAAGAAAATAAATATACATATAAGAATTTTAAATACGAAGAGTTTACGTAACTTTATATATTTTATTTATAAGGATTATTTCATCAGTTTAAATATAATTTCAAATAAAATAAAATAATTTATATGAGTATTTATTAAAGAGAAAAATTGGTTGTAAATTTAGTTTGTAGTTAAATAAATCTATTAAGAGGCATTGGTTTTAAAATCTAAGATATTAGTCTAAAAATAAAATCATTGGGTAATTAAAATTATTATATGGCAACTAATTGTTCGATTGACCCAAATGTTAATAAAAGCATCTAATGTTTATTCAAGGTTAAAATCAAGGAAACAAGTCAGGTTGGAACAGATTGCAAATTTAAAGGGGGCAAAAGGTGAGTTAATCTCACTCAGTTAAATTTAAATTTAAATGGTTAAATTTAAATAATTTATTGAATGGTTGATTTGATTGATGTGATATATATATAGTAGCATACCAATATATATATATTGGCATATGTATATATTGGAGTTGTTGATATTCCCACATTATATAGTGGATGAGACCCTATGCGCCGCATAATAGCGGATGATATTTTATAAAACCCATATACCGCGATATTCCACCTCGAAGTGGAATTGGTATTGTGCTAACGTCTGTGGATGCAGGGAAACAGGTTGGAGGGATCCAACTGGATTCCTCAAAAATTTATTTTATTATTCTGTGGTCTGAATATTGATATCCTGTGATGATTTGATATTGGATGTTGTGGTTGATTGAATTCCCAGTATAATAAATTTTGGAAATCTATGGGATTGAATTTTTGAAGAAAATAAAGAATAATAATTTAAGTAAATTGGAATAAATTTAAAAGTGAATTGAAAATAAGATAAAATAAAGTGAATTGGAATTGTAATAAATATGGGAAAAGGAATTTAAATTTACGAAGGAGTAATAAAAATTTAAAACTCAAGTGATATGGTTTTTAAAGAAATAAAGAAATTTTTTCTAATTAAATGAGTTAATTTAATTAAAAGCGTTAATAAGGAATGTTGGGAATTTAAAATAGGAATTTTCAGTTAAAGGGGTTTTAACTAGAAATTAAAATTTAAAAACCCGAATAATTGTATTGGAAATAAATAAGGTAAATAAGACAATTTTATTTCAAGATAAAGCAAATTTGAAATAAAATTGTAGAATTGATCTAAATATTGAAACTGGGAAATTTTAAAGAGGAATGAAATTTTGAGATCTATAAACTGAGTTTATAAAGTGAAGCGGATTTTAATATAAATTCAAGGTGTGAATTTATAAAGGATTGTGAATCTGTTTTAAAAATAAACAGAGATTTATTTTAAAGGTAGTGAAAGAGAAGTATTTTCTGGATAGCCAAGTACATTTGGTTTTAAAAGGAAAATTTTAAATATTTGTTAAAGATTTATTGTTATTTTTAAAAGTCAAGTTTAAAAATCTATTATTTCCAAATGTTAAATTTCTAAAGTAAGTAATTTTCAATCTATTATTGTAGTTAATACAAATGAGATTTGATAATATGTTTTAAAAGGAAATTTGTTTATATTCTTTAAAATGGTTTCATTTAAATATCTTTTAATATATATTTTTAACTTAAATATTAAAGAAGTTTAAAAAGGCGTTCTTATAAAGTATTTTTATAATAAAGTGTTTTAAAATTATGTTAAAATTTTAAAATGGTTTGTACTTGGCATTCCAGTGAAAATAAATATTTGGGAAATTATTCCGTGAGAGGAATATAGTTTGAAATTGTTTCCAATGGGAATTGAAATGGAAATAATATCTTGTGAAGATATTTTGAGGGATATAAATAATTTGGAGTAATTATTGATTGTTGATGGTTGTTATGGATGTTAATTGATAGTTAAACAACCGACTATCAATATTGGCCAAATGCGTTGATCGTTTCGAAGAGACCGGGATCGAGTTTCCGTATACCGGGATTCCAGGTCTGGAGACTCGAAAACCACTTCGATCCGGTTTGTACGTTTCGTGGGGAAACGAGGGTAATATTGATAAGGGGATAGTGTTATCAGTTCTGTTCGGACCTGGAACGGACTTGTATGGACGAATGCTTTCGGACATCGTCAGGGGACGATGGGCATTCTAAGTGAAACGTTCTGAAGGTAACGTTTAGCCTCAAGCCTCATCAACCGGGAATGACTGAAAATCAGGGGTTATGCAGCAAGGCTTCGTGGGTAGCGCCCACTGGAGAGTATGATCATTCCTGTCTAGATGTCCCTTTTTATTTCGGCTTAGTGGTGCGGTTGCTGATCCCAACCGTGGGGTGATCATATTTGGAATTGCCCATAGGTGATTCCGGTCTTGTGTTGCAGGGGAGCGGGCGTACTCCTCGGTACTGTGATCTAGGCCACGTACTGTGACAGGTGGTACCCCAGTGCCTAGTCATTCGTTGGAAATCCATTCTCCCTACGTGCCTTGTACGAGTTTTGTTTGTATTACCCACTTTGTGGCTAGTATGCTGGAATTTAATCATGTAACAATTTCAGCTATTTTAATAAGTATTTGTAAATAGACACTATTATAATATCAGAGGATTTTATAAAAAGTGTTTTAGCTATCGTAAGGTAAAAACCCGACATGTTTATTTGTGGCGTGGTCTTACGAGATGCATTTGTTTTCAAAAGGATTTTTGAAACTTTAATAATCAATTGAGTGTGATTTTCTCACGCTGGTATTCCAGACTGACTCGGGTATTGTTTTATATGATGCTCGGGTCAGACCGAGATAAACAGGTTTAGGATATGATGCTGTGGAGCTCAGGAGACGAGCTGGATGACGATACGTACTTCCGTACTTGTTATTATTTTTCCGCTGTGTATTCAGTTGTATGTTATGGATGTTGATGTGCTCTGATGATGTATTCTGATGATGTATTGTATAAACAGATATATTATTTTTTCTGGTTGAGTAAAGATCTGTTTTTGTATATATTATATTTTATTCCGCTGCGATGTGAGATTCTGTTGTTGATTTTCTGTTTCTTCTTCTTCTACCTCTTTTTCTTTAACACAAAATGGTTCGATTTTCCGGGACTGGAAAGTCGGGTCGTTTCAAATTCAATTTCAAAATTTCTATCACCTTCAGTATTATTAATATAAATTTTCTAAGCCTTGAAAATATTTTTAACCAGCTTAAAACTGAAGATTTAAAATTTTACCCAACTTCATATAATTAACTTCAATAATTAAATTGCCAAATTCATTCTGATACTTGAATTTCAAATTAAACTAATTTCCAGATATTTAAAATCAATTAAATATTCTAATTTCCAATGTCAAAAATTCAGGGTCGTCACATCTTTGTTGCGTAGCTTCCTAGTTCCGTACTCCACAATGCGTGCGGTGGCACGAGACGCTATTAGCTTTGTCCTAATATCTCTCTATTGATTAGGCTCTACCACAATGGCTATGCTACGAAGACATTTCCTTAAATGTAAAACGTGAAAGACGTCATAAACTCCTTCCAATTTATATCATAACTCCGCAAATTTTCTTATTTTTCCCAATATTGGGAAAGGCCCAATAAATCTTGGTGCTAACTTTCTCGACTTTCCAAATCTTACCACCACACACTGCCTAGCTAACTCTAGCTTTTCAAAATCTCGTAATTCAAATCTGGTCCGAGTAGAATTTTGTCGATGTTGTCCCACTAACAATTTCGCGATTTGCATGGCCTCCAATAAAGTGCTTCAAGGGTGCCATACAAATCGTCTATTTGCGACTACTATTATACGCGAATTCTACTAAAGGTACGTGCTGCTCCTAATGTCCTCCAAAGTCCATGATTGTTGCTCTTGGTGTCCTCCGAAGTCCATGATGAAAGCTCTCAATAAATCCTCCAAGTTTCCATTCATTCCTTTAGTTTATTCGTCGGTCTGAAGGTCGTAAGCAGTGCTAAGATTTAATGAAGTTCCTAAAGCTGCCATCAAACTGCTCCAAATTTTGCTAGCAAAGAAAGGTTCCCTATCACTAATGGTGCTAATTGGAATTCCACGAAGTCAACCACCTCCTTGATAAGAATCTTTGCTAAAGATGTCGTGGTCCTATTGCCCAAATGGGAATAAAAGCTTTTTTTTTAATATTTATGTCAAACACCTAGCTTTTTCTACCTTTCTCTTTATCCTTATTCAATAGAAAATTCTCTTCTCATGTCTATATATATTTATCTCTTCCCTGATGGTGACGTTCTTTGAGCTAAATTTTAGTTTTCCTAAAATCATAAAGCTATGGGATTAAAGCATTCGTTTACTTTAGGTTGCTAACCTAATTTCCTCATTGACTTTCAATCTTACTTATGGTTTATCGCTAATTAAGTGTCCCCATAAAATTTTCTTATTTACATTGCTTCTCAATATGTGTATATTAATCAAGTTGTTTAATCCCATTCATAAAATCAACATAGGATAAAACGGGGATATATCTTATACCACATCATACGCTTTCCAATGACTAAGGGAGACAACTAGCGATTACAACCCAAAATTCTAAAAGAAAATTTTGCTGGAAGCTATCATTTATCATCAACTGGTATAAATAATGTTGAGGTCCTAACACTCCTTACTAAATTAAGATGAGTATTTCTAATGTCATTCCATTATTACTCATTTTCCTTAATTTTCCTTTTTGACTCTAATAAATACGGTCCATCCATTGCTTTGGTTAATATACTTATAACAGTTAATACTTATTGTCAAAATTGGACCATTCCCAATTAATCCTTATTTAATACTTTTAACCTTTTACAAATTCAAAATTCCATCCATTATTAGATCAATTCTTCCATGAATGTCATATCAAGTTCCCTAATCGGTCCCCATTTAGTTCTTTTTTCCTCTCATTAATTTCAAATTTATTGCCCGTTAAATTTGTAATTAATGTCCATAAATCCTAATTCATTAATTACTAATTAATATGTATATAATCGTAATTTATGCTATTTATATATACTTTTGTTTTTAGTCGTTAAGCATGGTTATACGTGCATACTAATTTCTAAACTAGAATGCTTATTTTCACATTTTTAGTTTATTAGAGCTATCCTTCTAAAAAGGATTACTGTTATAACTTCCTACAAAGTAACTTTATGTTTGAATTTACAATGAATTATTTCTTTTCTTTTATTGAAAAGGACGGTGTAAATAATGGAAAGGATATCCATATCCTACACATCTCTTTCATTTTTGGTGCATTCTTTGTTAATTCAAACAACGCGCTTTCATACATATTTTGAAATATGTTAATTTATGAAAATTACATGGTAACCGCTCCAAATAAATTAAAACATAGAAACATAAATTCCAAATTATCTAGGGTAACCTAATCTATAACCCAATTATAGATCAGGGTATCTTTACTACTTTACCAACTTCTACAAATAGAGGTTGGGGACTGATTTAAAGTTTCCAGATCAAGTTGTATATTCTATTCACATTTTATTCATATTCTAAAAACTTTAATATGTACTACCTAGGTATTGATCTCTATCTTCTCCATAAAAATTTGGTTTTCACTATTCTTTATAAAACCAGAATTTCAGTAACATATAAAATAATTTTCAATAAATTGTTTCCATACAAATAAACTTGTTACTTTAAATTCAAAATCAACATTTATTTCCCATTTCTCGTAAAACTAAAATTTCACAAACATGAAGTGCCATATTCAAAATCTTCATCTCTAAACTTAGAAACCATTTATTAAGAGTTCAAAATTGCTTAGTTCCAAAATGAAGAAAAATAATTTCCCTTTTTCAAAACTTTATTCACGAAAGATTTACTCCTTTAAAAGTTGGCCTTTTAATTCATAACATTAAAAAATTGATTAGTTTCAAAAAAAATAACTAGGAACAACTTCCATTTTTGATGACTTACTATAGTAAAGACTTACTTCTTTTGAAATTAAGATTTTTAACCCAAAACATACAAAAACTCAATTATCATTCTAAAATAATAGATTTTCCTTTATTAGACATTTATTATTCAAAGATATTTCTAATTACAATATAGTTATATTATTCTAAAAACATACATTAATATTTATTTATTTTATTAATCAAAATGTACTGTTATTTAACCAAATACTTTATATAACTTCGTTTAAAACTCCAGTAATATCCTTATTCAATCAAATTATAAATTCGAAATAGGAAAAATGTGTGTGTGTATATAAAATTCTCATTTTCACATAAATACTTTTCCTTATATATAAGAATATCTCAACTCGTATATTTTACCATCATTTAATTCCATTAAATTGTCAAAAACATCTTATATAACTTTAAACGATGGAAAAATGGAGTAGACAACGATAACCTCTATATTATTCCTATTACTCCTCTCCTATATTATTTATTACTAGATTAAAATTCCCAATGCTATTACTACCTAAGTTTCAACTATTATTCTTCACATTTCCTTATATGGGAATGTCCCTTCTGCCTATCATTATTACTTGCTATTTCTATTCTCCTATTTTAATCAGGTGTTATTTCCATTTATTTAACCTTTAAAAGAATTTTAAAGAAAAGAACTTCCAAATTTATAATGTAGGAAAAATCATATAGGATATAGAAGAATCCAAAACTTGAAAACCTTTTAATTTTACAAAATTTTAAACTGAAAAGTTAACAAATGAAACTTTCTCTCTTTTTTTCAACTCTTCAAGTCATTAGATTTTAAAATTTCTTTTTACAAAAATCATCCATTATTTTGTTTTAAAATGTTTCACCACTTTTTAAAATCATATCCTCTTTTCAAAACTTTTCACAAAATAATTTGTAGGATATTTCCAAAGCCGACTAAAATCACTTTCTTTCAAAAATATTTAACTTATAATACATAAGATCTTCATTTAATAATCTTTTGAAAAACTCTTTCAAACATTCAAGGAGTTTCAAAAAACATATTTATCAAATTCTCTCATGGGGTAGGATTTAAAAATTGGCTTTAATAGTTCTTTCCTTTGAACTTTCCTACGCAATCATCTTAAAAATCCGGTTATCTTTTTGTGGTGATTAATGTACACCTTCTTACAAAAGCTTGTTTCATTCCGTTACATATTACTTTCAGATCTTTACAAATTAAATAATACCTAACATTTTTATTTATTAGTTCCATAAATGTCACTTTGTTTATACTAAATGGTTATTATCTTAACATACATTTGCTAAAGACATTTATTTACTTATTCGAACGTTTACCTTAGTGGTCTCATTAATCTATTTAATTTCTTGTAACTCTTCGCTTATTACACATTCATTGTCTATTAAATTTTAGAGTTACACCCTTTCTACTTACAATTTCTATCCCTATTATTTAATGTGCTTCTTGGGTCCACAATTATAAGGATGTCTAGGTCCAACAAATGAGTCAAGTACTACTCATCTTCTGGGGTGCTTCCATATGTTGTGGTTATGCACTTATAAGTCCACTCCTAACGATACGATCTCTTTTCCGTGGGTAATCAGAGTAGGAGTATAAATTTAACTCAGTTTATTTTTCAACCCATAGTGTAACGAATTAGATTTTCAACCCACAAAAGATGACACTAATACGTCCACTATATTATATGCCGAACATTCAAGTGCCAGAAATACCGATATGTTAGGGTGAAAGAAGAAGGTAGAAGATAGAGAAACTAAAACAACACAGAATCTTACAATGCAGCGAATAATATATAATGCAACCATGATCTTTACAAAAAGGATACATCTCTATTCATATATACTATTAGAACCTTGTATTTTGATGTTTTGATTATGACAACTATATAAGTAAATATTATGTGAAGTAACCATATTTGAATGAGAAGATGCTATTCTACTTGACAATAGATTGTAGACCAGAATTCAGACAGAAATTTCAATAATTTTTTATGGTTTGTTTATAGTCTAGTCTAGTAGTTATTTTTTGTTAAAATCTCTCCAAAGTGGTATATGCACACACATACGTATTTAAAAATATTTTCAAATCATGTTTCATATGCTAAGTATTTTACTACACAAGTTCACACACAATTTTTTTCAAAAAACCTCAAATTGGCAGAAAACTTGATATTCAGCCGACTGAAACAGGTAGTTCAATCGACTGAATATCTACGCACATGCACAATTGATATAAATGTTCAATCGACTAAACTACCCATTTTAGTTGACTGAATTGTATGTTATTTGTGCCTTTCCCTCTCTGATTTGAACTTATAAATTTCAGCTGACTGAATTCTTTTGTTCAGTCGATTGAAAGTGCATAACGGCTATTTTTCTGAACGGCCACTTCCATTCATCGAACAGAAACAACCCTTGATTCAAGAATTTTTTTCGTATCTTTTGATCGTTACCTTTCATGATAAGTTGCAATACTTAAACACTATATATAGCCTTCAATTCGTTTGTTTTAATAACTTAATTCCGATTCTATTTCTCATTTTTATTATCTAAACAATCTTGCCATTTGCATTCAATACTCTTTTTCTAATCACTTGTTCATTTAAGCAAAACTTCATTAGTTATTAAATTAACTTCCCATTTTCACGAATTGCACTATATACCACAAAAGAGAAGATTATAGGAAGGGTGTACGTAATTGACTTATCAGTGCTATTCAAGAGCATACTCAGTCAGAACCAATTTTTACCGTTTGTATTAGAATTCTTGTTCAGTTGCTCAGGCATTTGAAGTTCTATTATGTCACTTAGGTGGTTGAAGTCCTGTTCGGTTGCTCAGGCGGTGTAATACATGTTCCTCCGGGTTAAGAGAGGGTTGATAGTTAAATTCCAAAAGAAGTTCGGGACTAGACATAGACCGGGAAGTTCAAACCAGTATAAAAATCCCTGGTGTCATTTACTTTACTATTTACTTTTATATTTATATTCCGCACTAGTAGATAACTTAGTTAATATTCCATATTACGATCCTTGGTAACTTTCATTTGGTATCAGAGCCTAGAATTCTACCGATCGTCACAACATCATAGAATAATGGCCAGAAAAAGATCCAATCGATATACAACAAGCAAAATCCCCGTCAAAGCCACCAATGAGGACTACTAAAAGGTACTTTCTGATTTACAAATTTCAATAAATGATAATAATGAATTAGTTAGTATAAGTGATAAGGTCTCAAAGCTCAATTTTATTATTTTAGAAAAGATGAAATCTGTCTGTAACGACCCGATATTTTGGAGCATTCACATCCATTATAAGTGTATAGGTAGACACTCATGCCGGAATTAAATTGCTCAAAATATCGCGTTGTTAATTTAAATTTGGCAAAACTGAACATATACAGTTAATAAATAATCACAGATCACAGACACAGAGTAATAAGTGCAGCGGAAATAAAAGAGATAGTAGTTCATGAAGCTACTATATAAATGTATAAGTTACATCAGAGTTAAACCAGATACAACGGAAGAGTAATATGATACATCAGATACAAATCAGAATACATCACTGGAATCATCGAATACTGAAAGCAGAATAGATGGCTGGATCTTCAAGCAAAGCTCCAACTTCAAAGGTGAGTCTCGAATACTGGTACACTCAGTCTGACCCGAGCGTAAAGCAAAAACACAAGACACTCGAGTCAGGATTAACATTCTTATATCAATAAATCCAACTCAAGTGAAATAGCAATTGAAATACAAGTAACTCAAAGGATGTTTGGAATAACCATCCTTTAAGGATCCGTTAAACTATCTACTATGTAGTAGTGTACGATAAGTAGATAATGTCTATCAGTAATAATAAGATATCAAAATAGTGTTAAGTCATGGCCCATTCCACCCTTAACACATTTTTATTCCCAAAAGCATATACAAGACCGTAGTTTCCCCAAAACCGGAAGTCACCAGAGGACAATCCATATACTAAAGGTACAAAACAGATTCGTAGTGGTCGCGAATAGGGAATACAAGTATGACAAGGCACATGAGGCTATACCCAAGGTAGTGACACTACCGTTCGCCTGATCCGGACTGGTGAGAACGCATCGCCGCAGCGACCGCAACACCATGAAACAACACTCCCAAAATCAAGGGTGCACCAATCGACAACAAGTAATGAGTAGTTCGAAGAAGTGTGTTCACTTGAGGTAGCTAATCCTCCATTGGCCCGGCACGGCTCCTGTTTTAGTCATTTCCAATTTGACACAAGTGTCAAGGCTATCCATCATCGTTCTCTTTCTTCAGTCATCGCGAACATCATTCCAACCACTTCATTCTGGATCACACTCCGTGTATAGTTATTAAAGTGGTTTCGGTTTAGACAGAGAGTATGTCCATAACCAATTCCGGTCTCTTTAATAACTTTCGAAATTATTACACCGATTGGTCGTTTATTCATTTCAAAACCAAATCCATTTCAATCTCAATTAACATTTGTAAATCAACATTCATTTGTCTTTCAAAATCAATTTCCATAATTTACGTTTCAAAACATCCAAATTACCATTTCGAAACTTCTAATTCAATTCCAATTTATTTTAAAACAATTCATATATTGATTCAAGTTCATAAATAAGTTTCATTCCAAATTATTTAAATTAATTTAATTTAACCTTCAAATCAATTTAACTTCATTTATCGATTTCATTTAATTATTCGTTAAGTTACTTTATCATTCAAACAATTTATTTAATTCCAATTCATTAAATCAATTATTTAAGTTCAACTTCCTTATTTCAAAACTTACAATTTGAATTAAATTAAATTCATCAAATCAAATTCTTTAAATTTCAAGTCTTACATTAATTTCAATAAATCACATTTTATTTCTTGATAAAGAAATTCAATTTCACTTATTTACTTACTTAAATGATTTTCCAAACTTAATTAATAAAGAAACTCAATTTCAATTATTTACGAAGTAAAATTCACTTATTCAAAAATTCAATTTAATTTAACCATTAAATAATTCAATCTTATTTAATTATTAAATAATTCAAAACTTAATTATTAAATAATTTCAAAGTTTAATTATTAAATAATTTCAAAGTTTAATAATTTCAAACTTAATTTTAATTTCAAACTTAATTATTAAATCATTTCAAACTTAATTCAATCATTTCTTAAATTAAACAACATTCTTTCATCAATTTCTGTATTAATATTTTATTTCAGATTATTAAATATTCACATTTAAATTTCATTAAAATTCAATTTCAACTTCGTTTCAAAACCATATTATTTATTCAAATAAAATCTTCATTTTATTTTTAAATCAAATTATTGACCAATCGGGTTTATTTAATTTTCTATCCTAGGTCAAGTTCATTTGGGTATTTATCATTTCAACCCGATTCCAATTTAATTCAAAATCATAGCATAGCAAAGGGAACTTGCAGTGTGATAACTGGGATGATGTCAAAGTAAATAAACAAGCAATGACAACAATCAATAATAATCAAACAATCAATTCAAATAATCCTGAAATAATAGTATTAATTCACATTGTTATTTGTGTAAATTAATATAATTATTTCTAGAATCTACACTATCATTTCATGTAGATTAAAGATTATTGCATTACGGTTTTTCACTTGTCATCTATTTCAATTTCATGCATCATCGGTTTAAACAACATACAATTGATGGTTCAAGGTGTAGTTAACACTATTTTCTACGTGTCAAATGATTAAACATTTAAGGGGTCATATTAAACAAATTTAACTAACCAAATTCAACACATATGTCGATTCAAATTTTTAACTATTCTACGTCGAATTCAATTGCATAATATTTATCACTTTATACATTACAATTTAATATCCAATATAACAACAATCAATCAATCAATTATCGATCAAACTGTATTATCATCGCATAAATAATTAACAGATAATGGTGTCAGATGTCACAGGTGAACTGATACAGGTAATAACAGTGTAAATATCTAACGGCAGCATATTTCAATTGTCGTTTCAATTGAAATCAAATTTAATAAATAAAAGAACGTTAATCGTGAGTGAATGCTCACCTTCCGAGGCTAGAGATGGATGAAAATCGAGTTATGAACCCAAACACGAATTCCGAAGCAAAGCAAAATTAGCACGAATTTGACGATCAAAACTGACAGCTTGGAATTGGCGAAATTGAATCAAACTGTATTGATGAAGATCAATAGTATAAGTGAATAGATATTTATTAAAATCAAAACATTTATAGGTGTATACAAAAATCATTATTTAATTTAAACCCAATATTATATACATATACAAGCCGCAAATACTGACCTCAAGTTTAGATACTTTAAAGCATATTCTACAAAAATCAAAATTTTAATATATCAAAATTTTAAAGTCGGACCCTTGTATAAGAAATGAAATCAACGATTTATAAACTAATATATTATACGCTTTGTATATATATGTAAATGTCCACGCATATAAACATACATACCCCATAATCTAAAGTATATAAAACTGAAACACAAACATTGATATATTATAACTAAATATACACAAATATATACGAAACTTATTATATAAATATATACTTCTTTTGTCAAATAATATACTTAGCTGTAACCAACATATAACCAATCTATGACATACGCACACCACAAAATTTCAAATCAATAATTTATAAATCAGTATAACCTATTATTTATAGTACTCACAAACTTATATAGGCAAACCCTCCACATAGGAAATACATATACATAAACGTCTACGTATTACTACTATATATATTCAAACTGACATATAACTAACATCGGTATATTTATATATATGCTGTCAAAATATATATCTAACATTTTTCAAACTGCCAACCATTGAAAAGAAGAAAATATATATATAACAAACAATGCAATATATATTTCTGACATGTTAAAGAATAGCAGATTATCAACATATTAGGTACTTTAGAAAAGTATGTTATTAGAATATGTCTACTGACATATTACGTTGTACAAAATCAGTAGATTACTTACAAAGCTTGGATCACAAAACCAGTTTATATACACGTAAATTCTTATGCAGACTTACATTTAAAAGTATACCCATACTACTATATAACTGTTATATATATATACTTACTACAAACTAAACATATATATACACGATATTTACAAATGTAATAAATATACTTATATAACCTATACAATAAAACCCCACAGATCCAAATAAATACACTATATAAAGTTTTAATCGTTTGATTTATGAAACCACTGAAATGAAAGAGCAACATATAACATATTTATATACATACACTATACACATCTTCTTACCTTATATATACACGAAGAATCAAACAACCAAACTGCTGTGCTCGGTAGGGCAAGTGGAGGGGATGACGTGGGTGGAAACTGGGTTGTTGAGCGGAGGTGAGAGGATTCAGGCGAGAGGAAGGGTTGCGGCCGAGCATTGGAAAAGGAGTGGGGAGAAAAGGCAAGCGGGCGAAGTTTGGGTGGAAGCTGTCGGTGGTGAAGATCTAGGTCGAAGTTCAAGGAGGCGGAGAGAGGAGGTTGGTGGAAGGCGGTAGGGAGGACAGAGGGAGGAGGCCGGTTGTCGAACGAGCAAGGAGGAGTGAAAAATGAAGGCGGGTGGCAGAGCAAAAGATTTTTGGTGGAAGTGGTTGAGCACTGCTAGAAAGTAGAGAATTTTGATATATAAAATAATATATTTACCTTAGAAATGAAAGAGTTAGATCCAACAGAGAGAAGAGGAAAGGAAACAGCTTTATGAATTGTAACCGGGAATGACAAAAGTCATATATCAACAGTTGGAAATATTAATGGTAGACGGCTATTCCTATACCAGTTTGACAACGAAAGGACAAGAACCCAAAAGGCATGAAACGGGTACCGATACGGTTGGCCGTTTCACGGTTTTCAACGCGTATCAGATTTCGAAATACACAGATGAATACACTATTGAGATCGACACGATGAGACTGTTGAAATGGTACACAGATATCAGTGGTATGATCGAATTTTAAAATTTTGAATTTTCAACTGGTGGAAAATGCAAGAAAAACGCAGGAAAATAAGATCGACGGAGCTAAAGAAGTCCGAATTTTGAAAAACGACAAACTGACATCTTGTTCGGAAGATGGTTTAGAATTTTCTATGTAAAAATATTTAGGTTTCGGAAACATTTTATTTTCATCGCTTTTTAACTGATTAAATTGAAGTAAATTTACGCGTGAAATAAACTTTCATATTTTCGGACGAAAATTTACCAGTTGCTATGTTTAACTAGATGCATTCCAAATATAAAATTTATTTTTCAAAATTTTATCGTTTAAAATTTCGCAAAATTTCAATTAATAACGTTATTAAAACCAGTTAAATTTACGGGTCGTTACACTGTCGAACTTGAAAATGAGAAATTGAAAAATTAGAAATTAAATTTAGAAAATCAACTTGGTTTTAAAAATAATAATTTTATAACTCTAAAAGATTTTCTAGATGAACAAAACACCTAATTTGAAAAAGAGAGAGATTTTCAAAAGAAAATTTTGAATTGAAAAGACAAAATGTTATTACAATCCTCTTTAGATAATTCAGAATCTCAAAATTTTCTTCTCAAAAATGAGAACTGTACGTTAAAAAAAGAGAATTTTGAATTAAATGAAAAGGTTGATATTCTGAAAAATAGTAATATTTCTTTTGAAAATAAAAATTGTGACTTTAAAAATAAATTTGAAAAATGTAAATTCATGAAATTTAATAAAGGTCAAAACGATTTAAACATGATTTTATCTAGTTCTAGACCATTATGTGATAAAATTGGTTTAGGATATAATAAAACTGGTCGTAGAAATAGCACTAGATATGCTTTCATGTATAGTAAAAATGTTAACGCTAGTACTAGATTTCGAGTAAAGTCTAAATCCAATTTTTATAGAAATTCAAGTACCGTTGTGACCAATAATGTTTATAATATCTCTAGAAGTACAAAATCATTGACGGGAAATATGAATAAAAATTATCTAAGTATTTGGGATCCTGTTAATTGGAAAAACAGTGAAAAATACATAGATGATTATTTTGACACAGTAGTTAATAATGAAAATTTTATTCTCAAACGTTCAACCAAACCTACTTGGGTATGGTACCTTCGATCTAATCCATTGGACCCTAACATAGAAAGTGGGTACCAAAATATAGAATTTATTTTTTGCAGGTACCCAAGAAAGATATAAAGATGAGATGGATTTCGAATAACAGATGTTCCGAACATATGGTGGAGAACGAAATTTTTAGATAATGGAACTGCAGCAAATTCGGTATATCTAACTCAATTTTTTATAGTTTGGGGTAAGTATTTTTTATCAAGAAATATTTTTAATATTTCTCCTATCTATTGAGTTTTCCTTTTTGTCAATGACAAAGGGGGAGAATATGATTGATAAGGGCGGGGGGAGTAAATTTTGCTTTTATAAAATTTCAAACACATGGTTGTCATCATCAAAAAGAGGGAGAATGTTAGAACCTTGTATTTTGATGTTTTGATTATGACAACTATATAAGTAAATAATATGTGAACTAACCATATTTTCAGAAGAAGATGATATTCTACTCGACAATAGATTACAGACCAGAATTCAGATAGAAGTTTCAATAATTTTTTATGGTTTGTTTATAGTCTAGACTAGTAGTTAATTTTAGTTAAAATCTCTCCAAAGTGGTATATGCACACATACTCACACACGTATTTAAGAATTTTTTCAAATCATGTTTCATATGCCAAGTATTTTACTACACAAGTTCATGCATAATTTTTTTTTCAAAGAACCTCAAATTGGCAGAAAACTTGATATTCAGCCGACTGAAACAGGTAGTTCGGTCGACTTAATATATGTGCACATGCACAATTGATATGGATGTTCAGTCGACTAAACTACCTATTTCAGTCGACTTAATTGTATGTATTTTGTGCCTTTTCCTCTCTGATTCGAATTTTTAAATTTCAGCCGACCGAATTCTTTTGTTCAGCCGACTAAAAGTGCATAACGGCTATTTTTCTTAATGGTCACTTCCATTCATCGAACAGAAACAACCCTTGATTCAAGAGTTGTTTCCGTATCTTTTTATCGTTACCTTTCATGATAAGTTGCAACATTTAAAACACTGTATATAACCTTCAATTCATTTGTTTTAATAACTTAATTTTGATTCTATTTTTCCTTCTTATTATCTAAACAATCCTGCCATTTGCATTCAATACTCTTGTTCTAATCACTTGTTCATTCAAACAAAACTTCATTAGTGATTAAATTAACTTCCCATCTTCACGAATTACACTATATACCCCAAAGGAGAAAATTATAGGAAGAGTGTACGTAATTGACTTATTAGTGCTATTCAAGAGCATACTCAGTTAGAAGCAAATTTTACTGTTTGAATTAGAAGTCCTATTCGGTTGCTCGGGCGGTTGAAGTCCTATTCTGTTGCTTAGGCAGTTAAAGTCTTGTTCCGTTTCTCAGGCAGTGTAATACCTATTCCTCCGGGTTAAGAGAGGATTGATAGTTAAATTCCAGAAGGAGTCTGGGATTGGACATAGAACGGGAAGTTCGAACCAGTATAAAAATCCTTGGTGTCATTTACTTTACTATTTACTTTTATATTTATATTCCGCGCTAGTAGATAACTAAGTTAATATTCCATATTACGATCCTTAGTAACTTTCATATACAACATCAAAGTACATTAGACTTATCCTTAATTTTTGGACAGTTATAAAAACCTGTCCTCACATTGACAAACATACAGACTCTATTATACAGAAAATAAAAATACGTAAATATGTCTTGCCCATCCAGCTCCTCTCCAGCTCCAAAGTATCTATCCAAACCTGGGGAAAACATGCTCGATCTGACCTGAGCATTACATGGAATAACGCCCGGTTCAATCTGGTAAACCAGCGTGAGTAAAACTCGATAACAAGTAACAACCAAACTGATTTCTACATTTGAAAACTCTTTAAACAAAGGTTATCTCGTAAGACCACACCGCACATAAAAACGGATGGATTTTTACCTTACAATAACCAAAACTCTTTATATCAAAATCCATTGATATTATCATAGTATCTCGGTTTAAAGTAAATAGATAAAATAACTGAAATGCTTGCATCTCACATTCCAACATACTAGGCTCTATAATCGAAAATGTAAGGCACTTATTGGAGATTGGATTCCAACTAATGACTGGGCTACTGAGGTACCGTCCGCCATAGTACACCTCTAGAAAAATGTACCGAGGTCGTACCTAACAACCCTACTAACACAAGACCAGCCTATCCCTTACTGGATAATACCGAATATATGATAACCCCGATTGGTTTGCAATCGTTAACCGAGAGCTCCCATGTACCCGAATTCATTGATGATTGTGTATATATCTAGAAGGGTGATATATACCCTAATAGGTGCGACCCACATAGCCCTGCTCCATATCCCATGTTTTAGTCATTCCCTGCTGATGAGGCTTGAGGCTACGTTTTATCTTTCTAAATAGAAATCCATCTTGGAATGTGTGACGACCGCCCATGACCCCTGCACCGAATCTAAAGATAGTGCGCTGTAAAGTGTACCAGGCGACCATGGACGATTGTCAGGGTAGATTAAAAACAACAGAATCTATCGTATTACTCACAGCGCATGGACAAAATACAATAGAACATATGTATAGTGAAGCTTTACAGAACAAAATGACATCATATAAAACTCCATAATAGTTGAATACAAGCATCCAAATAGCCAATACATCAAGCCTCACTACAAAACACTCAGAGAATACAAAACAGTGGAACATCCAGTACATATAATAAGAAGATAATATGCAACCCTCCAGCTCGTCTTCGATATCAGCATCGTGAGAAGAGAACAGCACCTGTCACCTTCTACCTAGTCTGCCCGTCCCAAAAATGGACGAACAGCCCAAGGCAATAAGAATTAAAAACATAAAGCCTTGAGTCAGACAACAGTCTTAGTGAGCAGTAAATTAACTAACAACATACCAAAAGAGCATAAAGGAAAAGGAATAGGAATACAACCCTCCCACTCCACCTCTTTCTACTGTGATAGCCCCCAGACACACACTAAGCAGAAGCAACATAGCAGAGCATACAATTTAAAGTAAAGTAATAATCATTCGAGTCAAGGGCGATGTTTTCCAAGTACCAAGGCCTAAATCAGATAAGCACCCAGAAAATACCGCTCTTGAGTCCGAATGACGATACAACCAAACATCCATGACTCTGGCTATCACTGTTATCATTGCTTCGATATCACCGTTAATTGAATGACCGGCACATTCTTTCAGCCGTCCGTCAAGGGCTAATGGAAACCCCGGTTCTAGACATAACTCCCGCACGTCGTCGCAGCCCATGCCTAGGACTATCAAATCTGCCCAGAGTACTCGACCATCAACAGTTGACCGTTGGGACTATCGAATCTGCCCAAACGTACTCTTGCTTAGAGCATGCTAGAACCTTCAACAACGATGCTATCCAAGCCTCCTAGTCATCCTCCTCGACGACTATTCTCATATCCATTCATTATCCTCAACTCGAATCATATCACCGAGTTATCAACATGCTTGGAATGATCCCGTCTGGATTAGACCAAGTCTTCATCACATGATTGCCTCGCTTCATCACATCCTCGCAAAGCCTCATCTCAACATCACATCATCAAATCTACGCATAAGAGCTTCATCATCCCACTACATATGCCACGAGCAGCTTACCCAATTCAAGAGCCTTTCTCCTAGCTTTTGAATCATCTTCGGTCTAAATCAAACCATCAATCATCTAATTCATAACAATCAATCAAACCAAACATTAATCCAAGCAATCAAGCATTCAAATATGATCTAAGTAGATAATTATAACAATAATGGCATTTTCGTAATTAAAGAGTTGAAAGCCTAACATGCATGAAATCATAAGAAATATCTCTACAATCTTGATGAATGAACTTGCATAGGTTAACACTTAGTAAAATGGTTGTCAAATCATTATGAACAATGGATCTACATGGATCTACACTTAGGATGAAGAAAATGCATGGAAATCACTATTTTAACACCAAATCGAGCCAACAATCCGATATACTTCTTTGGATCCGTGTGAGAGATAATCACCACTCACCAAATCACCAAAACAAACCCAAATCAACACGCTTCAGATCTGGACAGCAAAGGATCAAGCTTGATCTATCACGAATTCGCTTCAAACGATGAAATCTCACTTCAATGGATGTAGATCTTCAATCTAAGCTCTTGAATCTTCAATTTGATCTTCAACTTGGATGGATGGAAGCACTAGATTAGAGTGGAGAAAAGAAATGAAGAAGGGTAGAAGTCGAGCTCTCAAAATGGCAGCACTTCGTCGCTTCAAAATCCGGATCCCAAAAAGTGATAAAAACCCCTCCTATTTATAGCTGAAAATCCACTAAGTCGTAACTCGGCTATCTCCTAAGTCGTCTCCGACTTACGACCTAAGACCCCACCGACTTACGACGTAACTCTCCTTCGACTTAACACGTGCGCGCGCCTATTCGACCTAACAGAATCACCTGCCTACGACTTATATCTTAGCAGCGCTCGCGACCTAACAAAGACACGACATAACAGCTATCTCCTAAGTCGGTCACGACCTATAGCATGCGCGCCTACGACTCAATTGAGAAGCGACCTAACAACATTACGACCTAACTCCTTAAGCTACCACGCGACCTAACATAAGTCGCAAACAACTGGACTGCGACCTAACTACTAAGCCAAAGCCCAGCGACCTAGCAACTCGTGCGACCTACGACTTAACAAGTGCGCGACTTACGACTTAGAGATCACGTGACCTAACACTTAAGCTATACCCTGCGACCTAACAACCCATACATAAGTCGCTTACGACTTAACACCTTAACTCGTCCACGACTTAACTCCCATAGGTCGTACCCTCCTTAAGTCGCTAACTCACTTAAGTCGCACTATTACTTAACTTGCTAACTCGCTGTTTCTTAACTCGGTCACTTCCTTAGGTTGTCTATCCCTTAGGTCGTTAACTCACCCAGTCGACTTAACTTGGCAATGACTTAAACACTTAACTCGGTAACAATTTAACTCGCCACTATCCTTAAGTCGCGCCTACCTCTTAAGTCGTCCAAACGACCTATCTCCAATCCCTTAACCCGCCATTTCCCTGGGTAGCTCCTATCCCCTAAGTCGTATACGACTTACGACTTACACTAAGTCGTGAACGACTTAGGACTTATAAAAATTCTGAATGACTTATCAACAATGTAACCAATTGTCAACTGTTTTACGATGTTCCGATCCGAAAAATACGGGTCGTTACATTCTCTCCCCCTTAGGAATTTCGCCCCCGAAATTCCAAGCAAACAAAGCAATCGAAGACTATTCTGTACGCCTACCATCCATAGCAATCAACAAACCATACATCCAATTCTAGCTTAGCGTACAGAATTCTAAAACTTAGAACAAGTTACAATATCGTGAGATGAGATGACACCTTAGGGCCATACCTTGAAGAGTTCAGGATGAGCTGCCTTCATCCTCTCTTCCACCTCCCACGTACAGTCATTATCATCATCACTCCATTGTATCTTGAGCAACTTAACTACCTTCCTCCTAAGCTGTTTCGTGTCAGTTTCAACAACACGAAGCGGCTTACGAGGTCTTCTATCAACTGGATCAACTTCGAAATCTTCACAGCTATCAGCAGAAACCACGGTATTCTAGTCGTGCACATACTTCCGTAGATATGATACGTGAAAAACATGGTGCACACCCGACATCTTCTCTGGTAACTCCAATCTATAGGCGAGCCTTCCAATTCGCTCGATGATCGGGAATGGTCCAACAAATCTCGGAGTCAATTTTCCTTTCTTCCCGAATCGAATAACATTCTTCAGTGGAGAAATCTTCACAAAAACCATATCACCAACGTCGAATTCCAAATCCTTTCGACGCTTATCGGCATAACTTTTCTGACGGTCTTGGGCTGCCTTCATTCATTGCCGAATGATCTCTATACAATCTGAAGTCTGTCGAATCATCTCTGGCCCAAGCATCAGCTTTTCTCCAGTTTCCAACCAACATGTCGGAGAGTTACACAATCTTCCATACAATGCCTCATACGGTGCCATACCAATGCTTGACTGGTAACTATTGTTGTACGCAAACTCCACCAAATGAAGGTAATCTTCCCATGATCCTCCGAAATCCAAAACACATGCTCTAAGAAGATCTTCCAAAACTCGGTTGACTCTCTCGGTCTGACCATCTGTTTGAGGGTGATAAGCTGTACTCAAACACAACTCGGTTCCCAAAACTTCCTGGAAGCTCTTCCAAAATCCACTAGTGAACAATGGGTCTCGATCGCTCACTATACTCTTCGGAATACCATGGAATCGAACTATCCACTTAACATACAACTCAGCCAACTTTGATGCAGTCCTAGTCGATCGAACAGGAATAAATCGTGCACTCTTAGTCAGACGATCTACAATGACCCAAATCCCTTCATTTCCCGTTCTGGTTCTAGGCAATCCATCAATAAAATCCATCGATACCTGCTCCCACTTCCATGTAGGAACTTCTAATGGCTGTAGTAATCCACTTGGCTTCTTCTGTTCAGCTTTAACCAACTGGCAGTTCATACACTTGGAAATAAAATTTCCAACATCCTTCTTCATGCCTTCCCAGTAGTAGGTTCTCTTCATATCTCGATACATCTTATTTCCACCTGGATGAATTGTCAACTTCGAGTGATGACTTTCCATCAGAACCTCACTCCTCAATTCATCTATATCGGGAACAACTAGTCGTCCTTGCTTCCGAAGCCAACCCTCTCGATCGACCTCGAATCCTTTATCCTTTTCTGGATCCAAACTAGATTCCAAATCACGGATAATCCTGACAAGCTTATCGTCTCGCTTTTGGCTCTCGCCAATCCTTTCCACAAGAGAAGGTCTTATCGATAAGTTTGCCAACATCTCAGGTTCCAATTCACATCTAGGCTTGAAGTCAAATC
This sequence comes from Allium fistulosum, assembly GCA_030737815.1. Taxonomy (NCBI): domain Eukaryota; kingdom Viridiplantae; phylum Streptophyta; class Magnoliopsida; order Asparagales; family Amaryllidaceae; genus Allium; species Allium fistulosum. The sequence goes on along the minus strand of CM060903.1, from coordinate 514,772,631 downwards.
CAGCTAAATACTCGAGACTCTTCCATTCTGAAAACATGGCTCCTAATCCTGCATGTCTTCGACTTAACGCATCTGCCACTGCGTTACCTTTTCCCGGAGTATAAGCTATACCAAAATCATATGATGCCAAAAACTCTAGCCAACGTTGCTGCCGAAGATTCAAATCCTTTTGGGAGAAAAGATACTTCAATGACTTGTGATCCGTAAACAACTCGAATCGAACTCCCAATAGATAATGTCTCCACATCTTCAGAGCAAATACAATCGCCGCCAACTCCAAATCATGAGTTGGGTAATTCCTTTCATGCGGCTTCAGTTGTCGACTGACATACGCAACAACTTTATCCCTCTGCATCAGCACTGCTCCAAGTCCAGTACCACATGCATCGGTGTAAACCACCATCTCATCATTCCCACTTGGAATAGTCAAAACAGGAGCACTCGTCAATCTCTCTTTCAGGATTCCGAAAGCTTGCTCACACTTAGCATCCCAACTGAACACTTGGTTCTTTTTCGTCAATCCTGTTAACGGTGCAGCTACCTTGGAGAAGTCTTTGATAAACCGTCAATAATATCCTGCTAATCTAAGAAAACTTCTCACATCAGATGCATTCTTAGGTCTAACCCAATCCTGGATTGCTGCCACCTTAGCGGGATCAACCGCTATTCCATTTCCAGAAATCACATGGCCTAAGAACCTCACTTCACTCTTCCAGAAGTGACACTTCGAAAACTTAGCCTTCAGCTGATGTTTCCGCAAGATTTCCAATACAATACGCAAGTGCGTCTTATGCTCTTCTTCTGTTCTGGAATAAATCAGAATATCATCCACGAACACAAGTACGAACTTGTTCAACTGATCTCTGAACACTCTATTCATAAGATCCACAAAATATGCCGGCGCGTTAGTCAATCCAAATGGCATTACCAGCCACTCAAAGAAACCTGATGGTGTCCGAAAAGCAGTCTTCGGCACACTATCCTTAGCTACTCTCAACTGGTGAAATCCTGTTGCCAAATCCATCTGGGAAAACACCTTAGCTTCGTGAAGCTGATCAAACAAGTCATCTATTCTCGGCAATGGATACTTGTTCTTCTTAGTCACCTTATTCAGCTCACGATAATCCACACACAATCTCAATGACCCATCTGCCTTGGTTGCAAACACAACTGGTGCACCCCACTCGGACACACTACGCCGAATGAATCCTTTCCGCAAAAGATCATCAACTTGCACCCTCAACTCCTGCTGTTCCCTAGGCGCCATCCGCCTAAGAGGCATTACAACAGGTCTGGCTCCTTCAACTAGATCTATACGAAACTCGATCTCTCTATGCGGCGGCAACCCTTTGACTTCGTCAAAGACATCCTCGAATCCATTAGCGATCGGCACTGATGACAGTCCATCCCGTGGAACAACCAACGAATACATGAAGCTCATGAAGATGCCTTCTTCATGCTTACATCGTATCACCACCTTTCGCCCCTCCACATTCTCGACTGTCACTTCCAACCTCTCGCAATCAACCTTAGCCGCATACTTCCTAAGCCAATCCATACCCAAAATAATTCTGAACCCCGCAAAGTTCAGAACAAAGCAATCACAAACAAAAGAGCAACCATGACTCGACACAATCAGACCACGGCATAGCCTACACAAACAAGACGAACCCCCAACTGGATTAGTCACAACCAATGGCCTATCAACAATATCCGGTTCCAAACCTAACCGGCCTACGAGTTCATTACAAACAAACGAATGCGACGCTCCAGTATCAAACAGAACTCTAACTGGAACACCACATAGGAAAAGAGTACCTTGAACAACCACACTCTTTCCTTTCTCTTCAGCGGTAGGAGCTTTCGAAGACGACGGAATAGCTCCCAAAGCATAAGCTTGCACAATCTGCTTGTCCCTCCTCGGTTCTGGACAATTCTTCCTGAAATGCCCTGGCTTGTCACAGTTGTGACACTTCATTGGCACATTCGGATTCTTACAATCCTTAGAGAAATGGCCCTTCTGCTGACAATTGTAGCAAGTCACCTCGCCTTTCGGCTTCTTCTGGCCATCCTTACCCTTCTGCTGCTGCTGCTGCTTCCTCTTCTGGTTTCCACCCTGCTGTGGTTTAGACTCTCCCCTGGTAACAGCAACAACAGGTCCTTCCTTAGGAAACAGACTCTCATGCCTAAGAGCTTTCTCCACAAGCTTCTCAAATGAATCGTCCAAATGATCCACCAACTGTCTCCCAAGATAACTATCCAAGCCGGTCACAAACTTCTCATTCTTCTGATAAGCAGATTCAATATATGACCGAGCATACTTGGACAAAGCTTCAAACTCAGAAACATACTCAAGAACAGATCTTCCACCTTGCTTGAGCTCCACAAACCTCTTGAACAGAATAGACTTCTAAGCTGTAGAAATGAACTTAGCTTCAAATCTTGCTTGGAATTGCTCCCAAGTAATCTCTTCCTTCGGAGTATTGATGGTAATAGAGTTCCACCAATCAGAAGCTCTCCCTTGAAGCTGTCTTGATGCCAACTTCCTCTTAGTTGCATCATCAATTCCCAAATCACCAAAGATCCTTCTACAAGCATCTATCCATCTCTGGACTTCGATAGTTGATTCTGTTCCCAAGAAAACCTTTCCTCCAAGAGCAGTATAATCCTTGCACAACTTAGCAAAATCCACTGGTTTCGGAGTTTGGACTTGAACTCCAACATCTACTGCTGCCCCCGGAACGGGTATCCTTCTCATGATCGAAGTCATCATAGCTTCGAACATAGCTGCATAATCAGCAGTCCCCTCAGTAGCACGGCCTTCCCTAGCAGCTGGTCTCCCTCTTCGACTCATTCTCAATATCTATAAAAAGGAATGATTAGAACATCTAGAGAAACAACTGCATAAAGGACTCAAACTCTACTAAGCTACTATATTATATATAATATTCATCCATCAAAATACAATTACGTCTCTCATACGTAGTTACGTCAGCGAGCGTTGGGTAAAATCGATTAACCAATGCTCTGATACCAAATGTGACGACCGCCCATGACCCCTGCACCGAATCTAGAGATAGTGCGCTGTAAAGTGTACCAGGCGACCATGGACGATTGTCAGGGTAGATTAAAAACAACAGAATCTATCGTATTACTCACAGCGCATGGACAAAATACAATAGAACATATGTATAGTGAAGCTTTACAGAACAAAATGACATCATATAAAACTCCATAATAGTTGAATACAAGCATCCAAATAGCCAATACATCAAGCCTCACTACAAAACACTCAGAGAATACAAAACAGCGGAACATCCAGTACATATAATAAGAAGATAATATGCAACCCTCCAGCTCGTCTTCGATATCAGCATCGGGAGAAGAGAACAGCACCTGTCACCTGCTACCTAGTCTGCCCGTCCCAAAAATGGACGAATAGCCCAAGGCAATAAGAATTAAAAACATAAAGCCTTGAGTCAGACAACAGTCTTAGTGAGCAGTAAATTAACTAACAACATACCAAAAGAGCATAAAGGAAAAGGAATAGGAATACAACCCTCCCACTCCACCTCTTTCTACAGTGATAGCCCCCAGACACACACTAAGCAGAAGCAACATAGCAGAGCATACAATTTAAAGTAAAGTAATAATCATTCGAGTCAAGGGCGATGTTTTCCAAGTATCAAGGCCTAAATCAGATAAGCACCCAGAAAATACCGCTCTTGAGTCCGAATGACGATACAACCAAACATCCATGACTCTGGCTATCACTGTTATCATTGCTTCGATATCACCGTTAATTGAATGACCGGCACATTCTTTCAGCCATCCGTCAAGGGCTAATGGAAACCCCGGTTCTAGACATAACTCCCGCACGTCGTCGCAGCCCGTGCCTAGGACTATCGAATCTGCCCAGAGTACTCGACCATCAACAGTTGACCGTTGGGACTATCGAATCTGCCCAAACGTACTCTTTCTTAGAGCATGCTAGAACCTTCAACAACGATGCTATCCAAGCCTCCTAGTCATCCTCCTCGACGACTATTCTCATATCCATTCATTATCCTCAACTCGAATCATATCACCGAGTTATCAACATGCTTGGAATGATCCCGTCTGGATTAGACCAAGTCTTCATCACATGATTGCCTCGCTTCATCACATCCTCGCAAAGCCTCATCTCAACATCACATCATCAAATCTACGCATAAGAGCTTCATCATCCCACTACATATGCCACGAGCAGCTTACCCAATTCAAGAGCCTTTCTCCTAGCTTTTGAATCATCTTCGGTCTAAATCAAACCATCAATCATCTAATTCATAACAATCAATCAAACCAAACATTAATCCAAGCAATCAAGCATTCAAATATGATCTAAGTAGATAATTATAACAATAATGGCATTTTCGTAATTAAAGAGTTGAAAGCCTAACATGCATGAAATCATAAGAAATATCTCTACAATCTTGATGAATGAACTTGCATAGGTTAACACTTAGTAAAATGGTTGTCAAATCATTATGAACAATGGATCTACATGGATCTACACTTAGGATGAAGAAAATGCATGGAAATCACTATTTTAACACCAAATCGAGCCAACAATCCGATATACTTCTTTGGATCCATGTGAGAGATAATCACCACTCACCAAATCACCAAAACAAACCCAAATCAACACGCTTCAGATCTGGACAGCAAAGGATCAAGCTTGATCTATCACGAATTCGCTTCAAACGATGAAATCTCACTTCAATGGATGTAGATCTTCAATCTAAGCTCTTGAATCTTCAATTTGATCTTCAACTTGGATGGATGGAAGCACTAGATTAGAGTGGAGAAAAGAAGTGAAGAAGGGTAGAAGTCGAGCTCTCAAAATGGCAGCACTTCGTCGCTTCAAAATCCGGATCCCAAAAAGTGAGAAAAACCCCTCCTATTTATAGCTGAAAATCCACTAAGTCGTAACTCGGCTATCTCCTAAGTCGTCTCCGACTTACGACCTAAGACCCCTCCGACTTACGACCTAACTCTCCTTCGACTTAACACGTGCGCGCGCCTATTCGACCTAACAGAATCACCTGCCTATGACTTATAGCTTAGCAGCGCTCGCGACCTAACAAAGACACGACATAACAGCTATCTCCTAAGTCGGTCACGACCTATAGCATGCGCGCCTACGACTCAATTGAGAAGCGACCTAACAACATTACGACCTAACTCCTTAAGCTACCACGCAACCTAACATAAGTCGCAAACAACTGGACTGCGACCTAACTACTAAGCCAAAGCCCAGCGACCTAGCAACTCGTGCGACCTACGACTTAACAAGTGCGCGACTTACGACTTAGAGATCACGCGACCTAACACTTAAGCTATACCCTGCGACCTAACAACCCATACATAAGTCGCTTACGACTTAACACCTTAACTCGTCCACGACTTAACTCCCATAGGTCGTACCCTCTTTAAGTCGCTAACTCACTTAATTCACACTATTACTTAACTTGCTAACTCGCTGTTTCTTAACTCGGTCACTTCCTTAGGTTGTCTATCCCTTAGCACGTTAACTCACCCAGTCGACTTAACTTGGCAACGACTTAAACACTTAACTCGGTAACAATTTAACTCGCCACTATCCTTAAGTCGCGCCTACCTCTTAAGTCGTCCAAACGACCTATCTCCAATCCCTTAACCCGCCATTTCCCTGGGTAGCTCCTATCCCCTAAGTCGTATACGACTTACGACTTACACTAAGTCGTGAACGACTTAGGACTTATAAAAATTCTGAATGACTTATCAACAATGTAACCAATTGTCAACTGTTTTACGATGTTCCGATCCGAAAAATACGGGTCGTTACAGAATGCTAACACTACCCTCAAAGCATCAATGCAATGTCAACATTCATCCATACAAGTTCGTTCTGGGTCTGAACGAAAACGAAGGCACTAACTCTACTACATCCATTTTGGAGTCACCCTCAGGGTTAGTAGCAGTAGTCCTTGCACTTCAAAGAGCACCATCTTCAATCATCATCAAGATGTCTTCCACTCGAACGTACATGTTGGTTCAGAGTGGTTTTCGGATATATAAATCCAATCTCGATCTCTCCGTACCAACAACCGATAATTTCCGGTTGACTCATTCTCGGTTCTTTTGGAAGTAAGTATTCGAGTCCTTGTCGGAAACTCGAATTTTATATTCATACTTCCGAAGTCAAATTAGGCCAAATTAGATAGTCGGTTATTTAACTATTAAATAACAACAACAAAATCTAGAGATTTAATTACCCAAAGCAATCACTAAGCCTCAAAACCATTTTTATTTATTAATCTCCTTTCCCAAACATTTGTCAACATTCATATACTTATCTCCTTTACATAAGTATATTCACAAAATATTTATAAGATTTCCCATTTCCAGATATCTTAAACGGATTTAACTACAGTATTTAAATTGGAGAAAAGGATAACTCTAAGCATTATTCTTTCGGTGTTAAGTGTGGAACGGATGTTCCATACTACCATTTTTTAAAAGGTCAACCTCAGGAAACCCAAACCTTGAATTCCTATTGTAATTATCTTCAAAAATCCTTTTATTAATTTTCCTTACCTATGAAATCCATTTTCCTTTAACCCAAACCCATTTACAAAACATTTATCAACCTCCATACTTATTTATGAGACTCTTTATAAATATTCAAACCCGGTTATATAAACTTCTTTATAAACTTTCAAACCTTGTATGTCAAGACCCGCAAATCCGTACTCCTTGATTAAACACTAATCTCCATTGATTAACTCAAGATGCACGGAAATACGAACCCTAAGGGGTTTTAAGAAAAAGAAATAGAAGAAAAGATAGAAGAAAAAGAGAAGAAAGAAGAACAACAGGACAACATCAGAACAGAAAACAATATCAAAATCTTACACATCGCAGCGGAACAATATATAATAGATAAATGAATAATCTTTAAAACAAAGAACTATATCATTTTATACATACATCAATCATCAGAGTCAATATACAACAATGGACAGTTATATAAACTTGTCCTCATACAGAATACACAGCGGAATAAATAATATCAGATACAAATACTATGTCTCGCCATCCAGCTTGCTTCCAAAGCTCCAGAATATCCAGAATATCCTGATAACATAACTCCAGACTGCCCGTGTGGAAATTGGTGGGCACCCAGAGTTTAGAAGGGAAACAATAAACACCGAGTCAGTCATGGTGACTGGTGTGAGATCGTAAAACAGTTTATCTTTAAAACAACAAAATAATTTTAAAGTCAATTCGAAATGCTTTTGGAAAATGAAACTACCATAAGACCTCCCGCCACACACACAATGCAAACGCAGAATTGGAGGAGATTTCTTCTTATGATAGTCAAAGATGCTTACTACGCAAAATCAAATCATTTTTGATATTATTATTAGTGCATAGTGTCGAAAACATTTCGAAAGTATAATATTAATCTTAGCCAACATACGACCAGTATCGTATGCCTACTATAGCTACTATGTTCAATAGCAGGTTACCGCCACATTCCATAGCAGGTAATACAACTAAAACCGTACACGTCACGTATTGTTTCTTTGGATTTCCAACAAATGGTCAGGCTAAGGAACTTCCTATGCCACGATGGGTACGTCCCTGGAATAGACGACCCGAGAACCTAACCGGATCTCTGCCAACACAAGGCCGGGTTACCTCTGCAAAAATAGGTAACTACTGACACGCGTATGCTATCCCCCGATCGTAACCGATCTTCCCGAGGATCCCCGATTTCCAACAACCACATAATAATAATAATGCAGTAACCACATAGGTTAAGTATCTGGGCTCCATACCATGATACCACCTCTATCCAGAAGGAATGACATACACTAAGGGACGCTACTCCCTAGAACCTTGCTGCATCCTTCTTGTTTTGACCATTTCCGGGGTGTGAGGCTCAACGAAGTCTCGTCCACAAAGCTACGCTTTGTCACCAAAGCCATGCTTCGGGTCAAACAAATGATCAACCTATGATCACAAAGATATAAGATCAAACAAATGACCACCGTATTACATGTCGAGCAATCGAGTGCCGGAAATACCAGATCGTTAGAGGAAAGGAGAAAGGGGTAGAAGAAGAACAGAAACAACAACACAGAATCTCACAATCACAGCGGAACAATTTATAATAGGTAATAACATAATTTATACAAAAAGAACTATAAATCGTTACTTATACATTACATCATTAGAGTACAACACATCAATAACACAATACCGTACAGTTATAATAACTTGTCCTTACAAAAGCTGAATATACAGCCTACAATACACAGCGTAATATAATCAGATACATGTAATACGTATTCGTCATCCAGCTCGTCTCCTGAGCTCCATAGCATCCTATCCTATATTTTTAATACTCGGTCTGACCTGAGCATTATAATAAAATAACACCCGAGTCAGTCTGGAAAACCAGCATGAGAAAACACACTCAATTTGAATTATTAAAGTTATCAAAATCCTTTGAAAAACAAAGGTATCTCGTAAGACCGCGTCACACATAAACCCGACGGGTTTTCCCTTACGATAACCAAAAATCTTTATATCAAAATCGTCTGATATTATAATAGTATCTAAACAAAGTAAATAGAAAATAGCTGAAATGCTTGCATCTCATGTTTCAGCATAGTTGGGCACAATCAAAACCGTACGACGCTTATTGGAGAAAGGATTCCATACAATGACTAGGCACTGGGGTACCACCTATCATGGTACACGTCTAGAAAAATGTACCGAGGACCTCGCCGGGATCCCCTGCAACACAAGACCGGCCCTATCCCTAACCTGGATAGAACCGAATATGTTATCACCCCGGGTCTTCCCACCTTTATCGAGAGCTCTTTTGCATGCACCACCGTATCCATAATAAATAATATATCCGAGGGTATTTAGAAAGGTGACAACATACCCTGATTGGCAATGACCCACTTAGCCTTGCTGCATATCCCCTGATTTTCAGTCATTTCGGTCGATGAGGCTTGAGGCTACGATTACCGTTCAGGAATTTCCAGTTAGAACGCTCATCATCCTCCAATGACGATGTTCTGATAGCATTCGTCCATACAAGTTGTCCTGGGTCTGGACAAACCAAATCACCATTTCCTCATCTTCATGGTATTCATTCGTAACGCTCAAATCGGATCGAAGTGGTTTTCGAATAATTAAATCCGATCTCGGTCTCTTCGAAACGATCAATGAATTTGGCCAAATACCTGATAGTTGCTTATTTAACTATCCATAAAACATTCATAAGCATGCATCAGGCCTTGTTATAATTTTCCAAAATCTAATTTCAAAATATATTTATAAGATATATACATTCAAATCTCTTTCCAATTTTTAACATTAAGACAACCCAAATACTTATATCCTTATCAGGATATTTTAAACCATTTCTTATTTTAACAGTTAGAGAAAAAAAAATATTTAAAATATATTTTCTAACCCTTACTTCCCAACACTTAGGAGAAATTCACTTATTTCTCTTTTCTCAAAAACCCTTCCCAATTTATATTGTAAATTCCTTAACTCGTTTATAACGAATTCTATAAGTTACGGGTTACTTAATTAAATCCCTTAATTCAAAAATATATACTTATCTCACCGAAATAAATATATTCACAAACCATTTCCTTCAAACATATTTAAACAAAACCCTTTTTAAATAATATGGAAAGCACTGCGCGATATCAACCATGGATTCACAGTTCAATGATTACGTCTCTATCCCACAGAAATCCAAAACTTAAATACAGGCAATCTATGCCTCCGATTTCACCATGAAAGTATACAATTACTTTCCGAAAACTTTATTTAATAATTTTCTCCAAATTAATACTTATAAAATTTCTGTAATAAATTTCCAAGTTTAATTTAGGTAAATACTCTTAGATAAAAGTCATTATATAAAACCATATTAATATTGAATAATTTATCTTTTAAAATAATAATACTAATTTATTCTTAAATAATAATTTACTTAATATCAACTCATTATAACTAACTTAATTATTAATTAAATATACTTTAAACAATTTAAAACAAATACATAACTTTGAAACGATAATTAATTCTGATTTATTAATAAGGTTCTAATCAATTTACAAGATTGTTTATAAAATTATAGTTTATTTCGATAATTTAAAATTATTTGATAACTAACTTTCGAGAAATACTCTTTTGTTAAAACATTTTTAAATTACATAGTTTAATAACTAAAAATCCCCTTTTTAAAAACAACTCATCTTCTCGACAAAACATATTTTTCAACTTCAATACAACACATCTAATATTCATAAATCTCTCTCGATTTATCACCAATTGATTTCTGTTCCATTTCGTAAATCCCTTTTTTCACATTTCCAAAAATAAATCTATCATTTATTTTTAAGCAGATTCATCTCATTATAAACTCTTACCGTGAATTTATAACTTTAATTTATCAACTGATAATCACTTTATTTATTTTTCAATTCCAGTTTATAACGGTTTCACATCACTTACATCCATTATAAATTGATTTCTACATTAAATTCCATTTATAAATCAATTTCTTAAATAACCCAACTATATTCCAAACCCCACTAAATTTCGATTCCACTTACATTTCATAATTTTAAATTCTTATTTAAAATCTAGTATAACAATTTTATATTTTATTTTCAAATTTTCTTTTTTATTTTCCCAACTATTTAAAATCTCGATTTTTAAAATAAATCCTTTTACACTTAACAAATATCGCTTAAGCTTTATTATTTAAAATCCTTTTATTTACATTATTCCAAAATCTCTATTTTTCATATTTCAAAATTATTAAGTACAAATTTAAAATCAAACTATTTATTTTACCCAAATTCATTTCTTTTAATTAATCCAAATTTCACTATAAATATTTTTACTTCCAATTTCCCTTTTATTTTCTTTCCAAATTTCAAACATTTATTATTGGTATTTAAAAATACCAAAATCAAGGCCAAAACTACCCTAGCATCCAATAAATTCAAATCACACTATAATCTACCACAGATTATTCAAACAGGCCATATATCAATATATATGAAATTTAATTCAACATTTTGACGAATCCAGTTGAATCCCTCCCACCTGTTTCCCTGCATCCATAGATGTTAATACAACATAAAAATACCAATCCCACTTCGAGGGGGATATCGCGGTATATAGGGTCATCCACTATTATGCGGGCGCGTAGGGTCTCATCCGGTAAAATATGAGGGAATAATCACTCCGATTACTAATATATACTACTATATATATAATAACATCCAAACTGATAATGATTATCAAATTCAACCAGGCATCCAATAATTTATTTTAACTATTTAAAATTAACTAGTAATCCAAAACTGAGTGAGATTAACTCACATTATCGTCGTTTTCACGTTTCGATTCCAATTAAATCCGAACTCGTTTGAATTAATCTGAAAATTTTGCAAGCTCAGATCTCGACCAATCCAATTCATATGCGTAGGTGATGACAATAAGATCCCAATGCAACTTGAATCGTCCGAATCGGACCTCGTATGCATGAGTTGCAGACTTTTATAAGTTTACAAGAATTTAAACAACAAATTTTACACTTTTATTTTTTTATTTAAAAACAAATCCATACCCTATCAAGCTAGTCCGCCTGCACTCCCCTTTCTCCTTTTATTCTATTTTTTTATTTCTCTTTCGGCCCAAGGCCCAACCCTTCCTTTTTTTCCCTTTTTATATATATATATATATATATATATATATATATATAAATACATATAAGCACTTCCCAAGCCCACAAGAGAAACACAGCCGACCCCCCTCTTCATCTTCCTCCTATCCTTCAATGCTTGTAACCCAAATGCACGATTAACATGTGTACGTGCATGAAGCACCTTTACCATCAATAGCCCAAATGAGTTCACCAACATCTTCCCCACATCAATATCCAACCAATCGCCTCCTCCACGACACGCGTGCGCCTCTAGATCAAAACGCGACCTGATGGTCCTCTCCCATTCTGCCATGCAAATGACGCTCCCTCAAAAACACGACCGCACGACACCAAAACACTTCCCCGGGTGCGCCTCGCCTCCAGGACCCCATAACCAAGCTCCTTTTCTCGATTCCATGAACCAACTTCAAGAAATCAGAAACCCTAGTTCAACTGTCTCTATGTCGAGCTTGACAAAACTCAGCCGCACCACACATATTTTATCAAATCGAAGAGGAGGAGGAAATAGGATTTTACAAATCAATTTTATATTTTTTTCATTGAGTAGAATAGGAGATATAAATTTTTGAAATTCCTTGCCATCATTTTTCTTTGTTATTTTTTTTGTTTCTATTTGCTTTCCCTTAGGCTCGGCTGTTATAATAGGAAGAAGGAAGGAAACATGTTTGAAGAAGTAATAGGTACTAGGTTGGCTGATGGTGAAAGAAAGTAGGCAGATGGGAGGGAGTGAGAGCCTAGTCAAAGTCAACAATATATATATATATATATATATATATATATAATTTTTTTAAATCGTCCCAATTACACAACTTAAAATCTTGAACCCCTATCAAGGCATGCCTTTAGGCGTTTATAATGCTATAACCCTGTTCCAGACGCAATGGAAAAGGTTTCGAGTCCTAACTCGATCGTATGGAGAAGATAGCTTTTTAGACCCAATTATTATATTGAATTTTCGGTATACGCGTTTATATTCCGTACGACCAAACGATAACTCTAAATACTACGAAATTTGAAATCCGATAATAATACACTACTACGGATCCAATGGAACTGGTTTCGTTGAAATCCGAGACTATCCCCCAAAAGGCTATTTTTATTCGTCAAATTAAATGAGATATATTTTAAAATCGAACAAATCACTTTTAAATTCAATTTAAAAGTTTTATTATCTTCATTATTATTAATATAAATTTTATAAGCCTTTAAATTATTTTTAACAAGCTTAAAAACCAAGATTCAATAATTTAACCAATATTCAATTATTAAATTCAAAAATTAAATTATCCAATAATCGTTATATTTGAAATTCAAGTTAAAATTTAACTTTTAAATATTTAAAATAAATTAAATATTCTAATTTCAAATAACCAAATTCTGGGTCGTTACAAAGAGTGAATAGTCACTTCTGCTTCATAAAGAAATACCGATAACGAGAATTGTAAAATAATAATAGACACTTAATATTGGAATGAGAAATATGATTTCTATTCCATAACTATGTTTTCATATATAAAATTATTTTATATGAGACTTATTTCTTTGAGTTCAAGATATTTGTTTGGAAAACTCTCAACTCTAAACTGGTTACGGTTGATGGAATAAATAGCCTATATTAAGTGGTTGAATAGAGTTTCGTATTTCATACGCTATTATAGCAGTCAGGGAAATAGTGGGAGCATGCCATATAACACTTATTGGTCGCATCAAGTTATGAAAATTATTCTCGTAAAACATACCAAACATTACTTATGAAATAATAACTAATTTTCAGAGTTGACTAAAAAAATAGACATGGTTTTGTTTCTATATGAATATTATGAATATTCATTACAAAATAAAACTATAATAGTGGTATTTGAGATGCATTGTAAATACATAAGTATATAAATTTATTTGCAATTATCTTGGAATTGTGAACTAAGCCACAATTTGGAGAAATAATTCTTTGATTATATGATTATGAATCACATGGTACTAGTGAATTATATCTCAAACAATAAAGGGCAAAGCACCCACCTAATGGGAGCATCATAAGAGTTCGTGAACTTTAGGGATCGATACATATAGATGTATGCAACTGAAATTCTATTAATTCCAAAACGATTCCACGTACTTCGTTGTATTTACCAATGAATTGTCATAAACATGAACATGTGTATTTGATACACATGTTGTATGTTAATGAGGAGTTATATAATATAAAATGGAAATAAATAAAATAATGTACAATAGAAAATAAAATTATTTTGATTTGATCGAATAGGTGAGTACATTGGAAAGTGTTCCAGACGTACCTAAAAATGAATAAAGATTCAATCTCAAAAGTCATTCCTCCCTATGATTCATAATCGATAAGGAGTAATCAAACTTTGTTGAACAAAACACGATTAATTTTTGGTGAAGTTAAGTTAACTTTTTTCTCTAAGGTTGTGTATTTAAGAGTAGCACATAAAGTTAAAATCAATTCATCTAAGAATGGTTTACGAAATCATAAATGATAAGGATTTATAAGAAACCCCAACATATCCTAGACGAAGAAGTTGGTAGGCTATCCAAGTCGAAAGACTGTTTGTAATAATTGTACGCGAGGGATCCTGTATAAATCACCCTAAAAAGAGTTTGGGACGACTGTCATTGAATGACCAGTTATATTTTGAACATAAATTTTGTAAAATCAAATCAGTTTAATATAAGGCAATTCATAAAAGGTTTATGAATACCTATTATGTTGCATTGAGAAATAATTGCTATTTCAAGAAATACCAACTTCGTTGTGAAAAAATTTCTACTATAAATTATTTGCACTAAAATGGATTTAGATATGATCTAAGGGTAAAACTGATTACAAGATATGAAATAAAATTAACAAAACTTAAATGAATACTACGCATTAGAATGTCTAATATATTTCTTGCACATTGAAGAGAAACTATGAGTTTCTTATCAATGTCGAGAATATATAATCCTTAGCAGTACTCAATTAAACCATTAAGAGAATTGACTTTACCATGTGGTATGATGTACAAATCTGGAAGGATTTTAAGTACATTATCAAAATGTGATTTGATAGTTGTACCCGAGGGAATAGATTCATCAACCACAAATGTGTCTTCAAGAAAAAGACTAATGCAGTTGGAATACAGTGAGCAACATTGATAAGAATAAAATCATAGTTTTCAATTGTTGAAGCTAACATAATAGATTCATCATTCAATGTTCTCAAGATAATTTTGATTTTTCTTATAAAATTATTACTTAGTATGACTTTTTGTTTCACAACATACGTGTTGAAATGGAAAATTCTAATAAAGATTTTAAATAGACTGTAACAAACAAAGTATCTTGATGTTAGTGGCAGCGATATTGATTTTATGGTTTTTTCGGATATGATCTAAGAAATGATACGAAAGTATCATTCTATAAGCATCAAAATTGAATAAGTATTTTGATAGAAATATCGAATGGTTTGATTTTCAAAAAAAATGCAGAGGAAGCATGTGTTAATAAGAAAGATCATTAAAGGGTACACATATATTTCTAAAATTATAAGTAAACAACATACTACTAATTGTTAACGATGTACTTATGTTAAATCAGTAATAGTATGGTTGTTTAAAATTCGATATTGAATTTATAAATTATATCTTTATAATAAGTATAAAGGGTGTTGGGAGCGTCCCAAATGATATGCAAAGAAATCATATTATAATGTTTAAAATATAACATGTAAAACGGATTCCTTATGTATTGACAATAGAAATTATCATACATGTTGTATTATCTACAGTATCGTATCTTTCTTATGTATTTGATGCATAAAGCAAATATCAAACCCAAATTAAGATCACTAAATGGTAGTTTAAAGTATTCTCGAGTATTTACGAAATACTGCAGAATTATTTGCAGAAAAAAGGCTCCTTATGAAGGATTGTTCGGACTCAAACTACATAAGTGCTATCGAGTATAATATATCAATGTTAAATTCATGTTCGAACTTTAATTAAAAAGCTTTAAGTTGGAATTGTTCCAAACAATAAATGGCAGCTAATTCAACTAAATACTACTACAACATAAGAAGTATAAATACATGCAAAAATTTATAATTAAGCCAAGAGTGATTCCAAATATTAAGAATCCATGACATTATTATGTGATAACAATGTCGTGATACCGTTCATAAAAGAACCTAGAGCTCACTGGAAGTCGAGAGGCATACTCTGAATAGTTCCACATGGTAAAGGCATTTTATCAACATCAGAGAGAGTTTATTGACATAGTAGATAATTAAAACAAAATAACATGACCATTCACTAAAGGACTGAACCGATTAGTGTTTTTAGAAAACTGAACGGTGAAGTTGGAATAAGATTCCATAATTGACCCCAATTGTAGGTGGAAGATTGAAAGAGTCAGGGGTATGACATAGGGGCAATTATGTAATTTGTTACATATATCTAACTCCTTGACCAATCTTGTTCAAAATAAAAGGCGTTTTCTTTCTATCATATACTTATTATATAATGATATAAATAATTAAGTAATTAAATTTAAAGTATATAGATGGAAAATTCTTAACTGATATATTATGTGATAGTAATTGCAAAGTATTGTAATTATGATAATTTTATCACAATGGACAAGATGTTTTTAGAAAAGATACAAACCTATCTATTAAGACTAGAGTATGTAGACAACGACTCGAGATTTCGACCCTCGAAAATTGACACTAATACTGTATCGTAATAACCCGCCTTTTCGAACCTTAGAAGTCGACGCTAATACATCCACGATATTCATGTGCCGAACAACTAAGTGCTAGAAAGACAGATTATCAAGGAAAAGAAAGGAGATGGAAGATAGAAGAAACTAAACAATCACAAAATCTCACAACGCAACGGAATAACATATATTAATCAACATAATACTTTACAAAGTCATTTACAAAATGATACATCAGGGTCATACTAAAACAATTTCTAACCTAGGAAAGTTATAACAGCATGTCCTTATCTAACTGATACAAGATACATATAATACAACGGAAAACAAGATAACAGCTAGCTATCAATGAAGCCTCCTCCTCCAAGCTCCTCCAAGATGCATCCGTGGGAAACCTGAACTACTTGGCTGCCCATAAAAATTTGAGAACCCAAGAGTTTTAGGGGAAGAAAAGAAAACTCCGGGTTGGACATGGGTCTGGTGTGAGTAAACTCAAAGCAACTGAATTATTACTTTTAAAACCCTTTTAAAATCAAAGGTATCTCATAAGACCACGCCGCACATAAACACGGACAAGTTTTTACCTTACGATAACCAAAACACTTTTATATAAAAATCCAGTGGTATTATAATAATGTTTAAGGGTTAAAAGTAAAATATAAAAATAGCTGGAATGCTTTCATCTCACATTCCAACATATTTGGTATACAACTAAAACCATACAGTGCTTATTGGAGAATGGATTCCATACAATGACTAAATACTGGAGTACCACCTATCACAGTACACGTCTAGAAAATGTACCGACCTCGCTTGGATCCCCTGCCAACACAAGACCGGCCTACCCCTTACTCGATAGTACCGAATATTGTCATCACCTCGATTACTTTGCAACCCTTTTTATTGAGATCTCATGCACAACCAATCCATAAATATGTAGATGTATCCAGAAGGGTGACAACATACCTTAATGGGTGCGACCCACTTAGCCTTGCTGCATCTCCCTTGATTTTAGTCATTCCTGGTTGATGAGGCTTGAGGCTACGTTTTATCTTTTGGAATAGTAATCCCACTTGGAATGCTAATACTGCCCTCCAAGCATCAAACCGAAGGTACTACTTCTACAACATTCATTTTGGAATCACCCTCAGGATTAGTAGCAAGCAGCCCTTGCACTTCAATGGATCCGTCTTCGATCCTATGCTTCAAGATGTCTTTAAGTCGAAACGCTTGAGTTGGATCGAAGTTGTTTTCGGATAACATATCCGATCCCAGTCTCTTCGAAACAACTTCTGATAATTTCCGGTAAACTCAACCCCGGTTCTCTAGGAAATAAGAAGATAAAAGAATAGAGCGTAAATCACCTCCTAACCGTTTGTAGACGGATTTCCTTATCATTCTTCCTAGAAGAACGAAACGGTTTATACGTACAGTATAGCACCTTCGACGGTAACTGTACCATATAATTCTCATGTTTCTCCTAGATATTTCTAAAGTTACATTTTGTACAGATTTGATAGTCGGTTTAACTATCAAATTATGAAAACAATCGAACATTGATTCAATTCCAAATGGGATCCTCTAAGCCTTTATTAATTAACCTTTAATTAATAAAATCACTTATAAACTTGATCAAAAAATCCTTTCAAAACACTTCCCCAGGCCTTTAACATTCCTTTATACTCGAAAAAAACAATATAAGTATTTACCAAAACATTTTGGAAATTCCCTTTCCTCAAAATTCATATTAAATGGCCAAACAGTTCCTTTTCAAAAACATCACCTCCTATAAAACACATTTATGTATCCCTTATAAAAATTCTTTTTATAAGTTCCCTTCACATTTCAAACCACTTAAAAGTTTCCAAACTAGATTTAAAACTTCTTTCAAGAATATCTAAATTGATTTATAAAATCTCTTTCTATTTTTAAAACTGTTTAAAAATCTTCCTTCGTAATTCCTTTATAGAATCTCCTTTATAAAATATCATTTTCAAGGTATCATTTGTAAATCACTTTAGGTAAAACCTTTTATTTAATAAACCCCTTTTAAAAAAACAAGATATTATTTAAAAATAACTTTATAAAATAATAATAAAATTTAAAAATCATTTATAACCTTTAAACCCAAATTGATTAAAGAACTAAAGTTAATTCAAAAACATACTTTAGTGATTCGAAAAGAGGCTTAGCAGTCCCAATGGTGCTATTTTAAGTTACCATTCAATTTCCATTTCCATTCACTTAACAGTCATTTACATAGATCAACATATATGTAAATACACTCATATCCAAATCTAGGAATAACATGTCAACATGAACTAACTAGCGTATACATATCTAAATAACATAATAGCACGATGGAGATTTGTCCTGCCAAACAGATGTCCAAACCATTCAACCAATTCATAGCAGAACGAGGATTTATTCTGCTAACACATGTCCACGTAAACAAACAATTTAAAGCGGAATGAGGATTTATTCTGCTAACACATGTCCAAACAACCCAATAAACAAACAATCAATTTATAGCAGAACAGGGATCTATTCTGCTATCACATGTCTAAACAATCCAACAACCTACATTATAACTCATTCGTGGTTCTATGGTTTATTAATGGTATCGATGCTTTAATCATTTGTATTCAAATCCATCTTTGAAAAGAAGTACCTTTAACCAATTTTACTTTTGGAAACCAAGGGATTTAAAACTTTTTAAAAAATCCTTTTAAAAATAATTAATTATAAGTTAAATCCTTATTTAAATCATAATTAATTTTTAATTGAATCTTAACTTAATTTAATTAAATAGTTAAACAATAATTAACTATTAATTAAATCCAAATTAATCCCTTATTAATTATTAAATAATAATTTAAACCTTCATTAATAATTAAATATTAATTAATTTTAATTAATAAAAATAATAATCTCTAATTAAAACTTAAATAATAAATTAAACCTTAAATAAATATTTTATTATTATTTAAACCTTATATAATTTATAGTTTAAAATAATTAAACACTTGATTAATAATTAATCTTATACTTAATTAATAATAAATTAAAAATAAATCATATACTTAACTCATGATTTATTAACTTAATTAATAATTAATTTTAAAACAAATCTTAACTTTAAAAGATAACTAATTAAGAACTAATATTTATTTAATTAAAGTTAATAAACCTTGTTAACACTTAATTAATTATTGATTACTAAAACCTAATTAATTATTAAATTCTTAATTAACTTATAAAAACATTATTATTTAGTTTATAAAGAAATATTCATAAAACAATTTGAAGTATAAAAACCAAACTTTTCAAAAATCGAAATTTAAAGCGAACTACATCCATAGCGACTATCGCTATGGAAACTATAACTTGAAAATGTTTTGACTTTCCTCATTGAAACCTCAACACTTAAATACTTACCAACTTATCATAAAACATAGCATAAGAGTTTTCATAAAAAAACAAAGTTGAAACTTTGAAATGATTTTCAATTTCTTTTAACCAAACACTAGTTTCCACAAAGAAATCCAATCGTCAATACCATATCGAAGTGTCCATTTCCTTAGTATGACATCACATATAATTTCCTAAACATCCATAAACATATCACCATCATAGCACAAACCCAAAAATCACACTTTTATAATGAAACACAATGCTTTAGCTTTTCGATTCACAAGTCAATACCTAAACCACAACTAGCAACATACACATATATTCAAACCATATAATATTCCAACCAAACAACCAACTTATTTTACCATCCAATATTATATACATATAAAGGTAAAAAAATTCAAAATTTAAAGAATTTACTCACCAACTTTGAAAACTTGATACATTTTGGAATTCAGAAAGCTTGAAAAATCACAAAATCTACTCGAAAATAGGTCAACTTCCCCTAGACGTTTGGATATGTAATTCATGGATTTTGGTAAATTGGTCAAAAGGAAAGTTTTAGGAAATTCTTTCCTCTACTAAAAAAAATAAACACTCAATTTCAGTTATTTTTGAGGAAGATATGGCCCAAATCAGAAAGACCATTTACAGATTTGGATCTCTCAGTCCAAAAACATGTCTAAAAGAAATGCAATTTTGACATAGCTACACTCAAAATTTGAAAATGTGGTACAAATAAAAGTTCTAACTATTGAAATTTCATACAGTTTGAAAAAAAAATCTTGATTTCATGTAGTATGGAGAAAGTTATGCCCGAATGAAGTAGGAGAAAAATTGAGAAGTTTTTAAAATGAAAAGGAGGAGATTAAACAAGTTTGAAATCATTTTAAAAGTTTAAATTTGGATTTTTAAAAACTCAAAATTATGAATGGAAGCCATTAAAAGGTTTCATGAAGCTTTAAGGAAGACAAGAGAAGAGAAAATGAAAATAAAATGAGAAAGAAAGGTGAAATTTTAGTTTTATATGAAATAGAAATAGCAAATTATCTTTTTACCCTCATGTACTCTACCCTCCACACATGCATGCCACGTCACACCCTCTCCTCCACCTCACCCATTTCAGCCCACACCTAGCCACTCTCCTATCAAATCAAAGCCAACATGCATAAGTACTCTAATGTACTTATGCCTTCTAATGATGTGACATTCTCTTTTTATTTTTTTATTTAGTTGCCAAAGTGTCACATCATCATTATCTTAAGTTAATTAACTTAATTAAATCTAATTATATTATCTTAACCCATATTATATGATTAGTCTATGTGTGCATATATAAGAAAGTATGCACAACATTTCAAATAACTTTTATACGAAGAAACGTCGAAAATTAGGAAAATAGTTTTTGGTCACATTTCTTGTTTTTCATCGAACTATATATTTTTGTAAACAAATATTAAAAACTATTTGACTAAAATTATTTTTTATTAAAAAGATTTTTATTTTCATTATAAAACTTATATATTGAATATTTAAAATCAATTAAATATTCGCAAATCAAAGGAGTGAAAATTCTGGGTCGTTACATGTATTGCATGCCGAGCAATCGAATGCCGGAAAACCCAATTGTTAGGGGAAAAGAAAGAAGAAGAAAACAAGAAGAAACTAAACAGCACAGAATCTCACAGCGGAACAAATAATCTAGAATACACAACAATCTTTACACAAAAACAAAGTGTGACATATGTATATACAAATATCAATTAGAATATACTAATCTATTTCAGCTCAGACAGTTATCAACATGTCCTCACACTAGCTGATAAGTACAATCAACAGGCAGCGGAACAAAAAGAAAAACATAGATATGTCTTGGATCACCAGCTCATCTCCTGAGCTCCAATGCATCCAAAGCAATCTGTAAATGCTCGGTCTGACCCAAGCATTATAATAAAATAACACACGAGTCAGTTAGGAAAACCGGCGTGAGAAAACACATCCAACTGGATTTTTAAAGTTACCAAAACCATTCAAAATAAAAATATTTTGTAAGACCACGTCGCACATAAACACAGATGGGTTTTACCTTATGATAACCAAAATATTTTCTATAGAAAATCCATTTATATTATAATAATGTCTACGGGTCAAAGTAAAATATGAATATAGCTGAAATGCTTGCATCTCACGTTTCAACGTAGTTGGGTACAACTAAGTTCGTACGACGCTTACTGGAGAATGGATTCCATATAATGATAGGGCTACTAGGGTACTGCCCATCACGGTGCATCTCTAGATAAAATAACACCGAGGACCTCGCCGGGATCCCCTGGCAATACAGAACCGGCCTACCACTTGACTAGTATTACCAAATATGATAACCCCTCATTTAATGGGCCTTGAAGCATACAAATGAGAGATAATGCCGACTCTAGATAGGGATGATCATACCCTACTTGGGAGCAACCCACTTAGCCCTAGTGCATCTCCCCTACTTTAGTCATTCCCGATTGATGAGGCTTGAGGCTACGTTTTACCTTTATATAGCACTTTCTACTTGGAATGCTAACACTGCCTCCAAACAGCAATGCAATGCCAGCATTTATCCATACAAGTTCGTTCTAGGACTGAACGAAACATTTGAGAGCTTCGTCTTCAATTCCATTATCTTCAAGATGTCTTCACTTCGAAACACTTGAGTTGGATCGAAGTGGTTTTCGGATAACATATCTGATATCGGTTTCTTCGAAACAACATTCGTTGGTTTCCGGTAAACTCAACACCGATACTTTAGGAAATAAGCAATCAAGGATATATAAGAGCACATATCACCTCTTAACCGTCAGTGGACGAATTTTCTTATCATTTGTCCTAGGAGATCAAAATGAGATTTATACGTACAATTCAACACCAACAGAGATGATTGTGCCATATAACTCACGTGTTTCTCTTAGATACTTCCAAAGTTACGTTTTGGGTCTAATTTGATAGTTGATTATTTAACAATCAATAAACACACATTCAAATCGAGGATTTAATTCAAAATGGGAAAACCAACATTGGTTATACCCATCAGCAACTACTAACCTCTTTTTAATTAATCTTTTCATTAATAAAAAATCACTTTGAAATACTTGTATATAGATACCTTTATAAAGATATACCCACAAATCCCTATATTTTCAATACATAGAAAAATATTTACATACTTATCTTAACGCTATAAGTATATTCACAAAACCGAGAATAATTTCCCCTCTATACAATTCTAAAATCATTTATAAATCCCTTATAAATCTCAAAAACCATTTATAAAATTATTTTATAAATCTCTAAAAGCGTTTATAAAGCTCTTTATAGAAACCCCTTATAAAACAAACCTTATTTCAATTAATAACTCTTTTATAAATTTCAAAACATTTATAAACCCTTTATAAATCCATAGAACTATTTATAAAACTCTTCTTATATATCTATAAACACATTTCTAAAATTCTTTTATACATATCTAACCATTTCTAAAACTCCTTCACCTTGTAAAATCTCCTTTAAGTCTTCAAACCACTTTATAAAACCCCTCTTATAAAACCCAAGTCCGCTTATAAAACTCTATATATAAGTCTAGGAAACATTTATAAATGAATAAAATCATTTACTTCAAACACTATTACACAATAATAATTATTAACAATAACATTATAATTAAATAATAATTATCAACTTAAAACATCATAAAAATAATAATTAATAATTTCAAAACATTATTAATAAAACAATAATAATTACTCTTTATCATTATTATAAATAGTAATATTTTATTTCCAAAACATTATTAATAAATCATTATTACTAATTTCAAGCCATATTAATTATTTAAAATAATTAACTTTTCAAAATATTGAAATATTGATAAATAACTTTTAACCAACATTAAATATAAATAAATAACTTTAAAATGATATTGAATATATATACAGATAATTTTAAAAACAATATTAAATATAAATAAATAATCTTTAAAAACAACAATATTAAATATAACTATTTAAAAACATTTCTACCGACTTAGGAACGCCAGATAATAAGGTTGGAGTAAAATAGAAATTCAATCATTTTGAAACAAAATATTCCCGAAACCCAAATTCAAATTTTGAAATCATTTCCTATCTCAAAATTCAACTCCAACTCTAATGACAATTTATAGTATTTTAAAATACTAATTCAAGGCCAATAGCTACAAATGCTAACCAATATCGATATTGATTTTCTATTACTAGAGGTTTTTAGTTTTGAACATATACAACGTCATAATCAATATATCCAACAATTAGGTTTAATATCCAATAATTTATATAACAGGAATATTATTGAAATTAAAACCAACAATAGTGAGTAATCCTGTTAGATCCCTCCAACCTGCCCCCCTAGATCACAACTTATATATATCAGTACATATATATATATGTAAATAAAAACAATAGTGGTGATGAATCCTTTTGGATCCATCCAACCTGTCTCCCTGCATCACAACTTATATACATCAGCGCACGCGCGCGCACACACACACAGATATATATATATATGTAAATTAAATCAATAGTGGTGAGGAATTTTGTTGGATCCCTCCAACCTCTCTCCCTGCATCACAATCATTATATAATTATATAATATGGATCATCCGCTCGAGGAGCGAGAATAAATCCAAACCTACTGATAAAATAGTAAATCATCCAAACATCCAATCAATAGTTTTTATCAACTATATAATATTACAGGTTAACCAAAAAAGTAAGTTTAACTCGTTATTATTTCTGTTATCGCCAAGGCTTTCCGGTTTGGAACTAAAATCAAACAACGTCCAATTTTAGCCTAAATTTCAATGGTCTCCAAATTTGTCCATGCTAGTTCCATCGCGAAGCTTACGACATCACAAGCGCAACGAAAAATGTTTTGTCTCAATCGGACCTCGTAAGAGAGATTTATTAAATTTATAAGTTTACGTTTTAAATTTATAATTAAAACCTTAATTACATCGTTAGATTCTAATTACCCTTCATTAAAATAAATCATCTTCTCCCTTTAAAAACCGTCGCCTAAACAGAGACCACCCACCACCATTTCTGCCGCTTTGACCGCCTCTACCTCCTCCTACACTCCAAAATATTCCACGCAATAACTGCCAGCGAACTCCTCTTTGGAAACTGCATCACTCCGTCACCACGAACCCTCGATCGAACACCCCCTGAACGACGTGGCTTTCACCATCCAGATCACAACAAGGTGCAGGTCACGCTCCCCCTAAGCTTACAGCAAATCTCGACATCGACCATCCATGTGCTCTCCGACTCAACTGACCCAAATACCACACCCAAAATTCAAATCGAGCTCAAAATCATTAGATTACCCAAACCCTAGTTCATGGTGAACTAAACTTCTCATTGAACACTGTCGTACCATGAAAAATTAAAGCTGCGTTACTCTATTCGAATATCTAGTTGTAGATCTCTGCTTACTCAATCTAAAGATATGAGTTTTATTTTTTTTGTAATTTGCAGAATGCAGGTTGTAGGAGAAAGGTGTGTATATATCGAATGTGGAAGGATGGGCCTCAATGTGGTGGGTATGGCTGAGAGTATGGGTAGATATGGTTATAAAATATTATATATTATTTTATTTAAAATAATCGGCTTAACATGTTCAAAAAGTATCAAACTCCAAACGAGGCATGCCGCTAGGCATTCTATATGTAATACCCCTATTCCAAACACAATGAAACTAGTCTCCAGACCTAATTCGATTATATACAGGATATAGTTTTTTAAATTCCTTTAATTAATTTCTATGCATTTCGAGCTCGAACGGCCAAACAATACGTCTGATCGCTATGAAATTTGTTAATATATAATAATTCACCATTACTGATCCAATGAAACTGGTTTCGTCGAAATTTAAGACAGTGCCCTGGAAGGCTATTATCACACGTTAATTTAAACGATTCTTATTTAAAACTAATTCTAATCAATTTAATTATAAATTATAGTTTACTATCTTCATTCTTATTCAAATAGAATTTAAATCAGCTTTCAAAATCATTTTTATTCATATTAAATTCAATATCCACTTATTTAAACAATTCCAAATATTAAATTTAACAATATAATTATCAAATAAATTGCTAAATTTGAAATTTTAGTTATTTAACTTATAAAATTACTCTTCAATATTTAAAATCAATTTAAATATTCCAAATTTAAATGACTAAAATTCTGGATCGTTACATTCTTCCCCTTAAAAGAATTTCATCCTCAAAATTAGCAACTAAGAAAAATACCCCAAACCCATTAACTTTTCGAAACTAATTAGTTGAAATGGATTACCAAATTCTTTTAAGCCTTTAACTTTTAAAAACCAATTTGTCGAAACTTTTCTATTTCCTTTTCTACGTCTTTAAATTCATTCATAATTACTAACTAATATCATTCCAAGTTATAACATAAAAATTAAATTTTAGTTATCAAAATTTTCTTCTTATCAAAAATTTAAATGCATTTCCTTTATGCGGTTCGATCGAAATTTTTTTACAATATATATGTTATCACAAATATACATCTCATCTTCAAGGATAAGGCATCCCGTAGGGAAAAATATAAAAAGTACGATATGTAATCCGAGATGTGTACCTTTTTCATATCATTAGCAAGCATATACAATCAATATAATGCGAAAAAGAGTTCCAATGCAAAGCATACGCCATCCGCACATACTAATCACTCAACAACCAATGAGAACATGTGTATAGAAAGTAATATCAATATATAGCATAGACTATACAATACCCACCTGCAATTGTAGCAAATGTAACAAGAAAAACCATCCAACAACTAATATCCATCCAATTAATTCATAACCATATCAATTTACATTTTTCAATGTCAACATTTAATTTATTTAAGCCCGTACGATGTACATGTATCATCCGTATGCAATATCAAATCTGATTGTTCGCTCAATCACACAATTTCACTTTTAAACTAGTATCATCCACTCGACCTCTCTAGTGCAGACTCTAATCTGGTTCCTTAATTAGAAACCGCCATTCTCCTTGCATAGCTATATACTATGATAGAGAATCCCAAAATCAATCAAAAATCCATATTCGGTGTTCGCCGTCGAGAATGGGGTGAAAAATCTTTATTCGGACCGATGTAAATCATCTCGAAATCATATACTCAAATCTGGATCAAACAGTTATGCGAATAAAATAATATAAGTACAACTTACGTATTTAGGCTAATTGGTTTCTCATTATTCAAATTCTTTTATTTACATTCATTCATAATCATCATTCACATTGCTTTATTCACACTCATTTATTACTTAGTATATTTCTTTCAATACTAATATCACTTGAAAACCATTCCTTCAAATTTTACTCAATTTTATTATAAACATTTTATATAACACTTTTCATGTTTATTTTCATTTTACAACTTAAGTTCATATCCATTCCTAATCAAATTCAATTTCATTTAACTCATTTCAGTATTCAATTTCATTATTCAATTCTATCAAACAACATTCTAAACCCTATTCAATTCACTAATTTATTTAATTAGTTCATTCCATTTATTTATTTTAAATCACGATCAATTTCATCTCAAAAATCATTTCATTTAACTTGACTAAGGCTAAATTTCATTTTAAAATTTCTTTTCTTAACCTTCATATTCAACAATTTTAAACTTGTTTTAGCTTATTATTCCTCAGTTTTTAAGTTACAAAGACCGATTTCTTATAATTTCAACAAGATACTTAGATAAAAAATTTCAAAATTTAAACACTCTATTTTATTTCAACTCTATTTTGAAATTCTACATAATAATATGTAACGACCCGCCTTTTTGGACAGTTTAAATCCACGATAAACCACATATGTCAGACTCAAACCATTCAAAAGGGAGGATTGTTATGGGGTAAATAAGAAAATGTAGGAAAAGAAAGAAAAACAAATACAGAATCTCGCAGCGGAATGACAAAATATAATAATCAAATAAACAGTTCATAAAGCTATTTACAAATAACATTTGATTATACTTATATAATACAGAATCAGAGTTACATACAACAGAAACAAATAACAATGCAACGGAACAGTATGATGCAGTGGAATAAATAGAATAAGTAGTAACAGTATACAAATCTCCATCTTCGTCCTCCAGAAAAGCAGTCTTCGATACACTGAAAAGCTGAGACTGACCCGAGCGTAATGAAAAGATAAAACACTCGAGTCAAAACTAAAAGATCTTACGTAATTTAAATCAACAGTAAATATATATGAGTGTAACGGCGTCAGAGATGTTTACGGGGTTTGACATCTCCTATCCAGTGTCTAATGTGGGTGCAATAACTTAAGAGATGTTCGGGATTACATCTCCTAAGGATCCGTTAAACTATCTACATACATAGTACAATACGCTATTATAATAGTGTCTACAGTAAAGTAAAGTATTAAAATAGTGTTAAGGCGTTACCTATATCCCTCTTAACACATTTTTATATATTCCCATAGTCTATACAGTACCGTAATTCCTCCGTAAACTGGAGGGCTATCAGAGGGAACTCCATAGGTATGGTACAAACCAAACTCGTAGAAGGTGCACTAGGGCATATGAACACGGCACTCAAGGAAATGCCAGGGTAGGATTCTACCAATTGCACTCTCGGACTGGTGGTAACGCATAGCAGCTACTACCGCCCACCTCGGACACACTCCCATAATCAAATCGAGGGGTGGCCACCAAATCAATCACAAAGTCATAATATGGTATCGAAGAAATGTGCCCGATAGGAGGAATAACCTCACTTGGCCCGGTATAGCTCCTATTTTAGTCACATCTAAGCTGACTCACGGGAGTCAGGGTCACGTAAATATCTCATACAGAATCGTTCGCCAAACCATCCTACCTCATTTCTGGAATCTCCCCTATGTACATAGTTGTTAAAGTGGTTTCGGTATTGGCAAAGGGTATGACAATATCCGATCCCGGTATCTTTAACAACCAAACGCTTATTTCACACCGGATGGTTCTTTTACATTTCCAAAACTGATTCATAATTGATATCAAAATATCATATTCTCAAAACCATACCACTTTCGAAATCATATTCACTTTCAAAATCATATTCACTTTCGAAATCATATTCGCTTTCGAAATTATATTCACTTTTGAAATTATCGATAAGATAGGTTAATTAAATCGTCGTTCCAAAATCATCATATTTACTCAAATATGTCATTTCACAAAAGGTATCAATTTCAAATCCCAACTTAGATTGTATCATCATCAAGGATTTAAATATAAATACTACAACTTTACACAGTCTGAAAATTTAGAAAATAGTTTAGATATTCATAAATAGTTTTAATAGTTTTAAAAATAGTTAAAAACAGTTAAAATACTCTAAAATAGTTTTAAATGATTTAAAATAGTTTAAAATAGATTAAAATAGTTTAAATAATAATAATAGTTTAAATAGATTTAAATTTAGATTTAAGAATTAAAATGATTTAAATAGATTTAAAATAGATTAAATAGATTTAAAATAGATTAAATAGATTTAAATTATATTAAATAGATTTAAAATAGATTAAATAGATTCAAAATAGATTAAATAGATATAAATTATATTAAATAGATTTAAAAT
The DNA here is from genome assembly GCA_030737815.1 of Allium fistulosum. Classification (NCBI taxonomy): domain Eukaryota; kingdom Viridiplantae; phylum Streptophyta; class Magnoliopsida; order Asparagales; family Amaryllidaceae; genus Allium; species Allium fistulosum. Next base: position 514,742,987 of record CM060903.1, on the reverse strand, counting down.
ATATTAAATAAATTTGAAATAGATTAAATAGATTTAAATGATATTAAATAGATTTAAAATAGATTAAATGAATTTTATTAGTTTAAAATAGGTAAAATAGATTAAATAGATTATAATAGATTAAAATAAATTAAAAATAGTTTAAATTGATTAAAATAGTTTAAATTATTTTAAAATAGATTTCAAGTTATATCTATAAAAAATTAATAACTCAATTTCGATAAATTCGTTTATATATGACACTTCAACGTTGAAATTCCAATTTAAATTCTTTGAACAATTCATTAAATCAATTCCAATTTCAGCATTAAGGCTTGGAATTTTGAAAATAATTCAGTTTATATAAATTAATTTCTATTTCAGAATACCAATTAACTGAATTCAAAATTTAAAGAATTAAAAATCATTTAATTTAACCAATCCGGTGTCCGTATATAATTTTCTACCCTATGGTCAAGTGATACGGATATTTATCATTTCAATCCGCAATTTAAATTTTTACAGGTATATATAATTTCAACCCGCAATCCAAAAATTTAATTTCAAATACATGAAATCGCTCGAGTCTATCATTTCAACCCATAACGATTTCTCCCTAATCTATCAGATCGTTCGGGCATGTATCATTTCAACCCATAGGAAACTTGCAGTGTTATAACAATATGAATATATAACATCCAATCGTCCAATATTAACAATTGAACATCCATCACAATCATCATCCAAATCAACCAATAAGCATCAAAAGATAACTGATTATCATTAATATGTATTAAATTGAAAATTAAATTCAATATTAAATTAAACGATGAATTAATGCAATAAAAGTCAAATTTAACTAGAATGACAATTTAAATATACCAAACATCAACCAATCAATTCCAAATCACATCATAAATTCAATTTAACTAACATAAGATAATTTAGTAGTTGTGAGTGGGTTAAAACACTCACCTTTGAATTCAAATCGAATTGAAATCCAAAATAAGACCCAAAATTGAATAGTCTCATAATTTAACCAAACTATTGCTTAAATGTCCGGAATTTCAATACGATCCCAATGAAATAAACAGCACGTAAATCCGGCCTCGTATGCGAAAGATATGATGGTTACAACAATTGAAATTTTAAATTTCAAATTAAATTAATAAAAAAGAAACGTACATAACCTCACAGGCCACGTCAGCAAGCTATCACGAACCCTAACTTCGCTTCTCATACGCGACTTTCACCCTACCATCGCCCAAAACAACATCGCCCACCATCATACGACCCATCCACTTGGATCTGACCTCGCCTCCGCAAGTGCCACCTCCGGCCGACCCTGCCCCGACGACGCCGCGACCTCCAGCCATCGAAATCGCCTCCACCACCGCCTACGTTTGAGCCCCAATCGTGGCAAAACCTGGCTGCTTTGAGACAAACAAAGGCCACTGATCATGACTGCTCAACCTCCTCTTCGTGTCCATGCCCTCTGATCGACCTTTCGTCACAAATCCACCGTTAAATAATCGAAACCCTATGAACGGCTGAGGTTCAACCTCAATTTCTGGACAAATGGTGATTCAATGGCAAAAACGAGTTGCACATCTGGGTTATGCTCGTCGAGCGCTTCAAAACAGTATATAATTTGATATGGTTCGGAGGAGTTTGATTTTTGAAATTGGTTTTGAAATTTGATTGAGGGTATGCAATTTGATTTTGCTTCTACTATTGAAGAAGGAACAGACATGAGAGTATGTACGTACAGAATAAGAAAAATGACTGCTAGGGTTTAGGAAACAAGACTATTTATATTAACAAAGCCCGATAAGAAAAATAAACACATATCGAATTTGCACGAATGACGAATAGCGACCCAAAAAGCCCGTTCTAACTCCGATATGAAAATAGGACATCTCATATATCAAAATATATGTTTTTAATAATTTTAAACTCAATGGAACAGGTTTCAAGTCCTAACCATTGTATGAAGAAGTTAGCTTAAAATCATCTTATTTCAAATTGATTTCAATTTAATTGATTTCTACGCGTTTCGAGTCCGTACGATCAAACGACAAGTCCGATCGCTATGAAACTCGAAATCCTACAATAATTCACCGTTACGGATCCGATGAAACTGGTTTCGTCAAAATCCGAGGCAGTGGTCAAAATGGCTAATTTCACGTTAATTAAATAAGTTATTATTAAATTGATTAAATCACTTTTTAATTTCAAATTTAATAACCAAAAACTTCCATCTTTTTTGATTACTTGGACATTTACAGTAATTTAAAACAAATTTACATATCAATTCAATGTTAATTAATTTACAGATTACAATATTTAATTTTAATCGAAATAAATTCATAAATTATAAATTAAACTCAAATAAATTAAACTTGATTTCAATTCTTTTTGCTCAATCATTCATTACTCTATGTATATATTCAACATTGGTTTATAGCTTATTACATTAATATTCTCCAGTTTCATCTTAATTTTCAAAAACGTAATATTTAATTACATTTAATTGCAATTGATTTCCAATTAAATTTAAAGACTAATAAATAGGTAACATATAATAATTATCACCATTAACTTTAAATCACATTTATAAGTTTATTATTTACAAACAAATGTTATACCAACTTACAAAATACTAATCCTATCCAATTACAATTTATTACACATTATTTCATTAATTTATACAACATTTAATTGTCAATTACTCTTTTAATCCAATTATCAATTAATTCTCACATTATCACAATTAATTTACAATCTATAACCAATTATAATTTTTTAATCATTTCAATTAATTGGAATTACATTTAAAGCAGTTATCAATTACCTTAAATTAACACTATTACATTTCATTCCAGTTATAGTTTTATTATTAAATCACAAATTTTTTATTTCTTCCAAAATTAAATCACAATACCTTATTAAATTAACTATTTTTAATTATCGAAAATTATGGGTCGTTACACTCTCCTCCACTCAAAACTTTTCGTCCCCGAAAAGGGAAAAGGAAGGATAAAGAATTAATATATCTCATTCAAAATATTGAATTTGTAAACAACTAATTTACAAAATTAAATAATTTAAATAAGTATCAACTTATAAATAATTAAATCCTTTTAAATTCAAGTTAATAAAAGTTTGGAAAACATTTCACAAAAATTTTCTAAGTCCAAAATTCACAGAAAATTTCGGCAGAGTCTCCTTTGTACGGAGAGGTCTGAGAGAAATAATAATATCAATAATAACAATATATATCATATATTTCAAAATAAAATATCCCAAACCACGGGAAACAATATAATACCACTAGAAAACCATAATCCGAGAACGTACCCATTTGTCGGGCAAACAACGCTTAATTTATGATACCAAAAGCAGTAGCTATTGCTTCCATAAACCTGTATTTCACTTATATAATCCAAAGAGATTAATTATTATATAAAAGAGAAATATTTAAGTTGTTTCAACTAATAACAACAAAACAATCACAACATAACAATAATTATTCGCAAACAAATAGTACAAACATCATTTTCAACAAAGAAAACAATTATCCATCCATAGCAACCAAAACGAATGGTTTGTTCGGGTTTAGAAACTTTTAATCGTATAAAATGATAAATAAACTACCAAGTATACCATACACTCAACAATCTTAGATAAAACTCAATAGATTATTCATACATTTTTATACAGTTAGAAGTACCCTTTCCCGACCATCCCATAAGCCAAACAAACAATGATTTCAAGTATTACTTAAATTTTCTCTTTTTTTTTCTCTTTCACATTATTCACTGTTCATCATTTTTCTTCATACAATGATTATTCTCTTAAATTTTCATTCATTACTACAAAATTTCATTCCTCATTTATTCATACAATGCTTTTTTTTCTTTTCATTACTTTGCATTCATTGCTTACATAAGTTATTTTTATTTCAATTATTTAAAATGATCAATGAATTCATTATTTAAGTATTACATACATTTTATTTCAATTTACTTCACATTCATTATTAAATTATATACTTGATTTTCCTTCAAATATAAATCTTTATTTGTGAATAAATTCATACTTAAATTTTAATTCCTTTCATATATAGTACTCACTTTAATTATAAATGGTTTCAACATTAACTTAAGTTTATAATCATTTACTTACTGAATTCATTCTTTCTATGAATTTAATTAGTAGCATTTGAATCATTAACTTAAGTTTATAATATTCTTATACATCTTAATTCTTCATTTAAAACATGATTTCATTGGACACTTTCATTAATTAAGTTTTTCTTGTATAATATTCTATTACATATTCTTATTAACATTTCAACTTTTAATAATTTGGTTAGTTATATATATATATGTTTTCAGAATGCAATAGAAAGTTACATAAGTTATCATATTTATTTTAATTAACAAAATGTTTAATAGTTACATTTTCTTATTCCATTTTCTAAATTTATAAATGACGACCTTCGATTTCTTTATATTTCATTAATCTCTTAACATCTAATTTCTTATTTCACATTTTAGCAGCTTCCACGCATTAAAAAAGTTAAGATTTCATTTTATTACATTAACTAAAAATTACTAATTATCAGAAGGTTTAAGAACTAACTCCGGGTTAAATTTACAAATCATTTAAAATTATATATATATATATATATTCATCATTTATAAATCAAATCATATTTAGGAATTCAAAATTAAGATTTATTTATCAAAACAAACATGTAGTAAAACTACTACAGTGGTCTTTCCACTTTGAAACTCGAAAATGAACGTCGATGATGCGTGCACGCATTACCGAAATTATTTTCCAGCGATAGAGAGGGGAGTACAAATCTTATTTCCTTCTAAAATTCCTTTAAACATTTCTTTCAAATCATATTGAAATATTAATATCAGAAAATACTTCAAAATAATACAAATATTATATTCCAAAATCTTTCGAAAGGAATTTCCAAAATCTCGGAAATTAAGTTCTCAAATTTCAATTTATATTCATTTAAATTATAATCTCAATTTGCAACCAATACTTATAAATTTCACTTCCTAATAAACAAATATATCACAACCAACTATATCATTTTTAAAATTATTCTTTTATATACAAAATATAATACTAGGTAAAACTATTTCATTTACCCATATTTCAAAACAAATATTGTGTTAGTCTGTCCCATTAAGTGTTTAGAAATCCCTTTTAATACCATAGCGTCCTATGTACCGACTAGAATTTATAAATACAAAACAGAACAAATTAACACAATATAAACATTTTTTTATAACACTAACAAATACGCTCTCCCATATATATACTAACAAATTAACTCCAGTGGTAGCAACTCCTCTCTTGGAAACCCAAAAATTATTAGTCCCTGAGGAGTTGGTTTTGATGACAACAACCTTACTTAGAATTAGATTATAAAATATATAATACTAACATTATTGTGTAGATATATATAGATATGTTTTCAGGTACTAAAGAATGAAGAACTGTACAGTATAAAGATTCAAGATCAAAGATTGAAGATATCAAGATTCAAGACTCATGAGTATCAAGAATTTCAAGAGTTCAAGTTTTCAAGATAAGTTATATAGTTAGGAATATTGTTAAAACTCATAGAAAAGCACTGACATCTTAAAATCTATTTTATTCGTGGAATAGAATCCACTTCGTGCTCGTTAAAGGGATGGAACCCTAAGTAGGATGGAACCTACGAAAAATCTAGTGGAACATCTTTTTGTATCCACTTACTTTTATTTCAAAATGATTTTCAAAATATATATAGCTTGTTTTTCAAAATGATTTTAAATATTCCTGTTTAAAAACCAAAATCATCTGTCCTGGTTTTTCAATATATTTTAGCCTAAAAAATATCCTTAGTTTTAAATATCCTTAATTTTAAATATCTTTGATTTTAAATTATTATCCTAAGTTTTTTAAACTATAATATATTTAGCTATTTATATATTTATACTTAAGATTTAAATATAAAAGTATAGAAAATTATTATATATATTTTAATATTGTTCTCTATAGCTATTTATGTATTATAACTATATATAAGTATATTTTAAAGTTTAAATATAAGTATAATATAATATAGAAATTATTTTCAAAGAAAAACAAATCACCAAAAATTACAAGGGCATGTCGACATGGTCACATGTACCCCTGTCGACATGGTGACAGTTAAATTGTTTTTTAAAAGAAGTGTCTATTCGCCACATCCCTTCACCAATGGACATGGCTATTGATCTATTATAAATAAAGGGTGTTTTCAACGAATTTTAATCACTTTTTTTTTCTGATTTAACTTCTCTTCTTCTTCTCCACTTTCTTATTTACAAATTACACCATTACTCTACCGAAATCAATATCGAATCTAACTAGATAATTTCTGGTTTTGATTCTCTCCACTATCTCTACAAGATCCATGTGCTAATCTGAGTTATAGACTTTTTGTAATAAATTGAGCGAGAGAAGGTGTGATTGTAGCCCTGGAAATCAATTGGGTGAACTTGTTGCCCCGGAAATCAAGTATCTCTACCCAGAGGATTGTGATTCTGGAGGGTGTACCTCGTAGCCTTGAAACCGAGGGTTGTAATTGTTGAATTGCTTTTAAAAGGAAATCCATACTTAGTTGTGCGGGACTGGATGTAGGGTAACTCCGAACCAGTATAAAATCCGGTGTGTTCTTTCCTTTACTGCTTTTACTTTATATTTGCATATGTGTTTGATTCTGTGTTCATATCTGTGTCTGATTAGTGTATACATTGATAACAAATTAAGATAAACTCAAAAAGATTAACAAATTTCTTAAAACACTATTCACCCCCCTCTAGTGTTAATTCTAGCCTTAAGATCCTTAATCCGCATTTCTCACATTTGGTATCAGAGCTTTGTTTTCAAAAGTTTCATAATCTGAATTTTGAAAAGTTTTAAAATAGCTATTTTTGAAAAATCTGTTAAAACTAGTTTAGAATTGTTTAAATCATCATTGTTCCATGTGTCTGCATATGAATGTTATTCAAATTCTAGTTGTCTACCCAAATTTTATAATGTGCAGGAAAGATGCTTTATGGGTATTAAGGAATCAATCCACAATGGATAATCTGTGCAGATCAAAAGGAATAAGTGGATACTTGATAGTGGATGCTCTAGACACATGACTGGTAATCCGGATATGTTGAATAATATTATATACAAAGACGGAGGACTGGTTAACTTTGGAGACAACTCGAAAGGATACGTAATTGGCATCAACAATGTCGGTAACTCTGAAACTACTATTATTACTAATGTTTTGCTAGTTAAGAATCTGAAACATAATCTGCTAAGTATAAGTCAACTATGTGATAAAGGATATAAAATTAAATTTGAAAAAGATAAATGTCATATTGAAGATAATAACTCAACCATAATATTTGAGGGAACTAGGAAAAAGAATATTTATATTCTTAGTATGAAAGTTTCAAATGATAACTTATGTCTTTTGGCAAATACAAGTGACCCTTGGATTTGGCATAAGAGATTTGGACATTTGAATTTCAAACTCTTATCTAGACTGTCAAAACATGATTTAGTAAGAGGTCTCCCTAAAATGAATTTTAAAGTAGATAGTTTATGTGATGCATGTCAATTAGGAAAGCTTAGAAAAAGTTCCTTTAAATTAAAAGATATGATTTCAACTTCAAAACCCCTTGAGTTACTTCATCTTGATTTATTTGGTCCATCTCAAATTCAGTCAATAAATCATAGTAAATATGTTTTTGTAATTGTAGATGATTATTCTAGATTTACATGGACAATATTTTTGAAACATAAAAGTGATACTTTTGAATGTTTTAAGAACTTTACAAAAAGGATTCAAAATCAATTATCTTTAAAAATTATAACTATTTGTAGTGATCACGGTGGTGAATTTGAAAATGAAAAGTTTGAGGAATTCTGTAATAAGAAGGGAATAACTCACGATTTCTCATTTCCAAGAACTCCACAACAAAACGGAGTAGTTGAACGTAAAAATAGAACGATACAAGAGTGTGCGAGAACTATGCTTTCAGATAGTAATTTACCAAAACACTTTTGGGCAGAAGCTATTGCTACCGCCTGTTATATTTTGAATAGAATTTTAATTAGACCTTTAACTGATAAGACACCTTATGAACTTCTTCATGGAAAGAAACCTAAGGTATCATACTTCAGAATTTTTGGAAGTAAATGCTTTATTTTAAATACAAAAGATAATTTGGATAAATTTGGTCCTAAATCCGACAAAGGAATCTTTATCGGATATTCTAATAGAAGTAAAGCTTATAGAGTTTTTAATTTAAGATCTAACATCATCGAAGAAACAATGCATGTTTCGTTTGATGAAAATTTAAAAGATTTTGAAATTACAAATGATGAAGAAGATTTAATTACTCAAAATCAGGAATCAACCGAAATTAATAATGAAATTAATCATCCTAATAAAAGGATTAAACTTTTAAAAGATCATCCTATTGAAAATATAATAGGAGATATGCAATCTATTGTTACAACTAGAAATCAACTAAGTAAAATGAGTAATGTAGCATTTATATCATCTATTGAACCCAAAAATCCTAAAGAAGCATCAACTGATGATTCATGGATTTTGTCTATGCAAGAAGAATTAAATTAATTCACTAGAAATGAAGTTTGGGAACTTGTTCCTAGACCTGAAGGTAAAACTATAATTGGAACTAAATGGGTCTATAAAAATAAAACGAATGAATAAGGTGAGGTCGTTAGAAATAAAGCACGATTAGTCGCCCAAGGTTATTGTCAAGAAGAAGGTATAGATTGTGACGAAACCTTTGCTCCTATAGCAAGATTAGAAGCCATTAGGATTCTACTTACTTTCGCAAATCATAATAATTTTAAATTATTTCAATTGGATGTTAAAAGTGCCTTTTTAAATGGATTTGTAAAAGAAGAAGTATATGTTAAACAACCACCACTTTTTGAAGATGAAAATTTACCAAACCATGTGTACAAACTTAAGAAAGCTTTATATGGTCTAAAATAAGCTCCTAGAGCCTGGTATGATAGACTAAGATCTTAATTATTACAATCAAATTTTGAAATTGGTAAAATAGATAATACTCTTTTTATTAAAAGAAATAAAAATGATATTCAACTAGTTCAAGTATACGTAGATGATATCATTTTTGGTTCAACTAACTTCGAAATGAATAAAGAATTTTATGAAATAATGACAAAAGAGTTTGAGATGAGTCATATGGGTGAATTAAACTTCTTTCTAGGATTGCAAATAAAACAGTTAGATAATGGTATTTTTATTAGTCAAGAAAAATATGCTAAAGAACTAGTTAATAAATTTGGTCTGACTACTGCGAGTGGAAAGCCTACTCCCATGGCAACCAATGAACATCTAAGTAAAGAAGATTTCTCAAAAGATGTAGATCAAAAGTTGTATAGAGGAATGATCGGATCATTGCTCTATATCACTGCTAGTAGACCTGATATCATGCATAGTGTATGTCTCTGTGCAAGATATCAATCTCATCCTAAAGAAACTCACTTAAAAGCTATAAAACGTATCATAAGATATATTAAACACACCTCTGATTATGGCTTATTTTATCCTAAAAATGATTCATTTGATTTAATATCATACCGTGATGCTGACTATGCTAGATGTAAATCAGACCGAAAAAGTACAAGTGGAACTCGTCACTTTTTGGGACATTCTCTGGTTTCTTGGTTTCGTAAAAAGCAAAATACAATTTCTCTATCAACAACTGAAGCAGAGTATATTTCTGCTGCTTTGGCTTGTTCTCAAGTAATATATATGCAATAAACCTTAAGAGATTTTGGATTAAATATCTCAAAATCGCCAATTTATTGTGATAATACTAATGCAATAAATTTATCTAAAAATCCTACTCATCATGCTCGAACTAAACATATTGATATTCGACATCATTTTCTTAGAGATAATATAACTAAAGAAGTAATTACTCTCGAATATATAAACTCTGAGAATCAAACTGCTGATATCTTAACAAAAACATTAAATGAATCTATATTTACTAAATTAAGAAGAGAATTAGGTATTTGTTCAATAACTGGAATATAAAACATAAATATATAACAAGTATAATTAAATAAATTAAAAATAAATTAGAAGCCAAAATTAAAATACCCCTGTCGACAACCCAATATCCCACCATGTCGACATATAACGGTATTTTTTGAAAATTAAAATTCCCACCAAAATTTGAAAAATTGGTTATATATTCTTCCATATTTTGACTTTCTCTTCATTCTCTCTCATTTCTTCTGGTTTAACTTCTGAAACAAAGAAAATAATGGCTTCTCCATCAAATTCAAACATAAACTCGACTTTCTCATTTTTCTCTCCTACTCCTGGCCCTCTTCAACACTCCATTCACGCTCGTGTGATAAAATTAGAGGATACTACAAAGGATATTCTGCATATGGTGATTGAGATTCAAGTCAAACAAATTTGGATGAGTAAAGAATAGGAGAAGCATGGTCGAATCCTTAGAAATTTGCAGAAGTTCCTAATGGATAACCAAGCGAACCCGATCTTGATCGAAGAAGAGTCTTCTACTGACCATACACAAGAGGACAGCGAAGAAGAGTCAATGGAAGAGGAAGAAGCACCCTTGGAAGAAGAGGACACACCTGTTCATGAAGTGCAAGTTGAAGACGACGACACCGTAGTTTGCATTGGTGAAGTATGTTTTGATAAGGATGGAAACCTTGTCGAACAGCGTGGAAACTTCTGTCTCCACTATCCTAATTGTTCGATTCATAGGTCTCCTATTGTCAAGAATACTCCTTAGTGTTCTTTCTTTCATTCTTTTGTTCGTATCGTTGTATATATAGTTGTTTATATTAAAAACACATGTATATATGTTTACATAGTTTACACACATATAAATATAACATTATATAATAAATTGTGTTTTTATTCGTATATTCTCGTATCTTTTGAATAAATAGTTTAGTAGTTAGGAAAAGTAGTTATTATGAGTTTAGAGTTAAGTATTGATTATGTATGATAACACTATCATTATAATCACAAGTAATGTAGTCTTAGTTTCAGGGGGAGTTATATAGAGTTATATAGTATTAGGGAGTTATATGGTTTTTGTTGATGACAAAGGGGGAGAAGTATAAAATAGGATAGTTAGGCATAGATTAAGGGGGAGTTATTAGAAGTATTAGTATAGAAGTGATATTTTATAAACAAAGGTTGTCATCATCAAAAAGGGGGAGATTGTTAGTCCCTGAGGAGTTGGTTTTGATGACAACAACCTTACTTAGAATTAGATTATAAAATATATAATACTAACATTATTGTGTAGATATATATAGATATGTTTGCAGGTACTAAAGAATGAAGAACTGTACAGTATAAAGATTCAAGATCAAAGATTGAAGATATCAAGATTCAAGACTCATGAGTATCAAGAATTTCAAGAGTTCAAGTTTCCAAGATAAGTTATATAGTTAGGAATATTGTTAATACTCATAGAAAGGCACTGACATCTTAAAATCTATTTTATTCGTGGAATGGAATCCACTTCGTGCTCGTTAAAGGGATGGAACCCTAAGTAGGATGGAACCTACGAAAAATCTAGTGGAACATCTTTTTGTATCCACTTACTTTTATTTCAAAATGATTTTAAAAATATATATAGCTTTAGCTTGTTTTCAAAATGATTTTAAATATTCCTGTTTAAAAACCAAAATCATCTGTCCTGGTTTTTCAATATATTTTAGCCTAAAAAATATCCTTAGTTTTAAATATCCTTAATTTTAAATATCTTTGATTTTAAATTATTATCCTAAGTTTTTTAAACTATAATATATTTAGCTGTTTTATATATTTATACTTAAGATTTAAATATAAAAGTATAGAAAATTATTATATATATTTTAATATTTTTCTCTATAGCTATTTATGTATTATAACTATATATAAGTATATTTTAAAGTTTAAATATAAGTATAATATAATATAGAAATTATTTTCAAAGAAAAACAAATCACCAAAAATTACAAGGGCATGTCGACATGGTCACATGTACCCCTGTCGACATGGTGACAGTTAAATTGTTTTTTAAAAGAAGTGTCTATTCGCCACATCCCTTCACCAATGGACATGGCTATTGATCTACTATAAATAAAGGGTGTTTTCAACGAATTTTAATCACTTTTTTTTCTGATTTAACTTCTCTTCTTCTTCTCCACTTTCTTATTTACAAATTACACCATTACTCTGCCGAAATCAATATCGAATCTAACTAGATAATTTCTGGTTTTGATTCTCTCCACTATCTCTACAAGATCCAAGTGCTAATCTGATTTATAGACTTTTTGTAATAAATTGAGCGAGAGAAGGTGTGATTGTAGCCCTGGAAACCAATTGGGTGAACTTGTTGCCCCGGAAATCAAGTACCTATACCCAGAGGATTGTGATTCTGGAGGGTGTACCTCGTAGCCTTGAAACCGAGGGTTGTAATTGTTGAATTGTTTTTGAAAGGAAATCCATACTTAGTTGTGCGGGACTGGATGTAGGGTAACTCCGAACCAGTATAAAATCCGGTGTGTTCTTTCCTTTACTGCTTTTACTTTATATTTGCATCTGTGTTTGATTCTGTGTTCATATCTGTGTCTGATTAGTGTATACATTGTTAACAAATTAAGATAAACTCAAAAAGATTAACAAATTTCTTAAAACACTATTCACCCCCCCTCTAGTGTTAATTCTAGCCTTAAGATCCTTAATCCGCATTTCTCACAAAAATGAACGTCGATGATGTTGCAGTCATAATTTAAATTATTTTCCAAGGACCAAAGTGAGTTCAGTGCTTTCTATCTGTTTTAAATTCCCATTCAAAAATAATTTCCAAATGATATAATTATTCCTTTCCTTAGCTTTGAAAACAATTTTCAAAATCACCGAGATTAAATTCCTAAATTCTTATCTTTTAAATCCTTTTTATTTACAAATCATATTTATACATTGGTCCTTAATTGTTTATATAAAATCATTTCTTAATTGTTTATCTTGTTTACATAACAACTTTTATTAGAAACACAAACAACAAATGATAGTAATCAAATATTATCATTAACTAACAACCAAACACACCATATATACTATAATAATTCTGGAAAAAAAATCTTTTATATATAAAATATAATCAATGTAAAATTATTTCATTTACCTAATTTCAAAACAATACTACGTCGAATTGCTCTGCTCAAGTGTTTAGAGATCCCTATCAATAACGTTAATTACTCGTATTGACCATAATCCATAAGCCACTGAACTGTAACAACCCGGGATTTAGCTTCAATTAATAATCGTCATTAAACGATTAATCCGTTGGCTAATTGCTTTTGGAAGTTTTGATCAGTTGAAATTCTTTTGATAATTCGTTAAATATTGGGTGGGCTTTGAGATGCAATCTGGTCCATGCTTTTTTTGCTTGGTTGCCATGATAATTATTTCAACCCGTTCCCCTTTTCTTTCATTTCTCATTCGAAAACCCTAAAGAAATAAAAAAAAATGGCGGCCTCGTCTTCTTGAAATTAGGGCTTCGTGAAATCATAGGCGCTGATTATGATCATCTCGATCGAATGATGTTCCCTTAGCTCTGTCGATCGATGCTTTCCTCACTTGCGCTCGTTCACGGCTGCTTCCTTCGTAGAAAAGGTGAGTAACCCACTCACATCTAATTATCATCCCAAGTTTAATTAGGGTTTAAATTATGTGATTTCGTTCGTATTCAATTGTTTCAGTTGTCGATTCATTTTGCTTGCAGTTTGATTTATGTTGTTTTGTATTGATTTTGATCTGTTTGATTTTCCATGTTGTCACGGCTTCGATATTGAGTTGTTCGATCGTGTTCCTTGCTACATTAGTCACCATGATGTTATTCTTCTGGTATTTAACCTGAATTTTTGTCGACTTCGGTCGTGATTTGAATTGGTTATTAAATTTCACTGCTGTGTCTTCGGCACTGTTACTGCTACTATGACTTCGACTTGATTTTTGACTTCTCCTGGCTTTAGTCATTTTTGATTCGTTCTTTGTGGCTTTGACTTCGGTCTCACGGCCTTGACTTGAATTTGACTTTGAGAAAAAAATTGACTTGGTTTAATTTGTTCAAGGTTTGTGTCTTCGACACTTTAACTGTTGCTTTGAATTGCTTCGGCCTGTCACCGTTTTTGGTTAAGACTTGGTCTTGCATTGCACTTGTTCCTTATGATATCATCTCTGTTTACTTTGGTTATTTGTGCATAGCATATTGGTACATGTTGTTTACTTTGTAGTTATACATTGTTGTAGAAATGTTGCATTCCTGGTTTTGTGTTCACTGGTCTCTCTGGTGCACTTTGTTGTACCTGGTTTGTATGCATTTATTGCTGGTTTCATTTGTGCAGACTTGTATTGTCCACTGTTGCATTTTGCTTGAGCAATTTTGTACTTCTAGCCATTCTTTGGTCTCTGACCTGACTTGTAGTATGAGCTACTAGCTTGCATTTCAATTTAGTTGGTGGTGGAATTTCTTCACCTGTGCATGTCTTTGGTTTTGTAAGTGCATATCATCTTGTAAGCTTGGATGAACTTGCTACTGTTTTGTACTTAGTTGGTTCATCATGCTGTCTGGTTGACACTAGAATTTTGTTGATGATTTTGCACTGCATCATTTTGTCTTTGTACCTGTGCATATATGTACATGTCTCTGTTGACTTTGGTTATGTGACATTTTGTTGTGTTCAATTATATTGTATTTGCCTGATTCACTTGTATCAGTTCTCAGCCAGGCTTGAGTTTTGCATTGGTTTCACTGGTGCATTTAATTGTTGTTGCCATTTACTGGAGTCGATGCTTGAGTTGTTTGGATCTGGCCATTTAATCAAGTACTTGAATGTGTACTTGTTTGTTTGGTCTCTTGTTGGTTTAAGTTGAAGTTGCAGTCTGATTATTTTACTCTTTGGTCTTACTTTCTTGATGGCATTTGATCCAGACAGTGTTGTATTATGATTTGTACATTGAGTTGAATCCAGTCTCAAAGACTCGGGTTTGACCTTGTACTCAGTTGTGGATTTTCATTGTGCATTCATGTGCACTTTGTTCATTTGATGATTACTGGGTGGATGTTGTACGTTGTAGTTCCATCTGGTTCATTTCGATTTGTGTTAGTGCCATTTGATGTTTTTGATTTACTGAGCTTTTGTGTATTTCATCACTGTTGTGGTGAGGCAGTACACGCGTGCGTGTACCGCAGCCACACAGAAGTGATGTTGTGATTGATATTTCAATTGCTTGAATTGTTTTGTGTGTTCAATTCAATATTTTGAAAACGTATTTTGATTTGGTTTGACTGGATTATTTTGTATTGTCTAATTATTTTTTTGATAATTAGATTATGAGTTTCTAATTATTTATTTAATAATTAGATTTTTGTTGTTAATTTTCGTTTAGACAATTCTGTGGTTTTCATATTATCTTCATTGATAATCCTTACTTTTATCTTTGTTGATAATTTGAATTTGCTGATTTGTTGTTAAACACTATTTAGTGTTATATCTACCGTTATCCGTTTTCCTTGTTAAAGGATTGGATAGATGAGATTTCTGTGACTGTCGTCTATTGATTATTTAATTATTATTGCTTCCGTGCATTAATAACTGAGTTTGAATTAGACTGACCCATGTATTATTTTCTTTTGAATTTAATACTCGGGTCAGACCGAGTTATTTTAGGTTGTTGATATCTTGCTTTGGGTTGCTGCTTGAGCTATGAAGTCACTTCATATCTATTGGAGTAGTCGTGTCATAGTATAGGATGATATGTATCCATGTATATTATTGTCAATAATGTACTTGTATATGTAACTTCCAGAGTCGACAGTTGTAGTTGTATCATATGTATTTTGTCAAATGTATTGTAACTAACATCAGTTATATACATATATGAGACTTTTATTATCTGTGTTCCGCATTTTTATTATCTGTGTTATTATTATATATATTGTCCTAAACTATTATGAACCATCGTAGTTCGTTTTATACTGGAATTGGGTATGTCGATGGGAGTAAATAAATAAGAGATGAAAAATAAAAATATATACCACTCCTATCGAGGTAACCAATACTAGTGTAAGGCCAACTACGGATGGCCACTCCTATCCAGCCTTATTCTTCATAATAACAGACAATATTTCTTTTAATACTCTTTGTTATTGTGAGCATAGAGGTGGGGCGTCACAGTTGGTATCAGAGCTTGGGGTTTATGGACATAATATAAAACATAACTTAGATGGAACATGTGTTACAACTATTTGCCGATGTTTTATTTGTGTTTTGAGTCAAAACTAAAGTTTTGAAATTATGATGAAATTTTTAAATACCTTTATTTAAAAATAATAGTGAAACTATGTTTGTTGATTAATTAATTTGTGACTGTTTATCAAAGTGCGCAGCGGAAGCAGTGACACTGTCTTCGCTGAGTATAGCTGATAACCTTTTGATTTAAAAATCAAAATATGAAATTGAAATAAATTTCATTTGTTGTTTTCATAGATGGGTTTATTTTGTTTCTTTGAAAATTTCGAATCCGATTTGAGGATTTGAAGCGATTGCAGTTATGTGATTTTTGTTGAGATTTTTGCTGTTTTGAATTATCTTCATTGAAGATATATTCGAGTGATTTCTTTGTTCATTTAGCAGTGTGCGTGCAGATTTGAGTTGCACGTTACTGCATTAATTTTATGTTGAACCGGTATTTGGTTTAAACGTATTTGTTGCCGTTATTTTATAACGGGATTTTTACACTGGTGCTAAAATTTGAAGCATGGTGTTTTGTTGACATTTTTAATGAATGAGAATTCACTGGCATTATGTTTTGATGTAAATTATTTTGATGAGATTTTGATGTTTAAAAATTACTGTCGCTTTGACTTCAGTAACCGTCAATTTTTAAAGTGGATTTTCAAGCGGTTATTCCGCAATGCTGATTTTGAGATTCGTTTTACGATGTTTTGGGAAGTGCAATTTCCTTTTCGAAATTTCTACTGATGTTACTGTTTTAATCATGTGTTCTGAAAATTGTTTTAAATTTTTTACAGTTTACGCTTTCAAAAGAATGAGGAAGCGATTTAAACAATTCAGCAAAATCGAGGACTATGAACCCTTACTTTTACTGATTCGCTTAACTTCGGACTTGTCCGTTTGAGAACGTAAAATGTTAATTATAAAAAATACAAATTTTTTACAGTTTGCGCTTTCAAAAGAATGAGAAAGCGATTTAAACGATTCAGCAAAATCGAGGACTATGAACCCTTACTTTTACTGATTCGCTTAATTCCGGACTTGTCCGTTTGAGAATGTAAAATGTTATTTTTACAAAATACACAATTTTACACTTTCAAGGAAACGATGAAGAGAATCAAACGATTTAGTAAAACACGTGGTATGGGACATGTGTGTTTGCTATTTCGGTTCATTCCGGACTCGTTAATTGAAACATCTGTAGTTTTGATGATTCTGATGATTTTGTGTGCTTTCGAGCCACTATGTTGGACCTTCGGGTCATTTGTTGGACCTTCGGGTCATTTGTTGGGCTTTCGGGCCACTCTGTTGAACCTTCGGGTCATTTGTTGGGCTTTCGGGCCACTCTGAGGACCTTCGGGTCAAATACCAGTACTAGACCTTCGGGTCACTCTACGGACCTTCGGGTCATCTGATGGACGCCAAAATTTTATAGTACTGGGTAGGCTTCGGCCATTTGTTGATGCACGTGCGGCGTAGCTAAAACTCGCCATCTGATGGGATCGATCCACCTTTTATGTTGATTTTCTAGTCATCTTAATTGATTTCTAGATATTTGTTGTTTCCAATTATCTGCAGGTAATTGGATATTTGTTGTTTTTGATTATCGTTTTTGATAATCGGATATTTGTTGATTTGAGTTCTGATTATCATTTGTGATAATTAGATATTTGTTGATTTGAGATTTCTGATTATTGTTTTTGATAATCGGATATTTGATGATTTGAGTTCTGATTATCATTTGTGATAATTAGATATTTGTTGATTTGAGATTTCTAGTTATCGTTTTTGATAATTAGATATTTGTTGTTTCTAATTATCGTTTTTGATAATCGGATATTTATTGATTTGAGTTCTGATTATCATTTGTGATAATTAGATATTTGTTGATTTGAGATTTCTGATTATCGTTTTTGATAATCAGATATTTGATGATTTGAGTTCTGATTATCATTTGTGATAATTAGATATTTGTTGATTTGAGATTTCTGATTATCGTTTTTGATAATCGGATATTTGATGATTTGAGTTTTGATTATCATTTGTGATAATTAGATATTTGTTGATTTGAGATTTCTGGTTATCGTTCTTGATAATTAGATATTTGTTGATTTGAGATTTCTGATTATCGTTTTTGATAATTAGATATTTGTTGATTTGAGATTTCTGATTATCGTTTTTGATAATTAGATATTTGATGTTTTCTAGTTATCGTTTTTGATAATTAGATATTTGTTGATTTGAGATTTCTAATTATCGTTTTTGATAATTAGATATTTGATGTTTTCTGGTTATCGTTTTTGATAATTAGATATTTGTTGATTTGAGATTTTTGATTATTGTTTTTGATAATTAGATATTTGTTGATTTGAGAATTCTGATTATCGTTTTTGATAATTAGATATTTGTTGATTTGTGATTTTTGATTATCGTTTTTGATAATTAGATAATTGTTGATTTGAGAATTCTGATTATCGTTTTTGATAATTAGATATTTGATGTTTTCTGACTATCGTTTTTGATAATTGGTGTTTGCACAAAAAATGGACAAACACCTCAAAGTCGTATGATTTAGTAGATCTTATGTTATTCTTAGTGATTTGAGCGATTTATGCAAATATATGAAAAACAGGGGCTAAACTGTAAAAAGACACGCAGATTTATAGTGGTTCAGCCAGAATGTGCCTACGTCCACTTTATATGTTATTTCTCTTCTCTTATTCTGATTACAAGTACAAAGCTTTGATACAAGTAAAAGAAAGTTGTTTGAAAGTTCCTTCCATGCTTGAGCTCTCAAACTTGTCCCATTGTTGTACCTCTGCCCCTTTATTTATAGAGTGAGGCTAGGGGTAGGGGTCATGGATGTATATAACAGCTGGTGGGCCTGGGCTGATGCGACCTGGCCTGGTATTGTTGGCCCGAAAGGAGTATGGTTCGGTAGATGCTGGGAGGAGCTTGGTCCGGTAGATGGTGGGAAGAGCTTGGTCCAGTGGTGCTGGGAGGAGCTTGGTCCGGTGGTGCTGGGAGGAGCTTGGTCCGGTAGTGGCTTTGGTCCGGTGGTAGGGACGAAGGTTGGTTCGGCAGTTGCATGAGACCGCCGAATGGGCTCTGGAGAACGAGAATGCCGAATGGGCACTGGAGGACGAGAATGCCAGATGAGTGACTGCCGAATGGGCTCTGGGGAACGAGAATGCCGGATGAGTTTAGGCGAGCCTGGATGGATGAATCAAGCTTCTTGGTCTCGAGGTCTTCTGGGTGAGAACACACCCAACATTTGTCCCCCAAAGTGGGGCATATGCCGGAATGTGCCGCGCTTTGTTTTTTTAAAACTAATGACGTCAGCTTGGATGCCTTCGCCGAATCAGCTGGTCCGGTCGTCTATAGTTGTCTATAAGTAAGGGCCCAGGGCCTCTATTACCTTCTACCGAACGAAACAGCCAAGCCAAGTTAGTCACCTAGCCGAATCAAATTCTAATCCTCTGCCGAACCATTTCAGCTTGCCGAACCAGGTACTCAATTTCCCTTAGCCGAATGGTTTTTTGTCTGTGTCCACCGAATGAAGTGCGTGTGTCATACGTACCGAATGGATATTAGTTGAGAGTGCCGAACGAATTCCTCGAGATGAGACTGCCGAATGGGCTTTCCAGAAGAGAATTCCGAATGAAATTTTCAGATGAGAATGCCGAATGAAATTTCCAGATGAGAATGCCGAATGACATTTTATATTCAGTTTACCGAATGATAACGGGAATTTGAGCATTTATGAGTGAAACTCCAGACTGCACACACTCGCTTCTTTACTTCCTTTAGTCTAACGACATTCTTCTTTGTGTTTGCAGATAATGTCTCGTAAAGCGGAAACTCGATCAGACAAGAAGAGATCCGGGGGCGAAGGAGGTTCCTCTGTCGTGCCCCCAGCTCAGCCGAATCAAGAACGTCACGGACCAACCCCAAGATCGCTAGTGGACGGGTACGGCCCTCAGGAACTTCTGAACTCCCCGCCCGATTGCTTTCCTAGCTCCCTCAAGGAGGAGCAGCTTGATGTCATTTCCCGATCCTTTGGAATCGATAGGGCGCACTTGCTATTGCCTGGGAGAGACGTTATGCCGTATGACCCTCCTGAAGGGTACTTCGCCTACAGCAGATACCACTGCATGTGTGGTGCCATTCCTCCTCTTAACGCTTGGATAGCCAGCTTCCTCACGTATCTAAAGGTGGCCCCATTCCAGCTTCAACCCAACTCCTATGCTATACTGGTGAGCCTCTTCGTCATTTTCCAGAGGAAGTATGGTCGTGCTCCTTCCAACCGAGAGATCCGGTATCTATATAATCTGAGGGGCTATAAGAAGGGGTCCCCATACATTAGCTTGGAGTCAGCTGTGACTTTCAAGCCGGTCTTGGATCTGTATTCCAAATTCAGCATGTTCAAGAAGGAATGGTTCTTTGTCAAGGACGACTCCGTTTCAATTCGGCGCTTTACTTCTGGATGTAAGTTTATGCTTTTACTTATAATTTCCATTACGATTGCGATGCTTCTTCTCATACTTTCTCATTTTTGCTAGCGACAGGTGGCTTTGCGGTTGTGGAGACTGACCGCCTAGTTCAGACGGCGGCTGAGATAGAAGCTATTCTCGGGAAATATAGATCATCTGCCTTCCTGATCAGAAATGCAATCCTTCTGGAGTATAACTTAATCCTTCCACAGCAGTCAGTAGTCAAGCTGAGGGAAACGGCGGAGGAGAGGGCGGCTGCTCAGACTAAGGAAGGTGTTACGGTAGAGAGTAGCAAGAGGAAACCTTTCACAAAACCTCCAACCGTCGGAGGTAAGAAACTCAAGAAGTCGGACGGTCCCTCCCCCATCAATTGTCCACTTACCCAGGAAGAGGAAGACATAGAGGAGGAAAGAGGTGAGGGTGGAGATGGTCGGGAAGGTGATAAAGGTGGCGATGGCATCGGGGCCTTGCTTCCTAGGCAAGCGGGTGAGATTCAGGAGTGGACGGATGATGCGTTCCACCAGGCTTTCGAGGGGTTGGACGAAGATCCGGCTTTGGTAGAGAAAACTGGGAAAGCTGACAAGGCTGGAACTAGCGCAAGCGAGCCTCCTCAGACTATTCCAGCCAAGGTGACTCCGACGACTCAAGGTGAACTTTTGATTCCTGCGGGCTCCATTTATGATAGGGACTTAGGAATATTTTATGACCCGCTCCCGTCCTGGAATGAAATCCAGGACTTATTGCAGTATCCTACTCCTCCCCAGGGTTTGTACCACCACAGATGTGTTTCCTTTCTTATTATCTTTTAATTTGCCGTGTTTTCTCGAATTATAGATCAATATATGCTTGTGACACTTTTTTCTTCATATCAGGAGCAGGTAAAACGACCAAGGCCTCAAATCTTCGGAATAGGCTTGAACAGTACAAGCTTTCCAAAACTTCTGTCAAGCCGAAGCCTTTGACCCACCGCTCCGGGGATGTAGTCGGCTACCGTCCTCTTCTCGGGGTTATCGAAGAGGGTATTCAGCAGAGAAAGAGGAGTCATCCTTTATCCGAACCTTCGCCCGGTCCTCAGCTCCCGGCTCAGCCTCTTCATGATATCACGGAGGAGGACAGCGAGTTTGCACCCTCTCCGCACCCGTCCGGAAACCCTTCCGTTACTCATATCGACCGTCCTGACTTGGCTCGTAATCCATTTGCGGGTCATCCTGATCTGGATCCAAGTTCCCACGACAACACCTTTGACGAGGTTACTGGTGAGCACCTTCTTCCCCGCAATCCCATGGTACGGGTGTTTGATGAGGCTAAGTCCTTAGATCTTGATCTACTTACCACTCGGATAGTTACCATGGGAGACGAGGCCAAGGCTAGTATTGATCGGGTGGCGGAGGAGACTAGGAAGCTGATGGGGCATCATGCCCGGCTGGTTAAGGCTGGAGAGGAGATTGGGAGTGCCAATATCCGACTAAGATTGATGGTTTCGGACCAGGCCAAACAGCCCGCTGACCAGGCCATTCAGATTTCTCAGCATGAGGCTGCCTCCGGGCGGTTGAGGAAGGCTATGGAGGAGGCTAGTAAGGCGGAACTGCGGAAGATGGAGGCCGCCTGCAAGGAACAGATAAATATGGCCATCTCGACAGTGGATGAGGTTCGGAGGGCGGATCTTGAGCGGGTAGAGGAGCTGTCAGGGAAGCTTGAAGCCGCAGAGCTCGCTCAGGTTAGGCTGAAGGAGGAGATGGAGGCGATGCGGAAATCCCTTCAGGCTGACTGCTCGAGATACCGTTTGGAGAGAGAAGCTGCCGTTGGAAGGTTGTCGGCTTCCGAGGCCCGGATGAGGGAGTTTGAGGAGAATGAGGGGATGATGGACGAAATGCTCCAGGACATGTACTTCCGAACCTGGAAGTAGGGCAACCTATCCTGGATGGATGATTATCCTAGGGTCATGGCCAAGATCTATCTTCGGGCTCTGGAGGAGGCTAAGGCTGATGCAGATAGAGATGGTGGTGTGGCTTTCAGCATGGATGTGGTCACTGCCCAGTTTGCCAAGGAGGAGAAGATGGCGGTGAAGGAGGGTATGCGGTTGCTTGCTGCTGAGGAGGCAGGTGTGCAAGTTGAGGATGACGATCAGGATAGTCAAGAAGCAGGTGCTGGTAAGTCTTCCTTTTTAGTCTCTCTATTAACTTTGGTTGCTTATCACTAATGAATCCTTTCTCTGACTGGACAGGTGGTCAACAGGACAAGGATAAAACTCCAATGCAGCCGGCCCCTTGATCAGACCTGGAAAATTCTTTTTGTAGACTTGACATGGCCGTATACGTTAGTCTTAAAACAGTAGAGTAACTTTTAAGTTGTAATTATTTTGCTAATTGTAATAAATAGCTCTATTCTTGATGTGTAATTCTTTAACTTAAGCTGATTTTGTCGTCTTCTGAATGTTTGTTGCTATTTTGACATGTCGTATGAGAAATATAGCTATGCATATTCTTGTAATTGAATTGTGTTTGATGTCAGGTTCTGGTTTTAAAACATAATTTCATGACTTGTAATATTAGCGTGTGGTGTGAACAAATTATAGTCATGTATTTGTACACAAAAGAAGAAAATACCGCCCTTCATGTTTTAATCGTAGATAGCAGTTTTGAATATCTTGTATGACCGAGCATGGAATGCAGTCGAGTGCCATGCCATCCAATCGTGAGTCCCTACATCCATTGGCTAGTATCTCCTACTCTGCATCCTGTACTTTAGGGACCGTTATAGAGGACAGGAGAAAAGCTTTTTAAGTAAAATTGAAATATGTGAAAAAGTAAAACTTCCAATCACGGAAGGCCTTCGATGTGCTTAAGTTCGTGGCAAACAGGTCTTGTAGTCACTTTCCCTAGCTGTGGGTCTTGGAGACATTTGTCACCCATCTTACGCCTCCGCGGGGAGTTAATTCTTTTTTACCACAGCCGCACTTAAGACACATCGGAGCCGAGATCGCGCACAGTAACTACCCGGGCCATTATGGCCCGTAATCGTGGGTATTATTCGATTTACTGTGGCCGGCTAGCGTGGGTGCCGATCATCAACTGTGAACTGCCCCTGGCTGGCCACACCTTATGTTGGGGCTTATAGTCGGTTCACAGTTGCCGACGAGCCTAACGCCGTAATGAGCTGCCTCGGCTATAGTCGGCCTTCTCGGTGGCTTATAATCGGCTCATTACAGTTGGCTTTAAGGGCCGTCGCGAGCAATGAGTTAACCCACAGCAGAGGGATGCTGGAGCAAAAGTGTCTCATTGGCGAGGGCATAGATTCGCATAGTACCTGTTAGGTTTTGCCCAGGCGAAGTTGCGCCGTGGAGTGCTTTGAGTGGAAATGTTATACGCATAGGATTTTGCTCAACAGAAAAGGATAAAGTTAACAAGTAGCCAAGATATAAAGGAACAAATTAAAAAAAGAGACAAAGTTTTTTAAAGTGGTTCGGCATGAAAAGACCTACGTCCACTGATTCTCTTTGTTAATTCACTTCATATGGGCAATACAAGTTAAGAAAAGTATCGACGGAGGTGTTGGATGTTCCATGCCCTCTGGAACACCTCTCCGTCCACTGTTGACAAAATATAGGCTCCGTTGTGGAGATCTTTATGAATTACATATGGTCCATCCCAGATTGGGTCTAGTGCTCCGGGGCAAGGGAAGATTCGCTTGAGGACAAGATCCCCTTCTTGTAAGGTACAATGCTTGACTTTGGAGTTGTATTGCGCTGCCACTTTCTGCTTGTGGGCTGCTGTTTTAAGGACTGCATCATTTCTTCTCTCCTCAACTAGATCCAAAGACATGTGGAGGAGCTCTTCATTCTCTTCCGGGTTATAGTGGATCCTACGGTGGGAAGGCACAATGGTTTCAACTGGGAGCATAGCCTCTGATCCGTATGCCAAAGAGAAAGGAGTGTGCCCCGTTGATGTTCTGAAAGATGTGCGATAGGCCCACAGTGCCGTAGGGAGTTCATCCACCCAAGCGCCCTTTGACTTTTCGAGCTTCTTTTTGATCAGAGTTTTCAGAATTTTGTTGACTGCTTCGACTTGTCCGTTTGCCTGGGGATATGCTACGGATGAGAAGCTTTTATGAATTCCGTGCTCTCGGCACCAGTTGGCGAATTCCTCGCTGTCAAACTGAAGTCCATTATCTGATATGATTTTGAGTGGGACTCCGTACCTGCACAGAACATTTTTGATCAAGAAGTTAATAATTTTTGTTGAAGATACTTTATTCAGAGGTTCTGCTTCCACCCATTTGGTGAAATAATCAACCGCCACTATAGCATATTTGGCCCCGCCTCGGCCCATCGGTAGCTCGCCGATTAAGTCAATTACCCATATTGCGAAGGGCCAAGGGCTGGTCATTTGAGTAATCTCAGTTGTTGGTAGCCGTGGAATCTTAGCAAATTTTTGGCATCTGTCACACTTCTTGACGAAATCTAAGGCATCCTTGCTTAAGGTTGGCCAAAAATATCCGTAACGGAGTATCTTTTTTGCTAATGTTTGCCCTCCGGTGTGATCTCCGCAGCTCCCCTGATGGATGTTGGATAAGATTTCCTTGGCTTCTCTCCCAGCGACACACCTTAATAACGGGTTAGAGAATCCGCGCCGATAGAGGATGTCTTCTTGTATTGTGTAGCGGGACGCTTTCCTCAAGATTTTCTTGACTTCGTTACGCCCGTTGGGTAGTGTGCCATTTTGTAGGTAGTCTCGGATGGGAGTCATCCAAGTTGCTTCTTCGGCTGCAGCTATCAGATTCACTTGCTCAAAACTTGGGACCGTTTGCTTTGAGATGGTTACTGCCCCGAAGATGGCGATGTCTCTCATACTCGCTTGCTTTTCCAATTCGTCGGCCTCTTGGTTCTCTTCCCGAGGGATGTGTTTGACTAAGTAGTGGTCCAATCGGCTGAGAAGCAACTTGGTCTTCTTTAGATATGCTATGAGTCGTTCCTCTCGAGCTTGGAATTCTCCTAGTATTTGATTAACAATAAGTTGAGAATCGCTATGAAGACACAAAGAATTGGCTCCGATTTCTATGGCAATTTCTAGTCCGGCTATCACTGCTTCATATTCTGCGTCGTTATTGGTGGCGGCGAACTCCAATCTTATAGCATAGTGTAGTTTGTTTCCCTTGGGAGTGGTTATTACCACACCTGCCCCCGAGCCTTGTTCGTTTGATGCACCATCCACAAAGAGATTCCACTTGATATCTTCTGCTATTTCCAATTTCTCCTTACCTTCGTTGGTAGTGAATTCTGCAATGAAATCAGCCATGGCTTGTCCCTTGATGGCGGTGCGAGGGTGATAGGTGATATCATACTGACTTAGTTCAATGCACCATTTAAGTAGTCGCCCAGAAGTGTCGGGACGATGGAGTACCTGCCTCAGTGGTTGATCAGTCAGAACTTTGATGGAATGGGACTGGAAGTAGTGACGTAGTTTTCATGATGTGATTAGTAAACAGTATGCTAGCTTCTCAAGTTTAGGATATCTGACTTCTGCTCCAGTAAACCTTTTGCTGATGAAGTAAACTGGCTGCTGCGTGCGGTTGTCTTCCCTTACCAAGGCAGCGCTTAGGGCGTGAGATGACACAACAAGGTATAGGTATAATTCTTCGCCTTCACTTGGAGTCGAGAGTACCGGTGGTTTCTGGAGGTGTTCGATTAGGTTAAGGAAAGCGGTTAAGCATTCGTCAGTCCATTCGAACTTTCCTTTGTCTTTCTTTAGAGCTTCGAAGAAGGGGACGCACTTGTCCGTTGCCTTGGAGATGAATCGGCTTAGGGCGGCCACTTTTCCATTTAGGCTTTGCATTTCCTTTCGGGTGGAAGGTATCTTGATATCCCTTAGCGCTCGGACTTGTTCAGGGTTTGCTTCTATTCCTCTGGCATGAACGATGAATCCTAAGAACTTTCCTGATGACACTCCGAAGGAGCATTTTAGTGGATTCAACTTCATTCCATACTGCCGAAGTACTTGAAACATCTTGCCTAGGTGGCTTACGTGATATTTAGCTTTCCTTGACTTTACCAGCATGTCATCCACATATACTTCCATAGTTTGTCCTATTAGCCCTGCAAACATCTTGTTGACGAGGCGCTGGTAGGTGGCTCCTGCATTTTTAAGTCCGAAAGGCATTACCTTATAGTAGTATAAACCTCGGTCGGTGATTAAACTAGTGTGGTCTTGGTCGGGAGCATGCATAGGAATTTGGTTATATCCTGAGTATGCATCCATAAAAGATAGGAGTTCGTGCCCGGCTGTGCTGTCTACAAGTTGGTCGATTCTGGGAAGTGGGAAGCAATCCTTTGGGCAGGCGTCGTTTAGGTTGGAAAAGTCAATGCAGGTTCGCCACTTCCCATTAGCCTTTTTTACCAGCACCGGGTTGGCGATCCATTCCGGGTAGATAGCTTCTCGTATGAAGTCATTGGCGAGTAGATTCTTTACTTCTTCATCGAGGGCTGTTGATCGCTCTGCCCCCATACTTCTCTTTTTTTGTTTTACAGGCGCCTTGGTAGGATCAATGTTTAATACGTGGCAGGCTATGTCGGGGGAGATTCCAGTCATGTCAGCGTGTGACCAAGCGAATACATCCAAGTTGTGGCGGAGAAAATCGATGAGTTGTTCCTTCAATTCGGCTTTTAGTTGGGACCCAATTTTCAATAGTCTACTCGAGTCGTGCTTGTCTACAGATATAAACTCCATAGCCTCTGCCGGCTCGGCGGTGGCCTCCTCCTTTTTGTCCCTAGGATCTAATTCATTGAAAGGGTCGCTGGTATATCGAAGAGGAGGGGCTTTCTTTAATTGCTATGCTTCTAGATTTTTTGTGCAGAGGGCAATCTCTACACCCTTCCCTTTATCCTTCCTGTGGTTGTTGCGAAGTTCAATCACATAGCAGTCTCGAGCAACGCCCTGATCTCCTTCCACTTCCCCTACTCCATTGTCTGTTGGAAACTTCATCTTTAGGCACCATGGGGCTAAGACAATTTGGAAGTCAGACAAGGATGGCCTTCCAAAGAAGGCGTTGTAGGCCGACTGGTTTTCTATTAGCACAAACGTCTGTTTCCGTACAACGGAGCGGGGATGGCTTCCACTCTCAACAAAGAGGTCCATTTGCCCGAGAGGCATTTTCGCATCTCCAGTGAAGCCGTGTAGTGGTTTATCGCAGGGAGATACATCCTTCATTGATAGCTTCATTTTGTCGAATGCGTGTTTGAACAGGATGTTTACTGAGCTTCCAGTGTCTACCAGGATTCGGTACACTTCGGCGGGACCAAGTCGGGCAGAGATGACCATGGGATCCATGTGAGGGTACTGCCTTCCTTCTAGGTCATGCTTACCGAATGTGATGTCATCACTTTCTTTCCGCTTCGGGTGGCGTTCTTCTATAACCGAATTGACATAGTCTTTATTGTCTCTAAGCGACTTTCCATACCTTTCCATCTCTTTCCAGCTTCTGTCTGCGATGTGTGGCCCTCCTGAGATGGTATGGACCACTATCTTTTCTTGACTAGAGCTGCTAGCGTTGGGGTTTCCTCTGTCGGCCCCCGGCGAGGGTAGCCTTGGGTTTTCGTTGGCAGGAGCTGGAGTCCTGTCCTGACTTTTTACATAACGTTCCAGTTTCTTCCTTCTGATGTGTTCCTCAATCAGATCTCGGAGATGATGGCATTCGTTGGTATCATTCCCGTGAGATTCGTGGAAGCGGCAGAACTTTCCAGACTTCTGTGCGTTATCGGATTCCTTCTTGTATGGTGGGCGTTTGTATCTAACTTTGCCTTGGGTGGCAAGGAAGATATTTTCGACGGTCTCGTTCAAAGGAGTGTAAGTGTCGAATCTCGGTCCTGGCCGATATAGGCGCTTTTCTCCCTTCTTGCCCCCAACATTGTCTCTGGAATCATTTCTTCGAACGTCCCTTGCCACAGCAGGGGCGTTGCTATGGGTTGTCTTATCTTGCTGTCCTGGCTGCCCCTCAATGGCAGCATCTTCAAGCCTCATGTATTTCCCGGCTTCATGGAAGAAATCAGGTAAAGTAGCTGGCTTTTCTTTTGTCAACCTTCTAGCAAATTTAGTGTCCGGATGCACACCACTACAGAGGGCCATTAGGATAAGCTTCTCATCGGCATCTTGGACTGCGGCTGCTGCGGCGTTGAATCTGGTTAGGTATTGCTGCAGCTTCTCTCCAGGTTTCTGTCTGACACTGGAAAGGGAATAAGCATCCTTAGGTTGCTCCACATGAATGCGGAACTGACTGATAAATTTTTCTTTCAACATCTCCCACGAGCTGATGGATCCCTAGGGTAGATGACAGAACCAGGAGGTAGCGAGATCTGCTAAGAAGAGCGGAAAGCATTTGCACAGTACTCCCTCTGTCGCCCCACTCATGAGCATATGCTGCGTGTACCTCTGTAAGTGTACAACGGGATCGGAGGTTCCTTTGTAGGGTTCCATTGTTGGCATCTTCCATTCTCGGGGGGTGATAGCAATTTCGATATTGCGGGCGAAAGGGCTGGTTACCCTAGCGCCTATCCCTCGATCTCTTTGCTCCTGTTGGACACATTCTCTGAATAAGCGTGCCATCCTTTCATCAGAACTTGGAGCAGATAGAAATGAGTTTGGTTCTGTTCTGTGGGATTGATTCCGTCCAGATGACCTGTAGGGATGGTATCGTCTATCATTCCTCATATTTTCCAGTGGCTGCCTTTGATCTTCTGGGAGCATGCTTGGGTCAGCTACAGTTGGCCCTTGCCTTGATCTCCCCCTGTTGGGTTCTGATCTAAGCACTTCCTCGGGTCCAACTTCGGGCTGGACTCTAGCTCGGCCCCGTTCACTGGCGTTTCTGTGGTTAGGCAGCATGACAGGCTCAGCTACAGTTGACCTTCGCCCGGTACCTTCCCCGTTGGGTTCGGTACCAAACGTTTCCTTAGGCCTAACTTCGGGCTGTGCTCGGTCTCGGCTCCTACCACGGCTACTTCTGCCGTTAGCTCCTTCGAAGAAGGAAGATCTTTGTTGTCTCTGAGATCCTCCAGACTGGGACTCGCCCCATGATTCAGTGTTGCGGTTGGATTCTTCAGCGTCCCTTAAGCGTGACATGAGATGGTCCACCAAGGCTTCCTGCTGGGACGTGAAGCGGTTAGTTACTTCAACCACAACTCTGTCCAGATCTGCTCTAGTAATTGCTGCAGGCTGTTCTGTGGCAGGAGTAGTTGGGTTAGCCTGTTCTTCATTTGTTACTGTTGCTGGAGGAGGACGATTTACTTGATTCGTGACAGCTGGATCTGGAAGACTGCTGGATGCGATGTTTTTTCCTTTGTTAACATCTTTTCTCTGTTTGGGAGGCATGTTTTCCAAGTGGCGGACGATGCTGTTAGGAAAACTTGTTAAGCGGATGAAGCTGAAGCTTCGAGCTTCTAGTTCTCAGTGAAAGCACCAAAAATGTTTGCACAAAAAATGGACAAACACCTCAAAGTCGTATGATTTAGTAGATCTTATGTTATTCTTAGTGATTTGAGCGATTTATGAAAATATATGAAAAACAAGGGCTAAACTATAAAAAGGCACGCAGATTTATAGTGATTCAGCCAGAATGTGCCTACGTCCACTTTATATGTTATTTCTCTTCTCTTATTCTGATTACAAGTACAAAGCTTTGATACAAGTAAAAGAAAGTTGTTTGAAAGTTCCTTCCGTGCTTGAGCTCTCAAACTTGTCCCATTGTTGTACCCCTGCCCCTCTATTTATAGAGTGAGGCTAGGGGTAGGGGTCATGGATGTATATAACAGCTGGTGGGCCTGGGCTGATGCGACCTGGCCTGGTATTGTTGGCCCGAAAGGAGTATGGTCCGGGAGATGCTGGGAGGAGCTTGGTCCGGTAGATGGTGGGAAGAGCTTGGTCCGGTGGTGCTGGGAGGAGCTTGGTCCGGTGGTGCTGGGAGGAGCTTGGTCCGGTGGTGGCTTTGGTCTGGTGGTAGGGACGAAGGTTGGTTCGGCAGTTGCATGAGACCGCCGAATTGGCTCTGGAGAACGAGAATGCCGAATGGGCTCTGGAGGACGAGAATGCCGGATGAGTGACTGCCGAATGGGCTCTGGGGAACGAGAATGCCGGATGAGTTTAGGCGAGCCTGGATGGATGAATCAAGCTTCTTGGTCTCGAGGTCTTCTGGGTGAGAACACGCCCAAGAATTGGATAATTGCTGATTTAGTTGATTATGAGATTTTCTAGTCTCTAATTGATTCTAGATTATATTGATTATATTGGATTGCTATTTTCTATCTATCTTTGTTGATAGTTATAGTTTGCTGAGTATGAAGTTCGTGTTTTCTAGTTAATTGTTAGATAACTAGATAATTGCAGTTTTGCGAATTGTGATTTGTGTTTTCTAATCATCTTTGTTGATAATTAGATTTTGCGGTTTCCTAATTATCGTATCGATAATTAGATATTGCTATTTTGTGATTTCTGTATTCTAATTATCTAATTGATAATTGAATATTGCTGATAATTGCATTTATTCAGTTTTGTTGTTTTCTGATTATCTATCTGATAGTTAGATTTTATTGAGAATTTGTGAACTTCTTTTATGGAATTAGAAGATTTCTCTGGCGTTTATATTCTTGACCTTTGTTTTTCTAGATTAACCAGTTTATGTTAGAAGAATAATAGTTGTTGACGACCTTAATTATGAAAATTGCGGGGACGCAATTTTTATAAGGAGGGGAGTCTGTAACAACCCGGGATTTAGCTTCAATTAATACTCGTCATTAAACGATTAATCCGTTGGCTAATTGCTTTTGGAAGTTTTGATCAGTTGAAATTCTTTTGATAATTCGTTAAATATTGGGTGGGCTTTGAGATGCAATCTGGTCCATGCTTTCTTTTGCTTGGTTGCCGTGATAATTATTTCAACACGTTCCCCTTTTCTTTCATTTCTCATTCGAAAATCCTAAAGAAATAAAAAAAAAATGGTGGCCTCGTCTTCTTGAAATTAGGGCTTCGTGAAATCAAGGGCGCCGATTATGATCATCTCGATCGAATGATGTTCCTTTAGCTCTGTCGATCGATGCTTTCCTCACCTGCGCTCGTTCACGGTTGCTTCCTTCGCAGAAAAGGTGAGTAACCCACTCACATCTAATTCTCATCTCAAGTTTAATTAGGGTTTAAATTCTGTGATTTCGTTCGTATTCAATTGTTTGATTTGTCGATTCATTTTGCTTGCAGTTTGATTTATGTTGTTTTGTATTGATTTTGATATGTTTGATTTTCGTGGTTATCACGGCTTCGATATTGAGCTTTTCGATCGTGTTCCTTGCTACATTGGTCACCACGATGTTGTTCTTCTGGTATTTAACCTGAATTTTTGTCGACTTCGATCGTGATTTGAATTGGTTATTAAATTTCACTGCTATGTCTTCGTCACTGTTACTGCTGCTATGACTTCGACTTGATTTTTGACTTCTCCTGGCTTTAGTCATTTTTGATTCGTTCTTTGTGGCTTTGACTTCGGTCTCACGGCCTTGACTTGAATTTGACTTTGAGAAAAAAATTGACTTGGTTTAATTTGTTCAAGATTTGTGTCTTCGACACTTTAACTGTTGCTTTGAATTGCTTCGGCCTGTCACCGTTTTTGGTTAAGACTTGGTCTTGCATTGCACTTGTTCCTTATGATATCATCTCTGTTTACTTTGGTTATTTGTGCATAGCATATTGGTACATGTTGTTTACTTTGTAGTTGTACATTGTTGTAGAAATGTTGCATTCCTGGTTTTGTGTTCACTGGTCTCTCTGGTGCACTTTGTTGTACATGGTTTGTATGCATTTATTGCTGGTTTCATTTGTATGCAGACTTGTATTGTCCACTGTTGCATTTTGCTTGAGCAATTTTGTACTTCTGGCCATTCTTTGGTCTCTGACCTGACTTGTAGTATGAGCTACTAGCTTGCATTTCTATTTAGTTGGTGGTGGAATTTCTTCACCTGTGCATGTCTTTGGTTTTGTAAGTGCATATCATTTTGTAAGCTTGGATGAACTTTCTACTGTTTTGTACTTAGTTGGTTCATCATGCTGTCTGGTTGACACTAGAATTTTGTTGATGATTTTGCACTGCATCATTTTGTCTTTGTACTTGTGCACATATGTACATGTCTCTGTTGACTTTGGTTATGTGACATTTTGCTGTGTTCAATTATATTGTATTTGCCTGAGTCACTTGTATCAGTTCTCGGCCAGGCTTGAGTTTTGCATTGGTTTCACTGGTGCATTTAATTGTTGTTGCCATTTACTGGAGTCGATGCTTGAGTTGTTTGGATCTGGCCATTTAATCAAGTACTTGAATGTGTACTTGTTTGTTTGGTCTCTTCTTGGTTTAAGTTGAAGTTGCAGTCTGATTATTTTACTCTTTGGTCTTACTTTCTTGATGGCATTTGATCCAGACAGTGTTGTATTATGATTTGTACATTGAGTTGAATCCAGTCTCAAAGACTCGGGTTTGACCTTGTACTCAGTTGTGGATTTTCATTGTGCATTCATGTGCACTTTGTTCATTTGATGATTACTGGGTGGATGTTGTACGTTGTAGTTCCATCTGGTTCATTTCGATTTGTGTTAGTGCCATTTGATGTTTTTGATTTACTGAGCTTTTGTGTATTTCATCACTATTGTGGCGAGGCAGTACACGCGTGCGTGTACCGCAGCCACACAGAAGTGATGTTGTGATTGATATTTCAATTGCTTGAATTGTTTTGTGTGTTCAATTCAATATTTTGAAAGCGTATTTTGATTTGGTTTGACTGGATTATTTTGTGTTGTCTAATTATCTTTTTGATAATTAGATTATGAGTTTCTAATTATTTATTTAATAATTAGAGTTTTGTTGTTAATTGTCGTTTAGAGAATTCATATTATCTTCATTGATAATCCTTACTTTTATCTTTGTTGATAATTTGAATTTGCTGATTTGTTGTTTAACACTATTTAGTGTTATATCTACCGTTATCCATTTTCCTTGTTAAAGGATTGGATAGACGAGATTTCTGTGACTGTCGTCTATTGATTATTTAATTATTATTGCTTCCGTGCATTAATAACTGAGTTTGAATTAGACTGACCCATGTATTATTTTCTTTTGAATTTAATACTCGGGTCAGACCGAGTTATTTCAGGTTGTTGATATCTTGCTTTGGGTTGCTGCTTGAGCTATGAAGTCACTTCATATCTTTTGGAGTAGTCATGTCATAGTATAGGATGATATGTATCCATGTATATTATTGTCAATAATATACTTGTATATGTAACTTCTATAGTCAAAAGTTGTAGTTGTATCATATGTATTGTGTCAAATGTATTGTAACTGACATCAGTTATATACATATATGAGACTTTTATTATCTGTGTTCCGCATTTTTATTATCTGTGTTATTATTATATATATTGTCCTAAACTATTATGAACCATCGTAGTTCGTTTTATACTGGAATTGGGTATGTCGATGGGAGTAAATAAATAAGAGATGAAAAAAAAAATATACCACTCCTATCGAGGTAACCAATACTAGTGTAAGGCCAACTACGGATGGCCGCTCTTATCCAGCCTTATTCTTCGTAATAACAGACAGTATTTCTTTTAATACTCTTTGTTATTGTGAGCATAGAGGTGGGGCGTCACATGATCAATCAACACAATATATAACATTTTTATATCACCAACAAATACATGCTCATATACATATATATACACTTAAACTCATTCTAGGGTGCTACTAATCCTATCTATAATGAGTATCCCACCAAAGCCAAGGTTCTCGCTTAACCTTGCGCTCTGATACCAAATGTACGACTCGAGATTTTCGACCCTTGAAAATCGACAATAATACGTCCACTGTATTACGCGTCGAGCAATCGAATGCTGGAAAACTCAATTGTTAGGGGAAATGAAAGAAGAAGAAGACAAGAAGAAACTAAACAACATAGAATCTCAAGTGGAATGAATAATCTATAATATACAAAAAAATATTTACACAAAAACAAACTACAACATATGTATATACAAACATCAATTAGAATATACTAATCTATTTCAGCCCGGACAGTTATAATAAACTATCCTCACACTTGTTGATAAATACAATCAATAGGCAATACAGTAGAACACAAAGAAATACGTAGATACGTCTTGGACCTCCAGCTCGTCTCCTGAGCTCCAATGCACCCAAAGCAATCTGTAAATGCTCGGTCAGACCCAAGCATTATAATAAAATAACACGCGAGTCAGTCTGGAAAATCAGCCTGAGAAAACACACCCAACTGGATTTTTAAAGTTACCAAAACCTTTCAAAATAAAAGTATCTTGTAAGACCATGTCGCACATAAACACAGACGGGTTTTACCTTATGATAACCAAAACATTTTCTATAGAAAATCCATTTATATTATAATAATGTCAAGGGGTCAAAGTAAAATATGAATATAGCTAAAATGCTTGCATATCACGCTTCAGCGTAGTTAGGCACAACTAAGTTCGTACGACACTTATTGGAGAATGAATTCCATACAATGACTGGGCTACTAGGGCACCGCCCATCACGGTACATCTCTAGATAAAATAACACCAAGGATCTCACCAGGATCCCCTGCCGACGCAGAACTGGCCTACCACTTGACTAGTAGTACCGAATAAGATCACCCCCTCAGTTAATGAGCCATGAAGCATACAAATGAGAGATAATGTCGACTCTAGATAGGGATGATCATACCTTACTTGGGAGCGAACTACTTAGCCCTGCTGTATCTCCCATGTTTTAGTCATTCCTGGTTGATGAGGCTTGAGGCTATGTTTTACCTTTATCTCCGAAAACCACATCACCCTGTTACCATGAACCCTCGACCAAACACCCCTTGAACGACGTGCCTTTCACCATCCAGATCGCGACAAGGTGCAGGTCCCACTCCCCCTAAGCTCACCGCAAATCTTGACATCGACCATTCGAGTGCTCTCCGACTTAACTAACCCAAATACCACACCCAAAATTCAAATCGAGCTCAAAATCTTTAAATTACCCGAACCCTAATTCATGGTGAACTAAAATTCTCACTGTACACTGCCGTACCATGAAAAGTAGAAGCTGCAATACTCATTCGAATATCCAGTTGTAGATCTCTGCTTGCTCAATCTAAAGATATGAGTTTTCTTTTTTTTTATTTGCAAAATGCAGATTGTCAAAGAAGGGTGTGTATATAGAGAATGGGGAAGGGTATGGGCCTCAATGTGGTAGGTATGGCTGAGAGTATGGGTAGATTTGGTTATAAAATATGTAATACCCCTATTCCAAATACAATGGAACTAGTCTCGAGACCTAATTCGATTATATACAGAAAATAGCCTTTTAAATCAAATTATATTAATTTAAATTCCTTTAATTAATTTCTAAGCATTTCGAGCTCGCATAGCCAAAAATAACGTCTGATCGCCATGAAATTTGTTAACATATAATAATTACTATTACGGATCCAATGAAACTGGTTTTGTCAAAATCCGAGATAGTGCCCCAGAAGGCTATTTTCACATGTTAATTTAAACGATTCTTATTTAAAACTAATTCTAATCACTCTAATTATAAATTAAAATTTACTATCTTCATTCTTATTCAAATAGAATTTAAATCAACTTTTGAAATCATTTTTGTTCATATTAAATTCAAGATTCACTTATTTAAACAATTCCAAATATTAAACTTAACGACATAATTATCAAATAAATTGCTAAATTTGAAATTTAAGTTATTTAACTTATAAAATTACACTTCAATATTCAAAATCAATTTAAATATTCCAAATTTAAATAACTAAAATTTTGGGTCTTTACAACGTAAAGCTCTCTAAATTTTAGGCCACGTATTTCTCGTGGCTGCTAGGGGTGCCAAGGGGTTATGTACTGATAGTTAATAGATAACTATGGAATGCCTTACTTGGGAGTTCTCTGTTAGTAAATGTAACTAAAGTCAAACAGACGATCTCGAAGTGACGATGTTACACAATTCCTTCGACTGGAGAATACCGTGGAACTTCAATGTGGACACTCCATGTTGATTATAGTTAACTCGTGGCATGGCGCCCATCGAACGACTATAGATGGGTTTGAGTTAAAGCATTGGAAGTTTAACACTATTCAATAGAGAATTCGTCTTCCCAGTTTTATGGGATTAGTATCAAAGTCAACTATAGTCAACTCATAATCAAAGTTTCCGACCAAAGCAATAAGATTAATAATAATTGTTATTATTGAACTAGGAAATGTGTTTGGAATTACAAAGTTGAATGTGGATGATGTTGGAGCGTTGACCACAATCAAATTCCATAAATCTTAATATAATATAGTTTTGATGAAGAGAGTTGGTGCAAATAATCGTTACCACTAGGTATCGCTTATATTAGTAAAATTGGATTTTACCTAAAAGATGTGTAAGCGATAAATTCAGCCAAAATGTCACGCTACTGGCTAAGGTGATGTGTGAACGTTTGTTGAATATGCTAGTATATGATTTTTGTTTGATAATAATAAACATATATATATATTCAATTAAATGTATTTGTTAATGTACTATTTTATTTTTTACATAATTAAATAAATATTTGTTGAATAAAATAAATAACACAGAATTTAAATTCAAATAGATATTTTATTCAACCAAATATTTATTAAAATTTTGAATAGTACAAATTTGAGCTCTCACTATATACATCCAAATTTCAGTTACATTACAATTTCAATCACATCACATTTTTCACTATACATTAGCACCTCTCTACATATCACTCATTCACTCGTATTATTCTTCAACTCTATTCCAGATTGAATCCAGCATGTAACAACCCGCATATTTGTCGATTTTATATTTAAATATTTTATTTAAATATAACATCGTTCGTCGGATTTTAGTCCAAAAAGCTACTTTTTGCAAATAGTCGAATTAGGACTCGAGACCACTTCCATTGAGTTCAAAATGTCGTTTGCGATCTTTTTGAGTGTAAGCTTCGATATGTTTGGAGCTAGTCAAAAGTTTGACCATTTTCACTTTGGATTTGTGTTTGGGTTCAGCCCACTAGCCAACTTATACTCAAAACTGAACCACTCCTCCCCATTCACTCTCACTTCCTCCTCTTTTCAGTTCTAAAGCAACAATGGTGGAAGAGAATGGGAAATAGAAATTCAAAACCCTAGTCTTCTTTAGCAAATCCAACTTCTAGCTCCAAATTCAAAGAGAAGCTATTGGTAAGTCTCCTCTTCATCTTCTCCAACCCGTTCTCCTTTCAATTTCAGAAAATTCCCTAAACCTAATTTAAGAAATGTTTCTCTTTTGAGCATAGATTCAAGCTCATTTGGGTTGTGTTGAAGAGTGGTTGATTCTCCCTTTGCTTTCAAGCTCCTTCTTCATTGTTTTTGTGAAAAGGTGAGATTTCTATCTCACATCTTAATCTATATTTATCTTCGATTGTTTGGTATGAATTCCTAACACTTATTCTTGTGCAATTGCTTTTGGTTTGGATCGATTTGGTGATATTCCAATTTTTAGTGTTTTGAGTTCGATTCTTTGAAAATCCAAACTTTGATCTTTGATCATGATTTTTGTGATGCATTGAAGAGCATATATGGCCGGGTAGTCGATTGGCGTAAACCCTTAGCGTCGTTGCTCGAGCGGTTGCAAATTGGTCGAGATTGGCCATTGTATTAAGTAGGCTGGGAAGGGCTGGAAACAGGGTCCGGCCGACCGAGCTCTGTAGCCGGTCGACCGACCTGCTTCCAAAGTGCAAAGCACTTCTCTGTTTTCAGGTCCAGTCGACCGACTATAGATTCCGGTCGACCGACCTGCTTCCCGAACTATTTTCCAGGACAGGGTCCGGTCGACCAAGCTCTGAAGCCGACCGACCGACCTGCTGCTATTTTGCCTATTTCGCCTATCTAGTTTGAATTTCCAACTTTAATCGATTCGTGTTGTCTCCTATTTGTTGTTATCATTTCTTAAGACTTCGATGACTCATCTTTCGGGATGGTACCTCGTTAGGTCGAACCCCGTACCCCCCTTCGTAGGGGATCTTATCTGAAAAACATTCATCAGAATTTCTACTATGATGGTTTTGGTATTGATTTCTTTGGACTTTACTCACGTCTTCGAACGTGAATTTTTATGATTGATTGTTTCTACAATCACTTCTATGATTTGTCACTTCAAAATATAAAGGTTTTCTATACTAGTATTAAATATCAAAACTCTTTCATTAAAACAATTTCAACTCTATTTTCAATATAAAACTCATTTATAAAACTGTTTTCCAATCTATTAGTATATACAAACCATTACCTCATTCTTATGAGAAAATATAATTAAACGGCTTAGCAAAACAAGTGGTATGAAACGCTTGCGTTTACTTCATCGGTTAATTGATGGACTTGTTCGATTGAAACTCTTGTGATAATTTTCTAGTGGAGATCTACAATCTGTTCGTAAATATTTGAGTTAAGCAAGTGGTTATGGGACATGAAGCTAAACTCTTATATTTACTAGCTTAGTGTAATCGATACTTCTTGATGATCAATGACGATCATTTTCGTTATTTAGACTAGCAATGTGCGATGTCTCTTTGATTCGGTTCATCGGACGTTACGCTGTACGACGTCGTTGTTCCGTTTTATCGTGATTTGGTTCATCGGACGTTACGCTGTACGACGTCGTTGTTCCATTTTACTATGTGTTGGTTCATCGGATGTTACGCTATACGACATCGTTGTTCCTTTTTATTGTGCTTTGGTTCATCGGACGTTACGTTGTACGACGTCGTTGTTCCTATTTATTTTGTCTCTAGTTCATCGGACGTTACGCTGTACGACGTCGTTGTTCCATTTTACTATGTGTTGGTTCATCGGATGTTACGCTGTACGACATCGTTGTTCCTTTTTATTGTGCTTTGGTTCATCGGACGTTACGTTGTACGACGTCGTTGTTCCTATTTATTTTGTCTCTAGGTCATCGGACGTTACGCTGTACGACGTCGTTGTTCCATTTTCCTATGCTTTGGTTCATCGGATGTTACGCTGTACGACATCGTTGTTCCTTTTATTTGTGCTTTGGTTCATCGGACGTTACGCTGTACGACGTCGTTGTTCCTATTTATTGTTTTTCTGGATCATCGGACGTTACGCTGTACGACGTCGTTGCTTCGGATTATTTGATTTCTGGATTTCTAATGGTTGATTTCTGGAATTTATGTTTCACCAACTTTTACAATTGGCATTAATATGTATGTCATTATTGTGGCTTGGTGAATTAAATGAAGAATATGACATTCTTTTTAATCTTTGAGAAGATTCTTGTGATATTGATTAATCTCTTGTTGATTTTCAATTTCGTACTTATCATAGTATGGTATTATGGTTATGATACGTTTTTGTCATACCTCTTATTCTATATCACTTTATCTGATATTTATAGCTAGACTGATCCGTTTATTATTTTCTTCTTAAATAATACTCGGGTCAGACTGAGATTTTGCAAGTGCTTCCTCATGACTTCTTATCTGGAGCCATCTTCTGACTTTTGGCTAACTACTCTAGTTTAGTAGTTTTTGTTTGTATACATTTGAGATTAGACTGCATGTTGTATAACTAATCTTTTGGTTAGCACTTGTATCTATTCTTTTGTGTTATTGTGGATCTTATTTGACCACTACTCTGATGTACACTTTCATGTGTTATATTCATATCTATTTCCGCCTTTGTGATATGAACTGTCTGTGACTGATTTGTGTTATGTTTATTTCTATATTTTTCCGAAGATTATATATAGCCACTGTGTGATAGCTTTGAGTTTGTATCGGTATGTCGGATTTCCTCTTGAGATGAAAAGTTATATTTTTATCTGGCATATCGGTACTCACACAAAGCAATTATACAGATGGTCGCTCCTCAACAGCCTTATTCTCCGTGCTAGTTGACGACATTACCTCGTAGTGTCCTTGGCTAGCGTGGGTATAGAGGTGGGGCGTTACACAGCATCTAAGCAATCTGCAAAATAAACACTAACGCAGTAAAATTTAAAATAAAATATTTTGCAGTGAAAAATAAAATGATTTTTGAAAATATTATTTTCCTCAGCTATTTGGGTTGTTCGTCATCACTTAATTTTGAATTCATCAAACATGAACAACTTGTGACATGCACAGTGTATCACTGTACATGCCACAAGGCCGTGAACACCGATATACACTTGATAAAATTACAGGGACAGGTGAGCACAAGGTCAAACCCAATCAAAAGCCGATTTCAACTCAAGTGAAATAAATAAAGTCACAAAACGAGCACAGGATCAAACCCGAGCTATAAGCTGGATTCAACACAGGTGCAAATTCAAATGAAATGGTCAAGACACATAAATCAAGCCTCGACCAAAGTTCAAGTCGTACACATGAAAACAAAGGCTAGACAGTCCAACCAGACAAAATTGAAACAGTACTAAAACAGGTTTGAACACAAATGATTCAAAGCATATGATACAACAAACACAAAGCAAACCAGTCATGTATGCACCAACAACAAGTGATATACACTTGAAGAAAAATTCCAAAATTATCAATACAGTGAATTACAACATCAAGACAAAGTCAGAGATCAATGCATATTGAAGCACACTGGAATATACAGTGCAACAAAGTGCATAGTGCAAACTAATGAAAATGCTACAAACATTAGAGAAACCAGAATACAACTCGAATCATAGCCGAGCACAATAGAATTCAAAAAGCCACACTCAAGCATATGCACCAGTGAAACTATAATGAACACAAACAATTGAAGAGCAGACCAAATTCATGTACAACTCAGCATGGTCAGATCTCAAAAAGACTGTGTACAACGAGCATACATTTATACATATGTACACATATATAGGCAGTACACATGTAAACCAGACCAGGGATGAAACTCATCATAATTCAAACTACAACAGATGACAACATTGGTGCAGCAAACACAAATGAATATATGAATCAAATGGCCGAGACCTGATACAAGTAGCGACAACCAAAACGCATTTGTGAACTCATGAATAAAAGTGCAGGCAAATGTACACAGTGAAGACATGAACAAGACTCAAATACTACCAGAACTCAAAGGCAACCAAAACCGAGTACAACTTTATATATGTATATATGTACTCGATGCAACTAGATTATATGTAACTACAAGGCTATAACTTCAATCATGAATACAGTAAACAACATGTATTAATATACAGTGATATGTATAAAACAAGTCAAAGACTGCAACACTACGGCAACTACAAGTGATCAAACATCAGGTCAAAAACAATATTTTCAATTGGTCAAAGTCATGTAACAGTTTCAAACTAGCAGTGACAGGGCCGAAGTCACAGAGAAGAAGCGGTGGGTTAAAAAATCCAAGCAGTAATTAATCAAAACAGAAACAGTTCGGTCTCAAGTCAGCAGTTTCAAACCAGATAATGATGCAGGGAATTCGAGCTAAACATATCAAGTTTAAATGTCAAGTGCCGAAATCAAATATGTCACAAGCGAAGTTCACGGAACCAAAGTCAAGTTTAATCAGAAAAATCAAAACGTCCAGATTATCACAGTACGAAATTCAGAGCCGTGGTGACCAAGGAGTCGAAAAAAATTCAAACCCGTGAGTATCAAGTAAACAAGCAATGAAATTGTACGAATTGAACAAGTCAGATCAATCTCAAGCATTCAAGCAAAATCAATGGCCGAGTTAAATTAAATGACAAATTCAAACGAACAAGAAAATAGGAATTCAAATTCTATATAAATGTTTAACATCATCGGCTACGAAATCATCGAGTTCAAACAAGCTAAACAATAAAGAAAAAGTAACAAATTACATACCAATTCATAGTCGAACTCGATCAAATTGAAGGAGCCGTGAGCAAAGTGAAGAAACGGTCGATTGCCGATACAAATCAGAGTAAAAGCCATTGTAATCGATTATAATCAATCGGCGACTTCAATTATCCCAAAGCCCTAATTTTGACCAAAGGAAAAGAGGAATGAACGAGGAAAGGAAAAGAGGAATAATCGATTACAAATAGAGCAAGCATCAAATTATCACAATAGAGCGGGCCGACATAATAAAATAAAAGGAGAAAAGAAACAGGGATCTATTTTTAATTCTATTTGGGCCGGTCAATAGAAATAGATTTGGGCTTTAATATTTAAATTAAGGGCTTTATTTTTAAATTGTTTTTAAATTTGTATTTTTATTTTAAACCATTGTAATTTCTAGTCGTGTGACTAGGGGACGAACTACGGTGGTGTAGTTCGAGAATTCGCAACTCAGTGGCTGAGTTGTGGCGGGGTTTTGAGCGTAGAGTTAGGTTAGTCGATAGCGGGTGACGCAAGTTTACGTGTGTAAGTGTCTGACTACTTAATTTCTAGTAGAAACCTTGGCGGCAGCACGTACACAGAGTTTTGCAGAAGCTGGGTAAATCTGTGTGTTATGTTTTTTATATTCTGCTTTTATCTATGCTGCTATTATTCTGCTGTGATCTGAGTTGAAATTATTTTATATACTTCCGCAATAAAAAAAATTAATTAATAGTATCACCCTATTCACCCCCCCCCCCTTTAGGGTGAAATCGACCCTACAACGTTTATATTCAAATTGTTCGATATTAATTGCTACTGAATTTATACCTCTGTGTCACACAACTTTAACGAAGAATTCTCCGAAAAACCACAACATTTAATTAATTTATAAAATGTTGTAAATTAATTAAAGTAATTAATATTTAAGAAATATTAATTAATATTTAATTTAGTTGATGTTTGGGAGTTGTTTGCAATTATTTGAATGCATTTATAAAAGTTATATTTGTGCGCATCGATATATGATATTAATGTAATTTTAAATGAGTTTAAATAAAAGATAATTGCAAG
Source organism: Allium fistulosum (assembly GCA_030737815.1). NCBI lineage: Eukaryota > Viridiplantae > Streptophyta > Magnoliopsida > Asparagales > Amaryllidaceae > Allium > Allium fistulosum. The sequence continues at coordinate 514,699,139 of CM060903.1, read as the reverse complement.
GAGTGATTTATGGAAATTTTATAGCATCCAATGACATGTAATTTCATTCATACCATGTGAAGAGAGAGGAGTGTGGGGAGAGAGATAATCATGGGAATTAATTAGGGAAGTTTTAATTAAAGAATGAGAAAAGTTTCATTCTTTCAATTAAAACAAATCCACTGATTCATTTCCTATAAACAATTCATTTTTTACTTCATTCACTTTTCTCTTCTCTCCTCCTAACCTTCCATGGCTGAAGAAAAAAAAGGCCAAAGTTTTATCAACTCCTAATCAAAATAAATATAAAAAATAATGGAACATAAGTGGTTCATCTATCTATGGCAAGATTGGGGGTGGATCTTGGAGATCCGAGGAGATATCTTCATTAAAGGTGTGATCTTTTTGGCTATGTCTTAATGTAACCATCCAATCTCATTTTTATATTTGTCTTATCTTATTAGAATAATTCAGATCCCCTATGTATACATCTAATCATGGCAATATGTTATATCTTATCAACATAGTTAGGATTTTATATCTTATACAATGAATTTATATGTGCATATATTGTTTAATCTTTTAATTGCTATTGTTTAGAAATTAAAGTATGATAAAAAAGGGAATATTTTATTTGAAACTAATTATTGTATACTATGAATTGAATGTCTTGCTTAGAGCTTAACCATTCTTGAAATTACTTCATGAAATAGTATGAAAGTTCCACATATATAATTATTTTGATTATTAATTATTTCGGTTGTTATTTACATTATTTTAGTTCAAAATAAAAAAGGACTTTAGTGCAAAATCACAAATTTAAAGTTGAATCCTTTTTAAGCCAATATCAATTTTATTTTGTTGATTTTAAATTTCAAACATATGAAATTGTAAGCTTTCCATATGTATGTTATTTTGAATTCTAATATTGTTTATTATTATGTTCATATATATGTATGTATGTGTGTATAGTTTCAATTCAAATTTTATAATATGAAATTTATGTAAAGTTACAAAACTAATATTGAACCCTTCTTTAACTTAAAATTTGATTTCATATTGTCAGCATCAGATTTCAAAACATGTAATTAATTTTAAAACAATTTTGACATGTGTGTGTGTATGTATCAATTGTTATTTTATATAAAACTATACTTGCATATATTTTCTTATAAGTTTAAAATGGTTTTGAAAACAAGCTAAAGAAATATTAAAAGAATGTTAAAAGATTTTCTTCTTTGCCTCTCATTAATTGTCTCATAAATGTCTTTTACTCATTCTTTTAATATCACTTAAATGCACCATAACCCATTCATAATTTGATTTCTTTTAGTCAAATCTGTTTATTTAGGTAATTTATGTTAATTACTCCATTTAATGAGAGAGAGAAATGAAAGGTTTCTCTCTCTACATATACTTAAAATTAAAATTTTAAACAATTGTAATAAAATAAAAATTTTATTTAAAATAAAATTTAGAAAAGTTCAAAATTAATTTAGACTACATAGACCCAGTAAAGATTCAAAAGGTTTTTTTTGAAATGTACCTCATCCGCTTTCAACTAACCCAGTTCCAACAGTTATAATTCTCACATGATTTACAAGCAAATAAAGCTAATAAGTAAATTTTATACTGGTTCGGGAAGTATCATATCCCTACATCTAGTTTATTATTTTATTAACCTCTTTCAATCACAACCTTGGTCATTACAAGAAATGAAATATTAAACAAAGTAAGGTCGTAGGTGTTCCGAGTTCCATGCCCTTGGGATTAGGTTCCCATCAGGTCTAGAGAGGTGGTATGCGCTGTTTGAGAGTGTTTCAGCAACCATTAAGGATCCCTCCTAATTCGATCCAAGCGCTCCCCTGTTGGTTCATTTGTGATAGCCATTACTTTTCTTAGGAGTAGATCTCCCTTGTAGAACTTCCTTTCTCTGAGTCGCGAATTATAAGTCCTTGCCATTCTTTGCCTATAGATTGCGGACCTGACTGCTGCCACATCCCTTCTTTGTTGTATGAAGTCTAAGGCGGCTTCTTTCAAGCGTGAATTTTGTTCAATCACATACGATAAATGCCGATGTCATGGCATCTTTATTTCGACCGACAACATTGCTTCATAACCATATGTTATAGAGAATGGGTTATAACCCGTAGGAGACCTCGTGGTTGTCTTGTATGCCCATAATACTAAAGGAAGCTCCTCTTCTCAATTTCCCTTGGCTTTTGTGGGTCTCTTTTTTAGCAGCTCTTTTATCATTTTGTTTGATGCTTCAACCTTCCCATATGCATGTGGGCGAGATACTAAGGAGAAGTTTTTGACTATGTCATTTTTCTCATAGAGGTTGGAAAGTTCTTTACTTTCAAACTGCATTTCATTTTCAATATTTTATGTAGGATTCCAAACCTCATGACCCTAGTTCCTTTTTCTTTTGTCATGCATCTTAGATAGGGGTTGAATAGCCCCTCTTGTAAAGTATTCCATCATAGAACACGATGTAGGGAGCCTGATATCTAATTTTCTGTGTTGCGTTTCTATCCCCTGGTAAAGTCCTTCTAATAAGATACATTAGGCATGAGTCATCCAAGATTTTGTTTCTTCTTCATTCATTACTGACGGGGTACCGTTATCTTGAATCCCACTTGATTTCTCTTGACCCATGGCTTCCTGGCCCCTTGTTCACTGAGCTCGCATTAGCACTAAAATCTGTTGCGTTTTAAAAATACATGGCTCAATTAAATTTCCTATAGGTATTGTCTTCATTTCACGCCCAACCTTAGTGCTTGCCGGTTTAGCTAAAGAATCCACTAAAGAGTTTTCCTCCATGGGAATCTACTCAATACCAAATTGTTCGAATTAAGTGAATACCTCCTTGGAAATTTCCACATATTTGTCCAAAGATGGTACTTTAGTTCAGTAATTTCCCTGCACCTGATTTATAATAAGTTGGGAATCACTATGGACTTTAATATAAGTTTCCTTCATTACCTACGTTATTTTCAGTCCAACAATGAGTGCTTCATACTTTGCAACATTATTTGTTGCTTTAAACTCTAGTTAACTACCCCATATAGCTTCTGCTTATCTGGAGTAACAAGTACATACCCAAATTCCTACCCCCTATTAATTTGATGCGCCATCTACATAGAGTTTCCAAACATGCAGAGGTTCTTCTATTTCCTTGTTTGGTTATGTTGTCGAAGCTATGCATTCCACGATGAAATTGGCCAGAGCCTGACCTTTGATGGCATTTTAAGGGTGGTAGGAGATGTTATTTTGACTTAGTTTAATGGCCCATTTTAAGAGGTGGCCAGATGTCTCAAACTTCTACAATATTTTCTTTAGTGGTTTGTCCGTCGGTCCTTTAATGGGATGCGGTTGGAAATATGGTTACAGCTTTTTGGCTTGAAGAAATAGGTTGTAAGCTAAGTCTTATATCACAAAGTAGTTTAATTCTGCTCCCTTTAAATGCTTACTAGTGAAGCATATTGGCCTTTGTACCCCAGTTTCTTCTTGTACCACTATTGCACACATTACTTGATTAGTTATAGCTAAGTACATAAATAGATCCTCACCTTAGAAATTATGGGCAGACTGGCTAAATGATCCTCTAATACTTAGAAGACTAATTTACATTCTTCTTCCCATTCGAAGTTTCTGCCTTTCTTGATCTAATCAAAGAAAGGAATGCATTAATTAGTGGCTTTTGAAATAAACCTGCTCAAAGCTGTAACCTTCCCATTAAGACTCATCACATCTTTGGGTTTGTCCGAAACTTTCACCTTCCTAATAGGCTAATAGCTTCAATCTTCTCTGGATTGGCCTCTATTCCTCTTACACTCGCTATGTGTCCTAGATATATTTCGGACAGAATTGAAAATGTTACCTATAATGGATTCAATTCATCCCATATTGCTTTAGGGTGGAAAAAGTTTCCTCCAAATCCTACACACGGTCTGAATCTATTTTAGATTTGATTAAGATGTCATCGACATAAACTTCGACATTCTTCCTAATTTGGTCTTCGAGTATCACGTTAACTAACCTCTGCTATGTTACCCCGTGTTGTTTATCCTGAATGGCATTACTTTATAGCAGTACAATCCCTTGTTAGTAACGATACTTGGGTGCTCCCGATTTGCCTCAAGCATGGCTATTTGGTTGTACCTTAAATATGCATCCATGTACTTAAGCAGTTCATGTCTACTAGTTGCATCAACTACCTGGTTTATTCTAGGCAATGGAAAGATATCCTTAGGGTAGGCCTTGCTGAAGTTTGTGAAATCTATGCAGGTTCTCCATTTTCTATTCGACTTTGTTACCAAAACTGGGTTCGCTAGTACATGTTTTTCTTGATTTGGTGTTCATCAGGATCTATGCTGAGGGCATAGCTGACTATAGCTATGTCGATTCCCTTCATATCTGAGTGAGCCTAAGCAAATACATTGTGGGATCTCTTTAGAGAATCAATCAACTCAGTACGCAGCTTGCTGCTTAGGTTCTTTCCAATCCTCTTTTTTTTCAAATTTAAAGGATATATTTAGACACCATCCAAGTCATTCAGTGGCTCTATATCTTTTCTTTTCATTCCCAGAGTGGACCCATCTTATCCTCTACTTCCTACGACCTTAATGAGGCTACACTTTCCTAAGATAAAGGGACGTCTGATAAATACCACATGAACACCGAATCATATTAATCAATTCGAACCATGTGCAGATAATCACTTTTAGCTTTTCTCGTAGATACTACGGTTGTAGGTTGACCTGTTTTGGTACCTTCCTTGAAACTTAGTTCCGATGTAGGTCTTTAAAATAGCTTATGGTTTTCATTTTCATTCTAACATAAATTAGAAAAGATAACAATATAATTTCGAACAATTTTATTGCTAGGATTCGAAGTTACAATATACAATTTCCTAGTTAATGACTATTCTCCTCTCACACTCCCCACTCTTGCTGAGGTGTGAAACTTCACAAGCAAGTCCTTCTAGGAGATAAATGCCTCTTGTTCTATCAATGCACGTGGATTGTTGGTCTATAACAAAGAAGCTCGCATAGGAAGATCTATGTAGTGGTGAAGTTCTTGCAGTAACAAAGAGTCATGTTACTCCCACTGGAACATTTACGATGCTGTTAAATCTGTATATAGGTTTTGGGCTTGGCTTCAAGACTTCGGTTGGGATCCTAATTTGTCATATACCGCTTTAAAGACGACATTCAGAGAACTCCCCGAATCCACAAAAACTTTCTTCATAGTGCAGTTTGAGATCCGTACCGTTGTAACCAGAGGATCCTGATGCGGGAACGTAATCCTAGCTAAGTTGACAGAGTTAAATTTTATGTCTGTCATGGGCTTTTGCTTGATATGGAACAGGGTTCAATGCTTAGTGAGGGCCTCTAGAATGTACTTTTCCTGCGCTTTCTTGCTTCCACCTGGGTCCCTCATGAATTGAAACTATGAGAGTATTAGGGTTTCTTACTAGATCTTCGTGAGAGTTTGGTGACCGACTCTGTGCAGAAGTGAATGTATTATTTTCTGATAAGCACCCAAGTATTCTTTCTGTATGAGCCTCTCAATTTCATTTTTCTAATAGCAACAATTATCAGTGTGGTGTTCATTAACTCCATGGAATATACTGTATATGGCATCTTTATTTGGCTTTGTATTCTTTCCTTTATTCAGGACGTTGTATGCCAATTCTATTTTGCTTATTTCATAGATCTGCCATGAAGTATAAGAGAGCATAGTTTTCGTTGCAAAGTTGAACTCTCTTGGCTTTTTTGTAGGTGAGTTTTTGTAAGTTTTGCCCTCCACTTTCTTTCATTATGCATTGGAGCAGTTCTTTCTGTTGAAACACCTCCAGCTGCTCTCACCTCTTCAGTGTATAATTTAGCCTTTCATAAAAGGCCTTTATACTTCCAAAGGGTTTCTTACTACTCTTATCCCACATGTCTGTATTTCTTTTCACCATTGAGTGAGTCACCATCAGTAACACCTCCTCGCTTATAACCCCAATCCTCACTGTTTCTATCTTGAAGTGCTTCATGTAGCTGCGTAAGCTCTCATTGTCTCTTTGTTTAACACATGATAGGGTATTGGGGTCTGGAGAGGTTTCTCACCCTACATGGAATTGTCTATGGAAATATGCTGACAGCTGGGCCCAAGACTGAATTTCTCTTAATGAATACCTCCGGAACCACCTAGATGTTGCCCTTCCAAGGTGCATGGGGAACAATTTGCAGCAAGCTTGCCTCCCCACCTTGAATATTTCCATGTAATATTCAAATATATATAGGTGATCGGTTAGGTTGGATGATCCACTATACTTTTCGATTATTGGGGCCATAAAGCTATCTGGGAAATATGATTCAAAGATTGCTTCGCTGAATGGCGAAGAGCACCCTTCCCTCCCTCCTCCCATGTTTTCTACTCACATAGTTTAGCCAACTGCTCTATACGAGTTTTTAGCTCCTATATCTCTTCATCTTTTGCACTCACACATGATGAGCCGCCTCAGCAGACCATGACGGCCTCATCCACATCTTTTGAAGTTTGATTATTGCGCTTTTCCAAAATAATAGGTTTATATTAGATGACTAAGATAATGACCCGGCTTATCTTGGCCTTGTTCTTTGCCCTTGTTCTTAAGCTTAACAATCCAGAACCACTGTTCTTATTAGCGAGATTGTCGTATTTGTACCTTGCTTGCAATTGTTGCGCAGAAGGTGAATGCTGGCAGTGAGCTACGAAACTATGGGAGTTGGATGACCTCGGTGGGGGATTTTGGCATAATAGCTTTTTGATCTCAGTCATCCTTTCATTGATCTAGGTAATAAAGGTGCCAAGGCAATCAAGTATTGTCCAACCGCTATTTTTTGTAGTGGGTAGAGGGCTTTGACTAAGGAAATAAAGGGTCTATTAGTGATTTTTGCGGTTAGGTTATCAAGTTTTTGTTGAGGAGGGGTAGAAGAGTTTTCAGGTTACATGATTCAAAATTCGGGTAAGTTGTGGAAATCGAGGAAGTAACACCCTTTAAAATTAATAAGAAATTAATTAATTAAATAAGATAAAGCTACAATGAAAATTTTGTAAATGTCAAAATTTGACAAAGAAAGTAGTGCCATTGCATTCGTGATAATTTTCAGACCAATTTCCAAATATAAAATTTTGAAAACGGAGCTCAAACCAAAAAGTTATTAACATTTGAAGTTTTTGGATTTAAATTAGTTTAAATGAAATTTAAATTCAAATAAATAATTAATGCAAAACTTTGAAATTCAAAAATTAATGGTAGTTAGACTTGGGGGTTAAGTAATGTGAAAAGAAAAGTTAACGTTAAATATAATTAAGGTATTAAATAATAAATCGATGGCAACAATCAATTCTTTCCAAAATAAATGCTACCGGTCCACTGTTGTAACGGCCCTGAATTTTAGCCATTTGAATTTGGAATATTTAAATCAATTTTGAATATTGAAAAGTTAATTTTATAAGTTAAATAACTTGAATTTCAAATATAGCGATTTACTTGATAATTAAAGTGTTCAATTTAATATTTGAAATTGTTTAAATAATTAAATCTTGAATTTAATATGAATGAAATGATTTCAAAAGCTGATTTAAATTCTACTTATATAAGAATGAGGATGCTAAGCTTTTGAATTTGAATTTAAAATCGATTTAAACTTGTTTTGCAATAATCGTTTTAATTAACGTGTGAAGATAGCCTTCCGGGGCACTGTCTCGAATTTTGACGAAACCAGTTTCATTAGATCCGTAATAATGAATTAATGTATGTTAGTGAATTTCATGGCGATTGGATGAATCATTTGGTCATGCGAGTTCAAAACGCTTAGAAATTAATATAATACAACTAGGTTTGAAAAGCTATCTTCTGCATATGATCGAATTAGGCCTTGAGACTAGTTCCATTGTGTTCGGAATATGGTTATTACATATAGAACGCCAGGTGGCACGTCTTGATAGAAGTTTGAGATTTTTGGACGTTTAAAAACTTGATATTTTTAATTAAAATATTATATATATATATATGTATGTATGTATATGTATATGTTTACCATACTCAACTCATACCCCATCAACTTCACAGCCTCACCCTCCACATACAAGCCCATACCCAATCTCTAATTTATATTATTTCATCTTCCCCCTCTTTCCATTTTTCAAACCTGCGATAAAAAAAGAATCGAATTCAAAAATCAAGATAAAAAGAAATACTTGATTTTAAATCTCAAAACTTTGATCTTTGAGTTGTATATGGGTAGTTCTTCTACTGTTAAGTTGATGGAGGTATCGGCGGCTATTTTGGGTATGCGACAGTTTGAACGAGGAGCATGAGAACTAGGGTTAAGGGATTCTTGATCTAGGGTGAATAATGGGTGAAATGGAGATCATATTCGAGTTTGGGAGGGAGGATAGCACCTACGGCTAGAGTTTGGTGGGCTGCAGATGTCGTTTGGGTGGTCTGATGGGTTGTACGGCGAGGAGTGCTGGCAACGGTCGTGACAAACAGGGGAGGTGCGGCTTCGAATTCAAGGTGTCGGGATGGTTGCTCTCCCGTAAAGTGACGCGTCGGTGAAGACGGATTTGAATTTCATGGAGAATGGAGGGAGAAATGACCGATTAAAGGTGTGCACGTTTTTGAGTTCTCTGGTGCGTGTAAATGCAATGGTTAAGGGAAGGGAAGAAGGATTAGAATGTAACTAAAAGTAATCGTGTGACTAGTTTATTATATTTTAATTTAAAATATCGATAACTTAAAATCTGAATAACTCTCTTATACGAGGTCCAATCGAGGCACAGATTTTTGCGCTGCACTCGTGATTATGTAAGCTTCACGATGGAACAAGTTTGGATGAATTTAGAGATAGTTAAAATTTGGGCTAAAATCAGACGTCGTTCGATTTTAGTTCCAAACCGGAACGCCTCAGCGGCAACAGAAATTTCGATGAGTTAAACTCATCTTTTTAGTTACCAGTAATATTATATAGTTGATAACAATTATTGCATGAATGTTTGGATGATTTACTGTTTTATCAGTTGGTTTGGTTTTATTCCCGCCCCTGGAGCGGATGACCTTTTTTATATATATCCACCTAGTAGCAGATGACCCATATTATATAATTATATGTTGTTGGTGATGCAGGGGAACAGGTTGGAGGAATCCAACAGGATTCTTAACCATAGATGAATTTTTTGTTATATATATATGACTGGTGATTCAAGGGACAGGTTGGAGGGATCCAACGGGATTACTCACCATTGTTGATTTTAATTTCAAAAATATTTCTGTTATATGAATTATTGGATATTAAACCTGATTGTTTGACACTTTTGAGTTATGACATTGTTATATGTTCAACTTAAATCCAGTAGTGATAGAAAATAAATATCAATTTTGGTTAAATGTTAGGTAGCTATTGGCCTCAAATTATTATTTTAAAAATACTATAAATCAACATTTGAGTTGAAGTTGATTTGTGAGTTAGGAAATGATTTTAAATCTGAAATTGGTTTTGGAAATATTTTATTTTACTCCAACCTTTTTATCTACCTTTTCTAAGTTATTTATTTATATTTAATATTGTTTTAAAGTTATTTAGTTATATTTAATATTGTCTTAAGGTATTTATTTATATTTAATATTGTTTAAAAGTTATTTATTTATATTTTTAGAAGTTATCTATTTATATTAATATTGTTTAAGATTACTTATCAATATTTTAATATTTTGAAAGTTCATTATTTTAAAAATAAATATGGCTTGAAATGAATAATAATGATTAATTAATAATGTTTTGGAAATTAATTATTATTATTTATAATAATGGTGAAGATAAATTATTATTGTTTATTAATAATGTTTTAAAAATTATTAATTACTATTATTATATAATAGTTTTTTTAGAGCAAGACGGTTGTGTAGCGTGTCACTACACAGCCGGTTATATAGCATAATAATATGTAAATAGTACGATCAACAAGCCTGATCGCTGGCCAAAATGGGAGAAGACTGCACAACAGTCACACAGACAGTCAACTACATAGCAGAGTAATAGATACATAACAGCTTAAGACATATATCAGTATATAAAGTAGATAAGTACTGCATAATGTTCAGCGGTGGTGTCCAGGTTGCCTTCTGGTAGGAGTTGCGCAAGAGTTGCCTGCCGATTCAACTGGCGATGATCTGGAGAATGGCGGTCTAAGCCTGAATGAAGCTGAGAAACTATGGCCTGATAAAGATGAGAAATAGTAAATAATACGCCTGCATGTTCCATCAAAGTGAGATTTGGGCCTACAGAACACATGTGCATTTCGCTCGGCCCAAATACACCAACTGAATATAGCCACAAAGGGATCTAAGTGCTTGTTGGGGGGGTTATGCTGCCAATATTCGAAAAATGAAGTGACTGTTGGGATATAGCCGAGTATGTGAATGGACGTTGCAACCCAAACCCTAAAAGAAAAATCACATTCTAAGAATATATGTTGGATACTTTTGGTTGCGTTAGAGCATAAGGCACAGTTTGGGTCCACCGCGATGTTATTACGAATGAGTTTGTCTCTGGTGTTGATGCAGCCATGGATAAGGAACTATTGGAAGAAAGCGATGCGAGGTTGAAGCTGACATTTCCAAAGTCTGGGAAGTTGAAGAGGCATCCAAGGTTGTTTAGGTGAGCATAGCAGGAGGCGATGGAGAAGCCAGCTGAGGGATTTGGGGCCCAGATGAACTTATCTGGCAAGGGGTTGAATTGAATGGATTGGAGGATGGAGGCTGCTTGGTGAAGCTCGGCTAAAGTGGCAAGGTCAAAGTAGGTGGATGGAAAGAGGTGGTCAGGACCCAAGCTAAAGGAGTCAGATGTGGTAGCATGGATTGTGGCTGAGAGAGAATATAGGTTGGGGAGGATAGAGGAAAGGGGTAGTTGGCCGTGCCAGATATCTAACCAGAAGAGGCAGTTTGCCCCATTACCCAAATTGACATGAAAGAGTGATTTAACATGGGGAAGGGTGGCGAGGACTCCAGTCCAGAATGGGGATGGTTTAAGGTTGGTGGTGGAGTGAAGGACAAGGTGTGGATTGGATTGGTAGTGAAGTGTGGTAATCCATGTTTTCCAAAGGAAGGCTCTGGGGGTGAGAAATTGCCAAAGTCATTTTGCGAGAAGCGCGAGATTGAAGTAGTATAAGTTAACAATTCCAAGACCATCGTTGTCTGTGTGCAGACAAACGGTCCGCCAGTTTACGAGCTTCTTTATTCTTCCCCCATTCCATAGAAAGGAACTTCTGATCGCGTCGATTCTTTTGATTACCCAGGTTGGAAGCTTGTAAAAATACATCCAATATGAAGGGATGGTCGATAAGACTGACTTAACAAGGACAAGGCGACCAGCTGAAGAAAGGGAATGTGCCTTCCAGGAAAGAAGTCAGTTTTCAATTTTGGTAATGAGGGGGAGCCAATCTACTCTGAGTAGTTTGGTTGGGCGGAGGGGAATACCGAGGTATGAGATAGGAAATTGCGCGATGTTGCAGTTGAGCAAATTGGAAAATGTTGGCCCAAGGTGATCGGAGTTTCCAAGCACGATGATGGAGCTTTTATTGAAGTTGATGGAGAGGCCTGATATGAGTTCAAAAGAGAACAGTGCTATTTTAAGGCAGTGGATGTGGTTAACGGTGGGCGATGCAAAAAGGATAGTGTCATCAGCGAATTGAAGGTTGGATATGGCCAGATTCGAGTTGGGGAGGTTGATGCCTTCAAAGAGGTTGTTCGATATAGCTAACTTGATCATACGGTTGAATACGTCAACGACAAGGACGAAGAGCAAAGGAGAAAGTGGGTCGCCTTGTCGCAGGCCACGAGCAGACTTTATTAGGCCTCCAGTAGCACCATTAATCGCGATTAAGGAAAAACTAGATCTAAGAATGCATTGGATCCAATTGCACCATTTTGTGGGGAAACCTCTATGCTCCATTAGCTCCAGAATGAATTGCCAATTAACTGTGTCAAAAGCTTTTAAGAAATCGAGTTTAAGGAGTATACCTGGCGTTGAAGTTTGGTGGAAGAAGGAGATGACTTCTTGGGTAGACGCCACACAGTCCATGATGTTACGGCCGAGGATGAATGCGGATTGCTCAATTCCAATAAGGGGGGCGATGACAGCTTGAAGGCGATTGGCTAGAACTTTGGTTATGATTTTGAAGGTGGTGTTCAGGAGGCTTATAGGTCAGAAGGATGGAAGGGTAGTGGCTCCTGAGATTTTGGGGAGGAGGATGATATTAGCATAGTTAAGGCGAGCAACAAATGATGGATCGGCTTGGAATTCAGAACACATCTTGATAATGTCGAATTTAATGGTTTCCCAATAATGTTTGAAGAATAGTGGGCCGAAGCCATCTGGGCCAAGAGCTTTGTCATCTGACATTCCATTCAGCGCAACCCAAATTTCCGCCTCCATGAAGGGTTGGTCAATAAGGATGGGGGAGCAGTCTGGGTAGAGTAGGTTCCAGTCTATGTGTGGGAGAGGGGGGTGGTGTTTTCCCAAAATGTTTCGATAATAGTCGGAGAATAGATTGAGGATGTCATACTGATCGGTGACAGTGATACTGCTGTGGGTGATTTCGGGGATGAAAGTGGATCTGCGCCTACCGTTTGCAGGGCAGTGGAAATAGGCAGTGTTTTTATCGCCATCCTCTATCCATTTCGCTTTGGAACGTTGTTTCCAGACTATTTCCTCTTGCATTGTCAATCTGTCCAGTTCCGCTTCCAGGTCTTGCAGGCGAGTCCGATCAGATTCGATAAGAGGGTTAGATTCTTCGAGTATGTTTAGGTCTAAAATTTCATCTTGAATTGCTGAAATACGCGAGCGAATGGAGCCCGAAACTGACTTGGCCCAGGGCTTGATAATCTTTCGGAGTGATCAAAGTTTGGAGACGACTCTGGCGGTGGCTGAGGGGATGTGGGAGGGTTGTGACCAGATTTCTTTGATGAAGTTGTCGAATGACGGCTCAAGGAGCCAGAGTCGCTCGAAGTGGAAGGGTCGGATAGGACAGGTGGAGGAGCCAATGTCGAGGAGGAGTGGGCAATGGTCGGAGATGATTGTGGCTATGCCTGAGACCAAGGAAAGTGGGTATAAGTCATCCCAGGCTGGGTTGAAAAGGAAACGATCCAGTTTGGCTAACGAAGGTTCGAATCTGCGGCTTGACCAGGTAAATAGGCGGTTGCTGATGGGTGGGTCTATCAGGGAGCAGAGGTTGATGAAAGAGTTGAAGGAGTCAGAGTCATGGAAAAAGTTGCCCGAATTTCTTTCGACTGAGGATCGGGTGGTGTTGAAATCTCCACCAACCACCCAAGGGCCATTAATGTGTGAGGCGAAGGTGAGGCAATTCGACCGTAGATCGTTTCGATCTTGAGTATTTTGTGGACCATAGATATTGGAAAAGAAAAAGATCGTCCCAGTTTGCAAGTGACGAAGGGCTACGTGTAGAGCTGTTGTGTGGTAAAAAGTTTGGCAGTGGGACCACACGGATTCATTCCAGGCTGTCATAATGCCTCCACTAGAGCCGACAACATTCAGGTGGGCCCACCCAGATAGGAATGGCCCACCAATTTGTCTAAGAAGGTTAGGGGATGGGTCTGATAGTTTAGATTCTTGCAGGAAAAGGATGTTTTTTTTGTGTGGGGCTATTATAAGGTTAACAGAATGTCTTTTACTGGGGTCCCCCAACCCCCTTATATTCCAAGAAATTAGCTTTATTGGGAGAACGATAAGCGCTCCGATTCGAGTGCATGCATGGAGGAGTAGTGTTCATCACGCAAACTCACGCCCATGCAATGTGCCATTTTTTTGTTTAGACTTTTATTAAGAGAGGAAAAAACAACATGTTTAAAGAAACTACCAGGGTGTGATGTCGCTTTGTCCAGTCTGGAGCTCCGGCGGACAGACGTTGGAGTGACGAGCTGGGACCACTGACCTGTCGCTGGATGGGCCACTTGGCTTTGCTCAACAGGCTGGGGAACAGGGAACTGATGAGGGGGAGATTGAATATCTGTCTGAGGGGCTTCAATGTGGGGCGGTTGAGGCGGTGCTTGGGTTGTTGGTGGTGGTGGGATTTGCTGAAAAAGGGGGGTTGAGAGGTCCATGTCAGTGTACGGGTCCCACCTTTGCTCCTGGACTGGCCATGGATCCCAGCCCCTTGGACCTACTACTTCAATTGACTGATCATTTAATTGGCCAAATTCCGGTGGGGATTCTGGGAAGAGAGGAACGTAGTTCATTACGTCAAACCTGTCCTATGAATCCAAATCTTCAATCAGGATACACCGCTCGAAGAGGGGGAAGTCTCTCTCATAGTCAATTCCAAGCAAGTGGTTTTCCGGCCGCCTATTCGTGTGCTCGTGCTCCCATTTCTCAATGGTCAGAAGGTACTCCACGTTGTTCAAAACAGCGACGAAAGAGGTTGGGGAGTTGATGCCGCTATAGAATTGCATTTTGATGTATAAAAAGCGATGGTCGAAATTCGACCAATCGTAGTCGTCTTGCACCAGGAATCTTCCCACTGGACTGACAGCGTCGGAAATGGCCTCCGAATTGAACCGCAAGAGTTCCGGAAAACCCGTAATCCACGCCCATGACGGTGGATCCAAGGGTGGAGCTGGATGATCTAGTTTGGGCCATGGCTGAAATTGTACAACACCACCTGCTCTAGTAATGGTCGAACACTGAAGGATCTAATCTCGGATTGCATATGAGGGACAGAAGAAAATGAAGCTATTATTGGTCAGGAACCAAAGCAGCCAGTCACGGTGGTGAAAGGTGGAGGAGAGCGCATGGTGAAGGGAGTCGATTGACCAAGCGCCACTGATGATATTTGCGGTGAGGAGTAAAGATGGGTCCATTATTGAAAAAGTTTTCGAATTCAATTTTGTGTTATGATGCTGCATTGGGGATTGTGGCAGATTTTGGGGAGCAGGAGAGGAGAGAGAGTGCATTGGGGAGAGGGAAGGTTTCTGTTGAGCTGAACGGGGATTTGACTTGGGGACCCACTGGACTGAACTGGATTTGTTTTTAGCGGGAGAGGAAGAGCCGCTACTATTTTTTCGTGCACGAGTGGGTTTAATGATTTTATCGGGACAGTGGGTTTGTGGATGCCCGAAAAATCCACATTTGTAACAAATCTTTGCGTCCCTACAATTCTTCGCCACGTGTCTCAAGCCCGCACAACGAAGGCAGCGGCTCTTCGATTTCAAAAATTCAACAGTGTGATGCACGTTTTTGAAAAGCGGCAAGGGGAGGCGCCGCTTGGACGGGGGGTTGGGCAGAAGGGGAGAGCGTGGTGCCGTGGCCACCACCTAGGCAAAGGTTTTGGCTATGGGGATCTCAATGCAAAGAGGTTGGCCGGGGACGGGAGTGAGCAATGTGGCTTGGGTTGAGAGCGGAGGAGGAATGGATGCGGCTGCGGAGGCAGGCAGAGTATAAGGACGATTGAGGATGGTGTTATATTTACTGGGGACGAAGGAGATCGGAGGTACGGGGGGAGGAATGGAGGAGGAGGAGGAGGATGCCATTACTAAATGTTTTGAAGTAAAGGACTATTGTTTATTTATAAATGTTTTCGAGATTTATAAATAGAGTTTTATAAACAGACTTGAGTTTTATAATAGGAGTTTATAAAATGTTTTGGAGACTTAAAAGAAAATTGTTTACAATATACAAAAAGAGCTTTGCAAATGGTTTTAGATATTTATAAAGGAATTTTATAAATGGGTTTATAGATTTATAAGAAGAGCTTTATAAATAGTTGCATGGATTTATAAAGGGTTTATTAACGACTTGCGAAATGATTTAGAAATATTTATAAATGGTTTTAAAGATTATAAATGGTTTATAAATGATTTTAGAGATTTATAAAGGAGTTTATAAATGGTTTTAGAATTGTGTAAAAAGGAAATCTTGTTCTGTTCTATGAATATACTTATACCGTTGAGATAAGTATATGGATATTTCTAGGTATTGAAAATATAAAGATTTGTGAATATATCTTTGTGAAAGTAATTTTATGCAAGTATTTTAAAGTTATTTAATAAATGAAAATATTAATTTAGGAGGCTAGTGGTTGCATATGTGCTTAACCAATGTTGATTTTCCCTATGGAATTAAATCCCTAATTTGAACGTGTGTTGTTGATAGTTAAATAACCAACTATCAAATATGGACCCAAAACGTAACTTTGGAAATATCTAGAAGAAACACGTGAGTTATATGGCACAGTCATCTTCGATGATGCTGTACTATGCGTATAAATCTCGTTTCATTCTCCTAGGACAAATGATAAGGAAATCCGTCCACTAACGGTTAGGAGGTGATATGCGCTCTTATCTTTGACTGTTTATTTCTTTATGAACCGGGGTTGATTTTACCGAAAACTATCGAGTGTTGTTTCGAAGAGACTAGGGTTGGATATGTTATCCGAAAACCACTTCGATCCAACTCAAGCATTTCGAAGTGAAGACATATTGAAGATGATGGGATTGAAGACGGACCTCTCAAGCGTTTCGTTTAGTCCTAGAACGAACTTGTATGGATGAATGTGGGCATTGCATTGTTGTCTGGAGGGCAATGTTTGCATTCCAAGTGGGAAGTGCTATATATAAGATAAAACGTAGTCTCAAGCCTCATCAATCGGGAAACGAAAAAAGTCGGGCATGCAGCAGGGCCATGTGAGTCGCTCCCATCAGGGTATGGTTATTCCAAATCTAGATCGATTACTATCTATTTATGTATGCTTCGGGGGCCATTAACAAAAGCGGTGATCATGTTCGATACTACTAGTCAAGTGGTAGGCCAGTCATGTGTGGCAAGGGTACAAGATGTTCTTGTTAAACCCTGGTGCATTTTATCTAGAGATGTACCATCGGAAGGTAGTTCCTTACCTTGTCATAGTATGAAATCCATTCTCCAATACGAGTCTTACGGATTTAGTTATACCTCACTATTCTGAAACGTGAGATCCAAGCATTTTAGCTATATTCATATTTTACTTTAACCCTTAGATATTAATAAAATATCAATGGATTTTTCTATAGAAAGTGTTTTGGTTATCGTAAGGTAAAATCCCATCCGTGTTTATGTGTGGTGTGGTCTTACGAGATCCTTTTATTTTGAAAGATTTTGGTAACTTTCAAAATCCAATTGGGTGTGTTTTTTCATGCTGGTTTTCCAGACTGACTCGCGTGTTATTTTATTATAATGTTCGGGTCAGACCAAGCATATTACAGATTTAGTTTGTATGTTTTGGAGCTTTAGGAGACAAGCTGGAGGCCAAGAGACGTATTCACGGTTATTTTTCCACTACATTTCTTGTTGTATTTATCTGCAATTGTGAGGACAGATTGTTATAACTGTCCGGGCTATAATAGGTTAGTATACTCTGATTGATGTATGTATGTATATATATTATAGTTTGCTTTTGTATAAATATTTGTTGTATATTACAGATTATTCGTTCCACTGTGAGATTTTGTGTTGTTGGTTTTTTCCTTTTTCTCTTCTTCCTTTTCCTTCCTTCTTCTTATCCCTAACTATCTGCCTTTCCGTTCAATTTGAGTGGGTCATGTGTGGTTGATTGTCCGCTTAAACTGTATGGAAAAAGTAGGTCGTTACAACTACCTTCCTTGGGTCGGTCGATCACTAGAGGAAGGGCGGTCGACCGGTGCTATTGTGATAGCTAGGGTTAAGCTAGACCGGCCAGAAATAATCTGGATTATATTATTTTAAACTGACTTAAATCTGACAGTTCTGGTACTTTCTAACCATTATAAATAAGAGCCTAGCCCACTCACTTTTATTCACAAATTATTTTGGAAACTAAGCAAAGCTCTGTCGATCTCTCTCTTCAAAGATTTAGAAAATTCTCTAGTGTTTGATGTAAGAAAATTTAGGTGTTTATTATTCAATTTTTAATCCTATTCACCTCCAACCCCTAAATTTCTGAATCTAATTCATATACAATTCCCTTGTAGTATATTTCTAAAAGGAGAGATCTGTAACAAATTGAAGTGAGCGTAACTAAATCCAAAAAGCAAGAGCTAAGGACTTTTTATGAGTGGAATATTAGTTTTTCTTATTTTTTACATTGTACAGTATAACTTGGATTTAATATATGTCTTAGGGAATTTTGCTTGTGAAAACATCACATTTAAACCCCAAAATTCTCCTTAAGCGGAATGTCAATTCTTAAGTTAGAATCTCAATTATTTTATATTAAAATAATGGAATTGTGTAATTATTGCAATTTTAATGTTTTACATTCTATTTCACTTCTCATCTTTTTCTTTGGATCTGTTTAAGGAATTTTGGAAAGAAATAAGTTAGGAAATGGTATGTAAGGTATGGATTCTCTTTATTCGTAGTTTGCACTACCTATTTCCATGAGAATTCCCATTTTCACTTGTATATGTAGAAGTTGAATAGAGCATAAAAGGATTTGAGTTGCAAATTCAATTAATGTTGATTCTAATAATTTAGTGCAAAATAAGTTTGATATGATTCTATTTTTATACACGTCTATTGTTGAATTGAAAATATTATATATATGGTACATTTGATGATATGGAATTGGACTTGTATAAATTTGAAGTTTTGAAATTTAAACGATTATTTTAGGACATATTCTTTGCACTCTTAGAAATATTTTAGGCATGTGTGTGTGCATGTGTGTGTGTATATATATATATATATATTAGCATATAAATAACATATAATTAATAACGTATTAATTGCGTAGTAAATATGTTATTAATTAGTATTAAATCCCCCTTAGGAAATAAGTTGATAGTTAAGATGAAATAAGGGTTTTCCTTATAAGGCCTTAATAGGGAATGCGGTGAGATGTGTGTGATAGTATGTTAAGAGAGTGTAGATTATGACTAAGTTATAGGAATGCAAGGTTAGTCAAAAGAACAAGAAAGTATGCCTAGCTAATCTGGCAGCCAACAGTGTGACTTTAGGGCCGATGTGAGACATCACCTATAATAAGTACCCATGAAGAACGTAAGGTTAGTTCCAAATTCCATACTATAAACCTACCCCACTAATCTGTCTACCATTACCTATAATTAGTTGGACTAATATGAGACGTCGCAGTTTGGATTATGAGTCATAATACGAAGGACCTGCTTCAGGTTGAAGGTATTAAGTGGCTGATTGAGGGCCTACGTCCTCCCTTTGTTGGAAGTATTAAACAGTTAAGGTTAGCGGTTAGGCATGGTAGAGGATGTCTCGGGGAGGGTCCTCTTTGGGTTTGAGGTATTAAGTGGTTATTTTAGGGTTTGCCTCTTCCATAAAGAAGTATTAATTGACCAAAAGAGATTCCGTAAAATGTCGGCTAGATAGTACCAGAGAAGAGTCCGCCTTAGGATAGGTATTAAATTATGGGGGCCTACCTAGAATGAGGTATTAAATGGTCAGAGTCTGCCTAGTTCCCATTGAAAAAGGGATTAAGTGTGTAACAACTCTGGTCGAGATTAAAATAAATATATTGTAATGAATTTTGAGAATTTAATTTATATTTTTGAAATTGTTTGGGAATAAAATGGACAAAGTGATTTAAAATACAATTTAGCGTTTTAATTGCAATTTGTAAACCCAAAAGTCATTAAAATTCATATTAGTGAAAAAGTGACATTGTTGAATTTTGGGATAATTCTAAGAAATAAACGATAACTATTAGAGGGGTGAATAATTTTTTTATCATTGAAATGGTTGAGAAATTAATTCTATTTCATAATTATACGATGGGTAATTAAGTAAAAATAAATAAATACCGAATTAAATAAAATTATCCAATTACTGAAATGTAGTTGCAAAATGCAATGTAAATCAATTTCAACAGTTTCAATTGGATTGGAATAGAATTATGAATTAATAAAATAGTTGTTTAAAAGAAAAGGGGAAAAAACAAATAGCAATAAAAAGAAGAAAAAAAGAAGAGAATGGGAAAAAAATAATGAAGCCCAAGCCCAAGTAGGAGTTCAGTACTTCATCGTATTTTCCATAAACGAATTACACTCATTCAACCAAGAAGCCCATTCTCTCCTCCCTAAATTCCGAAAACCCTTATTTGAAAACTAAAAAAAGAAAGAAAAAAATGAGTAGCGCTAGGCCAAACGCTGGCGATGAGGGTTGGCAACGCGCCTTGGAAGGCAACTAGCGGTGCTCGTGCTGGGATCGAAGTCGTAGGCCTAGAAGAACATCGCAGAGCGTGAGCACGAGTGCAGATGGAGGAGGCTACGATCTAGGAGATTAACGACGCTTGGTGTTGAGGCCGACTTCAGGTGCTCGCGGCTGAAGACGGGCGATCAAGGCAAGGTTAGGGCAGTAGCGGTAATGGTCAAAAAAATGTTGGAGGCAATGGTTGGGCACGCCTTAGGTGCCTGGCGATGTGATTATGGAGTTTGGCTGAGGCACAAACCAGCAACGGTGGATGGTGGATTACTTCGCAATGTAAAGATGAGTTGTTTAACTCACATCTATGTCCAACTTATATACATGCCTTGTTCCAATTATAAATTATAGTAATCCCTAATTATGAATCATTGAATGAGTGAATATTTGCATGTTATTGTTTCAATTGGTTGATGCTTGAATTGGTTGAATATAATGTTTGGAATATTGGATTTAACTAGATAATGGATTATGAAATTGCAAATACATATATATACATTGTGCTTCCATATGCATGCAAGTTTATTTAGATTGAAAATGTCATGCTTCTCCCAATGGCCTAATTTCCCTAATTTGTTTGCCATGTCCTTCCTTGGTTGTTTGCATGGCCTTGGTCAATTTGTTGCTTTCAATTACTTCTTGGTTTTATGAGATTTTGATTTGTCCACTTCTTACCTTGAGATGATATGGCCATGAGATGATATAGAGTTGAACTCTATGGATCAATTTATTTGCAGGGCTATTTATGTTGAGTTTTGCCTTTTGAACTAACAAATCCTTACGTTTTTTTTTAATTGCATTATTATTACATTGAGATGCCATGGATTTACATCCTATGGCAACATTCATACATATATATGAATACTAAGTTTAAAAATGTTTAAAAGGGTGAATTTCTTGAAAATAATTTTCATAATAGAATAGTTTTCAAAAATTAACTTCGTAAAATAAAATTTATGTATATAAAACTTTCAAACCATTTTATAAATTAGATTTTAAATTATATAAACAAAACTATATTTACAATTAATTAATTTTGGTTATTAAACCAATATTTCAATTGTTTCCAAAGAACTAGTTCTCAATATAAAACTATTATTTCATTCGGATAAGAAATTTAATTAAACGATTTAGTAAAACAAGTGGTATGGAATTCTTGCATTTACTTCATCAAGTAATTTCCGGACTCCCCCGACTGAATATTTTCTTATTATTATTATTATCATCATCGTCATCATCACTATCTTATTGTTTCTAAAGTGGGTTTTACGATCACTTAGTAAACATTTGAATTTCGCCAGGTGTTATGGGATGCTTTGGCGAAGTCCATTTAGTTACTATTTGAAAGTAGATTACACTTTCCTATCCGGCATAATCTTCGGGTTCGTCTTTGTGTTCGGCGTTACCTTCGGGTTTATCTTTGTGTTCGGCATAGCCTTCGTGCTCGTCTTTATGTTCGGCATATCCTTCGTGCTCATCTTTGTGTTTGGCATAGCTATAGTGCTCGTCTTTGTGTTTGGTGCCAATTTTTATATATATTTTGTGAATTGAATCTTATGGTTGATTTGTGCTTCCCAGTTCACCATGTTTTGATATTTACCTTATGAAAGGCAAATTTTTGGAGATTTTGACATGGTGATTCCTTTGGGTTTTGTTGATACCATTTGATTCATTTGTGACTATTATTGGATGGTGTTTATTTCCATGGATTACACTTTTCTAAAGTGGATTAACACAAGATATTCACACGATCACGTTGCCTATACATGTTTATATATGCATATCACATTTTCATGTCGTGCCACTCTCACTGATGCATATTAGTACAAGACTGCCTTATTATCTCATATAATACTTGGGTCAGACCGAGTTATTTCAGGTACTCTAGTTGACCTTTAGAGATGTTTAGCTCAAAGCCTGTCTTCCATGACCCTATCCATCTACTTGTTTCATCATTTTGCATAGTCCATGATTTTGTACTATATATATATATATATATATCGATCTTGAGACTCCAATTGGATGTATATAATTTTAGGTAGTTCTGTATATGTATTGAGTGGAACTCTCAAGTCCACCATTTTGTAGACTATCTTTTTTATATGTACGTGTGTACTCTTCTGATATGTAACATATGTATATATTATGTTGTACACTCTGTGATTCTGTGTTCTGTGATATCTTATGTTGTTTAGAGCAATTATTTTAGCCACAGTAAACTTGTTTTAAGCCTGGATTGTATACGTCGAATCCACTTTGGAAAAAAACATCACTCAATTCGACGTGTCAATACTCGCTCAAAGCAATATTCATGGATGGTCGCTTCTAACCAGCTTTATTCTCCATATTAACAGACGATATAACTTAGTAATATCCTTTGTTAGTATGAGTATAGAGATGTTGCGTTACAGCTTGGTATCAGAGCTGTGTTCTGAACGATATACGATATTTGAGACACGAACCTTGGCTAGACAGACTTAGAGTCTCGTCCTTTGGGGTGTTGGGTAGAGATTTAAAAAAATTCCCTGATTAGGATAGGAATATTGATGATTATTAGGAAATAACCATCGAGAACTATTAATAATATTTTATATCACTCTATAATTTGTTATTAATATGGATTGTGTAGATTAGACCTCTAAGTGATTTAGGATTGAATTGTTTGTTATGACCCCTGAAAAAGAAAAAACCAAAGTTGCACAATGGAAGCAAATGGACTGTTTTCCACTGAGCACTTTAACCGGTTTATTTTTGGATATGTATGATTGATTGGTTGTTGGATACATGGTTGCTTAAAATTCTTTTTTAATAACAATTTAAAATTTTTATTTAGTGAGGATCATTATTTGGAATTTAGAACCTACACAATATTAACATTAAAAACTTGCAGTGTCTCTTTAGGAGTAATCACCGTAGGGGATATTAAAAATCTTAGACGTATAAAATGGAAGATTAAATCTTATATAAGGCTAACTAAATGTAAACGAATTAAAAAAATTGGAATTTGATTGCTAATGAATTATTATGAATGAATCATTAGTTATCTATAACCAAAAAGATTAACTGAGAAGTATTTTAGTAAAAGCAAGAAAATGATTTTGGAAAATGATGAGTATTAAATAATATAATGATTGGAAGAATTATAATGATTTATTTTGTGTTAACTGGTCCGTTTAGTGGTTTATGGATTTTGGTTGATACGAGTAGCTAACATATCGATAGGGATTTCTAAACGCTTAACAAACTATTTTAAAGAGGTAACAAGAGATGATTCCCTTGGAGTTTTATATTGTTTTATAAAGTAAGATGTTGATTTAGAAAAATGAAAATAATGCACTCCAAACTCAAAATATATCTAAACAATGTTTGTAGCCATGAAATTAGTGTGAAGTTGAGATAATGGTGAAGCAGTATTGACATAAAATTCTAGATAATCAACATTGCAGCGAGATGAATCACTAAAGTTTGTGGCACGACAATGTTTTATATTTTAAAACTAAGTTAAATTTTGGGATTTTGTATGTAAATATGTGTCTAATTAATTCTAAACCAAAATAAATAATTAGAAAAATGTTGAAATTATTTCAAAGAAATAGAATTCATTGGAAAATATTATATATTTTTATTTTTAGAATAAAAGATGAGTATATATAAAAGAAATCTAATTATTTTCAACTTTATAAGTTTAGTCCGCTAATGAAATTCAATTTTTGCAACTTTAAGATTTCCAAAAGGAAGAACTAAAATAAAATGTGATGTTCTAGATGAAATAAGAAAATGTAGTGAAAATGTTAAGTGATCTTTGGATATATATATATATGTATGTATGTATGTATGTATGTATGTATGTATGTATGTATGTATGTATGTATGTATGTATGTATATGTATGTATGTATGTATGTATGTATATACACACTAAGAAGGATATATTTTATAAGAGGTGATAAAACGAATTTAAATGGGAAGCTTTCAAATATGAAATGATAAATTTGGAGGAAAATATTGATTTGAAGCTTATAATTTTGTGAAATTGGGGAAAAGTGATTGATTAAGTTTTCAATTTGAAAATTTTAAAATAAATTACCATTTTGGAAAAAGGTTCTCAAATGGTCGAGAAGCATAATTTTAAGCAATGTTCAATTGAAATGTAAATTTTTGACATTTTTGAATTTGTTGTAGAGTATTTTATTTTAAAAACAATAGAAAGGGGTTCCAAAAGAAAAAAGTTGAAATAAATTGTATAAAGTTTTGGGAAATTATATATAAATTAAATTTGGTTTATGGATAATAAAAATTAAGATCGCAATAATGCATGAAAAATTTCATTTACAAATTTGAGTCTAAAATTGCATAGTTTATGATCTATTAATATTTGGGATTAAATTATGGGATTTTGGGATGTTATAATTTAGTTGACTTTAAACTATTCAACGTGGTTTAGAAATTTGGATTTTAGCGAATAAGGAACATTTTAAACTGTAACTATTTTAATTTAAACTTTGGATTTTGAGAAGCTTTATAGAAAAAGTAATAAAATGTTTTAGAATTAAATTTTAGGACTGATGATGATGTATTATAATAAAAATCCTTAATATGATTAAAGAATATATATATATATTCATTATATCTAAACTATAAAATGTCCTTGGAAGTTGGATCATCAAACAACCCTTATATTGAAATCGACTACGATAAGAGAATTGAAAATTGAATACAAAATATAAAATATATGAAACATATACTCAATAGAGTTAAATCCATCAGATAATTCAAAAAAAATGTATAATTCTGTGGATAAAAGAAGTTAGAAATTTTTATTCATATAGTGTTTTGAGAAAAAAAAATTCCAAGAGAATTCTATATAATGGAGAAATATTTTCAAGAAAAAAATCCAAATTACATTAGGTAGCTAGGTTTTACTTAAGCTAAAAGAAACTTATTATTTGACTGATATGTGTATGTGACAACTGACAACGAACGGTTGGTTTTAGCCATGATAGTGCAATAAGTAATAGTACTTAATGAAATAATTGTTCTTACTTGAACTAAGAGGGTAATGTACCACAAAAATAATTATTAGGAATTTGAAATTTGTTTGAATGGGAAACTTGTAGTACATATGTGATATAATACAAAATTTGTTAATCATTTTCCTCAAACTTTGAATACATTAGTAAATTAGTCTTAAATTATAAGTAGGCTATTACCTTCACCCCGATAATTTTGTCTTTAATCTTGATGTATTGTTAATATTTGTTTTATCCATATGTCAGAGTTTTATATATATATAGTAAATAAAATTGTGTAAGGAGATTAAAATTCTAACGATAACAATTAATATATATATATATATAGATGAATAAGCATCATATTTTAATTTGATAAGCGAAAGTAGAACATTCCTTATAACCATTATACTTGGCACAAACCCTATGGTTGTATGACCAAAGTTTTATTTTACTGTATATATTTGCATTGTGCCAAACTATATACATTTCTTTCATTGTTTAAGAGAAGTAAAATCTTTGTACAATGGATGGATCATATCTTCTAAACAATGAGCAAATAATTGAAAAGTAAATGGTTTTTTATACAAAATGTTATGTGAATATGATCTTTAACTCTCCATGATTAGAATTTACTATTCTTTTCTTGATTATCTAGACTAAAACATAGTTAAAAACAATGCATTCAATAGTATTTATGTCTACTTCTGTTACAAGTTAAATGCATTTGCTTGCATTCCCAACTGTATAATGAATTTATAGTTAAAGTTTGGTTTCACATCGATATTCCTATATAACTGCTAACTAATTAATCAAAACGACAAAGCTACACAAAATTAAATCACATAGTATTGGAGCATTTATTTTCCATAGTGGAAATAGGAAAAAATGCACTATAAAAAAAAGAATAAGAATGCGAGTGGTTGAATAGTGTCTCATTTCTCTAGTATTATAGACAATACCCTATATTACCATATTTGGTAGGACGTCGGTTTTCAAAGTCTATGCACTGTGTAAAAAAATTTCTTTTGAAACCCATGACTTAATTTGTGATTTCAGACCTTTAAAACATTGTCCATAAGTAGCTTAACTAAAATGCATGAAGCCTACATACAAATGAGTGCATGTTTAACATATCTCTATCCATATGTGATTAACATGTAATTTTTGAGATGGGAATAGGAGCATAAAAGGACTAGTTGAACTATACGGCGACTTTAGCTTGCCTTCGCTTGCAAATTAATAAGGTAAATTGCTTAAAAATGCTAAAACAAAGGTACGTCTACCATTTAGCATATAGAAATGCAAAAATATTGATATATATTGTGTTTCCGACTGAGTGGTCGATGTATATCGTCAGTATTATAATTATAAAATTGCAAACGGCTCTCCGTACAAAGGAGACTGACGGAAATTTTCCAAAATTTTTGACACTTATAAAATTATTGAAAATTTTATATGCATTTCAAAATTAAAGAATTTTTAAAAAAGAACTATTGAGAAGTATAAGCATATTGATCGCTATATTCATAATGAGGTATGGCTCATTTGAATGAAATAAAATTTTGTCAAAGTGTCGTAGGGAAAGCATATAATGGATGGTATATATATTATTTTATTTTGTAATTAATGTTATTGATTAATCGATTACATAATTCTCCAATGAATTACGAGGGCGTAATTACATTAAGGGGGAGTCTGTACTCTGTAATAATCCTGGTCGAGATTAAAATAACATAAATATATTCTAATAAATTTTGAGAATTTAATTTATATTTTAGAAATTGTTAGGAAATGAAATGGACAAAGTGATTTAAAATCCAATTTAGCATTTTAATTGCAATTTGTAAACCAAAAAGTAATTAAAATTCATATTAGTGAAACAGGTGACATTATGAATTTTGAGATTATTCTAAGAAATAAACGATAACCATTAGAAAGGTGAATAATATTTTTAATACCATTGAAATGGTTGAGAAATTAAATCTATTTCATAGTTATACGATGGATAATTAAATAAAAATATATAAATACCGAAAATTATCCAATTATCGAAATATAGTTGCAAAATGAAATGTAAATCAGTTTCCATTAGATTGGAATAGATTTACGAATTAATAAAATAGTTGTTTAAAAGAAAAGGAGAAAAAACAAATAGCGATAAAAAGAAATAAAAATAAGAGAATGGAAAAAATAATAATAAAGCCCAAGCCCAGGCAGGAGTTTAGTACGTCATCTTATTAGTCATAAACGAATTACACTCATTCAACGAAGAAGCCCGTTCTCCTCTCCCCGAATTCTGAAATCCCTTATTTGAAAATTTAAAAAAAAAAAAAAAGAGTCGCGTTAGGCTGAACACTGGCGATGGGGGCTGGGTAGCGCGCCTTGGGAGGCAACTGGCGACGCTCGTGCTGGGATCGAAGTCGTGGGCCTGAAAGCAATCTCAGAGCATGAGCATTAGTGCAGATGCAGGAGGCTACGATCTAGGCGATTAACGACGTTTGGCATTGAGGTTGACTTCAAGTGGTCACGACAGGAGGTAGGCGATCGAGGCTAGCTTTTGGCAGCAGCGGTGATGGTCAAAACAGGGCTGTTGGAGGCAGAGGTCGAGGCATGCCTTAGGTTCCTAGCAATGTGATTATGGAGTTTGGCAGAGGCACAAAATAGCCTCAGTGAATGGAGGATTACTTTGCAATGTATAGGTGAGTTGTTTAACTCACATTTATGTCCAACTTATATGCATGCCTTGCTCCAATTATAAATTATAGTAATATGTAATTGTGAATTGTTGAATGAGTGAATGCTTGCATGTTATGGTTTCAATTGGTTGATGTTTGAATTCGTTGAATAGAATGTCCGGAATATTGGATTTAATTTGAGAATGGATTATGAAATTGAATATATATACACATTGTGCTTCTAGTTGCATGCAAGTTTATTTAGAAAAAATGTCATGCTTCTCCCCGTGGCCTAATTTGCTTGCCTTGTCCTTCCTTGGTTGTTTACATAGCCTTGGTCGATTTGGTTCTTTGAATCGCTTCTTGGTTTTATGAGATTTTGATTCGTCCATTTCTTACCTTGAGATGATATAGAGTTGAAATCTACGGATCGATTTATTTGCATGGCTATCTGTGTGGAATTCAGCCTTTTGAACTAACAAATCCTTTCGTATTTATTATTATTTTTAATTGTATTATTATTAAATTGAGATGCCATGGATTTACATATTATTGTAACATTCATATATGTATATAAATACTATATTTTAAAAGTGTTTAAAAAGGTGAATTTCTTGAAAATAATTTTCATAAAAGAATAGTTTTCAAAAATTAACTTTGTAATGTAAAAATTATGTATATAAAGCTTTCAAACCATTTTCCAAAACAAGATTTTAAATTATATAAATAAAATTATATTTACAATTAAGTAATTTTTGTTATTAAACCAATATTTCAATTGTTCAAGAACCAGTTTTCAATATAAAACTGTTATTTCATTCAAATGAGAAATTTCATTAAATGACCTAGTAAAACAAATAGTATAGAACGCTTGCATTTACTTCATCGATTAATTTTCGGACTCCCTCTACTGAATATTTTATCATCATCATCATCATCATCACTATCTTATTGCTTCTGAAGGGGGGTTTTCGATCCCTTAGTAAACATTTTAGTTTCGCTGAGTGTTATGGGACGCCTTGGTGAAGTCCATTTAGTTGTAGATTACGCTTTCCTATCCGGTGTAACCTTCGGGTTCATCTTTACGTTCGGTGTAACATTCGGGTTCGTCTTTGTGTTTGGCGTTACCTTTGTGCTATTTTTTGTGATCGGCGTAGCCTTCGTGCTCATCTTTATGTTCGGCGCAGCCTTTGTGCTCGTCTTTGTGTTCGGCATAGCAATAATGCTCATCTTTATGTTTGGCACCAATTTTTATATATATTTTGTGAATTGAATCATATGGTTTGATTTGTGCTTCCCGATTCACCATATTTTGATATTTAGCCTATGAAAGGAAAAAATTTGGAGATTTTGACAGGGTGTTTCTTTTTGATTTTGTTGATACCAATTGATTCATTTGTGACTATTATTGGATGGTGTCTATTTCCATGGATTACACTTTTCTAAAGTGGATTAACACAAGATGTTCACACGATCACGTTGCCCATACATGTATATATGCATATCACATTTTCATGTTATGCCACTCTCACTGATGCATATTAGTACAAGACTGACCCGTTTATTTGTTAGTCCATGAGTTGATGGTTTTGATGACAACAACCTTAGAATAAGATTATAAAATATATATACTAACATTATAGTTTAGATATATATGTATATGCAGGATTTAACCATGCAGGTACCAAGGATAAAGACTGTACAGTATAGAGATTCAAGATATCAAGATTGAAGACTCATGGGTATCAAGATAATCAAGAGTTCAAGATTTCAAGATAAGTATTGAGTCTAGAATTATGTTAAAACTTCACAATAGCACTGAAATCTTCACTCCATTTTTCTTTTGGGATGGAACCCATTTCTACCTTTTAGTGGTTTACAAACCCACAACAAGTAGCTTACAAACCTACGACAAGTGGCTTACAAACCCACGACAAGTGGCTTACAAACCCACGAACATCCTGGTTTTGTACAAGTTCTTGAAAACTGTCATGATGAGATATTCTGCAGGAAGAAGCTTGCAAAACTACTTCAAAATGATTTTCAAAACTACTTCAGAATGATTTTCAAAATTGTTTTTCAAAATGTTTTAGCCTTAAAAATTATCTTTTCAAATGATTTTCAAAAAGATGTTTTAGCCTTAAATATTCTTGTTTTTAAACTTCTGTTGTTTTAAACTATCTTTTAATTATAATATATTTATACTTAGATTTAAATATAAAATTATTGCGACGCCCCACCTCTATGCTCACAATAACAAAGAGTATTAAAAGAAATACTGTATGTTATTACGAAGAATAAGGCAGGATAGGAGCGGCCATCCGTAGTTGGCCTTACACTAGTATTGGTTACCTCGATATGAGTGGTATATATTTTTCATTTTTCATCTCTTATCGATTTACTCCCATCGACATACCCAATTCCAATATAAAACGAACTACAATGGTTCATAATAGTTTAGGACAATATATATAATATTAACACAGATACTAAAAATGCGGAACACAGATAACAAAAGTCTCATATATATATATATATATATATATATATATAACTGATGTCAGTTACAATACATTTGACACAATACATATGATACAACTACAACTGTCGACTCTGGAAGTTATATATACAAGTATATTATCGAATAATATACATGAATACATATCAACCTAGACTATGACATGACTACTACAAAATGACGAAGACTACTTCAAAAGATATAAAAAGACTTCATAGCTCAAGCATCAACCCAAAGCAAGATATCTACAACCTGTAAAACTCGGTCTGACCCGAGTATTAAATTCAAAAGAAAATAATACACGGGTTAGTCTAATTCAAACTCAGTTATTAATGCACAGAAGCAATAATAATTAAATAGCGAATAGACGACAGTCACAATAAATCTCGTATATCCAACTCTTCAATATAAGAATCGGATAATGGTAGATATAACACTAAACAGTGTTAAACAACAAATCAGCAAATTCAAATCATCAAC
The DNA here is from genome assembly GCA_030737815.1 of Allium fistulosum. Classification (NCBI taxonomy): domain Eukaryota; kingdom Viridiplantae; phylum Streptophyta; class Magnoliopsida; order Asparagales; family Amaryllidaceae; genus Allium; species Allium fistulosum. Next base: position 514,668,236 of record CM060903.1, on the reverse strand, counting down.
AAAGATAAATTAAAAGATTATCAATGAAGATAGTATGAAAACCCCAGAATTGCCTAAACAGCAATTAACAACAAATCCAATTATTAAATAAATAATTAGAAACTCATAATCTAATTATCAAATAGATAATTAGACAAATCTCAAAATGACCAAATCAAATCAAATTTCTGTGTGGCTGCAGTACACGCACGCGTGCACTGCCTCGCCACTACAGTAAGTCAAAACTGCAAAGGTCAAGTCACGCTAGCATGACTCAACACAACTGCAACAAAATGAACTCAAGAATTAAACTCAAATCCAAATGTACAATGAAACAGTGAAACAACAATGGTGCAACAAATGATGAAGTCAGTGCCAACAGTAAATGACAGCAACTCAATCAATAAGATATGCAATGCACATCATAGGTGACGTTCAAGTTCAAAAATATCAAGAGGAGATGATAACAGTGGTTCAACAGACCACCTGAACCCAACCCAATATGCATATACAACTGCAAACAAGAACAGCGCACATAGGAGTGCAAGGGCAAATAAAACAAGTGACACTGCAAGCACAGTCTCAACAATGAAGGGGCTCAACAACATCAAATGCACAGAAGAATCAGTACACAACAGAGGCACAAGGGCAGTTGTACCAAAACAAATGCAACAGTAAAAAGAAACAAACTCAGAAATGTTCAAAAACCAAGACATGTCAAAGCAACCACAAGATATGGCGACACAGCGTAACTCAAATGAAGTTCAGGTCAGACCAAATACAACCAATTGCCAACAATGACCAGACTCGAGTGGAACAAGAAATAAATGTTCACAAAAACAACAACCTGAAACTTATAGTGCAACTGGCCAGAGGTTCAAGTGAAAGTCCACTTATCAGAAATATAGACTGCAATTAAACAGACCCAAATGCTCAAAGCAAATGCAAAGCCACTGTTCAGTGAAGTCAATGTCGAACAACCCCAAATCATCACAGCATGGACAAAATCGAATGGCCAAGATAAATCAAGTCGTAAGTCAATAGTTAATAGCCACATTCGAGCACAAAACGAAATCAACATCATCGTCAAAGAATTCAACAGCAAACAAAGTCAAAGTCTGGTAAACCAAGAAATTAGCATTTATACAAACCCCAGTTTCACCAAATCCAGGAACTAACAAATTCACAAAAACCAAATGACCAAAGTATGAAAACAATGGACCAGTTCAATATGAACTAGCTCGAATGAGTCGAAATGCAGACAGTACAAAACCAAGTAAATTACCTAAGTGATGTACATGCCACAATCAATGGTGAAGCAAGGAAATATGAACCAAGTAAATATATACACAGTTAAATGCACAAATGCCACAATGACATCATGTGACAACAGTAACTGCAAGAGGCAACAAGTAATCAACATCAAGTCATGACAGCAACAACAGGTTCAAGGTGAAATAAAGACTACCAGGACAATACATGTATACATACATAGATGTATGTATACACATGGTTTCAGTGCGTATCCAAGTGCACATGAACTATTCAAACAAAAACGGAGTCAACTACGACAAGTGAAAATTATCACATAAACAAAGGCACTAAAACAGATGTGCACAGAGAAGATTCAAGTGCCCAAAAGCATATAGCAGCAGTTTCAAATAATCAAGACAATAGTAGTGGACATACATATGACTCGAGTCCATTATGCAGACGACAGGGGTTAGTTCAATATGGTTGCAGTTACACCCTAAGCCACAAAATTTAGAACTCAAGTGAAACGAATGCAAACTGACTCGGTGGTTCAACGACAACAATATACACATACAAATGAAAGCAGCCGTATACATGTTCGAACAAAGCATAGTTCGAAGCAATGCAACAAGACGAGTATGCTACAGGGGTAACATAAATGGCCAGAGCCAAACACAAAGGAAATGAACACTGTCAAACAAGGTCAAAGTCGAAGTTAAACAAGCAAATGCCGAGATCACAGTGAAATTAACCTCGTCAAAGCAAGTTAGAATTAACATCAAACAAGTCAAAACATCGAAGCTAAGGCCAATAAAGCATACCAAATTAACAAAGTCAGATAAAACATCAACATCGAAACAAAATCAAACATCTGGAGCATAACACTAAGAATGAATTAGATGTGAGTGATAATTCACTCGCCTTTTATTCGATGAGCAAATCGAAGTCGACACCTTCGAGAATCAAAACCCCAAATTGGCCAAAGAGGAACGAACGAAAATTAACAAGGCCGCCATTTTTTTTCTTTCGTTCATTTAGTTTTAGGGTTCGACGAAAAAGAGAATAAGGGGAACGGGTTATTACTTCTGATACTTATCACAGCACCCCAAATAAATGTGGGCCGAGATTGCAATTTAAAGCCCGTTTAACCCATAACGAATATTTACAATAATTTCAACTCACTAAAATTCCAATAGCAATTAACTACTAATTTTTAATCGTCATTTGACGATAATTAATTGTTATAAAATCCCGGGTTGTTACAGACTCCCCTCCTTATAAAAATTGCGTCCCCGCAATTTTCATAATTAAAGTCGTCTATAACAATTATTTTTCTAACATAAACTGGTTATGCTAGAAGAATAAAGATCCAGAACACAGACGTCAAAGAGATCTTTTAATTCCATAAAAGAAATTCACAAATTCTCAACAAAATCTAACTATCACATAGATAATCAGAAAACAACAAAACTGAATAAATACAATTATCAGCAATATTCAATTACCAATTAGATAATTAGAATACAGAAATCACAAAACAGTAATATCTAATTATCGATACGATAATTAGAAAACAGCAAAAATCTAATTATCAACAAAGATAATTAGAAAACACAAATCACAAAACTGCAAATATCTAGTTATCCAACAATTAACTAGAAAACACGAACTCCATAATCAGCAAACTCTACTATCAACAGAGATAGATAGGAAATAGAAATTCAATAAAATCAACATAATCTAGAATCAATTAGAGACTAGAAAATTTCATAATCAACAAAATCAGCAAAACATCCAATTATCAAAACGATAGTCAGAAAACACAAATATCAAATTATTAGAAACGATAATCAAAAACAACAATTATCTAATTGTCAAAAACGATAATCAGAAATCTCAAGTCAACAAATATCTAATTATCAAAAACGATAATCAGAAATCTCAAATCAACAAATATCTAATTATCAAAAACGATAATCAGAAATCTCAAATCAACAAATATCTAATTATCTCAAACGATAATCAGAAAACATCAAATATCCGATTATCAAAAACGATAATCAAAAACAACAAATATCCGTTTATCAAAAACGATAATCAGAAACAACAAATATCCGATTATCAAAAACGATAATCAAAAACAACAAATATCCGATTATCAAAAACGATAATCAGAAACAACAAATATCCGATTATCAAAAACGATAATCAGAAACAACAAATATCCGATTATCAAAAACAATAATCAGAAACAACAAATATCCAATTACCTGCAGATAATTAGAAACAACAAATATCTAGAAATCAATTAAGATACTCTAGAAAATCAACATAAAAGGTGGATCGATCCCATCAGATGGCGAGTTTTTTAGCTACGCCGCACGTGCATCAACAAATGACCGAAGCCTACCAAGTACTCATCGTAATTTTGGCGCCCAACAAATGACCCAAAGGTCCACAGAGTGACCCGAAGGTCTAGTACTGGTATTTGACCCGAAGGTCCTCAAAGTGTCCCGAAAGCCCAACAAATGACCCGAAGGTCCAACAAATGACCCGAAGGTCCAACATAGTGGCTCGAAAGCACACAAAATCATCAAACAACAGATGTTTCTCCGGAATTAACCGAAATAGAAAACGCACATGTCCCATACCATGTGTTTTACTAAATCGTTTGATTCTCTTCATCGTTTCCTTGAAAGTGCAAAATTGTGGATTTTGTAAAAATACATTTTACATTCTCAAACGGACAAGTCTGGAATTAAGCGAATTAGTAAAAGTAAGGGTTCATAATCCTCGATTTTGCTGAATCGTTTAAATCGCTTCCTCATTCTTTTGAAAGCGCAAACTGTAAAAGTTTTGTATTTTATATAATTAACTTTTTACGTTCTCAAACGGACAAGTCCGGAATTAAGCGAAACAGTAAAAGTGAGGGTTCATAGTCCTCGATTTTTCTGGATCGTTTAAATTGCTTCCTCATTCTTTTGAAAGCATAAACTGTAAAAAAAATTAAAACAATTTTTCAGAACACGTGATTAAAACAGCAACCTCAGTAGCAATTTTGAAAAGGAAATTGCACTTCCCAAAACATCGTAAAACGAATCTCAAAATCAGCATTGCGGAATAACCGCTTGAAAATCCACTTTAAAATTGACGGTTACTGAAGCCAAAGCGACAGTAATTTTTATACGTCAAAATCTCATCAAAATGTAATACCAGTGCATTTTCATTCATTAAAACTGCCAACAAAACACCGTGCTTCAAAAATTTAACATCGGTGTAAAAATCCCGTTATAGAATAACGGCAACAGAATACGTTTAAACCAAACATCGGTTCAACGTAAAAGTAATGCAGTAACATGCAACTCAAATTTACACGTATACTACAAAATGAACAAAGAAATCATTCGAATGTATCTTCAATGAAGATAATTCAAAACAGCAAAAATCTCAACACAAATCACATAACTGCAATCGCTTCGAATCCTCAAATCGGATTCGAAATTTTCGAAGAAACAAAATAAACACAGCTATGTAAACAACAAATGAAATTTATTTCAATTTTATATTTGGATTTTTAAATCAAAAGGTTATCGGCTGTACTCAGCGAAGACAGTCTCACTGTTTCCGCTGCGCACTCTGATAAACAGAACATAAATCGATCAAATCATCAGAACACAATTTCACTTTTATTTTTAAATAAGGATATTTAAAAATTTCATCATAATTTCAAAATTTTAGTTTTGACTCAAAACACAACTAAAAACATCGACAAATAGTTGTAACACATGTTCCATCTAAGTTATGTTTTATATTATGTCCATAAACCCCAAGCTCTAATACCAACTGTGACGCTCCACCTCTATGCTCACAATAACAAAGAGTATTAAAAGAAATACTGTCTGTTATTACGAAGAATAAGGCTGGATAGGAGCGGCCATCCGTAGTTGGCCTTACACTAGTATTGGTTACCTCGATAGGAGTGGTATATATTTTTCATTTTTCATCTCTTATCGATTTACTCCCATCGACATACCCAATTCCAATATAAAACGAACTACGATGGTTCATAATAGTTTAGGACAATATATATAATAATAACACAGATACTAAAAATGCGGAACACAGATAACAAAAGTCTCATATATATATATATAACTTATGTCAGTTACAATACATTTAACACAATACATATGATACAACTACAACTGTCGACTCTGGCAGTTATATATACAAGTACATTATCGAATAATATACATGAATACATATTAACCTAGACTATGACACGACTACTACAAAATGACGAAGACTACTTCAAAAGATATGAAAAGACTTCATAGCTCAAGCAGCAACCCAAAGCAAGATATCTACAACCTGTAAAAACTCGGTCTGACCCGAGTATTAAATTCAAAAGAAAATAATACACGGGTCAGTCTAATTCAAACTCAGTTATTAATGCATAGAAGCAATAATAATTAAATAGCGAATAGACGACAGTCACAATAAATCTCGTATATCCAACTCTTCAATATAAGAATCGGATAACGGTAGATATAACACTAAACAGTGTTAAACAGCAAATCAGCAAATTCAAATCATCAACAAAGATAAATTAAAAGATTATCAATGAAGATAATATGAAAACCCCAGAATTGCCTAAACAGCAATTAACAACAAATCCAATTATTAAATAAATAATTAGAAACTCATAATCTAATTATCAAATAGATAATTAGACAAATCTCAAAATGACCAAATCAAATCAAATTTCTGTGTGGCTACAGTACACGCACGCGTGCACTGCCTCGCCACTACAGTAAGTCAAAACTGCAAAGGTCAAGTCACGCTAGCATGACTCAACACAACTGCAACAAAATGAACTCAAGAATTAGACTCAAATCCAAATGTACAATGAAACAGTGAAACAACAATGGTGCAACAAATGATGAAGTCAGTGCCAACAGTAAATGACAGCAACTCAATTAATAAGATATGCAATGCACATCATACGTGAGGTTCAAGTTCAAAAATATCAAGAGGAGATGATAACAGTGGTTCAGCAGACCACCTGAACCCAACCCAATATGCATATACAACTGCAAACAAGAACAGCGCACATAGGAGTGCAAGGGCAAATAAAACAAGTGACACTGCAAGCACAGTCTCAACAATGAAGGGGCTCAACAACATCAAATGCACAGAAGAATCAGTACACAACAGAGGCACAAGGGCAGTTGTACCAAAACAAATGCAACAGTAAAAAGAAACAAACTCAGAAATGTTCAAAGACCAAGACATATCAAAGCAACCACAAGATATGGCGACACAGCGTAACTCAAATGAAGTTCAGGTCAGACCAAATACAACCAATTGCCAACAATGACCAGACTCGAGTGGAACAAGAAATAAATGTTCACAAAAACAACAACCTGAAACTTATAGTGCAACTGGCCAGAGGTTCAAGTGCAAGTCCACTTATCAGAAATATAGACTGCAATTAAACAGACCCAAATGCTCAAAGCAAATGCAAAGCCACTGTTCAGTGAAGTCAATGTCGAACAACCCCAAATCATCACAGCAAGGACAAAATCGAATGGCCAAGATAAATCAAGTCGTAAGTCAATAGTTAATAGCCACATTCGAGCACAAAACGAAATCAACATCATCGTCAAAGAATTCAACAGCAAACAAAGTCAAAGTCTGGTAAACCAAGAAATTAGCATTTATACAAACCCCAGTTTCACCAAATCCAGGAACTAACAAATTCACAAAAACCAAATGACCAAAGTATGAAAACAATGGACCAGTTCAATATGAACTAGCTCGAATGAGTTGAAATGCAGACAGTACAAAACCAAGTAAATTACCTAAGTGATGTACATGCCACAATCAATGGTGAAGCAAGGAAATATGAACCAAGTAAATATATACACAGTTAAATGCACAATGGCACAATGACATCATGTGACAACAGTAACTGCAAGAGGCAACAAGTAATCAACATCAAGTCATGACAGCAACAACAGGTTCAAGGTGAAATAAAGACTACCAGGACAATACATATATACATACATAGATGTATGTATACACATGGTTTCAGTGCATATCCAAGTGCACATGAACTATTCAAACAACAACGAAGTCAACTACGAAAAGTGAAAATTATCACATAAACATAGGCACTAAAACAGATGTGCACAGAGAAGATTCAAGTGCCCAAAAGCATATAGCAGCAGTTTCAAATATCAAGACAACAGTAGTGGACATACATATGACTCGAGTCCATTATGCAGACGACAGGGGTTAGTTCAATATGGTTGCAGTTACACCCTAAGCCACAAAATTTAGAACTCAAGTGAAACGAATGCAAACTGACTCGGTGGTTCAACGACAACAATATACACATACAAATGAAAGCAGCCGTATACATGTTCGAACAAAGCATAGTTCGAAGCAATGCAACAAGACGAGTATGCTACAGGGGTAACATAAATGGCCAGAGCCAAACACAAAGGAAATGAACACTGTCAAACAAGGTCAAAGTCGAAGTTAAACAAGCAAATGCCGAGATCACGGTGAAATTAACCTCGTCAAAGCAAGTTAGAATTAACATCAAACAAGTCAAAACATCGAAGCCGAGGCCAACAAAGCATACCAAATTAACAAAGTCATATAAAACATCAACATCGAAACAAAATCAAACATCTGAAGCATAACACTAAGAATGAATTGGATGTGAGTGATAATTCACTCGCCTTTTATTCGACGAGCAAATCGAAGTCGACGCCTTCGAGAATCAAAACCCCAAACTGGCCAAAGAGGAACGAACAAAAATTGACAAGGCCGCCATTTATTTTTCTGTCGTTCATTTAGTTTTAGGGTTCGACGAAAAAGAGAATAAGGGGAACGGGTTATTACTTCTGATACTTATCACAGCACCCCAAATAAATGTGGGCCGAGATTGCAATTTAAAGCCCGTTTAACCCATAACGAATATTTACAAGAATTTCAACTCACTAAAATTCCAATAGCAATTAACAACTAATTTTTAATCGTCATTTGACGATAATTAATTGTTATAAAATCCCTGGTTGTTACAGACTCTCCTCCTTATAAAAATTGCGTCCCCGCAATTTTCATAATTAAAGTCGTTTATAACAATTATTTTTCTAACATAAATTGGTTATGCTAGAAGAATAAAGATCAAGAACACAGATGTCAAAGAGATCTTTTAATTCCATAAAAGAAATTCACAAATTCTCAACAAAATCTAACTATCACATAGATAATCAGAAAACAACAAAATTGAATAAATACAATTATCAGCAATATTTAATTACCAATTAGATAATTAGAATACAGAAATCACAAAACAGTAATATCTAATTATTGATACGATAATTAGAAAACAACAAAAATCTAATTATCAACAAAGATAATTAGAAAACACAAATCACAAATCGCAAAACTGCAAATATCTAGTTATCCAACAATTAACTAGAAAACACGAACTCCATAATCAGCAAACTCTAACTATCAACAGAGATAGATAGGAAATAGCAATTCAATAAAATCAACATAATCTAGAATCAATTAGAGACTAGAAAATTTCATAATCAACAAAATCAGCAAAAATCCAATTATCAAAACGATAGTCAGAAAACACAAATATCAAATTATTAGAAACGATAATCAGAAACAACAATTATCCAATTACCTGCAGATAATTAGAAACAACAAATATCTAGAAATCAATTAATATACTCTAGAAAATCAACATAAAAGGTGGATCGATCCCATAAGATGGCGAGTTTTTTAGCTACGCCGCACGTGCATCAACAAATGGCCGAAGCCTACCAAGTACTCATCATAATTTTGGCGCCCAACAAATGACCCAAAGGTCCGCAGAGTGACCCGAAGGTCTAGTACTGGTATTTGACCCGAAGGTCCTCAAAGTGGCCCGAAAGCCCAACAAATGACCCGAAGGTCCAACAAATGACCCGAAGGTCCAACATAGTGGCTCGAAAGCACACAAAATCATCAAACAACAGATGTTTCTCCGGAATTAACCGAAATAGAAAACGCACATGTCCCATACAACGTGTTTTACTAAATCGTTTGATTCTCTTCATCGTTTCCTTGAAAGTGCAAAATTGTGGATTTTGTAAAAATAAATTTTACATTCTCAAACGGACAAGTCCGGAATTAAGCGAATCAGTAAAAGTAAGAGTTCATAGTCCTCGATTTTGCTGAATCGTTTAAATCGCTTCCTCATTCTTTTGAAAGCGCAAACTATAAAAGTTTTGTATTTTATATAATTAACATTTTACGTTCTCAAGCGGACAAGTCTGGAATTAAGTGAAACAGTAAAAGTGAGGGTTCATAGTCCTCGATTTTGCTGGATCGTTTAAATCACTTCCTCATTCTTTTGAAAGCGTAAACTATAAAAAAAATTAAAACAATTTTTTAGAACACGTGATTAAAACAACAACCTCAGTAGCAATTTCGAAAAGGAAATTGCACTTCCCAAAACATCGTAAAACGAATCTCAAAATCAGCATTGCGGAATAACCGCTTGAAAATCCACTTTAAAATTGACGGTTACTGAAGCCAAAGCGACAGTAATTTTTATACGTCAAAATCTCATCAAAATAATTCACATCAAAATGTAATACCAGTGCGTTTTCATTCATTAAAAATGCCAACAAAACACCGTGCTTCAAAAATTTAACATCGGTGTAAAAATCCCGTTATAGAATAACGGCAATAGAATACGTTTAAACCAAACATCGGTTCAACGTAAAATCAATGCAGTAACGTGCAACTCAAATTTACACGTATACTACAAAATGAACAAAGAAATCATTCGAATGTATCTTCAATGAAGATAATTCAAAACAGCAAAAATCTCAACACAAATCATATAACTGCAATCGCTTCGAATCCTCAAATCGGATTCGAAATTTTCGAAGAAACAAAATAAACACAGCTATGTAAACAACAAATGAAATTTATTTCAATTTCATATTTTGATTTTTAAATCAAAAGGTTATCAACTGTACTCAGCGAAGACAGTCTCACTGTTTCCGCTGCACACTCTGATAAACAGAACACAAATCGATCAAATCATCAGAACACAATTTCACTTTTATTTTTAAATAAGGATATTTAAAAATTTCATCATAATTTCAAAACTTTAGTTTTGACTCAAAACACAACTAAAAACATCGACAAATAGTTGTAACACATGTTCCATCTAAGTTATGTTTTATATTATGTCCATAAACCCCAAGCTCTGATACCAACTGTGATGCCCTACCTCTATGCTCACAATAACAAAGAGTATTAAAAGAAATACTATCTGTTATTACGAAGAATAAGGCTGGATAGGAGCGGTCATCCGTAGTTGGCCTTACACTAGTATTGGTTACCTCGATAGAAGTGGTATATATTATTCATTTTTCATCTCTTATCGATTTACTCCCATCGACATACCCAATTCCAATATAAAACGAACTACGATGGTTCATAATAGTTTAGGACAATATATATAATAATAACACAGATACTAAAAATGTGGAACACAGATAACAAAAGTCTCATATATATATATATATAACTGATGTCAGTTACAATACATTTGACACAATACATATGATACAACTACAACTGTTGACTCTGGAAGTTATATATACAAGTACATTATCGAATAATATACATGAATACATATCAACCTAGACTATGACACGACTACTACAAAATGACGAAGACTACTTCAAAAGATATGAAAAGACTTCATAGCTCAAGCAGCAACCCAAAGCAAGATATCTACAACCTGTAAAAACTCGGTCTGACCCGAGTATTAAATTCAAAAGAAAATAATACACGGGTCAGTCTAATTCAAACTCAGTTATTAATGCACAGAAGCAATAATAATTAAATATCGAATAGACGACAGTCACAATAAATCTCGTATATCCAACTCTTCAATAAAAGAATCGGATAACGGTAGATATAACACTAAACAGTGTTAAATAGCAAATCAGCAAATTCAAATCATCAACAAAGATAAATTAAAAGATTATCAATGAAGATAATATGAAAACCCCAGAATTGCCTAAACAGCAATTAACAACAAATCCAATTATTAAATAAATAATTAGAAACTCATAATCTAATTATCAAATAGATAATTAGACAAATCTCAAAATGATCAAATCAAATCAAATTTCTGTGTGGCTGCAGTACACGCACGCGTGCACTGCCTCGCCACTATAGTAAGTCAAAACTGCAAAGGTCAAGTCACGCTAGCATGACTCAACACAACTACAACAAAATGAACTCAAGAATTAGACTCAAATCCAAATGTACAATGAAACAGTGAAACAACAATGGTGCAACAAATGATGAAGTCAGTGCCAACAGTAAATGATAGCAACTCAATCAATAAGATATGCAATGCATAGCATACGTGAGGTTCAAGTTCAAAAATACCAAGAGGAGATGATAACAGTGGTTCAGCAGACCACCTGAACCCAACCCAATATGCATATACAACTGCAAACAAGAACAGTGCACATAGGAGTGCAAGGGCAAATAAAACAAGTGACACTGCAAGCACAGTCTCAACAATAAAGGGGCTCAACAACATCAAATGCATAGAAGAATCAGTACACAACAGAGGCACAAGGGCAGTTGTACCAAAACAAATGCAACAGTAAAAAGAAACAAACTCAGAAATGTTCAAAGACCAAGACATGTCAAAGCAACCACAAGATATGGCGACACAACGTAACTCAAATGAAGTTCAGGTCAGACCAAATACAACCAATTGCCAACAATGACCAGACTCGAGTGGAACAAGAAATAAATGTTCACAAAAACAACAACCTGAAACTTATAGTGCAACTGGCCAGAGGTTCAAGTGCAAGTCCACTTATCAGAAATATAGACTGCAATTAAACAGACCCAAATGCTCAAAGCAAATGCAAAGCCATTGTTCAATGAAGTCAATGTCAAACAACCCCAAATCATCACAGCAAGGACAAAATCGAATGGCCAAGATAAATCAAGTCGTAAGTCAATAGTTAATGGCCACATTCGAGCACAAAACGAAATCAACATCATCGTCAAAGAATTCAACGGCAAACAAAGTCAAAGTCTGGTAAACCAAGAAATTAGCATTTATACAAACCCCAGTTTCACCAAATCCAGGAACTAACAAATTCACAAAAACCAAATGACCAAAGTATGAAAACAATGGACCAGTTCAATATGAACTAGCTCAAATGAGTCGAAATGCAGACAGTACAAAACCAAGTAAATTACCTAAGTGATGTACATGCCACAATCAATGGTGAAGCAAGGAAATATGAACCAAGTAAATATATACACAGTTAAATGCACAATGGCACAATGACATCATGTGACAACAGTAACTGCAAGAGGCAACAAGTAATCAACATCAAGTCATGACAGCAACAACAGGTTCAAGGTGAAATAAAGACTACCAGGACAATACATATATACATACATAGATGTATGTATACACATGGTTTCAGTGCGTATCCATGTGCACATGAACTATTCAAACAACAACGAAGTCAACTACGACAAGTGAAAATTATCACATAAACAAAGGCAGTAAAACAGATGTGCACAGAGAAGATTCAAGTGCCCAAAAGCATATAGCAGCAGTTTCAAATAATCAAGACAACAGTAGTGGACATACATATGACTCGAGTCCATTATGCAGACGTCAGGGGTTAGTTCAATATGGTTGCAGTTACACCCTAAGCCACAAAATTTAGAACTCAAGTGAAACGAATGCAAACTAACTCGGTGGTTCAACGACAACAATATACACATACAATGAAAGCAGCCGTATACATGTTCGAACAAAGCATAGTTCGAAGCAATGCAACAAGACGAGTATGCTACGGGGGTAACATAAATGGCCAGAGCCAAACACAAAGGAAATAAACACTGTCAAACAAGGTCAAAGTCGAAGTTAAACAAGCAAATGCCGAGATCCCAGTGAAATTAACCTCGTCAAAGCAAGTTAGAATTAACATCAAACAAGTCAAAACATCGAAGCCGAGGCCAACAAAGCATACCAAATTAACAAAGTCAGATAAAACATCAACATCGAAACAAAATCAAACATCTGAAGCATAACACTAAGAATGAATTAGATGTGAGTGATAATTCACTCACCTTTTATTCGACGAGCAAATCGAAGTCGACGCCTTCGAGAATCAAAACCCCAAATTGGCCAAAGAGGAACGAACGAAAATTAACAAGGCCGCCATTTTTTTTTCTTTCGTTCATTTAGTTTTAGGGTTCGACGAAAAAGAGAATAAGGGGAACGGGTTATTACTTCTGATACTTATCACAGCACCCCAAATAAATGTGGGCCGAGATTGCAATTTAAATCCCGTTTAACCCATAACGAATATTTACAAGAATTTCAACTCACTAAAATTCCAATAGCAATTAACAACTAATTTTTAATCGTCATTTGACAATAATTAATTGTTATAAAATCCTAGGTTGTTACTATTATAGTAAAATTTGATATATATTATTCTTTATATTCATCTATGAATTTTATCTATAGTTAAGTATATTTATAAAGTTTAAAATAGTTTTAATATAAAGATAAAGGTTATTTTCAAAGAAAAACAAAACATCAAAATTTCCTTTGGGATGTCGACATGCCCTAGTACCCCATGTCGACATAGTGTTAGTTAGATTCAAAAATTTGAATTTTAAAAGAAGTGTCTATTCGCCATAACCCTTCACGAATGGACATGACTGTTGTTCTTCTATAAATAGGGGTTGGTTTCAACGAATTTGACATCGGTTTTTTTGGTTTTTCACTTCTCTTCTTCTTCCACATTTTCTTAATCAAAATCCTATCCTTACTCTGCCGAAATCAACATTGAATCTAACTAGATAATCTCTGATTTGATTCTCTATCACTATCTCAACAAGATCCAAGTGCTATTTAGAGTTATAGGCTTCTTTGTAATCTATCTAGCGAGAAAAGGTGTGATTGTAGCCTTGGAAATCAATCAAGCGAGAAAAGGTGTGATTGTAGCCTTGGAAATCAATTGGGTGAACTTGTTGCCCCGGAAATCAAGTATCTCTACCCAGAGGATTGTGATTCTGGAGGGTGTACCTCGTAGCCTTGAAACCGAGGGTTGTAATTGTTGAATTGCTTTTGAAAGGAAATCCGTACTTAGTTGTGCGGGACTGGATGTAGGGTAACCCCGAACCAGTATAAATCCGGTGTGTTCTATCCTTTACTGCATTTACTTTATTTCTGCATCTGTGTTTGTTTCTGTGATTATATCTATGTCTGAATATTACATACATTTGTGTTCAATTTAACATAAACTCAAAAATATTTAGTAATTTCTTAAAAACACTATTCATCCCCCCTCTAGTGTTATTCCTAGCCTTAAGGTCTGTAATCCGCATTCCTCACATTTGGTATCAGAGCAAGGTTTTCAAAAGTTTCATAATCTGATTTTTGAAAAAGTTTTTTTTTAATGGCTATGTTTAAGAAATCTGTTAATGCATGTTTAGAAATATTCAGATCATCATTGTCTCTTGAGTCTGCATATAATCAACATTCAAATATAAGTTGTCCACTAAGATTATTTGATATGCAGGAATCATGCTTTATGGGAATTGAGGAATCAATCCAGAACAAACAAACTGTGCAGATCAAAAAGAACAAATGGATACTCGATAGTGGATGTTCTAGACACATGATTGGAAATTCAGATATGCTGAATGATATGATATACAAAGACAGAGGACTGGTTAACTTTGGAGACAATTCAAAAGGTTATGTGATCGGCATCGGCAAAGTCGGTAACTCTGAAACTCCTATTATTACTAATGTTTTGCTAGTTAAGAATCTGAAACACAATCTGCTAAGTATAAGTCAACTATGCGATAAAGGATATAAAATTAAATTTGAAAAAGATAAGTGTCACATTGAAGATAATAATTCAACCATAATATTTGAGGGAATTAGGAAAAATAATATTTATATTCTTAGTATGAAAATTTCAAATGATAACTTATGTCTTTTGGAAAATGCAAGTGACCCTTGGATTTGGCATAAGAGATTTGGGCATTTATATTTCAAACTCTTATCTAGACTGTCAAAACATGATCTAGTAAGAGGCCTCCCTAAAATGAATTATAAAGTAGATAGTCTATGTGATGCGTGTCAACTAGGAAAACTTAGAAAAAGTTCCTTTAAATTAAAAGATTTGATTTCAACTTCAAAACCTCTTGAATTACTTCATCTTGATTTATTTAGTCCATCTCAAATTCAGTCATTAAATTACAGTAAATATGTTTTGGTAATTGTAGATGATTATTCTAGATTTACATGGACAATATTTTTGAAACATAAAAGTGATACTTTTGAATGTTTTAAGAATTTTTCAAAAAGGGTTCTCAAAATCAATTTTCTCAAAAAATTATAACCATCCGTAGTGATCACGGTGGTGAATTTGAAAATGAAAAGTTTGAAGAATTCTGCAATAAAAAGGGAATAATTCACAATTTTTCATTTCCCAAAACTCCACAACAAAACGGAGTAGTAGAACGTAAAAATAGGACGATTCAAGAGTGTGCGAGAACTATGCTTTCTGATAGTAATTTACCAAAGTACTTTTGGGCAGAAGCAGTAGCTACCGCCTGTTATATTTTAAATAGAATTTTAATTAGACCTTTAACAAATAAGACATCTTATGAACTTATTTTCTCAAAGAAACCTAAGGTATCTTATTTTAGAATTTTTGGAAGTAAATGTTTTATTTTAAATACAAAAGATAACTTAGATAAATTTGATCCTAAATCCGACAAAGGTATCTTTATCGGATACTCTAATAGAAGTAAAGCATACAAGGTATTTAATTTAAGAACTAATACCATCGAAGAAACAATGCATGTTTCATTTGATGAAAATTTCAAAAATTTTGAAGAAATAAATGATGAAGAGGATTTAATCACTCAAAACAAAGAGTCAACTGAAACTAATAATGAATTAAATCATCCTAATAAAAGGATTAAACTTTTAAAAGATCACCCTATAGAAAATATACTTGGAGATATGCAATCTGTTGTTAAAACTAGAAACCAACTAAGTCAAATGAGTAATATAGCTTTTATATCAACTATTGAACCCAAAAATCCAAAAGAAGCATCAACTGATGATTCATGGATTTTGGCTATGCAAGAAGAATTAAATCAATTCACTAGAAATGATGTTTGGGAACTTGTTTCTAAACCTGAAAATAAAACAATAATTGGAACTAAATGGGTTTATAAAAATAAAATGAATGAACAAGGAGAGGTTGTTAGAAATAAATCTCGGTTAGTCGCTCAAGGTTATTGTCAAGAAGAAGGAATAGATTTTGATGAAACCTTTGCCCCCATAGCAAGATTAGAAGCCATTAGGATTCTACTTGCTTTCGCAAGTCATAATAATTTCAAATTATTTCAAATGGATGTTAAAAGTGCATTTTTAAATGGTTTTGTAAAAGAAGAAGTATTTTTTAAACAACCACCACTTTTTGAAAATGATAAATTTCCAAATCATGTTTACAAACTTAAGAAAGCTCTATATGGTCTAAAGAAAGTTCCTAGAGCCTCATATGATAGACTAAGATCTTACTTGTTACAATCAAATTTTGAAATAGGTACAGTAGATAATACTCTTTTTATTAAAAGAAATAAAAATGATATTCAACTAGTACAAGTCTACGTAGATGATATCATTTTTGGATCAACTAATTTTGAAATGAATAAAGAATTTTCTGAAATAATGACAAAAGAGTTTGAGATGAGTCATATGGGTGAATTAAACTTATTTTTAGGATTACAAATAAAACAATTAGATAATGGTATCTTTATTAGTCAAGAAAAATATGCTAAAGACCTAGTTAGTAAATTTGGTTCGACTACTGCGAGTGGAAAACTCACTCCTATGGCAACTAATGAGTACCTTAGTAAAGAAGATCTCTCGAAAGATATAGATCAAAAATTATATAGAGGAATGATTGGATCACTACTCTATATCACTGCAAGTAGACCTGATATCATGCATAGTGTCTGTCTCTGTGCAAGGTATCAATCCCAACCTAAAGAAACTCACTTAAAAGCTGTAAAACGTATTATAAGATATGTTAAACACACCTTTGATTATGGCTTATTTTATCCTAAAAATGATTCGTTTGACTTAATATCTTACTGTGATGCTGATTATGCTGGTTGTAAATCAGACCGAAAAAGTACAAGTGGAACTTGTCACTTTTTAGGGCATTCTCTGATTTCCTGGTTTAGTAAAAAGCAAAACACAGTTTCTCTATCAACAACTGAAGCAGAGTATATTTCTGCTGCTTTGGCTTGTTCTCAAGTAATATATATGCAACAAACTTTAAAAGATTTTGGTTTAAATATCTCAAAATCACCAATTTATTGTGATAATACTAGTGCAATAAATTTATCTAAAAATACTACTCAACATGCTCGAACTAAACATATTGATATCAGACACCATTTTATCAGAGATAATATAAGTAGAGAAGTAATTACTCTCGACTATATCAATTCTGAAAATCAAATTGCTGATATCTTAAAAAACCCTTAAATGAATCTACATTTACTAAATTAAGAAGAGAATTAGGTATTTGTTCATTAACTGAAATATAAAATATAAATAACAAGTATAATTATACAATAAATTCAAAATAAATTAAAAAGGCAAAAATTCAAGAATGATGTCGACATCCACCCTAGACCCATGTCGACATATAACGTTTTTAATTTTTTAAAAAATATTTCCCACCAAAATTCAAATAAGTGGTTATAAATTTCTCCTATTTCAAAATTTTCTTCATTCTCTCTGTTCCCTTTCTGTTCTATTTTCTGAGATCAGTTTATCAATGGCCTCCTCTTCCAAATCAAACTTAAAATCAACCTTTTTGTTCCCATTGCGTACTTCTGGTCCGTGTCAACAATCAACGCTCGCTCGTGTAACGAAAATAGAGGATTCTCTGAAGGATACCCTTCAGTTAATGACTGAAATCCAAGTGATGCAACTTCGAATGGCCAAAGAACAAGAGAGGCAAGGCAAAATCCTTAGGAATTTGCAAAAATTTCTTATGGATAATCATGCTAACCCAATCTTGATTGACGATGACTCTTCAGGAGATCATGAACAAGAAGAAAGTGAAGAAGAAGAAGAAGAACCAATGGAAGAAGAGCATGCGGAAGACAACGACAAAGTCGTTTGCATTGGCGAAGTGTGCTTTGACAAAGATGGAAATCTTGTCGAACAACGTGGAATTTTCTGTTTCCACTATCCAAATTGTTCGGTTCATAGAACTCATATGATCAAAGACTCACATTAGTTTCTTCTCTTTCTTTTCTATTTGTTGTTTGTTTTTTTACGATCTCTACGAAAAATATAAATATAAACAAATATATAATTAATAAATAATGTGTATTCTTATATACGTTCTATTAAAGGTATTATTATATAGATTCTTAGTTAGGAGAGTTTGTAATTTAGGACTAAGTTTTAGTTTTACAAGTAAGTATTGATGATAACAATATCATCATATAGGATATTAGACTAAGAATTGTATAGTTTAGAGTTAGTTTGTTTTTGTTGATGACAAAGGGGGAGAAATATAAAATAGGAGAGTTAGGCATAAATTAAGGGGGAGTTATTAGATTTATGGGGAGTCAATAGGATAGAAGTAATATTTTATAAACAAAGGTTGTCATCATCAAAACGTGGGAGATTGTTAGTCCATGAGTTGATGGTTTTGATGACAACAACCTTAGAATAAGATTATAAAATATATATACTAACATTATAGTTTAGATATATATGTATATGCAGGATTTAACCATGCAGGTACCAAGGATGAAGACTGTACAGTATAGAGATTCAAGATATCAAGATTGAAGACTCATGAGTATCAAGATAATCATGAGTTCAAGATTTCAAGATAAGTATTGAGTCTAGAATTATGTTAAAACTTCACAATAGCACTGAAATCTTCGCTCCATTTTTCTTTTGGGATGGAACCCATTTCTACCTTTTAGTGGTTTACAAACCCACGACAAGTAGCTTACAAACCTACGACAAGTGGCTTACAAACCCACGACAAGTAGCTTACAAACCTACGACAAGTGGCTTACAAACCCACGAACATCTTGGTTTTGTACAAGTTCTCGAGTCCTGTCATGATGAGATATTCTGCAGGAAGAAGCTTGCAAAACTACTTCAAAATGATTTTCAAAACTACTTCAGAATGATTTTCAAAATTGTTTTTCAAAATGTTTTAGCCTTAAAAATTATCTTTTCAAATGATTTTCAAAAAGATGTTTTAGCCTTAAATATTCTTGTTTTTAAACTTCGGTTATTTTAAACTATCTTTTAATTATAATATACAGGAAATTATTGTCAAGGACAAAAAATTTCAGCGTTTTTGCCTCAAGGACAGGCCTTCAATATTTTATCCTGAAGGACAACTTTCTTTAGGTATCAGTTTTTAGTCATTGATAGTATCAATTTGTAGTTATCGGTAGCAGTTTTTAGGTATCAGTTTTTAGCTTGGTAGCAGTTTTGTTGTCCTTATGAATAATTTTGGAAAATATTTGTCCTTGTGAATAATTTTTAGAAGAATGTTTGTCCTTATGGTAAAAATATTGAGGTTGTGTCCTTGAGGCAAAAAATATACAAATCTTTGTCCTTTAAATTAATTCTCCCTATAATATATTTATACTTAGATTTAAATATAAAATTATAGTAAAATTATATATATATTATTCTTTATATTCATCTATGAATTTTATCTATAGTCAAGTATATTTATAAAGTTTAAAATAGTTTTAATATAAAGATAAAGGTTATTTTCAAAGAAAAACAAAACATTAAAATTTCCTTTGGGATGTCGACATGCCCTAGTACCCCATGTCGACATAGTGTCAGTTAGATTCAAAAATTTGAATTTCAAAAGAAGTGTCTATTCGCCATAACCCTTCACGAATGGACATGACTGTTGTTCTTCTATAAATAGGGGTTGGTTTCAACGAATTTGACATCAGTTTTTTTGGTTTTTCACTTCTCTTCTTCTTCTTCCACATTTTCTTAATCAAAATCCTATCCTTACTCTGCCGAAATCAACATTGAATCTAACTAGATAATCTCTGGTTTGATTCTCTACCACTATCTCAACAAGATCCAAGTGCTATTCAGAGTTATAGGCTTCTTTGTAATCTATCTAGCGAGAAAAGGTGTGATTGTAGCCTTGGAAATCAATCAAGCAAGAAAAGGTGTGATTGTAGCCTTGGAAATCAATCAAGCGAGAAAAGGTGTGATTGTAGCCTTGGAAATCAATTGGGTGAACTTGTTGCCCCGGAAATCAAGTATCTCTACCCAGAGGATTGTGATTCTGAAGGGTGTACCTCGTAGCCTCGAAACCGAGGGTTGTAATTGTTGAATTGCTTTTGAAAGGAAATCCGTACTTAGTTGTGCCGGATTGGATGTAGGGTAACCCCGAACCAGTATAAAATCCAGTGTGTTCTATCCTTTACTGCATTTACTTTATTTCTGCATCTGTGTTTGTTTCTGTGATTATATCTATGTCTGAATATTGCATACATTTGTGTTCAATTTAACATAAACTCAAAAAGATTTAGTAATTTCTTAAAAATACTATTCACCCCCCCTAGTGTTATTCCTAGCCTTAAGATCTGTAATCCGCATTCCTCACATTATTGTCTCGTATAATACTCGGGCCAGGTTGAGTTATTTCAGGTACCTCTAGTTGACCTTTAGAGATGTTTGGCTCGAAGTCTGTCTTTCATGACCATATCCATCTACTTGTTTCATCACTTTGCCTAGTCCATGATTTTGTACTATATGTGTATATATATATATATATCGAGCTTGAGACTTCTTTTGTATGTATATCATTTTGGGTAGTTATTTATATGTATTGAGTGGAACTCTCAAGTCCACGATTTTGTAGACTATCTTTTGTATATGTATGTATTTACTCTTCTGATATGTAACATATTTATATATTCTGCTGTGCACTCTATGATTCTGTGCTCTGTGATATCTTATGTTATTTTAAGCAATTATTTTACCCACCATAAAATTATTTAAGCGTGGATTGTATATGTTGAATCCACTTTGGAAAAAAACATCACCCAATTTAACGTTTCAATACTCACTCAAAGCAATATTCATGGATGGTCGCTTCTAACCAGCCTTATTCTCCACATTAGTAGACGATATTACTTAATAATAACGTTGTTAGTATGGGTATAGTGGTGGGGTGTTACAAAGTGGCTTAGGTACTTCCTCGTACATTTTTAGGATATTATTGACGATAGATGCGTAGGACTGGAAGTGGCCTTTGGCCTACAGTTGAAGATGGGCTATTGGGTTGAAAAAGGATAATAGTTATAGAATTGGACTAGAAAAGCCTTAGGGTTTGCAACTGGAAACTTTTAGTATAGTTAAGATGCGTAAGACATGATCTTATTTAAATTATACTGCCCAAGTACTATTATAGAAAGGCTCGAAATTTTTATTCATCGGACATTGTTTTTCTGACTCTCTCCTCATTACTACACATGTTAGAGAAGATGATGTAAATTTTTGGAGATGGTGGCAAAAACGCAAAGTTGTGGCAGTTACTTATCTATCTGTGTTGTTTCTATATTTTTGATGTACCCATTGTGAATGTAGTTTGGGACATTGTACTTTGAATATTTGGCGCTGTTATATGGGATTATGTTGTATGTTTTTGACATTTGAATTTTTAAATAAATGGGTATATGGTTCATTGGGCCTTTTCTGGATTGAATATTAGGCCTGTTTCAAGGTAGGTTGTTATATATGGTATGGTATCAGAGCTTAGGTATAACGAACGGGATTTCGACCCTCGAAAATTGACATGGATACGTCCACTGTATCACATGCCGAGCATTCAAGTGTCGGAAAAACCGATTGTTAAGGGTAAAAAGAAAAAGAAGACAAAACAGAATCTCACATGAATGGGATAGCATATATTATTTCAATAGTCTTTACAACTAAACAACTTTTAAATACATATATCAGAGTCTATCCTAAGCTCGGCCTGGACCGTTATAGATACCTGACCTTACAAATACTGGAAAAAAAACAAACACAGTGAAAAAGTAAACTACGTCCATGCATTGATGAAGATCTCCAGCTCTCCTCTTGAAACTCCAAGCGTCTTCAGCTAATCCTGAAACTACTCTGATCTGACCTGAGTATTAATAATACCTAGATTGGTCTAGCAAACCGGTGTGAGAAATGAAAATCATAAATATATATAGCAGTGTAATAGATCAACTTTGATGTCAAACAAAACCTTTGAAAAGAAGAGTATCTCATAAGACATGCCACGCATAAAAACAGACGTGTTTTTACCTTATGAGAACTAAAACACTTTTATCAAATCATTTGTATTATTTCTAATGACATTGCTTTGAAAATCCTTTTCAAACGACATATTAAAATAGCCGGAATTGTTACATTTGTTAAATTCGACGGCATCTTTAAGTATACAATCAAGTCCTTAAAGGTACGTATTGGTGAATGGATTTTCAACAATGACAAGGTAAGGGACTACCTTTCGACAATACATCTCTAGAGGAATGTACTGAGGCACAACCTTGTTGCTATCAACATAGAATTGGCCTATCTCTACCATAGATAGTACCGAATATGTCATCACCCCAGTCGTCCCCAACCTATCCGTGGCCATAGCATGCACAACAAACCCGATATATAGAGGGAAATCTTAAAAGGCGATGATCATCTCCTAATGGGTGTGACCCACATAGCCCTGTTGCATCTACCCTGATTTTTCCATTACCGATGTGTGGGGCTTGAGGTAACATTTTTCCTTTCACATGACAAATCCCACTTTGAATGACATATGTACATTTTCGACGACACACTAATTGGTTTCCACAAAAGTATAACCCCCGAGTTCATACACCTCAGGGAAGAGTGTTAAGTATAAGAGGGATTACTTCCTACACCATCAAACAAATGTATATTTGTAAAAATCAATGTACATAGTCTTAAAAATGCAATGTCAGACACTCGTACATACTAGTTGTCCAGGAATAGGACAAATCGAAGGTAATCCTAATACATCCTATTAGGGAATCACCCCTAGGATTAGTAGCGAGCAGTCCTTGCAATGAAGTTTTCAAAATGATGGTATTATTGCCGCCATATGTATATAATTTGAGAATCATGAAGTTAGTGGCAAGCAGCACTACATTATAAGATCTCCGCCTTCAAAATCATTCTCTTCAACATGTCTTCACTTTCGAATGTGTATATTGGTTCGAAGTGGTTTTCGGATAGGAATTGCCCAAATCCGATCCCATTCTCTTTGAACCAATTATCGATAAAAAGATGTGTATATGTGTATACAGAAATGTTAAGACCTCTTTATTAACTTTGAAGATATCTTTTTATCCAATAAAATATCGTTTAGAGATATATAACTTTAAACCATTTCTGTTTCAGGATATATAGAATTATTAAACCTCTTTAACTTTGGAAATACCAAATTTATTCCTTTCAATTACTTAGGGAAAGTATTTCCATATTCTACTATTAGTATTCCAATATTAACGGAGATTTCATATTCCCAAAACATATCTTTAATGGGTTAAAAACAATGTTATTAAAGACACCGTCTACTGTAAACCCAAACCACTTAGTATTGAATAAAAGGGATCCATAAATTTTAGACTAATTATACTCAATACTAATTTTCGTATTCAACCTATATTATTCATCGAATAATGGTGAAATTACCTTTTAAATACATGAGGATAGTACAAGTTCCCTCCTCGGAATTTAATATAGAGTTTAACTAGAATGTTCTCTTTACCATCAAAATATTATTTTAAATCTTGTTCAACCTTTTTGGAAAACTCCAAATATCTTTTCTTTTATCTTAAGAAAATGTGATCCAAATAAATCAAATTAACTATCCCCTCCGTTGGGCTAGTTCGGATAGCTAGGGGGAACATGAATCTGGTTTCCCAAACTCCGGCCTAGAGATTATCTCTCTGTCACCCATAAGGCGGTCAAGTTATTTGATCGACTTCAAACCTTTTAAAATACTTTTTCAATTATTTGAAAAACATTTCCAAAAGATTTGCAAAGCAAAACCCAAATTTAAAACATTTATTCAAAAGTTGTCAAATTCCGTTGCTAAATCGCCAATTAATAGTGATTTTAAAGCTTTATAGATCAAAGCACCAATTTCATTATATATATATATCCATTTTTATAACTTAGATCCCTTATGAAATGTTTTAACATATTTATAGAATTTATTTCATATTTTAAAAGATTTAAAAAGACATCCATTTTAAAGAGTTGAAAATAATATTTTACGAACTACTAAAATGCGACGATTTTGAAAATTTGATTTGGACATATCTCAAACTTCACTAAACGAAATCTTCAATTTTATTTTTCATTTGTAAACCATACACACTAGGGTCCGGAAAATTCTTATTTCAAAGAATTATGACTTATATGTTGTCCTACACATCCATTTAGCTTTTCAAGTCGCGAATTGTCGAAACGCGACGGCTTATTTTTCACATTTTAGTCAAAATTTATAAAACTTGTCCCAAAAACTTTTAAATCATTTTAATAACATAATAAACTATTATTAACAAATTTAAAAAAATATTTTACCATCTTACTTATTAAAAATCTATTTTACTTCTTTTCACCTATTATAATATTCATTTTCCCAACCTTTTTAATTTAAAATCCTTCATTCTATACCATATGATATTTCTATATCATTTTCCATCCTTTAAAACTATTTTTTTTATAAATGAAACCATAGATTTTATTTTTCAAATAATTTAAAAACTGCACTTTTCCAATTTCCTTCTTCTTAAAACTAATTTCCAATCTATTTCAAAACTCCATTTTCTCATTTCTTTACTTTTCTGAAGTAAATTCCAATATTGTAAAATGACTTTTCTTTTGGTTTTAAAAAAAAGGACGTAACATATGTTGTATACATATTATTTTTGGGTATAATGTGAATAATTTTTCACAAGATATGCGTTTGTTAATTCACATAGCTATTATTTCTCATCATATATGATTTTCAACTTATAAAACTTAATAATCATATCTATCGCAACCACGCTTTTAAATAATCAACCAATCATCATCCAAACATATTAAACAACTGTATAAGCAATTGTTTTAGCATATGGTCAAGGGTATAACTTTAAGTAGTTAACGTCTATTATTATCACTAATAGCAATCAATACTAAGTGATTATTAAGTAATATAAACAAGTGATTAACAAGTGAATATCAAGTGATATTATCAAGAATTCAACTCGTGATTAACTCACTTTTATTTAACTCATTTACTTCCTACCAACATTCAATCCATAACAACACTTCACTAATACTTCCAACTTCATCAAAACATCATTAAAACCTTCCTCTTAATGCTCACGTCCAGGCGGCTATCCTTCCTCCACCATAGTACACATCCATCTCCTCCACCACCATAACCCAAGGCCTAAAGCCATCCTCCTCCACCTTGTTACTCATGGCCTAAGGCAACTACCACCCCAAACACTTATGACCATAGAAAAGAAGAGGGGAAGAAGAGAAGACATGAAGAGGAAGAACTGAATTGTGTAGAAAATGAAGAGGCCTTACCCTCTTATTTATAGCCCTAGGAAAAGTGTGGAAAATATCACAAAACCCTTTCCTTAGCCATTAAGGAAAAGGACTACAAGCCATGAAACATGCTCCCAAAAACAAGGTCCTTGTTTTAAGGAATTTTGTTTCCTTTAATAAATCTTACATACTTTTACTAATAACACTTAGTTTTAATTAATTGTTGTTGACTTATATGTTACTAATTTGTTACATGTGCATATATATGTCATTTTAACTTTCAACATTACAACATTCAAATAAAACTTTTATTTGTTAAACCATTGAAAATCCGGAATTCGAATCCTGGTCATATTTTCAGTTTTTAATCAAACTATTTATTTATGTAGTCAAAACTTGAAAATAAATTTTTTATCATCTTTAAATAATTAAAACAAGATTTTTTAAGCTATAAAGTATTTTAAATAATATAAATATCAATTTATAAAAATACGACGTCGATCCGCCAAAATGCGACGAAGCTTGTATACCTTTATAAAACAAGTTTATGTATTTATAAAACCATTATAAATCACTTACTATCATTATATGATAATTAAAGTGAATTATTCATCATTTAAAACAATTATTTGAATATTTAAAATTAATTAAATATTCTAATTCAAAGGGATAAATTACGAGTTGTTACATTCGTCCCCCCTTAAAAGAATTTCACCCCCGAAATTTAACCATAACCCCGAACCCAATGAGTTTACCCAAAATATTATATTTAAACTCAATTCTATATGATATACCCAGATCATCCGTATGCAATATCTGATTCGGCCTCCTATTTGAATCCATAACTTCACTTCCGAACTAATATTGATCCCTCGATCCTCTAGTGCGAACTCTAATCAGGCTTCTTGATCAGAAACCCTCCTTTCCCTTACATAGCTCTCAACTATGATAGAAAATGAAAATATCCAACCACAAACCTTCATTATTGTACACCATCAAGAATCGAGTGATAAATTCTTATTTGGACTGGTGTAAACACCTCAAAGTTCCGTACTCAAATCTTAGACCAGAATTATGGGGCGAAAAGATCTACGTACATCATACATACTTAGTTATATCAAATTCCTTTTTCAAATCTATTTATGAAACCATTTCCTAAAACTTTTATCTTTTATTCAAACATTTTTATAAATATGCTTCTTTATATATAATCACTTTAAAAAAATTATTCACCAATTTTTTTTATCTTCTTTCCAAAGAAACCGTTTCAATTTAAAAGATAAATTATCTTTTATTTCTAAAATTATAATAAACTCCACATATTATAATATACTCCTTTTAACCAATATTAAATGCAAACACCTTGATAAAAATTAACAATCACTAATTAATGTATCAACTAATGATTCACATTATCTTTTTATAGAAAATGATATAGATCGAGTAACCCAAAAATGATACTAAGGAACTGGGTACTACCAATAGTATCATATATTCCCTTAAAAAGAATGGTAATACTCAGATAAGTGTTTACCATCTGAACACAACTTCTGCCCATTTTTAGTTACTTTCGAGGCACTCGAACTAGTTAATCATCAGATTCTTTTCAAAAATACCAGGATTTAAATTCTCAAAAATTTCTTTATAAAACAGGTTTATAAATCCAATTTATAAAATCACTTATTTTTATAAAACATTCTTAAGATCATTTATCTTGAATCAATTTCTTTAACCTTAAACTAATATTATTATTTATTGAACACCACATAGTTAAATTGTGAAACTAAAGTCACAAGGTGTTCGTATTTAAACTTTTAAATCAAACAACCAATCAATTAATGATAATAATTGAATATTACCATTCCCTTAATAACCAAACATTACATAAATAACTATATATTTAAAAGATATTATTTTATATTCAAAATATAATCCTAGTTAAAATGATTTCATTTACCAATTTTTCAAAATAGAAATCATTTTTATATAACATTAACAAATACGGGCTCATATATAACATGCTCAAAGTCATTCTAGGGTGTTACTTAACCTATCCCTAATGAGTTACTCATCCTAGGGTATTACTAACTCTATCTCTAATGAGACTTTACCCCTATCAGGCTTAGGTG
Source organism: Allium fistulosum (assembly GCA_030737815.1). NCBI lineage: Eukaryota > Viridiplantae > Streptophyta > Magnoliopsida > Asparagales > Amaryllidaceae > Allium > Allium fistulosum. Next base: position 514,640,099 of record CM060903.1, on the reverse strand, counting down.
TTCACTCAACCTAAGCTTTGATACCAACTATAACGGCGGGATTTTCAACCCTCGAAAATCGACACTGATACATCCACTGTATTGCGTTCCGAGCATTCAAGTGCTGGAAAAACTGATTGTTAAGGGTACAAAGAAAAGAAGACAGAATAGAATCTCACATGAATGAGATAACATATATTATTTCAATAATCTTTAGAGTTGATTTTTTTTAAATACATATATTAGAGTTTATCCTAAGCTCAACCTGGATAGTTATAAGTACATGTCCTTGTGAATGCTGAAAAACAACAAACACAGCGGAAAAGTAAACCACGTCCATGCATTGATGAAGATCTCCAGCTCTCCTCTGGAAATTCCAAGCATCTTCAACTAATCCTAAAACTACTCGGATCTGACCCAAGTATTAAAAATACACGGATCAGTTTGGAAAACCAGTGCGAGAAACACAAATCATAAATATGTATGACAGTGCCATAGATTGACTTTGATGTCAAACAATACCTTTGAAAAGAAGAGTATCTCATAAGACCATGCTGCACATAAACACAAATCGATTTTTACCTTATGATAACTAAATTTTTTATATCAAATCATTTGATATTATTTCTAATGACATTGCTTAGAAAATCATTCAATTAACATATTAAAATAGCCATAATTGTTACATTTGTTAAATTCGACAGCATATTTAGGTATACAATCAAGTCCGTAAAGGTACGTATTGAAGAATGGATTTTCAACAATGACAAGTTAAGAGACTACCTTCCGACAGTACATCTCTAGAGAAATGTACCTAGGCACAGCCCCGCTACCCTCTACCAACACAAAACCGGCCTACCTCTACCATAGATAGTACTGAATATGTCATCACCCTGGTCGTACCCGACCTATCTGTGGCCACAGCATACACAGCAAACCCTATATATAGAGGGAAATCTAGAAAGGTGATGATCATCTTCTAATGGGTGCGACCCACATAGCACTGCTGCATCTACCCTGTTTTTGCCATTATCGATGTGTGAAGCTTGAGGTAACGTTTTACCTTTCACATGACAAATTCCACTTTGAATGCCACATTGCCATTTCCGATGACATACCAATTGGTTTCTATAAAAGTACAACCCCCGAGTTCATACTCCCTAGGGAAGGGTGTTAAGTATAAGAGGAGTTACCTCCTGCACCACCATACAGATGTACGTTTGTAAAAACAATGTACGTAGTCTTAGAAATGCAATGGCAGACATTCATCCATACATGTTGTCCAGGAACAGGACAAACCGAAGGTACTCCTACTACATCCTTTTTGGGAATCACCCCTAGGATTAGTAGTGAGCAGTCCTTGCATTGAAGATTTCAAAATGAAGGTACAACTGCCATCGTATGTCTATAATATGGGAATCATGAGGTTAGTGGCAAGCAGCCCTACATTATGAATATCTTTGCCTTCAAAATCATTTTCTTAAACATGTCTTCAGTTTCGAACGCGTATATTAGTTCAAAGTGGTTTTCGAAACGGAATCACCCAAATTCAATCCCGGTCTCTCTGAACTAACTATTGATAAAAAGATGTGTGTATGTGTATACAAAAAATATTAAGCCTCTTTCGTTAAATCCTATTTTCTTCTTTTACTCAAAATATTATTTAACTTTGAAGATATATTTTTATCTAATAAAATATCTTTTAGAGATATATATCTTTAAACCATTTCTGTTTCGAGATATACAGAATTATTAAACCTCTTTTTAATTTTGGAAATACCAAGTTATTTTCTTTTAATTACTTAGGAAAAATATTTCCATATTCTATTATTAGTATTCCAATCTTAACGGAGATTTCATATTCCCAAAACATATCTTTAATGGGTTAGAAACAATGTTGTTTAAGACATCGTCTACTGTAAACCCAAACCAGTTAGTATTGAATAAAAAGGATCCATAGATTTTAGACTAATTACACTTAATGCTAATTTCCAAATTCAACCTGTACTATTCGTCGAATAACAACAAAATCACCTTTTAAATACACACGGATAGTACAAGTTCCCTCATCGGAATTTAATATAAAGTTTAACTAGAATGTTCTCTTTACCATCAAAATCCTATTTTACATCTTGCTTAACCTTTTTGGAAAACTCCAAATCTTTTTTTTCTTTTATCCTAAGAAAATATGATCCGAGCAAAACAAATTAACTATCCCCTTCATCGGGCCAGTCCAAATAGCTAGGGGGAGGAGGCAACTCATTTCCCAAACTTCAGCCTAGAGACTATTTCTTTGTCACCCATAAGACGGTCAAGTTATTTAATCGACTCCATACCTTTTAAAATACTTGTGTAATTATTTGTAATACGTCTCCAAAAGATTCGCGAAGAAAAGCCCAAGTTCAAAATATTTATTCAAAAGTTGTCAAATTCCATTGCTAAATTGCCGATGAATAGTGATTTCAAAGCTTTATATATCAAAACACCAATTTCATTATATATATACATATACATACATATACATACATATATATATATATATGTATGTATGTATGTATGTATGTATGTCCATATTTACAACTCAAATCCCTTTTAAAATATTTTAACGTATTTATGGAATTTATTTCATATTTTTAAAGATTTAAAAAAATCACTTTAAAGAGTTGAAAACAATATTTTTACGAACTTCCAAAACGTGACGATTTTGAAAATTTGATTTGGACATATCTCAAACTTTACTAAATGAAATCTTGATTTTTCCTTTTCATTTGAAACGATACCCACCAAGGTCCGAAAAATTCTTATTTCAAAGAATTCCGACTTATATTTTATCATACACATTCGTTTAACTTTTCAGATCGCATAATCGTGAACTGCCGAAACGCGACGGCTTATTTTTCACCTTTTAGACAAATTTTATAAAACTTATCCAAAATACTTTTAATCATTTTAATAACATAATAAACTATTATTAACCAATTTAAAACAATGTTTTACTATCTTACTTATTAAAAATCTATTTTACTTCTTTTCACCTATTATAATATTATATTATTATAATATCCATTTTTCCAACCCTTTTAATTCAAAATCCTTCATTTTAAACTATATGATATTTTTATATCATTTTCCACCCTTTAAAACAATTTTTTTATAAATTAAACCATAGATTTAATTTTCCAAATAATTTCAAAACTCCACTTTTCCAATTCCTTTCTTTTTAAAACTAATTCCAAATCTATTTCAAATCTTCATTTTTTCATTTTTTACTTTTCTAAAGTAAATTCAAATATTATAAAATGACATTTCTTTTGGTTTTAAAAACAAAGAGGCCTAACATATATTGTATTCATATTATTTTTGGGTATAATGTGAATTATTTTTCACAAGGTATGCATTTGTTAATTCACATAGCTATCATTTCTCATTATATATTATTTTCAACTTATAAATCATAATAATCATATCTATCACAACCACACTTTGATATAATCAACCAATCATCGTCAAAGATATCAAATAACCATATAAGCAATCATTTTAGCATATGGTCAATGGTATAATTTAAGTAGTTAACATCTTTTATTATCACTAATAGCAAGCAATGTTAAGTGATTAATAAATAATATAAACAAGTGATATTATCAAGCAATTTAATGCATTGTTAACTCACTTTTATTTAACACATTTACTTCCTACCAACATTCAATCCATCACAACACTTCACTAATACTTCCAACTTCATCAAAATATCATCAAAGCTTTCCTCTTAACGCTTACGTCCAAGGCATTTCCACCTCCTCTTTGCATACGGCTATCCTTCCTCCACCCTAGTACACATCCATCTCCTCCACCACCATAACCCATGACCTAAAACCCTCCTCCTCCACCTTGTTGCTCATGGAATAAGGCCACTACCACTCCAAACACTCATGGCCATAAAAAAGAAGAGGGGAAGAAGAGAAGACATAAAGAGGAAGAACTGAATTGTGTAGAAAATGAAGAGGCCTTACCCTCTTTTTTACAGCCTTAGGAAAGTGTGGAAAATATGACAAAACCCCTTCCTTAGCTATTAAGGAAAAGGACTACAAGCCATGAGATATGCCATGAAACATGCTCCTTAAAACAAGGTCCTTGTTTTAAGGAATTTTGTTTCCTTTAATTAATCTGACTTACTTTTACTAATAACACATAGTTTTAACTAATTATGGTTAACTTATATGTTATTAATTTTTTATATGTGCATATATATGTCATTTTAACTTTTAATGTTGCAACATTCAAATATAACTTTTATTTGTTAAACCATTGAAAATCCAGAATTCGAATCCCGGTTATATTTTCAATTTTTAATCAAACTATTTATTTATGTAAACAAAACTTGAAAATAAATTTTTTATCATCTTTAAATAAAAAAAGGTTAAATCTATAAAACTATTTTAAATAATATAAAAATCCATTTATAAAAATACGACATCGATCCGCCAAAATGCGACGAAGTTTATATATTTATAAAACAAGTTTATGTATTTATAGAACCATTATAAATCACTTATTATCATTATATTATAATTAAAGTGAATTATTCATCATTTAAGACAATTATTTGCATATTTAAAATTAATTAATATTTTAATTCAAAGTGATAAAATTACGGGTAGTTACATTAGGTTACCCGATCAATGGGGATAGGTATACGTATAAGTGGCATACTTGTTATTTTTTTAAAGTACTTTTCAAAAACCTTACTATATACACACACACTTATTTTGGACATACACCTAAATCTGTATATTCCGACTATAGAAGTAGTTGTGATCATATTCTAAAAGGATGAGTAAGGCGACTATGAGTTGGAAATAATATATATATAACAGAGTTCATTGATTTTTTATATAAAACATGGTGGAGGTCGTATCATAAGGAGTAGACCAAGAAGAGCATGAACATGCCATATAGAAGCACCCAAGAAGCTGAATGGTACTTGACTCCATTGTTAGGCCTAGATAGCCTTATGATTTTGAATTATGATTGATTGACGATTGAAGACATAAATTTCATCTAGATAGACGGGAGATAATAACCTATGTGTTGTAAGCATATGAAAGTAAGGATTGATAAGAGTGAAGCAAGATGTGAAGAATAACAGAAGCAAGTTCCTGTAAAAAGGTTTACATTAATCACAACAAGGAGACAATCAGATTTTTATGAAGATTGAGTAAGGAAGAAGGAAATTTCAATAGAAAGGAAAATTAAAATCAAATTCTAAATCGAACCCATGTTAAAAAAATTGATAAAAGGTTTTTGGAAAATTCCTTGAAAAGTTTTGAATGGGTTTTTCTAAGGATTTATTGGAAAGTTGTTATTTTGTAAAAGCAAGCAAATTTGGAAATTCATAATCCAAAAATTTTGTAGGGTCAAAATGTTTTTGATTTAAATTTTTTCGATAAAGGGATTTTTTTTCGTTTTTGAAATAAATGCAAAATAGTGCATAGATTGGACTCAATGATTTTTTTATTTAATAAATTTGGAAGTTCTTATTTTAACATTCTTTCTAGAAGGGAGCATAAATGGAAATGGAACTTGATTAAAATGAGGTGGAGAGAATAGTAGGGTAAGAATGCCTAATAACGTAGGTAGGAGGAACATTCCTATGTAAGGAAATGCAGATAATAACAGTTGAAATAGATTTATATAAAGAAAAACCCAGATGGCTAAAGTAGTCGAACGCACTATGATGAGTCGATATTGGGAAATTTAGATAGTAATAACATTAGGAATTTATATAAAATAGGATCAGTAATCTAGTTAGAAATAATGTAGGAGAAAAGTAATAGGAATATGATAGGAAAATGATAGGATATAAGTTATCCTTATCTGCTCCACTTTTCATTGTTTAAAGTTATAGAAGATGCTTTTGAAAAAAAAGGCTTCTAAGTTTATATTTTCGACGATAAAGATTTCGGATTAGGTAACTTATGGCTGTGAAATTTTAGTTCTATAAAGAATGGTGAGGGCTAAACCAAGTTTCTTTTATATGGAGTGGATAGAGATAACTACCTAGCTAAGATAGGGTAAAGGTTTTAGGATATGATAAAATAAAGGAATAATATGTACAACCTAATCTAAAATTTTGAAATTAGTCCCAGATATTTAATTGTAGAATGTTGGTAAAGTTGTAATGATATTCCAGATCTATAATTGGGTTGTAAATTAGGTTGACCTAGTTGACTTAGAATGTGAAATTATATGTTTGACTTATTTAGAGCAGGTTCCACACAATTTCCATAAATTATCCAATTCCAAAAAATGTATAAAAGCACGTCGTTTGAATTAACAAGGGATATACTAAAAAGGGAAAGAGATGTGTAAGATATGGATATTTTTTGTGTAGTTTACACTGTCTATTTCAATAAAAGAAAAAAATTCTTGTAATTTCAAACAAAACAAAGATCTCACTTTTGGTTAATTTATGGAAAGTTATAATGGTAATCCTTTTTGAAAAGGCAGCTATGATAAATTGAAACGTGGAAATGTATGTTCTAGTTTAGAGATTAATAGTTAGAATTATAAATAAATAAATAAACACGTATAACCATGCTAAACGTTCAGAAATAAAAATATATAAATAGCGTAATTTAGGACGATATTCATATTAGTTTGTAGTAATTATAGGACTAGGATATATGGACATTAATTATAGATTTAATGGGCAATAAATTTGTAATTAGTAGAGAGTTAAAAAGGAATTAAATGGGGACTGATTAGGGAATTATATACGACATTTATGGGGATGCACAATTTATCCCATAATCGGGTATATAAACTGAAGTAATAGATATACCGCATTTATTAGAAACTAATAAGGAGAATTAAGGGAGAAGAAAGATAGTGGAATGACAAATGAGGGATGTCTATCTTAATTTAGCAACGAGTGTTAGGACCACAACATCATTAACACCGGTTGGTGATGAATATGGTAGCTTCCAGCAAAATTTTCTTTTAGTTTTTAGGTTGTAATCAATAGTTGTCTCCCTTAGGTTATTGGAAAAGCACACAATATGGGATATGATATGTTCCTATTTTATCATTGGGTTGATTTTATTGATGGATTAGACTGCTAGATAAATATATACATATTAAGAAACATTGTAAATAAGAAAATTTCATAAGGACACTTAACTAGCGATAATAGGAGTTCCTCTTAAATTTCAATTTCCAACCGTCAATTGAACCCACTCAAGGCTATATAGTAGCAATGGAGGTTAGGCCATCATTGATGGACCGCATTGGACTTGAGCAAAAGAAGGATGAGGAGATAATAGATATTTTTGGTAAGCAGAGTAGTGGAGAACATTTTCTCCATGTTAGTAGTTATGCAGTAGACGAAAGAGGATGCTTGAGGAGAGATGGACGCCTTATTATCCCTGTGGTTGAATATGTTTTAGAAAAAGTGTTGGCAGAGTGTCACCATACTAGGATGACCATTCACCCCGAAGGAGAATAAGATGTATAGGGATATGAAGCGAATTTTCTATTAGCCAAGGATGAAGAAGAAGGTAGCACGATTAATTTGTCACTAGACGTTTGACGTGCCAAAGGATAAAGGCCCAGCAAGGAAATCTCAGAGGATTTTTATTGCCATTGGAGATTTTGACTTGGAAATAGGAGCATTTATCATTAGACTTTATAGATGGGTTGCCTTGGAGTCAAAAGGACAATGAAGCTATTTAGGTTATAGTAGATAGGCTCACTAAAAGCGCTCATTTTATTTCTGTTAGAAGTAATATGACCGCAGCATCTTCAGTGCAAATTTATATTAAGGAGGTGGTTTGGCTTTATGGAATTCCAATTAGCATTGTTAGAGATAGGGATCCCTTACTTATAGTGAATTTTGGAGGAGTTTGTAGTCAGCTTTAGGAACTTCATTAAATCTTAGCACTGCTTATCACCTATAAACCAATGGTCGGACTAAACGGGTGAATAGGATTTTGAAGGACTTGTCAAGAGCTTGGATCATGGACATTGGAGAACTTTGAAGGACATTGGGAGAAACACTAATCTTTAGTAGAATTCGCGTATAATAATAGTCACCAAGCGACGATTGGCATGACACTCTTTGAAGCATTTTATGGGAGGCTATGCAAATCGCCCAATTGTTGGTGGAAAACTACCGACAAAATTTTACTTGGACCAAATTTAATTTTTGAGACTACAGAGAGGGTAAAATTGGTTAGGCGGTGAATAAAGGCCACACAAGATAACCATAAATCCTATGCGGGCAAGTGAAGAAAGGAGTTGGAATTTATGGCAGAGAACATGGTGTTTGTTAAAGTTTCACCTCCTAAAAAGATCGTGAGATTTAGAATGTTGGGAAAGTTGGCACTAAGATTTGTTGGGCCTTTTCCAATTTTGGAAAGAATGGGAGGACTTGCTTATCGTGTGGAGCTATCGAATAAGTTGGCAGGAGTCCATGACATATTTCACGTTTTGCACTTAAGGAAATGCCTTCACAACACAACCACGGTGGTAGATCCTGATCAGTTAGTAGACATTGAGACGGAGCCGATAGCATCCCGTGCTACCACATGCATTGTGGAGCATAGGAAACTCTGCAACAAAGAAATTAGGATGTCAAGTAAAAAGGGAGATAATTCGATGGAAAGCTCATGGGAAACTAAACAGAAGATGATAACTTCTCATCCTAAGCTTTTCTTTGGTAAACTTCTCTATTCAAATTAGGTTTTGGTTGCATCGTGGTTGCTAGATTGGATGGTAGGGGATGGTTGCCACACTTTTACTATCACTTTTGCACTCCTATTGAAAACATTTTGCATGTTTAGGATGTTTGCATACATGCTTATATGTCATGACACTTGCATTCATGCTAGGATTAAGCTCACAAATAGTATGTCTGCATATATAATCATATTGCACTTTTGGTTAAGTAGATGGTTGTGTAGATAATTTGGTTTTACAACATAGATGCTTAGTGTGTGTTATGCTACCAGTCCCTTAGGGATTTCGCGGACGAAATACTTTTTAAGGTGGGAGAATGTAACACTCTGTAAAAGTTAATAAGAAATTTATTAATTAAATAAGATAAGGCTAAAAATGAAAATTTTGTAAATATTATAATTTGACCATGAAAGTTATTCCATTGCGTTCGTGATGATTTTCTAATCAATTTACATATATAAAGTTTTGAAAATGGAGCTCAAACAAAAAAGTTATTGACGTTTGAAGTTTTCGGAATCAAATTAATTTAAATGGAATTAAAATTCAAATAAATAATTAACGTTAAATTTTGAAATTCAAAAATTAACAGTAGTTAGACTTGGGGTTAAGTAAACGTTAAAAGAAAAGCTAACATTAAATATAATTAAGGTATTAAATATTAAATCAACGACAATAATCAATTCTTCCCAAAATAAATGTTATCGACCGCCTTCCTTGGGCTAGTCGACCGGTGTTGTTGTAAGTCTTGTGACGGCTAAGGTTAAGCTAGACTAGTAATGATCCAGATTATACTATTTTAAACCGACTTAAATCCGACGGTTCTGGTGCTTTCTAACCACTATAAATAAGATCCTAGCCCTGTCACTTTTATTCACAAATTATTTTGGGAACTAAGCAAAGCTTTGTCGATCTCTTTGTTCAAGTATTTAGAAAATTCTCTTGGGTTTTAGGTAAGAAATTTTAGATGTTAAATCATTCAATTTCTAATCCTATTCTCCTCCAACTCTTAAATTTCCGAATCTAATTCATATACAATTCTTTTGTTGTATATTTCTAAAAGGAAAGAACTGTAACAGATTGAAGCGGGTATAAACAAGTCTAAAAAGGAAGAGCTAAGGACTTTTTATGAGTGAAAATCTTAGATTTTCTTATTTTAAAAATTGCATGGTACAACCTGGTATTTGTATATGCCTTGGAGAATTTTTTTTTACGAAAACATCACATTAAAACCTTAAAATTTCCCTAAAGCGAAATATCAATTCTTAAGTTAGAACCTCAATTATTCTATATTAAAATAGTGGAATCGTGTAGTTATTACAATCTTAATGTTTTATATTCTATTCAACTTCTCATCTTTTTTTTGCATCCGATTAAGAGATTTTGAAAAGAAATAAGTTAGAAAATGGTGAGTAAGGTATTGATTCTCTTTATTCATAGTTTGCACTGCCTATTCCAAAATTTAAATGAGAATTCCCTTTTTCATTTGTATATGTAGAAGTTGAAAAGAGCGTAAAAGGATTTGGATTAAAAATTACATTAATGTTGATTCTACTAATGTAGTATAAAATAAGTTTGGTATGGGTTCTATTTGTATACAAGTCTGTTGTTGAATTGAGAATATTGGATATATGGTATGTTCGTTAGTATGGAATTGGACTTGTATAAATTTGAAGTTTTAACATTTAAACTTTTGGTTTAGGGCATAATCTTCGCACGCTTAGAAATATTTTAGGCACGGTGTATATACATGCATACATACATACATACATATATATATATATATTGGCATATAAATAATATATAATTAATAGCGTATTAATTACATAGTAAATAGGTTATTAATTAATATTAAATCCCTCTTACAAATAGTTAAGACGAAATAAGGGTTTTCCTTATAAGGTCTTAATAGGGAATGCTGTGAGGTGTGTGATAGTATGTTAAGAGAGTGTAGATTTTGACTAAGTTATAGGGATGCGAGGTAAGTCAAAAGCACATAGAAGTCTGCCCAGCTAATATGGTTACCAATAGTGTGATTTTGGGGTTGATGTGAGACATCACCTATAAGAAGTACTCATGGAAGACGCGAGGTTAGTCCCTAATTCTATGGGATAAACCTGCCCAGCTAATCTGGCTACTAGTATCTACGAATATTCGGACTAATGTGAGATGTTACAGGTTATGGGCCATAATACGACGGACCTTCTTCAGGGTTGAAGTTATTAAGTGGCTGATTAAGAGCCTGTCTCCTCCTTATGTAGGAAGTATTAATTGGTTAGGGTTAGTGATTAGGCACCGTAAATGATATCTCGGGAGGGTCCGCTTTGGGTTTGAGGTATTAAGTGACTATTGTAAGGTCCGCCTCTCCCATAAAGAAGTATTAAGTGGCTAAAGAGATTTCGTGCAATGTCAGCTAAGTAGTACTAGAGAGAAGTCTGCCTTGGGATAGGTATTGAATGATGGGGACCTACCTAGAATGAGGTATTAAATGGTCAAATTCTGCCTAGTTTCCATTGAAAATGGTATTAGGTGAATTGGGTACTATCTCTTACATTGTTAGGACATGGGACTGGGAGTGGCCTTTGGCCTACAGTTGAAGATGGTTATTGGGTTGAAAAAGAATAATGGTTATAGAATTGGACTGGAAAAGCCTTAGGGCTTGTAGTTGGAAAAATTATAGTATAGTTAGGATGCGTAAGACATATTATTATTTAAATTATACTGCCTAAGTACTACTATAAAAAAGCTCGAGATTTTTATTCACCGGACATTGTTGGTCTGAGTTCTGACTCCCACCTCATTAGAATACAGGTTAGAGAAGATGACACGGGTTTTTGGAGATGGCGACGGAGATGTAGACTTGTGGTAGTTACTTATCTATCTTTGTTATTTCTATATTTCTGATGTACCCATTGAGACATGATGTGTTTTGGGATATTGTACTACGAATATTTGGCGTTGTTATGTGGGATTATCTTGTATGTTTTTGACATCTAAATTTTTAAAAAAAGGGTATTATATTTTATCCTTCTGCTGTGAGATTTTGAATGTGTAGATAAATAGATCCATGTATTGTTCTTCAAATCAATTTTGCCAACCAACAGCCAGCTTTAGAACGAGTCTAGCGTTTGATGGGCCTCTTTTGGGTCGAAAATTAGGCCCATTTCAAGGTAGGTTATTACAAAGGATGTGGGTAATTCTGGTAAGGTTTGGTGGGGGATAGGCCTTCCTTTTAGTGCTAAAATATTAGTGAGGTTTTTGTCTCACTATACCAAACTAATTATGAAGCAATCACACTGTTGTATGATTTCATAATTGTGAATTAACAAATTTAAGTAGTACTAAATTTTCCTTATGGGTAGTAATTACGTTGTTGTATGCTTACACAATTATGTGGTTGCACATTAACTGTTTGTAAAAATGTCAAGTTCAACATATATCCAATTTAAGCAGGATTAAAGAGAATCGAGTACTAAAAATAATAAATAGAAAGTGTAGAAAAAAGTAAAAGATATAGAGATTTACATGGTTCAGATTTTAAGGAATCCTACATCCAGGGGTCTTATTCTTGTATGTATAGTCATTTTAATGGTAGAGGGTACAAGTATTTTTAGCATAGAATTTAGAGAGTCTATCAAAAGTCCATTTCTCTACAGTAGTATCATTCTATTTATAGTACCATGACAGCACACGGGTTACTAATTCACTATTCCAACATTTCTTCTCCATCGTTTGATCATTCCACGTGCCATTCGTCCCGTTGCTCATTGATTTGTGCATGGATTGCTAACGTGACTGAAGGTATGAGCAATTTCTTTAGGCGAGAAAATTTAGCCAAAGGTGAGAATTTTGAATTTGAAGTTTAGGCGGGAAATTTTGATTTTAGGCATTAAGGGTTAACTTATGAGTTTGGCTTGAGAACTGCACTTAACTTGTTTGTAGCACTGTAGTTGATATGAAGCATAACCCTATGGATGCGGTTTGAAACAAGGGTGTGGTCTGCGTTGAAGATTCCTTTCTAGGTGGTGGCAATGTAGTTTCTTCTTAGATGTGACTTTGAAGTGGGGGCATGGTTCCTTTCTAGGTAGCGGCACGGTCTTCTGGGAGTTGGCGGTGCAGTCTTATCTGGATGGCGGCACATCCCATTTGGTCGTGTTGCTAGAGTTTGATGGAGTCATATTAAGTTAATTTCTGATCTTGAATTTGTTTGTGTGCGCGAATATGTGGGTTCGTCACTCCATAAAGTGCGGTTTTTAGGTTTGCTCTCTGTTGCCTGCTTTTACAAGGCTAACGCAACTTGGTTTTTGGGGGTGATGCGATTTGACTTTGATTCGGACTAATCTTTGTGCTGCATTTACTTTGACTTCGATGTTACGCTACTGGCTACGCATGAATTTTAGACTGTTTACTTAAACATATCCTGTTAGGCTCCATGTATCACATTTTGTGCAGTTTCTTTTTTATCAAGCATGGCTTGTCGCACCTTTTCATTTGCAGGTTCTGTAGAACAATCCTCTTCTCAAAATCTCTAAGTCTTATTTTCCATGAAAATCCTCTTCGAACCTTAGTGTGTGCAAATTGTAATATCTTTTACTTAATGAGAATTGAAATTCTAAATTAGCTATTTCATGTGTAATCTTAATTACAAATTCATCTAGGATTTCTTTTGCAATTTGAACTTCCAAAATTTTATCATTCCTTAGTGCAATTTCATTAACGGATCTTTCCTAAACATAACTTCTCAAAAATATTACTCAGTCTATTTTATGGTCAAGATAACTCATAATGGAATGATGTCTTGCCATATTAATCCAATAGACATAATGTTCAATACAAAAATAGCATCGTACCCAAAAAATCATATAGGAACATCTAAAATGGATGATGTCCTAGACTAGTGAACATGATATGGACTCATGTCACATCAGCACCAAACAATGTACTTGTAGTTGCGACTATAACTCAAGCATTAATACTTTATGAATATCACCATAGAATGTAAGATGATAACCTACTTGCCTGGTTATTTATAATTTCCCCGACCAAAGCAAACATATGTAGGGTAACGTTGCTTGAAACATCAGATCAACGATACCCATCCTCGAAAAAATCCAAATCGTCTACCTCTTTCGGCGATGTTAAGACCAAAAAATACTTTAGGGACTTATGATCTATAATAAAATTAAATCATATTTGAGTAGAAAAACAGTGGTGTTCACTCTTTATTGTTATAGAAAATTTGATTTGGTACTCTACCCTTCTAATTCAAACATCGATTGAACATGCCACCCAATCTCCATATTGATTTCTTTCTTTACCCCAAATTCTAATGGTTTATAATTCCCTAATTTTCAATGCTTGCAAATCCTTAGCACACCGGCATATTGACTACTCTAGCTAGTTTACCATAATCAATTCGAAATTGATACGTTGTGTAATTCTTCTACCTCTAACCAAATTTCAAGTGAATTTTTTTTTAAATCTTTGATACCTAATCTTATTTTTCATAAAACTAGTAAGCTTCAAAAATTATAAAATCCTCTACTAATTTTAACAAATGTTACTTTTGACAAAAATCATGATGCTTTTTTCAATTTAATTTTTTATCCAAATCGGTTCATCTTAGCTTAGAAAAGTGAACATATAAACTCGATACCGGGCCATTCATAGCATTACTATACCTTTCTTATTCATTGCGGGATGGGTATCTTTTTAATTTTTTGTTTTACAAATAAGAAATCTTAACAAAGGTGTATTTTAAAAGAATACGTGATGTTTTAATTTTCATTTTTAAAGTGCAATAGAAATATTTTTAAAAAGATGAGTTTTACATTTACCTTTCAAAAATTTCATTTTCCAAAAGCAAATTATACATTAAAGATAAGTGTAATAATGTGCCTTGCATTGACTTTGTACAAAAATAAAAGCTTTAAATGTAGAAAATTAATTTTTATTAGGTTTTTCCATATACGAAGCTTAAAATAAGGGGTTACTAGTTCAAACTTCAAATTCTATACTTTTCCAAAAATTTCAAATACTAATGTTTCTAACTCAATTTTATTATATATATCTTTCAAAAATAATTTTTTATAACATTGTTCGAACGTTCATTGAAAATCATAAACAAAATTATTTTCCTTAAAAAAATATCAAACATATAATATTTCTAACTTTAAGAAAACATTTCCAATGGTTTAACACTTGAATTGGAGTAGATGAAAACAACGTAATTTACACAAGTCCAACTACATAAAACAATGCTTTAAATGCATAGGGTTTCAGCTTCTCTATTTTTAAAGTGGCCTTAAATCATGTCTATCCTATAATACAGCGTCTAACATTAATGTTGGAACACCGCAGCTACCCAACTCAAGTTAAAATAGAGTTTCTACAACTATTTGCTATATAAGAATATAACTTCCACTTTAACCGTGGAGATTTGCTCTAACTTTGAGGAGTCCTTCTTTCATGTTTCCATTATGCCTTATCAACATCGCACTTATTTTAGATGGATCCAATGGTACTAATTTTCTTCTATTCAACCTTAGACCCGTAATTTACACACTACTCCTAGTTGGTATATGGAATCTCTATTAGCATTTATTTGTGGATTAAATGATAATAAATGTGATGAATTTATTTTTCACCCTAAATTGTTATAATCTTAACATTTATTTTAACTCACAATTTTTTGATTATATAAGGGACAAACCACTAACTACCTTATAAGTCAAATCATATCCAGGTATGGTGTATAAATAAATAAATATAATCGAAAACTACAAATATGTTCTCTCATACGCCCTAATTTTTGTAGGAATCGCTTAACCTAAGCTTTGATACTAGTTGTAACAACTCATGCCTCTAGACATATCAATCTAAAGCCCAAGAATAACATTTGAATTTGTGTCATGCTAAGAAATATGGATCGTTGGGTTTTTATGGTTTACATGATACAGAGACAAATAAAATTATAAAACATTCTACACTTTCAAATCTTGAAGTGGAAGAAGGTAAAATATAAGTATTGAAAATAATCCCAATCAACATTGTCTTAGAATAGTCGGGGTCTATACGGGTACTAGTAGAATACAGTCTCTAAATGATAACACAATAAAATTCTGAATGATAAATATAACATAACTTATGCAGGGAATAACTATAAGTAATATATCTTTTAAGCCCATGTCACCTTCTCCACACACCTTACCTTGATCACTTCACCTACTACCTTGACCACTTGTGACAGATTTAAAAAGGAAAAAATGGAGTGGATTAGACAAGATATGTTGAGTGAATCACATCACCAGTGGTAGGGTGTTGATAAGTAATTAAAGTTCAATTATAACCTACACATCCTAATGGCGTTCCATTGTATGAATGAACTATGTATAAGGAATTAGTTATTTTCATATCATAGGTTGACTATGCACCTAAATCCAATTATGATTTATGAAAGTTTCCACCCATAGGTGAAATATATCAAAATTGAATTGTCCTACAAACATCTCTAGTATATGGTCTTCAATGATAGACCATCTAACCATACATTGAGTTAACATTCTTGATGGTAACGTTTTATTATGCATTGAGAAAATGTTTCCAATAGCATCACTTTGGTTGCACCTAATCGAGTATACATCACAATGTATGGCCCACTCATCCAATCACAGTCCGACGATAGTTGTCATCTATGCATTGAGTAACCTCCTCGTTAATGTTTGTATCCTAAGCTTTGTATCATTAAATAAGTAGCAACAAGGGTTAGATGCCCCTTCTATAGGATTAACAAATCCTATTATGACAAATGGCTTCGCCTATTCTTTCTAGACTAGGACTGGCTACAAATGAATATAACTTCTAATTGCAATATACATTGAGTGTCACGTTTAACAATTTCATAGAGTGAGAACCTAAGATGTCACCAAGTGTGATACTATTCTAGCTTGTTGCACGACTGCATTCAGCCACGTGTTGTATAGTTAAAGCCTTGCTAAAGCACGTAGCGCACTTCGACCGCTACGCTATTTCAATTTAGCGTTATTAAATAGCATATCCACTTAAAGCTCGGTTATTTTCTACTATGCTCGCTAAATCTGAGGTTTTAACACCCATTATAGCAACTTTAATGTACAAAGGTTAATTTGACTAGTTCTCTTATAAACCAAACCAAAAATTTAGGATATATGTTTAATTTCAAATCCTAAGCACTCAACATAAATTAGAACTTTATTCTATTCATTAAATTTGAACTATTTGGATCATGATATTCTCCAGCTTTGTTATATGGGAGTGAATAATGTTTTTTTTACATAAATGATTTAGGAATGAGAATAAATCAACTTTGGAAATTTGATTTTATCTCGAGATTTTTACACCTTCGTTGTTTTTCAATATATACCCTCTTTATCCTCGTTGTAGGTTTTAGCACCTCCACTGCTATGAAACTGCTAAACGCTTTAATTACACAGGCTATGTGGATTTCCAAAAGAGAAGGAAGTGGAAACAAGTTTCCCTAATCCTTCCTACTTGGCATGCATCAAGTTCAGGTTCAACTGGGCTTGCTTCAGCCATTCAGATGTCTGAATTTCAATTCAAACGTTTGATTCCTACATAAAATTTTTGCTACATCCTTTAGACGTCGGACCCTATATTCAAACATCAGACCCTATATTCAGATGCCTAACTTTGATTTCAGACATATGAATATGCGTTTAGACGTCTGAACATAGTCAGATTTGAACTGATTTTTTTTATTTCGTGCTTTCTAAAATCTGGACGTCTGGTTTGAAATTCAAACATCTGATTCAGTATTTTTAGGTTTGTTATCATAATCATTTTGTTTGTCTTCTTCACGGATTCAGGGTTATAGATGTAAGTTTCATTTTAACAAGTGTTTTTGGTAAAATTTCTATTTTGTTTATTCACAAATTAGGATGGATTACCTCAACGATTGTATTTAATTATTCAATCAATTATTTACATATTATACAATCAATTATGTATGTAGATTTCAAAGCTAATAAGGTTAAATCTAGGTAAATACCTAAAGTGTATTCATTTACTTTTTATTTATAAAAATCAATTCAAACTTATCATATTAAATTAGATCTATGGAACTAAGGGCAGTTTCAATCTAAATTATCATTCCTTCCCCGGTTACTATGATTATTTTGTCAATTCATTACCCAAAATTTTCCAACTATTTCAATTCATAGGTATTTTTGAATAAAAAACATTGATTTCGATTTAAAAAATCATATTTTTAATTCTAAGAACGTATATAAATGAATTTTAAATACTTGTTTACAACATTATCACATCGTAGTTAAATTCACTCGCCTAATATGTTGTTTGAAGAAATTTTCTCTTTAATCGATTAGATTTGGTATTACACCTCTTCAGCTTAACTCACACTTGTTTTAATTTGCTTCTTCTCTTCTTTTAATTTGATTCCCTTATTTTTTTTGGAGGAATTCTATTTGCTTTTTGTTTGGAGATTTATTTTAGAGTTTGAGTAAGAAGAAGTAGAAAATATGAAGAATTATAGAAGTAGTGACTAGGGTTTTTAGAATGAGAGACGTGAGGCTTGGTTATATATGTAGAAATTATATGAAGTCTAGGTCTGGAAAAAATATTTTTTATTCATATATCACTTATCCTTACATATACGCAAAATCCCTTTTCTTTTATTTCCTTAAATAAAATAACGTTTATCTTCTCCTAATTAATGTCATTAATTATAATTCAAATCAATACCATTTATTATAATCCAAATCAATATTGTTTATTATAATTCAAATCAATACAACATATATATATATATATTAACTATTGTAAGGAATCATGGATTGATATTCAAACATGTGTGTCTCTATATGTGTGTATATATACATATGTATATATAGCTATGTGCATTGACATTAGTTTAGAACCTTGCCCTTTATTAGCAATTGTTCAGACGATTTTTAATTAATTGGTGTTATCTACATAATTTCCAAGAGAGGAAAAGTACAATAGAAAATGGATAAGATAAGAGAACAAAAGAGGCATCGACAATGTCAAAGCTAAAGAACAGGGGTCGCTCCGTAGTGTCCCTCCACAAGCATTGTTCCTTCGCTCTTCGCAAGTGTCCCTCTGCATGTGTTGTTCCTTCACTCTCTACAAGTGTCCCTCCGCAATAGATGATCCTTCCGCCAACATATCTTCTCCGCCAACATAGATCCTTCCACCATTCTTCAAACATGCCCCTCTGCAGGTCTTCGAATGCGCCTCTTTTCATCAACGACGAAGAGACCTAAAATGACTCTGCTATCCTTTAGCACTTGTGTTCTCCGTCGGCCTTCAATTCCTCGTCAACACTAATACAAAGCAGTGTTGATGGGGAACACCATCAACACCCATGGAAGCATTAACAATTGTGGAGACATCAACATTAGCAGAAACCTAAGAGCATTTTTTCTCTAAAATCGTCGAAGCCATCACCATGCTTTAATAATATTGCATACTATCAAGTTGGTGATGAATATTGACTAAAAGCTTGTCGTAAATCTTTAATTAAGATCATATTTCTTGCCACCCACATCTGTACTATAAGATGTTGAAGATCATGCAAAGAGAAAAGGATTAGAGCTATCCACAAAACAGACCCAAGAGGAATAAGATCATTTTCCTTCACAAAGTTTCAAAAGCCTTTATATTCCTTCACAACTTCTATGGCACCATAAGTCTCACATCGCCAATTAGCACAAGTATATTTCCTTCCTACCTCTATACATAAAGATGTACCCCTTATGAAAAGGGGCTTTAAATTTCTCTCTCTCTCTTATGACTCCTCTTGTAATAAAATCATATTTGAATAAAGATGATGACTTAAGCATATTGAATATTAGTCTACTTTGTTTTTTTAAGTTTATGTATTTGAATTCAAAGGAATTCGTGATTTACCACAAACCCTAAAGGCATTCTTGAAACTTCTATAAATATGTTACATTGCAAATTCATTTAGGTGTTCGTCAACGTTTTTGACGCTAGAAGGTGGATCCGAACCTTTGAATGATCAAAATACCCCATAAGAGATTTTGATTTTCACATTTTAAATTTTCAGATTCAAAAAAAAAATTGGATTTAAAATTTGAGGACCGATTGCTATTAAATTTTGGACATTCGCAGGAAAACATGGAACAATGAAGACCAATTCCATTTCGCACATGTTCAGGCAATTAGATACCGCTTCGCCACTCATGAAATAGAAATAAATAGCGGCAAAGAACCACTTCGAAGCTCACGTGACTTGCACCATCCGTACCTTATTTGTTCTTTATCTTCTCCGCAACAGTTCTAACTTCGTAAAAATAAAATTATTGAACCGGCGAATCTCAAAGAATTCGACTTCGTCAATAGTCGATGAGGATTATCACTTCAAAGAATTTCAATTCGTCAAGTGACGGAGAGGAGTTGCTTCCGCAAGTGTTCGTTGTAATTGCTTCTGTAAGTGTTCATTGCAATTGCTTCTGCAAGTCTTAGGACGAATTGCTTCCGCAAGTTTTCGGTGATGCAAGGATTGCTTCCGCAAGTTCTTGGCTCCGCAAGTGCCAAAGGAGTTGCCTCCGCAAGTGTCGAAGCCAAATACTGGCGGAGATGATTTGGTAAATTTGGATTTTGTTGCCTCCGATAGTGTCAAAGCCAGAGAGTGGCCGAGACGTTTGATGGTTTTGGAGTTGTTTCTCCCATGTTGTTAAATCCGAAGTGGCGAAGAAGATTTTGGGCTAGGGTATCCGACTCTGTCGAAGTCAGATAAAGAACGAAGCCAATGATAGGCGAAGAGAACAACCGGCCGTGCTGCCAACCAACGACCACCCAGGTTAGGGTCCACTGTTAGTTATAAATCATCATTCGTTCTCCCTAAAACAACTCCCTAAAACAAGTAGTTTAAGGTATGGGACTTTACTCTCTGCCACATGTTTTAAAAATCAATTGTGAAGAGTAAGTTTTCAGGTGAGTGCAAAGTCGATTTCAAAGTGAGGATCATTCATTGATTTTAAAAATAGGAAGTTTTAAATTCATTAATTTCAAAGAAAAGGGATTTCAAAAAATAAAATGATTTCAAATGAATATGACTTCAAATAGAACTTGATTTCCAGAATCGATTTCAAAAGCTTTCAGTTTATTGATTCTAAAGTTAAATAATTTCAAACTTATTCAAGTTCAAATTATATCAACACCGCGTATACATGATTCGATTTCGGACACTTACACATGATTTGAGAAGGAAAAAAAAACAAATGCACGGTTTAGTATATGAAAACCATATCTCTCCAGTTTTGTGTGCAATAAGCCTTCAAGGATATGCTGCTTATCTGGAGAGAAAGCACAACAGAGCTACCAAGCTTATACCCTAACCCGCGTTTCATTCTCACCATTTGATTCTGGAAGATCGAAGGGCTAATATCTTCTGATATAACAAGACACGGATTACCAAGTATATGGGCCGGGCCTATATCGTTTCATTACTGTATAAATACCTGTATCATTTCTGTATTTCTTTGTACAATTGAGTATTACATTAATACAATTTTATCTGATTACAAATTATATCAATTCTCAATATGGTATCAGAGCATAAAGCCTAAAGGCATTCATCTTCCCTTGCTGATCATCACTGAAGACGAAGTATCACTTCGTTCCCCTCAGAATTCATTCTCATCATCGGGGATTAACCTCTCCGATCAAGCATCAGCATCATACCCGTACCTTAACCGTGCCACGCCAAGAAGGGATCAGAACATTGTCTTCACCTCCACTTCTAACTGCACAATTAAGTTTCCTTTTCAAGATTCATCGGTGCCATATCAAGAAAGCTCCAGTCAACTTTCTGATTGCATTGAGATCCCTCTGTTTTTTTTCCTGTTCAAGAAGCAAGGCAGTAATCAGTTTTTATCAATATTCCTGTAATGGATCATAATGATGACGATGTAACATCATCAACATCAAGAAATGAAGAAAGGGAAACTGCACCATCCCTTGTCAAACTCAAGAGCAATGTTATAACCATTCCCCTCGATGAAGATAACTACATCTTATGGAAGTACCAAATTGACACGGCCTTGAAAGGGCATGGCCTTCAAGATTATATCAAGGGCACAATATCCATCCCACCTGTCATGAAAAAGGACAGAGAGGGAAATACTGTTAACAACCCAGATCATGCAAATTATCAAAAACAAGATAGTCTACTATCTTCATGGTTACTATCTTCTATAAGTGCTAGCCTGCTATCACAAGTAGTTGGATGCAATTCCTCTCACGAAATATGGTCATGCATTGAACAGATTTTTAATTCACAATCGGCAGTAAGGATAATGCACTACAAGAGACAACTACAAGGTGCAAGAAAGGAAGATATGAGCATGAGAGATTATCTTGCTAGAATCAAAAACTTATGTGATAAACTAAGTGCAGTGGGTCACAAGATTTCTGACAGTGAACAAATCCTCACCATAACTAATGGTCTTGACGATGAATATGAGTCAATGGTTACTTTTATAGCATCTCAAAAGACACTTCCTGATCTACAATACGTTCAGTCTGCCCTTATTGCTCATGAAGGAAGAATAGAGCAAAGAAAGGCTATACAATCTGAAATGTCTGTCAACTATGCATCTGGTTTCAATCCAAGAAACAAGAATCAACAAAAACCCACTCAAGCCCAAAACCCAAGGACTGACAATCAACAGCCAAGAAGCAACCAACCTCAAAGAGGAAGAGGCAGAGGCAGAAACAACTATAACAATAGAGTTAAATGTCAAATATGTGAAAAGTTTGGTCATGTAGCCAACAAATGCTATTTCAGATTCAACTCTGAATTTAACATAGGACAGTCAAGTCAAAGGGGGCCTAACATTAATATGGCTCAAATAAATCAGCAGACAAAAACAGGTGGTGATGCTCTCAAAACACAAGGCAGTAATGGTGATGACTCAGTCAAACCAGAAGATCTAAACACTGAAGATTGGTATCCGGATTCAGGAGCAACAAACCATGTCACTAACAACCTTCAGAATTTAAATCTTGGGAACAAGGGCTACTCAGGTATGAAATCCATAACTATGGGCAATGGTGAAGCTATAAATATATCACATGTTGGAATTGGCAGTATTATAGGTAAGAGGGAATTGTTTTTAAACAACTTATTAAGAGTACCCAAAATCAAGAAAAACTTGATAAGTGTTTCTCAATTTGCCAACGACAATAATGTATATTTCGAGTTTCACCCTAATTTTTGCTTAGTTAGGGACTTACTGAACAAGAACATATTATTACAGGGTAGTTTGGACAAAGGCCTATACAAATTCACTTCCATCAAGTCAAATAAAGATCATGAAAGGGGAAACTGGTGTAATAATATCAATAGTAGCATGTTAAATAGAGGAAATGTTGTTGAATGTTGGCACAAGAGACTGGGACATCCCAGCAATGATATTGTAAAAATAATTTTACAAGATAATAAAATAGAATTTAATAATGTACCTATTTCTGAGATTTGCACACACTTCCAGATTGGCAAAATACACAAATTACCATTTGCTAGGTCTGAAACTATTCACAGCCAGCCATTGAGTCTGATTGCAGCAGATCTATGGGGCCCTGCACCACATATCTCATCTCTTGGTTACAGGTATTATCTTTCTTTAGTTGATGCCTACTCCAGATATACATGGATATTCTTCCTCAAAACAAAATCTGAGACATCTAGCATAATAAAGCACTTTATTACTCTTGTTGAAAGGCAAATTAATAATAGTGTAAAAACTTTCCAAAGTGATGGAGGAAAAGAATTTTTACCTCTCAAAACTTTCTTCCAAGAAAAAGGCATTTTTCATAGAATCACATGTCCTCATACATCAGAACAAAATGGGTTAGTTGAAAGAAAGCATAGACACATAGTAGACACTGGTCTAACATTAATGTCACAAGCTTCCATACCCATGAAATACTGGAGTGATGCATTCTACACATCAGTTTATCTTATAAATAGAATGCCCACTAAAGTATTAAAGGACATGTGCCCCTATGAAAAACTTTATGATCTAAAACCCAATTATCATTTTTTGAAAACCTTTGGGTGTCTTTGTTTCCCATACCTTAGGCCTTACAACAGGCATAAGTTAAGTTTAAGGTCAAGCCCCTGTACCTTTTTAGGTTACACCAACAATCAAAAAGGGTACAAGTGTTTAGACAACAAAGGGAGAGTTTACATTTTTAGACATGTTGTGTTTAATGAAAACATATTCCCTTTTGCAGAAAAAAATGTTGCTGCAAAAGGAAAATCAGATGCATCAAATATTGCTGTTCAACCCATCCCTGTCTTACCTGAAAATCTCACCACAAACAAAAATGACAAAGGCCAAGCCTCAACAGAGAAATATGCCTCAGACACAAGATCAGAATGCAGTTCTGACCTATCACCACAGACATGTGAAGATATACCACATACTGAAGATAATGGAAACAATGCATCCACTGAAACTGAAACATCAGAGAACACAACAAATGATGGTAATCATGATCAACAACAACATGTCACAGCTATTGGTCATCACATGATGACAAGATCAAAAAGTGGGATTTTTAAACCAAAAATATTTTCTGCTTCTATCAGTGACATAGAACCACAAAATTATGAACAAGCTATCAAACATGATGAATGGAAGAAAGCCATGGATGAAGAATATCAGGCACTTATAAAAAACCAAACATGGAGCTTAGTTGATCAGCCAAGAGACAAAAATATTGTGGGATGCAAATGGACCTACAAAATTAAGAAAAATGCTGATGGCAGCATAGCTAAACATAAAGCCAGACTTGTTGCAAAAGGTTACTCGCAACAGTTTGGTTTCGACTTCAACGAAACTTTTTCCCCCGTGGTAAAACCCACTACCATTCGACTTGTATTAACCTTGGCCTTATGCAAAAACTGGCAAATAAAACAGCTAGATGTATGCAATGCTTTCCTAAATGGAGAACTCCACGAAGAAGTTTTTATGCAGCAGCCAGAAGGATACATAGTTGATGACAACAAAGTATGCAGACTACACAAAGCAATTTATGGCTTAAAACAAGTATCAAGGTCATGGCATGAGAAACTGAAAGCAACACTTATAAAATTTGGGTTCACTCCCACCAAATCTGACAGTTCACTATACATGAAGAACAATGGGAGCATTATTTATCTACTTGTTTATGTTGATGACATCATCATTACCGGTAACAACAACAGTGAAATCACAAATACCATACAGCTACTCGACCAGACTTTTGCCATCAAGGATCTAGGGGACATAGACTACTTTCTGGGCATACAAGTAACAAGGAAAAACAAATCAGAAATATTCCTATCCCAAAAGAAATATGTTGGTGAAATCCTCAAAAGAGCCAACATGAATGAAGCCAAGTCTTTACCTACTCCTATGATTACCAACTTACATTTATCTAAGCACAGAGGTGAAGCTATCGAGAACACCAAACAATATAGAAGTATTGTTGGTGCCCTACAGTATGCAACTATAACTAGACCTGACATCTGCTATAGTGTGATTAAGGTATGTCAACATATGCAGAATCCCCTTGACGAACACTGGAAGGCGGTTAAGCGCATTCTCAGATACTTAAAAGGGACTCAAAATCATGGATTATCACTAAAAGCTTGCAACGATATAAACATAAATGCTTACAGTGATGCAGATTGGGCAAGTGACATAGATGACCGCAGATCCACTTCTGGACACTGTGTGTTCCTCGGACCAAATCCAACTTCATGGTGTACGAAAAAGCAAGCCACCACCTCTCGCTCTAGCACAGAGGCCGAATACAGGTCACTCGCAGGCGTAACTGCAGAAATAACTTGGATCGAGACCCTAATGTCTGAATTAGGGATCAACAATCAAAGAAGGCCAGTCGTGTGGTGTGACAACCTAAGCACCATATCTCTCTCCGCCAATCCCATACTACACTCGCGTACAAAACACTTCGAAATCGACTTGCATTTTGTACGCGAGAGGACAGAGGCAGGAAAATTAGATGTGAGGCATGTCCCCACGTATTATCAACGGGCTGACATCCTAACCAAAGCCCTCTCAGCAAAAAAATTTCCTCAGATTAAAGGAAGAACTAAAAGTTTTGGAAGACAAGGATGGGAAAGAGGAGAACGAGAAAACCCTAGATGGAATTGAAGGCGGCTATCTGGAGAGAAAGCACAACAGAGCTACCAAGCTTATACCCTAACCCGCGTTTCATTCTCACCATTTGATTCTGGAAGATCGAAGGGCTAATATCTTCTGATCTAACAAGACACGGATTACCAAGTATATGGGCCGGGCCTATATCGTTTCATTACTGTATAAATACCTGTATCATTTCTGTATTTCTTTGTACAATTGAGTATTACATTAATACAATTTTATCTGATTACAAATTATATCAATTCTCAATACTGCTTATAAGTTTTTTTCAATGATTTCTCTAGCTTTTGAAAACATATCAGTTTTGTATAAATGTTCCGTTTCAAGTACGAGCAGTTTCAAAAGTGAATTGCATACAAACTTTTAAACACCTAGTTTCACTTTGAGTATATATAAATATAGTTGTGAATACATGTAGTTTCAGATGTACAAGTTTTGCATATAAATGGTAGTATATGTATATGGTTCAAAATACACTGAGTTCGGGTATGTTTACTATTGAAAGTTTTGGGTATAGTACCTAATAACCAAAGTTTCATACATTCCCAGGGATTCAAATATATGCACTCGAGCTTCCAATATATAAATTTTTGCGTATAAGTCAGTTTAAAAGAAATTTTATATGAAAGCTCAGATATACATATGTGAGCTGTTTGGGTGTATAGGTTTCATATGTGTAAAGATTTTTGAATATATATGACAATTTTGTGCAAGTTTCTAACGATATATTAGTTCCAAACATCTACATATACTTGATTTCATAAATGACGGTTTTGAATGATGCTTCAAATGATTATCAGTTTTAAAATAAAAACTTTTTATATACTTGACTTTTGCGTATACATGTGTATGGTTTCAAACATATGTGTTTTCAAATGTTTTGAGTACTTATGAATTATGTATGGTATCTGGCTCATAATAGAGGGTTTTAAGTATATGTAATTTCGACTTAAATACATTTTGGATGTGTATCGGTTTTAACATAAACATATGGGTTTCAGTCATACATAGATCAATGTATATAGATGAATGATAAGATACTTCTTCGTTATATATATATATATCATCCTTAAATATATATGGCAAGTTTTTATATTAATTTTAGAATACGTACAAATGACAAGCTTTAAAGTACCAAAGTCTTGTACACATGTATATAGGTGATTTCAAAGCCATAGGTATATAAAATTCCAAATATATAGTTCAAATATACATGTCATCAAAAACTCGATGTGGATCTGCTAACAACAGTTTCACATATATATATTAATTTTAAATGTATATACAGTTGAATGAATAGTTTTACATGTAAAGATTTCAAGCATATCAGTTTTGAGTATAGGTATTTATATCAAGTTTGAATATAATCAAATATGGTTTAAAGTATGTGGTCACTCATATGCATGAAATTTTCGCTTATATCTTATTCTGATGTTTACTTTGCTTGAGTTTTCAGTTAGTAGTTTTTGCATATCAGGTTTTGCAAAAGCAAAGTTTGATATGTACGGTTTTGAAAAGAAAATTCATATATGAGGATTTCATAAGAAAGGTAAAGTGCTCCTTACATCTGTAGCTTTGGAAATAATTGGATATTGACTTTCAAAGGGGATTATTTCAAACTCTGAATAATGTGATAACTATTTTTGGCTTTGAGCATACGTGAAATTTCAAACAAAAGGTTTCAAGTATAATAAGTTTTACGGTTTTAAAAGCATATGAATTTCGATATACATTGATATCAAGTATTGGCTATGTCAGACTTTTGTGAATTCGGCCATATGAATTTTCGAACATATGCTCCTCGGAAATGCATAGTTATATATATATATATAGAAAGGATTGTCACGGATCTTCTTAGCCGAGAAGAGCCAAGGAAAGGATTGTCACGGATCTTCTTAGCCGAGAAGAGCCAAGGAAAGGATTGTCACGGATCTTCTTAGCCGAGAAGAGCCAAGGATAAGGTAAGGAATCATTAACTGGATGATCAATACACCGAGACAAAACAGGAAAGCAACCCAAGAACTCAAAAGTAAAACCGTAATTCTCAAGCTACAAGGTCAAGTCTATATCTACATGGATCATCTGAAAGGAGATAATAAAATTACACATCGGTAAAAGATATTTTGGATTACGACTTCATCATAGCTTGATCCAGATTCCAAAACTCGTAATTTCGATATAGAGTATCCAGGATAATTATGGAATTTTATCCATAAGGACAAAAATGTCAACTGCTAATGAAATCACAAAGTGCAAGGAAAGAAAAATTAGCCCTCAAAAGGCATGAGTTCACTAAAAGAAGAACTTCCAAACTCTTATTGAAAAGCGCATTGGTTGAACTACTATATATACTTTGGAAATATCAAGCCACTACAAGATGTATTTCCCATGCATAATAAACAATACTTTCATTAAACTTAAGATTAAATCCCATCAGGGGAATAAAAGATGAGAGGAAATCTCTGAATGTAATCAATGAGCTATGAATCAAATAGTCAAATAAGGTCCAAGTATTGAAAAAAGATATAGAGATGCAATGACCACAAATTCGGAAAAGACTATACTAAAAGGAAATTGGATATTGCAAAATTTTTACTTGGAATAATCTCATCAAAAATCCATCACCTACTCTAATATGAAGGTAACTGGTAAACAAAAAGAGATGTCAAATGTTTGCGACCATATTTCCCAATGGTGGACGAATAAAGAGAAGATTCTCAAGTGTATCTACATGGTTGGGAGTAAGATTCTCCTTAAATAATGGAACTACTTAAGATGGTAGAAAGCCTTTTTTTGCGCCAAGATGGCCAAGTCAAAGCGTCTTCTAGAGGGAGGTCAGAGTTAGCCTTTGGTCGCACCAGAAATGGCCAGGCTAAAGCATCTGCAAGCCTTGATCACGCCTACATGGTCAAGTCAAGGCACCTCCTAGAGAGAGGACGGAGTAAGCCTTTGGTCCTCGCCTAAGGCGGTTGGGTCAAAGCACTAAGGCCTGTTTGAAGCGTCTTCTAGAGGGAGGTCGGGTAAATGTTTGGTCCTGCTTGATGAAAGCTAACCAAACGCACCGAACGACCTAACACATTACCTCAAATGATGGTAAGGGATCAAATCAAAGGATTAAGACATCCAAAGCCAGAATAGTGGCACAAAATAAAGGATTAAGACATCAAAAGCTCAAAGAGTGGCACAAATAAAAGGATTAAGACATCCAAAACCCAAAGAGTGGCACAAAAATAAAGGATTGAGACATCCAATTTCCGGAGGGTGGCGCAAATCAGAAAATTAAGACATTCGACATTCAAAGCCCAAAGAGTGGCGCAAAATCAGGAATTCAAACACTCAAAGGCCCAAAAGGTGGCACAAGACAAAAGATCTCTTATTATTATTTCTAGACTAGATAATGATTTCTGGACTTCTCTTATTATTTCTGGATAATGATTTTTGGACTTCTCTTATTATTACCATAGGGGAATTTCCGGTCTTCTATCTGGGAAATGAGCATTTTGCCTATTTTAGGCAGTTTTGTGTGGATTTCCGATTTTTAATCGATTCTTGTCGATCCGGTAAGTTGTTATGACTTACTATCGACTTCGATAACTTCTTTCTTTGGATTTTTGGAAATATCCATTTGATGGATTTGATATCGATTTCTATGGTTTTGATTCACGTCTTCGAATGTGAATCTTTGGTGATTGATTGTTTTTACAATCATTTTTGTGATTTGTCACTTTAAAATACAAAGGTTTCTATACTAGTAGTAATTATTCAAACTCTTTCACAAAGATGATTTCAACTCTATTTTTAATACAAAGCTCGTTTATAAAACCGTTTTCCAACATATTAGTATATACAAATCTTTACCTCATTCGTATGAGAAATCTAATTAAACGGCTTAGCAAAACAAGTGGTATGAAACGCTTGCGTTTACTTCGTCGGTGAATTCTTAGACTTGTTCGATTGAAATCTTGTGACAATTTTCGAGTGGAAGTCTACAATTTGTTCGTAAATATTTAAGTTAAGCCAGTGGTTATGGGACATGAAGCTAAACTCTTATATTTACTAGCTTAGTGTGATTCACACTTTTTATTGATCGATGATGATCATTTTGTGATTTAGACTAGCGATGTGCGACGTCTCTTTGTTTGTGTGGGGGTTAAACCCCGTTTGTGGAGTTTCAACTCAAAATTGGTGGGGTAGCGACCCATGGTCTTCGGGCCGTTTGTGGAGCTTCGGCTCAAAATTGATGGTTAGCGACCATGGAATAGCGTTCCGTTTGTGATACACGTGTTGGTGAGTTTTCATGCTCCTGTTTGTGATAGGCCTTCCCCCTTTAGTGTTTTCTGGATTTCTGGTGGTTGATTTCTAGAATTTGTGTTTCACCAATTTTCGTGGATTGAATTGATAAGCTCTATCAATATTTGTGTTTTGGTGAATAATTTAAAGAATATGACATTCTTTTGGTGTTTGAGAATATTTGAGATATCGTATGATTTTAGTTATTATCCAATATATATTTGTCACAGTATGACATTATTGTTATCATACGTTTTTGTGATATCTCTTATCCTATCTCATTTTATCTGATATTTATAGCTAGACTGATCAGTTTATTATTATTTTCTTAAATAATACTCAGGTCAGACCGAGGTGTTTCAGGTGCTCCTGCTTGACTTCTTATCAGGGTCCGTCACCTAACCTTTGGCTAACTATTTTAGCACAATAATTTTTGTTAGTATACATTTGAGATAGAGACTCCTTGATATATACTTATTCTTTTGTCTAGCTCTTGTAACTATTCTTTTGTGATGTAGTGAATCTTGTATGACCACTATTTTGATGTACACTTCTATGTGATATATTCATATCTGTTTCCGCCTTTGTGATATGAACATCTGTGACTGATTTGTGTTATGTTTATTTCTATATTTGTTTCCGAAGGCCTCATAGTCACTGTGTGGTAGCTTTGAGTTTGTATTTGATATGTCGGGTTTCCTCTTGAAATGAAATGTAAGTTATATTATCTGACATATCGGTACTCGCACAAAGAAATTACACAGATGATCGCTCCTCAACAGCCTTATTCTTCGTGCTAGTCGACGACATTACCCCGTAGTGTCCTTGGCTAGCGTGAGTATAGAGGTGGGGCGTCACAGCTTCCATCGCCATATATAGATTTCCAGTCTTCTATTATTACTTCCAATCTCGGATTACTGGTTTTCTACTATGAATTCAGGATTATGATCTCTAAACTCCTATTATTCTAGATTTGGATTTCTGGACTTATATTATTTTCGGCTTTAGGTTCTCGGACTTCTATTATTAGGAACTTATAATGATATTACTGAACATATTTTTATATGGATTCCAAAACTAATAACAAGAAATATTATTCGCATTATGTTTTGCAGGAAAATAGAATGAAACTAGATTTTTGTCCTAAAGAACAAAAACTTCTTTCATACAGAGGGAGGCTAAATGTTATCCATATAATTCCCAAGAGAGGAAAAGTACAATAGACAATTATTGAAATAAGAGAATGAAAGAGGTATCGACAACGTCGAAGCTAAAGAAAAGGGGTCGCTCTGCAAGTGTCCCTCTACAAGCATTGTTCCTTCGCTCTTCGCAAGTGTGTCTCCGTATGTGTTGTTCCTCCTCTCTCTGCAAGCGTCCCTCCGCAACAGATAATCCTTCCGCCAACATATCTTCTACGTCAACATAGATACTTCCACCATTGTTCAAACAAGCCCCTCCGTAGGTCTGTAACAACCCGCATATTTTACAATTATCTATTTAAATGTTTTATTTAAATATGGTATCGTTAGTCGGATTTTAGTCCGAAAAGTTACTTTATGCAAACAGTCGAATTGGGACTCGGGACCCCTTCCATTGAGTTCAAAATGCCGTTTGCAACCTTTTTGAGTATAAACATTGATATGTTTGGAGCTAGCTAAAAATTTGACCTTTTTCACTTTGGGTTTGGGTTTGGGTTCAGCCCACTAGCCAACTTAATACCCAAAACCGAACCACCTCTCTTCATTCATCCCCTCTTCCTTATCTTTTCAGTTCTAAAGAGAATAATGGGGGAAGAGAAAGAGAATTAAAAATCCTAAGCCCTAGTTTCCATTTGCAAATCAAGTTCTAGCTCCAAATTCAAAGAGAAGCATTGGTAAGCATCATCTCCTTCTTCTCCAACTCATTCTCTCTTTGATTTTGGAAAATTCCTAAACCTAATTTGGGAAGTGTTTCTCTTTTAAGCTTAGATTCAAGCTTCTTGTGTTGAGACTGAAGTGTGGTTGATCTTCCCTTGTCTTCAAGCTTCTCATTCATTGTTTTTGGGTTCAAAGGTGAGATTTTTATCTCACATCTATGACTATAATTATCTTTGGTTGTTGGGTATGAATTCCTAACACTTCTTCATGTGCATTTGCCCTTGATTTGGATTGGTTTTGTGAATATTCCAATTTTTGGTTTTTGAAGTCAAATTTGTGTGAAAATCCTTTTATGGATGTTTGATCATGTTTTTGGTGATGCATCAAAGAGCTTATAGGGCCGGGTCGTCTATTGGCATAAACCCTTAGCGCCCATTGCTCGTCCGGTTGCATTTGCAAAGAGATTGCATCTTCATTTTTAGGCTGAAAATACTGGAAATCCCAGTTCAGTCGACTGAACCTGGAAACAGAAAGTTTCCAGGCATGATTCAGTCGACTGAAATCTCTGTTCAGTCGATTGAACCAGGAAACAGAAAGTTTCCGGGCATGATTTAGTCAACTGAAATCTCTGTTCAGTCAACTGAATTTGCTGTTTCATCCCACTTTGCCTTTTGGGATTGAATTTCCATTTTGAATCGATTCGTGATGATCCTATTTGTTGTTATCATTTATTATGACTTTGATGACTCCTTTTTCGGGATTTTTGAATATCCATTTCGATGGATTCTTTATCGGTTTAATTGGATTTGATTCACGTCTTCGAATGTGAATTTTAATGATTGATTATTTCTAGAATCATTTTTGTGGTTTGTCACTTTAAAATACAAAGGTTTCTATACTAGTAGTAAATATTCAAACGCTTTATCAAAGATGATTTAAACTCTATTTCCAATATCAAACTCGTTTATAAAACCGCTTTCCAATCTACTAGTATATACAAACCTTTACCTAAAACAAGTGGTATGAAACGCTTGCGTTCACTTCGTCGGTTAATTCTTGGACTCGTTCGATTGAAACTCTTGTGACAATTTTGAGTGGGAATCTACAATTTGTTCGTAAATATTTAAGTTAAGCTATTGGTTATGGGACATGAAGCTAAACTCATATATTTACTAGCTTAGTGTAATCGACACTTTTATTGATCGTTGATGATCATTTTGTGATTTAGACTAGCGATGTGCGATGTCTATTTGTCTACGAGGGAGACTAAACCCCGTTTTGTGGAACTTCGGTTCAATTTGGTGGGGTAGCGACCCGTGGTCTCCGGACCGTTTGTGGAGCTTCGGCTCAAAATTTATGGTTAGCGACCATGGAATAGCGTTCCATTTGTGATACACGTGTTGGTGAGTTTTCATGCTCCCGTTTGTGATAGGCCTCCCCCTTTTGTGATTTCTGGATTTCTATTTGATGATTTCTAGAATTTGTGTTTCACCTCTTTATGTGATTGGCAATGATATGTTTGTCAATATTTGTGGTATGGTGAATAAAAGAAAGAATATGACATTCTTTTTGGTACCTTGAGATTCTTGAGATATTGTATGATTTTGTTGTTGTTTTATATCATATTTGTTCTAGTATGACATTGTAGTTATCATACATTCTTATTATATCTCTGCTTATATCTCATTCCTTTACCTGATATTTATAGCTAGACTGATCCGTTTATTATTTTCTTATTAAATAATACTCGGGTCAGACCGAGATGTTACAGGTGCTTCTGCTTGACTCCTCATCTGGGATCATCTTCTGACTTTTGCCTAACTACATTACATTTGTAGTTTTTGTTGTTATACATTCGAGAAATAGACTCCATCATGTATACTTATTCTTTTGTCTAGTACGTGTAACTATTCTTTTGTGATATTGTGGATCTTGTTTGACCACTACTCTGATGTACACTTTTATGTGTTATATTCATATCTGTTTCCCCCTTTGAGATATGAACATCTGTGACTGATTTATGTTATGTTTATTTCTATACTTGTTTCCGAGGTCCACTTAGCCACTGTGTGGTAGCTTTGAGTTTGCATCGGTATGTTGGATTTCCTCTTAAAACGAAATGCATGTTATACCATCTGACATATCGGTACTCGCACAAGGCAATTGCACAGATGGTCGCTCCTCAACAGCCTTATTCTTCGCGCTAGTCGACATCATTACTTAGTGGTGTTCTTGGCTAGCGTGAGCATAGAGGTGGGGCGTCACAGCTTGGTATCAGAGCCAAACTTCGGAACAATGTAGAATAATCTAGCAAGGATCATTGTCCTAAGTCTTTCTTAGGAATTGTGCCATAGGATTTAATTCGGGTTTTCGTACCATTCTATCCTATTTTCTTTTGTGATTCCTTGTATTATCAATCAAATTTGTTTGATGTTCATTATGAGATTAACCCTTTTTCTCTTTTCTTTCTTTCTTAAAGAAAAGAAATGGTTAGATCTGGCCATCCCAGCGCCGGTCAATCTAGTGCTACTCCCCAGGATGGAGTATTTATGTCTGCTCAGCAACTTCTAGATCTTGTAAGAAATGCTCAAGCTGTCGGACCTATTCCTAAGCCCACACATCCTAAATTTGGGTTTGCACGCTTGTGCAGTGATTACACCAACTTGGGTGGAAAGCCATTCAAAGGTTCCGAGAGCGTTATAGAAGTCCAGGCTTGGCTTCGAACATGCGACCGCATCTTTTCTCGCATGAATCTTATTGATCTTCATCGAGTCCAAGTGGCTTCTAGTATGCTCCAAGAAAGAGCATTAGACTGGTGCGAGCTTCTTATCTCCGAAATTATTGAAGCGGACCTTACTTGGGAGCAATTCCGGAAAAGGTTCGAATTAAAAATTTTGCTGGAAGCTGAAAAAGTATCTCTATCTCGACGCTTCATT
The DNA here is from genome assembly GCA_030737815.1 of Allium fistulosum. NCBI lineage: Eukaryota > Viridiplantae > Streptophyta > Magnoliopsida > Asparagales > Amaryllidaceae > Allium > Allium fistulosum. The sequence goes on along the minus strand of CM060903.1, from coordinate 514,605,062 downwards.
GACCTTGTTCAAGGTGAATCTTCCGTGACCGACTATGTCGCTTCTTTCGAATCTTTGTCTAAATATGGGGTCGAATATATTAATACCCCATTGAAGAAAACTAGAGATTTGTTTATGGCTTGAACAAGAGCCTCAAAAAGCCATTACTTCTGAAATTGGAAGTTTCTTTGACCAACTTGTTGATATTGCTCTTCGACTCGAAGAGGCTGATAAAGATAGTGATGCTGAGGTTAAACAAAATATCAACAAGAAGAGACCTTTTAAATTCAAACCTAATCCCAACAAGAAGGGAAAGCAAGCAACACCGGTAGCAAATACTCCTAACACTCGTCATGGAGAATGTTACAATTGTGGTTCTAAGGACCATTATGCAAACAAGTGCCCGAAGCCTCTTTTCTGCTGCTATTGCAAGAGTTCGAGCCATACTTTATCTTTGTGTCCCAAAATTCAAGGCAAGAAGGAGGGCAAGCTAAATGTTGTACAAACCCCTTCTAACACTTCTCGTGATCAAGATATTTTTCATTCTATCCTTGATGGTATTATTATATTTCGTGATCTTTCTATTAGAGTTCTTTTTGATACGGGTGCATCTCACTCTTTTATATCAAAAGAACTTGTTGATGCTTTGTCTTTAAATGTTATTAGCTTGATGACTTCTTTGAGGATTGCGAATCCGGTTGGCAGATCCCCAACACTTAGTTTACTATGTAAAGATGTCGAAATAATTTTATGTGATTACTCTTTCCGTGCTGATTTGCATGTTATGCGTTACCTTGGTTTCGGAATGATTTTGGGGATGGATTGGCTTAACCGTTATGATGCCCATATCCTATGTCCTGAGCGGACTATATATCTTCGGCATCTGCAATCTGTTAAGCAGATTTCTCTCGTTCTTAAAGATTCGGATTCCGACTTAACAGCATCCTTGTATTCTCTAAATCCTCATGATGACGATAATGATGATGAGGAAGATGTCATTTCTCTCATTCACATTGTTCGTGAATTCCCCGACATATTTGAGCCCGTTTTAGGATTACTACCTAAGCAAGCAATTGAGTTCAGAATTAATCTAATCCCTGGAGCTCTACCTATTACTCGTCCTCCTTATCGTATGTCCAATAAAGAAAATGAGGAGATGGACAAACAATTATCCGAATTGGAAGCGAAGCAATTTATTCAATCTAGTTCCTCTCCATGGGGAGCTTCGGCTATTTTTGTAAAGAAATCTGATGGTACACTTAGGCTTTGCGTTGACTACCGCAAGCTTAACGATCTCACCATCAAGAATAAGTATCCCTTGCCTCGGATTGATGATTTATTCGATCAGCTTAATGGCGCTAAAGTCTTTTCACAGTTAGACTTAGCAACTGGTTTTCATCAGCTCCGTATTGCAGAGGACAACATTCCTTTGACATCGTTCCGTACTCGTTATGGATCTTATGAATGGCTTGTTATGCCATTTGGTTTGACGAATGCTCCAGCTTATTTCATCGACCTTATGAATTGAGTTTTCAAAGGGTTCCTCGATTGATTTGTTCTCATCTTTATTGATGATATTCTTGTGTATTCAAAAACCGAGGAAGAACATGAAGAGCATCTTCGGATTGTGTTGGAAACTCTAAGGAGCAACCAATTGAAAGCAAAATTTTCTAAATGCCACTTTTGGCAATCTCGTGTGAAATTTTTGGGACATATCATTTCTGAATCCGGAATTTCCGTGGATCCTTCAAAGATTGAAGCGATTCAAAACTGGAAGAGACCGGAGAGTGTGACGGAAATTCGTAGCTTTCTCGGATTGGCGGGCTATTACCGTCGGTTCATAAAAGATTTTTCTAAGATTTCCGTACCTCTTACTAATTTGACAAAGAAGGGAATTAAATACATTTGGTCAGACAAATATGAAGCTTCATTTCAAAAATTAAAAGAACTCCTTTCTGATGCTCCTATTCTTGTGATTCCCGATGGGAACCAAGATTTTATTGTTTATACCGATGCTAGTCGTGTTGGTTTGGGAGCCGTTCTCATGCAAAAGGAACGTATTATTGCTTATGCTTCTAGGCAATTAAAGCCTACCGAGACTAGATATGCCACTCATGATTTAGAGCTCGCGGCTATTGTTTTCGCCCTTAGAATTTGGCGCCATTATCTTTTGGGAGAGAAATTTGTTCTCTACACCGATCACAAATCTTTGAAGTATTTATTTTCTCAAAAGGAACTTAATTTGCGTCAACAACGCTGGCTCGAGTTCCTGGCATCTTATGATCTTGATATTCTTTATACTCCCGGAAAGGGAAATCGTGTTGCCGACGCCCTTAGCCGAAAGCAACAAGCTGCGGTTGTATATATGATGATATCTGAATGGAACGATCTCGAGACTTTGCCTACTTGTGAGATTCGAGATCGAGTATCCGATTTATGTTCATCTCTTGTTTTATGTAGCCTTGAGTCTCATCCATCTCTTTTGGACCGCATTCTTGAAGTTCAAAAACTAGATCCCAAATTGGTTCTTCTTGGCCAAAATTTGAGGGATAAAATTGATATTGAAGGTATGAAAGACTTTGATATTGATTCTCGTGGTGGTATTCGAAAATTTGGTAGACTTGTCGTACCAAATATTAGTGATCTTCGCATAGACATATTAGAAGATTCCCATCGTTCTAAATTCACCATTCATCCCGGTAGTAGTAAAATGTACGCGGATATGAAGCGACTTTATTATTGGGAGGGAATGAAATTTGATATCGCTAAATTCGTTAAGCGTTGCATGACTTGCCAACTCATTAAGGCCGAGCATCAAAGGCCCGGTGGGTTATTGCAACCTTTAGGCATCCCAATGTGGAAGTGGGATCATATTTCCATGGATTTTATTGACGGCCTTCCCGTTCTCGTTCGGGTCATGATAGCTTGTGGGTGATAGTTGATAGACTTACTAAATCCACCCATTTTATTCCTGTTCGGTCTAATCGGACCGTTCCTCTTTTGGCCAAGCTCTTTATTAAAGAAATTGTTAAATTGCATGGAGTTCCTACTTCTATTGTTAGTGATCGTGATCCATTGTTTACTAGTGGATTTTGGAAGAGTCTTCAAAAAGCTTTGGGAACGAAGCTTAATTTTAGCACCGCTTATCATCCGTAGTCCGATGGACAAACCGAGCGTGTGAATCAAACTCTTGAAGATCTTCTTCGTGCTTGTGTTCTTGACTTTGGTGGAAGTTGGGAAGATCATATTTCTCTTGTTGAATTTTCCTATAATAATAGCTTCCAATCTAGTATTGGTATGGCACCTTTCGAGGCACTATACGGAAGGCCATGCCGATCTCCTTCGTGTTGGCTTGAAGCCGGTGAGAAGCTGGTTTTAGGACCAGATCTTATTCGTGATGCCACAGAAAAGATTGACCTTATTCGTCATAGGATGAAAGAGGCTCAAAGTAGACAAAAATCTTATGCCGATAATCGAAGAAGGAAATTAGAATTTTCTATGGGAGATTTTGTGTTCATTCGTGTTTCACCTATGAAGGGTGTTGTGCATTTCAGTCGATCGGGAAAATTAGCACCTCGATATATTGGCCCATTTCCCATCACCGAACGCATTGGTTCCGTGGCTTATCGCCTTTCGTTACCGGCTCAGTTTTCTGCTATTCATGACTTGTTTCACGTCTCTCAACTACGGAAATGCCTTCGAGATTCCGACACTATTCTTGAGCCCGGTGTTGTTGAAGAAATTGAAGTTTCGCCTAATTTAACATATGAGCAACATCCTATTCATGTTATTGCTTCGGAGGTTAAACGCCTTCGAAATAAAGATGTCCCGCTTGTGAAAGTTCAATGGTCCTCAAATCCTAAGGATTGCTCTTGGGAATCTAGAGAATTCATCGAGCGAACACATCCGGACTTACTCTCTTGAGCTCTTTGAGGTGAACTTCTTATTTCAAATTTCTTCTTTTGTGTTGATATGCTTTTATGGTTGTTACTTTTTGTTCAAATATTTCTTATGATTGCGAGGACGCAATTTCTTTAAGGAGGGGAGTGTGTAACAACCCGCATATTTTACAATTATCTATTTAAATGTTTTATTTAAATATGGTATCGTTAGTCGGATTTTAGTCCGAAAAGTTACTTTTTGCAAATAGTCAAATTGGGACTCGGGACCCCTTCCATTGAGTTCAAAATGTCGTTTGCAACCTTTTTGAGTATAAACATTGATATGTTTGGAGCTAGCTAAAAATTTGACCTTTTTCACTTTGGGTTTGGGTTCAGCCCACTAGCCAACTTAATACCCAAAACCGAACCACCTCTCTTCATTCATCCCCTCTTCTTATCTTTTCAGTTCTAAAGAGAATAATGGGGGAAGAGAAAGAGAATTAAAAATCCTAAGCCCTAGTTTCCATTTGCAAATCAAGTTCTAGCTCCAAATTCAAAGAGAAGCATTGGTAAGCATCATCTCCTTCTTCTCCAACTCATTCTCTCTTTGATTTCGGAAAATTCCTAAACCTAATTTGGGAAGTGTTTCTCTTTTAAGCTTAGATTCAAGCTTCTTGTGTTGAGACTGAAGTGTGGTTGATCTTCCCTTGTCTTCAAGCTTCTCATTCATTGTTTTTGGGTTCAAAGGTGAGATTTTTATCTCACATCTATGACTATAATTATCTTTGGTTGTTGGGTATGAATTCCTAACACTTCTTCATGTGCATTTTCCCTTGATTTGGATTGGTTTTGTGAATATTCCAATTTTTGGTTTTTGAAGTCAAATTTGTGTGAAAATCCTTTTATGGATGTTTGATCATGTTTTTGGTGATGCATCAAAGAGCTTATAGGGTCGGGTCGTCTATTGGCATAAACCCTTAGCGCCCATTGCTCGTCCGGTTGCATTTGCAAAGAGATTGCATCTTCATTTTTAGGCTGAAAATACTGGAAATCCCAGTTCAATCGACTGAAATCTCTGTTCAGTCGACTGAACCTGGAACCCAAAAGTTTCCAGGCATGATTGAGTCGACTGAAATCTCTGTTCAGTCGACTGAACCTGGAAACAGAAAGTTTCCAGGCATGATTCAGTCGATTGAAATCTCTGTTCAGTCGACTGAACCTGGAAACAGAAAGTTTCCAAGCATGATTTAGTCAACTGAAATCTCTGTTCAGTCAACTGAATTTTCTGTTTCAGCCCACTTTGCCTTTTGGGATTGAATTTCCAATTTGAATCGATTCATGATGATCCTATTTGTTGTTATCATTTATTATGACTTTGATGACTCCTTTTTCGGGATTTTTGAATATCCATTTCGATGGATTCTTTATCGGTTTAATTGGATTTGATTCACGTCTTCGAATGTGAATTTTAATGATTGATTATTTCTAGAATCATTTTTGTGTATTATCACTTTAAAATACAAAGGTTTCTATACTAGTAATAAATATTCAAACGCTTTATCAAAGATGATTTAAACTCTATTTCCAATATCAAACTCGTTTGTAAAACCGCTTTCCAATCTACTAGTATATACAAACCTTTACCTCACTCATATGAGAAATCTAATTAAACGGCTTAGTAAAACAAGTGGTATGAAACGCTTGCGTTCACTTCGTCGGTTAATTCTTGGACTCGTTCGATTGAAACCTTTGTGACAATTTTGAGTGGGAATCTACAATTTGTTTGTAAATATTTAAGTTAAGCTAGTGGTTATGGGACATGAAGCTAAACTCATATATTTACTAGCTTAGTGTAATCGACACTTTTATTGATCGTTGATGATCATTTTGTGATTTAGACTAGCGATGTGCGATGTCTATTTGTCTGCGAGGGAGACTAAACCCCGTTTTGTGGAACTTCGGTTCAATTTGGCGGGGTAGTGACCCGTGGTCTCCGGACCGTTTGTGGAGCTTCGGCTCAAAATTTATGGTTAGCGACCATGGAATAGTGTTCCATTTGTGATACACGTGTTGGTGAGTTTTCATGCTCCCGTTTGTGATAGGCCTCCCCCTTTTGTGATTTCTGGATTTCTATTTGATGATTTCTAGAATATTTGTTTCACCTCTTTATGTGATTGGCAATGATATGTTTGTCAATATTTGTGATATGGTTAATAAAAGAAAGAATATGACATTCTTTTTGGTACCTTGAGATTCTTGAGATATTGTATGATTTTGTTGTTGTTTATATCATATTTTTTCTAGTATGACATTGTAGTTATCATACATTCTTATTATATCTCTGGTTATATCTCTTTCCTTTACCTGATATTTATAGCTAGACTGATCCGTTTATTATTTTCTTATTAAATAATACTTGGGTCAGACCGAGATGTTACAGGTGCTTCTGCTTGACTCCTCATCTGGGATCATCTTCTGACTTTTGCCTAACTACATTACATTTGTAGTTTTTGTTGTTATACATTCGAGAAATAGACTCCATGATGTATACTTATTCTTTTGTCTAGTACTTGTAACTGTTCTTTTGTGATATTGTGGATCTTGTTTGACCACTACTCTGATGTACACTTTTATGTGTTATATTCATATCTGTTTTCGCCTTTGAGATATGAACATCTATGACTGATTTATGTTATGTTTATTTCTATACTTGTTTCCGAGGTCCACTTAGCCACTGTGTGGTAGCTTTGAGTTTGCATCGGTATGTCGGATTTCCTCTTGAAACGAAATGCATGTTATACCATCTGACATATCGGTACTCGCACAAGGCAATTGCACAGATGGTCGCTCCTCAACAGCCTTATTCTTCGCGCTAGTCGACAACAGTACTTAGTGGTGTTCTTGGCTAGCGTGACCATAGAGGTAGGGCGTCACAAGGTCTTTGAATGCGCCTCTTTTCATCAATGATTCTGCTATCCTTAAGCACTTGAGTTCTCGGCAGCATTCAATTCCTTATCGACACCAATACAAAGCAGTGTTGATGGTGAACACCATCAACACCCATGGAAGCATTAACAATTGCGGAGACATCAACATTGGTAGAAACCTAAGAGCACTTTCTCTCCAAAATCGTCGGAGCCATCACCATGCCTTGATAATATTGCATACTATCAAGTTGGTGATGAATATTGGCTAAAAACTTGTCTTAAATCTTTATTTAAGATCATATTTCATGCCACACGACATCTATACTATAAGATGTTGAAGATCATGCAAAGAGAAGGATTAGAGCCATCGACAAAACAGACTTAAGAGGAATTAGATCATTTTCCTTCACAAAGCTTCAAAAGCCTTACATTCCTTCACAACTTCTATGGCGCCATAAGTCCCACATCGCTATTGGCACAAGCTTATTTCCTTCCTACCTCTATATATAAAGATGTACCCCCTCATGGAAAGAGACTTTTAATTTCACTCTCTCTTATGACTCCTCTTGTAATAAAATCATATTTTAATAAAGAGGATGGCTTGGGCATATTGAATATTAATCTACTTTGTTCTTTTAAGCTTATGTATTTGAATTCAAACTGATAAATGCATATTGAATATTAATCTACTTTGTTCTTTTAAGCTTATGTATTTGAATTCAAACTGATACGTGATTTATCACAAATCCTAAAGGCATTCTTGGAACTTCTATAAGTACATCACATTGCAAATTCACTCGGGTGTTGAAGGATTTATTTGTTAACAATTGGTATTCATCTTTCCAAATTCAAATTTTGAATTTGCCCTTATTCTTTACAAATAAATAGATAACTACGTTTCCCTTAAGAAACGCATTATTTTAATAACTATATTATTACCTACTCTTTTCAAAATATGTAACGTTTCTTTCATTAAATGCATTCTTTTCAAAAATATGTTGTTGCCTTCTCTTTCTAATATACGTGACATATACTTTCATTAATTAAAACAATAAATTTTATTATCATAGTAATTAATGCTTTCCCGCTGAAGCGGTTTAAGGTTTGCGCATGTAAATATTTTTTCTCCATTTCTTTTAATGCACATTAAAATAATTGTACTCTTTTTAAAGTAATTCAAACATTAACTTATTCCTATAATCAAGCTCAAGCTTAAATATCAAAACAGATACAAAACCCAGAATGCACACTATGATAAATGATTCATATCTCCTTCATTCGGTATTTGTCTCTAACGTGGTATATACAAATCTAGGCTACAAAAATCTACTTGACGCAATTAAAAAGTCATATTTCCATATTCCTTTATATGCCAAAATTCAGATTTTTAGCCTTATGTAAAACTACCGAAATCCCCTTTTTAATTAATTATTTATTTCTATTATTAAAAATTTGAAGTGTTACATCACATTTGCTGTAGTTCAAATTGGGAAAGAAAAGTCAGGAAAACTGGATTTTTTGACGTCCAATTCTGGAATCGAGTCTGGGATGCTACAGAAATCGCCAATTTCACCGATAATGTCATCGGTAGCCAAGAATGGAGTTCTCTCCAAGTGGAGTCTATTGTGGCTCAGAGATTGGTTAAAGTGATCAAATTCTTATTCTCTTTGTATGAGGAGTGGGAGGTGAAGTTCCATCATCTTCGTGCATCTCTCCGGTTGACTTGTAGTCGTTGTCAGTGTTTCCTTATCCTCATCCTCATCTCCATTTTCATCTTTATCCCTTCAGTCAGTGGGGATGTCTTGGGTTGCATGTAAAACATCTTATTACGTTGGAGCTAGGGGATCTGTATCAACCTCCGATGCAGCCTATGTAGTTCTTCATGTAGAGAGCATGAACCAAGACTTTGAGCATTGTATAGTAGTCGGAAAAAGTTTTAAGTGTTACCTTTGTATCAGCAACTTTAAACTAATCGGCACCGATTGGTATGAAATTAAAAAAGAAAAAAAGAAAAAAATAGTAATGGTGAGAATGAATGAATGAGTTCAAATATACTTTTAGGTGTCTCTTTGCAAACTAATTGTAAATATCCTACATTACAAGTGAACTGATTGAAACAACATGTCACCAAAGTGACCTCTTTTATTTTAGTTATTCATGAAATATTTGATATTTGTGTGTATTCATTCATACGGATATTAGCCGGCTCAAAGGAAGAATGATATTTGGCTGAATCACTTACACATGTGTGATGATAAATAACCGACAATTATAAGGTTTTACAAGTGAATAATTAATCGGTCCAAAGGAATATTATTATTTAAATTGAATTTATTGTCAATGTTTAATCATTACAACAAGAGTACCACTTACAGTTAATATTACTGTCCAAAGACTTGATATTAATGTTGTACTAGGTATCCTGAGGAGAGACTTACCATTTATTTGAATTTACTATGGTTGATATGTGGATATGAGCATATACAGTCAATCTTTGGTTTTGTTCAATTTTCAACTAATTTGACTAAAGTGTTTGCCAATTTTGATAATATCTCATCTGGGTTGGAACTAACTCTAAAGATTAGTAAGAGAACATGTTGCTTGATCTTGACTTCATGGATTTAGCACCTGCAATTATGAGGGTCACAACCACCTCTATTATAGTTGAATGTTCTTATAATATTATATATGAAGAACATTGAGAGGTGGGATAATTCAAACAGCAAGAGTCAAAGGATCATAAGGTAAAAATATTTCAAAAGTTTTCAAGGATGTGGTATCCGTAGGGATAACCAATTTTAAGGAGTTTCTTTTTTACTAAGAATGAAAAGCATTTTGTCAAATCGATAAGGGGAAACAAGCACACTTTGCATTGCTTGATTCTACAAAGTCAAAATAAAGAAAACATTAATGAGTACTATATGTAAAATATTGCTTCAAAAGTAAAAGGCACTCAAGTTATTGTTATTTTTTTTGGTACTCTCTTTATTCACAGTATAACCATTTTAAGATTATTATTAATTATTATTTTTTAAGAACAAAATGACCTCTTATTGAGCTCATTTAACATTGTGGTAAGAAGAAGAGAGATTGAAGCATGTAAGATTGAAAGTAGCCATTTAACATACATTGTAAATAAATGTATAAATAAGGATAAATAAGTCACTAAGGATCTAAAGAAAAGAAATAACATATAGATATATTTATAGTTGTTTCTTTAATGAGATATGCAGGCATATAAAGTAAAGTATATTAGATATTTTTAATTATTATTAAGATTTCATTTATATTGTTTAGATTTATTTGATATTTCTGTTATGTTGTCATTTAGACAGATTTCGGTTTATTATGTCTAATATGAAAAAATTAGGTTATTATTGTTCATTTAGAAATAATAAGATTGATTTATGAATAAATTCAAAAATTGTTAGAATTAAAGCTCCTGATATTTAAAATATATCTTATATATATATACACTAGTGTGAACCCGTGCTTCGCACACGGGTGTGGCAAAAACATATTTGTTACAGTTAGAAAATTAAATTATTTTGAAAAATAATCAAGAATATACTGTTTATGGGAAGGAATTAGAAACATTATTAAGTATCAAATATAAGTATTAAAATTAGTATATAATCCTTATTGAGTGAATATAGTAATATGACCGAATGCTCTCATATATGTAGGCAAAAGAGTTTAAATGGTAAAGTGGACTTGTCAGTGGTAATAACAAAAACAGCAGATGCACTATGGTGAAATACGAAAGCAGTAAAAAACACGGCTCCTATAAAATAGGACTAAAGGTGTGTCATAAAATAATGTTTCCACTACGCAGTATATCGTTCATTAAATAGAATGCTACTTTAATGCAACACAGAAAACGTGATATATATTTGGTTGCAGGGCCGGCCCGTTATCTTTAGTTGCCCAAGGCAAATATGAAATGGAAGTAAAGTGAAAATATGTTAGGCAAAAATAATTCCAACAGCCATACTCGAACTCAGCACATTGAGCAAGAAAGTAGAACAACATACCACTACACTAAAGTATCTTTTGGTGATAGTTGCCCTTTTATATATATTAAACAAATTAGTTAAAAGAAATTTAAAAATTTGTTGCCCTTCTCCGATGTGTTGCCCCAGGCGGCCGCCTCGGCTGCCTTGCCCTAGGGCCGGGCCTGTTTGGTTGTGTTAACCTTGTTTTTTAAATGCCTATATAACATAGATAGAACAATCAGTATATGATATTGTCAATATACATGATAAGTACTAATAAAGAACTGGGTTTACTGAATTAAAATATTAATAAATATATCTAGCATAGTTGTTATAGCAAATATATAGTCTGAATCCATAACCGCCTTTATTACAGTAGCATGATAACAAAAGAATAAAATGATATATATATATATATATGTATATATATATATATTCATAGTTATTCTTCCAAGTTTATAGATGAAGCACTAAAATATATTTAGTGTATAGACCGAGGATTCAATCTGTATATTAATAACTCTTCATATATCTAGTTTAAATATATATGATAATTTCAATATATCCTCACATCGTGAAGATGTATTTGCTAAACTACATCTTGGATGATTATTTTCACATGTTGCATTATAATAAAGTTTTTAAACATTCATCTTCATAGACAAAACAAAAGTTATATCATAAGTCAAATTTTATGTTCAGACTTTGAAATAATTGCTAGCTTTGTTTGTATAAATTTGATCTTTAGGGCGGGTAGCAACCCTTATCTTTCACAAAAGTTATGCATTGTAATTGGCTGAACATTATCAACACCAAACCCTTTTGTACCTGCAACAAAGAACGAAAAAAGAAAACAAATATTTCATTTATTTACGGTATACTTAAAAATGCCAAACATTGCAATTTTGGTTTTGAATGGAAATAAACAAACCAAACATTGCGTCTAAGTATCTCAAGTCCCTCCATTTTGTTTTGCAATGCAAATTGTATACATTATACAATGGTTTGGTTTGTTAATAATGACAATGAAAATAAACGAATTTTAAACAAAAGGAAACTATAAAGGGAAACAGTATTGAATATGAAAGAGAATAAAATCAATTTCAGAATTGTACTTAGTACTCATACAAATACTGTCTATCTATTCTATATAATATGAAACTTATCTCAATTTTTTTATATAAAATACTGTCTCTCTGCAATGCACGTTCACCTTTTAAGCTGCCCCTCAACCTTAGGAAAAAAAAGACATGACCCTTGAATCCCAAATTAGCTTCTCAGTAAATTCCAGTGGTAAACGAAGATGCATGAACTATGAAATAAATGACAATTTCAAAATTTATTTTCGAAGTGTAACCTTCATCCCTAATCTATTATCCCTACTATATTGATCTTCTCTCAATGAACATAACAGATCACTAAAAGGTGAGTGCGATACTTCATTTCTCATTAATCTTCAAAAATTATTTTGTGCTCCTATTTTTTAAAATATTTTTTTCATAATTTCGTTGCTGCGGTACTTCACTTCCTTTCGATGTTGTCCATAGAAGATTTGTTGTTGTGTAGTTTAACAAAAAGGCTCTTTGTTACTTACTGTAATTATGTTCCAACATTTTCTTCTTTTCCTTGATGCTTTAAATTAATTTTGTTGCTCTAATTTCTTTTGAACTTGTTTTGTAATATGAAGTTTACATTCAACTCATCTCTTCAATTGTGAAGGTGAAACATTAGTAATAGAGTATTAAAATCCTACAATATAAATTATTATTCAATTCACAGTAGCTTTTTCCCCACAATTCTGAGAATACCTTTCATTATAATACTTATAGAAAAACGCCGACACCTGAAAATCATTTTCCCCTCTTAGTGTTTTTATCCATTCTTTAAATTTATTTTTATCTCATTTATATGTGTGCTAATTTTGTTTGTTGTATTGCAATTAGATTTTGTTCTGACTATTTTAAAATTCTATCGTTTACATTTGTTTGTTATAAAAACACATTTAAAAGAACATTTGATTATAGTTTTAGGACGTATGTGGGTATAATTTGATGATGAGTTTGATTTATTTGGTTTCAACAACCACCCAAAACAAAAGGAGCGTACTTCCAATTTCAGAAAAAGCTTTTCTTTTACTTTGCTGGTATTACTTTATTTTTCATATACTTTTTATTGTTGTCTGCTAATTTGGAGGTATTTTCAAGATATAGTTTACATGACTTGTATTAAATCAATTATACTATATGAATACACATGATGTGCGTTGCTCTTTATTTTTATTCACAGTTTGATAATGCAATGAATCTCTTGAGATGTTGGACTTTCTGCCAAATTAAGCATTTTTTACTCATGACTTCATTTTAGTTTATTTGAACTGGGCAAATTTATAACAACCTTAACTCCTCCACCATATACCCTGAATTTAGGATTTTCAAACATGTTATATTGTATTGCTTGGATATCAAAGTATAGCGCAATATACTTTGAACATTGGATATATAATACGATGTTAATTTTTAATGAGTTTCCAGCATAATAATGGTATCCATTACACAAATAATGAGTACATCCATTACACTGTTAATCATGTAGTACTCCGCTCTCTTAAAACTTTATGACACTGCTTAATTTTGGTTTCTGGGATACACATTATAAAATTGAACTCCTACGATAGTCTATTTAAACTATACAAATGACTGGTGAATAAACATGAAGTTATATGGATGTTTGCAAGATAGAACGGAGGGACGTAATATACTTAAATACAAACTAACATATTGCTGCATCAAATTGAAAAGAGATGGACTATTGGCATGGTCTTTACGCTTTTACTATTTTGATGCATAGTATTTATAAATTAACGTTTCTATGTTGGGTCTCTAGACCAAGAGAGTTCTGGACATGAAAATATGGTTGATTTGCCAAAATCTTTTCTTAGATCACACATCTACAATATTATTGTTAACTTTGTTTTTTTTAGCAAATATGTTTTTTAAACATCAAATCATGCTACACTATCCATGGAATATATGATTATCTTGACTAAATTATCCTATAATAGAAAAAGAAGCAACTAACGTTGAAAATCCAGTAAACAAAAGGAACATGGTTCTGCAAGCATGCAAGCATACACGCATACACATGTAAAAAATTATCTTTCTATATTAAATACTTCATCTTTTATCATCATTTACAATTGCATGTGAGTTTAATTTTTTTATAAGTTAAACTCAATATAAGAAAATATGAACAAATGCTAATTTATTTTTCATTCTTTTAAGTATTACTGTCACTATACAATTGTTGAGATTAGATCTCACATTTGTTTGAGTATTATTTCAGTCTTTCCCTAGAGTTTCTTTAATGATTTGGGTACTTCATTTCTTTTTTTATTGATTTGTGTATACAACTCTTTCATGCCATTATCGATGTTATTTTAATCGAACATGACCCTCTTACAATATTTATCCATGAACAACAATGATTATAAAAGAAATAAAAAAATGAAATCAACAATCAATGGAATTTTTCTATGGTAAAAATTTGACATCAAAGGCATGAATTTTTCTATGGTAAATATGAATATTTTGATGATGAAACCAAAAACAAAAGCATTTATCTTCATGTTTTACTCCAATTACCAAATTCGTTTTCAATTTCTCATTACCAAACCTAAAAATATACATGTAAATATTTTTAAACTTCATTTTATTCAACTATTGACTATTTCAGCATTATTTAGTACGTATAGTGAATTTTTACAAAACCATGTTCTGGCATACCTAAAACATATGCATACTAAAAATGTTGAACTTCAACTTACTGAAATATTGACTGTTACATACTTTATTATTATTGTCATTGCCATTAATGTTAGATACTATGTTTTTACTCTATTAGGTATTAAATAAGCATACAATATGTATTTTAGTTGAATATTATATTTATCTAAACCATAAACTCCAAGGGATCCTAACTCTAAGGTTTTCCAACACAAAACTAAAATGCTCAATGGTAGCAAAATCAGTGGAATGTGGCTACTGCATAAGGTAGTGAAACAACAAATAAATTATCTACCCACTGATTGCAAAGGTTTAGGAGCAATAAAAACTTTCGAAAATTCTAAGTCAAGCATACAGATAACCTAATGTACCATATATTCATATATTCAATCAATATAAAATATTAGAAACTACATTGAAAATTGAGCATAATGAAACGGAATTCAGTGTCCTGCTAGTGGAACACTGAGTATAAAAAACAAACTTTCATTGAGCTACACTTTATGAATATTAAGCATAAACTTACATGCTCTGTCCTGCTCCTTTATTTCAACAGTTGCAACTTTATTGCACCAAATCTGAAACATAAAATAAAAAATAAACAATAGATCTTCTCAGTAGCTATGAACAGAATGAGTAAGTCCACTATTTACATAGAATATTACCAATTTATGGTGTAGATTAAATGCAAAACATATTGGGTTATTTCTAAACCTAAAAAAACAGAAGAGCACAAAAATATGTTGTGAAAGGATAAAAACCATATCTTAAGACACTTCTCAATTTTTGTCCATGTATATTTTCAAAAAACAATAAAATAACCTTATCCATCAAAAATACAATGTCAATGTAAACATAGCCCAAAGCAGTTGGTACTAACGCTAATATGGGATAATGTTTAAGAATTAGTAGATATATTATGAACCTTTTTAGTGTACCATAAATTCATATATTCAATCAATATAAAACATTAGAAACTACATTGAATATTAACCATAATGAAATAGAATTCAACATCCTGCTAGTGGAACATTAAGTATAAAAAAACTTTCATTTAGCTACAACTTTATGAATATCAAGCATAAACTTACATGCTCTGTCCCACTCCTTTATTTCAATAGTTGCAACTTTATTGCACCAAATCTGAAACACAAAATTAAAAATAAACAATAAATCTTCTTAGTAGCTATAAAGAGAATGAGTAAGAGTCCACTATTTACATAGAATATTACCAATTTAAGGTGTAGATTAATGAAAAACATACTGGGTATTTTCTAAATCTAAAAAAACAGAAGAGTTTAAAAAAATATTGTAAAAGGATGAAAACCATATCTTAAGACATTTCTCAAGTTTTGTCGATTTATATTTTCAGAAAACAATAAAATAACCATAATCTTATATGTAGCTTCATTCTGTACACATTCATCACAGAACCCATTATGTAGTTCCAGTCACTACCCATCTTATCTAAGTTCTGCCTCTTTCCTTCATTGCTACAGTTTCAGAACTTAAGCTTCATATCTATGCTACAGCCAGTTTCCTCAAGTCCACGAAGTTGATATTCAGCTTTAGTTTTACTTCATTTTTGCTTGTGGTAACGCCTCAGTTTTGATGCAAGTTCTTGCAAGATAATATGCAACTTCAAAGCTGAATATGTATAGACAGTGATACATGCAACAATGATATTCTTCAGCTCTCCGTTCATCATAGCATTCGAACTCCTAGACTTTTATTTCAGTCTGCTTGCACCTAATATAATCCTCGTTGTACCTATGAAGTAATGTGAAGTCCTGAAATGTCCGCCTAAGATGTAAATGTAGAGCCTCAATTGCTTTAGCTATATCATTTAAATCCATGCAGTATTGTGCTTTGCTGAATTGAGCTACAATTTGATGCTTAATCCTACATTGCTTCATATGTGTTACACTTAGTCGAACATAGGTCAAATATGCTCCACCATAATTTGATGCTTAAATCCATATAGTATTGTGTTTCCGTCAGGCCGTACATACTTCAGATCTGCTCCTATGAAATAGCAGATCATATAAGCATCATTTTGATACATAAGTTTAAGTTAAGCTCTTGTTTGCTTTAATATTTAATTATACGTAGTGCATTGATTAGCATAAACTATCCATTTAGTTTATCATCGATCTAATGATTTATATTTTAACTATTTTGTATCGTCAGCCAGTAGACTTGTTGATGGCACTTACGCAATTCAAATGAACCCAAGAGAGTTAAATGATAAACTAAATGTCTACAAACTGTGAAAAAATAAAAACAAAAGTGAGGTGAATCTTTTTCAAGCTGTAAAATTTGGAAAGTGTATTAAAAACCAAACTAAATTATAACTCCATTTGTTTCAAATTCAAAAAATATCAGTATGTAAAAATTTCATTTTCATTGTGTTGGATATAAATTAAAGTAAGAAAATCAAAATTGTAGATAATAATGTGGTAAAAGAACAGTAGGAAACGTATAGAGTTTCCATAAAAATTTAAAATGTATATCAAATGGTGTACATATTATTTAGAAGTCCAAGATCATAAAATTCCATTTTCAAAGGCTAAAGTTAGAATGGAATAGGAAGCAAACAAATTTTAATGTACACTGAAGATAAAAGGAACTAATGTACTTCAAGTTTACAGCATAAACAAACAAATTCAAAATGAATTAGGTGAAGAAAGAACATAAAACTCATAACCAAGATAATGGTAAGAAGAAGAATCTACTATTTTGAAACCCAAAATTAACTAAAATCGCAAATTATGAACATGGAAATTTAATTACTACCATGTAGGAAAAATTCTAATTACAGACCACAAGCACTATGTTGAATGACTAATTGCAGAAAAGGTAATTTTGTAAATAAAAAATTCAACCTCCAACTATAACGAACCATTCCTTGACCCTTTTAAGTTTCAAACAAAAGGCAGCATCCTACAAATATAGAATGTCAAATTCCCTAGAGCGTGAAAAATGCATATTTGTAATCATTTTAATACCAAAAATTTGCACTTGTGATCCACATTTCATGTAACAAAATAGGAGATTGAACTACATAGCAGAAGTTGTGTGAACTTGGTTCAAATATCTACAATCAAAGTTAAGGCTAAAAACTTGATACATAATTCGCATATTAAGTGTGGAAAACAGGCATAATAAAGTGGGTAAGGAAAATACCAGAACATGAATAAATAATGCAACCGGAGATGAAAGATGAGAGAAATTGCATACTCGAATTGAATTAAACAACGCAAGAGAATGGATAGTAAAGCATAGAGACACATGAAGGTGTAAGAAGTAGAGTTGGAAATTACCTGTATGGAATCAGAATAGGTTGTAATTGAATGGAAAAGGGGGACAATAATGCGAAGCAGGCTTTTATAAACAGGGACGGAGAAGGAAAATAAAAAGTCATCTTGATGTGGAAACATGAGGAACATAAGGCGGTCGATGTTCTGCACCATTAATGACTTAGATTATTTTCTTTCATTTGAGAGAGAGTCGTCTTCAATATGTCAAAATATTAATGTATATGTACTACAAATACATTAATTTCATATTAATTAGCTTGCAATATTTTATGTATAAAATTAACTAAGCATATATCAAGTATAAATGCTACTTTCTAATCAACTAATGTTAAAGAACGTAGTAAAAGAAGAGCTACAATAACTTTTTTATTTTGTAGCATCTCAAATAAGTTGATGGATCATGTTTTAAAGCCATGAAATTTCATCAATTAACCTCATATAGCAATCGAGAAAATATAATTATGTAGAAAAATCAACAAAAACAATAGCAGTGGTAATTTCAAATCAAAACGTTATCATTGTTAGCACATGAGCAACGGAGTTTGACAGTTAGTGACCGACATTATAAAGTTTTGCAATCTGACTTCCTAATTTAATATGCAGTTACGTTATCATTTTGCGTGTAACTTCAGACATGTGCATTCAACTCCATGATAATTAAAAAAGCTTGATGATTTCTGATTAACAATTTAAAAGGCTCCCCCAAATGTTTTATCTATTGGTTCAACCTAGTAAAAAAATTAAAATGGACATCCAAAAGTCTGTCTATGTTTATATATGTATATATATATCAATATTGTCACAATATCAATAAAATTTAGAATCTTTTCAGAGAAGTTCTAATAAGGAATAAGGGCACATATTGTCATATGACAAAATAACCATACCTCGTCCTGAGAACTTCTTTAGTGAACTGGCATCAGATTCTTATCCATCTTATTACCGTCAGTTGTTAATTTTTTGTTTTTTGACCTCCCCTTCTCCAAAAGAAAACTAATTAGTATACAGATATAGAGAGTGAATACTTGCATTGTAAATGAGTAATATTTCAACTTTGAATTATATTGCAATATCTATATAGGACAAAATAATCATACCTTGTCTTGAGAACCTCTTTGGTGAACTAACATCTAATTCATATCCATCTTATTATCATCAATTGTTAATTTTTTGCTTTTTGATTTTCTCTTCCCTAAAAGAAAACTAATCACTAGATAGATATAGGGAGTGATTACTTGCACCTAATACATAATATTTCAACTTTGAATAATATTGCAAATATCTCACCGTATACTATTCATACAATATTGAGTGTTCAAATGTTACAATATCATATAAATTAGACAGTGTGTAAATATTACAATACCTTATAAACAATTGATTCCATTTTAAATGACAGAACCTAGAAACTGAACACGATTAAAACAAAGAAATGAATGATAATCAAGAGCATAATCAAAGATAAGCTATTTTAAAAACAAAATTTTACATTTGGATATGTATACAATACCTGACTTGGGATTGATGGTGATGTGTGGATAAAGTGATAATGAACAAATCTCATTTTCAATAACAGTTGATTAGAAAGATCAGGTCTGGTAACATGACTTGATAGTGCACAAACAATCTATCGTTGAAACTAATAAGAATTTGAGTTTACTGAAATAACTATAACAAAATTTAATGGCATTAAAATGAGTGGAAACCGATCTTCACACAACAAAATTTAATGGCATTAAAATGAGTGGAAACCGATCATGTACATATTTGAGTTTACTGTAACTACCATTATCAAATATAAGAAAATGAGTGAAAATTGAAATTCAATCTTTGAAATAAAAATAATTAGCTAATCTTCAATCATTATCAGATTTCATAATTGAAATGCATTTAAAGTCAGCAAACGAAGCAACAATGGTGGATTTAAATCATAAGTAGGTGTAGCTGATTTAGGTAAAAAATTAAAATAGTTTAAATCGGTAAAGGAAGAACAGTTGAAAAAAATTTAATCAATTAAAGAACAGAGAAAAATGGAGAACATTTGGGATTTAAAACTATCTGAAATGCAAACAAACAGGAGAACAAATATGGAAAAAGTTAAATAAAGGAGCATGGATCAATATTTACAGGATGAATAAGAGGCTAAAAGGATTTGCAACGCAGACCATCCAGATTTCTAAGGCGTTTGATTAGCAAAGCTAGGGTTTTATTAAAAACCAGGTAAATCAGATTGACAAAAATAGAGGTCAAAAGAAAACACTATAACCAATGTCGATAGCCAATCCGTCTCTTCTGGGGCAACGAATCAGATGAAGGCAGATCCACGCTTCACCTCAGGCAGCAAAATCTTCTTCATCGAGATTGGGTGGTTGTGGTTGTAAAATTAGGAAACGCGATTTAGGTTAGAGGAAAATTGATTTAGGTTGTAGGGTAAAAAAGTGGAAGATAAAAATTGGGGAAAGGAAGAAAAAGAAAGAGCCGCGACTGTTGAGTTTAAATTTATTTGGCAGGCAAAGGCGGTAGAAAGGACGGACAACCTGGGCAAAGCGAAAAAGCAGGAAACCGATCCACAGTGGAGTAAGAGGTGAAAAAACTGAGGGGAGTGGCGGCGTTTTGTTTCTTTACGGGGAAGGAGGGGGGAGGAGAGAGGAAGGTCGGCAAAGGAAAAAAGAGGAGAGGCTGGTGAAAGGAAACGAATATTAATATCTAGGGTTTGGAGGAAGATAAGAAAAAGTATAAACGTGACCGTTCGGTTGCCAAATTTCAAGGGGGCCTGTGTGAGCTTGAAATTCAACTCACTAATAATAGTATAGTGTGTGTGTGTGTATATATATATATATATATCTACTTAGGCTAAATTCCTTTTATAATGAAGTCTCAAATTTTGATTTAGTGATTTATATAATTATTTGTTTCAACTTACTAAATAACTTTAGACTGAGGCACTAAAGATAGAAAATACTTTATTAATATTCTAAGCGACTTAAAAGCTACAAGTTTTATAAGCCCACATTAAGAAAAAAAATTTTAAGACAATATTTTTGTAGGATGTTGAGTTTGGGAGGAAGAAATAAAATATGGATCATTGTCTTTAAAAAGAATTATTATCTTTGATTAAACTACAGTTACTTCTCCGGATAATGTTTATGATTTGTTTCCTTTCATTAACAAAAAGTAAATTATGAACTGTTATCCCGCCTTTTGGCAAGGCCGTGACACCAAGAACTTGACTAGAAACCAATGACAGTTCGTCTTGGAGATCGGTTATACGCAGGCTCACTATGGATACCGACGAATTTTTTCCGAGTCCGGATCGAGCTAAAATTGATATGACACAACAAGCAAAGCTATGAGAGCCAACATTCCAAATTTCAAGTCAATCGGAATTCATATGCTCAAGATATTGATCGATCACGGTTGAGAAATCCAAACTTGCATCGATCATAACTCGAGATCTACAAACCCAAATGCCACACCAAATTTTGACAGGACCTTTAATATGACCTAAAGAATGTCCCTACCAAATTTCGACTCGATCGGAGCAAGTCTTGACCGAGTCGAAATTCGTTCGTATCGATCGCGCATGGAAAAACTCCAACTTGCATCGATCATATCTCGAGATCTACAAGTCCAAATGCTAGGAAATTTACACAGCAGCTTAAGTACAACATGAAGAATGTTCCTGCCAAATTTCGACTCGATCGGAGCAAGTCTTGACCGAGTCGAAATTCGTTCGTATCGATCGCGCATGGAAAAACTCCAACTTGCATCGATCGTATCTCGAGATCTACAAGTCCAAGTGCTATGAAATTTTCACAGCAGCTTAAGTACAACATGAAGAATGTTCTTGCAAAATTTCGACTCGATCGAAGCAAGTCTTGACCGAGTTTAAATTCGTTCGTATCGATCGCGCATGGAAAAACTCCAACTTGAATCGATCGTATCTCGAGATCTACAAGTCCAAATGCTATGAAATTTTCACAGCAGCTTAAGTACAACATGAAGAATGTTCCTGCCAAATTTCGACTCGATCGGAGCAAGTCTTGACCGAGTCGAAATTTGTTCGTATCGATCACGGATCGGACCGAAACTTCACGGACTTGGGCGCGCGGGCCTGGTCACGTGCCAGAGAGGGTCTCCCGAGATCTGAGCGAAATAATAGCCTCCTACACCTATAAATAGACCCCCAAAGCCAATAGAAAAGGGGTTCTTCTTCCTCTTTGAGATCTCCAACGCCCGGACTCCGCCAGATTCAGATCTGAACTCCATTGCTGCTGCTACCAGCGAATTTTAGTGCTGCAAATCATTGTTGTTCGCTGTAATTCATTGAATCCAATTGTCAACTTCAAAGAAAGATCAATAAAATCATCAAATTCATAGTGGACGTAGGCAATACGCCGAACCACTCAAAATTCTTGTGTCTCCCTGCATTTTAGTTATTCGTATTTCTGAAATTTGGAGTTTTTGTTAGATAAATTCATCTTTTTCCATTTAATTTCTTCACTTTATCTCTTCAAAGACTTCCGAAGAGTGTTGTGCCCAATTTTGGTACGAACACTTTGGTGCTTTCACTGAGAAAAACTCACCTTTTCTCCTGCTCTGTGGATCTACTACCATCGTTGGATTGCAAAAATCTAAGGAGGAGATCCAGATCTGTCGTCAAGTGGTTCCTTCTATTCTATTCAGATTGCTCTAGATCTAAGAGGAACTGCGTTCACCATGTTTTCGTACCCATGAAAATATGATGATTTTCGTATCCATGTTTTCATATCCCGAAAATATGGTGATTTTCGTGTCCATGTTTTCGTATCCAGAAAATATGGTGATTTTTGTGTCCATGTTTTCGTATCCAGAAAATATGATGATTTTCGTATCCAGAAAATATGATGACTTTCGTATCCATGTCTTCGTATCCAGAAAATACGGTAATTTTCGTGTCCATATTTTCGTATCCATGAAAATATGGTGATTTTCGTATCCATGCTCTCGAATCCAGAAAATATGATAATTTTCATATCCATGTTTTCGTATCCAGAAAATATGATGATTTTCGTATCCATGTTTTTGTATCCAGAAAATATGATGATTTTCGTATCCATGTTTTCGTATCCAGAAAATATGGTAATTTTCGTATCCATGAAAATATGGTGATTTTCGTATCCATGCTCTCGAATCCAGAAAATATGATAATTTTCGTATCCATGTCTTCGTATCCAGAAAATATGGTAATTTTCGTGTCCATATTTTTGTATCCATGAAAATATGGTGATTTTTGTATCCATGCTCTCGAATGTAGAAAATATGATCATTTTCATATCCATCATTTCGTATCCAGAAAATATGTCAAAGTTTGTATCGATCAAAAGTACTCTGTTCGTATCGATCTGCTTCACATCGCTCTGATCGTATCGATCGCCACTTTCCTGTTCGTATCGATCAAGAGTGCTCTGTTCGACTCGCTTCACAGCCATCAAAAGTGACCATTTCGACTCGCTCACTTCGACTCGCTTCACAGCCATCAGAAGTGACCATTTCGACTCGCTCACTTCGACTCGCTTGGCAACCATCAGAAGTGACCATTTCGACTCGCTCACTTCGACTCGCTTCACAGCCATCAGAAGTGACCATTTCGACTCGCTCACTTCGACTCGCTTCGCACCATTAGAAGTGACCATTTCGACTCGCTCACTTCGACTCGCTTCCCAGCCATTAGAAGTGACCATTTCGACTCGCTCACTTCGACTCGCTTCGCAACCATCAGAAGTGACTCCTTCGACTCCATTGGCGAAGCCACTGTTCGACTCGCTCCGCTTCGCATCCATCAGAGAGCCTCTGTTTGACTCGATCTGCTTCGCACCGCTCTGTTCGTATCGATCGCCTGTGCTCTGTTCGTATCGATCGCAACTGCTCCAATTCGTATCGATACTCACACACTGTTCGTATCGATCCATCTGCGTCCAATTCGTATCGATACGAAATTTCAAAAAAAAAATCGAGTTGTCAATTCAATCACCAATTTAATGAAGGAACATTCCATCCGTGCTTCTGATTGTTCCATGACTGAACAAGACATAGGAGATCACAACAACAAATGTTGAGTTGCAATCAAGGAATGGGTGGAATGCAACTTTCTCCAATTGACCAGCTTTCAAACTCCTGAATTGACAACTATGATACGAAGGCTAATATGACGACTCCCCTACACTGTCTACTCTACCAACTCAAAGCATAGCTGGTCACCGCTAAACCATCTTCAAATGCCCGCATCTTAATCATTCTACGTCCACATGACTAAAAGCATGGCATACAACCTTAAGAGGTCTTCCTTAATACCCTATATAGGTCTCCTATCTGGGTGAAAATTAGAAATAATCACCAATCTATGAGCCCATCTTTACCAAGTCACAATCCAATCGGTATCACCAAACCACTCGAACATTGGGCAATCGTGCATACATCATTCACCAGTATTACAAGACCCCTTGGCAATAAAATGGGCCTGATCATAATGTCGATTGGAGAATCTTTCCTAGTCGAGACATATTCGTTGAAACCATCCTACATGCAGAACTTCCAGTGAGAATTCAACATGTTAACTATGTCAGTGTGTTATGGAAATACAACCCCCAACACTACCCTATGAAGTGGGAATGGCGCGTGGATTTCTCCATGGGTGATGAATGCCGCCAACATGTCTAGGCTAATATTGAGTTGGCGAGTCAGATGAAGGATCAACATAGCAAGATAAGGAGAGAACCTACTCCATACTCTAGATCAGAAGACTCCTTTTCTCTAGATGGCTACCGTGAATGCCAACGCCATAAGGCTGCTCTGGGAAGGATAGCTCTGACAATATATGCAAGCCCTATAAAACAAAGGACCGGGAACATCCGACCCCTATCGATCAAGGACTTTGATCAAATTGAACCATTTGCGTTAGTCTTCTAACTGAGAAGGGCTGGACTGAAGTGCAATAGCAAGCATACGACGCTGCCTCACTTATCAATGAGATTTGATCTGATCTCTTTTGAATTATTTCCAATTCAATTTCATTTACATTGCGAAATATGACCTACTTGAATTAAACTACTTGCAAATGATGCAGGTAACAGAGTACTCAAGATTGGGTGTAAAACAACCTCCGCGGACTATGATCAAATCATTGAGGTATCATCATGACGATCATGATTCAACCACTCATCGGCTACAATACGCCCCTGATTGGGGGCAAGGCATCAAAGCAGAAGAGACCGACAAGGTCAGGACTCTAGTACAAAGTGGATGCAACCGACCATCCACTCATCCGCCTATGCAATTTAATTGGAGATCTGGGAAGACTTGGAGTAACATATCCCAACAATGTACTCTCCATCTCGTACTTGAAGCTCGCCAAAATACTTACGCTTCTTCTGATGCCCGATAAAATCAGAATCACACAAAGGGTGGACACAACGTCACCATCCATGCATCCAATCCTACATTAGACATTTGGGGTTATTTGAGAACACATGTTTAAAGTGGATATGATTTGGCCGTTCACTCCCCAGTTTGCGTCTCTGATTCGGCAAAACAATCATGCCTTAAACAGACTTCATCAGGGGCCAACCCTCAATTTAAAGTCATCAACGACTGACTTCCTACTCTCTAACCATCACGAGCTGTCATTTCAACTCTCTTCCTTAGCTCGATCGAAAGAATGCAAAGTATAAATTGGACGTGACTCGACTGTCTGCTCTCCAATTCTTGCACCCGACTTAAGGGAAAATACACAACTTAGAGTGGACGTAGTTCGACCATCCCTTCCTATGCTCGAGCACAAAGCTGGCCAGAACACTAATCTTACTCCTTAGGCCAGGCAAAAGCGGAATCCAAATGAACATGGACGCGATCCAACCGTCCATAAACTAAATCTCATCCTGCGTTGAAGGGCATATAAGTGGAAGTTAATCGGGATCCCACCGATCACTCGCTAAGTGAAACCCCGAGCTCAGGGATAAGCCATCACACTACGGCAATAAGGGATTGATACGCGACAATCCACTAACTAACTCCGGCTCCCAGAGTGTGAGCTAGAGTATAAACTTACGGACATGGGCTCGAGGAGAATGAATCCGTCCATTTAAAGACTTTGCTCATGTTCAACCTAAACCCAAAAAGGAGGGATCCGTCCATCTAACGACTTCGCTTGCCTACTCAGGGTGGATATGGTACATCCATCCGCATACCAGATCAACCAACTCCGAACTCCCAGAGCGCGAGTCAGAGTATAAACATTCAACTCCGTATATCCAAAGTGCGAAGCGGAGTATAAACATTCAACTCCGTATTCCCAGAGTGCGAAGCGGAGTATAAACATTCAACTCCGTATTCCCAGAGTGCGAAGCGGAGTATAAACATTCAACTCCGTATACCCCGAGTGCGAAGCGGAGTATAAACATTCAACTCCGAACTCCCAGAGCGCGAGTCGGAGTATAAACATCCAACTCCGTATTCCCAGAGTGCGGAGCGGAGTATAAACATTCAACTCCGTATTCCCGGAGTGCGAAGCGGAGTATAAACATTCAACTCCGTATACCCAGAGTGCGAAGCGGAGTATAAACATTCAACTCCGAACTCCCAGAGCGCGAGTCGGAGTATAAACATTCAGCTCCGTATACCCAGAGTGCGAAGCGGAGTATAAACATTTGTAACGACCGCATTTTTGACCGTTCAAGTCGACAAAAATTACACACATGCCGACTCAAACAATCCAAAATACAGATAGTTATTGGGGTTAAATAAGAAAAGAAAGGAAAGAACAGAAACAAACTCAGAATCTCGCAGCGGAAGGAACAAGATATAATAATAAAATAACAGTTCATGAAGCTGTTAAATAAATAAATTTGATTATTATTATACATCATAAATCAGAGTTACATACATATCAGAGATAAAACAACAATGCAGCGGAAAAATAATACAGTAGTAGAATACAAATGATGTAATACCAAACTCCGTCTTCGTCCTCCAGAATATACCTTTAACCTAATCTGAAATGCTCAGGCTGACCCGAGCGTAATGAAAAGACAAAACACTCGAGTCAGGACTAAAATATCTCATGTAAGTTAAATCGAATAAGTAAATATGAGTGTGACGGCGTCGAAGATGTTTACGGGTTTTAGACACCTCCTATCCAGTGTTTAACGTGCATGCATTAACTTAAGAGATGTTCGGGATTTCCATCTCCTAAGGATCCGTTAAACTATCTACTATGTAATAGAATACGCTATATACAATAATGTCTATCATAAAGTAAAATATCAAACTAGCGTTAAGCCATGGCCCATTCCACCCTTAACACATTTTTATTCCCAAGAGCATATACAAGACCGTAGTTTCCCCAAAACCGGAAGTCACCAGAGGGCAATCTATATACTAAAGGTACAAACCAAAACGTAGTGGTCGCGAATAGGATAATCAGTATGACAAGGTACATGAGGCGATACCAACTAGGATACTAGTAGTTGCGTTATCCGGACTGATGTTGGGCATAGCAGCTACTACCCCAACACCGCGAAACAACACTCCCAAAATCGAGGGGTGCACCCAAATCGAATCACAAAAGTAATAGACATGGTAACGAAGGAGTGTGTCCGCTAGAGATGGCGATCCTCAATGGCCCGGCGCGGCTCCTGTTTTAGTCATGTCTGGGGTCATCCAAAATCGTTCTCTTTCTTCAAATCAACACGTTCACCAAAACCATCCACTTCATTCTGGATCAACGCTCCGTGTATATTAGTTATTAAAGTGGTTTTCGGTATCGACAGAGAGTATGTCCATATCCGATCCTGGTCTCTTTAATAACTACGTTATATTTTTCACCGATGGCTCTTGTACATTTCAAATCGATTCATAATTGATATCAAAATATCATATTCGCTTCAAAATCAAATCCATTTCAAATATCATCATATCTATTCAAGATGTAAGATTCCGTTTCAAAATCATTTTCCGCCTCAATATCTCATTTCGACTTAAAAATCATTTTCGCCTCAATATCTCATTTCGATTTCAAAATCATTTTTCGCCTTAATATCTCATTTCGATTTCAAAATCATTTTTCGCCTCAATATCTCATTTCGATTTCAATATCATTTTTGCCTCAATATCTCATTTCGATTTCAAAATCATTTTTTGCATTAATATCTCATTTCGATTTCAAAATCATTTTTCGCCTCAAAATCTCATTTCGATTTCAAAATCATTTTTCGCCTCAATATCTCATTTCGATTTCAAAATCATTTTTCGCCTCAATATCTCATTTCGATTTCAAAATCATTTTTCGCCTCAAAATCTCATTTCGATTTCAAAATCATTTTTCGCCTCAATATCTCATTTCGATTTCAAAATCATTTTTCGCCTCAAAATCTCATTTCGATTTCAAAATCATCTTTCGCCTCAAATCTCATTTCGATTTCAAAATCATTTTTCGCCTCAATATCTCATTTCGATTTCAAAATCATTTTTCGCCTCAAAATCTCATTTCGATTTCAAAATCATCTTTCGCCTCAAATTCCACAAAACGATTCACATAAACTCGAATTCCAAAATTTAAAATTTAATCAAATCTCAAATCATCGATTTCAACTCGATTCAGCTTCTCAATAAACCATTTCAAATTATCACTTTCAAATACATATTTGAACCACAAAATAAGCCATTCCAATTTCCATATATCTCAAAGCTTTAAATATTCACATTTCAAAACTAAATTTGATAATTCCATTTATATCTCAATTTGATTTCAAATTAATTCCAAATTAATTAAATCTCAATTTCAAATAAATTTTCAATTTCAAACTCAAACTTGAAATATCATTTCATATAAATTTCTTAGAAATATTCAGAGTTCGACTAAAAGTCCAATCTTTTAAAACAAATCAACTTCCGAAAATTCACGCCGTATTTCAACTTTTTCTTCAAAATCTAAACTTCGAATAATTAAACAAATTCATTTACCAAGTTTAAATTCCAACATCTTGATCTTCAATTCAAAATAATTCAATTTCCATAAATTGGATTTTAGTCTTGAAATCAATTCATTTAAATAATTTCAAAACAGCTTTTAAAATCATTTAATTTAACCAACCGAGTGTCTGTATATAATTTTCTAACCTATGGCCAAGTGGATAATTATTTCAATTTTAATTTCAAGGATGGATATATATCATTTCAATCCAAATAGATGTCATAGGTATATCCTTTCAACCTATTTCTTAATTTATTCGAAATGATTCAGTTTACAGTTTATATGCAATAAGCAATATACATGATGATAACATGATATATCAAAATAAATAAACAACCAATATCGACCAATAGCATCCATCACAACCAATCAACCATAAAGCCAATAGCATTCACAACAATTATCAATATCGAGTAATATACTGCCAATTTAAATTTAAATTTATTTTAACGGTCAATTTAAATTCTATCAATTAATTCATATATCAATACAGATGATAATTAAACCTACAAAACAACAGCCAATAAATTTCATATCACTTCAGAATATAAATTTAACTAACAAAAGTTATTTTAGTCAATTGTGAGCGTATAAACACTCACCTTTGATTTATCGATGATTTAAAATCCAAATTTGAACAGTCTCGGAATCCAACCAAACTAGCTCCATGTTGTCCGGAATTTCGATACGAACGCAACGGAGAAAACCGCGCGTCGATCCGAGCTCGTATGCAAAAGTTATTCGCGTTAGAACATTTGCATTTTAATATAAAGTAATTAATTAATAAAATAAAAAGAAACAAACGTATACCATATTCTCCCACGCGTATCAGCACAGCCGAACCCATGAACGCAACCCAAACCCTAAAGCACGCACACAACTAGGAGCGACCGGACGTTAATCAGGGGATGCCATCGCGTGCGCCTCTCCTTTCTCCACCTCCGCGCCAAGTTTCGCCACCCCATTCGCCACCGTTTGCACGCAAACCAAGAAAATACGCACGACATTCAAAGCCAGATCTGGACCAATCCGTGACGAATTAGCACGAATCAACCGTATGGATTTGAAGAGCTCGTCGAGATCTACACTTTTGCTTTTGGAATTTTTCGATTTCGTTGAACGGATTGAGAGATATTAAGGATAGAAGATCGGCAATTTCTGGCCATAGAATAGGTGGCGGTCATGGTTTGAAATTAGGGTTTCTGAAATGAAATAATGATAAAACTGTCTCGGTTTGCAAGCGTATTTATAAAGGTAGGTCCAAAATCGTCCGAACTCCAATCGAGACGTGCCGCCAGGCGTTTATAAGGTTTTACCCATATTCCGAACGCAATGGAACTAGTCCCAAGGCCTAATTCAATCGTATGTGGAAGATAGATTTTGAAGTCGATTATTTTAATTAAATTTCTACGCATTTCAAGCTCGCACGGCCAAACGACAAGTCTGATTGCTACGAAAATTGAAACCTTACAATAATTCACCGTTACGGATCCGATGAAACTGGTTTCGTCGAAATCCGAGACAGTTGTAAAAATGGCTATTTCTACTGTTTAATTTCAATATAAAATTCTAAATTTTAAATTATTAACTTTTAAATCAAATTTCAATTGTTCACAAATTTCATTTTTAATTTCACAGTAATTAACAATATTTTACAATGCAGTTTTCCATTATAAATCCAGTATAAAAGATTACATTAGATTCAGCGTTCAATTATATTGTAATTCAAATTCAAGTTATTTAATTCCAATTGAATTCTTTTATTTCGATTTACACTTTCATTATTGAATCAACCATTTACTTATACATTATTATCAATAGTTTATAATTTATTTACTTCCATTTTCTTCAGCTATCATCTTATTTAAATTCACAGTAATATTAAATTACATTCATTTACGTTGATTTCAATATTATAACTTCAATATTAAATGTAACATTTTATTTATTTCGTTGTTTACAATCCAATTCAATTCGTTTCAATTACTTGTTACACTCAAATTTTAATATTTACTTGCGTTCAATTACAAGTTAACATCTTTATCAAATTACAGTTTCAATTATTATATGATTTCAATCAACTGTAATATTAAGTTACATTTATTTATATTAGTTTCAATAACATAAACTTCCACTATTAAATCTACCATTTTATTTATTCTTTGTTTACAATCATAACCAATTTGGTTTACAATCAAATTCATCTCATTATTTACATTCACTACAAGTTAACATCCATATTTAATTTACAAATAAGTTATTTCAGAATTCAGTTTTGTATTTTAACTTGTAATTCATATTTAACAACACAAAATTTTATTTCCTTCGGATTTTTATCCAAAATTTTTATTTTAATTCGTATTTTTAAAGTGTTAAAAATACGGGTCGTTACATTCTCCCCCACTTAAAACTTTTCGTCCTCGAAAAGGAACGGAGAAGGGGAAACCATCATTTAGATATAATTCATTCAAATTATTCGACTTATTTGCAAAATTTAGTTATAGGATTTTTAAAATCTCAAAATTTTCTAACTCCCGGATTTTTGAAAAAATTCGGCAGCACCTCCTTTGCGCGGCTAGGACCAAAAAATTTCACAGTGGTAATAATTGCATGATATACATCTCATTACAAGAATGAGGCATCCCAAAACATGGGGAACACAATAATATACCACAACATAAACCGTAATCCGAGAACGTACCTTTTATTAAGCGTTTATTAGCATTTTAACTTACATTTTGCATTTAGCGCAGAAGCGAGCTCCACAAGCGAAGCGCAACCCCTTTGCTACCTACTAAAATGCTCAATAACCAAGTTAGAACCATGCATATAAAGATAGATCGATATACTTAGCATAAACAACATACATATAACATGTTTAGCTTCAAAACTGAAATTCCAATTCTAGGACAGCAAACGAATCTCAGTTTTTGGTCACCTAAACG
The DNA here is from genome assembly GCA_030737815.1 of Allium fistulosum. Classification (NCBI taxonomy): domain Eukaryota; kingdom Viridiplantae; phylum Streptophyta; class Magnoliopsida; order Asparagales; family Amaryllidaceae; genus Allium; species Allium fistulosum. The sequence continues at coordinate 514,573,225 of CM060903.1, read as the reverse complement.
ATAAAATTTGGCGATGGAATCTAACAACAGTTATTTCATTCATTTCAGGCTTTCCGGAATGTCCAAAATCATCGAATTCGGACCATCCGTTCAAAAGTTACGGTCGTTTTACTAAATGGATACGCCTCAGCCTGGGCAATGCATTGCGCAGGTCAGCGACGTTCACTCCCCTTTTCGACCATCTAAATGACAGAAAAACACAAAACACATAAAGCAAAAGTTTTAACTTAAGTTCTTAGCTTTCCAGAAAGTGCAAGATCGTCAAAATCCGATACACCAGTAAAAAGTTATGGCGAGAATACTAAGGTGCTTCAGATTTCTACTTCGCATAGCCAGCGACTAATATTGGTGTTTTAAGCCTAGTGAATGAAGGTATTTATCAAAACATTCTAAACAAAAGATGTAGCACAGTTTCTAGGCTTTCCAAAAAGTCTAAGATCGTCGAATTCCGTTCAACCATTTAAAAGTTATGGTTGTTTTCGTTTCAGTATATATTGGACAATTTTGGATTTTTCCAAAAATTTGCTTTTATTATTTCAAAGTACAAACCATCAAACCTCAAATTTTCTAAAGAAACAATCATAAACACAAAGTCGTTTATTTTCTTATTTATCCATGAAATAAGTTTACATTCGATTTGTTTCCGATTTTTTTCAAGTTTGTTTTATTCATAATTTAAATTCAAGTCAATTTGCTTCAATTTAATTTGAATTCAATTATATTTAATTTCACTTTGCTTCAAATTTGAATTTAATTATTTAAATTTTTTATTCCGTTTATTCAATTCCATTTACGCTAATGAATTCTATTTAATCAATTACCATCCATCTAACAACCAATACATATCAAACATTAACATCCATCCAAAATCTACACTAAATCAATTATACATTTCCAAGTCAAAATTTTAATTTCATACACTTCCAAGTTTATTGACATTTAGTTTTATTCAAATTTAATAAGTTTCCATTTACTAATTTTATATTTAATTAAGTTTAGATTTAATTCATTTTACAACTTAAATTTCCTTTATATTTACAACTATCAATAGGTCTTCACATTTTATTATTCGCAATCACACTTGTATATTATTCATTTGCTTATCCTTATTAGCATTTTAAACTTTTTAAGTATTTGGTAAGTTATAGCTATGCAAATAGAATGTAGTTAAACAATATACAACTTTTTTTTCATTCAATTTGAGTGTTATACCTATTAAATAAATTTCCAATTTATTATTTTTCAAATTAAGGGTTATTCCTAAAATTTTAAATTTTTTTTCCACTTAAATTCAATTCCACCCTTTCAATTCATAAGTTTCTAACAATTCAATATTTACTTTAGTTTAATAATTAAAATCGTTCCTTATTAGAGAACTTAAGAATTTCAACTCCGAATTCGATTTAAACCATTTTTTTTAAATATATATATATATATATATATATACTAATATCTTTATCTCTCAAATCATATTTTTTTAGAAGAATTTTAATCAGCATTGAAATATATATATATATATATATATATATACTTATTTCATACTTTATAAAATTACAATTTTTAATCAAAACAGGTTTTAGAAAAACTATTAAGTGATCTCCCCCACTTGGACTCTCGAAAATAAACGTCGATGATGCGTGCACTCATCACCGAAATCATTCTCTAGTGTCAAGTGGGGAGTATAACACTTACTTCATTTGAAAATCCTTTGAAACAATTTCTAATCGAATATACTATCATATAATACTTATATTATACATTTCAATTTTTTGTTAATAAATTTTCAAAACATCGGAATTTAAATTCTCCATCTTAATTTAAATTCATTTTTATTTTATTTTATTTACCATTTATATTCATTGTCAATCATATTTACAAGTTTCATTTCTTAAAATCATCCAATAGTCAATAGTTAGAAATATTGACTAATCAACAATAAACGATGATAATATATTATTATCATCTCCTAACAACCAATACAATCAAAATTTATAAATTTTTAAGATAATTCTTTTATATATATAAAATATAATCCAAAACAATATTATGTCAATCTGTCCTATTCGAATGTTTAGAAATTCCTATCGATGCCTTGGCATCCCAAGTACCAACCAGAATTCATAAATACTCAACGGAACAAATTAACACAATATAAAATCATTTTTATATCAAAATTACAAATACGCTCTCTCATATACACTCAAACTCATTCATAAGGTTTAACCATATTTCAATGAGTTATTCCCCACTAGAGCGAAGGTAATCTAAACCAAAGCTCCGATACCAACTGTAACGACCGCATTTTTGACCGTTCAAGTCGACAAAACATACACACATGCCGACTCAAACAATCCTAAATACAGATAGTTATTGGGGTTAAATAAGAAAAGAAAGGAAAGAACAGAAACAAACTCAGAATCTCGCAGCGGAAGGAACAAGATATAATAATAAGATAACAGTTCATGAAGCTGTTAAATAAATAAATTTGATTATTATTATACATCATAAATCAGAGTTACATACATATCAGAGATAAAACAACAATGCAGCGGAAAAATAATACAGTAGTAGAATACAAATGATGTAATACCAAACTCCGTCTTCGTCCTCTAGAATATACCTTCAACCTAATCTGAAATGCTCAGGCTGACCCGAGCGTAATGAAAAGACAAAACACTCGAGTCAGGACTAAAATATCTCATGTAAGTTAAATCGAATAAGTAAATATGAGTGTGACGGCGTCGAAGATGTTTACGGGTTTTAGACACCTCATATCCAGTGTTTAACGTGCGTGCATTAACTTAAGAGATGTTCGGGATTTCCATCTCCTAAGGATCCGTTAAACTATCTACTATGTAATAGAATACGCTATATACAATAATGTCTATCATAAAGTAAAATATCAAACTAGCGTTAAGCCATGGCCCATTCCACCCTTAACACATTTTTATTCCCAAGAGCATATACAAGACCGTAGTTTCCCCAAAACCGGAAGTCACCAGAGGGCAATCCATATACTAAAGGTACAAACCAAAACGTAGTGGTCGCGAATAGGATAATCAGTATGACAAGGTACATGAGGCGATACCAACTAGGATACTAGTAGTTTCGTTATCCGAACTGATGTTGGGCATAGCAGCTACTACCCCAACACCGCGAAACAACACTCCCAAAATCGAGGGATGCACCCAAATCGAATCACAAAAGTAATAGACATGGTAACGAAGGAGTGTGTCCGCTGGAGATGTCGATCCTCAATGGCCCGGCACGGCTCCTGTTTTAGTCATGTCATGGGTCATCCAAAATCGTTCTCTTTCTTCAAATCAACACGTTCACCAAAACCATCCACTTCATTCTAGATCAACACTCCGCGTATATTAGTTATTAAAGTGATTTTCAGTATCGACAGAGAGTATGTCCATATCCGATCCCGGTCTCTTTAATAACTACGTTATATTTTTCACCGATGGCTCTTGTACATTTCAAATCGATTCATAATTGATATCAAAATATCATATTCGCTTCAAAATCAAATCCATTTCAAATATCATCATATCTATTCAAGATGTAAGATTCCGTTTCAAAATCATTTTCCGCCTCAATATCTCATTTCGACTTAAAAATCATTTTCGCCTCAATATCTCATTTCGATTTCAAAATCATTTTTCGCCTTAATATCTCATTTCGATTTCAAAATCATTTTTCGCCTCAATATCTCATTTCGATTTCAAAATCATTTTTGCCTCAATATCTCATTTCGATTTCAAAATCATTTTTCACCTCAAAATCTCATTTCGATTTCAAAATCATTTTTCGCCTCAAAATCTCATTTCGATTTCAAAATCATTTTTCGCCTCAATATCTCATTCGATTTCAAAATCATTTTTCGCCTCAATATCTCATTTCGATTTCAAAATCATTTTTCGCCTCAAAATCTCATTTCGATTTCAAAATCATCTTTCGCCTCAAATTCCACAAAACGATTCACATAAACTCGAATTCCAAAATTTAAAATTTAATCAAATCTCAAATCATCGATTTCAACTCGATTCAGCTTCTCAATAAACCATTTCAAATTATCACTTTCAAATACATATTTGAACCACAAAATAAGCCATTCCAATTTCCATATATCTCAAAGCTTTAAATATTCATATTTCAAAACTAAATTTAATAATTCCATTTATATCTCAATTTGATTTCAAATTAATTCCAAATTAATTAAATCTCAATTTCAAATAAATTTTCAATTTCAAACTCAAACTTGAAATATCATTTCGCATAAATTTCTTAGAAATATTCAAAGTTCGATTAAAAGTCCAATCTTTTAAAACAAATCAACTTCCGAAAATTCACGCCGTATTTCAACTTTTTCTTCAAAATCTAAACTTCGAATAATTAAACAAATTCATTTCCCAAGTTTAAATTCCAACATCTTGATCTTCAATTCAAAATAATTCAATTTCCATAAATTGGATTTTAGTCTTGAAATCAATTCATTTAAATAATTTCAAAACAGCTTTTAAAATCATTTAATTTAACCAACCGAGTGTCTGTATATAATTTTCTAACCTATGGCCAAGTGGATAATTATTTCAATTTTAATTTCAAGGATGGATATATATCATTTCAATCCAAATAGATGTCATAGGTATATCCTTTCAACCTATTTCTTAATTTATTCGAAATGATTCAGTTTACAGTTTATATGCAATAAGCAATATACATGATGATAGCATGATATATCAAAATAAATAAACAACCAATATCGACCAATAGCATCCATCACAACCAATCAACCATAAAGCCAATAGCATTCACAACAATTATCAATATCGAGTAATATACTGCCAATTTAAATTTAAATTTATTTTAACGGTCAATTTAAATTCTATCAATTAATTCATATATCAATACAGATGATAATTAAACCTACAAAACAACAGCCAATAAATTTCATATCACTTCAGAATATAAATTTAACTAACAAAAGTTATTTTAGTCAATTGTGAGCGTATAAACACTCACCTTTGATTTATCGATGATTTAAAATCCAAATTTGAACAGTCTCGGAATCCAACCAAACTAGCTCCATGTTGTCCGGAATTTCGATACGAACGCAACGGAGAAAACCGCGCGTCGATCCAAGCTCGTATGCAAAAGTTATTCGAGTTAGAACATTTGCATTTTAATATAAAGTAATTAATTAATAAAATAAAAAGAAACAAACGTATACCATATTCTCCCACGCGTATCAGCACAACCGAACCCATGAACGCAACCCAAACCCTAAAGCACGCACACAACTAGGAGCGACCGGACGTTGATCAGGGGATGCCATCGCGTGCGCCTCTCCTTGCTCCACCTCCGCGCCAAGTTTCGCCACCCCATTCGCCACCGTTTGCACGCAAACCAAGAAAATACGCACGACATTCAAAGTCAGATCTGGACCAATCCGTGACGAATTAGCACGAATCAACCGTATGGATTTGAAGAGCTCGTCGAGATCTACACTTTTGCTTTTAGAATTTTTCGATTTCGTTGAACGGATTGAGAGATATTAAGGAAAGAAGATCGGCAATTCTGGCCATAGAATAGGTGGCGGCCATGGTTTGAAATTAGGGTTTCTGAAATAAAATAATGATAAAACTGTCTCGGTTTGCAAGCGTATTTATAAAGGTAGGTCCAAAATCGTCCGAACTCCAATCGAGACGTGCCGCCAGGCGTTTATAAGGTTTTACCCATATTCCGAACGTAATGGAACTAGTCCCAAGGCCTAATTCAATCGTATGTGGAAGATAGCTTTTGAAGTCGATTATTTTAATTAAATTTCTACGCGTTTCAAGCTCGCACGGCCAAACGACAAGTCTGATTGCTACGAAAATTGAAACCTTACAATAATTCACTGTTACGGATCCGATGAAACTGGTTTCGTCGAAATCCGAGACAGTTGTAAAAATGGCTATTTCTACTGTTTAATTTCAATATAAAATTCTAAATTTTAAATTATTTACTTTTAAATCAAATTTCAATTGTTCACAAATTTCATTTTTAATTTCACAGTAATTAACAATATTTTACAATGCAGTTTTCCATTATAAATCCAGTATAAAAGATTACATTAGATTCAGCGTTCAATTATATTGTAATTCAAATTCAAGTTATTTAATTCCAATTGAATTCTTTTATTTCGATTTACACTTTCATTATTGAATCAACCATTTACTTATACATTATTATCAATAGTTTATAATTTATTTACTTCCATTTTCTTCAGCTATCATCTTATTTAAATTCACAGTAATATTAAATTACATTCATTTACGTTGATTTCAATATTATAACTTCAATATTAAATGTAACATTTTATTTATTTCGTTGTTTACAATCCAATTCAATTCGTTTCAATTACTTGTTACACTCAAATTTAAATATTTACTTACATTCAATTACAAGTTAACATCTTTATCAAATTACAGTTTCAATTATTATCTGATTTCAATCAACTGTAATATTAAGTTACATTTATTTATATTAGTTTCAATAACATAAACTTCCACTATTAAATCTACCATTTTATTTATTCTTTGTTTACAATCATAACCAATTTGGTTTACAATCAAATTCATCTCATTATTTACATTCACTACAAGTTAACATCCATATTTAATTTACAAATAAGTTATTTCAGAATTCAGTTTTGTATTTTAACTTATAATTCACATTTAACAACACAAAATTTTATTTCTTTCGGATTTTTATCCAAATTTTTTATTTTAATTCGTATTTTTAAAGTGTTAAAAATACGGGTCGTTATAACATTCAACTCCGAACTCCCAGAGCGCGAGTCGGAGTATAAACATTCAACTCTGTATACCCAGAGTGTGAAGCGGAGTATAAACATTCAACTCCGAACTCCCAGAGCGCGAGTCGGAGTATAAACATTCAACTTCGTATACCCAAAGTGTGAAGCGGAGTATAAACATTCAACTCCGAACTCCCAGAGCGTGAGTCGGAGTATAAACATCCAACTCCGTATTCCCAGAGTGCGAAGCGGAGTATAAACATTCAACTCCGTATACCCAGAGTGCGAAGCGGAGTATAAACATTCAACTCCGAACTCCCAGAGCGCGAGTCGGAGTATAAAAATTCAACTCCGTATACCTAGAGTGTGAAGCGGAGTATAAACATTCAACTCCGAACTCCCAGAGCGTGAGTCGGAGTATAAACATTCAACTTTGTATACCCAAAGTGTGAAGCGGAGTATAAACATTCAACTCCGAACTCCCAGAGCGCGAGTCGGAGTATAAACATCCAACTCCGTATTCCTAGAGTGCGAAGCGGAGTATAAACATTCAACTCCGTATACCCAGAGTGCGATGCGGAGTATAAACATTCAACTCCGAACTCCCAGAGCGCGAGTCGGAGTATAAACATTCAACTCCGTATACCCAGAGTGTGAAGCGGAGTATAAACATTCAACTCCGAACTCCCAGAGCGCGAGTCGGGGTATAAACATTCAACTCCGTATACCCAGAGTGTGAAGCGGAGTATAAACATTCAACTCCGAACTCCCAGAGCGCGAGTCGGAGTATAAACATCCAACTCAATATACCCAGAGTGCGAAACTGGTTGATTCTCTTTTGCTAAAAGAGACAAACTGCGAATTGGTTGATTCTCTTTTGCCAAAAGAGACAAATGTTCTCTTATATAGTAATATAAGAACATCCTTGAAACTAAAAAAATGCAAAATATTCCTCATGCATTTACCCTGTGGAGTCTAATGCATACTAAGGCATATACACATATGGATATTACGCGTATTATTTGGCATATATTTTAACATTGAAAGTGGATCACCAGGTAGTAACCAAAATGGTTAGAGATATCTTTTAAGGAACAAAAAGATTATATGCTTATAGATAAAGATAGGATTTGTTGGAGATCATAATGCATTATAATCCGAATGTTTTGGATGCTAAGAGATCAAAAGATCCATTTCATGTAATAATAATTTTTTTGGTGGAGCTATATAAGGAAGGTTGTCATACAAATACTTAGCCTCCTTTACTGTGAAATTAACATTTATTTTCTGTTATGAGGCATTAAGGATGAAAAATAATTGCAAAATTTTATCACAAAGTTGTGGAATATTAAAAAAAAGAAATTGAATGACCATTAAAGTAATATTGTGACAATAAACAACATATTATTTTCCAATAAGAGGATAAATAAATAAAATTGAAAATAAGATTTAGTGAATATTAGGCTCAGACCCCTAATAAGTTTTAAAATACACAAAAACCCCAGTAAAAAATAGTATGTAAATTAGGTCCCTAGAATTAAGTTGCTAAGTAATTGCATATGGTTATGCAATTATTCATTGAATAATTGCAGACATTTATGCAATTATATCCAAAAGTTTCATAAGTTTATGCAATTTCTTCGGTGAATAATTGCGGAAATTTCTGCAATTTTTTTGGTGAATAATTGCGGAATTTTTTAGTGAATAATTGTGGAAATGTCTGCAATTTTTTGATATAATTGCATAAATGTTTGCAATTATTCACTGAATAATTGCATAAGTGTATGCCATTATTCGGTAACTTAATTCTAGGGATCTAATTTACAAATTTTTTTACTGGGGATTTTGTGTATTTTGAAACTTATTACGAACCTGTGTCAAACTGTCCCTAAGATTTATCCATTAAACTTCCTTTACAAATTCAAAATGCACTATAAAAATTACAAAATCTTAATATCACTTAAAAATATGATCTAAAAAATAAACTTTCTTAAAAATTTGCTCTTCAATATTTAGTAATGTAATAAAAGTTCAAACTAACAAAAAATTAGATGTGACAATTTAAAAATAAAAATTTAAATAATTACACATGATTTCAATACAAAAACATGACAAAATATATGTGCGAATCATTTCTTTCAAATATGCTAAAAATATATAATTTATAGAAAAATAATTCACGCGTTACATACGTGTTATCATCACACACGAAACATGTACTATAATATTAAAGGATTTTAAATCTTCTTCGTCTCATTCAAAATAGAAATCCGAGACCTTCGAAATCCAAGATTCGATAGAAATTTTTCGAAATCCAAGATAGCTGAATTAATTATTAGAGTTTTGAATCTACTTCATTTTAACATCACATGCATTTACTATTCCATAAACAAAACAAAGAGAATTATTAACTATAATCCTTTTCACGTAATCATTTATCGTTTCATCCAAGTAGACCTTCGAACGGAACCGTATAAAAAACTACCAAATGCACAAAAAGTAAACTGTAACATAGAAGAAGCAAAAGATTTTGTTAATGGATTGTTGGGTTGGGAGGCCAGCACAAGTGAGTTCTGCAAAGTAAGCAGCGTCAACACATAGGCCGGCCTATTCACCCTCCATAAATTCTCGCGCATAATTCTCTATGCTAGCGCTGCGGTCGGCTCCCGCCTCCCGCTTTGTTTTCCTTACTCATTAGTTTAAGGCAAGTATTAATCATCCACCCTGTATCCTATTTATATAACTAAAAGCCCATATGCCTTCAGTCATGCTTCCGATGTGGGACTCTATAATCCTTTACGATAACTGAAGTGTATTTGTTCACATATATCTAAAAGTCCACAACTGATACGCACAATAATCCTCGTCTTTTTGTTAATCCGAGTTTTTCACCGATGGCTGCTTGCTTCCCTCTCGCTTCACTCTCACATGCTAAAACTACTATCTTCGGCCGAGATTCTTTAATTTACAAACCCATTTGTTCTTCTTTTCCTAAAACCTTGAATTTCTCAGTCAATTGTTCTTCTCCTTCTTCCAAAACCCTAGATCCTTTTATCTCTTTTGTCAAGCCAGCTGTAATCACAATTACAACTGCTGCTTTGATCTTTTCGCAATACCCTAAGCCCTCTCTTTCTGACCCTAATCCTCCTCAAACTCTAAATGAAGAAGAATATGAAGAAAATTCGATAGTAGAGCTACAATCTCTTCTTGATTCAAGTGTCAAATCCGGCAATTTGTCTGAAGCGTTCTCGGTTCTTGACAGGATGATGGAGCTTCAACCCGATAACACTGAATACCCCTTACTGAAGTCGCACATTTTGATTCAATCCGGGGAGATTGATCTCGCAAAACAGTCATTTGAGGAAATCATTGTTGAAAATCCATTTTCGGTTGAAGCTTACAATGGTTTGGTTATGGCGAGTCGTGAAGGAGGTGAAAGTTTGAGTTGGGTACTTGAGAGAGTTGAAAAATGCATAGAAATGTGTAGGAAAGAGAAAAGGAAGGAGGATGAGAGAGATTTTAAAATGCTGAAAGCGGAGATTTTGGTATGTGAAGGGAAGTATGAGGAAGGCATTAGGGTATATGAAGAGTTGAAGAAAGAAGATCCAAGAGATTTCAGGGTTTACTTGTGTGAAGGGATTGCTTATCTGTTGATGAAAAAGATGGAAGAGGCGGAAAAAATGTTCGAAAAGTATAAAAGGTTAGTGCCGAATGGGCATAAGTATAGGAGGTATTTTGATGACAATGTACTTGCTATGAAAGTTTTGAGGGAGATGGAAAATAGGAAGGAAGCAAGGATGAAGATTTGAGTCGACAATCATGGTATGTTTTCTTGAATATTTGTTTGTTTTGATCTTCATGTTGTTTTAAATTAGCATTGTAATGAAGTTGAATTTTTGTTCAATTTAAACAAAGTATATCTCGTTGAATAGTCAGATTCCTTATGGAGGTTTATATTTCATTGTGATTCCACCAGCATTTATTTATATTTGGTGTCCACAACTGATATCACTAAGAAGCATGTATGGAGTTATGATGTGCTATATGAAAAAGGACAAACACAATCCACCAAAACGAATTGAGAACCATGAATCTTGAATGCAAAGCAATACACCACTGATGAGTCCTTCATATGTCAGTGCTAAATAGAACATTCTACATAATGGAAAATTTGTGGACAAAGTTGGTATAGTTCTTGTTACTAGTTGCCATGGTATAAGTAAGCGAGTAAGTAAAAGGACAAAGATGATAGAGATTTGGAACTTCAGGTGTTAAAATGTATGTATGTGGTAATAGTGTATGATTGTTTGCTTCAAAATTTTTGTTAAGCTTATTATGTTGTACTCTATGGTTGGTTCTGTTGCAAGTCAATTCGGACTGCTTTACTTTGATATAGGCTGATAAGTTTTTATTAGTTAGATAAAATAAATAAACAAATGTGAAAAGCCATTAGCATAATGGCTAAGCCTTTCACTCTGAAATAAAAAGTCTTCAGATCAAATTCTCTAGGCGTAAAATATTGATTTCAGTATAAAATAATAAATAAACAAACTAAATAACTGGACAAAAAAGCTATATCAATAAGTCAAGTTCCACTTCCCTATCCTATCCGAGTCAAATAATCTGCCAGAACAAAAAAGTTCCCAGTTTGTTTGTTTTATAAAACTCCAATTTTATTCTCAACACATGTTTTATATACTTAATCAGCAATTTTTCATGTATGCAATCAACTATAATTAATAAAAAAATTGAATTAGCAAATTTCATAGATGATGTCCAGCTGTATGTCCAGTAGCTAGGTTTCTCCTTACTTTCAATGTCTCACACATAGGCATGTAAACGACCGGATACGGGTTCAGATAGTACTATATCCGTATTCGAAATCATTTTCAGATATTGGATATCCGTATCTGCGGATGCGGGCGAATATCGGATATTTATCGGATATTCTTCAACCAGTTCACAACTAATAAATCTAAACAAATAAATAGAAAATTTTGTTTCATTATAAATCCAGTTCAGTACTAAAAAATGTTGAGAAAAATAATTTTAAGTAGCAAATATTGATTTTTATATGCATGTTTTTTTACCTGGATAAGATAGCAAATGACAATCATTTTATGTATTTAAATACACAAAAACTATAATCTTTGATAAAAACTGGATGAATAATTATCAGATGCGGATGCGGATGTGACTATATCTGCATCTATATCCGTTTTTTGAATATCAGATAAGAGAATTTTTCATATTTCGGATATGGATACAGACGGATTTCAGATTTTCGGGTATTGGTATAGTAAAAATACTAGTTGTATGACGTAAGACAAATCTGGCAGGTCCACACTAGCATGGACTCGCTACATGTTCAAAAAATAAGCAAGGCATATTTTTAAAATACGCTCCGCTCAGAAATTTTTACAAATCCATCGCCTTGTCTTAATGAGTCAACCGAATGTTGTACCACACCATCATTTATCCAAATAAAAGAAACATTTTTTTAATATAATGCTACATCTCCTCCACAATATGCAACTATTTTTATTATTTTACCATCCTAATGATATTCATTCCTATTTTTCATATTAAAAAATGTATGTTCAAAATTTCTCAATCTCAATCCAATTACTACAAACAATTTAAATAAACAAAAATGTCCAAATATCCGATATCAACATGCTACGATGCAAATTGTTTTCTGATTTTTTTGTTCATAATCTACAAAGTCAACAAACACCCCCCCCACAACACACACGTCCAAACACTTAAATTGGCTCAAGAACATGGGTCCTTCTCAAGCAAACAACGTACAATTACAAGAACTTCAACATATGTTTCAATATCTACATCAACACCAACAACAAGGTTGTTTTGATGTTCAAGAATAAAGTTGTTGGGGTTGATCCGTTGACACGTTCAAATAAAAAAAGGGAAATATGCATGTGTAAGAAGCGAGTACTGCAAAAAAGGCAGGGTCAATTCTTGATGATAAAAGACGGTGGTAAAGTTTGGTTGGTTAGATAATTTCGTTCAACCTCAAGTGAAAGGAGGATAATTGACTATTATTTTCACCACCGTGTAAATATTAGTAATAATTTTAAATGTGAAAACATGATGTCTTTAGTCCACCAAAGCACGGTGCTATGCATTAAACTCCGTGTAATCAAAGAAAAATGTTATCACTCAAGTTAATCATCATCTTTGTGATGGTGAAGACGTGAAGGTCCTAAAGATTGAAAAGACAAAATTGATCTTGCATATGAAAAGTTGGCAAGCATACAGTGTACTCAATCTTTATTCTTTAAACGACTAAATCAAGATTTTTGTAAATTTGTTAATGACTATTTAGAACAAGAAAAGAAATTTATACTAAAATTTGCTAAAAGAAAGTCAATTTATCATTCTCTCTAACATCCTTATAGTTCGAAATGCAAATAGGAAGAAAATGAACTTATTACTCCTAATCCTAAAAGAAACATGTTAAATGAAGAAAGATTACCATATGCAAATGTGAACGATCTACGGATTGGGTTAAATAAATTACAAAAAGTTCCTTTTGACAAACTAGAAAATGCGTAAAGTCGTTCAAACAAGTAGAAGCAATTTGCTTGAAGGCGAATTAGCTAATCAAAATTTAAAAACATCCATTAACTATAAAATGGAAGAATGTTAAATCATACTTAAAGACGAGCGTGTAACGCGTACGTTGCACACGGTAAAGTTGTAAAAGCATTAAATTCATAAATATTGGTAAAAATAGAAATTATTTACGTAGTATATGATAAATATGTTACGTTATCGATTATGAATCAAACTTTTTATCATTCTTTATGTATATAACATTTGTTAAGTGATTTTATTCGAACTAAAATTTGTTTTATCATTTTGTTAATAAGAATGTGGTATACATATTGAAATTGATAGCTTTTAAGATTTATTGGACAAATTAATAGTTATTAGTTACTTAAATTTATTTAAATAGTTTATATTTAATTATTAAATTAATTAGTTAAAATTTAAATATCTGGACTTAAATACAAATTAGTAAGATCGAATCAAAGAGAATTTTTATCGATATCATAAACATGTAGGTATTTGAGTGTAAAACCATGAAAAGAATTAGCAAAAATGGCAACTTACAGAATTTCTAATATATATGAACTAAAGGGAGGGGACAAAATTTCTTTAACTTTTATAACCATTGAGAGAGTTGCAAGTTCTCTGCCCTGCTATTATTTATTTAGTACATAGAGATAAATAAACTGTAAGTTAAAGTTGCTTTCAACGTTTATGTATGCAGTTTTTATTACGTGATTTATATATCCTTATATATTTGAATAATTTTTTTTCCATTTTTGTTAATATAAATATGATATGCATAATGAAATTGTTATTTTTTGTGATTTAATAGACAAAACAATGAATAATTGTTAATTGAGTTTATTTTAAATAGTTTAAATTAAGATATTTAATTAATTTAAATGTATGGATCTAAATGTAGAATATTGTAGAGAACCGAGTAAAAGTATTTAATTCTAGAAATAATAAAAGATGAGTATTTGAATGTAATAATATGGTTGGTGAGAATTAGTAGAACAATAATAATTTTAAAAATCATAAATTATAGAAGACTATTTTGAAATAAATAACATACGGGAATTAAGAAGAGAGAAAATTGCCATAAGTGCAAATTTTTTCTATATTATTATATAAAAGTGTGTACCCTGTGCATTGCACACTGTGTGATTAGGAAAATAATTTTATAAACATATTCAAAGAATTGAATTTATCGTGTAATATATGGAGAATTTGTTAAAATAATTGAATTATGTAATTGAACTTATTATTTTATAAGTATGTAATTTTCGTTATGTGATTTATGTATTCTTATATTTGTATAAAAAATTAATTCATCGTTTTTGTAGATAATATTGAGTTAGATAATAATTTATTATTTTTTAGCATTTAATATTTGTTAAGAAAATAAATGAAAGTTAGTATTCTAAATTAATTTTAAAATTAGTAATTTTATATATTTCAATAGTAATATTTGTATACATATTTCAAGTTTAACATTACGCTTTTAGTACTTTTTTAAAATGATAAATGATATATAAATTATATCTCAAATATTATTTTAGAAAATGACAATAATACCTAAAAATTATAGTGTAATAGTAATGAATCAACATATTTTTATGCTATGCTCTTGCAGTAAATATCAACATCAGAAATTAGTATATAATACTATCAAATTGATAAACGCAATATTTGTTTAACGTATAAATAAAATGTTGGTTAAAAGAAGCACTACAAATTATATTGTTATGTTAATTTTGTAAAAATAGTAACTTGGTTTTTAAGCCATTGTTTCATGTCTCATTGATTATAATTTGTAATAAAACTTTAAAAAATATTAATTAACATCTGCTTCAAAATGACAATAAAATACAAAAATAAAATAATTCTAGTCGAAATATTGTATATTTTTATTTATTAATCAAGTAAATTACGAATATATATAAGTAATATTTAATATTTTCACAAAAGATAATCGAAAATATTCATTTATTTCAAAATTACAAAATATGGTATTTATCATTAATTTAATATTATTCTTAATAAAAATAAATTTTATTAATGATAAAGAATCCACTTAGTGTACCAATTTTAAAAAGAAAGAATATTCTCTTTGTTTGTAATAAAATTCCCATTTTAGGAAGAAGAATTACAAAATTTTCTTTATAATAAAGTACTAATTTTAGAAAGAAGTAAATTATGTAAATTTGAATGTAGAATAATGTAAAAGAATTAAAGATAGTTTTGCATATAATTTTGGAATTTTAAGTAATATAGACTTGAATGAAATATTAGTTT
Organism: Allium fistulosum; assembly: GCA_030737815.1. Lineage (NCBI taxonomy): Eukaryota > Viridiplantae > Streptophyta > Magnoliopsida > Asparagales > Amaryllidaceae > Allium > Allium fistulosum. The sequence continues at coordinate 514,557,543 of CM060903.1, read as the reverse complement.
TATAATTTTTGTCAATATGAGTGTAGTATACAATCACTGAATCGTTATTTTTTTAGGATTTATTAAACCAAATAATAAATATTAGTTATTTGGATTTATTTTAAAATTCAATTTTTAGATCATTTATTAATTTAAATATATTTACTTGAATGTAAAATAACATGATAAAACTTAGGAGAATGTTAAAAAAGCTGTAGAAAATATTAATTGTTGATATTTTAATGTAAAGTGATAATGAAGGGAATTAATAGAACTTTGTAATAATTATTATAATGACAAATTATAGGAATTTGAAATTAATATATTTGGAGAGAATTAAAAAGACAGGAGAAAATCCCTAGAATTAACCAGAGTAAGAAAATTCTTTTGCTTTACTATTATTTACTAGTGTGCGTGCGGTAATGTTTTAAAAGAAATTGTCAAATATATATAATTAAATAGTTGACGTGCAATGTAATATGCTAATATTAAGCATATATTTGTGTAAGTCACGCGTTCCAATTATTGTGTATATGTTAATCCGTAATAACACAACAATTTTTGAAGAAAAATAACAACATAAGCTTGAATGTAGCTTAGTTAAATGCAATTAAAGAGAACCTTCCAAATAATTTATCAATTATACTTCATTATAAAGTAGTAAGGAGAACTAAAGAGAGCATTGATTATTAATATATGTTTTTTTATTACTAAATATCATTTAAGGAAGAAAATAATAATACAAACTTGAACGTAAAATAGTTGAAGTTAATTAAACAATGGTAGAATTTATACCTGAAACCAATTGTAGGTCATAATTAAGGAGAGACTTATTAATAATCGTAGAAATCATAAACTATAAACAATAGTGATTTTTATATAAAATTCAAAATTGAAGAAAGTAAAGACTTTAATTCCCAAAATTCATAAGTGAGCTATAATTTCTTTTACCTTACTATTATTTAATATAATAAATTTAATAAATCATTATGTCGGTAATTTAAGTTACAAAAGAATAAATTGCTAAATAATTATATATATTATTATTTTGGATTATAAATACATGTGTCTAAATTTAAAATAATTCTAAAAAAAGAAATTTGAAATTTAAATAAATTATACGTTAACTATAGTATTTAATTAATTTACATGTATAGTAAATGAGTATACAAATAAGTTAGTACCAAATTTATATTGTTATTTTCATATCTTTATGTGTTAATATGAAATTTTTGTTGCTGTAAATTAATTTAAAATCAAATTAAATCAATTACATTTTAAATATCATACTTAAATAATTTATATGTTCAAATAGTTATAAATAGTTGTAGATACCATTAATTTTTTATTCTAAATATTCAAAACGAAATATATAGTTTTAAGTTATTTTGAAAATAACATTATTTTTTAAAGTTTCAGTAAATTATTTGGTTGAGTGTATCAAATTGTTATAGACAAACATAAAAATAATAAAATAGAACAAAGGACGATACTATTTTATTTTCGACTTACTGAAATCGTGAGAAGCTTAATGACAAATCAATCGTGAGAATAAAGAAGTAAATTTAATAAGAAAAAATTAAGGAGAAAGGTACATTTTTTTCTATTTTATTTAATAGATCAATACTTAAATTAACATATATATTAATTAAATATATTAATAGAATAGATTATAAGTACTTATATTTTTTCATATTGTAAATATCTAAAATAATATATTTGGATGATAAAATAATTTTGAGATTAATAACATTAAGTATAATATTTCGCCAATTTATAGTTGTTAAATAAATATAGATGAACTTATAGAAAAATTATCATTTTTATTTTTGAATTTTAATATGTTAAAATGTTATATTTTCTGTAATAAAATCTATTAAAATATCATTTTTGAATGGTTAAAGATATCATATGTTTTATTATTTTTATACTCTAACCATTTAGAATGATATATTTCGTATCAAATTAGTTTTACAATAATATTTATAAAATTTAAGAAACTATATGTTCAACATATTATTTTATAAATTTATATGTTTTTTAAAAAACGTAAATAAATTTTATAGAGATATATCAGTGTTATTTCCAAAATTTTATGCTTTAAAATATTAGTTTCTAATTTTAAAATAAGTTCAATTTATATTTTGAAATTTAAGAAATTATATGTTAAATAAAATATTTGATCGATATACCTATGTATGTGAAACAATTGTAAGTATTTATTTATATAATAAATTTCAGAGATAAGTATTAAAGTAATATTTTCTTTTTTGAAATAATATTAAGAAAATTTGTGATCTTGTGTGTTTTTGCGCATCCACGTATGTGCATGATGATGAGTTTAGATGTTAAATTGCAAGTCAGTATTGATAAGAATTTTAAATGTAACATAAGATAATTAAGGGAAAAAATCTTTTTATTTACTAAAATTGTGGATAATAATAATAATGTAATAGAATATATCTCATACATTGTACGCGTTAATGTTATAAAAACATAGTATTCATACTTTAAATATTATTAAAAAAAAATTTTGCTATGCAATGAATCATAAATTAAACCTTTTATTGTTGTTTATGCATGTAATTTTTGTTAAGGAATTTATGTGTTTTTATATTTGAAAGAAAAATCTATGTTACCGTTTTGTTAATACGAATGTGGAATATAATTGAAACATTCATTGTTTATAAATTATTAGAGAAATTAATGAATATTGGTTGCTTGAATTTATTTAAATAGTATGGATTTATAGTGTTTGGTTAATTTAAATACGTGGATTTGAATATAATATAATAAGAGAAAATTGATGAAAACTTTGTAAATAACTGTAGAAATTATAAAATCTAGGTATATGAATATAAAATCATGGAAAAATCAACGCAACATTTTGGATATCTAAAAATGATAAATCACAAGGATTCCAAAAAAAATCGAGGAGAATTAAGGAGGGGGGTGAAATTTTTATAATTACTGAGATGGTTTGTAATTTTTATACCTTTCTATTATTTAAGTGACAGTTTATTAAAATAAATAATTATACATTAAAGTTGTTATTATTTTGTTTTATGTGATCCATATATTTTTATATCTGAACGGAAATTTAGTTTAATACCATTTTGTAACAATGAGCGTGGTATACTTGTTGACATTGTTGTCTTTATTATTTATTAGACAAATTAATAGATAATGGTTAATTAAATTTACCACCTTATAGTTAAATTATTTAATTAATTTAAATATACGAACTTAAATGTAAATCATACGTGAAAAATAAGAATTTTGAAAATAATAGTAGAAATCAAAAAGTGTAGGCTTTAAATGTAAAACAAAAACATAAAATTAATAAAATATTGTAAACAATTGCAAAAATAATAAATTGTATCGGGTCTTTAAAATAATATTAATAAGTATCTAGAGAAAGTTAATGAGAGTTGAGAAATATGTTAGAATTAATGTGAGGGCAAGAAATTCTTCCACCTTAATATTATTTAATAGATTAGATTTAACAACATTATTCGATGTTGTTTCTTCGGGTTTTTCTACATAGAGACAAGTGAAAGTGACTCAATTGAGAGCTAACCAAATTGGTGGATACGGTGATGAATTTTGATTTAGTTTATGCAATGTAATTGTCAAGCATCTTTAGTTGTCTATTTATATTTAATTATCTTGAAATTCTAATTACGTTTGATTATATTACAACTTCGATCATGCTTAATTATCTTATAGCTAAATTTATGTTTAATCATCTTTACTTTTATTTTTTGTACTTCAGTTATGCTTAAGTCACGATGCAATAATTCTTAAAAACATTTTAAAACATAGACGTTGTAATAATAACGTGATACACTTCTTTCGCTAACACTAACATTAACTTAAATGACAATTAACAATAAACAATGGTTCTATTAGTTGGAATTACTTTTAATGTTCATGTTGTCCACAAACGTTCAATTATATCATTTTTCAAAATGTTTTTTTTCTTCTCTTGATCGTATTCATTTTAATCTTTTAGATGCACTTCAATGATTATGGGTTCACGATTCCATCACTCTCCTACCATTATAGTAGGATCACTTGGATTATAAGATAAATTACTTGGAAAGGTTGCTCTTCTTAGAAAACCATTTCATGAACAATTACGCTCGCCTTAATTATGTTACTTAGAAAATGAGTTTTCAAAAAGAATATTGAGCAATTGAAAATAGTAGTTGTGGAACTTCAAAAAGAATCATGTTCTCTGCCACCCTCCCCATCCACCCCCCCCCCCCTCTCAAGATTAAATCTGATCATGGGTCCAGAAATGACATGAACAAGTGTTTTCATTTTGAATAAATATCGTTGCTACAATATTACCCCATATCGTTGAGGTTTGGCACCATTGACAACATTTGGTAAATGATGAAACGGTTGTAATACATGGATATTGTTCATATAGTTTGGAAATCTAAAAAAAAGGCTTGAGAAGCAACGACATCAAGGATCATGATAGCTTTCACATAATGATGAATAAATTGTACGTGCCATGCTACATATGCTTTTTTTCTCTATATATTACTTGGAAAACCGCAACAAGGTCCAACAAAATTTTGTCTTTCTACATCGCGAAATACGTACACAGTGTTAAAGTAGTCTCTCATGATGCTATCATAATCGGGTTGGTGATTGTGAAGTTTTTATCTCTTTTCCGATCCATAACCTGCCGCATTGTTTTCTTCCTTCTTTGATGCATTAAGTATTTTGTGTTAGACATTTATTTAACATGGCGAATGCGACATTGCAAATTCATCATCCGATGATGAAGAGTTTTTACTATCAGAAGAAGAGATATGAGTATTGAGTAGTCAATATATTGATTGTAATTTGTATAAATCGTGAAAGTGTCGATATGATTGAGGTATATATAAAGTTGACAAAAATTATAGTCCTTTATTGTCATTGGTATAGATTGTAGGAAACCACTAGTCGCGACGGGCTCAAAACTGCCACATGATTCAGATGATGGAATATATTTTATATTCTACATTGTTTATCACCAACACAGTAAACAACCAGCGCCTGTGGCAGATTTATGAAAACTGCTTTGGATGCTATAGCATATTCTTCATCCTTCAACTCAATATACATATGTTACCATACCTCACCTCATATAACAAAAAATTCAAACACATGTAACAATACATACATTACACATCACCATATTCAACTCATACATCGTAACTTTAGAAGACACGTAACTCATGCATAACATAACATCGACCATGCATGAGTTGAAGTAAAAGAATCTTTTAAACCAAAATCTTGCATATCATATGTACTACTTCGACTTGAATGGCCAGTACATGCACTTGTGCTCGTATTCAATCTATACCAGATGGAATATGATTAGCTGCAAAGTTCAATCAAGTCAACAATTCCAAATTCCAAATTATGCAAAACAATTTTGTTAGTATATAAGTGAATTATTAACCGTTAAGCAAGGAAATAACAATTTTGTTCGCGCTGACACAACCACTACTTTATGTATCAGTAGAATGAATTTTGTAGTATGCATTGTAATTAAAAAAATGGAAAATTTTATGATGTAATTTCCAGTCAGCTAATTCAAAACCATCCAACCGCCTGATTCTTAGTATAAAGTGACATATTAATTGAGGGGTCAAGCGGAAGACACAGTTCTTCCTGTATTTGGTGCCAACATTTATTTTTACACAATACTGAAGTAAACTGTATAGTGTTTGTAAACTTGCTATAAAAGTATGCAGTTATTCCATGACACTTACTCAGGTTATTCAAAGGATTTTGCGCTGGTATTCGGATTCAGTACACCCATCATTGAGCATCTCAATGACTTAACTAGATAAATTCCCTTCTCGGGCTATACACACCAATTTGATAACAAATTTTTTACGGAAATACATTTCATAATGTGCATTTGTCACACATAATGAAAAGCTTCATGCAGAAATAGCTCAGATGATAGCAACATTTGACCGTTTTGTGCTCTTCACATACGACCTTTATGTTTGACTTAATGACTCAAGCTTACATTTGCAGCGGAAGACTGTGTTTTCCCAGCGTTTTAAATTTAAAATTTCATGTCTAAAGCTTAGTCTCTATGTGAGACATATAGTCATACTTTACCTACAATAACTACTTCATATTAAAGTATGTACTCTATATTGGTGTAGTGTGTGCTCCAACTCCGCATCAGCATACTCAAACGGCTCCGCAGCATCGTACCCAAACGACTCAGCATCAACTGCTTTATTTGACGCACTCCACCAACTCAGCATCAATGTACTGCACCAACTCTGCACCAGCATACTCAAATGACTCCACATCATCGTATTCCATTGAGTCCACATCAGTAGCTTTATTTGATATAGGAAGACTTTGATGTATATAATTTGTGTTCCATGTTATTGTTGTAATAAAAACACAAATACGATGTAATGAAAAATTGCCTCTATTAAAACTGCATTGTCATAATATCTTTCATCGTTTAATTATAAAATTTAAATTATTAATTATAATATAATATGTGTGAAGTAATATGACATAATAAAATGATCAAACTAATACAAGTAATAGCATTAATTGCGCTTTTGATCTAACTGCCAAACTTAACGTCTTAGAATACTTTATTGGACAAATTTTCGAAATAGACTAGTTTTCGAAACAATTTCACGATTGACGTTAGTTTTGAAACTTTTATCAAACAATATTACTTTCTGTCCAATCAGCGTTCAAGTCAGCAATTTTGTAACTGTTCAGATATAGGCGCAACTTTTAGTTGCACGTAGCACAACTATGAGTTGTGCCTGTATTGTTTTGGTGCAGGCTCAACTATTACGCCTGCATAGGTTACTGCTACCATAGAAAGGTAGCAGCAACCCTTACCCCCCACCCCATTTCATTTTCACCAACTATCTCCCATCATTCTCAAGCTCGAACCCAACATTCCCAAGCCCTAGTTTTAGATTTTTTCCATTAATTTTCCTCAAATTTTACAAATTTCTTCATCAATCTTCGATTAGAACAAATCTATAACAATGGAAGTGGGATCTTTTTCAATACAATACGATTTTGGTAACCTCTAAAGCCTAGTTTTTTTGATTAATTTCAAATTTGTGTATTATGTGTTTATATTTGCTAGAAACATTGCCAATTAGCATAATCTAAATGTTAGCAATCCAATTCGTAGAGTTGAATCAATCATTTATTTTAAACGATATTAAAAATTTGGGTTTTTGTTGCATAAACTTTGCAAAACCGGAAAGCGGACCAGTTGATGGTAGCGTACTATATTTGCGGATAATCACCACACAAATTTTTAAGATTTAATGAGGATAATATTTTTTATTTTGTAAATATAGTAAATAGTTTAAGATTTTTAGCATTTTGAATTAACCATACGTTATAATTCTTTGTTTTGTAGAGTGTAAAACTCGTAGACTGTTTGGATCATTCGCAGAGTTTCGAAGATCTGATGGAGATGGTTGAAGATCACCGAGTTCCATGATTACTTCACCAAGCCGGCTTCTGGTATTTCATGCAGATAAACTTATTCCATGCTTGTGCTGAAGCAAACTTCAAAAAGGCTAGTAAGATTTTGTAAAACTTATTCCATGCTTGTGCTGAAGAAAAAGACGAGTTAACATACAAAGAACTAAGAGAGTAACTAAAAAATGTAAGTCCGGCTGCTGACAGATGGATTGACAAAAGTCTCAAACATAAGGATGAACAGTGGGCTCTTTACAAGGACAACGGTGAACGTTTTTGTATGATGACTATCAATGCTTCGGAGAGTTTCAATGGAGTTCTAAAAGGTGCAAGATCGTTACCGGTAAAGGCGTTAGTAGCACGTACCTTTCATCGTCTTAATAGCTACTTCTACAGAAGACGTACTGATGGACTGGAATACTCATCTACGCTCACGCCAATTTATGAAAAAATGATGAAAAAATATGCAGCGGAAGCACGAAATATGAGCATTAATAGGTTCAACTTGACGGAGTGGCAAGTAACAGACACAAATGCATGCAACTACATAATAAATATTGCCAATGACAACTGCAGGTGTTTATGCAATCATATTCTTGCCCATTTTCCATGTTCCCGTGTTTTGGCTGCATGTGCACGATGTAGAGGAGCGAACAGAGCTTACCATGATCTTATTTCGTCCTGATTTACAGCAGACAGTTATAGACATAGCTATTCTCCGGTTTTTCATCATATGCCCGACAGTAGATATTGAGATGTACATGAAGGCCCAACTATACTCCTGCCGCCAACATGTAGGAATACAGGAAGATCCAAGTCCACAAGAGTTAGGGGAGTCATGGACGAAATGGGGGATAGAAGACAGGACAGATGTGGACAATGCGGTAACTTGGGTCATAAGAGAAGAACGTGCAGGAAGCAATAAATAATTTGATTGTTTTGACTACTTATGTCATTCGTGTACTGTATAACTTTTATTTTTATTCTGTACGCAACTTTGATATTAAAAGTTATCTTTTGTCAAACATTTATATTAGTTGTTATGTTCTGTAACTTTGATTTATTTTGCATGCAGCATTTGTACATAATATCCACAGTACGCAACGTGGAACAACAACAAAATAGTACATCAACCATTAAATAAACATTAAAACCAAACAATAATACATTAAATATTGTATAACCATTACAGAAATCAAGTAATAAAATAACCTAGTAATACAACAACCATTAAAACTAATGCATACATAACTCCATTGCACAAGTCTGATACAGAACCATTACATAACAATTGCACTAACCAGTTTACTATATCATTTTCCAAATTGGATTTAAGGACTGCAAATAGCTTACCTGATGTCGTAGCATACTATTTTCCTTTTTCAATCACCTCACTTCGGCTTGCATCTCCAGTGCATATTCAACTCCCTAAGGGGTCAACGGACGATCTAACCATTTGAAGAATTTACAGCACTGCACACCATTTGGGTTAGTTATATGATCTAGGTAACCAGCACATCCGTAAAACCGACGTCTGGCATTTATTGAGTCTTACATATAACTACCTCACAAATATCTCCATAGTGACAAATTGGATGTGTTGATTGTCTCACTCGACCTTCGCAGCTAATTTGTTTCCCCGGTCTTTGATTCGGTTCACCTAAACAAACCTGATTATTCAAACCAGATTGAACAACAGCGCCAATATTTTGAGGAACTATCTCAAATTGAGTTTCAGGAACAAATTCAGATTTAGCTTCCAACTTTTCAAAATATTTCACCAATACTTCATCTGAGATCTCCCAATTATCTATATCGGTTCGGCTAGCTTAATATGTAAGGTATGGAACTATAAATCAACACAAAAACATAAAACATTTCAAAATGACAATAGATTCGAAAATAGGGTTTACTCAATTACCTTGCAAAGGTGTTGTAGCTTTGTTCTAATCGATTAATGATGCAGAAATATGACGTTTTTAAGTGGATTTGTCGAATAAATTATAATTTGGTGATTGAGGGGTTTTAGGTTCGGAATCGGGAAATTCAAAAGGATGAATGAATGGTAATGTGAGTGTGTGGGTGGGGGGATTGATGAATGAATGGTAATACTCCTACCAGTCGAAGATTGATGAAGAAAATTGTAAAATTTGAGAGAAATTGATGGAAAAAACCTAAAACTAGGGCTTGGGAATGTGGGGTTCGGACTTGAGAATGAGGGGAGGTAGTTGGTGAAAATGAAATGGGGTGGGGGTAAGGGTTGCTGCTGCCTTTCTATGGCAGCAATAACCTGTGCAGGCGCAACTCATAGTTGTGCCTGTACCAAAACAATATAGGCGCAGCTATGAGTTGTGCCTATACTAAAACAATAAAGGCGCAACTCATAATCGCGCGTCTTCTGATACTCGGCTTGGAGAAACTAAGAGTAGCGCCAACTTAAAAATATAGGCGCAACTAAGAGTTGCGCCTATATCTGGGAAGTTACAAAAATGCTGACTTGGAAGCTGATTGGGCAGAAAGTAGCCTTGTTTGATAATAAGTTTTAAAACCAGCGCCAATCGTGAAATTATTTCGAAAACTAGCCCACTTTGAAAATTTGTCCTACTTTATTTATCAAAGTTCAGTCAGCGAACCAAAGTTCGGTAATTTTGTCCTCAAACGCATGCTAAACATATGAATCACTTCATGATCGCTTATTTATCAAATGAAAATTTTATGATATATGTGCTAACATGTGAGAAAAATTAAATTGAAACTAATCTTTTCAATATTTTTTGGTGACTTTACTCGTAAGCTTTGAAATGCATATAAACGGAGATTTTGATCATTTTCCATGGTATAGTTATCAATGTTGGCATAATTGTAAAAATCCATGCTACAAGCTAATTTTAGGGAAATTTTGGCATACATTCTTGTAGTTATAAAAAATTAGCCTTAGTTCCTTTATAATTTTCTTTTATGAATTACATCCCTATTTTTAGAAGAAAAAAGAAGTAAAATTTACGGGGGTATGTGGGCAATTTTACCAATCTTAACATGCGCTCTTAGAGTATATACCAATTGCCGTAACACATGACAGAGTGATTGTTTTTAAATTTGAAAACGAGAGAAGTAAAAAAAGAAATTCAAAAAAGAAGAATGTAGAAAATAGTTTCTGAAATAGTGATGCAAAACAAATAAGTTTAAAAAAGATGGATGTCCCTAATTTCCACTTAAAATTTATTTAATGAGATGTTTAAAGTAAGTAAGATATTTCATGTTTGTGTACACATATATCAATTTGATTTTTAAAATAAGCGATTTGGTTTTCGCTTTCCATGGCTACATTCAAACTCATGTAATTATGATTCAAAATCATTTAGCCTCAATCAAATTTTGCCAGCATATCAAAATCAACCCATGCTTCTAAATATGACAAAGGAACAATGACCTTGGTAGTTGAAAAGAGCTAGCTACCATCATAAATAAAATATAAGTTCGAGTTACATCATGTATCGATTAGGATACGAGTCTATATTTTCGCATGAAGATATGATAGTAAGTGATGATATATTAATATTTCTTCTTTTCATGTTAGCCAGTTTAAAGTTACGTAGAACTGTCCTCAGGGCCGACTTAGGGCCAGGCTGAGCAGGCGCCCGCCTGGAACAACCCCCCTCGACGGGGCAACAATCATCGAAAAATATGCTAGTTATGAATAATAGATTTTAAACAAATATATGTTGATGTAATTCAATTTACAAAGACTTGGTAGCTTAGAGCATTCCCAATCGAAGAGGGTGGGATGGGTCGATTCAGGGCAATCAACCCCAAACCCACCCCCAACGGTTGGGTAAAAGCACAAATTGTGCTTTCCCTTAGCTGGTTAAAATTTAGCCGGCTAAGGGAATGGCTGTGGATTGCAATCCACAACGCTCACTTAGCCGGCTAAGTGGGAACCGGCTATATAATAGTCGGTTACCCATTGCACTCCCCCATCCTCCCTTCTTCCACCATTTTCCTACCTCCCAACACCTAATCTTTCGCCATTTTTTTCTTCCCAGCAACCAAGCAGTACAAAAAAATAAATAAATAAAAATAAATGAGAAGAGCGTTCTAGAGACTCCGAGGTAGCGGCAGTCACAACGCAGGAAATGTTCCACCGACCGTGGAAAACGCCCCTGTCGAAGACAGCACAGCCGTGCCGTCGATGGTCGCCGAAGGTCGACGAAGCACGGTGGTTAGGCGAAGACGTGTTGGAAGACGTACAGCAAATGCGGTTCTGGACCCCCACATCGACCAAAATTTGGGACCGGACAAAGATTTGACCAATTTCTGCATACTCCCAGACGACGAAGTACACGTTAGCACGTGTGTTGATAATTCTGTAAGTTATCCACCTTCAATTTATTTTATTAGCTAAAATTGAATATGAAACATGTTTTACATTAGGCTCGGCGTGAGCGCACCCGTGGATCTTGGGTTAGTGTAATACGCCTTTATAGTATGATCTGATCCTATGATGCCGACGACATTATTCATGCTTTGCTACGAGATATAGGATTTGGAGATTTCTTGAGTACGTATTACATAATTACTGTTTATTTAATGATGTTTAGGGCTTTCGATAATCGTAGATTGCTTTAATAGGTATCGATAATCTATTAAATTTGGATGTTCAGTTATGCGGTGCTTTAGCCGCCTGTTGGTGGAAGATCACTCATACCTTCCACTTTAGTTTTGGAGAGTTGGGTTTTACCCCATTAGACTTTACTATGCTTAGCGGTTTAGGCATTGGAAGGGAGAGACCTTACCGTATGATGAGGAGTACCAACACTTTCACCGTTTATCCAGTGTACTTCCACATCTTGATTTACATGACGGACTATCATCCGGACTGCAGGTTAGATGCTCTTACATTAGAAAAGCAATCAGTGAATTGATACATGGTGGTAGTTCAGAGAACAATTTGGAGATTGCTAGACTTTTTATTTTGTACATTATGGGGAACTTATTCTTCACAAATGCACATTGGCAGCCATATATGTTGCAGCTATAGCGGAGTTGTCGTTTGGTAGTCTAGTCGCATATGATTGGGGGACTCCGATATTAGCGTATATGTATCGCTCTTTGGATCATCAGTGCGTCGTTAGGGGTAGATCCACGTCCATTACGGGTTTTTGAGAGCTCTTACAGTACTGGTACTATGAGTACTTCCGCAACTTGACTTATCCGACGTTGGACTCCACATTACCCACTTTTCTTTCCCCGAGTTAGAGCATGGGCCCGTGATAACCGCAGAATGGTGCAAGGAGGGGAGGCACGTCATAATTTTGTTGTGGCCCTAAATCAGATCGAGTTACGGACTACACAAGAGAGTGTTGTTTGGCATCCGTATAATGGTTCGCCTTTGATGACCGACCCTTTCGTAGTGCATGCTGCATTCCTTTCTATAAGATGTTTTCCATTGGTTTCATCCCTTTCCAGCTTAGGATGCTATTGGTTCCTCGGTGAGCGCAGTTGGAGGCAGACGTTAGATGGTGATTTTGTTCCCAACGATCCACATTCGGATACACCTTTTTTGAGGGTTTATGACAGCGCTGCATTACAGGAGTATGCAGGGGAGTGGTGGTCCGCTAAATACTTCATCATCGTGAATGTAGATTATGCTTCCTTTTGGTGACAGTTTTACACTCCATCGCATACGGCTACTTTTGTTCATGCTGCATCAGTTGATTTGGTAGGGTCCTCGGGCATACGAAGTGGTGTTGCCCCCCTGTTTTGCAGGACCTTACACGGAGTACTCAGGTGTATCATGCTCCACAGCCCTCCCAGGTAGGAGATTATGATTGGACAGTCGGTATTTCGACAACATCTGGGGTTGATAGATATGTTGATATTCCACGGCCTGAGATTTCACAGTATCTCGATCCAGCAACATTTCATATGAGGATTTTTTCAGATGGGACTCCGCCAGGTCATGTACGTCGAGCATCGACGGAGCATAAATGAGTTGACTGCTTGTATTAACGAGCTTACTACAGCTGATGAGCAGCGATATCATCCTACGCGCAGAGTAGACAATGACGACAATGGTGATGCAGCCAATCTTTTTGATGATGAGTACTGGTTTGATGAGCCGTAGTGGTTGTATGTACTATTACTGTTTGTATGTCATATCCATGTGTGTACCATTGTATTATCATTGTTATGTATTTCTTAGCAGAGTTTGTATGACTGTATTTTTAGTGGTTTGTATGCACTAGCAGCGGTTATATCTGTGTATTATCATTGTTTTGTATTTACTAGCATTGTTTGTACCAGTGTATTATCCGTATGTGTATTTACTAGTAGTGTTTGCATAACTGTATCAGCTTTGGATTTCATATTTTTCTTGACTATGTGTAAATTACTATATGAAGGAACAAACATAGTTGTGTTTGTTTATAGCCACGTTTGTGGATGCTTGCCACGTGGTTGATTATAAGGCACTTGATTCATGAGATGCAGATCATGAACTTTCTATTTAAATTAAATTTCTGTACTGAAAATTCACTACATCTTTATTTATTCTTAACGTCGCCAATAATCTTCAATGTCAAATAAAAACTGGAATGCAGATGATTATTTAGTTCTAATCAAATCGTACATAGAAACCAACCGTAGACACATGGAAGAGGAGATGGAGCAAGATTTTTGGGTCACTCTAAAGGTGACTTTTAATAGTCGTCCTGATTGTAGATTAATTCGAAGGATTTTGGAAACTCGAAGCACTTTTTTAACGTTTACTAGGGCTTGTCGAAGATATAGAATCATTATAAAAACAGTGAAGGAAGAAGATCTATTTCAGTTAACACGAGCCACGTTTGATTCCCGTTATTTGTGGGAGTATCACGTTGATTTTGTTGGACATGCTGCGTACAATCTCTGGGTTAGATATATTAGACAATTTGAAGGACGCATGGGTTGGTTAAGTATGTTTGTTAAGTTAATTACCTTCAGCTAGTTCTTTACACTATCAGTAACTTATATGTACTTTCAAATTCAAGTAAAGTTTGTGTTCTCATAATCTACTACGCACTTAACATAATAACAACATATAAACATTTTGAAATTATTAACAACAATATTTAACTTACGAAGAAACAAATAACAGCTTTCATAGAAAACGAACAAGACAACAAACTGTAAAACACGACAACATCATGGAAAAAGAACAAGACAACAAACAAAATGTAACGACCCATAATTTAATCACTTTGAACTTGAACAGTTAATATGTTTTTAAATGATTAAATAATGGATTTTATATCTAAAATAATTTTTTGGATAAAACGTCTCGAGTTGATTTTTAAAACTGATGTACAATGTTAGTTTAAAGACGGTTCGAGTTATAAAGCGGTTAGGGGTACCAATTTATTTAAGAATAAGTTTTCCTAATAAGCCAAATGAGAATGATTACTTAAGAAAAGAATTTGCCAAGTAAAACAAGAAAGAATTATTAACCTTGTCTAATAAAATAAAATAAAATAAAATAGTATAATTACTTGCCTAATAAAACAAGAAAGAATTATTAACCATGCCTAATAAAAAAGAATAGTATAATTACTTGCCTAATAAAACAAAATAGCATAATGATTATTATATTCCACATGGATGGTTGCTATTGGACCAAAATCTGGTTGAATCAGGTTATGCCATGTGGATGGTTGCCATTGGACCAAAATCCGGTCGAATCAGGTTAGGCCATAGTTGATAAGGAGGATTCCTATTGGACCAAAATGTGGTCGAATCAAATTAAGCCATAACACTACAAGGAAAACAACATTTTCCGACGGTTGAAAACCGTCGGCGGCCGTCTGAAGCCATCGGAAGTCGTCGGAAAATAAGGCGTCGGGGCACAGTGTTTCCGACGGCTTCCGACACAGGGCGCCGAACATTTTTCCAACGGCCGCCGACGGCTTCCGACGGATTCCGACGCTTGTCGGAAGCCGTCGGAAAAAATGTCCTATAGGCTGTCGGAAGCCGTAGGAAAACTATTACCTGAAAGCTGTCGGAAGCCGTCGAAAATCTGCTGTATTTTTTTTTATTCCTGCTGCAATATAGCCTTCCATCCACATTTCCCATCCAAACACTATTACACCAATACTGCAGAATCCAGTACACAATATTCCAATCAAATATCAAAACCCATACTACACAAAATTCATCAAATACACAAATACATCAAATTACATCAAAATAAAATACATAATATACATAACCATTCCAACATTCACAACAACTCCAACAACAAGTGTTCTACCATGTCATACATACACAACATAACACAAAATCATCCACATCATCATACAACCACATACCTGAAATCATACAAAACTAAAAAAACATACCTGAAAAAGCAAGCAATCAATCACTCTCCTCCAGATCCAGAGCCAGCAGAGGAAGGGAAGCGCCCACCATACTGCTGCATGTACTCGGCGATACGCTGGTCTAGCAACTGTGTGGTCTGTATGGCCTGTCGGCGGTTCTGCTCCTCCAGCTGGGCCACTCTAGCCCGCAAATCTTCGATCTCTACTAGATCGATCTGAGCTCTAGTCTGCCGACCCCGTCTCTGACTGTTGGCCTGCAATAAATATTTAATTTAGCTGTGTGATCTCTGTAAGTGTATGTGCAGGTATGCGAATGATTAGCTGTGTAAGTAACATAACGTTCATATCTTCTGCCTTCTTGTGCTTTACTGGTGTGATAAAGTCATTTGGTTGGTTTGAATTCAAATTCAATATGGAGGATTTTTCGAGGTTCAAATATTTTTAAATAATGGAAAAATGAATAAAATTCAAGTTTATTGTTTTGAAAAGGTCCAAATAGCATATTTGAAGTATTTTAAGATAAAATTATATATTCCAACATAGAATTGAATTATTTAATTAGCTTTTAGATTTAAATTTAGATCAAACAAATAAATCCTATTTAAATTTACTTTAGCTTGAATAATATGACTTCTGACATTATATGCTTATGTTTATGATGTTATACAAGTTTATTTATTTATAAATCCATTATTGCAACTTATTAAATCTAATTTAGCTTATGTATTAATATTCGATGTCGTGTTTTATAAATGCTTCTACTATATAAACTGCGAATTTTAACTGTAATTCTAAACACACAATCATATGGCCTATTGATGGGCCATAGTGACATTACGGGAATAACTGTCCTAATGAAAGTCAAATGACTTAAAACTAGTAAATTAAACATTTATTCGGAGAGGCGTAGGGTTTTGGGTACAAGATGTTTGTATAAATCCCTACGATTTAATTAATTATGACTTAAATATCAAATTAGTAGTAAAATAAATTATTTACCACTTGATTGCCAAATCCGTATCATCTGCCATGCTCTGATGGATCCATAACGGACTCAAAAATAGCATCCTCCTCATCAGTCGTCAGCTGATCTCGACCCGTATCAGCAAGGAGTTTCTAGCGCTGCTCCATAAACTTTTCCTGCATTAACAAATTAATAACATCATATCTTATTTCATTATAGTTTAACAAGCAGAACAATTACTAATACTGCATAAAATGAAATATGCTTACATGGCTCCTACTTGATTTATCGTCGTGCCATGTATACGAAACAGTCCCGTCCGGATTTACATGCTTGACAGCATGCGTACGAGTGAACACGTCCATATAGCCCATGGGACCATGCGCCTCAGCTTCCTGAAGTTGATTTTTACATACAATTATTATACATTTAAAATTATATAGCATAAACTATTTACAATTATCATTGAGTAAATTTACCAACTCCTGCCGATACTGCTGAATGACTTCGACCCTCCGCGATGAGTGACGGGATTTTTATTTCTGTTTGCAGAGTTTCTATCCGACTCTGCCTGTACATTCAAAATTTGATACATTATTTTTCGATCACGTCAAATTAATAATTCAAAAAAATTTAGTATACTTGCCTTCGCCTCATCAATTTCCCAGTATGCCAACCATGCTTGCCATACGCTCTCCCCCATCCACCGTGGTTTCTTACCAGATTTCTTAATTCAGATATCGAGTCCTTATAGTTCTTGCGCATCTTCTTCATCCAGTATCCTCATGCCAGCAGCATATCGTCTGTTTGGATGTCTATCTCAGCCTGTGTTTCATGATAAAAAGCAAAAAAAGATTACACTGTAAACGATAAACAGTAGAAAAACGAAAAAAACGAATTAAAAATGGAAAACAGAAAAATATACATACTATGACATCCTGCCATATACACTCTATGATGTGGGGAGGGATGTTATCCCACTTCGGTCAGCAAGCACTCATCCTACTGCGATAAGAAGCTCTAGAGACATCCATCACAACCTTCGAGGGAAGTAGGTCAAACCCCTTGTTTTTAAATACGATACAGATAAGTACGTAGGTATGTCATAAAAAATAAGATGCTGAATAAAATTTAATTCTTACCCCTCTGCTCTAGGGACTAACGAAACCACTGGACGCTGTGAATCTTGCGATGGACCACTGCCATTGCCTCCTGATGATCGGGAAGAGCTCCTACCTCTATATGATATTATGATAAACCTGTGACATATAAACACATCATTATATAAGAGAATAATAACATGATAATGAAATATATTTCATATGTAAATGACATCAACGGTATAAATTGCTTAATTAATGACTGAAATGGAAATAGAAATGGAAGTGTGTTATACCTGATTCATAATGGGTCTACTGTACCGACGATAAGCAGATTTCATTGCATTTTTAATAAAAATTGCTAAATAAATGACAAATGGAAATGACATAAAACATGTAAACAATGGTAAACAGATTTGGTTTCATAGTCACATCAATTTCATAATACATCAAGAATTCAACATAGTTACATCAATTGCAAAAAAATCATATTCAGATTTATATCAGTCTTTATTGTCTTCTGATTCAGATTCGGTCTCGTTTTCTATGATATTTTCCTCTGCACTATCAAACGCTTCTACCAAAACATTTGATTCATCGATCAAAGGAATCGATCAAAGGACCAAAATCTGTATGATCGTCTGTAATTATTATTTCGTTATTTTGCTCAAGATCTGCCTGATAAGCTTGTTCGTCCGGAATATTCTTCCCATCGAATGTGAATCTGGCCTTTGTTTTAAAAACTGCAGACCAATCTGCTTTATCTCTTTTTAGAGACGGATAAGGAGCGTAATAAACTTGCAATGCTTGTTTGGCTAGTACAAAAGGATCATACTTGTGATAGTGCGATGTATGCTTTATTTCGATAAGATTATAATCCTTGTGCACATTAATTTCAGAACCTGGAACATTGCTAAACCAATTGCATCTAAATAGAAACACCTCCTCCGCGGGTCGTGAGAAATATGTCAACTGCAAAATTTGTGTTAGAACGCCATACAAATCATTTAAGTGATTTTCTGGATCGTCACTACCTTTAACAAATACACCAGTATTATTTGTTAATTTTTCTGCACCGTATTCTTTGGTGTTAAATTTATATCCAATGACGAAATATATTGGATATGTCTTTACCACTCTTTTTGGTCTCATCGTAAGATGTTTCAACCCTTCGTCAACAACACAATTTCTCGGCTCATAAACGTAATTTGAAAACCAACCGGAAAATTCTTTACTGAGATCTCCGTTCAGATGTTCACGTTCATAAACACTGATCCATCATAAAAATGAACTTTCAACATTTCCATCATCGTCGTCAACTTCAACCATAGGAAACATTGATCGTGCTGCATCTTTGACCATATTTTCTATACGGGTCATCGTAACTATTTCATTAACGACACTTTCAGACTCTACAGAAGTATTTGCTACAACTTCTCCATGCCGATCCCAAACATAATACTCAGGTACGAAACCGTTTTGGCACAAATGAACTTTCACAATATCCGGTAACAAATACTTCAAATGTCTACACCTACTACACGGACAACGAATTTCTGGATCGTTTCCGTTATTACTTAAAGCGAATTCAACAAATACGTTTATACCATTATAAAAATCTTCTTTTATTAAGCCCCTCAGTCCTTTTCTTTGGTTCATCCATCTCCTCCGATCAACAAAATAATCAATCATTTTTCCTATTTGAGAAAATGAGAAGTTCAAAATTTAATATTTATTTTCAAGAATACAAATTCGAAAAAGATTATTTTCAAGGTCGTATAATATTTGAATTTAAAGAACTACTTCACAAATTTAAAAATATTTTCAAATAGGGCACATTTTATTTTTTAACGTATCGATACAAAAAATTGTACAAAAATATTTTTTTTCCATGGCCAGGCATCCTACTTCTCATTACAAACACAATAAGCATTTACATTTTGTATATTACTTCGTCTCAAACGATTCAACAAAATTTCGGCAGCATTTCCCTTTTGTTCCTTGCATTGTACACAATGCGTGTACGCAGGAAACAAAAAAGAAAAGTTAGGCCGAAATTTTATGAATCGTTTGAGACGAAGTAGTATACAAAATATAAATGCTTACTGTGTTCATAACTTGTCCAATGCAAGGACAAATCCAACAAACATTGTACTAGATGAATATAAATGGTCGTTTTTCGAAAAAAAACAACTATTTATACAACGATCATGTACAACACTCGTCAGACGGGGCCAAAAACTCTCTAAGGAACATTTGTCAATTAGATGTGCGCATTTTACGAAAAAATACAGTTTTACTAACTGTTCACATTTACAAAAATATATTTTAATTTAACACATTTATTCGACGTATTACATCAACTTAAGGCTCGTTCGACGCATTTTTTGTTGTTGCATAAGTCAATACATGCACAATATAATATTCCTAGCTCGTGCATTCATTTTATCTTATTTCAACTAACACAATACAATGTTAGCAGCGCTACACACATATACAATCGTAGAATCAAGGCATACACAACGATTTACATATACACGAACAACCATAAATTATACATGTTTTTCACAATTTCACGATAAAAGATGAAATAGGAATACCATGGAATGCTAGAAACTATTATAACACTATTGGAAACAATTTCAATCATCAATTAGTCCTAATTTAAAAACTTATGCAAATCTGGATTTAGGGTAAAAATTAGATTTTTGGCGAAAATAAGAGATTATACCTGAGCTAGAGAGCAATAGACGTTGATTACGCAGCCGGGGAGGATCCGAAAGCTCGAAATTGATGATTGGAAGCTTGGGGAAGAGATTTGGGGATTTTGGGTTAAAAAATTTCGTATGGAAATGAGGAAGAAGAAGGCTCGACTGAGCCCTATAAGTCGCGATTTTTCGACGGCTTCCGCCGGCCCGTCGGAAATTGGCCATCGGAAGCCGTCGCTTGATGCTGTCGGAATTATTGCCTTGTCTAGTAGTGTAAGGATGTTTTCTATTGGACCAAAATGTGGTCGAATCAAATTAAGCCATAAGGCTGGTTTCTATTGGACCAAAATCAGGTCGAATCAGGTTAGGCTATAGGAAATTGCTAAAGTACCCTTCTCTTCACCTATAAATAGCTAAGTCCATATCTCATTTTAATTCATTCACAAACTAAAGAAAAGAACTAAATTTCATTATCAAAGGTGAAGTATTCCAAGTCTCCACAAATAAGATGTGAGTATATTCCTTGTTTTCATAGTTTAGCGGGTATAACTTATTCTGTGAGTATAATTTAATTATTTTACAGTGAGTGTAATCTTAATCTCTTTTCTTTGACTCATTCACATTTTAATAAATATTGTGTTAACTATTGATTGTAAATTGTTAATAATAATGGGTCTGTTATTATTCTTGTTTGGTTGTTTGGTTTGTGCTCGGTCAGTTTATGAGCAACAACCTTGACGTTTAGTTAAAAGGAACGTACACCACCTTTTAATTTAGGATTGACATTTAGTGACTTTTTGGTTAAAAGGAAATAACTCCCCTATTAGCTATCTCATTTGATTAAGAGGGAGCTTCACCCCTCTTGGTCGTATTCTCCTTTAAAGATGATGGGTTTAAGTTATGATTTGAATAAAAGTTTTAAATATTGGTTTAAAGTATTTTAAAGGGCTTCAAAATTTATATAATGATTTAAATGAGTTATTTATGGAAAGTAAGTAGTCCTATACTTGGCACTATAAGCTGATGAGTAGATTGATTCTCTGTCTGTGAGATCTAGAACTGAAGTGTCTAGGCAAGGCTAAGAGCATCCAGTGCCCTAACTTACCTGGCTTTGTTTTTGGGCGAGAGATAGAGTAAGTTGAGAATATAGAAAACGTGACAAGTGTATGAGATTTGATTTCTATAAATGATCTTTATAATTATGATGGTATGGAAAACATTTGTCTTTCTTGTAGACAATTGTTTTTGGCCCATTTAAGTATGCTTTTGAAATATGAAATCCTCATAAATGTTTTGTGAATATACTTATACCGATGAGATAAGTATATGGATATTTTCCAAGCATTGAAAGAGTATAAGACCTAATTTCCATACACAATCGTTTTGTTATCCCCGATAGTTGATATTTTAACTATCGATTTCGATACCCTTCTTCCTTTTGTTTTTTTAGTCAATCTAAGATGATTTGTTGCCCATTAGGGCATTGATATCCTTTATCGGAAATGACTAAATAAAGAGCTAGTAGGGGCTAATCTATGTGGGGTTGGTCCCATTAGGGTATTGTCACATCTACTCTAGATTGGTTTCGGCTGTATGCGCACGGAGATGCGAAATACTCGGATACTCAGTAAGGTTGGCGGGATCCGGCTTGGAGGTTTCCGAGAGCCATCGTAGTTCTCAAGTATATTTTCTAGAGGTATACTTTCGATAAGGGGGCCGCACCCTCCTAGTCATTGTTGGAAAAATTCTTTTCCCTTATTTTTGATTCATATCTTTGGATTGATTCTTTCTTAATTGCATCGGGAAGCGTCTTGCGCTCTTTGCGATGTTTAATTATTTGTGTCCATTCTTTTATGCTTGGATGTTGTCCTTGTGAGGGGAAACCCGTTCTGGTTTTTGCGACGTGGTCTCACCAATTATTATGTGTGTTCTATTTTTTTATTTGGATTTTACTCATACCGGACTTATTGTCTGACCCTAATTGTTTGTTTTCCCTAAACTCTCGGGTACTCATTTATATTTGAGTAGTCCGAAAATGATAGGTTTCTTTGGACTCTTTTGAAGATGGTGGACGAGCAGGAGGCTCCTTATTTATCTAGCTATTTATTTTCGATGTTATGATATGTTGGCTCTATGTATGTATATTTAAAGGCAGGTTGTTATAACTACCTAGGCTGATAGTAGTACTTTTGTTGTAACTCTGATAACTCCATGTTGGGGAGTAACCTTATGTACTGTCTTATTTTTATGTTATATATTTAACCGTTTTGTTGTGAGATTATTGTTCTGTTCTTATATTTTACCCCATGGCAACTCATCTTTCAGATATTTGGGCAACGACACATGAATACCATGGATGTATTAAGTGTCATTCTCAGGGGTCAAAAAGGTGGGTCTTCACAATTGGTATCAGAGCTTCGGTTGAGCGAACGCCTTAGCCTGGTTGGGGTACAACTCATTAGAGATAGGGTAAGTGATGCCCTAGAATGAGTTAATCTTGATAGAGCGTATTTGTAATTTTTATGATAATAATATTTATCCTCTAAAGTCTCATTTTAGATCCTTTGGTGTTATTTCCTTTAACCATTTTAATCCTATTTTTGTATTCTAAAGATACATGTTATTTGTTCAGATAATAGAAATTGAATACAAGAAGAGGAGGAAGGAGAGGATCTGGAACTAGCACGGCTACCAATGGCAGGGTACTAGAAATGCTACTATGTCAGCTGTAGATCCAGTAGAGGAAATGGCAGTGCAAGTTCAGACCCCTATGAACTTTGCAGCTTTGTATAAGAATTTTACCACTTTGGACGGGAAACCATTATATGGGATTGAAGGTATCCTTGGAGTGCAGATGTGGCTTCGAACTTGTGAAAGAATATTTGGAGATCTTCGGTTGGAGGATGCGGAGAAATGGCTGTTGGCATCGCGACAACTTCAAAAGTCGACGATGGATTGGTGGGATTCAGAAACAGGTAGTACCCCGGAGGAGGAGTTTTTTTGGGCCCAGTTCAAGGAAGTTATTGAAGCACAGTTTATTCCAGAAGCCGGAAGAACTCAGTTATTTAGAAGTTTCATTGACTTAAAGCAGGGTGATATGACGGTGTCGCGGTATGAGCATAATTTCAATGCTTTGTCCTATTTTGGACTTGGATTGATAGACAAACCGCTCAAGAAAAATGAAATGGTTGTGAATGGAATGCGACCAGAGTTCCATCGTGAAATGACCAATCATCTTATGGGTACATTCACCAACATTATTAGCATGACTTTGAGGTTTGAGGCTCTTGATATTAAGGAAGGAGTGCAGAAGGGTGTAGTACCAACAGTAAGTGCCAAGCCTTTATTAGTTATACTAGTTGAAGGAAAGCCAAACTTCAAGCGTAAGTTTAAGGGAAAGAAGCAGGGTGCAGGGAAGAAACCCGAAGATGGCGCTCCAGCACAGAAGAAGCAGACCAACTTGGCCAACATTCTTTGTTTCAAGTGCAATAAGATGGGCCACTTTGCAAATCATTGTCTAATTGCCACATGTTTTAATTGCGGCCTGCCGGCCAGGACATATGAAGAATGAGTTCCCTTTTCCTAAAAAGGAAACTCAAGGACATACTTTTACCATTGAAGAGATACCATCCACTTCTTCAGATCAAAAAGGGAAGCAAGTGTGGCAAGGTACATTATCCATCTATGATATTCCTACAAGGGTGTTATTTGATACGGGAGCTTCCCATAGTTTTGTTTCTTATGATCTAGTGAACAAACTAAACCTTAAATATGTTATCATAAGTAATCCTCTTTGTGTGTCAAACCCAATTGGAGGTCCGACAAATCTTGACACTGTGTGTCTAAATGTACCTATTTCTTGTCGAAATCATCTCTTTCCTTTTGACTTCTTTGTTCTTAGGTTTATGGGTTTTGGAGTGTTGCTGGGAATGGATTGGTTATCTAAGTTTAAAGCTATCTTGGATTGTGGTAGAAGGCTCATCAGAGTTAGTGATGCTCGAGATGTTGATGTTGATATTAGTTGTGAAGAGCCTAAGAAGTTAATGAGTAGTTTTCTCTATTCACTCGAAGTGGCTAAAGCGGAGCTAGGAGATGTGCCGGTTGTTTGAGATTTCACAGATATTTTTGATGAGGTGCAAGGTTTACCTCCTCACCGTGAAGTCGAGTTCCGTATTGATTTGGTTCCGGGAACCATACCTATTGTACAACCCTTACGAAGGATGTCTTCGAAAGGGAAGAGGGAGTTAGAAAGGCAGACTTATGACTTGTTGCAGAAGGGCTTGATCTGACATAGTACCTTGAGTTAGGGATCGCCAGTCGTCTTTGTTACAAAGGCGGACGATTCTCTAAGGTTATGCGTAGACTATCGGGAGTTGAACAAAAAGACTATCAAGAATAAATATCCTTTGCCAAGGATCGACGATATGTTTGACCAACTCCACGGTGCTCGGATATTTTCTCAATTAGATCTTGCCACCGGTTTCCACCAATTAAGAGTGGTAGAGAAGAGTGTTCCCTTAACAGCCATTCAGACTCCAGAAAATTCTATGAGTGGTTAGTTATGCCGTTTGGATTGACTAACGAAACCGCTTATTTTGTGGACGTAATGAATCGAGTATTTCGAGATATTCTTAATAAATTTGTTCTTGTCTTTATTGTTGACATTCTTATCTATCCAAAGACAGAGGAGGAACACAAATATCATCTCTGTGTCATACTCGATACCTTAAGAAGCCATGTGTCGAAGGCTAAGTTTTCCAAGTGCCATTTCTGGAAATCCGAAGTTAGGTTTCTAGGGCATGTTATTTCAGGAGAAGGCATATCGGTGGACCCAGCTAAAGTTGTTGCGGTTCAAGACTGGAAGAAGCCCAAAAGTGCGACGGAAGTTAGAAGTTTCTTGGGATTGGCTGGTTTTTACTGGAGGTTTATCAAGGACTTCTTGAAGATTGCTTCTCATCTGACGAAGTTAAGAAAGAAAGATGTTAAGTTCGTTTGGACTTCTAAGTGTTATCAAGCATTCAACGAATTGAAAGAGAAGTTGACCAGTGCTCCTGTTTTAACCATTCCAGATGGAAGCGAAGGTTTAACCGTGTATACAGATGCTTATGGAACTGGATTGGGAGCAGTTCTGATGCATCTTGTGAAAGTTATTGCCTATGCGAGTCGACAGCTAAAGTCGCATGAGAAATATTATGCTACGCATGATTTGGAGCTTTTGGTCGTTTGTCTTCAATCTAAAGATGTGGAGGCATTATCTTTTGGGTGAAAGGTTCAATTTATACATGGACCACAAATCCTTAAAATACCTTTTTACCTATAAAGATTTGAATTTGAGGAAGTAGAGATGGCTGGAGTTTCTCGCTTCTTATGATCTAGAGGTTCTTTATACCCCTGGAAAAGCAAATACCGTTGCTGATGCACTGAGTAGGAATGTAACAATGGTTGCAAACCTAGAAGTTAAGCCAGTATTGTTAGAGAGAATTGCATCCAGTTAAGAGGCAGATCCTATTTAGGATCGACTTAAGAAGGATGCTGAAGAAGGTGTTGTTTCTAGCTTTGAGATTGAGCTCCGGGGCATGTTGAAAATGAATGGGCGTATTTGTGTTCCAGACTTTGATGGACTTAGGCAAAATGTGTTAGCCGAATGCCACCATTCAAAGTTATTTTTTCATCTAGGAATAACCAAGATGTTCAAAGAAATTAAGAGGGTATTCTGGTGTAAGGGGATGAAGCGAGATATTTTAATCTTTGTGAGTCGTTGTGCAAAATACCAGCAAATTAAGAGTGACCAGCAGAAGACAACTAGACTTCTTGTAACAACCCGCATATTTTACGATTATATATTTAAATGTTTTATTTAAATATAGCATCGTTAATCGGATTAAAGTCCGAAAAGCTACTTTTTGTAAACAGTCGAATTGGGACTCGATACCACTTCCATTGAGTCCAAAATGACGTATACGACTTTTTTGAGTATAAACATCGTTATGTTTGGAGTTGAGTGAAATTTTGATATTTTCATTTAGGGCTTTGGGTTTGGGTTTCAGCCCAATAACCTAACACCCAACCCATCTAATACCCTAACTCCCACTCCACTCCTCTTCATTCCTTCGTAACATTTCCTAACACCCAAGCTAAAGTAAAAATGGGGGAATAGAAAAGAAATCAAAATTCCTAAGCCCTAGTTTATATTAGGAATTCAAGCTTTAGCTCCAAAATCAAAGAGAAGCTTAGGTAAGCATCCTCTTCATCTTCTCCATCTCTATCTCTCTTCAATTTCAGAAATTCCTAAACCCTAACTTAGGAAATGTTTGCTTATTAGCTTAGATTGGAGCTTCTTGAGTTGAGATTGAAGAGGAATTGGCCTTTCCTTTGTTTTAAAGCTTCTCATTCGTGTCTTTGAGTTTTAAATGTGAGTTTTTGAACTCACATCTATGTCTATATCTTTGATAGTTGTTTGGTAGTAATTCCTAACATCTATTCCTTGTCCATTTGCCTTTGAATTGAATTGGTTTGATGAATATTCCAAATTTTGGTGTTTTGAAGTCAAATCTTTAAAAATCATATCTTTGATGTTTGAACACATTGTTGGGGTGTATCGAAGAGCCTATAAGGCTGGGTTGTCGCTTGGCATAAATCCCTAGTCTCTAATGCTCGTCCGATCGCTCCCGTTTGGTTTTTTGCCCCTTTTGGGGGCTAGGCTGAGAATACTGGAAACCACAATTCAGTCGACTGAACTGCAGAGTCAGTCGACTGAATCTGGGACCAGAAAACTCTCTGGCCCTGTGTCAGTCGACTGACCATGCAGTTCAGTCGACTGAACTAGGGACATAAATGTTTCTGTCCCTGTATCAATCGACTGAACTACAGAGTCAGTCGACTGAACCTGAAACCCGAGAGTTTCTAAGCTTGTTTCAGTCGACTGACCCTACAGAACAGTCGACTGAATCTATGAAGTTTGATTTTTACCTATTTCAGGCTGTTTTGTGTGGGTTTTCCGGTTTTTAATCGATTTTTGATAGTCCGAATTATTGTTATCATTTATCGACTTTGATGACTTCTTTTTCGAGATTTTTGAGAATATCCATTTTGATGGATTCAGTATCAATTTTTATGGTTTTAATTCACGTCGTCGAATGTGGATTTTGGTGATTGATTGTTTTTACAATCATTTTTGTGGTTTGTCACTTCAAAATACAAAGGTTTCTATACTAGTAGTAATTATTCAAACTCTTTCACAAAGATGATTCCAACTCTATTTTTAATACAAATCTCGTTTATAAAACCGTTTTCCGCTCTATTAGTATTTACAAACCTTTACCTCATTCGTATGAGAAATCTAATTAAACGGCTTAGCAAAACAAGTGGTATGAAATGCTTGCGTTTACTTTGTAGGTTAATTCTTAGACTTGTTCGATTGAAATCTTGTGACAATTTTCGAGTGGAAATCTACAATTTGTTCGTAAATATTTAAGTTAAGCCAGTGGTTATGAGACATGAAGCTAAACTCATTTATTTACTAGCTTAGTGTAATCGACACTTCTTATTGATCAATGGTGATCATTTTATGGTTTAGACTAGCGATGTGCGATGTCTCTTTGTCCGCGTGGGGGACCATACCTAGTTCTATTGAGCTTCATCTCATTTTTATAGGCTAGCGACCTATGGGCTTTATGGAGTTTGGTTCATCGGGCATACCGTTATTGCACTATGTCGTTGTTCTGAATTATTTGAGTTTCGGGTTCATCGGGCGTACTATTATTGCACTACGTCATTGTTACGAATTATTTGAGTTTCGGGATCATCGGGCGTACCGTTATTGCACTACGTCGTTGTTCCGAAATATTTGAGTTTCAGGTTCATCGGGCGTACCGTTATTGCACTACGTCGTTGTTCCAACTCATTTGAGTTTCAGGTTCCTCGGGCGTACCCTTATTGCACTACGCCGTTGCACCGGCTTTATGGTTAGCGACCATGGGATAGCGTTCCGTTTGCGATACACGTGTTGGTGAGTTTTTATTCTCCCTTTTGTGATAGGCCTCCCCCTTTGTGATTTCTGGATTTCTGGTGGTTGATTTCTAGAATTTATGTTTCACCAATTTTCGTGGATTGCATTGAAAAGCTTTATCAATATTTATGTTTTGATGAATAATTTAAAGAATATGACATTCTTTTGGTGTTTGAGAATATTTGAGATATTGTATGATTTTTGTTGTTATCTGATGTATACTTGTCACAGTATGGCAGTATTGTTATCATACGTTGTTTGTGATATCTCTTATCCTATCTCATTTTATCTGATATTTATAGCTAGACTGATCCGTTTATTATTTTCTTCTTAAATAATACTCGGGTCAGACCGAAGTATTTCAGGTGCTCCTGCTTGACTTCTTATCTGGGTCCGTCACCTAATTTTTGGCTAACTACTTTAGCATAGTAGTTTTTGTTAGTATACATTTGAGATAGAGACTCCTTGATGTATACTTATTCTTTTGTCTAGCACTTGTATCTATTCTTTTATGATGTAGTGGATCTTGTTTGACCACTACTTTGATGTACACTTCTATGTGTTATATTCATATCTGTTTCCGCCTTTGTGATATGAATATATGTGACTGATTTGTGTTATGTTTATTTCTATATTTGTTTTCGAAGTCCACATAGCCAGTGTGTGGTAGCTTTGAGTTTGTATTCGATATGTCGGATTTCCTCTTGGAATGAAATGTAAGTTATATTATCTGACATATCGGTACTCGCACAAAGCAATTACACAGATGGCCGCTCCTCAATAGCCTTATTCTTCGTGCCAGTCGACGGCATTACTCAGTAGTGTCATTGGCTAGTGTGAGTATAGAGGTGGGGCGTCACAGCTTGGTATCAGAGCCAAACTTCGGAACAATGTAGAATAATCTAGCAAGGATCATTATCCTAAGTCTTTCTAAGGAATCGTGCTATAGGATTTAATTCGAGTCTTCGTACCGTTCTATCCTATTTCTTTTTATGATGCCTTGTTTTATCAATCAAATTTGTTTGATATTCATTCTAAGAATAACCTTTTTCCTCTTCTTTCTTTCTTAAAGAAGAGAAATGGTTAGATCTGACAGTCCTAGCGTTGGTCAATCCAGTACACCTTCTCTGGATGGCGTATTCATGTCTGCCCAACAACTTTTGGATCTTGTAAAGAATCAAAGGTTTCTCTGTGCTTTGAGTAAAAACCCCAAAAAGGTTTTACCTCTGAAATTAGAAGTGCCTTTCGACCAGTTTGTAGATATCACTCTTCGACTTGAAGAGGCCGATAAAAAAAGTGATGTTAAAGTTATGGATGCCAAACAAAACTTCAACACCAACCAGAAGAGGCATATTAAGTTCAAAAGTCCTAATCCCAACAAGAAAGGGAAGCAGGCAATTTCGGTAGCAAAGACTCCTACCACTAGTCGTGGACGATGCTACAATTGTGGTTCTACGGACCACTATGCAAATAAGTGTCTGAAACCTTTTTTTTGTCGTTATTGCAAAAGTTCAGGCCATCTTATATCTACATGTCCCATACTCCAAAGTAGGAGAGAGGGAGAGTTGAATGTTGTGCAAGCCCCTAGTAACACTTCTTGTGGTCAAGGTATTTTTTTTCATTCAGTCCTTGATGGTATTATTTTATTTTGTGATCTTCCTATTTGATTTCTTTTGATACGGGTGCATCCCACTCTTTTATATCAAAAGAACTTGTTGATTCTTTTTCTTTAAATATTATGGGCTTGATGACTTCACTGAGAATTGCGAATCCGGTTGGTGGATCCGCAACACTCAGTTTACTTTGAGAAAAATGTCGAGATTATTTTATGTGATTATTCTTTTCGAGCCGATTTGCATGTTATGCGTTACTTAGGCTTCAAAATTGATTTTTGGGAAAGGATTGGCTTGATCATGATGAAGCCCACATCCTATGTCCTGAGCGGACTATATATCTTCGACATCCTCAATCTGTTAAGCAGATTTCTATTTTTCTTAATGATTTTGATTCCAAATTCGATGATATCATTTTATTCTTTAAACCCACTTAACGAGGAGAATATTATTTCTCTCATTCAAGTGTTTGTGAATTTTCCGGTATATTTGAGCTTGTCTTAGGATTACCACCTAAGCAATCTATTGAGAGGTGCTAAGGTCTTTTCAGCTCGACCTTGCCACCGGTTTTCATCAGCTACGAGTTGTGGAGGGTAGCATTCCACTTACCGCATTCCGCACTCGTTATGATTCTTGTGAGTGGTTCGTTATGTCATTCGGTTTGACGAACCTTCTATCTTATTTCATCCATCTTATGAATCGAGTATTCTATGAATATCTCGATGAGTTTATCCTTGTATTCATTGATTATGGATGAAAACAACAATTTAAAATTTGCAAATCTTTTTAGTAAGATATTTATAAGTATGATTGGATTTTATTCTTAAAACGAGCAAAGAATATTTGTAAATTTTATAAGAGGCATGTTTATCATATATAAGATAATTTTGTGTTATTTTGCCCATTGAGTGCTTTAAGAATTCTAGCGATGCGCTTGATCAACGTTATCGATAGGAATCTCCTAAACGCTTTGATGATACAGTCAGACACAATAAATTAACTTGTAATAAGTAAATTTTTCTAAAAAGATGATTACATAAAGTTAATTATAATTTTAAATGTCTTAGCTTTTCGGGAAAGAGGATAAAAACTCTTTTCTGATGTTTTTATTCTTGCGATTCCCGAAGGGAACCAAGACTTTATTGTTTGTACCGATGCTAGTCGTGTTGGTTTGGGTGTCATTCTCTTGAAAAGGGAATGTGTTATCACATATGCTTCGTGATAATTAAAGCTTGTCGAGACTAGATATGCCACTCATGATCTAGAGCTCGCGGCTATTGTTTTCGCTCTTAGAATTTGGCGTCATTATCTTTTGGGAGAGAAATTTGTTCTCTACACCGATCATAAATCTTTGAAATATTTATTTTCTCAAAAGGAACTTAATTTGCATCAACAACGTTGGCTCGAGTTCCTTGCATCTTATGATTTTGATATTCTTTATACTCCCGGAAAGGGCAATCGAGTTGCCGATGCCCTTAGTCGTAAGCAACAAGCGGTTGTTTCCGTGATGATATCTGAATGGAGTGATCTCGAGACTTTGTCCACTTGTGAGATTCGAGATCGTGAATCCGATTCATGTTCGTCTCTTGTTTTGTGTAGCCTTGAGGCTCATCCTTCTCTTTTGGACCGTACCTCTTTTGGCTAAACTCTATGTCAAAGAAATTGTTAAATTGCAAGGAGTTCCTACTTCTATTGTTAGCGATCGTGATCCATTATTTTACTAGTGGATTTTGGTAAGGTCTTCAAAAGCTTTGGGAACAAAGCTTAATTCTAGCACCGCTTATCGTCCTCAATCCGATGGACAAATAGAGCGTGTGAATCAAACTCTTGAAGATCTCCTTCGTGCATGTGTTCTTGATTTTGGTGGAAGTTGGAAGATCATCTTCCTCTTGTTGAGTTTTCTTCCAATAATAGCTTCCAATCTAGTATTGGTATGGCACCTTTCGAGGCACTCTACGGAAGGCCGTGCCGATCTCCTTCGTGATGGCTTGAAGCCGGTGAGAAGTCGGTTTTAGGTCCAGATTTTATTCGTGTTTCACCTATGAGGGGTGTTGTGCGTTTCAGTCGATTGGGAAAATTAGCACCTCGATTTGTTGGTCCATTTCCCATCACCGAACGCATTGGTTCCGTGGCTTTTCGCCTCTTTTATTATCGACTCGATTTTCTGCTATTCATGACATTTTCCACGTCTCTCAACTATGCTTAGGGATTCCGATTCTATTCTTGAGCTAGGTGTAATTGAAGAAATTGAAGTTTCACCAAATTTGATTTATGAGCAACATTCTATTCGTATCATTGCTTCAGAGGTTAAACGCCTTCGAAATAAAGATGTTCTTCTTGTGAAAGTTCAATGGTCCTCAAATCCTAAGGATTGCTCTTGGGAATCTTGAGAATTCAACGAGCAAACACATCCGGACTTAGTCTTTCGAGCTCTTTATGGTGAACTTCTTATTTCAAAATTTTCTTTTGTGTTGATATGCTTTTATGGTTGTTACTCTTTATTTTTGTAACGACCCCGGATTTTATATAAATTTAAAATGATAATTAAAAATAATTTTTGAATAAAATTTGTGAAATAAATCAATAAATTGGATGCGAGTTTCCCCAAACTCAAATAAATTTGGTATAAATCATTTAAATTTAAAATATTGTGTATATATATATATATATGTAAATATATATATACATTTGGGTATATATGAGGAAATTTGAAATTTTATATTTGATTTGGATTTAAATTTCAAATAAATGGTTTAATAATAAATGATAATAATAGAGATAAATAAAAGATAAGCTATAAAATACAAAGAAGACATTAGCTCAAATTCTAACAACAAATTAAACTCTAGAAATTCCTTTATATTACGAAATAAATAAATTATATAGTTGTATAAAATACAAAGTAAATACATATATATCTTAATATCATATTAATAAATCAATACCAAATAGTACAAAATAGAATTTCATTTACATTGCAAAGTAATAAAACAAATAAAAAATCATAAAAGATAAAATGAAAAGATAGGGGTTCATTTACATTATAAAGCAATTAGACTTAGCAAAAGAAACAACATATTCAACTATATATATTTATGTGCAAGCAAAAGATAAGTATGAAGACAAAACCAGTAAACATATATTAGACATAAAGTATTTAGCATTAAATGCCATCACAATTATCTCAAATATTTTGTAACAGCCGAGACAAACAATACAAGACAAAAGAAAAAAATATATACTACCTTTATAGAAAGCAAACCTGACATCAGTAGAAAAAAGCAAGAAAATATCACTGCTAAAGTTTGTACCAAATAAAATATCACCTGTAAACTGTTTCCATATATCCATCCTCATTCACATTCGATCAGTTCAAAGCTAAGGAAAAATTGAAGTGAGTATCATTTACAATTTAAACAAAAGAAATTCAATTTTAAACAACAATAAACAAGACAAACCAGAGATCAAAAGCAAGTGTTTAAGCTTTCGAACCGGAGAAATCAAAATGGAACTAGAATTTTCAGATGAAAACTCCAAGTCTGCTCTGCCCTCTGTTCTTTATTTTAGACAGGTGAGTAAACATCTCTATTCAAAACTCAAATCAGTTTTTATCTTGATGCTTATGAATATATTTGTGATAATGTTGTGATAAATGAAATCTGATACTTGTATATGTATGAATATGTATTGGTTTGGCGTGTATGTCTGTGTATACATATATATATATATATATATATATATATGCATAGCTCTGTTTCAAGTTTTACAGGGTTCAAACTTGATCAAAAATAAAATAAAATTCAATATATCTCTTCCTGATTATTGTTAGACCTAGATGTATTAATCAAACTTGATGGTAATGACAAAGTATTTGATTTAAAAATATTTCCAGTGAAAATCTGATGATAGTTTTGATAGGAAGGAAGAAGAACAGTAGAAGTTTAAATATATCAAAATCTTAACTTTAATAACTTGTTGTTTCAGGTATATAATCTAATTCGTTGTCAAAATCTATGATTTTTAAAAATAAAATGAGGATTTCTAAGTTGGTATTCTGGGTGGAATCGAATGATGAACGGGAAATGGGTTCTCGCAATTTCCTGGTGATCAGCGATGAATGGTGGGCCGTGCTTCAGGGCGAAGGTAGGTGGGTGGATGTAGATTAGGGGAAAAATATGGATTACATTTATCAATGATTAAATTGATGGTACGAGGTTAAAATAGGGTTTAAGGAATTAGTTTTGTCGTCATGGTTTCTCGAGGTCGTGCGACACCAATGGTTCATCGGAGATGATCGCGGCCAGGGGAATGGGAGTGTGGAGCTCAGGCTAGGGTTCAGGCGAAAGGTCACGACCTCTGGTGGTCTGTGGCGTCGAGTAGGGATGATCATTGGTTGGTGGGTATTGTTCCAGTTTTGGAATCGAATTACTCGATTTTGAACGACGGCGAAAGTGAGGGATCTGGGTGTTCGTGGCGACTCAGTAGTTGGTCGTCGACTTGTCGACGCTAGTGGTAATGGTCGGAGGCGCGACAGTGATGCGTGCATGTGCACGTGCACGTTGGTTCGTCTGGGTTTGTGATGTTTTGGGGAAGAAGCAGTCTTGCTTGGGGACAAGTTAGAGTCGTACTCGAAGCAATTCGTGAGGGAACTCGAAGACGAGTGAGGCGAGGGAAAACTCGAAGTAAGGCTCGGGTTTTTGATTATTTGGCTCGGGTTGTTTGAACGTAGCATGTTTAAAATAAATAAATAAAAAAGTTATAAATAAATTATGTGCAGATTTTAAGAACTCTTTTAAGTAAATCTATAACTGTTTTTAAAGTAATGAGAAATATAAGTTGAAAGCTAAATGTTATGCAAAGTTTTCCCCAAGCCAAATGAAATAAACAAGTTTCAAAGTTTTAACATGATAAAACAAAATAATGTAATTAAGAAGTGATTATTGTAAGAAGCATAAACTTTAATTAATCAATATTTTGGTATAAAATGATTTCAAGCATTAAATTTAAACTGATGTAATTGAGTAATGAATATAAAGAAAAGGGTTTATCTTTAATTAATTAAGATGGAAAATTAAAATAATAATTAATCGAATAATTGATTAAGGTAATTAATTAAAGGGAATTTATTACTTAAAGATAATTACTTAATGGAAGTAATTAAAAGGATTAATTATTTAAAGATTTAATTTATGTGATTGAATAAATTAATATGATTAATTAAAATTTTATTTAATAAATAAAAGGTTACTTATTTAATGATTAAAGATTAATTAATAGATGATTAAAGGATAATTAATTAAAATGGGTTGTATTTAATTAATATTAATTTACCAGGATTTGTAATTTATAGAAATTAATCTGATTTAAATCAACCAGATTATTAAATTGATCTTACCTATGAATGTTTAGATTTTACTGAATGGTTGAATTGTTGACATTCCCTGATCTGTGATACTTAGTGATATAGCCCGATGTGTGTTGTGATCTGTAGTGTAATTTATTTATCTGTAATTTATATATCTGTGATCCATGAATGAAAAGATAAGCGTTATATTTCATACCGCTTATCAATTATATTTCTGTATTTGATCTGTGATGATTGAATGATGTTGCACTATACTGTGTAAAACCCCTGGACCACACTATACACGCACAAATATGGATTTCACGAGGAAAACGGTTAAGTCACAAATAATCTAAATTTGATGTTTTGGAAATTGGAAATTTGGGTTTAAAGTGAAAAGCTTTTGAAATGGAATTTCAAATATAAAAGTTATTTTGAATAACTTAATCGAGTTTTGAAATTTAAATAATTTGATTTAAATTTGAATTCAAGTTTGAAATTGAATCCTATGATTTGAAACTAGGGATTAAAGATGATATAAATGTGTTTGTATGAATTTAAACCATTTTAAAAGTAAAATTTTGAGAATTTGGATTTAACCCAAGAACCTTAACTCGTATAAATGAATCAGATTTCCAAAATGAAAACTGTTTGTTTTAAAAGAATAAAGGCTTTCAGATAAGAAATGAAATCCCAGTTTAATTAAAGGAATTTCAAGATTGAATTGAAAAATGTTTTTCCAAGTTATAAGTGAATTCTTTTTGAAAGCTATGAATTGAATCTGTTTATTTTTAACAGATTTGAAATGGTGATTTGTTTAAACCATTCGAAATGGAATTGTTTTGAAAGCTATAAGTTAAATCTTTGTTTTCAAGATTTAATGTGTTAATCCAATTGAAATGGAAATTAATTTGGAAAATCTGTAAATGAATCTTTTGTTTAAAAGATTAAAGTGTGGAAATGGTTTAAACCGTTGAAGGTTGTTAAAATAAATCTTTTTGTTTAAAGATTTGAAAATGGTAATT
Source organism: Allium fistulosum (assembly GCA_030737815.1). Taxonomy (NCBI): domain Eukaryota; kingdom Viridiplantae; phylum Streptophyta; class Magnoliopsida; order Asparagales; family Amaryllidaceae; genus Allium; species Allium fistulosum. The sequence goes on along the minus strand of CM060903.1, from coordinate 514,520,945 downwards.
TGTTAAACCATTTGAAAAAGAAAGTTTCGGATAATAAGTTGTGACTTAATTGAAATCCATTATCCTAATGTTTTTAAAGATTGCGCTCGTTATTCGGTTTTGCTGGGAGAGGACCTTTGTGTCGCATAACCCGTTCTGAATAATGATACGTCGTATATGGATGGCATTTGACGACCGGTGGTGAAGACCGGGTATTTGCCAGAACGATAGGATAACCTATCGATTGTCTCTGCACTGAGTCGCACCGGTATAGAGATTTCCTAAGTGATGGGAAATCCGATCGGGATTGTGAATACCCGGATTTGCAAGGGCTTCTTCGGAAGTGCCTTCGGTTCTGTTCGAACCCGGAACAGACTTGTATGGTTACATGTCTGACATTACATTTTGAGATATAAAGCAGATTTCTTTCAAATACATTTCTGTTGGTGGCGGAGGATTTATTCTCTTAGCTTAACACCCTTCTCTGAGACGTACGAGCTCAGAGGTTATGTAGTTGAAGGTTATCAGCGATATATTCCCAATTTGGTAATGTGACATGCTGAGTGTTGCTGTGTGATGATCATTGATTGATCATTTGTGATATGATCATTTGTTTGATTTTTTATCTTTGTGATCATTACTTTGATCATCTGTTGACCCAAAGCATGGCTTTGTGCCAAAGCATGGCTTTGTGCCAAAGCATGGCTTTGTGCCAAAGCATGGCTTTGTGCCAAAGCATGGCTTTGTGGACGAGACCTCTTCGGACCTCACAACCCTGAAATAATGGTCGAAACAGGAATATGCGGCAAGGTTATGAGTGTCGCGCCCTTTAGGGTATGTCATTTCCTTTTGGAAAAGGGTGGTATCAGGTATGGAGCCCTGGTATTTAACCTATGTGGATACTCCGATCTCATTTATTGTGATTGTGTGTTTACCGAGGCCTCGGATAAAGGTCCCAAAGGACCGGGGAATGGCATAGTCGTGAGTTACCTAGTTACAGGGGTAACCCGGCCTTGTGTTGGCAGAGAGCAGTTTGTCTCTCGAGACGTCCAGCCAGAGGCGATCCCATTCGGCAGTAGGAAAGGAAGTTCCTTAGCCTGACCATTTGTTGGAAATCCAAAGAAACAATACGAACCTTTACGATTGCAATTGTAGAAACTGTCTCCTCAGGAGGCAGCTATAGCAAGCATAATATAATGGTACCTATGCTGGCTAAGATTTATATTGTATTTTCGAAATGATCTTGTATACTATGCACTAGTAATAATATCAAAAGAGTTTTCTTTTGCGTAGTAAGCATATTTGACTAACATAAGAAGCAATCTCTTCCAAGTCTGCGTTTGCATTGTGTGTGTGGTGGGAGGTCTTATGGTAGTTTCATTTTCCAAAAGCATTGCGGATTTCAATGTTTAAAATTCTTTTGTTGATGTTTTAAAGATAAACTATTTTTGTTACTCATACCAGTCCCACGATTGACTCGGAGTTTATTATTCCTTTCCTAAACTCTGAGTGCTCATAATTTTCCACACGAGCAGTCTAGAGTTGGGTTTTTTTTCAGATATTCAGGTTGAGTAGATTATCTGGAGCTAGTCAGTCCTTGGACGACTGACCTTGCATTCCGCTAGCTATGGATTGGAGCATTCTATTGGAGATATTCTATCCACTGCTGGTGTTATCTATTTTCTTTCCGCCGCTATTTCTTGTATCATATCTCTTATGTATATTGATATTCATTGTATCACTCTGTTGTATCAGATATTGTATATCAATGTATTATTCTTTTTCTTCCGCTGTGTTATTTACTTAATTGTGTTATAAGCTCCGGGGAACCAGATTCGGCGTTTGAATCTACGGCATTTTGAGTACAAGTGAAGTACGGATGCCGATTTTCGAAGGTCGACTTTTGGGTCTTCACATTTGGTATCAGAGCTGAGGGTAAAACTTTAGCTCAGGAGTATAACACATTAAGTAGCTCAATAGAGATAGGGTGAAGTATACCCTAGAATGAGTAATTCTCAGATATCTGTCCGTATACCTCAGTAAATTCTCTTACTATCTACTGATAGTAAGTATGAGTGCAAGAAGAGGATGAGATAGGAGATAGGGGAATACGATTATAAATGGTCAATACCCTGTAACAACAAGGAAACAAATTTTCTCTATCAATCTCTTTTGTTCAACATCTTTTCTCAATTCTTCGATAGTTCCTGGTAGATCCAGGAAGAAATTCGATATATTAATATGGGACATAAACTCCAGATAGGCCAAATTGTTTGTTTGGATGTATTGGTTGCTTTGGTTGCTATGGTTGATAAATATACTCTAGTTCTAAACTAAAGAAAATTTTGAAATTGTATCCATACATCTATCTATTTTTTGGGTCCGGATATATTCTACGAATGGTTAGTTATCCCTTCGAACTGACCGATGCCACTGCATATTTCGTAGATCTCGATTATCTTCTAAAGTGTTAAATAGATTCGTTCTTGTATCTATTCTTGATATCCTGATTTGGTAAGCCAAATGCAGAATAGATATTCAGTTTGAGTTGATGAATTATTCTTCATCTATCTTTGTGTCTCCTTGGCAATTTCGAGGACAAAATTCTTTTAAGGGGGGAAGTCTATAACGACCCCGGATTTTATATAAATTTAAAATGATAATTAAAAATAATTTTTGAATAAAATTTGTGAAATAAATCAATAAATTGGATGCGAGTTTCCCCAAACTCAAATAAATTTGGTATAAATCATTTAAATTTAAAATATTGTGTGTATATATATATGTAAATATATATATACATTTGGGTATATATGAGGAAATTTGAAATTTTATATTTGATTTGGATTTAAATTTCAAATAAATGGTTTAATAATAAATGATAATAATAGAGATAAATAAAAGATAAGCTATAAAATACAAAGAAGACATTAGCTCAAATTCTAACAACAAATTAAACTCTAGAAATTCCTTTATATTACGAAATAAATAAATTATATAGTTGTATAAAATACAAAGTAAATACATATATATCTTAATATCATATTAATAAATCAATACCAAATAGTACAAAATAGAATTTCATTTACATTGCAAAGTAATAAAACAAATAAAAAATCATAAAAGATAAAATGAAAAGATAGGGGTTCATTTACATTATAAAGCAATTAGACTTAGCAAAAGAAACAACATATTCAACTATATATATTTATGTGCAAGCAAAAGATAAGTATGAAGACAAAACAAGTAAACATATATTAGACATAAAGTATTTAGCATTAAATGCCATCACAATTATCTCAAATATTTTGTAACAGCCGAGACAAATAATACAAGACAAAAGAAAAAAATATATACTACCTTTATAGAAAGCAAACCTGACATCAGTAGACAAAGCAAGAAAATATCACTGCTAAAGTTTGTACCAAATAAAATATCACCTGTAAACTGTTTCCATATATCCATCCTCATTCACATTCGATCAGTTCAAAGCTAAGGAAAAATTGAAGTGAGTATCATTTACAATTTAAACAAAAGAAATTCAATTTTAAACAACAATAAACAAGACAAACCAGAGATCAAAAGCAAGTGTTCAAGCTTTCGAACTGGAGAAATCAAAATGGAACTAGAATTTTCAGATGAAAACTCCAAGTCTGCTCTGCCCTCTGTTCTTCATTTTAGATAGGTGAGTAAACATCTCTATTCAAAACTCAAATCAGTTTTTATCTTGATGCTTATGAATATATTTGTGATAATGTTGTGATAAATGAAATCTGATACTTGTATATGTATGAATATGTATTGGTTTGGCGTGTATGTCTGTGTATACATATATATATATATATGCATAGCTCTGTTTCAAGTTTTACAGGGTTCAAACTTGATCAAAAATAAAATAAAATACAATATATCTCTTCCTGATTATTGTTAGACCTAGATGTATAAATCAAACTTGATGGTAATGACAAAGTATTTGATTTAAAAATATTTCCAGTGAAAATCTGATGATAGTTTTGATAGGAAGGAAGAAGAACAGTAGAAGTTTAAATATATAAAAATCTCAACTTTAATAACTTGTTGTTTCAGGTATATAATCTAATTCGTTGTCAAAATCTATGATTTTTAAAAATAAAATGAGGATTTCTAAGTTGGTATTCTAGGTGGAATCGAATGATGAACGGGAAATGGGTTCTCGCAATTTCCTGGTGATCAGCGATGAATGGTGGGCCATGCTTCAGGGCGAAGGTAGGTGGGTGGATGTAGATTAGGGGAAAAATATGGATTAAATTTATCAATGATTAAATTGATGGTACGAGGTTAAAATAGGGTTTAAGGAATTAGTTTTGTCGTCATGGTTTCTCGAGGTCGTGCGACACCAATGGTTCATCAGAGATGATCGCGGCCAGGGGAATGGGAGCGTGGAGCTCAGGCTAGGGTTTAGACGAAAGGTCACTGTTATGTGATCTTTGGCCAAAGCGTCCTACAACCGAATCAACGCGTCTCCGAGAGATGCCGAACCAAAAGCTCCACCATACTCCTACCGGACCGACAGCAATACCGGACCTTGCTTCCCACCGAATCTCCTCCTGCCGAACCAACCTTCTTCCACAGAACCACCGAATCACTTCCTGCCGAACCAACCTCACCATCTCCACACCGGACCAACCTCACCATCTCCACACCGGACCAACCTCACCATCTCCACACCGGACCAACCTCACCATATCCACACCGGACCAACCTCACCATCCCACCACCGGTCCATGCAACTACCGGTCCACTCTACACTCCATCCTACCGAACCAGCTGCCACCGGACCAAGGCGTTCCGAACCATGCTCCTTCTGGGCCAACAATACCAGGCCAGGTCGCGTCAGCCCAGGCCCACCAGCTGTTATATACATCCAAGACCCCTACCTCCAGCCTCACTCTATAAATAGAGGGGCAGGGGTACAGCAATGGGGACAAGTTTGAGAGCTCAAGCACGGAGAGAACTTTCAAACAACTTTCTTTTACTTGTATCAAAGCTTTGTACTTGTAATCAAAACAAGAGAAGAGAAATAACATATAAAGTGGACGTAGGCACATTCTGGCTGAACCACTATAAATTTGCGTGTCTTTTTACAGTTCAGCCCCTGTTTTTTCATATATTTGCATAAATCACTCGAATCACTAAGAACAACATAAGATCTACTAAATCATACAACTTTGAGGTGTTTGTCCATTTTTTGTGCAAACATTTTTGGTGCTTTCACTGAGAACTAGAAGCTCGAAGCTTCAGCTTCATCCGCTTAACAAGTTTTCCTAACAGCATCGTTCGCCACTTGGAAAACATGCCTCCCAAACAGAGAAAAGATGTTAACAAAGGAAAAAACATCGCATCCAGCAGTCTTCCAGATCCAGCAGTCACGAGTCAAGTAAATCGTCCTCCTCCAGCAATAGTAACAAATGAAGAACATGCTAACCCAACTACTCCTGTCACAGAACAGCCTGCAGCAATTACTAGAGCAGATCTGGACAGGGTTGTGGTTGAAGTAACTAACCGCTTCACGTCCCAACAGGAAGCCTTGGTGGACCATCTCATGTCACGCTTAAGGGACGCTGAAGAATCCAACCGCAACACTGAATCATGGGGCAAGTCCCAGTCTGGAGGATCTCAGAGACAACAAAGATCTTCCTTCTTCGAAGGAGCTAACGGCAGAAGTAGTCGTGGTAGGAGCCGAGACCGAGCACAGCCCGAAGTTAGGCCTGAGGAAACGTTTGGTACCGAACCCAACGGGGAAGGTACCGGGCGAAGGTCAACTGTAGCTGAGCCTGTCATGCTGCCTAACCACAGAAATGCCAGTGAACGGGGCCGAGCTAGAGTCCAGCCCGAAGTTGGACCCGAGGAAGTGCTTAGATCAGAACCCAACAGGGGGAGATCAAGGCAAGGGCCAACTGTAGCTGACCCAAGCATGCTCCCAGAAGATCAAAGGCAGCCACTGGAAAATATGAGGAATGATAGACGATACCATCCCTACAGGTCATCTGAACGGAATCAATCCCACAGAACAGAACCAAACTCATTTCTATCTGCTCCAAGTTCTGATGAAAGGATGACACGCTTATTCAGAGAGTGTGTCCAACGGGAGCAAAGAGATCGAGGGATAGGCGCTAGGGTAACCAGCCCTTTCTCCCGCAATATCAAAATTGCTATCACCCCCCGAGAATGGAAGATGCCAACAATGGAACCCTACAAAGGAACCTCCGATCCCGTTGTACACTTACAGAGGTACATGCAGCATATGCTCATGAGTGGAGCGACAGAGGGAGTACTGTGCAAATGCTTTCCGCTCTTCTTAGCAGATCTTGCTACCTCCTGGTTCTGTCCTCTACCCCAAGGATCCTTCAGCTCGTGGGAAATGTTGAAAGAAAAATTTATCAGTCAGTTCCGCATTTATGTGGAGCAACCTAATGACGCTTATTCCTTATCCAGCGTCAAACAGAAACCTGGAGAAAAGCTGCAGCAATACCTAACCAGATTCAACGCCGCAGCAGCCGCAGTCCAAGATGCCGATGAGAAGCTTATCCTAATGGCCCTCTGCAGTGGTGTGCATCCGGACACTAAATTTGCTAGAAGGTTGACAAAAGAAAAACCAGCTACTTTACCCGATTTCTTCCATGAAGCCGGGAAATACATGAGGCTTGAGGATGCTGCCGTTGAGGGGCAGTCAGGACAGCAAAATAAGACAACCCATGGCAACGCCCCTGCTGTGGCAAGGGACGTTCGAAGAAATGATTCCAGAGACAATGCTGGGGGCAAGAAGGGAGAAAAGCGCCTATATCGGCCAGGACCAAGATTCGACACTTACACCCCTTTGAACGAGACCGTCGAAAATATCTTCCTTGCCACCCAAGGCGAAGTTATATACAAACGCCCACCATACAAGAAAGAATCTGATAACGCACAGAAGTCTGGAAAATTCTGCCGCTTCCACGAATCTCACGGGCATGATACCAACGAATGCCATCATCTCCGAGATCTGATTGAGGAACACATCAGAAGAAAGAAACTGGAACGTTATGTAAAAGGTCAGGACAAGACCCCAGCTCCTGCCAATGAAAACCCAAGGCTACCCTCACCGGGGGCCGACAGAGGAAACCGCAACGCTAGCAGCTCTAGCCAAGAAAAGATAGTGGTCCATACCATCTCAGGAGGGCCACACATCGCAGACAGAAGCTGGAAAGAGATGGAAAGATACGGAAAGTCGCTTAGAGACAATAAAGACTATGTCAATTCAGTTATAGAAGAGCGCCACCCGAAGCGGAAAGAAAGTAATGACATCACGTTCGGTAAGCGTGACCTAGAAGGAAGGCAGTACCCTCACATGGATCCCATGGTCATCTCTGCCCGACTTGGTCCCACCGAAGTATACCGAATCCTGGTAGACACTGGAAGCTCGGTAAACATCCTGTTCAAACACGCATTCGACAAAATGAAGCTATCAATGAAGGATGTATCCCCCTGCGATAAACCACTACACGGCTTCATTGGAGATGCGAAGATGCCCCTCGGGCAACTGGACCTTTTTGTTGAAATTGGAAGCCATCCCCGCTCTGCTGTACGGAAACAAACGTTTGTGCTAATAGAAAACCAGTCGGCCTACAACGCCTTCTTAGGAAGGCCATCCTTGTCTGACTTCCAAATTGTCTTAGCCCCATGGTGCCTAAAGATGAAATTCCCCACAGACAATGGAGTAGGGGAAGTGGAAGGAGACCAGGACGTTGCTCGAGACTGCTATGTAACTGAACTTCGCAACAACCACAGGAAGGATAAAGGGAAGGGTGTAGAGATTGCCCTCTGCACAAAAAGCCTAGAAGCATAGCAACTAAAGAAAGCCCCTCCTCTTCGATATACCAGCGACCCTTTCAATGAATTAGACCCTAGGGACAAAGAGGAGGAGGCCACCGCCGAGCCTGCAGAGGCTATGGAGTTTATATCTGTAGACAAGCACGACTCAAGTAGACTATTGAAAATTGGGTCCCAACTAAAAGCCGAATTGAAGGAACAGCTCATCGATTTTCTCCGCCACAACTTGGATGTATTCGCTTGGTCACACGCTGACATGACCGAAATCTCCCCCGACATCGCATGCCACGTATTAAACATTGATCCTACCAAGACGCCTGTAAAACAAAGAAAGAGAAGTATGGGGGCAGAGCGATCAACAGCCCTCGATGAAGAAGTAAAAAACCTACTCGCCAATGACTTCATACGAGAAGCTATCTACCCGGAATGGATCGCCAACCCGGTGCTGGTAAAAAAGGCTAATGGGAAGTGGCGAACCTGCATTGACTTTTCCAACATAAACGACGCCTGCCCAAAGGATTGCTTCCCACTTCCCAGAATCGACCAACTTGTAGACAGCACAGCCGGGCACGAACTCCTATCTTTTATGGATGCATACTCAGGATATAACCAAATTCCTATGCATGCTCCCGACCAAGACCACACTAGTTTCATCACCGATCGAGGTTTATACTGCTATAAGGTAATGCCTTTCGGACTTAAAAATGCAGGAGCCACCTACCAGTGCCTCGTCAACAAGATGTTTGCGGGGCTAATAGGACAAACTATGGAAGTATATGTGGATGACATGCTGGTAAAATCAAGTAAAGCCAAAGATCACGTGAGCCACCTAGGCAAGATGTTTCAAATACTTCGACAATATGGAATGAAGTTGAATCCACTAAAATGCTCCTTCGGAGTGTCATCAGGAAAGTTCTTAGGATTCATCGTTCATGCCAGAGGGATAGAAGCAAACCCTGAACAAGTCCGAGCGCTAAGGGATATTAAGATACCTTCCACTCGGAAGGAAATGCAAAGTTTGAACGGAAAAGTGGCCGCTCTAAGCCGATTCATCTCCAAGGCGACGGACAAGTGCGTCCCTTTTTTGAAGCCCTAAAGAAAGACAAGGGAAAGTTCGAATGGACTGGCGAATGCCTGACCGCTTTCCTTCACTTAATCGAACACCTCCAGAAACCACCGGTACTCTCAACTCCAAGCGAAGGAGAAGAATTATACCTGTACCTCGCTGTGTCATCTCACGCCCTAAGCGCTGCCTTGGTAAGGGAAGACAACCGCACGCAACGGCCAGTTTACTTCGTCAGCAAAAGGTTTACTGGGGCAGAAGTTAGATATCCTAAACTTGAGAAGTACTCCATCGTCCCGACACTTCCGGGCGACTACTTAAATGGTGCATTGAGCTGAGTCAATATGATATCACCTATCACCCTCGCACCGCCATCAAGGGACAAGCCATGGCTGATTTCATTGCAGAATTCACTACCAACGAGGATAAGGAGCAATTGGGATTAACAGAAGATATCAAGTGGAATCTCTTTATGGACGGTGCATCTAACGAACAAGGCTCGGGGGCAGGTGTGGTAATAATCACTCCCAGGGGAAATAAACTGCACTATGCTATAAGGTTGGAGTTCGTTGCCACCAATAACGATGCAGAATATGAAGCAGTGATAGCTGGACTAGAAATTGCCATAGAAATCGGGGCCAATTCTTTGTGTCTTCACAGTGATTCTCAACTTATTGTTAATCAAATACTAGGAGAATTCCAAGCTCGAGAAGAACGACTCATAGCATATCTAAAGAAGACCAGGTTACTTCTCAGCCGATTGGACCACTACTTAGTCAAACACATCCCTCGGGAGGAGAACCGAGAGGCCGACGAATTAGCAAAGCAAGCAAGTGTGAGAGACATCGCCATCTTCGGGGCAGTAACCATCTCAAAGCAACTGGCCCCAAGTTTTGAGCAAGTAAATCTGATAGCTGCAACCGAAGAAGCAACTTGGATGACTCCCATCCGAGACTACCTACAAAGTGGCACTCTACCCAACGGGCGTAACGAAGTCAAGAAAATCTTGAGGAAAGCATCCCGCTACACAATACAAGAAGACATCCTCTATCGACGCGGATTCTCTAACCCGTTATTAAGGTGTGTCGCCGGGAGAGAAGCCAAGGAAATCTTATCCAACATCCATCAGGGGAGCTGCGGAGATCACACCGGAGGGCAAACATTAGCAAAAAAGATACTCCGATACGGATATTTCTGGCCCACCTTAAGCAAAGATGAATTAGATTTCATCAAGAAGTGTGACAGATGCCAGAAATTTGCTAAGATTCCACGGCTACCAACAACTGAGATTACTCAAATGACCAGCCCTTGGCCCTTCGCAATATGGGGAATTGACTTAATCGGCGAGCTACCGATGGGCCGAGGCGGGGCCAAATATGCTATAGTGGCAGTTGATTACTTCACCAAATGGGTGGAAGCGGAACCGCTGAATAAAGTATCTTCAGCAAAAGTTATTAACTTCTTAATCAAAAATGTTCTATGCAAGTACGGAGTCCCACTCAAAATCATATCAGACAATGGACTTCAGTTTGACAGCGAGGAATTCGCCAACTGGTGCCAAGAACACAGAATTCATAAAAGCTTCTCATCCGTAGCATATCCCCAGGCAAACGGACAAGTCGAAGCAGTCAACAAAATTCTAAAAACTCTGATCAAAAAGAAGCTTGAAAAGTCAAAGGGCGCTTGGGTGGATGAACTCCCTACGGCACTATGGGCCTACCGCACATCTTTCAGAACATCAACGGGGCACACTCCTTTCTCTTTGGCATACGGATCGGAGGCTATGCTCCCAGTTGAAACCATTGTGCCTTCCCACCGTAGGATCCACTATAACCCGGAAGAGAATGAAGAGCTCCTCCACATGTCTTTGGATCTAGTTGAGGAGAGAAGAAACGATGCAGTCCTTAAAACAGCAGCCCACAAGCAGAAAGTGGCAGCGCAATACAACTCCAAAGTCAAGCATCGTACCTTACAAGAAGGGGATCTTGTCCTCAAGCGAATCTTCCCTCGCCCCGGAGCACTAGACCCAATCTGGGATGGACCATATGTAATTCATAAAGATCTCCACAACGGAGCCTATATTTTGTCAACAGTGGACGGAGAGGTGTTCCAGAGGGCATGGAACATCCAACACCTCCGTCGATACTTTTCTTAACTTGTATTGCCCATATGAAGTGAATTAACAAAGAGAATCAGTGGACGTAGGTCTTTTCATGCCGAACCACTTTAAAAAACTTTGTCTCTTTTTTAATTTGTTCCTTTATATCTTGGCTACTTGTTAACTTTATCCTTTTCTGTTGAGCAAAATCCTATGCGTATAACATTTCCACTCAAAGCACTCCACGGCGCAACTTCGCCTGGGCAAAACCTAACAGGTACTATGCGAATCTATGCCCTCGCCAATGAGACACTTTTGCTCCAGCATCCCTCTGCTGTGGGTTAACTCATTGCTCGCGACGGCCCTTAAAGCCAACTGTAATGAGCCGATTATAAGCCACCGAGAAGGCCGACTATAGCCGAGGCAGCTCATTACGGCGTTAGGCTCGTCGGCAACTGTGAACCGACTATAAGCCCCAACATAAGGTGTGGCCAGCCAGGGGCAGTTCATAGTTGACGATCGACACCCACGCTAGCCGGCCACAGTAAATCGAATAATACCCACGATTACGGGCCATAATGGCCCGGGTAGTTACTGTGTGCGATCTCGGCTCCGATGTGTCTTAGGTGCGGCTGTGGTAAAAAAGAATTAACTCCCCGCGGAGGCGTAAGATGGGTGACAAATGTCTCCAAGACCCACAGCTAGGGAAAGTGACTACAAAACCCGTTTGCCACGAACTTAAGCACATCGAAGGCCTTCCGTGATTGGAAGTTTTACTATTTCACTTAAAAAGCTTTCCTCCTATCCTCTATAACAATCCATAAAGTACAGGATACAGAGTAGGAGATACTCGCCAATGGATGCAGGGATTCACAATCGGATGGCAGGGCATTCAACTGTTTTCCATGGTATTCAAAACTGCCATCTACAAACAGAACATGAAGGGCGGTATTTTCTTCCTTTATGTACAAATACATGACTATAATTTATTCACACCACACACTAACATTGCAAGTCATGAAATTATGTCTTAAACCAGAACCCGACATCAAACACAATTTAATTACAAGAATATACATAGCTATATTTCTCATACGACATGCCAAAATAACAGCAAACATTCAAAAGACGACAAAATCAGCTTAAGTTAAAGAATTACACGTCAAAAATAAGACTATTTATTACAAGTGGCAGAATATTACAACCTAAAGGCTACTTTACCATTTTTCGACTAATATATACAACCCTGTCAAATCCACAAAAAGAGTTTTTCCAGGTATAATCAAGGGGCCGGCTGCAGTGGAGCTTTATCCTTGTCCTGTCGACCCCCTGTTCAGTCAGAGAAAGGATTCATTAGCAATAAGCGACCAAGTCAATGGAGAAACTAAAAAGGAAGACTTACCAACATATGCTTATTGGCCATCCTGGTCGTCATCATCTACTTGCACTCCTGCCTCCTCAGCAGCAAGCAACCGCATACCCTCCTTCACCGCCACCTTCTCCCCCTTGGCAAACTGGGCCGTGACCACATCCATGCTGAAGGCCACGCCACCATCTTTATCCGCATCGGCCTTAGCCTCCTCCAAAGCCCGAAGATAGATCTTAGCCATGACCCTAGGATAATCATCCATCCAGGACAGGTTGCCCTGCTTCCAAGTTTGGAAGTACATGTCCTGAAGCATTTCATCCATCATCCCCTCATTCTCCTCAAACTCCCTCATCCGGGCCTCGGAAGCCGACAACCTTCCAACAGCAGCTTCTCTCTCCAAACGGTATCTCGAGCAGTCAGCCTGAAGGGATTTCCGCATCGCCTCCATCTCCTCCTTCAGCCTAACCTGAGCAAGCTCTGCGGCTTCAAGCTTCCCCGACAGCTCCTCTACCCGCTCAAGATCCGCCCTCCGAACCTCATCCACTGTCGAGATGGCCATATTTATCTGCTCCTTGCAGGCAGCCTCCATCTTCCGCAGTTCCGCCTTACTAGCCTCCTCCATAGCCTTCCTCAACCGCCCGGAGGCAGCCTCATGCTGAGAAATCTGAATGGCCTGATCAGCGAGCTGTTTGGCCTGGTCCGAAACCACCAATCTTAGTCGGATGTTGGCAGTCCCAATCTCCTCTCCAGCCTTAACCAGCCGGGCATGATGCCCTATCAGCTTCCTAGTCTCCTCCGCCACCCAATCAATATTAGCCTTGGCCTCGTCTCCCATGGTAACTATCCGAGTGGTAAGTAGATCGAGATCTAAGGACTTAGCTTCATCAAGCACCCGTACCATGGGATTGCGGGGAAGAAGGTGCTCACCAGTAACCTCGTCAAAGGTAATGTCGTGGGAACTTGGATCCAGATCAGGATGACCCGCAAATGGATTACGAGCCAAGTCAGGGCGATCGATATGAGTAATGGAAGGGTTTCCGGATGGGTGCGGAGAAAGTGCAAACTCGCTGTCCTCCTCCGTGATGTCATGAAGAGGCTGAGCCGGGAGCTGAGGACCGGGCGAAGTTTCGGATAAGGGATGACTCCTCTTTCTCTGCTGAATACCTTCTTCGATAACCCCGAGAAGAGGACGGTAGCCGACTACATCCCCGGAGCGATGGGTCGAAGGCTTCGGCTTGACAGAAGTTTTGGAAAGCTTATATTGCTCAAGCCTGTGCCGAAGGTCTGAGGCCTTGGATGTCTTGCCTGCTCCTGATATGAAAAACAAGTGTCATAAGCTTACATCACTATATGATTCGAGAAACGCGGTAAAGTACAAGTTAAAAGAAGAAAGAAAGCACGTCTGTTATACAAACACTGGGGAGAAGTAGGATACTGCAATAAGTCCTGGATTTCATTCCAGGACGGGAGCGGATCATAAAATATTCCTAAGTCCCTATCATTAATGAAGCATGCAGGAGTCAAGAGTTCACCTTGAGTCGTCGAAGCCACCTTGGCTGGAATGGTCTGAAAAGACTCGCTTGCACCGGTCCCAGCCTTGTCCGCTGTCCCGGTTTTCTCTACCAAAGCCGGATCTTCGTCCAGCCCCTCGAAAGCCTGGTGGAACGCATCATCCGTCCACTCCTGAATCTCGCCCGCCTGCCCAGGAAGCAAGGCCCCGATGCCATCGCCACCTTTATCACCTTCCCGACCATCTCCACCCTCACCTCTTTCCTACTCTATGTCTTCCTCCTCCTGGGTAAGTGGACAATTGCTGGGGGAGGGACCGTCCGACTTCTTGAGTTTCTTACCTCCGACGGCTGGAGGTTTTGTGAAAGGTTTCCTCTTGCTACTCTCTACCGTAACACCTCCCTTAGTCTGAACAGCCACCCTCTCCTCCGCCGTTTCCCTCAGCTTGACTACTGACTGCTGTGGAAGGATTAAGTTATACTCCAGAAGGGTCGCATTTCTGATCAGGAAGGCAGATGATCTATATTTCCCGAGAATAGCTTCTATCTCAGCCGCCGTCTGAACCAGGCGGTCAGTCTCCACAACCGCAAAGCCACCTGTCGCTAGCAAAAATGAGAAAGTATGAGAAGAAGCATCGCAATCGTAATGGAAATTATAAGTAAAAGCATCAACTTACATCCAGAAGTAAAGCGCCGAATTGAAACAGAGTCGTCCCTGACAAAGAACCATTCCTTCTTGAACATGCTGAATTTGGAATACAGATCCAAGACCGGCTTGAAGGTCACAGCTGACTCCAAGCTAATGTATGGGGACCCCTTCTTATAGCCCCTCAAATTATATAGATACCGGATCTCTCGGTTGGAGGGAGCACGACCATACTTCCTCTGGAAAATGACGAAGAGGCTCACCAGTATAGCATAGGAGTTGGGTTAAAGCTGGAATGGGGCCACCTTTAGATATGTGAGGAAGCTGGCTATCCAAGCATTAAGAGGAGGAATGGCACCACACATGCAGTGGTATCTGCTGTAGGCGAAATACCCCTCAGGAGGATCATACGGCATAACGTCTCTCCCAGGCAATAGCAAGTGCGCCCTATCGATTCCAAAGGATCGGGAAATGACATCAAGCTGCTCCTCCTTGAGGAAGCTAGGAAAGCAATCGGGCGGGGAGTTCAGAAGTTCCTGAGGGCCGTACCCGTCCACTAGCGATCTCGGGGTTGGTCCGTGACGTTCTTGATTCGGCTGAGCTGGGGGCACGGCAGAGGAACCTCTTTCGCCCCTGGATTTCTTTTTGTCTGATCGAGTTTCCGCTTTACGAGACATTATCTGCAACACCGGAAAAGCGCATCGTTAGAACAGAAGATGTAAACAAATAAATGCAGAAGTCCATTCGGTATTATAGTATGAAAGTTCATTCGGTATTATAGTCTAGAAGTACATTCGGTATTGTCGTATGAGAGTTCATTCGGTATTATAATATAAAAGTTCATCCGGCGGTAAAATAAGTCACACCTGGTTCGGCTAACACCACTGATTCGGCAAAAGGTAGGAATTTTGATTCGGCAATCTCGGATAGTAATGAAACCACGGTGGCATAGCTCCCATACTTATAGGCCAAGGGGAGACAACCGAACCAACACATTCGGCACACAGGACCAAACAAGGACGACCAGGCTTAACCAAAGCATGCCCTGTGCATACACACGCCCTACTTTGGGGGGCAAGTGTTATGTGATCTTTGGCCAAAGCGTCCTACAACCGAATCAACGCGTCTCCGAGAGATGCCGAACCAAAAGCTCCACCATACTCCTACCGGACCGACAGCAATATCGGACCTTGCTTCCCACCGAATCTCCTCCTACCGAACCAACCTTCTTCCACAGAACCACCGAATCACCTCCTGCCGAACCAACCTCACCATCTCCACACCGGACCAACCTCACCATCTCCACACCGGACCAACCTCACCATCCCACCACCGGTCCAAGCAACTACCGGTCCACTCTACACTCCATCCTACCGAACCAGCTGCCACCGGACCAAGGCGTTCCGAACCATGCTCCTTCTGGGCCAACAATACCAGGCCAGGTCGCGTCAGCCCAGGCCCACCAGCTGTTATATACATCCAAGACCCCTACCTCCAGCCTCACTCTATAAATAGAGGGGCAGGGGTACAGCAATGGGGACAAGTTTGAGAGCTCAAGCACGGAGAGAACTTTCAAACAACTTTCTTTTACTTGTATCAAAGCTTTGTACTTGTAATCAAAACAAGAGAAGAGAAATAACATATAAAGTGGACGTAGGCACATTCTGGCTGAACCACTATAAATCTGCGTGTCTTTTTACAGTTTAGCCCCTGTTTTTTCATATATTTGCATAAATCACCCGAATCACTAAGAACAACATAAGATCTACTAAATCATACAACTTTGAGGTGTTTGTCCATTTTTTGTGCAAACAGTCACGACCTCTGGTGGTCTGTGGCGTCGAGTAGGGATGATCATTGGTTGGTGGGTATTGTTCCAGTTTTGGAATCGAATTACTCGATTTTGAACGACGGTGAAAGTGAGGGATCTGGGTGTTCGTGGCGACTCAGTAGTTGGTCGTCGACTTGTCGACGCTAGTGGTGATGGTCGGAGGCGCGGTAGTGATGCGTGCACGTGCACGTTGGTTCGTCTGGGTTTGTGATGTTTTGGGGAAGAAGCAGTCTTGCTTGGGGACGAGTTAGAGTCGTACTCGAAGTAATTCGTGAGGGAACTCGAAGACGAGTGAGGCGAGGGAAAACTCGAAGACGAGTGAGGCGAGGGAAAACTCGAAGTAAGGCTCGGGTTTTTGATTATTTGGCTCGGGTTGTTTGAACGTAGAAGGTTTAAAATAAATAAAAAAAAGTTATAAATAAATTATGTGCAGATTTTAAGAACTCTTGTAAGTAAATCTATAACTGTTTTTAAAGTAATGAGAAATATAAGTTGAAAGCTAAATGTTATGCAAAGTTTTCCCCAAGCCAAATGAAATAAACAAGTTTCAAAGTTTTAACATGATAAAACAAAATAATGTAATTAAGAAAGTGATTATTGTAAGAAGCATAAACTTTAATTAATCAATATTTTGGTATAAAATGATTTCAAGCATTAAATTTAAACTGATGTAATTGAGTAATGAATATAAAGAAAAGGGTTTATCTTTAATTAATTAAGATGGAAAATTAAAATAATAATTAATTGAATAATTGATTAAGGTAATTAATTAAAGGGAATTTATTACTTAAAGATAATTACTTAATGGAAGTAATTAAAAGGATTAATTATTTAAAGATTTAATTTATGTGATTGAATAAATTAATATGATTAATTAAAATTTTATTTAATAAATAAAAGGTTACTTATTTAATGATTAAAGATTAATTAATAGATGATTAAAGGATAATTAATTAAAATGGGTTGTAATTAATTAATATTAATTTACCAGGATTTGTAATTTATTCATAGAAATTAATCTGATTTAAATCAACCAGATAATTAAATTGATCTTACCTATGAATGTTTAGATTTTACTGAATGGTTGAATTGTTGACATTCCCTGATCTGTGATGCTTAGTGATATAGCCTGATGTGTGTTGTGATCTGTAGTGTAATTTATTTATTTGTAATTTATATATCTGTGATCCATGAATGAAAAGATAAGCGTTATATTTCATACCGCTTATCAATTATATTTCTGTATTTGATCTGTGATGATTGAATGATGTTGCACTATACTGTGTAAAACCCCTGGACCACACTATACATGCACAAATATGGATTTCACGAGGAAAACGGTTAAGTCACAAATAATCTAAATTTGATGTTTTTGAAATAGAAATTTTAATTTCAATTGATTTTGAAATTGGAAATTTGGGTTTAAAGTGAAAAGCTTTTGAAATGGAATTTCAAATATAAAAGTTATTTTGAATAACTTAATCGAGTTTTGAAATTTAAATAATTTGATTTAAATTTGAATTCAAGTTTGAAATTGAATCCTATGATTTGAAACTAGGGATTAAAGATGATATAAATGTGTTTTTATGAATTTAAACCATTTTAAAAGTAAAATTTTGAGAATTTGGATTTAACCCAAGAACCTTAACTCGTATAAATGAATCAGATTTCCAAAATGAAAACTGTTTGTTTTAAAAGAATAAAGGCTTTCAGATAAGAAATGAAATCCCAGTTTAATTAAAGGAATTTCAAGATTGAATTGAAAAATGGTTTTCCAAGTTATAAGTGAATTCTTTTTGAAAGCTATGAATTGAATCTGTTTATTTTTAACAGATTTGAAATGGTGATTTGTTTAAACCATTCGAAATGGAATTGTTTTGAAAGCTATAAGTTAAATCTTTGTTTTCAAGATTTAATGAGTTAATCCAATTGAAATGGAAATTAATTTGGAAAATCTGTAAATGAATCTTTTCTTTAAAAGATTAAAGTGTGGAAATGGTTTAAACCATTGAAGGTTGTTAAAATAAATCTTTTTGTTTAAAGATTTGAAAATGGTAATTTGTTAAACCATTTGAAAAAGAAAGTTTTGGATAATAAGTTGTGACTTAATTGAAATCCATTATCCATATGTTTTTAAAGATTGCGCTCGTTATTCGGTTTAGCCGGGAGAGGACCTTTGTGTCGCATAACCCGTTATGAATAATGATACGTCGTATATGGATGGCATTTGAAGACCGGTGGTGAAGACCGGGTATTTGCCAGAACGATAGGATAACCTATCGATTGTCTCTGCACTGAGTCGCGCCGGTATAGAGATTTCCTAAGTGATGGGAAATCCGATCGGGATTGTGAATACCCGGATTTGCAAGCGCTTCTTCGGAAGTGCCTTCGGTTCTGTTCGAACCCGGAACAGACTTGTATGGTTACATGTTTGACATTACATTTTGAGATATAAAGCAGATTTCTTTCAAATACATTTCTGTTGGTGGCGGAGGATTTATTCTCTTAGCTTAACACCCTTCTCTGAGACCTACGAGCTCAGAGGTTATGTAGTTGAAGGTTATCAGCGATATATTCCCAATTTGGTAATGTGACATGCTGAGTGTTGCTGTGTGATGATCATTGTTTGATCATTTGTGATATGATCATTTGTTTGATTTTTTATCTTTGTGATCATTACTTTGATCATCTGTTGACCCAAAGCATGGCTTTGTGCCAAAGCGTAGCTTTGTGGACGAGACCTCTTCGGACCTCACAACCCGGAAATGGTCGAAACAGGAATATGCGGCAAGGTTATGAGGGTCGCGCCCTTTAGGGTATGTCATTTCCTTCTGGAAAAGGGTGGTATCAGGTATGGAGCCCTGGTATTTAACCTATGTGGATACTCCGATCTCATTTATTGTGATTGTGTGTTTACCGAGGCCTCGGATAAAGGTCCCAAAGGACCGGGGAATGGCATAGTCGTGAGTTACCTAGTTACAGGGGTAACCCGGCCTTGTGTTGGCAGAAAGCAGTTTGTCTCTCGGGACGTCTAGCCAGAGGCGATCCCATTCGGCAGTAGGAAAGGAAGTTCCTTAGCTTGACCATTTGTTGGAAATCCAAAGAAACAATACGAACCTTTACGATTGCAATTGTAGAACCTGTCTCCTCAGGAGGCAGCTATAGCAGGCATAATATAATGGTACCTATGCTGGCTAAGATTTATATTGTATTTTCGAAATGATCTTGTATACTATGCACTAGTAATAATATCAAAAGAGTTTTCTTTTGCGTAGTAAGCATATTTGACTAACATAAGAAGCAATCTCCTCCAAGTCTGCGTTTGCATTGTATGTGTGTGGTGGGAGGTCTTATGGTAGTTTCATTTTCCAAAAGCATTGCGGATTTCAATGTTTAAAATTCTTTTATTGATGTTTTAAAGATAAACTGTTTTTGTTACTCACACCAGTCCCACGACTGACTCGGAGTTTATTGTTCCTTTCCTAAACTCTGGGTGCTCATAATTTTCCACACGAGCAGTCTAGAGTTGGGTTTTTTTTCCAGATATTCAGGTTGAGTAGATTATCTGGAGCTAGTCAGTCCTTGGACGACTGACCTTGCTTTCCGCTAGCTATGGATTGGAGCATTCTATTGGAGATATTCTATCCACTACTGGTGTTATCTATTTTCTTTCCGCTGCTATTTCTTGTATCATATCTCTGATGTATATTGATATTCATTGTATCACTCTGTTGTATCAGATATTGTATATCAATGTATTATTCTTTTTCTTTCGCTGTGTTATTTACTTAATTGTGTTATAAACTCCGAGGAACCAGATTCGGCGTTTGAATCTACGGCATTTTGAGTACAAGTGAAGTACGGATGCCGATTTTCGAAGGTCGACTTTTGGGTCTTCACAATTTTCCTCTTAATTATTGCGAGGACGCAATTTCTTTAAGGAGGGGAGTCTGCAACAACCCGCATATTTTACGATTGTATATTTAAATGTTTTATTTAAATATAGCATCGTTAATCGGATTAAAGTCCGAAAAGCTACTTTTTGTAAACAGTCGAATTGGGACTCGAGACCACTTCCATTGAGTCCAAAATGATGTTTACAACTTTTGAGTATAAACATCGTTATGTTTGAAGTTGAGTGAAATTTTGATATTTTCATTTAGAGCTTTGGGTTTGGGTTTCAGCCTAATAACCTAACACCCAACCCATCTAATACCCTAACTCCCACTCCACTCCTCTTCATTCCTTCATAACATTTCCTAACACTCAAGCTAAAGTAAAAATGGGGGAAGAGAAAAGAAATCAAAATTCCTAAGCCCTAGTTTCTATTAGGAATTCAAGCTTTAGCTCTAAAATCAAAGAGAAGCTTAGGTAAGCATCCTCTTCATCTTCTCCATCTCTATCTCTCTTCAATTTTAGAAATTCCTAAACCCTAACTTAGGAAATATTTGCTTATTAGCTTAGATTGGAGCTTCTTGAGTTGAGATTGAAGAGGAATTTGCATTTCCTTTGTTTTAAAGCTTCTCATTCGTGTCTTTGAGTTTTAAAGGTGAGTTTTTGAACTCACATCTATGTCTATATCTTTGATAGTTGTTTGGTAGTAATTCCTAACATCTATTCCTTGTCCATTTGCCTTTGAATTGAATTGGTTTGATGAATATTCCAAATTTTGGTGTTTTGAAGTCAAATCTTTAAAAATCCTATCTTTGATGTTTGAACACGTTGTTGGGTTGTATCGAAGAGCCTATAAGGCTGGGTTGTCGTTTGGCATAAATCCCTAGTCTCCGATGCTCGTCCGATCGCTCTCGTTTGGATTTTTGCCCCTTTTAGGGGCTAGGCTGAGAATACTGGAAACCACAATTCAATCGACTGAATCTGGGACCAGAAAACTCTCTGGCCCTGTGTCAGTCGACTGACCATATAGTTCAGTCGACTAAACTAGGGACAAAAATATTTCTGTCCTTGTATCAGTCGACTGAACTGCAGAGTCAGTCGACTGAACCTGAAACCCGAGAGTTTCTAGGCTTGTTTCAGTCGACTGACCCTACAGAACAGTCGACCGAATCTGTGAAGTTTTCTTTTTGCCTATTTCAGGCTATTTTGTGTGGGTTTTCCGGTTTTTAATCGATTTTTGATGGTCCGAATTGTTGTTATCAATTATCAACTTTGATGACTTCTTTTTCGGGATTTTTGGGAATATCCATTTTGATGGATTCGATATCGATTTTTATAGTTTTAATTCACGTCGTCGAATGTGGATTTTGGTGATTGATTGTTTTTGCAATCATTTTTGTGGTTTGTCACTTCAAAATACAAAGGTTTCTATACTAGTAGTAATTATTCAAACTCTTTCACAAAGATGATTCCAACTCTATTTTTAATACAAATCTCGTTTAAAAATCCGTTTTCCACTCTATTAGTATATACAAACTGTGTTTGATTGCATATGCTGATGTTTGTATACGGATCTTGTATTGTAGAAATTCACTTTTATTCAACATAAAAAAAGAATGGTCGGTCTTCAAAAATTTAGTGGAATTATAGAAATTCACTTCAATTATTATGTAAACTTACTTTGTCTCGATGACATCTTTCTTTCACTTGACATGATCATCATGTTAGTAGTTCCTGGTCATTATTGAAATTTTTTCTGCGTCAAATAATGTTTTCCCCTTTAGTTAAATATGATCTTGCTATCCCACTTTAGGGAGCAGTTGATTATATATATATATATATATATATAAATTAATTATGTTTTTTATTTTCTCATATGCAGATCTTAGATTTTTTGTTGTTGCCTTTGAAGTGGTTGTTACCTTTCACATGTAGTAGTGAAAATTAGAATTCATGTCTGTGGAATTAAGATTTTATTTAATACAACTTGCCTTTTATTAGTATTGTAGATCTTGAATTGGTAATTAATTACTCTTGTTTTATATCCTTTTTTCCTGCATGCTGACGTGTTATGAAAGTTTTGATTCTTGAATTGTTTCATTTTGTGAACAAACTCAAAATGGAAAGTATTCAAGGCAACAGACTAAGTGTAGTTGTTGGTGGTGGTGATGAATCAATATGAGTAGTTCATAAAAAGCAATGTTTACCAGAGGACTCTAAGAAAGTAACATTTACAGGATAGATGGCAAGTGAAACCGTTTCAAATTTCAGCTAAGCTCTGTACTGAATCTTTTTGTGCAGGTCACTTCCAAATGTTAATGTTTTTTTGTTATTTGGTTTGGTAATGTTAGCCTTGAACTTGAGTGGTTATCTTTTGAAAATGAGAATTAGGTTCTTTGTGAGCTACATTAATTCTTTTGTGGGGGAACTACTATGCTTCCTGGTATTGCAGATAAGATGAGTAAGGAGATTACTGCTTTGGCTCCAAGTAGTATGAAGATTAAAGTTGTTGCTCCACCTGAGAGGAAGTATAGCGTTTGGATTGGTGGATCCATCTTGGCATCATTGAGCACTTTCCAGCTGGTAAGATGTCTCTATGCACAAACTATCATCATTACTATAACAAGATAATGGCTTCTGTTACAACACTAGAAATTACCCATATATCACAAATTTCCCATGAGGTTGGGGGCATATCGTTATCATCATTACTATAACTTGATAATGGCTATTTTTTTTGTATTATGACACAAGATTACCCATGTATCACCAAATACCCATAAGGTTGGCTTACCACTATGTTTCTATGTTATATCATTAATTACTCATTTGCTTACGGTGGCAATAAGCAATGATTTGTCTTATTCTACTTCACATCATTGTTGTATGTAATTTTCACCAGCAAGGTTTTTAAAAATGGGATCCAAATCATTAGTAAAATTCATAATTTAATTTGAAAATGGATTGAAATTTGTGAATTGTAGATTCAAAGGGTTCATATTGTAATATTTATGCATACATATATGCTAGAAATGTCGCTCTGTGTAGGTATTAAATGACGTTTATGTATTAGAGAGGATAAATTATTATTTCATTATCTTTTAAAACAATAAAATTTAAAATGGTATATTCTGTTTCAATATAAATTAAATGGTATTTTCTTAACAGCATTTGAGCTAAGTTTTCAGATTGAATTTTGATAATTGAACTGAAATGACAAGGGCTGATTCAAAATAAAATTCAAATCGTATGTTTTTAAGATTTTTCAAAAATATATTCCCCAACTTGTATGCATATATTACCGACAAAGAAAATTAATTTCATAGTGTCTTTTTAAAACAAGAAAATTTTCATAGTGTCCTTTTGAAGTTAGTGTTCAATTATCAAATTCAGCAAGCAATTCACACATCGCTCGTTATTGGTCAATTTTTTTACAATGTTTTATTATTTTATATTTTTTGTGCATTATGATAGTTAACTGTTTTCTATTGACAAATTTAATTATTATAATTCTTTTGAATAAATCTAAAATTTCAGATGATATGTGAACAAATAATAAATTTTCGAACAATAATTGAAAGTATGTAAACCAATGTAAATACCTTGTTCGCATCTTCTTGAATTTATATTTTATCCTGATATAAGTTGAGTAAATCTAATTTAAGTTACATACAAAACTAATGTATATGCACAAAGTGCATGTGGTATAAATAGAATTTTGATATCTTTGACTCTTATTTCAAATAACAGAAAGAATATTCTGCTTCTATCTATCCTGACAGCTAAGTTGGTGACAAAACTCTATGCTGCATTGAGCTTCATGCAGTTTATTTTTCTGAAGTAAAAAGATATATTACTTTACTTAGAACAGTTTTCATCATTATGTAGAAATAATCCAGGTTCATATTACTTCTTGTTCAGAAATGTAGATTTCTTGATAATACTGATTATATTATGACATATTGCCTAATTGACAGATGTGGATTGCAAAGGCATAATATGACGAGTCTGGTCCTTCAATAGTGCATAGGAAATGCTTCTAAAGTTTCCAAAAGATAAGAAAGTGGCATGGTCGAATTGCTGGAGATGCAATTTGAATTTCATTCTTTTCTCCCGTTCCTTTTTTTAATTCATAGCAGACATAAAGTTGGCCTACCCATTTGTATCATCTTTTACTCTTGTTACAGAGATGTTGAGCCTGTAACGTACCAATTGAAGGCTGCGTATTTAAGTTCAATTTTGATTTCCGGACTGTTACAAAGGTGTATAATACAACTAATTATATTTAAAAAGAAGTATTTCTACGTATGACGGTCTGTTACTGTGTTGTAAAATTATAATGACTTGAAGTGGATGCTGCAATTATATTCTGTGACCATCTTACTGAATATGCGCACATGTGTATAGTTAGTTATAGCCAAATATGTACTAAGGTGCCATTCACGGGTATAATTTGTACTATTTGTTTACCTCTAAATTGAGCACATCCAAAGAATGATTGCTAGTTGTGCTTGAGATTCGGCGGATGATCCTGAATTTGGATTTCTGTTGCTCTAAGCAATGCCGATTGGTAGTTGGTTGATAGTTTAACTTTTAGTGGTTCGATTGTCAATCGGAGCTACATTCTGATACGGTGCTAGTTAAAATTAAGAATATGAGCATCAGAGGAGAGGAAATGGGAGAGACAAAAAATTTAGCAAACGCAGCCTGCCTGCAATTTCATTCATTATTCCATATATAACAAAAATAACGCAGCCACATTTACGGCTACCATACCCACATATAGATAACAAACATTATAATAAAAGAAATACATTTTAAAAATAGAAGAAGAAGTGTAACAACCCGCATATTTTACGATTTTATATTTAAATATTTTATTTAAATATAACGTCGTTAGTCGGATTAAAGTCCGAAAAGCTACTTTTTGCAAACGGCCGAATTAGGACTCGGGACCACTTCCATTGAGTCCAAAATGGCGTTTGCAACATTTTTGAGTATAAGCTTCGATATGTTTGGAGTGAGTTGAATTTTGCTATTTTCTGTTGGGCTTTTGGGTTTGGGTTTCACCCAACTCATCATATACTCTAACTCAGCCTCTCTCTTCATCCATTCATTCTTATTTCATTTCTTTTTCTCTAGCACAACTGAAAATGGGGGAGAGGAAAGGGAAATTAAAATTCAAAACCTTAGATTCATTTGCAAACTCCAAATTCTTGCTCCAAATTCAAAGAAAAGCTAAGGTAAGCCTCCTCTTCATCTTCTCCATCTCATTTCCTCTTCAATTTCAGAAAATTCCTAAACCCTAATTTAGGAAATACTTGTTTTGATCTTAGATTGAAGCTTGTAGAGTTGAAGTGAAGAGTGGTTGATCTTTTCCTTGTGTTTGAGCTTCTTACCTTTGTTTTTGAGTTAAAAAGGTGAGTTTTGAACTCACATCTACTTCTCTTGATATCATTGATGTTAGGTATGAATTCCTAACACTTTTTCATGTTCATTTGCTTTTGGTTTGAATTGATTTGGTGAACATTTCAATTTTTGGTGTTTTGAAGTCAAAAACTCTAAAAATCATAGCTTTGATGTTTGATCATATTGTTGGAGGTGTATTGAAGAGCCAATAGGGCTGGGTTGTCGATTGGCATAAACCCCTAGCGCCCATTGCTCGTCCGATCGAAAATTGGAAGAGTTGCTCTTCATTTGGATAGGCTGAAAAACAGCCCCAGTGCCAGTCAGTCGGCTGGCCTCTGCAGTCAGTCGACTGGCTGTAGCAAATAAATGTTCCTGGGGCTGTCTGCAGAAAGAGGAAGTCTGTGTTTCCTGCAGTCATTCGACTGGCCTCTGCAGTCAGTCGACTGAATGCAGGAAATGATACTTCCGGGTTTCTGGATCAGTCGACCGGCCTCTACAGTCAGTCGACTGACCTGCTTGTTTTTGCCTATTTTTGCCTTTTTGCTTGGTTTCCAATTTCAATCGATTCGTGTCGATTCCAATTAGTGTTATTGCATATTTGACTTTGATGATTCCTTTTTGATTTCATACACGGGTTTTTATAAAACGATCTTTTCAAATTATATTAAAGCTCGTTTCTCCAATTTAGAATTTCGATTTAAAACACACACACAATTTTGCACTGCGAGCGAAGAGGGAGGAGAATTAAATGATTAAACAAAACGCGTGCTATGAACACGTGCGTTTATCTTTTCAGTTAATTCCTAATCTATTCGTTTGACCATTTTGACCTTTGGGTCTGATTTACCGATGAGATGAGGTGAACTTTGTACTGCTTTGAGTGTGAAATTGGCTAACAGTTAGTAAACCGTTTAGTATGAACGTGTGGTATGGGACTCACGTTAACATTTTTTGGGTTCCTTTCTGAGAGTTGTGACACATTCTGCCAGTTAGTGGTGTCCAGTACTAGGCCTTCGGACCTTCGCCACTACGGTTTGTTGCCCTATAGTATCGCTTTTGGAGTTGATCATTCGTCACCGCTCGAGTGATATTGGGTTTGTTGCCTTCGGGTATGATGCCTTCGGATTTGTACCTTCAGGTTTGTGCCTTCGGGTTTGTTGCCCTATTGTATCACTTTTGGAGTTGGTCATTCGTCACCGCTCAAGTGATATTTGGGTTTGTGCCTTCGAGTTTGTGGATCCTTGTTATACAGTACTGAGCTCGAGCATCTTTTGTTTCTTTGACAATTATATTTCCCTAGGGTATCGCCTTTCGGTGTAGGTTCTTTGAACCACACGATATATAGCGATTACCTTGTGGAAACTTGTGTTACCTTCATTGGTATTTGTTATTGCCTTTTGGCTTGTTTTGGGATATGTATGTCCTTGGCGTATTTGAGTTGCCTATGATATGAGGCTTGTTTTGATTCATCTTATGTTAGATGATTTGGTTATCTTTTTTGGAGATATTTATGGTACTTTATGATCTTGTATGTTCATTATCATTTAGTTTGACCCGTGTATTTTATACTCGGGTCAGACCGAGATGTTCCAGGTTAGGTACATTGGACTTAGCCTATTTTGCTTCCGCATGGACTATTCCGCTAGCTCCTTTTTGTTATAGCTTTTTGTGTAGTCCTTTTTGACTGTAACTCTAATATGTATTCTTTTGACTCGCCTGTATATTGTGGTTTTCTATACCACTTGACATGTATCATTTCGTAAACTCTGTAATGTATCTGTATAAAGTGTATGTGATGATCTACTGTTCTGTGAATTACATTTGAGTTGTTATATTTTATTCTGATAGATCCTAAGCCACCTAGGGCTTTGTATTATGTATTTATTGGATATGTCGATCCATTTAAGCAAGAGTGGCATTGTCGGCGTATTCAATAGATAATTAAGACAAGGCTATAGATGGTCGCTCCTAACCAGCTCTATTCTCCGCATTAGCAGACGGTGTTACCTTGTAATACTCTTTGCTAATGTGGGTCTCAGAGTGGGGCGTTACAGCTTGGTATCAGAGCTGAGTTCAGAACAAAATATGATAAACATAGAACAGAGACACATATTACGGTACATTAAAGTGTTGTACGAATGTTACGAATCTTTGAATCATCGTGCCTTTATTCTTTCTGTGCCTTTGAGGTAGATAGAATTTTGGGAATACGTCTAGGAATACATTTTTATTCCGTAGTATTCCATATTTGAATTAATGATATCTACCTTGTGAATAATCTTTTTCTTATCTTATCTTTCAGCTAATGTCCGGAAGAGGCAGAGGACGACGCTATGATGCTGGGCAATCCAGCAGCTCGCATCCGGACGGCGTTTATATGTCTACCGATCAGTTTTTGGAGTTATTTAGGAGCACTCAACCTCCGGCTCCTATTCGTGCATCTCCTCCACGCAAGTCTGCCTTTGCACGCTTGTGCAGTGATTTTTCTCATCTTGGTGGTAAGCCATTCAAAGGCTCCGAGTCCGTTCTTGAGGTCCAAGCTTGGATTCGCACATGCGAGCGTATCTTTTCTCGTATGGATCTTTCTGACCATGATCGAGTTCTTGTAACTTCTAGCTTATTGCAAGAGCGTGCCCTTTATTGGTACGAGCTTCTTATAGCCGAACTTGATGAGTCTGTTCTTTCTTGGACTCAGTTCCGGGAGCGATTCGAACTCAAATTCATTCCTGAATCTGA
The DNA here is from genome assembly GCA_030737815.1 of Allium fistulosum. Lineage (NCBI taxonomy): Eukaryota > Viridiplantae > Streptophyta > Magnoliopsida > Asparagales > Amaryllidaceae > Allium > Allium fistulosum. The sequence goes on along the minus strand of CM060903.1, from coordinate 514,492,564 downwards.
GAAAGTTTTATTGGCCCGTCGCTTTCTTGAGTTGAAGCAAGGGAAGTCCTCCGTCTCTGATTATGTTGCATCATTCGAGGCCTTATCTAAGTATGGTCTTGAATTCATTAGCACTTCTTATAAGAAGAATATGAAATTTGTCTCTGGTCTTAAGAAATATCTTAAGAAGTCCTTAATGCTCCAGCTTAAACTTTCTTTTGAGGAGTTGGTTGATTCGACACTTCATCTCGAGGCCATTGAGAAGGAGTTCGATAGTGGTGATGATGTTGAGGTTCGCAAGAACCCCAATAAGAAGAAGTTTCCATTTCATAAGCAGGGATTTCTTCCCTCCAAGAAGAAAAAGCCTATTGAATCTGGTTCTAACTCTCAATCTGCTGGAACACCTTCCATTCGGAAGTGTTTCAATTGTGGTTCTCCTGACATATAATTCGAGCTTGTCCTAAGTCTCTCTTCTGCCGTTATTGCAAGAAGGATGGTCATCATGTTTCCTCCTGCCCTACTGTTCCTGCTAATGCCAAGTCTGGCAAGCTTTATGTTGCTAAGGCTTCTAGAGGTTCTTCTCAGCCCAGAGGTATATCTCCATCTATTTTGGAAGGTTCTATTTTATTTCATGACCGTATTATTCGAGTTCTTTTCGATACGGGAGCTTCGCATTCTTTCATACAGAAAAAGCTCGTCGATGATTTGTCTTTAGATGTTTCTTGTATGGTTACTTCGTTGAGGATCGCGAATCCTATTGGGGGATCCGCAACCCTTAGCATGCTTTGTGATGATGTTGAGAATGTTTTATGTGGCTTTTCTTTTCGTGCGAATCTGCACGTTATTTCTTATTTGGATTTTGATATGATTTTGGGTATGGACTGGCTAGTGAGATACGATGCCAGGATTATTTATTCTGAAAGAATTTTATATCTTCGACATCCAGATTCGTCTACTCAGCTATCACTTGTTCTTCGGAATGTGGATAATTCTGAAATGGCCTTATATTCTCTTGACTCACGAGATGATGATGATATATCTCGTATTCCTATTGTTTGTGACTTCTCTGATATTTTTGAGCCGGTTTCGGGTTTTCCACCCAAGCGGGCGATCGAGTTCCGCATTGATCTCATTCCAAGCGTGAAGCCAGTTGGCCGTCCTCCCACAAGGATGTCTACAAAAGAAAATGAGGAACTCAAGAAGCAGCTTTTAGAGCTTGAGTCCAAACAGTTGATTCAGCCCAGTTTTCACCATGGGGTACCGCGGTTGTCTTCGTGAAGAAGTCCGATGGAACTCTTAGGCTCTACATCGACTATCGCAAGCTTAACAAGTTGACCATCAGGAATAGGTATCCTTTGCCCAGGATCGATGATATGTTCGATCTATTGAGTGGCGCTAAGATCTTCTCTCAACTCGACCTTGCCACTGGTTTTCATCAGCTGCGAGTCGTGGAAGATAGCATACCTCTTACAACTTTCCGCACTCGATATGGTTCTTTTGAGTGGCTCGTTATACCGTTCGGTTTGACAAATGCTCCGGCTTTCTTTGTTGATCTTATGAATCGAGTATTCCGGGAATATCTCGATAATTTCGTCCTTGTGTTCATTGACGACATTCTTGTTTATTCTAAGTCTGAAGCTGAGCATGATAATCACTTGAGAATTGTCTTGAGTACTCTTCGTCACCATCAGCTTAAAGCCAAATTCTCCAAGTGCCATTTTTGGGAGAATAAGGTTAAGTTCTTAGGCCATGTTGTATCTTTCGATGGCATTTCGGTCGATCCCTCAAAGATCGAAGCTATCCAGAATTGGAAGAGGCCTGAGAATGTTCATGAGATTCGTAGTTTCCTTGGATTGGTGGGTTATTACCATCACTTCATTAAGGATTTTTCCCGTGTTGTGCTTCCTCTCACCAGCCTTACTCGGAAAGGCATTCGTTATATTTGGTCCGATAAGTGTGAAGCTTCCTTTCAGATATTAAAGGAACTTCTCACTAATGCTCCTATTCTTGTGGTTCCCGAGGGGAATCATGATCTTGTTGTCTACACCGATGCTTGTGGTAGTGGTCTCGGTGCCGTGCTTATGCAGAAGGATCGGGTAGTTGCTTATGCTTCTAGGCAACTGCGTCCGAATGAAGTTCGCTATGCCACTCATGATCTTGAGTTAGCCGCCATTGTCTTCGCCTTGAAGATTTGGCGACACTATTTATTAGGCGAGCGCTTCATTCTCTATACCGATCATAAATCCTTGAAGTATTTGTTCACTCAGAAGGAACTCAATATGAGGCAACAGCGTTAGCTCGAGTTCCTTGCCTCCTATGACTTTGATATCCAATATACCCTTGGTAAGGGTAATCGTGTTGATGATGCGCTTAGTCGCAGACATTCGGCTGTTGTTTCTATGATGCTTGCCGAATGGGATATTCTTGAGACTCTATCTTTTTGTGATATTCGTGATCGAGCTCCATCCTCTGATTCTCCGGTAGCATTATTCAGTTTGGAAGCTTGACCCTCTTTATTGGATCGTATTGCCGAAGCTCAGCGGCGTGATCCTGATCTTGTGCATCTTATTCAGCTTTGTGTGACTGAATACTGAATCCCGTTATGAGGCGTTGCGGGATTTCAACATTGATCTTCATGGGTGTCTTTGCAAGAAGAACCGTCTTGTTGTGCCTTCTGATTCTGCACTTAGGCATGACGTTCTTGATGACTGTCATCATTCTAAGTATACCATTTATCCTGGCAGTAGTAAGATGTATGCCGATATCATCGCCTTTATTATTGGGAAGGCATGAAGCGCGATGTGGCGAGTTATGTGAGTAATTGCATGACTTGTCAACGTATTAAAGCCGAACATCAGCGCCCTTCTGGTTTCCTTCAGCCTCTAGAGATTCCATTGTGGAAATGGGATCAGATTTCGATGGATTTCATTGATGGCCTACCTCGTACGAGATCGGTCCATTCTAGCATTTGGGTTATTGTGGATCGCCTCACCAAATTAGCTTATTTTATTTCTATTAAATCTAATAGGACAGCTTCTCTTTTGGCTAAGTTATTTATCAAGGAAATCGTGAGACTTCACGGTGTTCCTAGTTCGATTGTGAGTGACCGTGATCCTTTATTCACCAGTCATTTCTGGAAGAGTCTTCAGCAAGCTTTAGGAACAAAGCTTAATTTCAGTACAGCTTATCATCCACAGTTTGATGGACAGACTGAACGGGTGAATCGTATCTTGGAATATATCCTCCGTATTTGTATTCTTGATTTCAGAGGTAGTTGGGAGGATCATCTACCCCTTGTAGAGTTCTCCTACAATAATAGTTTTCAGTCCAGTATCGGCATGGCTCCTTTATAAGCCTTATACGGAAGGCCATGTCGATCACCTTCTTGTTGGTTGGAATCTGGGGAGAAGCTTATTCTTGGCCCGGAGTTTGTTCATGATTCTTCTGAGAAGATTGTTCTTATTCGTCAGAGAATGAAAGAGGCACAAAGCCGTCAGAAATCCTACGCGGATAACCGTAGGAAGCCTCTCGAGTTCTCGGTTGGTGATCTCGTCTTTATTCGTGTTTCTCCTTTGAAGGGGGTTATGCGCTTCAGTGTGACAGGGAAATTGGCTCCTCGCTTTGTAGGACCATTTTCTATTACCGAACGTATTGGCCCTGTGGCTTATAGAGTTTCACTTCCAGCTCATTTATCTGGAGTTCACAACGTGTTTCACGTCTCTCAACTTCGGAAGTGTCTTCGAGAATCGGATTCTGTTATCGACTCTCCTAATTTGCAAGGGCTTGAGATCTCACCAGACTTATCTATTGTACAACAGCCTATTCGCGTACTTGCCACGGAGGTGAGACACCTTCGAAACAAGGACGTGCCGCTCATTAAAGTTCAATGGTCCGCTAATCCCAATGATTGTACTTGGGAAACCAGAGAGTTTATCGAGCGATCCTATCCGGGTTTTCTATCTTTGCTTAGCAATGGTGAGAATATCTTTTTATCTCAAGCTTATTTTCTTTTCTTTTTGAGTGATGTAAGTATGTAGTTGTTGCAAATTCTTCTCTAGGAATTGCGTGGACACAATTTTGTTAAGGAGGGGAGATCTGTAACAACCCGCATATTTTACGATTTTATATTTAAATATTTTATTTAAATATAACGTCGTTAGTCGGATTAAGTCCGAAAAGCTACTTTTTGCAAACGGCCGAATTAGGACTCGGGACCACTTCCATTGAGTCCAAAATGGCGTTCGCGACTTTTTTGAGTATAAGCTTCGATATGTTTGGAGTGAGTTGAATTTTGCTATTTTCTGTTGGGCTTTTGGGTTTGGGTTTCACCCAACTCATCATATACTCTAACTCAGCCCCTCTCTTCATCCATTCATTCTTATTTCATTTCTTTTTCTCTAGCACAACTGAAAATTGGAAGAGGAAAGGGAAATTAAAATTCAAAACCCTAGATTCATTTGCAAACTCCAAATTCTTGCTCCAAATTCAAAGAAAAGCTAAGGTAAGCCTCCTCTTCATCTTCTCCATCTCATTTCCTCTTCAATTTCAGAAAATTCCTAAACCCTAATTTAGGAAATACTTGTTTTGATCTTAGATTGAAGCTTGTAGAGTTGAAATGAAGAGTGGTTGATCTTTTCCTTGTGTTTGAGCTTCTTGCCTTTGTTTTTGAGTTAAAAAGGTGAGTTTTGAACTCACATCTACTTCTCTTGATATCATTGATGTTAGGTATGAATTTCTAACACTTTTTCATCTTCATTTGCTTTTGGTTTGAATTGATTTGGTGAACATTTCAATTTTTGGTGTTTTGAAGTCAAAAACTCTAAAAATCATAGCTTTGATGTTTGATCATGTTTTTGGAGGTGTATTGAAGAGCCAATAGGGCTGGGTTGTCGATTGGCATAAACCCCTAGCACCCATTCCTCGTCCGATCGAAAATTGGAAGAGTTGCTCTTCATTTGGATAGGCTGAAAAATAGCCCCAGTGCCAGTCAGTCGACTGGTTGTAGCAAATAAATGTTCATGGGGCTGTCTGCAGAAACAGGAAGTCTCTGTTTCCTGCAGTCAGTCGACTGACTGCAGGAAATGATACTTCCGGGTTTCTGGATAAGTCGACTGGCCTCTACAGTCAGTCAACTGACCTGCTTGTTTTTGCCTTTTTTGCCTTTTTTGCTTGGTTTCCAATTTCAATCGATTCGTGTCGATTCCAATTAGTGTTATTGCATATTTGACTTTGATGATTCCTTTTTGATTTCATACATGGGTTTTTATAAAACGATCTTTTCAAATTATATTAAAAGCTTGTTTCTCCAATTTAGAATTTCTATTTAAAACACACACACAATTTTGCACTTCGAGCGAAGAGGGAGGAGAATTAAATGATTAAACAAAACGCGTGCTATGAACGCGTGCGTTTATCTTTTCAATTAATTCCTAATCTATTCATTTGACCGTTTTGACTTTTGGATCTGGTTTACCGATGAGATGAGGTGAACTTTGTACTGCTTTGAGTGTGAAATTGGCTAACGGTTACTAAACCGTTTAGTGCGAACGTGTGGTACGGGACTCACGTTAACATTTTTCGGGTTCCTTTCTGAGAGTTGTGACACATTCTGCTAGTTAGTGGTGTCCAGTACTGGGCCTTCGGACCTTCGCCACTACGGTTTGTTGCCCTATAGTATCGCTTTTGGAGTTGGTCATTCGTCACCGCTCGAGTGATATTGGGTTTGTTGCCTTCGGGTATGATGCCTTCGGATTTGTACCTTCAGGTTTGTGCCTTCGGGTTTGTTGCCCTATTGTATCACTTTTGGAGTTGGTCATTCGTCACCGCTCAAGTGATATTTGGGTTTGTGCCTTCGGGTTTGTGGATCCTTGTTATACAGTACCGAGCTCGAGCATCTTTTGTTTCTTTGACAATTATATTTCCCTAGGGTATCGCCTTTCGGTATAGGTTCTTTGAACCACACGATATATAGCGATTACCTTGTGGAAACTTGTGTTACCTTCATTGGTATTTGTTATTGCCTTTTGGCTTGTTTTGGGATATGTATGTCCTTGGCGTATTTGAGTTGCCTATGATATGAGGCTTGTTTTGATTCATCTTATGTTAGATGATTTGGTTATCTCTTTTGGAGATATTTGTGGTACTTTATGATCTTGTATGTTCATTATCATTTAGTTTGACCCGTGTATTTTATACTCGGGTCAGACCGAGATGTTCCAGGTTAGGTACATTGGACTTAGCCTATTTTGCTTCCGCATGGACTATTCCGCTAGCTCCTTTTTGTTATAGCTTTTTGTGTAGTCCTTTTTGACTGTAACTCTAATATGTATTCTTTTGACTCGCCTGTATATTGTGGTTTTCTATACCACTTGACATGTATCATTTCGTAAACTCTGTAATGTATCTGTATAAAGTGTATGTGATGATCTACTATTCTGTGATGTGAATTACATTTGAGTTGTTATATTTTATTCTGATAGATCCTAAGCCACCTAGAGCTTTGTATTAAGTATTTATTGGATATGTCGATCCATTTAAGCAAGAGTGGCATTGTCGGCGTATTCAATAGATAATTAAGACAAGGCTATAGATGGTCGCTCCTAACCAGGTCTATTCTCCGCATTAGCAGACGGTGTTACCTTATAATACTCTTTGCTAATGTGGGTCTCGGAGTGGGGCGTTACAAGAAGAGAGAAACAGCTGCCTATTCACTTGTCTTCATGCATAACAACTTGTTCTAGGAATCTTCTAGGCTTGCGAATGATGCGTGCAGGCCTGGTATTAGCTGCAGCTTGTGATGAATATTCCTGTGCAATGTCTCACAAAAATTCAATGTTATATCTCAATCAGTTATTGATTATGTGGCGGAATCAAGCTTCTTGTTAGAAGAAATATCAACAATGGCAGAATTCAAAGTTTAGTTTTTTTGTTTCAGTAATGTTTGTTTTTTTCTTATTTTTACTTCAGCAACGTTAGTTTTTTATATAATAATGGTACTTTTAGGTACTTTATTTAAACACTGTATTTCAATAATATAAGATTTATTTATTACATCTATTTTTGCATTTTTCATCTTCTTTAATTGGGTATTCAAAAATATGATGATGTATATTAAGGTGATATTTGTTTGATTTTTTTTTCTCAAATTCATTCATGAGTTAGAGCTACAAATAAGCTCAAAATTAAAAGTATATTGAACCTTCTTGATACATATACGTGTGTGTCTGTGATTGGCTCATATCAATCATTGATAGCAGTTTTTTTTAAATGCAGCTAATTCTTCATCAAATTAATAATAAAGGAAAAATATTAACAAATACTTTTTTCTTTGATATAAATAACACAACGGTCGGTTTCCTCACCGTTGTACGGTGGTATAATTCGCAAGAGAAGTGCATGTCATGTTTACCTTTTCCAAAAATGCAACCCATTTTGCACTTTTCATGGGTTGAATCATGTGGCACTTTCTAAGAACATAAAGCCATGTTGGTTTCACCCTGTCATTTTTATTTTTATTTCATTTCATTAAATTCTAAAAAAAAAGAAAAAAAAGAAAGAAAGAACAAAAGGATCCATTTTAGCTGATTTTTATATTATACACGATGTAATGATCAGAAAATGACGTTGTGCAAGTAATGATACAATGAAGACACAGATCCTGAAAGACATAGTATGGGTGAGGTCCTTATTGATGGGTTTGTAGTGCAAACAAGGAGTCAAATTCTAGAAGCCTCAATAGAAATCTTGCTAAATATCAGCAAACTCTTTATGTTAAATACTGACCTTCTTTGGAGCATAGTACATGTAAGGAAGGCAATTAGAAAGAAAATCAAACACATCCGTTTCTGTCTGTTGTTATCACTTATCAGCAGTCTTTAACAATGTCTACTGTAATTTTATCAAACAGTGAGTTAGGTTCCAAGAAACTACATGCAGCTTCAGAGTTTCTTTCATAGCAATGAGCCTTCCGATATAAGATTTTGCCTTTCTTCTCACTAGCTTTGCAACCGCTTTGTTCCAAAGCTCAAAAAAGCTCTGCTTTAGTTTTATCAATTTTGTAATTTTTGGTACTTTATACAATAAAATTTAGATTAATTTGTCCATGCTTTTCATGGAATGATGTAAAGAAAAAGGATAGGAGTATCTGATTCTAATCATATGCGAAGATGTGAACCTGCTTGCAAGGTAGGTTGCCAACCCAGTAACATTCTCTATTGTTTTCAGTATCAGATGCTACACTTTGTGATATGTCGTTTCATTTTAGTATGTCAACAAGTTAGGATTATAACATACATGATAATGCATATATCTGCCCAAAAGTTCATCAATCTTATCTAAATACTGCGAACCCGTAGATGATTAAACACACTACATGGGTATATTCTCTAATATTTTGTAACGTGCCCTGTTGTTTTGTTATCTGTAATATAAAGTAGTTTTTCTAATGGAAATACCTTCATGGAAATTTTTTGATGCATATAATACATGTGTTAGGTGAAGAAATGCTTAGAGGTTCATCCTTCCATACAAATTTCTTTTGGTTCTGACTTCTAACACAAAATGCAAAATTTACAGATGCAAATCAATAATATTCCGTCCAATTAAAGTATTTTGTTTATCTGGGACAGTGAAAATCTTTACTGAACGTTGATGGTTGGATGGTGGGGAGAAATTCATCTGGATCTAAACATTGGTGTCTCGATGTATCACGCCAATCACAACGTTTTAAATTTTGCGTATAAGTCCTCAAACAAAAGTAGATCGGAGTTTCAGACATTGTGATTGGATGTCCAGGACATCAATGTTTGGGTACACTTATTAGTAGCTTTTTACAGACATGTCAGAATTTCTTTTTCTTGTTTTAAACATTAATAGAATTCAAAATGATTTCTGGATATCCCAATATTTTGTTGGAAGTTAGTGCACCACAAGGTAGAAGACAGAGAACAGTACGAAAGTCATTTATTATCTAACCATAAACTCAGTAAGATGAATGAAAATCCAAAACACAACCAATATTTTATTTTAGCAGTATAAATCTCTGTCGTTGCTGGTATGAATTAAGATTGCTGATGCTTGATTTACAATAATTAATATGTTACAAAAATAAATAAGCATGAGTCTATTATATGGAATATAACTTCTGAATCCTCTTTTTTATGCCTTTATCATAGTTTATTGGTTTGGTAGTTTGATCATGGTACAATCATGTAAAGTAGGTATACTGCTTACTAAAACATAACAAATCCAACTTTATATACGTTTGAGATAATTTATTAGATGTTTTAAACCATTAATCTAGGCAAGAAACAAATAGCGTATGAATCTAGTTCTTTAAATGAACATTATTTATATGGTAATGGTCAAAAACAAATTGAATTGCCATATATAAAATTAATCAAGTTAGGGTATTATGACAAACTCAAGAAGCTATATGTTTCATCACAAAAGAGGTCATGTGATTTTGCATTAATTTTATCATTATTGATATAGGACCAGACACCAGTTATTATTTCTGGTTGCACCAAACTTTTCGTACTGCTTATATACAGTTTCGTGACCAATTTATCTCTGCAAATAGTTAACTGTTTAATTTTATGTTTAATTTTATTTATGACTACGTTATTTTTGCACTATTTATCTTCACTGGAAGTTTGTCATCATACTAAGCCAGACACAACTTGTTTATATATTCATTTAGTTCTAAAATATTAGTGACAAATTATGAGTCACTCTAGCATAGCATAAGGCTTTGAGCACTGGGTTATGACATTTTTGTCTCTGCTGTAATATTATATATTTATAGAGACATCTTATCTTTTTCCATGCTTATAAGCCAAACACAAACCAAACTCTTCTTCCTTCTTCAAAAATATCAAAGCCATGACTCTCGAGCTCTATGAAGAACTAGAAGTAAAACATCCATTCAATACAAACAGCCATGAATCAATCTTGATGTCAAATTCAAGCATAGGAGGAAAGACAATTGATAGATGTTCTCCTCATTTACGTGATCCCCTACGAGCAAAATATCTCAGTCCACTTCATTCTCAAATCCACAACAAGTCAAGATCATCCAATTTTAACTTAAGAGGAAAGAAAAAAGCTTCTGAGAAAAGAACAAATGAGCTCTTGTATATTAGTCCTGCTAGTTCTCAGAGATACCTTTTGAGTGCCACCGATAATTCAGAGGATTTTCTTGAACATGAAACTTTTCCTTGCGTGATTGAAAAATACAATCCTAAGGTTGAAGAATCAAACGCTGTTGTAGAGAAATTGGAGGAAAAAAGTGTTGAAAATGTGAAGGTTGAAGAATCAAACGCTGTTGTAGAGAAATTGGAGGAAAAAAGTGTTGAAAATTTGAAGGTTGAAGAATATGTTAATGGTTCAGGAAGTTCTCCTTCGTCTATAATATCTGAAATTAAACAGCAGCAGGTTTAATTATACTTTATATTCACTTTCATCTTCATTTCTTTGTATTTTGTTCCATTTGTTACCTAATAAATATTGTTGTGTTGCAGCCAGTGGAGGTATCAAAAATGGAGGATGTGAAAGCAGGAAAAGATTTAGTCAATAAAAAGACAATTTCTGTAGCCATTGGTGAACCAAAAGAGCAACAGGTTTCAATTTTTATCTCATAATTTATTCGATCTTTTGCTTCAAGGACAAAAAAACATTTCCATGCCATGTAATACCTGTAAGTTATAGAGTTATATATGTGCTTCATGCATGATACCAACTCTTCCGGAAGTCCCTGAAAGAAGACTTGTCGAGCAAAACATCTAGTTAAGATTGAATATATTAGTTTTGATTCAAAGGTTCATGCTTAATTTAAAATAGATTTTATACAATACATGTATAATTTTTCAAGGAATTTTATATGTAGTGAAGTTAAAAGTTGTGTAGATTTATACTTTATAAGTTGAAATATGCTTAAGTATTTATAATATTGGATGGTAGGTTGTCGTCTTGAGGGTATCATTACACTGCAAGGGCTGCGAAGGCAAAGTGAGGAAACACATTTCTAAGATGGAAGGTAAGAATATTCAATATTTCCCATTTTATTTATTTGTTTAGTTGTTATTTTATTATCGAAAATACTACCTCGACCGTATATACGTATGTCAATTAATGCGGCAACAGTAGCAGCCGTTAGATTGTTTTGGCCCCCTGAATTCCTGCTCTATATTTCAAGATCCGACATATTTCACCGCAAATTTTCGGTTGTTCTATCTAGCATTGTCCATTTATTATTGGTTCACTCATAAAAATAAGGTATGTCAAAGCAATATCCTTTAATTTGCTAGAACTTAAAAGACAAAAAACACAATAAAAAACACATTTTGACCTTGGTGCTTGATTTTGTACTCATCTGTGCATACTAATGAATGCTACCATCAACATGTAATTCTCTAATAAAGTATAAAAATAAAACAGACTGTTAATTATTTATATTCGTATGTTACTATTCTAAAAATCATTATTGCTATTTGTCAAATATACTATACTTTATGAACCATCCTGGTTAGGTGTAGGCTACAAGTAGGAGAAGAAACATCAAAGAATATATTCATATCCTATCTTTTAAAAAGCACAAAAATTCAAAAGCAGTTGAAGGAGAATATATGCAAAGTAGAGTTTGAAAGTGTTTCTTCTACTTCTATAGAATACCAAATTATTTCGCTAACTTCTTTCATCTGCCCAGGCGTGACATCTTTCAAAACAGATTTAAAAAACAAGAAGGTTACCGTTATTGGAGATGTAACTCCTTTAAGCGTTCTCAACAGCATTTCCAAAGTGAAAAATGCACAGTTGTGGTCATCACAAGGTTCACAGCCTCAGATGGTGTACTTCTTTTAAAAGATTGAATTAGAGTATGAATAATAAGTCTACCTGGGTTATGAGTTATGGACTTCTCAATCAGTATATGCAGGTGTACAAATTCAAATATATCAAATTATCATAGTTTGTTTTAGATTCCTGCTTTGCTCTGTAACATATTCATATGCATTTTGAAGAAATTAGTATAAATTATGTCATCTTCAGATGATGTGGTTCAGCAAAACATCATTCCTCAATTAATAAAAATGAAAATGAAAAATGACCGAAATATGAGATAAGAGCCAAATGAATATAAACAGAATGATTGTGTTCGTGTGCATGTGAAACGAATGCTTGCAGCAGGTACAACAGAACTAAGGACGACTAACTATGCTTACAACTCATTGAAATTGACTGCTTACACTGTTACACATACAACAAATAAGACTTATGCATAATTGGTTGGCTGTGCATTATTTTCCTGAAGTGCACTATCATTATTTGTTAGGCAACACTGGTTTTTGGTCTTCATCGTTTGGTCATTGCTGATTAACGGTTTCTTTGAATCAAGTAATAAATGAAAAATGCTTTAATAGATTGCGTTAACACATGCAGGGTCAGTCCTAGCTAGGATTTGGGTAATCTTACACGAGATTGATTTTATTTTTCAAATTAATTTATATTGGTATCGCTGGAATATAACCCCTAACATCAACATAAAGCATCAATCGCCTAACCAACCAAGTTAAAAAGGATTTTTACATGTAATATTTGTAGAGAAAAATCGAAGATAATGCCAAATTACCTTTTAGTTATGGTGAATTTGTAACATGCATGAAGCACATATTAACATTTTCACTCATATACATACATGCACTATTATTCAAGAAACCAAGGATAAAAATTTATAAATTTAAGTTCACAAATGTAGTTTGGAGGAATAGTGTTCGAGAAAACATACAACTGGAAATGAACATTGGAGGCGAATTGAAAGGGAAAGGGAGGTCAGGAAAGTATTTTCTTATGTTTATGATATTAAAGTATGTATATAATAATTAATTAAATATTATAAGTGAATACAACTTAAATTTTATGAATAAACAAAATGTTAACAGAAGGATGAATACAAAGTTACAAACAACTACTGCTACCGTCTACGACATACTGTTGGGTCAGGTCAGATGGTGGACCACCTTTCAAAGTCAGCATTAATTATATGCATATAGACGTTGCATTACCCCAATCACCCCATGATCCAAGCACTTGAACAACCAGTACCATACAATCATAAAGACGATGGAGATTGAAAAATAAATTTAATACAAAATATGTCCTTGTAGATGTGAAGCATTTGACTCATTATGTGAAGCAGCCAAATCGAGCTCCTTAGTACATTACCATTTCAGTTTGTGAAAATAAAATAAAATAAACATGCCTCAAAGGGTAGCATGCAAGTATAACATAGGTAAACTGTAATATAGAAGTATCAACGAGAGGGAGAGCATTATATGTGCAGCATGAGAGCTAGAGTTTTAATGCTCCACGGTCAGTTCTTGACAAAGCGAACGGAGCATTTGAGCGGGATATTTAAACATGAAAGTTGATTAAAAGGAGAATGTGTTTGAAGATGAAAAAATGGTATTTGAGCAGAGTATTTTAAAGGAATATTTGAAAGGAAGGAAGGGGGGAAGAACATAAATCAACAGTTGTGATGTTAAAAACTTTCGTGATGTTGGACGTCTAACATATATTTTTCCAACTTTCTCCCAATGGTGCCGAGGAAGCTAGTTTGCCCATTAGGACGTCGGACGCATCATCAACGGTAGTGGTGAAAATAGACTGCGAAATCGATGGTTTTTGGACAAGAGGACGACTAGAGATTGGTTAAAAGTTCAGTAGATGTAATAAATTGGATGTACCAATATTTATTATAATATTTTGATTAATTATAATTAATTTAATCAATTATTAACTAGTAGAACCACACAATGGTGGAACAACCGACCGTTTTGTTAGAAATTTCAATTTTTTTTATTGTAGTTTGTTATTAAATAAAATTAAACACATAATAGTAATATATATGTTTGATAAAAAATTATTTGCGTTATTAGAAACAAAAAATAAATTAAAGAATACGTACAATAGAAAATAATTACCAATTAAGTGTTCACACTTAGACTAGATGTATAACTTGTACCCTAATTACCAACAATAAAACTCTACTGATAATGCATACACAATATAATGATTTCTTCAATTACATATGCTACTGAATCATATGTTAGAATTAAATGTATAGCTTCAAATCTCGTACTATTTTATGCTGAAAAGAGTATAACAACACCAAACAGTATGTCGTAGATATTCCAGTCTTTACGGTGAGCTCAACTTTGCCTAAGCATCATGCAGGTTCCAGTCTTTCAACTGATATATGTTGTCTCCTTATTAGCAAATCTCTCGGTCTGCCTTGGCTTTGCTGCTTGCCCATTTCATACCACAGTCTGAACTGCCTTTGCTTCAGTCAAAACATAGAGTGTGTTCAGAAATGCTCTTTCGGCATTGTGTAAAGGAAATTCTTGGGCTTCATTGTGAACTCCCGTAGAATTGAAGCCAATCCGGGAAAAATCGAGGCATTAAAAAAGATTGAAGCCCCAAAGACGATTAAGGAGATCCAAAGCTTCAATGGGAAGGTCGCTGCTCTAAGTCGGTTCATTTATAGAGCCATAGATAAATGCATTCCTTTCTTCGAGGTTACTAAGAAGGGAAAAAGGAACTTTGAATGGAATCACGAGTGTAAAGACGCATTCTAAGCACCGGTGAATCTCTTGGAGAGACCCCCATCCTTTCGAAGCCGATGGAGGACTTATTTATATACTTGCCAGTATCAGTGCATGCTTTGAGCATCGCACTTGTACGTGAGGAATCCCACATCCAGCGACTGGTCTATTATATCAGTAAGCGATTGACAGGAGCGAAAAGAAATTACCCGAGGCTGGAGAAGCTCGCATACTGCCTATTGATTACTTCGAGAAAGCTCTGCCCTTACTTTCAGGCTCATTCGATCAAAGTTCTCACCGACCAGCCTTTGCGACAAGTCTTGCAGCGATTTGAGACTTCTGGAAGGCTGTTGAAATGGAACATTGAATTGAGCCAATACGATATAACTTATCACCCTCGAAGAGCAATCTAGGGTCAGGCCTTGGCAAATTTCACAGCTGAATTCACTGCACGAGCTGATCCTCCGGAGAGCAGTTGTCAAAAAGATACTGGATAGAAGATGTACATGGATGGTGCATCTAATGAATGGTGTTCCGATGCTGGAGTTACACTTGTCACTCCTGAAGAACACCCAATCTGTTACGCCTAAAAATCGACTTTCCGGCAATGAACAATGAAGCTGAATATGAGGCCTTGATTGTAGGACTCAAGATTAACAAAGAGCTGGGATTATAAACTTTACACATTTTCTGCGACTCCCAACTGGTGGTTTTCCAAGTTCGGAAAGAGTTTTAAGCAAAAAGAGCGAGATTAGCTCCTTATCTAAATCGGATCCTTGAGCTGCTCAATGACATTGAATATTACACGATCACTCATATTCCTAGAGAGGAAAATGAGACGGCCGACTCACTGGCTAAGTTGGCCAGTTTCGGAGACACACAGTTCATGGGTTTGGTCCCGGTGGAAGTGCTATCAACACCGAGCATCGACTAGATGGATGTTGATTGGATCTTGGAGGTTGAGCCCGAATGGGAGTCATGGATGACTCCTATAAGAGATTATTTGCAGAGAGGAATCCTTCCGGAGAGAAAGAATGAATGACGAAAACTCCTTCGACAAGCTTCGAAATATATCATGCAAGAAGGAGTACTTTACAGGAAGGTTTTCTCCGTCTCTATGCTTTGGTGTGTTGCTGGCGACAAGGCTAAGCAAATTCTGAAAGAAGTTCATGAAGGGGCCTGTGGTGATCACAACAAGGGCAAACCCTAGCGAAGAAGATCCTCTGCTATGGATATTTCTGGCCAATTTTCAACCAAGATGCGGCTGTTTTAACCCAAAAGTGTGACAAGTGCCAGATATCACCACAAAGAAAGTAATCAACTTTGTTGTCTGAAATATCATCTATCGTTTTTGGAGTTCCACGGGCAATCGTTACCGATAACGGGACCCAATTCGACAGTACCGAGTTCAAAGATTTCTGCCCTCGGCATCGCATAGAGAAGAGATTTGTTGCGGTCGCACATCCCTATGCGAATGAACAGGTTGAAGCTTTAAATAAGATTATCATGTCTATTCTTAAAAAGCGGTTGGAAAAGTCTAAGGGCAAGTGGGTCGATGAACTTCTACTATGGGCTTATCGAACAACTCACAAGTCAGCGACTGACCACTCTCCATTCGCCCTAGCCTACAAATCAGAGGCTATGATTCCGGTTAAACTAGAAGTACCTTCTCATTGAGTGATTCGCTACAATTTACGGACTAATGAGCAACTCATGTTAGAGTTTCCTGATACAATCAATAAGAAGCATGATGCAGTTGAGTTGAGGGCAGTTGCATACTAACACCAAGTCGCACGATATTACCACACTAAGGTCAGGAATCAGACCTTTGAAGTTGGCAACCTAGTTCTCAAACGAATCTTCTTTGGCCCTGGAAACTTTGGCCCAACCTGGGAAGGTCCGTACTCAATAGAGCATAGGCTTGGAGATGGAACTTTCAGGCTTGCAACGACAGACAGGATTTCGCTCCCATGGGTGTGGAATAGCGAGCACCTATGACGCTATTTCGCTTAGAAATAAATTCATAAATAATTAGCTAGAGCCGTGCAATCAGACAGATTCTGTCATTTTCCGTCTTTTATGGAATAAAATGGCTTTTCGAGTCCAAGACTATGTCTTTCCATTACTTAAGAGTTGTGACTTGATTGACTCAAATGAATGTGCATGTGAATAATGCAGGTGTGCAGGTATGCAGAGTTAGGTGCAAAACAAAACTTATACGGTTCATGATCGAACCCTCGAAGTTCTTCTCGGTATCTGGAGATAGATACCAGCCAACTCTTATCCTCGGATTGGGAGCAGGAGTAAACTAAATAGATGTTATCCAACCATCCATTAGCCAACTCTTGTCCTCGGATTGGGGGCAGGAGTATAAACTCAAACTAGATGTGACATGACCATCTGTACGTTAACTCTCACCCTTGGTGTGAGGGTAGGAGTATAAATCAAAACGAACGTGATACGACCGTTCACTCGCTCAATTTTTGTCCTTGGATTGAGGGAAAGAGTATAAACAAAGGTGGACGTGACAAGACAATCCAACCCTTAACACCTTGCCTGGAATAGGCAAAACGGAGGATCCATGCCCGAAGTAAGGTGAAATACACCACACCCCTTAATATACCCAAAATGACACATTAAAAGGCATGGTGCGTTGTAGGTATAACTGAAACTAACGGAGACTAAGATTCACAAGACAAAAATAGGTAAAAACAACGGAAATTAAAATAATAACTTATTCAAAACAAAAACTTCATAATTGCTTCATAATTCAAATACCAAATACAGCATACATGTCTCAAAACCCAATATGTCTCATGAAATAAAAACTCGTAGTCTCAACAAAAATCAGAGTATAAATATCCCTCTCAAGTGCTAGTACAAAGAAAGAAAAACGGAAATAAAAGTTGGAAAATACATAGTAGAATCTTCTCCAAGAAACCTCCAAGTAACCGCGATCTACTGTCCTCTCCCTTGATTGCCTATGGGGGAAAAAGGGGAAAATAGAGGAGTGGGTCAGACTAAAAGTCTGGTGAATGATAGTAACTACTAGAATCTTTAAGTAAAGTAAAAGTAACAGACTCTTCAATAGTTCTAGGATATAAAAGGAAACAAAGGAAATAGAAAAGAGAGAAACTGGAAATAAATACGAATAAACTATTGCTCAATTAGTAAGATAGGTTAACTTTGATTGTTTGCACTTGTCTTTGATAGCTGCTTTGATTAGGCTGAATTCCTAACCCTATTTTAATTAGGCTGAAGTCCTAATTCTACCCTTTGATCGGCCTGCTACTCCATAGAATCTACTATGGACCGGATGTTTTCCTACATAGTAGATTTTGGTGTCTACGAAAGACACACTCACTAAGCGCTTGGAACTCATAACGATTTCTGTGCCATCACTGGAAGCCGCACGCGTGACCACCACTAAGCTCGCGTTCCTGTTGTTCCATCTTTTGACCTTTTATTTACCCTAGATAGCATAAGCGTGGCCCTCGCCTCACTTTAGGATTATGTGAAGCAACTCGTCTCACTTCAGGGTTATGTGAAACACCATGTCCATAGAAAAATAGGGGAAATGCTGTTGGTACTGGTCCCTATCAAACAAAAATCTAGTTACGCCCCTTGTTCAAATCCCCTTGATTTGAACTACCTTAGATTGACCGTTTACTACCACTATAAGCATAAGCGTACCTCTCGCCTCACTTCAGGATTATGTGAAACACATCGTCTCACTTCAGGATTATGTGAAACACCGTAACCATAAAAATATTAGGGGAATGCTATTTGGTACATGTCCTACTCTAATCTTTGCTTATTAACTTAGATAAATTATTTAAATAAGCCTTTATTTTTATCAATTACTATTATTGCTTATTAATTTATCCTAAGTTTTAAAATAAGCGCCATAGTTTCCATAGTTTACCATACTTTCCATAGTTTATCAATTTATAACTTATGTTATAATCATGCTTATTAATTAACCCAAGGTCTAAGTGTGAAAATAAGCTTCTTTCTTCTTTTATTCTTTTTAGTTATAATTCTAAGTTATAACTAGGCCAATCTTCTTAATTCAGTCCAATTAATATCATAATTTCAGTCCTATTCCAATTATATTATAGTCTTTGTGATTTGCATCTCATATTCCATTATTTCAGATTTCTTATAATTTAATCCAATTTCGCGTTAATTCTATTCTAATCTATACGCAAAGAAGAAGAAGGAGAAATAAAAGAAAACTAAAAATAGAAGGAAATCCAAGGCGTAGGAAGAAGATGTAAATAACGCATAAATAACAGTAAATAAATTAAAATACTGTAAATAAACTGTAATTAAATGGGAAAAGCTATAATTAAAAGAAATAAACTAAAATTAACTGAAAAGAATAGCTAGAAGGAATAGACTGCAAATAATTCTAAAAACTGTAAATAAATTACTAAAAAGGCTACTCCAAAAATCGTAGTTAAACTACAACTATTGGAAACCCTATTATTTTAAATTACTTAAAGAAATTTAAAATAATTACAATCACTCACCTTTGGTCCTTAGCTCTTCCCTTTAGGCCTTCATGGATCCACTTGGGGTTGTTAAATATTTTTATTTAAAACGATTTCCTCCTTGGAAAATTATTCTGCTTAGGGTCCTTCATGAATAGGTGAACCCAATTGGAGAAAATCTTAGAATGAGAAAAAATGTTAGGCCTAGAGTTCTATTTATAGAGGTAGAAGTGGATCTTAGACCGTTGGATTTGAGGATTGAATATGCAACCACGTCATAGGCTGAATATGGGCCATCGGATGCAAGAATAGAAGGACCAGATGAAGCCAAATAATGCAAATTATGTGTTCAACTTTCAAACGAACGAACGCTCGTTCGTTCATTAAAATAGGCAGGTGGGTCGACCGGGCAGTCGACCACCCTTGTGCCCAGGTCGACCGGCCGGTCAACCTGGCATATATATATATATTTCCATTTCCTTGATTATTTTTTATTTCCTTCATATTAGCTCGGATTCTGA
Source organism: Allium fistulosum (assembly GCA_030737815.1). Taxonomy (NCBI): domain Eukaryota; kingdom Viridiplantae; phylum Streptophyta; class Magnoliopsida; order Asparagales; family Amaryllidaceae; genus Allium; species Allium fistulosum. Next base: position 514,472,971 of record CM060903.1, on the reverse strand, counting down.
CGTTCTACATATGGAAATTGATCAGAAAATTACCACGGACACAATGGTGCAACTCCGTGGCAAAATTCTGATAATTTCACAAAGTTATTTTATTATTTAATTAATTAATGAATTAATTATTACGGGTTAAATTTCGGGTTGTTACATTCTCCCCTCCTTAAGGGGTTTCATCCCCGAAATCTCTAAGGATAATAAAAGAATGTACTAAATGTTTTCATCCAATTCTGCAACCAACTACTCAATCATTGACGATTCATCCATTGTCCTTAAGTTTTTCTAATGCAATTTATGATACTTATGCAATTAGTGTAGTGTAAATGTTCCTATCTAATGCAAAAGATTAGGCGGTCCACTGATTCAGTTGACCTCCTTTTATGCAATTATGTTCGTGCCATGTATCCAAATGAATGCAAAAATTTCCTAGTGACAACTGATAGTTCTATATGCGTGCTACATACACCATTCAAATGCAACAATCATGCGATAATCATCCATTTATAGCAACCATAGAAATAAATTAAAAATGCACACACATCCATATGCATATGCTCTAGTGTCCTAATTAGGCTGATCCCTAAAGAATAATAGTGCCTAGTGTACCTATATGCGTCCATTAGCATCCACTAGCAAACACTTGCAATCACTAGCATACATCATTCATAACATGTTCTAATAACATTTTTACATCAATTCCTACCATCCATAGGTTAAATCGTAAGTTCTACCCTCCCAAAGGATAATAAAGGAAAGAACCTATTCAAAACTAAAGATGGAAATATGAAATTCTAAAAACTTATTATCAAAGGAATATGGATACAAAATACGAATTTTCTCCCAATCAAACTAATCCTCCCCGAAGTCTTCTTAACTATGTCAGAACCAAGGCAATCCCTCTGTAGACCCTATCCAACGCGAAGGCGACTTGCGCAGTCTTTCATAAAGAGCTTTGAAAGGTGCCACTCTAATGCTAGCTTGTGGACTGTTATCTTACGTGAATTCCACTAAAGAAAGATGCTTTTCCCAAGTTCCTCCAAAATCAAGAATATCCATTCTCAACCATGCGTACCTTACTACCTTACTCATTTCACTTTACTATCTTCTTTAGTCTGCACACATGAATCGACATTCCTAGGTTCTTACTAGTGTCCTATACATTCCGTGGGAACTTCTATCATTACTTCCAAAAGTAATCACTGCTATCCCCTACATGGTCTTGCACTTTTTCCGATTCACCTAGGAAATGATTTCTCTATACTCCATATTTATAAGAGTTTGGTTGGGTATTTATCGTTTCAAAAACTAAGACTTTTAAATTTTCAAAACATCAAATCCCAAAATCTTTGTCTTTAAAAAGTGTTATTTTTGAGTTTCTATTAAATTCAAAAATACTTGGTTACTTAACATTATTTCCCAACCTAGAGGGAAAAACTTTCAAATTTTAAGTCCAAAACTTATTCCTTGTTTTCTTTTAAAGACCATTTCAGTTTTCTATAAAAATTTGAATTTTCAAATTCTACATTTATTAAGTTTTTCATTTCCAAAAACTTATTTACTTTTTCACCAAATCAAATCATTTTCTTTTAAAATATCTTTGAACTGTTTTTATGTGTTTCAAAACATCTTCTTATTATACCTCACGGTCTCATACCTTAATTTATTGGAACTACTTTCTCAAATGAGAAATTATTAACGCTAAAATCTTCTATGAACCTTTTAAAAGAGAATTTCTTGTTTATGTGAAATTACAAGGAACTTATTTTATATTTTTCGAAATAGGCTATACAAATTATGGTGCTTTCCATACCTTGGATATCTCTTTCATGTATTCCTTGTAACTTGCACAGAACATTTTTATTGGTTTCATAGAAAATTATACCATTACTCTTTTCATTCCAATAGATTAAAGTATGTTTAATTTATATTCTTCCATGATATATATTTTCTAATATCTAACTTACACGTTTTCCTTTTAGAAAAAATCGTCTTCAAAACTGTTTTAATATTCCCATAACTGCAAAAACATTTCCTTATACTTATTAAAAATAATAAATTTACTTTACAAACCATTTTTGTTTCTATACTTAGAAATTACCTTTTAAAATACATTTTTATTTGGGTTAAAACGAATGTTGCCTAAAAAACCGTTACTACAACCCAAAAAAAATACTAGTGTATGGATTCAATTAAATAAATACTAATAAATCTCATATACCTATGTAAAAATATTTCTCTTGGGAGTCACTTACTATAACAATAGTGTTATAGCCTATGCTCCTCTTATTTTTCACGAAAACATTTATTACAACAATAAAAGTTGTAATCTACGTTTTCGATACTTGATACACTCTAGGCTTTTATATTTAAAATCTTTGTTTACTTACAAAGAAACTAATGAGTTATATATATATATAGACACACACACACACTCCAAATTATTCAAAAAGAATTCCAGTTTTTCATTATATAAAAACCAACTTAAATTTCATACCATTCTTCAAAAACCCCATATTTATTTTCTAAAAGAAAATATTAACAATGAAAAATTTCAATTCTAACAATTATATTTTTTTCAACTATTTAAATTTCAAAATTATCATTTTATTGGGCTTGGCATAAAGTGGATTTTGTCCTTACTAACCTAGGAGTACTTTCCTTAAACCTTGTAAATCCCATTTCCTCACTAAAGTCTTTCGTTAGATTTATTCTAAGGTACTACCGTTACATCCACTTATATGAAACAATTATAATTTCTGTAATTATCTACACAGGGGTTTTCATCTTTTCTTATTAACTGAACCTATTGTACATCCCCCAATCTTTTCCTACCTCTCTTTGGATTTCCACAGTCCGATCCTAAATGTACAAAACCGTTTCTTAAATCCCTACCATGTGTAGACATTCTCTATGCCCCAATAAACGCACTTCAAAAGTGATACTTCAAGAACCCTGTCTTCAGCTGATGAACACAAAGCGTACGAAGAACCTCCTTTAGATGAATAACATGCTCTTCCATACTTATTGGAAAACACTAAAATGTCGACCACGAATACCACCGCAAACTTTATTTTAGGACATCTCTAAAAACATGGTTCATCAAATCTATAGAATTGGTTAGCCCAAAAGACATAACTAACCACTCAAAGAATCCATCAGGTTTCCTAAATGCGGTCTTAGCAATGCTGTCATCAGCTACCTTAAGCTGATGAAATCCATTTGCTAGGCCAAGCTGAGAAAATACTAAAGAGCCAAATAACTGGTCGAAAAGATCATCTATCTTAGGGAGTGTATAATGGTTCTTCTTTGTGAGCTTATTCAATTCTCTATAGTCAATGCAAAGTCGAAGAGAACCACCTGCTTTGGTAGTGAAGACGACTGGCGCTCTCTATTTCGATATGTTTCTTCTTATAAAACCTTTCTCAAAAGCTCACGGATCTGCTTGATCAATCCCTTCCTTTCCCTAGGCGCCATATGCCCTACGGGTAATGCTACTGGCTAGAAAAATAAATCCTGAAGTCAATCTCTCTCTTGGGGGGAATAGTCCCCTTACCTCCTCAAAGATGTCTGGAAAATCTCTGACGACGGGAACCGAATCTAACTTTGATGATGATGAATTGAGGGAATAAAGGAAGCTTAACATAACCGACCCTTGCGGGTCGCAAGAAATCTCGAGAGTCCTACTGATGCATGTCTCTAGTCTAACGACTCTCCTCTCGCAATCTAATATAGCTCCATATGTGGATAGCCAATCCATTCCCAAAATCATCCCATACCCCGAAAATCTCAAAACATAGGCGTCACGGTCAAATTCTACGCCTAGGATAAACATTTTCAAACCCCTGCTAACCATAGACAAGAGTGTCGATCCTCCTATGGGTTTGAAACAAAGATGGGGTCTACTACTAAAGAAATGTCTAAGTGCAAACAATCCACAAGAGAACTAGAGATAAAAGAGTGTGATGCTCCAGAATCAAAAAGAGTCCGAATGGGAAAATCAGAAATAGAAATCAAACCTTCAACTGTGACTTTCCTACCTCTATCTGGTCCATTGCTAGAAGGCGCTTCATCCAAAGCCTGTACTAGCGCTGTAGGTGCGCTTGCTCCCTACCCCATTCTCTGAGGGCAAGCCCTACTAAGGTGACCAAGCTGTCCACAACTGTAACACCTTCCCTTCATCATCTTATTCTTACAGTCCCTTGCGTAATGACCAACCAGTCCACAGTTATTGCATTTCCCGCTTTTCTTGATCCGCTTCCGAGGTCTGCCTTCTTTCCTCTTGTCCTTATCTTTCTTGCCCTTCCACCATGGCTTCTTATAGCTTGTAGGAACCTCCTTAAGCTCTTCTTCCAACTGCCAAGATATAGGTTGAACACTCTGTTTGTCCTCCAAACCTAACTGCCTAAACCTTTGCTCCATATTCTCAAAACTAACCCGCGTCTCCTCGAAATCCTTCGTGCCAGAAAACGTTCTGCCTCCTATACTAGCGAAGTCCTTGCATAGCTCAGAAAAGTGAGTTGATGTGGATGGATTAAAGGGATTTCCACCTACTGGTGTTGTATCGGGCACTTTCCCTTGCACCTCTAGTACCGTAGCTCTACGGAACTAGTCAGCCATTCTATGCAAAGAAAAGAGAATTTAGGCTCGAAAGAATCGAAAGAAGATTGCACTGGACTTGGAGGGGATTTTTATAAAAACTCTTTTATACTTAAAAACTATTTCTAAGAGTTCTTTTTTGAAAAATACTTTTTAAAAGAAGTTATTTTGGAAAATACTTTTACTTTTAAAATAAATTTTTAGGAATCCTGCAACCTTAGGCTCTGATACCAAGTGAAACACCCCACACCCCTTAATATACCCAAAGTTACACATTAAAAGGCGTGGTGCATTATAGGTATAACTGAAACTAACAGACACTAAGATTCACAAGACAAAAATAGGTAAAAATAGCGGAAACTAAAATAATAACTTATTCAAAACAAAAACTTCATAATTGCTTTATAAGTCAAATACCAAATACATCATACATGTCTCAAAACCCAATATGTCTCATGAAATAAAAACTCGTAGTCTCAACAAAAATCAGAGTATAAATATCCCTCTCAAGTGCTAGTACAAAGAAAGAAAAACGGAAATAAAAGTAGGGAAATACACAGTAGAATCTTCTCCAAGAAACCTCTAAGTAACCGCGATCTACTATCCTCTCTCTTGATTGCCTATGGGGGAAAAGGGGAAAATAGAGGAGTGGTTCCGACTAAAAGTCTAGTGAATGATGGTAACTACTAGAATCTTTAAGCAAAGTAAAAGTAATAGACTCTTCAATAGTTCTAGGATATAAAAGGAAACAAAGGAAATAGAAAAGAGAGAAACTGAAAATAAATACGAATAAACTATTGCTCAATTAGTAAGATAGGTTAACTTTGATTGTTTGCACTTGTCCTTGATAGCTGATTTGATTAGAATGAATTTCTAATCCTATTGTAATCATGTTGAAGTCCTAATTCTACCCTTTGATCGGCCTGCTACTTCATAGAATCTACCGTGGACCGGACGTTTTCCTACACAGTTGACTTTGCTGTCTACGAAAGACACACTCACTAAGCGCTTGAAACTCATAATGATTTATGAGCCATCATTGGAAGCTGCACGCGTGACCACCACTAAGCTCGTGTTCCTGTTGTTCCCTCTTTTGACCTTTTATGTACCCTAGACAGCATAAGCGTGCCCCTCGCCTCACTTTAGGATTATGTGAAGCACCTCGTCTCATGTCCGGGTTATGTGAAACAAGGTGTCCATAGAAAAATAGGGGAAATGTTGTTGGTACTGGTCCCTATCAGACAAAAATCTAGTTGTGCCCCTTGTTCAAATCCCCTTGATTTGAACTGCCATAGATTGACCGTTTACTACCACTATAAGCATAAGCGTACCCCTCGCTTCACTTCAGGATTATGTGAAGCACCTCGTCTCACTTCAGGATTATGTAAAACATCGTAACCATAGAAATATTAGGGAAATGCTATTTGGTACAGGTCCTATTCTTATCTTTGCTTATTAACTTAGATAAATTATTTAAATAAGCCTTTATTTTTATCAATTATTATTATTGCTTATTAATTTATCCTAAGTCTTAAAATAAGCGCCATAGTTTCCATAGTTTACCATAGTTTCCATAGTTTATCAATTTATAACTTATGTTATAATCATGCTTATTACTTAACCCAAGGTCTAAGTGTGAAAATAAGCTTCTTTCTTCTTTTATTCTTTTTAGTTATAATTCTAAGTTATAACTAGGCCAATCTTTTTAATTCAGTACAATTAATATCATAATTAGGTATAATTTCAATCCTATTCCAATTATATTACAGTCTTTGTGATTTACATCTCATATTCCATTATTTCAGATTTCTTATAATTTAATTCAATTTCGCGTTAATTCTATTCTAATCCATACGCGAAGAAGAAGAAGGAGAAATAAAAGAAAACCGAAAATAGAAGGAAATTCAAGGCGTAGGAAGAAGAAGTAAATAACGCATAAATAACAGTAAATAAATTAAAATACTGTAGATAAACTGTAATTAAATGGGAAAATCTATAATTAACAGAAATAAACTAAAATTAACTGAAAAGAATAGCTAGAAGGAATAGATTGAAAATAATTCTAAAAACTGCAAATAAATTACTAAAAAGGTTACTCCAAAAATCGTAGTTAAACTACAACTATTGGAAACCCTATTATTTTAAATTACTTAAAGAAATTTAAAATAATTACAATCACTCACCTCTGGTCCTTAGCTCTTCCCTTTAGGCCTTCACGGATCCACTTGGGGTTGTTAAATATTTTTATTCAAGACGATTTCCTCCTTGGAAAATTATTCCGCTTAGGGTCCTTCATGAATAGGTGAACCCAATTGGAGAAAATCTTAGAATGAGAAATAGTGTTAGGCCTAGGGTTCTATTTATAGGGGTAGAAGTGGATCTCAGACCATTGGATTTGGGGATTGAATAGGATGCAACCACGTCATAGGCTGAATAGAGGCCATCAGATGCAAGAATAGAAGGACCAAATGAAGCCAAATAATGTAAATTACGTGTTCAACTTTCGAACGAATGAACGCTCGTTCGTTAAAATAGGCAGGCGGGTCGACCGGGCGGTCGACCGCCCTTGTGCCCAGGTCGACCGGCCGGCCGACCTGGCCTATATATATATTCTGTTTCCTTGATTATTTTGTATTTCGTTCATATTAGCTCAGATTCTGACGTTCTATATATGTAAATTGACCAGATAATTACCACGGACACAATGGTGCAACTCTCGTGGCTCAATTATGATAATTTCACACAGTTATTTTATTATTTAATTAATTAATGAATTATTTGCGGGTTAAATTTCGGGTAGTTACATAAGGCAGGACCTAACTTACGAGTCTTCGATCGACACCCGAAGTTAGGCACAATTGAATGAAAACATCCTAGATAGGGATGTACAACTACGATCCTAAGTGGTTGACTTAAACCAATGCTCGAGTTTAGCACGATCGAAAATTATTATCCTACAAAAGGATAATTAAGTCTCTAAACCTAGGTGACTGAACTCAACCAATGCCTAGAGTTTGGTATTTTAACGATTACTCTACGTTTACAAGAACAACCAAAGGCTGGAGAATTATAAAGTGGACTAAGGATTTGGTCCGATAGTTATACCTAAAAGAAATAGATCACAAGTACATTGAATGGAAAGCGTATTTATTAAGTACTTAGACAAGTCCATACAAGGAGTTAACGAGACAAATACCTTTGCTATTCACATGAAATTTGGAGAACTAAGTACAAGTGTTATTGACACTAAAAACAAAAAGCAAAAGCGAGGGCCGAATCCGCACAAAGCCAGCCAAAAACCAAAATAGAGTGCAACTATTATTAAAAGTTGGTATATCTACACCAAACAACTCGGTGCTCACTCCTTCTGTTTCGTTCTCCTTTGTTTCCTTTTTGCACCGAGAGATATTTCACATGAGCTCTCACCCTTCCTCTTTCCTCCTTTTCCTCCACTTCCTTGGCCCTTCGAAAGCAAGCTAAATAAAGGGACAGCAGATTCACTTTGAGTGCTCCCAAGCGAAGGGAGAGAAGCCGGAGTGCTTTGTGAGGATCCCACAGGAGTACTTTGAGCGCTCCCATGTGGAGGAATATATATAGGAGTATAGATGGTATGGCTTGGCAAGGCCACAAACAAAGGAATGGGAAAGGTCTCGACCTTCTCCAGCTTGATCTCCATATTTGAAAGATGTTTGCGCTCAATATTGCCCAAAGTGTGACCCGGTAGAGGCTCAGAGACTCCAATAATAACAACATCCTCATCAGTCTGGGCACCCTAAGTTCCATTGATCCCCTCATCCAACAAGGCGTTAATCATTTGCTTGTCGAGACCGGGAGTTTCTTCAGCCGGAGCGCTAGGGATCGTTGTTGAAGTTGTAATGGTTGCTAACTCTATTGCAGGCACCTATTGCCCCGACCAAGGGTCCTTAGTAGGAAGCAGGACAATTAGAGGTTGACTTGAAAATTGGGAGACGTAAAAAGAGATATTAGCAACGTTGATCGGTGACACGTCAACTCTGTAAAATATGGAAGAAGTCAATGAGATACCTTCTTTGGTATGGAGTTCTGCGTGGGTCGGAGTACCACCAGAATTTCCTTCAGGAATGGGAGATAACATGGCGGGCTTGTGTATCTGGGGCCTCTCTGGATCATACCCAGGATCAGAAGTGGAATCGAGAGCAGCCTGGGACCCAATTGTTTGGCTGGCAGTAGCGTCATCTTATGGCGTCGACCTAGAGGCTTCACCTAAGTCTTTTTGTGCTATTGCGGCCAACTCCAAATGGAGAATACGCTAACCATCCTTCAGAATCATGGGCTCATCTCCTATCAAGACTTCTTTCTCCAGCTGCTCCAAATCCACCTCGCCACCTTTGAGTAAAGTTTTCTCTTCTTCAACAATCCACTCTCAGGCGAGGGCAAGGATTCTGGGATAATCATCTTTGAACCACTCCAAGTTTCATAATTTGAGCACATTGGCGTTGTACTGGTTCATCAGTGGTTCAAACTTCTCCATCACATGCTCTTCTGCCCGCTATTCCACGGTCTCAACCTCTCTTTTGACAAGTGCGTCAATGTCTCTAACACGTTCGAGCGCTTTGTCCCTCTTTTCCTTATCATCGAGCAACTCATCACAATAATTCTGAGCTTGTTGGAGCGCTTCATCTATCTCTTTTATTTCTTGCTCAAGCTTGGTCTTTAGCTCAGCCACATTTCTTTTGTGGTATCTCTCTCGATCACCAGATCATGGATCCTATGGAAGGCTTTCTCCATCTCATCTTGATGCTTAATTCTCTTCTCCTCAAGCGCCTTCATATCATCCTCGACTTTATTTTCGGCTTCATCTTGAGTTTTCCTTAACTTTTCAACTTCGGCATCAAGGTGAGCTACAATCCTTTTGTTATCGGCCTCGATGAGCTTTTGATTTTCAATCTCTAGCTGCCTGTCCCTCGAGACTTTGGAAATCTATTCAGCTACCTGTGTCCATTCATTATATTGGTTGTGAACGTCGATCACGTAATCGACGGTCAACTTTTAGACATTGGTCGGGATTCTTTTCACGTTAGGCACAAACATAAGACCGTCAAAGCAAATGTTTAGAAATTCTTCCTTCAGTTTGGCTATTTAGGCGTTGGCCGCAAGCTATTCCTCTGTAGAGATAGGTGGGGCTACAACAGTTTCCTTGCCAGGCCTATGTTGGGAAGTTTCGAAGCCACTCTTATGATGCTTGCGATCAGAGGACCGGCTCGAATGAGATAGCCCCGGGGGTTGCACAGGGATGGAAGCTGGAGGTGGAACACGAGAAGTATTACCAGGTGGGATGTCATAATGATGATCGGGTTGTCTATTTGGACCTCTAGGAGGAGGTGATCTAGACCTAGGACGATGCTTGGAAGCAAAGTCATGTGATGAGCGATCTCTATCGTAACTGCTTCTATCTAGGTCATCTCTATCTCGGCTAGAACGATAGTCTGACTCATAATCGCGACCACTTCCCTGATAGTATAAACTCGACCGAGGCCTTTGTGCTTGGGGTGCTTTCTCCTCCAAAGATCGATATATGCATTTCCTTTTTTCCATGGATCCTGTAAGGAAAACAAGAACAAGTTGGATCCAACAAGCAAGGACCCAAGTCAAGTGCAAGTGTTCTGGAGTGCATAAGTGTGTGAGTGTCCTAGTGACCCCCCAACAGACCGTGAGCTAAAGCTTTACTCATAGGAGTAACCTCTCCCACACTGGTAAGGATGGTGTCCTCGAAGCAAATAGGGGAACCGATGCCCTCAATACTAATGTTATCGACATCAAAAGAACCAAACTCGGTAGGAATTAGCCCTAAACTAGCAAATGTGCCTGTAGAAGGAAGAGATGGAGTTTTCTCTGCATTTGTGACTAGTTGGTGCTGGGTAGAAATCTGTGCCTTGGAGATTTTCATGATTAACCTCTTCTTTGAAGTAGGCGGTTGATCGTCCTTGGATTGTTCAGGCTAAGACTCATGAACCGCGTCGAGTTACCTTGGAGCCTCACCACTTTCACCAATAATTTCACCTTCCTCAATGTCATCTAGTACTTGTTCAATATTTTCTTCGACTCCAGCCCCAGGACTAGGGGCAAATCTAGATCAGCATCGCCTCCTCCGATCAGGTTATTACCATCATCATCGCATCGTCACTGGCAACTGCTTGAACTATGCCAGTACCGCGACCCTCTTCCAATAAGCCGTAGGCAAGGAGATTTTCATCCGACAAAAGACTTCTGATATCTCTGTCTTCTACTGGGACTGCCATAAGGGTGTTAACGGCTTTTGAAAGCACAGAGCTACTGGGTCATGCTGGAACATCTGGATAGTAAAACAAAGATATGAGTTAAGTCCGTGTCCTATAAGTCAAATTTTTACAATATAAATGAGATGGAACTTACATCCGGATACCCATATTCGAGCAAACCCAGGTGGACAGTGAATGTAGAACCACTCACTCTTGAAGTAGCTTAACTTGTTCCATGCCCCAGTAACTACTCCAAAGCCTTTGATAGGTTCTAAGTAAATCAGAGACAAACTCTCTTTCGGACTCTTGAAGTTATAAATGTACCGAATCTCCTCATCGGTGGGTACTCGGTTCAAGTGCTCAGAGAAGACCGTGTATATATTGATGAGGAAAGCATAGTTGTTCGGGTGCAGCTATGTCGGAGCCAAGTGCATGAAATTTAGAACTCGATGGATAAATAGATTGAATGGTGGGACGCAACTCGCCAAACATGTATATCTATTGCAGGTAGTATGCCCTTTTGGGAGGTTGTGTGGTCTTTGATGATGGGAAGGAGCTAGAACATCTTCAAACGGAATCCCATGCTTATCACATATTCTGCGAAGTGATCCTTCACCGATTTTGGAAGCAACATAATCAACAGTATCTTCCAATATTTATGGCATCCTCAAGGGTGTCAGGTGCTTGGTCTATTTCTGGCCCACCTACCAACTCTACTGGATTCTACTGAAATTGTTGTTCAGCCTATGGATTTTCTAGAGTTTATTGTTTAATTGCGGAATCTCTTATTGCTATTCATGTTGAATTGGAGTCTATTGTGCATGAGGAGTCATAGTTGAACTTGATTCGACATCAGATTCGACATATCTCGTAGTAGATGTACTTGTGGCTTGAGCAGCAAGACGTTTGGAACATCTCTGATCCATTTCTATAAAAAAGTCAACAAATAATCAATATTAGAAGATTAATTGCAAGCTGTACCCATGTGCTAAAGTGGATTCAAGTGTGGTGTCATGCAGTGTCGTGCAGTTTAGTTTTCGACATTATTTAACAGTTCGTTTTTAAACTTTGGATATCACTTGACGTAACCATCATCGCTGACCATCTCAACAAGTTTCACATCATTGGCTCTGCTTTGGAAAAGGTTTAAGACCAAGCAGAGGACATTGGTTTACAAGGAAGATTCTTATGTGAACCAAAATTTCCAAAAATTGCCTAAGTGTGAGAGTTTCACAACTCTAACACTTGAAGAAAATTCCACCTTTCCTCTTTAATTTTACCTTCACCAAGCCATGGCCACCGACCTAAACTCCATCCATGCCCCAGTCAACCTATATTCATCCACGTCCATATCCATAGCTACATCCATCACTTACATATGTAATTCGAAATAAGGATTTGTATCTGATTTTTTACATGAGATTAAAGTTGGAGCTTGGGTCGGTGAACCACTAATTGAGGCAAGGCTGGGCGAGCGGTGTCGAGTGTAGATGGAAATGGGCAATGGCAGTCCTAAGATCGAGAGGCGATGCGGAGTTCAATTCCAAAGTCGAGATTCTTAATGGCAGGAGTGAAGGTATGGGTTCGATAGGAAAAGCAAAGTGAATAGAAGAATGAAGAGGATGGGTTTTATAGAACCTTGGATCCGCTTTCGAAGGCAACAAACTTGAGTAACTTCCCAAGTCTCGAGTCGGTACCAACGGTACCAACCCAAGAATAGGGGTCGACATCGAGTCCTAAATTTTTTTTATAAAAAGAAAAAAGTGGAAGAAGCATATATATACATATCTCTATATGTATGTGTGCATATATGCTAGTACAAATGCATATGATTGACTATGTACAAGCACTCCTACCTACTCAATAACATGCACGTGAGCATGTGTATGTATATATATATTCAATACCCGACGACCAGAATCGAAGAAAATAAAATTCGAACCTGAATAATCCATTAAAGGAATCGGTTTAAAATCATCAAGTTCGAAATGATATATTATAAGGACACATTCCAAATTTATAGTCTCGGATGCTGGTAGACCATCGTGACGGATGACCATGGACATAACTTTCCACAAAAACGATTCGCGAGATGGACGACGACCATTCGGAACATAGAGTGAAGTCCTTCACAGCAACTCTAACTTGTCTCGATTCAAAGCACATCACGTTTGAAATGAGATATACTTTAGGGGGCAAGTGTTATCCAACCTTTTCACCATGCCATATTCAAGAAGATTTGACGAGTTGAACTTGGAGTTATCAAGGCAGGAAGCCTGGAGAGATAGCCTAAAAGTCCAGGAACCAAACAAAAACAAAGTCGCAAGGCCAAAGCAAGAACAATCCAAGACCAAAGAAACATGGTTCCACCCATATTATAGGTCGGTACCGACCCCTACCCATGGTTCGGTACCGACCCCTATTTCCACCACTTAGGGGACCCATCTTCTTTCTACTGGTCCTACTTGATGCCAATAGTCTATTTCCAATGTAGTTTTGTTGATCCAATGCAATTCTCCATTAATCTCCACAAACACTTGAAGCTACAACTCTGTTCTTCCACAACTCCATCATTTGGAACCAGAAGTAAGCTAATATTGGTGCAAACAACTATGGAATCATGAAGCTAATGACAAGGCAAGCCAAGATGAAGAGTTGAAGATAGACATATTAGCCATCTTATGGTCGGCACCGACTGTTAACCATGGTGTTGTATCGACCCATACAAACTGATGAGTTGGCACCTACTTTCTTAGGAGAATTAGTCTAAATCAAGGATAACGACTTAGAGATATTTTGTACGAGTTTTTAGGCCTCTATCTCTATAAATAGGAAGGTGTGGCTCATTTTTCAGGATCTTTTAGCTCTAGTTCTTCCCTACTCTATATTCCTGTAATTCTGAAAATCTAAGTGTTGGAGTTGTATGGACCTCTAAGAACTTCTGCCTCCAAGTCAAATATAAGCAATAAAATCTTAAAGTGGACATTGGCCTTGCTTTGTCGAACCATTATAAACGATTGTGTTTTGTTTATTTCTCATTTTCATTTACATTTCTTCATATTTTATTCTCTACATAAACCTTTGGATGTTTATGCCATTTTTGGTTCAAACAGTAGTGATAATGGAAAATTATCTCACGCATATCCAAATGCGATTCCATCATCGTAAAACAACATATGTGATAATTCAAATCAATAATTAATCAAATATTACATCCATCCAAAACATTATATTTACGACCATTATCTTCTCTTAAGTATAAATCATTTTATTGTTATTTATTATAAAAACACCTATATTTAAATAATAATAAATCTTCAAAAACGATAATATATTTCAAAAAACCTTTTATTATACCTCGGTTTCTTCAAATACCTTAAAATGCCGTATTTTAATCAATAGGAGTAATTTACATCAAATTACCTTTCAAAACAATAATACGATTATCTACATTAAAACAACAGTATATACTAAAACCATTTTAATATTTTCCAAAACCAATTTAGTACTATTTATCTCAAAAATAACAATATTCGATATTAAACTTCCAAATTCCTTTTATTACCATTTGACTTAAAATAGTAATATTTTAACCCGAAATACTTTTGAAAAACACATATTTTCTACTACTACTGTTATTCCTAAAATATCTTTTATTTTATTACTCAAATAATAATATTAATAATATTTTTCAATAAACTCCATAAAAATCAATTATATTTTCATTTACTCAAAGATCATATTATTATTTACGAAATCTCGCTTTATTTTATAAATTATAAACTCCCCAATTTTAATTTAAAAATCAGTTTTCATTATTATTTATGAATCCCTCTAGAAATTCATCAATAATAACCGTATTAAATTGCTCACCTTAATTTTAGTCTAATTCATTTAATCGCTATTATTTACATATCCGACTCAAAATCCATAAATAATCTTATTTCTATTTACTTAGCTATCTTTTCTAGAAGCACGCAATTTCATCAATTTTATTTTTATAGATTATTTTTATTCCATCCAAATTCACAGTTGTTTGTACTTCGGTATCTAATAATACAACAATCAATAATAAACAGTCATGCCTGGCATAATATATTCAAATCATCGCAATAACTAAATAATCATCAATAGAGCACAACACATATCAACTAACATATATTTCATCGATGGAAATATATTTAATATTTTTAAAATTTCATCAATTAAATTAAATAAATTATACCAACATGCTTTTGCAAACAACTTCAAAACTCAGTAAACCACATGCCGAACCATTTGAATTTCACTACGAGTCCAATGGACCAAACCTACGTGAGTCGGAGTTCCTATGCAAAAAATTTGGAGGTTAGAATATAAGGTTTAAAATGCAATTAATTAAAAGTTAAGGACTTATTCATAAAAACAACTTCCCCTACACAACTCCACTGCATACTTTGAACCCATCATCCACTGCCTTTGACCAACTTCCATCGCTACTACAAGCATCATTTATATGATCAAAGATCACCACTACAACCCTTGAGCTACCGTCGTTCCAAGCGACCCCACCTAATGCTACGCCACCGCCAATCATGTCGCCTGATGCTTTTCTGATCGTTTTTGAATTTTTCTGGTGAATTTTGGTCGATCTGAGATGATCAACCACAATGGATGTACTTTATTTGTCATCCTCTACCTAAACATTACATTCCAATCGTTGATTGGCCGTCATTTCACTGTTGAATCAAAAATCCTAAATTCGATGATCCTTGTTTTCTCGATGATTCTTCATCTTCTATCAAAGATTCAGCATGTTGGCAATCAAATTTTGAGAAACAAATTTCACCACTGTGCTTATGTCGTCGTGCCGTATAAAGTGACATATCATAAGGCTTAATTATGAGTTGATTTGAAATTCGTTATATTTTGTAATTAGTAAAAGTAATTAGAGAAAATTCTATTATCATATGAGATTTAGATCCTAGGAGAAGGCTAGCAAAATGAAGAATAGAATTGACAACTCCTCATAGGGTTTAAATAAAGCCACTTATTTGTAGCGAGAAGGGTCGCATTGGGCCAAAGCGATTATAAAAGGCCCAGAACCTACTTTTCAGACGTCAACAAAACTATATCATACCATAAATCAAAATATAGGTTTTCATGATTTCCGAACACAATGGAAGTATTAAAAACCTTAAAAAGACATCCCTACTCAAAATTGCATTTTATTGCCGATGGTACTTAAACTACTATTAAAAATTAACATATCAAATTTGCAAGTCATTACATTCTCCCCCTTTAAAAGAATTTTGCCAACGTAAATCCCAAAATACAACCCCCAACCAAATCAACAAGGCACCATCATGGGTTTAATCACAAAACATGGAGAAGTATACCAAGCATAAACCATCTACATATAAGGTAGTATACGATAATCGCATAACACAATTAGTCATGATACATTGCAGTTCATTCACAATACTGAATTCAATATATATACTATAGTAACACACACATTTCCTTAATTATGCAACCCAGACTATCACATGTAAGTAACACTCTCAACCGTAGATCAACTTTATCCCCAAGTCTTATCATGCATCTTAACAATCCAACCTTAATTGCCTAAAACAAAAGTCCACAACATAATTTAAGCAGGTCCAAACATGCATGAACAACTAAATAAATATATAAATATAAATCTAGAATCAGCATAGCTCATCAAAATGAACACATGTACTCAAAATAAACTGGCATCATCACCACACTAATTGTAACGACCCAGAATTTCTGTTATTTGAAATTCGTATATTTAATTGATTTTAAATATTAACAAGTAAGATTTGTAAGTCGAATAAATTTAATTTCGAATATAGAGATTTAATTGGATAATTAAATCGACAATTTAATATTTGAAATTGCAGAAATAATTGATAATTGGATCAAATGTGAATAAAAATGATTTATAAAGTTATATTAAATCATATTGAAGTTAGAATGATGTTATAGAACTTTTAAATTTGAATTAAACGTTAAATTGTGATAATTGATTATTTTAATATTTAATTGACGAGTGAAAATAGTCATTTTTCAAACAGTCTCGGATTTCGACGAAACAAATTTCATCGGATCCGTAATGTTATATTATTGTAAGGTTTCAAATTTCGTGTCAATCGGACGGATGGTTTGTCCGGGGCAAGCCAAAACGCATAGAAATTTGTTTAATCGATTTAATTTAAATTTGATCGTTTAATTCCGTAACTCGCACATATGACCGAATTAGCTTCCGAAATATATTCCATTGTGTCCAGAATGTGGGTTAAACCTTAGAAACGTCAGCCGGCACGCTTCGTTTGGAGTTCGGAAAATCTCGAGTGAATAGTGTTTTGGCAATTTTCTATAAAAGACCTCCATCATTTCATTTTTCACAAGCAGTAGGGTTTCAAAGCCCTGGCCGCCATTTCTACTTTGATGGCCAGAAATTCATTTCTTTTCCCATTCGATTTCTTCAAATCTGTCAACCGATTCGGAAAACATTCAACTACAAAGTTGTAGATCATCACGAGATCTTTAAAACCAACGGCTGTGATTGTTTTTTGAGCTATAAATCAACGGCAAACCGAGTTCAAAGCTTCGTCATTCACACACGAAAAATGAGGCAAGATGGCAGCCGAGTGGGACCGGTCTTAGGGTGGTGGAGGAGTTCGCGATGAGCTTTCGAACGGCGTTGCTTGATCGACGTGAAGTCGATCATAGGGGTCACGGAAATTCGATGGTAGAGGCGGCCGAGTGGGTTGTTTTCGTGATCGAAGCCTGGGGAAAGAGAAGCAAAACGTGTGGCCCTGATGTGAAGGAGTGAAATCAACGGCCACGATTGATTCTAGGTTTAAAAATTAAAAAAATAAATTGTAAATTTGTATATATAAAATTGTATAAACTTTGAAAAATCATATCTTTTTGATACTAGGTCGAAAACTGACGAAACGACTTGCGTCGGGTTCGTATTGACGAGCACTACACAATTGAGCTGGATTGGGATTGATTGGAGCTAGTTTGAATTTTGGGTAAAATTAAACGCGTGTTTAATTTTATTCGAAATAAAATACTACAACCGTTATTGGAAGCAAGGTGAGAACTTCTCACTCAATCGAATTTGTTTCGATTTAAATTTTAAATAGTTAAATTTAAAATTGGTTGATTGTGTGCTTGAATGATAATTGCTATCTGTTGTATTGAAATAGACCCTATATGCCGCATATTAAGCGGAGGTTATTATATTAAAAACATATACCGCGATATTCCACCGTGAAGTGGAATTGGTATTATATATGTATTTGGAGTTGATTTCCCGCATTATATAGCGGATGAGACCCTATTGCGCCGCATAATAGCGGATAGTATTTTATAAATCCCATATACCGCGATATTCCACCTTGAAGTGGAATTGGTATTGTGCTAACGTTTATGGATGTAGGAAAATAGGTTGGAGGGATCCAACTGGATTCCTCAAATATTTGAATTTATTTCAATGTTGTGTGTTGATTATTTATAATCTCTGTGTGATTATATTTGTGAATTGGAATTGTTGAAGGCTATAATTTAGCCGAATATATTTTTGGTATCGTTGGATACCAGAAATAAATAAAATTGGATTTTCGAAATTCAAGTTGAAAATTTATTGAAAATTTTATTTTTGAGAATTGGATAAATTAAAAAGGAGTTTTAAAAAAAGAAAAAGTTATTTTTGAACCATATTGAATTTAATTTCAAAGTTGGGAAAAAGGGCTTAGTAAAGGGATTTTTAATAATATTATTTATAAGTTGAAGAATTTATTTAAAAAGGAAATAATTTGGAAATTCGTTGAAAATTTGATTTGGTGTTTTGAAATCAATTTGAAATTAATTGATTTTTAATTTTACCATAACTAGTAAAAATTGATTTATAGAAATTTATCTGATTTAAATTAATCGGATGATTAAATTGATCCTATCTATGGATGTTTGGATTATATTGGATGTTGAATTATTTGATATCCCAAATATGTGATGCTTTGTGATATATCCTGTTCTGTGTTGTGATTTGTGATCTATTTATCTCTGATATGAATATCTGTGATTTGTGATCTATTTATCTCTGATATGAATATCTGTGATCTGTGAATGAAAGATAAGCGTTATAGTTTATACCGCTTATCAATTATATTGTTATATTTGATCTGTGATTGTCGAATGTTGTTGCACAATTGTGTTAAACCCCTGGACTACACCATACACACACAAATGTGGATTTCACGTGGAAATCAGTTAAGTCACAGATTTTTGACAATTCTAAAGATTGAATTTTTGAATCCAAATTAGTTTTGGAATTGGAATTGCAAGTTTTTGAAAATGAGATTCAAAAATAAGAGTTATTTTAAATAACTTAATAAAATTGAAATTTGAATAATTTGATTTAAAATTTGAATTCAATACTTGAAATTGAATTCAATAATTTGGGAATTTTGGTTTAAAAGATTATGCAAGTATAAAAGGTGTTTATTTGGGTTTTTTTTAACCATTTAAAATATGGTTTTGGAAATTTAAATTTAAATCCAAGATTTATACTTGGATGGCTTTAACCTGTGTAATTGTAACCAGTTTTTCCCAAAACGAAAACTATCTGTTTTCAAATAATAGTAGCTTTCATAAAGTGAAAATATTTCCAATTTGTATCGAAACATTTCAAGTTAAAATGAAATTGTGAATAGTTTGGAAAAACTATGAATTAACCTTTGTGAAGATGATTAAGCTTTATCTTGAAATCAAAGAAGATTTTAAATGGTGTATCTTTTATATTATAAAAGACTTGAATTGTGAATAGTTTTGAAAGCTATAAATTAAATCTTAATTTAAAGATTTAATGGGTTAATCCAATTGAAATGGAAATTGATTTGGAAATCTGTGAATGAATCTTTGTGAAACTGGGTGAACTTTGTGAAGTAAATCTTTTTGTTTAAAGATTTAAAATGATAATTTGTTTAAACCATTTGAAAGAAAGGGTTTGGGTAATAAGTTGTGACTTAATTTAAATCCCTATATCCATATGTTTTAAATATTGTGCTCACTATTCGGTTTAGCCGGGAAAGGACCTTTGTGTCATATAACCCATTCCGAATAAGTGATATGACGATATGGATAACAGTTGAAGACCGGTGGTGAAGACCGAGTATTTGTGAAAACGATAGGATGACCTATCAATTGTCTCTGCACCGTTAGCTACGGTATAGAGATTTCCTTTGTGATGGGAAGTTCGATCGGGATCGTGAATACCCGGATTGCAAGGGCTTCTTCGGAAGTGCCTTCGGTTCTGTTCGAACCCGGAACAGACTTGTATGGTTACATGTCTGACATTACATTTTGAGATATAAAGCTGATTTCTTTCAAATACATTTCTGTTGGTGGCGGAGAATTTATTCTCTTAGCTTAACACCCTTCTCTGAGACGTACGAGCTCAGAGGTTATGTAGTTGAAGGTTATCAGCGATATATTCCCAATTTGGTAATGTGGCATGCTAAGTGTTGCTATGTGATGATTATTTATTGATCATTTGTTGATCAAAGCGTGGCTTTGTGAAAAAGCGTAGCTTTGTGGACGAGACCTCTTCGGACCTCACAACCCTGAAATGGTCGAAATAGGAATGATGCGGTAAGGTTATGAGGGTCGCTCCCTTTAGGGTATGTCATTTCCTTCTGGAAAAGGGTGGTATCAGGTATGGAGACCTGGTATTTAACCTATGTGGTTACTCCAATCTCATTTACTATGTGATTGTTGTTTTGTTGAGGCGCCTCAGATAAAGGTCCCAAAGGACCGGGGGGTAGCATATTCATGTAGTAGTTACCTAGTGTAAGAGGCAACCCAGCCTTGTGTTGGCAGAGAGCAGGTTGACTCTCGGGACGTCCCGCCAGAGGCGTACCCATTGACAGTAGGAAGTTCCTTAGCCTGACCATTTGTTGGAAATCTAATTTCCAATACGAACCCTGTATGGTTTTAGTTGTAGAACCTGACATTTGCTTATGGTGGTCACCACTGTTTAGATGGTAGCTATAGTAGGCATAGTTCGGAATGTCTATGCTGGCTAAGATTAATATTATACTTTCGAAGGATTTTCCACTATGCACTAATAATAATATCAAATCAATTGATTTTGCGTAGTAAGCATGTTTGACTATCATAAGGAGAAATCTCCTCCAAGTCTGCGATTGCATTGTGTGTGTGGTGGGAGGCATTATGGTAGTTTCATTTTCCCAAAAGCATTGCGGATGTCTTTTACTTCCTTTGTTGTTGTTTTAAAGATAATAATTGTTTTAGTTCACACACCAGTCCCATGACTGACCTGGAGTCTATTGTTTCCTTCCTAAACTCTGGGTGCCCATAATTTTCCACACGGGCAGCCTAGAGTCAGGTTATCAGGTCATTCTGGATTTCAGGAGGCTGTGGAGTTCTAGAGGCGAGCTGGATGGCGAGACGTATCACTTGTATATGATATTATTTATTCCGCTGTGTATTCTGTATGAGGACAAGTTTATATAACTGTCCAGTGTTGTATTGTTGTTGTAAACTCTGATGATGATGTAATGTATAAACTAATATAGTTCTTTGATTTAAAGATTATTCATTTATCTATTATATGTTGTTCCGCTGCGAATGTGAGATTCTGATATTGTTTCTGTTGTTTCTTCTTTCTTTCTTTCTGTCTTCTTCTACCTCTTCTTTTTAACCATAACAATTCGGTTTTCCGGCATTCGATTGCTCGACAGTTGATACAGTGGACGTATTAATGTCGATTTTCGAAAGTCGAAAATCCTGGACGTTACACTAATCTAAACAAATAAGTCATCTGTGTTAATCCCTATATTGACTACGCATCCATCATAATATATGTATCTTCAAAACTGTTGATCAACTTCCTTCTTGTCTCATCCTCAAAATAATCGATGTACCATCCGTATATACACCTTTAAAACAATATATGTGCCTATTCAGGTTACATATTCAAAATAATGTCACAGCTACATCAATCCTTGATTCTTGGACCTATACAAACAGTTGGAAATATAGAAACTAGGCCAATTGGAAGCGAGTAAAAAGGATAGATTTCAATTTTTTCCCTAGTTTAAATTTTGTTGGCCTATGAAGTCTAAATTAATTTTAGATCTAATTTAAATTTGATTTAAATAAAATCATATTTTATTTTATTTAACGATTTAATTAAATAATGGATTTATATTTGAATTTAATTTAAGTATATCCAAATACACTCATGTGTGTATTATGCACGTGCAACATATATGTATCATGTACATGGTTAATGTCTATGTGTATAGGTATTAGGATTTACACTATAACAGACGTACTAGCCCATTATATGCACATTGTTGTCCAAAGCAATTTTAGTATACACACACTTATAAATTAAATTTCAAAAAAAATTATTTAAAATGAAAATAAATCATTTTGACAAATTCAATAAGTTTGAAATTCAAAATTATTTTCAAAATATCTAATTAGTTTAATTAGTAAAACAGTTTTAAAAACTAGATCTAGGTCTATAAATTTAAAAGGATATATATATATATTTATATATAATAAAAGTAAAATATCATAATATTTTAAATAACATATACTTTACGAAAATAGTATTATATATATATTTATATATTTAGTTTTACACTAAAATAATTATTAAAATAAACAATATTTACACATATATATGT
This sequence comes from Allium fistulosum, assembly GCA_030737815.1. Taxonomy (NCBI): domain Eukaryota; kingdom Viridiplantae; phylum Streptophyta; class Magnoliopsida; order Asparagales; family Amaryllidaceae; genus Allium; species Allium fistulosum. The sequence continues at coordinate 514,450,389 of CM060903.1, read as the reverse complement.
ATATATTAATTATCTTACAACAAAATATTTTCAAAAAAAATCCGTGTGAAATAAAACAAGACATAATTTAATAAAACTAAAATTGTTAATTTACACACACACATATAGATGTTAATAAATATATTACTTTAAAACCATACACAAATTTATATTTATAAATAATATAAAATTATGTTAATTTTTTTACTACCGAAAAGGATTTGATACACAAAATAATTTGAAATGATCGTATATACGTAGACATATATATATATATATAGACACACACACACATGTTTTTATATTTATTCACATTTATATACATTCAAATAAATTAAAATTAATTAATATAAGTATTAATTTTTTAAAATAAAAGGTAATATTCATAAAAGCCAAACATTAAACAAACCTTTTTATTACTATTATTAAACTAAAGTTGTAATATATATAAATAATTAATTTTTAAATTTATGCATACTTACATATATATATAACAATATAATGGTATATTGATAATGGGACAACATCTATACATATAAAATCGTTCAGATAATAATATAAATCTATGCTAACATGGTAGAGTTTAAATCATAAATAAAGGAATTATACCTAATAGGATGTAGCCTTAGTATGCACTTCGATTGATTGAACAACTATGAGATTCGTCTGGAATCTCCCTCCAGATGTTGCAAAGATCTGGAGTACCACATTTTAATTTAATTTGATCTAGATTGGTGGAATTTTTAGCCCGAAGGGTGGAGATATGCTCGGCTGATAAATGGAGGCAAGAGACGGAAGAAAAAAGATCCAAAATTGTGATGGGTTAAGGTAGCTTTTATAGAGAAAGTCAAGGAGAACTATTCTCCTTAATTTTCTAATCCACCTTTTACCGAGTCCTAGACCCATTGTCCAAAATTGAACCCCTCCTTTCTCCAATCTTGGTTAGTCATGCATATGGCAATATGGGTACTCAAATATCCATTTAGCAATTAATCTAAATTAAATCTAATTTAAATGTTTATCTATATCGTATACCGATTTGTATATATATAACTTTTACATATGCATCCAATTAATTATCTAATAGCACCCAAAAATTACTAATGGCAGCTGTACATCAAATAAATAAATAATATTTTATAAATATTATTAATTTAATTAATTTACAACGATTACAAATTAATTAAATTGTTTGGTATTTTGGAGGATTCATCAATATGGTTGTGCGAATCACAGGTTTAAATTCAACCAGCAATTAATATCAAACAATTGAATATTAACGTTCACACTTTACCGTAGATAGTGGTATGGCAGTTTGGTTGAACTTCGTATACATCTTTTTGATAAAATCCAATTTTACGATTTTAGTGGTACCTTTTTGTAATGATTATCTACAACAATTCTCTTCATCAAAAGTATGTCGCTTTAGGACTTATGGAATTTGAATTTCTAGTATCATCCATATTCAACTCAGTATTTCTAAAACAAAGTCCTTGGTTCAATAATAACATTTATTATTAACGTACTAGACTAGCCATAGACTTTGACTTTGAGTTGACTACAACTGGCCATGATATTAATCTCATATAATTGAGGAGCCCAATTCTCTATTGAATACTATTTCACTTCCACCGCTTCTACTCAAACCCAACTATAATCATTCGATGGATGCCATGCCATGATTTAACTATAATCAAACTAGAGTATCCACGTATATACGTATGTCAATATTTATAAAAATAAATATTCATTCAATTAAGAAAATTTAATTAGATAATTTCTTATAATTTTCGAATATTACTATATTATTTACCTTAAATATTTTAAGATATACATACACATATATCTATATATGCTTATTTCAATTAGTTAGCTATTAATTAATTATTCATTTAACTAATTCAGTTAATTAAATTATTGAATAATTTTCAAAAAATATTATTTATTTCCAAAAATATTTTGAAATTTTTTATAACATTTATAAAATTTATTGTAAATTTTAAATTCTAAATTTAAATTTTCATACTGAATTTTGAAAATTAATCTAAGGTCCAAAATAATTCTAGCCAAGTAGGGCAAAGTACTTGATTACCTAAACCCAACCTTGGATACTGCCTTTCTAGACACCCTACTAAATGGGTAGGCCTTAATAGGTTATTCCTAATATTTATAATTTAGACCACATATGCTATTAAGCTCTGATACCATTGTTGGAACCAGGCCAGTCGAAAGTAGGTAAATAGAGTAGATTTCAAAAACAATTCCCTAATTTAGATCCTATTGGGTCTATGAGTATAAATAAAATTTAAATCTAATCAAAATTTATTTAAATGAAAACATAGTTTATTTAAGCCGCTAATTTAATTAAAAAATAGATTTAAATTTGAATATAATTTGAGTATATCCAAATATACTTGTGTGTGTATTGTGCATGGGTAACATATATGTAACAACCCCGAATTTCGAACACTTCGTATTTAAATATCTGAATTATTTAAATATTTAAATCTTGGATTTAATGTTATTAAAATGATTTAAAAGTTTTTAAACCTCTTTTTAAATCATAATTACTGATGGTAAACTTGTTTTATAAAAATGTTTATAAAAATAAATACTTTGAAAAAAAATCGATAATGTGACCGAAAATCGTTTTATCAATAGACAGCTTTTTAACCATCAAAAGTTGTTCAGATTTTTTTACATGCACTTATTTGCTTAGGAATTAGATAAAATGAAATAAAAACTTTTTTCCATTTATGAAAATAAAATTTACGGATGATGTCATGGGTGATGTCATCAAAGATATTATGAAATGTGCATAAATGGAAAGTCTTAAAAGTTAAGTAAATGATAAAGGAGAAGTAATGTTTGTAATTAATGTTAGGTCCTTTGTAAGGGGTTTTTGGTCACTCAACTTCAATTTCCTAGCCTATAAAGAAGGGAGGGGTTCACTTCATAACTCACTAATTCACTTGAGCTTGAGACGAAGTATGAAAGTTAAAAATGGTGGAAGTGCTTAAGTACTAATCCACTAATTGCTCTCTAACTTTTTCAAGTCTTAACAAATCATCTCCAATCTCTTTTCAACTTTTGCTTTAGGCCTAAAACATCATGGGAAGCATGATTAGCAAGTAAAACGTGGGAGAATGTGAGAGAAAGAAGGGGATTCAAGGAGGGCCGTGAGTAATGGGAGGAGGAGGAGGAAGATGTTGCCTTGGTTTGGAAGTGCTAAAGGTTGGATCTTTAGACTTGTGGTGATGGATGGAGGTGGTTCTTTGGTTCTTGTGGCTTTGTGCTTGGGTTTGGCATGGACCTAAGTGAGTTATCTCACTATCTCTTATGTATATATTGTGTATATAAATGTTGTGTGCAAAGTATAAAGTTAAAGTGACATTAACTAAGTAAAGTTATAAACTTTGGATCCCTCTTGCTTTTGAAAGAAAATGAAAATTTTGTATTGTATAACATCACTTCTATTACCCTCTTAAATATGTGGCATAGCCTTCAATTGATGTTTAAATTGTTGTTTAACTTGTGTGTTAAATTGAAGAAAGTTTGAAAGTGTTTGAAACGAGAATAGTTGTTATAAGTGCACTATGGAATCCCTTGCTTGCAGAAATTTTTATAAATAGATGGAAAGATATTCTTAAGGATTTATTTCCATGGTTTTTGAGTACCCTAAAGTAGTACTTACTATAAAAATTTCAAATCTTAAATCATTTGTTTAAGTGTTTAAAACTAGTCGCAAAGATTATGCTTTTTAATGCTGTTTTAACAAGGGCTTTTAACAACATTTACAAATGCTGTGGTAAGTTGCTTATTGTTTTAAACGTTTAAAATGCGACCTTTTGCTTGTTTTTTGTGATTTAAATGGTTTCTAATTTCTTTTCTTTATAAAATATTTTTATGGAAGTTCTTATAAAACATATTTGAGTATGAAAAAATGAATAGAAGTTTAAATATAGTTTTAATGATTATTTACGAATTTTGAAAGTAAAGTGCTACAAAATGTAAAACATGTTTTTAATCAAACTTATAAATTAGTTATTTTCAAGTAATATTTTCATAGTTATCTAAAACCTATTTACAAATATTTTTAAAGTATATATGAATTTTGAAAAAGTATAGAAGATGTTTAACACTAAAATCCGACGAGGTAAACTTCTCTAATTTCCGAGAGTTAAGATTGATGTCGAGTAGGGACGGAGTAATAGAGCTCTAACCTACCGGGCTTCCCTCTTGAATGAGGAATGGTTGAGTTAAAATGTCAGAAACATGTTAATCTTGTTGTTTACTTACTTATTTAAAAGGTAATTAACTTTGCTTAGGGCTAAAAGCCAACGAAGTAGGTTTATATATTTTGGGGAGTTAAGATAGATGTCTAGTAGGGACGGAGCAATGGAGCTCTAATCTATCGGGCTTCACTCTTGAATGAGGAATAATTAAGTCAAAAATGTTGAAAACAGGTTAATCATATTGTTTTCTATCTCTTTTATGGAAGTCATTAATACCATGCTTAACACTAAAGCCGACAAGTATGCTTGTCTATTTTTGAGATTCAAGATTGAGGTGTCTAGACAAGGCTTTGATGCAACTAGTTCTCTAACTTAATTACCTAGATTCACTCTTGAACGAGGAATAACAAAGTTGAAATGTCGCAAATGAGTTAAGTATACGAACGTTGATTTGTATAATAAATTGTTTTAACTAGATAATCGGTTAGTCGACTATCGAACTTAACCTATTATTATCTTAGATCTTTAGAAGGATGTTTTAAAGATAAGCATAAGTGAAATGGTTTTTTGGTGTGTTGTGACAATGTGTTAATAACATTCATCTTGAACCCTCTTTGATTATACTTATGAATGTAAATAAATCTTTAAAAGAATGTTTTATAGATAATGTAAGTATAAAATGGTTTTGGGTTTGTTGTGACAATGTGTTAATAACTTTCGTCTTTAACCGTTTTGATACTTACAACTATAAATAGATATTTAAAAGAATATTTTAAAGATAAGCATATGTGAAATGATTTTGGGTTTGTAGTGACAATGTTTAAGTAACACTAGTCTTAAACCTTTTTGAATGGAATTGTGAAAGTACTTAGATCCTTAAAATGGATATTTTAAAGAAAATTACAAGTAAGGAATCTTATTAATGATTTGTGAATATGCTTATACCATTTGAGATAAGTATATGAATACATTTTGAAATATTGAAAAAGTACAGATGAATAGTATAAATTTGTAAATGTTGTTTTATTAGATAAAAGAAGTTTTACTAATAAAAGAGGTTTAAATTAATAAAAGTTTAAATTAATAAAAGTTTAAATTAAATAAAAGGGGATTAAAAGTTGCTCATGTGACTTAATCATGCTTTGTATGACTTGATCGTGCTTTATATATTTACTCGTTTATGAAAAGCATTTAGTTGTATACTTAGCACTAAAAGCCGATGAAGTAGGCTTGTCTATCTATGGGACTTAAGATTGATGTTCATGTAGGGATATGAGCAATAGAGCTCTAACCTACTGGCGTCATTCCTGGTCGATGGATAGTGTGAGATGAGAATATTGAAAACGTGATAAGTATATGAAACTTGGTTTCCATATGTGATCATTCTCATTATCATTGAATAACCAAGTTCATTGATTCAGTCTTGAAGATACTGAGATTGGTAAGTATTTTACTTATCGAAAACCACTTCAAGGCTGAGATACGTGTTCTATCTAAAGTGGATACGTTCGAGATGCTGTAATCCATGTGTGGTTTCAAGATCTATTCGAGATGTGGGAATTTATTTGAGAATTCATGTTCTATTCGAGTGATGAAGACTCATGCGAAAGATGTCGAACGTGACCTTGACATTGTAAATGGCTAAAGACATAGTAGGATGCATAATCTGGGGTTTTGTAGTCCCACGGCAGGTATTATCAACTCCAGATCCAGAGTATGCTTATCGATGTTGGTACTAGGAGTTGATGGTATTTAGTACCACGTAGTTCATGTTTATGTTCGAGCGTTGGCCTTTGTGTTTACCTTATGGTATATTTTATCTAGAGATATAAGGTGCTCGGAAGGTATTTTCTGATCCTTGTAAATGGAGTTCGGATTCGGCTTCTCTAGAGAGATCTTCGTGGAAAATCCAATATGCAAACATTTCTTATCGGATTTAATTGTATCCCTAATATGCTGTTAAATGAAACCAATGTAACCATTCCAGCTATATTATAATATTTATATTCTACACCTTGGACATTATCTATTATATCACCTTATGTATTTATTAGATGGTGGTTCTTTTGAGGGGATAATCGTTATGGCATTCCATGCAATCTCAAAAGTACTATTATATGCTGTACACATATTTCTTGAGTTTCTCATACCAGATTTAGGTCCGACGCTTGGGTTTTGTTTTCCCTAAATTCCTCGTGTTCTCTTTCGAGTAGTTTGTGAAAGGTAGGTTTTCGTTGATGTTCTTTAGAGCTCAAGAAGACGAGCTGGATGTTTCACCTATTGTAGTATTCCTATTTCCACTGCATTACTATTGTATATATCAGCATTTATAAAGACGGGCTGTTATAACTGTCCAAACTGATGAGATTACTTAGTTTTTGTAAATCCAAAATTTCTGTATCGGAGTAAACCTTTGTACTATTCTTTTGATATTATATATTACCATTTTGCTAGTGAGATTTTGATGTTGTTTTCCTTCTTCCTTGTTCTGTTCTTTTTATTTTTATGTCACCCTAACAATTTGACCTCTCGGCACTTGGATGCTCGGCACGTGAATACCATGGATGTATTAGTGTCGACATTTGGAAATCGAGAGGGCGGTTCATTACAGCTAGTATCAGAGCTGAAGGTTGAGCGAGAGCCTTGACTTTGGTGGGTATGACTCATTAAGAGATGGGGTAATGGAATTCCCTAACATGAGTTGAGTGTATTATACATATGAGAGCGTATTTGTATTTGTTATAAATGTCTAACTTTTAAGGTAATTATAACTACGAAAATTAAAGATCTTATATAAGGTAACTTATATAAGTGAATTGTCAAAGTATGGTTTAATTAATGTAGGGGTTAATGATGTTTATCTATTATCCCTCGTTAATTATTTTAGTTATGCTCTGCCATCTTATGGGCATTAAGTATCATTTGTTGATTACTGATTTGTGCTCGATCAGTTTACGGGCAGTTTTACCTTTTCACTGCATAGGTTGGGTAAACAGTATTTGTGGGTGCATTGAAACAAACACCTTGTGAATTAAGTTTCACGGTTGACTATAAGGCGTTCGGTGGCAATGTTGGGTTAAAAGTTAACTTTAGTAAAGGATGTTTGTTTCAATCTGAGGAAAGATATGTTATTTTTGGAAATAAACATTTGTGAAAAGAATTTATATAAGAAAATGATTTTATATAAATATGGTTTATAAAAACATGATTTATAAAAAAGAAGGATTTAATTGATATTTTGAAAACTTAAATCCTAGTTTCTTTAAAAATGTTTTTCAAGATTTTGGAGAAAATAATAGTAGTATTATTTGACAGTAAGTATTTGGGAAATTGGTTTATGAAATTGAGATCATGGTGCTTGGTAATATTTACAAAGTATTTGATACCGTTTTGAAATGATTTTGGTTAAGTCCGAAAGCCATGAATTTGATGTACCGAACTCAATCCTGTCACTTGAAAATAATTCTGATGATGACTTCAACACCATCAGCGTTCATTTTTAGGTTTCCAAGTGGGCGATGCTACTGGGTTGGTTTAGTAAAATGTATTCTGATTTGATCCCGAAAGTATGATTTGTTATAAAAAAGATGTATGTATATATTATTATTTCAAATGATTTGAAGTAAAATCCGGTGTCTAGTTCTAAAGTTTTCTTTGAAAGAAGTTTGATATGAACTTTTTATGAAGAAAAGTTTTATATGTATACTATGCAGGGTGCCTGAGTGGTAGTGACATAGCCCGGAATAAATGATGAAACCTTTTCATGTTTTCCATTTTGGGTAAATTTTGTTTGATAAATTATTGAAATTTATTAAGTTATTTTATGGGCACATATAGCCTATGCATTAGGATTGTATGGTATGTGCATCATGTTATGATACATTGTTTGGTAGTTTTCATTTGTTAAAATAAAACGGGATTTCCGACGATTTTGGATAGTCGGAAACTTCCGAATTGTATAGAATTTGTAACTAAGTGTTTTGTGAAAAATATAAAGATGAGTTCATATAACACTTGAATTGAGAAGGTAGTAAGTTGAAACAAGTTTTAAATTGGTTAAACATGCTTGTTAAGTAAAATAAATTTGATGTTTTTGTAGGATCGATTTTACCCTAGAAGGGGGGTGAATAGGGTGATACTAATAATAATAAAAATTAATGCGGAAATATATATAATAATTGCAGCACAGATAATAACAGAATAATAAAAGCAGAAATAGAACAACACAGATTTACCTAGCTTCGGCAAAACCCTGCCTACGTGCTGCCCCAAGGTTTCTACAAGAAATTAAGTAGTCAGACGCTTACACACGTGAACTTGCGACACCTGCTAATGACTAACCTAACTCTACGCTCAAAACCCTGCCACAACTCAACCACTGAGTTGCGAATTCTCGAACTACACCACCGTAGTTCGTCACTAGTCACACGACTAGAATTTACACAAATTTTAAAAGAAAAATACAAATAAAATAAAACAAAAAAAACCCTATTTAATTAAACTCTAAGCCCAATACAAATAAACTAAGACCAGCCCAATTTGTAAAGAAGAAGCGTTCCTCTCTATTTTTTCTTCTGTGCAAAAACTTCGGCTGATCCTTTTCGTTCCTTCGTTTCAAAAGCTAGGGTTTTTGGTAAAATTGAAGACGCCAATTTGACTAGATCGATTGCACTGATGAGTTTAGGTCGATTTTCCTTGTCAATCGATTCTCTGGCTTTGATAAGCTTACGGCTGCTCCAATTGTCGAGTATGATTCGTGCTTTGAATTGGTACGTGTTTTCCCTTTTTTAATATATACTTATACTCGACTTGATTCGAGTTCTGGACAATGCTTTCTCTCTGATTTATTTGAACTCGAATCGATGATTTGCCAGTGATGATAATTGGGTAATTTATTGGGTTCGAATCCCTTAATTTATGTTCGTATAATTTCGCTTTGAATATTTCATGATTTTATCTCTTGCGTTGCTTTGTGCTTGAACAATGGTGATTTATTCTGACTGGTTCAATTGATTAAACGTTACTGATATATTTGCTTGCTTAAGTCAGTTCCTTCTTTTCTCCTTGGAATTCGGTATTTGAATTTTTTGAGATAATATTTTGACTTTTAAATTCATGTTTATCATTGTTCAATTCACTGACTTGTTCAAACTGATAATTTCTCTGATTAACTTCACTGCAGTATTTTCCTATTCCTTGACTAGTTCGAATACTTTCATGTTGCTGGAGTCTTGTACTTGTGTTGAAGCCTTGTTGCATGTTGACTTTGACTGGTCTGCATTTCTTTGAGTCATACTTGTATTGCTTCGAGCTCTATGTGTATTCTCTGAACTCATATATGCAATGTCTAGTTGATACTTGTGTATTTGTACATGTCTGAAGGCTTGCATACTTGTTGTCTCCTTTTGAGTTGCGGTCTTGTTGTTGTTTTTGGACTTGCATTCTTGTACATTTGGAGTCTTTTGCATACTTTGAGTAATGATGGTCTCCATACATACATACATACATACATACATACATACATACATACATACATACATACATGTATGTATGTATGTGTGTGTGGTTGACTTGATTGCATCTCTTTGAAAAAAATGCAGTCACTTGATTACATGTTCACAATTACTTGTGCACTGCTCTGTTGCTCAAGTGCTTGCTTCATTTGGCCTTTGTTGACTGGTTCATTGAACTGATATATGTGTATACATATATATATATATGCATATATGTATACATGTGCATGTACTTCATGTTGTCTCTGGAGTAGTTCTTATAATTTGCATTTCATTTGAACTGTGGTCATAAGTCCGCACTTGTATATTTTGTTTATTTGATGATCTTGTTTATGAGTTGTTGAATCCATGAAGCTACATGTTGTGTTCATTTGAGTCTAAGCTTGTGCCTGGTCTGGTTGCATATGTATATGTGTTTGCATGCTCCATTGTACATATTTCGAGTTAAGCTTAAATTGTTTTCAGACTTCGACATTGCCTTGTATTTGACCATATGCATACGTATACATATGTTACTTGTTGTGGCCATACTTGTTTTCATGTGCTTGGGCTATGATGGTCTGAAGTCTTTGTGTATATATCTTGTTGTACTGGTTTGTGTTTTCATGTTGGTCTGGATCAATTTGTGTTCATTCTGTTTAAAGCTTTTGTTTCACTGGTGGATCCACTTGAGTCTGAATGTAGTTTGAGTACGCTTCATTCTTGTGCCTCTGGTTGTGATAGTCTGTTGGTCTTGATGTGTCTGGTGTACTTTGAGTCTTGTTGCACTGAACTGCTAGCTCAATCTGGTTTTGTCCTCTTGAATTCTGGTCTTTGGTATGTGTGGGTTGTTGCAGTTTCTTCGAGTCACCTGAGTTGAATCCACCATTTGATTGGGTTTGACCTTGTGCTCACCTGTCCCTGCAATTTTATCAAGTGTATATCAGTGTGCATGGCCTTGTGGCATGTACAGTGATACACTATGCATGTCATAAGTTGTTTGTGTAGATGAATTCAAAATAAATGATGACGAACAACCCAAATAACCGAGGCAAATGATATTTTCAAACACACACTTTTATTGTACACTGCAAAATATTTCTTTTTCAATTTTACCACATTGGTGTTTATTTTGCAGATAATTCAAATGCTGGATACAGGTTGAAACAAAGTTGAAGATAAAATACGAGTGTGAGTGAATATATGTAGTGAAGTCAAAATTGTAAATTGAAATTTGTGATGTAATCAAAATTGTAATGTAATTGAAAAATGTATATATGTAGTGAGAGCTCAAATTTGTACTATTTGAATTTGTAATAAAATATTTGTTTGAATAAAATATTTGTTTGAATATGAATTATGTGTTATTCATTTTATTCATCAAATATTTATTTAATTATGTGAAAAATAAAATAGTACAATAACAAATACATTTAAATGAATATATATATATATATATATATATATATTATCATCAAACAAAAATCATATACTAGCATATTCTACAGTTTTCATATATACTCTTAGGATGTTGCGGGGTATTATACGAGTGTGAACTTAAGTTATAAAAGATTTATAAACTTGAAGTTATGTTTTATGAAATGTTTCAAAAATGATTTTAGAATGAAATACTAATTGGATTAAATAATATGATAAAAGATATTGGTATAGTTAAGAAACCAATAGGATGAATACGTAAGTTGTACGTAAATCGTTTTATTCGCATGACTATTCTTGATCCAGTATTCGAGTACATGATTTTGAAGTGGTTTACACCGGTCCGAACAAGGATTTTTCACTAGATGCTTAACGAAGAACACTTAATACAGATTGTTGATATGATCCCGAAGTTTTCTATCATAGTATATGACTATGTAAGAAGAATGGAGGATTCTAATCAAGAATCTGATCGGAGTACGCACTAGAGAGGTCAAGTGATCCATACTAGTTGGGAAGTGAAATTTATGCGATCGAGCAAGCGATCAGATTTGATATTGTGTACGGATGGTCCATGTGCATCTTACAGGTTTTAGTATGTGCATACTATGTATTGTTGGATTATGGAGAGTTTAGGTGATGAATCTTTGATTTGTTATAAGGTAACATGAATTGACTACTAAGTAATTACCTGAGGCTATTGAGCATACGGTATGCTTATTAGGTTGTTTATCATCCTTGTGCGAAGAGAGGATTTTGAACTTGAGCAGATCATAAGTTTTGTTTGGTAGCGATTGAATACTGCTAAGAATTTCTATGTGATCGATTATATGGTTGCTTGCATTAGAATTTCGAGGACGAAATATTCTAAGTGGGGGAGAATGTAACGATCCGAAATTTCAAACACTTCGTATTTAAATATTTGAATATTGGATTTAATGTTATTCAAATGATTTAATAAGCTTTTAACCTCCTTTTAAATCATAAGTAATGATGGTAAATTTGTTTTGGAAAAATGTTTACAAAAATAAATACTTTGGAAAAATATCGAAAATATGACCAAAAATCGTTTTATCGATAAATAGCTTTTTAACCGTCAGAAGTTGTTCAGATTTTTTTACATACAATTATTTGCTTAGGAATTAAAGAAAATGAAATAAAAACTTTTGGCCATTTATGGAAATAAACTTATGGATGATGTCATGGGTGATGCCATCAAAGATATTATGAAATGTGCATAAATGGAAAGTCTTAAAAATTAAGTAAACGATAAAGGAGAATTGATGTTTGTAATTAATGTTAGGTCCTTTGTGAGGGGGTTTTGGTCATTGAACATCAATTTCCTAGCCTATAAATAGAAGGGAGGGGTTCACTTCATAACTCACTAATTCACTTGAGCTTGAGATGAAGTATGAGAGTTAAAAGTGGATTCACCCCTTGATCGACGGATAATGTGAGATTAAAATATCGGAAACGTGATAAGTATACGAGACTTGGTTTCAATATGCGATCGCTCTCATTATCATTGAATGACCAAGTTCATCGATTCAGTCTTGAAGAGATCGGGATTGGTAAATTTTTTACTTATCGAAAACCACTTCAAACCTGAGATACGAGTTCTATCTTTTGGAAATGGATATGTTCGAGATGGTGTAATCCATGTGTTGTTTCGAGATCTGTTTGAGATGTGGGAATCTATCGGGGGATTCGTTTATATTCAAGTGCTGAAGACTCGTGTAAAAGATGCGGAATGTGACATCGACATCTTGAAATAGCTAAAGATAGAGTATGATGCACAATATGGGGTTTTGCAATTCCACGACAGGGTATTATCAACTCCAGATCTAGATTATGCTGATTGATGTTGGACCAGGAGTTGATGATATTTGGTACCACGTGGTTCATGTTTATGTTCGAACGTGGGCCTTTGTGTTTACCTTATGGTATATTTTATCTAGAGATATATAGCGCTCAAAAGGTATTTTCTGATCCTTGTGCATGGAGTTGGGATTTGGCTTCTCCAGAGAGATCTCTAGGAAAATCCAATATGCGAACGTTCCTTATCGGATTTGATTGTACCCCTAATATGCTATTGAATGTAACCAGTGTAACCATTCCTGCTATGTTATAATTTTTATATTCTACACCCTAGACATTATCTATTATATCACCTTATGTACTTATTAGATGATGGTTCTTTTAAGAGGATAATCGTTATGGTATTCCACGTGGTCTCAAAAGTACTATTATATGCTGTACACATATTTCTTGAGTTTCTCATACCATACTTACGTCTAATGCTTGGTTTTTGTTTTTCCTAAATTCCCCGTGTGCTCTTTCGAGTATTTTGAGAAAGGCAGGTTTTCGTTGATGTTCTTTAGAGCTCAAGAAGATGAGCATGAAGATCAACAACCATAGTGTTCACTATTGTAATATCAGCATTTGTGAGGACAGACAGTTATAACTGTCTAGGCTGATGAGAGTACTTGGGTTTTGTAACTCCAAAATTTCTGTATTGGAGTAACCTTTTGTACTATCCTTTTGATATTATATATTATCGTTCCGCTAATGAGATTCTGATATTGTGTTTCTTCTTCCTTGTCCCATTTCCTTTTCTTTTTATTTCACCCTAACAATTCATCATTCTGGCACTTGGATGCTCGGTATATGAATACCATGAATGTATAGTTTTGACAATTAGGGGTTGAAAGGGCGGACCATGTGACGACCACCCTATACCACTGACACCAATATAACTAAAAAGTGCGTTGCAGTCGTGCCTGGCCGATATAGGACGATCATCTAAGTTGAAACAAGCAAATACAACATCCAACCTATCATATATCTCACAACGCATGGACAAAATATAATATCACATATACAACAGAAGAGACAGTAATAACAATGTGAATTAATCAACAGCATCTGAGTATAGTATCAACAGAGTTATACATCAATAGTAGAGTTTATACAACGGATTAACAAACGTCTCAAATACAATGGTAAACAGAAATAGGCAAGCAATCTCACGGGCTCCACAGTGTTGCTCAGCAGAATAAGCGAAGACTCCATTTATATAAATAGTACGTGATAGCTCCATCCAGCTCGTCCTTCGAACAGCTACTGCGTCACCTAGACCTATTATCTACTCTACTTATTTAAGCGTACCCGAGATAATAAGAGGCAAAGAATAAAACCTCGAGTTAGACAACGGTCTAGTGTGAGTGGTAAATGAATCTCAAAATGCTATACAGGTAAATATGGCAAGGAACAAGGATACATAAAGAATTCATGACCTGTCCCTACAACCAAAGAGTTAGCGCATAACACTATAATATGCTATTCTACAATATCATAAAGATATACTACCAACCAAATAAAGGATATCATTCTTCAAGGTATTCGTATCCGTAATACCTACTTCCCATGACACCTTCAAGTGATAGCCTACCATAGAAAGCAACCTAAGAAATCATAGCAACCATAGCATCCAACAAGCAATCCTAGCTATTACTCCTTTCCCGTGCCTTGAATATACGACAACTAGTATGACCCTAAGCCAAGGACTAATGAAAATCCTGGTTCAATGTTGTACTCTCCCAACACCCCAACACCAATGGGTCCAAGGTATACAGATTCTCGCTACCAATCGATGGGGGTTCCCATTGACAGTACGTCTGCTTCGAGTAAACCGAAAACTCTCAGAGTGTCAATGATTCCTTAGCACATATAACTGAGCTCTCTTTTGCTCCATTAGAACACCGAGCCCTTCTTACTCAATCTAATTTCCATTATTCATGAGGAACAACAACCATGCTCCCCGATCCTATGGCTCCCTCCTTAAGAGCCACCATCTTCGGAACCTACTCCCAACATGAGCCAACATCCAAAGTCTCTAGCTTTTCAACATGATGTTATATCGTCATCCAACCTGACATAAATGGGCCACCACCTCCAGCACGATCTACAAAACATCTACAACAATCCCTAGAAATTCCACTACCATAGGACCCTTTCCCTAAACTAGGTACCGACTCAAGCTTTGATTCATCACTAACTCAGGTCCTTAACTCGTCACCAACTTAAGTTCTTAACTCGTCACCAACTTAAGTTCTTGACTCATCACCAACCTAAGTCTTCACTCATCACTAACTAAAGTCTTAACTCATCAACCAACTCAAGCCTTAACTCGTCACCAACTGAAGCTCTTAACTCGTCATCAACTTAAGCTCTTGACTCATCACCAACTTAAGCTCTTGACTTATCACCAACTTAAGTCTTAATTCGTCGCTAACTCAAGCCTTAACTAGTCGCCAACTTAAGCTCTTAACTCATCACCAACTTAAGCTCTTGACTCATCACCAACTTAAGTCTTAACTCATCACCAACTCCTATACTTAGCCAATTTCATTCACCGTGCTATGAAACGTCTCATCTAGCCAAGCTCTATCCATCTATGCCAACAACCAATCCATAGGAGCTACCACCTAAACTCGGTGCTGACTCAAGCCTCTTAACTTGAGACCAAGTTTAACCCTTAGATAATTTGGGGACGTGACTTATCATGTAGGCTTCCCTATCCTCTAGAGCTCCTCCATCAAGTTTTGTCCAATTCCAACCAACCAAGCCTCTGATTTGCTCAATTATTCGACCTAAGTTTCTATGAAATCACAACACTACCAAACAACATCAAATTGTATCATCCAAACATAGAATAACAAGTAATTTCATCTAATCAAACATGCAATCCATCAAAATAAGATAAACAAGTCTATTTCTAGCAAAGCTTTACATATAACATGAATATATGAGCATGAGCAATAGTGATTTCTAATCAATCTAGATCATTTTCATAGTTTAACACGTAATCAAGGTTAGAAAAGATTTTATAGTCAAAAATCAATTTAAAACATGTTAAATCCTATAATTCTACCATATAAATATGCATAGTATAGCGAGAAGGCATAAACCACTCACCAATTACCCAATTCAACCTCTTTGAATGTAGATCTACTACGAACAGTGATAAATTACACTTTAAATCAAGCAATTTGATTATCTCTAGCCTTTAATTAAAGATCCAACCTCTAATCTATAATCTAGTTTGATTAAGAAAGCAATTTGAATGATTTTTGGTGAAATTAGGATGGATCTATGGATAACTAGGGTTTAGGCCTGATTTAGAATGAGAGGTAAAGTTTCCATTTGACTCCTACAGCCTCTATTTATAGATATTCTCTAATTACACTAATGAGCCAACTAATGGGTTTCACTAATTGCATACTAATCCCAGCCAACAGTTCTAAAAACTTAAAATAGCCATAACTTTTTAACCATAAGTCTGTTTTTCTATTATGACCACTCTACGGAAAAAAAACCATTATCCCGAAGCGATGGAATTGGTTTGAGACCTTAATTCGACTCCTATCAAAAGTTATAGATCAAACAAGGTTTCCAGCGCTAAAATTGTCACATAGAAATTTGGAAAAAATCACAAGTGTGTAAAATGTCCCTAAGAATCATATCCCAAAATTATAGAATCATACGGCCTTATACGAATTAAATAATAATATTTTACGATCATTCGATACGTAAAATACGGGTCATTACATTCTCCCCCCTTTAGGAATTTCACCCCTGAAATCCTTAAACAAGTTAAACCACGAAACAAATCAATCATGCAGCAATGCAAGCGATAGTAACTCATCCTAGCATGTAGAATACTAACCTATCAGATATAATAGACAATAGCGAAAGTAGATAAGATAAACAGTGGATTTTACCATTCAAAGAGCTCCGGACATGTAGTCGTCATGCTCTCCTCCGTCTCCCATGTACAATTGTCATCACTTTCACTCCACTGCACCTTCACTAGATTTACCACTTTCCGCTTAAGCTATTTCGCATCGTACCAAACAAAACGAAGCGGCTTACGAGATCTCATAACTTCTCGTTCAACCTCTACATTATCCAGTCGATCTGGTGCAACTACCATGCCTGTTCTTGCAAAAATTTCCGTAGATAAGAGACGTGAAAAACATTGTGCACACCCACCATTTTATAAGGAAATTCGATGTTAGGAAATCAAATCTACGGTTTCGATGAAAACAACTATACAATGGAAATCGAATATGCATATATATTTCTATTTATAGGTAATTGCTAAAGTAACATCACTAGAGAGACAAGAACAAGGCTCGAAGAACGTATCAAGAGGCTACAAGTTGATAGAATCAGAAGAGCGACAACACAGATACAAGAAAAGCAACATGCACAAGATCAGACGTCTGGGTGCACTAGCCAGACGTCTGAGTAAATCTTATGGATTACAAACCAGACAAAATCAGACGTCTGGTTAATGTACTCAGACGTTTGAAAGTCTACTATATACAAAAAATATAGAGAGCCAGACGTCTGAGACATACTCCAGACATCTGAAACTGAACTCGGCTGATAACATTCAAATTACAACTGTCACAATTGAAAAGACACCTTCGCTTCTCTTCGCTGCAACTCTTCATCACCATCAGAAGCGACCATAGAACACTTGTTAATGGATGCAACTACTCAAGGAATCTCTCTACCACTATAAATAGCATCAAGAATCCAAGAGAAGATCTCACCTGACTTACTTGCGCTCTTTACTCTTATACTCTGATATATTCTTGATCTCTAGCAATCTATACTTGTATTCTACTCTTCCAAATATATAGTTCCTCATAGACAATACTCTCTAGATATATATTGGAAGCATTTGTACTATATAGTCAAAATCCGTGTAATAAAGAACACACGGTTGACAAAGAAACTCTGCTATTGTAAACCTGTTCCTCCGGGTGAAGTAAGGGTTATTCGGTAAAAGGAAATTCCGAAGAGGAGCTTCGGGACTAGACGTAGGACGGGAGGTCTGAACCAGTATAAAATGCCTGGTGTGATTATTCTTATTTACATACTTTAATATTGCTACAATATAGTTTAAATTAGTCATACACTTGTCATTTGTATAATCGATCCACCATACTATAGACTTTCATTTGGTATCAGAGCAAGGTTTGATCAAAGTACAGTAACACGTTTTTGAATCATTTTAATATGGCAAGTATTTTTCAAGAAGGACAATCCACAGCACGACCCCCACTTTTTAATGGCTCTAACTATGCATATTGGTCAACACGTATGAGAATTTTTTTTATGGAAGCTAATGGTATAGAAATTTGGTCAGCTACTCAAGATAAATATGAAGCACCTACTACTACTATGAACACATGGACCGATGCACAAAAGACCTTAGCATCAAACAATGCTAAAGCTATGAACGTTTTATTTTGTTCTCTAGATAAAAATGAATTTTCACGTGTCATGTTATGTACAACTGCATTTGACATTTGGTGTACCATACAAATTACACACGAAGGTACAACAAAGGTCAAACAAACTAAGATTTCAATTTTGCAAAACCAATTCTCATCATTTAAAATGAAGTAAAATGAAACTATTGTTGACATGTATTCTAGATTTCAAACTATCCAACATGATCTTATGGCATTAGGAGTTAAGTTTACCAATTTTGATTTAGTTTCTCGAATACTCAACTCTTTAATATCAGATTGGGAAAGGAAGGTATTAGCTATTGAAGAAGCTAATGATCTCTCTACTCTCAAAACTGAAGAGTTGATAGGAAATTTAATGTCCTATGAAGCTAATTTGCAGGCACGAAAAGAACTAAATTCGGAAAAAAAGAACATAGCATTCCCAGCAACAAAAAATGATGACTCTGATTTAGATGAAGAAGAGATAGTCTTCATTGCCAAGAATTATAACAGATTCAAGAAATTTAGAAAGATGACCAAATTCCAAAAAGAAGGGAAGTCCAACACAACAAACCTATCTCAAATCAAGTGCTATGAATGTGATCAATACAGACATATGAAGAAGGATTGCCCTAAACTCAATAATGATAAAAAGAAGAACAAATTTGAAAAACTCAAAAGGAAGAAGGCTTTCAAAGTAACATGGGATGACTCGGATTCTTCATCATCTGAAAGTGATAGTGATAGTGACGGAGAACAAGCTAATGTGTGTTTTATGGCACAAACTGATGAGGTATGTCCGGAACTTAGTTATGACGAATTATTAGAACTTAGCATGGAATTAGATGATAAATTTAGACAAATTAAATAATTGAACAAAGAATATATAGCCAAAATAAATAGATTAGAACTTGAAGTAGGAATGTTAAAAGATGAAAAAATTATCTTAGAAGAAGAACTAGAATTATCTTAAGAAAAAATTAAAAATAATTTGATAGAAAGTAAGGCTATTACTATTGATTTTGAAAACACCAAAATAGTGAAGGATAATTTGCTAAAAGAATATGTCAACTTGAAAAGCAATATTGAAATATTGAAAATTGAAAACTTAGAATTAAAAGAAAAATTAGATAAAATTACAAATAATGTGTCAAAATTCAATAAAGGAAAACAAGATTTGGAAAATCTTATCAAAACTTCAAAACCATCAGGCAATAGAAATGGAATAGGATTTTAAAATACTTCTAAACAAAAAGGAAATGATGCAAAAAAATTTAGGTATAAAAAACTAAAAGTTTACCTATGTCTAATATGAATACCAAAACTATGAAAATTTGGATTCCTAAGATAAATAATAATTTGATTAAACAAAAACATATTAATAATTTCTTAGAGAATGTAGTCTATAATAAAAATTATATTTATAAAGGTACCAAACCATCTTGGGTATGGCTACCTTCTCCTAACAATTAGGACCCTAACAAAAGTATATGGGTACCAATTAAAACATCTTTTATTTTGCAGGTACCCAAAATAAAACATAAGGAGAAATGGATACTAGATAGCGGATGCTCCAAGCATATGATCGGAAATTCAAAAATGTTATCAAATATAACATACATCGATGGTGGAACGGTAACCTTTGGAGATAATTCAAAAGGATATGTCGTGGGCACTGGAGAAGTCATCAACTCTGGTATTTCTAATTCTCCTATTATTACAAATGTTTTATTAGTAGAAAATCTAAAACACAATCTACTAAGTATTAGTCAATTATGCGACAAAGATTTTCAAATAAATTTCGAAAAAGATAGATGTAATATTTTAGATAATAACAAACAACTTATATTTGAAGGTTTTAGAAACAAAAATATCTATGTATTAAACATGAATATAAATAAAAATTCAAATTTATGTTTAACCGCCAAACATAATGATCCATGGTTATTTGTATGTATCTATGTTTGTTTGTTGTTTTACACAAATAAAACTACATTTTTTTTATATAAAATAGAGAATCAAGAAATAAGCAAAACCATCAAATTTTAGGCTATTTTTAGAAAAATTGCCTAAACCAGACGTCTGGATATAGACCTCAGACGTC
Source organism: Allium fistulosum (assembly GCA_030737815.1). Taxonomy (NCBI): domain Eukaryota; kingdom Viridiplantae; phylum Streptophyta; class Magnoliopsida; order Asparagales; family Amaryllidaceae; genus Allium; species Allium fistulosum. Next base: position 514,429,832 of record CM060903.1, on the reverse strand, counting down.
TGACACTCTGATATACATCTATTTTTTTCCACTGTGCATATATCAGACGTTTGTTATACCTCCCAGACGTCTGAAAATTTGCTCTGTCTACTCGAATTTAAAAATCAGAAACTTTCAGACGTTTGAAATTTGTTTCCAGACGTCTAGTAAAACTCTCTGACTATAAAATTTTACACAATCGATCAAACCAGACGTCTAACTCATAGATGAGACGTCTGAACTTATCTACTGTGTTTAATTTAGGGCAAACCAGACGTCTGATTTAACATCCAGACGTCTGAAATTCAATCGACTCTTTAAATTAACCCAGATAACGTCATTTTTTTCTTTCATCTCAAACTTTTCATTTGCGATTTCATCAATTGACGATTTTTCTCTCAAAAAATCCTTTTTACGCGAGCTCAAATCACAATGCCTCCTAGAACTAAAAATCTCAAGACATCAAAACGAAAACAAGACCAACCAACATCATCTTCAAACCCCCAAGTCTGTTCGGATGATCAAATTGAAAAATGGATGAATAGAGCACCACATTCAATCAAGAGGTATGAAGATATACAAAAGAAAAAACTTCACACAGGTCCTTTCTATAATCTACTTAAATTTCCAATGTACGATTTGGATGAAATGTGTGAGAATGCCGGACTAAGAACTTTAATTTCGTTCACTCCTAATGACGTCCAAATCGATCAGTTGGCAATATTTCTTTTCTATGCAAACTTGGATAGCACTTCAGTATGGAACACTGAAGATGAAGATAACTGGCTATGGTCTAGCGTATATGGCAACACGATTAGACTAACTCCTGGCATAATAGGTAGAACCCTAGGATGTTCTGACACGGGAGAAGATTTATACAACATTCATGATATGCGCTTCAAGCTAAGAAATAGTATAACGCATCAAATTTGGGAAGATGAAATGCCAAAGTTTGCCTCTAAATATCTACGTCCAAAAGCACGACTCCTAACTAGAATGATAATCAGTACCATCATTCCACGTATGGGAAGCCATGAGCAAATAACCGAGTTAGAGCACAAAGCCTTATATGCTCTATTTAGTGGAACAAGGGTGAATTGGGCCAAATTCATCTTTGACGAGCTCAAACAATTTTGGACTCGATCACGGCCATCAATCATTTACCCGACATATATCATAATCGTCAAACTAGACAAGTTGAGCCTCCACCTCAACCACACACTACACCATCTCAAGAAGAGGAACACCATCGAGAAGTAACCCCACCTCCTCCTGCACCATTTGATTATCCAGGACAGGATGAGATTATGGATACTCGAACGGATACAAATCCAAATGAAAGTGTTCGAGATCTTACCCTTAGAAATCAACATATATTATCTCAAAATCAAAAACTTTTGGCTAAGCGGATTGACCAATTCGAAACATCGTTTGCTACACGCCTAGCAACAGTTAAAGAATCTCTTTCGACTGTCTTATCGATTCTCAAAGAAGTACTCCAACGGGTCCGCGGTCCAACACCACCTTCTGAAGATTGGCCAACCCCGGTACCTCCTCCTGCAAAACATTCCAAACTTTCTGAGGACGAACCTCTCAATCAAGCTTTGACATCTCCTACAAAGCCTAGCACTTCTGAAAAAGAAGGAACAGGGGATGATCAAGACAAAGCTTCTCCAAAGAAATCATAGATCTTAGAATTTTAGTATGTCAAATTTTGTAAAACTGACAAAATCTATGAATGTAATCAATGTCGAATTATTTATGAAATTTTCCTTTTGTTTTATCTTTGACGATTGGCTTAAATTCTTTTTTGATAATGCCAAATGGGGAGAAATATAAGTATAATTATAAAACATTAAAAGTAAGCACATATTCAGGGGGAGATTTATAAATTATATATAAGTACATTGTATAGTTGTCATCATCAAAAAGGAGGAGATTGTTAGGAAATCAAATCTATGGTTTCGATGACAACAACTATACAATGGAAATCGAATATGCATATATATTTCTATTTATAGGTAATTGCTAAAGTAACATCACTAGAGAGACAAGAACAAGGCTCGAAGAACGTATCAAGAGGCTACAAGTCGATAGAATCAGAAGAGCGACAACACAGATACAAGAAAAGCAACATGCACAAGATCAGACGTCTGGGTGCACTAGCCAGACGTCTGAGTAAATCTTCTGGATTACAAACCAGACAAAATCAGACATCTGGTTAATGTACTCAGACGTCTGAAAGTCTACTATATACAAAAAATAGAGAGCCAGACGTCTGAGACATACTCTAGACGTCTGAAACTGAACTCGGCTGATAACATTCAAATTACAACTGTCACAATTGAAAAGACACCTTCTCTTCTCTTCGCTGCAACTCTTCATCACCATCAGAAGCGACCATAGAACACTTGTTAATGGATGCAACTACTCAAGGAATCTCTCTACCACTATAAATAGCATCAAGAATCTAAGAGAAGATCTCACCTGACTTACTTGCGCTCTTTACTCTTATACTCTGATATATTCTTGATCTCTAGCAATCTATACTTGTATTCTACTCTTCCAAATATACAGTTCCTCATAGACAATACTCTCTAGATATATATTGGAAGCATTTGTACTATATAGTCAAAATCCTTGTAATAGAGAACACACAGTTGACAAAGAAACTCTGCTATTGTAAACCTGTTCCTCCGGGTGAAGTGAGGGTTATTCGGTAAAAGGAAATTCCGTAGAGGAGCTTCGGGACTGGACGTAGGACGGGAGGTCCAAACCAGTATAAAATCACTGGTGTGATTATTCTTATTTACATACTTTAATATTGTTACAATATAGTTTAAATTAGTCATACACTTTTCATTTGTATAATCAATCCACCATACTATAGAGTTTCAGTCGATTCTATACGCCAACTTTCCAATCCTTTTTATTATTGAAAGGGTCCTACAAATCTAGGTGCCAACTTCCCCTTTCTACCAAATCTAACCACATTCTTCAGAGAAGAAACCTTCACAAACACCATACCTCCAACAGAAAACTCTAAATCCATTCGTCTCTTATCAGCATAGCTTTTCTGTCGATCCTGTGTAGCTTTCATTCGTTGTCGAATGATCTCAGTCTTTTACGATATTTCTCTAACCATCTCTGGCCCAAGTATTGACTACTCGCCTGCCTCCCACCAACATGAAGCGTTACATGGTCTTCCATAATGCTTCATATTAAGTCATACAAATACTCGACTAATAACTATTATTGTATGCAAACTCCACAAAATGCAAATGGTCATCTCACGATCCACCAAAATCTATAATGTATGCCCATAAATGATCTTCTAGCATACAATTTACCCTCTCGGTCTGCCCATTGGTTTACGGGTGATAAGTTTTACTTAGATGCAGCTCTGTCCCTAACGCCTCTTGTAAGCTCTTCCAAAACCCACTAGTGAACAATGGGTCTCGATCACTCACAATGTTCTTCGGCACACCATGAAATCGTACTATCCACTTTATATACAACTCTGCCAGCTTGGATGTCGTTCTACTTGATTTGATGGGTATAAACCTTGCACTCTTGGTCAAACAATCTACTATGACCCAAATGCCACCATATCCTACTCGAGTCCTCGGCAGTCCATATATAAAATCCATCGATACATGTTCCCACTTCCACTCAGGAACATCTAGCGGTTGCAACAATCCACTAGGTTTCTTCTGCTCTGCTTTTACCATCTGGCAGTTTATACACTTCGAGATGAATTCACCAACATCCTTTTTCATACCTTCCCAATAGTAGGTTCACATCATATATCGATACATCTTATTATCACCAGGATGACTATTCAATCTGGAATGATGACACTCTCTTAGCACTTCATCTCGCAATTCACCACATCGGGAACAAACAACCTTCCACCCTTACGAAGCCAACCTTCTTGGTCGAGTTCGTATTGCTTCATGTCTACAGACTCTACTCCTACTTCTATCTTTGTTATGATCTTCGCTAGCCCAGCATCCCGCTTCTTACTAGTACCAATCCTTTCAATTAGAGTAGGACTACTCGATAAGCTTGCCAATATTTCATGTTCAAGTTCGCATTAAGGCCGAAAATCAAATCCAGCAATATAACCCATTTGCTTCCATTCTAAGAACATTGCTCCCAACCCAGCATGTCTTCTACTCAATGCATCGTTGACTACATTCCCTTTTCCCGGAGTAAAAAGCTAAGAACTCTAACCACCGTTGCTGTCGAAGGTTGAGATCCTTCTGAGAGAAAAGGTACTTCGAGGATTTGTGGTTTGTAAACAGCTCAAACCTTTCTTCTGACACATAGTGCCTCCATATCTTCAAAGCAAAAATGATTGCTGCTAACTCCAAATTAAGAGTTGGATAATTCTTTTCTTGCGGCTTCAATTATCGACTAGCATATGCAACAACTTTTCCTTTCTACATCAACACCGCACCCAATCTAGTACCACAAGCATCGGTGTATACTATCTACTCTTCATTTCCACTTGGAATGGTCAACACTGCTACACTCGTTAACTTCTCTTTCAGATTCACAAATGCATGCTCACACTTTGCATCCCAAACAAAAGCTAGATTCTTCTTCGTCAAATTGATCAACTGTGCTGCCACCTTCGAAAAGTCCTTGGTGAAGCGTTTATAATATCCCGCCAATCCTAGGAAACTCCTCACATCCGTAGCATTCTTGGGCTGATTCCAATCTTGGATCGCTGCCACCTTCGCAGGATCCACTGCCATACCTTGTCCCGAAACGACATGACCCAAAAAATTTACTTCTTTCCTCCAGAAGTGAAATTTAGAGAACTTTGCTCTCAACTTATGCATCTCAATATCTCTAGCACAATCCTCAAGTGCGCCTTATGCTCCTCTTCAGTTCGGGAGTAGATCAGAATAACATCCATGAACACAATCAGGAACTTATTCAACTGATCCCTGAAAACTCGATTCATGTGATCCACAAATTATGTCGGAGCGTTGGTTAATCCAAATGGTATCACCAACCACTCATAGAAACTTGATGGTGTGCAAAACACTATAATGGGAACACTCTCCTTTGCTACTTTAAGCTGGTGAAATCTTGTTGCCAAATCCATTTGAGAAAACACCTTTGCACCGTGCAGCTGATCAAACAAGTCATCTTTATGCAGGAGTGGATACTTGTTTTTCTTCGTTACTTTATTCAGCTCACGATAATCTACACATAACCTCAAGAGCCATCCGTCTTAGTTGCGAATACAACAGGTGCGCCCCACTCGGATATGCATCTTCGAATGAACCCCATTCTTAATAGGTCATTCACTTGCACCTCCAATTCCTTCTGCTCTCCGGGTGCCATACGCCTCAAAGGCATAACTATCGGTTTGGCTTCCTTCACCAAGTCAATCTAAAAATCGACCTCTCTATGTGGCGGCAATCCAGTCATTTCCTTGAAGACATCTGGATACTCCTTAGCGATAGGAACTAATGACAACCCCTCCTGTGGAACCTCCAGCGAGTATAAAAAACTGACCATCACCCCATCCTCTGGTAGGCAGCTAATCACACCGTTTGCCCATCCACATCCCCAATTGTCACTAACAGCTTCTCGCAATCTACCACGGCCGCATACTTCTTCAACTAGTCCATCCCCAAGATAACCCTGAACCCCACAAAATTCAAAACAAAGCAATTACAAACAAAAGAGAATCCATAACTCGATAAGACTAAACCACTACAAACCATGCACAGGCTAGTCGAGCCTCCAACAGGGTTTGTCACGATTAAGGGTCGGTCTACTATCCAGGTATAAATCCAAATCTATCTACTATTCACTATATATAAATGAATGAGAAGCACTGGTATCAAACAAAAAACTCGAATAGGAACATCACCAATAGAAAGCGTACCTTGAATGAAGACTCCCTTCCCATTCTCCTTCACCGAGGGAGCACTCGATGAAGTTGGGATTGCATCCAAAGCATATGCCTTCACTATCCTCTTATGTTGTACCGGTTCTGGAAAATTATTCTCCAAATGCCGGGGCTTGTCACAGTCGTAGCACTTCCCCTTCTTACACAGCTTGCAGTCTTTAATCAAATTACCCTTTCTGTTGCATCCATAGCAAGTAGGTTCCCATTTACCATTCTTCTTATCACCCTTTTCTTGGGGCTGCTTTCTCTTTCCGTTACACTTACTTTTACATTTACCACCTTGCTGCTGCTTCAACTCCTCTTTTTCAGCAGAAACGACCATAGCCGTTCTAGTCTTAGGGTACAAGCTCTCATGATGTAGCGCTTTTTCTACTAGCTTCTCAAAAGGCTCTTCTATATAGTCCGCAAATTCTCTCCAAGATAGTCATCCAATCCAATAACATACTTCTCATTCTTCCTCGAGAGAGTATCGATGAATGACATCCCATACTTGGATAAAGCATCAAATTTTGCCACATATCCAAAAACCGTCATATCCTATTGCTTGAGATCAGCAAATTTTATGAATAAAACAGACTTCTGGACGGCTGAAATAAACTTCTCCTCAAATCTCGCTTTGAACTGGTCCTAACTAAATTGATCCTCCGGTGTAGCAATAGTAATTGCATTCCACTAGTTCATGTCTCGGCCTTGTAGCTGTCGTGAGGCCAACTTCCTTTTCATAGCATCTTCTACTTTCATATCCCTAAAGATGGGCTCACAAGTATCAATCCAGTCTTGTACTTCTATGGTTGATTCCATCTCTTGGAATGGCTTCCCTCTAAGAGTAGAGTAATCCTTGCTTAGCTTGAAAAAATCAGCCCTAGGCGCTTACATTGGAGCACCTCCACCAATCCTCACTCTAGGAGCATTCCCCATCATATTTGCCATTATTGCGTTAAACATGGCTTAGACATCAGGCGTAGCAGCTCCTGATCCCGCTCCTTCTTCCACTCCTAAAGTAGAGTTCCACACAGCGTTTCTTGTATGCCGGCTCATTCTTATTTGTAACAAGAATGATCAGTCTCTCATAAAACAAAATTGTGTCTAAAGTGCTCATGTGCATGTGACTTATATAAACTTATAACAAGTACGCACTCTCTCGTATACATATACACTCTAGATTCAGTCTAAGGTGATAACTTCTTCTTTATCTCTACTAGATCGTGGTATCAACTCAGGTCAATCACGTAACAAAAGCTCTGATACCAAATGTGACAACCACCCTATACCACCGGCACCAATATAACTAAATAATGCACTGCAGTCGTGCCTGGTCGATATAGGACGATTATCTAAGTTGAAACAAGCAAATACAACATCTAACCTGTCGTATATCTCACAGCGCATGGAAAAAATATAATATCACATATACAATAGAAGAGATAGTAATAACAGTGTGAACAAATCAACAACATCAGAGTATAATATCCACAGAGTTATAAATCAATAATAGAGTTTATACAACAGAATTAAACTCAACGACCATCTCAAATACAATGGTAAACAGAAATAGGCAAGCGCTTTCACGGGCTCCACAGTGTTGCTTAGCGGAATAAACGAAGACTCCATATATGTAAATAGTACGTGATAGCTCCATCCAGCTCGTCCTTCGAACAACTACTGCGTCACCTAGACCTTTACCTACCATACTCATTTAAGAGTGCCCGAGATAATAAGAGGCAAAGCATAAAACCTCGAGTTAGACAACAGTCTGGTGTGAGCGGTAAATGAATCTCAAAATTCTATACAGGTAAATATGGTAAGGAACAAGGATACACGAATCATACCTAACATGTTCCTACAACCAAAGAGTTAGCAAGTAACACTATAATATGATATTCTACAATATCATAAAGATATACTACCAACCAAATAAAGGATATCATTCTTCAAGGTATTCCTATCCCTAATACCTACTTCCCATGATATCTCCGAGTGATATCGTACCTTAGAAAGCAACCTAAGCAATCATAGCAACCATAACATCCAACAAGCAATCTTAGCGATCACTCCTTTCCCGTGCCTTGAATATATGACAACTCATATGACCACCAACCCAAGGATTAATGGAAATCCAAGTTCTTTGTTGTACTCTCCCAACACCCATAGGGTACTAGACCTAACACCCATGGGTCCAGGGTATATAGATTCTCGCTACCAATCATAGTCATCCCTATTTGCAATACCCTTACTTCGAGTACAACTGAAAACTCTCTGAGTGTCAATGATTCCTTAGCACATATAACTGAGCTCTCCTTTGCTCCATTTGGACAGCAAGCCCTTCTTGCTTAATCCAGTTTCCATTATTCATGAGGAACAACACCCATGCTCCCCGATCCTACGACTCCCTCCTTTATGAGCCGCCATCTTCGAAACCTACTCCCAACATGAGCCAACATCCAAAGTCTCTAGCTTTTCATCATGTTGTTATATCGTCATCCAACCTGATACAAATGAGCAACCACCTCCAGCACGCTCTATGGAACATCTACAACAGTTCCTAGAAGTTCCACTGCCACTGGACCTTTTCCCTAAACTCAGTACCAACTCAAGCTTTGACTCATCACCGACTCAGGTCCTTAACTCGTCACCAACTTAAGCTCTTATCTCGTCACTAACTTAAGCTCGTGACTCATCACCAACTTAAGCCTTAACTCATCACTAATTGCCAACTCAAGCCTTAACTCGTTACCAACTTAAGCTCTTAACTCATCATCAACTTAAGCTCTTGACTCATCACTAACTTAAGTCTTAACTCATCACCAGCTGAAGTATTAACTCGTCCCCAATTCGAGCCTTAACTCCTCACCAACTTAAGCTTTTAACTTTTCACCAACTTAAGCTCTTGACTCATCACCAAATTAAGTCTTAACTCATTACCAACTCCTATACTTAGCCAATTTCATTCACCGTGCTATGGAACATCTCATCCAGCCAAGCTCTATCCATCCATCCCCACAACCAATCCATAGGAGCTACTACCTAAACTCGGTGCTGACTCAAGCCTCTTAACTTGGGGTCGAGTTTAATTCTTAGATAAATTGGGGATGCGACTTATCATGTAGGCTCCAGAGCTCCTACATCAAGATTCGTCTAATTCCGACCAACCTAGCCTTTGATTTCCTCAATTCTCCGACCTAAGTTTCTATGAAATCATGACACTAGCAAACAACATCAAATCATATCATCCAAATATATAATAATAAGTAATTTCATATAATCAAACATGTAATCCATCAAAATAAGGTAAATAAGTCAATTTCTAACAAAGATCTACATATGTCATGAATATATGAGCATGAGCAATAGTTATTTGTAATCAATCTAGATCATATTCATAGTTTAACATGTAATTAAGATTAAAAAAGATTTTATGTCCAAAAATCAATTTAAAACATGTTAAAGCCTATAATTCTAACATATAAACATGCATAGTATGGTGAGAAGGCATAAACCACTCACAAATTACACAATTCAACCTCTTTGAATGTTGATCTACTCCGAACAGCGATGAATGCACTTTAAATCAAGCAATTTGATTATCTCTAGCCTTTAATTGAAGATCTAACCTAAAATCCACAATCTAATTTGATTAAGAAAGTAATTTAGATGATTTTTGGTGAAATTAGGATGGATCTGAACTAATTAGGGTTTAGGAGTGATTTAAAATGAGAGGTAAAGTTTGCATTTGACTCCTATAGCTTCTATTAAAAAGATTCTCTAATTAGACTAATAGGCCACTCATGGGCTTCACTTATTACACTAATCTCGGACAGGAGTTTCGAAAACTTAAAACGACCATAACTTTCTAACCGTGAGTCCATTTTTCTATTATAATCACTCTACAGAAAGGGAAACCATCATCTCGAAGCAATGAAACTGGTTTGAGACCCTAATTCGACTCATATCAAAAGTTATAGCCCTAACAAAGTTTCCGGGGTCAAAATGGTCACATAGAAATTTAGGAAAAATCAGAAGTGTGTAAATTGTCTCTAAGAGTCATATCCCAAAATTATAGAATCATATGACCTAATATGAATTAAATAATAATATTTTACAATCATTCGATGCGTAAATATAGGTCGTTACAGTATATGTATTATGTCTATGGTTAATGTGTATGTCTGTATTGGCCATTTGTATGCACATTGTTGTTCAAAACAATTTTGAGAATAAATACATATAAATTTAAATTTAAAAATATATTTTATTAAATTAAAATAAATCATTTTGACAAAGTCTGTAATTTCGCAATTCAAAATTCTTTTCAAAAAATCTAATTTGTTTACTTAGTAAAACAGTTTTAAAAACCAGATCTTAATCTATAAATTTAAAATAAGAAATGTATAATGTACTAAACTTAAAATACAATATCATTATATATTAAATTAACGTACAATTTATGGGAAATATTATTTTATAGACAATATTTATATATTCAATTTTACAGTAAAATAATTATTGAAATAAATATTATATATATAAATTTCCTTGCAAGAAAATAATAATTTTTTTAAATCGCTATGAAATTAAATGAGAACAAAATTTTATAAAAATAAATTTTTTATTTATAAATACACACACACACATATTAATAAATATATTTACTTAAATCTACATACAAATTTTTATTTATAAACAATATTAAGTTATATTAGTTTTCGTTGTTATCGAAAAGGATTTGAGGCACAAAATAATTTAAAATGATTTTATCAATAAATATATATATATACATGTATTTATATTTATTCATGTTTACATACATTCAAACAAATTTAAGTTGATTAAAATAAGTACTAATTTTTAAAATAAAAATAATCTTCATAAAGTCATACATTATGAAGAATCTTAATATTATTATTAAACTAAAGATGTAATATATGGATAATTAAATTTTTAGATCTATACATACATACATACACAATAATATAATAGTATATTAATAATGGGACAACATATGTACACATAAATTCATTCAGATAACATCATAAATCTATACTAATAAGGTAGAATATAAATCATAAATAAAGGAATTATATGCAACCTGTGTATGCACTTCGATTGATTAAATAGCTCCTAAATTCGTTTGGAATCTCTCTTCGGATGTTGCGAAGATCTGGAGTACCATTTTTTAATTTAATTTGATCTAGATTGGTGGAACTTTCAACCTAGGGAGAGGAGGTATGTCGACTGAAAAATGAAGGTAAGAGATGGAAGGAAAAAGATGAAAAATAGTAAGGGGTTAAGGTGGCTTTTATAGAGAAAGTCAAAGAGAACCGTTCTCCTTATTTTTCTAATCCACATTTTACTAAGTCTTAGATCCATTATCCGAAAATGAATCCCTTCTTGCTCCAATCTTAGCTGGCCATGTATAGGGCATTATGGGCCCTCAAATGTTCTAAACCCGTTTAGTAATTAATCACATTTAAATCCAATTTAAATGTGTTTCGATATCGTATACTGATTTGTACATATATAATTTTTATATATGCACTCATTTAACCGCTAATTTTTATATATGCTCAAGACTAGTTCCTTTGAAAAATGGTGGAAACTTCATCAATCATTATCGATTGGTACCGAACCATGGTCTTGGATCGGTACCGATCCTTAAGATTAACTTATGGGTCGCTCTGAATTTCTTGGATAGATGCGTCTTGTTTTGAGCTTCGTGATTTCCAACTTGTTTGCATCAACATTGGCTTGTTTCTGAGTCCAAATGATAGGTCTATGGATGAATGGAGTTACTGATTTTTGAAGTTCAAGGAGATCGATCATTGGTGCATGCGAACGATCATAGGAGGTCAGAAGTGGGTTGTAGGAAGCAAGGCTTTGGAGTTAGGAAATTTAGGATGATTTGGGTGAGAAGTTGTGGATCAGAACTAATCCAAGTGGTTGGATCGGTATCAATCCCCTACTTGGTGGATTTTTGGAGTTCGTATTTTGGTGGTGGTTTGGCCTTTATCTCGTAGATCTGTTTATACTTAATTTTGGTCTTTGCGGTCATGTCTCCGGATGACTTGCCTTGATAACTTTGAAGTTTGACTCGTCAAGTTTGTCTGTATACTGCCTGGTCAAAAGGCGGGATAACACTCGCCCCTCAAAGCACGCTTTGCGAATGGAAGGTGTGCTTTGCTGAAGAACAAATGTTAAAGTTGATAGGACATCAGTGGTTAAAATTTATGGTTATCAACCGATCAAGCTATTATGAATCATTTTGTTCCATTGGATTCTCTTGTCAATCTCGGGTCGTTCTAAACCTGTTACAGCTTAAGACTCTAGACTCTGCCTAAGTGTAGCCTATACATCATCATCATCATTTTGATTTCATTCGGAGTTATTACATCACATATTTAAATCATCCGTGTTCATCCGGGATTTTTTGATTCTACTATAATACAAGGCCTCCAAATATTTTTTTTCAAATCTCTATCTATTCTAAGGTTTGATCTTTTCAGATCATTTTATATTCAGTTTAATGCACGATCTCTCCAGATCATTTTATATTTAGTTCAGTGTGCGATCTCTCCGGATCATTTAATATTTAAGTTAAGGGAACGATCTCTTTGGATCATTTATCGTTTAGGTTGAGTGCACGATCTCTCCGAATCTTTAGTTAAATCCATGGTCGTTAAGGGCTGATGGTTAAATCCGCGATCTCTCCGGATCGTTAATTCAATTCCAATAGTTAAGTCCATGGTCTATTCGGACCTTTAACCAAATCCATGGCCGTTCGAGACCGATAATCAAAACCATGGTCTCTCTGAACCGTTAATCAAATCCATAGCCGTTTAGGACCGATGATCAAATCCATGATCTCTCTGGACCCTTGCCGAACCCAATTCGCTCGCTCTTCGACGAGGGATTCAACGATAAGCAAGCTCATCCACTCACGTTCAGACGAGGTGACTTACTTCTTGCATTTTGGTTCCTGCTTTCCGACCGATGATTAAAGCGATCAATATCATACAAGTCCATTCACTTGCTCTTCGACAAGAGAACTTGTACTTTGCACTCCGGTCCTGTCTCTCTAGATGGGACTTTAAAGCGATTAATTTTAGTCATCACACTCAAATGGATTTCAATAATTAGGGATTCATCTAATGGAATCGAATTCAAACATTAAAAAACATAAAGTCTAACATCACGATAACTGTAACGACCGTGATTTTTGAATTACTGTCGGAGTTAATATTTTAAATAGAAATTTTAAATTAAAATTTGAAAAGAAAATAAAAATTGTTGCAAAGTCAGTTGCATACTTCCCAGTTGTAGCACGTTGGAACTAGACTGCATTTTGCATTCACGTGCACATGTGAAAAATTGGTCCATTTCAAAACAAAGTGCAACAGTCATTTTTGGCTAGCTGTCACTAAGGTTTGGAAAGCAAAGTTGTGTTCAAATTCATTTGCCTTCACGTGTATGAATTGGTCCATATTAAAGCAAAATGTACAAACACTTTGCTGCCTCTAAATTCAAAAGCTAGTAGTAAACATTTATGCAATTGCTGTCATCATTAATTTATATCCAGCCAGTACCTTATCTTCCTCTAGAGCACGTTCTGCATTAAATGTTAATGTACCATTTGCTTTGACTTGTGCACATTTGAAAGTATAGAGAGTAGCCTTCATCATTTTCAGTCTGTTTCAAAAAATTTCAAGTAGCCTTCATTACATTCTTTTGCTCATTTTTGGTGAAGCTGTGCAAACGAAATTAATGGCGGTTCAAATATTATTGCTTCTTTTGGATATTAATGCTAACTGGTCCGAAGACGAATTAAAGGTGAGTGAAAACACTCACATCTCTAATTTATTCTTTGCTTCAATGATTGCGAACATGAAAATAACATTTCCAGGCATTTCAATTTTGGGCCAAAAGAATAATGTTTTGAAACATTTCATTTATTACCTTATTCCGTGTGTGTGCATCTGCATATGACCCAGACTACCTTCCTTTTGCAATTATATTCGTGTGTGCACCAAAAAGAAAGTCAAGGCTAGGCCACTTTTCATTACAGGTGTGCGAATCTGTTATACACAGAGGTGACAAATTTTGACCCATGTGTGTATGATTAAAGTGTCAGGCCTTGTTTCTATATATTGTGCATGCATATGTACAGGTCATCTTAATCTCATTAATTGTATGAAGCAAATTTGCACGTTGGAAATTGTCCAGGTCTCTTGCATTCTTTCATTTGAACGTGTGTGCCCGTTTAATTTAGCCCAGGTCGTTTATTACTCTTCTTCATATTTAATGAAATGCATCTTTGGTATTACGTGCCCACTGTTGTGAACGAAATAATGTGGAATGAGAATAGCATGAAATGCAAAGTTATACGCCCAGACCACTGTCTACTTTGTGCGTGCATTTCATTTTCACAGAACAATCAAGTTCTAGGCAATTATGTTCTTCCACTTTTTCGTGTGCCCAGATTATATTTTTATTGCATTTTGCATCTTTTGCATGAACAAAATGACATTAAGGTAGCATCGTTTTTTTTATTTTATTTTATTGGATGTTGCGTGCATATATAGTGTATATTATCCGGTCACATTTTGTTTTACATTTTGCCATGAGTGTTGCGTACAAAGTGAAGTCCAGGATTATCAATCCCAGGTCATTTTCTTGCTTTGTAGTTTATACTTGCATGCTAAAAGGGGTGTTACACTGACTATTATTGTTTTCATGCATGTAAGTCCAAATCTTTTTATTTTGGTTCTGGTGTTGCATGAAAGAGTAGTAATGCCAAACCAGTCAGTGATTTTTATATACTCTATGCATGATAATAATTCAAAAATATTTTGTTTTATTGTAGTGTGCTTGCAAATATGAGTTGTACGTTACTGCAGTAATTTACTTTGAACCGGTGTTATGTTTTAAAACGTATTTTGTTGCCATTATTTTTATAACGGAATTTTTACGTCGGTATTATATTTTTGAAGCGTGTTGTTTTGATGATATTTTGACGAATGAAAATTACTGTTGTTTTGACTTTAGTAACCGTCAATTTTAAAGTGAATTTTTAAGCGGTTATCCCGCAACGCTGATTTGATATCCGTTTTTACGGTGTTTTGTGAAGCGCAATTTCCTCGTCGAAATTGCTATAGCTATTGTTGTTTTAATCACGTGTTTTATAAATCGTTTTTAAATAAAATTGTTTCCAAAAAATTTACAATTTGCGCTTTCAAAAGAATGAGGAAGCTATTTAAACGCTTCAGCAAAATTGAGGACTATGAACCCTTACTTTTACTGATTCGTTTAATTCCGGACTTGTCCGTTTGAGAACGTAAAATGTTATTTATATAAAATACACAATTTTGCACTTTCAAGGAAACGATGAAGAGATTTAAACGATTTAGCAAAAGTGCGGAGTATGGAACCACACTTTTACTATTTTGGTTAATTCCGTACTCGTTAATTGAAATATTTGCTGTTTGATGATTTTGATGATTCTGTTGGGCTTTCGAGCCACTATGCTGGACCTTCGGGTAATATGATGGATCTTCGGGTCAATTGCCAATACTAGACCTTCGGGTCATTTGTTGGACCTTCGGGTCATATGTTGGACCTTCGGGTCATTTGTTGGGCGCCAAAAATATAGTACTGGGTAGGCTTCGGCCATATGAGATGCACGTGCGGCATAGCTAAAACTCGCCATCTGCTGGGATCGATACATCTTTTATGTTGATTTTCTAGTTATCTTGTTTTGATTTCTAGATTTTGAAAATGCTGATTTTCTAGTTATCTTTACTGATTTCTAGATTTTTGTGTAGTGCTGTTTCGAATTCAATTGTGAATTTGGAAATTTCTTTTGATGGAGTTTAAATTGAGATTTCTTCCTTTAAACTATGTTGATTATTTATGTTGAATAGTCTCATTCGAGACTATAATTATTTGTTTAAGTGTAGTTTATCGTACACTTATTTCTGAAGTTTAAATTAGACTGATCCGTTTATTATTTTCTTTTAAATAATACTCAGGTCAGACCGAGTTATTTCAGGATAGTCGCTATCTCTGATTCAGTTGCAGCTTCAGCTTTTGGGATTTCACTCCATCTTTTGTCTAGACTTCGAGGTGTTACTTTTGGTTTATTGACTCTCGTCTCATGTATGTTTATGACATGTAAATGTACATTTGGTTTATGTGAACTATCGATTGTTGTAGCATGTATCCAGACTTGTCTTCCGCTATATATCTGATATTTCTATTCTGATGCGATTATACTTATGTGTGTTGTTGTTATTATGAGTTGCTCTGAATTTTTCTTTAGCCACCGTAGTTTCGTTTTAGATTTGGATTGAATTTATATCTTTGGGAGTAATTTATACAACTCCTATCGGTGTAATCAATACTCGTCTAAGGCATAACTTACGGATGGTCGCTTCTAACAAGCCTTATTCTTCGCAATAGCAGACGTTATTCCTTATAATAACCTTTGTTATTGAGAGCATAGAGGTGGGGCGTCACAGCTTGGTATCAGAGCTGAGATTCAGAACAAATTATAATAAACAAAGAACAGAAATAGAATGGAACATGTGTTACAACTATTCGAGGGTTTTGTTCGTGCCTTTCTAATCAATTCCTTCGTTGTTCTTAAACTTCTTATCCTCTCTAACAAGTTGGAATATGTCTAGGAATATATCTCATATTTTCATAGTATTCCATTCTATTTCTGCGGCGGTTTCTTCGGTGGATCGGTAAAGCAAAGAACGGACGAATCGCTTAGAGCATTTTTAACTCGATTTAATGCGGCGGTTTCTTCGGTGGATCGGCCAGATCCGTCAATGGTTTTAATGGCGGCAGTGTCGGGAGTCAGAGAGGATTCAGATTTTAAGGTATCTTTAGTACGAGACCCACCATTGGATCTCGGGGAATTCTTTCACGAAGCTGAAAGATTTCTTCGGCAAGAAGATGCATGTATGGATTTAAAGCTGAAGGAGGTGAATGTGACTGGGGGTGGAGGACCATCCAACGGAAGCTCAGACAAAGATAAAGGAAAAAGGAAGCTGGATGACGATTCAGGAAAAACCAGGAAGCAATGGAAGGATCCAAAGTTTTCCACATACACAGAATTAAATGAGACGCAGGAGCGAATATACATGGAAACTCGGAATCGCCTTCCTTACCGGAGGCCGACTAGGAGAGAACCATCCGAGCGGGAGAGGGCATCAGGGAAGCATTGTCTCTTCCACGATTTGGACGGGCATGATACCAACAGCTGCAGGCATTTAAAGGACATAATTGAGGAGCATGTGAGGAATGGGCAGTTGAGGCAGTATGTTGGGGCTCGGAATGCAGCGGTGGAGCAGGAGCAACCACCGCCTACCTCAAACCATGAGGATATGAGGCACAGGAATAATGGTCGATTGGTCATCAATTGATCAGGATAATCTGAAATAAGTAACAAACCATTGGCAAGCAACCGAGTCGTTTACACATGTATGGGGACGGAGATAGCCCCTAGGCATGCTCTGAATGATGATAAAATGCAAGGCCGTGGTTTGCGAAATCTGTTTTCTTTTGTTTTTGGATTGGACACTTATTTTTCTGGTTTGGTTTTTGGAGTTTGGATTGAACTCCTGATTTTGCTCGTTTCTCTGGTTTTGGCATTCACTCGGATGATTGTTCTCCGTTTTGGATGTTGATTTTGATTTCTGGTTTTCCGATTTGATTTGGATTTTGGATTGGATCTTGACTGGATTCTATTTGGTTTTTGATAAACGGTCGTCAGGTATGGATTATGCCTGACAAGGGGTGAGTCGTTCTGCCCGAACGCGGTAAAGTGACTCATTCAGGTCGTCGAGTATGGACTGTACTCGGCAAGGGTCCGGAGTGACCAGGATTTGGCCTAGGACTTAGGCCCCCTACTATCGATTATTGTTTCAGGTCGTTGAGTATGGACTATGCTCAACAAGGGTCCGAGGTGACCAGGATTCGGCTTAGGACTTAAGCCATGGCATTACTTACGTCCAGGGACACTGGACCATGGTCGTCAGGTGTGGATTGCGCTTGGCAAGAGCCCAGAGAGGTTATGGATTTGGATATCGACCCGGAGAGGTCCTGGATTCGGTTATTGGCTATTGGATAAGGATGGATTAGGATTCGGTCGTCGGGTTCAAACGGATATGGATTTGGCTAAGGCTTTGGTAATTGGGTTTGGAGTTGGGCATCGACTCCGAGCAGTCAAGGATGATGCACTTGGATGATGTGGCTATGGACTTTGGATATCGGATACGGAACTATTCAAAACACGCCTTCTTATCACAAGGCATGTTTTGGGGGGCAAATGTTATCCCGCTTTTTGGTCAAAGCCAGAATATCAAACAAATCGACAGGAAAGGATGGATATCAGGATTGGGGGTCGATCAGAGAAAAGGCTACGATGGATATCGTCAAAATTTGACCGGGCTCCGATCGAGACGAAATTGGTTGGAGATGATGGCAAGGGTTAGGAGAGGCTATGTTTCAATTTTTAGGACAATCAGAGTTCGTATGATGGAGTTAGGGATGGATCATGGAATGTGGATAATGGTTCGAATCGATAGTATTCGAATCCATCATGAAGGGAACAATTCGAATCGATATGATTCGTATCGATCGACACTGGATCGACTCGATGGCAACACACCCAGGTTGTTAGGCAAGCATGCAATGGTTTGTTCGAATCCATCCCCTCAGGCCTTGATTCGAATCCACCCCAGTGAGACTCATTCGAATCGATCGGTAGTGACTTGCCCTGATCGATTCGAATGAATGTTGGTCTGATCGATTCGAAGGATACGAGTCTACCAAGCAACGTAGCTGGAACCCGAAGGGATGCAATGTATGACTCGGAGCACACGCGTGGAAGAGAAATCAACTCAATCGAGTCGACTCAAGAGCATCGATTCGAATAGCAATCGAATCGAGTGGATCGATTCGAACGAATCGATTCGAAGGAAGATCGATTCGAACCAGGATAGTCAACCAGAAACGCAACCTTGAATCGATCATATCTCGAGATCTACCAATCCAAATGACATGAAATTTTCACAGTAGCTTGAGCACATGTTGAAGAATGTTCACACCAAATTTCAGCTCGATTGGACAATTTCTTGATCGATTCGAACGAAGCTTCGAATCGATCCCAAAGTGGGCCCGGATTTCCAGAAAGCGGGCATGTGGGCCCCCTGACGTACTGGAACTGGTCTCCCTTCAGTTTAGGCGAAATATCAGCCTCCAACACCTATAAATAGACCCCCAGGTCATTCAGAAAAGGGGTCGGACAATTTTGAGAGCTAAGGAGCGCCCAGACTCTGCCAGATTTACTCCAGATCACCATTGCTGTCTTAAATTCAGATTATAATCATAGAATCCGTTGTACTACGCGATAGGAAATTGTAATCTTCAAGCATCGATCAATAAAAGATAAAAACTTTGGAGTGGACGTAGGCCGGAGATAGCCGAACCACTATAAATCTCGTGTTTTTGTTCATTATTTCTGGATTGCTGTTTGTTGTTTGTTTAGATCTGAGATTTGTGTTTGAATATTGCTGATTTGTATTCATACACTGGTGCTTTCACAACATTCGGGGTTTGTGACCGTTTTTGGCGCAAACACTTTGGTGCTTTCACTGAGAAAGACTAGCACCCGCTACATCGGATTGGAGTTTATATTTGAAAATTTGAAGGATTCAGATTGACTCAACAATGACTCGACAAACAAGGCAAAGAGCTGAGAGAAGCCAACAGGGAGGAAGTCAAGAGGCATCCTCTGGCGCTGGAGAAGGACAAGCTTCGATCTACATTACTAGAGACGAAATGGAAGCTATGGCGAATTCATTACATGAGAGGTTGCTGAAGAGTCAACAGGATATGATGCAGACTTTCTTCGAGCAGATGAGAGCTGCAGGAACACAGAACCTTGGACCAACTATGGCAACTGCAAATGTGGAACAAGGAACTAGGGTTGCAGAACCCAATGGAGGACAGAATACAGAACCGGAAGATAATCAACAAGGGCTTGGGGGCAGGCCCACAGGATCCCATGCAGAAGGACCTTTGGAAGGAGTTCAACAGGCTAGAGCCAACGTGGCGGCTAATGAGCCACATGAAGAATATGTGCCGGAATTCCCTCGGGAGCATGGGGGGCAACACCTAACAGGCAACGCTGGATTAATGGAAATCATCAGGAAGACTATGCGTGGAGGTTTGGCCAATAGAGACTTGGAAGGAGTAAACAGGAGTCCGTTCGCTCGGGAAATCAGGACGGCTCAGAATCCACCTAAGTTCAAGTTACCTAGCGTAGAAGTGTATAATGGCAAGGCTGACCCGACAGATCACTTGATGAGATATACTAGACACATGGAAGTGCTGGGGGCATCGGAGGAAGTGATGGCCAGATGTTTCCCTTTATACTTAACAGACCTAGCGGCAATGTGGTTTAGGCAGCTGGAGGAAGGATCTATCAGGAATTGGAGGGAATTGGTGGACAGGTTTTTGGGACAGTTTCGGGTTCACATCAAAAGACCTAAGAACGTGATGACGTTAACATCGGTAAAGCAAAGAACGGACGAATCGCTTAGAGCATTTTTAACTCGATTTAATGCGGCGGTTTCTTCGGTGGATCGGCCAGATCCGTCAATGGTTTTAATGGCGGCAGTGTCGGGAGTCAGAGAGGATTCAGATTTTAAGGTATCTTTAGTACGAGACCCACCATTGGATCTCGGGGAATTCTTTCACGAAGCTGAAAGATTTCTTCGGCAAGAAGATGCATGTATGGATTTAAAGCTGAAGGAGGTGAATGTGACTGGGGGTGGAGGACCATCCAACGGAAGCTCAGACAAAGATAAAGGAAAAAGGAAGCTGGATGACGATTCAGGAAAAACCAGGAAGCAATGGAAGGATCCAAAGTTTTCCACATACACAGAATTAAATGAGACGCAGGAGCGAATATACATGGAAACTCAGAATCGCCTTCCTTACCGGAGGCCGACTAGGAGAGAACCATCCGAGCGGGAGAGGGCATCAGGGAAGCATTGTCTCTTCCACGATTTGGACGGGCATGATACCAACAGCTGTAGGCATTTAAAGGACATAATTGAGGAGCATGTGAGGAATGGGCAGTTGAGGCAGTATGTTGGGGCTCGGAATGCAGCGGTGGAGCAGGAGCAACCACCGCCTACCTCAAACCATGAGGATATGAGGCACAGGAATAATGGTCGATTGGTCATCAATTGATCAGGATAATCTGAAATAAGTAACAAACCATTGGCAAGCAACCGAGTCGTTTACACATGTATGGGGACGGAGATAGCCCCTAGGCATGCTCTGAATGATGATAAAATGCAAGGCCGTGGTTTGCGAAATCTGTTTTCTTTTGTTTTTGGATTGGACACTTATTTTTCTGGTTTGGTTTTTGGAGTTTGGATTGAACTCCTGATTTTGCTCGTTTCTCTGGTTTTGGCATTCACTCGGATGATTGTTCTCCGTTTTGGATGTTGATTTTGATTTCTGGTTTTCCGATTTGATTTGGATTTTGGATTGGATCTTGACTGGATTCTATTTGGTTTTTGATAAACGGTCGTCAGGTATAGATTATGCCTGACAAGGGGTGAGTCGTTCTGCCCGAACGCGGTAAAGTGACTCATTCAGGTCGTCGAGTATGGACTGTACTCGGCAAGGGTCCGGAGTGACCAGGATTTGGCCTAGGACTTAGGCCCCCTACTATCGATTATTGTTTCAGGTCGTTGAGTATGGACTATGCTCAACAAGGGTCCGAGGTGACCAGGATTCGGCTTAGGACTTAAGCCATGGCATTACTTACGTCCAGGGACACTGGACCATGGTCGTCAGGTGTGGATTGCGCTTGGCAAGAGCCCAGAGAGGTTATGGATTTGGATATCGACCCGGAGAGGTCCTGGATTCGGTTATTGGCTATTGGATAAGGATGGATTAGGATTCGGTCGTCGGGTTCAAACGGATATGGATTTGGCTAAGGCTTTGGTAATTGGGTTTGGAGTTGGGCATCGACTCCGAGCAGTCAAGGATGATGCACTTGGATGATGTGGCTATGGACTTTGGATATCGGATACGGAACTATTCAAAACACGCCTTCTTATCACAAGGCATGTTTTGGGGGGCAAATGTTATCCCGCTTTTTGGTCAAAGCCAGAATATCAAACAAATCGACAGGAAAGGATGGATATCAGGATTGGGGGTCGATCAGAGAAAAGGCTACGATGGATATCGTCAAAATTTGACCGGGCTCCGATCGAGACGAAATTGGTTGGAGATGATGGCAAGGGTTAGGAGAGGCTATGTTTCAATTTTTAGGACAATCAGAGTTCGTATGATGGAGTTAGGGATGGATCATGGAATGTGGATAATGGTTCGAATCGATAGTATTCGAATCCATCATGAAGGGAACAATTCGAATCGATATGATTCGTATCGATCGACACTGGATCGACTCGATGGCAACACACCCAGGTTGTTAGGCAAGCATGCAATGGTTTGTTCGAATCCATCCCCTCAGGCCTTGATTCGAATCCACCCCAGTGAGACTCATTCGAATCGATCGGTAGTGACTTGCCCTGATCGATTCGAATGAATGTTGGTCTGATCGATTCGAAGGATACGAGTCTACCAAGCAACGTAGCTGGAACCCGAAGGGATGCAATGTATGACTCGGAGCACACGCGTGGAAGAGAAATCAACTCAATCGAGTCGACTCAAGAGCATCGATTCGAATAGCAATCGAATCGAGTGGATCGATTCGAACGAATCGATTCGAAGGAAGATCGATTCGAACCAGGATAGTCAACCAGAAACGCAACCTTGAATCGATCATATCTCGAGATCTACCAATCCAAATGACATGAAATTTTCACAGTAGCTTGAGCACATGTTGAAGAATGTTCACACCAAATTTCAGCTCGATTGGACAATTTCTTGATCGATTCGAACGAAGCTTCGAATCGATCCCAAAGTGGGCCCGGATTTCCAGAAAGCGGGCATGTGGGCCCCCTGACGTACTGGAACTGGTCTCCCTTCAGTTTAGGCGAAATATCAGCCTCCAACACCTATAAATAGACCCCCAGGTCATTCAGAAAAGGGGTCGGACAATTTTGAGAGCTAAGGAGCGCCCAGACTCTGCCAGATTTACTCCAGATCACCATTGCTGTCTTAAATTCAGATTATAATCATAGAATCCGTTGTACTACGCGATAGGAAATTGTAATCTTCAAGCATCGATCAATAAAAGATAAAAACTTTGGAGTGGACGTAGGCCGGAGATAGCCGAACCACTATAAATCTCGTGTTTTTGTTCATTATTTCTGGATTGCTGTTTGTTGTTTGTTTAGATCTGAGATTTGTGTTTGAATATTGCTGATTTGTATTCATACACTGGTGCTTTCACAACATTCGGGGTTTGTGACCGTTTTTGGCGCAAACACTGATACTATCGAGCAGTTATCTATTATATTTCGAAGCATGGACCATACTTCGAATGCTCTTATTTATTCCTTCGAATCGGAGGATGTCTTAGCTAATATTCCTATTGTTTGTGATTTTTCTGTTGTCTTTGAGCCTATTTAGTGTTTGTCGCCAAAGAGGGCAATTGAGTTCCGTATTGATCTTATCTCTGGTGCGCATCCTCTCAGTCGTCCTCCCACGAGGATGTATGCTAAGGAAAATGAGGAACTCAAGCAGCAATTATCTGAGTTGGAAGCCAAGCATTTTATTCGTTCTAGTTCATCTCCTTGGGGCGCCGCCGTTGTCTTCGTTAAGAAGCCAGATGGTACTCTTAGGCTTTGCATTGATTATCGCAAACTTAACGAGCTCACTATCAAAAAATAGGCATTCATTACTTAGGATCGACGATATGTTCGATCAGTTAAGTGGCGCTAAGCTTTTCTCCCAACTCGATCTTGCTACCGGTTTTCATCAGTTTCGAGTGGCGGAGGATAGCATCCCTCTTACCGCATTCCGCACTCGTTATGATTCTTATGAATGACTTATTATGTCATTCAGTTTGCCCAGCTTATTTCATCCATTTTATGAATCGAGTATTCTATGAATATCTCGATGACTCCATTTGTGTATTTATTGATTTTGGATGAAAACAACAATTTAAAATTTTGCAAATCTTTTTCATAAGATTATTTACAAATATAATTAGATTTGTGTTTATCATATAGAAGATGATTTTGTGATTGTATTGCCCATTGAGTGCTTTAAGAATTCTGGTCGATGCGCTTGATCAACGTTATCGATAGGAATCTCCTAAACGCTTTGATGAGACAATTTGACACAATAAATTGACCTATCAAAAGAAATTTTTTTCTAGAAAATGATTCATAAAGATAATTGTAATTTTGGAAGTTTAGATTTTCAAGAAAGAAGATTGTTTGAAAGAACTCTTTTCCGATACTCTTATCCTTGTGATTCCCGAAGGGAACCAAGACTTCATTATTTGTACCAGTACTAGCCGTATTGGTTTTCGGTGCTGTTCTCGTGCGAAAAGTTAGTAGTTGCCTATGCTTTTAGACAACTAAAGCCTAACGAGATTCATTATGCTATCCATAATTTGGAGTTAGCCGCCATAGTCTTTGCTCTAAAGATTTGGCGACATTAATTTTTGAGCGAGTGTTTTGTTCTCTTCGCTGATCGAAAATCTCTAAAATATCTATTCACTCAGAAAAAACTGAATTTGAGACAACAGTATTGGCTCGAATTTATAGCTTCATATGATTCGATATTCTGTATACCCTGGTAAGGGTAATCGAGTTGCTAATGCGCTTAGCCGCAAGCAGAAAGTGTTGTTTCCATGATGCTAGCAGAGTGGAATATGTTGGAAGCTTTATCTCATTGTGATATTAGAAACCGTCCTTCAGTTTTTGATTCTCCCGTGCTTTTATTTAGCATGGAAGCTCATCCTAGTTTGTTGGATCGTGTTGCCGATGCCCAGAAACAAGATCCACATATTGCTTATCTTATCCAGAGTTGTAAATCGGAATCCCGAAGTGATGATCTAAGGGATTTCGATATTGATGTTCATGGTTGTATTCGGAAGAAGGGTAGGTTGATCGTGCCTAATGTTCCTAATATTAGAAATGACATTCTTGAGGACTGTCATTGTTCTAAGTATACTATCCATCCGGGTAGTAGTATGATGTATGCTGATATGAAACGCTTATACTTTTGAGAGGGTATGAAGCGTGATGTTGCAAGTTATATGATTCGTTGCATGACTTGTCAACTTATTAAAGCAGAACACCAGCGTCCTAGAGGTCTTTTGCAGCCTCTTGAGATTCCATTATAGAAATGGCATCAAATTTCTATAGACTTCATTGATGGTCTACCTCGTTCGAGGTCGGGCCATACTAGTGTTTGGGTGATTGTTGACCGATTGACCAAATCAACCCATTTTATTCCTATCAAGTCCAATCGGACTTCTTCTTGACTTTAGTGGTAGTTAGGAAGACCACTTATCTATTGTTGAATTTTCTTATAACAACAGTTTTCAATCCAGTATCGATATGGCTCCTTTCAAAGCCTTTACGGAAGGCCATGTCGATCACCATCTTGTTGGTTGGAATCGGGGGAAAAGTTAGTTCTCGACCCCGATTTTATTCGTGATTCTTCTGAGAAGATTGATATTATCAGACAGATAATGAAAGAGGCTCGGAATAGGCAGAAATCTTATGCCTATCATCGTAGGAAGCCTTTGAAATTTTCGGTTGGCAATCGCGTATTCATTCGTGTTTCTCCGATGAAGGGTTTGGTGCGTTTTAGTAGCTCTGGGAAATTGGCTCCTCGTTATATTGGACCGTTTCCTATTACAGAACGCATTGACCCAGTTGCTTATCTTGTATCGCTACCTATTTATTTTTTGGGAATTCATGACGTATTTCATGTATCCCAGCTTCATCGATTCCTTCGAGAATCGGATTCTATTATTGATCCTCATATGTTGTAAGATCTTGAGATCTCACCCGACTTGTCTATGGTGCAAAATCCTATTCGTGTACTAGCTTCGGAGGTTAAATGCCTTCGGAATAAAGAAGTCCCGCTTGTGAAAATTCAATGGTCTGCAACTTCCAAAGATTGCACTTGGGAAACCAAAGAATTCATTGAGCGTAATTATCCCGATTCTCTCTCCTCTTCGGGTGGGGGTGAGCATTTCTATTCATCTTTTCTATTTTAATCTTTGTTGTGAAGGATTATTTGTGTTATTGACTGCTTCTAGCATGAAAATTGCGGGGACGCAATTTTTATAAGGGGGGAGTCTGTAATGACCGTGATTTTTGAATTACTGTCGGAGTTAATATTTTAAATAGAAATTTTAAATTAAAATTTGAAAAGAAAATAAAAATTGTTGCAAAGTCAGTTGCATACTTCCCAGTTGTAGCACGTTGGAACTAGACTGCATTTTGCATTCACGTGTACATGTGAAAAATTGGTCCATTTCAAAACAAAGTGCAACACTCATTTTTGGCTAGCTGTCACTTAAGGTTTGGAAAGCAAAGTTCTGTTCAAATTCATTTGCCTTCATGTGTATGAATTGGTCCATATTAAAGCAAAATGTACAAACACTTTGCTGCCTCTAGATTCAAAAGCTAGTAGTAAACATTTATGCAATTGCTGTCATCATTAGTTTATATGCAGCCAGTGCCTTATCTCCCTCTAGAGCACGTTCTGCATTAAATGTTAATGTACCATTTTCCTTGACTTGTGCACATTTCAAAGTATAGAGAGTAGCCTTCATCATTTTCAGTCTGTTTCAAAAAATTTCAAGTAGCCTTCAATACATTCTTTTGCTCATTTTTGGTGAAGCTGTGCAAACGAAATTAATGGCGGTTCAAATATTATTGCTTCTTTTGGATTTTAATGCTAACTGGTCCGAAGACGAATTAAAGGTGAGTGAAAACACTCACATCTCTAATTTATTCTTTGCTTCAATGATTGCGAACATGAAAATAGCATTTCCAGGCATTTCATTTTTGGGCTAAAAGAATAATGTTTTGAAACATTTCATTTATTACCTTATTCCGTGTGTGTGCATCTGCATATGACCCAGACTACCTTCCTTTTGCAATTATATTCGTGTGTGCACCAAAAAGAAAGTCAAGGCTAGGCCACTTTTCATTACAGGTGTGCGAATGTGTTATACACAGAGGTGACAAATTTTGACCCATGTGTGTATGATTAAAGTGCCAGGCCTTGTTTCTATATATTGTGCATGTATATGTTCAGGTCATCTTAATCTCATTAATTGTATGAAGCAAATTTGCATGCTGGAAATTGTCCAGGTCTCTTGCATTCTTTCATTTGAACGTGTGTGCCCGTTTAATTTGGCCCAGGTCGTTTATTACTCTTCTTCATATTTAATGAAATGCATCTTTGGTATTACGTGCCCACTGTTGTGAACGAAATAACGTGGAATGAGAATAGCATGAAATGCAAAGTTATACGCCCAGACCACTGTCTACTTTGTGCGTGCATTTCATTTTCACAGAACAATCAAGTTCTAGGCAATTATGTTCTTCCACTTTTTCGTGTGCCCAGATTATATTTTATTGCATTTTGCATCTTTTGCATGAACAAAATGACATTAAAGTAGCAGCGTTTTTTTATTTTATTTTATTGCATGTTGCGTGCATATATAGTGTATATTATCCGGTCACATTTTGTTTTACATTTTGCCATGAGTGTTGCATACAAAGTGAAGTCCAGGATTATCAAGCCCAGGTCATTTTCTTGCTTTGTAGTTTGTACTTGCATGCTAAAAGGGGTGTTACACTGACTATTATTGTTTTCATGCATGTAAGTCCAAATCCTTTTATTTTGGTTCTGGTGTTGCACGAAAGAGTAGTAATGCCAAACCAGTCAGTGATTTTTATATACTCTATGCATGATAATAATTCAAAAATATTTTGTTTTATTGTAGTGTGCTTGCAAATATGAGTTGTACGTTACTGCAGTAATTTACTTTGAACCGGTGTTATGTTTTAAAACGTATTTTGTTGCCGTTATTTTTATAACGAAATTTTTACACCTGTATTATATTTTTGAAGCGTGTTGTTTTGATGATATTTTGACGAATGAAAATTACTGTTGTTTTGACTTCAGTAACTGTCAATTTTAAAGTGAATGTTTAAGCGGTTATCCCGCAACGCTGATTTGATATCCGTTTTTACGGTGTTTTGTGAAGCGCAATTTTCTCGTCGAAATTGTTATAGCTGTTGCTGTTTTAATCACGTGTTTTAAAAATCGTTTTTAAATAAAATTGTTTCCAAAAATTTTACAGTTTGCGCTTTCAAAAGAATGAGGAAGCGATTTAAACGCTTCAGCAAAATTGAGAACTATGAACCCTTACTTTTACTGATTCGTTTAATTCTGGACTTGTCCGTTTGAGAACGTAAAATTTTATTTATATAAAATACACAATTTTGCACTTTCAAGGAAACGATGAAGAGATTTAAATGATTTAGCAAAAGTGCGGAGTATGGAACCACACTTTTACTATTTTGGTTAATTCCAGACTCGTTAATTGAAATATTTGCTGTTTGATGATTTTGATGATTCTGTTGGGCTTTCGAGCCACTATGCTGGACCTTCGGGTCATATGATGGACCTTCGGGTCAATTGCTAGTACTAGACCTTCGGGTCATTTGTTGGACCTTCGGGTCATATGTTAGACCTTCGGGTCATTTGTTGGGCGCCAAAAATATAGTACTTGGTAGGCTTCGGCCATATGAGATGCACGTGCGGCGTAGCTAAAACTCGCCATCTGCTGGGATCGATCAATCTTTTATGTTGATTTTCTAGTTATCTTATTTTGATTTCTAGATTTTGAAAATGCTGATTTTCTAGTTACCTTTACTGATTTCTAGATTTTTGTGTAGTGCTGTTTCGAATTCAATTGTGAATTTGGAAATTTCTTTTGATGGAGTTTAAATTGAGATTTCTTCCTTTAAACTATGTTGATTATTTATGTTGAATAGTCTCATTCGAGACTATAATTATTTGTTTAAGTGTAGTTTATCGTACACTTATTTTTGAAGTTTAAATTAGAGTGATCCGTTTATTGTTTTCTTTTAAATAATACTCGTGTCAGACCGAGTTATTTCAGGATAGTCGCTATCTCTGATTCAGTTGCAGCTTCAGCTTTTGGGATTTCATTCCATCTTTTGTCTAGACTTCGAGGTGTTACTTTTGGTTTATTGACTCTCGTCTCATGTATGTTTATGACATGTAAATGTACATTTGGTTTATGTGAACTATCGATTGTTGTAGCATGTATCCAGACTTGTCTTCCGCTATATATCTGATATTTCTATTCTGATGCGATTATACTTATCTGTGTTGTTGTTGTTATGAGTTGCTCTGAATTTTTCTTTAGCCACCGTTGTTTAGTTTTAGATTTGTATTGAATTTATATCTTTGGGAGTAATTTATACAACTCCTATCGGTGTAATCAATACTCGTCTAAGGCATAACTTACGGATGGTCGCTTCTAACAAGCCTTATTCTTCGCAATAGCAGACATTATTCCTTATAATAACCTTTGTTATTGTGAGCATAGAGGTGGGGCGTCACAATAACTGCCTCACCGGGTGCTACAACCTAGCATCCAGCTAAGAGCATGCCTAAGGACTGATCGAGATCCTTTACACGGGTAACTGGCTTGAGAGTAATGTTGCATCGTTTATTAAAAGAAAAGATAGGGTATAAGAGATGAGCCTGATTCCCAGCCATCCCGATCAAGAGACAACTATTGACGACCTTGATCCAAGGCCATTTCCATTCACTGCGGTTAATGGTTGCTCCTGTTCCACTACCGCAGTCGGCTCCTCACATATTGTTGTAATTGGGTGTTTCTAACCTGTTCTTCGATTAGATCGCACAAGTGTCTGCAATCATTTGTGTTATGCCCATCCAACTCATGGAATAGGCAACATTTTTTGGATGCCCTCTCGTGGTTCGTGGTTTCTCTCCTTGTTGGCTTCCAATATGGGATCTGACCCCAAGTAAATACTCTTTGGAGTTTTTTTCAAATTCGTATAAGAAGAGAATTTTGGTTCCCTTCTCTACTGCTTTGATCCTTCAAAGTCGTCATCCATTTTTTGTTTTCCTTTGCTATTCCTGGATCCTTCTCTAGGCGGCCCTCCGTCATCCACAACACTAATTTCTTCCCGATCAGCCTTAGTGTCCTCCTGACGTAGGTATCTCTCGGCCTCATATTAAAATTCTACGAGATCCATTGGAGGATCCTTTTCCAAAGCAACATTGAAATCCATCTTAGTGGCTATTCCTGAAGCTTCCACCATCAAAACCATTGATGGGTTTGGCTTATCGACCGTGGCAGCTACAGCATTGAACCTTGTCAAAAACTGCTAAGGGACTCTTCGGCCCTCTACTTCATACTTGATAGCGTTGCTACATTTTTGGGCATGAAATATGGACCCAGAACTGTTTCATGAATCTGTTCAATAACTCGGCCCATATGATGATGGAACTGTTCTCCGGCTGTCTAAACCATAATGCCGCTAAATCTATCAAATACAAAGGGAAATACCATCTCATGACCTCTTCAAATGCACCCAGCACCTGCATGTTCCGGGTGTACCTCATCAAATAAACCATTGGATCCATCTTCCTTTCGTATGTTTCCAACATAGTCAACTTGAAATCAGGAGGATTCCTAGTGTTTCGAATACTCGAAGTGAATTGACTCATGTTCACATCCTCCAGGCTTCAGTTAGGCAATCCACCCCTCATAGCTCATCTCACCATCTCGGTAAGTCTATTATCATCATTCAAAGGAACTCTCAAGTTAGCATTCTCAACTTGCCCCTTGTTTTCACGAGGGAATTCTGATATATATACTCCTCTAGTTATGCTTCGACATTCTGATTCACATTCAAATGTTTAGCATTGTTCCCTAGATGCGCGCCATTTCCTCCTAGATTAGCTCCGGCCATGCCCCTTTGTTGTTGTGGATCGCTACTGAAATTGTATGTGGATCGATAATATACAATAAGACTAGTCTAGCAAGTGCGGAATAATAAATAATAGTAAATAGCAGTAATAAAAATGACACCAGGGATTTTTATACTGGTTCGAACTTCCCGTTCTACGTCCAGTCCCAGACTACTTCTGGAATTTCTCGAATAACCCTCACTTAACCCGGAGGAACAGGTATTACACCGCCTGAGCAACCGAACAGGACTTTTCTGCCTAAGCAACCGAATAGGACTTCAAATACAATTTGGTAAATTGTTTCTTGACTTGTGTGTTCTTTGAATAACACGAATATAGTCAATGTAGTACACCCTTCCTATAATCTTCTTGATATGATGATTTGAATGTGCAAAGATAGGAAGTAGAGAGTTGAAAAATCACTTGAT
The DNA here is from genome assembly GCA_030737815.1 of Allium fistulosum. Lineage (NCBI taxonomy): Eukaryota > Viridiplantae > Streptophyta > Magnoliopsida > Asparagales > Amaryllidaceae > Allium > Allium fistulosum. The sequence continues at coordinate 514,398,479 of CM060903.1, read as the reverse complement.
ATTATAACAATATAAGATCAGAATAGATAGAAAGAATTAGTTGTTGAAATAGTGGATTTTCATCTCTATTTATAGTATTGAATAGTTTTAATTCAATAGTTGCAACTCTTTGAAGAAGTGCAACTCTTGGTGAAGAGAACAACTCTTCAGATTTTGATATTTTATGAAGAGATGCTTCAGTTCGTCAAGTTCAGATGTCTGAGATAAAAGTGACAGATGTCTGAATAATTTTGAATTTCAAAAAATCAAAGGAAACAATAAACAGTTAATTTAGACGTCTGTCTTTTAATTCAGACGTCTATCTAGGATGACAGACGTCTGTTATTAAGTGACAGACGTCTATTTCATATAGAAATAGAGGCATTAACAACATAGTGCTCAGACGTCTGTTATCTTAATTTAGACGTCTGATATTGATGTCAGACGTCTGAATTAATATACAGACGTCTATTTCTGTACTGTTCTGTTCCTTTGTCCATTTTAGTATTTTTGAACTTGAGAAAATATATAATTTTGAAAATACCTTTTTATATTTATTTTAAAGCATGATTTTCAAAAGTATATTTGTGTGTGTGTGTGTTTCATCACCATATCAGAGATTGTACAAATATATCTAAATAGATTTTATAAAGAACTTTAATCTTGTTGATGATAATAGCTTCTTTTGACGATTCCTGCAAGAATATTTGACATAATAATATATAGATTGAAATATATAGTTGTCGCATTAAAATCGAAGAAGTCAGGTTTCAACATTCTCCCCCTTTTTGATGATGACAACTATATAATTCATCGATTAGTATAATCATACCTTTTGCTCCCCCTGTCAATATGACCATATTATATAGCAGAAATATAATTATTTCTCCCCCTTTGTCATTAACAAAAAGAATTGTTGGGGTTGATTTGGATAAAAAAAGAAGTAACAAAACTGTGAATAACACACTAATTAAGAGATGTAAACAAACCAAGCAAGATATTAACAAAACAATGTTTAGACTACATCATAGTTGATTTTAAAAAAGACAGATAAAATTATACAATCTTATCATTCACCATTGTTTGAACCAAGAAAAAAAAATTTACGAGAGAAGACATTGATTGAACCAAAAGAGAAACCAAAAGAGAACCATCTTCATTCACCATTCTCCCCAAGTTGGAGAAGAAGGAGGTGAGGATCCATGAGACTTTTTCCATAATTGACGAAGAATTGTCTTGATATTTCTCAATTCTCGTGCATTCTCTTCGACTTTGGCATCAAAGTAATCGAATCTAGAATTGATGGAAGAAAAGCCTTGTGCTATTTGTTGAGAAATTTTCTTTTGATTTTTAGAAATAATGATGTCGGATTTGAGCTTTTCATTTTTAGTATACGAGCGAGAAGTACCAGAAATTAGTTCTATCTCGAAATTTTCCGAATTAGGGCTTTGGATAAAAGCTTGCTCAAAAGCTTCATCTTCATCTTCTTCTTCATCTTCCCTTTCTTCATCATTCTTTTCTTTTTCAGTATTGCCTTCATTTCCATTATGTCCGGAACTACTTACTTTTGCTTTTCCTTTTTCTTTTTGTAAAGCAAGTTGTTCCGCTTTATAATCATTAAATGTTGGAAATGTCGGAGGAGATTCTGGTAATCCCATTAAACTGAAGAAGCGAATGTTGGATACCTTGATTTTTTCAAATTCAATTGATGGACTTTGAATAGAGAAGGCAGTTAAAATTCGAGTAATATAGGGAGCATAGATAATTGAGCGTTTCTTGGAGTCATGATAAGTGCGAAAAGCATCATAAAAGTATTGAGCCCAATTGATTTGAGTATTGGATAGAATTGATTGAAGTGCCTTATCTTCATCATCGTAAATGACCTCATGGCTTCCTTGTCGGGGAAAAATTGTTTTGATTAGCATTCTAAGCAATAGTCGAGGTCGAGGACGAAGATGATTTGATCTATCTGTGGATTTTTCAGGTTCAAAAAGATAATATTTGATTTGTTTAAGTTCCTCTCCTTCTAACTTAAAGTCATCTATGTCGACTCCTTCCGAGCTACATTTTAAAATTCGTCCAATGTCAGAAGGAGTTATTTGCAGAATGTTTCCAAAAACGCTTGTCCAAAGCGTTCCTTTTTCTAGATGAAGTCTAATTTTTGGATTGTTAACATTTGCTAGAAATAATAGAACACTAAGTCTGCAAATGTTGACTTGATTATCTTTGAAATCAATAAGGCTTGTAATCTGAGATCTATCAGTATAGAGCCTAAGTTTGTAGAAAGGAAAATGATCAAGATTATGAAAAATACCATGAAATGATTGAAGAGAACATAAATGCTTGTAACGAGCCATGCTTCGAGGTTCGTGGTATAACCAAGCTTCAATTTGATCTTCCGAAGGAAAAATGTGAGAAGGTTGTTGAGATGAATCTCCTTTTTTTTCTTAGATTTGGGCGCCATTGAAAAATTGAAAAAGCTAGGGTTTCAAGTTTGAGAGACGAGAAGAAGAAAATAAACCGTTTGGAATAACGTATATAGATTTTCTTCTTAACAGGGTTTCGGACGTCTGAAAATTAAACAGACGTTTGAGATTCTGTAGAATGAAAACAAAGACTAGAAGAACAGACGTCTAAAAATTTATGACAGACGTCTAAGACGTATGACAGACGTCTAAAAATAATTGACAGACGGCTTAGAAGGTTTAAAATGAAACAGAGAGTAAAAAACATTTTGCACTAAATTCAGACGTCTGATAGTTTTATGTTTAGACGTCTATTATGAATAACAGACGTCTGTTATCTTTAAACAGACGGCTAATTGTTGGCTGCAAAAGTATAGACAGATTTAGACGTCTGTGAGAAATGACTCAGACGTCTGTGTGGCTGAAAATAGTAAAAAAAATAGTTGTTTCTACAGACGTCTGTTGAAAAATATAGACGTCTGTCTGTCTGATAAAAGATTTTCTTTATTCTTAGGCTTAAAAAATTTAATAGTTTATTTATTTATATTGATAAGAACATAAAACAAGTATAAATCAACAAATCAAACATACAGACATATATATTATCTATTTAGGAGTCTTTGGAGTTTTTGGAGACTTCGGAGACTTCCCTTTGGATGATTCGTGTTGATTTTGTTCAGCAGACTGATAAATAGGAGACCATTGAGGTTGACGATCCCACGAATTTGGGGAAATAGGTGGTTGTTGAGAGCTTTGTTGCCAAGAATTCCAACCCGATGATGTTGGTTGAGAGTATAAAATAGGTTCAGCAACAATATCTCTTGGGATATCTTTTCCACAGAATTTTATTGCAATGGACTCTAGTAAGCTAAGTTTTCTAGAGTTAATCCGTTGCTCATAGTACATATCCCTTTGTAGATTGATAATATTTTGTTGATCGTGATGAATATTAAAAATCTTTTCCTTAGTTCGTGGTGAGAGGTCAAGACATTTCTTGGCTTTCTTCCGGTTAGGTGTATGTCCAGAAAGTTCTTTTCCATTATTATGACGGGGTTCATTTGATGGAGTAGGAGTGTCAAATTCGGAGGAAGATGTAGTTGGTGGAGAATACTCTGAATTTGAATAGTCTCCGGAATGTGACCCAGCCATGATGATAAGAAATATAGCAAGAAGGAATTCCATTGTTTAAGATTTGAAAGGGATTGAAAATGTAAGATGTCTTTGAAAGCCAAAAGTCGAAAGACTATATATATTTGATACTTTACCATAATATATGAAAGAATGGATTGTTGATAGTAATTAGAAAATGTAAGCCATGAATAATCTTAGAATGTTTTTAGGGAAACCAGAGGAATAGGAAGTATATTTAATGTAAACCACATGTTATTTTTGGTTTTAAAAAAGAATCAATGTGGTTAATTTTTTAAATAAAAATGTATTTGACCATAAATTTTAGTGTATAATCAACCTTTGATTCCTAGTAGACAAAACTACAAATGCTATTTATCTTAAAATTTATTTTAGGCAAACCTTTTACTAAATCAATTTTTGGATAATTTATTAATAGTTTTTGAAATTAATGTGACAAAATCTCTTATGACATAGCCAAGGATCATTTTCTTTGGCTATTAAACACATATTTGTATTATGATTTATTTTCATATTTAAAATATAAGTATTATGATCTCTTACTCCTTCGAAAGTGATATTTTTGTTATGATAAAAAATATTGCATTTATTTTCAGAAAATACTATGTTAAAACCTTTATCACATAATTGACTAATACTTAGTAAGTTGTGTTTTAGATTTTTAACAATAAAACAATTGTAATAAGAGGTAAATTAAATGTACCGTCATTGCTCACATCGCCTTTGCCGATGATGTAACCTTTTGAATTATCTCCAAAAGTGACAGATCCTCCATCTGAGTAGATAATGTTAGTTAACATATTTTTATTTCCTGTCATGTGTTTTGAGCAACCACTGTCTAGAATCCATTTTCCTCTTTTCTTAATCGGTACCTGCAAAAAATATTTAAATTCTGTTGGTACCCACTTCCTCCGTTAGGGTCCAAAGGGTTAAATCTTAGGAAGCCAAACCCAGTTGGGTTTAGAGTTCCCCTTAAAAATAAAATTCTCATTCTTATGTACAGACATAATAAAAGATTTAATGTAGTTTTTCCTAATCAAATTATTATTTGTTTTTGGAACCCAAATCATAATTGATTTTGGATGAATAATTTTTGAAGAAGATTTTTGAGCAGGTATGGATTCCTTTTTCTTAAAATTAGTATATAAAGAACCATTATTTTTAGAATGCTTTTGTATTGGTTTTTTATATCCTAATCCCTTTTTATTTGAACAAGTTTGAGAATTCTCAATTATTTTAGAGAGACTCTCTCTTCCACTGTTAAATTTAGAAACATTTTTAGAAATATTTTCCAGTTTTGTTTTAAGATTTGATACTTCTATATCAAGTGTTTTAATATTAGAGTTTAAATCATAATTTTCTTTTGCTAATTTAACATTCTCATATTTCTGTTTTTCTATTTCACTGCTTAAATCAGTCAATTGAGATGTTATATTAACATAAGATTCTTGAGATTTTACTAACTCTTCCTCTAATATTTTCTTTTCATCTTTTAACATGTCAGTTTCTATTTCAGTTCTATTTAATTTTCCTAAAGCATCTTTATATTTACTCTTTAGAATTCTAAGTTTATCTAACAATTCAGAGTTTATTTCTATTAAATCGTCAAAAGTTAGATCACTTACTTCATCATTTGTTGCCATAAAACAAACGTTGGCTTGTTCTGAATCACTGTCATTTTCACTGTCTGATGAAGAAGATTCTGTATCATCCCATGTAACTGAGAAGGCTTGTTTCTTTTTATATTTGTCCTTTTTGAGATTATTTTCTTTCTTCCGATCAGGACAATCTTTCTTTATGTGGCCCTTCTTGTGACATTCGTAGCATTCAAGAGATGAACTTGATGGCTTATTAAAACCCTTGTTATTTCCAAATTTATTACCCTTTTTGAATTTTAAAAACTTTTTGAAATTCTTAGCTATAAATGCCATATCATCTTCTGATTCAGAGTCTTCTTTTTCTGCTTGAAAAGCGATAGTTTTCTTGTCCTGTGCTTGTGCTCGTCTTGCCTGCAAATTTACTTCATAGGACATTAGATTTCCTATTAACTCTTCTGTTTTTATGGTTGAAATATCATTAGCTTCCTCGATAGCTAAGACTTTTCGTTCCCATTCATCAGTTAAAGAGTTAAGGATTTTTGATACAACATCAGATTCAGTAAAAGTGACTTCTAAAGCTAAAAGAGAGTGATAAATATCCTGGAATCTAGAATACATTTCACTAATACTTTCTCCTTGTTTCATCCTAAAATTTTGAAATTGGTTTTTAAGCATAGAGATCTTGCTTTGTTTTACTTTATTTGTTCCTTCGTGTGTAACCTTAAGAGTATTCCAAATTTCATAACCAGTTTTACAAATACTAACACGATTAAATTCATTTTTGTCTAATGCGCAAAATAACATGTTCATTGCTTTTGCGTTTGCAGTAGCATCTAGTTTTTGTGTATTAGACCAAGCAGCATATCCTGTAGTAGGAATATGATATTCAGTTTGGATGATATTCCAAGTTTCAAATCCACTTGCTTGCATAAAAATTCTCATTCTAGTTGACCAATAACTATAATTTAATCCGTTAAACAATGGTGGTCGTGTAGTGGCTTGTCCCTCAGTAAAACTGTTGCTAGTGTTATTGTCCATATTTTTAAAAAAATATCAGATAACTGTGTTATAGTTATGTGATGACCTTGCTATGATACCAAATGAAATTGTATGTGGATCGATAATATACAGTAAGACTAGTCTAGCAAGTGCGGAATAATAAATAATAGTAAATAGCAGTAATAAAAATGACACCAGGGATTTTTATACTGGTTCGAACTTCCCGTTCTACGTCCAATCCCAGACTACTTCTGGAATTTCTCGAATAACCCTCACTTAACCCGGAGGAACAGGTATTACACCGCCTGAGCAACCGAACAGGACTTTTCCGCCTAAGCAACCGAATAGGACTTCAAATACAATTTGGTAAATTGTTTCTTGACTTGTGTGTTCTTTGAATAACACGAATATAGTCAATGTAGTACACCCTTCCTATAATCTTCTTGATATGATGATTTGAATGTGCAAAGATAGGAAGTAGAGAGTTGAAAAATCACTTGATATTATAACAATATAAGATCAGAATAGATAGAAAGAATTAGTTGTTGAAATAGTGGATTTTCATCTCTATTTATAGTATTGAATAGTTTTAATTCAATAGTTGCAACTCTTTGAAGAAGTGCAACTCTTGGTGAAGAGAACAACTCTTCAGATTTTGATATTTTATGAAGAGATGCTTCAGTTCGTCAAGTTCAGATGTCTGAGATAAAAGTGACAGATGTCTGAATAATTTTGAATTTCAAAAAATCAAAGGAAACAATAAACAGTTAATTTAGACGTCTGTCTTTTAATTCAGACGTCTATCTAGGATGACAGACGTCTGTTATTAAGTGACAGACGTCTATTTCATATAGAAATAGAGGCATTAACAACATAGTGCTCAGACGTCTGTTATCTTAATTTAGACGTCTGATATTGATGTCAGACGTCTGAATTAATATACAGACGTCTATTTCTGTACTGTTCTGTTCCTTTGTCCATTTTAGTATTTTTGAACTTGAGAAAATATATAATTTTGAAAATACCTTTTTATATTTATTTTAAAGCATGATTTTCAAAAGTATATTTGTGTGTGTGTGTGTTTCATCACCATATCAGAGATTGTACAAATATATCTAAATAGATTTTATAAAGAACTTTAATCTTGTTGATGATAATAGCTTCTTTTGACGATTCCTGCAAGAATATTTGACATAATAATATATAGATTGAAATATATAGTTGTCGCATTAAAATCGAAGAAGTCAGGTTTCAACAGCTACCAATCTATGATCGTGGATCGGTACCAACCCATGTGACTTGTGTTGGGTTCACTCCAGTCTGCTCCATTCCACTTCCTAGTGCATTTGCTCCAGCTTTTGGCCTTTGGTTCTAATTTGTAGCAACTCCAGTTGTCTTTGTTTGTCCCATCAACCTGAAGAAATTTACAATCATCTCTTCCTGGCAAGTAATCATCCTTTCCTGTAATCCATTCATCATGGTCTTCATTTCATCCCTGGTTATATAGATGGATGGGGGATTAGCTCCTGCCTCTTGGCTGCCCCTTGTTGATTTCCTTCAGCGGCGGTCTTCCTAGTTGATTGCCTTGTCATTTTGAATCTTTCCAAGTCTCAAATCAGCAAGTCCAAGTAAGTCTCTCAGTGAAAGCACCAAAAAAATTGAAACAAAAATGGCACAAACACCCAATAGATTGAGTAGAGAATAAAAAGTGAAGAAATAAAATGAAAAATGAGTAAGAAATAGAACACACAAAATTTATAGTGGTTCGGCATACTTCGGTCTATGTCTAATTCAAGTTTTCTTTTATTATACTATTGTTTTTAAGTACAGTTCTTACGGTTCGGTATAAATCCGTTATGGATCGGTATAAATTCATGAGTGAATACAAGAGATTAAAGAAAGAGAGAGCCAAAAGATCCATAAAATAGCATGTCCTTCTATTTATAGCCGTAGGAAGCCTAAAATCTCGCTCCCACAATCTCCACATCGTTCTCCACGCCCAAGACTAGTTCCCCTGAAAAAATGGTGGACACCTCATCAATCATTACGGATCTATACAGATCCATGGTCTTGGATCGGTACCGATGAATAAGATTAACTTATGGGTCACTCTGAATTTCTTGGATAGATGCATCTTGTTGTAAGCTTCATGATTTCCAACTTGTTTGCATCATCATTAGCTTGTTTCCGAGTCTAAATAATGGATCTATGGATGAATGGAGTTGTTGATTTCTGAAGTTCAAGGAGATTGATCATTGGTGCATGCGAATAATCATAGGAGGCCATAAGTGGGTTCTATGCAGCATGGCTTTGGAGTGTAGCAAATTTGGGATGGTTTAGGTTAGAAGTTGTGGATCGGTACCGATCCAAGTGGTTGGATTGGTACCTATCCACCACTTGGTGGATTTTCGGACTTTGAATTCTAGTAGCAGCTTGGCCTTTATCTCATGGCTCTATTTGCATTTAAGTTTTGGGCTTCGCGGTCATCTCTTTGGGCATCTTGCCATGATAACTTTAAAGTTTGACTCGTCAAGTTTGTCTGTATACTGTCCGGTCAAAAGGTGGGATAACAAATATAATCAAATTATAAAACTGATTACAAGGGACAAAATGAAATTGACCGAATCTAAATGAACATAAATGCATTAGAACATCTAATGTGTATTCTTGTACATTAAAGAGAAAATATGAGTTCTTGCCAATCTCAAGAATAAATAATCCTCGGTTGTTTAATTATACCATTAAGAGTATTGACACTATAATACGGTATGATGCACTAATCCAAAATAGATTCCAAGTATATTATTAAAATATTAATTGATAGTTGTATTCGAAGGGATATGGTCCATTGTCCGCAAATGTGTCTTTGAGAAAGACAAATGCGGTTGAAATATAATGAGCAATATTGATAAGAATAAAATCATAAATTTCAATTGTTGAAATTTATGTAATAGATTCACCATTCGATGTGCTCAAGTTGTTTCGAATTTTACTCATAAAATTATCGTCAAGTATGACTTTATGTTTTATGTGTTGAAACAAAAAGTTCTAAATATAGATTTAGACTAGACTGTTTGCACATAACAACCAAAGTGTCTCAAAGTCAGTGACAGCGATATTGAGTTTTGGGTATTTGGATACGATCCAAGAAATGATAGAAAGTATCATTTTATAAGCATCAAAATTAAATGAATATTTTGATAGAGATATCAAATCGTTTGATTATCAATCAAAATGTAAAGGAAGCCTGTGTTTATAAGAAAGAATGTTAATAGGTATATAGATATTTCTAAACCATTAGTAAACAACACACTACTGATTGTTAATGATGTACTTATGTCAAAATCAGCTTTTGTAGTGTTAATACTCAACGTTGGATTTGTAAATGATGTCTTTTACAGTAAGTATAAAAGATATTGGGAATGTCCTAAATGATATGCAAGGACGCCTTATTAAAACTTTTAATACATGACATGTAAGATGTATTCCTTATGCATTGGCAATAGGAATTATCATACAAGTTATGTAGTCTACGATATCGTGATTTGTTTATGTATTTGATACATGAAGCAAATATCAAATCCAAATAGATATCACTTAATGGTTGTTTGAGGTGTTCTCGTGTATTTATGAAATACTAGAGAATTATTTACAGAAACAACAAACTTCTTATAAAGGACTGTTCCGACTCAGACTTCTTAAGTGATATTGAGTATAAATTCAAGTTAAGAATCTTTAAGTTGGAAATGTTCTAAACGAAAGACTATGGTTAATTCAATGAAAAGGCTAAGTACATCGCCTTGAATAGTGCTGCAATAAAAGCAATCTATATAAATATAAATGCGCAAATTTATAACTGAACTGAGGGTGATTCTAAGTGGTTAGAATCCCATAAAATTGTTATATGATAATAATTTCACGATATAGTTCATAACAGAACTTAGAGCTCACTAGAAGTCGAGGGACATACTCCAAATTGTTCCACATGATAAAATAGTTTATCAGCATCGAGGAGAGTTGACTGACAGAGTAGATAATTAAAGCATAATAGCATACCCGTTTGCTGAGTGACTTACCCGATTGGTTTGAGGAAAACGGTTAGAGAAGTTGGAATAAGATTCCATAATTGACCCCAAGTGTAACTGGGAGAGTGGCAGAGTTAGGGGGTATACCCAAGGAGTAATTATGTAATTTGTTACATATATCTAACTCGATAACCAATCTTGTTTGAAGTAAAAGGTGTTTTCCTTCTATTATATACTTGAAATAATGTGTTAAATTAATTAATTAATTTGGTTAAAAGTATATTTAATAGAAAATCCATAAATAACATGTTTTGTGATAATAGTTACAAAGTATTATAACCGTGAGTAATTTATCACAATAAAAATAAATATACCATTTTAAATGTTCCTAATCAAGATGCATCAAGACTGGATATTGGTGTATCCATTGTGACGTGATGAGTCACACCACCTGCAAAGTGATGTGTGAACGTTAATATTCATATAGTTCGATATTAATCACTGACCAAATTTACACCTGACGAGTGACACAACCGAAAATGATGAATTCTCCTTTAACCAAATGATTTAATTAATTTGTAATTGTTATAAGTTAATTACATTAAATAATATTTACAAAATAATATCTGTAAATTTGATTTTGATTTAAAAAATGAATATTAATTGTATTTATAAAAGTTATAAACATATTAATTGATATACGATATCGATAAGCGTTTTAAATTAGATTTAAAATATAAGTTAGAGGACTGGAAAATGGATGGCTAAGGTTAAAAGAGATAGATTAAAAGATAAGATCCTAAATTCTCTCTTTTCCATCCTCTTTTTAAGCATCTATTTCTCCATTTGACTAAGAACTTTTGGAGCCTCCACTTCTATTCATTATTGGCCGAAAATCCCCTTTGGTCACTCCATTTTATCAAGTTCAAATCAAGTCAATTCAATTGCTATTCGATAGTCGGTGGTCAACGGCTCAAGGGCTAGTACTCTATTGGATCGAAAATCATTTCTAGGAGCTTACATCATCGTTTTAAGGTGTGCTTAAGGCTTTGGCTGTAAGGTAGGTTTTTAATTAACTACAAACATTAATTTATATTTATAATGCTCATTATATATATGTGTGTGTGTGTGTGTGTGTGTGTGTGTGTGTAATTGTTAGTTTGGCGATGATTCCAATATGTGGATTTATTTTCATAATTTAGATTGGTTATATGTTTATATTTATAAATTTTTTAATGATAATTCATCCTTATACAATATGGCTTACAATTAAAAAAACATTTTTTTTATTATTTTAAATGATATAATATATAATATACACATATATCTATATAGTTTATAATTTAAATATTATCCTATAAATATGTAAAATATGAAAATAAATTTTATATATGATGTTTAATAGATATATTATTATCAGCATAAAGAATTTTTTTTAATTTTTATATATTATTTTTAAATAGTATTTAAATCGGTTTATCATATTAAATAATTATATAAATTCATACATATATTATAAAATATATATTTTAAATTTTATAAAATCATATTAATACATATTGAAATCATGACAGAAATTAATAAACATTTTTAAAATTATTTTAAATATTTAAATTTAAAACTAAAATTTAAAATTAGATTTTTTAATTATTTTAAATTATATATTAAAATTTTTAAAATTTTAAATTTCATCCAAAATTTGCTGGAATTTTAAAGATTAGATTTAAATTCAAATAAAATATTTTTACTCATTATTAAATAATTATTTTCAATTTTATTAATATATATATATATAATCAAAATTAAAAATTAAAAAAATTCTGGTCCATGCGCAGGACAAGATCAATAAATATATTTAAATAAAAAAATCATTTTTTAATTTTATTTATATTAATATATATTTTTTATTATAAGTATATATATAAGTATTTAACTTATTCATTTATATATATATATATATATAAATTTTTTTAATAAATACCATTTTCCTATTTATAGCAAAAATATTTTTATTTATTATATTTTAAATGATATAAACATATTTATATAGTAATTAATATATATATACATTTTGTTAATATATATATATATATTCATATATTAATATTTATATGTTTATAGAAAATAATATATAAATAAAATTTTAATATATATATATATATACATACACATATTTTCTGAAATATTTTATTATAAAAGCAAAAGTGTATATACATACATACATTTGGATAATACATTTACATATTGGATGAGCCAACGTGTCTGTTGCAATGTAAATCCCAATATTTATGGACGGACATGTTATATCTTGCATGGATTGATATGTTACACATGCACACACTTATATATGTGTATGTGATACATATATACATTTAACATAACATAAAATTAAATAATACAATATTGTTTTATAAATTTAAATAAAATAAAAGATTTTATTTAAATAAAACTTAGAAATGTTCTAAATAAATTATACTTAATAGGCCTAATAAAGATCCAATAGGGTAAATAAATTTGAAATTCACCCATAACTTCCGCTGCAGGCTAGCTCAGTTCCAACAGTGGTCTCCTTTGCCTAACTCGACAAACAAGTCAATACAACCATCAAGCTCCTTGGTCTTTGAGGTAAATCCATGAGTGCGTGATTTATAAGGCTTCGGATCCTTCCCATTGATCCGCGTTTATCAAAAAAATTCTTAAACAGGATATTAATTGAGTTTCCACAATTAATCAGATTTCGATGCACTGTTGCTGGCCCAACAACGATTGTAATCACCATGGGTTCGAGCGTTGACTCTTCTACTTCATCAACATCTCTATTTCTAAAAACAATATCATTATTCATTATTCTTCATTGTTTTGTTGGAGTTCCATTATCGTTGGAGGAACAAGTCTCTGAATCACTTGCTTCAACAAACTGTTATACCTCTCCATTTTGTTTCATCTTTTCTCAGCTAGATGAGGTCCTCCAGAAATAGTGTTGATCACGGTTCTTTTCGCAGGCTGTCTTGGCTTCTGTCCACTAGATCCAGCCTAATCTCATTGTGTAATATGCCCTTGGGGTCTATTATTCATTGGCCCACTAGCCAGTGGGTTTCTCAAATCCCACTGTAGTTTCATCTTCCTGATCAAGTCTTCAATTATATCTCTCTAATGCAAACATTCATTGGTATTGTGCCCATAATTTTTATGGAAGTGACAATACTTTCCTAGTCACCTTTCTTCTTTAGTCTCCTCTTTCTAAGGCAGCTTCCTGTAATCCTTAGTTCCTTGCATGCCAAGGTAAATGTTTTTGACAGAATCATTTAGCGAGGTGTAATCTTCGAGTTGAATATATCTTGTGCACTTTTTGGTGACTTGTCCCTTCCCACCAATTGCTTGGTTTTTTCTTTTTGGATTATTATTCCTTACATTTACAATGACATTTCTAGAACTATCACCGCTCTGGTCAATAAAAACATTGCTCTGCACTACATCATGCGATACTGCCACTAATTGGTCCTGCGGCCAGATCTGCCTCTTCCTAGTGCAGAACTGGGATGCTTTATGGTAAAACTCTTCCACGGTAGGTAGCTACTTTCTTCTACGCCATCTACCGAATTCTGTATTTGGGCGTACCCCCATAATCAACACCATTAAGACAATCTCTTCCTTTGGATTAATAACCTCATTTACAACAATATTGAATTGTTTTAGGAAATCCTTTAGAGTCTCTTTGGAGCTTTGATGGATGATCGATAAGGACATCACATCTTATGGTCAAGCTTTGTGAAGTCTGAACTGCTTCATAAACTTCCTTGCTAATTGATCAAAATAAGATATGGACCTCAGCATGAGCTGAGTGAACCACATCATGGCTACCCCTTCTAAGAATATAAGGAAGCATCTACGTCTTACTACATCGACAGCTCAGGCACCATCCATATGCCATTCATATTTCAGAAGATGCTACCTTGGACCTATCATTCCATTATAAAATGGCATTGTCGGCATAACAAATTTCTTGAGATACTTTTTTTATAATAGATTATCTATTAATGGGGTCCTACTAGGTGACAAACCACATTTGTCGTTACTCCTTTGTCGATTCCCATTCAGCAATCTTCTCACCATATTAGCTATGTACTCTTGACTGGACTAGGAAACTGGACAACGATCTTCAGTAATAGCCCCAAGTGTTTGACTCTACAATCATTCTCAGTTAGTTGTGTGATGTTTAGGCTCCCATGTCTCGGGAGAGTCCTTCATCCAAACCCTCGTTGTTGTCATTCTTTCCTTGATGGTTCTGCGGCATTCATTTGAACATCACCGGTCTGACCATCAACAACTTGCTTGGCACCAACATCAACCTCCTTATGAATCTCACCCTCAGAATCATTGAGAATGACTCTTCCTGATCGATCGGTACCGAGTTGTGAAGTATCGGTACTAAGTTGTGGTTTTTTAGTGGCAAACTTTCCAAGTCCCATTTTGGATGTTCCAACATCCCTCCTTCTCATCTTCTGTTATCCCTCTCCTCGGTTCCTATCTAATGAAGAATAACTTTCTTCTTCGAAGTCAAAAGATAACGAATCTTTATGGCTTTTCTTCTGCCTCTGAGATAGCTGAGTCATCATAGTGAAATTCCTTTCCATCTCCTTCAGGATGATATTTTGACTCTCCAACATCTTTCTATTCATTTCAGCCATTATCCAATCCAACTCCAAACTTGTCACTATCTCTGGTGCACTTGGAATTTCATCAGGAATTGCTTAATTCGTTCTTGCTCCATGTTGAGAGCCATCATTGTTCGCTTCACTGATGGGCCTTGAGGTGGTTGATTTCTCCTTATCATTTCTAAGGGCCATTGTTTCTAGATCCTATGATAGACTTTCTCTAAATCTAAGTAACAATGGATCTTCAACACAAACATTTTGATCTAGTTTATGGATAGTCCAAACCCAAAGTTCTAAGTTAGATCTACAACCGAGCATCAAGTTCTTCTCAGTGAAAGCACCAAAATATTTGCTCTAAAAGTGGAAGAAACACGAATCAAGTAACAAACAAAAATTATAGAAGTATTGCGATCAAAAGAGAAAAGAACGCTTAAAAATTAGAGTTGTTTGGCCAAAATTAATAGCCTATGCCCACTATTAACTTTTATTGAATATAATTAAAAAGAGGATCTTACAACTTGGTATCAAATAACTTGGATATAAATTTGATAGAGTTTAGGCATAGAATCAAATAACAAAGATTTGATCAGATCAAAGAGAGTTTTTTCAATGTGCCTCCTTTTCAATATATAGACGAAATCCATCACCATAATCGTTGGATGTTGCTCAATCACGTTCTCCACTTCAGGCCCGAAGATCTAGCAAGAGATCTTGGCCAAAATCAAGAACAAAAATGGATCGGTAGTCATCATTAAGGATCGGTACCAAGTTATGTAGCTTCATCATCTTATGGTTTGTTTTTTGCATGTGGCTTTCTCCTTTGTCTAAGTCATGCTGACTCATCATATTTCACAAAATGAATCGGTACCGAATTATAGCCATGATGGATTGTTACCGAGTTGTTACTTAAACTTGAATCTTCAACTTCTTTATCTTCCCATCATTTGACTTGCCAAAAAATGCCTAAGTACTTTCTTATAGCCAATAAGGATCGGTAACAACCCTTGAGACTTCATCTAGATTTTGGCATTCCATTTGCATTCTTGAATTCCGATCCATTTCATGAGTATTTAACAATTCTAATTCATTGAGTTATCGCTCGGTTCAAAAGCAGGACAACGGGAGCCTTCTATAAAGATAACATGATACTCCCAACATATAGTCAATCTCCAGATCTGCATGTAGACCAAGTGGGAATCCCAAGCATTCTTATAACATCCATTCATGGAGGACCCTACCTTACTTGAAAGAGCAAGAAATAAACGGATAGAAATGTCTAGGAGATGCAATCTAAGCATAGAGAAATGTACCATATCAAGCAACAACTTGCACCAGATATCATTTTCATTGTCGCTTACTCGAATGGAATCATGTTTCCCCACCAAGACCCCATGGTGGTTACAACACAGATCTCAACTGCACCATGAAGAAGGATTTCATGTATTATAGGAGTGTAGTGAGTGTTACCTTCAAAAGCTGCATATGATAAAATGAAACTCCCAGCTAAAGTGTTAAAGCCAAGTCTGGAATGAATAAATGGCTTCAACAACACAACTATTGTACCAGTGGGTCTGCCCAGACTCCTTGTTACTATAGGGAGATTGCCACTTCATAAATCTTTCTATGCAAATTCCCTAATCATTGATCAATACATTCCTTACAATGCCTTCCTAAGAAGACCAACATCGATCGAACTTGGTGTTGTTATCTCCCAGAAGGATCTGCTAATGAAGTTTCACACCCCGATTGGAACAGGTAGTATTAGGGGAAAACAAACTTTAGCTGGGGATGACTTAGAAGATGTACCCTCAAACCCATCAAAGGTTATAAAAATAGGAAGGAGTCAGAACTAATAAGCTTCTTAAAAAGATTTTTGGATGTCTTTGCTTGACACATTCAAACATGGTGGAAATAAACCCATCCATCATTTTAATGCTCTCAACATTAATCTAGATGTGCATCTCGTAAGACAAAAGTGGAGAATCTTGGACCAAGAAAGAAATAATGCTCCGCATGAAGAGTTAAAAAGGTTGAAGGCAAATGGCTTCATCGGAGAAGTATATTACCCGAAGTGGATGGCCAATCCAATCCTTTTTAAAGAAGGTCATGGGGAATGAAGGACCTGCATAGACTTCACCAACCTCAATAAAGCCTACCCTTAAGACAGTTCTCCTTTGCCTAGAATAGATCTTCCAGTAGACGCAATTAATGAACATAAATTGTGAAAATGCACTATGGATCGTGTAATATGGATATATGACAATACAGAGTATAGTGATGATAGTAATACTGTAAATAGTGCGGAATATAAAAGCAGTATAGTAAAATGACACCAGAGATTTTTATACTGGTTCGGACCTCCCGTCCTACGTCCAGTCCCAGACTTCTATCTGGATTTTCTCTACCAACTACCTCGCTTCACCCGGAGGAACAGGTTTACAACACCCGAACAGCCGAACGGGATTTCGTGCCTCTTACAACACCGAGGACTTCAACAAAAACAAATACAATTGCTGTTGACAACTTGTGCTCTTGATAACACGGATTTGTCACTTGTAGTACACCCTTCCTATAATCTTATCCTCAAAATATGTAAATGATGTTTGTGAAGATTGGAGGAAGTATATTACTTATTGAATCAAAAGATATGAAATAATTTCAATGATTCAATTAAGCAATTGAAATATTTGAGAGCTTTTAGAATGCAAGAATATTTAGAAAGTAAGATCAGAAATTAGAGCAAGAATTCTTGGTGTTTGAATCAATGATTTAGACGTGTTTATATAGAGAATAAATGGTTGTAACTCTTTGTGAAGAGAAGCCATTAATAGATATGATCATTGATGAAAGGTAAGAGATGCAACCATTGGAGAAAGAAGTGTCTTTTAGAAAAGGTTGCTCTCTGTTTAAAAACGGTCGACAGGTCAAAAATGGCCGGTAGACAGGATTTCAAATATATAGACGTTATGTGTATGTGTGCACGTTTATTGTGCAACTTAGACAGGAACGGTCGACCGCCCAAAAACTTACCGGTCGACCGGTCACTGATAACTTGCACAATGAATGTGCAATGCATATTATAACGTATATACATCGATTATATTGAGATGCATGATTATTTGAGGATAGATTTTAACAAGTATAATACTATTACAACATCAAATAATCAATCTATAATCTATAGTACCATATGAGCTCTTTTGGAATCTTTATAGCCATGATGTCTTCGTTTTGTCGATCGCCTTTATTTCTTTGTCAGAAATCAAAACTTCATAGAATCTGTGACTCAACATTCTCCCCCTTTTTGATTGATGACAACATATATCTGAAGTTCTGAATCTCCCCCTGAATATGTGATCTCCCCCTGAGATTTTGTCTATATTCTTTATATATATATATATTCCTGCAAATAATTGTTAGCACTTTCTCCCCCTTTGTCATCGACAAAAAGGAGTAATAGATAATGGAATAATATAGGAATGTATCATGTCCAATATCCACTTTCCTCTTTTCTTAAGTGGGACCTGCAAAAAATATAATTAAGACCATGGTACCCACTTTTTATGGGGTCCTAAGAGTTAGATCTTAGGAATCCAAACCCATACGGGTCCGGTATCCCCTTTATATACATAATTAGAATTATAATGCATAGTATTCATGAATTGCTGAATGTATTTGTTCCTAATCAAATTGTTATTTGTTTTAGGAACCCATATTTTGATAGTCTTTGTATTTTTCTTTTGAAATTTCACACCTGGCTTTGGTTTAGAATATAATAAACTAAGATTTTTCTTAACTTCAGTCTTTTGTACTTTCTTTTTTCTTTTATTATCAAGATGTTTCTTGATTTCTTGTTTCTTATATCCCAAACCTTGTTTATTTAATGTAGATTGTGAACTTTCAATGATTTTTGTCAAATTTTCTCGACCTTTGTTAAAGTTAGAAACATTTTGAGTAATGTCATCAAACTTTGTTTGTAAACTAGCTTTTTCTAGGTCTAGAATTTTGACTTTTGCCTTAAGCTCATGATTTTCAGTAGTGAGAGCATTATTTTTCTCTTTTTGAGCTTCTATTTCTTGACTCAAAAGAGATAGTTGAGAGTCAATATTAGATGATGATTCTTGAGATTTTTCAAGTTCTTCTTCTAATATTTTCTTCTCATCTTTTAACATATCTCGTTCAAACTCTGCTCTACTTAAATCTGCTTTGACTACTTTTAATTGACGTTTTATGTCTTTATATTTGACTATCAATTCAGCATTAATATCAAGTAATTCATCAAATGTAGGAATTTGTACCTCATCTTCTGTTGCCATAAAACAAACATTAGCTTGTTCATTCTCTGAATCATTTTCACTTTCTGATGAAGATGAGTCTGAATCATCCCATGTTACTGAGAAGGCTCGTTTCTTTGACTTGTCCTTCTTATATTTGAATTTGTCATTTTTTGACTTCTTCTTTTGTTCTGGACAATCCTTCTGCATGTGCCCCTTTTTGTGGCAGTTGAAACATTCTATAGCGGATGAAGATGGTTTATTTGATCCAGGTTTCCTTTTGTTGTAACGACTGGCTTTTCGATATTTTAGGAATTTTTTGAATCCTTTTGCAATGAATGCCAGATCTTCATCTTAAAAATCTGATTCATTTTCATCTTTCTCAGCATGAAATGCTACATTTTTCTTTTCTTCTTTCTGTTCTTTTCTAGCCTGCAAATTTGCTTCATAGGACATTAGATTTCCTATCAATTCATCTGGCTTCATGACGGAAAGATCATTAGCTTCTTCAATTGCTAATACTTTTCCTTCCCATTCACTAGTCAGAGAATGTAGGACTATTGAAACAACATCAAAATCTGAGTATTTATGCCCTAATCCGATAAGTGCATGATGAATAGTTTGAAACCTTGAATACATATCATTGATTGTCTCATTCGGTTTCATTTTGAAATTTTGAAACTGACTTTTCAGCATGGTTATTTTGGCTTGTTTAACCTTGCTAGTACCTTCATGAGTGGTTTTCAGCGTTTGCCAAATTTGATATGCAGTAGTGCAGATACTAACACGGTTATATTCATTTTGGTCTAATGCACAAAACAACATATTTATTGCCTTTGCATTTACGGCTGCTGCCGTTTTCTCAGCCGTTGTCCATTCTGAATATTCAGTTGTTGGATTCACTATTTCTTTTTGGGTAGCATTCCAAGCATCATAGCTATTTGATTGCATAAAAAATGACATACGTGTTGCCCAATAGCTATAGTTGAGACCATTAAAGAATGGAGGTCTTTGTGTTGATTGACCTTCCGTGTAAGTGTTAGTGCTAGTGCTTGCGTTATTTGCCATATTACGAGAATATATCAAATAACGGTGTTACGGTTATATGATGACCATGCTCTGATACCAAATGAAAATGCACTATGGATCGTGTAATATGGATATATGACAATACAGAGTATAGTGATGATAGTAATACTGTAAATAGTGCGGAATATAAAAGCAGTATATTAAAATGACACCAGAGATTTTTATACTGGTTCGGACCTCCCGTCCTACGTCCAATCCCAAACTTCTATCTGGATTTTCTCTACCAACTACCTCGCTTCACCCGGAGGAACAGGTTTACAACACCCGAACAGCCGAACGGGATTTCGTGCCTCTTACAACACCGAGGACTTCAACAAAAACAAATACAATTGCTGTTGACAACTTGTGCTCTTGATAACACGGATTTGTCACTTGTAGTACACCCTTCCTATAATCTTATCCTCAAAATATGTAAATGATGTTTGTGAAGATTGGAGGAAGTATATTACTTATTGAATCAAAAGATATGAAATAATTTCAATGATTCAATTAAGCAATTGAAATATTTGAGAGCTTTTAGAATGCAAGAATATTTAGAAAGTAAGATCAGAAATTAGAGCAAGAATTCTTGGTGTTTGAATCAATGATTTAGACGTGTTTATATAGAGAATAAATGGTTGTAACTCTTTGTGAAGAGTAGCCATTAATAGATGTGATCATTGATGAAAGGTAAGAGATGCAACCATTGGAGAAAGAAGTGTCTTTTAGAAAAGGTTGCTCTCTGTTTAAAAACGGTCGACAGGTCAAAAATGGCCGGTAGACAGGATTTCAAATATATAGACGTTATGTGCATGTGTGCACGTTTATTGTGCAACTTAGACAGGAACGGTCGACCGCCCAAAAACTTACCGGTCGACCGGTCACTGATAACTTGCACAATGAATGTGCAATGCATATTATAACTTATATACATCGATTATATTGAGATGCATGATTATTTGAGGATAGGTTTTAACAAGTATAATACTATTACAACATCAAATAATCAATCTATAATCTATAGTACCATATGAGCTCTTTTGGGAATCTTTATAGCCATGATGTCTTCGTTTTGTCGATCGCCTTTATTTCTTTGTCAGAAATCAAAACTTCATAGAATCTGTGACTCAACATTCTCCCCCTTTTTGATTGATGACAACATATATCTGAAGTTCTGAATCTCCCCCTGAATATGTGATCTCCCCTGAGATTTTGTCTATATTCTTTATATATATATATATATTCCTGCAAATAATTGTTAGCACTTTCTCCCCCTTTGTCATCGACAAAAAGGAGTAATAGATAATGGAATAATATAGGAATGTATCATGTCCAATATCCACTTTCCTCTTTTCTTAAGTGGGACCTGCAAAAAATATAATTAAGACCATGGTACCCACTTTTTATGGGGTCCTAAGAGTTAGATCTTAGGAATCCAAACCCATACGGGTCCGGTATCCCCTTTATATACATAATTAGAATTATAATGCACAGTATTCATGAATTGCTGAATGTATTTGTTCCTAATCAAATTGTTATTTGTTTTAGGAACCCATATTTTGATAGTCTTTGTATTTTTCTTTTGAAATTTCACACCTGGCTTTGGTTTGGAATATAATAAACTAAGATTTTTCTTAACTTCAGTCTTTTGTACTTTCTTTTTTCTTTTATTATCAAGATGTTTCTTGATTTCTTGTTTCTTATATCCCAAACCTTGTTTATTTGATGTAGATTGTGAACTTTCAATGATTTTTGTCAAATTTTCTCGACCTTTGTTAAAGTTAGAAACATTTTGAGTAATGTCATCAAACTTTGTTTGTAAACTAGCTTTTTCTAGGTCTAGAATTTTGACTTTTGCCTTAAGCTCATGATTTTCAGTAGTGAGAGCATTATTTTTCTCTTTTTGAGCTTCTATTTCTTGACTCAAAAGAGATAGTTGAGAGTCAATATTAGATGATGATTCTTGAGATTTTTCAAGTTCTTCTTCTAATATTTTCTTCTCATCTTTTAACATATCTCGTTCAAACTCTGCTCTACTTAAATCTGCTTTGACTACTTTTAATTGACGTTTTATGTCTTTATATTTGACTATCAATTCAGCATTAATATCAAGTAATTCATCAAATGTAGGAATTTGTACCTCATCTTCTGTTGCCATAAAACAAACATTAGCTTGTTCATTCTCCGAATCATTTTCACTTTCTGATGAAGATGAGTCCGAATCATCCCATGTTACTGAGAAGGCTCGTTTCTTTGACTTGTCCTTCTTATATTTGAATTTGTCATTTTTTGACTTCTTCTTTTGTTCTGGACAATCCTTCTGCATGTGCCCCTTTTTGTGGCAGTTGAAACATTCTATAGCGGATGAAGATGGTTTATTTGATCCAGGTTTCCTTTTGTTGTAACGACTGGCTTTTCGATATTTTAGGAATTTTTTGAATCCTTTTGCAATGAATGCCAGATCTTCATCTTCAAAATCTGATTCATTTTCATCTTTCTCAGCATGAAATGCTACATTTTTCTTTTCTTCTTTCTGTTCTTTTCTAGCCTGCAAATTTGCTTCATAGGACATTAGATTTCCTATCAATTCATCTGGCTTCATGACGGAAAGATCATTAGCTTCTTCAATTGCTAATACTTTTCCTTCCCATTCACTAGTCAGAGAATGTAGGACTATTGAAACAACATCAAAATCTGAGTATTTTTGCCCTAATCCGATAAGTGCATGATGAATAGTTTGAAACCTTGAATACATATCATTGATTGTCTCATTCGGTTTCATTTTGAAATTTTGAAACTGACTTTTCAGCATGGTTATTTTGGCTTGTTTAACTTTGTTGGTACCTTCATGAGTGGTTTTCAGCGTTTGCCAAATTTGATATGCAGTAGTGCAGATACTAACACGGTTATATTCATTTTGGTCTAATGCACAAAACAACATATTTATTGCCTTTGCATTTACGGCTGCTGCCGTTTTCTCAGCCGTTGTCCATTCTGAATATTCAGTTGTTGGATTCACTATTTCTTTTTGGGTAGCATTCCAAGCATCATAGCTATTTGATTGCATAAAAAATGACATACGTGTTGCCCAATAGCTATAGTTGAGACCATTAAAGAATGGAGGTCTTTGTGTTGATTGACCTTCCGTGTAAGTGTTAGTGCTAGTGCTTGCGTTATTTGCCATATTACGAGAATATATCAAATAACGGTGTTACGGTTATATGATGACCATGCTCTGATACCAAATGAAAATGCACTATGGATCGTGTAATATGGATATATGACAATACAGAGTATAGTGATGATAGTAATACTGTAAATAGTGCGGAATATAAAAGCAGTATATTAAAATGACACCAGAGATTTTTATACTGGTTCGGACCTCCCGTCCTACGTCCAATCCCAGACTTCTATCTGGATTTTCTCTACCAACTACCTCGCTTCACCCGGAGGAACAGGTTTACAACACCCGAACAGCCGAACGGGATTTCGTGCCTCTTACAACACCGAGGACTTCAACAAAAACAAATACAATTGCTGTTGACAACTTGTGCTCTTGATAACACGGATTTGTCACTTGTAGTACACCCTTCCTATAATCTTATCCTCAAAATATGTAAATGATGTTTGTGAAGATTGGAGGAAGTATATTACTTATTGAATCAAAAGATATGAAATAATTTCAATGATTCAATTAAGCAATTGAAATATTCGAGAGCTTTTAGAATGCAAGAATATTTAGAAAGTAAGATCAGAAATTAGAGCAAGAATTCTTGGTGTTTGAATCAATGATTTAGACGTGTTTATATAGAGAATAAATGGTTGTAACTCTTTGTGAAGAGTAGCCATTAATAGATATGATCATTGATGAAAGGTAAGAGATGCAACCATTGGAGAAAGAAGTGTCTTTTAGAAAAGGTTGCTCTCTGTTTAAAAACGGTCGACAGGTCAAAAATGGCTGGTAGACAGGATTTCAAATATATAGACGTTATGTGCATGTGTGCACGTTTATTGTGCAACTTAGACAGGAACGGTCGACCGCCCAAAAACTTACCGGTCGACCGGTCACTGATAACTTGCACAATGAATGTGCAATGCATATTATAACGTATATACATCGATTATATTGAGATGCATGATTATTTAAGGATAGATTTTAACAAGTATAATACTATTACAACATCAAATAATCAATCTATAATCTATAGTACAATATGAGCTCTTTTGGGAATCTTTATAGCCATGATGTCTTCGTTTTGTCGATCGCCTTTATTTCTTTGTCAGAAATCAAAACTTCATAGAATCTGTGACTCAACAAATTGCTCACCTTCATGGGTGCTTATTCAGGTTACAATTATATAGCAATATTTGAGCTGGACAAGGAGAGCACACATGCTTTATTATTGACTAGGGGTTATACTACTACAAAGTCATGCCATTCGGACTAGAGAATGCAGGAGAAATGTATCAAAGGTTGGTCGATATGATGCTCTTAGACCAGATCGGAAAAAACGTCGAGGTATATGTGAATGCATGCTCGTAAAATCAAAGGAGGCTCCCAACCATATGCAGGCTTGGGGAATATCTTTGTTATAGTTAGGCAGTCAACATGAAGCTGAATACTCTCAAATGCATCTTGCAATTCAATCGGGAAAGTTCCTTGGCTATACACTAATCGCAAGAGGGGTAGAGGAAAACCTAAAAAAGATTGACGTCATTAGATAGATGGAGGTCCCAGAAAAGCCCAAAGATGTGAAGGGTCTAAATATAAAAGTAGCTACCCTAAGTAGGTTTATCTCTAACCGCTGAAAAATGCATCTTACTTTTCAACCAGGGCAAGAAAGGAAAAAAAATTGAATGGACAAAAGATGGTAAAGCTACTTTCCAGACATTGAAAGATCACCTAGCCACCTCACTCATACTTTCAAAACCGATCTTAGGTGAGGACTTCTTTGTGCAATTAGATGTAAATAATCAAGCTATTATCATAGTTACAGTCAGAGAATAAAGGGGATACAAAGGCTACTACTTCACGAGCAAGTGCTTATTCGACATAGAATTGAATTATTGTTTGATTGAGAAGCTAGCCTATAACTTACAGCTCATAGCAAGGTAGTTATTTCACTACCTTAAAGCGCATCCTATCAAGGTCTTCATGAATAGACCGTTGAAGAAAATAATACACAAGCCTGAAACATCGAGTTATCTACTAAAGTGGGCTATCGAGTTAAACCAGTATGACATATAGGGTCCGTTCTGTGTGAAGTGAGTGGAGAATCTGAGCGGAGCATTTGACCAGGGCATTTTAGGTGAACGGAGAATGCATTTGTGTGTTGCGATCGAAGAATCAGAGTAGAGTATTTGAAACATATATTTTAAAATAAAATTGATTTATATCTAATTAATTAATTATTTTTAGATGAATAATGTGTATTAATAATTTATGAAAATTAATTAATTAATTAAATTGTAGAATTTAAGTTGCTCGGATTTAGTTCAAACCAACTCCATTATATATAGCACTTTAATATGATTGTAACATAAAAAACCGTGTCTTAAAAGAACCTCATTTGCATAAGTTATTAATCTCAAAAATTTATAAAAATTTAAATTTTAACATTATTAATTAATTAAACACCCTAACCCACCATTTTATTTCATTCCTGCAATGGGCCATTGGTCCGTTGCCGCGTCGGACGCGTCTGATGCGTGGAAGGGAAACATTGAACCTTTTACAACCGAACGATACCAAAGTACTGCCCAAAGAATGCAATCAAGGGCCTAGGCTTAGTTGATTCCATAATGGAGTGTACGCTTTCTCCTGAATAACAGAATGAAGAGGCAGTGAAATCATTACATTTCAGTAATTGTTTGTGGATGGAGATTGTATGAACTAGGGATTGGCATCAGATATGTAGTAATCACTCTAGATAATCAGAAATTATATGGCATAGTCAAATTTGGGTTTAAAGCAACTAACAAAGTAGCAGAATATTATGCGCTCAATGCTAGGCTCAAAATGGTGAAGGTAACACACCATAAATTTCATAATGATTCCTAATTAGTTGTAAGTCATGTAGGGAAACTATCAAACCAAGGAGCCTAACTTAGACAAATATGTCAAGCTATGCAAGGGACTGTTAGCACAATTTGAGCAGTTTTGTATAGAACAAATTCCTAGATGGCCCTCATTAAACGGTTCTTATTAGAATGAACTCTGTCTACATATAAGAATGCAGCAAGGAAAGTCAGATATCAGGCCCTGTATTCACATGCTTCGAGAAATATTATATAAAAGAGGATACTTGACCCCTACCTTAAATGTGTCACCAAGGAAGAACGAGTAAGAGTCATGAGGGAATTTCATGTGGGGTGCCGCGAATATCACTATGGAGTAAAACTATCTAAGAAACTACTAAGGCATGGCTATTATTGGCTAAGCATGATGCCTATAAATTCATCCTTAGGTGTGATCGATGAAAAAGATTCACCAGTATCCCAAAATTTCCATCGCATGAAATCACCCTCGTGACTAGCCCTTGGTCATTTGACACATGGGGCATTGACCTAATAGGATCGCTTCCAATGTCCAAAGAAGGGGACAAGGTATATACTAGTTGTTGTAGTTTATTTCACTAAGTGGGTAGAAGCGATCCATTAGCAACCGTAACCTAAAAGAAAAAAGTTACCTTCATGGTCAGAAATATCATCACTAGTTTGGAACTCCTTATAAGGTCATCTATACTAATGGTAAGCAATTTGAAATAAAGATTTGCTAAAGTTTCCAAAAGGAATGACATAGTCATAAGTTTTCCTCAGTATCTCACCTTCAGGCGAATGGCTAGGTCAAAGTAGCAAGTAAAGAAATCAAGAAACATCTTAAGAAAAGGCTTACCAAAGCTAAAGGAAATTAAACAGAAGAACTGTCCTTAGTCCTATGAGCCTACAAAACCTCCACTAGATCCTCCATGGGAGGTATCCCTTTCTCCTTGACATACAGACATGAAGTCACGCTCCTAGTTAAAGTTGATGTGCGCTCGCACAAGCACCTATTGTTCGTAACAAAACAAAACAAACAAATTAAAGAAACCACATTGGACTTCATACAAGAAAGAATAGACGAGGGAGTGGTTAGATTTGTAGTATATCAAAAAATAAAGGCCAAAAGCTATAATTTGAAACTTAAAGAGAGAGAAATTCGAAACTCAAAGAGAGAAAATTTCTCAAAAGGGACTTAGTCCTAAGAAAATTAATGGCTAATACAAAGGACATAACTGATGGTGCATTAAAATCTTACTAGGATGGACCCCTAGTCATCGTAGAATCACTGGCAAATAGGGCATATCGACTATCAAGATCAATCAGAATCTTGTTCCAATAATGTGCAATTCAGAACATCTCATGCCATACTTTGTATAATGGTTCTTTTGTTAAAACAAAATTGTACAAAGTTGTGATTTTCAAAGAGTAATAAGTCATAAACGGATATACGGATATTAAATGGCCCAAACCTGTATAAAAATCTATCCGTCAATATTATCAACTTGAATATATAAATCAGAGTTATAAAATACATAACTTGGCTTTGTAGTCAAAACTGCACTGGATGTAGGGACATTAAACAGCGTGAACCAGCATAAAAAACTATGCCCATGAATAAAATGGTTGAAAATAAACGACTAGACTTCACAGTCAAAATAATCAAAATAGTCTGCACCATAAATGGAGCAGACTATGCCATTCAAGGCAAAAACTGCGGGAATAGAGCAAAAGTGAAACAACACGTGCAGTACAAGGTTCAAGTAAAGTTACAAATCAATGTATACATAAAGCTCACATGGTATGAACAAAACTTTAGTTTTTACTTAATTTACTTATGTACTTTAAATGTTTACAAAATTCTATAAGTATACACTTATACAAAGTAGAAATATACCGTAACACAAATTGTACAAAGAGCCGATTCAGACTAAAACGGTTCTGGTGCTAAAAACTTTCTCCTTCTATGGAAGGGTTGAGCCACAAATGCAGAATGAGAGGGTACACGCCCTAAGTTGTAGACTAGTTGGGGTCCATCAGCTCAGTAATTATAATGGAGGAATGGTAAGGGGTGTTGAAAAACGAGACCTAGGGTCGTAATTAACACCTTCCTAATGATTACCAATAGCCCGGTTGTTGGAACACAATCATCGTGATTATTTTGAAAACCTAAGCCAAGGTCCGGCCAAAAATGGTTTAAGACATCAATTGAACGTTTACAATGATATTTGTCATAACTCGCCTAACCTCTCTTTACGAAGTTCCTCAAGTAGAGTAGCCCAAGTTAGCCCAGAGAGAGAAGGCATGGTAGTAGGAGCTAATTTTGAATTTATTTAATAATTATTTTTATTAATTAAAACAATTTTTACTTAAATAATTAATAAATTCAAAACTATTTATTTAATAATTTACCTGAATCGATTTACGAGATATATATACATATATACATACATATATGTGTATATTCGAAAATAACATTTATAGACATCATATACACGTACATATATATCAATATATATATATATATAATTATTTTAATTAATTAACATTTATTTAATCCAATTAATTAATTTATTAAATAATTTCAAAAAAATTAATTCATTTTAGAAATAATTTTTGAAAAATATTTTATAACCTTTATAAAAGTTATTTTATATTTAAGTTTAACTTTTAAATTCAAAATATATATTTTAAATTTTTAGACAGAATTTTGAAAATTAGCCCAAGGCCCAAATCAGTTTGGGCCTTTTACAATGGGGCTAGCCTTTAGAATTACTCCATCATTAAGCCAGGCCACTAGCCAAAGAGGGAAGAATACTTGATTATCCAACCCCAAGCCCAAACACTACTATTCTAGACACCTAAATGACAGGCAGACCAAACTAGTTGGCCTTAATGTTGTTAATTTAGACCTCATAGACCATTAGGGCTTTGGTGTTGTTAACCGAAAAGGCGGATCAACACCCTAGATTGAGTGTGAAAGCACCAGCCCTGTTTATCAATTCAAATAGAATAGAGACAAGAAGTAAAAACTTGCAGATAAAGTAAATAAGACAAGAGATTTTTTTAGTGGTTCGGTTGTTAACGAAGCCTATGTCCACTTTATAACTTTTCTTACCGACTAACTGCTATTACAAGATAAATATAATTACAACGCAATTGAATTATGTAAATGGGATTAAGTCACCAATGTTAGAGTTCACTGAAGAATCACAATGAACCCTGTAGATGACCATTGTGTGGGAGAAGAAGAATGAAGAGTAGTTTCTGCAGAGATTTAGCAGCTAGTCCAGAAAATCCTGTTTATGTTGCTGGTAGGATCGTATTTATAAGGGTTGGAGAGCTATTTGGCTAAGCCACCTTGCCAGATGCTTGTAAATAACCGTATGAAGGTGCACTCAAAGTTTCACAGAGAATTGAATCAATTTGATGGATCTCTAGCGATCCATGGGCTATGGGTCGCTAGCAATCCATAGCTTTTGGATCGCTGACGATTCAACTGCTTGCGATGCTTTTCTTCATCCTCTTCTTTAAACTCCACGATGAACTGGCTCAATCATATGGATCGCTAGCGATCCATGTACTTAGAGTATTTTTGGACTTTGCCTTCTGGATTGCATTTTTTGTCTTGCGTTGGTGTTCTCCATGTAATTTTTTAGCTTGTTGCCTCGTTTTGATGGAGATCCACACACTGGTTGCATCAGACTGTTGATTGAATTAGACGAATGATCGCTTCTCGATTTGACTAGCTTGGAATTCCATCAAACTTAGCTATCATTCTTAAAATGCTTATTAGATCATGACGTAAGAGGATGGATGGACCTACGAGCCAACATTATGGATCGCTAGCAATCCATCACCTTAGCATGTTTTGGCTTTTTTTTTCTCTGATCCTTCTTGGTTGATTCTTCTAGTCATTTTAGTTGGCTCTTGAGTTGTCTTGACTCGACGAAGCTCTTTCGACTTCCTTTGAACTCTGCTGGGTTAAAATCCCGGATAACGTTTGCACCCCAGAGTATGCTTTCATTGGAAACAAGGCGTGCTCTGGAAGTAACTACTTTTGAGTTCCCGCTTGGTGAGGTTCAAGTGATCGTGTTAAGGTCATCACATGAATTTGGCTTTGGCTGTTCAATTGTTCGTTGAGTTTTGACATGGGTCAACGTTGGTCATCATATCAAACCAATTTTGACCCCATAACTTTTAGGATGCCTTTAAATAGCACGTGGATCGCACTGGCCAAATCTGGAGAAGGTTGGTCATGGTTGTTGGATTGCTAGCGATCCATCGTCCATGGATCACTAGCGATCCAAAGACTTAGTGATTTTCTCTTATGTGAGCTTCTATTTAACCCTCTGGAGCCGACCTTATTTCCTTTCATACTTTCATTTGGCGATCTATGCTATTCTTCCTTGGGATTCGAGCTATCTTTCCTGTGACCCGATCCCGGAATTGTGAAACATAATTCCTACCTTGGCATCGCCGCCACCGTTCATCGCCACCAGAGCTCCTTGCCTTCGACCAACCCTGACAATGTCGTCGCCTTGACTTAACCACACAACTTTGTTGCTTTTCCTTTCCAAATCGCCACTGGTCCTTCTTCCTTTGGATCGTTGGGTCGCTGCTGTCGAAAACTCCAATCATCCTTGCTCCTTGATTCTTGATTCAAGGTGGGTGATGCTGATTATGGCGTTCATTTAGCAATTCGATGACGGGATTGTATTGGTGATGATTGTCGTGGAAAATCCGAGTTGATTGTGATTTTGTGGAAGAAGATAGTAAATCGAGTCTTGAGTTCTTCATGGAACGACGCTTGGGCCTTGCCCCGATGCTTGACATGTTTTGTTGTCTTCGTCCACAGAATCAAAATTGACTTGTACTAAGTTACATTGCTGATACAACACGACGTTTTGAGAATTGGTTTTACTCCTTTCGGAGGGGAATAACAACTTAGGATAGCGTCTCGCAAGCAGCTTATGTTGTTATTGCCTTCCAAAGAGTTTGGATTGATCTCGTTTTTGCACACTCAGTGTACCTGAACTGAGAAGAGATTTCCGCGTCACTTTGGACAACAGACCTGTTATCGATCGTTGATCGATAATGGGTAAGTGTAGAAGAAATAATTTCAAAAAGTGATACGAAAAGCCCTTTTCATTATTACTATGAGCAAACTATCTACACGGGATAGGGCGTTTGTAGTGTTCAGGACATCGAGCTTACCTCACATAGATAACATACTGCACTTGCCCCGGTATATACTTGATATCTGATGTGTCAGCGTAGATAGATATTACTTCAGAATTAAAGTGTTGCAGGGGAATTTTTAGTTAAATATAGAATTACCTGACCGTGTTGGATGCAAGTTCTGTTGTATAGAATGAAGTATCCGTCTTCTTACCGTAAGTCCAATGGAGGAAGTCCAGCAATTTCAGAAGCTGAATCGTCGTCCTCGCCTCTTCCTCTTTTGCTTCGCGAGCTGAATACGGTCAACTAGTTCCGGTTGGCCCGGTTGTAGATCGAATTCCTTTGAATTTCAGAGTTCTAGTTAATCCACTGGAGAGAACTTCCTCCGTAATCTCTGCTAGGGTTCCGCATAACATTTGCTTGCAATACGGCATTCCGGAGGACGACGTGGGCTTTCCCAAGAAGAATGAGTTTGCCCATATGCCGCCTCCGGAATACATTGCTTGCCACCGGTACATGTGCTTAAACGGAGCAGTTCCTCCCTTTAATGACTTCTTGAAAAAAAAACTCTTTCGAACTTGGAAATTGCCCCCTTCCAAATTCATCCTAACGGATATGCAATCCTGACTTGCCTTCATGTTTTGTTTATGCGGACATTTAATCATGCCCCGAGTTTCAATGAGTTGAGACTTGAGATATTTTCTCTTGTTTAAGAGGAGAGATGTGTGCCCATCCCTTGTCGTCATCGAGGCCCAGAGGAATCGCAAGATCGTGCTGCAGCTTCAGAGTAATCTGTCTCAATTCAAGACTCGGTACTTCTTCGTTAGATGTCCCGCAGGGTTTAACCGCCTTTGGACAACGGGGGGTAATTTCTCTTCTTTGCTTGATGAGTTTCGATAAGTCGCTATGGGATTTATGACAGGTCAAATATTTCCTGTAGTTATTCCAAGGCCGAATAAAGACCTATCACTTGAACAGATTTTCCATACCCTGAAGGCCGTAGATGCTCGGGAGAGATCGGTTAAATTTTTGCTAACGGACGAAAATTTGCTCCGGTATGGACCGTTGCATACTAGGAGATCTGTCGTAGCGGTTGAAGTCCCGTCTCCTTCTCGTTATAGAATACGAACACGCTCCACTTCTTCATCATATGGCTCTGAAGAGGGTGTTTTTCAGTAAAAGGAAGGCTTGTCTAGCTAGTCAATTGATGAGGGAAGGGATGTCACGACTGAAGCCAGCTGTCCGGCCAGAATGCCCTCAATCCCAGAGGAAGGGGAAGAAGAGTTCAAGCAGCGAGAGGGCAAGGTTGCAGTGGCAACAGAAAAAAAAGGAGGGTGAAGTTGAGAGTAGTAGTATTATGATTCCTCCTCCAATGATGATGATTTCGACGCAGGTTCTGGTGACGGAGACTCCAAATCGTGTGATGAGACTCCAAGAACGAGTCTCATTCTCCCGGAATCGTCTCCCTGAGAGATCCGCAATAAAGATGCTCCCCCAGTAGCCGAGCGATGTCAGGATTCCCCGATTAAAGATGTCGGCGTAGACTTTGGGGATTTGAGCAACGTTAACGTTAATATCGATGAACGTATGGGGAAAGATTTCGGGTTCGAAGGGGTATTTCCTCGCCTGGGTCATATTGTGCCCGGAGTCAGCCCAATTTCTACCGCAATGGCTTCTCGATCCGGTTTGTAACATACTTTTAGGCCCCCCAAGACACATTACGCATTTCACTAGGGTCACATTCACTTACACATGCATTATTTGGGCCTATTTCTTGTTGATAGATCTCTTTATTTATTCTTCATGTCAGGTACCATGAGATTTCGTGGTCTTTGCGACGATCTCGAGCAATTCCTGATTCGCAACGTTGGTCAAAACGGTCCACAAGCCGCCATCAGCCCCGTGAGACCGAGGAGGAATGAATAAGGTGGAAAGACTTGGAAGCCGAAGCTCATTGCCGTGATGATAGAGAATGGGGTCAGACGTATAAAAGTGGCTACAAGAAGAAAAAACCCTAGTGATCGAGAGGAACCATCTAAGAAGTCAAAGGTTGATTGAGATTCTCATGCTTTTGAGCATCAAGCCTTTTCCCCGGCCCTAGTTTTCGTTGGTCTTGAAGTTTCGGTTTCTTCCTTTCAGGCTCCATCTTCATCTCAAGCCCCATCGACCCACGTGGTGCCCGCTTCTGGTTCCTCGTGTCCTCACAGGAGGCCGACCTACATTCTTCCATCCGGTCCCCCTAGACTCGAAGCTACGCTCCCTGGGTGGTTTTTAAAGGGAGTTAAGTTTGACTGCAACCTTCGCCCAGTCTACAAAGGTTCCTATATGCCCCCACCTTCGTCCAAAGTGATTTAGAGAAGGTTAAGGGATGGGAAAAATTATGCAAGCAGCTGGCCGACACGAACCGCAATAATTATCAAGAGATCCTCTCCTTTGAATCGGAGAAAGACAACTTCGAGAGGGCGTTAGCGGAATATGATACTAGAATTGAGTGGTTGATACAAGAGAGGGACGTGGCACTCCGGGAGAGTAAGAACAGTGCCAGCTTGCTTAAGGAGTTGAAAGAGACCCATGGGAAAATAGATATTGTATTTTGAGATGAAATTAAGAAGGCCCATGCGGATGAAGTTAAGTTGAAAGAGGAGCTCGAAGCACGCGACATGATTATTGAAGCCCAGAAGAAGACTATTGCTGATCACGACAAGATTATTGAAGGGTATAACAAAAAAAATGCGAAATATGAGGTGATCATGAAGTCCCATGACAAGACCGTTTCCGATCAAGCCCAGACGATTGCCTCGCTCCAAGAAAAAGTTGTGTGGCTTAGCGCCGACAAACTCATGTTGAAGTTGAGAAGGCCACCGTTACAGTGGATTATTTAGAGCTACAAGACACTTTCGAAAAGAAGATAGAGAAGATGGACGATACCATCTTAAATTTCTATGTCAACTCCCTATTGCATCAGGGTAGTCTCAGCTATTTGGCCCCAAGTTCCCGCGCACTCTTCCATGGTTTGGAAGGAAATTCTGGCCCGTTTTCGAGAGAATGGGGACGTCTATACCGAGCGAGGGTTGGAAGATGCCTACCTTAATGAGGAATCGAAGATAGCACTGATAGAGGATCGAGAGGTTCTGTGGATTGAGAAGGAACAGGAGGCTGCCGATGCTGCTATGACTTCAACTGCCAAAAGGTTGCCCGAGCCCCTCGTTTCTGGGCCTGGCGAATCGTCAAGACAGCCTCACGATCAATCAACGAGTTATAGGCTCGAAACTTCACCGAAGATCATGCAGCTATTAAAAGAAGGAGAAGGCGGGGAATATGAGATCGACATTCTCGGCCATTCCTCTGGTGCAGGTAACCCTCTTGTTTCCCCAAGTTTGAGAATTTCCCGCAAGAACAAGACGAACTTAACGCTTTCATTTTTGATCTCATAGGTCCGCCTTCTTTACCTATTAATCTGCCGGTTTCCTCGATGTCTAGGCTTGCCACTATTTCAACCACATCGATGCTTGTCTCATGTAGTTGCTCCGATCACTACGTTTGTGTCTGGTTCGCAGCCGGGGCCAGAATTTGAGAAGATCGCTGCATTGCATGGTCTAGACGACCCTTCCATATCTTCGGAGAGCGACTTCACGGTAGCTAAAGCTCAAGAGCAGGAGGGCCAAACTGAACAGCTATGTAAATCTGAACAGCAACTGGTTGTAAGAAGGAAAAGGTTGAAGCAATAAAATCTTCAGGGAGTCCCTATAAATCTTAGAAACGTAAGACGAAAGGGGAGTCTTCCGAGAAGGCCGGAGAGCAGAGAGCAGAGAGAAGATGCCAGCACTAAGGAGATAGTTGATATTACAAGCAATGACACTACCCCTGGCCCGAATTCTGAGGGGAAGCATAAACTTCCAACTAAAGGTGGGATGGGAGCAGTGGAAAGAGACGTTGATAGGTCCGGATGGCAGTGGAGCCAGTTTTTTGAGACATTTTATTTTGTTTGATATGTGTTTTGTTCAAGTGCAGAGTCTACACTTACTGCTTTAATCGTTGTAGTGTCTGTATTTTTCCTTTTTGTTGGCCGAAATTGTGTTGGTACGACCTCCATATTTTGACTTTGTACAGATAACGTTATAAGTAATACAATGTTGACATTTTGATTGTAACTTTACCTGTCTACTTATCTGCGTTTCATGCACTTATGTCACTTTAATACTATTTTATTTTATCTAGTCCTGTGTTTACCACCAAAATTCTTTGTTTGGAGTAACCGAAGTGTAAAGTGTTTTTGTTTTTGAGTATTTTATTTGAGAATCGGTGTGTGCCCCTCAGTTCACGGGGCTGCTTACTTTGAACACCTGACAAATGACCGGCTAATCCAAGTGATTTTCGGATGTTTGTAATTGGATCTATTTTGTGGTTCCTATTTTCGGGAACTTATGATTTGTACAGCTTGATTTCAGATTTATTGTTGGTAGACAATTGGAATTTTCTGCTGACTCATAGTAGTTTGACATTGTTGGATTCATACCTGTTTCTCCCGATAGTGGGAGTGGGTTGATTCTTGTTATTCTTGCAATGGACGAGTTTCTCGGTATACCCCAGGCAATACCAGTACTTAAGAGTATGCGCGGCTTATGAAATACGCGGCTTTTGGGATCGATATGACCCGTCGACCCGGAACAGTTTGGAACTTCTCGATGTTACCAATCTTCGGACAACGTGAGGGGTTTATGCTTCAAGAGCATGATTCCACGACTCAACAGGTAATGGGCGGCTTATGGGATGCGCGACTTTCGAGTTTGATATGACCCATCGACCCGGAATGGTTCAGAACTTCTCGACGTTACCAATCTTCAGGCAATGTGAGGAGTTTATGCTTCAAGAGCATGATTCCACGACTCAACAGGTAATGCGCGGCTTATGGGATGTGCGGATTTTAGGATCGATATGACCCGTCGACCAGGAATGGTTCGGAACTTCTCGACGTTACTAATCTTCGGGCAAAGTGAGAATTTCATGCTTCAAGAGCGTGATTCCACGGTTCAAAAGGTAATGCGCGGCTTTGATTTGGGCCTTCCCGATGCTACCGGAGCAACACCGGTTCTTAGAAGGCGAGGATCGAGTTCCGTCGATCCAATGGTTTGAGTTGATTTTCTTCCGTCGACCCAGCGGGTAAGTGGGGCGTACTTGAGCATGATTCTACTATCACAAGCAATGATTGAATGGTTTTGAGCCGATTTGAACCTGTCGACTCAACATGCTACTTTTATGAACGCAGTTTTATTAGTTCAGAATGCAAAGCAATTTTATTAAGAAAAGTTGGGAAAGTTCTGCCTATTTACAATGCCTCCGGTATTCCGGGATGACTTATTTGCTGAAAATAGGAAGTACGTAAGATAGCTTCAGATAAAGTAACGACGCAGCGATTCGCTCTTCCATGCTCGGGGAATCTGAATTCTGTCAACGATTGTCAGTTTGAAAGTTCTATCCCCTAGCTTTTGACTGATCATATACGGCCCTTCCCAGTTTGGTCCAAAGGTTGCCGGTATGGGATAGACTCGTTTGAGGATGAGGTCTCCCACTTCAAAGGTTTGGTTGTGGACTTTGGAGTTGAAGTACCGCACAACCCTTTTTTGGTGATCAGCGGTCCCCAACTCGGCTTCTTCCCTCTTCTCGTTAATCATATCAAGCGATTTGAGTGGGAGCTGCTCGTTTTGCCTCTGGTTGAAATTCTACCTTCGATGGGAGGGGACTTCTAATTCAACGGGGATCATTGCTTCTGATCCATACACCAAAGCGAATGGGGTATGCCCGGTTACTGCTTTGTGTTTTATTCTGTAAGCCCATAGTGCAAGTGAAAGTTCATCAACCCAATTCCCTTTAGCTTTAGCTAGCCGCTTTTTGATGGTGGACTTGATGATCTTGTTTATTGCTTCCACTTGCCCGTTTGCTTGTGGATGAGCGACCGTGGAAAAGCTCTTCTCGATTCAGAAGCGTTTGCGAAAGTCTTTGAACTCGGTGCTTTTGAATTGGGTTCCGTTATCAGTAATGATTTTCTGTGGCACACCAAACCTGCAAATGATGTTTTTAGTGACAAAATTAATGGCTTTCTTTGTGGTAATAGTGGCCAGTGGTTCCGCTTTGGCCTACTTGGTGAAATAGTCAACGACAGCTATAGCATAGTTAGCCCCTCCTTTAGCTATTGGCAATACGCTAATTAGATCAATTCCTTATATTGCGAACGGCCATGGGCTGACCATCTGCGTTAGCTCTGTTGAAGGAGTTCTTTTGAACTTGCTGAATCTTTGGCATTGGTAGCACCGTCTGGCGTAATCTGCTGCATCGCGGTTTACCGTTGGCCAAAAATACCCATATCGGAGGATTTTCTTTGCAAGGGTTTGCCCCCGGTAAGGTCTCCGCAGTCGCCTTTGTGAACTTCTCTCAGGATCCGTCGAGCGTCGTCATCGGTCACACATCTGAGTAAGGGGATAGAGAACCCTCTTCGGTAGAGTATCCCATCCTGTATTATAAATCGCAGTGCCATCCAGAGAAGCTTTTTCCGCTGGTTCCTATCTACGAAAAGAGTTCTTGTAAGCAAGTAGCCTTTGATTGGGGTCATCCATGTTTCTGGTTCAACGGTGGTCTCAAAAATCCAGTTAATATCCATTTCGCTTATACTTGGAGTAGTCAGGTTCTCAACCGAGACTAGTCCCAATGATTGAGCTTCTCCGGAGCGGGCTAGTTTAGCTAAGTAGTCAGCCTTCGTGTTTTTCTCCCTTGGGATGTGAGTTATGGTGTAATGGTCGATGTTGTTCAGCAACTCTTTCACTTTAGATAGATATAGGGCAAGGTTCTCCCCTCGAGCCTGGTATTCACCTTTCACCTAGCAGACGACTAGTTGAGAGTTGCTGTATATGTGAACATATTTTATTTTGAGTTCCTTCATAACTTTTAGTCCCGTTATCAATGCCTCATAATCCACTTCATTATTTGTCGTAGGTTATTCCAAGCGTAGGGCGTTGCAAATGGCTCATCCTTCGGGAGTTTCAAGCACTACCCCTGCCTCCGAGCAGTGGTTATTAGATGTGCCATCGATGAAGAGCTTCCATCGTGTTTCCACTTCCGGGGTTATTTCTTCTTCATTATCTGTATGGTAAATTCGGCGATGAAATCTGCCAATGCTTGTCCGTTGATTGTCTATCTAGGATGGTAAGTGATTTCATATTAACTCAATTCGATATTCCAATTGATGAGCCGCCCGGAAGTCTCGGGGCAGTACAATACTTGCCTCAAGGGTTGATCGGTTAATACTTTGATCGGGTGTGCCTGGAAATATGGTCGCAACTTCCTGGATGCGATCAAGAGACAATACGCTAGCTTTTCCAATTTCGGATAATTTTTCTCGGCTCCAGTATAACATTTACTGATGAAATACACGGGTCTCTAGATTCTAGCTTCCTCATGTACAAGAGTAGCGCTTAATGCATGAGGGGAAACTACTAAGTATATGAACAAGTCCTCTCCGTCTACTGGTTTCGATAGGATAGGCGGAGTTTCCATATGTCGCAGCAACTCTTCAAACGTGGTTTGACAAGCCTCATTCTATTCGAATTCTTCTTTCCTTTCTTTAGTGCATCAAAGAACGGTATACATTTGTTGGTGGCTTTTGAGATGAACCGGTTTAGCGCTGCAACTTTCTCATTCAAGCTTTGTAACTCCTTCTTGTTCTTTGGGGCTTCGACTTCCCGTAGGGCGGTTATTTGCTCTAGATTTGCTTCAATGCCTCTGGCGCTCACTATGAATCCCAAGAACTTTTCGGAGGTTACAATGAAGTGACATTTAAGCAGATTGAGCTTCATCCCATATTTTCGGAGTATTTCAGACATTTCGGCGAGATTATCCAAGTGATTGGCAGCTATTCATGATTTAACC
The DNA here is from genome assembly GCA_030737815.1 of Allium fistulosum. Classification (NCBI taxonomy): domain Eukaryota; kingdom Viridiplantae; phylum Streptophyta; class Magnoliopsida; order Asparagales; family Amaryllidaceae; genus Allium; species Allium fistulosum. The sequence continues at coordinate 514,359,127 of CM060903.1, read as the reverse complement.
AACATGTCATCCACATAGACTTCCATGGTTTTGCCGATCTGACGCTTGAACATGGCATTTACTAATCTTTGGTAGGTTGCCCCAGCATTCTTTAAACCGAATGGCATTACCCTGTAGTAGTATAATCCTAGATCGATGATGAAGCTGGTGATTTCCTGATCAGGTTCGTGCATCAGGATCTAGTTGTATCCTGAGTATGCGTCCATAAATGATAGCAGTTCATGTCCAACCGTCCTGTCCACAAGTTGGTCAATTCTGGGAAAATGAGAGCTGTCTTTAGAGCAGGCTTTGTTTAAATCCGAGTAGTCGATGCAAGTTCGTCATTTCCCGTTGGACTTCTTGACCAAAACCGGGTTAGATACCTATTCGGGGTAGGTCGCATCACGGATAAAACCATTGGCCATCAGCTTGTCTATTTCTTCTCTCAATGCCTTGGACCGTTCAAGGCCTAGGCTGCGCCTCTTCTGCTTTATCGGTGTATACTTGGGATCAATATTAAGTGAGTGACGTGCAATTTCTGGTGATACCCTACACGTATCAGAATGTGTCCAGGCGAACACATCCAAGTTGGCATGAAGAAATTTAGTGAGTTCCAATCGCATCTTGTTTCCAAGGTGCGATCCAATTATCAATACCTGCGTTGGGTCATCCATGTCGATTGGGATAGACACCGTCATTTCTGCCAGTGCTGCCTGATCCTCCCCTAAACTCTTCTTTATAGGGTCCAAAGCCTTGTCAAATAGGCTATGGTCCCCAAGCTAAGGGTGGCTCTATAGTTACTATTCGACAAGCTCGCAAATGTAGAGAGTTCTCCCCACATTCTTCCCCTTTTCCTTTTTCTTAGATTCGCGTAGTTTTGTGATATAACATTCTCTGGCGGCACTTTGATCTCCTTTAATCACCCCAACTCCATTCTCTTTTGGGAATTTCATGGTAAGGCACCACTGGGCTAAGGCGATTCTGAAATCCACAAGTGTGGGCCGTCCCAAGAAGGCATTGTATGCAGAAGTTTCATCTATGATCATGAAAGTTTGGATGAGGGTGACGCTTCGGTCGCCTTCCTCAAGCTCTACAGGAAAGTCGATTATCCCGATGGGTTGTTTAGGTTTGCCAGTGAATCCTTGTATTTTGTTTAACAGGAAGATACGTCTCTCATGCAGATCTTCATCTTGTCAAAGGTGCATTTGAAAATAATATTCATAGAACTGCCGCTATCAACCAATACTCATCGGACCATGGCAGGTCTGATTCCCACTATCACGACCATGGGATCAAGATTTAGAGCTTCAATCCCTTCAGTGTCCCGATTTCGGAATACTATATCATTTTTCAGAGTTCTCTACTGCTTGGCAGGGGCTCTATCTTCGATCGCGAGGCACGAATCCTTCTGGGCATGTTTTAATAAGCTCTCATATCGCTCCATTTACCCCCCCCCCCAACTCTTCTATGCAGGATGAGGTCCTCCAGATATCGTTCCAATGATTAGTCTCTGGTCAGTTCGTCTAGATCCCTCTTGGTTGGTTCCAGGTTGGTTTCCTCGATCCCTAGGAGCTTGGGGAGCCCCAGGTTGGTCAGGATTTTGCGATTTCCTCATGTATTGCTAAAGCTTGTTTTCCCGGATCAGCTCTCCAATCAAGTTCTTTAGGTGATGACACTCGTTAGTGTTGTGTCCATGCATTTCATGGAAGCGGTAGTACTTCCCGGAATGCTTTTGTTGTTCAGTTGCTTCCTTTTTAAGGGGTTTCTTGTACTCCTCTGTCCCCTGTGTTGCGAGATAGATGTTTTCCGGAGATCAATGAGTGGGGTGTACTCTTCGGGCCCGAAGCCTTTAAGCCTCTTATTGTTACCATTTCGTTTGTTGGAATTCTGATTCTTCCTTTTATAGTTTTCGTCTTTTCCCGCACTTCCTTCAGCGGGCCCGGAGGTATTCATATCCTGGTTTATTTCCATGCCACTATGCCCAACGTTCATCAGTTGTAAGCTAGTAGATTTCCTTTCTGACTCCTCCGCCTCTTCCAATCTCAAGTATTGACTTGCCTTATGGTTAAAGTCCTTCCTAATGGTAGGTTGTTTCATTTTGATCCATTTTTCGAACTCAGTTTCGGGGTGTATGGCGCGGACCAAGGCTATAAAAACCATATCCTCGCTTGGATTGCTTACTTCTATCACCGCAGTGTTGAACCAATTCATGAAAGACTTTAGAGATTTGTTTCGTCCCTGGAATAGACCGGACAAAGACATCACATCTTTAGGCTGCGCGGTGTGAAGTCTGAATTGATCAAGGAATCTTGTTGCTGGTTGATCGAAAGTGGAGATGGATCTTCGTGGAAGCCTAGTGAACCACATGGAAGCAATTCCCTCCAGAAAAATTGGGAAACATCTACATCGAACGACATCTGAAGCATTCGCTCTGTCCATGTACCAACTATACTTGTATAGATGGGGTTTCGGGTCTCTCGTTCCGTCATAGGACGGAATAGTTGGTATAGTGAAGTTTTCTGGGTATCACTCAATCAAAATCTCATCAGTGAAAGAAGTCTTAGAGCAAATCCCCATTCATAATCCTTTCTGTTCTTCCTCTCATCCATCAGTCGCTTGATCATGACCACGATATACGCCTTAGATGTCCGGTAATCCTGGGGTCAGCTATCAGTAACTACATCGAGTGTTTGGCTTTGCAAACGATCTTGGTGAGTGGGCTAAAGCCTAGGCTCTCCTGTCTTTGGAAGAGCCACTCCCTTGGGATTCTGTTGGCTTGCGGTTGGCCTGATTGGGGCAGTTTGGATATCCCCGGCATTATCGAATGCATTGGCATTTCATTCCAACTTGTCATCGTTAAGTTGCTCTCCATCTTTCAAATCGGAGAGGTCCATGGCTATATCCTCTTTTGGGGTCTTCGCTCCTAGATTTAAGTTCATAGCTGGTTGTCTCATGGTCGGTGGAGTGCTTGGGTTTCCTTCCTTCTACGTTGATTCCCACGGTTCCAACTATCACTCCTTTCTGCGGCTACTTCCCGTTCCTTCTGTTTGGACCAGAAACGAAAGAATTTTCTTGTTCTGCAACAGCCGCGGGTTCTGCCGTGGTTCTTGGAGCAGGATGTGATTATAAGGCCAAGAGGGCATTCAATTTGACCATAAGAGCTCTCTGACTGCTTTTTATTTTCTGATTGATTTCGTCAACCATTTTATTCTATTCATCTCTAGTTACAACTTCTCGTTGATTAGAGGATCCTAGCACCTGATCTCTTACGTCAGAACCATTTACTTTAATCTGTTGATGATTCATCTCTTCTCCGGCAATTACCGCCCCTATGGATCTTCCAAAAGTGGTTCTTTTTCTTCCCGGAGCCATTGATTCTTAGCAGCAGATCTTTCGAATAGAAATTAAGGATCTAACTTCTGGACCTTGTTTGATCCAAAGTATATAGTTAGATCTCTTTCCTGAGTTCGGTTCTCGGTGAAAGCACCAAAATATTAACCAAAAAAGTGGATCAACACCCTGGATTAAGTGTGAAAGCACCAGCCCTGTTTATCAAGGCAAATTGAATAGAGACAAGAAGTAAAAACTTGCAGAAAAAGTAAAAAAGACAAGAGATTTTTATAGTGGTTCGACTGTTAACAAAGCCTACGTCTACTTTATAACTTTCCTCACTGATTGACTGCTATTACAAGCTGAATCTGATTACAATGCAATTGAATTATGTAAATGTTAAGTCACCAATGCTAGAGTTCACTAGAGAATCACAATGAACCCTATAGATGACCGTTGTGTGGGAGAAGAAGAATGAAGAGTAGTTTCTGCAGAGATTCAGCAGTCAGTCCAGAAGATCCTATTTATGTTGCTGGTAGGATCTTATTTATAGGGATTGGAGAGCTATAAGCCGCCTTGCCAAATTCTTATAAATGACCGTACGAAGGTGCATTGAAAGCTTCACAAAGAGCCGAATTAATTTGATGGATCGCTGGTGATCCATAGGCTATGGATTGCTAGCGATCCATAGCTTTTGGGTTGCTGACGATTCAACTGCTTGCGATGCTTTCCTTCATCCTCTTCTTTAAACTCCATGGCGACCTGGCTCAATCATATGGATCGCTAGCGATCCATGTACTTAGAATATTTTTGGACTTTGCCTTTTGGATTGCCTTTTTTGTCCCGTGTTGGTGTTCTCCATGTAATTTCATAGCTTGTTGCCTCGTTTTAATGGCAATCCATACACTGGTTGCATCGGATTGCTGATTGAATTAGACGAATGCTCGCTTCTCGATTTAACTAACTTGGAATTCCATCAAACTTAGCCATCATTCTTAAAATGCCTATTGGATCATGATGCAAGAGGATGGATGGACCCACGAGCAAACATTATGGATCGCTAGCGATCCATTACCTTAGACGTGTTTTTTATTTCTTTTTCTCCGATCCTTCTTGGTTGATTCTTCTAGTTCTTTTGGTTGGCTCTTGAGCTATTTTGACTCGACGAAGCTGTTCCAACTTCCTTTGAATTCTGTTGGGTTAAAAACCCGGATAACAGGTGTCATTGTTTGAATAGGGCCAGTCGAAGAGGTTAAAATAGGTAGGTTTCAAAAAAAGATTCTATTTTCGGATCTTTTGGGCCTTTGAAGTCTAAAGAGTTTGTTAGATCCAATCTAATTAGTTTAAATAAAAACATATTTTAGTTAATTTCCTGATTTGCTTAATTGATGAATTTAATTAAAACGATATAACATAAAATACATGAGTACATTATTACGTACTCAAGTGTGTACTATGTGGACGTGCAACATGGCATAAGGTGTATGTGGTTAAATATATACATATATAAATGTTGGGATTTACATCTATTATGCATATGTTTGGCTCTCTATGGGTGTATATGTCATTTTCTAGTGTAGTTCAATGTCCCTAGTTATTAAATATCGTATTAAAACTAGTTAATAATAAACTAGTTTATGTCATTTAAAAACATTTTCTAGTGTAATTTAAATTAAACTGGACAGTAATATTACACTTATAGACGGCGTGAACCATATATTAAACTGCACTAGTTAATATTAAAACTAAATCCAAGATCTAGTTTCATAGGGTTTTAAACATCTTAATATTAACTTTAATTATTTTAGTACTAATAAAATTATAAAACTAAATTATAATTATAGCCAAAAAATATTTTAAAAATTTATAATATATATATATAATATTTAAAATATTTTGTAAGTTATTTAATATTATACTATATATGTGTGTGTGTCCATATATATATATAAAGCATTTCGGTCGAAATCTTTTAAGATAAAATCGAATTTTTTAATATAAATATATATATATATTATATTATAATATATATATATAGTTATGCTTAAATATAAAACTAGTTTCTAAAAGTTATTATTTATTAAATAAATTAATATAGATTCAAATTTTTCTGCCAAAAAAGTTAATAGTAAAATATATTTATATTATATTTAATATAAATTTAAATATGTATATCTAAAAGAGTTGATTAAAATAATGTTTATGTATATTTTAAATATCAACTTGTGGCTGATATCAGAGGACTACAAAATTGTGCTAAATAAAGGGAGTTATTGATCCTAGCTCATATATATATATATATATATATATTGTAAATACTATTTAAATATTGGAAGAAAGTATTATTTAGGTATATATACATAATAGATTCAATAGTCAGAATTAATCAATTATGTGTAGATAAGCAATTAATTGTTTATATGGCAATGACACATATATAAAAGTGGTGATAAATGAATAAAGACATAGCATTAACAACATATAGTCACATGAAATATATTATCAATTTGTAAGCAAAAGGATGTACCTAAGATGAGAGGCCTATAACTCACACTTTAATCTAATTAGACTCCTTGGATCTCTTATGTCTGCACCATTTTTGCAAGAGATAGGTGTACAAACACCGGATTTAATTATATTTAATTCAGTGGTTGTGTTTGAGGTAATAAAATGGAGAGGAAGTGGAAATATGCCTATGGCCTAAAGGGGATAAAGAGGTAGCCAAAAACTAAAACAAAACAAGAGTGTTTAGCTTCCTGTTATAATGAGACTTTAACCAAAGTATCTACCTCAAAACTCTCATATACCTTGCCCTCTTCCTCATTTAGGTAGCCATATCAAGGCCCCCTAAATGGACCAATATTCATTAAAACCCATTAGTAAATTATATTATTTAAATCCTTATCGAAATCGTATATTGATGCGCGCATATATATAACTTTTATATATGTACCCATTAAATTACTCATAGCACCCTTGACATTTCTAAAGGCAACTCCAATTTACTAAACATCCCCTATACAATAAATATAATAATTAATATTTTGTAAATATTAATTAATTTAATCAATTGATAGCTATTATAAATCGATTAAATTAAGCGGAGTTTGGGAGACTAAATAGATTCGGTTGTGCGACTCACATATGGGAATTTTAGCCAGTGATTGATATTTAAATAATTTAGCTATTGGTGTGACAATTTGAATTAATTCATTGCTAGTAAATCTCATTGGTATAATCCAATTTTATAAATTCAAGTGATACCGTTTAGTAACGATTATTTACACTAGTTGTCTTCATTAATGATGTACCACATTATGACTTATGGAATTTTGTTTTGGTTAAAATTCCAGTACCACCCATATTCAACTCGATTAGTCCATAAATAAAGCCCTTAGTTAAATAATAACATTTATCATTAACGGTATTGCTCTAGCCAAAGATTTTGACTTTGAGTTTACTAAAGTTGACCATGATACTAACCTCATATAACTATGGAGACAAATTCTCCATTCAATATTTCTTCACTTTCAATACTTCAACTCAGACCCAACTATAGTCGTTTGATGGGTGCCATGCCATAATTTAACTATAAGTAAAGTGAAGTGTCCACATTGAAGTTTAATAATATTCTCAAGTGTAATATCATCACTCAAATTTTCTTGTTTGACCTAGTTGTTATCAACCAACAGAAAACTCTCGAACAACATTTCATTATATCCAACAACTATCAGTATGTAACACATTGGTAACTGCCATGAGTAACACATTGTCCAATATTTAGAGAGCATAACGTACTCCGATCTCAATGGATGTTTCGATATCTTTCTCGAAACATCTCGATCAGGAATATTTAAAATAAAATGTTATTTTATATTGTGATTAATCACTCATGATTGCAACTATTTGCAGCTATAATCACTTGACATTTCATTTGTTGATTTTTCTTATTTATATAGTTAAAATCAGTTACTTAATAATTATATCACTTTATAACAAAGTATAAAATAGAAATCAAATACCTTTATTACGAACAAAATTGATTACAAAGTTAGATATTTGTAATAGATTACATAATCACCCTTAGATCATACCCTTAAATCTTTCAAAGGCATGGGCATAAGGCCCTATAATTAGCTCCAAGTGCAAGTGAGAGATTGACAGAGTTGAGGGTGTGTCATAGGGGTGATCATATTAATATTATGTAACTTAACTCTTGTAAAAATTATCTTGTTCGAAATAAAGTATGATTTTAGTTTTATTTTTTTATATGTGTTGTTATATAGGAGATATAAGTAATATTAATAACACTTTAAACATATATAAGTAAAAGTTCCTTAAAAGAAGTATTTAATCGATTGACGTTGTGAGTGTGTTCGTAACCATGAGTATTGAATCGATATTTAAATATTTACTCCTTAAATGTTTCTAGTCAAGATATATCAAAAAAAGTATATCGATACATCTGTTGATTACGATGAAAGTTAAAGCACTCAAGATAATTAAGGGCACCAAGGGGTTACGTAACTGTGGTTGTTTGGAACACAGAACGACTCAACGAGAGTAATCTATAGGTTAATACAAGTAAGTCAAAAAAGAAGATCTCATTATAACGACATGCAGTGGTCTTTATATTTGAGGGTACTGTCGATCTTAAGTAACTAGGTTGTACTTAGATTATGACTAATCACACGACATAACAACCATGTTACGTCCATAGTTGGATACACATTGAACTACTTGAAGTGAAACGCTACTCAAGAGAGGATTCAACTTCTTTGCTATAGAAGGTTACAATCAATGTAATTGGTAGTCAACTTAAAGTTCAAATCTCTGACCAGATTAAATCGGTTAATCGATAAATGTTATTTAGTTGAACAAAGAAATTTAAAGTAGTCTGCGCAGTAAACTATGGATATTAGTAGTTTTTGACTTTAAACCAAACTCTAGATATCTTAATGATATAGTGATGATGAAAATAAAATATGCATGAAATATCACTATAAGGTGCATCTTAATAAAGATTAAAAATTAGATTTCACCTAAAGGACCTATAAGTGATTTAACTTGTGCCTGATATTGTACATCAACGAAGTCCATACATATTTCGGTATTTAAATTGTATAAATATTGATAGAAGACTGAGTTCACACCAAAGAGTCAACATAACCGCATTGTTAATTAATTTTCGAGTTCGATCAATTTAAAGTTAATTTATTTATAATATAAATTAATTAATACAAATGTTGTATTGAATTTTATGGAATTTTAGTTATTATTTGAGGTCTTAAAATTATTTAAAATAACGTATAATTTTATATATATTTTGAAACCAGGTAAACCTGTTCAATCACTTCCGACATGTAAACCTAGGAAATAGATGGCTGGCCCGCCACAACCACTATTTCAAGTAAGCCAGACATTTCGGTTGGCATGGTGCAGGAGGCGGGATATGAACCTCAAACCTCCCATGTGAAAGGCGTATCGCCCCACTCCTCCCAGGTGGGAATCGAACCTCAAACCTCCCATATAGGAGGCGTATCACCCCACCACCCGACCAAGCCCGCGGACTATAATTAATATATATTGATTTAACTAAATACATAACCTTAAATAATTAATTAAATAATTAATATATATGATGTATTAATTAAGCTCAAATTCTGGAAGCCCAACAAAGCTTGGCAACCATACTAGGAGCTAGGAGGGGGAAATTGACTTGGTCTTTAAATCTAGAGAGAAAGGTGTTAGATATTAGATATCAAGATGGCTTAAAAATAGCCCCACGCTCGCTTATTCAGAATACATAGGAAAAAAAACTAGCCTACATTAAAGAATTGATGGAAGCCTAAAATAGAATTTGTACACCATATTTGAGGACAAGGAACAAGCAACCTGGAGAGGAAATAGCTAACCATCGATGTGTATTAAAAAAGGAAAACTCTTTATCTTATGTATTAAAATCATTAATATTCTATAAATGTTTTGCGACCCTGATAAATAAAAAATATCAAAACGTAATAATTTTAAATAATGAAAATAGTCTCTATATATAATTATACATATATATATACGCACACACAAACAAAGATATGTATATATAATTTGGTTTTATAAAATAAAAAGAAAAACAAATTTCACGGCTATGTATACATACATACCTAAATATACATATACATATACATACGTACGTACATACATACATATATATATATATATACATTAATGTTTGGTTTTAAATAAAATTATATATATACATAAATTGTACATGGGTTATAAAGAAAACTTTGTTCTGTTTCTCGGTGTTTTTTAAAAAAAATTGTTTTGGATTTAACATATGTGTATATATAAGTTGTAGTTTAATATATATATATATACATATATATTGTACATTTTACTTTTGTCTTTAATTAATAAAACAAACAATTTTTTATGTTTTGATAAAAGTTTAAATAAGTCAAAAGTAACATAGATTTCAAATTTAAAACAAAACAATTAATATATATATATATAATATTTTGGTAAATATACAATGTATAAATATGAAACCATTTTTTTATTCAAAGCCGAACACATAAATATACGTGTATATAAATATATAATTTAACAATATTCAAATATAAATAATATTCAAATATATTTATACATTATTAGTAGTTGAATAAGTCATATTTTACATGTACAATATATATATATATATAGACACATACACATATACATACATAAATACATACATACATACATACATACATACATACATATATATATATATGCATGTGTGTATGTGATATCACTTTTTTAAAATCTTTATCCCTTGATATTATTCCCTTAATCATAAGTATAGGTCCCAATGGTTATTGCACATATTTGGCATTTATATATTTATATGCCTTAGGTTAGTTTATAACATTTGCAATATGAATATGAAAATTTGATAAATTAAACATAAAACTAAATTTAAACCAAACCAAAATAATAATATTCATAATATATATATATATATATTTGAATCATAAGACATAAAATAAGATGTATTACAAATTAGTAAAAGGATTTTTCTTTTGAAATTTCTCATTTTTGCTCCGCTGCCAATACACCTGATCCAATAGTATACAATGTTATATTTGGGTGGAGATGCTCATTATTTGGAGTCAAATATTGGAATATAATAAGTGTACTGTACTCAATTTTTGATTAGAAGTACAATTATAATTGTAATGTTCCATGTTACTTTGAAAACTAAACAAATTCTGGTTATTACATACCTTAGACTAACTAGGGAAAGTTTGTGTATGTTCAAAGTTATTGGTCAGCCTTAAAGAGCTTATAGTATAGTAATGAAGTTAAATTTATACTAACCTTAATTATTTGATCGGAGTGAAACATGATATGATGACACTTGGAGTAAAATATCTAAAATGGACTCTAAAGTAAAATATAGTTAAATGTTTATGTGTATTGTGTGATTGTATGGTTCATGCACGCTATGCTTGGAGTTTATCAAGATGAATCCGATATTATATGTGCTTAACCATTCTGGTCGTCGGAGAAAACAAAGTTAGGCATGTCTTACTGTTACAAAAACCACAGGCTTGATCATGTAGTTACTTATAGGAGTTCGTAGGTAGTAATGGTAGTGATACAACCCTTTATATTCCATAACTTTTGTTAGTGTTTATTACTATTACCTCATTTTTGAACCAAACAATATCTTAATTATAGCCAATAAATGATAATGAAATGGATCAAAAGTCAAAAACGCAAGTCTAATGCCAAAATTTAGATGAAGTCCTAAGGGTTGGTACTAATCCTTATTGACAATGAGAAAGTACTTAGCCACTTTTCAGATAAGTCAAGTTCCTTTGCGATGTATGATGAGTCAGCATGGTTTAATTAAGAGATGGAAAATAAAACCAAAGTAAGAAAGCAAGGACAAAATGCCAAACTGGTACTGATCCATCATTAACCATGATTTGACCACAATCTCTTGCTTGGAGCTTCGAGCCTGAAGCGGAAAACATGGATAAGCTATTTCCTATGATTTTAGTGATAGGTTTCGTCTATACATAGTGGATGAGGTGCATTGGAAAGAGGATGTACTTCATCTTCTCTTTCTAATGTTTGTTATTTAATTTTATGCCAAAACTCCGTTAAATCCTTACCTGGGTTATTTGATACAGAGTTATAAGAATTTCATTGTAAAAGCAAGTATAATTGGTAACAAAGTCGATAGTGAATGTAGGCTATATATTTTGGTTGAACCACTCTAATCTTTGTGTGTTCTTATCTTCATTTAATCTCTTAAGTTTTATAATTTTCATTCGTTAATTGCTTAGATGTTTGTCCCATATTTGGTGCAAACATTTTGGCCTTCTAGTAAGAGCTTCAAGATTCTCGGTTGTGGATCTAACTTAGAACTTTGGGTTTGAATCATCCGTAAGCTAGATTTAAATATTTGGTTTTGGAGATTCGTGGTTATTTAGATCTAGAAGCAATGGCCTTTAGAAAGGATAAAGAGAAATCAACCGCCTTAAGAACCCTCACTGAAGCAGGAAATGAAGGCTCTCAACATGAAGAAGAAATGAATTAACCCACTCCTACTGAAATCTCGAGCACATTAGAGGTAGTGACAAGGGTGGAGTTTGATCAGTTGATGTCTGAAATGGATAAAAAGATGTTGGAAAGTTAGAATGCTATTTTGAAGGAGATGGAAGAAGTTTTGCTACGATGACTCAGCTACCTCAAAGGCGAAAGAAAAGACATAGAGATGCATCATCTTCTAACTTGAAAAAAGAGAGTTCTTCTTCATCAGGTGGAAATCGAAGAGATGGTAAGTAGAAGATAAAGAGGAGATATGCAGGGACATCAAAAATAGGACTTGGAAAAGTTCCAATTAAAAAGCTACAACTCAGTACCGATCCATCACAACTCAGCACCGATCGGTCTGGAAGAGTGATTCTTAGTGGTTTTGAGGTAGAGTTTCATAAGGAGGCTAATGTTGTGCTAAGCAAGTTGTTGATGATCAGACGGTGGTGTTCAGATGAACGATTCAGAACTATCTAGGAAAGGTTAATGATAATAAGATCCAGATGAACGACTCTCCCAAAGACAGGGAGTCCAGACATTATGCAACTAACCGAGAGCGTTTGCTAGGTCAAACACTTGGGGAAGTTCCCGATGATCACCATCGAATGACCTAAACCAACAAAGAGCATACTGCAAATATAGTCAAGAGATTGCTGAATGAAAATCAGCCGAGGACTAACGACGAATGGGGTTCATCGCCTAGTATGACCTTGTTTGTTGATAATATATTATAAGAAAAGTCCAAAGAAGTTTGTTATGCAACAATATCATCTTATAATGGAACGATAGATCCAAGACAATATCTTTTGAAGTATGAATGACACTTGGATGGTGCCTGAGCTACTGATGCAGTGAAGTGTAGGTGCTTTTCGATATTTTTAGAAGGGGCAGCAACAATGTAGTTCACTCAGCTTGCACCGAGGTATATATCTTCTTTTAATCAATTAGCAGGGAAATTCATGGAGCACTTTAGGCTCTAGACAGCTCAACCAAAGGATGAATTTTTTTTTAAACATCCATCAAAGTTCCTATGAGACACTAAAAGATTTTTTGAAGTGATTCAATACTGCTGCTACTAAAGTTGGTAATGTAAAGGAAGATATTTTTTTGATGGTTTTGATATGGGGAGTTCACCCTGACATAGAATTTGGTAGATGGCTTAAAAGAAAATAGCCACCTACCATGGAAGAATTTTTATCGTAAGGCATACCAGTTTCTACACTTGGAAGAGGCAGACCTAGCCGCAAACCAGTCGGTGGTAGAATATCAAATGAAGTGGTGCAGAGAAAATTTGCTATTAAGTAAACCAGTAAGAGTGTCATAAACACTGAAACAAGTGTTGGAAATAACGATAAGAAGAGGAGAAACCAAGGCGCTGGTAGGAAAAAACAATGCACCAAGAAGGGTTCCGGGTATATAGGACTTGGACATTACATTTCGTTAGTGGTTCTATTGAAAATATCTACCTTGCCAGGCAAGGCACTGAGAATTATGGTAAGCCGCCTTAGAGGGAGGCAATCGAAGAAGAAAGGCTCTTAGGGAAGTATTGTCGCTTTCATTTAATACAAAGCACAATACCAATGAGTGTGGACATCTGAGAGATATAATGGAAGACCGATCAGGAAAAAGAAGTTGCAGTAGTATGTGAGAGTCCTGTAGGTTTGCGTATTAATGAGCAATAGACGGCAAGGGAAGATGGCCCAACGGAGTTAGCCTGGGCTTAGTGAAGAGGGGCCTAGGTAGTCTGAGAAAATAATCATGATTAATACCATTACTTGATGACCTCATCAAGTAGAGCAAAGCTGAAATGAAATGACTATGGCAGCTTTTTGAAGCACGTGATTTAGAAGATCCATTTCGCCGTTGAAGATGGAACCTCGGCGAAGCAACAAAGAGAATGAATAATGATCATTTGCAGAAATAGGGATGCTGATGAGGTAGAAGTGTCAATGATTGACACCATGGTAATTACGGCCGTTGTTGGACCGGTGACAGCACACCAAGTCCTGATTGATTGTGGGAGCTCGGTTAATATTTTTAAGAAAACCTTTGATCAAATGAGGATTAGTGGGTAGGATCTAAAGCCTTGTAAGTCCCGTATTAAGGAATTTACCTAAAAGGCCAAGGAACCTTTCGGTTGTATTAATTTGTCTGTTAAGTTAGATTAAGGAGACCATAAGATAGTGCGGTTTAAGCTTTTGTTGTGATTGATGAATTTTCAGCCTACAACGCTTTCTTAGACCGACCGACTCAAGCTAGTTTTAGAATAGTGCTTGCTCCATGATGCTTGGTGATGAAATTACCTACCAAGAATGGAATAAGGGCTATCCAGAATGACTAGAGTACTAGTCATGAATGCTATGTCGCAAGCTTAGTGAAGCAAAGCGACATGAGAAAGGAAATGGTGCAAAGAAAACTCTTTGCATCAAGATTGCTAATGCATAGAAACCACCGCCTAAGCCCCGACTCAAGTCCCATAGTAAGTTTTACAAACCTATGGACCTAGGAAATAAGTAAGAGGATGCGAGGTCGGCACCAAAGGAGATGACGGCCAACATCACGATCGATGATAGTGATCCCACTCGGGTTCTCAAGATCGAATCTCGGCTCGGCATGAAGATGAAGAAGGATTTGGTAGGGTTTCTCCAAGCAAACCTAGATGTGTTTTCTTGGATGCATTTCGATATATGTGGAATCTTTCCAAAGATAGCACACCCTACATTGAATGTAGACCCATGATACCCTCTTATAAAGCAGAAGAGGTGCGGCCTAGGCCCGGAGCGATCCCCTGCGTTGAAGGAGGAAGTGGATAAGATGAACACAAATGACTTTGTCTGTAATGCAATATACCCTGAATAGTATCAAATACTGTACTAGTCAAGGAGCCAAATGGAAAGTGGTGGATATGCATTAATTATTCGAACCTAAATGAAGTGTGCCCAAAGGATAGCTTCATGCTGCCCAGAATCGACCAGCTTGTTAATGGGACTACCAGACATGAACTGTTATCCTTCATGGAAGCATATTTAGGCTACAATCAAATAGTAGTGCACAAAAGCATATAATTTTCATCACCTATTTGGGACTATATTATTATCATGTAATTCCATTCAGTTTAAAGAACGTTGGGTCTACTTACGGGCGATTGGTAAATATGATGTTTAAAGATCAGATCAAACAAACAATAGAATTCTATGTAGATGATATGCTTGTGAAGTCACAACGATCGATGAACCACATGCACGACATCTCAAAGATGTTAAATGTACTTCAAAGGTATGGGATGAAGCTTAATGGACTGAAGTATTCTTTCAAAGTCGCATCGGGTAGTTTTTGGGTTTTGTAGTAAACTCTAGGTGCATTGAAGCTAATCCAGCATAGATTGAAGCATTGAAAGAAGTCACAACCTAAAAGATGAGAAAGGAAATGCAAAGATTAAACGGAAGGCTGCTACACTAAGTCGATTTATGTTGAAGGCGACAAATAAGTGTGTATCGTCCTTTGATGCCCTCGAGAAGGGAGAAAGAAAATTTGTCTAGACGAAGGAGTGTCAGGAAGCTTTCTAGAATTTATTGGATCGCATAAAGAGAACACAGATTTTGTCAAAGAGGAAGGAGAAGATCTATTCGTCTACTTAGCAGTACCTTTTCACGCACTCAGTGTAGCCTTGGTACATGAGGAGTCTAGAATCCAAAAGCGCATATATTATATTAGCAAGTGGTTCATCGAAGCAGAACAGAATCATCTGAAGCTAGAGAAGCTGGCATATTGTTTGTTAATAGCTTCAAGGAAGTTGCGACCATACTTCCAGGCTCATCCGATAAAAGTACTGACTTATCAACATTGGAGGCAACTGCTGCATCGACCCGGGACTTCGAGGAGATTACTGAAATGAAATATCAAGTTGATTCAATGCGATATAACCTACCATCCTAGAAAGGCAATACGTGGATAAGCATTGGCTATTTTATTGCTGAGTTCACTACCCAGGATGGAGAAGCAAAAGAAGATACGGTTTGACTGGCCCAATGGAAATTGTGAGTAGACGGAGCCTCTAATGGAGTGTAGCTTTGGTGCAGGAATAATTCTAGTAACTTCGAAAGAATGGAGGATATGTTACGCTTTGAAGCTAGAGTTCTCGGTTATAAATAATGAAGCTGTGCATTATTTCATGAAGTGGGCTAAAGCAGAAAAGCTAGCCATGATTACTGTGAAGAAAGTGATCAACTTTGTGGTGAAGAATATTATATGCAGATTCAAAGTTCCATAAAATTTCACCATCGATAATAGAACCCAATTCGAGAGTATCGAATTCAAAGATTTATGTAACCGATATCGAAATGAGAAGAACTTTCGACCATAGCACACCCACAAGTGAATGGACTGGTGGAAGCGATGAATAAGATCATTAAATCCATCCTAAATAAATGATTGATGTAAGCTCAGGGTAATTGGGTAGTAGAGTGCCACTAGAATTGTAGGCTTATCGAACAACCCGCAATTCCACGATAGGCAATAATACTCTATTCGCTTTGACATGCAGTTTGCAACCATGATTCCAATTGAGTTGGAAGTCCCTTCTCATTGAAGAATGCATTATGATCCTAAAATGAATGAGGAACTCTTGCTTCAGTCCCTCGATGTGGTCGATGAGAAATGAGAAGTGGCTGATCTGAGGGTACCTACTCACTAGAAATGAGTAGCACGATAGTTTAACGCCAAGGTCAAAAACCATACTTTTGAGATAGGCGACCTCATTTTGAAACTGGTATGGTATGGGGGCACTTGGTTCAAATTGGGAAGGTTCTTATGCGGTTGAACAGAAGCTTGAGATGAAACTTTCAAGTTATCACTGTTGATGCGATCTCGATTCAATCGGCATGGAATAGCGAGCACTTAAGGCACTATTTCACCTAGATTTATTTCTACGAATAACTGATTAGGCTTTGATGTAATAAGGAAGAGTCTATCATTCTTATGTTTATAAATGAAATTGGCTTTTGGGATCAATGGAACTGTATTTTTAAAAGCCTGGCCTCGTGCCACGTAAATAGCAGTAGAACTAAACATCTTGTGTTTTGAAAACCAGATGTCTAGGTACCCAAAGATAGGTATCGAGAATTCCTTTTATCCATGATCGGTTTGCTAGAATATAATCGTACAAGGGTCAATCAGATGATTCGTCCTTACACATTTAATCTTTGACTAATGCCCAGAGATAGGCAAAGTCAAAGATTGATGCTCAAAGAAAGGCATTTGAAGCATTAGATCCCGAAGGTAGGAACCGATATGGAATTATATCCTTTTGCAGGTACACTCATGCTTAAGCTTTGCTAGAAATTCCTAGTTGATGATAAGCGAGAATGGTTGATGATTGCTCTTGGTCAACACCCAGAGATAAGCAGGACCAAAGATGAACATCTAGCAATAAACAACTGAAACTCCACTTCCCAAAGATGGGAAACGATGTGCACTTTAAAGTTTTCGTAAATACGATCTCGTTTACTTCAAATAGGATACATCCGATTAAAGATAAATAAACTTGGCCATAGAGTTGGCCGAAGAAGCGTAGTTTCATTTAGCCAAGTGAGAAATGTGTTAGCAACGATGAACAAATCTAAGCAATAAAAGTAATACTGGACAATCACAGAAACTTATTTATGCATGTAGAGTTATGATAAATAACATTGTTGCATAGCCTCAGATATGAATAACACGAATCTAATTGAATTATAAATAATTATTTTTACACACACTAAGTATATAGGCCCATAGATACGAAAACAAAGAATTAAATAAGACAAAATCAGAAAGAAAAGAAACTTTATTTACATCTAACTATTTTGAGAGCAAAAGCGGGGGTTGTACCCGCACAGCAACAGCCTATATACACAAACAGAACAAAAGGAAAAACAAGAAAACTATCCCTAATCATTCTCTCTTCTCTTCTTCTTCTCATTCTCTAAGAGGGTAAATTTTTTGGGAATCTGCGTGCTTTCCCATTGAAAGGGGACCCTCGAGGTCCTCGTCCCCATTTTAGTCGCTCCTCGAAGATTTAGGGGTCTCAACAAAAGTAAAATTATGGAAGTTGGAATGATGAACGGCTGGATCAACAAGGACACTGAAAGATGGGTAGGGCATTGGTGGCCTAACTACAAGACCCTTAACATCTGTAATAGTCGCGTCCTCATCGCCCTTTGATAAGTTAGGATCCTCTTTGGCCTCTTTAGTAGTGCATGGCTCTTTTTAGCATCGGGACCTGGTCGAAGAGGTCAAAATTAGGGGTGGGGCAAAGAGATAGACTCCATCATGGAAGCTTAAGGGCCTGAAGCGAGGATCACATTAGGTAGAGGAGCAAAGGTGGGTGGATCTGAAACTTGACAGATAGAAAGGTAAATATTAAAAACATCCATGGGTATCATCTGAAGTTTTTCAAACATAGGAGAAACTAGTGATATACTTCCGGGATAAGTGAATAGAGTTTGAGAACAAATCTTAGTTTGGCTCTCCCCTATAATGGGAGATAGTGTGGTGAGCTTCGGGAAAGATTTTGGTAGTGAATAACTAGAGTCGTCCGAGTTGTATAGCCCGTGAGTCGAGGACGAATATGGAGTTGTTGCTGTCAATATCACCGTAGTAGCAATAGTTGTAAAAGTCCTAGAAGATGACAGGGTTAAAGAGAGGAGGCCAGGATGTAGAAGATGTGACGACACCAGAACTGGCCATCATTAAGTTGACAGTGTCTACTTAGGGTCCTTGAGAGATCGGAGTAGTGCTTTCCACTAAATCCTTAGAGCTAGAATAGGAAAGGACCCTAGTAGGCACTTGGGAAAAGGTCGGGGCTTCAGAAGCTAGTGTTGCCTAACCCATAGAGAGAGCCTCCAAATCATCATCATCCAGTAGGTCATCCTTTATCTCCTCCTCATCGAACTCTCCTATATGTTCTCATTCCTATCGAAGAATTTCCTCAATGGCCATAGCTAACACCTTGTGGTTTTTGCATCGAGCCACTTTAGGTCATCGGATTTGATTTCGACTACATACAATTGGAAAAAAATTATCTCAATCTTATTTGTACGCTCCTCTTCTCTCTTTCCAGCTTCAATGGCTCAAGTCTTTGAAGACTTCTTCACCTCTTCGGCATCAAGCACATTCTTTATATATACCTTAGCCAAGGCAAGGGCATCATCTTTTTCTTTCTTATACTTTTCCACCTCGGCTTTTAGATTATAAATTATTAAAATTTGCATATCGACAATGGTCTGGAGAATGCCCTTTTCCTTGGCTTGTCACCTCTTATGGAAGGCATTTTGAAGCCGTTCATCCTGCAGTTTGTACTTCGCCTCGAAAGCCTTCTTCATCCAAGAATTTCTTTGCTTGGTCTAACTCTTTGGAATATGAGGCAATGATTCGCTTGTAGTCCATCTTCTCAATTTCATTCTATCAAATGATTAATTGATTAGCTCCATTAGTCTTGGAAAAAGAATGAGAGAATCTCTTCTAAAAATAATATTGTTCATAAACATCATGGACGCATGCCTCAGTATAATTAGCAACCTCGTAGGGAATATTCTTTAAAGGATAATCAAATTTAACCCCAGTAAAGCAAAGATGAGGGAAACTTTCTACATTTCGGTGAGGTGATGACTTAAAATGGGTTTTGAGACTACCGTAGAGATATGCACATGGGTAGGCTCTTTTCTAGGGCTTTATTGAAAAGGCTTAGAAGTTGTAGAGCTAACGGGTCGAGGAGTGTGTTTGGATTGTGGGAAGAAACAAAAGGTTAAGTAGGAGAAGGCATTGATACTGGAGAACAATAAGCTTTGGAGGAAGGAGGAAGACTATCGAGTCTCTAATAATATGGGTCCATAGACTTAGGAAGGTGGGGGTGTCCGTGATATGGAGAGCGAGGCCTTCTAGTAGACTCGAAGCGGTTGCAAGAATCTCAATCGTCATCCGCATGGTAACGTCTCTCCTCATCATCTCTCCTCTCTTTTTTCTTCCTTCGGAGCCTTGCAGAATCAGACTATTATGATGAGTCATGCCTAAGACATGAAGAACCAAATGGTTTGCAGCCTATATTCATGGTTGATTTTCCTTATAGGTCGCTAAAGAGTCTAGAATGCCCAATTATACTTGGAAAGAGACACGATTGAATTAAGACTTGAAACTCAAGGAATATCACGTGCAAAGTGAATGTGTTGTGACTTTGGGTGTCATGTGAGGTGTTAATATATCCTATTGATCTTATAGACTATGCTCATGTAGTCGGCTGAGTGGGGTTATTTCTTCCATAGTGGTGGAAGGCACATTCGCAGCAGTACGAATAAGGGAACCAAGATTTGGGAGACTAAAGGTAGCAAGATCATACGAAGGGATATTATCAACAGTACTACCAAGAAATCCAAAGATATCATCAGTAAGAGGGGCCGAAGTTGTCTCCCCAGCTGGGATCTATAGTGGCTACGGAACCGGAGGAGGTGATATTATCCTTATTCTTATACAGTGGGTAACGGATGAATCCCCTTCATCACCACCTATCTCTCCCACAAGTTCACATTCGAGATCCATGTCATCGTTGTCGCCTCCACCCTCACTCTCATCATCATTTTCGCCATCACTCTCATCCTCCCTTTAATCAACAAGGTGAACTTATACCGCATGTTAGGCCTCTTAATTTTCAACCATTGGGGATTCAACCTCAGCCGCTTGTGTAGGCTGTGCACCCCTATAACAGCAAGAAATATACAGAGACTACGACTATTATGCTAAAGCTGGAAGTGTCGCATTTGAGAGTCAGTCAACAGAGATTTCATTCTCCGCTCATCGGCGTGGATGTCTTTCAAAACATGTAGTGTGTGTGCCAAAGCTATGTCGGCACGCCTCTTTGGAATATTTGTAAGTTTGTGAAATGACGAAGTCATTAATTTAGATGGAGTGAATTCCGTAAAGTCAAGATATTAGTACAAATTACGCCTTACAACCATTTCTTAGTGAAGCCATCCGAACAGCAAACGAAAAAATAATCATCTTTGAAGTGACTAAGTTTATCCCAGAGGTTGATGTTTATGCGGTGGCCTTAGAAGATTCTTGATAAGTTAAGGACGGATTATCATTCTGCTTCTTGAAACTGTAAAATATCTAATCTCTTTAAGAGTATGTAGCCTGCCCAAGTGCGAAGGAAAGGCGTGTAGGTACAATTCAGTGAGGCGTACCCATTTGGATGAAGTTGGGCAAGGACAAGCTTCATGAATTGAAGGACGAGCCAAATGAAGTGCCCAAAGGTAGGAACACCTCCAGAAAGGCACATGTAACGATTATAAGCTGTATACCCTTCTAGTGGCATATTGGCAATTAAGAAGGCTCTGGGGTTAAGGTTTCTTCAAAAGGAATATCATGGCGATCACAGATTCTTCTAACATTCGCCTCAGTCAAAGTAGATGCTAGAGAATCTGGAGGGTTGTCGAGATTCGTGACACCCCTGGATTAATATCCGAGGCAACCTCTATGTAGGATTTACCCTCCATGGCAAAAGGAACCAATTGTTAAGAATATATAGGCTAACGACGAGATGGTTAGGGCATAAAAGGTGTCAAAGTAGATGTTGGGGTAGAAGTTGAATCTACCATTAATGGAGTAAACTTTGAAGTAGACAGACCTGCACCCATGGCAGAGAGATGCGAGGAGCGCCTACGGTTCATAACTTATTGTAAAACTCGATACATGATCAAGGACATGTATGATTTTAACTTTAATCTTTGTGCTTTAACTAAGCCTCTTGTGGCCGACATATAGAACCCAATGGATGTCAATGTGTATTGACTAACGAGATCCTATACATTGACGATGGCAGTGATGTGAAGTTTAGCATATGCAGTGTGTGTCATGTGTCCAAAACATGGTGTACGCAAACATTCTGTATAGATAGCTCGCTCATGCTATCAAATAAGTTTCATCGCACTAGGAACTGTGCGTCGAATTTTACCTGTTATCGTAGAATTTACGACTATGGAACCGTAGTCCAGAGTGACACAGAGTTTTCCTTTATAGGGTACTAGAGTGAGACATTCGACTCAGTGTATTGATACATGATTCCACCGAGCGCTGGAGCGCTTTTGATGTGAGCTTGAAATCGTTCCATCAAAGCCAAACAACCAATCCATACTTGGTGAAGAATTGATAAGAATCAAATACTCCTTCTTACACTAAAAAATTTGTCAAAAATGAACAAGTTCCACGGCCATGCAAGAAACTCAAAGATGAGCCTAGGAAAACCCAAGGCTAACACCTAAACCTTGAAGGTGAAGAAGGGCTTGAAGTCCTACCCGAAGCAGATTAGAGTTCTGCCCGAGGCAACTTGGGATTAGCCATAGAAAGTCCAAATTTCTCGAATTCTAGCTTCCCACAGGCCATGACTGAGTGAGGGAGGAGGAAGGAGCATGAAAAATTAGTTGATTATCAATCAACAAACTTGGTTAGGCATCTACGACTATAGGGGGTGGCAACCCACCTCAGGGAACAGTCAAAGCAAAGAGGCGATGCTGATAGTTGAGAAATTGGGTCAAAACCCAAAGGACTCAGCGATGAGTTTTCAAAACTCAAATGTGATAAGCTATATCATGTTGGCGGAAAAATTTGACTAGAGATAATCGGCATCAAGGCTAAAAAGTGGCAGCAACATTGATGAGAATGTAGGTCAATAAAATTGCAAGAGCTCGAGGGTGAAAAAGCACAAGTCAAATACAATATGGAAGTGATAACTGAACTTGAATAGTAACACTAGAAAAATGATCGGATCCATGTGAATGTAAAAAAAGGGAAAAGTAAAGAAAAAGAAGAAAAGGAAGAAAAAGAGTGGCAATGTAAATGAAAAGTGAACAAAGAAGGAGGATGAAATCCTACCTAACCAAATAAAGAAAGAAACTTTCAGAGTTTCTAAAATCGAGTAAAGAATCTAAGTGGAACACTTCAACTCTTATACCGTCCAAGGGATATGAATCCACAACTGTTTAAAGTGGCATGTTACCCTCAAAAGAACGCATCGCTTTATGAAGACATCTCAAAGGAGGAAGACATCAATTCAAATCAGAGTTCGAAGTCGATAGCTCGTCTTGATCCAAGTCTGCTTTGTTACCACAAAGCATACTTTGGTGGACAAGTGTTATCCCATTTTAAAACCAAATAATATCTCAATGAATCAACGCTAGTGAATGCTATTGAAATGGATCAACAGTCAAGAATGCAAGTCTATTGCCAAAATTCAGATGAATTCCAAAGGATTGGTACTGATCCTTATTGACTATGAGAAAGCACTTTGCCACTTTTCGAATAAGTCAAGTAATGAGAAGCAAAAAGGATGAAGTTACAAGTTCAACACACAACTTGGTACCGACCCATGATCCACAACTCGACATTGATCCTTTACGATGTATGATGAGTCAGCATGGCTTAATCAAGAGATGGAAAATAAAACCACAGTAAAGCAAGCAAGGACAAAATGCATAACTTGGTAGCCATCCTTAACGATCGGTACCAATCCATTGTTAATAACGATTTGTTCACAATCTCTTACCTGGAGCTTCGGGTCTGAAGTGGAGGACGCGGGTGAGCTATTTTTGACGATTTTAGTGATGAGTTTTGTCTATAAATAGAGGAGGAGCTGCAATAGAAAGAAGATTGTCTTCATCTTCTCTTTCTAATCTTTGTTGTTTGATTTCGTCAAATCCTTATCCAAGTTATTTGATATCGAGTTGTAAGAATATCATTGTATAAGCAAAGTATAATCAATAACAAAGTTGATAGTGGATGTAGGCTATTGATTTTGACCGAACCACTCTAATTCTTGTGTGTTCTTATCTCCTTTTAATCTCTTATAATTTTCATTTGTTAATTAGTTGAGTGTTTGTTTCACTTTTGATGCAAACAATTACAATCAAGAATAAATTGGGAAGATATCAGATTTATGTGGAATAAACTATTGATATATTAGGAAAGGTGACAGTGACAACTAAATAATACTAATGGAATCATAATGTCACACTTGGATTTAATGTGCTATGTATGTGTACACGGAAGTGTATTGTAACCCAAATTTGTGACACAATTTGTAGGTTTCATCCATTAGATCTCTCATCGGTATCTACCCTGGGTGTAACATAATGAGATGCAACGAGCAATATATATTGTGTCAAATTGTATTTTATTTTGTATCGATAGTCCCTGTATACATCGGTAAATCGAAGTAATGTGAGAAGTAGTGGTTGTACATTGTGTATAACAATCATAAATCTGTAACAAATATTTGGTGTTGTATTATAATTTTCGTTACAATGTTACGATCTGGATTATGTAAGATATTATTTTGTGTCATTGCTGATTTCTTGTGCTCAACAAATGTGCACTGTCGTGCAGTTATTGACTTTGTGCACCGGGAGAAATTTAGTGATAACCACATAAATTAAGGACAAGACGATAATATACTTTAATGCTACATTCTACATGCTTTCGAATGTTTATACTTCCCCTAGAGGCATAAGCCTTCTAAGACATTACAATTGCCTAATTCAATGGTCTAACGTGCCTAATTCAAAAACCGATCTTGAATATGTAGTATATCTTGAATCAAACATGCGAACGTACACACTTAGTTTTTGCTTATATGTCTGCAACAAAAGGATCCGACATGAATTTGGCATCATCGTTGTACTTGGTAAGAACTTACAGTATTAAACCTAATTGACAGTTGAAAGCATAATCATTTAACATTCATGCATGTTTCATTGAGAATATCTTTTAATATCCATAGGTTTTCCATAGTTAGTTTTAAAATTCTCCATGTTAGACCAAGGAATAGCGAATACAAAATTTATGATAATACTGGTTATGAGAGAGGGGAGGGGGCTAATTCTATTCGTACATCTTAATTTACTATACATACACCGAAAATTTTATCAGAATCATATACACCATTATTTTACTTAATATATACCATACATATTACAAAATTACCCTCGTTTCTGAATAAAACAAAACAATTATCTAATTTTACTATCTCTCTCACGTATTACTCAAATTATTAAGGAACCTACTTCAAAAATTCTCTAAATTCACTTTTGGAAATTTTAAATGAATACTTCAAATGGAATTTAAATTTATTTAATTATTTATATATAGAAATTCAAATTTAAATTTTCAAAATTAAAATGTTAAATAATTCAAAGTTTGATGTCAAATTTAAATGTGATTCAATTTATGTAAAAGATAGAGAGGATTCGGTACTTTATCAATCATATTAGTATTGGTATTGAATCTTAATTATTAATTTATGGTATAATTTGATGTGAAAATGTCAAATAGATTAAGCATGAATACAGCTTGATATTTTATTGATAGAATTTCGTATAGAAGTACTTAAATTTAATTTAACTGATGATGTGATAAAATTTTAGTTACTTCATTGAAAAAAAATATTGACTATATATAATGTGGATAAAGAGGATTTGTGTGTTGCAAATTCTTCATTCTTTAATATTGGTATTAACTTTTTGTTACATAAGGACATTTTTATTTTAAGATTTTTTAAAAGTTTCACGGTGTGACGCCCCACCTCTATACTCGCACTAGCCAAGGACACTATGGGGTAATGCCGTCGACTAGCATGAAGAATAAGGCTGTTGAGGAGCGACCATCTGTGTAATTGCTTTGTGCGAGTACCAATATGTCAGATAATATAACTTACATTTCATTTCAAGAGGAAATCCGACATATCAAATACAAACTCAAAGCTACCACACAGTGGCTATGTAGACTTCGGAAACAAATATAGAAGTAAGCATAACACAAATCAGTCACATATATTCATATCACAAAGGCGGAAACAGATATGAATATATCACATAGAAGTGTACATCAAATTAGTGGTCATACAAGATCCACTACATCACAAAAGAATAGATACAGGTTCTAGACAAAAGAATAAGTATACATCAAGGAGTTTATATCTCGAATGTATAACAACAAAAACTACTAAGCTAAAGTAGTTAGCCAAAAGTCAGGCGACGAACCCTGATAAGAAGTCAAGCAGAAGCACCTGAAATACCTCGGTCTGACCCGAGTATTATTTAAGAAGAAAATAATAAACGGATCAGTCTAGCTATAAATATCATATAAAATGAGATAGGATAAGAGATATCACAAAAACGTATGATAACAATAATGTCATACCGTGACAAGTATACATCAGATAACAACAAAAAATCATACAATATCTCAGTATATTCTCAAACATCAAAAGAATGTCATATTCTTTAAATTATTCACCAAAACACAAATATTGATAAAGCTTATCAATGCAAATCGCCAAAAATCGGTGAAACGCAAATTCTAGAAATCATCAACTAGAAATCCAAAAATCACATAAAAGGGGAAGGCCTATCACAAACGGGAGCATGAAACTCCCCCAACACGTGTATCACAAACGGAACGCTATTCCTTGGGTCGCTAACCCAATAAATGAACCGAACATCGACGCACCTAAAAAGATACGCCCCATGCATAGTCGAACATCGACGCACCTAAAAAGATACGACCCATGTCTAGTCGAACATCAACGCACCTAAAAAGATACACCCCATGCATAATCAAACATCGACGCACCTAAAAAGATACGCCCCATGTATAGTCGAACATCGACGCACCTAAAAAGATACGCCCCATGCCTAGTCGGACATCGATGCACCTAAAAAGCTACACCCCATGCACCGACTTATCGAGCCGAATGCTCCACGAACGGTCCAAAGACCATGGGTCGCTAGCCCATAAAAATGAGATGAAGCTCAACAGAACGGGGTACAGTCCCCCATGCGGACAAAGAGACATCGCATATCGCTAGTCTAAACCACAAAATGATCATCATCGATCATCAAGAAGTGTCGATTACACTAAGCTAGTAAATAAATGAGTTTAGCTTCATGTCCCATAACCACTGGCTTAACTTAAATATTTACGAACAAATTGTAGATTTCCACTCGAAAATTGTCACAAGATTTTCAATCAAACAAGTCCAAAAAATTTACCGACGAAGTAAACGCAAGCGTTTCATACCACTTGTTTTGCTAAGCCATTTAATTAGATTTCTCATACGAATGAGGTAAAGGTTTGTATATACTAATAGGTTGGAAAACGGTTTTATAAACGAGCTTTGTATTAAAAATAGAGTTGAAAGCATCTTTGTGAAAGAGTTTGAATATTTACTACTAGTATAGAAACCTTTGTATTTCGAAGTGACAAATCACAAAAATGATTGTAAAAACAATCAATCACCAAAGATTCACATTCGAAGACGTGAATCAAAACCATAGAAATCGATATCAAATCCATCAAACAGATATTTCCAAAAATCCAAAGAAAGAAGTTATCAAAGTCGATAATAAGTGATAACAACTAACCGGATCGAAAAGAATCGATTAAAAATCGAAAACCCACACAAAACTGCCTCAAATAGGCAAAAAGCACATCTCCCAGATTCAGTCGACTGGACGGAAGGGTCAGTCGACTGATTCATGCCTAGAAACTCTCGGGTTTCAAGTTCAATCGACTGACTCAGCAGTTCAGTCGACTGATACAGGGACAGGAACTTTTCTGTCCCCAGTTCAGTCGACTGAACTATATGGTCAGTCGACTGACACAGGGGCAGGAAGTTTTCTGCTCCCAGATTCAGTCGACTGACCTTACCGTTCAGTCGACTGAACTGCCATTTGTAGTATTTTCAACCTAGCCCAAGAAGGGGAAAAAATCCAAACGGAAGTGATCGGACTAGCAACGGAGACTAGAGATTTATGCCAAGCGACAACCCAGCCTTATAGGCTCTTCGATACACCCCAACAACATGTTCAAGCATCAAAGATAGGATTTTTAAAGATTTGACTTCAAAACACCAAAAATTGGAATATTCACCAAACCAATTCAAAAGCAATTGGACAAGGAATAGATGTTAGGAATTACTACCTAACAACTATCAAAGATATAGGCATACACGTGAGTTCAAAAACTCACCTTTAAACCCAAAACAACGAATGAGAAACTCTAAAAAAAAGGAAAGGCCAATTCCTCTTCAACTTCAACTCAAGAAGCTCCAATCTAAGCTAATAAGCAAATATTTCCTAAGTTAGAGTTTAGGAATTTCTAAAATTGAAGAGAGATAGAGATGGAGAAGATGAAGAGGATGCTTACCTAAGCTTCTCCTTGATTTTGGAGCAAGAACTTGAGTTTCCAAATCAAACTAGGGTTTGGAATTTCTATTTCCCATTCTTCTCCCCCATTTTTCATTTTACTTGAGAGTGTTAGGAAAATAATAGAATGTAAGAAGAGGGAGTGGAGTGTTAGGGTATTAGATGAGTTGGTGGGCTGAAACCCAAACCCAAAGCCCTAATTGAAAACATCAAAATTCTACTCAACTCCAAACATATCGATGTTTATATTCAAAAAAGTTGTAAATGCCATTTTGGACTCAATGGAAGTGGTCTCGGGTCCCAATTCGACAGTTTACAAAAAGTAACATTTCAGACTTTAATCCGATTAACGATGCTATATTTAAATAAAACATTTAAATATACAATCGTAAAATATGCGAGTTGTTACAGGCATCATCGTTGTACTTGGTAAGAACTTACAGTATTAAACCTAATTTACAGTTGAAAGCATAATCATTTAACATTCATGCATGTTTCATTGAGAATATCTTTTAATATCCATAGGTTTTCCATAGTTAGTTTTAAAATTCCCCATGTTGGACCAAGGAATAGCGAATACAAAATTTATGATAATACTGGTTATGAGAGAGGGGATGGGGCTAATTCTATTCGTACATCTTAATTTACTATACATACACCAAAAATTTTATCAGAATCATATACACCATTATTTTACTTAATATATACCATACATATTACAAAATTACCCTCGTTTCTGAAAAAAACAAAACAATTATCTAATTTTACTATCTCTCTCACGCATTACTCAAATTATTAAGGAACCTACTTTAAAAATTCTCTAAATTCACTTTTGGAAATTTTAAATGAATACTTCAAATGGAATTTAAATTTATTTAATTATTTATATATAGAAATTCAAATTAAAATTTTCAAAATTAAAATGTTAAATAATTCAAAGTTTGATGTCAAATTTAAACGTGATTCAATTTATGTAAAAGATAGAGAGGATTCGGTACTTTATCAATCATATTGGTATTGGTATTGAATCTTAATTATTAATTTATGGTATAATTTGATGTGAAAATGTCAAATAGATTAAGCATGAATACAGCTTGATATTTTATTGATAGAATTTCGTAAAGAAGTACTTAAATTTAATTTAACTGATGATGTGATAAAATTTTAGTTACTTCATTGAAAAAAAAATTATTGACTATATATAATGTGGATAAAGAGGATTCGTGTGTTGCAAATTCTTCATTCTTTAATATTGGTATTAACTTTTTGTTAAATAAGGGCATTTTTATTTTAAGATTTTTTAAAAGTTTCACGGTGTATGAAAAAATTAGCAGAGAGAGAGCGCACTCTAATTTTTGTGCAAGAGCTCTTGGATTTGAATCCTAGACACAAGTAATGTTTAGCTGAGTCCAAATTTGATCGAAAGATGAAAATTTTACCTTCCACTTGGTAATAGCCGGAGCAAAACCGATTAAACTGAAAATAGACACAGATAGGGTTCTGATCCTTTATCAGGATATTACCCTCAATTACTCATCTATCAAATTCAAACTGTATATAACAAGTTTAACGGTAATCATAATTAAAAAACCAATACAGCCGCCGAATATAAAATAAACAAAAAAACAACGAAAATCAATTTAGTTAACTTTGGTATGAATTCAGATTCTCCTGCAACCTAATATTCACAGGGGAGGGGATAGATTTAACTACACATGAAATACTTCATAAACATACACAGTTATCTCGCACTTTATATCAAACAAGGAAACATGCAACAAGGCGATAAAAGAAGCACACGGCAGTATTCCAATAATAACTTAAGATTCTTGTCATATACAGAGACCGGACTATTTCTTCTTAGTTATAATATTCTATACAAAAAATAATGGAAACACACAAAATATAGCAGCCACCATATTAAGATTGTGGTGAACAGAAACCACACCATACAAAACAACTGCTGCATGGTAAAACCATATATAACACTAAGTAGTAGGACATGCTTCTATTTCACATGTGGACAGGCTTGGGCACATGCTGCCAGCCAGTGCAAACCTGTAGGACGTCTTTGAGAGCTAGCGATGCAGGCTCCATTGTCCATGTAGGATAGTGCTCGTTTGCCTTGAAAACTCCTTCCAGGCCTGGGCCTTCTCGTAAATTATGTTGGGCCCCACTTAAGAACAGGTCTCCTTCTGATTTTACCCATCCGCTGCAGGCTTCTTCTCTGTCTGCTGCCTGAATATATTAATGATATTAACAATGTCATGGAAATTTGCTTTAAATTCTTAATGCTCAACGCATTTGATTTATTGACTACGGATTATATTACCTACACAGTGTGCGGTAGCATCAATACATGCACCAAACTGACATTTATCATAAGAAAATCACTATATTACTTTAGAAAATGTGCTTTTTTCTTTCAAAGGAGTTCATCCTTGCATATGCTGCTAACGCTCTTTGCTCCCTTCCTTTTTTTAGAAAGAAAAGGGGAGAGCGAGTGCAAAATGATTGGCAATTTTCAGAGTGATGAAAATGGAAAGGTCAGGTTGCATTCGGTCCAACAACTTATTCATTCAAAACCTGAACCCAGCCCGATGGATCTATTAATAACACTAGTTACTGTGTATGTTTTATGTCTTTTTGACATGTCTTTTGGAATGGATTGGGTCGGTTTAGTTTCATCTGGGTTATCACTCGTACCTGATCCAAGATCCATACGACTTGAGTTGGGTTCGAATCTACTAATATAACTACAATTTCCCAATTTTCACGTTAGGACATTTTATAAATGATAAGATTCATTTTTTGATTTCTCAATCATGAGTATTTATTCTCTCTCTGACCTTCTACATCAAAATAATCTATACTTTCAAAATTTGAAGTATATATGAAGATTTAGGATTTCACAAAGGAACAAATAACATTACATTTTCATCCAATGAAAGATTTGTTTCAAAATATGATTGCATGCAAATTTAAATTCAAAATTGTCATTGCCTAAGACATCAAAGTTAACAGCACATATGTTGGGTCAAAAACTCGAAGGTTAGAAATCAACATAATTAGTTAGCTACCAATGGTGCACGGCACAAAAAAAGGCAAAATTTTCCTGAAGTCTTGGCGCACGACGCGTAAATGTCTCGTGCCTTTTTGATTCACTGTGCATTGTGCATGTTACACATACATATATACATATACATACACACACCACATTGTTTTAAAAAACCCGCCTCATTACTAGCCTCGAGGAGCGCCTCAAGAAAATGGGGATAAACGTCTTGAGGCTTTTTCCAAAAGGTTTTTAACCATTAAGGCTTACCTCTCAACAACTAGAAGCATACGAAGCGTACAAAGTGAATGTCTCGCATGCCTCAATATTCGAAGCATGCGACTCAAGAATTTTTTCTATCCATAGCTATAAATACTGACACTAACAGAAGTTGTTAAACTTCAATTATTTAATGGAAAACAAAAAAGAACAAATTTAAAGAAAATGGAAGTTTGTGTTTTTTACTTTTCATTTTCAATATCGACGTGATTAAGTAAGATTGTTTTTGAAAATGACTGAGTTACGTAGTGGTTTTCTCATTGCTATTTAAAGAAAATTTCCGAACAGACATCACTGAATCTTCGAATGAATTTTTGGATCGATTTGAACAGTAGAAGAAAAAATAAATAAAATAACAACTTACATTATTTCCTACTGCTTGTAATTGAGTTTGACTCCACTAGAATCAATCAAAGATCAGTTTCAAAATCTAGAAAAAAAATTAAAGACAAATAGAGAAGAGAGAAAAAAATACATACCATTGCGGAGATGAAAAGTAAATACTAAATTTTCAAAAGATTGAATCGTATGCGTGTGTGTTTTATCATGTGCTTAAATTTATTTTTATAGTTTTATGAATGTTTAATAAAGAATCATTTGGATGGTACTCTTTAAAGTTAAGTGTTTATATTGTATATATTTACAGTTTTTGATTAATTGTTAACTTTTATGTATAAATCAAAAATTAATATTAACCAAGCAATAATAACTTACACCTCACTTATGCCTCATCGTTTTGAGGCTTATGACTCGCCCCGCAAGCAAAATAATGTCTCATGTACGCTTTTCGCGTTTTAAAAATTTGACGCGTGCGCGCACATATTATATATATATATATATATATATATATATATATATATATAAACATAATTTATTTATTTTTTGGTAAATTTACCCCCTTGCATGTTCTAGTTATGATATTTCATTAGTTTTGTATCATGTTATTTTGATAAATCTATTTAGTTTGTCTTACATTTGTTTATTTTATATTGTAGTTTTTCCTTTTTAATAATCATTTAATATCATATCAAACTATGCAAGTGTATAATTGTATTTACATCAACTTATCATCATAGTATGAATTTATATGTAATATATTATAATATCAATATAAGTTTATGCATAGATGATCAATGTTATATTGTAACTTGCTTCAAGAATATATAACATAAAAAGAAATAGTTTTTCCATATCAATAACCATATACATTTTCATTCTTTAGAACTAAAAAAAAAATTTGTAAACACAATCATATGATAACTGCTAAATTTTGAGCAATTTCTGGATGGTGAAAAAAACTTATATAAAAATAGCGAAATAAATAAAATGTGTGCCTTTTTCGCGCTATGCACCACGTGCGTCTTTGCATCATATGCGTTAGTGAGCATTCTCATGTGTCTTGCACCATGAGGCCAAAAGACACAATTGACTCGCTATGCCTTACATCATGAGGCGTCTTTCATAACTATGGAGATTGATGATGATAGTAAGTTGAAAGCTTAAAAGAAGGAAAATTTTGGCATACATCTTTATAATTATAAAAGCTAAGTTTTACATCCCTTCCAATTTCTTTTTATAAAATACATCCATATTTTCAGCAAAATAGATGTAATTCAAAGTGGTATTTGTGTAATTTTACTAATCTTAACACGTGTCCATGTTATCATTTTCCATAACTCATAACCGCACGCAACACACGCCTTAGTAACCACTGTTAAATCTGAAAACGAAAGATGTAAAAGAGAAAGAATTATAAAAAAGATGAATGTATAAAATAGTTTCTAAAAGGGAAGAAGTAAAACAAATGAGTTTTTAAAAGAGTAACGTGTCCCTAATTTCCACTAAAAGAAAAATAGCGCAAGGACTTGCAAAATGCCAAAAATCTGAAATAAAGGAAAAGACGATGAAGAAAGTGATATGTTGATTGGATTTTTCTTTAGGGAGTCAAGTAAGTTTTGTTGAAGTTTATGGGCATTGCTTAATATGTATTTTAGTGTTACTTCAACATGTGTGTTTATTACTTCACTTAATGCTTTGAATATATGTTCACTTCACAATGGATTGTCCCAAGATATTTTGAAGCTCTAAGCACTAACACAAGGTAAGAAATAAAACATGGTATATTTTGTTTTTAAAGCAAAGGTACAAGAAGATTTGTAAACCTCAATGTGTGCTGCCTTTAAAAATCAAAACAAATAATCAATAAAAAGGTAAACCATGGTTCAAGATTGTGGTTTTCATTTTGTTCATTTGAAAATTTCAGAATTTCGATCAATTTCAAAAATATCATAAATTTCTGTTATGATTCCGGTTTGATTTTGGTATTTCAAATATAAAAATACATTAATAGATGGTACATACTTGTATTAACGAAAATATAATTATATATATATATATATATATATATATATATATAAAGTTGATCCAATTATTATTTTCATGTTATTTCTGCTGAATGAGGTGAGAATTATATTTTTTTGAAATAAATGTCCTTTTTTATATTATCTTTATTTGATTTTTTTTTTTATTCTATCACATATTTATTGCATTTTTTTCTGTTGTTTTTTTACCATTCCTTCAGCACTTAAAAAGCAGATGCATAATTCAGAGCGGTACCAGAATTTTGGATCAGACTCCATCCTGGTTATCACTAGTACAGGAGCTGAATGATTGGAGTTCAGCTGAAATTTTGAACCATGAAGTAAACACATCTCCAAATCACTAGGCCTTGTAAACTATATTATGAAATGTTGTGTTTATTTTTAAATATTTAAACTACATCATTTATGCAGAATTATAAAATTAAGGCCTTAAATGACTTTGAAGCTAGATGGTTGGCTCATCAACCTACCTATTGCACTGGCCTAGATTCCAAGTCAATTTTGTTAGGGTCTCTTCTAATTCTTATATTTCCTACAAAATTAGCTCTAGTAGCAATTTAGTTGGTCATAACTAGGACTGCCCTGTTAATGGTAATTTACCATTACCAAGCAGTTGGTAACTAATATTGAGTTTTATCGGAACACCAGAACTATTAATATGATAATAATAAATTTACCAATTTTAACGGTAAATCAATGGTAAAGAAATGTTAAATCCGGTGGTACTGGTAAATTTACCAATGATTTCAATTTTTATTATTATTATTTTACTAATCCTAACAACATGCATTTATTTAAGATCTATCGAAAAGTTAGACAATGTTTACCGGCTTATTCATGATAATGCTTCATGATTTGTTTTCCTATCTTTAGCTTATGAGATAAAATCAATCTATTAGTATATGTAGTTGTAAATAGTTTGTGATGAGTCAAGAAAATATTTATATCAATCAAAAAATCACGGTATGTGTAGAAGTGTATTTAGTGTCAATAAAACAAACTTATGTGTATTATTATTAAAGAGTAAATACAATAAAAATTTAATACTTATATCTCTTGGTAAATATATCATTACTAGTCATTAATTTAGCTGCGATAATTTTAACAATGGTACTAGTAAAGTAACGATACTCGTTTTTAGTTTATCAAATATAATCATACGGTAATCGGTTTCTCATGATAGTAACGGTAGTTGTTACCATAACAGCCCTAATCGTAACCTTCGTCTATTCAATGTTGCCAATCATAACTTAAAAAATGAAAAATAAGGATTGCACGGCTATAGTAGTATAACCTATGCATTGCACACGGTATTGTCGTAAAAAAAATCAAATATTTAAACTTAAGATATATTGTCAAAATTAGAACTTGTTATACGATTAATGGTGAAAATGTTGAGACAAATGTGCTAACATATTAAAATTATTTTTTGTTTAAATATATAATTTTTGTTAGATGGCCTAATCACTTCATGTTTGAATAAAAATTTAAGTTTTCCATAATTCTATTTAAAATGAGTTACATATTGTTATTTTTTATGATTTAACACCGCTAAACATATAGATGAATATTAGCTAACAATATTAATTTGATTGATTTGAAAGTTATGAATTATGATTTGTTAGCATGTTTAGGTAAGTATTTATTAATATAAATTTTGGATCTGAAATCTAATGTATGATGCATTTGATTTGCTAAACGGTAAATTAATTTAATTTCAAATATTCATTGAGATATAGGCAAACTAATATTACAGGCATAATAACAATGAATCAATATATTTCATGCATTACAAGACTTTGCAATGAATATCAAAATAGTCATCAAGAATTGACGCAGCGGATAATTCAAAAACAATGTAGATCGTTGAATGTAGCAATCGGTGGATTGGAAGATGCTGAAATGCCCAAATTCGTTGATCCGAAGATACCGAATTCTAGCTATCCTGAACTCGTTGATCGCGCACGATACCGGATCCGAAGATCTTCAATTCTTCAAGCGTTGATCAAGCGCACTTGATTCCGCGAATCGGCTTCTACAATCGTTGAATCGAGCGCACTCGATTATCCGAAAGAGGAGATAGGAGATTACACTCAACTACCAATTTGGAATGAAAGCACAAAGCAATCAAAAGAGAATTTTATTCAAAAATCAACAACCTTTACAAATGACACCACTTGCCTATTTATAGGCTACAACACAAATCCAGAAAATTTCCTAAGTCATAAGTCGTTTCCGACTCATCATCCATGACCTACGACTCATCATAAGTCGTATACGACTCATCACATTACAACATGACTTACGACTTATACAAAACGTTACAATACTAATCTTCAACGACTCATCAACATACAACACGACTCAACAGTAAACGACTCAAAATCAGACGACTTATCTTAAGTCGTTTACGACTTATCAAATTACAACACACTACAACTTATGATTTATAACAGATGCGACTTAGAAACAATCGGTTCAGATTAACTCGTCAGGAGAATCTACGGCATGGATTAAAGCGGCATCAGAATATACAGCTCCAGGCCTCTACGACTTAACCCAGTTTTGATAAGTCGTGGACGACTTATACCCGCCTCGCCCTTGAGTCGTGGATGGCTTATCTCCTCACCTTCCTTGAGTCGTAGACGACTTATCACTTGTGTATTCTTCCCCTTGAGTCGTAAGCGACTCATCTCCCTATTAAGTCGAAGACGACTTATGCCTTCCCCTTTGGTTCTCCAGATGAGTCGTGGACGACTCATCACCGCCTCCTTAAGTCGCAGACGACTCATGCCTGTCTCTATGAGTCGTGGTCGACTCATCACCGCTTCCTTAAGTCGTAGACGACTCATGCCTATCTTTGTGAGTCGTGGTCGACTCATCACATTGCTCTTAAGTCGTAGACGACTTATATCTGCCGTGTTAGTTTTATCTCGTGGACGACTCAGGACTTCATCTCTGGGCTTAGCTGCATCATCCTCCCCAGGTTGAGAGAAATTCGTCCTCGAATTTGCACACTCTTCATCCCCAACAAACTCATCCCCATGATATGGTACGAGATGCTTAACATTGAATACGTCAGATGTATACACATCATCTGGCAGCTTCAGTTTATAAGCATTTTCATTGATTCGTTTCACAACTTCCACCGGACCACTTTTCCTGGCTTTCAACTTGTTATATGCGCCCACTGGAAAACGATCTTTCGTTAATACTGCATAAACCATATCTCCTTCATTAAACTCCACATTTCGTCGTTTCAAGTCTGCAGCTCGTTTATATTTCTCATTTGCTTTCTCCAATCGTTCTTGAACGATTTTATGACACTCCGTCAGCCCTTCAACAAAATCAGCAGCTTTCTTAGTTGTCTTCTTTGATTGTGGCACTACCGTTAAGTCCAACGGTCCCTTCGGTAAGCTCGAATATACTATCTGAAATGGACTGAACCCAGTACTTCGATTCACAGCATGATTATGGGCAAACTCTGCCTGGCATAACTTCACATCCCAACTCTTCAGATTATCTTGAACAAGACACCTCAACAAGTTTCCCAAAGATCGATTAACCACCTTCGTTTGTCCATCAGTTTGTGGATGATAAGCACTACTAAATTTCAGCTTCGTTCCCACCATTTTCCACAAACTCAACCAAAAATGACTCAGAAATCGAGTATCTCTATCCGACACAATAGATTCTGGTAATCCATGAAGTCGATAGACCTCCTTGAAAAACAACTGAGCAACATGAACAGCATCCGCCGTCTTCTTACAAGCAATAAAATGTGCCATTTTCGAAAATCTGTCAACCACCACATAAATGGAATCATTACCACGCTGCGTTCTCGGCAACCCCAACACAAAGTCCATACTGATATCCACCCATGGTTTTACAGGCACAGGTAATGGCATATATAAACCCGCATTAGTCGCAGTTCCTTTCGAAACTTGACAGATATGACATCTCTCAACAAACCTCTCCACTTCTTTCCTCATCGATGGCCAAAAGTAGGATTGTGAAATTAACTGTAAGGTACGGTCTCTTCCAACATGCCCTTCTTCATGTAATTCCTTGATAATTTTCATTCTCAAACTACCCTCCGGTATGCACAATTGATTCCCTTTGAACAGAAAACCATTTATCATTACGAAATCATCCGTCTCTCCCTCCTTGACTTTATCAACAAATTTTGCAAAGTAAGGATCATTAGTAAATAAGTCTGGCAACATTTCAAACCCCGTCACTTCAACCTTCAGTATAGTCAACAAATGACTCCTCCTACTCAAAGCATCAGCCACACGATTTGTCACTCCTGACTTGTGTTTAACAACAAAAGTAAACTGTTGCAGATATGCAATCCACGATGCATGTCTCGCTGAAATCTTGTCTTGCCCTTGCAAATGCTTCAATGCTTCATGATCAGTGTAAAGAACGAACTCCTTCTGAAATAGATAGTGTCTCCAGTGTTTAATAGATTGCACAACAGCATAAAACTCCACATCATATGTACTGTATCGCATCTTCGCTCCTGACAACTTCTCACTGAAATATGCAATTGGACGTCCCTTCTGACTCAACACCCCTCCAATTCCAACCTTGGATGCATCAGTATGTAGTTCAAACACCAACTGAAAATCAGGTAGCACTAGAATTGGTGCAGACGTCAGCAATTCCTTGATCTTCCCAAAAGCATTCCCTGCTTCCTTTGACCATGCAAATTGTTTACCCTTCATACAATCAGTCACAGGTGCCATCACACTACTAAAGTGTGGAATAAACCTTCGATAAAATGAAGCCAACCCGTGAAAACTTCGAACTTCTGTCATTGTCTTGGGCTGCGGCCAATCTCTGATTGCCTCAACTTTACTTTGGTCCACCTGTATACCTTCCTTCGAAACAACATATCCCAAAAATAAAACACTATGCGTCATGAACACGCATTTCTTCGTTGCAGCATAGAATTGTTCTTGTCGTAACACCATCAGCACTTCTCTAAGATGATTCAAATGTTCCTCAGGACTCCCACTGTAAATCAAAATATCATCGAAATACACCACCACAAATTTCCCAATGAACGATCGAAAAATCTGATTCATCACCCTCATGAAAGTACTTGGTGCATTGGATAAACCAAATGGCATGACCAACCATTCGTATAGACCCTCCCTGGTTTTAAAAGCAGCCTTCCACTCATCGCCTGGTCTGATACGAATTTGATGATATCCGCTCTTCAAATCAATCTTCGAAAAGATAGTAGCTCCGCTTATTTGATCTAGCAAGTCATCCAACCTTGGCATTGGAAATCTATATCTCACAGTAATCTTATTCAATGCTCGACTGTCAGTGCACATCCTCCACGTTCCATCCTTCTTGGGTACCAATAAAGCTGGTACAGCACAAGGACTCAGACTCTCCTGCACACGCCCCTGTTCAAGCAATTCCTCTACCTGCCTCCGCAATTCTTCATGTTCCTTCGGACTCATTCGGTAATGTGGTCGGTGTGGCAATACAGCACCTGGAACAAGATCTATCTGATGTTGTATATCCCTCAATGGTGGCAACTCCGTTGGTAATTCCTCTGGAAATACATCGTCAAATTCTTTCAAAACTGGTTTAACTTCTTCTGGAATTTCAACTTCTTCACTGCTCTCATGCCCAATCAACAAGAATACTTCTGGTTCTTCCTCAACTTCCTTAACAAACTCCTTTAAAGTCAATAAAGTTTTCAGTTCTTCAATTTCTTCTGACTTACTTTCTCCTTGTGATCTCTTCTTCGGAACTAGGATAATTTTCGTGTCTTCAAACATAAAACTGTAACTATTGGTCCGACCGTCATGTTGTACTGCTCGATCATACTGCCATGATCTTCCCAATAATAAGTGGCAAACATCCATCTCTACTACATCACACCATATTTCATCTTTGTATTTCTTCCCAATAGAGAATGGTACACGAACTCGTCTATCCACCTTCACTTCTCCTCCTTTTCTCAACCATGCTAACTTGTATGGACTCGGATGTTTCTCTGTCTTCAATTTCAACTTTGTCACAGCCTCGGTCGAAATAATATTATCACAGCTTCCTGCGTCAATCACAAACTTACACACCTTCCCCAGAATAGTACATGTTGACTGAAAGATATTACTCCTCAACCAACTAGCTTCCTCCTGCTTCGGTGTTAAACACGATCTCCTCAGCATTAGGTTACAACCTTCATCTCCTGACGCAATATCTTGCTCATCCTCCTCAACTGGACTAGAACAATCTCCATCAACATCCTCATCTTCAATTTCCGCAATCATGGTTCTCTTCTTCGGCTTTGGACACTCACTGCTTTTATGACCCAATTCCTGACAATTGT
Organism: Allium fistulosum; assembly: GCA_030737815.1. Taxonomy (NCBI): domain Eukaryota; kingdom Viridiplantae; phylum Streptophyta; class Magnoliopsida; order Asparagales; family Amaryllidaceae; genus Allium; species Allium fistulosum. The sequence continues at coordinate 514,318,930 of CM060903.1, read as the reverse complement.
AACATTTGAAACCATTGTTAACCCTTGTCTTTTCAGCCTCCTTCAACACTGGTCTACTGATAGGTTTAGAAACATTAGAACTTCCTCCAACACCCTTCGCTTGATTGTTAGAATTAGTAAACACACCACTTCCTCGTCTCCCTTGCTTTTCCCAAGCCAATGCTTTCTGATGTGCTTCTGCCACAGATCTTGGATCGAACATATTAACCATGTCCTGAATCTGCATTCTCAATCCTCCAATGAACCTAGATGTCAGCTGCTCTTCTGTTTCCATAATATCATTCCTTGCAATGAGTTGATAGAATTCATCAGCATAGTCATTCACAGTTTTCGTCCCTTGTCTCAAGTTTTGCAAACGTTGATACATCAAAGATTGATAATTGTAAGGTAAGAACGTTGCTTTCATCAATTTCTTCATCTTCTCCCAAGATTCAACTTTTGACTTTCCCATCCGATCACGTGTAAGTTTGGTCTGCTGCCACCACGCCAAAGCTCTTCCCCTTAGCCTTGTAGCAACCAACTTCACTCTACGATGTCCTGGAACTTCTTTGAAGTCAAAAATCTCCTCCACATTAGCCACCCAATCTAGAAACTCCTCCGCTTGCATACCACCTTTGAATTCAGGAATTTCTGTCTTCATCCCCGACTCTCATTTGTGATCATACTCAGAATAGTTTCTTCCTTGACCCCTTCCTTGAACACTACCACCATCATACTCCTCTTCAAAATCAGATGCATAACGATGTCGATTCTGACCACCAACATCTCTACTACCATTGCGTCGTCCACCTTCATCCCTTCTATCGACATTCCTCCGTTCACGATCATTCACGTTCCTCCCACGCCCTTGATCATTTTCAACACTTCGGTCTCGATTGGAATGTGGCGAGACTCTACTACCCCCATGGTTAGATTCTGGTGAAACCCTTCTCCGATTTTGATTCATTTCTGTCATAAGTTTCTCTAACCGGCCAATTCCTTCATTAAGCTTTTCACTAAAATTCTCATTGATTCTTTGTTCCATCTCATCAGCTTCTTCTCTTCGATACAAAGCTTCTACGTTTTGGTGGCGATTAGCTCTTCTTGGCGGCATGATTGAATACTTCCCAAATTCCAAAACACTTCAAATTCAAACACTTTTCGAACTTTGATCCAAAATGAAACGGATCGAAATCTTCCACTTTGTTGCAAATCTCGATGAACACGATGAATACGACTTCTCCAAATCACAAATCCAAACTTCAAACTTCAAAGGTATGCACGACCCACTTCCTCAAACTCTCGGCCTCACTTGCTTACCACGGCCAACTTCAAAATGATTAGGCTCCAAGTCTCGATCTAGCTATGATTGGCTAGAACAAGCTCCGATACCAAAAACTGACGCAGCGGATAATTCAAAAACAATGTAGATCGTTGAATGTAGCAATCGGTGGATTGGAAGATGCTGAAATGCCCAAATTCGTTGATCCGAAGATACCGAATTCTAGCTATCCTGAACTCGTTGATCGCGCACGATACCGGGTCCGAAGATCTTCAATTCTTCAAGCGTTGATCAAGCGCACTTGATTCCGCGAATCGGCTTCTACAATCGTTGAATCGAGCGCACTCGATTATCCGAAAGAGGAGATAGGAGATTACACTCAACTACCAATTTGGAATGAAAGCACAAAGCAATCAAAAGAGAATTTTATTCAAAAATCAACAACCTTTACAAATGACACCACTTGCCTATTTATAGGCTACAACACAAATCCAGAAAATTTCCTAAGTCATAAGTCGTTTCCGACTCATCATCCATGACCTACGACTCATCATAAGTCGTATACGACTCATCACATTACAACATGACTTACGACTTATACAAAACGTTACAATACTAATCTTCAACGACTCATCAACATACAACACGACTCAACAGTAAACGACTCAAAATCAGACGACTTATCTTAAGTCGTTTACGACTTATCAAATTACAACACACTACGACTTATGATTTATAACAGATGCGACTTAGAAACAATCGGTTCAGATTAACTCGTCAGGAGAATCTACGGCATGGATTAAAGCGGCATCAGAATATACAGCTCCAGGCCTCTACGACTTAACCCAGTTTTGATAAGTCGTGGACGACTTATACCCGCCTCGCCCTTGAGTCGTGGATGGCTTATCTCCTCACCTTCCTTGAGTCGTAGACGACTTATCACTTGTGTATTCTTCCCCTTGAGTCGTGAGCGACTCATCTCCCTGTTAAGTCGAAGACGACTTATGCCTTCCCCTTTGGTTCTCCAGATGAGTCGTGGACGACTCATCACCGCCTCCTTAAGTCGCAGACGACTCATGCCTGTCTCTATGAGTCGTGGTCGACTCATCACCGCTTCCTTAAGTCGTAGACGACTCATGCCTGTCTCAAGGTAATAGTAAGTGTAAAAAAATTAATATTAATTTCCTAACATAAATGTTGTAAATTTAAAAATGGAAGAGTATATGAATTTATTTTATGAATCAATGTAGTAAAAATTAACCTAGATATGGAGAAAAAAAAAGTGGATAGTTACGTAAAGGAAATAACTTGAATGGAAATATTTAATTGTGAGAATCTTTAATGTAATTTTAACGATGACTTTACCATTGTTTGTGTGTGTGTGTGTGTGTGCATACATACATAATGTTTGTGATGAAATATCAACTTTTGAAGGGAAACTGGAACTGAATGTAAACTAGAGAAAGAATAAAAAGAAATAGTCATATAAATTATAAATTATAGGATGTAAAATATCCCTGAGAGAATTAGGGGTAAGTTTGGAAAATTTAGAATAAATGAAAGCCTCTCAAACCCTTCTGATTTACTATTATTTAATAGATGGGCCTAGTGCATTGCCATATGCCATTGACCTATTGTTTATGAGGAACTCATCAGGCTTAAATCATACAGTTGAGGAAAAAAGAATTCAGTTTCTAAATCGTAAATTTATTTATAAATACATAATGAATTATGCTCAATAGAAGCCTAACAGACACGTGTAAGTTAAATGATGGTAATAGAAAAACGAAAATAGATTGAGTAACCCTAAAATGCCCTTGTGATGAAAGAAGAAAGCAAATAATCATAATGATACTTCAAGTAATGACTTACCCAATGAACATGTTAATGTATTTTTTATACACTATTAAGGCTATACTAGTTCTTATTATAAACATACCTTAAATATAACACAGTATGTATTAAGTTCAATTTTCAGGTGAAAGGGTAAAGATATGATCAATTCTCAAACACACCATATAAGTAAAGATGTTTACGGCAACAATTCATAGCTAATTTGATGAAATGACACAAAAAGATAATGCCAACACCTGCTCTGTGTAATATTCAAAAACCTTCTTCTTCTGACCAGCTTCATATATATTGCACTGAGAAAGGACCTGTAGCATATAAAAATACAACTGCTGTTTAGGAAACAAATTCACAAAGCATGTGAATAACTAGATCTTGAAGTGTTTTATTTACCTGTGATTCAACACTGGCACAAACAGCATATATGCCCCAATTTCTTGTGTAGTTGTTGTAGAGATGCACTTTGCCAAATCTAACACGAGGATGTCTTTGTCGTGTGCCATCAAAAAAACAATGATGTATCGTGACCCGTATACATCTATCTGCAATGTGACTACTATGTGCTCCAATAAGCATCGTCTTGTCATGCATTGCAAAGTGACATCTGCCCATTACAGATACTAGCAAATTTAGCCATTAAAGAGCTGATTTTAAGATAAACCATCAGAGGAACCACACACTTTGTAGATCAAATATTTCAAGGAAATGGACCTCTTTGCAGCGTGCACTTTGCAATTTACCATATTCTAAGATTCCTTTCATGTATGACGTCATTTCTTTTTTCTTTTTTCTTTTCCAGCATAACTTCTTTCAGGTACGGGGTATGATATATAAATTCTGATAAAAATATTTACATTTGTATTTTCATTTTTACCTTTTATACAGCATCAGTATCCTAGGAATCAACTTTTTAACTGACCACTATTAAGTTCATTAAATTTTGGATTTTTATTATGATTATACCGGATGAATATTACCAATCAATATGCAGAAGATTATAGTACTAAAATGAATATAGTTTGCCGTTTCCCCAGAATCAAGAACAGCAGAATCACCCTTTTATATTTTGTTCGTTGATGTTAGATTTCCTCAAAAACAACTGCGTATGTAGTTAATCATATAAGAAATTACAAATTACAAACAGTCAAGGATGTGACTTAGCATGAATTGGCAATTGACTGATAAGGTACACTGGCTTTTCAAAGATTGGATCTTGCTTTTCAAAGATTTAAGCTATTTTTTCATGACCATATTTCTTTATTTATCATGAGCGCAGTCAAGAATGTAGCTCACCGTGAGCTGTCATTTTTATTTTTCATTATCAAGGTATACTTATAAGGCACACTACCTTTTCAATGACTTAATCTACATAACCTATCTGATTTCATCTACTATAAGTACCAATAACCCATATTTAAGGATACCACAAATGTAAATCAAGTCAAAGTAAGATAAGAAGAAAAAAAAAGATGTATTTTTATGTTTGTGAACCGCAGTCCATCATCATAAGTAATCTACATACCTTGAAATAGTTATATCTGTACTTTCACGTGTGATATCAATAAGTCCATCATCATAATCACGCAAACTACATCGATCAATCCAAATATGCTTTGACTTCGGCTTAATCTGAATGCCATCAACATCATGCCCTCTGCCCCCTTCGAATTCCAAATTGCATATAATAATATGCTCACACTCTTTTAGTTGTAAACCCTTCCCAGTCAGCTTAACTCTTTGACCACGTCCATCAATTGTTTTATATGAAGATACCCTCACATAAGATTGGAGATTTATCACCCCAGATACTTCAAACACAATCCAGAGTGGTTCTTTCCTACGACATCCCTCTCGAAGCGAGCCGTGTCCATCATCTATGTAAATATTTTATATGGAAATAAGCTGTTAAAAAATATGTGTTAGGCATCAAGTCACCGTGTTTTATTTGTTCTGTCATGCAAAAGATGATAATGTGCATTTGTAAAACAAGAATATTTACTGTGACACCTAGCAAATTTTTATCAGCATATGCTAGTATTTATGCTAAACAAATTTTTAATGTACAATTTTTTTTGTTTTTTATCAAGTCAAATTTGTTTTCATTATATTCAAATTAACAACAAGTTATATTTTCTGTACTTTATTATTATATTTCTATGTGTAACCAAAGTTTAATGTTTTTTTTAAAGGATCAATTGGGCTAGGATTGGGGTTGATCCACTCAGAGTACTTCACTTGAAAAAAGTAAGAGTCATGGATACTTCCATTAATATTCCTCCATAGGTAAATACCGTAATGATAACTTGTTAAGCTGTAGTCACACCCATTTTAATAAAACTACCTAGGACACTATCAATAAAAACCATGGTTTGAGAACTTGGTTTCAATTACAAAAATATTAAGATAATTCAAATGTTTTTTTATTAAAAAGTAATTACTGTGATTAAACGCTTAAAACTATAAGTATTTTAAAATCATTAATAGCTTTTAATCATTATTAACCTTTTTATGCTTATTGAAGTTCTTAAGAGTATCACAATCATGTGTATCATGGATTGAGGATCAATCCTACATGGCAAGAAAGATATTTCTTGCCACTCCAACCAGGACAGTAAAGCTGATTTCATAAGTAGTCCCAATACTCCGTATGGACCACAATAAATACACATGCCCAGATATTATTTGTATAAGATTAAATTTTTGTAACAATTATACTTGTATGTTATTGGGTAGCTGACATTTGCTACTTCGTAGCAAAGAAACAAGGTATATTACCCGAATATTAGTCCACTGGATAGCAATTGAGCACGAATACTTTAAAAATACTAACAAGATGCTCTAATCCTCATCATGTTGTAACAACACTCAATGATTATAAAATCCGATCTCAAACAAATACAGTTAAAACTGTCCATCAGCATTCAACAATATCTTGTTGCAAACAATTACAACCTATATCCTTTTTCTACCTTAGAAAAGTTGATATTATATTTACTAAAGAACCCAATAAGATGTTTTAATCAAAATTCGAAGAAGAAGACAAAAAAACAAGTTTTAGGATAAATACTGAGAACTATCCAATTAATCTCGGTAACCAATTTGATATAAAATCATAAATATGTCCGACCAATTTTGTGCAGAATTAAACCAAACGATGCATAGAGCACTACAAAAGTAAGATTCAAATAATCCATATAGAACATAACCATTAACAGGCTACATTTCAGTAAATATTTCCAATCATAACGAACAGCATGCTAGAAAAAGAAGATAGTACCCGCAAGGTTGGTCACGTGATAAACAGCACCATGGACCCCACCAATAGCATGACGACCAAAGCCCTCGGCTTGACCAGCAAGGGCACGGAGGTTGGCGTCCACGTGTGCATACGGCAGTGTCGCCATGTGTGTCGTTACGGAGTTTTTCGGATCTCCGGCTGGATTTGAAGTAATTGGTATTGATTGAGGTGAGATATTTGGTGGCACGTTTGAAAATGGTTCGTTGTGATTAATAGGATTTTGGGGAAAATTTTGTTTTCGGTGACGTGATGATAAGTGACCTCCCATGGTAGAGCTTCAGGTCGTGAGCTTACCGACAGAAATGGCACCTTATTCTTGGAGGAACTATGTTACAAAGTCAAATAATTTGTTCTATTTACATAAAAATAAAAAGTTAATTGTTCTCCTACTTTATTCTCGTTAATTTTTTAAGTAAAATTCTTTTGCCTTATAAATTTTCACATATTATTTTATATACTAGTGACTAATATGAACTTGTACTACATACGCTACATGTTAAAATAATACAACTAAAGAATTCAAAGCATAAAATCATTATACGATCGTAAGAGGTAAATACTATATAATCGCAAGACGTTAGTGTTAGTGCTAAATCACCTCGTTATTTTTAGTGAAAATCGTCTATGTGATGAATTACAAATGGTTGGTCAAGGTCGATGGATAATAGGTGATTAGTAATAAGAAGAAGCACATGTGACATAACAATAAAACTAGTGAGATGGCTTATCACCAACACTTTTGTGTAATAGCAACATAGGATGAGTTTGTCATATTGAAAATGCAGCATGAAATATACTTTGAATATTAGCATGTTGATGTGCGATTAAATTATCCATGTGACTTGCTTTTGTTTTATAGTCTTATTTCACGAAGAGAATCCCAAGTTTTATCCCTCGTTATAGGAACCAGTCTGCAGGCATGCGCTCTATGCATTAGTAAAGAAGAAATAAACTCAAATAAAGTTATGCAAATTTTATTATATATATTGAAAGTTGGTAAATTTCTTTATTGCTAATAAGGCCAAATTCAATCTAATTACAAAATACAAGGCCTATACAACTCATTTCAAAATAAAATGGTACAATTAACTATATTGTCGATGTATCTTTTCATTTTCGGCATCTTCCATATCTAAGCTTCTTCCTCCTTTTCGTACTCACTCTCATGACGATGAATCTCGTTATTTGCTGCTTTTAGTCTCAACTTCCTCGGCATCTCTACTTCACCAGTTCCTATCTCTGTGAGCGCTTTCTAGTTAATTCTTCTCAGAGCAACTTGCGTGTCTCGAATTATCATAAATCTAACTTGAATTTTATCTTTGATTGCTCCTTGAAATACCCGACGGTTTCTCTCCTTCCAAATGTGCCACAGTTGTAGACATGGCGATGACAACTATTTTGGACATTAAACTTTTGGCTTTCCAGTTTCTAGTCGGGTACAATACTTCCTCTCTCAAATTACCTAGTTGATTGTTGTTGTTTAGTATGGTTTTCATCTAATTCCATGTAAAATTTGAGTATTTATAGTCAAAAAAGATATGTGCTTGTTGTCTATAAAGATTACATATTGTTTCCTAAATGATACCCCATTAGTTCAGTCCATCTTTAGTTGGCAGTCTATTAGCAATGCTTTATAGGTAACTTAAGTCATTTTAGGAATGTTGGCCCTGCCCCATAGGAATTGAGCTCATCGTAATTCCAATTCCTTATTTCTAGAATCTCATATGCTATTTTGACTGAAAATTCATCCACCATCGACTTCCAAGACCATATATCTTCACATGGACCTATCTAAATAGGAACAAACTCTATTTCATGTTTTATTGGAGTTGCTGGGGAGTTTGGCTCAATCTTCCACTGATTGTTTTGAATAAGATTGCTAACTTTAAAATCTCTACCTCTAATGCTGAATAATTGTCTTGTTTTGTATAAGATTGCTAACTTTAAAATCTTTACCTCTAATGCTGAATAATTGTCTTGTTTTGTATAAGATTGCTAACTTTAAAATCTCTACCTCTAATGCTGAATAATTGTCTTGTTTTGTATAAGATTGCTAACTTTAAAATCTCTACCTCTAATGCTGAATAATTGTCTCGTCCTAGTTTTTCAGTCAAACTTTCGTTTTTATGCCAAAGGTCAAACCAGAAAATGGTGTTTTCTGCCAACAGGGTTGGCTCGGTTGGTTGGTAATTTAGACTACGAGATTAAAAATCATAAATTCAATCCTTGAGATCGATACTTGTTGACATTAATAAACACTGTTCAAAAAAATGGTGTTTTCTCCATTTGTAATTTTCTGTTTTACCAACTCTTTCAACTCACTTCTCATTCTAAAATAGCTTTCCAAGTTCCATATGCATTGTTATCTTCTCTTCTTGCCCAAAATTTGCTTTAGATATATGTTTCTTATCCATTGTAACGTCCCACCTCTATACCCATACTACTGAAGAATATTACATAGTAATATTGTCTCGTAATACGGAGAATAAGCCTGCTTAGGGGCGACCATCTGTGAATATTCCTTTGGGCTAATACTGACATGTTTTTCTTTACCTCATATAACTAAAAATGACATGTATGGTATAGGCACAGTAATAAAGACATTGGCTAATTTCGAAACAGAAAAATATATGATATAACATAAAACACAGAGTCACCGATCACAGTAAAAAATATATTACATCTCAAAGTATTTATAAAATGTGTCTACAAATGGAAACATTAGACCTATATATACACACACATACACACATATACATCAAGTACTGGATGAGTTTCCATAGGATACACAATGACATTTTCACTAACTCGTACAATTATCATACAACATATATACAAGAGGACTAGTACAAAATGATATAACCAAAAATGTGTCCATGTGTCCATGTCTATCAGTATTATCTGAATCTATAGTTTATTACCTTCATTAAAATAATTCTTGCTGTTAAACCTTTGTATAAATAACTATTATATGTATATTTTTATATTCGAAGTTATAATTTCCTAAAAATCACTTTTAAATCTTTAAATTCATTTTAAAGAAGTGTTTGTTTATTTACAAAGGCATGAAAACACTTTTGAAATCACTTGTAAAGTTTTTTATACTCGAATAACTCGAAATAAGATGTTTTCTCTTATAATGTACGTAACCTATAATTCTCATCGTATAAAATAAAATTTATTTATTAAAAACATTTTTAAAACCTTATAATTATTTCTGGAAATGAGTACTTTATTTTAAAAAGCTTGAAAACCCTTCCAAACATTTTTAAATGACTTTTATAATCAAAATCACTTAACTTGCATTTCTTTTAATAATATAATTTATAAAAGGGCAGCATATTTTATTTGCCTTCAAAACATTCTCATATTTAAAATATATTTGAAATAGTGATTTTAGAGGATTGTAAATAAATAAATCAATTTACAAGCTTGAAATAGAAATCGAATACGGAAATGAGTTAAGAATTAATATGATTTAATAATAATTTTTTTATCAAAAACAATTTTAATAAAAATCCAAAAATGGATAAAATCAAATTTGAATTTTTTATTAAATATTTAAAATCATTCATCAAAAATCATCCATCAACATTTAAAAAAATTCAACAATAAATCCTCCAAAAATACAAATATTAGAATAAATTCGCTCCAAAAAATTTCATTCATCAAATAGGGAGCTATTTTATCGATCCGAGCTTTTTGGCGAACTCCGATCACACAAACAATGCACAAACATCATATAGCTATAAAAATCAAATGCATTTTGATGGTTTTCAACATACATTCAATTTTATAATCAACAATCGAATCAGATACAATATTTCAAACACACAATTCGAATAATTCAAACATCAAACCAATCGAAATCGTAGCGTGCAATCGTATTTCAATCATTTCAACCTTTCACAACTAAAAATTATCGTAGTTCATAATTAAAACAAGACATGCAATTTATATTAGATATAGATGTGAGTTAAATACCTTACCGAATCCATTGCTTGCTTGAATTTCCCATTAGCTTCAGGATGCTCCTACGTAAACTGCCATCGAAGACTCCAGCACTTATGTTGATTTTTGAGCTTTTTGACCGCAAAGCCTCGTCTTTTGATCTTACTCTTTCATCGTCAGAAGTGATCGACCATACTCATCGAATGCTAAGACTATCACCAAATCTAGGCTTCGCTTCTACCACTACATAATCTGCCCTCATCCTCCAATCACTCGCCTTCGACACACCATCAGCCACCAAGTTGCAACGCCCAACCATCAGCCCCGCGATGCTCCACATCGAGCCTAGGTCGTGCACGGCCTCCTCCCTGATGTCAACATACTTCTGCGTTCAACCATCGTCGTCATTTCTTTTCTTTTTTTCCTCTTCGTAGTTGATTTTGAGAAGTCAAATTTTATTTGAACCCAAAGAAAGGCTGTGTAGCCCTCCATGAAAATTTTAAAATTAAATTTGTTCAAAATGCCCTCACTTCAATATAATTCGTATTATTTTTTTAAAGCTTTTCGACCACCACATAGAGTACCTACATGGTATAAAGGCTTACCCCATAGGGCAATTGTGAGGTATGACTATAAACCTCATATTTTCAGTGCGTGGTAGGTACATAAACCACACATTAGCTTTACGTGGTTATGTATGAATCCACGTACCTGCTTTATGTGATGTCGAAAAAAATATAAAATAAAAATTCAACCGAATGCATTTTTGTCCAACTAAATTTTATAAAATTAAGATGGGCTACTCGGCATTTTGATGCATTCAAATAGAATTTGCCTTTTGAGAATTTAGGCAAAAGAAAAATAGGGGTACGACAGTTAGGGATTAGTAATTCTATTTGAACCCCTAAATATGCTGAGTAGCCCCTCTCTAAATATTTAAAAATTAACTGGACTAAAATATCCTCCGTTGAATATATTTTTTTAATATGTTTTCGATTACCATGTAGCACACCTACTTGGATTGTGAAATAATCACGCAGTGCGAGTGCGTGATTTAGATACTTACCTCGTAGATGCCATATGAGGTTAAAAGGCTTACGTTTTAGGTGCCCTACGAGGTTACAAGGTTTACCTTGTGGGCACTCTATGTGGTGTTGGGCATTTTTGTTCAATTAATTTTTAACAAATTTAAGGGGAAAACTCAGCAATTTTAGGGGTTTGAGTAGCCCCAGCCTTTGGAATTTAGGATTGGTAAAAGAAAATGAATTTATCTTTTATTAAGGGCTTGGGTTTGAATTTTGGCTCTAGATTTATTAAAGGCTAGCTTTCACTTTTATTATTTGGTCCATTTATTTATTTATTTTCATTATTTTCTTTTTAAATAACCCTTTTACTAATTTCTAATTAAATTTCAATTAATTCAAATTGATCTACATTTCATTATACAAAATATATGTCGATAATTATGTTATTTCTTTAATTCAATACTTATTTATTTTTGTTTCAACAATTCATTATATTATTACAAAATTGTTTTTCAACTATTTCAGTGATATAAAAATTATTCACACTTTCAAAAATATTTTATATTAATTAAGACTTTTAGTCGGTTTTACGTATGTTATTCAAAAAGAATTTATTAATTAATTTAATTTAATAAACAAAAATCTTTTATTTAATGAATTTTTAACTAAGTAAAAGGTTATTTTTAAATAATATCAAAAATCGCATTCTTATATTTTATTTAAATTTAATTCATTTATTATTATAACGACCCGGATTTTTTGTCGTTTAATTTTGAATATTTAAATGGTTTTAAATATTGAATTTGGAATATAACTTGATTTTGAATATGAAGATTTCATTTTGACATTTTAGAATAAATTTAAATTTCAAATATAGCGATTTATCGTAATAAGGAAATAGTGAATAATTGAAATTTGAATGGAATATGAATCGAAACGATTCCTAATATGGATATAAATTCTATTTGAATTAGAATTTAGTTAGTAAGTTTTTAAAATTGAAATTTCAAGTGATTCCGCAAATTTTTGAAATCGTCAATTTAATCGACGCGTTAAAATAGCTATCCGAGGCACAGTCTCGGAATTCGACGAAACCAGTTTCATTGGATCTGTAATAGTGTATTATTATCGGATTTCAAATTTTGTAGCATTTGGATTTACCATTTGGTCGTGCGATTTGAAAACGCCTAGAAATAAATTAATTGAATTTAATTTAAACAGTCGATTTAAAAAGCTATCTTCCACATACAATCGAATTGGAGCTCGAGACTGGTTCCATTGGGTTCGAAATAGCGGTATTACATTATAAACGTCAAATGACACGTCTCAATAGAAGTTCGAGATTTCCCTGTATATAATACGGAATATTCAGAATTGATAAATAAGAAATCAAATCAAGTCAAAACCCTATCACCATCAGCCCACCCTAACTTGAACGAGCTGACCTACCCTTCATTAGCGTACCCATACACTAGCCTACGCACTCCTTCCCAGTTTAAATCCACGATTTCGTTCCTCTTCTTAAAACGAAAAGAAAAGAAGAAAAAAAAATGTAAAATTCTTAAATGAAATCGCGATTTGTTTTCAATGATACTCGAGCGGCGACGGAGCCGAGGATGGAGGGCATGCTTTAGGGTTGTGGATCGAGTTCGACTGGAATAGGGGGAGGCGAATTCGAAGGCCCGGCTGCAGGGGAAGGAGGTGCTCGTGAAATCTGGAGTCGTCGTTAGTGGGTCGTTCGAGAGGTCCACAGGCTTGTGATATCGGTTTAGGGGTTCTGCAGTTGGGTTATAGGGTTTGGATTACGATGAAGTCGCGATCGGTTTGTTTGAACTCGAGTGCGTAGGCGACGTGGGGCCGAGGCAGGTAGAGATAGGGGATCACAAGGTTAGATGGGAGGCCAAAGGTTGGTGGTGGCATGCGAACTGGTGACGATTGTGGCTGCGGGAGAAAGTGAGGCAGTGGGTTGGGGTGTTTGCAGTGGGTCGTTTGCGTGCGTGAGGCCAAGTGGTAGCGGCGGAGTTGAAATCGTGGTGGATTCCAGTCAGGCCGAAGGTGGAGGGTTCGTGGATAACAAGCATTGAGCTTTTGGAAGGGAAGGTAATTTATTGAAGACAATTACAAAGTTAAGTTAATAATTAATTGAGTTATTTCGTAGTTGTTAATCCACATTAAATTCATGCGAGGTCCAAAAATCATGAAGTCGATCACGTTAAATTCATAGCTGCAAAATTCACATTCTGGAAGTGGTTTGGGATTTTTCGGAGTCCACTGGAATTTTAAATAAATCGAACGTTGTTCGATTTAGTTTAAAATCTGGATATTCGGCTAATTAAAAATCAAGGTAAGTAAATCTCACTCTTTTTGGATTGCTGGAATTAATTTAAATAATTTAAATAAATTATTGGATGCCTGGTTGAATTTATAAATTATTATCAGTTTGGATGATATTCATATATATAGCAGTATATATTAGTAGTTGGATATTTCCCGCCGTTGGAGCGGATGAGACCCTATGTGCCCCGCATAATAGCGGATGACCCTATATTACCGCGATATCACACCTCGAAGCGGGATTGGTATTTTTATGTTGTCTAACATCTATGGATGCAGGGAAACAGGTTGGAGGGATCCCACTGGATTCTTCAAAATATATTATTTGTTCATATATATATATATATATATTGATATATGATGTGTGTGAATAAATCTGCTACAGATTTTGTTATGATTGAATTTTGGATGCTATAGTAGCACTGGCCTTAATTTGGTATTTTAAATACCATAAACATTATTTTGAATTTCTAAGAAATTAAAAGAAGATTTTGGATAAAAATAATTTTATCGAAATTCGGATTTATTTAAAAGAGACTGATTGGATAAAACAATAAATTTGGTTTTTGATCTTTCTTCACTAATCCATAAAATTGTTAAATAGAGAATTTTACAAAATAATTTGTATAAGAGATTTTTCAATGAGATCCTGAAAAATATAAAAGGAGTTGAAATCGATATTAAAATTTATATTGGTAGAATAAATGGAATTTATAAGGAAATGGATTTATAAAATGAAATTTTATAAATAAGATTGTTTTTATAAACAAGAAAAACCCAAAGGAGTTATAAAAATTTATAAACGATGTTTATAAATAAGGAAAAACGATGACAGTTGCTAAATTGAGAATATAAAATTCATAGTGTGAATTTATTTTAGAATATGGAAAAAGGGTTGATGAAAATGGTGGATATTATTTTTGAAAAGTGGAAATGTTTGGAGAATCGGAATGAAATCGATGGGTTGTGAATCGAGAGGAATTTATAAATTAATTGGTTATTGAGATTTTGAAAATATATTATTAAAAAGTTAAGTTGTTTTTTAAAGGAAAGTATTATTTATCAAATTATGAAATTTTGAACTAGTAGAATTGAAATACATCAAAAAGTGAATTTTTTCAAATACTTAATATTTATTTTAATAAATTCTAATTTTTAAAAAATCAGTCTTGAAAATTGATTTGTTTATCTAAAAATGAGTTATTGATGTTTATAAAAAGTGTTTCGATATTTTAAATAATTACTTGAACATGTTTTAAAAATAAATTATTATTCTTTTAAAATACTTATTATATATATATATAGATTTGGAATGATTGGAATTTATTTATAAATTCTCTGGAGATTTATAAAGGGAGTTTATTTAACGGATAGGATTTTATAAAAGAAAATCTTATAATGAAATTCTAGGAACTTAAGGAAAGTTCCGAAATGTTAGAAACAAGAACTTCGAGGTTGAATTTGATGTCATAAAGAAGTTATAAATAGATAGAAGAGATTATAAGTGAATATAATCGATTTTGAAAAATGTAAAAGGAATTAATATAAATCCTGGAGATTTATGAGATAAGTTGTGAAATATTTCCTAAGTATGGATATCAGAAATGATTTCGGAAAATATATTTATAAACTTTCCTAAGTGTTGAAATGAAGAATTATGGGAATAGTATAGCGATGAAAGATTTATATAGTGATAATTTTTCTAAGCAATGGATTATAAATCGAAGTTGGAAATATTTCACTAAGTGTTGAAGTGAGGTACGGGTGGAAATATCCTGTTATGGAAACAAGTATTCATAAATGTTTTCAAATATTGAAAATTTTGAAAGAGATTTGAATATATATCTTAGTAAAGATATTTTGAAATGAATATTTTAAAGAATTATAAATAATGGCCTGGTGACTACTAATGGATGTTATTTTGATAGTTAATTAACCGACTATCAATTTAGGCCAAATTCGTTGATCGTTTCGAAGAGACCGGGATCGGATTTAATTATCCGAAAACCACTTCGATCCGGTTTGTGCATTACGAATTGTGATATCTCGAAGATAATGGAGATGGTGATTTTGAAGGAGATACAGTTTGTTCAGACCCATAACAACTTGTATGGATGAATGCTATCATTTGCATCGTTGTTTGGAAGGCAATGTTAGCATTCCAAGTATGAATGTTATTCTAAAGGTAAATGTAGTCTCAAGCCTCATCAACCGGAAATGACTAAAACATGGGAGATGCAGTAGGGCTAAGTAGGCAGCACCCCAATGATATCACCTTTCTAGATACCCTTGGAATATATTATAATTATGGATATGGTTGTGCATGAAAAAGAGAGCGCTCGATAAGGGTAGGAACACATGGGGTGATAACATATTCGGTACTATCCAGGTCAGGGGTAGGCCGGTCCTGTGTTGGCAGGGCATCCAGGCGAGGTCCTCGATACATTTTCTAGAGTTGTACTTTGGTGGGCGGTACTCCAGTAGCCCAGTCATTGTATGGAATCCAATATCCACTACGAGCCTGTACAGTTTTGATTGTGCCCAACTATGCTAAAATGTGAGATGCAAGCATTTCAGCTATTTTCTAATTTACTTTCTATAGACACTATTATAATATCAAATGATTTTGATATCAAATGTTTTGGTTATTGTAAGGTAAAAACCCATCGTATTTATTTGTCGCGTGGTCTTACGAGATACCTTTGTTTTCAAAGGATTTTTAAAAAGTAATAATTCAAATTGAGTGTGTTTTCTCACGCTGGTTTTCCAAACTGACTCGGGTGTTATTTTATTATAATGCTCGGATCAGACTGAGTATTACAAATTCAGGTTAGAATGCTATGGAGCTCAGGAGACGAGCTCGAGGATTTCAAGCGTATTTCACGTACTTATTATATTCCGCTGTGTATAGACTGTATAGTCAGCACTGGTGAGGACAAGTTATAATAACTGTCCATATTAATATATTGATTGTTGTACTCTGATGATTATATGTATATTAATAGATACAGTTTATTTTGTATAAAAATCTGTTATTATATATTATATTTTGTTCCACTGCGATGGTGAGATTCTGTGTTGTTGTTTTCTGTTTTCTTCTATCGTTTTCTTCTTCACCCCTAAAGATTCGTATCTCCGTTCAGCTTGAGTTGAACCGATGTGAATTATTGTCGACTCAAAGGGTATAGATTTACAGGTCGTTACAGTTATTATTACGGTGTAGAAAGCATGGTTGTTACATCTATTTTAGCCATAGCCCTTTTTCAAAAATTATCTTCCATGCCATTTTGACTGCATAAGTCCTTTTCAAATCTCTGAGATTTTTAATTCCTACTCCTCCCTCCTGTTTTGGCCTACACGGTTTCTTATTAAAAAAATTATGCATTCCCCCCTTCCATATGAAATTGGCACATACATTTTCAATTTTATCTATCGAGCCACTTGGAATCTTAAATGTTTGGAGCCAATATATCACCATAGAAATTATTACTATGTGCACCAATTTAATTTTACGTGCAAATGACAAAATTTTTACACTCTAGCTCTGTAATCTATTCTTAATTTTTGTATTCAATTCACCACACTCCCTATCAGTTATAATATTGGTTGAAAGAGGAACTCGAAGATACTTGATCGAAAGCTTCCCTTCTCTCAAACCCAATGTTTGACATACTCTCTTCTTATTTATGCAGTGTCCATTAAAATAGCACTTTGTCTTCATTTCATTCACCTTCAAACCTGCATATTTTTCTAGTTTCTGGAATATTTCTTTGATACCTTCTACAACATTTCTGTCAGCTTTTATACAAACTAATAAATCAGCAACGTAGAGTAGATGAGTAATCTTTAGTTGAGTATTATATATTGGCTGAATGATTTTATTATGACAATATAACTCTATTTGCAGAGTGAAATATTCCATAGAAACAAAAAAATAGGGTGATAGTGGATCCCCTTGTCTTAGACCCATATTATTGCTTATAAATCCTTTTGGAACACCATTTATCATTATTGAGTAAGTAGGTACTTATGCATTCCTCTATGATATTTATTATCTTTTCTAAGAACGCCATTACTGGTAACATGTGCAACACAAATTTCCTATTAACTTTGTCGTAAGATTTGTGTAAGTCCACTATTAAGCACATTCTATTTGCACCTTTCTTTATAAAATGCTACAAATGAGCTAGAGGAGAGTTTTTAAAAATGTTTCTACCTTTTATAAAAGTACCTTGACATTCTTCTATGTAGTCTGTTAGTATACCAGCGATTCTATTGCAAATAATTTTACTAAGAATTTTGTAAACCACATTGCAACATGCTATAGGCCCATAGTCTTCAATCTGAGATGGTTTTCCTTTTATTGAAATCATGTAGATAAATGTATGATTTGGTTCTTTTATTATTTTACCTGTATCCAGTGCTTCTTGGTAAGCTAATCTCATCTTGCCTTTCAAATCATCCTAGTGGGTTCTGTTGAAATAAGAGCCAGTCCATCTGGCCCTTGGCTGGAGTCATGGTGAATGGAATCAATAGCTAGTTTAATTTCCCCAACTTTAATGTTCCTGCTTGGCATGGATCTCTCCATTTTATTAATGACAGTTGTGGCTCGAACAGTAGGAGTGTCCTCTTGATTAGCTTCAATGAATATATCTTTGTACACTCTACTTTAATGACTTCTAGTTCCTACGAATTGACTATGCTTTACCATTTTCCTCTATGTTATTTCAAATATTATTATGGTTTTTCCTGAAAGATATTTTATTATATAAAAAAATTGAAAAATTATCTCCTTCTACTAACTACTTCTTTTTTGCTTTCAATTTCAATTCAATGGCTTGGATTTTCAGTGCTTCATTCAATTCTTTTTGCATACCGAAATACTCCTTGTTTAGTTCACTATTCAGAGGATTTTTGTTTTGAGTCTTCTCCAGGACTTGCTGCAGATTATTTATTTTGTCTGATGCTTTCTCTCTCTTCCTATTCCATTCTTTCAATCTCATCTTCACTGTTTTTAGTATCATAATCAGGAAAAACATGTTACTGCCTTCAAATTGTTAGTATTGTTGTAAAATCTGTGACATTATACTAGTCTTTACATTTAAGCTATAAATTTGCATTACCGAATGGCTTACCTTGTTTCCTTGCTCCTCCTTTACTAGCTCTATTAGTAATTGGCAATGAGCAATGGTCACTGGAAGAGTCTGGAAAAATGGTTATTTTTAGATTATGGATGTTGGAACTGGACTAGCCTGCAGCGGAAGTTATGTGTGAATTTCAAAATTTACCCTATTGGATCTTTTATTAGGCCTATGAAGTCTAACTGAATTAGAACATTTCTAAATTTCATTTAAATAAAATCATTTATTTTATTTAAATTCAAATATATTAAGATATGAAATTAATTTTATTTGATTTAATTTATACATAAATGTATCATATACATATATGTGTGAGTGCATGTGTAACATAATAATCCATGAAAGGTATAATATGCCCATATGTAGATGTTGGGATTTACATCGCAACAAACATATTAGCTCATTTTGTATGTCATGTATGTTGTCCAAATATGTGCATGTATATGTGTTACAATACACACACACACATGTATGTATAAATATATTATATATAATATATGAACATAAAACATTTATATATAGATAAATATATATATATATATAGAAAGAGAGAGAACAATTATTAAAAATTAATTATAATTCAAAATTAACTTAGTTTTGCAAACATAATAATTTTAGTATTTTAATCTGTATATATTATGAATAAAATAACATTTTCATCCATAAATAATTAACATAAAATAATCTATTGATGAAAATTTAAATTTTACAATTTTCAAAAATCTAGGATCATAAAATAGAGCTTAGGAAAAATCTTTAGATTTTTAAAAGTTGAATTATTATTTTTAAAAACAAATACATTGATTTCGGTAATAATTATTTAATATAAAATAATATATTATTAAAAATTCAAATTTAAAATTTTCAAAAATTCTAGGATCATGAATGAAAGGTTACAAAAAATTTTGAAGAATTTTTCAATTAAATCATCATTTTTAATAATCATAAACAGTTTTTCCAAAATAATATTCATTATTAAAAAAGATAAACTTTATTGAAAAATTCCTAATTTTTTTATATATGTTTCTGAAATGATATAATATTTTTTAAATATAAAATTGAATTTTTAATGTAATAATTATTTTATATATAATAAAAAATTCAATAAATGTTAATTTAAATATATGAATATATGTATGATAATTAATTTTTGAATTTGTAAATTCATATTATATATAAATAAGTGTACTAAAATTTTTAAATCATATATATATATATATATATATATCTTATATATGCTATTATGAGAGAGAAATATACATTAATATATATATATGAATTTATTAATAAATATATATAAAACAATTATTAATGAAAAAAATAGATTTTGTACAGTAAACAACATTTGTCTATACATAAATTAAATAGTATAATAAATAAATTATGCACATAACCAAACTGATTTGTGAGATCCACATCTACTTACAAAATCTCACATAACTAAACATATAGTAGCAATATATTTAAACAGATATGAAATTGCTCATTATAGGATCATAGAATATAATTTAATTACTGTAATATGAATTAAAATCACCAATTTAATGATGCCTTTGAATCCACGTTAAAGCAATGACTTCCGTTCCTTGTACTGTTCTTGATTCGTCAGATTGCATGTCCGGAATCACCGACCTCTAACTATAGAATAGTATTATTTTAATTTGAAATATATTTGAGAATTTTGGAGTGGATTGAGAGCTATATTTTAACCAGCAATGTAGAAGGTAATGGTGGCCAAAAAGGTTAGTAATTGTTTTTAGAGATACATTTTTTTTTGAATTTGTTCAGGGGGGAAACCGACCGGAGTCGTAAAACCCCCCTAGTGCACCTAGCCTGGTCCGCGAGCACCACATAAGTGGCTGATCTGAGCATATGCACATGGTAAGCTCTGGTAGTAGGGCAGTCTGGGAATCGAACCTGCGACCTCATTAACAGAAGGCAGGTGTCTCAACCACTGGGCCGCTACTGCGGACGTTTTTAGAGATACATATATACATACATATATATATATATAGAGGGTTATATTAGAGAGAAACTAGGAAAACCTTTTTACCCATTCTCACTTTATCTCAACCCATTATCTCCAAGCCAATTCCCTATGTTTTAGCCACCCCTAGACCTTCCCAAAACTGAAATTTTGCAGCCCAAATGATGGGCCTTAAACCCATCTAAGCCCAAGCCAAAATACTGTGCAATTAAATCTAATTTAATCGCTTGTCGATATTGTATATCGATCGATATATTTGTAACTGTTATAAATATATATAACATTATTTATTTCTCAAATCATATTCAATTTATAATTAATATTTTATAAATATTAATTAATTTATAACAATTTCCCACTCTTTTTCCTTGCCACAATGGTAAGGTTTTTTAAAGAGGCGAATCCTCTATTTATGGTTTGTATCGTCATAATAAATGAACCTTTTACCTTCAAAAAATAATAATTTATAACAATTATAAACTAATTAAATCGTTCAGTCTTAAGGGAATTCATCGTTTCGGCTGTGTAACTCTTGGGTGTAAATTTGGTCAGCGATTAACATCGAACTATTCTAATGTTAATGTTCACACGTCACTTAGCAGGTGGTGTGATATTATGGCCAAATTTATCGCTTACTCATTTCGGTAAAATCCAATTTTAGTTTAATAAGCGTTACTATATCACTTTGAACTTATGGAATTTGGTAATGGTCAAAATTTCAACCTCATCCACATTCAACTTTATAGTCTAAATACAAAGTCATTGGTTCAATAATAACAATTATTATTAACCGAAATTCTCTGGCAAGAGACTTTGACTTTGAGTTGACTTGAGTTGATTGTGGTACTAACCGCATATAATCGGGGAGATGAATCCTCTCTTTAATAGTTCTTCACTTCCAATACTTCCACTCGACCCAACTATAGTCACTCGATGGACGCCATGCCATGATTTGGCTATAATCAAAGCGGAGCTTTCATATTGAAGATCCACAGTATTCGCAAGTCGAGAGAACTGTGTAAATCAGTCACATCGATATTTTCTGTTTGACCTTAGTTATATTAACCAACAAAAAACTATCGAGTGAGTCGTTCCATAGTTATCCAATAACTATTAGTACGTAACCCCTAGGTGCCCCAGCAGTCATGAGTAATACACTGCCCAACATTTGAAGAGCGTTACGTACTCCAGTCTCAACGGATACATCGATATCCAGTCTCGATGCATCTTGACTAGGAACATTTAAAATGGTATATTTGTTTCGTTGTGATAAATTACTCACGGTTATAAAACTTTGTAACTACTATCATAAAATATACCATTTATGGATTTTTCTATTAAATATACTTTTAATTAAGTTAATTAATTAATTAATCACATTATATCAAGTATATAATAGGAAGAAAATACCTTTTATTTCGAACAAGATTGGTCAACGAGTTAGATATATGTAACAAACTACATAATTTCCCCTAGGCATACCCTTAACTCTATCAATCTCCCACTTGCACTTGGGGTCAATTATGGAATCTAATTCCAACTTTTCCAATCAGTTTTCTCAAAACCAATTAGGTCAGTCCCTTAGTGAATGGGTATGCTATTATGTTTTAATTATCTACTTTGTCGATTAACTCTCTCTAACACTGATAAACTGCCTTTATCATGTGGAACGATTCGGAAAGTATGTCTTTTGACTTCTAGTGAGCTTTAAGTTCTATCATGACCAATTTCATGACATTGTTATCTTATAACAATATTATGGGATTCTCAACATTTGGAATCACCTTTGGCTCGGTTATAAATTTATGCATTTATATCTATATACATTGGTTTATTGTAGTGCTATTCAAGTTAATATTCTCAACATTTCATTGAATCGACCACAATCACTTTTATTTTGAAACATTTTCAAATTAAAGATTTTAACTTGAATTTTATCATTGACATGTTATACTCAATATCACTTATAAAAGTTTATGTCCAAACGTTCCATCATAACGAGTTCGTTGTTTCTATAAACAATTCTCTAGTATTTCATAAATACGCGAGAACACCTCAAACAACCATTTAGTGATATTAATTTGGATTTTATATTTGCTACATGTATCAAATACATAAACAAAACACAATATCATACACAACATAACCTGTATGATAATTCCTATTGCTAATGCATAAGGAATCCAACTTACATGTTCTTCTTTTAATAGGGTGCTCTTGTATATCGCTTTGGGTCAATCCCTATATTTTTTATACTCACCATAAAAGACATCATTTATAATCCAAAATTGAGTATTAAAACAACTAAATTTGATTTTAATACAAGCATATTTGTTAAAATCAACAACATGTTGTTTACTTATAGTTTTGAAATATCAATGTACCTTTTAACGTTCTTTCTTATGAACACACGCTTCCTTTGCACTTTGATTGAAAATCAAACTATTTGATATTTATATCAAAATACTTATTCAATCTTGATGTTTATAAAATGATACATTCGTATCATTTCTTGGATCATATCCAAAAACTCACAAACCCAATATCGCTCCCACTAACTTCGAGGCATTTTTGGTTAATATGTGTAGACGGCTTACTCTAAATCATTATTCAAAATTTTACGTTTCAGTACATAAGTACCAAACACTAAGTCATATCGTGCGATAATTTTTTGAGTAAATCTGAATTAACTTGAGCATGTTGAATACCGAATCTGTTATGCTAATTTCAACAATTGAAATTTGCGATATTATTTTTATCAACAATGCTTATTTAATTCCAACCACATTAGTCTTTCCAATAAAGACACAATCTCGGCCGATGGATCACATCTCTTTGGTTACGGCCACTGAAATCATATTTTGATAGCGTACTTGGAATTCATTCAGATCTGCGCATCATACCATATAGAGTCAACAATCTTAATGGTTTAATTGAACAACCGAAGGTAATGTATATTTTCGACATTAATAAGAAACTCATAGTTTCTCTTTGTGTACGAGAATACTTATTAGACATTCTAATGCTATGTGTTCATTTAGGTTAGTTAATTTCGCTTCATCTCATATAATCAGTTTTATCTATGGATCAGATCCAATTCCATTTAACTACCAAAAATTTCTCAAAGAAATTCCTTCACAATGAAGTTGATATATATTGAAACAATAATTGTTTCTTAGTGCAAATATAATAGAGATTCATAAACGCTTTATGAACCTTTTTATTTATAAAACTGATTTTAGTTTGCAAAAATTATGTTCAAAACATAAATATGTCATTTGATGACAGACCTTTCCAAAAACTTTTGGAGATTCATACAAGATCCCTCATGAACAATTATGATGTACAATCTTTCGACTCGCACAACCTGCCAACTCCTTGGCCTAGGATATGTTGGGATTTGTTACAAACCCTTATCTTGTATGATTTTGTAAACTGCTGTTTAGATGAAATAATATCAACCTCGTGTACTAATCTTAAGTAGATGACCTTATAGAAAGAAATTAACTCAACTTCACTCACAACTAATCATAAATTGTCCAACAATGTCTGATTACTCTTATCGATGCATCATTATGTATCACATGGAGGAGTGATTTTGAGATTGAATCTATATTCATTTTTAGGTGCATTTGGAACTCTTTCCAATATACTCACTTATTCGACCAAATCAAATCATTTTATTCTATTGCATGTTATTTTATTTACTTTTCTTTTATATTCTATGATTTTATCATAAACTTACTACATGTGTATCTAATACACATGTTCATGTTGGTAATAAATCATCGATGAATATAACAAAGTATGTGGAACCCTTTTGGTATTAATAGACTTGTGATTGCATACATCAATATGTATTAATTCAAAGAGTTCATCAACTCTTATGATTCTCCCACTGAATGGGTGCATAGCCATTAATTGTTTGAGATATAATTAACCTGTATCATATGATTCATAATCACATAGTAAAATTATTTCTCAAAACTACGGCTTAGTCTATAATTCAAAAACAACCGTAAATAATATTAGATACATATGTATTTTTGTTGCATCGCTTTTACTATGAAAACAAATTCCATAATATAGTTCTATTTCATAATGAATATTTATAATACTCATATTAAAATATAGTAATATCTATTTTTCAGCCAATACCAAAAAATAAACATTATTTCGGTACATTTTACGAAAACAATTTTCATAATTTGATGCAATCATTAGGTGCTATATGGCATGCTCCCACTATTTTCGCCATTACTATAATAGCATACTAAATTTAGAGGTCCACCATTCACTTAATATTGTTAATATTATTTACTTATTTTGTATGCTGCAACTAGTTTACAGAGGAGAGTTCTTTGATCAAATATCTTGAACTCAAAGAAATAAATGTTATAGAAAACAATTTTCTATATGAAAATACATTTCAAAATAAAAATCATATTTCATATTCCAATATTAAGTATCAGTTATTATTACAATTCTTGTTTCCAATGTTTCTCTATGAAGCAGAAGTGACTATTCATTCTCTTCGTTCCAACTTTACCTTAAATTACATCTATTCTTATACATTCGTTTTTCTTTCAAATG
Source organism: Allium fistulosum (assembly GCA_030737815.1). Classification (NCBI taxonomy): domain Eukaryota; kingdom Viridiplantae; phylum Streptophyta; class Magnoliopsida; order Asparagales; family Amaryllidaceae; genus Allium; species Allium fistulosum. The sequence continues at coordinate 514,293,489 of CM060903.1, read as the reverse complement.
GTCAAACTATTCAAAAGAAAACCTTACTACAATATCATAACAAACCTTTTACAAAAGCACATTCGATTATTCTTAACATTTAGGACATCAAATATGTTGCACTTTATGTAAACCGATCAAGATGACATTTCAACGATCGAGTTCTTAGATGTATCTCATAGTTTATGGTCTTGTGTTACATTAACACGATATGATCCTTTTGAAATTATTTAAGTTGAATACATGATCTTAAAATACTGTTTATTGGCTTACTTTAAATGAACCAACTTCATCAAAATATTATACCCCACAAAATATGACTGTTCACCATATAACATTTATATGTGAAAGTACATGGATCAAATATCCATAGTCTTGAATTGCTTTTAGAGTTCAAAAACTCATAAAATGCAATACACGGTCTAAACCAAATAAACATATGAGTGACCAACTTACGAATGTATTAAGTAGTTGAAATTGGGCACTTGCATGGGTATAGAAACATTATATAACATGCAATTAGAATTATTAGTAAGTATATATTATATTTCTATTTGTCAACTTTCAATTCAGTTTGTTTATATATGTTAATTGACAAACGTTTTATCAATCATATTAAATGCACAAATTTATCATTGTAGATAATTATAACATTATATAGCATATGTTCTTACAATATTAGAAAGGTTAAATGTTACCATTTCATTTTTCTAATAAGGCTTCCACTAGTCTTTTATATTTCTCCAAACCCTAAGATGAAACATAGAAGTCTTACAACTTCACTAGTGGGTGTTAGGACTCGTTTGTTTTGGTAATCTGACCTTGAGTTTCCTCAACAAATCATAACCCTACAAACGATGGATAACTCATCGGTTGTATCATATACAACCCCTAACCCATTTTTCCTTGTTCTAATCTTATTTCGACCTTGAGTTTTCTCAACAAATCGAAATATATTATTCACTCATACCTACCATATCGTAATGGCCTAAGTATAGTATATGTACCTTGAGTTTGCTCAACAAATACATATAGTTATCTTACCTCATATGTTAAATATATTACTAATACTACGCATAACATCCCTAGATTGAGTTTGCTCAACAACAAAGGAGTATGTATGTACCAACCCGCATATTTTACGATTGTATATTTAAATATTTTATTTAAATATAGCATCGTTAGTCGGATTATAGTCTGAAAAGCTACTTTTTGCAAACAGTCGAATTAGGACTCGAGACCACTTCCATTGAGTTCAAAATGGCATTTGCGACTTTTTTGAGTATAAACATCGATATGTTTGGAGTAAGTTGAATTTCGCTATTTTCTATTGGGCTTTGGGTTTGGGTTTCAGCCCACTAACCCATCTTAACACTCTAGCTCAGTCCACCTCTCCTCTTCACTTCATTCTTATTTTCCTAACATTCAAGCTTCAATAAAAATGGGAAGAGGAATGGGAAATTAAAATTCAAAACCCTAGTTTCCTTTGCAAATACAAATTCTTGCTCCAAATTCAAAGAGAAGCTTAGGTAAGCCAACTCTTCATCTTCTCCAACTCATTCTCTCTTTAATTTCAGAAATTTCCTAAACCTAACTTAGGAAATGTTCTTCTTTTGAGCTTAGATTCAAGCTTCTAGAGTTGAAGTTGAAGAGTAGTTGATCTTCCTTTGCTTTTAAGCTTCTCCTTCATCGTTTTTGGGTTTAAATGTGAGATTTTTATCTCACATCTACGTCTATAACTATCTTTGATTGTTAGGTATGAATTCCTAACATCTTTACATGTTCATTTGATTTTGATTTGGATTGATTTGGTAAACATTTCAATTTTTGGTGTTTTGAAGTCTAAAACTCTAAAAATCTTAGCTTTGATGTTTGATCATGCTTTTGGTGGTGTATCGAAGAGCCTATAGGGCTGGGTTGTCGATTGTCATAAACCCCTAGCGCTCATTGCTCGTCCGATCTCAAATTGGAAGGGTTTGCTCTTCATTTGGATAGGCTGAAAAACAGTCCCAGTGCCAGTCAGTCGACTGACCTCTGAAGTTAGTCGACTGGCTGTAGAAACCGTGAGTATCTGGGACTGTCTTCAGAAACTGAAGTCTCTGTTTTCTACAGTCAGTCAACTGACTGCAGGAAATGAAACTTTTGGGTTTCTGGATCAGTCGACTAGCCTCTGCAGTTAGTCGACTGACCTGCTTGTTTTTTCCTATTTTGCCTATTTAGCTTGAGGTTCCAATTTTTATCGATTCGTGATTATCCGATTTATTGTTATCATTTATTATTGACTTTGATGACTTCTTTTTCGGGATTTTTGAGAATATCCATTTTGATGGATTCAGTATCGATTTCTTTGGATTTGATTCACGTCTTCGTATGTGGAGTTTGGTGATTGATTGTTTCTACAATCATTTCCATGATTTGTCACTTTTAAATATAAAGGTTTCCATACTAGTAGTAAATATTCAAACTCTTTTACAAAAATGATTTCAACTCTATTTTTAATGCAAAGCTCGTTTATAAAACCATTTTCTAATCTATTAGTATACACAAACCTTTACCTCATTCGTATGAGAAAATCTAATTAAACGGCTTAGCAAAACAAGTGGTATGAAACGCTTGCGTTTACTTCGTCGGTTAATTTTTGGACTTGTTCGATTGAAATTCTTGTGACAATTTTCGAGTGGAAATCTACAATGTGTTCGTAAATATTTGAGTTAAGCAAGTGGTTATGGGACATGAAGCTAAACTCTTATATTTACTAGCTTAGTGTAATCGACACTTCTTGATGATCGATGATGATCATTTTGTGATTTAGACTAGAATTATGTGATGTCTCTTTGTCCACGTGGGGGACTATACCCCGTTCTGTTGAGCTTCGTCTCATTTTTATGGGCTAGAGACCCATGGTCTTAAGACTGTTCGTGGAGCAATCGACTCATTAAGTCGGTGCATGGGGTGTATCTTTTTAGGTGCATCGATGTTCGACTGGGCATGGGGTGTATCTTTTTAGGTGCATCGATGTTAGTTTATACATGGGGCGTATCGTTTCAGGTGCGTCGATGTTCGACTGTGCATGGGACGTATCTTTCTAGGTGCGTCGATGTTCGGTTTATGGTTAGCGACCATGGAATAGCGTTCCGTTTGTGATACACGTGTTGGTGAGTTTTCATGCTCCCGTTTGTGATAGGCCTTCCCCCTTTTGAGATTTCTGGATTTCTGGTTGTGATTTCTAGAATTTGTGTTTCACCAATTTTCGTGGATTGGCATCGATATGTTTTGTCAATATTTGTGTTTTGGTGAATTATTTAAAGAATGTGATTCTTTTTGGTGCTTCGAGTTGATTTGAGATATTGTATGATTTTTGTTGTTATTTGATGTATACTTGACACAATATGACATTTATGTTATCATACGTTTTTGGCCATATCTCTTATCCTATATCATTTTATCTGATATTTATAGCTAGACTCATCCGTTTATTATTTTCTTCTTAAATAATACTCGGGTCAGACCGAGGTATTTCAGGTGCTCCTGCTTGACTTCATATCAGGGATTATCTTCTGATTCTTTTGGCTAACTACTTTAGATTAGTAGTTTTTGTTATTCTACATTTGAGATATAGACTCCTTGATGTATAATTATTCTTTTGTCTAGCACTTTATCTATTCCCTTGTGATGTAGTGGATCTTGTTTTACCACTACTTTGATGTACACTTCTTTGTGTTATATTCATATCTGTTTCCGCCTTTGTGATATGAATGTCTGTGACTGATTTGTGTTATGTTTATTTCTATATTTGTTTCCGAGGTCCACTTAGCCACTATGTGGTAGCTTTGAGTTTGTATCGGTATGTCGGATTTCCTCTTGAAATGAAGTGTAAGTTATATTTTCTTGCATATCGGTACTCGCACAAAGCAATTACACAGATGGTCGCTCCTTAACAGCCTTATTCTTCATGCTAGTCGACGTCATTACTTAGTAGTGTCCTTGGCTAGCATGAGCATAGAGGTGGGGCGTCACAACATGGTATCGGAGCCAAACTTCGGAACAATGTAGAATAACCTAGCAAGGATCATTGTCCTAAGTCTTCCTTAGGAATCGTGCCATAGGTTTAATTCGAGTCTTCGCACCGTTCTATCCTATTTTCTTTTGTGATGCCTTGTTTTATCAATCAAGGCTGTTTGATATTCATTTTGAGAATAACATTTTTCCTCTTCTTTCTTTCCTTCTTAGAGAAGAGAAATGGTTAGACCTGGCCGTCCCAGTGCCAGTCAATCTAGTGCTACTCCTCGGGATGGAGTATTTATGTCAGCTCAACAACTTTTAGATCTTGTGAACAATGCCCGAGCTGCCGGACCCGTTCCAGCGCCAACTCACCCTAAATCCGAGTTTGCACGCTTGTGCAGAGATTATACCGCTTTGGGTGGAAGGCCATTTAAGGGATCCGAAAATGTTATAGAAATCCAAGCTTGGCTTAGATCATGCGATCGCATCTTTTCCCGCATGGATCTTATTAATTCACTTCGAGTCCAAGTGGCTTCTAGCATGCTCCAAGAAAGAGCATTAGATTGGTATGAGCTGATTTCTGAAATTATCGAAGCGGATCTTACTTGGGAGAAATTCCGGGAAAGATTCGAATTGAAGTTTGTGCCGGAGGCTGAAAAGGTAACTTTAGCCCGACGTTTTATTGACCTTGTTCAAGGTGAATCTTCTGTGACGGATTACGTCGCATCTTTTGAATCTCTCTCTAAATATGGGGTCGAGTATATTAATACCCCATTGAAGAAAAATCAGAGGTTTGTCTATGGGTTGAATAAGAACCTCAAAAAGCCTTTACTTCCGAAACTGGAAGGTTCTTTCGATCAGCTTGTTGATATCGCTCTTCGGCTTGAAGAGTCCGATAGAGAAAGTGATGTTGAAGTTGTGGGTGCCAAACAGAACTTCAACAATAACATGAAGAGGCCTATTAAGTTCAAAGGCCCCAATCCCGACAAGAAAGGGAAGCAAGAAACTTCTGTAGCAAAGACTCCTACCACTAGTCGTGGACGATGCTACAATTATGATTTTATGGACCACTATGCAAATGAGTGTCCGAAACCCCTTTATTGTCGCTATTGCAAAAGTTTGAGTCATCATATATCTGCGTGTCCCATACTTCAAGCAAGAAGGAGGGAAAGCTAAATGTTGTGCAAGCCTCTACTAGCACTTCTCTTGGTCAAGGTATTTCTCATTCTATCCTTGACGATATTTGTTTTGTGATTATCTTATTCGAGTTCTTTTTGATTTGGTTTCATCTCATTATTTTATATTAAAATAACTTGATGACTTCATTGAGAATTGCGAACTCGATTGATGGATCCGCAACACTCAATTTACTTTGTGAAAGTGTCGAGATTATTTTATGTGATTATTTTTTTCGAGCCGATTTGCATGTTATGCGTTACTTTGGCTTCGAAATTGATTTTTTTGGGGAAAGGATTGGCTTGATCATTATGAAGCCCACATCCTATGTCCTGAGCGGACTATTTATCTTCGACATTCTCAATCTGTTATGTAGATTTCTATTGTTTTTAAAGATTTTGATTTCCAAATTTGGTGGCAACATTTTTATTCTTTAAACCAACTTGATGAGGAAGATGTTAGTTCTCTCATTCAAGTAAATTGTGAATTTTCTGAAATATATTTGAGCTTGTCTTAGGGTTATCACCTAAGCAATCTATTGTGTGGTGCTAAGGTCTTTTCAGCTCGACCTTTCCACCGGTTTTTATCAGCTACGAGTTGCGGAAGGTAGCATTCCACTTACCGCATTCCGCACTCGTTATGACTCTTATGAGTGGCTCGTTATGTCATTTGGTTTGACAAACCTTCTACCTTATTTCATCCATCTTATGAATCGAGTATTCTACGAATATATCGATGAGACCATCCTTGTATTTATTGATTATGGATGAAAACAACAATTTAAAATTTGCAAATCTTTTTAATAAGATATTTATAAGTACGATTGGATTTTGTTCTTAAAACGAGCAAAGAATATTAGTAAAACTTTTAAGAGATATGTTTATCATATAGAAGATGATTTTGTGTTGTTTTGCCCATTGAGTGCTTTAAGAATTCTGGTCGATGCGCTTGATCAACGTTATCGATAGGAATCTCCTAAACGCTATGATGAGACAGTCAAACACAGTAAATTCTTGTAGTAAGTAATGTTTTTTTTTCTAAAAAGACGATTACATAAAGTTAATTATAATTTTGAAAGTCTTAGCTTTTTGGGAAAGAGGATCATTTAAAAGAACTCTTTTCCGATGTTTTTATTCTTGCGATTCCCGAAGGGAATCAAGACTTTATTGTTTTTACCGATACTAGTCGTATTGGTTTGGGTGCCATTCTCTTGCTATGGGAATGTGTTATTACATATGCTTCTTGACAATTGAAGCTTGTCGAGACTAGATATGCCATTCATGATCTAGAGCTCGCGGCTATTATTTTTGCTCTTAGAATTTGGTGTCATTATATTTTGGGAGAGAAATTGTTCTCTACCCCGATCATAAGTTTTTGAAGTATTTATTTTCTCGAAAGGAACTTAATTTGCGTCAACAACGTTGGCTCGATTTCCTTGCATCTTATGATCTTGATATTCTTTGTACTCCAGAAAAGGGTAATCGAGTTGCCGATGCCCTTAGTTGTAAGCAACAAGCAGTTGTTTCTTTGATGATATCTGAATGGAATGATCTCGAGACTTTATCCACTTGTGAGATTCGAGATCGTGAATCCAATTCATGTTCATCTCTTGTTTTGTGTAGCCTCGAGGCTCGTCCTTCTCTTTTGGACCATACCTCTTTTGGCTAAACTCTATGTCAAACTAAATTGCATGGAGTTCCTGCTTCTATAGTTAGCAATCGTGATCCATTATTTTACTAGTGGATTTTGGAAAGGTCTTCAAAAGCTTTGGGAACAAAGCTTAATTTTAGCACCGCTTATCGTCCTCAATCCAAGGGACAAACCGGGCGTGTGAATCAAACTCTTGAAGATCTTCTTTCGTGCATGTGTTATTGATTTTGGTGGAAGTTGGGAAGATCGTATTCTTGTTGAGTTTTCTTCCTATAATAGCTTCCAATCTTGTATTGGTATGGCATCTTTTGAGGCACTCCATGGAAGGCCGTGCCGATTTCCTTTGTGTTGGCTTGAAGCTGGTGAGAGGCTGGTTTTAGGTCTAGATTTTATTTGTGTTTATTTGTGTTTCACCTATGAAGGGTGTTATGCGTTTCAGTCGATCGGGAAAATTATCACCTAGATATATTGGCCCATTTTCCATCACCGAACGCATTGGTTCCGTGGCTTATCGCCTTTTTATTACCGGCTCAATTTTCTGCTATTCATGACGTGTTTCACGTCACTCATCTATGGAAATGCCTTAGAGATTCCAATTTTATTCTTTAGCCCGGTGTTGTTGAAGAAATTGAGGTTTCACCAGATTTGACTTATGAGCAACAATTCTATTCGTATCATTACTTCGGAGGTTGAACGCCTTCGAAATAAAGATGTTCTTCTTGTGAAAGTTCAATGGTCCTCAAATCCTAAGGATTGCTCTTGGGAATCTTGAGAATCCATCGAGCAAACACATTCAGACTTACTCTTTCGTGCTCTTTATGGTGAACTTCTTATTTCAAATTTTCTTTTGTGTTGATATGCTTTTATGGTTGTTACCTTTTATTTTCCTCTTAATTATTGAAAGGACGCAATTTCTTTAAGGAGGGGAGTCTGTAACAACCCTCATATTTTACGATTGTATATTTAAATATAGCATCGTTAGTTGGATTATAGTCCGAAAAGCTACTTTTTACAAACAGTCGAATTAGGACTCGAGACCACTTCCATTGAGTTCAAAATGGCGTTTGCGACTTTCTTGAGTATAAGCATCGATATGTTTGGAGTAAGTTGAATTTTGCTATTTTCTGTTGGGCTTTGGGTTTGGGTTTCAGCCCACTAACCCATCTTAACTTTCTAGCTCAGTCCACCTCTCCTCTTCACTTCATTCTTATTTTCCTAACATTCAAGCTTCAATAAAAATGGGAAGAGGAATGGGAAACTAAAATTCAAAACCCTAGTTTCCTTTGCAAATACAAATTCTTGCTCCAAATTCAAAGAGAAGCTTAGGTAAGCCTCCTCTTCATCTTCTCCAACTCATTCTCTCTTTAATTTCAGAAATTTTCTAAACCTAACTTAGGAAATGTTCTTCTTTTGAGCTTAGATTCAAGCTTCTAGAGTTGAAGTTGAAGAGTAGTTGATCTTCCTTTGCTTTTAAGCTTCTCCTTCATCGTTTTTGGGTTTAAAGGTGAGATTTTTATCTCACATCTACGTCTATAACTATCTTTGATTGTTAGGTATGAATTCCTAACATCTTTAAATGTTCATTTGATTTTGATTTGGATTGATTTGGTGAACATTTCAATTTTTGGTGTTTTGAAGTCTAAAACTCTAAAAATCTTAGCTTTGATGTTTGATCATGCTTTTGGTGGTGAATCGAAGAGCCTATAGGGCTGGGTTGTCGATTGGCATAAACCCCTAGTGCCCATTGCTCGTCCGATCACAAATTGGAAGGGTTTGCTCTTCATTTGGATAGGCTGAAAAACAGTCCCAGTGCAAGTCAGTCGACTGACCTCTGAAGTCAGTCGACTGGCTGTAGAAACCGTGAGTATTTGGGACTGTCTGCAGAAACAGAAGTCTCTGTTTTCTGCAGTAAGTCGACTGGCCTCTGCAGTCAGTCGACTGACTGTAGGAAATGAAACTTTCGGGTTTCTGGATCAGTCGACTGGCCTCTGCAGTCAGTCGACTGACCTGCTTGTTTTTGCCTATTTTGCCTATTTAGCTTGAGGTTCCAATTTTTATCGATTCGTGATTATCCGATTTATTGTTATCATTTATTATTGACTTTGATGACTTCTTTTTCAGGATTTTTGAGAATATCCATTTTGATGGATTCGGTATCGATTTCTTTAGATTTGATTCACGTCTTCGTATGTGGATTTTGGTGATTGATTGTTTCTACAATCATTTCTATGATTTGTCACTTTAAAATATAAAGGTTTCCATACTAGTAGTAAATATTCAAACTCTTTTACAAAGATGATTTCAACTCTATTTTTAATACAAAGCTCGTTTATAAAACCATTTTCTAATCTATTAGTATACACAAACCTTTACCTCATTCGTATGAGAAATCTAATTAAACGGCTTAGCAAAACAAGTGGTATGAAACGCTTGCGTTTACTTCGTCGGTTAATTTTTGGACTTGTTCGATTGAAATTCTTGTGACAATTTTCGAGTGGAAATCTACAATGTGTTCGTAAATATTTGAGTTAAGCAAGTGGTTATGGGACATGAAGCTAAACTCTTATATTTACTAGCTTAGTGTAATCGACACTTCTTGATGATCGATGATGATCATTTTGTGATTTAGACTAGCATTGTGCGATATCTCTTTGTCCACGTGGGGGACTATACCCCGTTCTGTTGAGCTTCGCCTCATTTTTATGGGCTAGCGACCCATGGTCTTTGGACCGTTCGTGGAACAATCGGCTCATTAAGTCGGTGCATGGGGTGTATCTTTTTAGGTGCATCGATGTTCGACTAGGCATGGGATGTATCTTTTTAGGTGCATCGATGTTAGTTTATACATGGGGAGTATCTTTTCAGGTGCGTCGATGTTCGACTGTGCACGGGACGTATCTTTCTAGGTGCGTCGATGTTCGGTTTATGGTTAGCGACCATGGAATAGCGTTCCGTTTGTGATACACGTGTTGGTGAGTTTTCATGCTCCCGTTTGTGATAGGCCTTCCCCCTTTTGAGATTTCTGGATTTCTGGTTGTGATTTCTAGAATTTGTGTTTCACCAATTTTCGTGGATTGGCATTGATATGTTTTGTCAATATTTGTGTTTTGGTGAATTATTTAAAGAATGTGATTCTTTTTGGTGCTTCGAGTTGATTTGAGATATTGTATGATTTTTGTTGTTATTTGATGTATACTTGACACAGTATGACATTTATGTTATCATACGTTTTTGGCTATATCTCTTATCCTATATCATTTTATCTGATATTTATAGCTAGACTGATCCGTTTATTATTTTCTACTTAAATAATACTCGGGTCAGACCGAGGTATCTCAGGTGCTCCTACTTGACTTCATATCAAGGATTATCATCTGATTCTTTTGGCTAACTACTTTAGATTTGTAATTTTTGTTATTATACATTTGAGATATAGACTCCTTGATGTATAATTATTCTTTTGTCTAGCACTTTATCTATTCCCTTGTGATGTAGTGGATCTTGTTTTACCACTACTTTGATGTACACTTCTTTATGTTATATTCATATCTGTTTCTGCCTTTGTGATATGAATGTCTGTGACTGATTTGTGTTATGTTTATTTCTATATTTGTTTCTGAGGTCCACTTAGCCACTGTGTGGTAGCTTTGAGTTTGTATCGGTATGTCGGATTTCCTCTTGAAATGAAGTGTAAGTTATATTTTCTTACATATTGGTACTCGCACAAAGCAATTACACAGATGGTCGCTCCTCAGCGGCCTTATTCTTCATGCTAGTCGACGACATTACTTAGTAGTGTCCTTGGCTAGCGTGAGCATAGAGGTGGGTTGTAACGACCCAGAATTTTTGATAATTAAAATTCGAATATTTAATTGATTTTAAATATTAATAAATGAATTTAATAAGTCGAATAATTTATTTTTCGAATATTGGATTTAATTTGACAATTAAATCGATAAATTAATAATTGAAATTTCAGAAATAATTGGAAATCGAGTTAATATGATTGAAAACGATTTGGAAAATTTTATTTAATCATACTGGAGTTATAGAAAGGTTATAGAACTTTTAAAATTGAATTTGGAGTTAATCTGTGAAAATTGAATATTTTAATATTTAATTATCGACTGTAAAAATAGTCAATTTTCGAACAGTCTCAGAATTGAACGAAACCAGTTCCATTGGATCCGTAATAGTTAGTTATTATCGGATTTCAATTTTCGTAGCAATCAGGATTGTCGATTGACCGTGGCAACTCAAAACGCATCGATATCATTTTAATTTTAATTCGTCGAGTTAAAAATAGTCATTTTTCAAAAAGTCTCGGATTTCGACGAAACTAGTTTCATCGGGTCCGTAATGTGAAATTATTGCATGATTTCAAATTTCATAATTTTTGGATTTACCGTTTGTCCGGGGCAAGCCAAAACGCCTCGAAATCGATTTAAATCGGTTTAATTTAAATTGATCGTTTATTGCCATATCTCACACAGACGATCGAATTAGCTTCCGAAACCTTTTCCATTGTGTCCGGAACGTGGGGTAAACCCTAGAAACGATAGTGACCACGCGTAAATCGGAGTTCGGAAAAGCCGGATGAATAGTGTTTGAGAAAACTCTATAAATATACCCATTTTTTTAACAATTTCAAAGACAAAAATTTATAAACCCTAATTTGAAATGGCCAGCCGCCACCATTGTAATACACGGCTGAAAACGTGTCTCCTTCCTTCTTCGATTTCTTCCAATCCACACAGTATTAGCGAAAATGTTCAACTACGAAATGGAAGATCGTGACGAGACCTTTGATTTCAACGGTCATGATCTAAAAAGACTTCACGGATTGTCGGCAAATTCATGATGAACGGCGCACGTTCAAAGGCAATTTTCACGGTGATGGGCTGACCGAGCTCGACGTGATTCATGCCGAAGGTAGGGTTTGCGATGGGCGTTCGAATGGAGGTGAGGTGATGAGATTTCGTTGGGTTTGGGGGGGGCCGACGTCGAAGTTTAGAGGGCGAAGTTGGGTTCTTCGACCTGTACGTGCTTGCGAGGGAGAAGAACAGGGTGCGGCCAAGATTCAAGGGTTCCAAAATGTTCGGCTGTGATGGTTTGTAAAATAAAATATAAAAAGAATTGTATTGATTTATAATTTAAATTTGTACGATGTTTAAAATACGATAACTCTTTGCTGCGAGGTCAAAAAATTTCAAAACGAAGTGCGTTGGAATCGTATTCGCGAATACTACGCGATGCAATTGGATTGGAGTCATTTGGAGCTAGTGTAAATTTCGGGTAAAATTAAACGTGTAACGACTCGGATTTTGCCGCTCGAAAATCAACATCCGTACTTCACATTGTACTAGAATGCCGCAGATTCGACCGTTCAAATCCGATTCGCCGGAGCTTATAACAACATTAAGTAAACAACACAGCGGAAAAGAAAAAGAATATAGATATACAACATCTGATACAATATCCAGATACAATGATGATACAATGAATATCTATATACATCAGAGATATGATACAAGAAATAGCAGCGGAAAGAAAATAGATAACACCAGCAGTGGATAGAATGTCTTCAATAGAATGCTCCAAGATAAGCAACGTCAGTCCATGAACTCCAAGAACTGAACTAGCTCCAGATAATCTACTAAAGCTGAATATCTGAGAAACCCAACTCTAGACTGCCCGTGTGGAAAATGGTGGGCACCCAGAGTTTAGGAAGGGAACAATAAACTCCGGATCAGTCATGGGACTGGTATGAGCAACAAAAACAGTTTATCTTTAAACAAACACAAAAGGCTTTTAAACATTGGAATCTGCAATGCTTTTCGAAAATGAAACTACCATAAGGCCTCCCGCCACACACACAATGCAATCACAGAATTGGAGGAGATTTCTCCTTATGATAGTCAAACATGCTTACTACGCAAAATTAAAACTCTTTTGATATTATTACTAGTGCATAGTGTGAAAACATTTCGAAAATATAATATAAATCTTAGCCAGCATACAACATTTCATCGTATGTCTACTATAGCTACCATGTTCAATAACAGGTTACCGCCACATTCCATGGCAGGTTATACAACTAAAAACCGTACAGGGTTCGTATTGTTTCTTTGGATTTCCAACAAATGATCAGGCTAAGGAACTTCCTTACCGAAATAGAAACGCCTCTGGAAAGACGCCCCGGATCCTAACCGGATCTCTGCAAACAAAAGGCCGACGCTACCTCACGCTGTACAGCTGTAACTAGGTAACTAACACACTGACGCTACCTCACGCTGTACAGCTGTAACTAGGTAACTAACACACGAGTCATGTCATCCCCCGGTCGTTACCGACCTTTATCCGAGCGCTCGATAACCAACATCACACATAATAAATAAAGTGTATCCACATGAGTAAGTATCTGGGCTCCATACCATGATACCACCCTTTATCCAGAAGGAAATGACATACCCTAGGGGCGCTACCCCTACAAACCTTTGTCGCAACATTCCTGTTTCGACCATTACCGGGTTGTGAGGCTCGACGAAGTCTCGTCCACAAAGCTACGCTTTTTCACAAAGCCACGCTTTTTCACAAAGCCACGCTTTGATCAACAAATGATCAGCAGCACTTCGTATGCCACATTACCAAATTGGGAATGTATCACTAGTAACCATCAACTACATAACCTCTGAGCTCGTACGTCTCAGAGAAGGGTGTTAAGCTAAGAGAATAAATTCTCCGCCACCAACAGAAATGTATTTGATAGAAACCAGCTTTACATCTCAAAGTGTAACGTCAGACACACACATCCATACAAGTCTGTTCCGGGTTCGAACAGAACCGAAGGCACTTCCGAAGAAGCCCTTGCAAATCCGGGTATTCACAATCTCGATCGGACTTCCCATCACTTAGGGAATCTCTATACCGGAGCCATGATGTAGAGAAAATCGATAGGTCATCATATCGCTCTCGCAAATACCCGGTCTTCACCACCGGTCTTCAAATGCTATCCATATACGTCGTATCATTATTCGGAATGGGTTATATGACACAAAGGTCCTCTCCCGGCTAAACCGAATAACTAGCGCAATTAAAAATCATATGGATACTGGGGTCTCAGTTAAATCACAGCTTAAAGACCAAAAACTTTTCATTCGAATGGTTAAACCAAATTACCATTTCCAATCTTTTAAACAAAAAGATTCATTTCAAAAACCTTCACGGGTTTAAACAATTTTCCACACTTTTAATCTTTTAAACAAAAAGATTTAATTCACAAAGTTAACCCCGTTCACAAAGATCCATTCATGGATTTCAAAACAATTTCCATTTCAATTGATTAACTCGTTAAATCTTTAAATCAAGATTTAACTTATAGCTTTCAAAACTCGTTTCCAAAGATTCATTCATAGCCTTTCAAAACAATTTCATTTCAAGTTAGATTAACTCATCCGGTCTTTGAAATCAAAGACTCATTTCATAGTTTTCAAAACATTTTAATTCTATTTCAAACTTGAAACCGTTCAACACAATTTGGAAATCCTTTCTTAAAATGAAAGCTATTTACTATTTGAAAACAAGTAGTTTTCGTTTAAGAAAAATCCAGTTATATTTACACGAGTTAAAACCCTTGAATTAAATTCAAATTCCCAAATCAATACCTTTAAAATGGTTTAACCCATATATAACTTGTACAACATCTTTAATCCTTAGTTTCAAATCATAGAATTCAATTTAAAACTTGAATTCAAATTTAAATCAAATTATTTAAATTTTCAAGACTCGATTAAGTTATTCGAAATAAATTTTATCTTTGAAATTCCATTTCAAAAGCTTTTCACTTTAAATCCAAATTTCAAAATCAATTGAAATTAAAATTTCAATTTCAAAAACATTAAATTTACATCATCTGTGATTTAACCGATTTCCACGTGAAATCCATATTTGTGTGTGTATAAGTGTAGTCCAGGGGTTTTACACACAATAGTGCAACATCAATCATCACAGATATATCGATAAGCGGTAAAGTCGATAACGCTTATCTCCATTCACAGATTCATAGATAAAATAAATTTATCAGTCACAAAGATTCACAATTATAATTCGATGTGGGTTTCGGATAACCAACTGGAATCCGACTCCCTGTCGCATCGATATTCAAATGCCATGTACGGGTCAAGGGTTTCATATTCACATAGTAATATATCACAGAAACAGAAATCACAGATATATATATATCGCAGATAAGTAAATTACAGATCACAACATAAATCGGGATGTATCACAAAGCATCATATCTCAAGGATATCAAACAATTCAACATTCCATAGAATCCAAACATTCATAAGTAAGATCAATTAATTATCTGATTAATTCAAATCAGATTAATTTCTTATGAATTACTAATCCTGGTTAATTAATTACAAACCATTTTGATTAATTATCCTTTAATCATTTATTAATTAACCCTTTGATAATAAATTAATCAACCTTAATTAGTTACTCTTAATTATTTATCCTTAGTTAATTAATCTTAATCAATCTTATAAATTAATTAACTCTTAATTAAATTTCTTTAATTATCATTTAAATGGAATGAAGGTAAATAACTTGTTCAAAACATTTATGGCCTTTTATTAATTAAAGTTTAAATTACCCTCACGGTAACCATTACCAATTTCCATCCCTTGATTTTTGAAATAATAAAGACAAATTCTTCAAATCAAAACAAACAAAATTCCAAACCCCATGACCTCATATTTATATTGAAATCGATAAATACTTTTATCTTGAACTGGATTAACTTTACTTTGGAACTTAGTACATTTATTTTGAAACTTATTTCATTTGGATAAACTTTAAACCAAATCATGTTTTTAAAAAGAACACGGTTATCAGATTTTTAAATACCCTGAACCATTTTTTTTCTCAAGTTAAAAACCTGGGAATCATATTTAAAACTACTCGACCCATGCTAACGCAAGCCTGAGCCAACTCCCAAAATCCACGAGATTTTCACTCGAATGCTTCGAGTCCTTCCCGAGTCATTTTCTTTCTCCCCCGTGCCTACTTCTTCTTCTTCTTTTAAAAAAAAAACAGTTTTATATACCCATGCAAACTCGAGTTTTACTTCGAGTCAAAAGGCCTTCTCGCTCGAGTACTATCCCGAGGCAATGTCGTCTTCCCCAAATATCTCAAGCCACTGATACTCGTGACATATCGTGCACATGTACATCGCCGCTGGCGATCTTTTGGCACCGCCCCTACGTCGAGCAAGTCAACGATGATCCCTAGATCGATTCGCGACCACCCAAACTTTCCCATCACCTCGAATTTGAAATTTGAGTTCGAGCTCGAGCCTGGAACCCATGAACTGGAAACACCATCACCTGTCATCGCCTCGTCCCCGACCCTCCAACCACCAGAACGCTTAGAACTCCGGTCAACTCTTCGTCGACATCCCCTCTCTCATCGGCCAAAAGCGTATGCGACTCGATCGCGTATTGATGATGAACTCACCATACTTACGGACAAGTTCAAAAGCTAAACAAAAACCCTAAATCGATCTTGCTTCATAAATTTACCCAATGGAAAAATTATTTCATATTTTTCTCGAAATCGCTGGAGTCCATACTATCTTCATATCAAATTTCAACTTTTGAAATTGATTAAAGTGTCAGAAATTTGTATAAATGCAGTTTTTATTTAAATTCAAACTGCTCGAAACAAACCAATCTAAAAATCTTAAATTTTGTTTTAAAAATCATATATTACAGTAAGCATTCAATCTATACTCCTGAATTTACAAATCGTTGGAGTTGATTTTTACTTGTTCTTCAATCTCCCCTGTTCTTTTCATCTTCCAGACAGATTTTCAAACTTATACTTATTAAATAAAATTTTTAAACTTTAATTCATGATACAACAAACATACTCTGTTTGAATCTTAAACAATAACGTTTATTTTATCAAGTGATAATGGATTTCGATCAATTCTTGAGTCTGGAAATTAATTTACTGGAACAACACATATATTCACTTATATATATACACACACAAAAGATCTACTGATGTGTATAAACATAGTGTATACTGAACACATAACTTAACATGCAACAAATTCAATACTTAAACCTATTTAAAAGTGATGTTACTCACCTGTAAAGAAGATGTACAAAGCACATCCTTGCTTTTGAAAACTGAAATCCCTATTGCTTTAAAACTGGAAAATATTTTTGCTTTTAAAACTTCAAAACTTTGAGTTGCTAATGCCCTTGTTAGAAAAGATGCAGGCTTGCTCTTCTTTAAATCTTCTTGTTTTTATTTGAATGAAGGATGCTCCAGTTTTAAATGTTTTTACTGGAAAGGTTAAGTCTCCTTGTACACGAGAGGAGATATATTGATATAGGAAAATGTTTACAGGCTTATTACTTCACTGGTACAAAATTTATTAAATTGGGTCAGAGATTTTTTTATCTCTTGGAGGCTGAAATGAAATATGCTGGTGTACTAAAGATGACTTAACATTAAATGCCTATGTCCTTATGTCTACACATACATATCCCCTAATTTATTTCGTATGTACTTATGTTGGATATACTTTCCTTTTTATACTTATGTTTCTCTGAACCATTTTTATACAAAGATATTTCATATCTTTACTTTGCTTTGTCATGCCTGTAACATGTATATCTAGTTTATTTTCTTGCCTAGCATGATTACTTACAACCTTACATCTACATCTGCTTCCAGAACTATCAAAGTGTTTCATTTGATTTAACTTACCTTGTTTTAGTCTTGTTACTTTTTCTTGTTTTGCAATGTGAATGAATTTATATGGTTATATCGTTAGCTAATATGTTGTTATAATTTTATCTAATATGTTTACTTTCTATTTTACAAACTATATATATTCATTTCAAGTCTAACATCTATTATCAATTTATTTATTTATTCATTTATTTTTCAAAATCATTTATTCAAAAAAAATCAATAAATAATTAATTTAAACTTAATCAAAATTCGGGGTCGTTACAAAACGCGTGTTTAATTTTATTCGAAATAAACGCTGAAATCAGAATTGAAATCAAGGTGAGATCTTCTCACTCAGATTTAAATTTGAATTGCAGTTATTGATTGTTATTTGGATGTGCTATTAGATATAGTAGGATATATCTATATATATATATAGCAATATATACATATTGGCATATGTATATATTGGATTGATTGATTTCCCGCCTCGTATAGCGGATGAGACCCTATTGCGCCGTTAGTAAGCGGATTTTTATAAAACCCATATACCGCGATAATTCCGTACTGGAGCGGAATTGGTATTGTGCTAACGTCTGTGGATGCAGGGAAACAGGTTGGAGGGATCCAACTGGATTCCTCACCATATTGATTATTTACAGATATTGTGATATATTCTGTTATCATATGATGATATATGATATTTGATTGTTGTGATTGATTGTTTGATGCTGTAGCATCATCAGATCCATTTTTGAAGTTAAAAATAACGATATTATTTTTAAAAAGGATTTCAAAGTGATTTTTGAAAATATATGTTTTATTGAAATTTTGGAATTAGTTCATTTTAAATAAATAAATGTTATAATTTTCGTGTTATAAAAAAAATTATGAGAATTTTGAAATATAAGCGAAAAGTGGTTTTTGAAATATAAGTTGATTAAATTGTAATTGGTTTAGATTGAAGTTTTTGACTTATTACAAATGGATTATATTTATAGAAGATGTATAAAATTGTTATTTTAAAAATAAAAATAAGGAGATTTTTTTTTGGAGTTCTATAAATGTTAAAATGAACTTATAAACGGATTTTTATAAGTAAGTAGCATTAATAGATATACGATTTGTGACGTTATAAGATGAAGGATTTTGAAACTAAATGAATTATAAGTTATCAACTTATGAATTGGATTTTTGTTATATAAATGAGTCAAATGGAATTGTTTAAATAAGATATTTCATAACTTGAAATTGTTATAAAATATAAACTTGTGATTTATAAACGTTGTTTATAAATCCGAAATCACTTATTTTGATAAGTGAATTGTAGAAGTAAATTAAAGGAAGTATATCCACGATTTTGGACAGTGGATAAGCTTTTAAATAAAATGTGTAGAAATGTTGAATTTGGATAACGAAGTATATTCACGATTTTGGACAGTGAATATATTATTAAATAAAATGGATATGTTTTGGAGAAGTGATATTATGAAATGAAGTAATTGTTTTAAAAGATGTTTTAAAATGAATGTATTATGAATCGAAATCATAGATTTCAACATTTATTGTTGAAATAGACGTTTTCGAGAAATATAAGGAAATTGTGGACTATAACACTGTTGTTATAGTAAATGATTTCCGAAAGGAAACGTTTTATGTAGTATTGGGATTCATATATCTATCTAAATTCTGAATCCCTATACTAGTGATTTTGAGTCGTCGTAACGATGTTTTACGTAACATTCGTTTTGACTCAAATAAAATGTGTTTAAAGAATGATTTCCTTAAAGAATGAGATATATACTTAATTTTGATTTAAGTATATCGAATATTTTCTAAGTGTTGAAAATAAATGATTTGTGAATTACTTATTTTTAAATAAGTATGGAAATGCTTTTCCAATATGAAGTGAACTGTTTAGAGATTTTATCTTTTAAAGATAAATTGAAAAGTGAATATTTGAAATCTGTTTTCAAATGGTTAAGTGTGGAAAATAATATATCTAATAAAGATATTTTTGGAAATAAAAAAAAAAATTGGAAAATTATTTGGAATCTGATGATGTTGCGCATTTTTATTGATAGTTAAATAACCGACTATCAATAATTACCTTTATATAGGTATTTGTTGTGAATTGGATGAATTTGAATGCCACACTTATTTTTGAATAAGCGCTCACTATTCGGGTTAGCCGGGAAAGGACCATGGGGTCGTATAACCCATTCCGAATATGTGATACGTCGTTATGAATCACATTTGAAGACCGGTGTTGAAGACCGGATATTTTTGAAAACGGAAGGATTACCGTCGAGTTACTCTACATCGGCTGATCTCCGATTTAGAGGTTTTATCACCCTTAGTGACGGGAAGTCCGGACGTGATTAGAAAATTATCCGGAAATGCAAGGGCTTCGTGAGAAGTGCCTTCGGTTCTGTTCGATCCCGGAACAGACTTATATGGATTGTGTGTCTGACGTTACAATTTGAGATATAAAGCTGATTTCTTTCAAATACATTTCTGTTGGTGGCGGAGAATTTATTCTCTTAGCTTAACACCCTTCTCTGAGACATACGAGCTCAGAGGTTATGTAGTTGAAATTTATCAGCGATATATCCCAATTTGGTAACGTGGCATACTGAGTGTTGCTGTGAAATGATCAGTGTTTGATCATTTGTGATATGATCATTTGTTTGATCTTATATCTTTGTGATCATAGGTTGATCATTTTGTTTGACCCGAAGCAGGGCTTTTTGAGAAAGCGTAGCTTTGTGGACGAGACTTCGTCGAGCCTCACACCCCGGAAATGGTCAAAACAGGAAGGATGCGGCAAGGTTCTAGGGAGTAGCGCCCCTTAGTGTATGTCATTCCTTCTGGATAGAGGTGGTATCATGGTATGGAGCCCAGATACTTAACCTATGTGGTTGCTGCATTATTATCTATGTGGTTTGTTGGAAATCGGGGATCCTCGGGAAGATCGGTTACGATCGGGGGATGACATACGCGTGTCAGTAGTTACCTATTTTTGCAGAGGTAACCCGGCCTTGTGTTGGCAGAGATCCGGTTAGGTTCTCGGGTCGTCTATTCCAGGGACGTACCCATCGTGGAAAAGGAAGTTCCTTAGCCTGACCATTTGTTGGAAATCCAAAGAAACAATACGCGACTTGTACGGTTTTAGTTGTATTACCTGCTATGGAATGTGGTGGTAACCTGCTATTGAACATAGTAGCTATAGTAGGCATACGATACTGGTCGTATGTTGGCTAAGATTAATATTTTACTTTCGAACTGTTTTCTACACTATGCACTAATAATAATACCCAAAATGATTTGATTTTGCGTAGTAAGCATCTTTGACTAACATAAGAAGAAATCTCCTCCAAGTCTGCGTTTGCATTGTGTGTGTGGTGGGAGGTCTTATGGTAGTTTCATTTTCCAAAAGCATTGCGAATTGACTTTAAAATTTTCCTATTGTTTATTTTAAAGAATAACTGTTTTACGATCTCACACCAGTCACCATGACTGACTCGGAGTTTATTGTTTCCCTTCTAAACTCTGGGTGCCCACCAATTTCCACACGGGCAGCCTAGAGTTATGTTATCAGGATATTCTGGATATTTGGAGCTTTGGAAGCAAGCTGGATGACGAGACGTAGTATTTGTATCCGTAATTATTTAATTATTCCGATGTGTATTCTGTATGAGGACAAGTTTATATAACTGTCCATTGTTGTATATTGACTCTGATGATTGATGTATGTATAAACTGATATAGTTCTTTGTTTTAAAAAGACTAGTAATTATCTATTGTATATTGTTCCGCTGCGATGTGTAAGATTCTGATATTGTTTTCTGTTTCTATTGTTGTTCTGTTGTTCTTCTCTTCTTCTTCTACTCTGCTTTCTTCTTCTTCTCCTTTTCTTCTATTTCTTCTTTCTAAAACCCTCACTATTGGAGTTTCCGGCACTCGATTTCTCGGCAGTCGATAAAGTGAGTATCGATGTCGAATTTTCGAAAGTCGAAAATTCCGGTTCGTGACATGGGTCGTCACAATGTAAGTAATTTATTAATATATATATGGTAGAGGACAACATTATATTGAAGATTCATAATCTGCAATATATATATTGAGTTATATCGACTTATAGAATAATATATTTCTTATGAAATACCCCAGCGATTCAAGTGTCAAACACATCAGAAATCACAGTATATGTACATTTACATATGTATTTATTTCTCAAGTTTATTTCGGTTTCTTTAATGTTCCACATTTAGTTTATACACATATCATATAAGTTTTATTTTTATATAACTTTTATATTTCATATTACTTATATGATAGTCTTACATATAATATATCATTAATTAAATCTTATCTGATTAATTTTAATCAATTAACTCTTTAATTAATTTTAAATTAGTATTCCAATATAAAAGATATAACTTTTATATTGGACACATCTACTATACTAAAACCTTTATATTGTAACACACATATATCATATATATGTGTATTTTATTTAGTTAATTAACCTTTAATTAATTATTTCAATTAAACAATTTTTATTAAAATTTATAAATTTCAAAATTTATCTTGTATACATACACGTATACTTATGTTATCTTAAACATTTTAAAATAACATAACAGATATCAACATATGTAATACATGCATATATGCATTAATTAATTAACATATTTAATTTATTTATTTTATTAATCTTATTAATAAATTTAAAATTTGAAATTATTATATAAATATTTTCAAACATTTTGAAAATATCATTATCCTTTCAAATATTTTGAAAACTTATGTATTATTATAACTTTTATAATAAACATGTTTTATTTTAAATTTAACTATTAAATTTAAAATCTTTAACATTAATTTTCAAAACGATTTTGAAAATTAGCCCAAGGCCCAAATTAAGTTCGGCCTTTTCTATTAGGAGCAACCTTTGGGCTCACTTCACCTTTCGGGCCAGGTCGGTAACCAAGTAGGACAGGGTACTTGATTACCCAATTCCAATCCTAGACATTACCTTTCTAGACACCGTACTAAATGGGCAAGCTTAATTAGTTAGCCCTGATATGACTAATTTAGACCGCATAGGCTATTGGGCTTTGATATCATTGTTGAAACTAGACTAGCCCGCAATGGAAGTTATGGGTGAATTTCAAAAAATTTACCTTATTGGATCTTTTATTGGGTCTATGAAGTCTAATTGAATTAGAACATTTCTAAATTTCATTTAAATAAAATCATTTATTTTATTTAAATTCATATATATTAAGATATGAAATTAATTTTATTTGATTTAGTTTATACATAAATGAATCATATACATATATGTGTGAGTGCATGTGTAACATAATAATCCGTGAAAGGTATAATATGCCCATATGTAGATGTTGGGATTTACATCGCAACAGACATATTAGCTCATTTTGTATGTCATGTATGTTGTCTAAATACGTGCATGTATATGTGTTACAATACACACACACACAAGTATGTATAAATATATTATATATAATATATGAACATAAAACATTTATATATAGATAAATGTATATATAGAAAGAGAGAACAATTATTAAAAATTATTTATAATTCAAAATTAACTTAGTTTTGCAAACATAATAATTTTAGTATTTTAATTTGTATATATTATGAATAAAATAATGTTTTCATCCATAAATAATTAACATAAAATAATCTATTGATGAAAATTCAAATTTTACAATTTTTGAAAATCTAGGATCATAAAATAGAGCTTAGAAAAATCTGGGGATTTTTCAAAGTTGAATTATTATTTTTAAAAACAAATACATTGATTTCGGCAATAATATTTAATATAAAATAATATATAGGATCATGAATGAAAGGTTACAAAAAATTTTGAAAAGTTTTTCAATTAAATTATTATTTTTAAACAGTTTTTCCAATATAATATTAATTATTAAAAATAATAAACTTTATTAAAAAATTCCTAATTTTTTATATGTGTTTGAAATGATATAATATTTTTTTTAATATAAAATTTAATTTTTAATGCAATCATTATTTTATATGTAATAAATAATACAAAAATTCAATAAATGTTAATTTAAAAATATGAATATATGTATGATAATTAATTTTCGAATTTGTAGATTCATATTATATATAAATAAGGTTACTAAATTTTTTAAATCGTATATATATCTTATATATGCATATATGCTATTATGAGAGAGAAATATACACTAATATATATATATATATATATACAAACACATATATATATATGAATTTATTAATAAATATACAAAACAATTATTAATGACAAAATTTGATTTTGTACAGTAAACAACATTTGTCTATGCATAAATCAAATAGTATAATAAACAAATTATGCACATAACAAAACTGATTTGTGACAACCACATCTACTTACAAAATCTCACCTAACTAAACATGTAGTAGCAATATATTTAAACAGATATGAAATTGCTCATTGTAAGATCATAGAATAAAATTTAATTACTGTAATATGAATTAAAATTACCAATTTAATGATGCCTTTGAATCCACGTTGAAGCAATGACTTCCCTTCCTTTTACTGTTCTTGATTCGTCAGATTGCAAGTCCGGAATCACCAACCTCTAACTATCGAATAGTATTATTTTATTTTGAAATATATTTGAGAATTTTGGAGTGGATTGAGAGCTATGTTTTAACCAACAATGTAGAAGGTAATGGCGGCCAAAAAGATTAGTAATTGTTTTTATAGATACATACATACATACGTACGTACGTACATACATACATACATATATATAGGGTTGTATTAGAGAGAAACGAGGAAAACTTTTTTACCCATTCTCACTTTTTCTCAACCCATTATCTCCAAGCCAATTCCCTATGTTTTAGCCACCCCTAGGCCTTCCCAAAACCGAAATTTTGCAGCCCTAATGATGGGCCTTAAACCCATCTAAGCCCAAGCCAAAATACTATGCAATTAAATCTAATTTAATTGCTTGTCGATATTGTATATCGATCGATATATTTATAACTGTTATAAATATATATAACACTATTTATTTCTCAAATCATATTCAAATTTTATAATTAATATTTCATAAATATTAATTAATTTATATCAATTATAAACTAATTAAATCATTCGACTTAAGGGAATTCATCATTTTGGCTGTGTAACTCTTGGGTGTAAATTTGATCAGCGATTAACATCGAACTATTCTAATGTTAACGTTCACACATCACTTAGCAGGTGGTGTGACATTATGGCCAAATTTATCGCTTACTCATTTTCGGTAAAATCCAATTTTAGTTTAATAAGCGTTACCTAGTTGTGACATTTGTTTACACCAATTCTCTTCGTCAAAACTATATCACTTTGGACTTATGGAATTTGGTAATGGTCAAAATTCCAACCTCATCCACATTCAACTTTATAGTCTAAATACAAAGTCATTGGTTCAATAATAACAATTATTATTAACCGAAATGCTCTGGCCAGAGACTTTGACTTTGAGTTGACTTGAGTTGACTGTGGTACTAATCACATATAACCGAGGAGATGAATCCTCTCTTGAATAGTGCTTCACTGCCAATACTTCCACTCGACCCAACTATAGTCACTCGATGGACGTCATGCCATGATTTGGCTATAATCAAAGCGGAGCTTTCATATTAAAGATCCACAGTATTCTCAAGTCGAGAGAACTGTGTAAATCAGTCACATCGACATTTTCTTTTTGACCTTAGTTATATTAACCAACGTAAAACTATCAAGTGAGTCGTTCCATAGTTATCCAATAATTATTAGTATGTAACGCCTAGGTGCTCCCAGCAGTCATAAGTAATACACTGCCCAACATTTGGAGAGTGTTACATACTCCAGTCTCAACGGATACATCGATATCCAGTCTCGATGCATCTTGACTATGAACATTTAAAATGGTATATTTGTTTCGTTGTGATAAATTACTCACGGTTACAACACTTTGTAACCACTATCACAAAATATATCATTTATGGATTTTTCTATTAAATATACTTTTAATTAAGTTAATTAATATAATCACATTATATCAAGTATATAATAGGAAGAAAATACATTTTATTTCGAACAAGATTGGCCAACGAGTTAGATATATGTAACAAATTATATAATTGCCCCTAGGGTATACCCCTAACTCTATCAATGGAACATGTTTATAGTGCTTACATTCACCAATACTCTATCTAGTTTGCAAGTTATTTTTCTAACTTCTCCACTTCTCCATGTATGCTTCAGTCCAGTGTTGAATACCTCCACCAATCTTGCTGTTGTCACATAGTTATTAAATTATGTAATGTGGGACACTTTCAATTTAATTCTATCTATTTTTTCTTTAGCTTTCAACACTACACTGTAATTACTCATGGTAAGCCGAAAATCTTTAATATTATTTGCTAAATTTACTAAATGTTTCCACAACATAGTTCTAATTGAGGCCCAATTGCTAGCATAAATGGAAGTGACATCAATTTGTAATCCCTTCGTATTATTAGCATCCACTATTAGTTGTAGTTCATCTTTTGATATTTCTTTTAAATCCCAAATTCCAGTGCAATGCTACTATTATAATGCCTTTGGAATTAATTGAATTATTGTTTAGAATATTCTAGTTAGGTCCTAAGGAGTTTTTTAACATCACCATATTCTCATTCGTTATCATATTTTCTAAGATAACAATTATTATAGGCTTTTGCTTACTTCTCATGTAACGATCCAGAATTTGACTACTTTAAAATATACTATTTACAGTGATTTTAAATATAAAATGGGTAAGGTTATATGATTCAAACAATATTAGATAGGATTTGGAAAGAGAAGTATAAATAAAAATAGTAACATTTGCTTATATCGACAAAAGTGATAAAATGCTGATTTTAGAAAAGTAAGTTTCAATGGTTAAATAAATTATTTTAATTCATTGATAAGTGTTTATATTTTTAGATAGCAATATATAAATTTATTATTAAATTTGGTTTACATAAATAAATAGTTTAACTAAAACGTCAAAATGTGACCGTAAAACATTTTGTCAAAAATCAACGTTTTGTCGATTAAAAGTTGTCGCATCTTTATTTTCTTATATTGGAACATATATTCAAATAGTGTAAGTATTAATTAATTCACTAATCAAGTTTACTTTACTAAACATACTTAGAAAATTCTAGAATATAATTAAGAAAAAGTAAGCACAAAAAGACAAAAAAGGTATAAAAGTCAAAAAGTAAACATCAAATCAAACAAACATAATTATTATATTCTTTACTTAATACTTAAGTGAAAATGATATAAAGTAATGATTTAAAATGTGGTGTTAAGTGTTGAAAAAATAAGATTGCTTAAAAAGTAAGTAAAGTGTATTTTGGTCATTTTACATAATAATATTTTATTCCAA
This sequence comes from Allium fistulosum, assembly GCA_030737815.1. Lineage (NCBI taxonomy): Eukaryota > Viridiplantae > Streptophyta > Magnoliopsida > Asparagales > Amaryllidaceae > Allium > Allium fistulosum. The sequence goes on along the minus strand of CM060903.1, from coordinate 514,266,466 downwards.
ACTTTTTCCTATAAATAGCCATGTATACCTCTTCCATTCTCACACTTTCCATTCTTCTTCTTCTTCTTCCTTTTCTTAGCTCTCTTCTTCTTCTTCTTCTTTCTTAGAGCTTTAATGGCTTCTTCTCTTCCATTTCCTTACTAACTTTTTCAAAACCATATCAAACAAAGTTAAAACTCCACCAAACTTTGTCAGAGACCTTAAAATATTATCAAAACATGGTTTAGCATCTAAAAAGTGAAGAAATGATGGAGGAAGGGGAGGATCAAGGGGAGGCCGAGCCATATGGATGTTGTTGGAAGGTTTGGCCGAGAGCAAAGAAGAGTGAAAGACTTGTGGTCGAAAGCAAGTGAAAGTGAAGTGATGGCCGAGCACTAAAATGTGAGGTGGAGTTGTTTAGGTGATGTATTAGTGGGGTGTTGGATTAGATGAATGTTGGTAGGAAGTTAAACGATTTGGTTAAACGTGAGTACTCATATTTTAAGTTACTAATTCTTAAAAAATATTTCAAGTTAATTATATGAAAAGTTTGTTATATGTTTGATGATTTAATGGATGATAACTTGGTTGATATTATGGTTGATTACATGTTTGTGATATGGATGATAACTTGGTTTGATAAATGATAAGAGAAATGGTTAGTAAGCATAGTTAATTAAATGAGAACTAAATCCATACAAATGTGTGTATGGAAATTATTTAGTCTCTTAATGATTTCAAAATATAAAAAAAGATTGAAAATGATATTATAATAATATTATATTATAATATGAAATGAAATGAAAAATGAGTTTGAAATGATGAAAATATTGTTTTAAATAAGTTAAAATAGTTTAAATATGGTTTAAAACAAATTTGAAGTGTTTCGGACAAGTTCCGAAGAAATTCACAAAATTGTCAAAATCGAGCTCGTCGCGTAGCGGCAGTTCGTAAATTTCGACCCGTAACTTCAAATTAATGTAGAGAATGATTTGTAAGTCGGATTTCTTCAAAATAAAAATTCTTTGGTTCACAATGATAATAGTTTTCAAAGAAAGAAAGAAAATCAAGATTTCATTAAGTAGATTTTGAAATATGTCAAAAATAATTTTCTAAAAACATCGCGGTTTTGCAGTTCGGAATCCAAAAAGGGATTTCTTTAAAAATGATATTTTAAATGTTTTAATAAGTATGAAATAAATTCTAAAAATCTTTTAAAATGTTTTAAAAGAGACTTAAGTAGAAAAGATGGATTTTTAAATGATATAAAAGTCGTTTTGAAGAATATAACTTTTAAAACACTATTTGCAACATTTTTCGCAACGCGTTTCGCAGCATTTTTAAATAACCTTTGAAGTGGAGTTTTAAACTTAACGATTCTTTCCCAAATTTTTTGTGAACCATTTTAAAAGAATAATTAAACATTTTATGGATGGTTTGGAAGTTTTAATAAGAGTTTGAATAAATGGTTAAAAGAAATTGTTTGTAACACTTAAAGTAAAGAATATTGAATATAATAACAAACTGAGTATGCGGAAATGACTATTACATTTGTCCCACCTGTGAGAGTTAAACGGTAAAACAAGGTGTGTAACTAAGGTTAGGAATGGAGCAACCAGTGCCCTGAACTTACCTGGCCTTCGCTTTATCTTTTAGATGAGGGGTGGAATAGATCGAAAGGAAAGCCGGGATGCTCTAAAAGATCATATTTAAGTTTTTCTAAGATAAAAGAAAAGAAAAAAATTCTTTGCCTGTTAATTAACCACTTAACATCTTTTATTCGATGATTAGTACGAAGGAACCAGGATCGAATTTGAGTGATTCCTATCCAAAAAACTAGGATCGGATTTGGGTGATTCCTATCCGAAAACCCCTTCAAACAAATTTTCGAAATAAAACATATTGAAGACAAAGATCATTGAAGACAAAGATCTTCATAATGTAGGATTACTTGCCACTAGTCCCTGGAGGTGAAATTTACCATATTTAAAGAGGCAGTAGTACTCTGTTATGAAAATCTTCGATTTGCAAGAATTTGATTCGAAGTTAAGAAGAAAATCTTTGATTAAGATTTAATAAATGATTTAGGAATATTTTCCCTAATTTAAAAGTTATAACTTGAATATAACAAATCTTTGATTAAGATTTAATGAGTGATTTGGAAAGGTTTTCTTAAGTAAAAGAGAAAATGATTGGAATTATCTCAAGATCTAAAGAGGTTTAATAAATCAAATGATTAAATAAATGAGGCTTAATGATTCCATATACTCTTGAGAAAAAATGGAATAAATTGAAAAGAATATATCTAAGAAAGATATTTGATTTAAATAAAAGATGAAGTAATTGATTGATGATTGATATCCACATATGAACTTAACATCTTTTAAATCGATAATTGGTTTCGAAGGAACCGGGGTCGGATTTGGGTGATTCCTATCCGAAAACTACTTTGAACCAATGTATACGTTCAAAAGTGAAGACATGTTGAAGACGATGATTATTGAAGACCAAGGATCTTCATAGCATGAGGATTGCTTGTTGACATGCTCTGGGTCGCTCCCATTATAGAGTTATTTATAGCAGTGGTCTCCCCATTGTGGAGATTTTTTGGATTGCAAGGACTACTTGCTACTTATGGTAGTAGGTGGAGTGCCTTCTGTTTCGTTCAAGCCTAGAACGAACTTGTATGGATAAGTGACTGACATTGTATTGCGAAGTCACAAATGTTGACTTTTACAAACGTACATCTGTTTAGTGGCAGAGAAGGAAACTTCTATTAGCTTAACACCCTTCTCTGAGACGTATGAGCTCAGAGGTTGTATGTTTATGGAAGTCAAATAGTGATTAAGGAATGACAATGTGACATCCAAAGTGGAACCTTTTATGAAAAAGCGTGACTTTGTTTTAGTTGAGCATAACCTCACTCCCAAGCCTCACATCTCGGAAACGGTACGGGAACTATGTTACATATTTTAGGCTAAGTATGACGAGGGTGGTGTATGATCCCTCAAGGTGACTGGCGGCGTATGATCTAGGTCACCAAGGTGTCCAGATGGTACCCTTATTGTATGGTATAATGGCGTGTGAGTCCCTGTATGAGAAGCCACCGAATATCAAGAAGTGTGGCAATATGAGGAATAGTGGTGTGTGAGTCCTTGCACGAAAAACTACCGGGTTCTGGTTGCTATGCATGGTTATCGAGGTTCCCTATCATGTTGTAAAATCCAACTCCAATACGAGCTTTACGATTTTGATTGTAGTCCCAAAATAGCTGTAATGATTTGCAAACATTTCAGCTACCCATTTTTGCTATCATATATTCTGTTCGGGATATTCCGTTGACCCAGTCCGGATATATTCCCTTAGACTTAGTCCAAATATTGATACCTTATTTGAATAAGTTATTTGAAAGGTGTTTTCCAAAAGAATGTCATTAAAGATAATATCAAATTATTTTGGTAATAAAAGTGTTTTGGTTATCATAAGGTAAAAACCCGTCCGTATTTATGTGTGGGCGTGGTCTTATGAGATACCTTCTTTTCAAAAGTTTTGATAACATAGTCATTTTAAATTTTGAGTATCTCACTCTGGTTTATCAAGCCTGATCCGGGTATTTTTAATACTCGGGTCAGATCCGAGTAGTTTCAGGTTTAGCTGAAGACGGTTGGAGTTTCCAGAGGAGAGCTGAAGATCTTCATCATCGTATAGACGTATTCTATTATCTGCTGCATCCATTGCATTTATTTTGTTGTTCTCAACATTTGTAAGGACATGGGTTTATAACTGTCTAGGCTGAATCTAGGTTAGACTCTGGTATTGTATTTTAAAATTTTCCGCTGTAAAAATTATTATTGAAATAATATATGTTATTCCATTCCTGTGAGATTCTGTTCTGTCTTTATTTTCTTTCTACCCTTAATGATCCGCTTATTCGTGCAATTTGAGTTGGACATGTGTGGTTTATTTTTGATTCAAAGGGTACGGAAAAACGGGCCATTACATTTGGTATCACAGCTGAAGGTTAAGTGACAACCATGGCTTTGGTGGTGTAAAGACTCATCAGAGATAGAGTTAGTAATACCCTAGGATTAGTGACTCATTAGAGATAAGGTTAGAACACCCTAGAATGAGTTTGAGTGTATTATATATGAGTGTGTATTTGTTAGTGACTAATAAATTATTTTTTGTTGGTTTATCTGTTGAGTGATTTATGGATTCTGATCGATGCGCTTGATCACCGTTATCGATGAGGGTTCCTAAACATTTAAACAAGGCGAACCAACACACCGATTTTGAAAAAATTGGTAAATAAAATAATTTTACCTAGGATTATATTTTGAATATAAAGTATATATTTTGAAAAGTTGTATAGTTAGAAGTCAGGATTAGTGAAATTTAAATATGAACATCTTGTGATTAGAATTTCATAGTTTGACTATAAGAAGTTTCATAAAGATAATCGATAAGTAAGAAATCTGATAAGATAATTAAGATCTTTAATACTTATTCCAAAATAATAAATTAAGAAATGATAATGTTAAGTTACTATCATAAATTGATCAATTGTTTGATTTAAAAGTTTAAGTACAAATACCTTGTGAATTAAGTTTCACGATTTGACTATAAGGTGTTTGATAATAAGATTTGTTTAAGGAATGAACATATAAGATAAAAATGTATTTGAATAATAGAAAATGATTGTGTAAAAAGATAAATATAAAAGGAATGAGAATTTAAATTCGAGTAAAAGAATTGTGGAAATTTAAATGAAGTTAATTATATAAGATAAATTTATAAAATGAATTTATAAAATAGGTTTTATAAAGTAATCTCTAAAGGATTTTGAAAATGGTATTATTTCAAATAAAAAGAGGTATTTTATGATAACTAATTCGATTGGCTAAAAAATAAACTAAAAATAGGCAAGAGATGTGTTCGGATGGTAAGCACTTCTCTTAAGTGTTACTCTTCTTTTTAAGAGGATATATGATGCTATTGGTAGTACCCAGTTCCTTGGATTGTTTTGGAGTTACTCGATCTATATAATTTTCTTAAATTAAAGAAATAATGTGAATCATTGATTAGTAATCTTTATAAAAGTGTTTAAACTAAAGATAAATTGGGATCGCTAATTGCTAAAATAAAGCGAAATTTCCGACGATTTTGGACAGTCGAAAATTTCTGAATCATACCTAACTCAGAGCTAAGAAATTTATGAAAACTTTTGGTAAAAGATTGTAAAATACTTTGAGTAAATGAAATAAGATAAGGATAATTTATAAATCTGATTTATAAAGCAAAAAAAAAGGTTTAAGAGTTAAGAGTACGAGGATTTAAATAAGGGTGGTTTTAAAATTTGTTTTTCAAAGATAGAAAATTTATAATAGTATTAGATAAGAAATAAGTTTTATAACTTTTGAATTTAAGATAATAGTAAATTACAACAAAGTCTAAATTTGTTAGACAGACAGATTTAAGTAAAATCAATTTGAAATTTGGGATTTGTATATACTCTTAGGATGTAAAGGTATATCATACAAATATAGATTTAAGTCATGAACTATATATAAAATAATGACTCCTCAAAATGGTAATTATAACCTGGAAAATGTTTTATTAATAAATTCCAGCATTAATTAAGGATTTGGACTTAAGTCTTTAAAATATGATTGATTTACATAAGTTATAAGATGTAATAAACTTAAGTAATTGTTTTACAAAATGATTCATAAATAATATTAGTGTTAAAGAAAATATACTAAGTTAAAGGATTGTCGGAAAAAAAATTATAATAAAGATAAATTATCTTTTGAGTGAAAAATGGTTTCTTTAGAATATTTTCCTTTAATAAAAATATTTGAAAATAAATAATTAAAGGGATTATATAAAGAAGCACCTTTATAAAATGTTTGAACTTAAGATAAAAGTTTTTATGAAATTTTTTGAGGTTTAATAAATACATATGTTATATGTAGATCATCTCATCACACAATTTTGATCAAAGATTCGAGTACGAAACTTTGAGGTGTTTACACTAGTCCAAAAAAGGATTTATCACTCAATTTTTAACGACAAACATTGATGAGGGTTTGTGGTTAGGTACTTGAGTTTTCTATCATAGTTGAGAACTATGCAAGGAAAGCAAAGGTTCTGATCTAGAAGCCTGATCAGAGTCCGCACTAGAGGATCGGGGGATCGATACTAGTTCGAAAATAAAGTTGTGTATTCAAATAGGAGACCGAATAAGATATTTCATACGGATGATCTGTGTATATTATATGGAATTAAATTTAAAGATAAATGTTTTAGGCAAACTTTTGTTTAGGGTAATTTCGAGGATGAAATTATTTTAAGTATGGGAGAATTTAACGACCTAAAATTTGAGCACTTTAAAATATACTATTTAAAGTGATTTTAAATATAAAATAGGTAAGGTTATATGATTCAAACAATATTAGATATGATTTGGAAAGAGAAGTATACACAAAAATAGTAACATTTGCTTATATCGACAAAAGTGATAAAATGCTGATTTTAGAAAAGTAAGTTTCAATGGTTAAATAAATTATTTTAATTCATTGATAAGTGTTTATATTTTTAGATAGCAATATATAAATTTATTTTTAAATTTGGTTTACATAAATAAATAGTTTAACTAAAACGTCAAAATGTGACCGTAAAACATTTTGTCAAAAATCAACGTTTTGTCGATTAAAAGTTGTCGCATCTTTATTTTCTTATATTGGAACATATATTCAAATAGTGTAAGTATTAATTAGTTCACCAATCAAGTTTACTTTTACTAAACATACTTAGAAAATTCTAGAATATAATTAAGAAAAAGTAAGCACAAAAAGACAAAAAATGTATAAAAGTCAAAAAGTAAACATTAAATCAAACAAACATAATTATTATATTCTTTACTTAATACTTAAGTGAAAATGACATAAAGTAATGATTTGAAATGTGGTGTTAAGTGTTGAAAAAATAAGATTGCTTCAAAACTAAGTAAAGAGTATTTTGGTCATTTTACATAATAATATTTTATTCCAAACTTTTTCCTATAAATAGCCATGTATACCTCTTCCATTCTCACACTTTCCATTCATCTTCTTCTTCCTTTTCTTAGCTCTCTTCATTTTCTTCTTCCTTAGAGCTTTAATGGCTTCTTCTCTTCCATTTCCTTACTAACTTTTTCAAAACCATATCAAATAAAGTCAAAACTCCACCAAACTTTGCTAAAGACCTTAAAATATCATCAAAACTTGGTTTAGCATCTAAGAAGTGAAGAAATGATGGAGAAAGGGGAGGACGAGCCCTATGGGTGTTGTTGGAAGGTTTGGCTAAGAGCAAAGAAGAGGGAAAGACTTGTGGTCTAGAGCAAGTGAAAGTAAAGTAAAGGGCGAGCACTAAAAGGTGAGGTGGAGTTGTTTAGGTGATGTATTAGAGAAGTAGAAGATGATTAGTTGATGTTAGCAATGATTTAGTGAAGCGTTGGATTAAACGATTGTTGGTAGGAAGTTAAACGATTTGGTTAAAGGTGAGTACTCATATTTTAAGTTACTAATTCTTAAAAAATATTTCAAGTTAATTATATGAAAAGTTTGTTATATGTTGGATGATTTAATGGATGATAACTTGGTTGATATTATGGTTGATTATATGTTTGTGATATGGATGATAACTTGGTTTGATAAATGATAAGAGAAATGGTTAGTAAGCATAGTTAACTAAATGAGAACTAAATCCATACAAATGTGTGTGTGGAAATTATTTAGCCTCTTAATGATTTCAAAATATAAAAAAAGATTGAAAATGATATTATAATAATATTATATTATAATATGAAATGAAATGAAAAATAAGTTTGAAATGATGAAAATATTGTTTTAAATAAGTTAAAATAGTTTAAATATGGTTTAAAACAAATTTGAAGTGTTTCGGACAAGTTCCGAAGAAATTCACAAAATTGGTCAAAATCGAGCTCGTCGCGTAGCGGTAGTTCGTAAATTCGACTCGTAACTTCAAATTAATGTAGAGAATGATTTATAAGTCGGATTTCTTCAAAATAAAAATTCTTTGGTTCACAATGATAATAGTTTTCAAAGAAAGAAAGAAAATCAAGATTTCATTAAGTAGATTTTGAAATATGTCAAAAATAATTTTCTAAAAACATCGCGGTTTTGCAGTTTGGAATCCAAAAAGGGATTTCTTTAAAAATGTTATTTTAAATGTTTTAAAAAGTATGAAATAAATTCTAAAAATCTTTTAAAATGTTTTAAAAGAGACTTAAGTTGAAAAGATGGATTTTTAAATGATATAAAAGTCGTTTTGAAGAATATAACTTTTAAAACACTATTTGCAACATTTTTCGCAACGCGTTTCGTAGCATTTTTAAATAACCTTTGAAGTGGAGTTTTAAACTTAACGATTCTTTCCCAAATTTTTTGTGAACCATTTTAAAAGAATAATTAAGCATTTTATGGATGGTTTGGAAGTTTTAGTAAGAGTTTGAATAAATGGTTAAGAGAAATTGTTTGTAACACTTAAAGTAAAGAATATTGAATATAATAACAAATTGAGTATGCGGAAACGACTGGTACATTTGTCCCATCTGTGAGCACTAAACGGTAAAATAAGGTGTGTAACTAAGGTTAGGAATGGAGCAACCAGTGCCCTGAACTTACCTGGCCTTCGCTTTATCTTTTGGACGAGGGGTGTAACAGATCGAAAGGAAAGCCCGAATGCTCTAAAAGATCATATTTAAGTTTTTCCAAGATAAAAAAAGAAAAAATTCTTTGAATGTTAATTAACCACTTAACATCTTATATTCGATGATTGGTAAGAAGGAACCAGGATCGGATTTGGGTGATTCCTATCAGAAAAACCGGGATCGGATTTGGGTGATTCCTATCCGAAAACCCCTTAAAACAAATTTTCGAAATAAAACATATCGAAGACAAAGATCATTGAAGACAAAGATCTTCATAATGTATGATTACTTGCCACTAGTCCCTGGAGGTGAAATTTACCATATTTAAAGAGGCAGTAGTACTCTGTTATGAAAATCTTCGATTTGCAAGAATATGATTTGAAGTTAAGAAGGAAATCTTTGATTGAGATTTAATAAATGATTTGGGAGTATTTTTCCTAAGTTAAAAGTTATAGCTTGAATATAAGAAATCTTTGATTAAGATTTAATGAGTGATTTGGAAAGGTTTTCCTAAGTAAAAGAGAAAATGATTGGAATTGTCTCAAGATCTAAAGAGGTTTAATAAATCAAATGATTAAATAAATGAGGCTTAATGATTCCATATACTCTTGAGAAAAAATGGAATAAATTGAAAAGAATATATATATCTAAGAAAGATATTTGATTTAAATAAAAGATGAAGTAATTGATTGATGATTGATATCCACATATGAACTTAACATCTTTTAAATCAATAATTGGCTTCGAAGGAACTGGGGTCATATTTGGGTGATTCCTATCCGAAAACCACTTCGAACCAATGTATACGTTCAAAAGTGAAGACATGTTGAAGACGATGATTATTGAAGATCGAGGATCTTCATAGCGTGGGGACTGCTTGTTGACATGCTCTGGGTCATTCCCATTATAGAGTTATTTATAGCAGTGGTCTCCCCGTTGTGGAGATTTTTCGGATTGCAAGGACTACTCGCTACTTATGGTAGTAGGAGGAGTGCCTTCGGTTTCGTTCAATCCTAGAACGAACTTGTATGGATGAGTGTCTGACATTGTATTGCGAAGTCACAAACACTGACTTTTACAAACGTACATCTGTTTGGTGGTGGAGAAGACAACTTCTCTTAGCTTAACACTGTAACGACCCGCCTTTTTGGACATTTTAAGCAGACACACATGTCATACTCAAACTATTCAAAAGGGCAGATTGTTATGGGGTAAATAAGAAAAGAAAGAAAGAAAGAAAAACAAATACAGAATCTCATAGGGGAATGACAAAATATAATAATCAAATAACAGTTCATGAAGCTGTTTTATAAATACATTTGATTATTCTCTTACAACACAAAATCAGAGTTACAGAGAACACTGACGTTGTATTGCGGTGTCTGACATTGTATTGCGAAGTCACAAACACTGACTTTTACAAACGTACATCTGTTTGGTGGTGGAGAAGACAACTTCTCTTAGCTTAACACTGTAACGACCCGCCTTTTTGGACATTTTAAGCAGACACACATGTCATACTCAAACTATTCAAAAGGGCAGATTGTTATGGGGTAAATAAGAAAAGAAAGAAAGAAAGAAAAACAAATACAGAATCTCATAGGGGAATGACAAAATATAATAATCAAATAACAGTTCATGAAGCTGTTTTATAAATACATGTGATTATTCTCTTACAACACAAAATCAGAGTTACAGAGAACATGAATAAATAAATAAATGAAGAGGAACAACATGTTGCAGTGGAATACATATAATAGGTAATAATAGTACAATAATCTTCTTCTTCATCATCCAGAAAGCAGTCTTCGATAAACTGAAAAGCTCATTCTAACGCGAGCGAATTGAAAAGACAAAACACTCGAGTCAGAACTAAAAGATCTTATGTTAGTTAAATCAACGGTAAATAAATATGAGTGTAACGGCGTCGGAGGTGTTTACGGGGTTTGACATCTCCTATCCAGTGTCTAACGTGAGTGCAATAACTTAAGAGATGTTCGAGATTACCATCTCCTAAGGATCCGTTAAACTATCTACTATGTAGTATAATACGCTATTATAATAGTGTCTACAGTAAAGTAAAGTATTAAAATAGCGTTAAGGCGTTACCCATATCCCCCTTAACACATTTTTATATATTCTCATAGTCTATACAGTACCGTAATTCCTCCGTAAACTGGAGGGCTATCAGAGGGCACTCCATAGGTACGGTACAAACCAAACTCGTAGAAGGCGCTCTAGGGCATGTGAGCACGGCACTCGAGGCAATGCCAGGGTAGATTTACCAATTGCAGAACCGGGCTGGTGGTAACGCATAACTGCTACTACCGCCCACCTCCGAACACACTTCCAAATCAAAATCAAGGGGTGGCCACCAAATCATCACAAAGTCATAATATGGTATCGAAGAAGCATGTCCGATCGGAGGAATGACCTCACTTGGCCCAGGTACAGCTCATGTTTTAGTCACATCTAAGCTGACTCACGGGAGTCAGGGTCACGTCAATACCTCATACAGAAATCGTTCGCGAAACCATCCTACTTCATTTCTGGAATCTCCACCACGTACACAGTTGTTAAAGTGGTTTTCTGTATTGGCAAAGAGTATGACAATATCCGATCCCGGTCTCTTTAACAACCAAACGCTTATTTCACACCGGATGGTTCTTTTATATTTTCAAAAAGTCAATTCTCAATTTATATCAAAATATCATATTCAATTCCAAATCATATTCTCTTTCAAAATCATATTCACTTTCAAACTATATTCACCTTCAAAATCATATTCACTTCTAAATCATATTCACTTTGAAATTATCGATAAGTTAGGTTAAATAAATTCTTCATTTTAAAATCATCTTATTCGCTCAAATATGTCATTTCACAAAATGATATCAATTCCAAATTCCAACTTAGGTTGTATTATCATTAAGGATTTAAATATAAATACTTCAACTTTACACAGTCTGAAATTTTAGAAAATAGTTTAGGTATTATAAATAGTTTATATAGTTTTAAAATAGTTTAAATAGACTTATAATAGTTTAAATAGTAAAAATAGTAAAAATAGTTTAAATAGATTTAAATTTGATTTAATTAGACTTTTAAAATGATCTATATAGATTTAAAATAGATTAAATAGCTTTAAATGATATTAAATAGATTTTAAATGGATTAAATAGATTTAAAATAGATTAAATAGATTTAAAATAGATTAAATAAATTTAATTTGTTTAAAATAGGTTAAATTGTATTAAATAGGTTATAATAGATTAAAATAAATTAAAATAGTTTAAATTGATAAAAATAGTTTAAATTAGTTTAGAATAGATTTCAAAGTTATATCCAAACATTTCAATAATTAAATTCCAATAAATTCATTTATACTTGACACTTCAACTTTGAAATTCAATTTTTCATCCTTTGAGCAATTCATTAAACCAATTCCAATTTCAACATTTAACACTTGGATTATTGAAAATAATTCAGTTTGTATAAATCAATTTCTATTTCAAAATACCAGTTAACTGAACTCAAAATTTAATGATTCAAAAATCATTTTATTTAACCAATCCAGTGTCCGTATATAATTCTCTACCCTAGGGTCTAGTGATATGGATATTTATCATTTCAATCCGCAATTTACAATTTTACGGTTATATATCATTTCAAACCGCAATCCCGAATTAATTAAAAATCCATAAAACCGCTCGAGTCTATCATTTCAACCCATAATGATTTTTCCCTAATCTATAGATCATTCGGGTATGTATCATTTCAACCCATAGGGAACTAGCAATATTATAACAATATAAAATACAACATCCAGTCATCCAATATCAAAAATGAAGCATACAACACAATCATCATCCAAATAAATCAATAAACCTCAATAGATAACTGATGATCAATACAGGTATTAAATTGACAATTTAAATTCAATATTAAATTAAACGATGATTAAATGCAATAAAAGACAAATTTTACTAGAATGACAATTTAACATACAAAACAGCAATCAATAAATTTCTAATCACATCATAAATTTAATTTAACTAACATAAGAAAATCTAGTAGTTGTGAGTGGGTCAAAACACTCACCTTTGATTTTAAATCGATTTAAAAATCCAATTTAGGGCCCAAATTCAAACAGTCTCAGAATTCATCCAAACTAGTTTTAAAATGTCCGGAATTTCGATACAATCCCAATGTAAGAAACCGCGTCCAAATCCGAGCTCGTATGTAAAAATTACACACATTAGAACGATTGGAATATAAATTAAAAATTAAAATAAACAAAACCAAAAGAAGCCACGTCACCTCATCACTAATGTTCACCAGCTACAACCCAGAGAAACCCTACTCGACCGAAGAAACATGTTGCACTTTGACCATAAATTCGCATGTCAGACCAGCCGCCGCACGACCGGGCGTCACAGCCCCGTGCTCCGCCCACCATGACGACCCCCCCCACTTTGCGATCGACCACCGACCATGGTAGCGAAAATGGAGCAGCCACGGCCGTTTATAAAACCCTATGTCAAATTAATCTGGCCAATCCAACCGTCATCTTTGCAAACGACTAGCGCCGATGAACTCCACTCGCAAATCTCCATGCATCCATACCATCCAATTGACGATCCGTTGGAGTTAATCAACGTGCGACGAACGGTCGAGAATAATCCCTCGAATTCTTGACACACAGAGATCCAAATTGAAAAACAGAATGTAGATTTGACTTGCGCTTGTCGAGAGCTTCAAATCGATATATAATTTGATATGGTTTGGAGGAGTTTGATTTTCGATTTGATTTTGGTTTGCAATTGAATTTGGAATTGGTTTAGGTTTGTCTGCCATTGAAAAGAGAGAAGCAGATAGAATTGTACATACAGACAAATAGAATAAGAAATAGTTAGGGTTTATAATAGGCTATTTATAGGCAGATCAGAAATAGAAATGAATGGGCTAGATCGATTTGAAAGTTTGAACGATAAACGACCCGAAAAGCCCGTTCCATTCCTGAAACGGAAATGGGTCATCCCATATATCAAAATAGATGTTTTCGATGATTCTAGATTCAACAGAACAGGTTTCAAGTCCTAATTCCATCATATAAAGAAGTTAGTTTTAAAATTAGCTTATTTCAAATTGATTTCAATTGAATTGAATTAAATATATTTCTACGCGTTTCGAGTCCGTACGATCAAACGACAAGTCTGATCGCTACGAAACTTGAAACCTTACAATAATTTACTGTTACGTATCCATGAAACTGGTTTCATTGAAATCTGAGACAGTTTCCAAAATGGCTATTTCCACGTTAATTAAATAAATTAATATTAAATTAATAAATCACTTTTTAAATTCAATATTTATAAACTAACAAATTTTCATCATTTTTGATTACTTAGACATTTATAATAACTTAAAGCAAATTTACATATCAAATTCAGTGTTTAATATTTCACTAATTACAATGTTCAATTTCAACTGTAATTAAATCCAATTAATTTAAAATTAAATTCCAATGAATTGTTTTAATTTGATTTCAGACTTTTATTCTAACTATTATTACTCTACAGGCCTAGTTAACATTGTTTATATCTTGTTACACTAAACTTCTACAATTATCATCTTAGTTTTCACTAACGTAGTATTTAATTACATTTAATTGCAATAAATCCATTTATTATAGCTTAAATTCCAATAAGTTGATCAAACTTGATTTCAATTCTTTATATACAATCAATTATTATTCTAATAACATAGTTAATATTTGTTTATATCTTATTTCACTAATATGCTACAATTTCCATCTTTTATTTGTAATGACTACTATATTTCAATTATATCGAATTTTATCGATTTTTCACATTAATTAAAATTTGAAATCCCAATTAATTTATTTATCTTGGTTTCATTCTTTTATTAAATCAATTACCTTATGAATATAATTAACATTTCTATTCATTTTATTCCATTCACAATTTACAGTTATTGTCTTAACTCACATTAATGTAACATTTAATGACATTTATTTGTAATTGATTAATTAAATTGGTAACAAATAACAATTGCCACCATTTCTATATTTAATAACATTTGAACGTTCATTATTTACTACCAATTGTTATAACAACTTATACTATACAAATTCTATCCAGTCACCATTTATTACACATTATTTTATTAATTAATCAACATTTAAATTATCAATTTCTATTTTAATTCAATTACCAATTAATACCCACATTATTTCGTTAAATGTACAATCTATAACCAATTATAACTCTTTAATCATTTTAATTAATTGGAATCACATTCAAAGACATTATCAATTTCCTTAAATAAATACTATTACATTTTATTCCAATTATATTCTTATTATTAAATCACAAATTTTTATTTCTTCCAACATTAAATTACAAACCTTATTAAATTAACTATTTTTAATTATCGAAAATTATGGGTCGTTACAAACACCCTTCTCTGAGACGTATGAGCTCAGAGGTTATATGTTTATGGAAGTCAAATAGTGATTAAGGAATGACAATGTGGCATTCAAAGTGGAACCTGTTATGAAAAAGCATGGCTTTGTATGAAAAGCGTGGCTTTCTCTTAGTTGAGCGTAACCCCACTCCCAAGCCTCACATCTCGGAAACGATACGGGAACTATGTTACATATTTCAGGCTAAGTATGACGAGGGTGGTGTATGATCCATCAAGGTGACTGGCGGCATATGGTCTAGGTCACCAAGGTGTCCAGATGGGACCCTTATTGTATGGTATAGTGGCGTGTGAGTCCTTGCATGAGAAGCCACCGAATATCAAGAAGTGTGGCAATATGAGGAATATTGGTGTGTGAGTCCTTGCACGAAAAACCACCGGGTTTCGGTTGCTATGCGTGGTTATCGAGGTTCCCTATCATGTTGGAAAATCCAACTCCAATACGAGCTTTACGATTTTAATTGTACTCCCAAAATAGCGTAATGACTTATAAATATTTCAGCTATCCCTTTTTGGTATCATATATTTCGTTCAGGATATTCCATTGACTCAGTCCGAATATATTCCCTTAGACTTAGTCCGGTATTGATACCTTACGTGAATAGGTTATTTGAAAGGTGTTTTCCAAAAGAATGTCATTAAAGATAATATCAAACTATTCTGGTAATAAAAGTGTTTTGGTTATCATAAGGTAAAAACTCATCCGTATTTATGTGTGGGCGTGGTCTTATGAGATACCCTTCTTTTCAAAGGTTTTGATAACATAGTCATTTTAAATTTCGAGTATCTCACGCTGGTTTATCAAGCCTGATCTGGGTATTTTTAATACTCGGGTCGGATCCGAGTAGTTTCAGGTTTAGCTGAAGACGCTTGGAGTTTCCAGAGGAGAGCTGGAGATCTTCATCATCATATAGACGTATTCTATTATCCGCTGCATCTATTGCATTTGTTTTGTTGTTTTCAGCATTTGTAAGGTCAGGGGTTTATAACTGTCCAGGCTGAATCTAAGTTAGACTCTGGTATTGTATTTTAAAATTTTCCACTATAAAGATTATTATTGAAATAATATATGTTATTCCATTTGTGTGAGATTCTGTTCTGTCTTTATTTTCTTTCTACCCTTAATGATCCTCTTATTCATGCAATTTGAGTTGGACATGTGTGATTTATTGTCGATTCAAAGGGTACGAAAAAATGGACCATTACATCTCAAATTATAGAGGTCCGTTTGTCTTTCATCGTTATTTAGACCTCTAACATTCCGACAAATAATTGTCATTTGAAGGGTGGTGCTTTTTTACTCCTCAAGTTCTTAAGAGCAATGTTTCTACATTTGTTATTGAACTGTTCTTTATAGTTCAGATTTGGTTTAGTATAAGTTCGTGAATTCTTATTCTGTAACGATTTACCTTTTTGGACGGTTCAAATCGACCATAAAACACACATGTAAGACTCAAACCATTCAAAAGGGAGGATTGTTAATGAGGTAAATAAGAAAAAAAGAAAAACAAAACATAGAATCTCGCAGCGGAATGACAAAATATAATAATCAAATAAACAGTTCATGAAGCTGTTTTACAAATAACATTTGATTACATTTTTACAATTCAAATCAGAGTTATACATACATTAGAAATAAACAAATAATGCAGCGGAACACAAAATGCTGTGGAATAATAAATAACAATAATATACCGAATCTTCGTCTTCGTCCTCCAGAAAATAGACTTCAATCCACTGAAAAAGCTCAAACTGACCCGAGCATAATGAAAAGACAAAACACTCGAGCCAGAACTAAAAGATCTTATGTAAGTCAGATCAAAATAAGTAAAATAGAAATATTAGTGGAATGGTTTCATAGATGTTATGGGATTTTCATCTCCTATCAAGTGTACAACGTGAATATAATTATTTAAAGGGTTTCAAATAATTCAAAATATCAATCTTAATCATCTAATTAAAATAAATCCAAAGTCTGAATTAACTTAAACCGTTCAAATAATTCAATTCCAAATAAAATCAAAATTCAAGAAATTATATGGGTATATGTCATTTCAACCAGTATCAAAAATCAACATTTCCAAATCAATGAAAACCGCTCGGGTTTATCATTTCAATCCATAACGATTTTCCCCTAATCTATAAGATCATTCAGGTATGTATCATTTAAACCCATAGGGATAATAGAGATATAGACATAAATAACATCCAATCATCCAAAATGTCAACCAATAACATCCATACAATCACCCAAATATCAACAATTGAACATACAGCACAATCATCATTGAAATCAACCAATAACTACCAACAATTTATTGGTTATCATTAACAGACATTTAACCGACAATTTAAATTTCAATATTAAATTAAATGGTAATTAAATTCAATAAAAGTCAGATGTAATTGGAATGACAATTTAAAATATACTAAATAGCAACCAATCAATTTCTAATCACATCATAAATTCAATTTAACTAACATAAGAAAATTAGTAGTTGTGAATGTTTGCTCACCTTTCGTGGCTATGAAGGTGATGATAAAAATGGAGCAATATAGAGATTCCTAGAAAAGATCCAAATGAAAAGCAAATCCAACAAAGCTTAGACACGAACACGAACCAATAAACAAGTTTCAACTACTTCCAACTTCCAAACAACCCAAGATCCAAACTACGGACAAACCTGAAACTAGGTCATCTTTAAGAAAATATTCGGACCATAATATTATTGAATCTGTAAAAGTGCCTAACTAGAAAGTTGTTACAAATTCTTTTCTCTCTCCATTTTCAAAAAAATAACCACTTAAAAAGCTTCAGCCTTGAGGAAGTTATGGTCAAAACAAACAGAGGTGTTTTCTGAGTTGAAAATCTGAGTTCAAAAATACTTCGAAAAGATTTGAGTTTTTGGCATAGAAAATTAAAGAATTTGAAAAACTAATCTAAAAGAAAGTTGAAGCCACTGGAAAATAAATGGTTAGAATAAAATAGTCACATAATTTGGTTCATTTCTGAAGGAGATATGATTGATACAATATGGGGTATTTTCGGCCAAAACTGGACCCGAGAAAGGACTTGAAAAATGAAATTTTTGATATAGAAGCCATGGAAATAAGGGGAAGAAAGAGGGAAAATAGGGAAGGGGAAAAGAAGGGAAAAAGGAGAAAGAAGAGGAGATGGAAGGTGGAAGGAGATGGCCTTGGAGTTGGTGGAGATTGCGGCGACTATAGGGGAGGAGGAAGGGTTGAAGGAAAGGAGGAAAGGAGTTTTGATTTACGAGGTTTTTGGAGTTTTAGATCTAGAGTTCTCTGTAGATTTTGAGAAGAAAGAAGAAGTATGCAGAGAAAGTTTCTCAGGAGAAAAATTATGTACATAGATGTTATCAGATAAGAAACATAAGGACGTAGACAAAGGAATGGTCACATGACCGACTAGAGTCTCTTGGTTAACCAAGCCCCATTAGACCAAAGAAACCCAATATGCCTTAGCCAAATAAAACACAACTAAACACTACCAATTCATGTTAATTTTTCACAGTAATTCAAATTTTTAGAGCAATAGGAATTTGATTTTGACGAAACAAAAAGTGGAGGGAAGATCAGAATTCAGTCTAGTATCATATAAAAATAATAAAATTTTAAAATTCAAATTTAATTTTTTCGACCAAAAGTCAATCTTTGACTAAGTTTGACCAAAATTTGAAATTTCACAAAAATTTTATTCTATTAAATTTGGTCAAATAAAACACTCAACATCACAAATTCAATTTTTTTATATTTAAATTCAAAATACTGTCATTTTAAAGTTGTTAAAAGTTACGGATTGTTACACTTTATCTTAATTAAAAGATGTAATATCAATTAATGCAATATTAATTTGTTTCCCCTTATCATATTTAAAAGGTTAAATGCCATTAACTACGCCTCCAATTACATTCAAACCTATGTTATCATCCTTATTATTCAATCAACAATACCCTATGAATTATATTAACATAAGTTTACATTTTATTACATTCATTATTTTACCGTTGACATCTTTTACCCTATAAACTGCAATAATTAATTACATAAATTTTCATTGATTTCCATATTAATTCCAAACATATTAAATAATGAGATGATAAATGAACAATTGTTACCTTTAAGTAATTTAATCATATTTATAAGTTTATTATCTACAACAAATGTTATGACTACTTACACATCACTGATTATATTTAATTTCAATTAACAACATATAATTCCAACATTCAATTGCCTTAATTCCATTAATTATCCATTTAATATTCAAACGGACAAATTAATGAGAAGATAATTACAACCATCGTTTATAATAATAGTTCATATCCACTATCTTATCATTTACAACCAAGGGTTATAACAAAATGATTTTATATTCTATATTAACCTATTTCAATCAATTACGTATAATCTCATCATTAAATGCATCATTTAATTTATTTCATTATTTATAATTATAACCAAATAATCTTACAATTATATCCATTGATTGAAATTGGATTAAAATGGTTATCAATTACATTAAATCAACATTACTATATTACATTCTAATTTCTTACAATATTAATATTTCAAAATCTTATTAAATTTAATATTTTAATTACCGAAAAATATGGGTCGTTACATATTCTCCTATGTTTCTTCATCACTTAATTCATTTTGAATGTTTAATGATTTAGTTGTTGCACCTCACTCTATACTGTTAGGAAATCAAATCCATGGTTTTAATGACAACAACTATACAATGAAAATCAAATGTACATATATATGTATATATAGGAACTTGCTAGAGCAACATCACTAGAAAGACAAGAACAAGGTGCAAAGAACAATACAAGAGACTACAAGTCAATAAGATCAAAGAAGCAACAAGAAACATGCACAAAAAGGACATGCACGGTTTTCAGACGTCTGAGTGCACAAGTCAGACGTCTGAAAATATCCTGTGGAACAACAAAACAGACAAGACCAGACGTCTGGTAGATGCACCCAGACGTCTGGAAATCTACCCTGTACAAAAATTATATACTACCAGACGTCTGATACAAATACCAGACGTCTAATTTCAAACTCGGGAACAAAAGTTATACAGGCTCAAACGTCTGATACAAACATCCAGACGCCTGAATTCAAACTCGGGATTGAAATTTAAACTTCAACTGCCATATTTGAATAGACGTCTTCGCTTCTCTTCGCTGCAACTCTTCATCATCAACAGAAGCAACTATAGAGCACTCATTAACGGATGCAAATACTCAACATACCTATCTACAACAATATATAGCATCAGGAATCAAGAGAAAGAACACACCTGACTACCTTACAACTCGACTCTCTATCTTGATCATCTCTTGTTCTAATCATCAACTTGCTATACAATCTGAAAATCTAAGATCATACACTTCTATATTCTCTCGAACAATATTGTATTCAATCATCCAAGAGATATTGGAAGTTCAATTGTACTATATAGTCAAAATCCGTGTAATAGAGAACACATAGTTGACAAAGAAACTCTACTATTGTAAACCTGTTCCTCCGGATGAAGTGAGGGTTATTTGGTGAAAGGAAATTCCGAAGAGGAGCTTCGGGACTTGACGTAGGACGGGAGGTCTGAACCAGTATAAAATCCTGGTGTGCTTATTCTATATTTACTTAGATTAATATTGTTTTAGTTGCATCATATATTTTGCCACATATACTTTCATATACACTACACGATCCACCCCGTATAGACTTACATATACCTATGCTACCAAAGAGTACTATTGAGCAATATTGTCTGGTAATATGGAGAATGAGGCTTTTTAGTAGCAATCACACATAAATATTTACTTAGGCTAACACCGGTATATATGTTTACCTTATATAATACATCAAATATGTGTACTCACTCGGTGAAAAACAATAAACACGTGGGTTTTCAAGAACAAAACAATACATAATATAACGAAGAACATGGAGCCATAGAATGAAGCAAAAAGTATAATATCTAACATATCTCACAAAAAATACAAGTTGCGTCTTCCCATAATGATATACAACATCATCCATATAAGTACATCACACAATATACATGATATCACCCGATATCAATTTCACTAAATACAAAACAACTAGCATCGCTACCGTCCTCTGCTCCATCACCAACTCGAGTCCCAAAAGGAATAAACAATTACAGAAACACATGTTATCAAAAAAAACTTTAGTCTAACCCAAGGTTGTTAAACAAATAACACACCAAGGGTCAGGCCAAAAACTAGCTTTGAGCGTATTATTGTAACAACCTGGTATTTCGAACCATTCGCATCCGCACATGTCGGACTTGAATTGCTCAAAATGTCAGATTGTTAATTTATATTTGGCAAAACTCAGCATATACAGTAAATAAATCAATCATAGAATCACAAACACAGAGTATTACAACAATAAGCAGCAGAATAGATAAATAGTAGTTCATGAAGCTACTATAAAACATCAAAGTCTGAAACAAAATTCAACAGAATCTCAATTACAAATGGATCTCTACTACATAAGCAATAGACGAGTCTGAACATAAATGACCGAAATAAACCAAAATAACTAGAAGCTGGGTAGATAGATCTTCAAACAAAGCTCCAATCTCCAAAGATGAGTCTCAAATGTTGTGACACTCAGTCTGACCCGAGCATAAAGAAAAACACAAACACTCGAGTCAGGATTAACATTCTTATATTAATAAATTCAACTCAAGTGAAATGTCAACTGAAATACAAGTAACTTAAAGGATGTTTGCGATTTCCATCCTCTAAGGATCCGTGGAACTATCTACTATGTAGTAATATACGCTATTAAAATATGTCTACAGTAAAGTAAAAGTATTAAAATAGCATTAAGGCGTTACCCATATCCCCCTTAACACATTTTATATATTCCCGTAGTCTATACAATGCCGTACGCTCCACCAAACCGGTGGTTTACACAGAGGACACCACATAGGTACGGTACAAAACAAACTCGTAGAAGGCGCGATAGGGCATGCGACAAGGCACTCGAGGCAATGCCAGGGTAGATATACGTTTGTGTATCCGGACTGGTGGTAACACATAGCAGCTACTACCGCCCACCTCGTGACACACTCCCAAATCAATGGGTGTACCCAATCAAATCACAAAAGCAATAGAATGGTATCGAAGAAATGTGCCCGATCGGAGGAATGATCTCACTTGGTCTGGCGTGGCTCCTGTTTTAGCCGCATCAAGCTGACTCACGGGAGTCAGGGCTACGTAAATACCATATAGAATCGTCACCAAACCATCCTACTTCATTTCTGGAATCTCCACCACGTACACGGTTGTTAAAGTGGTTTTCGGTACTGGCAGAGAGTATGACAATATCTGATCCCGGTTTCTTTAACAACCAAACGCTTATTTCACACCGTGGTCATTTTATAATTCAAATAGTTTATACTTCATATCAAAATATCATATTCATTTCAAAAACCATATCAATTAAATATCATTATTCACTTTAAATAATATTCATTTCCAGAATCGTAACACTTTAAAAATTATAACACTTCGGAAATTATAACACTTTGGAAATCATAGCACTTTCGTAATCATAGCAGTTCCAACTTAAATAGTTTAGATATTGAAAATAGTATATATATTAAATAGTTATAAATTAAAATAGTTTATATATTGAAATAATTTATATATTAAAATAGTTGTAAATTAAAATAGTTTAAATATATAAAAAATACTTTATATAATAAAAATAGTTTCCTCCAATTCCGTAAATCGATTCAAATCATCTTAAATTTCAAAATTCAATTTAAATCAATTCCAGTTTAGCCATTTCAAGTCAAAGTTCAAAGATTCAAGTTTAAATATTCAAACATTTACAATATAAATTTCATTTATATTTCAACATTTAACTAATTTTATTCAAGTTGGAAAATATTCACTTAATCATTTTAATAACAGTAAAATCTCAATTTATAATTTAAATCAATATTAAATATTCAGTCTCAATTTTAGTTAAAGTTGAGAATATCCATTTAATCACTTTTTATCAAATCCAGATTATAAATCATATCTTTCAAAATCTCAAAATCAATAAGCTCAAACCAATTCTTATTTAAATTCAATTATTAACCAATTTAAATTCCAAACCAACATTGATTTATCTTCCCAACCTTTATTATTAAAGTTATAAAATCTTTTTTTTAAATATAATTTTAAATAAATACCAAAACATATCATGTACTACTTGAATTAAATTTTATTAAATTAAATCTTATTATTAAGTTTATTTTATATTAAATCTATTTTTATATATTTTAAAAATAGTAAAATTATAAGTAAAATATTGAAAATTATAATTTCAAAACTAACTTATAAATTTAAAATTTTCAAAACATATAATTTTAAAAATCTAATTTTACAAAATAAGATATCTTTATATTTAAAAATCAATATTTAATAAAATCCTTCCTTCCAAAACTTTGTAAATCATTTCAAAATATAGACCAATAGTGTCTGTATATAATTTTCTATCCTATGGTCAAGTGATACGGATATTTATCATTTCAATCCGCAAATTAAATATTTACAGGTGTATATCATTTCAACCCGCAATCCCAAAATTTAAAATCAATGAAAATCGCTTGGGTTTATCATTTCAACCCATAACGATTTTCCCCTAATCTATAATATCATTCGGGTATGTATCATTTCAACCCATATGGAATTCTAAATTAACAGGGAACTTGCAGAGTGGGAACAAATATGATAATAATATAACAAATCAACAACATGCATATATCATCTGTAACGACCTGTATTTTTAACTTTTTTAAGTTATCGGATTTGATATGATTATTGAATAAAAATGGTTAAAAATAAAATTTAATGAATTATTAGTATTGTTGTACCGGGTAATTAAATTGTTTAAACTTAATATTGAAAATTATTTGAATAATTGAATTTTAAATTTATTACGAACGAAAATGATTTCGGTAGTTGATTTAAATTTTATTTAAATATGAATGAAGATGGTTAACTGTAACGACCCGATATTTTCAACCATTCGCATATGGCAAAACTCAGAATATACAGTAAATAAATCACAGATCTCGGACACATAGTAATATAACAATGCAGCGGAAGCAAGGAATAGTAGTTCATGAAGCTACTATATATATACATCAGAGTTAACAAGATACAACGGAAGTAACAAGATACAACATAAGTCTCAATATGGTAATCAAGTATAAATCAGAATACATCACTGGAATCAACTAGATAACTGAAAGCGGAATAGATAGCTGGATCTCCAAGAATGCTCCAACTCCAAAGGTGAGTCTCGAATGTTGTATCACTCAGTCTGACCCGAGCGTAAAGCAAAACACAAAACACTCGAGTCATGACATACATACTTATATAATGTAAACCAACTCAAGTGAACTGTAATAAAATGTACAAGTAACTTAAAGGATGCTTGGGATCACCCATCCTCTAAGGATCCGTTAAACTATCTACTATGTAGTAATATTCGCTATTATAATAATGTCTAATAGTAAAATAAACGTACTTTTATATAGCGTTAAGGGGTTACCCATATAGCCCTTAACACAAAATAGTCCCAGTAGTCCATCCAGTATCATAGTCCCTCCTGATCGGGAAGCCACAAGAGGATACTCCATGGGCTACGGGAGAAAACCAAAATCGTACAAGGCTCGCTAGGGTAGGTGACACGACACAACTAGGCAATGCCAGGGTAGATATACCAATCGCTATCCGGACTGGTGGTAACGCATAGCCGCAGCTACCGCCCACCTCGAGCCACACTCTCAATAGGATCGCCGCCGCCATCCTACTTCATTCTGGAATCTCCACCACGTACACAGTTGTTAAAGTGGTTTTCGGTATCGACAGAGAGTGTGTCCATATCCGATCCCGGTCTCTTTAACAACCAATCGTTATTATAATCCATGGATATTTATTCCAAAATCATTTATACTTCAAAATCCAAAATATCATATCCATTTCAAAACTAAATACTATATTATTTCATTTCATAGCCAAATCGATATATCGTTTCCATTTCAAATATCAAAGCCATAATATACCATTTAAATTCCAAAACCAAATCAATATATCATTTAAATAAAACCCCCATTTCCAAATCACTGAATATTTCCTTTAATTTATTAAACTTGAAATATTCCTTTAAATCATCTTAAACCACCACTTTATAAAGTCACATTCTTAAATCTTCAATTGAAAATCAATATATTCAAAACAATTCTTAATTAAATACTATTCCAAATAAATTCATTTCCAAAAGTCATAGTACTTTCAAAGTTATAACAATTTTGACATCAAAACACCTTGAAACCATAATACTTTGAAATCATAATCCTTTTTGAAACAATATCATTTGGAAATCCAAATACTTAGAAAATCATAACACTTGGAAATGTTATCCTTTGAAAATAATAATACTTTTAAAATAAATTTCATTACCAAGGTTGTAGCATTTCAAAGTTCATTCATTTAATTATAAAATTTCCAAAACATTGTATTTTCAGCTAACAACAGCACTTATAAAGTGTTACAGTAGATATATTAGTAATATTTCAAAACATTGTCAAATTCAGAAACAGCAGCACTTATAAAGTGCTGTAATAGATATTTAGTTATTTTCAAACGGCTTAGTTTCAGAAACAGCAGCACTTATAAAGTGCTGTAATAGGTATTTAGTTGTTTTAAAACATAGTTAAATTTCAAAACAGCAGCACTTATAAACCGCTGTGATAGTATTTGGTTATTTCAGAACTTAGTTAAATTTCAGAAATGATAGCCCTTAACAAATGCCATCTTAAAACCACAGCATTCTATAAATGCTACCAATAAAATTCCAGATTTTATTATAACTTTTCAGAAACATTAAAACTTCAATTTTAGCTATTTTTAACTTAAAAAAAAATCATATTTCATGCTTCAAAAACATTCATTTGGATATCATTTAATTTATGATTTAATAAAATAAAATTTTATAAATAAATATCCAATTTAAACCATAATTCATTTATTAAGTCAAAATACACTACTTTACTTAACTTTTATTTTTAACCACTAACCTAACACTTTATTTTAAAATACCCATTTCATAAATAAAACTAAATTTCTATTTATTTACTTAACTTAAAATTTCCATTTGAAAAACTAAATTTCCAATTATCAAGTTAGGTCATAATTAAAGTTACATTTTTCTATTTAAAAATCATAACTATTTATTTTACAAAACATAACATTTCATAAAAGAATATTTTATCATAGTTAATATAACAATCAATTTTTTTCTTTTAGATCTATTCATTTAGACATCAATTAACTATGATTTTCTAGTTAAATAAATTTTATTACAAAATGTCCAATTAAAACTGTATTCTGTTTTATCAGTTCAAAATACATTATTTATTACACAAAACATGTCCGATTCATAAAGTAAAATTCATAAAAATTACTAGGTTAGATTTAAAACTTCCATATTAAGTCAAATTCAATTATTAAGTTATTTATCATCAATAAAGATCCTTAATTTAACTTAAAACCAATTATTAACTTATAAAAATTTAACTTATAGAAAAACCAATACACCTTTATAATTTAAAGCATAAAATCAAAATTTAAGTTAAAATTTCATCTATCTATAAAACTCAAAATACTTAATAATCTTTTAGGAAAATATTATTTAAAAATACTTAATAAATTTTTTTAGGAAAATATTATTTAAAATATGACCATGGGCCTATATAATATTTTCTAACCTAGGTCAAGTGATACATATATGTATCATTTCAATCCGTAAAAGAAAAATCCGAGTTCTATCATTTCAAACCCGCAATCCCAAGTAAAACAGATACAGTAAAAATCACTCGAGCCTATCATTTCATCTCATAATGATTTTTCCTTATTCTAATGTCCGTTCGGGTATGTATCATTTCAACCCATAGTGAAAGGGAACTTGCAGTGTGAGATACAGAAAATAAAATGAATAGTAGAACATATAATATCATATCGGATGGTGTAACAAATATATATACAGAATTTAACATCATATAATCATATCACAGGTATATATGAACATATTAACATAACATATAAATTTCTACAATTCACATGCCATTGTTTCACAATTATAAAAGTATGTATGTCGAGAGTGATAAACTCACCTTTTTAAAGCTGGAGATCGAATTCAAAACACAAGACTAAAACTTCGAAAAGCACGACAAGGCATGACTATGTTTTTTTTGTGAAAGAAGAGTCCTGATCCAAATCTTGTATATAAACAATTACCCAAACATAAGTATATTATTCAACACACAAGATTAGAAATTAAAACAATAAAAATACGGATCAAAGCGGACATAACCTTGCTTTACATCAATCAAGTGGCTCGGCCATGGTCAAGTGGGCTTGACCACACCACACATAGGCACGGCTATGATGGCTAAAGGTCATAACAAAGCAAATAGGTGCTGGAATTTGTTGTGGCCGAAGTACATGAAGAGGAGGTGAAGGAAAATAGGAGTTTGGCTAGGTTTTCAACAAGTTTGGTGATGGAGTCTTCATGGTGGTCACGACCATGGATGGTGGTGAGGAGGAGTGATGATGGTGGTCGGTCATAGGGTGGAGATGGTGATGGGGTCGGCTTGGAGGTGAGGCCGAGCAACATGAAGAAACAAAGAAAGAAAAGAGAAAAATAAAAAGAGAAAGAAGAGGAAGAAGAAGCCATGACTTGTGATATTTTTTTCTTTGTACGCAAATGAAGAATGAGGGAAAAGTGAGAAGTTTTGTACGGCTTTGGAAATGTAATACACGGCTAAGAAAGGAAAATAAAAAAAAGAAATGACTAAGAGAATGATAAGAGATAAAGAGGCTAGTAAATGAAGGCTTTATTTCCTATTTAATAAAAGAAACGTATGTAAAGTCTTCAATCAGAAGAGGCAAATGAGGAAAAGATATTTGGGAAGATTTGTACGTGATTTGATGGGAGTAATACACGTCTAAACAATGGTGAACGGCTATGGTAGGAAATAAATAGGCCAAGCAAATTAAGGCAAGCAATAAAGCAAATGTAACCTATGCCAAATTAAAACATAGTAATCATACGTCTAATTGATTTGTTTCCTAGCCATTAAATAAAATATATATACAAAAGAAACCTTCAATAAATAAAAATAAAGTTTATACAAACACAATAGAAAAATAAAATAAGGAGATGGATATAGAAACATATAAAATAGACGCAAAAATTAATTGTTTTTAAAACGCTGTATGTTATCCAATTTACAAAGTATAAATCAGAATTTAATGAAACGAAAAGCATAACGGATATTAGAATTATATACAGCTTCAAATAAAAGATTAGAATTTAAAATTCAAATTTGAAAATTTAAACTGAAATTCAAAATTTGACCAAATATAAAATTTAGAGAAATTGTTTATTTTATTGTCTTTGGAAAATAAATTACAAACAATTCCCAACTTACATTCGAAAATTCGAAAATTCATATTTCCAACTTTCCTTTGTATTAACTATTATTTTCAATTATTGAATTTGTCAAATACATTTATTATAATTAAAACCTTAATCAATTTATTCAATTTGGTTTCTTCCTTTTATTTTTATCTATGAATAAAATATACATTTCCGTCTATTTCATTACATTCACAACTTTTACCATTACTGTCTTATCTCATATTAATGAACATTTACTTACACTTAAATGTAATAGATTTCCAACTTTAAATTTAGCAGCCTAAATAAAATGTAACTTGCAATAAATGTTATCATTATCTTTATATTACAGTTTATTATTTCCACTAATTATCATAATTGCTTACAAAATGTTTAATTCATCCAATTACCATAAACTATATACTAATTCATTTATCCATACAACACTTACATTTATTCACTTATATTCAATTTTATACCCAAATGTAACATTTACAACTAGATTAATAGACCAATTAAATAGTAACTTACAACCGTTACTATAACTTTTAATCACACTTTTGAATTCATTGTTAACAAACACATGTTACCATTCTTATATACCCAATCTTTATTCAATCGTCATTTATTTCATACTAAATCATTTATAAATTTTAATGTTTGCATTTATTTTCTTACATAAATTTATAGCCAAGTATAACAATTTACATTACTTCAATAAATTGAAATTTCACTTCAATTGTTAATAATTAGTTTTTAAATACATTGTTACATTTCATTTTGTCATTCATTTCTTTTTAAATTACAAAGTTCTTATTTCTTCCAAATTTATTTACCAAAATCTTATTAAATTGACAACTTTAATTATTGAAAATTTACGGGTCGTTACACTCTCCCCCACTCAAAACTTTTCATCCCCGAAAAGGAACGAGGTAGGAGAAAAGAAACAACCAGAAAGGAAAATAGATTGAAATCAAAAATAAAAAATTTATTTAAAACCATATAAAAGTTCAATTTAAATTAATTAATATTCAATAATTGATTTAATCCATTTGATTTTACTTAAGTTAAATAAAACTTAACTATTTCTAATTTCATTATCTTATCATCCAATTTAATTTGAATTAACAATGTCTAAAATCATGAGTTTGAAAATCATTTATTATACTCATAATTTATTCAATAAATTTAATTTTTCTTTGTTCCAAATTATTATTAAATTTATTCCACTTAATATATCTAACCACATATATTAAGTGTGTTTACTTATTATAACTACTCCAAATATTTATAAATTCTTTAACATCATTTTACACTGTATATTATTCAATTAACCTTGTATTCTATTTACCTCTATTAATCTTTTATAACTAAAATATAAGTGTATACCATTTATTGTAACCACTCAAATTTTATTTATAAAATCCTTTTATATTGTATATTATCCAATTACATAGTTAACTTCTAAATAATTAAGGTAAGTTATATTTGGGATGCAATTGAATATTATACAAATAATTTTTTTTTCCAATTACCTCAAGTTAGAACATTTATTCAAAAATCTTGATTTCCTTTTATAATTGAAATTATCCTTTAAGATAAAATTCTAAGAATTAAATTTTCGATTAACTTCAACAATTTAGAGATAAATATATATATACTTAATATATATCAAATCAAATTTGAAATCATGTACCAATATATATATATATATTATAAATCAAGTCATATTTATAAATTTAAATCAATTTAATTTTCAAAGCAAAACTATAGCTAAGCTACAGAATAGTCTCTTCACTTCGAAACTCGAAAATGAAAGTCGATGATGCTGCAGTCATTACCGAAATTATTTTCCAGCGACAAAGAAAAGAGCACTGATTTAAAACTTTAAAGTTCTTTAGAAACAAATTTCTACTTGAAATACTTTAAATAATACACCCTTTAAAACTTTAAACACAAAGTTGAAATCATCGAAAATTAAATTCTTAAATTTTTGACTTAAATTCATTTAAAATTTCCAAATTGAATTTATAACCATACTTTATAGAGTCATTTATTTATATGAAATAAAAGCCAATGGTTACAAGATATACAAAGTCAAATATTATTTTTAAATATCCACTTCCATTAATTATCAATATTCAGGAAATTATACAAAATTTATCCATTTACAAAGTTTGAAAACAATGTCGTGTCAGTTTGCTCTGTTCAATTGTTTTGGAAATCCTATCGATAGCGTTGATCAGATGAATCGATCGGAAACCCAAAATCAACATCAACAACTCAAACAACACAATATATAATAAAACATTTTATATATTAATTTACAAATACAGAAATAAGTTTTCAAAATAAGGATAGGGATTCAAATTTGATTGACTCAAATCAAAGAGAATTCTGATTTGAAGATAAGTTGGAAACAAAAGATAAGATGATTAAATAACAGAATAGGAAGATGGATAAGCTTATAAAAATCGCGGCCAACCTTAACCGGGTCAACCGTGACTTAAAGAATAAGATCGATGTGGATTTTCTGGGGTAAATCTACATTCGATCTCAAGAGATAGAATTCAGAATAACAAGAGATAGATAGCATTGTAAACCGAGGACGTAGAAATCTTAGGTGAATCAATGCTTCTTGTAAAGGAGTTTCACCCCTTTACAATCATTCGAAGGTTGGCGAGACCGCCTATTCATTATAAAGATTATTCGAAGTGGAGTTACGGGATACTCTAGAATCAAAAGAAGACAAATAGGGAGAGACAAGAATGGATTTGGAACCGTAGGGAACGTTCCAAAATTCAAAGAAATCGGCACAAAAGGAAGGAATTCAAGCTCGAACGAAAGTGATTCTGTAAATAAATTTACCATATATGCTAAGCTTTGCCTAGAGCCAAAGCTCTGATACCAACTGTAACGACCCGATATTTTCAACCATTCGCATCCGCACATGTTGGACTTGAATTGCTCAAAATATCGAATTGTAATTATAAATTTGGCAAAACTCAGAATATACAGTAAATAAATCACAGATCACAGACACAGAGTAATATAACAATGCAGCGGAGTTCATGAAGCTACTATATATATACATCAGAGTTAACAAGATACAACGGAAGTAACAAGATACAACAGAAGTCTCAATATGATAATCAAGTATAAATCAGAATACATCACTGGAATCAACTGGATAACTGAAAGTGAAATAGATAGCTGGATCTCCAAGAAAGCTCCAACTCCAAAGGTGAGTCTCGAATGCTGTATCACTCAGTCTAACCCGAGCGTAAAGCAAACACAAAACACTCGAGTCAGGACATACATACTTATACAATGTAAACCAACTCAAGTGAACTGTAATAAAATGTACAAGTAACTTAAAGGATGCTTGGGATTGCCCATCCTCTAAGGATCCGTTAAACTATCTACTATGTAGTAATATTCGCTATTATAATAATGTCTAATAGTAAAATAAACTTACTTTTATATAGCGTTAAGGGGTTACCCATATAGCCCTTAACACATAATAGTCCTAGCAGTCCATCCAGTATCATAGTTCCTCCTAATCGGGAAGCCACCAGAGGATACTCCATGGGCTACGGGAGAAAACCAAAATCGTACAAGGCTCGCTAGGGTAGGTGACATGGCACAACTAGGCAATGCCAGGGTAGATATACCAATCACTATCCGGACTGGTGGTAACGCATAGCCGCAGCTACCGCCCACCTCGAGCCACACTCTCAAAATCAAAGGTGCGCACCAATCAATCACAAAGCAATAGAATGGCATACGAAGAAGTGTGTCCGATCAGAGGGGCTACCTCATTGGCTCGAGAATCGCTCCTGTTTTAGCCACCTTATGCCAACTCACGGGAGTCGGGTCTGCGTATATACCTCAATAGGATCATCGCCACCATCCTACTTCATTCTGGAATCTCCACCGCGTACATAGTTGTTAAAGTGGGTTTCGATATCGACAGAGAGTGTGTCCATATCCGATCCCGGTCTCTTTAACAACCAATCGTTATTATAACCCATGGATATTTATTCCAAAATCATTTATACTTTAAAATCCAAAATATCATATCCATTTCAAAACTAAATACTATATTATTTCATTTCATAGCCAAATCGATATACCATTTCAATTTCAAATATCAAAGCCATAATATACCAATTAAATTCCAAAACCAAATCAATATATCATTTAAATAAAACCCTCATTTCCAAATCACTGAATATTTCCTTCAATTTATTAAACTTGAAATATTCCTTTAAATCATCTTAAACCACCACTTTATAAAGTCACATTCTTAAATCTTCAATTGCAAATCAATATATTCAAAACAATTCTTAATTAAATACTATTCCAAATAAATTCATTTCCAAAAGTCATAGTACTTTCAAAGTTATAACAATTTTGACATCAAAACACCTTGAAACCATAATACTTTGAAATCATAATCCTTTTTGAAACAATATCATTTGGAAATCCAAATACTTAGAAAATCATAACACTTGGAAATGTTATCCTTTGAAAATCATAATACCTTTAAAATAAATTTCATTACCAAGGTTGTAGCATTTCAAAGTTCATTCATTTAATTATAAAATTTCCAAAACATTGTATTTTCAGCTAACAACAGCACTTATAAAGTGTTACAGTAGATATATTAGTAATATTTCAAAACATTGTCAAATTCAGAAACAGTAGCACTTATAAAGTGCTGTAATAGATATTTAGTTATTTTCAAACGGCTTAGTTTCAGAAACAGCAGCACTTATAAAGTGCTGTAATAGGTATTTAGTTGTTTTAAAACATAGTTAAATTTCAAAACAGCAGCACTTATAAACCGCTGTGATAGTATTTGGTTATTTCAGAACTTAGTTAAATTTCAGAAATGATAGCCCTTAACAAATGCCATCTTAAAACCACAACATTCTATAAATGCTACCAATAAAATTCCAGATTTTATTATAACTTTTCAAAAACATTAAAACTTCAATTTTACCTATTTTTAACATAAAAAAAATCATATTCATGCTTCAAAAACATTCATTTGGATATCATTTAATTTATGTAAAATAAAATTTTATAAATAAATATCCAATTTAAACCATAATTTATTTATTAAGTCAAAATACACTATTTTACTTAACTTTTATTTTTAACCACTAACCTAACACTTTATTTTAAAATACCCATTTCATAAATAAAACTAAATTTCTACTTATTTACTTAACTTAAAATTTCCATTTGAAAAACTAAATTTCCAATTATCAAGTTAGGTCATAATTAAAGTTACATTTTTCTATTTAAAAATCATAACTATTTATTTTACAAAACATAACATTTCATAAAAGAATATTTTATCATAGTTAATATAACAATCAATTTTTTTCTTTTAGATCTATTCATTTAGACATCAATTAACTATTATTTTCTAGTTAAATAAATTTTATTACAAAATGTCCAATTAAAACTGTATTCCATTTTATCAGTTCAAAATACATTATTTATTACACAAAACATGTCTGATTCATAAAGTAAAATTCATAAAAATTACTAGGTTAGATTTAAAACTTCCATATTAAGTCAAATTCAATTATTAAGTTATTTATCATCAATAAAGATCCTTAATTTAACTTAAAACCAATTATTAACTTATAAAAATTTAACTTATAGAAAAACCAATACACCTTTATAATTTAAAGCATAAAATCAAAATTTAAGTTAAAATTTCATCTATCTATAAAACTCAAAATACTTAATAATCTTTTAGGAAAATATTATTTAAAAATACTTAATAAATTTTTTTAGGAAAATATTATTTAAAATATGACCATGGGCCTGTATAATATTTTCTAACCTAGGTCAAGTGATACAGATATGTATCATTTCAATCCGTAAAAGAAAAATCCGGGTTCTATCATTTCAAACCCGCAATCCCAAGTAAAACAGATACAGTAAAAATCACTCGAGCCTATCATTTCAGCTCATAATGATTTTTCCTTATTCTAATGTCCGTTCGGGTATGTATCATTTCAACCCATAGTGAAAGGGAACTTGCAGTGTGAGATACAGAAAATAAAATGAACAGTAGAACATATAATATCATATCAGATGGTGTAACAAATATATATACAGGATTTAACATCATATAATCATATCACAGGTATATATGAACATATTAACATAACATATAAATTTCTACAATTCACATGCCATTGTTTCACAATTATAAAAGTACGTATGTCGAGAGTGATAAACTCACCTTTTTAAAGCTGGAGATCGAATTCAAAACACAAGACTAAAACTCCGAAAAGCACGACAAGGCACGACTATGTTTTTTTGTGTGAATGAAGAGTCCTAATCCAAATCTTGTATATAAACAATTACCCAAGCATAAGTATATTATTCAACACACAAGATTAGAAACTAAAACAATAAAAATACGGATCAAAGAGGACATAACCTTGCTTTACATCAATCAAGTGGCTCGGCCATGGTCAAGTGGGCTTGACCACACCACACATAGGCACGGCTATGATGGCTAAAGGTCATGACAAAGCAAATAGGTGGTGGAATTTGTTGTGGCCGAAGTACATGAAGAGGAGGTGAAGGAAAATAGGAGTTTGGCTAGGTTTTCAACAAGTTTGGTGATGGAGTCTTCATGGTGGTCACGGCCATGGATGGTGGTGAGGAGGAGTGATGATGGTGGTCGGTCATAGGGTGGAGATGGTGATGGGGTCGGCTTGGAGGTGAGGCCGGGCAACATGAAGAAACAAAGAAAGAAAAGAGAAAAATAAAAGGAGAAAGAAGAGGAAGAGGAAGCCATGACTTGTGATATTTGTTTTCTTTGTACGCAAATGAAGAATGAGGGAAAAGTGAGAAGTTTTGTACGGCTTTGGAAATGTAATACACGGCTAAGAAAGGAAAATAAAAAAAAGAAACGACTAAGAGAATGGCAAGAGATAAAGAGGCTAGTGAATGAAGGCTTTATTTCCTATTTAATAAAAGAAACGTATGTAAAGTCTTCAATCAGAAGAGGCAAATGAGGAAAAGATATTTGGGAAGATTTGTACGTGATTTGATGGGAGTAATACACGTCTAAACAATGGTGAACGGCTATGGTAGGAAATAAATAGGCCAAGCAAATAAAGGCAAGCAATTAAGCAAATGTAACCTATGCCAAATTAAAAAAAAGTAATCATACGTCTAATTGATTTGTTTCCTAGCCATTAAATAAAAGATATATACAAAAGAAACATTCAATAAATAAAAATAAAGTTTATACAAACACAATAGAAAAATAAAATAAGGAGATGGATATAGAAACATATAAAATAAACGCAGAAATTAATTGTTTTTAAAGCGCTGTATGTTATCCAATTTACAAAGTATAAATCAGAATTTAATGAAACGAAAAGCATAACGGATATTAGAATTATATACAGCTTCAAATAAAAGATTAGAATTTAAAATTCAAATTTGAAAATTTAAACTGAAATTCAAAATTTGACCAAATATGAAATTTACAGAAATTGTTTATTTTATTGTCTTTGGAAAATAAATTACAAACAAATTCCAAACTTACATTCGAAAATTCCAAAATTCATATTTCCAACTTTCCTTTGTATTAACTATTATTTTCAATTATTGAATTTGTCAAATACATTTATTATAATTAAAACCTTAATCAATTTATTCAATTTGGTTTCTTCCTTTAATTTTTATCTATGAATAAAATATACATTTCCATTTATTTCATTACATTCACAACTTTTACCATTACTGTCTTATCTCATATTAATGAACATTTACTTACACTTAAATGTAATTGATTTCCAACTTTAAATTTAGCAGCCTAAATAAAATTAACTTGCAATAAATGTTATCATTATCTTTATATTACACTCCAGTTTATTATTTCCACTAATTATCATAATTGCTTACAAAATGTTTAATTCATCCAATTACCATAAACTATATACTAATTCATTTATCCATACAACACTTACATTTATTCACTTATATTCAGTTTTATACCCAAATGTAACATTTACAACTAGATTAATAGACCAATTAAATAGTAACTTACAACCGTTACTATAACTTTTAATCACACTTTTGAATTCATTGTTCACAAACACATGTTACCATTCTTATATACCCAATCTTTATTCAATGGTCATTTTTTTCATACTAAATCATTTATAAGTTTTAATGTTTGCATTTGTTTTCTTACATAAATTTATAGCCAAGTATAACAATTTACATTACTTCAATAAATTGAAATTTCACTTCAATTGTTAATAATTAGTTTTTAAATACATTGTTACATTTCATTTTGTCATTCATTTCATTATTAAATTATAAAGTTCTTATTTCTTCCAAATTTATTTACCAAAATCATATTAAATTGACAACTTTAATTATTGAAAATTTACGGGTCGTTACATTAACATTTAAAAATTTGTTTTAAATGTGAATTATTAAAAGTTGAAATTTTCATATTTTAAATTGACGAGTAAAAAATAGCCACTTTGGCTACTGTCTCGGATTTCGACAAAACCAGTTTCATCGGATTTGTAATAGTGAATTATTATAGGATTTCAAGTTTCGTAGCGATCAGACTTGTCATTTGGCCGTGCGAGCTTGAAACGCGTAGAAATCAATTTAAAGGAATTCGATAAAATAATTTGACTTTGAAAAGCTATCTTCCACATACGATCGAATTAGGCCTCGAAACTAGTTCTATTGTGTTCGGAATAGGGGTAAAATATTATAAATGCCAAGTGGCATGCTTCATTTGGAACTCGTGAATTTCGGACGTTGTAAGCTAGATATTTTGTAATATAATAATATATTTTCTATTTTTTTCAACTCATTCAAGCCATGTTCATTATCCTCATCGTATATCACTCCTTTTCCCCTTTTATCTTCCAATCTCAGATTTAAAACGAACGAATATAAAAAAAATGAAACGAAGCCGCCGATTGAAATCGAAAACATAAAGAAAAAAAACAAAATCTAAATCTCGGAAAAAAATTGATGAACGAGATTCGCGGCATCTGGAAGGAAGGCGGCTCAAGGGGGGTTCTGTCGGAGGGCGTTCATGCGGTAGGAGCAAAGCTGTGCTTGGTGACCCGTGAGCACGGCTAGTGGGAGTTGTGGCATCGTTAACGAGCTCGTCTGGTGTCGACGAGCAAGTGGGAGTTTGGGTTCGGATTTCGTGGCGATGGTTGAGCTTTAGGGGTGACGTCGGTGCTGGTGTGGGTGTCGAGGCTAGGGCTAGTGGTGGTAAAGTGCTGGTGGGGTCCAGTTGTCAGAAGTGGCGGAGACGTGAGAAGGTCGGGCGATGTGAGTTCGGGTTCGTGAACCTGGGCATGTGATATTTGGAAGAGGGGAAGTAGCAGCAGTTTGCGTGTTAATGACGTGATTAAGGTATGGCTAATTAACGTTAAATAAAGTGTTTTTATATTGTTTTTAACTAATTTATATAATCCTAAATGTTAATAAAATTGTATTTTATACGCACGAGTTCTGTTTCGGACGAAACGAGTGGCAGCACATCCGTGTCGACGTCATATGCAGCACGGAGTTAAAATTGTTACAATTTGCTTTATTTGAATTTGCAGATTCGAGCAAAGGTGAGTGTTTTACGCTCACGTTTGACTATTACATTTTTATGTTGTAAAAATTTCTATAGTGTAGTGATTTAAATTTATTAATGTTTGTTGATAAATTTAGTTGACATTTAATTGACATCTGGATTAATTAAAATAATAGGATATAAATTGATCGTTAAATCGAATTAGAATTTAACTGTTAGTAAAATCCCTGATTTATGATAAATTGGTTTATTGTTTGGGGGATTGATTGTGATGGATAAAAATTTGATTGATGTTTTGGATGTTCGGATGTTTATTTAGTTTTAATATATCATGTTATCACCCTGTATACTATTTATAGTATATAAAACTGTAAATTGAATCATTTCGAATAAATTAAGAAATAGATTGAAATGATATCTACCTATGTCATTTATTTTGGATTGAAATGATATATATCCATCCCTAAAATTTAAATTGAAATAATTGATTCACTTGGCCATAGGATATAAAATTATATACAGACACCGGATTGGTTAAATTAGATGATTTAAAAAAAATTATTTTGAAATTATTTAAAATAATTTGATTTAAAGGAATAAAAATCAAATTTATGGAAATCAAATATTTTCGAACTGGAGCTCGAAATGTTGAGATTTAAATTTGGAAAACGAAATTGTTTTAATCGAAGTTGAGATTTTTATGTTAAAATCGAAGTAGGATGTGAATTTCAGAAATTGATTTGTTTTAAAGGATTCAACTTTTATTCGAACTTTGAATATTTCTAAGAAAAGGGTGATTTAGAATGATATTTCAAAATTGAGCTCGGAATTCAATTATATTTAAATATTTGGATTTTAAATTGAATATTTATGGAAAAATTGATTTAAGTGTTTTGAATCGATATTCTGGAAATCGAACTCGTGATTGATATAAATTGAAACGGTTTAAAATTAGAGTCGGAGTTGAAAATAATTTGAGATTGGGATTTAAATTAATTTTGAACTGGAAATTTAAATTAATTTAGAATTGGAGTTGAAATTAATTTGGAATCGGCATTGAAATTTATTTGAAATCGAAATAAAATTCAACTTGAAACGGAAATTGAATCGATTAAATCGAAATGGAAATTGGAATCTGATTTGAATTGGAAAAATTTGGAAAGTGAACTAGTTTGACTTTGTAACTATTTTAAAATGAATATTTTAGTATAAACGATTTACAAATCTATATTCTTTAAATATTCAAATTATTATGATTTTCCAAACTATTTTACTATATAAACCATTTTTATTACTCAAACTATTTTCTATTAAATTATTTTAACTATTTAACTATTTTAAAATTATCTATAAAAATTCAAACCGGTCAAAGGGTGGAATGTTTTATATTTAAATCTTGGATTTAAATGTGAATTGGGTTAAAGTGAATTTTAACCAAAACTGTAATTCGAATCAAGTTTTGAAGCAAAATCGATATATTGAGTTGAATTAACATTTGAAGTAAAAATATTGTTTTGGAGCGAATATGATGATTTCGAAATGGATTTGATTTTAAAGTGAATATGATATTTTGATATCAAGTATGAATTGTTTTCAAAATATAAAAGAACCAACCAGTGTGTAAAATGACGTTTGGTTGTTAAAGAGACCGGGGCCTCTTATTGGCATACTCTCTGTCAATATTGGAACCACTTTGGCAATCGTATATGCAGTGGATGATATCTAAAATGTAGTGGTTGAATTGGCAACGTTTACTGGAATGAAGTAAGAGAACGATGATGGATAGCCTTGACACTCGTGTCATAATTAAAATGACTAAAACAGGAGCCTATGTCTGGCCATTGAGGTTAGCTACCTCTAGTGACGTTGATCCCTCGTATTACTATTGTGATTTCATATTCGATGGGTGCACCTTTGTCGGTTGGATTGATTGTCGCGGTCGGCCACGGATGGGTTACGACCAGTCAAAAAGGGTAAACTGGTAGAATCCTACCTTGGGCAGTGCCTCATGTTCCTTGTCATATTTATCCTTATACGAGCCCATTACGACTTTGGTTTAAAACTGTAAAAATGTGTTAAGTGGATCAATGTAAAGCCTTAACGTTATTTTGGTATTTATTTTACTGATAGACATTATCTATTATAGCGTATACTATTATATATAAATAGTTTAACGGACCATTAGGAGATGGAAAAATCCCGTAACATCTATTAAGTTATTGCACTCATATTTGTGACATTAATTTACTTACATAAGAGTATTTTAGTCCTGACCCGAGTGTTTTGTCTTTTCATTACGCTCGGGTCAGTCCTGAGTTTTTTCAGCGTATTAAAGACTATTCTCTGGAGGACGAAGACAGAGTTTGGTATATCACTATTATTATTATCCCCTGCATCATGCTATTCTGCTGTATTGATTATTTATTCCTGATGTATATATATAACTCTGATAAATGTGTATAGATTAAAATCAATTGTATAGTAAACAGCTTCATGAATTGTTTATTTGATTATTATATTTTATCGTTTCCGCTATGAGATTCTGTGTTTTGTTTTCATCTTCTCCTCTTATTTTTCTTACTTAACCCCATTGATTATCTACGTTCTGGATTGTTTAAATTGGATATGTGTGGATTATTGTCGATTTAAACCTTCCAAAATGTGGGTCGTCACATCATTAGTAACCAATTAAATAAAATATATACAACGTGATATGGTGTCATATATCACAGGTGAACAATTGCAGATAATGGCATATTGTATTTAACAATTAAATAACTAGCAATTCGAAATTACAGCATATTTCGATTGTTGTTTCAAGTGAAATCAAATTTATTAAATATAAGAATGTTAACCGTGAGTGATTGCTCACCTTTCGAGGCTTAGAGAACAAGAAGATGGCATGAAGGTGATACGGACATTGTGACGACCCGGCTTTCTATGCCCAGAAAGTCGTATCATCATAAAGAAAGAAAGGGATAGAAGAAGAAAAGAAAGAAAAGAAGAAAGAACAACAACATCAGAAACTCACAGCGGAACGAATGAAATATAATATATCATATAAAATATTACATAGTATTATATACATCAGAGTTACACAACTTATACAACACATATTAGACAGTTATAAACATCTGTCTAATTCATACAACTCAAGTACATCAGTACAATACAACATACACAGCGGAAATTCTATATATCTACATGCTGAAGCCTCCTGCTCCTCAGCTCCTCCAGTATTCGTCAAGACTAACCTGAATCCCTTGACTACTCAATACAATATTGAGTACCCAAGAGTTTAATAAAACAGAAAATAAACACTTGGGTCAGACATGGGTCTGGTGTGAGTAAACGGTTAGATTGCTTAACTTTGAAAACCTTTGAAAACAAAAGTATCACGTAAGACTTCCCACAAATAAACATGGGTAAGTTTTTACCTTACGCTAACTAAAACATTTGATAGGAAATCCGATTGTATTATAATAGGGTCTAGGGTTTTCAAGTAAAATACAGAAATAGCTGAAATGCTTACATCTCACATTCCAACATAGTTGGGCACAACTAATACGTACGGCACTTATTGGAGTTTGGATTCCATACAATGGCAGGGCTACTGGGGTACCGCCCGTCACAGTACGTGGCCTAGATCACCGTACCGAGGAGTACGCCCGCTCCCCTGCAACACAAAGCCGGAACCATCCCTTACTGGATAATCCCGAACAAGACAATCCCGTAGTTGGCGCGACCAACCACACACTAAGCCGAATAAAAGAAAAGGGACCTCTAGACAGGGATCTATCTTGCTCTCAGTGGGTGCTACCCACGAAGCCTTGCTGCACCTCCCCTGTTTTAGCCATTCCCGGTTGATGAGGCTTGAGGTTACGATTACCTTTAATCAGAACATATCACTTAGAATGCTCATCGTCCGCCTGACGATGTGCTGAAAGCATTCAATCCATACAAGTTCGTTCCGGGTTCGAACGAAACCGAAGGCATTATCTCGTTACACTCGTTTTGGAATCACCCTCAGAGTTAACGACAATAACCCTTGCACTCTAAATCTTCATCTTCACTTGAGATTCACGACCTATCGTTAATTTGGATCGATGTGGTATTCGGGTCTCCAGACCTGGAAATCCGGTATACGGAAACCCGATCCCGGTCTCATCGAAATCCAAAGCGTAACTTTTAAGGCCAAGTTGTTTTAAAGGTTAAAACAATTCAATTCATTATCTTTATACACAAAGAAAGATAATTCCCAACAGATAATCAACATTATCAGATAATCCATACAATTCAACTAAAATCCATATCATACAGCATATATCTCATCAGAGATATCAATCCATGCCAAGTAATTATCCATTTTAAAGTTACTTCCAAATAAGTAATTTCACTTATCTCAAATACCCCTGTAATTTAATCATTAATTACTTCTCTTAAGTAATTTCTCTTATCAAAACTTATTAAGTAAACAAACTTAATCATTTATCAAGTGACTATCTTTAATTAGTTAACAAATTAATTAACTTACTTGATCACATTCACCTCATAAATCATAACTGAGTAATTCATCCCTTAATTACTCTTTAACCAAATTAATCTTCAATTAACAGATTAATTATCATCATTTATTAATTAATAAACCTTAATTATTAATCAATACTTTAATACAAAATAATCATTCACTAATTTCTTTTATAATTAATTAATTAACCTTAATTTACTAATTAATCATCTCTTAATCATTAATTAATAAAACTTAATTATTAATTAACAACCTTAATTACAAATTACTTAATCCATAATAAAATTAATTAATCCTTAATTATAATTAATTTACCTTAAATAATAGTTAATTAATTCTTAATTAACTTGCATTATAGATTAATAACCATTTTTATTAATTAATTAAGAAAACTCAATTAAAACTTAATTACTAGTTTAATTATCCCTTAATTACTTAATTAATAAATAATTACAATTTAATTAAATCATTAGCCATTAATTAAATCATCGTAATTATTTGTTAATTAAAATAATAATTATACTTAATTAATTACTTAATTAATCCTTAAAAATAATAAATTAAATTAATTAACTAAACTTAAAATTCTTAATCAACTTAATTAATTACAAATCATTAACACTTAATTATTATTTAAGATAAAACATTATCTTAAATTAATTTTAAAAAAAACTTTACTTAGCATAAGTCATTAATTAGTTTTAAATATAAAGTAATCATTAATTACTTTCCTTTAATCATTAATTAACAATCCTTAGTTTAAGTTAATAAATTACTTGAAAACTTTAATTGTTAATTTATAAATCATTATTCATTAACTAATTTAATAAAAACATTTCCTTATAAATTTCCTTTTATATTTCAAAACAAGTTTGAAAATAACATTAAGTTTTTAACTTAAAACATTTTTTTTTAAAACCATTCATACAAATTCATTTATATAAACAATTCAATTCAAAGAAATGAATTTCAAGAACTTTAATTTAGTTTAAATTATTTAGAGTTTAAAACCTAATTTATTTTAAATTAAAAATCTGTTTAAGCATTTCAATTTGGGTTCAGTCCATGTATACATGAATCCAAGAACATCATCTTTCTTTTTTAAAAACAATTTGACTTAAATTTTAAGAAAACTGTTTTAGTTAAAATTTTAAAACTGTTAAACTTAACAGTTTAACCAGGCTTGCAAAAACCCAGAAACACTCGAGCCACAACCCAGAATCACGCGAGTTTCCCCGAGTCAACTACCTTATACCCCGAGACCCTACTCGAGAAAACAAACAATTCCCAAAGCAACAATGGTGCACCGATCACCACGTGCACCTGCACCAGCGCCTGACCCTCCTCCGATCAACGACGATCCCATCGCCAAGTCACCCAACATCATTACGAGCACCCACGATCAACAGAACTTCATCTCCTTCCTCGATTCAAAATCGAGTACCCAGGGTGAACTGAAACCCAAACCCATCACCAGAAAATCCCAAATCACTCGCCTCTAATCGATGATAAACCCTACAACTCCGGCCATGGGTTGTTAACCTACTACGCCTCCTTCACCCAGAATTTCTTCAAGCTCGATGCACAGAGGAAGTAGAATTGACCAATTTTCCAAACTCAACCAAACTAGGTTTAGAACCTAAATTTATCTCGCCGCTGTCGCCACGACCATCAGACACCTCACCACCCATTATTTTCCAACACTCCGATCACCAACCTTGCTTCTGACAAAACCCTGAGACCTCCTTACCCAAAGATCGCCAGAAATTTGCCCAAACCCAATTTCCAGAAAATTCCCAAATTCATATCCAATTCAAATCTAAAAATCATAATTTTCATTTTAAAAATCATGTTTACCCAGACCAATTCAGGTTATGTATTTGAATCAGAGAATT
The DNA here is from genome assembly GCA_030737815.1 of Allium fistulosum. Lineage (NCBI taxonomy): Eukaryota > Viridiplantae > Streptophyta > Magnoliopsida > Asparagales > Amaryllidaceae > Allium > Allium fistulosum. The sequence goes on along the minus strand of CM060903.1, from coordinate 514,221,698 downwards.
GTAATAATTGATTTTAACATATATATAAATTTTTACTGTAAATTTTAATTTCCAGTTACTATATATATACATAAACATGTTTAAACTATTTTTAAATTCAAGTTCAAGTTTAAACAAACTAAATTTGTTTTGGAACTAAGGTCTAACAGAGATCAAAGGAGAAGATTTTGAACTTAGATAAAAAAAAATTAAACCTGAACTAAGAACAGAGATATTCAAGAACAACAGTCATGCATGCTTTCAATCAGATACATATACATATGCAACACATTCATATACACAGCTAATACATATATACAGTGTACATTCATAAATATAAACATGCAAAGTTCTTCATTCAAAAATCACATAAAAGCAAATTTAAATCCAATTTAAACTTTTGAAAAGAATGTTTACTCACAGATTAAAGTTGAACAGAGCTTTGAAAGCTGGAAGCTTTGAACTGAATTTGCTTTGATTCTTTTTTTTTAAATTTGAAAAGCTCTTGAAACATTGCTTCCACCTCAGATTATATTGCATGCATCCTTGGAATGGTTACAGACTTAAATTTTGAAACAGGAACATGGTTACAGGCTTGAAGGATGATTGTTACAGGTCTTAAAAACATTGCAGGTTTGTTTTGAACTTGTACAATGTTTAACAGGGCCTTTATTTGGTTTGAAATAAGATTTCAGGTCTGAGAACAATGGCTTCAGGTTGTATATTTTTGGTTTGAGAAATGAATTTAGCTTTTGGTTGTGAGATGATTTTGGTTTGAATAATTATCTGGTTTTGGTTTTGAAGATGATCATTTCAGTTTGTAGATTTTCTGATTTTTGGTTTGTGGAGATGATTTCAGTTTTGATCTGGTTTGAGTTTTCTTTGTTTTTGAAAAATGAGAATGGGAAAAGAATGGAGAAGAGAAAAGAGATGTATATATAGATTTAATTTGGATTTATTAAAATTAAAGAAAATAAAATAAAATAAGGGACACTTGTAAAATTTCCTAACATTTGTCAATTGGCTTGTTAATCACCTTACACATATTACTAACATGACTTAATTTATTAACACTTGTCATTATATAATTTCATATTATTTTTAAAAAGATTTTAAAAGCTTTTTATATTAATTTCTTACTTAATAAATACATTTCTTAATTATAAATGCTTTTCTATATTATACATAAATGAAACCTTTGAAAGAAAAATAAAATAAAAACCCATTTATATTCTAAAAATCATATACAATGTATTTCATTCATTTTTAAGTGTAAAAATATCTTTTGTATTTATTTACTATTAAATAAATACTTTCTAAATTTATATACAAAATCTCTTTAAGGAAGACAAAAATAAAACAAAAGCCTTATTTTAAATAAAAGTCTTGTTCGTATATTCTTATACCCAAATATATTAAAATAATTATCTTTTAAAGATTCAAATTCAAATTTTACCTTTAAAAATCCAATTTAAAATCAACTTAACATTTATATTTTTATATAAACACATTATTAAGTTTGAACTTAATTATTTCATTTAAAAACAACTCAAGACAATATATATATATTTAAACAATACTTATTAATTTTAGAAATGATAAATCTATTAAAAATCAAATTTATAAAATAACATAATTTAAACAATTATTCTTATTACAAATCAATCTATACCATAATTAAAACATCTTATTATTATATTATTTGGTTATTTATATTAATATTATCAATTTAAATAATTTAAATTTAGAGATTATCACATTTTAAATTCCTCGAAATCCCGGGATATCACAGACATGCACATGGATATGGACACGATACTCGGATGCGGGTTCGGACAGTGGCAAAGCATGGGCAAAGCACAATAATTAGGAATCGATGAAAAAAAATCAAAGCTAACATGATCTAGAATGGAAACAAAATATATTTGAAATACAAAATATATATACCTTTTTCTTAAACTCAATATTCAAAATTTAAAACACCAATAAAAATCCTTATATATATATATATTGAAAAAATCAATATTCGATCAAACACATAGTAAATAAAAAAATCTTTATATGCATATTATGCTGTAAAATTATTATCATAAATTTTTAAACATGTATATTTTCTTTTGAAAATTCCCAATAAATCTTTATACCAAAAATATATTATTATAAACCTATATATACATACATACTTCAAAACAAATACTTTAAAATGTAGATTGACATTGAAATTACATAAACACTTTAGATATATTACACACACACACAGATATATATATATATATATTAAAACCATATAAATTTTAAACACATATCAAAGATGAACAAAATATTTATATTATCTTTAAAAAAAACAGATAATAAATATAACTCTAACAGCCTAAATATATATAATGCTAACAGACTATATTATATACATATATATATATTTCAAAACCTAAACAGTAGTAAAATACCAAATATCTATGCGATGTATACTCAAGCTTATAAAACTATAAATGGCAAAGGGTATAAAACAAGTATATGTAATCGAATATACGTAGCATAAACGTACTATAAAAACAAGTATCTGGAGAATACTCACAAGTCGAAAACGTGGAAAAATGGACTGAAGCTCGACAAACTGGAATAGAGGAGAACCGTTCAAAATATATAGATGTAAACTAGTCTCGTATATATATATATACACATATATATTATATATAGGCACCGTAAAAGTTTTTGGTGAAAGGTGAACAGGGCATAGGCAACAGGGTACGGGGATTCACTGGATTCAGTGGAACAAAACAAACAGTAAGAATATAAAATAAAATTTTAAGTATATATATATATATTCAAAGAAGGAGCAGGGTGGGTTACAGCCACAAAAGCAAGGTGGCAGGGTTGCTCTCAACTGGAGACTGAGTCGTAGGCGGTGGTTGAAGGGTGGAAGGCGGAGCATGGTCGGATGGCGGTGACTGTGCTAGGCTTCGGGCTAACATGGGAATGGGATTGGGAAGGGGAAGGTGGCGAATAGGGCGGTGGAACAGCACGGTGGTGGATGGAGGCCTAATGGCTGCGGCGTGGTCGGCAATAGGAAGGAGTAAGTAAGGAGGGGAGATGGGGTTTCGGTGATGCTCAGGTGAGGCAGGTCGACATGGGGATGGGTATAAGCAGTTTCGGCCGAGCAAAAGAAGGATGGGGTGGAGGAGAGAGGACGTAAAGGCTTAGTGGGGACTGGGGAGGAATAGTCGGGGGCCATGGCGTTGATGGGTGCTTGGGTTTGAGAAAACGAAGGAGCGGGCTAGCATTTGGGTAGGGAGGAGAACAGTTAGGCTACAGGAAATATATATGCTCTCATCATTTTCATTTTTTTAATGAAGAAGTGACGTGCCAAGCTTCAGATGAGAAAATGAGTAAACTTTATATAATACGTATATTTTTAAAGGATGAATAGAGACAAGGAAGAGAAATAGGCAGAGGAAAGGTACCGAAATAAATATAAGCAACGGAAAAGTGAAGGTGAAGTGACAATTTTGAAAATAACAAAAGTTGATGACTATTCATTTCAGCAGTTTATTTCACCCGTTTGACAATCGAATGGACAAAGAATATTAAAGCTCCAAAACGGCTACTGATATGGTTAACCGTTTTCACGGATATCGCCGCGTACCGGAATCCGAAATACACAATTGGATATACTACGGAGATCAGCACGACAAGACGAACAGAATGGTACACAAATATCAGCGATACGATCATCCTATCAAAAATCAATATTTGCTGCCAAAACTGCTATTAAAACGTCGAAAATAAGATAAACGAAGATAGGGAAGTCCAAATTTGATGAAACGAAAGATGACGTCTCACTCAGAAAATATTAAACATTTTATTGTATAAAAATATCCAGATTTGAATAATATTTTATTTTCATCAAATTAACTGATTTCAATTGAAATTGAAAATTACACAATAGGACTAACTTCCATATTTTCCAATGAAAATTTGACATTTGCTATGTTTTAATAGGCGCATCTCAAATATCAAATATTCAATGCAAAATTTTATAGTTTTAAATTTCACAAAAATTCAGTTAATTACATTATAAAGACCGTTAAAATTTATGGGTCGTTACACTCTCCCCCACTCAAAACTTTTTGTCCCGGAAAATGAACGAGCTTGGAGAATATAAGTAACATGAAGAAAAGATAGATTTGAAATAAATAGTACCAGATACCACACTAAATTTCCAAACCATATAAATTTCCTCAATTTTTAAATTGATTCATATTCAATTAATTTGATTTCAATCCATTTTATTTAATCAATCAAATTTATTGTGTTCACATTTGATTGATTTCAATTCCATATATTTTCATTCAATTAATTTGTTTTCATTTTATTAACAATTGTTACAAAATTTTCACAACAAAATTTTGTTTTATTTAACTCATTTTGTAAATCTATTTGATCAAACTATATTTAATTCTATTTATAATCAATTTTTGACCATTCTTAAGTTTACATTAATTTATTTAAATAGCATTTTATTTTATTATTCAGTTTATTTTTCACTTAACATATCTTGCAATATAGGTTAAGTGTATAACATTTGTAATAATCGCCTAAATTTTATTTATAAATTACCTAACAAAATTCCTTTGGACATCTTATTTATTGCTGTATATTATTCAGTTACATTTAAAACTCTTCCAGGTAAGTTTTATTAATGTCTTTGAATATAATTGAACCCTATACAAATTTTCCATTTATTTTCAACATTTTTATTAAGCAAGATTTTAGTTTGAACAATTTACTTAAGTTTATCTCTTATATAACATTCAATTACAAATTCATCTTAACATTTCAACTTTTTAAATAATTCAGGTAAGTTATACATGTTCGTTAGAATGCAATTGAATATTACACAAATAAAAAATTTCCTAGTTCAACTGTTTCCAGTTATTTTAAATTCCAATTTAAATTTCAAACACTTCAAATATTTCAAAAAAAAATTCATTTCAATAATTGAAGACTCTAACTTAACATAGAATTTAAGGATTAATTTCCGGTTTCCCTTTAAACAATTTTGAAATAAATATATACATATATATTATATAAATCAAATCATATTCAAGAAATTCAAATCAAATCCATTTTCCAAAACAAAAGTGAAGCAAAGCTACTAAGTGGTCTCTCCACTTTGAGACTCGAAAATGAATGTCGATGATGCTGCAGTCCTCGCCGAAATTATTTTCGAGCGACAAAAGAGGAGAGTACTGATTTTCTTCTTTTAAAATTCTGGAAAAACAATTTCCATTCGAAAATACTTACAAATGATATACTCTTTCAAACTATGGAAACCAAATTTTTTATAAGCACCGTAAATTAAATTCTTAAATCCTTACTTTAAATTTATTTCATTTGCAAATCAATTTATAAACCATATTTATAAAATTTCAACTTCTTATACATACAACAATAGTTAATGGTTGACAAAACAATAAATGAAAATCTAGTATTATCATTTCTAACAATCAATTCATTTAACCATAAAATTTAAAAAATATATACATATATATATATAATATAATAATACATAAAATTATTTCATTTACCCATTTTGAAAACGATATTGTGTCAGTTTGCTCTGTTCAAGTGTTTTGGAATTCCTATTGATAGCGTTAGCTAGACGAATCGATCGAAACCCAAAATTCAAACTTAACAACTCAAACAACACAATATAAAACATTTTTATATAAATTACAAATACACTCCCTCATAGGATGATTCAAGAATAGATTTCAAAACAAGGACAAAGATTCAATTCAGAGGAACTCTAATCAAAGAGAATTCTAACTAAGCGGATAGGCTCGAAAGGAAGATAGATAGATTACAAAAGAGAAAAGATGGATAGACTTATATAAATCGTGGGCGACCTTAACCGGGTCAACCGAGACTTAGAGAAGGCGAGAATATCATCTCGAGAATATCATGGAGGATGTCAATAAATTCTAGCTCCGCCACTATATCCGACAGGCTTGGGCCGTCATCAAGGCCAGAAGCTGCTGATACTTCTAATCCGTCGACTTCTCCTGCTCACAACTTAGCACCTGATGCCCTAGAGGCAGCAATTCTTCTAGACAATCCGATCGATTCACAAGCTTCGAAGATCAACGAAGCCGCTCTCCGATGGATATGCTCCATTCATGGGATCCCTTTCGCCGACGTGTTGGTCCCTTCACGACACGATCGTCCTCATCTGCCCCCAGTCGGGTATACCGCCTGTAACAAGTTCATGTGTTGGATGGGCAGCGTGCCTCCGTTCAATTTATTTCTCCGGGATGTATTGCGGTATATTGACATAGCTCCGTCGCAGCTGCACCCGAACGGCCATGCGTTTCTATACGGGACCTACTTACTTTTCATGGCCGTCTTCTCTAGACCTCCAACCGCTGGCGATATCAGATACATTTATATGATCAAGAGACGAAAAGACAGTCCTTCCTTTATGTTCCTCGAGCCATACCACAAATGCCAAATCTTGACAGGGGCATGCAGTAAATTCGCCCTGTACAAACAGGAATGGTTTTATGTGCGCTGCCCTCCTGGTTTTGCGAGGAGATGGGTTGAAGGCAGTAAGTCTCTCTGCCGAGTCACTATTCGCATTTAACCGGAGTCATGCTTTTCCTAACTCTTTGTTTCATCTTTTCAGGTATCAACCCGTGTCCGGAAGGCCGAGGATATTCTGAGGCTGTTGAAGCCATTAGAGCTCTTCCTGCCGTGGAACGAGACATCCGAACTATCATTTCAAATGAATCACTATCGGGGTTTGGCTTGCTAGCCCCTGGTCGTCGGATCAGCCTTCCAGAAGGTGTCATCATTCCCAAACCTTCGTCCGGTAAAGGGAAAAAACAGGCCGGATCGTCGTCGCGTCGCACTCTCGATACGCACGAGGAAGGTGGGCGCAAAGAAGATGAAGCTCCTGAGACTCAAGACGAGAATGTGGGTCCCGCTTGGAATCCGGCGGTCGAAGTCCAAGACATTGAAACGTCATCCTCCCCTTCGAAGAGAAAGAAGAAGTTAAAATATAAAGTTCAAAAGGAGAAAGTTGGTGGCACTTCAAAAGTCATGCCTATCCCGCCTGAGAAAGAGGCTTCCTCGCAGCACCTGGAAAGTTCCCCTGAGGGGTCTATCGAACTTATCTATTCCCGATGATATACTTAATTATGGGTTTGATGATCCTGAAGTCCTCAAATTTTCTTCACCCGCTAGAGGCAATGCGGGAGTTCAACTCCCGGTCCAAGGAGACAACACTCTGATTAGTAAAGATAAACGAACGGGTCCGTCGGGGGGAACACTAGGACACGCACGCACATACGCATTCCATCATACACTTCATATTTCCCGGATTTTTCCTAACTCGTTGTTATCTCCATTCTTTGCAGGTGACATGGGACGCTCTCACGGACTCGATCGCCTTCATGGCTCTTCCATATTTCATCACTCCGGATGGGACTCAGGCTCAGGCAGACGTAGGGACAGGGATGATTATGAAGATAGAGACAATCGTCCCCGCGATTCGTCTCACCGTAAGAAGGCATATTCTCAATCTTCACAGTCCCGTGATCCTCTTCCTCCAACTGAGCCAGATAAAGAGAAGTCTTCACAGAAGGGTTACCAATCTGATGCTCCTCGAGAACAACACTCCGGTTCATCGAGTACAAGGCAAGTTCGGGAGCAACAAAAAAGAGCGGAACTTCCAAAGCCTCCTCCTCCTACCCCTGCGGTGGACCCAACTGTTGCGGAAAAGATGGTCGATCTCAAGGCCAAGTTTCCGAAAATTTGCTTTGACGGTTTGAAGTTCCTCCCGGCTATTCACCATATTCCTGGGCACGTGAAGCAGAGTGCCATTACCTGCAATAACGACGTCTATGTTCAACATGACGCGTTTGTGCACTTGGTGGAGAAGATCTCGGAGGTGTCCGTTGAGCGTCAACATGAGATTGATCGCCTGAAACTGGAGGCTGGCTGCGACAAAAACATCATCGAGCACCAAGACGTAGAGCTCGCTTCGTACAAGTCGAAGCTGGAAGCCGCTGAACAAAGTGCAAAAGATACTGCTGAGGCAGTTACTCGCTTAGAGATGGCTCACAAGAAGGAGCTTGATGAAGCAGTCCAGCGCAGCGGTGCCCTCGCCCTAGAAAAAGACTCTGTCCAAAAAGAGAGGGACGCGCTCGTCGTGCAAGTCAGAGAGCTGAAAGAATTACTCTCCAAGGAGAAGGAGGACAAGGTAGCTGCTCAAGAAGAATCACAACGATACTGTGATGAAATCGTTGCTACTCGTCTCCTGAAAATGAAGCTCGATGACGAACTTGCTGGGGTTGAGAAAATGAAGGATGAGGCCCGTGAGGAGGGCAAAAGAAAGGCTGCAGAGGAGATTGACTCTCGTCTCCAGGTGGCCGCAGAAGCCGGCAGAGAAGTAGTCAAATGCATGTTTGACCCGTTGATCGCTGAATATGGAGCCCGCGTCCTTATGCATCGTGACTTAACATTCTTGGGCGACGGCTACCTCGAATCCCTAGCTGAGGCCTGGGAAACTTTGATAAAGATCAGGAAAATCGAGTCGGGCTCTGAAGAGGTCGATGAGGATGCTTTGGTAAAGGAGTTCCTTAGGGGGAATGAGCCAGCGGATTTATCCGTAGCATTGACGCTTTATAGCAAAGGCTCTCCCCTTCCAAAAGAGAAAAATGATGAAGCTGGCCCGTCTGGGGCTGAGACTATGGCTCCTCACACTGCTGCTCCTCCCGCTGCTCAACCGGCCGGTCGGCCGACACTTGACCCGTTCGAGCAGCACCCCGGCTACGACCCTGAAGATCCCGGGCTTGGTGTTCATGTGCTATCTCCTATTCTGGAGGGTGAAACCCCACGCGCAACCGATAGCCAACCAGAACCCGGTAGGAAACTCTTCTTTTCTAGAAGTTGAAAGATCCCGTCATTTTTCAGCAGTAGTTATTCGTTCTAACGCTCATTCTTTATGTTTTCATGTAGGCTGTTCTGACGCCGAGCCGACTCCAAGGAGCGATGATGCCAAGGAGGAGGCAGAGAAAACTAGCGACGCTGTCCATGCGGGAGTAATTCCTGGTCCCGATGCGCAAGTGATTGGGGCGCTAGATGATGATAAGCTTGACACTTCATCTCCTGCCGAAGGTAGTGATGAAATTGAAATCATTGGCGCCTCTGAGCATACTTCACAGATGAGCATGAAGGACCGCCTCGCCGCAGAGGAGAAGAAAAAGGCCGAGGTCAAAGTTGAACCTGGAATCCTGGAACTTACCGACCCGCGGAACAGACCTTTGAAAATCATTCTCCCGGGCAGGTCCAAACCACTAGATGTTCCGTCTCCTACTCCTGACTCCGCTTCTTTAGCAAGCAAGAAATCCAAGAAAAAGCGTGAAGGAGAGGAGTCGTCGGAAAAAACAAAGGAAGACAAGAAGAAGAAACCGAAGAAATAATTAATACACTCGTTCAACGAGCTTCTTGCTTAAGTCTTGTAGCTTGTATAGATAAGTTCTCAACTCTGAGTTTTGTAGGAGTAACTGTGTAACCCCATTTTGAACTATTTGAATGAAGTTTAGTTTCTTTTTTGTTTGAATGATTCTCTTGCTTTTCTTTTGTTTGATGATTAACTGTAGTCGCATTATCTCCCAGTCCATTTTCGTGTTGTTCAAACATCTCCGGACGTGGCATATTTCTTGTTCCACATCTCTCGAGTACTTGGACTTTTTTCTAAATCTGCGCTCCGGGGATTTAGAGTAAGTTGATCCGCGTTCAGGGGATTCGGAGGTTCGCATCGTTTATACTCTAGTCTGCATTCTAGGGACTTAGGGTACTGCGATCCGCGCTCTGGGGACTCAAAGATTTGCAATCGTTTATACTCTAGTCCGCGCTCCGGGGACTTAGAGTACTCCGATCCGCGCTCTGGGGATTCGGAGATTTGAGATCGTTTATACTCTAGTCCGTGCTCCGGGGACTTAGAGTACTCCGATCCACGCTCTGGGGATTCGGAGATTCGATATCGTTTATACTCTAGTCCGCGCTCCGGGGACTTGGAGTACTCCGATCCGCGCTCTGGGGATTCGGAGATTCGAAATCGTTTATACTCTAGTCCGCGCTCCGGGGACTTAGAGTACTCCGATCCGCGCTCTGGGGATTCGGAGATTTGAAATCGTTTATACTCTAGTCCGCGCTCCGGGGACTTAGAGTACTCTGATCCGCGCTCTGGGGATTCGGAGATTCGATATCGTTTATACTCTAGTCCGCGCTCCGGGGACTTGGAGTACTCTGATCCGTGCTCTGGGGATTCAGAGATTCGAAATCGTTTATACTCTAGTCCGCGCTCCGGGGACTTAGAGTACTCCGATCCGCGCTCTGGGGATTCGGAGATTTGAAATCGTTTATACTCTAGTCCGCGCTCTGGGGACTTGGAGTACTCCGATCCGCGCTCTGGGGATTCGGAGATTCGAGATCGTTTATACTCTAGTCCGCGCTCCGGGGACTTGGAGTACTCCGATCCGCGCTCTGGGGATTCGGAGATTTGAAATCTTTTATACTCTAGTCCGTGCTCCGGGGACTTAGAGTACTCCGATCCGCGCTCTGGGGATTCGGAGATTTGAAATCGTTTATACTCTAGTCCGCGCTCCGGGGACTTAGAGTACTACGATCCGCGCTCTGGGGATTCGGAGATTTGAAATCATTTACACGAGTCCGTACTCCGTATAGGATAATGTAATTCGTAATCCGGTCATGGGGTATAGAAACATTAGTGATCTGTGGAAAATACGGCTTCAAGCCTTTATTAATGAAAATCAACTAAACTGCTCGATTACAACTTTAAAAAGAAACTAAGTTATGACTGAACGGAAACATGCAGGAAATAAAAGTGCCTAAAACAAGAAAGAAAACATGCTAAATGTAATAGTGCCGCAGATGTTCACTGTTCCATGCTCGGGGGAGTGTCGTGCCATCAACGGTCGCTAGCTTGAATGTTCCCTCTCCAAGCTTCCGTTCAATGGCGTACAGACCTTCCCAGCTGGGATTCATACGTGATGGTACTGGGAAAACTCGTTTCAGAACGAGATCACCCACATCAAAGATCCTTGGGCGGACTCTGCCGTCGTAGTAGCGCTTGACTCGGTGCCTATGCGCTGCCGCCCTTAATTCGGCTTCTTCATGCTTTTCATCAATGCAGTCCAGTGATTCCAACAAGAGATTCTGGTTCGTCTTGGGATCATAGTATGTCACTCGGTGTGATGGAACTTCAAGTTCCACGGGTATAATGGCTTCGGAGCCGTATGCCAAGGCGAATGGAGTGTGGCCGGTCGTGGACTTGTGGGTAGTTCTATATGCCCATAATGCTGTCGGGAGTTCATCTACCCACTTGCCTCCAACCTTCTCCAGACGCTTCTTCAGTATGGACTTGATTATTTTGTTAACGGCCTCGACTTGTCCGTTAGCTTTTGGGTGTGCAACGGCGGCGAACTTTTTCTCGATGCCGTACTTTAAACAGAACTCTTTGAACTCTCTACTTTCAAATTGTGTCCCATTGTCCGTAATGATGGTGCGAGGAAGGCCAAAGCGGCATATAATGTTTCGTACAACGAAGTTAATGACCTTCTTAGAGTTGATTGTTGCCAAAGGTTCTGCCTCCGCCCATTTTGTGAAATAGTCGACTGCAACTATCGCGTATCTCGCGCCACCTCTGGATATAGGCAAAGAACCGATTATGTCGATTCCCCAGATTGCAAATGGCCAGGGACTAACCATTTGTGTGAGTTCCGTTGCTGGAGTCCTCGGTATTTTCGCATATCTTTGACACTTGTCACACTTTCTTGCATAGTCTGCGACGTCCCGGTTTACGGTTGGCCAGTAATATCCATAGCGGAGGATCTTTTTTGCTAGCGTTTGCCCCCCAGTATGGTTGCCACATTCCCCTTCGTGAACCTCTCTTAAGACCCGCTTTGTCTCATCATGAGCGATGCATCGTAATAATGGGACTGAGAATCCTTTTCGATACATTGATCCATCCTGCATTACGTATCGCGCGGCCTTTCGAAGGACCTGCCGTCTTTCGCTTCATTTTTCTGGTAAAGCCCCGGTCGTCAGGTACAGTTTGAATGGGGTTGTCTAGGATTCCTTCTCGATTTTTGTTTCCTACACGCAATCGACTTTCATCTCGTCTATGCTCGGGGCATGCAAGACTTCAACGGGATACAATCCCATTTGTTGTGCATCGCCGGTACTCGCAAACTTAGCTAATAAGTCAGCTTCTTTGTTCAGTTCGCGCGGGACATGCGAAATGTCATAACGCTCAAGATTTGATAGTAGTTCTTGGACCCAAACAAGGTACGGAGCAAGATTTCGTCCCTTTGCTTGGTAGTCTCCCCGCACTTGATATACCACCAACTGTGAGTCACAAAAGATTTCAACTGATTTAATCCCGAGTTCTCCGATGAGCTTCAAGCCCGCAATCAGTGCTTCATATTCTGCTTCGTTATTTGTAGCTGGGAAATCGAGCTTCAAAGCATAACAGATTGATCGGTTTTCCGAAGTTATAAGAACTACGCCTGCGCCGGAGCAACGGTCGTTTGATGCCCCATCAGTGTATAATTTCCATCGGATGGGGGGAATGACGTCGTGATTATCCGGTTCGACGGGAATGGTAAACTCAGCGATGAAATCTGTTAATGCTTGCCCTTGGATGGCTCTTCGTGGTAAGTAGGCGATATCGAATTGGCTCAATTTGATGTTCCATTTTAGCAATCTTCCAGAAGTTTTCGGCCGTTGGAGTACCTGCCTCAGGGGTTGATCGGTATAAACACTGATTGAGTGTGCTTGAAAGTATGGGCGCAACTTACGTGATGCAATCACCAAGCAATAAGTCAATTTCTCGATTTTAGGGTAATTTCTCTCCGCCCCCGTTAAACGCTTGCTAACATAATACACCGGCCTCTGGACTCGATCCTCCTCACGAACTAAAGCCGCACTTATCGCATGCGGGGATACAGCCAAGTATACGTATAGCATCTCGTGGTTTACTGGTTTTGACAGCATTGGTGGACTCTCCAGATGCCTCACTAGATCCCAGAAGGCTTCCTCACAACTAGGCATCCACTCAAAATTCCTCTTTCCTTTCTTTATTATGTCAAAGAATGGGATGCACTTGTCAGTTGCCCTGGATATGAATCGACTTAATGCAGCTACTTTTCCATTTAAGCTCTGCACCTGCTTTATAGTCCTGGGCACTTGCACATCTCGGATAGCTTGGATCTTTTCTGGGTTAGCTTCGATTCCTCTAGCATTGACGATGAATCCCAAAACTTCCCCGATGCATCGCCGAAGGAACACTTCAGAGGGTTGATCTTCATCCCATAAAACCTGAGTATGTCGAACATTTCAGCCAAGTCTCGAATGTGGTCATTTGACCGTCATGACTTCACGAGCATGTCATCCACATAGACTTCCATCGTTCTACCCAGTTGGTCCTTGAACATTCGATTCACTAAACGCTGGTAAGTCGCTCCTGCGTTCTTCAATCCAAAGGGCATCACTACATAGCAATAAAGCCCGACATTCGTAACGAAGCTGGTGTGTTCTTGGTCTGGAATATGCATCGGGATTTGGTTGTACCCTGAGTATGCATCCATGAATGATAACAGCTCGTGTCCTGCGGTGGAGTCGACCAACTGATCGATCCTAGGCAACGGGAAACTGTCCTTTGGACATGCTTTGTTCAAGTCGGAATAATCTACGCAAGTCCTCCACTTCCCATTCGCCTTTTTTACCAGCACGGGGTTGGATACCCATTCAGGGTAGAGGGCGTCGCGGACGAACCCATTTGCTTTGAGTTTGTCCACCTCCTCTCCGAGAGCAGCGGACCTATCCGGGTCCATTCCTCTCCTTTTTTGTTTAACCGGGACGTATTTCGGGTCTATGTTCAACATATGACCCGTGATGGCGGGAGAGATCCCACACATATCAGAATGCGTCCAGGCGAAAACATCAAGATTCGCCCGGAGGAAGTCGCTAAGGTCTTCAGTTATCGCGGGGCTAAGCTTTGATCCGATCTTTAGTATTCGCGAAGGGTCGTCACAGCTAACTGAAATGTCAATTGTTAATTCAGCCGGCGCTGCCTTCTCTTCCCTGGGTTTCTCATCGTCGTCTCTCGGATCTATATCTCTGAAGATCCGAAAACTATACCCGAGCCAAGGCTCGGGCACTACTTGTCAATCATCCGTATTAAGGATGCGGACAGGATTGTCCGCAACCTTTCCCTTCTCCCTCCGATGGGCCTCTCGGAGCTCAGCCACATAACAGGAACGACCAGCTGCTTGGTCGCCATGAACAATACCTACTCCTCTGTCAGTTGGGAACTTCAAAGTTAAACACCACGGGGCTAACGCTGCCCTAAACTCAGCCAGGGCCGGCCGGCCCAAGAAAACATTGTATGGAGAATCCACATCCAAAACTACGAAGGGTAGAATTCGCACCCTCCGACGCTCACCTTGTCCCAGTTCAACTGGTAACTCAACATACCCCACGGCGTCGGTCGCTGCGCCGTTAAAGCCGTGTATACGAGCCTTGGACGGTTTCAGGTCTTTTGTTTCCAGTTTCATTTGGTCATAAGCCTTCTTGAAGATGATGTTGACTGAACTTCCGCAATCAATCAGAATTCTTTTCACATATGCTGGTCCGATCGTCGCAGATATGACCATCAGGTTGATGGTTGGGGCCTCTACTTGATCAGCATCTCTGTTTCTGAACACTATATCGTCCGTCATTACGCGCTGCTGCTTAGCAGGGGTCCCATCATCCACGTTCGAACAACACTCAAAATCTGCATGCTTCAGGGAGCTTGCATACCGCTCCATCTCTTGCCAATTCTTATCTGCGGGGTGAGGTCCGCCGATAATTGTATTTATGACCAGTCTGCCTACGGTTCGGGCAGGCTCCTCAGGATGACGCGGAGCTGGTGCACGACCTGGGTTGGACGTTCCCTGTCCTCCTTCCTGTGGATCCTTCACAAATTCTTACAACTTCTTTTGCCTGATCAACTTCTCGATAGCGTCGTGCAGGTGTCTGCATTCTTCCGTATTGTGCCCATAAGTCTCATGGAAGCGACAATATTTCTCGGTCCGCTTCTGTTCCTCGGTTGATTCTTTTGGACGTGGCTTTCTGTACTAAAAGGTATTACAGGTGGATAGGTAGATGTTCTCGAGCGGCGCGTTCAGCGGAGTATATTCGCTGTAGCTTGGAATTCTCGACTTCCACTTCCCCGCTTCTCTCTTCTTCCCTTGATTTCTTCCTCCAGACTCCTTAGGCTGTCCAGGCTTGTTTTGGACATTGACTTGGACCTTTCCCGAGCTGTCTCCGGACTGCTTCACAGCAATGTTGCTCTTCATAGACTCTTGGACAGGTCCTGGTGCCTTATCTCGTCGTACCCACCTAGCTTCCTCTCTTCGTATGAACCGGTGTGCCTTTGAGTAGAAACGCTCTAGCGTAGTCGGAGGTTTTCCTGCCAACCAGTCTCCAAATTCAGACTCCGGATCCACACCTCTCATCACAGCCATTAGAATTGCATGATCATTGGGATTACTGACTTCAGTTGCCGCGACATGGAACCTTTGTAAATATTCCTTCAATGACTCCCCGGGACTTTGGATTACACTTGACAGAGACATTACGTCCTTCAGACGAGTAGTGTGTATCCTGAACTGCTCAATAAACTTCTTTGCCAACTCCTCGAAATTGGATACAGACCGCGGAGGAAGTCGGGTAAACCACATAGTAGCGATCCCAGATAGAGTAATTGAAAAGCATCTACACTTGGTGGCATCATTTGCTCTAGCTGAATCCATCATCCATTCGTACCTCATGACATGCTGTCTGGGGTCAGTCTTTCCATCGTACGCAGGGATAGTTGGCATACTAAACTTTCTTGGGTACGCCGCCTGTAACACAACATCCGTGAACGGAGTGTGACTTCTTGACACTCCCCAATCATCGTTCGATAAGCCCTGATTTTCTTTCATCAATTGCCTGATCATGACTGTCAGATCTGGTGTCTGTATGAAAGGCGGAAGGTTAGAGTCTATTCTACGCGCCTGTCCATGCCGATGCCTCCTCTCCTGGCGATCTGCCAATCGTGCGTCTTGAGGTTCGACATCGTTAGCGTTTTGATGATCTGGGCCTCCATCCTCCATTTATACTCTGGTCCTAAAGTTTCTAGCTCTTGCTTGGTCACGGTCTCCAGCTGTTTGAACAACAGCTTCTGCTCATGCGGCTTCAGTCTTGCGGCGTCTGCGCCTGGGAGGTTCATCAGAGGAAGTAGAGCTGTCAGATGAGGAATAAGGAGCGGGATTGCCCCCAGCATTCTGTTGCTGCTGTTGAGTGAGCTGTGCCATCAGGTTGGCGTTAGGTTGCATTTGCTCTCCTAGTTGTCTCATGTTTTCCCTGAGCTCTCTCATCAAGTCGTTGAACTCTATTCTGGTGACAACTGGAGTTTGGTCCTGGGCGGCAATCCCTTCACCCGGAATTGCTGGTTGGTTGCTAGGTCCTGCTTGTTGCACGCTAGCAGTCTCGCGGGCATCCGCATTATGAGAAGCTGACCTGGTACGTGGTCCTGCCATTGTAGAGTTATTGGTATGAACTCTGAGTAGAATCAACGGATGTCCTATCAGTGAGTCGGATCTTCTTTGGGGATTCGTTCAATCCAGTAGCTTCAAAGCAGATCCTTGAGGTCTAAGAATTCAATTCTCAGTGAAAGCACCAAAGTGTTAGCACCAAAATTGGTCACTAACCTCTTAGAGAAAGATTATGTAGAGAAATAAGTGATGAAGGTAAATTAAACAGAGAAGACAATACTAATTTAAATGTAGAAAGTAAGAACAACAAATTTATAGTGGTTCAGCGTAATTGCCTACGTCCACTTTGAGGTTAAACTTTATTGATCTTCTTAATAGATGATTACAAATACAATTCGTGAATCAGATGCTTGAATGAAGTTGTTAAGTAGAGAAGATGGGTCTAAAAAATGGCAGAGTCTCCCCCAGTGTTCTCTCCAAAAAAGGATACCTTTTCACTGTGACCCTGCCCCTCTATTTATAGGCAAATATGGGTTGGACTTCCAAGTGGGCTTGGTGGCCGAGCACTCTAGCCCGAGTACAGTGTTTGCTGCTTGCCGAACCAGGCATGCCGAACGTCATAATGCTGAACGGTCCTCCCCATGCCAAACGGTCCTTCTAAGCCGAATGGTACGTCTGATGTGGGGGGAGTGCAGGACGGTTGCAGTTGAAGCCGAACGTATCCCTGTTTGAAGCTCTTGACCGAACAATGCTCCCTGATCGAACGATAGTGTCATGGTGAATGGTTATGTACACCGAACGTCTCCCGGATGCCGAGTACTTCCGTTGCCGAGTACTCCTGTTGGATGCCGAGTGCTCTCGTTTCCCGGATGCCGAGTACTCCTGTTGGATGCCGAGTACTCCCGTTGCCGAGTACTCTTGTTGGATGTCGAGTGCTCCTGCTGCCGAGTTCTACATTATGCCGAACACTCCTATTGCCGAGTGCACCTGTCGCCGAGTTCTACTACACTCCTGTTGCCGAGTGCACCTGTCGCCGAGTTCTACTACACTCCCGTTGCCGAATTCTATTGATGCCGAGCGCTAGCTGACGCCGAGCATTAGTTGATGTCGAGTGCTAGTTGACGCCGAGTAGTCTTGTATGCCGAGTACTACGATATGCCAAACATTCTATGACGCTGTGTTCCACTGGAAGCCGAGTACTAGTTGCCTAGTCAAATCTCCAGGAAACAACATCTATCTTAAGGAATTGCGGGGATGCAATTTTCTTAAGGGGGGGGGGGAGTCTGTAACAACCCGGGATTTGCATTACCAATTAATAAATAAAAGTTAGGATTTTTATTTATTTTAATGAAGCATAAAAGGATTTGGAATAACAAAATTTATTTGAAAAAGGCTATTTTAATTAAATGGGAAATATGGAATTTTAAAATGAGGATAAAATGTTATTTTTGGAAAGTTAAATATTTTAAGAGAAGTTTTAAAACGGGTTTGGGTAAGAGAAAAAAATGAGTTTTATAAACATATATGAACACTTAGACTAATTTTTGAAAAAACATGTAAATAACTCTCTCCTAACCTCATTCATTCATCCCTAATCAAAACCCTAATCATTTCCTAAAGCTTTCATAACAAAAATGACCTCTATCTTCATCTCCTTCTAGTTTTTGCTTATGCAAGTCATTCTATGCAAAGGTAATGCAAATACCCACCTCAAATCCATTTTTATATCTCTCTAGTTTCTGAAATTTAATTGGTAACACATGTTTTATGTGTTTTTTTGATCTTATAGCCTCCTAATCATCTTTTGCTAACTTGGGTTGATGCTATAGTAGTCTTTGTTGCTTTTGTGAGAGGTATATTGCTAAAAACCTCTTCTAATATGTGTTTAATCATCTTTTGATTTCAGTAATCATTTAGTAACACATGTTTTATTATGTAACATGTGAATCATAGCTCTTTGATCCTCTTTGCTTTCATTTTGGGTGTGCACACAAGTTGGTTGCTATATTGGTTGAGGTAAAATTGCTAGCTAAATCCTTTTTTTACTTGATGCTTCTATAATTTTCGTTTTAGAATTGTAGCTGAAACGAAATCAGGCATAACTTCTTCATTTCTCATCCGTTTTTGGTCAGGTTTTTATTGCTGCAAACTAGATTCAATAAGGAACACTTTTTGTTCAGTGATTTTTCTGTAATTTTGCAATTTAGATGACCTGAAATGCATTCAAAGACAGAAGACTAATTCTGTCTTTAACAAGTTATCTTGAGTTTCAATCTGATATTGTTTTGCATGTATCTCTCTCGTTTTTGATCCGAATTAGATAATTTTGGATATTCCGGAAAGGTTAAAACATATGCTACAATTTTTGTTCAGTGAGCTTTCTGTAATTTTGCCATATAGATGACCTGAAATGCATTCAAAGACAGAAGACCGATTCTGTCTTTAACAAGTTATCTTGAGTTTCAATCTGATATTGTTTTGCATGTATCTCTCTCGTTTTTGATCCGAATTAGATAATTTTGGATGTTACGGAAAGCTTAAAACATATGCTACAATTTTTGTTCAGTGAGTTTTCTGTAATTTTGCCATTTAGAAGACCTGAAATGCATTCAAAGACAGAAGACCAATTCTGTCTTTAACAAGTTATCTTGAGTTTCAATTATAAATCCATTTCGAACCATTATTTTCTATAATAAAAATCTCACACTCACTTTTTAGAACGTCAAGCGAAGTGGAAAGGTGCTTAAACGGTTAAGAAATCTCCGGCCTATGGAACCGTGTGTATTTTCTTTCCGGTTAATCCCCGACCTATTCGATTGATCGTTTTGACCTTTGGGTCTAGTTTACCGATGATACGAGGTGGACTTTTTATTGTTTGGAGTGTGAGCTTGCTATTGGTTAGTAAACCGTTTAGTGCGAACGTGGGGTATGGGACTCATCGTTAACACTTTACGGGTTCCTCTCCAAGAAGTTTGTGACACATTAGCCTCTGGGCAGCCAGTACTGGACCTCTGGATCACCACACCTCTGGGCAACCGTCTCTGGACACCTGTTCTATGGAGCAGTTTCTTTTTTCGGCATGTGCCTCTGGGCCTTTATCCTTCTGGGAAGGATCTCGCCGTCTCGCGCGTTCCACATCTGTGCGATTGATCGATCACAACTCTACAGTACTTGGCAATAACGACTCCGGTCGGTGCACGTGCTATACTTGTATTATCTGATGATTTTTATATCCATTCGAGTACCGCCATTCGGTGTTGGTTCTATGGAACCATACGATGTAAGTGCGATTACCTTGTGGATTCACAGTGTCTCCGGGCACTGCTTTTCAGTGTTTGATTTCATTGACTTTTCAGTATATCCCCATTGCTCTTTGGAGCATCGATCTTTGCTTGGGCATTGATTACAGACTCTGGTCATTCTTGGGATTATTACCTATGGGCAACGTGTTATAGCTTTGGCTACGCCGATGATATGAGGCGATTTTATTTATTCAACACTTTGGTGCTGATATTCTCTTTGGAGATTTTTACTGTTGATTGATGATTAGGGACCGTCATTATATTCATGTGGTCCAAAATACTCTTCTCTTAGGAAAAGTACTGTTTTATTTATGTACCGCATTATTATATATCTTAGTTATTACTGATTGTTTAGCTAGCCTGACCCGAATGTTTTCGCTCGGGTCAGACCGAGTTGTTTCAGGTTAGGTCTCTGGACTTAGCTTCCGTGCTTCCGCTTTGGACATTATCTGCTATGCTGATAGATAGCACTTTTATTTGTCCACTATTCCGCTACTCTGTTATTATTCAGACTTTGATATGTACATATTTTTGACTCACACGTGTGGGCAGTGGCTTTGTACCCACTTATAGTATTTGGATCTGTATTGACGATGTATTGCCCTGGGA
The DNA here is from genome assembly GCA_030737815.1 of Allium fistulosum. Classification (NCBI taxonomy): domain Eukaryota; kingdom Viridiplantae; phylum Streptophyta; class Magnoliopsida; order Asparagales; family Amaryllidaceae; genus Allium; species Allium fistulosum. The sequence goes on along the minus strand of CM060903.1, from coordinate 514,201,195 downwards.
TTTTATATCTGTTATGTGATTATGTTCTGTGATGTTTTATCATTTTATTACTATGCTTATTCTAATAGATCTTTAGCCATTGTAATTTCGTTATAAATATTTATTGAATATGTCGAACCACTTGAAAAAAAATAGATACCACCCTTTCGACGTATTCAATAGATAGTTATAGCTTGATTACAAATGGTCGCTTCCACTATACTCTATTCTCCGCTTTAACAGACGATATTACTCCCGTAATACTCTTTTTTACAGTGGGTCTCAGAGTGGGGCGTTACAAGATGTAAACTAGTCTCGTATATATATATACACACACACATATATATTATATATATGCACCGTAAAAGTTTTTGGTGAAAGGTGAACAGGGCATAGGCAACAGGGTACAGGGAATCACTGAATTCAATGGAACAAAACAAACAGTAAGAATATAAAATAAAATTTTAAGTATATATATTCAAAGAAGGAGCAGGGTGGGTTACGGCCACAAAAGCAAGGTGGCAGGGTTGCACTCGGCTGGAGGCTGAGTCGTAGGCGATGGTTGAAGGGTGGAAGGTGGAGCATGGTTCGATGGTGGTGACTGTGCTAGGCTTCAGGCTAACATGGGAATGGGATTGGGAAGGGGGAGGTGGCGAACAGGGCGGTGGAACAGCACGGTGGTGGATGGAGGCCTAATGGCTGCGGCGTGGTCTGCAATAGGAAGGAGTAAGTAAGGAGGAAAGATGGGGTTTCAGTGATGCTCAGGTGAGGCAGGCCGACATGGGGATGGGTATAAGCAGTTTCAGTCGAGCAAAAGAAGAATGGGGTGGAGGAGAGAGGATGTGAAGGCTGAGTGGGGAGGAAGGTTTGGGGGCCATGGCATTGATGGGTGCTTAGGTTTGAGAAAACGAAGGAGCAGGCTAGCATTTGGGTAGGAAGGAGAACAGTTAGGCTACAGGAAATATATATGCTCTCATCATTTTCATTTTTTTTAATAAAGAAGTGACGTGCCAAGCTTCAGGTGAGAAAATGAGTAAACTTTATATAATACGTATATTTTTAAAGGATGAATAGAGACAAGGAAGAGAAATAGGTAGATGAAACGTACCGAAATAAATATAAACAACGGAAAAGTGAAGGTGAAGTGACAATTCTGAAAATAACAAAAGTTGATGACTATTCATTTCAGCAGTTTATTTCACCCGTTTGACAATCGAATGGACAAAGAATATTAAAGCTCCAAAACGGCTATCGATATGGTTAACCCTTTTCACGGATATCGCCGTGTACCGGTATCGGAAATACACAAATGGATATACTACGGAGATCAGCACGACAAGACGAACAGAATGGTACACAGATATCAACGATATGATTGTCCTATCAAAAATCAATATTCGCTGCCAAAACTGCTATTAAAACATCGAAAATAAGATATACGAAGATAGAGAAGTCCAAATTTGATGAAACGAAAGATGACGTCTCACTTAGAAAATATTAAACATTTTTATTGTATAAAAATATCCAGATTTCAATAATATTTTATTTTCAACAAATTAATTGATTTCTATTGAAATTGAAAATTACACAACAGGACTGACTTCCATATTTCCCAATGAAAATTTGACATTTGCTATGTTTTAATACGCGCATCTCAAATATCGAATATTCATTGCAAAATTTTATAGTTTTAAATTTCACAAAAATTCAGTTAATTACATTATAAAGACCGTTAAAATTTACGGGTCGTTACAATTATTGTGCAATACACTAACATGATAATAATATGTGTAAATAAATATAGGCAAATGTCACACACTTGCTAACTACCCATCACGCATCTTTAGCACACAATGTCTAACACCTGTGTCAAGTCTCTATAATAATGTGACTCACAATTGCAAATCTACTCAACTATGATTCATGCCCAATCACCATCATTTACTATCACATTTAATATTAAGCACACATTGTTTTAAGTTCCATTGATATGTATCTATGTATAAACAACTAGTACACCCTAGTCATTTTCTCTTTACGAGAAGCTAAGTCGACACCAAGAGATGCCGCCTAGTATGTGACATCCCCTTTGATCTACAATTTTGGGTGCCCCACATAATTTATTTGCTTCACTATATACCTCACCAGTCCTCACTAGAAATCCTCACTATCCATCAACTAGGTCATATTTTCCTATACTCGCTTGTTGTGCCAGTGCAGCAGATCGTTGGACCTATGACAATGGGGCCAAATTATCATGACTTAGGGCACTATTCTGCAATCGGTATGGCTAGGATGGATATCTAGCCCATCCGGTGTCTCATCTCGCTTCAATTAAATTTTATTTATTTGATTTACATTTTCATAATTTACGACAGTAACCCACCCGACCGTTACTTAACACGATGTTACTAAGGGGTTTCTTAATGTATTTGCATTTAAATGAACATGAAATGTAAAGAACATCAAATAAATAATCCATATAGCATCATTACATGATACGTTTTATCTCATGTGCCATAAAACATAACATACATAAGAAATATACAGGTGATTCAACAGTAAACTAAGCACAATAAAATATTCAACCATACCCACGGTAATAACAAGCACTGCCTACCAACGCATGCCTCATTCATATTATAGCATAAATTAACTATATTTTCATTATATATATAATAATAATAAGATGTAGATATGATATATATTCCTAAAAATATATAATGTTCTTTTTTTCAAAAAAATTATTTTTAAGACTTATTTAATTTCAAAAGATCAACATTTCAAATATTCTTTCAATTTCAAACCTGCTAAATTCCTTTGAAAATAATTCTAACCTGCTAAACTCCTTTGAAAATAATTCATACACATTGAAATTCCTCTTTAATACTTTTAAAGTACTAATCGAGGAATTTATAAATCAAGAATCCCTTTAAACATCAAATTTATAATATATTCCTTTTTTCCCAAATATGATTTTCAATTTCAAACCATTTACAAAACCCGAATAATAAATTTTAAAACCAATATTTGAATTCCTTATTCACTTTAAAATCCATTGAACCACCTAATGATAATAATTTAACAATTTGAAATTCCATTTCCAAACTTAGAAAAAATAATAATAAGTTTTATCAAATCAGGGAAACAATAATAATAAGCTTTATCAAATCAGGGTTCATCATAATATCAAATTTAAACTCTATTTCTTTTCAAAGTAATTTCCATTAATAATATTTTCCAAACATTAATCATATTTAAAATTTACTATTTTTACCAAAATATTATTTTTCTAAACTTCTCGTTCTATCAAATACCATAAAAATAATCTCATCAATTTAGAAAATAAATTTTAAATCCTCTTTATAAAGACCATTCCTTTAAATTATTTGTTTTCACAATATAATCATAAGAAAATAAATATTTATCCTTAAATTTGTTTATAAATTTATTTCACTTTTCTTTAATTTAAACCAAAAAACTTAATATCTTCAAAAATAATTTATACATTGCATAACATAAAATTTAATTTATATTTAAAAAATTAATGCTAAAATCTCAATTACCAAAGTTAATTTAAAGTTCATAAATTTAAAAATACATTTCTAAAATTTTTTCCTTTTCATCTTTTTTTGTTAAACCAAACTAATTTAAAAATATCACTACATACATTAACTCAACACAAATGGACATTGGTTTTATTCAAATACTATGGGATAATTAGCCAAAAATTGGCCATTGCAACCAACAAAACGTCAAATTCAACTAATATTCACACATCATCAACTAAATAAAGGCATGCGGTGTTATTTCAATCCATAACAACCAATATCAACCGATATTCATTAAAATCCACTCAAGCAAAGACATGCAAAGAGGAATATCTGCTAGACCATAGTTGTGAATTATAATATAATTCACCAAAATGATGGAAGAAGAGTGAATTCACTTAGCCATAGCCTCATTGCCTCGTTGCCTCAGCCACCATGACCTCCACCTTCCCTCTCTGCTCCCACTGTTGACATCAAATCCATGCCCGCGCTCACAAGACCAAGTTGCACGAGTGCATCCAGTCGTTGCCAGCTCTAAGAATAAACATGATGCACCTCCCCTTTGATGCGTCTGCCACCAACTGACGCGTGTCTCCTCGTTGCACCTCCACTCCTCCAGGTCATCGCTTGTGCTTACATGCGCGGGTTTCTTTTTTAACCAGATCAAATTAGGGATTTGGCGAGGAATTGGGGATTTAGGGGAAAGTAAACAGGTTGGGCATGGGAGATGCACGGGAGGGTTATATTTAGTGTATTACTGTGATATCCCGGAATTTTTGGCAATATCAATTTAATAATCTGTACTGAAATTTAAATTGATTTGATAATTTTTGTTGATAAATTTGAATTGATTTAATAATCTTCTTTTAATAAACATTTAATTTGTGATTTTATCTTTTTAAAAGCTAATAAATTGTTTTCTATTTATAATGTGTATATATTTGTATATATTGTAAATAGAAATCTTTGGTTTGAATTTAATAAATAAATAAATCTTGTTTTCAAATTCTAATATATTTTGGTAATGTGGAAATTATGATTTAATTTAAAATACATAGTTTTAAAATATTTAAGATAAATGTTTAATTGATTAAATTATATCTTAGCTTTAGTTTAAGATTAATTAAAAGGTTTGTTTTAAAATATTGTTTAATAAATATGATATATTAATTCATTTAATAATAATAGGAATTTATAATCTCTTTTATAAATTATTTAAATTTGACAAATTACTATTTTCAAATAACATTATTTATGTATTGTTTATATATAAATATAAATAGACTTTAAAATAGAAGTCTTATTTTCAAATTAAATACGTTGTTATATATGTATATATATAACTTGATTTTAAAAATTGGATTTTAGAATTTATTTTGAATTTAAAAGTGTTGAAATTAAAAAGGGTATATATTTAAAATGTTTTGGATTTTAAAGATATTTGTATAAGCCTTTATTTGTATATATATATATATTATGACGCCCCACCTCTATACCCACGCTAGCCAAGAACACTACGGTGTAGTGCTGTCAACTAGCACGGAGAATAAGGCTGTTGAGGAGCGACCATCCATGTAATTACTTTGTGCGAGCACCGATATGTCAGATAGTATAACATGCATTTCTATTTCAGGAGGAAATCCGACATACCGATACAAACTCAAAGCTACTACACAGTGGCTATAATAGTTTAGGACAATAAATATAAAAATAACACAGATAACATAAATGCGGAATACAGATGGAACAAAAAGTTTCATATATATATAATAACTGATGTCAGTTACAATACATTTGACACGGTACATATGATACAACTACAACTGTCGACTTTAGAAGTTATATATACAAATACATTATCAACTAATGTACATGAATACACATCATCCTAATCAGTACACTGACTACTACCAAAAAGACAAAGACAACTTCAGAAGATGTGAAAAGTCTTCATAGCTCTAGCAGCAACCCAAAGCTAAAAATCTACAACCTGTAAATACTCGGGTCTGACCTGAGTATTAAATTCAAAAGAAAATAATACACGGGTCAGTCTAATTCAAACTCAGTTATTAATGCACAGGAGTAATAATAATCAATATCGAATAGACGACAGTCACAATAATTCCCGTCTATCCGACTCTTTAAACAAAGAAATCGGATGACGGTCGATATAACACTTAATAGTGTTAAACAAAAATCAGCAAATTTAAATCATCAACAGAGATAAATAAAAAGATCATCGATGAAGATAATTTAGAAAAGAAACAGAATTGCCGAAATGGCGATTAACAATAAAAATCATCAAGACAAGCTTTTAAAATAGTTCAATTGAAAAAGCATGAACAACACTGAATTAAATGAATCAGTGATACAAAATAGTGCAAACGAACGCACCAAGCAACATGTACAGACAATGTCAAAAGGTATAACAGACTGGACAACATTGAATGCCAAGGGAACACAAAGCAACCCAATAATTACATATGCCCAAATGAACCAATATGGAAATGATCAAAAGCAAATGCAATGCTACCAAATCAGAACAGCCTACATGATGGTCAACTGCAACAAGACTACTCAAGTTCAAAAACAAGCATCAATGTACACTGGGATGAATGCAACTTCAAATGACTACTGGAATGAATGCAACTAACCAGACAATTGAACAGCAGTGCAGAAGCTACAAACAAGTAGATATGTAACAGTTTCAAACAACATCAATATCTACAACAAATGCAATTGCATGTATGCAATGCAGACAGGGACCAAGATGTCCAGATGAACTAAGAAGTCATCAACAGTTCAAGTATGTACAACAATAAAGCCAAATTCGAGTACATCATGAAACAGAACCAAATGCAGTTCAACTGAAATGAACACAGGTGAAGGTAAAGACCAAAGGATGACAACATGAACAAACTCGAGTGATAACAGTTAAATGTACACAGGGATTACTATCTACATGAGTTAGTTCAAAAGAAACTGGCAATAAATACATGATCAAGTGAACACATACATATGACCATAGTAAAACAGTGAATGCACCAGAAACATGCAAGCTACAATGCAACCAAGAAGCAAGTATATGCAGAAAGCTACATGAATGAAACTATGAGATGTATCAGACTTTCCACTGAGGACAAATGAACATTCAGAACTCAAGTACATATGCAGACCAGTTCAACAACTACAAGGTGTGCTAAAACATAAATGGACAGTAAGGAATTCAAACATGGAGTGGAGTTCAACTACATGGAAGACAATGGCAACAGTTCAGATGACAATGAACTAAAGTAAAGACCACTAAATAACTTCAAAGGCAAAGACTCAGAAATGTCAAAGCCAAGAAGAAACTGCATGACAACTAAATGAAACAGGTCAAGCATATATAGATATGCAGTGATAAAGTGGATCAAAACGAATACAAAATGAAGTAGTGTGAGTATATGAAATGGCAACTCAGTGATATATGCAACATGGACAGATGAACATCAGTGCAGACAAGTAGGAATTCAAACATGAAATGGAGAACATCATTGCAAGTGCAACAGGTAGAAGAAGATGCAGTGAAGCATGTACAAGGGCAGTACATATATGCAATCCAAACATGTGCAGACTCAACTGGAACAACACAACAGCAATGAAGGGTATTGATACAAGGACCAGTTTCGACCAACAATATGCAAGTGAAACGAGAACCAGAAACAACATTGAAATGGAAGAATGAAAGAGAGGGGATCGGGTTTGCCCCTGATATCATCTCGGCAAAGCCAAGAAACATGGGCCAAGATTCAAATTGTAAAGCCCGGTCAATATTTTTATAAAAGAATTTCAAATTGATTTTAAATTTCAATAGCAATAACAATCGTTTGATGACGATAATCAATTGATGCAAAATACTGGGTTGTTACAGACTTCCCTCCTTAAAGAAATTGCATCCTCGCAATCACAAGGAATAAATGGATAAAAGGTAACAACCACAAGAGCATGGCAATGTCGAATGGATAAGCAAAGCAAATGTCAGCAGGGGAAGTATTAGATATGAAATCAAAAGGTTCGACTGCTTCAAATCAAAAGAATCAACATCGTGGGGATCAAGGAATCAAAATCAGACGACTATATAAACAACCCCAAACATCATCATCGACTATCAAAAGCAAGGACAATCGAGTTCCAGCAATTAAAAGAAAAGGAATCAGAGCAGAAATCACATACTGAGCACGAATTGAATGTGAGTAAACCAAATTACTCACCTGAATCGCCAGAGAAAAAGACGAAGCTCAAATCTCAAAATCGCAAATATTCAATTATCAAAAACGATAATCGAATTTTCAAATCGCAAATATTTACTTATCTCAAACGATAATCAGAAGAAAATCAAATATCTAATTATCTCAAACGATAATCAGAAAACAAATCAAATGTCTAATTATCTCAAACGATAATCAGGAAACAAATCAAACATCTAATTATCTCAAACGATAATCAGAAGACAAATCAAATATCTAATTATCTCACAAAATATCTGATTATCAAAAACGATAATCAAAAACACAAATATTTAATTATCACAAATGATAATCAAATCTCACAAATATCTGATTATCAAAAACGATAATCAGAAATCAGAAATATCCGATTATCAAAAGCGATAATCAGAAACACAAACATCTGATTATCAAAAACGATAATCAGAAGTCATAAATATTCAATTAACGAGTCCGGAATTAACCGAAGTAGTAAAAGTATGGTTCCATACTCCGTACTTTTGCTAAATCGTTTAAATCTCTTTATCGTTTCCTTGAAAGTGCAAGATTGTGTGTTTTAAAAATAACATTTCACATTCTCAAACGGGCAAGTCCGGAATTAAGCGAACCAGTAAAAGAAAGGGGTCATAGTCCTCGATTTTGCTGAAACGTTTAAATCGCTTCCTCATTCTTTTGAAAATGCAAACTGTAAAAATTTTGAAAACAATTTTAATTTATATTTTGAAACAACTTTTAAAAATAACGAATTTTGAAAATACGTGATTAAATTAGCAATATCAGTATTGCGGGAGAACCGCTTGTAAATCCATTTCAAAATTAACGGTTACTGAAGTTAACACGTCAAAATCTCATCAAAATAACTGGCATCGAAATATAATACCAAATGAATTTCCACTCATCAAAAAAATGTCACAAGAATCTTCTCAAAGATAGGATAGGGTATCATACCCTAAACTTGTATTCATAACAAGTCAATAACACATGAATTCACCAACGCACAAAAATTGATAAAACTTATCAATAAAAATTACAAAAGTTGGTGAAGCACAAAAATCTAGAAATCGTCACAAGAAATCCAGAAATCACAAAGAGGGGGAGGCCTATCACATGACGGTCCGAAGACCATGGGGAGCTACCCCATATGTGTGAGTCGGAATCACACAGATTGAGGTCTAGACTAACCAAAAAGCAAAAAGGTATGTGTGAGTGGAATCACACAAGTGGTGTCTAGTCTAACCTCGCAAACAAAAAGGCATGTGTGAGTGGAATCACACAAATTGGGGTCTAGACTAACCAAAAAGCAAAAAGGTATGTGTGAGTGGAATCACACAAGTGGTGTCTAGTCTAACCTCGCAAACAAAAAGGCATGTGTGAGTGGAATCACACAAATTGGGGTCTAGCCTAACCAAAAAGCAAAAAGGTATGTGTGAGTGGAATCACACAAGTGGTGTCTAGTCTAACCTCGCAAACAAAAAGGCATGTGTGAGTGGAATCACACAAATTGGGGTCTAGACTAACCAAAAAGCAAAAAGGTATGTGTGAGTGGAATCACACAAGTGGTGTCTAGTCTAACCTCGCAAACAAAAAGGCATGTGTGAGTGGAATCACACAAATTGGGGTCTAGACTAACCAAAAAGCAAAAAGGTATGTGTGAGTGGAATCACACAAGTGGTGTCTAGTCTAACCTCGCAAACAAAAAGGCATGTGTGAGTGGAATCACACAAATTGGGGCCTAGACTAACCAAAAAGCAAAAAGGTATGTGTGAGTGGAATCACACAAGTGGTGTCTAGTCTAACCTCGCAAACAAAAAGACATCGCACAATGGCTAGTATAAATCATAAAATGATCATCATGATCAACGAGAAGTGTCAATTACACTAAGCTAGTAAATATAAAAGTTTAGCTTAATGTCCCATAACCACTTGCTTAACTTAAATATTTACGAACAAACTGTAAATCTACACTAGAAAATTGTCACAAAAGGTTCAATCGAACAAGTCTAGGAGTTAACCGACGAAGTAAACGCAAGCGTTTCATACCACTTGTTTTACTAGGCCGTTTAATTCAATTTCTCATATGAGTGAAATAAAGGCTTGTATATACTAATAGATTGGAAAACGGTTTAAGAAGAAGAGCTTTGTAGTGAAATAGTTTTGAAATTGTTTGGAGAAAAAGATTTTGATATTTACTACTAGTATAGAAAACCTTTATATTTTTAAAGTGACAAATCACAAAAATGATTGTAGAAACAATCAATCACAAGAATTCACATACGAAGATGTGAATAGAATCCAAAGAGATCGATACTGAATCCATCAAAAGGTAGGTTCACAAAAATCCCGAAGAAAATGTCATCAAAGTTGCTAATAAATGATAGCAACAATTCGGGGAAATAATCAAGAATCGATTAAATTTGGAAACAAATCAATTCACTAAAATTCATATTCGAAGACGTGAATAAAATCCAAAGAATTCGATTCCAATTTCATCAAAGTAGAAATACCCAAAAATTCCAGAAATAGAAGTTATCGAAGTCGACAAAAGTGATAACAACCAATTGGAAAATAAGAATCGATTAACACTTGGAAAAACGAAGCACAACAAGCATAAATGCAGAAATGACTTCAACAAAATAAAAATCAAGTCAATGTCGAAGTCAACAATTAATGGCCGCAGTCGAGTACAAAATGAATCAATCATTATCATCAAAGAATCCAACGGCAAACAAAATCAGAGTCTTGGAAATCAAGAAATTAGCAATTTCACAAAAACAAAGTGACCGAAGTCGAATGGAAATCAAACCGAGGAAAACACAAAATATCAAGTTCAAAATTGCTGAAATTCGAACAAAATCAACATCGGCTAAATCAATTCAAAGCCGAAAACACAAGAACAAAATCCTCATCATCAAAAACCCAACTTGAGTTCGTAAAGCAAACGGAGACAGAAGCCAAAAATACTTTCACGAAATCAAAATCAAACATAGGCAAAGATGAGCGATAAAACATCGACAAATAGTTGTAACACATGCTCCATCTAAGTAATGTTTTATAATTGTCCTAAACCCCAGGCTTTGATACCAAGATGTGACGCCCCACCTCTATACCCACGCTAGCCAAGAACACTACGGTGTAGTGCTGTCAACTAGCACGGAGAATAAGGCTGTTGAGGAGCGACCATCCGTGTAATTGCTTTGTGCGAGCATCGATATGTCAGATAGTATAACATGCATTTCTATTTCAGGAGGAAATCCGACATACCGATACAAACTCAAAGCTACTACACAGTGGCTATAATAGTTTAGGACAATAAATATAAAAATAACACAGATAACATAAATGCGGAATACAGATGGAACAAAAAGTCTCATATATATATAATAACTGATGTCAGTTACAATACATTTGACACGGTACATATGATACAACTACAACTGTCGACTCTGGAAGTTATATATACAAATACATTATCAACTAATGTACATGAATACACATCATCCTAATCAGTACACTGACTACTACCAAAAAGACAAAGACAACTTCAGAAGATGTGAAAAGTCTTCATAGCTCTAGCAGCAACCCAAAGCTAAAAATCTACAACCTGTAAATACTCGGGTCTGACCCGAGTATTAAATTCAAAAGAAAATAATACACGGGTCAGTCTAATTCAAACTCAGTTATTAATGCACAGGAGCAATAATAATCAATATCGAATAGACGACAGTCACAATAATTCCCGTCTATCCGACTCTTTAAACAAAGAAATCGGATGACGGTCGATATAACACTTAATAGTGTTAAACAAAAATCATCAAATTTAAATCATCAACAGAGATAAATAAAAAGATCATCGATGAAGATAATTTAGAAAAGAAACAGAATTGCCGAAACGGCGATTAACAATAAAAATCATCAAGACAAGCTTTTAAAATAGTTCAATTGAAAAAGCATGAACAACACTGAATTAAATGAATCAGTGATACAAAATAGTGCAAACGAACGCACCAAGCAACATGTACAGACAATGTCAAAAGGTATAACAGACTGGACAACATTGAATGCCAAGGGAACACAAAGCAACCAAATAATTACATATGCCCAAATGAACCAATATGGAAATGATCAAAAGCAAATGCAATGCTACCAAATCAGAACAGCCTACATGATGGTCAACTACAACAAGACTACTCAAGTTCAAAAACAAGCATCAATGTACACTGGGATGAATGCAACTTCAAATGACTACTGGAATGAATGCAACTAACCAGACAATTGAACAGCAGTGCAGAAGCTACAAACAAGTAGATATGTAACAGTTTCAAACAACATCAATATCTACAACAAATGCAATTGCATGTATGCAATGCAGACAGGGACCAAGATGTCCAGATGAACTAAGAAGTCATCAACAGTTCAAGTATGTACAACAATAAAGCCAAATTCGAGTACATCATGAAACAGAACCAAATGCAGTTCAACTGAAATGAACACAGGTGAAGGCAAAGACCAAAGGATGACAACATGAACAAACTCGAGTGATAACAGTTAAATGTACACAGGGATTACTATCTACATGAGTTAGTTCAAAAGAAACTGGCAATAAATACATGATCAAGTGAACACATACATATGACCATAGTAAAACAGTGAATGCACCAGAAACATGCAAACTACAATGCAACCAAGAAGCAAGTATATGCAGAAAGCTACATGAATGAAACTATGAGATGTATCAGACTTTCCACTGAGGACAAATGAACATGCAGAACTCAAGTACATATGCAGACCAGTTCAACAACTACAAGGTGTGCTAAAACATAAATGGACAGTAAGGAATTCAAACATGGAGTGGAGTGCAACTACATGGAAGACAGTGGCAACAGTTTAGATGACAATGAACTAAAGTAAAGACCACTAAATAACTTCAAAGGCAAAGACTCAGAAATGTCAAAGCCAAGAAGAAACTGCATGACAACTAAATGAAACAGGTCAAGCATATATAGATATGCAGTGACAAAGTGGATCAAAACGAATACAAAATGAAGTAGTGTGAGTATATGAAATGGCAACTCAGTGATATATGCAACATGGACAGATGAACATCAGTGCAGACAAGTAGGAATTCAAACATGAAATGGAGAACATCATTGCAAGTGCAACAGGTAGAAGAAGATGCAGTGAAGCATGTACAAGGGCAGTACATATATGCAATCCAAACATGTGCAGACTCAACTGGAACAACACAACAGCAATGAAGGGTATTGATACAAGGACCAGTTTCGACCAACAATATGCAAGTGAAACGAAAACCAGAAACAACATCACAACAACCATGACAGCAGATCAAATGAAAGACTAGTGATGCATACAGTAAAACGAAGACTTCAAGAATGATACAAAGCAGACATGAATGCATCACTAAACCAAATGCAACACCACAAGTACAACAACTCCAGAACATGCTACAGAATATACAATGAGGACAGTGGTTAATGTCGAGAAACAATCAGAGAATGTAAAGTCGAAAGCCACAGTGGATGAACGAAATTCAACAGTGTAGAAATAATCTCAAAGCCGCATGATACAGAGTACACGAAACAAAATATCACGTAAACCAAATCATATGCAAAGCATATTACTAAGGCGAATTAGATGTGAGAAATTACTCACCTTCAATTCGAGATCGAAAGCAAATAAGCAGCAGCAATACCGAAGCCAGAGTCACCACAAAGGAGCTACAAAGATCGACAAAGCCGTAGCTTCAATTCCAGACTAAACGAAGACGTCAAGCCAGAGCTACAACAATCGACGAAGGTGAAGTCCAAATCATAGAGGAACGGGCTAACTGGAAGCAACCGCAAGTAACAATCAAAGAACGACCAGAAATCGATCGAAGAGCCAAAGCCCAAATTTTCAGATCGAAGGAACAAGCAAAGAAGCGACCGCCATTGTTTTCTTTTCTTTCGTCTAGGGTTTTTGAAATGGAAGAATGAAAGAGAGGGGATCGGGTTTGCCCCTGATATCATCTCGGCAAAGCCAAGAAACATGGGCCAAGATTCAAATTGTAAAGCCCGGTCAACATTTTTATAAAAGAATTTCAAATTGATTTTAAATTTAAATTTCAATAGCAATAACAATCGTTTGATGACGATAATCAATTGATGCAAAATACTGGGTTGTTACAGACTTCCCTCCTTAAAGAAATTGCATCCTCGCAATCACAAGGAATAAATGGATAAAAGGTAACAACCACAAGAGCATGGCAATGTCGAATGCATAAGCAAAGCAAATGTCAACAGGGGAAGTATTAGATATGAAATCAAAAGGTTCGACTGCTTCAAATCAAAAGAATCAACATCGTGGGGATCAAGGAATCAAAATCAGACGACTATATAAACAACCCCAAACATCATCATCGACTATCAAAAGCAAGAACAATCGAGTTCCAGCAATTAAAAGAAAAGGAATCAGAGCAGAAATCACATACTGAGCACGAATTGAATGTGAGTAAACCAAATTACTCACCTGAATCGCCAGAGAAAAAGACGAAGCTCAAATCTCAAAATCGCAAATATTCAATTATCAAAAACGATAATCGAATTTTCAAATTGCAAATATTTACTTATCTCAAACGATAATCAGAAGAAAATCAAATATCTAATTATCTCAAACGATAATCAGAAAACAAATCAAATGTCTAATTATCTCAAACGATAATCAGGAAACAAATCAAACATCTAATTATCTCAAACGATAATCAGAAGACAAATCAAATATCTAATTATCTCACAAATATCTGATTATCAAAAACGATAATCAGAAACACAAATATTTAATTATCACAAATGATAATCAAATCTCACAAATATCTGATTATCAAAAACGATAATCAGAAATCAGAAATATCCGATTATCAAAAGCAATAATCAGAAACACAAACATCTGATTATCAAAAACGATAATCAGAAGTCATAAATATTCAATTAACGAGTCCGGAATTAACCGAAGTAGTAAAAGTATGGTTCCATACTCCGTACTTTTGCTAAATCGTTTAAATCTCTTTATCGTTTCCTTGAAAGTGCAAGATTGTGTGTTTTAAAAATAACATTTCACATTCTCAAACGGGCAAGTCCGAAATTAAGCGAACCAGTAAAAGAAAGGGGTCATAGTCCTCGATTTTGCTGAAACGTTTAAATCGCTTCCTCATTCTTTTGAAAATGCAAACCGTAAAAATTTTGAAAACAATTTTAATTTATATTTTGAAACAACTTTTAAAAATAACGAATTTTGAAAATACGTGATTAAATTAGCAATATCAGTATTGCGGGAGAACCGCTTGTAAATCCATTTCAAAATTGACGGTTACTGAAGTTAACACGTCAAAATCTCATCAAAATAACTGGCATCGAAATATAATACCAAATGAATTTCCACTCATCAAAAAAATGTCACAAGAATCTTCTCAAAGATAGGATAGGGTATCATACCCTAAACTTGTATTCATAACAAGTCAATAACACATGAATTCACCAACGCACAAAAATTGATAAAACTTATCAATAAAAATCACAAAAGTTGGTGAAGCACAAAAATCTAGAAATCATCACAAGAAATCCAGAAATCACAAAGAGGGGGAGGCCTATCACATGACGGTCCGAAGACCATGGGGAGCTACCCCATATGTGTGAGTCGGAATCACACAGATTGAGGTCTAGACTAACCAAAAAGCAAAAAGGTATGTGTGAGTGGAATCACACAAGTGGTGTCTAGTCTAACCTCGCAAACAAAAAGGCATGTGTGAGTGGAATCACACAAATTGGGGTCTAGACTAACCAAAAAGCAAAAAGGTATGTGTGAGTGGAATCACACAAGTGGTGTCTAGTCTAACCTCGCAAACAAAAAGGCATGTGTGAGTGGAATCACACAAATTGGGGTCTAGACTAACCAAAAAGCAAAATGGTATGTGTGAGTGGAATCACACAAGTGGTGTCTAGTCTAACCTCGCAAACAAAAAGGCATGTGTGAGTGGAATCACACAAATTGGGGTCTAGACTAACCAAAAAGCAAAAAGGTATGTGTGAGTGGAATCACACAAGTGGTGTCTAGTCTAACCTCGCAAACAAAAAGGCATGTGTGAGTGGAATCACACAAATTGGGGTCTAGACTAACCAAAAAGCAAAAAGGTATGTGTGAGTGGAGTCACACAAGTGGTGTCTAGTCTAACCTCGCAAACAAAAAGGCATGTGTGAGTGGAATCACACAAATTGGGGTCTAGACTAACCAAAAAGCAAAAAGGTATATGTGAGTGGAATCACACAAGTGGTGTCTAGTCTAACCTCGCAAACAAAAAGACATCGCACAATGGCTAGTCTAAATCATAAAATGATCGTCATGATCAACGAGAAGTGTCAATTACACTAAGCTAGTAAATATAAAAGTTTAGCTTAATGTCCCATAACCACTTGCTTAACTTAAATATTTACGAACAAACTGTAAATCTACACTAGAAAATTGTCACAAAAGGTTCAATCGAACAAGTCTAGGAGTTAACCGACGAAGTAAACGCAAGCGTTTCATACCACTTGTTTTACTAGGCCGTTTAATTCAATTTCTCATACGAGTGAAATAAAGGCTTGTATATACTAATAGATTGGAAAACGGTTTAAGAAGAAGAGCTTTGTAGTGAAATAGTTTTGAAATTGTTTGGAGAAAAAGATTTTGATATTTACTACTAGTATAGAAAACCTTTATATTTTTAAAGTGACAAATCACAAAAATGATTGTAGAAACAATCATTCACAAGAATTCACATACGAAGATGTGAATAGAATCCAAAGAGATCGATACTGAATCCATCAAAAGGTAGGTTCACAAAAATCCCGAAGAAAATGTCATCAAAGTTGCTAATAAATGATAGCAACAATTCGGGGAAATAATCAAGAATCGATTAAATTTGGAAACAAATCAATTCACTAAAATTCAGATTCGAAGACGTGAATAAAATCCAAAGAATTCGATTCCAATTTCATCAAAGTAGAAATACCCAAAAATTCCAGAAATAGAAGTTATCGAAGTCGACAAAAGTGATAACAACCAATTGGAAAATAAGAATCGATTAACACTTGGAAAAACGAAGCACAACAAGCATAAATGCAGAAATGACTTCAACAAAATAAAAATCAAGTCAATGTCGAAGTCAACAATTAATGGCCGCAGTCGAGTACAAAATGAATCAATCATTATCATCAAAGAATCCAACGGCAAACAAAATCAGAGTCTTGGAAATCAAGAAATTAGCAATTTCACAAAAACAAAGTGACCGAAGTCGAATGGAAATCAAACCGAGGAAAACACAAAATATCAAGTTCAAAATTGCTGAAATTCGAACAAAATCAACATCGGCTAAATAAATTCAAAGCCGAAAACACAAGAACAAAATCCTCATCATCAAAAACCCAACTTGAGTTCGTAAAGCAAATGGAGACAGAAGCCAAAAATACTTTCACGAAATCAAAATCAAACATAGGCAAAGATGAGAGATAAAACATCGACAAATAGTTGTAACACATGCTCCATCTAAGTTATGTTTTATAATTGTCCTAAACCCCAGGCTTTGATACCAAGCTATGACGCCCCACCTCTATACCCACGTTAGCCAAGAACACTACGGTGTAGTGCTGTCAACTAGCACGGAGAATAAGGCTGTTGAGGAGCGACCATCCGTGTAATTGTTTTGTGCGAGCACCGATATGTCAGATAGTATAACATGCATTTCTATTTCAGGAGGAAATCCGACATACCGATACAAACTCAAAGCTACTACACAGTGGCTATAATAGTTTAGGACAATAAATATAAAAATAACACAGATAACATAAATGCGGAATACAGATGGAACAAAAAGTCTCATATATATATAATAACTGATGTCAGTTACAATACATCTGGAAGTTATATATACAAATACATTATCAACTAATGTACATGAATACACATCATCCTAATCAGTACACTGACTACTACCAAAAAGACAAAGACAACTTCAGAAGATGTGAAAAGTCTTCATAGCTCTAGCAGCAACCCAAAGCTAAAAATCTACAACCTGTAAATACTCGGGTCTGACCCGAGTATTAAATTCAAAAGAAAATAATACACGGGTCAGTCTAATTCAAACTCAGTTATTAATGCACAGGAGCAATAATAATCAATATCGAATAGACGACAGTCACAATAATTCCCGTCTATCCGACTCTTTAAACAAAGAAATCGGATGACGGTCGATATAACACTTAATAGTGTTAAACAAAAATCATCAAATTTAAATCATCAACAGAGATAAATAAAAAGATCATCGATGAAGATAATTTAGAAAAGAAACAGAATTGCCGAAACGGCGATTAACAATAAAAATCATCAAGACAAGCTTTTAAAATAGTTCAATTGAAAAAGCATGAACAACACTGAATTAAATGAATCAGTGATACAAAATAGTGCAAACGAACGCACCAAGCAACATGTACAGACAATGTCAAAAGGTATAACAGACTGGACAACATTGAATGCCAAGGGAACACAAAGCAACCCAATAATTACATATGCCCAAATGAACCAATATGGAAATGATCAAAAGCAAATGCAATGCTACCAAATCAGAACAGCCTACATGATGGTCAACTGCAACAAGACTACTCAAGTTCAAAAACAAGCATCAATGTACACTGGGATGAATGCAACTTCAAATGACTACTGGAATGAATGCAACTAACCAGACAATTGAACAGCAGTGCAGAAGCTACAAACAAGTAGATATGTAACAGTTTCAAACAACATCAATATCTACAACAAATGCAATTGCATGTATGCAATGCAGACAGGGACCAAGATGTCCAGATGAACTAAGAAGTCATCAACAGTTCAAGTATGTACAACAATAAAGCCAAATTCGAGTACATCATGAAACAGAACCAAATGCAGTTCAACTGAAATGAACACAGGTGAAGGCAAAGACCAAAGGATGACAACATGAACAAACTCGAGTGATAACAGTTAAATGTACACAGGGATTACTATCTACATGAGTTAGTTCAAAAGAAACTGGCAATAAATACATGATCAAGTGAACACATACATATGACCATAGTAAAACAGTGAATGCACCAGAAACATGCAAGCTACAATGCAACCAAGAAGCAAGTATATGCAGAAAGCTACATGAATGAAACTATGAGATGTATCAGACTTTCCACTGAGGACAAATGAACATGCAGAACTCAAGTACATATGCAGACCAGTTCAACAACTACAAGGTATGCTAAAACATAAATGGACAGTAAGGAATTCAAACATGGAGTGGAGTGCAACTACATGGAAGACAGTGGCAACAGTTTAGATGACAATGAACTAAAGTAAAGACCACTAAATAACTTCAAAGGCAAAGACTCAGAAATGTCAAAGCCAAGAAGAAACTGCATGACAACTAAATGAAACAGGTCAAGCATATATAGATATGCAGTGACAAAGTGGATCAAAACGAATACAAAATGAAGTAGTGTGAGTATATGAAATGGCAACTCAGTGATATATGCAACATGGACAGATGAACATCAGTGCAGACAAGTAGGAATTCAAACATGAAATGGAGAACATCATTGCAAGTGCAACAGGTAGAAGAAGATGCAGTGAAGCATGTACAAGGGCAGTACATATATGCAATCCAAACATGTGCATACTCAACTGGAACAACACAACAGCAATGAAGGGTATTGATACAAGGACCAGTTTCGACCAACAATATGCAAGTGAAACGAGAACCAGAAACAACATCACAGCAACCATGACAGCAGATCAAATGAAAGACTAGTGATGCATACAGTAAAACGAAGACTTCAAGAATGATACAAAGCAGACATGAATGCATCACTAAACCAAATGCAAGACCACAAGTACAACAACTCCAGACCATGCTACAGAATATACAATGAGGACAGTGGTTAATGTCGAGAAACAATCAGAGAATGTAAAGTCGAAAGCCACAGTGGATGAACGAAATTCAACAGTGCAGAAATAATCTCAAAGCCGCATGATACAGAGTACACGAAACAAAATATCACGTAAACCAAATCATACGCAAAGCATATTACTAAGGCGAATTAGATGTGAGAAATTACTCACCTTCAATTCGAGATCGCAAGCAAATAAGCAGCAGCAATACCGAAGCCAGAGTCACCACAAAGGAGCTACAAAGATCGACAAAGCCGTAGCTTCAATTCCAGACTAAACGAAGACGTCAAGCCAGAGCTACAACAATCGACGAAGGCGAAGTCCAAATCACAGAGGAACGTGCTAACTGGAAGCAACCGCAAGTAACAATCAAAGAACGACCAGAAATCGATCGAAGAGACAAAGCCCAAATTTTCAGATCGAAGGAACGAGCAAAGAAGCGGCCGCCATTGTTTTCTTTTCTTTCGTCTAGGGTTTTTGAAATGGAAGAATGAAAGAGAGGGGATCGGGCTTGCCCCTGATATTATCTCGGCAAAGCCAAGAAACATGGGCCAAGATTCAAATTGTAAAGCCCGGTCAACATTTTTATAAAAGAATTTCAAATTGATTTTAAATTTCAATAGCAATAACAATCGTTTGATGACGATAATCAATTGATGCAAAATACTAGGTTGTTACATATATATACATAGTCTATTTTATTTTCTCTAAAAAAAAGTAATTCATAAGCATAAAATAAAATATGAATATAAAGTAAATGTTTGATACTTAAACTTTAAAAAGAAATAAACAATAAATGAATATATATATAGAGAAATACAATACAATAAGTATTTAAGTTAGAAATAGAAATAAATATATATATATATAAGGTAAAAGATATGGTTATATAGACACATAAGTGAACTTAAGATAATTCTAGAATTGTATATATATACTAGTGGAATACATGAAGTTATACAAAGAAGAAAAATCAAGGGATAAGTATTTGTAAATGTTAAAAGAGACCAAGCATTTAATGTTATCATCTCTAGTACACTAATAAGATCATTTCAGCCTCCAAGAGAAGAAAAATCTCTGACCATTTTTGTACCAGCAAAATATCATCCTGTAAACTCTTTTCTATATCAATCTTCCTTATCTCATTTCGTTCATCGAAAAGACTTAGTATACCAGAAATTTTATTTCAACTGAAGCTTAATAACAATTCAACTCAACACATACATGAAGATCAAAAAGAGTTTCACCTAGCAACTTTCAAAGCATTTTCCAGTTTTAAAGTTTTCAAAGCTATTTCAAAAATGTGCTCTATTCTGCCTTCTCAAATCTATGAGTAACATCACATTTTTAAAACTTAAGTATGGTTATGGTTGCATGCTAGTTTTCTGTGATAAATATTGTATTGTGTATGTTTATCTTCTGTGTATATGAATGGATATATGAGTGTAGACTGTTGTTTTATGCTACTACAGTTTTTAGATTCCCAGGTTCATAATTTAGTCAAAAATCATTATCTCATTATCTAATCTAAGTTAGGGTATTAGTTTCAAACAAAATTTGTCTGTTTTATCAATGATTAAAGTTTAAAAATTTATTCAAGTTAAAATAAATTTAAATTTTATTTGGAAAACCATAAGAACAGTAAAGCTTGAGTTAGGTAAAAATTTAAATATCCTAATTCTTTGATTCAGGAATATAAATCGAATACTTAAACTTAAACTTGATTTTTGAGACTGAAATCACAATTTTTAGTTATGGGATATGGGTGCAGTTCTTGTTTGATCAGAATTGGTATTTTTGGTGGGTTCTGGTGATCTAGAAGGTTGTAATCTTCAGTGATGGTAGTGGGATGATCGGAGAGTAAAGGAAAAATACTAGATGGGTTTGTAGATGGACGAGGTGGCGGCGGCAAGCTTTGGAAGTCTGGAAACCTAATTTTGTCGAGAGTCAATGTTTCGATTTGTTCGTCCACTATGATGGATCGAGCGCTATGAAACTTTGGGTGATGGTAGAGGGGAGGTTGACGAAGTGGTGACCGGAGTTTCAGGAGTTCTGATGGTCGAGGTTTCGAGAACGACGATGAGTTCCAGGTTTGGGTTTTTGCTCCAGTTTGTGTTTGGGTTACTCGAATTCGATTTCGAGTTTGTGATGATATTCTGATGGTCAGGATCAAGCGAGGGGATGATCGACGTTGTGATGAAGGTGTCGTGGATGACCGCAGATGGTCGGAGCCACCGTGCATATGCATGGTGCATTTTTGGTTGTCTGGTGAAGTCTGGGTTTGTGCAGGAATTAATACTCGAGTTTTCTCGAGTCACTGTCGTGAGTGACTCGAAGTTTTGGGATGTTTGTCTCGAAGCATTTTAGTGGGGGGCTCGGGTAATGGTTGTTATAGGTTTTCTGAAACCTGTCTGTTTTCAAATTTAAATTCAATTTTAAATTTGAAAGCAAGTTTTAAACAAAGTTTAAACTAAATGTAAAATATGGATTCAAAACTGAATTTGTATCCTAGCTTTAAATTTGAATTAAGTTTTATAAATTAAATTCTTTTAACAATTTTAAATGCTAAGTGTATTTAAAATGGTTTGAATTTAAAAAGGAATTTGGTTTAAATTCTTTTAAATTTCTTTTATAAGACAAGTGTTTCTTTGACATGAGATTTAAAAGGTTTTTAAATTATTTAAACTTTGTTAAAGTTAAATTTGTGTTCATTTTAAATCTTAAATTTAAAATGGAATTTAAAAGTAAATTTAAAGGTAAATTGTTTTTAAAATGCTTTTGATAATGATAATTTAATCATTCATAAGAATAAAGTTTTAACTTAAAGATAAATAGAATTTAATGATTTACAATTCATTAAATTATTAAGATAATTAAAATGGATAATTTATTTATTTAATTAATTAATGGTTTGGATTCATTAAATTAGAAATTATGAGTTTTAAACTAATTAATTAAGTTTTAAGTTAATTAATTAGGAATAATAAATTTGGAATTAAGGATCATTAATTTGATAAGATTAGATTTTAAATTAATGATTAAATATTAATTAATCAAGTAATTAATGATTAATTAAGTTACAGTTAAAACTTAAATTAATTAAATAACTAGTGGTTAATTAATGGGTTATTAAAGATTAATTAATTTGTAATTAATAATGATTAATCTAAGTTTAATCACTTAAGAGAAGTAATTAATGAAATTGTTAATAGTTAATGAAGATCATTAACTAGAGATTATTAAATAATTAATTAATATGATTAATTTTAATAATAAATTAGATTAATTAATTAAAGATAATCATTTATGAAATTGTTTAAGTGTAATTACTTAAGGGAAGTAATTAAGGAATTAATTACTCATTGTAATTAATTGAGTTTAATGTGATTAATGTAAGTTAATTAATTAAGTTTAATTAATTTAAGATAATCATTTGTTAGTATAATTACTTAATGTAATTAATATAATATAATTACTTAGTGAAGTAATTAATGGTAATTACTGGATGTA
Organism: Allium fistulosum; assembly: GCA_030737815.1. NCBI lineage: Eukaryota > Viridiplantae > Streptophyta > Magnoliopsida > Asparagales > Amaryllidaceae > Allium > Allium fistulosum. Next base: position 514,177,887 of record CM060903.1, on the reverse strand, counting down.
ATTAATTGAAGATGATTTAAATATGGAAGTAATTTGGATTAAATTACTTTGTGTAATTAATCAAGGGATTAATTAAGATAATTAATTAAGGAGTAATTAATTTATTTAATGAAGTAATTAAGGGAAGTTAATTACTGAATGGGATTAATCAAGGGTGATTAATAATTATGATTTAATTAAAGATTAATTACTTAATGTAATTAATTTAAATAGAATAATTAAATTAAAAATGTAATTAGGGATCATTAATTTATATAATTAATGATGCAATTAAGGGTTGATTAATTAAGATTAATTAATCAATAATAAGTGATTTTGAGTAATTAATTAATGTAATTAATTAAGGATTAATGTAATTAATTATAGTTAATTAATAAATGAAGTAATTAAAGGATTAATTACTGTATTTGGTTAAGGATAATTAATTTGTGAAATTAATTAAAGTATAATTACTTGAATGTAATTAAAGGATAATTAATCAAGGGTGATTAATTAAGATGGAAATTAGAGAATCATTAATTAATTGATTTGTAATTAATTAATGGTTAAGTTAGCAGGATTTATAGAATGAAGTAATTAATTTAATTTATTTTAAATTAATTAGAGATAAGGTAATTAATTTAATTCATTTTAAATTAATTATAATTGGTGTGATTAATAATCCTTGCTTATGTATGATGGATGATATTGATTTCACTACAACAAAAAAGACTTTTCACAGCGTTTGAAAAACGCTGTTAAAAGTTTTCACAGCGTTTTTAAAAACGCTGTATAACGACATGCGGTCGTTGACCCTAAAGTTTTAACTGCAAAATATAAACGCTGTCAAAAACCCACTTTCTACAGCGTTTTTAAAACGCTATTAATAATTTTTCTACTGCAAGGTATAAACGCTGTTAATAGTTTTCTACTGCAAGGTATAAACGCTGTCGTAGGGATATGCATTTTTTTCCCAATGAATTGACAGCAATGTATAAACGCTGTCGTAGGGATATGCATTTTTTTCCCAATGAATTGACAACAATGTATAAACGCTGTCGTAGGGATATGCATTTTTTTTCCAATGAATTGACAGCAATGTATAAACGCTGTCGTAGGGATATGCATTTTTTTTCCAAAGAATTCAGAAAATGCTCTATACTCAGTACATTACAATTACAATACTTAGTGCAATTCAGTTCAGATAGTACTCACTCCCCAGTTCAACAATAATACATATAGTACAATTCAATTCAGATAGTACTCACTCCCCAGTTCAACAATAATACATAATACCATATGCAATCCAATTCAGATAGTACTCACTCCCCAGTTCAACAATAATACATATAGTACAAAGTTCAACAAGGCAGGCAACTAGCAACAATACAATATTGTACATAGTTCATAACCTAAAATATCGGCAAGAAAATGAAATATAATATGGTCATAGACCCTAAGTTGCATGAAAACTCTAAGTCAACTGTCATAGAATCACAACGCGTCCGCAAGTTGCAGCAGTTATTCATGATCCAACCAAGCAATTTGCAGGCTTGCAGTAGCTCTGAGACATAAGTAAGAAGGCAAGTTCTTAAACTGTGAGCATGAACTGTATATAATTCAAACTGCGAGCAATACAATTTAGCATGAACTACTATATGACTAACTTGCAACATGATTGAGGACCCTAGTTTCTTATATCCCATTGGTCCCTAACGAGCCAATGAGCTGACAAGGTCAATCAGGTCCTCTCGGACCTTTGTGGAGAACAAAAAAAAAGTTTCATTCACTAGTGGACGCAGCTCCAAACAACTGCAGTAGAACAAAACCTAATTTTTGAATCACCTAACAGACTTGGAAACTACTTCAACTCGGGGGAAAGAACCTCCCCCAACTCAAACCCTTTGGCCCTAGCCTTAACATAAAGCGAGTCATGTGGCCCACGCCCGCTATCGATTCATTGCGTAACCCTAGTCAGCGGCCAAAGCTCTCTCTATATATATATATACTGAGTATAGAGCATTTTCTGAATTACAAAAAGCTAATAACCTATATCCTATATATATATATCGTAAGTACTGTCTTGATAAATTATTTTATTCAGAAAAACATTAAATTAGATAAAATTTGATAAAAATTCTACTTCTCTTGATTACATTTATATATATTACCCACAGAGTTGTTTGTCACAAATCTTCTTAATTTTATAAAATTCCTCATCTGCATTTTAATATTCAGATCTCTTTGATGGGCTATGATGCATTTTTTTTATCTAATAAAAGTTTTTAAGACTTGATGTACCCTTCCGAGCATATTAAATTACTTGAAGTTCAAGGGTAGTTACCTGAAAACTGCCAAACTATACAAATATTTCAAACTGCTGAAGTTGAGTCCACACTAACATTCGCAGTAGGCCATGCTACCGTCGAACCAATAGCATCTGATAAGCATTCCATGAATGACGTAGGTCTCCATAAAGACGCATTCGGGTCTTTGACAATATCCACCCAAACTCTTATTGCATTTGGTCCTAGTGGAATAGAATGAACCAAATCATTTGGATTAGTTGAAGATATGGTGCCTTCAGCTACAATTTTTCCTGTGCCCTCCACAGCAAATAACTTGCACTTGTTATTCATCGCGTAATTTGCACTCTATGATATTAAAAAAAGTATTGATACATTATCAACAAATCATATATATAAATATTAGCAATATAATATATTACCGTACGAGATGTTGGAACGTTGCTCATAGGAGTGGATGGTATTGTGTTTTCAAAAACCAATTTTGATGAGGGCCATGCTATTGTCTTACCGACGGCTTCTCCGATACATGTCACACCTGCTATGGGCCTCCACAAAAAGGCATCTTCTTTTATCGGATTGTCCACCCAAACTATTGCGGCTTCTGGTCCAAGAGGAACACCATTAATAATCTGATTTGAATCACTCGAGTGCACACGTCCTTCGGCAACCAATACTTCAGTTCCACCCCAATCGAACAACTTGCATTTGTTTTATGTGCTATTGGTTTTGCTCTATCAAAGAAAAAAATTATAGTCATCTAATAAAAGTCTTGTTTCTATAGTCTTACTGCATTAACCATTTTATCATGTGTCAACCAATTCAATACAAAGCAAATCAACATTGTTAAATTTTCAATAATCATTTGTCAAACTTTAAACTTGATTTCACCCACCAAATGTTATTAAAAATAATAATACTAACATAGCTAGAAATGTGTAATAAATTAGTATTCGACTCTATGGAACTGATGCTTCCGGTAGTTGGATTTTCACATATTTTAGTTTTAATATGTAAAAGAATGTACTAATCTAATGGGAACATGGACTAGTTTGGATAATATCAATGTTAATTCCACGGTTCTCTTATAAATATATTTTTACCGTTGCATTATACAGATTTTTAATGTGCAGATGCTAAACAAATCTTATTATTTACCACATCGTTTCCTAGATGACGATAACAAAGCTCTGAATAGTGGCAAAAACATGACTAGGAATCTTCCACCTCCAGTTCAAAAGGGTGGATGCAGAGACACATATCAATGCTATATTTGTAGAGAGTTTTTCATACCTCGTTTTCTTTTTCGGAGTTTTCTTTTATGCGGATAACAACTCTATCAGCTGGCCATGCTATCTTCTCATTCTTGGCGTCTCCTATGTATACCATACAAGGTGAAGGCCTCCACAAAAAACATCGGATTTTTTAGGATGGACTACCAAAATTTTCTTGGCATTTGGACCTAAAGGTACTCCATTGAGAAGATCATTTGGATCACTTGGCACGATTTTTCCTTCGGCAATTACCTCATCATCATTCCCGTGCCAATTCAGCAAACTACAACCGTCACCTATTTCATTATGCTTACTCTGCAATTAATAAAAAATAAAATACATAACTTCTGATTTAGATATCAAATTATGTATGATGTTTTAACCTTACTATCGTATATTTTTACCGTTTGAGATACGTTCTCTCCTCCACAATTTTCTTTATCCTGCAAATCAATAATATTAGAAAAATATTAGAGAATTTGAACCTGCAGTGAAATTGTAGTGAACCTATAGTGAACTTGTATATTTATTCCACTTATGATGAAAACAAGTACAAATTTCAAAGAGAATACATTTTCAGAATGAATTTTGATATAACAATTGACAAACTTATGTATGGAAATGATACATCATTTGTAGAGTAACCAGATAAGGATATTTTTATTTTGCAGATGGATGAGGAGTCAGCAATTTAATCGTAAGTAAAAGGTATTTTTGTTTTGCCAATTGGTCGAATTGTAGCGGATGGTTTAAAATCTCATAAGGATAAAAATATATTATGCTTTAATTTAAAAGTGTTGAAAAGACAATATTGGTTTAGTGTTGAAAAGACAATATTAGTTTAGTGTTGAAAATACATTACTTTATAAGTGTTGAAAAGACAATATTGGTTTAGTACATATTATGCTTTAATTTAAAAGTGAATGCTTTAAAATCTCATAAGGATAAAATATATTGCAAAATCGCATTTGTACTCTCATAAGGATAAAAATTCAAAGTTAGGCCAGCAACCAAAGACAGCAAATACATATAATAAATTTAAAATCTGAAGCTACACAACTCAGTAATTTTTATAAACAAATTTTCACAATTAATTTTTAGAAAACTAAAAATAAAAGTTTAATTTAAAACATGTTTTGAGGAAAATAAGAGGTGGAATTAAATTTTAACTTCTTATTTAGCATGTAGCTTTTAATAAGAGAATGATTACACAAATTAAGTCGAAAATCATACAATGCAAGGATCACATACATGCTAACTAAGCTTTCATATTTACACAAAGTGATTATCGACATACCTGACGTTTCATTACGGTGTGAATTAACTGCTCTAGCTCTGAAATCCTATGCTGACATTGAGCTACTTGTTTATCTTTGATTTGTGACAAAACTGCAGTGGTCATGGTTACACCCCTTCCCATTCCTCGAAGTCGTCCCGGTCTATCTTTTCCCAACACCAATGAGAGGGCATCTTCTTTGATCTTACAAGTTAAGCTAGACGGTGATTCCTTTTCAGCATTCTTTATTTTCTCCTACAAAGTGAACACAAATTATATTTTGTAGAAGAGTTCAAAATTATATATTTTCCAAAAATTACGCTTAAACAAAAACAACATAGCACTTACGATAGTATCTGCAACATGCGGGTTCACTGGTTCACCATTTTTTCGAGTGTGAGATTTAATCCAAACATCAGATCTACAAATGGAAGGACTGCTACTTTTCTCTTTTTGCATTAAAGGAAACATAACATTAACAAAACTATTAACCATAGGTAATAAATCAAATATATTTCTCACCAAATCTTCAGTTAGTCGAGCCATTCCTCGACGACTACACGTGTGTGGTATTTGTTTGTCCTTCATGGATTTAAATTTATCACTTCGTAGCTAGATTACAAGATTTATCACATTGATTAATTAATTTGCATTTTACGTACGCTTAAATTTCATATATACACACACACACACACACACACAAGAAATAATAAAAATTACATTACAATTACCTTAAACTCTTTGCTCATTTTTGACTCGATAAACTTCTTCCATTCCTTCATACTTCCAACGTTTTCTGGTTTTAGTTGAAGTTGTTCCTCCTTGGTTTTTGTTTGTAATATCTGTTTTACGAATTTTCTTTTCGAACCTCTCCAAATGCATCCCATTTGCTGAAAAACGGGAGCCTTTTGCCATTCCTCATCCAATTTAAATCTAGCCTGTAACATTTATCAAAATGATAATCATTCAAATTCTTCTTGAATATGGAATCCACATAAATGTCAGTTCCTGAATATGCTGGCATATCATTTAAGTGTATTAATTTCATGCCATTGAATAGATTAGATATCGAAGAGGTACTCGAGTTATAAAGTTATAGTTTTAATTGAGTTATAGAGTGGCTAAAAGCAGTGAGTCGACCTCATCAGATTAGTGGAGTTCCTTGTATAGAACTTTAGGGGTATGAACTCCCCTTCTAAACAGTTTGGAATCCTGAATCATCATGGCGTCTTTTTGCATCGTCCTTATCTTTGTCGTCATCAAAAAAAGTATGATTGAAATAATCTTCATCTTCATAGTGAATCGCTTTGAGCAAGTCGTACATCTCACCCATTTTAATTTTTTTTCATCATTCACTTTCTCGCCATGATTATACCATATATCATCTTTATACTTAGGATTCATTCCCTTTATAATCAGGTGCTCAACAACGGTTTCACCATAATGACGACTAAGATTTCGACAATCTAAACAAGGACAGAATATTTTTCCACATCTCCTAAATTTTTCTTCGCAACACACACAAAATTCCGAGCTCCTTGGCCATACTCTCTACTAGTCCTATGATTAAAATTTGAAAACCACAAAAATATTAGCTTTTATTATCAAAATATCAATTCTAAATTTAAGTCTAAATTAGTTGCTACATGATTACCTATGTAGACGCAACCAATCTCTCTCCATCACCATATACAATATATGTATGCAACAAAGAATCTAAAATTTAAATAGAAATTAATTATTGATTATGAACAATATATATATATATATATGATAATAACGACCAAATAGTTCTTAGTAGAAATGGACAAATAATTTTTTTATGTATAAAAGACAACAAAACAAATGCTCAAAACAAACAAATCCAAAGAGAAAAATATATTGTCAAAATGCAAGAACACAACATAGTAAAATATCACGGACTTTCTGCTTCCAGTTGTAATAACCAAACATTCATTTTTATAGCGCAGGAGTTGATAGTACAAGCAAACTTTTAATTGATTAACTCTTTTGGCAGCAAATATCATGCTTTGTTTGTGTTTCAAAACTGAATCCGGGCCTTTAGTTGGGAGAGTATTTCAATTTAAACATTGATGATTGTTGCTTGTTATTGCATCAGAACTAAAAGTGATACAGATGCTAAAGTTGTACAAATAGAAACTGAAAGAATTTTAAAAAATAAAATAAAAAACAATCATATCTAATTAAACTACATCCCATATTTGGCAAACATGTTATTTAAACTGATGTTATTTAAATAGATGCTAAAGTTTCACTAAGATGCACATGATGCTAGCTATTCAATGATTGCAAAAAAAGAAACAAAAAGAAAAAAGAGGAAGGAAAAGGTACATGCCTTGTTTCTTCAGCTTTTGAATTCTAATTGAATGAAGCTCCTGTAGTTTCTCTGTAACCAACACAAGTTCAAGCTGTGATTATAGTAGGAAGTAAATAAATATTAAGAGTTCTCAATTATTTAACGTAAGTGTTTATGTGTATATGCGAAGAACATATAGTCTGTTAGATGTGCTATTTTAGCTACAAGAGGGCATGTGCGCACAAACCAAAAAGATATGAAAAACTAGGATATGCTTTTAAAATTGACAGGTTAGAGAATTAAAAATATGCTTTCCAAGTTTAAAGTAAAAGAAGAAAAACATATAATCATTTAGCATCTGTTTCATACCTTGTTTTTTAAGCACACTAGACTGAAAATGACAGAACTCTACAAATATCAACTGTTCAAAGCCTGCATGCATAAAATAAATTTGTTATTAGCTACTTCATGGCCACATAGACTGAAAATGACAGAACTCTACAAATTAGTCATTTTGTTATTAGCACCAAACTGTTTTCAATAAATTTGCCATTACAACGGCGCCATTTTGTAGCACCAGAGTAATGTCTATGCATTACCCCTCTCCTGATACTTGGCTTGCGCCATTAACAACAATTTTATCCACTTATACAACAATGTCAGAATCATATACAACATTAGCACCAAATAAGATAAAATAAAATAAAACGAAATAAAATAAAATAAATAAACGAAAAGTTTTTCTTTTCCTGCAAAGTTTTAACCATTATGACAACCATGTGTCTTTTAAACTGCTAATGCCCAATTAGAAATAATGAATGTAATTATCTTAATATTATGTAGACTTCAAATTCATAAAACCATAGCTTTTGCTAGAAAAAAGTAGATATTCAAAAGTCCCTATGATCCCTTTTAAAGTCTTAACTATGCCCAAATCCATGTGTTTCAAAACCAATTGCGAAAGAAAGCCATGAATACCCAAAAAGTTTGAAACCATGCAACCATGTTAATATACAGTATACCACTTTATTTAGGAAAAACAAACTTTTTTGAAACTCTTAAGGGCTAAAACAATCTGATCCCCTTTACCCAATGCACAATGCAAAGATCAAACTCAGGGCATCCATATGTTCATGATGCTTAGGATTTTTAATCCAGAATAAAGATAATTTAAAGGATTTCACTTCATAAAAAAAATGTGTTTAATCACTCAGACTTAATAAACAAAATAAAGCAAACAGGCATAGCTTGGGAACGACTGGGCAAAATTGAAACCATTGCAGCATTGGGAATATTTTCATGATAAAGCAAATATTAACTGCTTGTAAAAAAACAAAATAAGGCAAACATGCATAGCTTGGGAACTGACTAAATTACATGCATATCAAACAATGATATATATCAACAATCCCTGTTGAGATGATGGTAATGAGCTATAGTAAACAAAATAAAGCAAATGCATGTTATAGTGCACAACAACAAAGATCAACAACCAGAAATTATTCAACCACTCACCATCCATTAAACAACAACATGCAAGAGAATCAAAACTAGAATTGCACGTGTTTACTCACCTATTTGCTTTAGATTTGGTTGTTTAAGCTTTAAAATACTATATATTTTTTCAGTAGTAGTTTTAGAGAATAATTCAAAATAACTCAAGGAACCCAAATTTTAACACTATGGTTAAACTGAAATTAAACACTATAAAATTTATCCTCTTAAACAATATTTATATTCAAGGAAATACATAACTTTATATATCTCTATTCCTACACCACCCTAGACAATGGATGTGTTTGTGTTCAATTCCACCTTGAACTCTTTTTACAATGGCATAACAACTTATTGTTCAGATAGGTATGGTAAATCATTAAAATTATAATACTGGTTTGATGTAACACAACCACTACTCAAATTTCATTCTTGACCGTTTAGCTTTGTTCATAACACATGTTTTTGTTGATTATAAAACCAACTTGATATCTAAACTAATCAAAAACTTATTTTTGGAAAGACCATTAAAGACCAACTTTTTAAAACAAGATATGCAAGTCAATTCTCTCACAAACTAACTCAATCAAACGGATATTCGAACATACAAGATTTAATATCAAAATATATACCAAACTCATTGTAATGAAGTCTCTTATTGGCAAAAGAATAACACTGACTACAATTTTCAAATAATTCTAAATTTTCAAATAACTCTACTGATGAATCATTAGAAATAGGACATTTTTCTCAAGAGCTCACACTAAAACCGAGCTAAGTCAGCCAAAATCCAAAACATTGTAGTTTAACAAGCAAAAAACGTGTTAAAGGCTAATGCAAATAAAATTCAAGTTGCTGTTACTAAACAAATAAAGACAATCAATCACCATAGACATTCTGGTTATTCAAAAAGCCAAAATAATCAACAAAAGTTTCCAATAAAAAGATTGCAGAATCATGAGAAAGCATACAAAACGGAACATAAAAATAAAAGGCAATGGGCAGGAAAGAAAAAGAAGCACCAAAAGGTTATGTGCCCATCATGGTAGGGAAAGGAAAAGAGTAGAGGAGAGTCTATTTGTACGCAAAACTCTTGCATCATACAAATATTTTGCTACTGCTAGATATGGCTGCTCAGGAATTTGGATACAAACAGCAAGGGACTTTTTGTAGCCATGTACAGGCATTGGTGTTAATGATTTAATTGCCATAAGAAATCCACAAGATTATACAAACAACTGACACAAGGTTAAACATAATTGTAAATGTAAATGTCCAGGAATAGGAACAAACATTATTTTTCTCTAACATAAAAATAACTATTTAAAAATTAAAGTTAACATATTCAATTACAGTTAGACAGTGTACACTTATACCAAAGATCTAAACAAAACACATAATTTAGCAGTCTGCTCTAAATAATCATGCTAGAATGTTTAAAATAATGCAATCTACATATAGACGGTCTGAACGATGTTGAAAATACTAATATTAGAAAATCGAAGAACTAAAATTGGACACAAAGAAAAGGAAATACGGAAATACTTCAATTCTAAATCGCGATTGATGAATGATGTTTGAACGTGTTGAAAATACGTTCAAAATTGAAAGAACCCATTTTAAACCTATATAGAATCAAACAACCCATTTAAACCTAAAAAATTGATGGCGTTGTACCTGTAGACGATATCTGAACGATGAACGAGATCTCTGAATGATGAATGGAGAAGTTTAATGAAGCGATGGTGATGTAGGCGAATTTTGATGATTGGAAGAGAGGTTTTCTTCTTTTTACGTGGTGAAAATGTTTCAAGGTAGGGAAGGATGAAAAGAGGAATTAGGGGAAGTGAAAAAAATGGCGCAAAAATTGTATAATTTAGCTTTTGTCAGCATTCACACGGAAAATTTTCCCCCCAAAATTTTTAATGACCGCACTTAAGTCACAAACGCTGACATTAGGTGCTGTTGATGGTATTTTTTCTTGTAGTGTTTGCCTTGAGTGGTTTGAAATCTCAGATATGAGATAAGTAATGCTATGTGATATGGATGCTATGGTTGAAGTGTGATGATAATATGGATTATCTATTTATGATGATAAAGTGAATTATCTATTTGTGATGATAATGTGAATTATCTATCTGTGATATTGTGAATTATCTATCTGTGTGTATATGGATAATGAATTGAATTGTTTTTAAACTTTAAAACAACTTGGCCTTTAAGATACGTTTTGGATTTCGATGAGACCGGGATCAGGTTTGCTATATTACACCATGATAGGGGGTTCTCGCTTCGCGTTTGGTGGCGAACGAGAGACTCTTACCCCTACATGTCCCTTTGGGTAGTATAAGGCCATGGGTTGGTTTGCTAGGTGCTTACAGTCGAGAGGCTGGCCGTAAAAGCAAATTCGAGGTATCACTGTATGCCACGGTGGGATTGGGATGGTTGCAAAGCCTACCAGTCGCCACTGGCGCGTCCCGCTACAGTTGGTATCAGAGCACTAGATTGAGTGAATACCCAGGCTTTGGAGTGATTTCTATCTTTCTTGAGAGAGCTTATTTGTAATTTTGATATATATATATATATTTATATATTTCTACCTATTTGTTGGATTACCTGTTCGGGTTTTCCAATATAAGTTATAAAGGTAGATAGGGTAGTGGTGTGTGTAACATGACTACCAATGGTTGGAGTTTGTTGAGGTTGGAATTGTATATGCCGAGACTGTTGACCCAACACCGTCTCGAGTGAATTTTTGTTGTGGTGTAAGGATTTCACCAATCTCTGAAGGAAACCTGTTAGGGTTCGGAGTCCATTTTTGAAGTGCAAGTTTGGATGAGTAGAATTTGGATTCTGACAGTTGAGCAGAAGCTAGTGATGGTATCTTGGTAACTCAGGAAGTAGTAGTTGTGTGATGAGATGCAGTGGCTATGGATTGTTTCCGAAGATGTTTCTCAAGGAGCTTTGGATAAGGAAGTGTGTCTGCATCGGTGTTGAGGCTGAGTTTAGCTGGGTGTTTGTGTTTGGCTTTGAGGCCTGAGTTTCTCGAGGAGTTTGGATTAGGAAGTCTTTGGCATCAGTGGCAGCGTCGCAGCTCAGATTGTTCTGTGTGCAGGCAAGGAGGTCAACTGTCAGCAGTTTTCTAGAGGTGAAGTTCAGAAGCAGCAGCTAAGTGGATCCATTTCTTCGATGGATTGGCTAGATAGGCTTAAGCTGTTCTGATTGGTAAAGAGAGAACAGTTCTCTTTGGATATTAGATTGGGCTGATCGCAAAAGTGACTTGCGATAGTTGAGTGTTCTCTTGGTTTGTCAGAGATCTTTCAGGATGTCTTTGAGAGGTTAGTGGTTTGCCTTAGCATCTGGAGATTGAGTTTTCATTTCGACTAGGATTCCAGGAGTGGTACCGATGGTCCAGCTAATTGAAGGAGGGTTCCTGGAGAGGGGTTTTTTGGTGAAGCAGATCAGGATATCATGGAATTTTTGAATTTTCTCTTTATGGATTTGTTGAACCATATTTCTGGGATGTGTTGTCCAGTTTTTGCTCGTGTGTATCATCAGCATTTTCATCTACTCCAGATCAGAGTTGTGTAGCGGAATCAGTTGGGAGTGTATCTGTCTTTCTTTTCCGGAAAGGAGAAGTTGTTATCTACTGATGATAGTAGATGTTGTGTTCTTGACTGTTTTGGTCCAAGTTGCTTTGAGAGGCATCAGCGAAGGTTGAGCTGATCAGTAGAGACGGAGGAATTTGGATTTCGAAGTCGGAGATTTGATTTTGGAAAAGTTTTCTCCAATCAAAGGGGCTATATAATTTGGTAAGATTGGGAAGCTAGGTCCGAGGTATTTTGGATTTTCTCTATGTTCTGGTGAGGATAAGTGTTTGGTCTTCTGGAGTGAATTGCCAGCTTGGATAACTGGAATTCGATGTGTTTCACGTATCTCTGAGGGAGTACGGGTATAATCCATCTCTGGTTTTGGAACCAGCAGTCTGGGAAGGTTTGGTTGTTGAGTCAGACTTGTTTGTAGTCTGATATCCTGTTTAGTTTTGTAGACCTGGATGAGTAGGGGCTTTGTAGCTTAGTAGTATAGATTGTTTGGGTTCTATAGAGCGAGTATCCCGGTGTTTATACATGGGAAACTCTAGATAGTCCTATCCTAATTTTGTCTGGATAGTTAGATTTGTTTGATTGGGTGAATTGGTTACTATGGTTGTTAGCATATGATTAATATATGCTTGTGTTTTTAAAATTAAATCATTAATGAGATTATTAAATTACCTTTGTTTTAAATTTCGGGGACGAAATTCTTTTAAGGAGGGAGGAATGTGATATCCCGGAACTTTTGGCAATATCAATTTAATAATTTGTACTGAAATTTAAATTGATTTGATAATTTTTGTTGATTTGAATTGATTTAATAATCTTCTTTTAATAAACATTTAATTTGTGATTTTATTTTTTTAAAAGCTAATAAATTGTTTTCTATTTATAATGTTTATATATTTGTATATATTGTAAATAGAAATCTTTGGTTTGAATTTAATAAATAAATAAATCTTGTTTTCAAATTCTAATATATTTTGGTAATGTGGAAATTATGATTTAATTTAAAATATATAGTTTTAAAATATTTAAGATAAATGTTTAATTGATTAAATTATATCTTAGCTTTAGTTTAAGATTAATTAAAAGGTTTGTTTTAAAATATTGTTTAATAAATATGATATATTAATTCATTTAATAATAATAGGAATTTATAATCTCTTTTATAAATTATTCAAATTTGACAAATTACTATTTTCAAATAACATTATTTATGTATTGTTTATATATAAATATAAATAGACTTTAAAATAGAAGTGTTATTTTCAAATTAAATATGTTGTTATATATGTATATATATAACTTGATTTTAAAATTGGATTTTAGAATTTATTTTGAATTTAAAAGTCTTGAAATTAATAAGGGTAGATATTTAAAATGTTTTGGATTTTAAAGATATTTGTATAAGCCTTTATTTGTATATATATACATAGTTTATTTTATTTTCTCTAAAAATAATAATTCATAAGCATAAAATAAAATATAAATATAAAGTAAATGTTTGATACTTAAACTTTAAAAAGAAATAAACAATAAATGAATATATATAGAGAAATACAAGACAATAAGTATTTAAGTTAGAAATAGAAATAAATATATATAAGGTAAAAGATATGGTTATATAGACACATAAGTGAACTTAAGATAATTCTAGAATTGTATATATATACTAGTGGAATACATGAAGTTATACAAAGAAGAAAAATCAAGGGATAAGTATTTGTAAACGTGAAAAGAGACCAAGCATTTAATGTTATCATCTCTAGTACACTAATAAGATCATTTCAGCCTCCAAGAGAAGAAAAATCTCTGACCATTTTTGTACTAGCAAAATATCATCCTGTAAACTCTTTTCTATATCAATCTTCCTTATCTCATTTCGTTCATCAAAAAGACTTAGTATACCAGAAATTTTATTACAACTGAAGCTTAATAACAATTCAACTCAACACATACATGAAGATCAAAAAGAGTTTCAGCTAGCAACTTTCAAAGCATTTTCCAGTTTTAAAGTTTTCAAAGCTATTTCAAAAATGTGCTCTGTTCTGCCTTCTCAAATCTATGAGTAACATCACATTTTTAAAACTTAAGTATGGTTATGGCTGCATGCTAGTTTTCTATGATAAATATTGTATTGTGTATGTTTATCTTCTGTGTATATGAATGGATATATGAGTGTAGACTGTTGTTTTATGCTACTACAGTTTTTAGATTCCCAGGTTCATAATTTAGTCAAAAATCATTATCTCATTATCTAATCTAAGTTAGGGTATTAGTTTCAAACAAAATTTGTTTGTTTTATCAATGATTAAAATTTAAAAATTAATTCAAGTTAAAATAAATTTAAATTTGCTCTGGAAAACCATAAGAACAGTAAAGCTTGAGTTAAGTAAAAATTTAAATATCCTGATTCTTTGATTCAGGAATATAAATCGAATACTTAAACTTAAACTTGATTTTTGAGACTGAAATCACGATTTTTAGTTATGGGATTTGGGTGTAGTTCTGGTTTGATCAGAATTGGTATTTTTGTTGGGTTTTGGTGATCTCGGTGATCTGGAAGGTTGTAATCTTCGGTGATGGTAGTGGGATGATCGGAGAGTAAAGGAAAAATACTAGATGGGTTTGTAGATGGACGAGGTGGCGGCGGCAAGCTTTGGAAGTTTGGAAACCTAATTTTGTTGAGAGTCAATGTTTCGATTTGTTCGTCCACTATGATGGATCGAGTGCTACGAAACTTTGGGTGATGGTAGAGGGGAGGTTGACGAAGTGGTGACCGGAGTTTCAGAAGTTCTGATGGTCGAGGTTTCGAGACGACGATGATTTCCAGGTTTGGGTTTTTGCTCCAATTTGTGTTTGGGTTACTCGAATTCGATTTCGAGTTTGTGATGATATTCTGATGGTCAGGATCAAGTGAGGGGATGATCGACGTTGTGATGAAGGTGTCGTGGATGACCGTAGATGGTCGGAGCCACCGTGCGTGTGCACGGTGCATTTTTGGTTGTCTGGTGAAGTCTGGGTTTGTGCAGGAATTAATACTCGAGTTTTCTCGAGTCACTGTCGTGAGTGACTCGAAGTTTTGGGATGTTTGTCACGAAGCATTTTAGTGGGGGCTCGGGTAATGGTTTTTACAGGTTTTCTGAAACCTGTCTGTTTTCAAATTTAAATTCAATTTCAAATTTGAAAGCAAGTTTTAAACCAAGTTTAAACTAAATGTAAAATATGGATTCAAAACTGAATTTGTATCCTAGCTTTAAATTTGAATTAAGTTTTATAAATTAAATTCTTTTAACAATTATAAATGTTAAGTGTATTTAAAATGGTTTGAATTTAAAAAGGAATTTGGTTTAAATTCTTTTAAATTTCTTTTATAAGACAAGTATTTCTTTGACATGAGATTTAAAAGGTTTTTAAATTATTTAAACTTTGTTAAAGTTAAATTTGTGTTCCTTTTAAATCTTAAATTTAAAATGGAATTTAAAAGTAAATTTAAAGGTAAATTGTTTTTAAAATGCTTTTGATAATGATAATTTAATCATTCATAAGAATAAAGTTTTAACTTAAAGATAAATAAAATTTAATGATTTATGATTCATTAAATTATTAAGATAATTAAAATGGATAATTTATTTATTTAATTAATTAATGGTTTGGATTCATTAAATTAGAAATTATGAGTTTTAAACTAATTAATTAAGTTTTAAGTTAATTAATTAGGAATAATAAATTTGGAATTAAGGATCATTAATTTGATAAGATTAGATTTTAAATTAATGATTAAATATTAATTAATCAAGTAATTAATGATTAATTAAGTTACAGTTAAAACTTAAATTAATTAAATAACTAGTGGTTAATTAATGGGTTATTAAAGATTAATTAATTTGTAATTAATAATGATTAATCTAAGTTTAATCACTTAGGAGAAGTAATTAATGAAATTGTTTTCAAATTCTAATATATTTTGGTAATGTGGAAATTATGATTTAATTTAAAATATATAGTTTTAAAATATTTAAGATAAATGTTTAATTGATTAAATTATATCTTAGCTTTAGTTTAAGATTAATTAAAAGGTTTGTTTTAAAATATTGTTTAATAAATATGATATATTAATTCATTTAATAATAATAGGAATTTATAATCTCTTTTATAAATTATTTAAATTTGACAAATTACTATTTTCAAATAACATTATTTATGTATTGTTTATATATAAATATAAATAGACTTTAAAATAGAAGTGTTATTTTCAAATTAAATATGTTGTTATATATGTATATATATAACTTGATTTTAAAATTGGATTTTAGAATTTATTTTGAATTTAAAAGTCTTGAAATTAAAAAGGGTAGATATTTAAAATGTTTTGGATTTTAAAGATATTTGTATAAGCCTTTATTTGTATATATATACATAGTTTATTTTATTTTCTCTAAAAATAATAATTCATAAGCATAAAATAAAATATGAATATAAAGTAAATGTTTGATACTTAAACTTTAAAAAGAAATAAACAATAAATGAATATATATAGAGAAATACAAGACAATAAGTATTTAAGTTAGAAATAGAAATAAATATATATAAGGTAAAAGATATGGTTATATAGACACATAAGTGAACTTAAGATAATTCTAGAATTGTATATATATACTAGTGGAATACATGAAGTTATACAAAGAAGAAAAATCAAGGGATAAGTATTTGTAAACGTGAAAAGAGACCAAGCATTTAATGTTATCATCTCTAGTACACTAATAAGATCATTTCAGCCTCCAAGAGAAGAAAAATCTCTGACCATTTTTGTACTAGCAAAATATCATCCTGTAAACTCTTTTCTATATCAATCTTCCTTATCTCATTTCGTTCATCAAAAAGACTTAGTATACCAGAAATTTTATTACAACTGAAGCTTAATAACAATTCAACTCAACACATACATGAAGATCAAAAAGAGTTTCAGCTAGCAACTTTCAAAGCATTTTCCAGTTTTAAAGTTTTCAAAGCTATTTCAAAAATGTGCTCTGTTCTGCCTTCTCAAATCTATGAGTAACATCACATTTTTAAAACTTAAGTATGGTTATGGTTGCATGCTAGTTTTCTATGATAAATATTGTATTGTGTATGTTTATCTTCTGTGTATATGAATGGATATATGAGTGTAGACTGTTGTTTTATGCTACTACAGTTTTTAGATTCCCAGGTTCATAATTTAGTCAAAAATCATTATCTCATTATCTAATCTAAGTTAGGGTATTAGTTTCAAACAAAATTTGTTTGTTTTATCAATGATTAAAATTTAAAAATTAATTCAAGTTAAAATAAATTTAAATTTGCTCTGGAAAACCATAAGAACAGTAAAGCTTGAGTTAAGTAAAAATTTAAATATTCTGATTCTTTGATTCAGGAATATAAATCGAATACTTAAACTTAAACTTGATTTTTGAGACTGAAATCACGATTTTTAGTTATGGGATTTGGGTGTAGTTCTGGTTTGATCAGAATTGGTATTTTTGTTGGGTTTTGGTGATCTCGGTGATCTGGAAGGTTGTAATCTTCGGTGATGGTAGTGGGATGATCGGAGAGTAAAGGAAAAATACTAGATGGGTTTGTAGATGGACGAGGTGGCGGCGGCAAGCTTTGGAAGTTTGGAAACCTAATTTTGTTGAGAGTCAATGTTTCGATTTGTTCGTCCACTATGATGGATCGAGTGCTACGAAACTTTGGGTGATGGTAGAGGGGAGGTTGACGAAGTGGTGACCGGAGTTTCAGAAGTTCTGATGGTCGAGGTTTCGAGACGACGATGATTTCCAGGTTTGGGTTTTTGCTCCAATTTGTGTTTGGGTTACTCGAATTCGATTTCGAGTTTGTGATGATATTCTGATGGTCAGGATCAAGTGAGGGGATGATCGACGTTGTGATGAAGGTGTCGTGGATGACCGTAGATGGTCGGAGCCACCGTGCGTGTGCACGGTGCATTTTTGGTTGTCTGGTGAAGTCTGGGTTTGTGCAGGAATTAATACTCGAGTTTTCTCGAGTCACTGTCGTGAGTGACTCGAAGTTTTGGGATGTTTGTCACGAAGCATTTTAGTGGGGGCTCGGGTAATGGTTTTTACAGGTTTTCTGAAACCTGTCTGTTTTCAAATTTAAATTCAATTTCAAATTTGAAAGCAAGTTTTAAACCAAGTTTAAACTAAATGTAAAATATGGATTCAAAACTGAATTTGTATCCTAGCTTTAAATTTGAATTAAGTTTTATAAATTAAATTCTTTTAACAATTATAAATGTTAAGTGTATTTAAAATGGTTTGAATTTAAAAAGGAATTTGGTTTAAATTCTTTTAAATTTCTTTTATAAGACAAGTATTTCTTTGACATGAGATTTAAAAGGTTTTTAAATTATTTAAACTTTGTTAAAGTTAAATTTGTGTTCCTTTTAAATCTTAAATTTAAAATGGAATTTAAAAGTAAATTTAAAGGTAAATTGTTTTTAAAATGCTTTTGATAATGATAATTTAATCATTCATAAGAATAAAGTTTTAACTTAAAGATAAATAAAATTTAATGATTTATGATTCATTAAATTATTAAGATAATTAAAATGGATAATTTATTTATTTAATTAATTAATGGTTTGGATTCATTAAATTAGAAATTATGAGTTTTAAACTAATTAATTAAGTTTTAAGTTAATTAATTAGGAATAATAAATTTGGAATTAAGGATCATTAATTTGATAAGATTAGATTTTAAATTAATGATTAAATATTAATTAATCAAGTAATTAATGATTAATTAAGTTACAGTTAAAACTTAAATTAATTAAATAACTAGTGGTTAATTAATGGGTTATTAAAGATTAATTAATTTGTAATTAATAATGATTAATCTAAGTTTAATCACTTAGGAGAAGTAATTAATGAAATTGTTTTCAAATTCTAATATATTTTGGTAATGTGGAAATTATGATTTAATTTAAAATATATAGTTTTAAAATATTTAAGATAAATGTTTAATTGATTAAATTATATCTTAGCTTTAGTTTAAGATTAATTAAAAGGTTTGTTTTAAAATATTGTTTAATAAATATGATATATTAATTCATTTAATAATAATAGGAATTTATAATCTCTTTTATAAATTATTTAAATTTGACAAATTACTATTTTCAAATAACATTATTTATGTATTGTTTATATATAAATATAAATAGACTTTAAAATAGAAGTGTTATTTTCAAATTAAATATGTTGTTATATATGTATATATATAACTTGATTTTAAAATTGGATTTTAGAATTTATTTTGAATTTAAAAGTCTTGAAATTAAAAAGGGTAGATATTTAAAATGTTTTGGATTTTAAAGATATTTGTATAAGCCTTTATTTGTATATATATACATAGTTTATTTTATTTTCTCTAAAAATAATAATTCATAAGCATAAAATAAAATATGAATATAAAGTAAATGTTTGATACTTAAACTTTAAAAAGAAATAAACAATAAATGAATATATATAGAGAAATACAAGACAATAAGTATTTAAGTTAGAAATAGAAATAAATATATATAAGGTAAAAGATATGGTTATATAGACACATAAGTGAACTTAAGATAATTCTAGAATTGTATATATATACTAGTGGAATACATGAAGTTATACAAAGAAGAAAAATCAAGGGATAAGTATTTGTAAACGTGAAAAGAGACCAAGCATTTAATGTTATCATCTCTAGTACACTAATAAGATCATTTCAGCCTCCAAGAGAAGAAAAATCTCTGACCATTTTTGTACTAGCAAAATATCATCCTGTAAACTCTTTTCTATATCAATCTTCCTTATCTCATTTCGTTCATCAAAAAGACTTAGTATACCAGAAATTTTATTACAACTGAAGCTTAATAACAATTCAACTCAACACATACATGAAGATCAAAAAGAGTTTCAGCTAGCAACTTTCAAAGCATTTTCCAGTTTTAAAGTTTTCAAAGCTATTTCAAAAATGTGCTCTGTTCTGCCTTCTCAAATCTATGAGTAACATCACATTTTTAAAACTTAAGTATGGTTATGGTTGCATGCTAGTTTTCTATGATAAATATTGTATTGTGTATGTTTATCTTCTGTGTATATGAATGGATATATGAGTGTAGACTGTTGTTTTATGCTACTACAGTTTTTAGATTCCCAGGTTCATAATTTAGTCAAAAATCATTATCTCATTATCTAATCTAAGTTAGGGTATTAGTTTCAAACAAAATTTGTTTGTTTTATCAATGATTAAAATTTAAAAATTAATTCAAGTTAAAAATAAATTTAAATTTGCTCTGGAAAACCATAAGAACAGTAAAGCTTGAGTTAAGTAAAAATTTAAATATCCTGATTCTTTGATTCAGGAATATAAATCGAATACTTAAACTTAAACTTGATTTTTGAGACTGAAATCACGATTTTTAGTTATGGGATATGGGTGTAGTTCTGGTTTGATCAGAATTGGTATTTTTGTTGGGTTTTGGTGATCTCGGTGATCTAGAAGGTTGTAATCTTCGGTGATGGTAGTGGGATGATCGGAGAGTAAAGGAAAAATACTAGATGGGTTTGTAGATGGACGAGGTGGCGGCGGCAAGCTTTGGAAGTTTGGAAACCTAATTTTGTTGAGAGTCAATGTTTCGATTTGTTCGTCCACTATGATGGATCGTGTAACAACCCGAGCTTTTGTGAGAATTTAATATCGTCCTTAAACGATTAGAATGTTAGTTAATTGCTCGATTTAGTTTTTTTGATCGATTGGAATCCTATGATAAAACGGTTAATAAAAATTACAAGTGGAATTCATAGTGTTAAATCACTTTTATAATTCATTAATAAAGTTTGTTAATCGCTGTTTGGAATTTTAAAGCGGTTGGTATTCTTTTAAACAATATGTTAAGTGTTGAAGTGGGCTTTACATTTGAATCTGGCCCACGTTTGCATTGCCTTGATGCCGTGATAAGGGTTTAACCCGTTCCCCCAATTCATTTTTCTCTCATTCGAAAACCCTAATCAAAAACGAAACGAAGGAAAAGAAAAAAAAATGGCGGTCTCGATTTTCTTCGTTCGTTCGCTTGTTCAAGTTAGGGTTTGCAAATAGAGTGCCGTTGTATCCAATGGATTCCTGGAGCTTCGATTTCGCTCGAGTTAACTGGTCGAGACTACTTCAATTCGCGTCGTGATAGAGGCTTGTGGTGATTTGAGCCGTTCGTTTTCATGGTTATCATTTGCTTCGAAAACACAGGTGAGTGAAATATCACTCACATCTCTTTCAATCTTAGGTTGCTCTATTTCGTAAGATGTTAATGCTTGTCTTGCTGTCTTGGTTCGATTTCTGTACACCACGACACTTAATTTGTTTGAAATATGCTAACATGAGTTTGGGAAGTATAATTTTGATGGGTATTCAATCTGATTTTGTGTTTGATGGTTTTTACTTCACTCTTTGGTTCGTGAGTTGCTGGCCTCGGCTTTGGTTGAGATTTCGCTTAATTATACTTCGGTACTCGATTTTAATTCGAGAATGATGTTTTCTCTTATTTAACAAAATTTGAAAAGAAAATTGATTGATACTAGATGCTCTCAGTTTTGTTTTGAGAAGGTTTATATACTTGGCTATCACAGTATTGATTTTCAGTGACTTCGGCATTGAATTTGACCTACAGTTACCTTCGACTAAAAACGTGATTTTGTGTTGTCGATTCTGTTCGATTTTGCCATACTATCCACTGCTTTTGGGTGGCACGTTCGACTTCGTTAATTTGACTCTATATTTATGTAACAATTGCTGTTCATGTTGTATCTCTATTTGATCACATTTTGTGGTCTGTTTTTCATGTGTACGCCATCTCATGTGCAGTTGTACTTGGGTATACAGGCACATTTTTGATGTTAGTGCTGAATTGTTTCACTGCTCGTTCTTGTATCACACTTTGGTTTGTAGATACACATAGTTATATGGGCATTACATATGTGATTGTACGTTCGTGTTACTCTGACCTGTAGTATTCATTGCCACTCTGGTTATCCACTTGATTTGATGGAGCTAGTACATGTTGTCACCCTAGTCTGATAGCCATCATGTAGTTGCACTGCATCGTGTTCATGTTGTTCCATACACTTGAATTCAGTTGCATCTGTTTAGTTCAATTTTGTACTACTTGCGGATATGTTCTCTGTTCCTTGAAGCTGTGGCCATTTCCACTTGTTCAATAGGATCTAGTTCAATTAGGCAATGTGCATTGACTTGAGTCTTGTACATATGCAGGTTCGAATTTATATTGCCTGCACTTGAAATTTATCGAGCTGGGTCATTTGAGGAGTTGGGTCTGCATTTTGTGTACCTGTACCTGTAGTCGTTAATTGCTGCATTATCCATTAACACTGCTATGTATTGGTTTCTCGAGTTTGTGTCACTGCCTTGTATTTTCAGTGCCTTATTATCACTCTCTTGTTTTGGTTTCTTGATGTATTGATTTCAGCTTGCTTCTGATTTCACTGAACTTAGATAGTCTCGACAAATTGCTTCGAGACAGTCTTTGTTGCCCTTGTATTCACGTGGGGGCTGTAGTTTTGTTGTAATCTTGCACTTGAATGGTTAGGGTGGTTGCAGTTTCTTGTTTACAGTTGCCCTTGAACACTTGTGGTGACTGCAGTTTGGTTTTATATGCCGTTTTGGTCCTTGTTGTTTGGCATTACATTAATGCATTTGGATCTGTTTTCAAATTCACTTGAGTTGAACCCGATTTCGGGGTTTGACCTTGCGATCATTGTGACTTTCACCGAGCTTTTGTGTATCTCCTACGATAGTGGCGAGGCAGTGCACGCGTGCGTGTACTGCAGCCCTATCAGATTTAACAGTTTAAATTGATGTTTCGATTTGTTAAATTGTTTCGTTGATTAATTTCAATGTTTTGGAGTTGTATTCTGACTTGGATTGTTGAATTGTTGTTTAACACTGTTTAGTGTTATATCTACCGTTATCCAATTCTCGTATTGAGAGTTGGATATACGTGATTTCTGTGACTGTCATCTATTTGAGATTATTATTGCTTCTATGAACTAATAACTGAGTTTGAATTAGACTGACCCGTGTATTATTTTCTTTTGAATATAATACTCGGGTCAGACCCGAGTTATTTCAGGTTGTAGATTTTCTTCTTTGAGTTGCTGTTCAGGATATGAAGACTTTTCACATCTTCTGAAGTTGTCCGTGTCATTTTGTAGTAGTCGTGTCATTATAAAGAACGATATGTATTCATGTATATTAGTTGATAATGTACTTGTATATATAACTTCTAGAGTCGACAGTTGTAGTTGTATCATATGTATTGTGTCAATTATGTATCAACTGACATCAGTTATATATATATATGAGACTTTTCTTTTTTATCTGTGTTCCGCATTTATATTATCTGTGTTATTGTTATATCTAATGTCCTAAACTATTATGAACTATCGTAGTTTGTTTTATACTGATAATTGGATATGTCGATGGGAGTAAATAAATAATAGATGAAAAAATAAAAAGTATATACCACTCCTACCGAGATAACCAATATTAGTGTAAGGCCAATTACGGATGGTCGCTCCTATCCAGCCTTATTCTTCGTAATAATAGACAGTATTTCTTTTAATACTCTTTGTTATTATGAGCATAGAGGTGGGGCGTCACAGATCGAGTGCTACGAAACTTTGGGTGATGGTAGAGGGGAGGTTGACGAAGTGGTGACCGGAGTTTCAGAAGTTCTGATGGTCGAGGTTTCGAGACGACGATGAGTTCCAGGTTTGGGTTTTTGCTCCAATTTTTGTTTGGGTTACTCGAATTCGATTTCGAGTTTGTGATGATATTCTGATGGTCAGGATCAAGTGAGGGGATGATCGACGTTGTGATGAAGGTGTCGTGGATGACCGTAGATGGTCGGAGCCATCGTGCGTGTGCACGGTGCATTTTTGGTTGTCTGGTGAAGTCTGGGTTTGTGCAGGAATTAATACTCGAGTTTTCTCGAG
Organism: Allium fistulosum; assembly: GCA_030737815.1. Taxonomy (NCBI): domain Eukaryota; kingdom Viridiplantae; phylum Streptophyta; class Magnoliopsida; order Asparagales; family Amaryllidaceae; genus Allium; species Allium fistulosum. Next base: position 514,153,601 of record CM060903.1, on the reverse strand, counting down.
TCACTGTCGTGAGTGACTCGAAGTTTTGGGATGTTTGTCACGAAGCATTTTAGTGGGGGCTCGGGTAATGGTTTTTACAGGTTTTCTGAAACCTGTCTGTTTTCAAATTTAAATTCAATTTCAAATTTGAAAGCAAGTTTTAAACCAAGTTTAAACTAAATGTAAAATATGGATTCAAAACTGAATTTGTATCCTAGCTTTAAATTTGAATTAAGTTTTATAAATTAAATTCTTTTAACAATTTTAAATGTTAAGTGTATTTAAAATGGTTTGAATTTAAAAAGGAATTTGGTTTAAATTCTTTTAAATTTCTTTTATAAGACAAGTATTTCTTTGACATGAGATTTAAAAGGTTTTTAAATTATTTAAACTTTGTTAAAGTTAAATTTGTGTTCCTTTTAAATCTTAAATTTAAAATGGAATTTAAAAGTAAATTTAAAGGTAAATTGTTTTTAAAATGCTTTTGATAATGATAATTTAATCATTCATAAGAATAAAGTTTTAACTTAAAGATAAATAAAATTTAATGATTTATGATTCATTAAATTATTAAGATAATTAAAATGGATAATTTATTTATTTAATTAATTAATGGTTTGGATTCATTAAATTAGAAATTATGAGTTTTAAACTAATTAATTAAGTTTTAAGTTAATTAATTAGGAATAATAAATTTGGAATTAAGGATCATTAATTTGATAAGATTAGATTTTAAATTAATGATTAAATATTAATTAATCAAGTAATTAATGATTAATTAAGTTACAGTTAAAACTTAAATTAATTAAATAACTAGTGGTTAATTAATGGGTTATTAAAGATTAATTAATTTGTAATTAATAATGATTAATCTAAGTTTAATCACTTAGGAGAAGTAATTAATGAAATTGTTAATAGTTAATGAAGATCATTAACTAGAGATTATTAAATAATTAATTAATGTGATTAATTTTAATAATAAATTAGATTAATTAATTAAAAATAATCATTTATGAAATTGTTTAAGTGTAATTACTTAAGGGAAGTAATTAAGGAATTAATCACTCATTGTAATTAATTGAGTTTAATGTGATTAATGTAAGTTAATTAATTAAGTTTAATTAATTTAAGATAATCATTGGATGATTTATTAGTATAATTACTTAATGTAATTAATATAGTATAATTACTTAGTGAAGTTATTAATGGTAATTACTGGATGTAATTAATTGAAGATGATTTAAATATGGAAGTAATTTGGATTAAATTACTTTGTGTAATTAATCAAGGGATTAATTAAGATAATTAATTAAGGAGTAATTATTTTATTTAATGAAGTAATTAAGGGAAGTTAATTACTGAATGGGATTAATCAAGGGTGATTAATAATTATGGTTTAATTAAAGATTAATTACTTAATGTAATTAATTTAAATAGAATAATTAAATTAAAAATGTAATTAAGGATCATTAATTTATATAATTAATGATGTAATTGAGGGTTGATTAATTAAGATTAATTAATCAATAATAAGTGATTTTGAGTAATTAATTAATGTAATTAATTAAGGATTAATGTAATTAATTATAGTTAATTAATAAATGAAGTAATTAAAGGATTAATTACTGTATTTGGTTAAGGATAATTAATTTGTGAAATTAATTAAAGGATAATTACTTGAATGTAATTAAAGGATAATTAATCAAGGGTGATTAATTAAGATGGAAATTAGAGAATCATTAATTAATTGATTTGTAATTAATTAATGGTTAAGTAAGCAGGATTTATAGAATGAAGTAATTAATTTAATTTATTTTAAATTAATTAGAGATAAGGTAATTAATTTAATTCATTTTAAATTAATTATAATTGGTGTGATTAATAATCCTTGCTTATGTATGATGGATGATATTGATTTGCCTTGAGTGGTTTGAAATCTCAGATATGAGATAAGTAATGCTATGTGATATGGATGCTATGGTTGAAGTGTGATGATAATATGGATTATCTATTTATGATGATAAAGTGAATTATCTATTTGTGATGATAATGTGAATTATCTATCTATGATATTGTGAATTATCTATCTGTGTGTATATGGATAATGAATTGAATTGTTTTTAAACTTTAAAACAACTTGGCCTTTAAGATACGTTTTGGATTTCGATGAGACCGGGATCGGGTTTCCAGATTTGGATATCCGAAAACCACATCGATCCAAATTATAACGATAGGTCGTGAATCTCAAGTAAAGATGAAGATTCAGAGTGCAAGGGTTATCGTCGTTAACTTTGAGGGTGATTCCAAAATGAGTGTAACGAGATAATGCCTTCGGTTTCGATCGAACCCGGAACGAACTTGTATGGATTGAATGCTTTCAGAACATCGTCAGGAGGACGATGAGTATTCTAAGAGATGTGTTCTCTAAAGGTAATCGTAGTCTCAAGCCTCATCAACCGAGAATGGCTAAAACAGGGGAGGTGCAGCAAGGTTGAGTGGGTAGCACCCAAGTAGGACAAGATTTTCCCCTGTCTAGAGGTCCCTTTTTATTCGGCTTAGTGGGCAGTTGGAATTGCGCACCAACTGCGGGGTTGTCTTGTTCGGGACTGTCCAGTAAGGGATGGTTCCGGCCTTATGTTGCAGATGATTTAGGGTGGATCCTCGGTACGTTGATCTAGGCCACGTACTGTGATGGGCGGTACCCCAGTAGCCCTGCCGTTGTATGGAATCCAATCTCCAATAAGTGATCTCGGATTTGATTATATTACCCACTTTGTGGCAAGTATGCTGGAATTTAATCATGTAACAATTTCAGCTATTTCTTATTTACTTGAAAACCCTAGACACTATTATAATATCACTGAATTTCCTATCAAATGTTTTGGTTATCGTAAGGTAAAAACTTTTCCATGTTTATGTGTGGGAAGTCTTACGAGATACCTTTTGTTTCAAAGGTTTTTAAAGTTAAGCAACTTTAACCTGTTACTCACACTAGACCCATGTCTGACCCGGAGTTTATTCTGTTTTTCTTAAACTCTCGGGTACTCAAATTTTTATGAGTAGCCAAGGGATTCAGGTTAGCTTTGACGAATTATGGAGGAGCAATGGAGCTGGAGGCTTCAGCGTTATAGATATGTATAGTGTTCCGTTGTGTTGGTATCTCTATGTAGTTTCTCTGTGTTGTATTTGAGTTGTAATAACTAGACAGGTGTTTATAACTGTCTAGTATGTGATGTATAATCTGTGTAACTCTGATTGACGTTATATATTATGTAATACTTATGTGATTAATATAATTTATTTGTTCCGCTGTTGAGATTCTGATGTTGTTTCTTCTTTCTTCTCTATCTGTTCTCTTTTCTATCCCTTTCTTTCTTCAAGATGATGCGACTTTCTGGTGATAGAAAGTCGGGTCGCTACAGTTACCAAGGTTTCTTTTCCATATTTATGATAAGCCCCTCCATATAAAGTACTTTTCAATTTGTCTCTTTCATTAACAAACTACAATCTCTTTATTTACATATTAATAATTCAATCACTTGTTTATAAATATGTCTTCAATTTAAATTGGTTTATTAAGTTTACTAAATATAATTTTATTTGATAAATTTATAACATATTTAAATTCAATAATTGTTTATCTTCGTTGATTTGTTTATTTTATTAATATCGAGTAAAACCTTTTTCCTTTTTTTATCTATTTTAATCATATACAAATTATTTGCATAATAAAATTATTTTATCTTCACTATAATATTTTATTCGAGTTCTTATTAGTTAATCCAATTTATTAAAACAAAGTCCTGTATCAAAACGATTTTAATTCATTCAAAATAAATTTTTTATCCAAATTTGAATTTGAACATTTTATTTTAATTAAATTTAACTTATTTTAATGGTATAGAAAGCAGAGTTGTAACATGAGTTCTTCTTTTATTTCAGTTACCTCTTCATTTTTATATCTCTCGGTTGTTTCCTCCTGCACCTCCTCTTGGAGTTCATCCAGAGGTGGCTTCTTCTCCAATATGTGGCTTGGTTTTTGTACCTCCTCCTCTTGTGATTCTTGTTCAAGGTTCTTACTTGATTGCTGGTGTTGCTTATTCTGGTCTTCCTGGTGATTTGGGTCGATGTATTTTAGCTGCATTCTTGTCTATATTGTCAGCTGACATTGTTTACCCTATATTATCGTTAACACTATAAGTGTCTAAACACTCAAACACCATATCTTTTTTTCCACATGCATGTTCTTCTGTGCTTATACCTGAACTGGATGTTGTTTTAATTTTGCTCCCCATTACTGCATGGTTTTTCTTTTACATTGTATGTCATTATGTCCAAAGCATTTATTACCACTGCACTTTGGAGGAACAAACTCATATTCACTTCCTAATAGTATTCAACCCCTTTCTGATCCTTTGCTTTGATATTTTTTTGTAAATTAGACTATGCCGTAATCTCCTCCATAAATTTTGCAGACTTGAAATTTTTCATAGACTTAGCATCATCGTCCATATTTACTGGTCTACTTATCATACTTGCTAGCTTTCTTATCACTCTTGCACTGCGTAAATCCAAATCTAGATTCTTTAGTCATATCCATGTATGCTGTGTCTCCAGCATATCACTTTCCGGTCTTACCTTTACTCCCCATTTTTTTGATGAACAACAACCCACTATCCATGAACCATGGTCTGTTATTATTCATCTTATGACAATCTTTTTCTAGCTCAAACTTGACTAAATAAAATCCATTTCTCGTGCGAAAATGTCTGATTTCCTTACGGCTTCCATTCTCTCTTACTGTAAGCGTTAAAGTGAGTATAGTTAGACCTTTTCGCGCTAAATATATGTAGATGGAATTTCTCCGCATATTATTTGCTTCTCCATAATCATTATCGATTCCATCATGATACTCTCATTTTTCATCCACTATTTTTTCAAAAACATTAATGTTCTCCTCTATCTATGATTTGCATTCAGTCGTCTTTTCCTAGCTCTTAGTTCGCTCTGATTAAAAATATTAGGCCTTTCCTTTCACTGCATCTGCGTAGCTTTTCCTAATTGGTCTTGAATCTAGTTGAGCCTCCTTATGCTTTCATTTACGTCTAACCCCCGCCAATCAACATTATCCTTCTCCTCCAGGTGTGTTTCCGCTTGGGTTTGGGTTTTTTGTTCCGCTAAGGCTTGTGTCGGCCGCTATTTTGTTTATTTTTTATTATACACACACACATTTACGCATACACAATATATATGTTATAGTCAATAAACTTATATTTAATACATGGATAAAACAATACGAAGGCTTTCATACATTTGTATCAATAATGCATACAACCAATGTTATCAATTGACAACATTTAAATTAAAGCGTTGGCGGAAAAATCAATGCTAAATTACATAATCCATAGTTGGTTGAAAAATACTAGAAATGGAAGTAGTTGTTATATACTTGTTTTGATTTTGAAAATCAATGTTAAATTAGAGAACTTATGAAGAATAATTCAATTTTATAATGTACGTAGCTTAAATCGTACAACCTATTAATTGTCATCTCAGTATATAAAATAACCGAAATAATTATGCCAGTTAAGATGTATGAGTTATTAAGTAGCTTTAATCCTTTTTTTCCATTAGGTTAATAAACTTGAGTAGCCATTCGATCCATTGTTGTTATATATCTATTAATCTTAGCTTGGCTTTCCTTTTATAAGTTTGAGGCATCATTTTCGAGCTAAATCCTCATAACATATACCTTGCTTGAATTGAATGAAATACATTAAATAACTGATGTAAAATGAATATATAACATGTGTTTGTGTAAAGAGTCTGAAGACATCATCCGTGCATGTATAGCCGTGTCCACATTCAGTCACTTCATTTCTGTTTACTTCTTAACACACACCCCTCCCCCTATATATATATAAGAAGCATCTTATGTCAATACTGGTAATAAAAGACTATTGCTTGATGAAACAAAAACATTTCTTGATTAATTTATGTTTAAGGTTGCTTTAATACTGATAAATTATTCCTTATTTGTTCCTTTATGATATGAAATATGCAAATACTTAAACTTTTTCTTACAAAACCGATTAAACACAAATGTTCATGATACATCTTAAAGAAATAATTTCATTGTAAAATACTATTCTCTGCAATCTAGTTATAATTTTAATACACCTATTAAACTTATAAATCATAATACTGGCACATAAATGCAACATAAAATGACAAGATGTACTTTGAGTACCCACTTTTGGTATCAAGGTGCACATTTAAGTGCCACTTAGAAGTTAATCAATTTGTGCCTATGTAAGTATATACATGTACAAAATATTTGTTATTAGATGTCATTTGCACAAAATTGACATTACATTCATTTACAAAATAAAATATGCTTATTCGATTTTATTTTAAGTTTTATCCAAGTACATGTAAATTCATTAATAGTAAACAAATTTAAGTGGTGAATAATATATAAAGAAACAATAACTTGTTTGCAACATGCTGCATTATTTACCATAAATCTATTCAGAAAATATGAATTGAGATGAGATTTTGGCCAAGACAAGAAAATGGTGATGAGAAAATAGATTAAAAAACAAACTTGAATAACATTAACCATATGTATTGAAGGAGACGAATATTCTCTTGAGTAGTGTTTTATGTCTTATGTCTTAACGCATACCAATTACGGTTGTAAGATGAACTAATAAAGCGTGACTGACCATAGTCCAAGTAAGGTTTCCATGCATAAATTCATAATGCTCTCAAGTCTTCTATATAACTTAGATATAATAACCTATAGAAGATCCTCGGTAAATCATTTAGTAATTTTTTCAAACAACTGTGCATAACCAATTGGTGCCCCCCACGATCATTGGTAATTCATTGTCCATCATGTGGATAGCGCTAGGTATATGAATCTTATTAGTATATCAATATCCCATTCTCAAAGTACCAAATGGCTTGGAATGTTTAAGACAAGTGTTTGTTATTATGATCCAACGCTCATAATTACAAATTGTTTTCTAACTGCGATCATTTAAAAACTTTGTCCTTGAGATTTCTATTTGTAAGTTATTATGTGTTCTTACATTGTTAAGATATATATATATATATATATATATATATATATATATATATATTAAAACACATAAAAATAAATAAAACCAAAAACTACTTTTATTTCTAACAGGATTTTATTTCAGAAGTTACTTAAGATTGCATAATTTCCCCTAGGGCATACTCTTAACTCTATCCTCCTCTCACTTGCACTTGAACCAATTATGGTATGTCATGCCCATACATTCTATATGTATTTCTAGGTTAAATTAAGAACAATCCTTAGTGAATAAATTTGCAATATTATCTTTTGTATCTACTAGATTGGCCGCTACTTCTCCGTACTTGGTAACCAATCTTATCCTGTGGAACTTGTGGAGAATGAATCTTGATTTTTTGTGTTTGGTTTCTTAGAAATATGTGTTGCTGCTTTGTTATTACAATACAAGTGTGCTGGGCCTTCAATGGATGGAGTCACTACTTGCCCTCTAATGAATTCGCGCATCAATACTTCTTCATTTGTGACATCATTTAAGATGATGTACTTAGTCTCCATAATTGAATGTACCATAATTTCTCATTTATAACTTTTCCAACCAACAAACCCTCCATTGAGAGTGAACACAAACCCTGAGGCTAACTAGATATCACCTGCATCACTTTGAAATCTGGATCCGTGTACCCCTTCATAAAAAAATAATTTTTAGTATTTCATAAATACATAAGAATATTCTTAATATTTGTAATTTTCATTGAGATTTAGTTGGTATATGCTTACAAAACCAAGTGTAAAAGCAATATTGGGTCTTGTACATAACAGAGTGTACATGATAGATCCTATTATCAAAGCATAAGTGACCCTTCTCATACGTTATCCTTCTTCACCATCTATAAAGGAAAGTTTCATGTCGAACCAGCACATTTCCTCAATTTGATTTTTCCATACTAAACCTTTTTAGATGGTGTCTGTGTACATCGATTGGAACAATCCCAACATACTTTTAGATCTATCGCTATAGATATTTGTATCATGTATATAGGATGTCTCATCTAAATCCGTCATTGGGAAATTCCTATATAATTAAGAATTCATTAAATGAAACATTAGTACATCATTATCAATCAAGAGTAGGTCGTCTACATATAAAACTAAAATGTAAAAAAACCTTTATTTTCTTTCTTATAAATGCATGCTTCCTATGTGTTTTGACTAGAAAAAATTACTTGACTACACTATTAATTAAAGCATTTCTTCAAACTTTGAGATGCTTGTTTAAAGCCATGAATTGATATTAGAAGTTTACATCATATATTTTTGGTCCCACTTACTTAGAAACCATGTAGTCGAGACTTATAAACTGTCTCCTCTAAATCACCATTCAAAAAGGCTATTTTAACATCATCTGCCATATTTAGTAGTCAATCTGTGTTGCAATCGCAAGCATAATACGAATGGACTTAAGCATGGTGGCTGGTTAAAATATCTCATCATAATCAACACTTTGAGTTCGTTGGAAACTTTTCACCACTAATGTAGTTTTATTGGTCTTCACCTTTTCATACAAACTAATCTTTTTCTTAAAGATCCATTTGCAACCTATAGGGTTTACCAGTTAGGGTATATCTTCCGAAGTCCACACTTTATTTAAATCTTTCCATTTTCCAATTTGATCTAATCTGGTCATTCGTAGAGCTATTTACTCGATCGTAGATATTTCTGCAACATTTATGAGAGAGGAATAAATAGTCAAATTTTGAAAGAACTTATTATAGGCCTTTTTCAAATATGAATCATGTACCTATAATCCATTTCAGACTTCATAGGATTAGGACATAGCGCAGAGCCTTTACTCTCCAAGAACTATCAGTAATTGAGGAGACCATCATCATGAATGACATAATACTCATTTTTCATCAGTGAGATAACCCATATTATCTTTCTGATGCACAAGATGAGAGATTTAAGGGTATGCCTACGGAAAATTATGTAATGTGTTATGTAATCTTAACTTTATGATGAATCTTGTTCGAAATGAAAAGTATGCTTTTTGGTTTTGTTTTCTATCATGTGTGTTTGTCATATATTATATAAATATTGACTACGAGCATTAGATATATAAATAGAAAATCTCTAGGTGTAGTATTATACTGATTGTAGTTGCGAACCCGTAGTAACCATAAGTATTGAATCGATTTTGTAATAATACTCAACTTTAAAGGTTTCTGGTCAAGATGCTTCAAGAAAGGGATATTGATGCATCTGTTGAGACTAGTGTACATAATGCTATCCAAATGTTGAATGGTGAATTACTCATGACCGTTGGGGTGAAAGGAAGTTATACATTTGTGATCATTGAATGGTCACGAAATGACTCAATCGAGATCCCTATGTAGGTTAAATATATCTAAATCAAAAGGTAGGATCACAATGTGATAATTGAGAGAGTTAGTGGTATGCCATAGGAACAATTATGTAATTTGTTACATATGTCTAACTCTGTAATCAATCTTGTTTGTAATTAAGGTATTTAATTTCGATTGTATTCTTTGTTACACAGTGATATAGTTGAAAGAGGTAGTAGTATGCCCTAGAGGCAATTAAGTAACTTGTTACATATATCTAACTTCGCAGTTAATTTTATTCGTAGTAATGGTGTTTGTTTTCCTTTATATACTTTATTATATTGTGATATAATCAATTAAGTAATTGATTTAAAGTATATAACAAGAAAATCCTTAAATAAAATGTTATGTGATTATAACTGCAAATGGTTACAATCATGAGTAATTAATAACAGAATAAGATGACTTTTTTTAAAATACTCCTAGTCAAGATTTTTTAAGAAAAGGATACTGATTCATCCGTTGAGATCAAAGTGTGTAACGCTCTCCAAATGATAGGCAATGTATTACATATGGATATTGGAGGAGTAAGGGGTTACATACTTGTAGTTATTAAATAACTATGGAATAACTCATCAGAGAGTTTCCTATTGGTTGATAACAGCTAGGTCAAATAGAAAATCTCAGTGTAACGATGTTACACAATTCACCTGACTTGAGAATACCGTGGAACTTCAACGTGAATACTCCACTTTTAATTATAGTTAAATCATGGCATAGCGATCCATCGACCCTATAGTTGGGTCTTAGTTGAAGCATTGGAATTGAAGCACTTTTTAATAGAGAATTTGTCTCCTTAGTTGTATGAATTTAGTGTCATGATCAACTGTAGTCAACTCAAGTCAAAATCCCTATCTAGAGTAGTACTGTTAATAATAAATTTTATTATTGAACCAAGGATTTTTTTGGGCTGGCCAAGTTGAATGTCGATAATATTGGAATTTTGACGAATACCAAATTCCATATATCTTAAAGTGATATAGTTTTGAAAAAGAGAATATGTGTAAATTATCGTTACTAAATGGTACTGCTTAAGATAATATAAAATATGATTTATTGAAAAGTTCTGTAAGTGATGAATTCGGCACAAAGGTCACACCGGTAGCTAAGGTGATGTGTGAACAATAATATTTGAATTGTTCAATATTAATCATTGACTGAATGCACACCTTTGAATCACACAACTGCATTTGTAAATTCTCTAAAAAAATGACACGATTTAATAGTTTATAAAGTATTATAGATTAATTAAATTAATTTATATTTAATAAAAATTAATTATTAATTTATTTGATGTTTTAGATATTTTTAGAAATTATTCGGTGTGTATACAAAAGTTATATATACATGTATCGGTATACGGTATATATATATGTGTGTATGTATGTATGTATGTATGTAAACAAGATTTAAGAATATTTATTTACTTAAATAAGCCTTGGGATTTTTTGGGTCCACATGGGACAAGATCTTGGCTAGAAATAAGAAAAAATAAATGACCTAAAATATTAATTGAGTTTTAAATGAGGAATTAATGAGGAATGTTTTAGAAGAGAGAATGGGAAAGGTTTTCATTCTCTCCATATAACAAATCTTCCTCGTTAATTCATTCATTCAATCTTCTCTCTTTGTTCATACTCTTTTATGGCCACCACGTTTTCTTCTTTTTCTCTCATGCTGAAATATTTTCACTCCAAACAACATCAAATAAAATAAAAGTGGTCCATTCGATTCTAGCGAGATCGTGTGTGAATCAAGTGTTCTAGGAGATGATTTGCAAATCAAATTGTTATAAAGGGCAAGATTATTTGAAGTTCAAATTCTATTTTGTATTATTCATCCATGATGTTAAACCTTGACTCCAAATTCGTGTATATGTAAATATTATATTTCCACTTATTAGATTTGATTAAAGATTGCTTATGTATTGTCATTTATAAAACATGAAACCAATTATGTTTACATATGTATGTGAACTTGATCGGTTATGTATATTATTTTTGGTTGCAATAAAATATGAATATACATATGTATATTCCATAAATCTGATTTACTTAAAATAATGAATTTCACATTCAAATATTTCGATTTACATAAGCATCTTTGTGTTGTTGAAATAGTGAAACATCTTAAACATATCATTTGGTTAAGTCAATTCTAATTTCAAACAAAATAATTTATGTTTTCATTATCCAATCAATTGAAATTTAAATTTAAATTAATTTTGAATTATAATACACACATACCATATATGGAATGTTTTGATTAATCAATTCTTATTGCAATCTTAATTATGACAATGTTTTAAAGGTGATTTTGTTTATATGTATATATGTGTTATTTCAGGTTTCAAATTTTAATGCTAAGTCTCTCTCTGATAGGTGCAACTAGAAAATTCTCAAATAGGTGCAACTACAACATACCATTATAATGTGAAATAACAACAACAACAACTTCTTAGCAGCAGAATCGTAAGCCTCATGCTCGTCATCTGCACAAATTCATGTGTAAGCATCCCTATACCCAATTCCCAGTCTACTCATGAGAACACTCAATGGTAGTAAGAAATGAACATATAAATAACTTTGGGTCAGACAACGGTTGGTATGAGTGAGTCACCTACCAAAATATATATACTTAATGTATAAAATCAAAGGATAAATCTATAAAGATATAAACACATTGTATCATCCCTTCTTCTCCTACATCACCTATGTCAGCATATATAAACTCTAGTATGTTAAACCATCGAAGAAGAAGTTTTATTCCAAAATAAGGAAAGGAAATGGTTTTGAGTTTTAATATTTGTTAAATTTGAGATCTTCTTTTTTAAGTAATATTTGAAATGGACTTTTTTAACTATGTTTAAAGTATTTTTGAGTTTATTGAAAAGTGAAAAGGAGGCATGATTACAACACCGTTGTAATAAAAAATTTCGAGGATTGAGAAAGAATCCATGGATTATAACACTTTTGTTATAATAAATGATTTCATTAAGTTATTAAAAAAACTTGTTGCTTGACTTAATAAGTGTTGATATTCTTAAATCTTTGGAGGAATTTTGTTTTAAAGATGATAATAAGTTGATTTATAAATGAAAATATCATTAAAAATAATATTTTAAAAATAAAGCTAAGTGTGATTGGTTTTGGGTTCATAATAAACAATGTTTTAATGATATTTGTTCTTTATCCTTCTTTTTAATACACTTAGAAATATAATTGACTCTTTAAAAGAACATTTAAAGTGTTTTACAAATATTTGTGACATGGAAATCAAACACAAGTGTGAGTCGAATGTTTTAAAAGTTTGATTCATTTATAGAAAATGTTTAGTCTTACACTTAACACTTAACATTGAGGGAACTCTTGCTATTTTTAAAATTAAGAATGAATGTCGAGTCAAGGTAGGAAGCAATACTGCCCTAACTTGTCCGGCTTCATTAGTTTACCTAGGGTAGTACTAGTATGAGATCTATGAGTTGTATTAAGTATATGAGATTTAAATTTCATATATGATCATTTTGTTAATTCCGATAGTTGATTTGTTAACTATTGATTCTACTATCTTCTTTTTGATCATCAATCTAAGATGATGTGTTGTTCGTTGAGGAAACTCTTACTATTCTTAAAGTTAAGAATGCATGTCAAGTCAATGTAGGAAGCAACACCGCCCTAACTTGTCCGGCTTCATTGTTTTCCCTAGGGTGGTGTTACTTTGAGATCAATAAGTTGTAATAGTTATATAAGATTTAATTTCTATATACGATCATTTTTGTTATTTCTGATAGTTGATTCATCGAATATTAATTTTGATATCCTTTTTCGTGCCTCGTCAATCTAAGACAATTTGTAGCACATTTTGAGCATTTGCATTCAACGACGGAGATACCTAAAACCATATGTCGAGTCGAGGCATACGCGAGTGGTATGGCTACTATAAAACTAGCTTACCCGTGCAAATAACAAAAATAATACCTAGAGCAGATTAATAAAATGACTTTTTTAATTTTCCAATTTTACTTCATTGCCAATGCGCATAATCCAACAGGGTAAGGGAATTGAAGAAAATAATAATTAGTCAGATCAAAGTCCACATGTAGTTAATCGGGTGATTAACCCAAGGATTAAGAAGGAAAATCCAATTGATCGTTGTATAAGCAATTTTGGGTGATATGTACATGTCGCGTAACTGATTTTAAGTGAACGAGCAAAGCATCCAGAAAGTGTTCGAGGAAACGATAAGGAACGTGGTCGGAGTTAAGTTTTAAGGGTCGACTAGAATAATTTAAGGCAATCGTTCAAGCAGGATGAGAGTGTATCAGAGCAATTTTCCAACTATCGATTCTTTTTCAAACTAGATTCCGATGTGGCTACGTGTAATGACCATGATACGAGCAAACATATTCTTTGAAGTTCGTGGTGTGTTTTGCGATTCTAACCCATGTATTTACAGTTTAAAGATTCCAGTGAGCATGATGGAGCTATACGAGATACTATAGAGAAGAATAATAGGGCATTTTTTCTATTGATGTGTGTATAGAATGGAGCACTCATTGCTAAAGGCCTCGAGATACGCCGTAGAGAGATTGTTACTAGAGGTGGGGATTCCAACCCAGAACATGTTAGTAATGTGAGTTAATAATTGGCACGGCCTTCTCTTTGGTGCATTAATGTGAGGACAACCATAAATTGTTGAAGTTTGAACAAATGTTGTTGAGCAACACGGTGGTTCATCCAAGTCATTATATATCCATGAGTCATACTATGAGTAGGCTTGATGAGCAAAAATCATATATGATGTGGTTGTTTGTTGTGATGTTTTTTGGTACTATGACCTTTTTGATGATGATATATTGCTTGCCAAAATTGATTTTGGTATATTTGCAAACTCAAAATATTTCTCTTTAATAATTTTGAAATAAAAGAGTATGGCGGTGCTTCTTTTGTTTTAAATATTTAAATACCATGATTTTTCATGGACCGATACTAGGTTGTCATAAAAGTGCTATAACGAGAAGCGTTGATAAGATTTGGCATACAGAAATACAAATCAAGTGACTCCAATTTCGATAAAGGAGAAAAATTCTATCTCAAATAGTGCCTTAACCTTAAAGGTAAAAAAATGCATAAGATTCCTAACACATCTGCTGTGGAGAGTCTAATGTATGCAACAAAATATTGCATACATTATTTATGTGCTAAACAGATATCTTAGTAGTTTTAGAAAACGATCATTGGACAACATGCAAGATGATTACGATCTCAACCAAGAGAGTAAAAGATTCACTTCAGGTATAGTTTTTCTCTAATGAGCTAGTAAGGCTAAGAAAAAAGGTTTCATATAAAGTTTTATAGCCTTCTCCGCTACGGAAATAGTGTTTATTATTTTGGTATAAGGCATCCAACTAAATAAATGACTACAGAATTTTATCATAATGTTATAGAGTATTGTGAAAAATGAAAGACTATTAAAGTTTATTATGACAATAAATAGATGCACACTTTCTAGTGATTTTTTTTACCAAGTCATACTATATTAACTTAAATTTCACACTTGTGAAGGAGAGAGTGCAAAATAGACTGAAATTCATAAAGCATATTGGTATAACTCCATATTAGACGATCCACTTACAAAATTATTACCACTGAAGGTCTTTTATTTGCACATTTCTCAAATGAGTCTAATTTTCATTTAAGGATACCTTAGACCAGGGGGAGTTTGTATTCAGTACCAGGGTCAGACATTTTACCATACCACCGCTTACCAACCTTTAACAATTTAAAGAGTATGGGAAAATTAGTAACTAGTTTGATTGTGGTTTACTAAACCACAAGAAAATATGTGTTATGGTAATAGTAACAAAATGCTAGTTGATGTACCCCTCCATGGTTGTTTTATTTGAATAAAAAAACCTACGCCGATAAGCACCAAACAGTTGGAGGTTTAAGTAAAAAACTAGGCAAAAATACATAACTTATCGTATGTCTCATATCACATAATAACATGAAATGAAAATACGGATACAAAGTTGGAGAGAAAATACTATGATTAAATGAAAGTTTTGATAAATAAACCACATAATATTAGAGTATATCGGTTCATAAGATCATAAATGGAAAAATAAACATGAGTCGATATCTCTCAACACCAATGTACATAGATAAGTATTAATCATTTAAAATATATATAAATTTCAAACCACTTTTAAAACACTTAAATATATGTTAGAAGAGTTCACTGAAAGAGTTGAAGAAGAAAAATTAAGTTTAAACTCATATTATAATTATTAGTAATAATGCCGTAAAACTGCCAAAAAAAAGAGTATGGAAAATTCCTTTAAATCGGTTTGAAATTTTCTTCTCGTCTTTACAAAGCATATTATAAATTATTTTTAGAAAAACATGCTATGAGTCTAGTACGCATTCATAAAATTTTAAAGAATTTTGCAGTCAACAAATCCCACTTGAAAGTTATTTTAAAACTTGACTTTCGAACTGCAAAATCGAAACCAAAATTTTTCATACTTTTAAACACTTTGGAGTGATGTGTTATAATCTTTTCTGACCATCAAAACTTGGTTTAAACAACATTTTAAAAGCGCAAAGTACGACCAAATACACAAGCATAAGATTTGAAACACAAGATTTAAAAGAGATGTGATTTCAAGGTGCAATAACGTTGATTCAAAGTGAAAAAACACGATTATTCCATTATTCAACATTTTTCCATTTTATCCTTTCAAACAACATTCAAACATTTATATAGGCAATATGCATATAAAAGTAAATTAATAACGGCAAGAAACCCTTCAGGACTGTCTACAAGTCCCATATAAATCACACATCCGCTTTCTAAAGTGGGAATTCAACCAAACTAACCTAAGAAATCAGTTAAGCATGCAACAATAATTTACATCAACACATATATCATATAAAGTTCATTTAAAAGTGAGTTAACTTGTAACGACCCTGAATTTTGAACAATTTAATTTGAGAATATTTAATTAATTTTAAATATTTGAATGATGATTTGACTTGAATTTCAAATTATCAGAATGAATTGGCGATTTAATTTTTGAATTTAATCTATTGAAAGTTGAATAAAATTTGAATCTTCAATTTTAAAGCCGGTTAAAAATAATTTAAAGGCTTAGAAAATTCATATAGATAATACTGAAGATAATAGAAGCTTCAGAATTGATTTTAAAAGCGATTTGTTCAGTTTTGAAATTGTATCGTTTGAAATCGAATTTAAAAATAACCTTCCGAGGCACAGTCTCGGAATTTGACGAAACCAGCTCCATTGGGTCCGTAATATTGAATTATTACTGGATTTCCAATTTCGTATTAATCGGAATTGTTTTGTGAACATACGGCGTATAAACGCGTATAAAATTAAATTGAATTCAATTTGAATTTCTGTAACAACTGGGGTTTTCCCCAAAATTTTAATCGTCAATAAACGATCTATGTTGACAGTTAAATTTCTGTTTGTCATGAGAATTTTTATAACGATAAAATCTTCGTCAATTAACGATTTAATATCGAATTGTTAATTTCTGTTTGAATTTGGAAATTGTAAATCGATTGAAATTCTTTTAATTAAATTTTTATTTGTACGAATGAATATATATATAGTTTAGATTTTAACAACAAAATTAAACAAAAACAAAATTTGATTTAAAAAGAAAATAAAATAAAAAAACCATACCCTATACCATACCCAACCCATATCAGCCCATATCCTTATCTCGTTTAAAACCCTATACCCGATCCCTTTCTCATTTCATTCATTCAAACCCTAAACCTAAAAAACAGACGAAAAGAAAATAAATGGCGGCCTAAAGGAAAGAATTTCGTTCGCTCGTCCTCGTGTTCATTCGTCTTCAAACTCGTACGTCTTCTCGTTCGTTCCTCGTCAGCAATTAGGGCTTTCGAAATCTAGGGCTTCGGCGATCTTCGATTTCTTGGCGATTTTGGTGACTTCGGCTCCGATTCGTCGACAACAGGTGAGTGACATTCCTCACTCACATCTTATTCGAACTGTTCGGGTTCGTTTGCTTGCTTGTTTTCATTGTCTTTGGCCATTCGATTTGTTTTAGTATAGATGCTTTCTCAGATTTCGACTGTGCATGGGTCGTTCGACTTTATCTCAATGTTGATGATTTTTCCCGTCTTGAATTGATTTCGTGATTTCTGGTAAATCTGCATTTGGCTCGGGTTTATGTTGCAGTTTTTAAAGTTTTAAAATTTAACAAGTTTCGAAGTTTAAATTGTTTAAAGTTAAATATCTTCGAATCGTTTTAACAAATGGGTTAAGTGATGTCTATGAATCTGGTGTCTATGAATCTGATGTCTATGAATCTGTGTACTGTCTTGTATCTACTTTGATGATTGAAGTTGCTAGTGTGGCTGCATGTGTGAAAATATATTTAAGTAATGGCTGCATGTATGTCTGTATATAGGCTTCTCTGCTAAGGGAAAATATATGAATCCAAACAGTGAAGCAATCCACCCTTAGTAAAACTTAAATTTGTCTACATCAGGTTTTCAGAAAATTGAGATTTGAATTGGTTGTGGAAAAAAATAAAAAAAAATGGATGCATGTTTGATTTATCAGAGTACCTCAGTTTTTAAACCTCTGTAAGATCCCATATCCTAAAGTAAACAAAATTCACAAGTTTAAACAACTGTTTGATGAATCTACTGCATGCTGTATTTCTTGAATCTATTATGTAATGTTTGCATGATTGGGTTATCTGAATAAATGCTTTGAATTGCCTTGTTTAATTGTGTATACATCTTTATAATATATATATAACTTGTCCCTGTTTGTGAATCTTTTCATACTTGACTTTTCCAATATACGAACTGGATTTTGTTTCTTTTCTGTTTGTGAATTTTTTTTTATCTGATAAACATACGTGCTAGGTTTTGTTTAACCTCCCTCTTTGTCTTCGACATTTGAGTTTACATAAACTTTCATCCTTGCCTTAGTTGATATGTAGTTCACTGCATCATTTCTTTGAAATGGATGTTGCGTGAATTTGGCAACTTGCTTCTCTGCCACTTCTATGTTACTTCATCGAATACTGCATTCCTGTTCACTTGAGATTTTGTTGTTAACTTCCTTGATTAATCTGCATTCACATGGCATCCATGTTGATATTTGCATCTTGATCCCATTGAAAATGTTTACTCTGTTAGTCTGCACCTCATATGCCATTGCAGTGGTTGTTCTTCACTTCATATAGTCTAATTACTGTGGCCTTGTAGTTGCACCTGGGTAGATTGACTTGACTGATATTAGTTACCAATACTTGCTGTATATGACTTCAACCAGAGTCATTCCTGTTTATACTTCAACTTGCATTCCTGGTTGTTTTAGTTTGCATTGTAGTCTGCATTTACGCTGGAGCATATATGTACTGGATGTTGGGTTGCCCATTCATGTTGATTGTGTATTTGTCTTCTGTTCACCTGCATGTAGTTGGTTGTTTGCATTCATGAATTTTTCTGACTTGACTCCAGTAGTTGTACTCATGTACACTGCATTGTGGTCTTGTGGCAGTTGCTATGCCTTTGATCTTTGTTTGTTGTATTCATGTCTGCATGAGTGTTCTTGTTGCACTGATGTTCATCTGTTCATGTTGCTTATATCACTTGAGTTTGCATACAATATTGGCATTGTCCATATTTGTTTGTGACAGTCTTTGCATACATGTAGCTGATATACTTCTCTGTTGCCTGGTCTGGATTTGGTCTTCGCCGTAGTGAGTTGCACCAGTCTTCGAGTTGAGTTGAGTTTTATCTTCACTTTGTTGCACTGTCTATTCCAGTGTTGCATGTCTTGTGATCACTGATGTAATCTAGTCTGGTTTGCTGTTGTACATTTTGAATTGTACAGTCTTTGAAACACTTGAGTTGAATCCAGCTTGTCGCTCAGATTTGACCTTGTGATCACCTGTGACTTCCACTGAGCTTTTGCGTATCTCTTGCAATGGTGGCGAGGCGGTGCACGCGTGCGTGCACTGCAGCCACCCAGAATCGACAGTTTTGAATTGATATTTCTTTGCGTCGTGATGCATTGATCTTTTATGCTGTATTGGCGAGGCCGTACACGCATGCGTGTACGGCAGCCAATCGAACTCTGATGGTTTTAAAGTGACAATTCCAATTGTCTTAAATTGATTTAGTCGATTTGATAAATTGTTTATTTATCTTTGTGATGTCTTAAATCTGCTGATTTATTGTTTAACACTGTTTAGTGTTAAAATTTTCGTTATCCGATTTCTTTGTTAAAAGGTTCGGATAGACGAGAATTATTGTGACTGTCGTCTATTTAAATTATTATTGCCTCTATGCACTCGTAAACTGGTTTGAATTAGACTGACCTGTGTATTATTTTCTTTTGAATATAATACTCGGGTCAAACCGAGTATTTCTACAGCTTGAAGATTTTCGAGCAGCGAAGTTAGAGAGAGAGTAAAGAATCATTTATTTCGAGAAAATTGTATTTTAAGATATTCCGCTGTATCAGTATTAAATTGTATAAAACTCTGATGTATTCAAAAAGATTTATAGTAATGAAATAAATTCTCATTTGTTTTAATTGATTGTTATTATCTGTGTTTCTGTGGCTGATTCTGTTTAAACCTTATAAACTAAATAACAATTCGTCTTTTTGAACGTTTCTAGTTGGTTTAATTACCGACTGGAGGCGGTCAAAAGGGGGAATGTTACAAGGTGGTATCAGAGCTTTGGTTTACACAAAGCTTAGTTTATGATGTTTAATATGAATAGTTACTAGAAACACTTTAAAAAGGAAACGTTTTTCAAATCCAAAGAAGTATAAAATTGTTTTGAAAATAAAGATTTTTAACTTAAGAAAAGTTAAATTGAATTGAGTTAGTATTAATAAATATATGATTTGAAATTTAACTAAAGGAAGTTAAATAAATCGTACTTGATTTGATAAATTATTGAGATGGAAATTTAAACTTGAAAGATAAGTGATTATATAATATGAATTGGAATTAAATAGTTTTGTTAAGTAAAACAAAATCTGAATTCTGAATGTGATATGAATTTGACTTTAGTAAAGTTAAATAAAATAGAATTTCAAATAAATTTGAGACGAACTTAAGTTGTATGGTGAAAATAAATGCAAGTGAAGATAAAATGAAATATAGCTTAAGTAATGTTGAATGAGGTTGAATTTGATATCAAAATGAATTAATAAAGTGAAGAATGAATATGAATTTGAGTTATATAAGAAAATTCAACTTTAATTGTAAAAATGAATTAGTGAATATGGTGAGTATAAAAAATTCAATCAGAATTGGAATATAAACCAATTAAAATTAAGTGTGTTGAACCAAATTGAATATAAGCAAAGTAAATAAATTTGGTTTTGCTAGTTGATTGTATAGAAATTCATTAAGTATTAATGAAATTGAATTTATGGAATTTATGTAATAGCCCGCTTTTCCGTACCCCTTGAATAGACACTAATCTCCATCTATTTACTCAAGGTGAACGAAAAACCGAACCATTAGGGTTTTTAAAAGAAGAGGTAGAAGAAAAGATAGAAGAAAAGAGAAAGAAGAAACAAAAGAACAACGTCAGAAACAGAAACAATATCAGAATCTCACATATCGCAGCGGAACAATATATAATAGATAAATGAATAATCTTTAAAACAAAGAACTATATCATTTTATACATACATCAATCATCAGAGTCAATATACAACAATGGACAGTTATATAAACTTGCCCTCATACAGAATACACAGCGGAATAAATACTATCAAATACAAATACTACGTCTCGCCATCCAGCTCATCTCCAAAGCTCCAGAATATCCAGAATATCCTGATAATATAACTCTAGGCTGCCCGTGTGGAAATTGGTGGGCACCCAGAATTTAGAAGGGAACAATAAACTCCGAGTCAGTCATGGTGACTGGTGTGAGATCGTAAAACAGTTATTTTTCACAAAGAAAACAAAACAAATTCGCAATGCTTTTGGAAAATGGAACTACCATAAGACCTCCCACCACACACACAATGCAAACGCAGAATTGGAGGAGATTTCTTCTTATGATAGTCAAAGATGCTTACTACGCAAAATCATTGGATTTATTATTATTAGTGCATAGTGCAGAAAAACATTTCGAAAGTATAATATTAATCTTAGCCAACATACGACCAGTATCGTATGCCTACTATAGCTACTATGTTCAATAGCAGGTTACCGCCACATTCCATAGCAGGTAATACAACTAAAACCGTACCAGGTTCGTATTGTTTCTTTGGATTTCCAACAAATGGTCAGGCTAAGGAACTTCCTTTCCTCCTGCCGAATAGGATCGCCTCTGGCTGGACGTCCCGAGAGACAAACTGCTCTCTGCCAAACAAGGCCGGGTTACCCCTGTAACAGGTAACTCACGAATATGTCATCACCCGGTCCTTTGGGACCTTTATCCGAGCGCTCGATATCCAACATCACACATCATAAAGAAAGTGTATCCACATGAGTAAGTATCTGGGCTCCATACCATGATACCACCCCTTTCCAGAAGGAAATGACATACCCTAAAGGGCGCGACCCTCATAACCTTGCCGCAACATTCCTGTTTCGACCATTTCCGGGGTGTGAGGCTCGACGAAGTCTCGTCCACAAAGCTACGCTTTCTCAAAAAAGCCCTGCTTCAGGTCAAACAAAATGATCAACCTATGATCATTAAGATATAAGATCAAACAAATGATCATATCACAAATGATCAAACACTGATCATTTTACAGCAACACTCAGTATGCCACGTTACCAAATTGGGATATATCGCTGATAAATTTCAACTACATAACCTCTGAGCTCGTACGTCTCAGAGAAGGGTGTTAAGCTAAGAGAATAAATTCTCCGCCACCAACAGAAATGTATTTGAAAGAAATCAGCTTTATATCTCAAATTGTAACGTCAGACATACAATCCATACAAGTCTGTTCCGGGATCGAACAGAACCGAAGGCACTTCTCACGAAGCCCTTGCAAATCCGGATAATTTCCAATCACGTCAGGACTTCCCGTCACTAAGGGTGATAAAACCTCTAAACCGGAGATCAGCCGATGTAGAGTAACTCGACGGTAATCCTTCCGTTTTCAAAAATATCCGGTCTTCAACACCGGTCTTCAAATGCAATTCATAACGACGTATCACATATTCGGAATGGGTTATACGACCCCATGGTCCTTTCCCGGTTAACCCGAATAGTGAGCGCTTATTCAAAAATAAGTGTGGCATTCAAATTCATCCAATTCACAACAAATACCTATCTAAAGGTAATTATTGATAGTCGGTTATCTAACTATCAATAAAGATGCGTAACATCATCAGATTCCAAAAAAATTTCCAAATTATTTCATCTTCAAAAATATCTTAACTAGATATATTATTTCCACACTTAGTCATTTGAAAACAATTTCAAATCAACTTCCACATTTCAATTTATCTTTAAAAGATAAAATCTCAAAACAGTTCATTTCATATTGGAAAAGCATTTCCATACTTATTTAAAAATAAGTATTTCACAAATCTTTTTATTTTCAACACTTAGAAAATATTCGATATACTTAAATCAAATTAAGTATATATTCATTCTTTAAGGAAATCATTCTTAAATCTCATTTATTTGAGTCAAAACGAATGTTGCGTAAAACATCGTTACGACGACTCGAAATCACTAGTATAGGGATTCAGAATTAAGATAGATATATAAATCCCAATACTATATAAAATATTTCCTTTCGGAAATCATTTACTATAACAACAGTGTTATAATCTACCATTTCCTTATTTTTCGAAAACGTCTATTTCAACAATAAATGTTGAAATCTATGATTTCGATAGTTCACACATTCATCTTTTAAAACAATTAACTTCATTTTCAAATATCACTTTTCCAAAACCATATCCATTTTACTTAACACTATATTCACTGTCCAAAATCGTGAATATACTTTATTTACCCAAATCAATGTTTCTACACATTTATTAAAAGATTATCCATGATCTAAAATCGTGAATATAATTTCTTTAATTAACTTCAAAAATTCACTTATCAAAATAAGTGATTTCGGATTTATAAACAACTTTTATAAATTACAATTTTATATTTTATAACTACTTCAAGTTATGAAATCCCTTTTTTTCAAACAATTCCATTTGACTCATTTATATAACAACAATTCAAATCATAAGTTGATAACTTATAATTCATTCAGTTTCAAAGTCCTTCATCTTATAGCTTCACGAATCGTATATCTATCAATATTACTTACTTATAAAATCCGTTTATAAGTTCATTTTAACATTTATAGAACTCCTAAATAATCTCCTTATTTTAATTTATAAAATAACAATTTTATACATCTTCTATAAATATACTCCATTTATAATAAGTCGAAAATTTCAATCTAAACCAATTACAGTTTAATCAACTTATATTTCAAAAACCACTTTTCGCTTATATTTCACAAATCTCATAATTTTTATAACACGAAAATTATAACATTTATTTATTTAAAATGAATTAATTCCAAAATTCAATAAAACGTATACTTTCGACAAATCACTTTGAAATCTTTTTTTTTTTAAAATAATATCGTTATTTTTAACTTCAAAAATGGATCCGATGATGCTACAGCATCAAACAATCAATCACAGCAATCAAATATCATATATCATCATATGATAACAGAATATATATCAACATCTGTAAATAAATAACTACTGGTGAGGAATCCAGTTGGATCCCTCCAACCTGTTTCCCTGCATCCAAAGACGTTAGCACAATACCAATTCCGCTCCAGTACGGAATTATCGCGGTATATAGGTTTTTTATAAATCCGCTTACTAACGGCGCAATAGGGTCTCATCCGCTATACGAGGCGGGAAATCATCAATCCAATATATACATATGCCAATATGTATATATTGCTATATATAGATATATATCCTACTATATCTAATATCACATCCAATATAGCAATCGTATCAATCAATAATAACTGCAAAAATTCCACTTTTCAATCGAGTGAGAAAAATCTCACATTGATTTCAATTCCGATTCCAGCGTTTATTTCGGATAAAATTAAACGCGCGTTTAATTTTACCCAAAAATTTCCTTGACTCCAATCGACTCCAAATCAGTTGCATCGCATAGTGCTCGACGAAATGAAGACAACGCTTTTCGTTTCGTTCCATTCCGACCTCGCAGCAAAAAGTTATTTCATTTTAAAGTTTATACACATTATTACAAAATTAATTACAACTTTAATTTAATTTTTATACCTAAATCCAACATCCACCGTTCATTCCAGGTCAAGAAATCAAGGCCGCTCCCACGTTCTTCTCCAACACGCGCCCAGTTTTCAAACGAACGAGCCAAAACCCACTGCCGCCACAAACCCTACAGCACGCGACCACCACGGTTGATCGGAATTCGATCAACTCCTGCCAAAACATGCGCCCATCCCCCCTCAGCCTCCATGCCAAGCGCGACAACGTCCGGTCATCCCCAGGCGTCGAAAAACGTGCACGACTGGCCATCGTCTTGGCCTCGATTCTGGCCACCACAACAAACTACGCGACACCCCACCGTATGGATCTGTCGAGCTCGAGACGCTCTACAACTTTCGTTCAGATGCCGAAGTCTAATGGTGAATGGATCATGAGATATTGAGGGAGAAAGGAATGACATTTTCTGGCCTTCCATTTTGAAGGTGGCGGCTGAGACATTTAGAAACCCTAGGCTCGTTTGTTTTGTGAAAAATAGAATGATAAAGGGCTTTTATAGAAAATTATCTCAACACTATTCATCCGAAAAATTTCGAACTCGAAATCGAACGTGCCGGCTGACGTTTCTAAGGTTTACCCCGCGTTCCAAACGCAATGGAATGTGTTTCGGAAGCTAATTCGGACATCTGTGCGAGCTACGGAGAAAAACGATCAATTTAAATTAAACCGATTTAAATCGATTTCGAGGCGTTTTAATTTGTACCGGACAAATGGTAAATCCAAAAATTACGAAATTTGAAATCTTACAATAATATCACATTACGGATCCGATGAAACTGGTTTCGTCGAAATCCGACACTGTTTGAAAAATGACTATTTTAACTCGACGATTTAAAATTAAAACGATATCGATGCGTTTCGAGTTGCCACGGTCAAAGGATAACTCTGATTGATACGAAAATTGAAATCCGATAATAACTAACTACTACGGATCCAATGGAACTGGTTTCGTTCCATTCTGAGACTGTTTGAAAATTGGCTATTTTTACAGTCGATAATTAAATATTAAAATAATCGATTTTCACAGATTAACTCCAAATTCAATTCTGAAAGTTCTATAACCTTTCTATAACTCCAGTATGATTTAATATAACTTTATAAATCATTTCCAGCACATTAAACCCATACTTCAATTTTTTTGGAATTTCAATCATTAAATTATCGATTTAATTGACCAAATTAAATCCAATATTCGAATAATAAATCATTCGACTTCTAAATTCCATTTATTAATATTTAAAATCAATTAAATATTCGAATTTTAATTATCAAAAATTTTGGGTCGTTACAATTTGGAAGCTATGTAAATTGAATTCAAATTGAAAGATAAGTAAATTTAAATAGAATCGAGTTTGATTTGGATTGAAGCAAACTAATTTGAATATAAATTAGTGAATGTGAACTAATTGAATATGAATGAATGTTAGTAAAATCCAATGTGAATGAATCGAATGCGATTAAATTGAAAATCAATTCGATAAATGATTTAGTAAAGAACTAGTGATTATTTTGGAAATGTAAAACTGATAAATTTATATAATAGTTTAAATTGGAAATTTTGAATTATTATAACCGGTTTAAATTGAAGATTTGAAAGTGTTGATAAAATATTGAAATTGTATAAGTGTTAAAAGTGAAATATTTAATGGATTTCATAAGTGAATGGAAATTACAGAATTAAGATTGTGAAGTTATAAAATGAATGGGAGTTGCGAAATAAAAGAATTTGTAAGTAATTTACTTATAAATCAAATTTCTGGTATAAAATTGAGTTGTGAAGGAATGGTTAATAAAGTAAATTTTTATAAATTGAAGTTTTTATAAATAGGAACAGGATTTATAAACGTTGTTTATAAATTCGAAACTGACTTATTTTGATAAGTAAATCTTTATAGCTTGTTAAAAGTAGTATATTCACAATTTTGGACAGTGAATATATTATTGAATAAAATGGACATGTTTTAGGAAAGTGATATTTTAAAACGAAGTTAATTGTTTTAAAGATGTTTTTAAAGGCATTGAATATCGAAACCATAGATTTCAACATTCATTGTTGAAATAGACGTTTTCGAATATAAGGAAATGGTGGACTATAACACTGTTGTTATAGTAAATGATTTCCGAAAGGAAATGTTTTGTATAGTATTGGGATTTATACATCTATCTAAATTTCGAATTCCTATACTAGTGATTTTGAGTTGTCGTAACGATGTTTTACGTAACATTCGTTTTAACTCAAATGAATATGTGAAAGAGAATGATTTCCTTAAAGATGAAATGTATACTTAATTTTGATTTAAGTATATCGAATATTTTCAAATGTTGAAAATAAAATGGATTTGTGAATTACTTATTTTTAAATAAGTATGGAAATGTTTTCCAAATATGAAATGTTGTGAATATATTCCGTAAGGGATAAATGATTTGAAATTCATTTTTTTTGAAGTCGAAGTTGAAAAGTTAAATGAGAATTTGAACAATTTGTTCAATTTGAAATTTTTCAAAAAAAAGATTGAATCGTTAAGTTAAATTGAGTTTAACTTCGACATCAAAGACAATATAAGTTGAGCTTTGAATTTCAGATGATGATTTGGATTGTATGTCTAACATTGTGAATTGATGACATAGCAATTGATCTCTATTAAATATATATCTGTTGGTGGCGGAGAATTTATTCTCTTAGCTTAACACCCTTCTCTGAGACGTACGAGCTTAGAGGTTATATATCGATAGACATCAATTCTGTGTTAAGAATTGACGATGTAACGTGTAATTCAAATCGAATGTGCAAGTCGATAATAAATGGAATTATGAATATGAATTAGGTTTTGAGATAACCTTAAATTTCCAAATCGACTTAGAGGAAATTTTTGAAATCCTCTATTTTGTTATGAATATGAAATATGTAAGTTTCAAAACTTATATATATGAATACGGTAAATTTGAAAACCGTTAGTTTAGAAAGACATTGTTATGGAAATCTTATGTATGTTTACATAGATGTTATATGTACGAAATTGAAATGAAAGTACTACATATATGATATTATGTTTTCTAAACTGAGGATGTGGAAAAGTACCTTCCATTTATTATTGGAGAAGGTATTGGAACTCTCGATGAATATCCATTTGAAATTCGTAGCTACGTAGAATTTACATTTAGTCAGAGTGACTACTTGAATCGGAAATCCTTCGCGATAGATCATCGCGATGAGATTAGATTGATTGATGATTAGCGTAATTTGAGGGGCGAGATGCCCACAGTTACAAGCGATTCCACTAGGATAGTGGCGCAACCGCCGGGTAAACTGCAATCTAATGCCAGGCGAATTTGAGGGGCGTGATGCCTACAGACACGAGCGATTCTACTGGGATAGTAGCGTAACCGCCGTGTGTACTGCAATCTATGGCGACAACCATGGCGAAATTTAAGAGATGTGAAATCTACAGCCACAAGCGACTCTACTGGGATAGTAGCGTAACCGCCGGGTGGAACTGTAATCCATGGGGGAACGTGCTTTCCATATCCATTTTTTTAAAAGAGTTTTTAAAAGTATTTTCACTGGGAATTGAAGCAAGTATGTTTAGTACTTGGAGATTTTTAGACCTGCGCCTGGCCAGCGTATGTCTAATGTCTGTGAGAACGAAGATGGACTTGTTAAATTTCGAGTTAGCAAGTATTTTCAAACTGTAAATAGCAAATCAATAGTTTGAAATTAAAATTACAAAAATTCCTACTTAATGAACTAAGGAAGAAGATCTTTGAAATGTTTTGAAAGTCCACAGCTTTGGAAGATATATATTATATAAATCTCTAACGTGAAGAATTTTAAGTTTGAATCTGAGTTATAAATTAAAAATGTTAGTAAAAGACTTTTGGGTTTTGATTTTTGAAAATCAATGAACAAAAGAGAAGTTAAACAAAACTAGTGAGATTAAACAAATGAAATGAATCCTATATTCATTTATTTGTAATAAGTTTTAAGTTTAGTAAAAATTGACTAGAGTATAAATATCGATGAAATTTTAACAACTTTTCCTTTTCGTGGACGAAAAGTTTTTAAGGAGGGGAGTTTGTAACGACCCTGAATTTTGAACAATTTAATTTGAGAATATTTAATTAATTTTAAATATTTGAATGATGATTTGACTTGAATTTCAAATTATCAGAATGAATTGGCGATTTAATTTTTGAATTTAATCTATTGAAAGTTGAATAAAATTTGAATCTTCAATTTTAAAGCCGGTTAAAAATAATTTAAAGGCTTAGAAAATTCATATAGATAATACTGAAGATAATAGAAGCTTCAGAATTGATTTTAAAAGCGATTTGTTCAGTTTTGAAATTGTATCGTTTGAAATCGAATTTAAAAATAACCTTCCGAGGCACAGTCTCGGAATTTGACGAAACCAGCTCCATTGGGTCCGTAATATTGAATTATTACTGGATTTCCAATTTCGTATTAATCGGAATTGTTTTGTGAACATACGGCGTATAAACGCGTATAAAATTAAATTGAATTCAATTTGAATTTCTGTAACAACTGGGGTTTTGCCCAAAATTTTAATCGTCAATAAACGATCTATGTTGACAGTTAAATTTCTGTTTGTCATGAGAATTTTTATAACGATAAAAACTTCGTCAATTAACGATTTAATATCGAATTGTTAATTTCTGTTTGAATTTGGAAATTGTAAATAGATTGAAATTCTTTTAATTAAATTTTTATTTGTACGAATGAATATATATATAGTTTAGATTTTAACAACAAAATTAAACAAAAACAAAATTTGATTTAAAAAGAAAATAAAATAAAAAAACCATACCCTATACCATACCCAACCCATATCAGCCCATATCCTTATCTCGTTTAAAACCCTATACCCGATCCCTTTCTCATTTCATTCATTCAAACCCTAAACCTAAAAAACAGACGAAAAGAAAATAAATGGCGGCCTAAAGGAAAGAATTTCGTTCGCTCGTCCTCGTGTTCATTCGTCTTCAAACTCGTACGTCTTCTCGTTCGTTCCTCGTCAGCAATTAGGGCTTTCGAAATCTAGGGCTTCGGCGATCTTCGATTTCTTGGCGATTTTGGTGACTTCGGCTCCGATTCGTCGACAACAGGTGAGTGACATTCCTCACTCACATCTTATTCGAACTGTTCGGGTTCGTTTGCTTGCTTGTTTTCGTTGTCTTTGGCCATTCGATTTGTTTTAGTATAGATGCTTTCTCAGATTTCGACTGTGCATGGGTCGTTCGACTTTATCTCAATGTTGATGATTTTTCCCGTCTTGAATTGATTTCGTGATTTCTGGTAAATCTGCATTTGGCTCGGGTTTATGTTGCAGTTTTTAAAGTTTTAAAATTTAACAAGTTTCGAAGTTTAAATTGTTTAAAGTTAAATATCTTCGAATCGTTTTAACAAATGGGTTAAGTGATGTCTATGAATCTGGTGTCTATGAATCTGATGTCTATGAATCTGTGTACTGTCTTGTATCTACTTTGATGATTGAAGTTGCTAGTGTGGCTGCATGTGTGAAAATATATTTAAGTAATGGCTGCATGTATGTCTGTATATAGGCTTCTCTGCTAAGGGAAAATATATGAATCCAAACAGTGAAGCAATCCACCCTTAGTAAAACTTAAATTTGTCTACATCAGGTTTTCAGAAAATTGAGATTTGAATTGGTTGTGGAAAAAAAAAAAAAAATGGATGCATGTTTGATTTATCAGAGTACCTCAGTTTTTAAACCTCTGTAAGATCCCATATCCTAAAGTAAACAAAATTCACAAGTTTAAACAACTGTTTGATGAATCTACTGCATGCTGTAGTTCTTGAATCTATTATGTAATGTTTGCATGATTGGGTTATCTGAATAAATGCTTTGAATTGCCCTGTTTAATTGTGTATACATCTTTATAATATATATATAACTTGTCCCTGTTTGTGAATCTTTTCATACTTGACTTTTCCAATATACGAACTGGATTTTGTTTCTTTTCTGTTTGTGAATTTTTTTTTATCTGATAAACATACGTGCTAGGTTTTGTTTAACCTCCCTCTTTGTCTTCGACATTTGAGTTTACATAAACTTTCATCCTTGCCTTAGTTGATATGTAGTTCACTGCATCATTTCTTTGAAATGGCTGTTGCGTGAATTTGGCAACTTGCTTCTCTGCCACTTCTCTGTTACTTCATCGAATACTGCATTCCTGTTCACTTGAGATTTTGTTGTTAACTTCCTTGATTAATCTGCATTCACATGGCATCCATGTTGATATTTGCATCTTGATCCCATTGAAAATGTTTACTCTGTTAGTCTGCACCTCATATGCCATTGCAGTGGTTGTTCTTCACTTCATATAGTCTAATTACTGTGGCCTTGTAGTTGCACCTGGGTAGATTGACTTGACTGATATTAGTTACCAATACTTGCTGTATATGACTTCAACCAGAGTCATTCCTGTTTATACTTCAACTTGCATTCCTGGTTGTTTTAGTTTGCATTGTAGTCTGCATTTACGCTGGAGCATATATGTACTGGATGTTGGGTTGCCCATTCATGTTGATTGTGTATTTGTCTTCTGTTCACCTGCATGTAGTTGGTTGTTTGCATTCATGAATTTTTCTGACTTGACTCCAGTAGTTGTACTCATGTACACTGCATTGTGGTCTTGTGGCAGTTGCTATGCCTTTGATCTTTGTTTGTTGTATTCATGTCTGCATGAGTGTTCTTGTTGCACTGATGTTCATCTGTTCATGTTGCTTATATCACTTGAGTTTGCATACAATATTGGCATTGTCCATATTTGTTTGTGACAGTCTTTGCATACATGTAGCTGATATACTTCTCTGTTGCCTGGTCTGGATTTGGTCTTCGCCGTAGTGAGTTGCACCAGTCTTCGAGTTGAGTTGAGTTTTATCTTCACTTTGTTGCACTGTCTATTCCAGTGTTGCATGTCTTGTGATCACTGATGTAATCTAGTCTGGTTTGCTGTTGTACATTTTGAATTGTACAGTCTTTGAAACACTTGAGTTGAATCCAGCTTGTCGCTCAGATTTGACCTTGTGATAACCTGTGACTTCCACTGAGCTTTTGCGTATCTCTTGCAATGGTGGCGAGGCGGTGCACGCGTGCGTGCACTGCAGCCACCCAGAATCGACAGTTTTGAATTGATATTTCTTTGCGTCGTGATGCATTGATCTTTTATGCTGTATTGGCGAGGCCGTACACGCATGCGTGTACGGCAGCCAATCGAACTCTGATGGTTTTAAAGTGACAATTCCAATTGTCTTAAATTGATTTAGTCGATTTGATAAATTGTTTATTTATCTCTGTGATGTCTTAAATCTGCTGATTTATTGTTTAACACTGTTTAGTGTTAAAATTTTCGTTATCCGATTTCTTTGTTAAAAGGTTCGGATAGACGAGAATTATTGTGACTGTCGTCTATTTAAATTATTATTGCCTCTATGCACTCGTAAACTGGTTTGAATTAGACTGACCTGTGTATTATTTTCTTTTGAATATAATACTCGGGTCAGACCGAGTATTTCTACAGCTTGAAGATTTTCGAGCAGCGAAGTTAGAGAGAGAGTAAAGAATCATTTATTTCGAGAAAATTGTATTTTAAGATATTCCGCTGTATCAGTATTAAATTGTATAAAACTCTGATGTATTCAAAAAGATTTATAGTAATGAAATAAATTCTCATTTGTTTTAATTGATTGTTATTATCTGTGTTTCTGTGGCTGATTCTGTTTAAACCTTATAAACTAAATAACAATTCGTCTTTTTGAACGTTTCTAGTTGGTTTAATTACCGACTGGAGGCGGTCAAAAGGGGAAATGTTACATAACTCATCAAAATTCCAGCTAACACTTACGCGTTCCACTTCGATATAAAATCGAATGACATTCGATTTTATCTCAAAATTCTACTCGCTATAAACTTGACAAAATCAATTCCAGTGCTTAGATAACGCTTCTACGAGCATAATGCAAAAGACTGCGTTCGATTTAGACCTCGTATGGATAAGTAATTAATTTAATAAGAATTTGAATTAATTACTTAATTAATCACAGATTAATCACCTTGTCCTTAATCCTTCTTCTCCCCCAATTCAAACCAGCATATGTGATACACATACACACACATACCCAACCCAGTGCCCTCTTCTCTTCTCCTTAACTCGAGCTTCGGTCGACGAAATCGACCAATGTCTTCGCCTACGATCCTGTCTTCACGCGAGCTCTGCAACCGACCTTACAACATCACTCTCGATCCAACATAGGAAAACACGAGTAGGTCATGCCATGTGCCCCTTTCCATATCGCGATTCCATATATTCCATCAGAGGTGATGAAATTTTGTAGCAAGATTCCCCTCGACAGAGTAACTCGCTAGTGTTCTCCAATTTGACCATCTCCTCTCCAATTTCCGATCATGTTAAACCCTAGTTCAGCCATTACTAGGTCGATCATCCTCAACCTCAACCTCAATCGCACCTATTGACGCCACTACGGATTTGAAGCTCTCTCTCATATGAAGCCAATGGATTTGACGACGATGGTTTTCATGCACCGTAGCTCTAGGAATAATGTAATTCATGTTAGCAGCTATGTTTATTAATAGAAAATGAAAAATAAAAAGAAGAGGAGGAAAAAGTGAGAGAGTAAGGAAATAGGTTAAGTTTTAAGATTATTATATTTTTAAAATTCCGATACTTTGCAACACATAATCACGTCGCGTACGAACTGTGAAAAATAGAAATAAAAATACGATCGCACACAATGATGTGCCACGATCACAAAAATATAATAAAATACACTGGTTATCTTATTATGTGAAATTTCAAAATACCGACGTTTACCGCAAAATACGTTAAACGATAATTTAAATATTTTCCAAATTAAAAATTAGGGAAAAACTCTATAAATTCATTTTAAAAATATGTTATTAAAAATCAAGTCATTTTATTAATAGTTGATTTTCTTTTTATTTTTTATATGTGTTATAAATGTGTACATAAGTGTACAACAATTTTCGTTCGGTAAAAAGTCGAAAATCCGAAAAATGAATTTCGGTCATATTTTCAATTTTTCAGCAAACTGTTTATTTTTGTAAGCAAATTTACAAAATGAGTTTACCATTAATATTTATTTATTATGTAACGATTCATCTTTTTGGACGGTTTAAATCGACAATAAACCACACATGTCAACTCAAAACATTCAAAAGTGAGGATTGTTAATGGGGTAAATAAGAGAATAAGAGAAAAGAAAGAAAAACAAGATACGAAATCTTACAGCGGAATAACAAAATATAATAATCGGATAAAAAGTTCATGAAGCTATTTTACAAATAACATTTGATTACACATTACAATATATCAGAGTTATACATACATACACCAGGAATAAATAATAATGCAACGGATCTATGTGATACAGTGGAATAATAATATAAATAGTAGGCTGATCTCCATCTTCATCCTCCAAAATAAAATGGTCTTTAATACAGTGAAAAGCTTAGACTGACCCGAGCGTAATGAAAAGACAAAACACTCGAGTCAGAACTAAAAGATCTTATGTAAGTAAAATCAAAATAAGTAAAATAAAAATATTATTGCAATGGCTTCGGAGATGTTATGGGAATTTCCATCTCCTACCAAGTGTATAATGTGAATATATAATTATTAAGAGATTTCAAATAATTCAAAATACCGAAGTTTAGATGAAAACTTAACCCTTTCAAATAATTCAATTCCAATACATAAATCCAAATTCAAGAAATAATATGGGTATATATCATTCCAAGTAGTATCCCAAATCAAAATTTCCAAATCCATAAATCGCTCGGGTTTATCATTTCAACCCATAACTATTTTTCCTAATCTATAAGATCGTTCGGGTATGAATCATTTTAACCCATAGTGGTATCCTAACAATAACTAAGGGAACTTGTAGTGTGATAACCACATATAAAATAAATATAATTTCCAATCATCCAAATATCAACAATTAAACATTCATCACAATCATCATTCCAATCAACCAATAAATCACAACAAATAAACTAGTTATCATTATCAAAAATTTAATTAACAATTTAAATTCAATATTAAATAAATGGCAATTAAATTCAATATAAATTCAAATTTAACTGGAATGACAACTTAAATATACCAAACAGCAATCAATAAATTTATAATCACATCATAAATTTAATTTAACCAACATAAGATGATTTAGTAGTTGTGAGTGGGTTAAAACACTCACCTTTGATTTTTAGTCGAATTAAAATCCAATTTAAGCCCAAAATTTGAACAGTCTCAGAATTCAGCCAAACTAGTTCCATAATGTCCGGAATTTCGATACGATCGCAACAGAGAAAACCGCGTGTGAAGCCAAGCTCATATGAGAAAGTTATTCGAGTTAGAAGATTAACATCTAAATTTAAATTAAAAAAAACAAATAAGGGAACGACATGTCACCTCTCAGCCCTGAAGCCCTAATGTCGCGTTCGCACGAAACTGCATCGAACCACCATCATACAGCCAGCCGCCTCCTCCTCATCCAAACGCCACGCCTACGGCAAGCTTCGCCCAGATCCAACCCCAGTGCCTTACTCCTCGACCAAAACCGCCCCCAACAGTGCCTTCGCGATGCCCCCACCATGCCTAGAAAAACCTCGCCCGCCGCCACCATCTATCACCGATCGTGGTGATTCTGGCAATCTACGGCGTGAACGAACAACCCTGATCAACTCCATTTAACCTCCTCTACGCTCCAGCACCACCCGATCGACCTATAGTCGACGATCCACTGTTGGATTGCAAACCCTAGAAATGGATGGTCGAGGTTCTTCATTGTTTTCTGGCCAAACGATGCATCAAATCGAAAAATGAATTGCTGCAGTAGATTGCACTCGTCGAGAGCTTTCCAACGATATATAATTGCTATGATTTGAGGAGTTTAAATTTTTCGATTTGATTTTGATTTGCAATTAGGGCTTTGGATTTTGCAGCCATTGGGAAGGAGGAAGATGCAAATAGATAGAATTGTACATACAATAATAAGGAATAAAAAGGCTGCTAGGGTTAGGAAAGATTATTTATATAGACATAGATAGATAAGAATGAATGGTACAGATTGAATTGGTCGAAACGATAACAACGACCCGAAAAGCCCGTTTCGTTTTCGAAACGAAAATGGGTCATCCAATATATTGAAATAGATGTTTTCGATATTTTTAAAGTCAATGGAACTAGTTTCAAACCTTAATTCCTTTGTATACAGAAGTAAGCTTTCAAATCAAATTATATTCATTTAAATCCTTTTAATTTATTTCTACACGTTTCGAGCTCGCACGATCAAACGACAACTCTGATCACCACGAAACTTGAAATCCTACAATAATTCACTGTTACGGATCCGATGAAACTGGTTTTATCAAAATCCGAGACAGTGGCCAAAATGGCTATTTTCACGTTAATTAAATAAAATATTATTAATTTAATCACTTGTAAATTCAAAATTACAAGTTAACTATTTTCATCATTTCTGATTACATAGAAATTAATAATCTTTTAATATAAATTTTCCTTGTTAAACCCCATATTTAAATATTATGTAAATTTCAGAGTTCAATTACAACTGAAATAAAATTCCAATTAATTATATTTTAAATCCAAAGAATTTCTTTTATTTCAGTTTACATTCTTATTATATAATCAACTATTACCTTATGAATATAATTAGCATTAGTTACATTTTATAGTTATCATATTTTACCATATTAACTATAATATTTAAATTTCATTAATTCCATCAATTACCAATTTAATTCCTTATTTACAATTATAACCAAATTAACTTTACAATTATTTCAATCGATTGAAATTGCATCAAAATAGTTATCAATAACATTCAAACAACATTATTAAATCAAATCTAATTATTTTCTCATTAATAAATCATAAATTTAAATTTCTTACAATATTAAATTCCAAAATCTTATTTAATATTTTTAATCATCGAAATAAATACGGGTCGTTAACACTCTCCCCCACTCAAAACTTTTCGTCCTGGAAAATGGAAAGAAGGAATTAAGAAACTTGATATAATTTATTCAAATTATTCAATTTATAAACAATTAAATCTTCCATGTTCAAGTTTAACATAAGTTCGAAAATATTTTCACTTCCATAAAATTTTCTAAGTCCTAAATTTACGAAAAATTTCGACAGAGTCTCCTTTGCGCGGTTAGGTCCGGAAAAATAATAATATCAATAATAACAATATATATATATATATATATATATCATATTTCAATAATAAAATATCCCAAACCATGGGTAAACAATAAAATATCATTCAAAAATCGTAATCCGAAAACATACCTATTTGTCGGGCAAACAAACTTTATTTATGAAACCAAAAGCAGTAGTTATTGCTTCCATAAACCTGTATTTCACTTATATAATCCAAAATAGTGAGAATTATGTAAAAGAGAAATATTTAGTTGTTTTAATTAGTAACAAAAGCAAATCAACATACAACATATGCAAACAAAACAACATGACTATCATATGCAACAAGGAATCAATCATACGTCCATAGCAACCAAAAATTAATGGTTTGTTCAGGTTCAGTCACTTTTCATCGTCCAAGAGTGCTAAATAAACTACCAAGTGTACCTTATGCTCAACAGCCTTTTGTAATTACTTAATAGATTATTCATATAACCTTAAAAAAATTTAACGTATCATTCCCTAAACATCCCATAAGCCAAACACATAGGATTTTAAAATATTATTTAAGTTTATTCGATTTTTTTTTCTTTTTTTCATTTACTTTTCATTCATTTATTTATATAAAGACCAATCACTTACATAATTTGTTTTCCATTAAAAATTTAAACCATTAATGAATCATTTCATAAAATATTACTTAAGCTCCTACTGCCTTACTTAAGTTTATAACTTAATTCGGTTATAGAATAAAAATTTAAGTTTTTGGTATTCACCCTTGAAGAGAAAATAAATATTTCAATATATCTAAATTCAATTAAAACATTCAACCTCATTCACTTAGTAAGAATATAAGATATATTTAAAACATCCTCATAGCATTATGCAAGGATTTTCCAAAAAGTTTAAAACAATGTTAGAAATTTATATCAAAACATTATGATAAGCTTTAAAATAAAGTTCCTTAAATCCGATAATTTATTAGACTCATTATTTTAAAATAATTATAAACTTAAGATTATTTTTGGCAAAGCCAGCCGGCTTTAAAGTGGGCCGTGCCACTATGAATATAAATATAGAACAAGTGTTCTGTACATGCACAGAACAGCTAAAATCTGATTTTATAGTGGCCAGACCACTTAGTACAAGTGCAAAAGGAAAAAAGAAAAACAGGAGTTAGACAAAAGGTCTAAACTACTCAGAAGGGTCCAAGTGCCCCTGTTGTTACTGATATCGACACAGTACTTGGACCAATAACATGCTGAACAGTAGAAAAGTACCTAGTCATGTTCAGATCATATGTCCTCGAGAGAGGAGTGTAGAGATAAATTTGATCCCATGTAGGATCTAAGAACTACCACCAGTTCCTAGCCCCATCAATACCACTAGTCGATAGAGAAAGACCATCACCCTCAACATGATACACTAACCTCCTAGTCTCATCAGGACCACCTAAGAACATGTGATAACTATGCATCTGCGGGTCATATCTCATTTCTGTCGGCTCATGAATCCAAGAACACTCTTCAGGTTCCCAAATAACAACCTCATCATCTGTAACGCTAGCTGCAAGTGAATCAATATTTGTCTCCACAACTGGAGAAGCAGATACAACAGGATCAAAGCGTATACAACAGTATACTCAAATATTACATTAAATATCCAAATCAAAGTATAAAATTTCATATCTTCATAATTAATTTTACACACTTGTTTTAAAATGAATATTCAAATCATGGAAAAACATTTATTTGTACTTCGAATAGTAAATAAACCTATAAATTCACTATTAGTACTTCGAAATCAAGTAAATATTTCAAACCATACTTCCAAAATAGAGATTCAAATTCATTTGTCAAGCATATTATTATAAATAAAACTTCCCAAATCATTTTTTTATAGTCCATTTATATAATATCTTTAAATTATACATTCAAAGAACTTATATAAATTTTATTTAAAATATTCATTGAAAACGTCATTTACAAATCAATCATCTTTAATACTTTACAAAAATTCATTTGTAAAATTTCTTGCTTCATTTATAAATACCATTTAAAATTTTTAGATAACATCTTTATAAATATATGTAAACTATTTGAAAATAATTATTTACATCATTACTTATATTTAAAAAGAAGTTACCGAAAACCTTAAATCCATTATTTATAAATTTTATTAGTTTTAAATCTCAAAATACTTTTCAAACATCATTAATAAATCAATAATCATTAACTTTAAACATGTTTTATTTAATTAATAACTTCTCACAATATTTACAACACTAATAATTTACTATTAAACCATGTTGTACATAAATAAACAATATTTTAAACATTTTAAAGTATTTAGAAAAGAAAATTTTTTAATCAAAATATCCTTTATATAGTACTTTTATCAAAATACATTTATAACTCGATGTTTTAACAAGTTTATCCTCGTTCATATAGACTCTGGTCGTACGTTGATCAGGCATAAGACTAGCAATCTCCAAGTACTTAGTAGACCTGTTTCAATACCCAGTGAAAATACTTAAAAACATATATGAAAAGTACCGCTCAAAATCCGATGTCAAATGATGATGTTACGATAGCAGTGGCCCGCTGCTGATCCAGTGTTTACGCAATGGACACAAAACTTTCTAGAAGATCCTTCCACCTTCCAAATTCCAAAAAAATATCATAGCCATTTCGTAAACAAGGGACCATCGACCCCTGCTGCAGTGGTACACTACTAATTCAATGATTTACGCAATGGATGCACTTCCTTCCTGGAAGATCCATAAACAACAGATGCCAGGATCGAAAGCGCCTACATTGGGTAAACTAACGACCATCTACCCAGAAAAATATCGAGGAACTCATGAGTTTAAGATCGGACAACCATATCGGTTCGAATCTATTTCTGAATTCACCCAAGTATATTAAGGTTTTTTGGTCGAATCCATTCCTCGATTCCCCAAGTCCATCTGGGTCGAAGCATATCATACTATACTTCTTCACGGAGGGTACTTCTCCATACCTTTTACTTCAAAATATATCATACCATATATAGTACCCTTTCAAAATCATAACTTCAAATATCACATTTATATAAATTCCATTATATACAAGATTTCATTTTCAGATCGAATACTTTCCAAAATCAATAGTCTCGAATATATCAAATCATTCTTATATAAATTCCGTTGTATATAAAATTTATCTCTTCAGATCGAATACCTACCAAAATCAATAGTCTTCAAAATCACCATATACTTATATAAAGTCCATCTTATATAAGAATCAATTTTTTTTTCCAAAATCAATCACGCTGCATAAGAAACCATATGGGATTGAACATCTTTGCTTTACAAAAGGTTTTGAATTCGAAATAGTTTTGTATATAAAATAGTTTGTAAATAGTTTTGTATATAAATAGTTTGTAAATAGTTTTGTATATAAAATAGTTTGTGAATAGTTTTGTATATAAAATAGTTTGTAAATAGTTTTGAAAAAATGGTTTTGAATTAAAAGTGGGTTTGCATAAAAAAATTCTAATTTAAATTACAAAGGATATCCAACCCAACAACTTTCATTTTCAGCGTCAAAGCATATCAATTATATTAGAACCTAAGATGTACATATGTCATCATCACGTAATATCACATTCGATCGCTCACTCGATCAGACAATTTCGCTTTTGAACTAGTATTGTTCATTCGACTTCCCTAGTGCGGACTTTGATAAGGTTGCTTGACTAGAAACCATAATTCTCCTTGCATAACCATATACTATGATAGAGAATTTTAGAATCAAACCAAAAATCCATATTAAATATTCGCCATCAAGAATCAAATGAAAAATCCTAACACGAAATGGTGTAATTCACCTCGAACATGTGTACTCAAATCCGGATCGAATTAATTATGCGAATAAAACAATATACGTACAACTTACGTATTTATTCTAATTTGTTTCATCATAATTACATTTTCAATTCACATTATAAATCTCATTCATTTATACACGTTTTATCTCTTATCAATTAATAAAAAAAAATTCTCTATTTAATGACAAAATCATTAATAAATAACATTACTACATCTCACTTCATTTTAAATCACATTCATTTTCATATATAGTATTTCTCATTTAATACTACATTTATTTGTGAATCATTTCATAAGAACTTTCCTTATTTTATAACCAATTTATAAAGATTAACTTCTTTTATAAGACATTATTCGAGTTTAAAGTTATCACAACTTTAATTACAACCATTTCTTGCAACATCCATTTATTTCATAAACAATTTACAGGTCGTGACTTTATTTATAATCATTTCATCTTAGTTCATATATTTTTATCCTATTAGTATTCACGTTTACTTCCCAAATTGTTTACAACAGATTTCATAAATTGTTAACTAAGTTCATAATTACAGCATTTCTTTAATCACAATTTCAATTTAAACATTCCAAGGCTTAAAGTTCACACTTGTATATTATTACATTACATTCCAAGAATGTATACAACAATTCTATTCATTTGCTAAACATAGATATAACAAGTTAAACCTTATTTCACTTACTTTCAAATTAAGGTTATCCAATTCAACTGTATAATTTTACACAATCACTAAGTTTCAATTCATATATTAATTCAGGAGTTTTCGACTATCCAAAATATCCAGGTATTCCATTTTATTTCAATAGTTGAACCCACCAATCAACAAAACATTTCAATTTCATAAACAAATATCCTAATTATTCACTTTTGAATAATACTACTATTATTTACAAAATATTAGGAAACCAGTTCCTAAAACATCGGAATTTTAGTTCTTAAATTTTCAGTTTAAATTCTCTTTATTAAGACTAAACTTAGAAATCATGTTCATATAATCATTCACTTTATTTTCTTTAATATACCATTATTAAACTAGTGTTTATTTCATAAATTCAAATCAACAATAATGGCCAACGCTTGTAAACTGACTAAATACAACTAATCAACAATAAATGATAATAATTAAATATTATCATTTCCTAAAAAAGACACGTTACCAATAACTATATTAGTTATATAAAAAATATATTCCTTTATATATAACATATAATATTAGGGAAAATTATTCCATTTCAAAACTATATAAAAAAAATTATAACACTAACAAATACGCGCTCTTGTATGTATATATATATATACACTCAAACTCATTTTAGGGTATTACTAATCCTATCTTTAATGAGTTAACCCGAATAGGCTAAGGTATCTCTAAACCTGACTCTGATACCAACTATAACGACCCACCTTTTTGGACGATTTAAATCGACAATAAACCACACATGTTAACTCAAACCATTCAAAAGGGAGGATTGTTAATGGAGGTAAATAAGAGAATAAGAGAAAAGAAAAAAAACAAGAAACATAATCTCACAGCGTAATGACAAAATATAATAATCAGATAAACAGTTAATGAAGCTGTTTTACAAATAACATTTGATTACAATTTACAATACATCAGAGTTATACATACATACAACATGAATAAATAATAATGCAACGGATCAACGTGATACAGTGGAATAATAATAATATAAATAGTAGACTCATCTTCATCTTCATCCTCCAAAATAAAATGGTCTTCAATACACTGAAAAGCTCAGACTGACCCGAGCATAATGAAAAGACAAAACACTCGAGTCAAAACAAAAAGATCTTATGTAAGTCAAATCAAAATAAGTAAAATAGAAATATTAGTGCAATGGCTTCAGAGATGTTACGGGATTTTCCATCTCCTACCAAGTGTACAATGTGAATATATAATTATTAAGAGATTTCAAATAATTAGAAATACCGAAGTTTAGATGAAAACTTAACCCTTTCAAATAATTCATTCCAATACATAAATCCAATTCAAGAAATAATATGGGTATATATCACTTCAAGTAGTATACCAAATCAAAATTTCCAAATCCATAAATCGCTCGAGTTTGTCATTTCAACCCATAATGATTTTCCCTAATCTATTAGATCGTTCGGGTTGTATCATTTCAACCCATAGTGATTTTCCTAACCATAACTAAGGGAACTTGAAGTGTGATAACCACATATAAAATAAATATAATTTCCAATCATCCAAATATCAACAATTAAACATCCATCACAATCATCATTCCAATCAACCAATAAATCACAACAAATAAACTGGTTATCATTATCAGCAGTTAATTCACAATTTAAATTCAATATTAAATTAAATGGAATTTAAATTCAATATAAATTCAAATTTAACTAGAATGACAACTTAAATATACCAAACAACAATCAATAAATTTCTAATCACATCATAAATTTAATTAACCAACATAAGATGATTTAGTAGTTGTGAGTGGGTTAAAACACTCACATTTGATTTTTAGTTGAATTAAAATCCAAAATTTAAACAGTCTCATAATTCAGCCAAATCATTCCATAATGTCCGGAATTTCGATACAATCGCAATGGAGAAAACCGTGCACGAATCCAAGCTCGTATGAGAAAGTTATTCGAGTTAGAAGATTATCATTTAAATTTAAATAAAAAAAAAACAAATAAGGGAACGACACATCACCTCTCAGTCCTGAAGCCCTAATGTTGCGTGCGCACGAAACTGCATCAAACCACCATCATACAGCCGCCGCCTCCTCATCCAAACGCCGCGCCTACGGCAAGCTTCGACCAGATCCAACCCCAGTGCCTTACTCCTCGACCAAACCGCCCCGAACAGTGCCTTCGCGACGCCGCCACCATTCCCAAAAAAACCTCGGTCGCCGCCACCATCCATCACCGATCATGGCGATTCTGGTGATCTACGGTGTAAACGAATAACTTTGATCAACTCCCCTCGACCTCCTCTACGCTCCAGCACCACCCGATCGACCTATAGTCGACGATCCACCGTTGGATCATAAACCCTAGAAATGGCAGCCGAGGTTCTTCATCGTTTTCTGGCCAAATGATGCATCAAATCAAAAAACGAATTGCTGCAGTAGATTGCGCTCATCAAGAGTTTTCCAATGATATATAATTGCTATGATTTGAGGAGTTGAAAATTTTCAATTTGATTTTGATTTGCAGTTAGGGTTTTGGATTTTGTAGCCATTGGGAAGGAGGAAGAAGCAGAGAGATAGAAGTGTACGTACAGGAATAAGGAATAAAAAGGCTGCTAGGGTTAGAAAAGACTATTTATATAGACAAAAATAGATAAGAATGAATGGTATAGATTGAATTGGTCAAAACGATAACAACGACCTGAAAAGCCCGTTTCGTTTTCAAAATGAAAATGGGTCATCCAATATATCAAAATAGATGTTTTCGATATTTTTAAAGTCAATGGAACTAGTTTCAAACTCTAATTCCATTGTATACAGAAGTTAGCTTTCAAAATCAGATTATATTCATTTAAATCTTTTT
Organism: Allium fistulosum; assembly: GCA_030737815.1. Taxonomy (NCBI): domain Eukaryota; kingdom Viridiplantae; phylum Streptophyta; class Magnoliopsida; order Asparagales; family Amaryllidaceae; genus Allium; species Allium fistulosum. The sequence goes on along the minus strand of CM060903.1, from coordinate 514,109,099 downwards.
AATTGATTTATACACGTTTCGAGCTCGCATGATTAAACGACAACTCCGATCGCTACGAAACTTGAAATCCTACAATAATTCACTGTTACGGATCCGATGAAACTAGTTTCATCGAAATCCGAGACGGTGGCCAAAATGGCTATTTTCACGTTGATTAAATAAAATATCATTAAATTAATTTAATCACTTGTAAATTCAAAATTAAAATTTAACCATTTTCATCATTTCTGATTACACAGAAATTAATAATCTTTTAAGATAAATTTTCCTTGTTAAATCCAATATTTAAATATTATGTCAATTTCAGAGTTCAATTGCAACTGAAATAAAATTCCAATTAATTATATATTAAATCCAAATAATTTCTTTTATTTCGGTTTACATTCTTATTATATAATCAACTGTTACCTTATAAATAGAATTAACATTAGTTATATTTTATTATATTCACATCTTTTACCATATTAACTATAATATTTCAATTTCATTAATTTCATTAATTACCAATTTAATTCCTTATTTACAATTATAACCAAATTAATTTTACAATTATTTCAATCAATTGAAATTGCATCAAAATAGTTGTCAATAACATTCAAGGAACATTATTAAATCAATTCTAATTATTTTCTCATTAATAAATCATAAATTTAAATTTCTTACAATATTAAATTCCAAAATCTTATTTAATTTAATATTTTTAATTATCCAAAAAATACGGGTCGTTACATATTAAAAGGAGATAAATAAGGCTATTAAATCTATTTAATTCACAATTAAAATATTTAAATAATTCATATATTCGAATATATGTTATTTATATTTTTCCGGGATGTTACGTTAGGGATCCCACTTTCAGCAAATAAATTCAAGTCCAGAGACTTTAGTCCTCTAATAGACAAAATCAACAGTTGGAGTAATATATTTTTAAACATAGGAGGTAGATTATAACTCATAAAGTTAGTTATTTACCCAATTGTTGAATTTTGGATGCATTTTTGCCAAAGTCATGTTAATATACTGCAAAAGATTAACTCGCTATGTGCTAATTTTCTTTGGAAAAATAAGGCACATAATATGTGTTGGCCTAAGAAAAAAAAATCTATGAGGAGAGGAGCTTGGACTTAGAAAACTGGAGGAACTTTTCCACGCAAATACTCTAAAACTGCTGTGGAAATTTTTATCCACGGACCATTTATGGGCCATCTGGACCAAAAACAGGTACTGTAAAAATAAAAAAAATTGGGCAGCCCTCATAGATAATAATGCATCTTCTACTTGGGAAACTTAAAAACTAGACAGTCTAGTAAAGGCTGCTCCACAAAGAAAATTGTTAATGGACAAAATACCAATCTTTGTTTTGATCCTTGGATTAATGGTCAATCTCTAATGGACAAACTAGGGTGGTACGCAGTATCACTAACTAGAAACCTAACCAAGAGGGCGTGATCATCTCTCCACTCTCAGGGAGAGTGAAGACTGAAGCCCACTTGTTTGCCTCTACGCATTCAAGTTGAAATCCACTAAGTTCACATTGAAAATAATGGAAAAGAGGACTACTGGAAATGGATCCCTGAACCATCAGGTGTTTTCTCACTTAAATCAGCAAGGAATGTAACTAGAGCACACAATAGTGAACTGGAATGGTGTAAAATGGTGTGGGACACTTTCACGTCACCAAAAATGTCCTAGTAAAGTTGAACAAACTCAACACCAAAGACAGGTTAGCACGGTGGAACAACAACATGGATCTTAAATGTAAATTACACGAATGGTAAGGGGAAACATAAACCATTTATTTTTTGACTACAACTACTCAAGTCAAATATGGAAAGCAATTAACTCGAAAGTATAGATCCAACCAAATCACACAGACATAGATGAAATTTTCACGCAAGCCACAAACACACGTACAGCTAACAAATTCATAGCAACCATTAACAGCATAGCGGTAACAACTTGTATTTGGTATATTTGGAGTGAAAGAAACGGTCGAGAATTCAAATGGGTTAGCATGCCATACCAAATCAGACTCCAACTAGTTACCCAAGGCACCATGGACCTTCAGAAGATGGCAGAGATGAAACCAAAAGACAGAGGTGAGATCGAGAAAACCACATGGATCATTATTGCTAACAACGCAAATTAAACTCATGTTCTTAAGAAGAACCACACACCAGAGAAATGAACCTAGATTTGGTGTGCCTAGGCAGACAACGAGATGCGTCTTCAACATGGAAAGGGGAAAGGCAAAAGGCTTTGTTTGGGAGGAACTCTTATTTCAAGATGCTTTTGTGGAACAGGTGGAAGTTATTAAATAATTCTAATCGACATGAAGCTCAATGTATTTTTTATTATTATTAGATTTTGTAGTTTATTTACTACCAACTTTATAGTGCTGTCGTATAGGTGTTTTTGAGTTACGTATCTCCACTCCCACACCTATTTGGAGCACTTTCAACCCCCTGTAATCTTTTGAAATAAATAAAGTATCATGGTTTCAATAAAAAAATGTCTACAAGATAAAACTGAAAGATTCAACAAAGATAATAATGAAAAGTATCTGAAACTGGAAAGTTTAGAAAAACTTGAAAGAGAAAACAAATCGTTAAAAGTGGAGAATTTTTCAGTGAAATCTGAGATAACTTGTCTAAATGACAAAATTACATATCTATGCAATGTTGTTCTTAACTATAATAAGGACATTGATGAAATAAAAATAGAAGCTAACAAGATAAAAAAATATAGATAACTTTTATCTTCATCTAAGCCTTCAAATAATAAACATGGACTTGTGTATACCCCAAAGTCTGAACCGAAGGAAAATGATACTCGTCGTACTAAATTTGTTAAGGCTACCAAGTTCAAACCTAGACCAAGAAGGCTAAAATTGAAACCTCCAAATAAATTCATTAATGTATGGATTCCTAGAAATTTGGATAATAATAACAATAAAGAATATATGATAAGTTTATCGATAAAATTTATTTATCTAAAGATTATATTTTAAAAGGTTTCCCAATAAAGAATGTATGGATTCATTAATGTATACAAACTCTTCATAGGTGCGGCTTCCCAAGATTTAACCTCATGGACTCCAAAATAAATCAAGGTACCAATGTGCATTTTTTATTTATTTTTCAACTAGTTGATAATGTAGTAAATATTAAGAAGAAATGGATACTCGACAACGAATGTTTAAAGCTTACGATGAAAATCCACAGTTACTGAACGACATTGTATACAAAGATGGTGGAAATGTAAGTTTCAAAGATATTTCAAAAGGATATTATTTTGCATCAGCACCGTTCGTAACTCTAAAAAATACACTTATTTCTAATGTTTTTCTTGTTAAAAAATTAAAATGTAATTTATTAAGTATAAGTCATTTGCATGATACTAATTATAAAGTATGTTTTAAAAATGATTTATGCATAATTATAAATCAAAATTTAGAAATTATTTTCAAAGGAGAGGGAAAAAATAATATTTATTATACTAAAATTTCATGCAGGTAGACTATTGAAAGTTTCTCTAAGATATCATCCCTCTTTATGAATAGTCATTCAAACCTAGAAAGTTGAAATAATATGATTTTATTTGAATGCTCTAATTTGAAAATAATAGGGCTTCTTGGGCAGAATATGTCAACATATACAACATGGATATGTCAACATATGCTGATAGAAAACAAAGAATATTTTCAAAATTTTAAATTTTAAACTTCCATCCCTTTCAAATTAAATTCAAAATACAAAAAGACATTTTAGGTTTTCATAAGGCACTATTAAAGTCATTCATTGCCTATTTATTCACATCAATTCAATTTATTCTTCATCTCAACATTAATTTTTGAAAGAGACTATGCTATAGGATCGTGTAATAGGAATATGTACTAAACTTAACTAGTGTAGAAAGTAAATATAAAATAAAAATAGCAGTAAAGTAAAATGACACCAGAGATTTTTAAACCGGTTTGAACTTCCCGTTCTACGTCCAGTCCCAGACTCCTCCTGGAAATCAAACTAGCATCCCTCACTTAAACTGGAGGAATATGTTTACACCGCCTGAGCAACCGAACATGACTTCTACTGTCTAGGCAACTGAATAAGACTTCTTCCGCCTGAGAAACCGAACAGGAGTTCTACCGCCTGAGCAACCGAACAGGACTTGACCGCCTAAGCAACCAAACATGACTTTGATACAAATAAAATGTTTTCTTGACTTTGCGTGCTCTTGTTACAACATAGATTTGTCAAATGAAGTACACTGTTCCTATAATCTTTTCCTCAAGTATGATTTGTATATTTGTGTGTACATGAAGATAAGGAAGATTAGATTGCTTTAGAATTAAAGAAATAAATACGTGATTGCTCAAATATTCAAGCAACAAAGCAAGAAACTCAGAATTCAAGTAAATATGAAAATATAATTGGAATTATTTTAATTTAATCTTGAATTGAGTATGTATATATAGAGATTATAGAGTTGCAACTTCTGGTTAAAAGTTCTGTTGAAAATAAATCATTGCAACTCTTCCTGGAAGAGATTCCTCTTCGCTGAAGAGAGATGTCTCTTCAAGAAATTTGAAAAATTGACAGTTAGAACATATTCAGTCGACTGAATATTATTAGTTAGTCGACTGAAATGAAACAAAAACTTTTTGGTTCAAAATAGGCATAGTTCAGTCGACTGAATTTGTTGTTTAGTCGACTAATATTGAATATTTATTCGACTGACCTATAGTTAAAATTATATGTGCATATGCACAGGTTCAATCGACTGAGGGATATGTTTCAGTCGACCGACCTGAGCATCTTCAGTTTTTATAGGCCATTGGTTAAAAAAATGAGTGTCGTCGTTTTAATGTGTCTGTTTGTGAACTACTTGAGGAGAGATTTTAACATAGCTAAAACTAGACTTTGACTCTGAACAACATATATATGAACTACACTTTATATCGTTGAGTCCGATCTTCATAGTTCTTTGTCGTAGATTCATGAATCTTTGTGTCGGTTGAATTTCTTGTCATTAATCAAAATATAAGATCTAATATTCTTCCCCCTTTTGATGATGACAACTCCATTTGTGATATGAATGAATCTGGACAATTTTGCTTCGTAGTTCTATATCTCCCTCTGAATATATGCTAGCCTTATCTTTCAGTTTCTCCCCCTGAATCTTTGCTTTTATTCCTGCTGCAAATAGTGTTAGAGCAATATCTTTCTCCCCCTTTGTCATTGACAAAAAGGTGAGTTTATATGACGACATAATTCTAGTAAATATACGGAACATCCTTTAAAATTCTAAAATCTATCATTTTCCTTTTGTTTCTCCAACTATTTTTAATAAATAATAATCATTTTGGTACCCCCTTACTATGTTAGGATCTAAGGTTAATCATAGGATGAAAACCTTACCAAAATAGGTGTGGTTGTACCCTCTAAAAGAAAAAAATAATGAAGCAATTTTAAAAATAACTACTACTTATAATCCAAGGTATTAAAAAAATTAACATTTAAAGCACGCGATACCCAAGTTTCTTATAATTTCCTAAATTTTAGGAAACCATACCCATTTGGGTATGGTTGAACCTTTATAGATATAGTTTTCATTACAAATCACATTCTTATAATAGTTGCTAATATAAAGTTGTTTATCATGATTAATCATATTAGCTGGAATCCATATCTTAATACTATTAGTCATTAGCTTAGTACTTGAAAAATAATTTCTATCATTTCTAAACAAAGTACTATTATGACTGTAACTGGTTTTAAAACTATCTTGGTTACTAGTACTAGCACTGAAATTAGTATACAAGAATGCATATCTAGTACAATTTTTACTTTTAGCTTGTTTATAGCCCAAACCGCTTTTATCATTGTGAGCTTTCGAATTTGTAACTAAGGAAGATAAGATATCTTTACCTTTGTTAAAATTAATGAATTTTTTATTTAATATTTCAAAATTTACTTTAGAATTATAAACTTCTTTTTGCAAAATATTGTTATTATCTTTTAAAATCTCGCATTCTTTAGATATTTCTAAATTCTTTTTAATTAAAGATTCATTCTCTTTTTCAAGAGACAAAATTAAAGAGCTAGAATTATTTAAAGAATTTTCCAAAAATGTATTTTTATTTTGCAAAACATTGATTTCCTCCAAAAGACCATTGTTTTTATCTTCTAACTGCTCATTTTCTTTTTGAAGGAGATCTTTTTGAAAAACAAGTTCTTCTATGGTATTTTCAAAACATTTAGTTTGTTTTACCAAAAATTTATTTTGCTCTTTTAAATTGGAAATTTCTTGGTCACAATCTTTTAACTTAGCTAAAGTAATTTTATTAACTTTATTCAAAGTTTTAAAATCATTTAATAATTCATCATGTGCTAACAAAAGATCTTTATATAAAGAATCTAAGCATACCGATTATGATTTGAGTTTAGCCATGAAGCATTTGTTTGTTTGCTCCTTCGATTCTTCTTATTGCTCTTCCTCTTCCTATTGCCTTGACTAGATCTCTTTATGGCCATTTATTCTAGGATGTTGTTACGATCTCTAGAAGCTCAGGCTCTAATACCAAATGAAAGAGACTATGCTATAGGATCGTGTAATATAGAATATATACTAAACTTATTACTAGAGCGGAAAGTAAATATAAAATAAATGTAGCAGTAAAGTAAAATGACACTAGAGATTTTTATACTGGTTTGAACTTCCCGTTCTACGTCCAGTCCTAGACTCATTCTGGAAATAAAACTAGCAGCCCTCACTTAACCCAGAGGAATAGGTTTACCCCGCCTGAGCAACCGAACAGGACTTCTACCACCTAGACAACTGAATAGGACTTCTTCCACCTGAGCAACCAAACAAGACTTCTACCGCTTGAGCAACCGAACAGGACTTGACTGCCTGAGCAACCGAACATGACTTTGATATAAATGAAATGTTTTCTTGACTTTGCATGCTCTTGTTACAACACATATTTGTCGAATGAAGTACACCCTTCCTATAATCTTTTCCTCAAGCATGATTTGTATATTTGTGTCTACGTAAAGATAAAGAAGATTAGATTGCTTTAGAATTAGAGAAATAAATACGTGATTACTCAAATATTCAAGCAACAAAGCAAGAAACTCATAATTCAAGAAAATATGAAAATAGAATTAGAATTATTTTAATTTAATCTTGAATTAAGTATGTATATATAGAGATTATGGAGTTGCAACTCATGGTTAAAAGTTCTGTTGAAAAGAAATCATTGCAACTCTTTCTAGAAGAGATTCATCTTTGCTGAAGAGAGATGTCTCTTCAAGAAATTTGAAAAATTGACAATTATAACATATTCAATGAACTAAATATTATTAGTTAGTCGACAGAAATGAAACCTAAACTTTTTGATTCAAAATAGGTATAATTCAGTCGACTGAATATTCAGTTTAGTCGACTGAATTTGATGTTTAGTCGACTAATATTGAATATTTAGTTGACTGACCTATAGTTAAAATTATATGTGCATATGCATAGGTTCTGTCGACTAAGGGATGTGTTTCAGTCGACTGACCTGAGCATCTTCAGTTCTTATAGGTCATTGGTTAAAAAAATGAGTGTCGTCGTTTTAATGCGTGTGTGTTTTTGAACTACTTGAGGATAAATTTTAACATAGCTGAAACTGGACTTATGACTCTAAACAACATATATATGAACCATACTTTATATCATTGAGTTCGGTCTTTGTTGTTCTTTGTCGTAGATTCATGAATCTTCGTATCGGTTGAATTTCTAGTCATTAATCAAAACATAAGATCCAACAATTATAAGAACATCATCATTGGAGGACGACAAGCATTCTAAGTGGAATTGGTCATGAAAGACAAACGTAGCCTCAAGCCTCATCAATCGAGAATGACTAAAACATGGAAGATGCAGCAAGGCTAAGTGGGTCGCACCCAATTAGGGTATGTTATCACCTTTCTAGATACCCTTGGAAATATATTATAAAATTATGGATATGGTTGTGCATGGAAAAGTGAGTGCTCGATTAAGGGTGGGAACACCCGGGGTGATAACATATTCGGTACTATCCAGGTTAGGGGTAGGCCGGTCTTGTGTTGGCAGGGGATTCCGGTGAGGTCCTCGGTACATTTTTCTAAAGGTGTACTATGATGGACGGTACCCCAGTAGCTCAGTCATTGTATGGAATCCAATATCCACTATGAGCTTGTACGGTTTTGATTATGCCCAACTATGCTGAAATGTGAGATGCAAGCATTTCAGCTATTTTCTAATTTACTTTCTATAGACACTATTATAATATCAGATGATTTTGATATAAAATGTTTTGGTTATCGTAAGGTAAAAACCCGTCGTATTTATGTGTGACGTGATCTTACGAGATACCTTTGTTTTCAAAGGATTTTGATAAAATTAATAATTCAATTTGAGTGTGTTTTTCTCACGCTAGTTTTCCGGACTAACTCGGGTGTTATTTTATTATAATGCTCGGGTCAGACCGAGTATTACAGATTCAGGATAGGATGCTATGGAGCTTAAGAGACGAGCTGGATGACAGAGACGTATTTCCGTACTTGATTTATATTTCCGCTGAGTGAGGACAAGTTATTATAACTGTCCAGATTGATTGCTGATTGATGTACTATGATAATTGTATGTATATTAACAGTTATAGTTTCCTTGTATAAAAATCTGTTTTTATATATTATATTTTGTTCCGCTGCGATAAGTGAGATTCTGTGTTGTTGCTTCTGTTTCTTCTATCTCTTTTTCTTCTTTACCCCTAGCAATCGGTATTTTCGACACTTGAATATTTGGCATGCTATATAGTGAACATATTGATGTCGATTTTCAAGGGCCGAAAATCTGGTTCGTTACATTTGGTATCAGAGCTGAATGTTAAGTGAGAACCTTGGCTTTGGTGGGGATTACTCATTAGAGATAAGGTCAGTAGTACCCTAGAATGAGTCTGAGTGTATTAATAGATATGAATGTGTATTTGTTAGTGAATATAAATTGTTTTATATTCTCTTGGTTGATTTGTTGAGTGGCTTATGAACTCTGGTCGGTACAGTCCGTACAATTGTATCGATAGGGGTTTCTAAATACTTGAATAGAGCAATTCGACATGGTATTGTTTTGAAATGGGGTAAATAAAATAATTTTACCCAAGGATATATTTTGATAGAAAAGAAATAATTTTTTGAAATTATATTGGAGTGTTTGGTTGATAATGTTATAATCCAACAAGATTATAAAAATCTAAAATGGTTATATATATAACAAAATGGAAATTGTATAAGTGTGAAGTATACAAATAAATTAAAACTAAAGTGGATTCAAACTAGCACTCAAAAATTTAAATCTTGGGAGGTTTTGAAAATATTTTCAGAAGTATTATGAAAATGAAATTATTGTTATTTTGGAAATATTTTTTTGAAATGAATAATAGTAGTATTATTGGAATATTTCTAAATAGAAAATGTTTTAAATGGATTTTGGAAGTAATAAAGCACTGACCTCACTTTAGTCGCTGGAAAATAATCATGATGATGGCTGCAGCATCATCAGTATTTATTTTCGAGTTTCTAAGAGACGGATTGCTACCGTAGAAAATTGATATGGACATTTTTGGTGAAAACAAGTGTTGTTTTGGAAATTCTGAAGGGGGTTGTTTTAAATAAAAACCAGATTTGGTTAAAATGAAAAAGTGGGATTTGATATATAGTTATATATATATATATATATGATTTCAAAGTGATTTGAAATAAATACCAGGTATTTAATTTCTGAAATTCCTAGCCAAATGTTTTAGAAAAATAATAATAATAAGTTTTTGAACTTATAAGTGGAGGATGATATTTATAAGGAAAGAAGTGTGAAAATTGAATTTTGGAATTTAAATTTAAATTGAGAAAGTTAAAAATGGAATTTAACTTAAGTTAAGTTGAAGGAATTAAATTTTAGAAATTTAATTGATTGTGATTTGAATGGAATTAATGAATAAATTAATGAAAAGGTGAGTTAACTTAAGCAAAGTTAAATGGGATAAATTAGTGAAGCGAACTAATTAAATGAATTAAATTGAAAATGAATTAGTGAATGGGATATGGTTCAGAATGCTGATAGATAACAATTTAAATATGAACTTAAGTTGCAAATGAATTTGATGAAATGTGTAACACCCCGCATTTTTATATAATTAAATAAAATCAATTGAATTAACATAATTACAAAACAGAATATAAATATCAAATATATGCATTTAAAAATTAAGATGTTACATAGATTTGTACAAGCAATGAGTGTGTGATTAATTGACGCATCAATCAATTAAAAGGGGAATTAATTAAGAGACATAGAGGCATCAATTAGTCAGAGAATATGTCACTTTTATAACATTAATTAATTAAGGGATCTTCTAATAAAGGGAAATGTATGTGGGGAATAAATTAAATGATAACATACATATATTAATTTATAATTGATGCAATCAATTAATTAAGAAATTAATTAAACAGATTAAGTAAGCGTCAATTAATAAAAGAGGGAAACTTATATGTCAATTAATTGGGTAATGAATTGGCGGTTTAAATATATACAACCAATAAATGTGTGATTGAGTGACACATATGAATTAATTTGGATATCGACTAAAATGGGAAAACATGTCAATTAATTAATTGGCAATCAGTTGAGCATTTTAAAAAGGGTGTCAATTAATCAAAGAATATGCCACTGTTTCAATAGCTAATAATGTAAATTAATTAGCTAGAAGAAAACGCTGGTTATAGGATTATTTTTTCCAAGTTAAAAAGAAAAAGAAAGAATTGGAATGCGTACAAAAATCAAACGGAGTAATTAAGTTTATGATGAAGGTAAGTTAATAAGAATAAATTAAAAAGTATAACTTTTATATACAATCAATTAATAGAGGTATTAATTGACGTGTTCAAATAGGTAAGAAATTATAACGTATAAAAATCAATTAATATTGGATATACATATATATGTATGTATGATCTAATTAATTGGATAATTAATGGGAGAATCTTATTTAGAAGGAAACGTGAATTAATAGGGTCGTATAACAAAGGAATAAATGAATAATATTGGAGAATTATACGTTATAAGCTAACGTAAACAAATCAGTAAATGATGGTGAGGATTGTTTTTAGGGTTAATCGGATGGTTCATAGTTGTTCACTACACCTATAAATTGAACGTAATTTAACCCTAGCCTACACTATTTTCTTTGAATTAGCTGTTGCCATTTACAGCAAACTCCTATTCTCTTCTCCCTCTTCCTTTCTCATCTATTAATCAATTTTTTCCTCAAACAAAAAAATAAAATTAAGCAAAGATATACATACAAGCAAATCAGTGAATTGGGCAAACAAATCAAGGAATTTACAGTGAATTAAAAAGGGGGAAAATCAGAGAAAAGCGTAGCAAATTAAAAGGTATAGAGATTGAAGTTAAGGACGACATGTGAGTAGATTTATTTATATATCTTTTAAGTCTAAGATATATTATCGTTAGATTCCCATTTAGAAAATTTTATTTAGCAATTAATCATATTAATTAAATTAGGCTAAACTATAAGAGACCTTGCAGTTTATTTACAGTATCAGTATTTACAAACTATTTTCTATGCCTTATTTACATCTTTCTACATTTTGGATTTTCATGCAAGCGTCAGTTTTCTTTTAACCCCTTCTTTTTTCTTCACGTATGGATTAGAATAGATTAAACATGAATACAGATTATAATTAAGAAAACTAAAATGAAGGAAATTAGATGTAAAATAATAGAATTGCTGTAATAAATTGCATTAAAATGGGAAAAATTAATTTGGGAGTAATTATTAGATTAATTGGTTGGTTTAGAAAATAGGATACATTTCCATAACTTAATATCTAAGAGATAACGATAAACGTAACTGCCATAATAAAAGAAATAAAAAGGGGGAGTTAGTGTAGAATAGAGAAACCGTTGTATTTTACACTGCTCCAAAATAGTAAAAGAGATATCTTGCAGTCAGATTATTGTTTATAGTATTATCCAATATTAAGATATGGAAATGGATTATATTTTTCATAACCAACCAAATAAAATAGAATTGCTTCGTAAAATAGCGGACAATAAAGTAAAGTACGATTTGAAACAAGAGAATTATTAATTTAAGAATTTGAGGCTATAAAAAAATTAAGGAGCCTAAGTCTGCATTTACTCTGCAGGCTATTTAACTAGGCAACTATTATGATAAGTGAATTATGTAATATTAGAGAATTAAAGAAAATTCTATATCATAATGAAAGAAGGTAGACTAGAGTAGACAAGAAACGCTTGTAATTATATAACGGACTATAAAGGAAGAAAACATAGCAATTACAAGTAGAATTATAACATAGGTTATAATTATGAAATAAGAATGGAAAAGCTTATCGTGAGACTTATAATAAATTGGTAAGCAATGATAGTAGAGAATAATAATAGAAGCTTATTTAAACAACTTATACTAAGTTGATAAGCAAATAACACAGAAATAATAAAAGAGCTTATCTTATTGAACTTAGGGATTTATATATTAAGTTAAATAAGCAAGATAGTGAATTTGGCTCATACTAACAGCATTCCCTATTAGACATATGGTTATCTCACAATAGTTAGAAGTGAGACGAGAGTAAGAATATGCTAATTAATTAATAAGTAGCCAACAGAATAAGAAAGTAAACTAACGCAAATTAACAGATTAGACTTAGGGTCTAATAAAAGAATTGAGATGCGTTTGGAGCAGCCCAAAGGATGAAGCGTCTAACGAAGCAGTTCATCATGAATTTCAGAAATGGAGAAGCATGTCCAACTTAGTATTTTTGGGCTTCAAGGAAGTACGAGACTTCAATGAGACATGAAGATACTCTAGGATGGCCCTTTGGGTGGGCCTAACGAAGCTGCATCCCCGAAGGCAGGTCTGTAGGTGTTCCATCAAAAGAGTATGCCTTGACTGCATTTGCATTGTAGGCCTAAGGAAGCGGACCTTTGTAGGTAGTCAGAAGGACTTGGTGTTCGGAGTAGGGTATTCGTATGTCTAGTACTTGCAAGTAAGGTTAAGGATAGTCGCATGCGGATATCGGCCAACATCAAGATCAAAAGCAATTTCAGGAAATACTAGAGTTAAACCAACAGGCCAATGATTCTTTCACTATCGAGACATTGGATGGGGGAGCACCACCAATTGGATGTTTGATTGTTTTCATAGGGCATGGCCACTTAACTCTTTAGAAGTCTTTCGATTAGTTGAGAGGTGGCTAGGTGGGGCCATAGCCACGATGAGAAAGGGACATACCAACTAGAATATCTGTATTGTAGGCCTAACGAAGCGGTCCTTTACAGATATAGAAAATCCCCGATTGAGTTCCGTACAAGGTAGACCTTGTTGGCGGGATTCAGATAGTAGATAGAACAACTACATAGTACTCAATGTATGCACTGGGTGGTACATTGTGGATGTCCGAGCACTGGTATAGACTAGTGCAGACGTGATTTACGTTTTCATAGTAAATAGTGGAGCACCTGTATTGTAGGCCTTACGTAGTGGTCCTTTACAGATGTAGTTATGGAACGCTCTCGAAGCTAGACGATGGAGTCCTTTTCGAGGAGGATACAAAAGGTACCATGGGTGGTACCTAGGACCAATGTGGTCATTGGGCATATAGCTACATATATGTATATATTAGTTATTAGGTTTTTATCTACTATGGAGTCGATGGGCACGGTTCACGAATAGAGGTGAAAATATTGTAACCTAATGAACCTAATATAAGAGTAAATGGAAATAAAACGATATATGTAGAATTAAGCCTAGAAATATATAACTTATCCATTCACCAGAACTTTTGTTCAGACCCCCTCCTCATAACATCCTACAGGTTAAGTAGATGGCATAGACTTCTCAGCTATGTGACACTTGCTAAGGAAATGTCATTATTTGGGTGAGTATTTACTTACTATATTATATTTTAATCAATTCCGCTGTGAGATAGACAATTGAGCTCTGATATATTTATCTTTGCCTATTTGCAGTATACTAGATTCCCAACTCGGGTTTCAGTAGGCTTGGGCTTTAGCATTTTTGCGAAAAATCCGGACCCACTGGAGTTTGGGTTGTTACATTTGGTATCAGAGCCTAGGCTTAGGATTCCTAGGTAGATAGTGAGTGAACGTATTTGTATTTTTGAATAAAATATAAATATATTATGTACTAAAATCCAAATACTCCCCAACCATAGATTTTAACATTTGGAAAGTTTTTAGAAGTATATTTGTGCATAGTTTGCTAGTTGGGTTTGGGATGACCCAAGTATGTAGAGCCCTATGTTATTCCCGATTTATAGCATACAAATATGCCATGTTTTGAGAGAAAATTTGTATCCATATGTTTTAGGAAGTAGGGAAGTTCATTAGGGATAGTAGGGAGAGTGTTTTTATTTCGGGAAGAACAAGAGGTTTTAGTATGAAGAAAATCCACTTTATGTCTAACTCAATAAAAATGAAACTGTTGAATTAAAAAAGTTGAAAAATATAATTGTTAATATATTTGAGGAAGTAAATACTGGGTTTCTGAAAAAAATAAGTGGTATGAAATTTAAATTGGTTTTTATTTTGTTAAAAGTGAAATTCTTTTTGAAGAATTATAGAGCGTATATAGCTCGCTAGTTTCCTTGTAGGTGAAAAAAGATTTTAAATATAAAAACCTAGAGTGTAAACATAGGTTACAGAATTTATTGTTGTAATAGATGTTTTCGGTAAAAATAAAGGAAGCATAGACTATGAACTATTGTTATAGTAGGTGACTCCCAAAGGAAATGTTTTTAACATAGCGTATGGGATTTATTAATATTTATTTTAATTGAATCCATAAACTAATATATTTGGGTTGTAGTAACGGTGTTTTACGCAATGTCTGTTTTGACCCAAATGGGTTTTGGAGATAATTTCTAAAGTGGTTTGTATGTACACTTATTATTTAAATAAGTATATGAAAATATTTTCTAGTTATAAAGCATTTTTGAAAATGAGTTCTTTTGAAGAAGAAAAATGTACGATAAATTAATGTATTTAGTAGGAAATATCTTATCTAAGTGAATATAGAGTAAACATACTTTAATCTATTGGAATGAAATGAATAATGATATAATTTTCTATGAATCATAATTAAAGATGTTTTGTGCAAGTTATAAGGAATACGTGAAAGAGATGTACAAGGTATGGAAAGTTCCATATTTTGTATAGCCTATTTCGATAAAATATAAAATAAATTCTTTATAATTTCACATAAACATGAAATCCTCCTCTAAAGGATTCATAGAAGGTTTTAGCGTTAAGGATTTCTCATAAGAGAAAGCAATTCCTATAAATTAAGGTATAAAACCATTAAGTTTAGTAAGTTAGAAACTCCTTCAAGGTTAAGTAATTGGAAGAGTAGAAAAGTTAAGAGATTTTTGATAAAATAGTTGTTCTTATCTACTCCAGTTTTAGTAAATTTGAAAATCTATAAAAAAAGTGTTTTAAGAACAAGAAAGACATGTTTTTAAAGAAAGATGGTTTGGTGGAAAAGTAAATAAGTTTTTGAAAAGATAAAATTTTAAGTAACCGAGTACCTTTGAATTTAACAGAAAACTTCAAAATAACACTTTCAAAGGCAAGAATTTTGGGATTTGATGTTTCAGAAATTTAGAAGTTTTAATTTTTTAAGAAAAATGATAAATACCGAACCAAATTAGACTTTTAAATATGGAGTAGATAGGAATCATTTCCTAGGTGTAATGGAAAAAAATGTAAGGCTATAGTAGTAATTACTCCCAGTAGTAATAATAAAAGGTCCCGTAAGGTGTATAGGACACTAGTGAAAACCTAGAAATGTTGCTTCATGTGTGTAGACTATAGAAGAATAGTGAAGTGGTATTAGTAAGATAGTAAGACACACGTGGTTGGAAAAGTAGACCTTAGTTGGGGAAAAATGAAGGGAAAAGAGAAAATTTCCCCAAGTTTAATTGCCTTTTTAGATAAAGACCGCATAGATTGAAACCCTTATCCATTGCAGTAAATGAGACTTAGTTATTCCTTTTTTAGCATGGAATAGAAGAGATGAATAGATCTTATTCGTCATGAGTAATACAACGTAAGTTGGTAACAAGTAATAGGCAGTAGGATGAGCATATGAGTTGCTTGGATTTCTAGAGTAGGACCATTTTGTGTCAAAGTGGACATGGTCCTAGACCCCTTGCCCTAGATGATAGCTGTGTTTAGTTGCTGTATAAAAAAAAGAGTAAAAGCAGAATAAGATAACTAAAAGGAAAATAACAAATTTAGAGAAAGCGACAGAATCGTCAACTGAAAATTTTAAAAAGAGATATTTTCTTATGTAAACTGTGCTTGGGAAGTAAATAATTTTTTTAGAATAGTATCCTAAATCCCAAGTACGGAGGAAGATGTGCGCAAAATAAAATCGGAGAAATATGAAGTTTTTCTGTTTTCTACATTCTTTCTGACATAAGAGACCGAATTCAAAAAATTAGTTTTTTCTGAAATTCGAATATTTAAAGTTGTATGGTAAGGTTTGGATGCAAAGCTCATTGAAGCACACCTCTATTCAATAGGAGTGTGGGAAAATTTGGATGAAAAGTGTTTTAAATTTTCAAAAGATTGCATTCATATATAAATTACAAGTATATTTAGGATGTGTGCATCATCTTTAAAAAATAAATTTTTAAAGAAGCAAAGCATTCATATGGGAGGTACTGCTTAGAAATTCATGTACATGCATATATTTTGTATTGAATAACACTTTTGCCCAAGAGCACGGGTGGTCGAAAAATTGGATGTACACAAAATGGATGTGATTGATGCGAGGAATTACATAATTTTACCCTTGTCGAATTTCGGGGATGAAATTTCCTAAAGGGTGGGAGAATGTAACACCCCGCATTTTATATAAATAAATAAAATCAATTGAATTAATATAATTGCAAAACAGAATATAAATGTCAAATATATGCATTTAAGAATTAAGAGGTTACATAGATTTATACAAGCAATGAGTGTGTGATTAATTGATGCATCAATCAATTAAAAGGGGAATTAATTAAGAGACATAGAGGCGTCAATTAGTCGGAGAATATGTCACTTTTATAACATTAATTAATTAAGGGATCTTCTAATAAAGGGAAATGTATATGGGGAATAAATTAAATGATAACATACATGTATTAATTTATATTTGATGCAATCAATTAATTAAGAAATTAATTAAAGAGATTAAGTAAGCATCAATTAATAAAAGAGGGAAACTTATATGTCAATTAATTGGGTAATGAATTGGCGGTTTAAATATATATAATTAATAAATGTGTGATTGAGTGATGCATAGGAATTAATTTGGATATCGATTAAAATGGGAAAACGTATCAATTAATTAATTGGCAATCAGTTGAGAGTTTTAAAAAGGTTGTCAATTAATCAAAGAATTTGCCCTTGTTTCAATAGCTAATAATGTAAATTAATTAGCTAGAAGAAAACGCTAGTTATAGGATTATTTGTTTCCAAGTTAAAAAGAAAAAGAAAGAATAGGAATGTGTACAAAAATAAAACGGAGTAATTAAGTTTATGATGAAGGTAAGTTAATAAGAATAAATTAAAAAGTATAACTTTTATATACAATCAATTAATAGAGGTATTAATTGACGTGTTCAAATAGGTAAGAAATTATAACATATAAGAATCAATTAATATTGGATATACATACATATATATGTATGTATGTATGTATGTATGTATAATCTAATTAATTGGATAATTAATGGGTGAATCTTATTTAGAAGGAAATGTGAATTAATAGGGTCGTATAACAAAGGAATAAATGAATAACATTGGAGAATTATACGTTATAAGCCAACGTAAACAAATCAATAAATGATGGTGAGGATTGTTTTTAGGGTTAATCGGATGGTTAATAGTTGTTCACTACACCTATAAATTGAGCGTAACTTAACCCTAGCTCGCACTATTTTCTCTGAATCAGCTGCTGTCATTTACAGCAAACTCCTATTCTCTTCTCTCTCTTCCTTTCTCCTCTATCAATCAAATCTTTCCCCAAACAAAAAATAAAATTAAGCAAGGATATACATACAAGCAAATCAGAGAATTGCACAAACAAATCAATGAATTTATAGCGAATTAAAAAGGAGGAAAAGCTGAGAAAAGCGTAGCAAATTAAAAGGAATAGAGATTGAAGCTAAGGACGACATGTGAGTGGATTTATTTATATATCTTTTAAGCTTAAGATATATTATCGTTAGATTCCGTTTAAAAGATTTTATTCAGTAATTAATCATATTAGTTAAATTAGGCTAAACTATAAGAAAACTTGCAGTTTATTTACAGTATCAGTATTTATACACTATTTTCTATGCCTTATTTACATCTTTCTACGTTTTGGATTTTCATGCAGGCATCAGTTTTCTATTATCCCCTCCTTTTTTCTTTGCGTATGGATTAGAATAGATTAAATGCGAATATGGATTATAATTAAGAAAACTGAAATTAAGGAAATTAGATGTAAAATAATAGAATTACTGTAATAAATTGCATTAAAACGGGAAAAATAAAGTAAAGTACGATTTGAAATAAGAGAATTATTAATTTGAGAATTTGAGGCTACAAAAAAATTAAGGAGCCTAAGTCTGCATTTCGTGCGTAGACTATTTAACTAGGCAACTATTATGATAAGTGAATTATGTAATATTAGAGAATTAAAGAAAATTCTATATCATAATGAAAGAAGGCAGACTAGAGCAGACAAGAAACGCTTGTAATTATATAACGGACTATAAAAAAATAAAAAGTAACAATTACAAGTAGAATTATAACATAGGTTATAATTATGAAATAAGAATGGAAAATCTTATCGTGAGACTTATTGGTAAGCAATGATAGTAGAGAATAATGATAGAAGCTTATTTAAACAACTTATACTAAGTTGATAAGCAAATAACACAGAAATAATAAAAGAGGCTTATCTTATTGAACTTAGGAATTTATATATTAAGTTAAATAAGCAAGATAGTGAATGTGGCTCATATTCATAGCATTCCCTATTAGACATATGGTTATCTCACAATAGTTAGAAGTGAGACGAGAGTAAGAATATGCTAATTAATTAATAAGTAGCCAACAGAATAAGAAAGTAAACTAACGCAAATTAACATATTAGACTTAGGGTCTAATAAAAGAATTGAGATGCATTTGGAGCAGCCCAAAGGATGAAGCGTCTAACGAAGCAGTTCATCACGAATTTCAGAAATGGAGAAGCATGTCCAACTTAGTATTTTTGGGCTTCAAGGAAGTAAGAGACTTCAATGGGACGTGAGGATACTCTAGGATGGCCCTTTGGGTGGGCCTAACGAAGCTGCATCCCCGGAGGCAGGTCTGTAGGTGTTCCATCAAAAGAGTATGCCTCAACTGCATTTGCATTGTAGGCCTAACAAAGCGGACCTTTATAGGCAGTTAGAAGGGCTTGGTGTTCGGAATAGGGTATTCGTATGTCCAGTACTTGCAAGTAAGGTTAAGGATAGTCGCATGCGGATATCGGCCAGCATCAAGACCAAAGCGATTTCGGGAAAGACTAGAGTTAAACCAACAGGCCAATAATTCTTTCACTATCGAGACATTGGATGGGGGGCACCGCCAATTGGATGTTAGATTGTTTGCAGTAAGGCACGACCACTTAACTCTTTAGAATTCTTTCGATTAGTTAAGGGGTGGCTGCGTGAGGCCATAGCCACGATGAGAAAGGGACAGACCAACTAGAATATATGTATTGTAGGCCTAATGAAGCGGTTCTTTACAGATATAGTAAATCCCCGACCGAGTTCCGTACAAGGTATACCTTGTTGGCGGGATTCAGATAGTAGACAGAATGACTACGTAGTCCTTAATGTACGCACTGGGTGGTACATTGTGGATGTACGAGCACTGGTATAGACTAGTGCGGACGCGATTTATGTTTTCATAGTAAGTAGTGGAGCACTTGTATTGTAGGCCTTACGAAGCGGTCCTTTACATATGTAGTTATAGAACGCACTCAAAGCTAGACGATGGAGTCCTTTTCGAGGAGGATACGGAAGTTACCATGGGTGGTAGCTAGGATCAATATGGTCGTTGGGAACATAGCTACATATATGTATATATTAGTTATTAGGTTTTTATTTATTATGGAGTAGATGGGCGTGGTTCATGAATAGTGGTGAGAATATTGTAACCTAATGAACCTAATATAAGAGTAAATGGAAATAAAACGATATATGTAGAATTAAGCCTAGAAGTATATAACTTATCCATTCACCAGAACTTTTGTTCTGACCTCCTCCTCATAACATCCTACAGGTTAGGTAGATGGCAGAGACTTCTCAGCTATGTGACACTTGCTAGAGAAGTGTCATTATTTGGGTGAGTATTTACTTACTATATTATATTTTAATCACTGTGAGATAGATAGTTGAGCTCTAATAAATTTATCTTTGCCTATTTACAGGATACAAGATGTAACGACCCGAAAATTTTAATAATATGTTTAACTGGAATTTGGTGAAATTTTAATAATTGAATTATGAAATAAAAATTTATTATTTGGAATACGTCTATTTTAATATAGCAATTGGTAAATTTTCATCTGATAATATTGAAGTTATTTTATTATGAAATTTTATTTCAATTTAAACCGGTTAATAACAGTCGAATTGATAAGTTTTCCGAAACCTAAATATGTCAACAGGAGAAAATTTATTTAGAGCATTCTGAATCAGACTGAAAAATTCATTTCGCGAAATTCGGACTTCTATTGCTCCGTTTATCTTAATTCTGATAAAATAGCTGCATTTTCTAGTACCAAATATCGACTTTTGATCGGATAATCGTACCACTGATATTTGTATACCGTTTTGATCGTCTCGTCATACTGATCTCAAAGGTATATTTACTTCTGTATTTTGAAGTCTGGCACACAGCGGAATCCACAAAACCGGTAACCGTACCGGTACAGATCCACGACCTTTTGTTTTCTTGTAGGTTTCAAAATTTGAAACGTGTATCGGGACCGCTATAATAATTGCTTTATAAATTTTATAGCCGTATCACTTGAGACCGTTGCCTTTTCCCTATTCACATTTACTTTATATTTTTCTTTATGGTTCGTTTTCACTCTGTTCATACGTTACTTCATGCATACTGCAAATTTATTATATATTTTTTTTCCTGGCCTTTATTCTTTCCCTTCCTCATTTCTTTCTCCTTGTTTTCTTTCTGATGCAAACAAGTGCACTCACTTCTCCTTCCTCTTTTTATTTTCCACACTTTTCCTAGCTAACCTCCGCCGCATAGCCTCGCCTCCAAGCCCGCATCTGCCCATCGATCTCAAGCCTCTCCTTGTCGACAGCCACGTTTCCATCCACCTAGAGCCCGCTCTCTCTCTCCTCCGCAGTTGCCGAACCCTCTCTTCCCTGTATCATGTCATCTTCATCAAATCCCTATCACCTCCCATGAACCTATCTACCCGAGCCAGCCTCTCGAACAGCCTCGCCTCGGCCTCCCCTCCACCACCCTCCGACATCTCATGACCAGACCTGACACCGCCTCACTGTAGTCCGGTGCTCCACCTCTCCTCAACGTTCCCCTCTCCCCTCCTTCCCCGTACTATTCGCCTTCACCTGGACCTTCCACAAGCCGAGCTTTTCCCCTTGCAATCGAGCACCCGCGTAGAGCATTTGCTTGTATGTATGTGAATATTGTTTAAAATGTTATATATTTGTTAGTTCTGTTTAATATATATATATATATATATGAGTATTGTTTTGAAAATATATTATGTTTACTGTAAAAAATTTAGTTTCGCATACGTGTTTTGAAACTTACTTTTAATTTATATTTTTCCAGATTGGGATATGACATGAATTGTATATATAATAATATAGTGGGTATATATATTCAAAGGTTTTGGAAGTTTGCATATTCATAGTTTCGTCTGTTTTCCTTTTCCTTCCTTCCATTATTTCTTTTAGTAAGTATATTATATTAATTCAAGTTTCATATCTAAGAAAGAAAAGGTAAGTTATAAATATAGCTGTTTATACATATGTTAGTATTGTATGTGTAAAGTATATATGCGTGTTTTATACATATGAAGGTTTATGTAAAGTATATAGTATATAGTTATATATATGTATAAGTGAATTTAGTTTGAAGTAGTATTATATATATAAAGGCTGTTGCATATGTGTATAAGTATACTGCTTGTATATAATTGATTTTTGCAAATGCTTGTTCGTTTATATATATGTATGTTTTGCTTTGTATTTTTAAATATATTGGTTTTAGTTCATAATATGGGTGTATATATATAGTTGTTTTATTTTGTTTTGATCGGCAAACCTGTTGAAGAAAATATATATACTTTATACAATAGCTTAAATGAAAAAAAAATAAACTGTAGAATTGTTACTATGTAAAGTAGGTATGTAGTGTATATGTTATAGCGGTATGGTTTTAAATGTATATTTTAATAAACTAAGTTTATGTAAATTTTATAATAACTATGATCTTACAATATAATATATATGCAAGTTGTATACAGTGATATTAATAGGAAATGCATTGTGGTCTGCATAGATATATTTATATATATTTGGTTGGCATATCTTTTGTTCAATGTCTGGGTTATATATATATATTTATTTTAAAATGTAAGTACTTTCATTTACATGTATTTATTTCAAAATAAAATGTATATATATATTTGATTTTTGTGGGTTTTAAATTTAAAACAATGGATTCTTATACATATACATTTAATTTAATATGTGTTTGAATTTAGAATTTGATTTTTTTATATAGTTATATATATATATATATAAATTCACCTATATCATTTATCTTAATCAAACTAGTTCTGATTTGATTTCATCAATTTCTTATCTATCAGCTTTGACCATCGTGCACGTCTTCTTCATCGAATCATGTCCGTCTAGCGTTGCTTTGGAATTCGTAGCTCATTTCATTGTCAAAATTTCTCTAACCTCGAAAGGTGAGCAATCACTCACGATTAACGTTTTTATATTTATTAAATTTGATTTCAATTGAAACGACAATTGAAATATACTGCTAAATTGAACTGTTAATTATTTAAATTGTTTAAATGCTATCATCTGTAACTGTTCACCTGTGGGATATGACACCATATCCTATTGTTTATATTATATTGTTATTGATGATATATGCCTGTTGTTATATTTTATATTATATGTTATCACTCTGCAAGTTCCCTGTTAGTATAGAATTCACTATGGGTTGAAATGATACATACCCGAACGGACTTTAGAATAGGAGAAAATCATTATGGGTTGAAATGATAGACCCAAACGATTTTCATTTGAATTGAATTTGGGATTACGGGTCGAAATGATATCTACCCGTATGTATTTAAATTTTCGGATTGAAATGATAAATATCCGTATCACTTGACCATAGGAGAGGAAATTATATACAGACACCGTTGGTCCATATATAAATGTTTTGAAAATAAATTCTATAGTTTTGGAAGGAAATATATGGTTTTAATAAATGTTGATTCTTAAATTATTATATACAAATGGTAATGATGTATATAGATTTAAAAATAATATTTAATTTAATTAAGGTTGAGTTAATACATATAATATGGTTAAGTATGTAAATTTATATTTCAAAATAGATTTTGGTAAAAATTTGAATAAGTTAAGGTTGGGAAGATAATTTTATTTAATTAAACCGATTTGAAACTTATTGAAATTGAGATTTAAGATATGATTTATATATTTTTATCTCTCTTGTCATATTGCAAAAGGCTCTCCGTACAAACGAGACTCCCAAAAAATTTAAGAAATTTAGGTGTTAGAAAATTTTTGGAAATTTTTTTTAACTAAAAGAATTGATTTTTGAATTTAACTGAGAAATAAAGGGTTTTGGGTGAATGTTTGGAACTAGTTAGTGAATGTAGGTTTAGAAATATAGAAAAATGAAATGTCGAGTTTTCACTAAGTGGGTTTTTGGAAAAGGTTAATGGGTTTGAAGCGTTCGTCCTACCTTAGCAATTTTGAGGACGAAATTCTTTTAAGGGGGGAGAAATGTAATGACCCAGATTTTTCGTTGTTTGATTTAAATATTTAAATGGTTTAAATATTGGAATTTGAATTTTAATTTAGTTAGTAAGATTTTAAAACTGGAATTCCAAGCAATTTCGTTAATTTTTGGAAATTTTCAATTTAATCGATACGTTAAAATAGCAATCTGGGACATAGTCTCAGATTTCAACGAAACCAGTTCTATTGAATCTATAAGAATAATGTATTATTATCAGACTTCAAATTTTGTAGCATTTGGATTCACCGTTTGGTCGTACGGAATAGAAACGCTTGGAAATAGTTTAATCGAATTTAATTTAAATAGCCGATTTAAAAAGCTATCTTCCGCATACGATCGAATTAAGCTTCGAAACTTGTTCCTTTGGGTTCGAAATAGCAGTATAACATTATGAACACCAAGCGGCATGCCTAAATTAGGGTTCAAAATTTTGAGGTACGTAACGAGATAATTTCAATATTAAAATTTTTAAAATCAAATCAAGGTCAATTCTCAACAGACCTAAATCTTGTCTAGCCATCCTAACTTGAGGAGCCGACCTAGTCGACAGTAGCCGCCTTCATTTTTTTTAAAATCATGAATGTCTTCCCTCCTTTTTATTCAAACAAATAAAATCGAAGATTTGTACAAAAAAAATATAAAAAACAAAATCGCGATGGCGCGAGACGATAGGTGGCGGTCTAGAGCCCGTTGTCGTGGTCGATTCAGGGTTGGTGACGTCAGAGGCGCGCGGTAGTGGAGGGTTGCTCGATGGGTACTGCTGTGGCGCGCACGAGCTGATGGATTGTGGAGCAAGCTAGGCGCGGCAGCCATTCTTCGTGGTCGCGATTTAAGGGAGGGAAGCAGATTTCGTGAAGTCAGATTGACTCGGAATTGCTACATTTGCTTTAGTGGAGAGTACAATGAAAGTTCTGATGATGAAATTGAACGCAAGGTTCCAATTGGTAGGGGGATGATATCTTGCGACGCTCTATACTTGCTCAAGGAACCGGTGCACTCTGAGATCTCAGGTGAATGCAATTTGTTATCCGATGTATCAAAAATAATGGAGAGTAACAAATGCAAAGTAGGAAATGGGAAAATGGATTATATTCGAACTGTAGTAGAACATCTTAAGTGCTTGTGTTATGATGCTTCGATCTGCAGAACTAAATGGGAGAAAAGTGCATCAATTCCAGCAGATTATACCGACAGAAGATTGAATAGCCGTATAAATAAAAGAAGAAGAAAAAATCAAGGTGAGTAAATCTCACTCTTTTTGGATTGCTGGATTTAATCGATCATAATTAAAATTAATTAATGGATGCTAGTTGAATTTATAAATTATTATTAGTATGGATGTTATATATATATAGTAGTATATGTATTAGTAGTTGGATATATTTCCTGCCATTGGAGCGGATGAGACCCTATGCGCCCCGCATATAGCGGATGACCCTATATTACCGCGATATCCCCTTCGAAGTGGGATTGGTATTTTTATGTTATCTAACATCTGTGGATGTAGGGAAACAGGTTGGAGGGATCCAACTGGATTCCTAAAATATATATTGATTGTTTTCATATATAGTGATATATGATGTGAATTGATAATATGTTATGGATTGTTATGTGATTTGTTTTATTGGATGCTATAGTAGCACTGGTCTAACTTTCGGTATTTTAAATACCATAAATATTGTTTTGGAATTTGAAAGGATTTAAATGGAGATTTTGAATATAAAAATATTTATATCAAACTTTGGATTATTTTTATAGAAATTGATTTGGATAAAAACAATAATTGATTTTGAGTTATATTTAACTATTCGTAAAAATATTTTAAATAGAGATTTTAAAATAATTTATATAGAGGATTTTTAAGCGATATTTCTAAAAAATATGAAAAGGAGTTTGAAATCGATATTTTAAATAGATTTGTGAAATATATGGAATTTATTAAGAAATGGATTTGTAAAATGAGATTTATAAAAATGGGATTAGTTTTATAAACAAGTGAAACTCAAAGGAGTTATAAATTGATAAATTGGAATACAATTTGACAGGATGATTTCATATCGAGATATGAAAAATAGGTTTTTGGGAAAAATAGTGAATTCTATTTTTGAAAAGTGAGGATGGTTAGGAATCAGAATGATATAGATGTGTTATGAATCGAGAGGGAATTATAAATTGAATTGGTTATTTGGATTTTAAAAATATATATTTTTATCGAGAAGTTAAATTGTTTTAAAGAGAATTTTTATTTATTCAAACTATGTAATTTAAAGTTGCTTTAGTAATAAAATACTTCGAAAGTGGATTTTCAAATATTTAATATAAATTGAAATAAATTTCTAATTTTTATAATCATCTTTGTAAATCGATTAGTTTTATTTAAAAATGAGTTGGAAATGATTTATTGATGTTTTATTAAAAATATTTTGATATTTTAAATAGATACTTAAACTGGTTTTAAAAATAAATTAGTATTCTTTAAAAATGCTTATACATATATAGAGAGAGGTTTGGAATTATTGGAATTTATTTATAAGTTCTCTCGAGATTTGTAAACCGGGTTTATTTAATAGATGGTATTTTATAAGAGAAAATCTTATAATTAAATTCTGGGGCTTAAGGAAATTTCTGAAATGTTAGAAAACAAGAACTTCGGGATTGAATCTAAATTCATAAAGAAGTTGTAAATGGGTAATGATATTATAGGTGAGTATAATCGATTTTGGTAAATGTAAAAGGAATTAATATAAATTCCGGAAATGTAGGAGATAAGATATGAAATAATTCCTGAGTATTGATATTAGAAATGATTTCGGAAAATGGATTTATAATTTTTCCTAAGTGTGGAAATGAAAGGTTTTTGGAAATATTTAGCGACGAAGGATTTATATCGAGATATTTTTTCTAAGTAGTGAATTATAAATCAAAATTGGAAATATTTCAATAAGTGTCGAAGTAAGATATGGGTTGAGATATCCTGTTATGGATATAAGTATTCGAAAATGTTTTCAAATATTGAAATATCTAAAGAGATTAAATATATATCTTTGTAAAGATATTTTTGAAATGAATGTTTTGAAAATTTTATAATATGGGCCTAGTGGCTGCTTATGGATGTTATTTGATAGTTAAATAACCGACTATCAAATCTGGCCAAATTCGTTGATTTTTTCGAAGAGACCGGGATCAGATTTAATCATCCAAAAACCACTTCGATCCGGTTTGAACGTTACGAATGGTGATATCGTGAAGATGGTGAAGACATCGACTTAGTTTGTCCAGACCCATGACAACTTGTATGGACGAATGCTATCAGAACATCGTCATTGGAGGACGATGAGCATTCTAAGTGGAATTGTTCTTGAAAGGTAAACGTAGCCTCAAGCCTTATCAACCAAGAATGATTAAAACAGGGGAGATGCAGCAAGGCTAAGTGAGTCGCACCCAATTAGGGTATGTTATCACCTTTCTAGATACCCTTGGAAATATATTATAAAATTATGGATATGATTGTGCATGGAAATGTGAGCGCTCAATTAAGGGTGGGAACACCCAGGGTGATAACATATTAGGTACTATCCAGGTTAGGGGTAGGCCGATCTTGTGTTAGCAGGAGATCCCGGCGAGTTCATCGGTACATTTTTCTAGAGGTGTACTCTGATGGGCGGTACCCCAGTAGCTCAGTCATTATATGGAATCCAATATCCACTACAATCCTGTAAGGTTTTGATTGTGCCCAACTATGCTGAAACGTAAGATGCAAGCATTTCAGCTATTTTTTAATTTACTTTCCATAGACACTATTATAATATCAAATGATTTGATATAAAATGTTTTGGTTATCGTAAGGTAAAAACCGTTGTATTTATGTGTGACGTGGTCATACGAGATACCTTTGTTTTAAAAGGATTTTGATCATATTAATAATTCAATTTGAGTGTGTTTTTCTCACGCTGGTTTTCCAGACTGACTCGGGTGTTATTTTATTATAATGCTCGGGTCAGACCGAGTATTACAGATTCAGGATAGGATGCTATGGAGCTAAGGAGACGAGCTGGATGCCAGAGACGTATTTTCGTACTTGATTTATATTTCCGCTGAGTGAGGACAAGTTATTATAACTGTCCAGATTGATTGCTGATTGATGTACTCTGATAATTGTATGTATATTAATGGTTACAGTTTCCTTGTATAAAAATCTATTTTATATATTATATTTTGTTCCGCTGCGATAAATGAGATTCTGTGTTGTTGCTTCTGTTTCTTCTATCTCTTCTTCTTCTTTATCCCTAGCAATCGGTATTCCCGACACTTGAATATTCGGCATGTTATATAATGAACGTATTGATGTCGATTCTCGAGGGCCAAAAATCCGGTTCGTTACAGATTTGTAAACTTCAACGATTTGAAATCCTACGATTTGCAAAATCTTGCTTTAGAAAATAGATTTTTTGATTTAACCACTCTTTCTCAAATGATTTTGTTTGCTATCCAAATTTGATAAAATTATGTTGTGCAATTCTAATGGTAAAGTTCAATAAAGGAAATAAGGGAGAAATTTGAAGTGGTGTAAAAGGAGTAAAAATTGTTTTAGATGCTCAATTACCTGGTTGTAAAAGTGATGACCAAGTACTCCAACACTTTGAAATTGATTACAATAATCGTAAATTGATTCATGGTTTATTTGAAAGTGGGAAATAGTTGAATTTCAAAGAAAAAATTTGGGATCTAAGGCAAGACTTATGAGTCTCATTTTGTAACAAAGCATTACTCCAAGTACGGAAAATTATAATAGTCCCACTTTAAAAGTGTTTTAAGGCTCTCTTTACCATTTTCACCAAAAGTGAGATGAATTGGCCACAAGTCATTTGTTCCGACTTTGGGCTGAGAAAATATCTAGTCTTGAGCATACACTATTTCATAGAGCTTACTTGACTAGAATTTTCATTTACATTGGCATAAACATGAGGGATGAAACCATTTCAACTCCAGAAATATTTAACAAGACAAACATTTCTCTTATGCGCGTCGCTTATGAATTTGACCCTTATGAATCGCTTATTGAGAAACAAGAAAGGATGACAAGAGAGGAATAGATTGGAGAAGGCAAGGCACAAGTAATGGAGGTTGAAGAAGGAGAAGAAGCCACTTTTGGGAAATATTTGATAGAAGCCATGGTACTTCAAATGCTGACATTACTCGAAATCGAGAAAAGTTTCTAAAGAATCAAAGAAAGCTCAAGCGCTCCACGAGCAAAAAGTCCTCAAATCTATCCAACAGATTAACGATTTTTTTTGGTAAAGTACTAGAAAAAATGGAGCTAGCCCATCATCATGCTCTTCATGAACCTTCTAAAAGCAACTATCTAGGTCCATGTTGTCATGTTTTCTTTGTTTTTTTTATGTTTGCACTTGTACTTTGTTTTAGCATGTTTCATTTCATGTATGTTGGATTCAAATATTAATGAAATATTCTCCATGACAAAATATATTATATTTTAGTATTTTACTTTTCTCCAAAAAATACTATATATATATTCTTTAATAAAATTCTGAATGAAAATTTTGAGAGAAAATGCATTTTCCAAAGAACTTTATGTAGACATACATGCATGGTATGCTGACATACTGATAGATTTCAACTATAAATTTCCAAAATTCAAACTTTTATTACTTTAAAATAAGTGAACAATTATTTTTACGGTTTTCTCTTTAAAAATACAATTTTCTTACAGAAGACTTATCCTTTTATTCATCATCACTTCTCTTTACTTTTAAACATCTTTACTCATCAAAATGGGCATGAGTCAAAGCATTTATAAAAGAAAACGACCAATATTTAGAAGAGAAACTTCAATTATTCAAAAAAGCATTGCATGTTATCATGAAAAACCAGAAGTATCTTGAACTCAACCAAAACTTACGCTACATGAGTAAGAAAGGCACTTTCCATCATTTTGGTGTTTCATCTCTTATGCTCTTAAAGGGAGATTGGAGGCATCTCTAAATCTTCTCGATCCAAAGAAATACAGGATAATGAAATGGACGGAGATAGTAAAGAAAAATTGGACGAATGTGGAATTTTCTCTCTTGATTGTATTTTTGTCCTAATCTTGGAAGAGTTAAAACTTTTATAAAGTAGCCATTGAAGTCTATGTTCATATGCTTTTGTTAATATATGTGTGTATTTCTGATTGATTTAAACGTTTTTATTGTTTTTGTTAATTTTGTTTTTTATTTTAAGTGTATATTTCATCATCGTTGTCTCATTGTATTCGTTGTAATAATATTATTAGTGAAATATCGAGTGTATCGTTTTATAATTTGTTTTGATTTTGATTCCCTTTATATTCTTTATATAATATGTATAATAATTCTATATATTCTTGTCTAGTGTTCTTAACAATAACTTTTCTTCTCATTTTTGTTGATGATAAAGGAGGAGAAAAAAATATAAATATAAAATGAAAAATGTTAGGGGGAGTGCGTACAATTAGAGAGAGTAAAAAGTAGAAATAATATATTTTATCTCTCAAATATTTATATGGTTGTCATCATAAAAAAGGAGGAGATCATTAATAATTTGAGTATTGATTTTGATGACAACAATCATATAAATATTACTACTAACTTTTCTTCAAGTTATGCAGAAATTTTACATATATTACGAAGATATTATACAGAGATCAATAAGATACTCAATGAACAAAAACAAGCAAATGAGTTATATGTATGAAGAATGAAATCGAGCAAATGAAAGATTTGCTTGACTTAAAACCAATAAAACACAAGCACTTCAAAAAACAAAGATACAAGAAGTGTTCTGCAAGTCTACCGAGTCTTAGAATATCTGTTAAAGATCTGATAGTAATAGCTTGTAAAATTCTTATTCCATTTAACTCAGTTTCTCTCTAACATTTTCATATAAGCATACATTCTGAGTTCTAAAGCATGGAAGTCTCTATTTAAATTTAAGAAAAAGAAAACTGAAAATACACTATGTATAGCAACATACCCCTTAGGTCTATGTCGATATAGTGACAATTACATGGTTTTATAAATTCAAATAAAAGAATTTTGGCGATAACTCTTCACCAATAGACATTTCCTTTCATCCACTATGTAAAGAGACTTGAAAAACAATTTTTCATCATTAATTTTTTGATTTTCTCTTACTAGTACAATCTTACACTTTTGTGAGAAAAACTCTTCAATACATTTCTACTCTCTTTGCAAATCTATACTTATTCATTCATATTCTTCAAGAATTTGTGTAACATCCCACAATTTTGGACCATTCAAATCGATAATAAAACCACACATGTCAGACTTGAATAATTCAAAACAACATATTGTTAAAAAAATTTGGGGCAAATAAAATCAATCACAGAATCACAGACACAGAATACCAGAATAACTCGCAGTGGAATAAAATAAACATAGTAGTTCATGAAGCTACTAGATACAAAGTCTCAAAACAAATACAAAATACCAGAGTCTGAAAAATAGATACAACAGAAAATCCAAATACATAGGTTCACTAATACATAAACAAAGCTGAATGTAACTAACTGAAATAGAAATGACAGATAGATAAAGAGCTAAATCTCCAGCAGATCTCTAGCTCCAAAAGATGAATCCAAAGCTGTGATACTCAGGCTAACTCGAGCGTAAAGCAAAACACAAAACACTCGAGTCAGGACATACATACTTACAAAGTGTAAATCAACTCAAGTGAACTGTAAAAGAAATGCATCAGTAACTTAAAGGATGCTTGGGATCGCCCATCCTTTAAGGATCCATTAAACTATCTACTATGCAGTACAATACGCTATTATAATAATGTCTAAAGTAAAGTAAACTATTAAAATAGCGTTAAGGCGTTACCCATATCCCCCTTAACACATTTTATATATTCCCATAGTCTATACAGTACCGTAATCTCCCCCATACTGGGCGTCGTCAAAGGGCACTCCATAGGTATGGTACAAAACAAACTTGTAGGAGTCTCGATAAGGTAGGTGACACGGCACAACTAGGAATGTTAGGGTAGATATACCAATTACACATTGGGCTGGTGGTAACGCATAGCAGCCACTACCGCTCACCTCGAGCCATACTCCCAAATCAATGGTGCGCACCAAATCAATCACAAAGTAATAGAATGGCAATTGAAGAAGTATGTCCGATCGGAGGAACTACCTCATTTGGCCTATCAATTGCTCCTGTTTTAGCCACCTTATGCTAACTCACGGGAGTTAGGTCCACGTATATACCTCAAATAGAACGTCGTCACCACCTACTACATTCTGGAATCTCCACCACGTACACAGTTGTTAAAGTGGTTTTCGGAGTTGGCGGAGAGTATGACAACTTCCGATCTCGGTCTCTTTAACAACCAAACGTTATTATAACCCGTGGTTATTTCAATTTCAAATGGTTTATATTTCATATCAAAACATATTCATTTCAAAATCATATAAATCCAATATTATTATTTTTTCAAATTAATGTTCATTTCAAAAGTTGTAACACTTTCAAAATTTATACATTTAATTATAACACTGCGAAATCATAATAATTTAGAAACCATAGCACTTTAAATTTGCAACCTTTAAAATCATAGCAATTCGAAAACATTACATTTAGAAGTAGTAGCATTCCGAAAACATCCTTAAGTCATCATAGCATTTTTGGAAAAGTGATACTTAAGAAATCACAGCATTTTGGAAATGTAACCTTAAGGAATCATAACATTTTTGGAATGTAATACCTCCCACTTTAAACATTTCATAAAATCAAAATATTTATATACTTACAATTTTTAACATAGTTATTTATCATTTCTATTTTATTACACTAATTAATTCATTTGGACATTAACTAAACCATGCTTTTAGTTAAATAAACTTTATTACTGAAATTTCCAGTTTAAAGCTGAATTTCTTATGTTAAGTTAAAAGTATATTATTAACTTAAATTTTATTATTACAGTAAAGAACATTTATTGTTTTAATCATTTAAAAGGTACCATTACATTAATTACCACTTACATGTTAACAGTACACTATTAACTTACATTTTCTCGTTACAGTAAGGAACATTTATCATTTTAATCAATATTACATAAATTAAAACTTACATGCCAAATGTACGTTTTAACTTACATTTTTATTACAATAAAGAGCATTTAGCATTTTAACAAATATTACATAAATTAAAACGTATATGTCAAATGTTGTGAAGACCCAAATTATTGAGATAAAAATAATTTTAATAAAATTAGAAAATGAGAATTTTTAAGAAAAGAAAATATAGTCTGACAATAATAATATTAGGAGTAAGTGAAATGATTAAATAAGAGGATAGAGATTTTTCAATAAAATATAATGGGAAGAAAATGATCAAATATGAGTGAGTTTTTATATACAGATATCTCCTATATATATACATATATATAAATATATATGTATTAGATATGAGTAGCCAAAGAAGTATAAAATGATAAAGTCGTTTTGATAACTAAATTGCATGAGAACCAGTTTAGTATTATTGTGCATAAATACCTTCTTAAAAATAAATCAGGAAATAAATGGTTTGAAATAATATAAGAGAACCATTCAGGCCTAACAAGGTATACATTGTATCTGAGTCACACAAAGATGATGTGTAGGTGGATCATGCAAATAGCATGTGCACAGAAAAGCAGAGAAGCAACTGCTTTTACTAGAAATAGAAATCAAGAGAAAATGGCACATTTAGCCATAACAACACACACATAATTCTCTGAGTAATGTGAGGATAAAATGGGTTTTTCCTTTAGTAAAACCCTAGCAAAATGATTTAAATCAAGAGGGAAGCAGAGGTTTTCTCTGAGGGAAAACAGAAACACACTAAAAAAAATAGAAAGGAGAGCTCACCCTGTTTTCAAGCTAAGGCATTCTCGGGGAAGAGAGGAGGAAGGTGAGTGATTAATCACTTATGATCTGTAAGGCATTAAGATCCATGTTAAGGGCAGCCAAGTTATTTTATATAAACACTACATTATGTTTTTCTGTTTGATTTTATTCTCTGGATGAAAATATGTTGATCATGGATGGTATTCTGGTTGGGTTTTTGGATGAGATTTTAACCTGTTTTGACTTGTTGTGATGGTTTCAGTTTTTGTTTTAAAATATAGATAATCAAACAAATACACTAATCACAGAAATAGATTTTATATATGCTAGTTTTGATATGAAAAATGAATCAAATGTTTTACTGTGGAATAGGGTATCAATGAAAGAAAAGAAGTAGGCAGTGTGAATAATGAGATTCATGCTTATGTCTAGTCTATATTAAAAATGATATGAACAATGCAATATTACAAATATGTGCTGATTTGTTCAGATCAGAAACCAATAAGTTTTATGGGTTTTTCTCAAAAACCATTCCCTATGTTCACAGTAAAAGAATAAATATAGTTTTGCATATGACTTCTTCAGATTTGTGTAAGCAATGGAAAATTTCTAGAATAAAAATATAAGCAGGTTTTAGAAAAAGGTGATAAAAGCAAAAATGACTTTGAAATAAGGTGTGCAATTTTACATGAATGCTTGGTATGTCTGGATATGATCTTTGGGTGATTTTAATAATTCCTGACCTATATAAGGAAGGAAAGAATACGAGTATCTCTGGAATCAAAAGAAAAATTCCCCAGAAAGAAATAAATAAGCATGGTCTCTAAATTATAAAATAATTTAGGAGTAGTGCCTTGATCTACTCATCAGCAGGTGGTTGATGGGTATGTGCATGACTTGTTTAAGTCCTGTAGGCCTCTGTGTAAAGGGTTAACAGAACTGAGCCCCTTTGCAATGCACACATGGTGTTCAATGGCAAGAGTTTAGACCAAACAAAATGAAAAGATGAGAAAGAGAAATTATGCTATGGAATTAAGGGAGTTAATCAATAGGAGTTTGTACATGTGCAACTGAATGAAGTAAGTGGATGAATGCTTGGGTGTATGTTTATAGATAAACTTAAATATACACATTCTCAGATTTTAATTGGGATTTGAATAGCATTTAATAGAAAAGTTCTCTGTACAGCCTTAAGAATTTACAAGATATTTTGCATACTTGATTTCACTCACACCAGAATTTATTTCTGACCCTATTTGTTGCCTTTGCAATACTTGGGGTGTCTCATTTTATTGGGGCAGTTCAAAGTTTTGCTGCAGGGAAAGATGCATGAATTGCTGCTTGCTTGCATGGATAATTGGAGATCTTGAGGAATTTAAAGTGTTTAAGAGAAGTAGCAGTGTCATTGTAATAAATAAGTTAGACAAACTCTAATATGTTCTAAGTATTTTCATGAGTGTCTTTTGCTTTGTTATCTGGAAAATAGTATGTAAGAAGAAAAAGAAACTTAAGTGTTATATGTGTTTGTGAGCTGTGGACTTAAGTAACAAGTTCTGAAATAGTTTTAGTAGATAATGCTGAAGGAGAAGATGCCACTTAATCTGATGTGTGAACATGTTTTTCTTGACAGTCTTGAGGCACGTCAGTTATGAAATTAGAACTGATACTAGGTAGGAAATATCTGATACTATAAAACTGATACTAAGTAGGAGAAATCTGATACTATAAAACTGATACTAGGTAGGAAAAATCTGATACTATAAAACTGATACTAAGTAGGAGAAATCTGATACTATAAAACTGATACTAGGTAGGAAATTTCTGATACTATAACTACTGATCTAATACTAAGTAGGAAATTTCTGATACTATAACTTCAAAACTGATATTAAGTGGCAAGACAAAAATTAAGAGTAGAAAACATGTATACCAATCAGTAGGCAGGGAAATGTTGCAAAGTGTTTATAGGTTCAGAACACCATTTCTATAAGTTTTAGTCCAGAAGAGTGCAAATATCTTTCAAAAACCAGATTCAACACTTTTCTAGCTCCAGATATAAGAAGTTGTATGATTTATAAAGTAGATCACAACACCATCACTCATGTAATGATTATTTGCTCTGTTAACCAGGAAATATGCATTTTGTCTGTCATGATTGGTTTGTGCTTGTTGTGTCTAAACCTTGATCACACGTGTTGTTTTTCTCTGCTTAGACTTCAACCTAGTTTATCACCTTAGTATTCATATGATATGTATCAAATCACAAAGAATTCTGGAAATTAAATGTATGGCTTGTAAACCCAGAGACCAATTAATTTGAGAAGTAAGCAAGAAAATAATAAGTGGCAATATTTGAATTTAATATTAATCAAGCTTGAGATCAAAAAGGAGAATGTAAAAATAGAAATGGCTATGTGACACCAATTCTCTGAAATATGAGAAATATAGTGTGATTGAATTTTCCTTGTTAATTTTAATACTCTGATAAGCAAGGAAACATTTATATATCTTCACATATATAAATGACTTGAATTGACTTATATACTAATATTTTTATATTGGTAAGAACTTGGATCTTGGGGGAAATGAATTAAAGAAGTGATCACTTGGTTTGGAAAAAAAAAATCTCAACAGTAAATCACTGAAAAATAACAATCCAAAGGAAGTGGGTCACTTCAAATGTATGTTTTAACTTACATTTTTTTTATTACAATAAAGAGAATTTATCATTTTAATCAATCTTACATTAATTAAAACTTACATTTTTATTACAATAAAAAGCATTTATTATTTTAATCAATATTACATTAATTAAAACTTACATGTCAAATGTACGTTTTAACTTACATTTTTTTATTACAATAAAGAACATTTATTTTATTTATTACCCAAAATACACCATTACATTAATTAGCACTTACATGTTACAATACATTATTAACTTACAATTTATTATTACAATAAAGAGCATTCATTATATTTATTACCCAAATTAGACCATTACATTAATTAGCACTTACATGTTACAATACATTATTAACTTACAATTTATTATTACAATAAAGAGCATTCATTATATTTATTACCCAAATTATACCATTACATTAAGTAGCACTTACAAGTTACAATACATTATTAACTTACAATTTATTATTACAATAAAGAGCATTCATTATATTTATTACCCAAATTATACCATCACATTAATTAGCACTTACATGTTTCAATACATTATTAACTTACAATTTATTATTACAATAAAGAGCATTCATTATATTTATTACCCAAATTATACCATTACATTAATTAGCACTTACATGTTACAATACATTATTAACTTACAATTTATTTTAGGGGGAATTAATTTAAAGGATACAAATTTATATATTTTTAGCCTCAAGGACACGACCTCAATATTTTAACCACAAGGACAAACATTCTTTTAAAAATTATTCACAAGGACAAACATTCTTTCAAAATTATTAATAAGGACAAACATTTTTCCAAAACTGCTACTGAATTAAAAACTACTACCGATAACTACAAACTGATACCTAAAAACTTAAAAACTGATACCTAAACAAAGTTGTCCTTCAGACTAAAATACTGAAGATTTGTCCTTGAGGCTAAAATGCTGAGAAATTTTGTCCTTGACAATAATTTCCTGTTTATTTTATTACAATAAAGAGCATTCATTATATTTATTTACCAAATTATACCATTACATTAATTAACACTTACATGTTACAATACATTATTAACTTACAATTTATTATTACAATAAAGAGCATTCATTATATTTATTACCTAAATTATACCATTACATTAATTAGCACTTACATGTTACAATACATTGTTAACTTACAATTCTAGGTTAGAATAAAATACCCTTATTAAGTCAAATTGGATTATTAAATTTCAGTTAACCTTCATATTACAAATTAGATTCCAAAAATTACATTTCCAACCATTTATTTCTTATAAAAAATTCAACACATGTAACTAAATGCATAAAATTTTATAGCAATCATTACATTAAAATTTTAGTTGAAATCCATATATTAAAATCCAAAATACTTAATAATTTTTAGAAAACTATTTTAAAGCCAACCACGGAGTCTGTATAAAATTTTCTAACCTAGAGTCAAGTAAATACGGATTTATATCATTTCAATCCGAACTTATTAAATTTCCGAGTTTTATATGATTTCAACCCCGCAATCCCAAGTCAAATAAAATTGCTCAGGCCTATCATTTCAGCCCATAATAATTTTCCTTAATCTAAAGATCATTCGGGTATGTATCATTTCAACCCATAGTGAAGGAACTTGCAGTGTGAGAACAGAATATGAAGTAAACAGAACAATATATAACATATCATGGCATATGATCATAACAGGTATAATATCATATGAAATAACATAATATAAACATAAGTGGAATTTCTAACTTGCATATACATGTCAATACAATTCAATTGTCCTTAATTCACCAAAATATAAGTATGTAATCAAGCGTGATTACTCACCTTCTTTAGCTAGAGAAAAGGATTCCAAACAAACACAACAACTACGAATAAGCACGACAATCACAAACAAGTTTGAGTGGGAGGAGAATCCAAATCCAAAGCTTAGAAAAATAAATAAAATACATTTGTAAATAAATAAATTTACATAAGAAAATAAAAGTAGAAAATTATATTTTGTAAACACATGAAAGGGCTAGCCAAAAGGCTCATGGGCTCGGCCTAGAGGGGTTGTTTGGGTTCGGCAATGATAGCTTAGGGTTAGGGTTTGGCAATTGGAGAGGAGGATGGTGGTGATGGTCGAATTAATGGAAGGAGAAAGGGGAAAAAAGGAAGGGGAAGAAGGGTTTTGGCCTAGGGTTTGTCATGGCTAGGGTTTGTGATGATTATGGAGAGGAGGAGGTCGGTTTTGGTTGGAGAAAAGAGGAGGTGGAGGTGGTGACAAGCATGGCCGAAATTTGGTAGGAGGAAGGAGGAAGAAAAGTGAAAAAAAATATAGTGAAAAATTTGGGAAGAGGAAGAAGAAACTTACTGTAAATTTTCTGAGCAGGAGATGTGAATGAGAAGGCAGGAAATAAATTTGTACGTACTTTGTTTCTCAACTTGCAGTGTGAGAACAGAATATAAAGTAAACAGAACAATATATAGCATATCATGGCATATGATCATAACAGGTATAATATCATATGAAATAACATAATATAAACATAAGTGGAATTTCTAACTTGCATATACATGTCAATACAATTCAATTGTCCTTAATTCACCAAAATATAAGTATGTAATCAAGCGTGATTACTCACCTTCTTTAGCTAGAGAAAAGGATTCCAAACAAACACAACAACTACGAATAAGCACGACAATCACAAACAAGTTTGAGTGGGAGGAGAATCCAAATCCAAAGCTTAGAAAAATAAATAAAATACATTTGTAAATAAATAAATTTACATAAGAAAATAAAAGTAGAAAATTATATTTTGTAAACACATGAAAGGGCTAGCCAAAAGGCTCATGGGCTCGGCCTAGAGGGGTTGTTTGGGTTCGGCTATGATAGCTTAGGGTTAGGGTTTGGCAATTGGAGAGGAGGATGGTGGTGATGGTCGAATTAATGGAAGGAGAAAGAGGGAAAAAGGAAGGGGAAGAAGGGTTTTGGCCTAGGGTTTGTCATGGCTAGGGTTTGTGATGATTATGGAGAGGAGGAGGTCGGTTTTGGTTGGAGAAAAGAGGAGGTGGAGGTGGTGACAAGCATGGCCGAATTTTGGTAGGAGGAAGGAGGAAGAAAAGTGAAAAAAAATATAGTGAAAAATTTGGGAAGAGGAAGAAGAAACTTACTGTAAATTTTCTGAGCAGGAGATGTGAATGAGAAGGCAGGAAATAAATTTTTACGTACTTTGTTTCTCAACTTGCAGTGTGAGAACAGAATATGAAGTAAATAGAACAATATATAGCATATCATGGCATATGATCATAACAGGTATTGTGACGATCCAGATTTTTAACGGTTGTTAATTGGTAATTATCTGGTTTAGAATATCGGGATATTAATTTTGATGGGTCGAACAAATAAATTCTAATAATTAGAATATCTAGATATGTGTATATTTATATATATACCAGCTTATGATGTTAATAACATATAGAAGTATAAAAAAATAAATGTATAAAAGGATGACAACAATATATATATAGATATATATGCTGATTTAAGTACTGTATGTGTAAACATTTATATAATTGGCTTTAAATTTATCATTATATATGTATATATATCTCGATAAGTAAATTAAGTATTGAATAGTCTAAGTTAAAAATAAAAGAGAATAAAAGTAAACATATCCTAAAAATTTAACAATTTAGTCTACAAGAATACTTGCTTATGTTATAAGGCTGAAAACCTTTTTGTAGGTAACTTGTAAAATTTTGTAAGGCAAAAATAAACAAAGTGTAAAAGGGAAAGAGTACGTTCATGTTGTACAGATAAATGGGTAGGAAAACTTAGACAATTTTGGAAGCATAACTTTGCAATGCCTGGCAAAAGAAACAAGACCAAAAAGTATATATGCCAGGCAAGAATATACTAAGACATTTAGACAACTCTGGAAATATAAGTTGCAAAACAATAAGGCAAAAGAAAAAAATAAATATATACAAGTGAACTAACTAGAAGCAAACATGAAACATAAGTACATACGAAAATGGAAAATAAAAGATGAGTTGTAGACATAAAGGACCAAGCATTAAATGCTAGCAACACTTTAGTCTATTCGAATGGTTGGAAAAAAATCATCTCAGCCTCTAAAACAAATCTTGCTTGGTAAGATATGAAAGAAAATCTCTGATACAAACAGATAATGTTTGTACAAGCTTATGCAAACCCTGTAACTCCTTCCTATATCTTCTCAGTTCAATTCGATACAACATAGTAAACCAGGAAAGAAAAGAAAATCAAACTCAAGAATCAAAAGCAAAACTAGGAAATATAAAACAAACAACAAAATCAATATCAGATCAAGGCAAGATCAGATTATCTCAAAAACTGATTCAAGTTCAAAACTTTCAAACCTGGAAGTAAGCAAATCAAACTGTCATCTCAAACATCAACTAAGTCAAGCAAGTTCAAGAATCAAAGTAAAATTTCCAGTTTTCAAATCTCAAGCCACTTCTCTGTTCAAATAAGGTGAGTAAACAAAACTTTAAATCTGTTTTAAAATCTGGTTGCATGCAGTGTACTTGAAGTAAAGTGTGATAAGTGTTTGCATGATTGTTTAATATAATTGCATATATGTATATATGATTATATTGGTGTGCATGTCTGTGTACAAAACAGTTTGCTCTGTTTTAAGTTTTACAGGCCTAAACAAGTTCTAAAATCATTTCCTCATCCCCTAACCTAATCTCTGTAGGTTTGATATACAAACAAAATGTGTTTAAATTAACAAGATCTTAATTTTTAAAATATTTTAAGAATAATTAGATTGAATTTTCCTGGGAATTGGGAAAAATACAGTGAAAACTCAAACATGTCAAAAATTCGACCTCAAGGATTTATTATTTCATGTATATAATCTGTTTTGTTTTCGAATTTTACGATTTTTAAAAATAGAATCATGATTTTTAAGTTTGAATATCGAGAGAATTTATGGGTTGAACGTGGAATGGGTTTTTGGCGTTTTCTGATGATCGACGAGGAGGGGATGGTCGAGATTGTTACTGGAGGTGGTTTGGAGGTCGGGGGTCACGAAAAAAATAGTCGGAGAATTTATCGGCCACGGTGATGGCCGGAAGACGTTGAAATAGGGTTTTAAGCGCTGATTGGTCGACTGGGTTTGCGAGGCTAGATCGTCGTTGTCGTCGCATCGAGTTGGGTCAGAAGGGGAGGAAAGGAAGCAGGGGACTCTGGTGAGGGTCTGGAAGCAGTGGCGAGATTCCAGATCATCAGAGGTGGCGTAACGTGGGGGGGTTTGGGTGTCGATTGGTTCCAGGTGATAGTCCATAGTACTCGATTTTGTTTTCGAGATAGGTTCAAGGTTTGGGTGACCGGAATCGTAGGAGGAGGTCGACGTCGACTCGTTGTCGATGGCAGAGGTGGCCGGAGAACCAACGATGGGTTGTGCAGGTGCACATGTGTCTGTGTGTACCAGTGTTAGACTTGAGGGGAAGGAGAAGAAGTAGGCTCGGGTGGGAACTCGGGAAAGTGGAAGTTTGGCTCGAGTGGACTTCGGGCATTCGCGTGGGTTTTACCTTGTTTTAACAGTTGGAAGTTAAAATTTACAAACAAAGTAAAAAAAGAAAAGAAAAGAGGATTTTGACTCGGGTTTGAGTGTGGGTTTCCCCAGGTTTGTCTCGAGTCAAATGTAAGGGTATTAAGAGTTTGTAAAGTTAAAACAAAATCAGGTTTTAAACTATTTTCTTAAAAATAATTTCTTTTAAATAATAAATGTTATTTAAATATTTGGTTGGTTAAAAGTGGTATAATTTATTTTAACCTGATTAGGTTAATTCTTAAGTTTATTTAGAACTTAATTAAATAATGAAATTAAGAAGTTAATTATGAAGATGAAGGGTTTTTAATCATTTATTAAAGG
The DNA here is from genome assembly GCA_030737815.1 of Allium fistulosum. Taxonomy (NCBI): domain Eukaryota; kingdom Viridiplantae; phylum Streptophyta; class Magnoliopsida; order Asparagales; family Amaryllidaceae; genus Allium; species Allium fistulosum. The sequence goes on along the minus strand of CM060903.1, from coordinate 514,066,345 downwards.
TCTTGAGTTAATTTGTAGGTTAATGATAATTAATTCCAAAGGTGTATTAAATAGGATTTTAATGATAATTAAGAAATCAATTAAGATAAATGGGTTATCTTTTAATTAAGGTCTTGGATAATTAATGATAAATTAAACTAATGAAGTAATTAAAGAAAAATTAATTAATAAATGATTAAGGATAATTAATTAATAATTAAGGGTTATAAATTTATTTGGGAATAATTACTTAATGGAAGAAATTAAGGATTAATTGATCGGTGTAATTAATTAAAGGGTTGATAAATGAGAATGGATAAAGAATAATTAATTTATGTAATTAATTGAAGGTTAATTACTTAATGTAATTAAAGAATAATTAATAAGAGATGATTAATTAAGATGGTTAATTAAGTGATGATTAATTAATTTGTTGTAATTAATTAATGTTCGGTATGCAAGATTTAAAAGTAATTAAAGTAATTAATTTAATTCTTTGGTGGTAATTAAATTAATTAGAGATGGTATGGTTGATAAATCTTGCTTATGAATGATTGAATGATATTTGAATGCCTTGGATTATTTGTTATCCCTGATGTGTGATTGTGATGTTTTGAGAGATGAAATGTTTTGTAATATGATATGTTGGGTTGAACAGAGATAATGTGGTTATCTATGATGACTTGCTGTGTAAAAAGGGACATCCTGTATTTTAAATTTCAACCACTTGAATAACTTAGGTTAAGATGACATTAGATTCGAAGAGACCGGGGTCGGGTATTAGTTAATACCCGAAACCACTTCGATTTTTGTAGATTGATATGTGAAATCAATAGACTGGTATGGAATAATTTAAGTGAATTGGACCATTTAATCTAAGTTTTCGTACCTAGAAATTGATGTGTAAAATAAGTGATGTCTATAACAAATTGTGAATTTGTAAATTGATACGAGTTACCCCGGGTTTTATTGTAGTTTTATGCTGTTGTATTCCATGTTAGATGGGTTTACTCACGCTGGTTTCCAGCCTGACCCGGGTGTTACTTTGATGTAATGCTCGGGTCAGACCGAGTATTACATATTTTCAGGTAAGGACGTTCTAGAGCTCAAGAGGCGAGCTGGATGGCAGGAACGTATGGAGTGTTTCCGCTGTGAGATATTGTTATTTCTCTAGGACATGTTATATTTAACTGTCCAGTGTTTGTGTAAATGTTGTAACCCTGGTGTATAAAAATGTAATTAACAGATACAATATTCTTTTGTAAACTGTTATTTATTTGATATTATATTTTGATCCGCTGCGAATGTGAGAATCTGTGATGTGTTTCTGTTTCTTCCTCTTCTATCTCTTTCTTCTTTTCCTAACTATCTGGAATTTTCGGGATCGGAAATTTCGGGTCGTTACAGTTGGTATCAGAGCACAGGTTAAGCGAGAACCTTGGCTCTGGTGGGTATTCTCATAAGAATAGGGTCAATAGTACCCTAGAATGAGTTGAGCGTACATATATACGAGAGAGCGTACTTGTTATTTTCTTATATAAAAGATTTTAAATGATTTCATATAAGAATATATTTTGATATATATAAAGCAATATTTCTTACTAATAAATGTGAAAGTTATTGGTTGTTAAAAGTTATTGGAATTAAATAAAGTAATAAGAATTAAGTGGTAATAGTAATACAACCAAATTGAAATTGAATGAAGGTAAATTTGAAATGGATCCAAACTGAAATTAAAATCCTGAATTTATAGAAAAGTTTTCAGAATAAAGATAATAATAAATTGGTTTCCAAATATGATAATCTTGGTTATTATCATGAATGGTTGTTGTGTTTAATAATAAGATGTGTATTAATGAGTGAGCAAAATAAAATGTGCTAAGGATATAAATTTAGATGAGTATAACCTGTAAATTAGAACGGATTTAAATTGTGGAGTTTAAAACCTAAGTTTAGAAACATTGAATTGTTTCAAATTGTTTAAAGAAAAGAATAAATAATATTATTCAGGATATATTTGAATGTGATCTTATTTTAAAATAAGAAGCTGTTTGAAAACTTTAAAAAAAAAAGGTCTGTCTTAAATTAAAAACCGAGGGTAGTTTAAAATTTAAAGATGGACTAGTGTGTGAAGGAAATAAATATGAAATAAACTCTAAGGTAGAGTTTTGAATTTTCCTTGGAATGTGATGTGAAACCCAAAGTGAAGCGAGTTTTAAACTTAAGTGGGAAGGTTATTAATCTGATGTTTAAAATTTGAATGGGAATTCAAATTGTGTAAATTGACTGGATTATGTAAATTAAATTTAACTCTGGGAAAGTTAAATAATTTAAAAGGCAACCTGAATTGGAAATTTCAATATGAAATTGAGATTTAACTTGGGAAAGTTAAATGATTGGTTTAAATGGGAAGTTATGAGTGATCTCAAATGGGTTTGAGACTTGGAAATTGAAAACGGATGGATGATTTAGAATAATTGGATAATATCATCCTATTATTATTAATAATCTTCGCATTGTGAATTGGATTTGTTAAATGAATGAGAAATGAAGCGTGGTAATATCTCCAGTATTGAAATTAAATGGAAATTTAATTTAATTTGAATTAAGGATATGAGATCATTTTGAACTAAAATGTTAATAATTGAATTTAAAAACTAAAATTGTTTAAGAACCAATTTCAAAACTGGGAGATAATATTTGGTAATAAATGATTTTTTTTTGATAAAATTGTTTTGAACTCTTATTTGGACTTCGAAATAAGTTAAGGATAATATGAAATGGAATTTTGAGAATTGAACTCGGAGTTAATGGTTTAAAAATATAAGTTGATTTGATTTAAGGGGTTAAATCAACATTTGAAAATTTAACTCGAATTTATATAATTCGAGATGGTTTGAAATTGAGATTTAAATTGAATTAGTTCAAACTGAATTTGATTTGAACTAATGGGAGTTGTGATTTATGATGGATAAGTATAAAATTCAAATGAGAAATTTGAATTGGATTAATTTGTAATAAAATTGAAGTTATTCAAATTGGGATTGAGTCAATTTAAATGTAAGTGGAGATTTAAATTGAATTTATGGAAATGGAGATGGGGTATTAAACAGTTTGACTCTGGACTATTTTCAAAATAAATTGTTTAATATAAACCTATTTTTTTCCAAACTATTTACTACACAACTATTCTTTTAAAACCTAAAACTATCTTAAACCTGTTTTACAATCACTTTGGAACTATTTAACTATTTTACAACTGTTTTATAAACTAATTACTATTTTTCTACTACTTTATAAATTGATTACTGTTTTTCAACTATTTTATAAGTAATTACTATTTTCCAATTATTTTACAGTTACTTAACTATTTTACAGCTATTTTATAAATTAATAATTATCTTTCAACTATTTATCTATTTTTAAAATTTTCAAGCTATTTTGTAAATATAAACTGGTCGGAGATCAAATTGTTATTGAGTAAATACCCAACTGAGATAAGAATTGAAGTGATAATCCAAATGGGAATTAAAGCAATTGTAAATAAGTAAATGTGAAAAGAAAATAAGAAATTGGTTTGGGTGATAATCAATGAAGATAAATACGTAGGATGTACGTATATTATTCTATTCGCGTAGTGGTTTGATCCAGATTCGAGCATAGAATTTCGAGATAGTATTATCGATCCGAGTTGGGATTTTTCACTCGATTTTCGACGGCGAACCTGGATATGGATTTTTGATTGGTTCTGGATATTCTCTATCATAGATGTGACTATGCAAGGAGAATGACGGTTTCTGATCAAGAAACCAAATCTGAGTCCGCACTAGGAAGTCGGGTGGGCAATACTAGTTCGGAAGTGAAATTGTGTGATCGAGTGAGTGATCAAATTGATATGGCGTATGGATGATATGTGTACATCGTACGAGCTGGAATGAAATTGATGTTGAAAATTTATGGATAAGAACTGGAAATGATTTTTGAAATTGAAAGTATATTTTGTGAAATATATGATGAAGTAAAGTGGAAATTGGATATTTCTATGGTAAAAAAAATTGCTTTATGGAAGTAAGTAATTAGGTAAGTGACTTTATAGAGTTATCAAATTTGAATATTTGATTTGGAATAAATAAAGTTACGTATCTTTGTTACATATATGATAAAACTCCCCTTGTTGAATCTTTTGCCAGAAGAAAAGGGTTTTGAAAGTATTTGAAGTATAAAAGTGAATTTATACAAGTACGAAGAGATTCAAAAAAAAAATTCCCAAGGCTACTATATATATATGTATATATAAAGGCTTTTGTGAAAATGATTTTGAGGAAAGGTTTTTGGAACCTTTGAATTTTGGAAAGGGCTTTTGATTTTTGGGAAAATCAATATTGGAATTTGGAAAAGCCTGATTTGTGAATTATCGATTTTGGTAATCGATTTTGTGTAAAGGGGGCTTTATATGGAATTCATACTAGGTGTATGATTTGGAAAATACTATATGTGTATAGTATAAAGTGTTTTGAGATTGGCTCTGGGGAAAAAGGCGCTCCCTTGAAATGAACTTCTCAGGAGTGCCACAGGGTGGTACTGCCTTGAGCCTCAAAGGGGGAGGTTCTAAAGTTGATCCTGTGAGGAGTCCGGACAAAACTAGTTCCTGAGGATTATTTGTGTAGCGAAAGTCGAGGGGCTGGTGCCCACAGAGGCATTTGGGTTATGATGTGACGACAGTGTAACTCGATGTCACTGCGATCTACTGCAGACCATAGCGAAAGTCGTGTGTGCCGCTGAGAGCCAACAGTCTGCGTTTGATTTTATATCGGTAGACTGCGACACTATGGTAACATAGCGAAAGTCGTGTGTGCCGCTGAGAGCCAACAGTCTGCGTTTGATTTTATATCGGTAGACTGCGACCTATGTGGGAGTGGAGAAGTTTCATTTTGACAGCGTAATCGTGTGTGCCGCTGAGAGCCAACAGTTACATGGACTTTTGCTGCGACGGCAACGTAACCCTGGATGTAACTGCAATCTGTCGTGGGTTCTATGGTGTAATCAGTTACATGGACTTTTGCTGCGACGGCAACGTAACCCAGGATGTAACTGTGACCATGGATGGGGGTGATGATTTCCAGAGCATTTTTACCAAAGAGATTTCCTCTATTTTCGAAACTGTTTTCTATATTTTCAACAAAATTATTTTCCAAAGTATTTTCACTGGGTGTTGGAAACGGGTTTACCGAGTACTTATAGATTTTCAGTCCTACGTCTGATCAACGTATGACCGAATTTCTGTGAGAACGAGGATGGACTTGTTGAAACATCGAGTTATTAAATTATTTTTATAAAACGACTTTAGAATAATATTATATAGATATTAAAAAATGTTTTAAAATGATCAAGAATATGTATTTGATTTTAAGCATTTTAATAATTCTGGCTTCGTTCTTTTCGAGGACGAAAAGTTTTAAAGGGGGGAGGAATGTGATGACCCAGATTTTTAACGGTTGTTAATTGGTAATTATCTGGTTTAGAATATCGGGATATTAATTTTGATGGGTCGAACAAATAAATTCTAATAATTAGAATATCTAGATATGTGTATATTTATATATATACCAGCTTATGATGTTAATAACATATAGAAGTATAAAAAAATAAATGTATAAAAGGATGACAACAATATATATATATATAGATATATATGATGATTTAAGTACTGTATGTGTAAACATTTATATAATTGGCTTTAAATTTATCATTATATATGTATATATATCTCGATAAGTAAATTAAGTATTGAATAGTCTAAGTTAAAAATAAAAGAGAATAAAAGTAAACATATCCTAAAAATTTAACAATTTAGTCTACAAGAATACTTGCTTATGTTATAAGGCTGAAAACCTTTTTGTAGGTAACTTGTAAAATTTTGTAAGGCAAAAATAAACAAAGTGTAAAAGGGAAAGAGTACGTTCATGTTGTACAGATAAATGGGTAGGAAAACTTAGACAATTTTGGAAGCATAACTTTGCAATGCCTGGCAAAAGAAACGAGACCAAAAAGTATATATGCCAGGCAAGAATATACTAAGACATTTAGACAACTCTGGAAATATAAGTTGCAAAACAATAAGGCAAAAGAAAAAAATAAATATATACAAGTGAACTAACTAGAAGCAAACATGAAACATAAGTACATACGAAAATGGAAAATAAAAGATGAGTTGTAGACATAAAAGACCAAGCATTAAATGCTAGCAACACTTTAGTCTATTCGAATGGTTGGAAAAAAATCATCTCAGCCTCTAAAACAAATCTTGCTTGGTAAGATATGAAAGAAAATCTCTGATACAAACAGATAATGTTTGTACAAGCTTATGCAAACTCTGTAACTCCTTCCTATATCTTCTCAGTTCAATTCGATACAACATAGTAAACCAGGAAAGAAAAGAAAATCAAACTCAAGAATCAAAAGCAAAACTAGGAAATATAAAACAAACAACAAAATCAATATCAGATCAAGGCAAGATCAGATTATCTCAAAAACTGATTCAAGTTCAAAACTTTCAAACCTGGAAGTAAGCAAATCAAACTGTCATCTCAAACATCAACTAAGTCAAGCAAGTTCAAGAATCAAGTAAAATTTCCAGTTTTCAAATCTCAAGCCACTTCTCTGTTCAAATAAGGTGAGTAAACAAAACTTTAAATCTGTTTTAAAATCTGGTTGCATGCAGTGTACTTGAAGTAAAGTGTGATAAGTGTTTGCATGATTGTTTAATATAATTGCATATATGTATATATGATTATATTGGTGTGCATGTCTGTGTACAAAACAGTTTGCTCTGTTTTAAGTTTTACAGGCCTAAACAAGTTCTAAAATCATTTCCTCATCCCCTAACCTAATCTCTGTAGGTTTGATATACAAACAAAATGTGTTTAAATTAACAAGATCTTAATTTTTAAAATATTTTAAGAATAATTAGATTGAATTTTCCTGGGAATTGGGAAAAATACAGTGAAAACTCAAACATGTCAAAAATTCGACCTCAAGGATTTATTATTTCATGTATATAATCTGTTTTGTTTTCGAATTTTACGATTTTTAAAAATAGAATCATGATTTTTAAGTTTGAATATCGAGAGAATTTATGGGTTGAACGTGGAATGGGTTTTTGGCGTTTTCTGATGATCGACGAGGAGGGGATGGTCGAGATTGTTACTGGAGGTGGTTTGGAGGTCGGGGGTCACGAAAAAAATAGTCGGAGAATTTATCGTCCACGGTGATGGCCGGAAGACGTTGAAATAGGGTTTTAAGCGCTGATTGGTCGACTGGGTTTGCGAGGCTAGATCGTCGTTGTCGTCGCATCGAGTTGGGTCAGAAGGGGAGGAAAGGAAGCAGGGGACTCTGGTGAGGGTCTGGAAGCAGTGGCGAGATTCCAGATCATCGGAGGTGGCGTAACGTGGGGGGGTTTGGGTGTCGATTGGTTCCAGGTGATAGTCCATAGTACTCGATTTTGTTTTCGAGATAGGTTCAAGGTTTGGGTGACCGGAATCGTAGGAGGAGGTCGACGTCGACTCGTTGTCGATGGCAGAGGTGGCCGGAGAACCAACGATGGGTTGTGCAGGTGCACATGTGTCTGTGTGTACCAGTGTTAGACTTGAGGGGAAGAAGAAGAAGTAGGCTCGGGTGGGAACTCGGGAAAGTGGAAGTTTGGCTCGAGTGGACTTCGGGCATTCGCGTGGGTTTTACCTTGTTTTAACAGTTGGAAGTTAAAATTTACAAACAAAGTAAAAAAAGAAAAGAAAAGAGGATTTTGACTCGGGTTTGAGTGTGGGTTTCCCCAGGTTTGTCTCGAGTCAAATGTAAGGGTATTAAGAGTTTGTAAAGTTAAAACAAAATCAGGTTTTAAACTATTTTCTTAAAAACAATTTCTTTTAAATAATAAATGTTATTTAAATATTTGGTTGGTTAAAAGTGGTATAATTTATTTTAACCTGATTAGGTTAATTCTTAAGTTTATTTAGAACTTAATTAAATAGTGAAATTAAGAAGTTAATTATGAAGATGAAGGGTTTTTAATCATTTATTAAAGGTCTTGAGTTAATTTGTAGGTTAATGATAATTAATTCCAAAGGTGTATTAAATAGGATTTTAATGATAATTAAGAAATCAATTAAGATAAATGGGTTATCTTTTAATTAAGGTCTTGGATAATTAATGATAAATTAAACTAATGAAGTAATTAAAGAAAAATTAATTAATAAATGATTAAGGATAATTAATTAATAATTAAGGGTTATAAATTTATTTGGGAATAATTACTTAATGGAAGAAATTAAGGATTAATTGATCGGTGTAATTAATTAAAGGGTTGATAAATGAGAATGGATAAAGAATAATTAATTTATGTAATTAATTGAAGGTTAATTACTTAATGTAATTAAAGAATAATTAATAAGAGATGATTAATTAAGATGGTTAATTAAGTGATGATTAATTAATTTGTTGTAATTAATTAATGTTCGGTATGCAAGATTTAAAAGTAATTAAAGTAATTAATTTAATTCTTTGGTGGTAATTAAATTAATTAGAGATGGTATGGTTGATAAATCTTGCTTATGAATGATTGAATGATATTTGAATGCCTTGGATTATTTGTTATCCCTGATGTGTGATTGTGATGTTTTGAGAGATGAAATGTTTTGTAATATGATATGTTGGGTTGAACAGAGATAATGTGGTTATCTATGATGACTTGCTGTGTAAAAAGGGACATCCTGTATTTTAAATTTCAACCACTTGAATAACTTAGGTTAAGATGACATTAGATTCGAAGAGACCGGGGTCGGGTATTAGTTAATACCCGAAACCACTTCGATTTTTGTAGATTGATATGTGAAATCAATAGACTGGTATGGAATAATTTAAGTAATTGGACCATTTAATCTAAGTTTTCGTACCTAGAAATTGATGTGTAAAATAAGTGATGTCTATAACAAATTGTGAATTTGTAAATTGATACGAGTTACCCCGGGTTTTATTGTAGTTTTATGCTGTTGTATTCCATGTTAGATGGGTTTACTCACGCTGGTTTCCAGCCTGACCCGGGTGTTACTTTGATGTAATGCTCGGGTCAGACCGAGTATTACATATTTTCAGGTAAGGACGTTCTAGAGCTCAAGAGGCGAGCTGGATGGCAGGAACGTATGGAGTGTTTCCGCTGTGAGATATTGTTATTTCTCTAGGACATGTTATATTTAACTGTCCAGTGTTTGTGTAAATGTTGTAACCCTGGTGTATAAAAATGTAATTAACAGATACAATATTCTTTTGTAAACTGTTATTTATTTGATATTATATTTTGATCCGCTGCGAATGTGAGAATCTGTGATGTGTTTCTGTTTCTTCCTCTTCTATCTCTTTCTTCTTTTCCTAACTATCTGGAATTTTCGGGATCGGAAATTTCGGGTCGTTACAGGTATAATATCATATGAAATAACATAATATAAACATAAGTGGAATTTCTAACTTGCATATACATGTCAATACAATTCAATTGTCCTTAATTCACCAAAATATAAGTATGTAATCAAGCGTGATTACTCACCTTCTTTAGCTAGAGAAAAGAATTCCAAACAAACACAACAACTACGAATAAGCACGACAATCACAAACAAGTTTGAGTGGGAGGAGAATCCAAATCCAAAGCTTAGAAGAATAAATAAAATACATTTGTAAATAAATAAATTTATATAAGAAAATAAAAGTAGAAAAATAGTGAAGGAACTTGCAGTGTGAGAACAGAATATGAAGTAAACAGAACAATATATAGCATATCATGGCATATGATCATAACAGGTATAATATCATATGAAATAACATAATATAAACATAAGTGGAATTTCTAACTTGCATATACATGTCAATACAATTCAATTGTCCTTAATTCACCAAAATATAAGTATGTAATCAAGCGTGATTACTCACCTTCTTTAGCTAGAGAAAAGGATTCCAAACAAACACAACAGCTACGAATAAGCACGACAATCACAAACAAGTTTGAGTGGGAGGAGAATCCAAATCCAAAGCTTAGAAAAATAAATAAAATACATTTGTAAATAAATAAATTTACATAAGAAAATAAAAGTAGAAAATTATATTTTGTAAACACATGAAAGGGCTAGCCAAAAGGCTCATGGGCTCGGCCTAGAGGGGTTGTTTGGGTTCGGCAATGATAGCTTTGGGTTAGGGTTTGGCAATTGGAGAGGAGGATGGTGGTGATGGTCGAATTAATGGAAGGAGAAAGGGGAAAAAAGGAAGGGGAAGAAGGGTTTTGGCCTAGGGTTTGTCATGGCTAGGGTTTGTGATGATTATGGAGAGGAGGAGGTCGGTTTTGGTTGGAGAAAAGAGGAGGTGGAGGTGGTGACAAGCATGGCCGAAATTTGGTAGGAGGAAGGAGGAAGAAAAGTGAAAAAAAATATAGTGAAAAATTTGGGAAGAGGAAGAAGAAACTTACTGTAAATTTTCTGAGCAGGAGATGTGAATGAGAAGGCAGGAAATAAATTTGTACGTATTTTGTTTCTCAATTGATGCCTTTTCAATTGAACAGACACTACAGGTGGCTTTTAGAATACCCTAGCCCATTAGTCTAAGCCAAATAATAAAAGAGAAAATAAAACATGAAAGCAATTACGTGTAATACGCTGAAAACAGCAAATTTGGAGAAGTAAAGATCAGAATTTTACGAAACGAAAAGCAGAAAAAAGGTTAAAATCAAATCCAGCATCATAAAAAAAGAATAAAACTTAAAATTTCAAATTTAAAAATTCAAAAGGAAGTCAAACTTTGACCAAAGTTGACCAAAATTTGAATTTTCAGAAAAATCTTTATTTTATTAAATTCGGAAGAATAATTTACATCAAAATTCAAAATTATGCATTAAAATTCCAAATTTATCAATTTTAAAATTATTAAATTCAAAGTTTTTCATTTGGAATTCCAATTAAAATATTACAGAAATTTCGGGTTGTTACACTCTCCCCCACTCAAAACTTTTCGTCCTTGAAAAGGAACGAGACACAGGCTAAACAAAGAAAATGAGATAGATTAACGAATAGTACCTGGAAAAAAGAATTCCGGATTCGAAGCACGTATGCTCTCCTCCGTCTCCCAAGTACAATCCCGATTATAACATCCTGCCATGATGGACCATTCAAATTGACAATAAAACTACACATGTCAGACTTGAATAATTCAAAACAACAGATCGTTAATAAAATTTAGGGCAAATAAAATCAATCACAGAGTCACAGACACAGAATATCAAAATAACTCGCAGTGGAATAAAATAAACATAGGAGTTCATGAAGCTCATAGATACATAGTCTCAAACTAATACATAATGCCCAAGTCTGAAAACAAATACAACGAAAAGTTTAGATACATAAATTTTCTACTACAAAAGCAAAAGCTGAGTAGAAATAACTGGAATGGAAATAACAGGTAGACAGCTAAATCTCCGGCGGATCTCTAGCTCCAAAAAGGATGAAACCAAAGCTGTGAAACTTGGGCTGACCCGAGCGTAAAGCAAAAACACAAAACACTCGAGTCAGGACATACATACTTTAAAATGTAAATCAACTCAAGTGAACTGTAAAGAGATGCATCAGTAACTTAAAGAATGCTTGAGATCGCCCATCCTTTAAGGATCTGTTAAACTATCTACTATGTAGTAATATACGCTATTATAATAATGTCTAAAGTAAAGTAAACTATTAAAATAGCGTTAAGCCGTTACATTTTCCCCCTTAACACATTTTTATAATGCCAATAGTCTATACAATACCGTAACTCCTCGTAAACCGGGACCGCCAGAGGATACCCCATAGGTATGACATAAAACAAACTCGTAGAAGGCGCGCTAGGGTAGGTGACACGGAACAACTAGGCAATGCCATGATAGATATACCAATTACACTTCCGTACTGTTGGTAACGCATAGTCGCAACTACCGCCCAACTCGATCCACACTCCCGAATCAAAGGTGTGCACCAAATCAATCACAAAGTAATAGAATGGCTAATGATGAAGTGTGTCCGATCAGAGGATCTACCTCACTTAGCCCGTTGATTACTCCTGTTTTAGCCACCTTATGCTAACTCACGGGTGTTAGGTCCACGTAAATATACCTTTAGGATCGTCGCCACCATCCTACTTCATTCTGGAATCTCCACCGCGTACACAGTTGTTAAAGTGGTTTTCGGTATCGACAGAGAGTATGCCCATATTTGATCCCAGTCTCTTTAACAACCAAACGTTATTATAAACCGTGGTTATTTCAATTTCAAATGGTTTATATTTCATATCAAACATATTTCTTTCAAAACCATATAAATTCCATATCATTATTCTTTAAAATATTATTCATTTTTCCAAAGTCGTACACTTCTAAATCCATTTAATTATAACCCCTTTGAAACGTAAAATTTAGAGATCATAGCACTTTAAAAATGTAACCTTTAGAACCATAACATTCGGAACTATAACCCTTTAGAGAATTTTGTAGCATTCTGGAATGTCACTTTTAAGAAAACGCAGCAATATAGAAAAGCTACTGTAAGAATTCGCAGCGGTGCAGAATTGTTACTATAAGAATCGCACCGGTGCAGAATTGTTACTGTAAGAATCCGCAGCAGTGCAGAATTGTTACAGTAAGAAATCACAGCAGTTTTGAATTGTTACCGTAAGAAATCGCAGCAGTTCAGAATTGTTACTGTAATACTTCCTACTACAGTAGTTTATATAATCAAATAGTACATATATTTACAGTTTTTATCATAGTCATTATATCATTCTTATTATATTACTCTAATTTTAGCTATTTGGTCATTAAAGAAACCACACCTTTAGTTAATTAACTTTGTTACTATAATGCCAAATTTTAAAGCTGAAATCCTTATTCTAAGTTAAAAGTACGTTATTGACTTACACTTTATTTTCTTTTCAGTAAATAACATTTATCATTTTTTTATTACACAGGTTATACCATTTACGTTAGTTAAAACTTACATGTCAAATGTACGGTTTAACTTACATTTTTTTTTCACAAAAAAACCATTTATCATTTTAATCACTATTGCATGAATTAAAATTTACAATTTATAGGTTAGAATAAAATACCATTATTAAGTCAAATCGGATTATTAAATTTCAATTAACCTTCATTCTGTAAATTAGATTCCAAAATTTACATTTCTAACTATTTATTTCTTATAAAAAAATTAACTCATGTAAAAAAATTCACATAAATTATTACATTAAATTTTAGTTGAGATTCATATACATAAATCCAAAATACTTAATAATCTTTAGAAAATCATTTTAAATCGACCACGGAGTCTGTATAAAATTCTCTACCCTAGGGTCAAGTAAATACGGACATATATCATTTCAATCCGCAATTTATTAATTTCCAGGTTTTATATCATTTCAAATCCGCAATTCCAAGTCAAATAAAATTGCTCAGGCCTATCATTTCAGCCCATAACAATTTTCCTTAATCTAAAGATCATTCGGGTATGTATCATTTCAACCCATAGTGAAGGAACTTGCAATGTGAGAATATAATATTAAATAAACATAACAATATTCAATATATCATGGCATATGATCATAATAGGTAAATATTATATGAAATAACATAATATAAACATAGGTGAAATTCTCAACTTGCATATACAAATCCATACAATTCCATTGTCATAAATTCACCAAAATATAAGTACGTTATCAAGAGTGATTACTCACCTTTCTTTGGTTAAAGAAGTGATTCAAAATGCAACACAATGACTACAACAAGCATGACAAATTACGGACAAGCTTGAGTGAGAGGAGAATCCAAATCCGACGCTTAAAAAAAAGTAAAATAAATTTCATACATAAACAAATAATTCACATAGAAAATAAAAGTAGAAAATTTTATATTTGTAAACATGTGAAGAGGGCTTGTCTAGGGAACACATAGGTTTGGTCTAGGGTTTGTTTGGGTTCGGTCTAGGCTAGATTTGGGTTAGGGTTTGGTCTATAGGTTAGGGTTGTGGCTCCAAGGCTAGAGGAAGGCAAGGTTTGGGTTTAGGGTTCGGCCTACATGGTCAAGGCAAGGCTAGGGTTAGGGTTTGGCTAGGTTTTGGGTTTGGCCATAGGCTATGGCAAGGCTAGGGTTAGGGTTTGGAAATTGGAGAGGAGGATGGTGGTGATGGCCGAAATAAATGAAGAAGAAAAGGGGGGAAAAGGAAGGGGTTCGGTTATAGGGTTTTTGGTTGGAGGAAGAGGAGATGGGTGTAGAGACAAGCATGGCCGAAATTTGTTAAGGAGAGGAGGAGGAAAATTTGTAGAGGAAGAGAGGAAGAAAGTCTAGGGTTTTGAGGAGGAAGATGAAGAAGAAAGCTTACATTGATCTCTTTCTACGGAAGCACAAATGAAAGTGAGAGTCTAGCAAAACCCTATGATATTATATAGGCTACTCAATCATGTAGCTTCTCATCTGCTAAAGGAATTCCTAGCCCATTAGTACAAGACCAAAGTCACAATGTAAATAAGATGAATGTTAAGGGAAAATAACTACGTGTAATACGCCAAAAGTTGTAAATTTTTAGAAGTAGGAATCGAAATTTAACAAAACGAAAAACAAAGGAAATGTTAGAATTAATCCATCTTCATAAAAAAAAGTAAAAGTTCAAAATTCAAATTTTAAAATTTTCATAGAAAGTCAAACTTTGACCAAAGTTGACCAAAATTTGCATTTTTAGAAAAATCTTTATTTTATTAAATTTGGAAGAACATTTCACATCAAATCCCAAAATATTACATTAAATTTACAAATTTACAAATTTATCAAATTTTAAAATAATTATATTCAAAGTTTCAAATGAATTTTCATTTAAAATATTTCAAAATTTGCGGGTTGTTACACTCTCCCCCACTCAAAACTTTTCGTCCTCGAAAAGGAACGAGACCCAGAAAACAAAGAGGGATAAGGTAGGATAACGAATGATACCTAGAACAAACAATTCCGGATTCGAAGCATGAATGCTTTCTTTCGTTTCCCAAGTACAATCCCGATCATCAATGCTCCATTGCACTTTGACTAGGTTGACAGATTTTCTTCGAAGCTGCTTCGTACCTCTATCGATAATACGAAGTGGCTTCCACTCGACAGTAAGGTTTGGATCGACATGCAAACTCCCGAGAGAAGAAGGCTGAACAATCAAAGATGGATCATGAAGATGCTGACGAAGATGCGAAACATGGAACACATTATGCACTCCAGAAAGTTTCTCAGCAATTCCAACCGATAAGCTAAGAAATCCACTCTCTCTAAGATGCGGAAAGGACCAATAAACCTAGGAGCGAGCTTCCCTCTCCGACCAAAGCGAATCACATTTCTTAATGGAGAGACCTTAAGGAAAACCTGATCACCAATAGAAAATTCTGAATTCCTCATATGCCTGTCAGCATACTTCTTCTTTCTATCCTGTGCAATCCTCATCTTTCTCCTAATCTCCTCAACCTTCTCAGATGCTTCTAGAGTCATATCAGGACCAAGAACCAAACGATTACCGGATTCAATCCAGCAAGACGGAGATTTGCAAGGGCGTCCATAAAGAGCAGCAAATGGAGCCATTGCGATGCTAGCCTAATAACTATTGTTATAGGTGAATTCAATGAGATGGAGATGACCTTTCCAAGATCCTCCGTAATCAAGGACACGGGCACGAAGAAGATCTTCCAGAATCTGATTCACTCTTTTCATTTGACCGTCGGTCTGCGGATGGTAAGCAGTGCTCAGATTCAAACAAGTACCTAAAGATTCCTGAAAAGCTTTATAAAACTGACTGGTAAAGATGAGGTCTCTATCACAAACAATATTGACTGAAACACCATGCATACGAACAATCTCTCTCATATAAATCTCAGCTAAACTCGAAGCAGAACGATTGGACCTAACCGGAATGAAATGAGCTGACTTGGTCAATCTATCCACAATTACCCAAATACTCTCATTACCACTCCTAGTCCTCGGTAATCCATCAATAAAATCCATAGAAACTTGTTCCCATTTCCAATTGGGAACCTCAAGGGATTGCAATAATCCAGCGGTCTTCTGATGATCAGCCTTAACCTGCTAACAAGTTGTACATCTACTAACAAAAAGGGAGATATCACGCTTCATACCACTCCATCAATACAGCTTCTTCATATCATGGTACATCTTCGTCACACCTGGATGAATAGAAATTCTAGACCGATGATTTTCCCGAAGTAATTCTTGCCTCAATCCATCGACATCGGGACACAAATCCGATTATTAATCCTCAAAATCCCTTTATCATCGATCTGAGCTCCGCTTCCATCTTGGCTACTACCACCAACCCTGCTACGAACATTTTCCTTAATAAGCCTAATTATCCTATCTTCATCCTGCTTAGCGATAAAACGATCCATAAGAGGGGAAGAAATCACAAGCTGACATAACATCGCCTTCTTTCGACTCAAAGCATTGGCTATAACATTAGCTTTCCTAGGGGTATAGTTGATGTCAAGGTCATAAGAAGCAAGGAACTCTAGCCACCTAACTTGCCTCAAATTCAAGTCCTTCTGGGTGAAAATATATTTCAAAGACTTATGATCTGTAAAGAGCTCAAACTTAGTTCACAATAGATGATGTCTCCAAAGCTTCAAAGCAAAAACTACGACAAGCAATTCCAAATCATGGGCTGCATAATTGGCTTCATGAGTCTTCAACTGATGACTAGCATAACCGATAACCTTCCCATCCTGCATCAGAACGGCTCCCAAACCTTCACGACTGGCATCAGTGTATACCGTTAATCCCTCATTTCCATTTGGAACGGTAAGAACTGGCATGGAAGTAAGCTTACACTTCAACTCATTGAATGCAGCTTCACACTTATCATTCCATCTAAACTTAGCATTCTTACGAGTTAGAGCGGTGAGAGGTGCACCAATCCGAGCAAAATTCTCAATGAATATCCAATGATAACCGACAAGGCCCAGAAAACTACAGATATCAGATGGAGTCCTAGGAGTTTCCCAATTCTAAAATAGAATAAGGGGAATAAGAACCGAGAAAGAGATAGAATAATTAATGTACAAAGGAAAGAAGAGAAGATAGACTTACATCGATCGCAACGATCTTAACTGGATCAACAGAAACTCATCACCAGAAATAATATGTCCAAGAAATCGGACTTCATCTTTCCAGAAATGGCATTTCGAGAATTCGGCTTTCAACTAATGACTCCTAAGGGTCTTCAGAA
Organism: Allium fistulosum; assembly: GCA_030737815.1. Taxonomy (NCBI): domain Eukaryota; kingdom Viridiplantae; phylum Streptophyta; class Magnoliopsida; order Asparagales; family Amaryllidaceae; genus Allium; species Allium fistulosum. Next base: position 514,049,039 of record CM060903.1, on the reverse strand, counting down.
CAAAATTCAAATGGATTTCATGTTCCGCCTTAGACTTAGAGAAAACCAGAATATCATCGACGAAGACTAGAACAAACTTATTAAGAACATCATGGAAAACCCGGTTCATAAGGTCGACAAGGAAAGCTGGGGCGTTAGTCAAACCAAAAGGCATAACTAACCATTCAAAGAAACCATCCTCAGAACGGAAAGCAGTTTTGGGAATACTTTCCTCGGCAATTCTGAGCTGGTGGAAACCAGTGGCAAGATCAAGATAAGAGAATATAGTAGCTCCATAAAGCTGATCGAACATATCATTAATACGAGGCATTGGATATCTGTTTTTCATAGTGAGCTTGTTCAGCTCCCTATAATCAACACACATCCTCAAAGAACCATCAGACTTAGTGACAAAAACCACTGCTGCTCCTCATTCGGAATGACTGGGACTGATCAAACCTTTGGAGAACAAGTCTTCAATTTTCTTCATCAACTCAACCTTTTCACGGGATGCCATTCTTCTGGGAGAAAGAACTACAGGTCGAGCTCTAGGAATAAGATCAATACAAAATTCGATTTCCCGTTTAGGAGGTAAAGAAGTGACTTCACCAAATACATCAGAATAGAGTTTGGCCACAAGAGTAGAATCAAGATCACTAGAGGAAGAATCATGAGAACAGATAAAACTGCCTACATACTCCTGAGGCATACGACACTGAATCACCAAAGGATCACCCTTATCACCAATAAGAGAAACGGTTCGGGCTTTACAAGAAATAATAGCTTTATGCATCTTTGGCCAATCTCCTCCAAGCAACATGTCAAAAGCATCGAAACCAAGAACATAGAAATCACCAGAAAAGCGATGGTCAGAAAAGAAGAGTTTCACCCTTGAAATTCAAAAATGAATTTTAGGACAAAGATAAAGGAAAGAGATAAGAGACAAGGTTCAACTAGAATGGAAATCATAATCAAAGAATTCTATTAAACAGGGTGGATTCAAAAAGAAGGAAATTCTAAGGGAAATTAGATTTTAAAACAAGAAAAATTTTATATCCAAAATAATCCTTTAAAATCATTTGAAAATCATTTTATACTTGAAAATACGTTCTCTCGCAAAGAATGATTCTAAGATTGATTTTACTCATTCTAGGGTATTTCTACCCTATCTCTAATGAGTTTTTACCCCATAGGCTAAGGTTTGCCTAAAACCAAAGCTCTGATAACAACTGTAACATCCCGCCATTTTGGACCATTCAAATCGATAATAAAACCACACATGTCAGACTTGAATAATTCAAAACAACATATTGTTAATAAAATTTTGGACAAATAAAATCAATCATAGAATCACAGACACAGAATGTCAGAATAATTCGCAACGGAATAAAATAAACATAGGAGTTCATGAAGCTCCTAGATACATAGTTTAAAACTAATACATAATACCCAAATCTGAAAACAAGTACAATGGACAATTTAGATACATAAGTTTTCTACTAAAAAAGCAAAAGCTGAGTGGAAATAACTGGAATGGAAATATCAGGTAGACAGCTAAATCTCTGGTAGATCTCTAGCTCCAAAAAGGATGAAACCAAAGCTGTGAAACTCAGGCTGACCCGAGCGTAAAGCAAAAACACAAAACACTCGAGTTAGGACATACATACTTATAAAATGTAAATCAACTCAAGTGAACTGTAAAAGAGATGCATTGGTAACTTAAAGAATGCTTGGGATCGCCCATCCTTTAAGGATCCGTTAAACTATCTACTATGTAGTAATATACGCTATTATAATAATGTCTAAAGTAAAGTAAACTATTAAAATAGCATTAAGGCGTTACATTTTCCCCCTTAACACATTTTTATAATGCCAATAGTCTATACAGTACCGTAACTCCCGGTAAACTGGGCCCGCCAGGGGATACCCCATATGTACGACATAAAAAAACTCGTAGAAGGCGCGCTAGGTAGGTGACACGGCACAACTAGGCAATGCCAGGGTAGATATACCAATTACACTTCCAGACTATTGGTAACGCATAGCCGCAACTACCGCCCAACTCGATCCACACTCCCGAATCAAAGGTGCGCACCAAATCAATGACAAAGTAATAGAATGACTAACGATGAAGTGTGTTCGATCAGAGGAGCTAACCCACTTAGCCCAAACCTTTAGGATTGTCGCCACCATCCTACTTCATTCTGGAATCTCCACCGCGTACACAGTTGTTAAAGTGGTTTTCGGTATCGACAGAGAGTATGTCCATATCTGATCCCGGTCTCTTTAACAACCAAACGTTATTATAACCCGTGGTTATTTCAATTTCAAATGGTTTATATTTCATATCAAACATATTTCTTTCAAAACCATATAAATTCCATATCATTATTCTTTAAAATATTATTCATTTTTCCAAAGTCGTACACTTCCAAATCCATTTAATTATAACCCAACGTAAAATTTAGAGATCATAACACTTTAAAAATGTAACCTTTAGAACCATAACATTCGGAACTATAACCCTTTAGAGAATTTTATAGCATTCTGGAAATGTCACTTTTAAGAAAACGTAGCTGTACAGAAATGCTACTGTAAGAATTCGCAGCGGTGCGGAATTGTTACTATAAGAATTCGCAACGGTGCAGAATTGTTACTGTAAGAATTCGCAGCAGTGCAGAATTGTTACAGTAAGAAATCGCAGCAGTTTTGAATTGTTACCGTAAGAAATCGCAGAAGTTCTGAATTGTTACTGTAATACTTCCTACAACAGTAGTTTATATAATCAAATAGTACATATATTTACAGTTTTTTATCATAGTCATTATATCATTCTTATTATATTACACTAATTTTAGCTATTTGGTCATTAAAGAAACCACACCTTTAGTTAAATAACTTTGTTACTATAATGTCAAATTTTAAAGCTGAAATCCTTATGTTAAGTTAAAAGTACGTTATTGACTTACGCTTTATTTTCCTTTCAGTAAATAACATTTATCATTTTTTTATTACCCAAGTTATACCATTTACATTAGTTAAAACTTACATGTCAAATGTACGTTTTAACTTACATTTTTTTTCACAAACAAACCATTTATCATTTTAATCACTATTTCATGAATTAAAACTTACAATTTATAGGTTAGAATAAAATACCATTATTAAGTCAAATCGGATTATTAAATTTCAATTAACCTTTATTCTGTAAATTAGATTCCAAAATTTACATTTCTAACTATTTATTTCTTATAAAAATTTTAACTCATGTAAACAAATTCATAGAAATTATTACATTAAATTTTAGTTGAGATCCATGTATAGAAATCCAAAACATTTAATAATTTTTAGAAAATCATTTTAAATCAACCACGGAGTCTGTATAAAATTCTCTACCCTAGGATCAAGTAAATACAGACATATATCATTTCAATCCACAATTTATTAATTTCCGAGTTTTATATCATTTCAAATCCGCAATTCCAAGTCAAATAAAATTGCTCAGGCCTATCAGTTCAGCCCATAACAATTTTCCTTAATCTAAAGATCATTCGGGTATGTATCATTTCAACTCATAGTGAAGGAACTTGCAGTGTGAGAACAGAATATTTAATAAACATAACAATATTCAATATATCATGGCATATGATCATAACAGGTAAATATGATATGAAATAACATAATATAAACATAGGTGAAATTCTCAACTTGCATATACAAATCCAAACAATTCCATTGTCATTAATTCACCAAAATATAAGTATGTTGTCAAGAGAGATTACTCACCTTTCTTTGGTTAGAGAAGTGATTCAAAATGCAACACAATGACTACGACAAGCACGGCAAATTACGGACAAGCTTGAGTGAGAGGAGAATCCAAATCCGACGCTTAAAAAAAAGTAAAATAAATTCCATACGTAAACAAATAATTCACATTGAAAATAAAAGTAGAAAATTATATATTTGTAAACATGTGAAATAGGCTTGTCTAAGGAACACATAGGTTTGGTCTAGGGTTTGTTTGGGTTCGGTCTAGGCTAGATTTGGGTTAGGGTTTGGTCTATAGGCTAGGGTTTGTGGCTACAAGGCTAGAGGAAGGCAAGGTTTGGGTTTAGGGTTCGGCCTACATGGTCAAGGCAAGGCTAGGGTTAGGGTTTGGCTAGGTTTTGGGTTCGGCCATAGGCTATGGCAAGGCTAGGGTTAGGGTTTGGCAATTGGAGAGGAGGATGGTGGTGATGGCCGAAATAAATGAAGAATAAAAGGGGGAAAAAGAAAGGGTTTCGGCTATAGGATTTTTGGTTGGAGGAAGAGGAGATGGGTGTAGAGACAAGCATGGCCGAAATTTGTTGAGGAGAGGAGGAGGAAAATTTGTAGAGGAAGAGAGGAAGAAAGTTTAGGGTTTTGAGGAGGAAGATGAAGAAGAAAGCTTACATTGATCTCTTTCTGCGGAAGCACAAATGAAAGTGAGAGTCTAGCAAAACCCTAGGATATTATATAGGCTACTCAATCATGTAGCTTCTCATCTGCTAAAGGAATTCCTAGCCCATTAGTACAAGCCCAAAGTCACAATGTAAATAAGATGAATGTTAAGGGAAAATAACTGCGTGTAATACGCCAAAAGTTGTAAATTTTTAGAAGTAGGAATCGAAATTTAACAAAACGAAAAACAAAGGAAATGTTAGAATTAAATCCATCTTTATAAAAAAAGTAAAAGTTCAAAATTCAAAATTTAAAATTTTCACAGAAAGTCAAACTTTGACCAAAGTTGACCAAAATTTGCATTTTAAGAAAAATCTTTATTTTATTAAATTTGGAAGAACGTTTCACATCAAATTCCAAAATATTACATTAAATTTCCAAATTTATCCAATTTTAAAATAATTATATTTAAAGTTTTAAATGAATTTTCATTTAAAATATTTCAAAATTTGCGGGTTGTTACACCGATCATCAGTACTCCAATGCACTTTGACCAGGTTGACAGATTTCCTTCTTAGCTACTTCGTACCTCTATCGATAATACGAAGTGGCTTCCTCTCAATAGTAAGGTTTGGATCAACATCCAAACTCCCGAAAGTAGAAGGCTGAACAATCAAAGATGGATCATGAAGATACCAACGAAGATGCAAAACATGGAATATATTATGCACTCCAGAAAGCTTCTCAGGCAAATCCAAACGGTAGGCTAAAGAACCAACTCTCTCTATGACGCGAAAAGGACCATTGAACCTAGGAGCAAGCTTCCCTCTCCGACCAAACCGAATCACATTCCTTAACGGAGAGATCTTAAGGAAAACCTGACCACCAACAGAAAACTCCGGACTTCTCCTACGCCTATCAGCATACTTCTTCTGCCTATCCTGAGCAATCCTCATCTTCCTCCTAATCTCCTCAACTTTCTCAGAAGCCTCAAGAATTATATCAGGACCAAGAACCAAATGATTACCGGACTCAATCCAGCAAGATGGAGATTTGCAAAGTCGTCCATAAAGAGCAGCAAATGGAGCCATTTCGATACTAGCCTGAGTTCAAAATATGGAATAAGGTAGATAAATATTTAAGACAACCTTACAGAAAATTTGAGATTATACCTGATAACTAATGTTATAGGTGAATTCAACAAGATGGAGATGATCTTCCCAAGATCCTCCATAATCAAGGACACAGGCACGAAGAAGATCTTCTAGAATCTGATTCACTCTTTCCGTTTGACCATCGGTCTGCGGATGGTAAGCAATGCTCTGATTCAGGTGAGTACCTGTAACGACCCGATATTTTCAACCTTTCGCATCCATTATAAGTGTATAGGTAGACACTCATGCCGGAGTTGAATTGCTCAAAATACCGCGTTGTAATTAAAATTTTGCAAATCTCAGAATATACAGTAAATAAATATAATCACAGATCACAGACACAGAGTAAAATAATGCAGCGGAAGTAAAAGAAATAGTAGTTCATGAAGCTACTATCTAAATATGTCAGAGTTACATAAGATACAACAGAAGAAATAGAGTACAACAAAAGTCTCAATAAAATAACCAAGTACAAGCTGAGTAGAACAACGGAATTGAAATAGATAGGACATGACCAGCAGATAATCTCCAGCGATTCAAATCTCCAAGAGAGTGGAAATCCAAATCTGTGAATAACTCAGGCTGACCCGAGCGTAAAGCAAAACACAAATCACTCGAGTCAGGACAATATATACTTATATAAAGTAAACCAACTCAAGTGAACTGTAATAAAGGTACAAGTAACTTAGAAGATGCTTGGGGCCGCCCATCCTCTAAGGATCCGTTAAACTATCTACTATGTAGTAATATTCGATATTATAATAGTGTCTAAATAAGTAAAGTATAATCATATAGAAAATAGCATTAAGGGGATGGAGAACCTTAACGCGGTCGGATCTTAAAATCATAATCGTAGTAAAACTCGATATGGTAGGTGACACGGCACAACTAGGCAATGCCAGGGTAGATATACCAATTACGCACACAGACTGATGGATACGCATAGCAGCCACTACCGTTCCACCTCGAACAACACTCCCAAATTGGAGGATGGCCATCTAATCAATCATAAGTAAGAGTATAATATCGAAGAAATGTGTCCGAGAAGAGGTGCTACCTCACTGGTCCGAGATCGCTCCTGTTTTAGCCACCTTATGCCAACTCACGGGAGTTGGGTCCACGTAACATACCTTAAGAACGTCGCCACCATCCTACTTCATTCTAGAATCTCCACCGCGTACACAGTTGTCAAAGTGGTTTTCGGTATCGACAGAGAGTATGTCCATATCCGATCCCGGTCTCTTTGCCAACCAATCGTTATTATAACCCGTGGTTATAACTTTTAAAAACAATACTTTACTTCAAAATAAAATATCATTTCAAACCATATCTTTATCAAAATAAAGATTAAATCAATTCCAAACCATTTCCATATATTTAAATTTTCATATCATTTCAAAACTTCATTTCAAATCATTTTAATATAATAAAATATCATATCCTTACAAAACTTCATTTCAAATCATTTTAATAAAATAAAATATCCTATCAGTTCAAATCCAAATATTCAACTTTAAATACCTTTTAAATTCAAAGATATCGTTCATTTACTATCATTTCAAATCACCTTTAAATAGTTTATATTCCAATCAAAATAATTCATTTAAACCTTTTAAAAGTGTAATTATTATATTTTCAAATCAAGTATTCAATTTCCAAAGGTTCAAACCATTCTGAGTTTGTTTACTAAGTCAAAAACCCTAATTATTAAAATTTCAGCATTTCACAGCATTTAAAAACAACTGCTATAAGTTATATTTGAAAACATTTTTAATTCAGCAAAGACAGCACTTAAAACTGGTGTTAAAACTCAGTTTTAGTTGAATTATAGTTCAAAATAGAAAAGACAGCATTTCAGAAGTGCTGCGGTAGTTCAGATTTCAAAACAAGGGTTAAATTTGGTTTCAGCAAAGACTGCAGACCATTATAGCATTTCCAGAGAATGCTATAATAGGCCTGAGTTCAATATTAACCTATAAGTTCAACTACAGCAACTACAGCATTTTAGAAATGCTGTAATAGCTCTTTTTACACAATTTTAGTTCAAAACAGAATCTATAGCATTTCTGAATGCTATTAAAAGTATATTTCAGGTGTTAGTGTATTTCCTGCAATTAAATAACTTCAATTTAAAACACATAAACATTTTAAAAATCGTATTTTAACGTTTAAAATGTTCATTTACATATCATTTAACATATATCTTTTTCACAATAAATTTCTTATAATTAAATCCAATTTTCAACAATTTACTTAATAAGTTTAAGTGTAAAAGTTCTAATTCTTCACATTTCAACAAATAGACTTAACACTTCAAATTTAAATTACCATTTCACAATTTAACAAAATTTCCAATTTTATTTAATTAACTTAAACTTTTAATTAAAACCAAATTTCACATTTCCTAGTCAAGTTATATTTTAAACGATCACTTTTAAACATTCATTTATTTAACCACTTAAATTCATAGAAAAATCAATAATACTTCAATAAATCACTTAAATTCAAATTTAATCAAATTATCATATTTACCATTTCCAAATAAAATTTAATTTCCATTTTATTTATATAACTTAAATATCATTTTTAACCAAAATTCCAAATTTCCAACTTAAGTTATATTTCAAAAATCCAGTTAAACCATTCATTAATTACATTTTTAACACATAGAAAAAAAATCATAATTTCTTTATTTTAAAACATTTCAAAATTTATTTAAATCAAATTTCATAAATTTATAATTTTTAAAATACTTAAAAATATCCAAAACACTTTATAAAATAACCACGGGCCTGTATATAATTTTCTAACCTAGGTCAAGTGATACGGATATGTATCATTTCAATCCGTAGTTAAAAAAAGAAAAATCCGGGTTCTATCATTTCAAACCCGCAATCCCAAGTTAAAATAAATTAAATAAAAATCGTTCAGGCCTATCATTTCAGCCCATAACGATTTTTTCCTATTCTAAAGTCCGTTCGGGTATGTATCATTTCAACCCATAGTGATTCTAGTCTACAGGGAACTTGCAATGGCGATAACAGATATAAATAACAGAACAACATTAAATAACAGTAACATATGATATAACAGGTTTAATAACAGGTGTGAACATCATATGATAATAATATAAGCATATATAATATGATAATATATTTCTACAGATTCGCAGGGTGTCAATTTACTAGTTATATAGGTACATATTGTCTGGTGAGAATAACTCACCTCTTTGTGCTGGAGATTGCTATCAAATGCACAAACTGAGATCTTCGAATGCACGAAAGCACGAATAAGATTGGATATTGAGAGAGCCAAAGATAAATCTCCTTGAAAACATTCAAACAAAACAAGACAATATACACATAAATATTCAACGCAAAACAATGTTGAAACAACGTAGATAAGAAGCAACAACGGAATAGATTACTTGACCATGCTTTAACCATTCAAAAGCTCGAACAAGGGGTTCATTTCTCATCCATGATGATGATGAGTGTGAGAGAGACAAGGTTAACTCCTCGGAATACATAAGACAAAACAATCCAAACAATATAAGTTTTCAACCCAAATTTTAATAGAACAATGTTAGAAATGACTGCACGGAATCAAATAGAAATGCTTGCACTTGCTTTCAACCTTTACTAGGCTCAGACATGAGGGAAACTACAGGTCTAAGGCAATGGTTTTGGGTCTGGTTTGGACCAAGGGATACACGGCTACAAGCTAGAGATGATGGGGAAGTTATAACATAGGTATGTGAAGAGTTTTAGGCACACTAGCGTGGTTTTTGGTCAACAAAAGGGCTCGGCCATAGGAGTTTGGGCTTGGCCATTCAAGTTCAGATCTGGACAGAGGTGGGGAGGGGTGTGTTGTGGTCAGGTCAGGGAGGTGGTGGTGGCTATGGTGGTGGTTTGGGTGGTGGTTGAGGTGGGTGAGCATGTAGAGGTCAATAAACATGGTTTTTAGGCATCTAGGTTGAAATTTGGGGGGTTTTACCATCAAAATGGTTCGGCTATGGTCAGATCTGGTGGAGTGGGGGCTGGTGGTGGTCGGGAAGAGATGGAAGGAGGTGGTGGCAGAGGAATAGGGGTAGAGGCCGATCTCAATCAGGGAAGAAGACAAGCAAAATAGCATAGAAAAAGAAGAAAAGTAGGAAGAAAGAGATGGAGGCCATTACCTAATTTTCTCTAGCCGTGAGAAACAATTGAAGATGGGATATTTTTTCACGTGAATGCCAAATGAGATGACGGCTACACTAGGGTTTTACATGGCTAGGCAATTAATTTTGATGAGTTAAAGGAATTAAAGGATTTGGTAAATAAAAGGGCTTCCGTTTCAAAGCGTTACACAACCCTTCACATTTCTTTCCTTATAAATCTTTATATAAACAAAATATTTCAGAAAAATACTATACAAACCGAAACTAAGTAAATATATAAGAAAATAAATAATAAAATTTAAAGAAATTAGAAAAAATAATAAAAGAAATTGCTTAAAATACAAAACAGTGTCCAGAAATTACAAATAAATCACCATTGACTTTGGAAAATTATTAACTTTAATTTAAAAATATTCTAAAAAAAATTTGAAATAAAAATGACTTTTAAAACATTTTCAAAGTGAAATAAATAATTAAATTCAGAGAAAATAGCAAAAGAATTGAAGAAATTGTTTAAAAATAGCAGACAGGACATGAAAATTTCACATAAATTACCATTGACTCTAGAAAAATGTCTACTTCACTTTAAAAATAATAAAAGACAAAAATATACATAAAATAACATATTAACACATATTAAAATAAAATATGACAAAGAAAATAAAATTTATAAAATTTAAAATAGGCAAAAATGCACAATAAAACAAATTATACTAAAAATTGAAATGTACATAACTTTTACATTTTAACTCCGTTTTCAACGAAACGAAAAGTAGTGTTCAAGTTATTAAATCTATTTTCATAATAAAAGATAAAATTTATAATTTCAAACTATTTAAAATTTAAACTTAAAAGTCAAAGTTTGACTATTGACCAAAATTCACATTTTCAGGAAATATTAAATTTAGTCATATTTGGAATTCTAATCCACATCAAAGTCAAAGTTTATATTTAAAATAACAAAATTTATTCTTTTTCATAAATAAATCTTTTGAATCTGGAAAAAATCAATTTAAGAATATTTGTAAAATATAGGGTTGTTACAGTACCTAAAGCTTCCTGAAAAGCTCTCCAAAACTGGCTAGTGAAGATGGGATCTCCATCACAAACAATACTGACAGGAACACCATGAAGACAAACAATCTCTCTCATATAAATCTCAGCTAAACTCGAAGCAGAACGGTTAGATCTGACCGAAATTAAATGAGCTGACTTGGTCAATCTATCCACAACTACCCAAATACTCTCATTACCTCTCCTAGTTCTCGGTAATCCATCAATAAAATCCATAGAAACCTATTCCCATTTCCAATTGGGAATCTCAAGGGGTTGCAATAATCCAGCGGTCTATTGATGATCAGCCTTAACCTGTTGAGAAGTCGCACATCTACTAACAAAAAGGGAGATATCACGCTTCATACCACTCCACCAATACAGCTTCTTCATATCCTGATACATCTTCATCACAACTGGATGAATAGAAAGTCTGGATCGATGATTTCCCAAAGTAACTCTGGCCTCAATCCATCTACATTTGGGACACAAATCCGATTATTAATCCTCAAAATCCCTCTATCATCGATCTGAGCTCCACTACCATCTTGGTTGCTACCACCAACTCTGCTATGAACATTCTCCTTAATAAGCCTAAACATCCTATCCTCATCCTGCTTAGCAACAATACGATCCATAAGAGGAGAAGAAACAACAAGCTGACACAACATTGCCTTCTTCCGACTCAAAGCATCAGCTACAACATTAGCTTTCCTTGGGGTATAGTTGATGTTGAGGTCATAAGAAGCAAGAAACTCAAGCCATCTAACTTGTCTCTGATTCAAATCCTTCTGGGTGAAAATATACTTCAAAGACCGATGATCCGTAAAGAGCTCAAACTTAGTTCCTAAAAGATGATGTCTCCAAAGCTTCAAAGCGAAAACCACGGCAAGCAATTCCAAATCATGGGTAGCATAATTGGCTTCATTGGTCTTCAACTGACGATTGGCATAAGCAATAACCTTCCCATCCTGCATCAGAACAGCTCCCAAACCATCTCGACTAGCATCAGTGTATACCGTTAATCCCTCATTTCCATTTGGAACGGTAAGAACCGGTGCGGAAGTATGCTTGCGCTTTAACTCATTGAATGCAGCTTCACACTTATTATTCCATATAAACATAACATTGTTGAATATGCAAGTATATGATTTTTGTTTGATGATAATAAACATATATATATATTCATTTAAATGTATTTGATAATGTACTATTTTATTTTTCACATAAATAAATAAATATTTGCTGAATAAAATAAATAACATGGAATTTATATTCAAATAGATATTTTATTCAAACAAATATTTTATTACAATAGTACAAATTTGAGCTCTCACTATATACATAAAAATTCGATTACATTACAATTTTCAATTTACATTTTCACCTCACTACATATCACTCTCACTCACACTCGTATTTGATCTTCAACTCCATTCCAGATTGAATCCAGCATCTGAGTTATATGCAAAAATATACACTGACGTAGTAAAATTGAAAATAAAATATTTTTGCAGTGTGAAATAAAATGTAAGTTTGAAAAAAAAATTATATGCCTCAGTTATTTGGGTTGTTCGTCAACATTTAATTTTGAATTCATCAAACACGAACAACTTGTGACTTGCACAGTGTATCACTGTACATGCCACAAGGCTGTGCACACCGATATACACTTGATAAAAATGCAGGGACATGTGAGCATAAGGTCAAATCCAAATCAAAAGCCAGGTTCAACTCAAGTGAAATAAATATTAAGTCACGATATCAACACAAGGTCAAACACGAGCTATAAGCTGGATTCAACGCAAGTGCAATCCAAATGTACAAGTTCAATAAAATGGTAAAGACACATAAATCAAGCCTCAACCAAAGTTCAAGTCCATCTACCACATGAAAACAAGCAGTCGAAGTAACATCAATGCAATACACAAATGTACACATATATGGTGAACTTACTCAACAGTAGTGAACATGACAAAAACAAGACACAAGAATGAAGCAACTAGACCTGGAAACCAGTGAAACAAAGACCAGACTCCATGCAGACCTGACTACAAGTGTAATGAACAGTGAAGACAAAACAAGCATGAATGCAATAAACTGGTCAGTGCAAGTTCAGGTGCTCGACAAATTACAAACTGCAAATGAAACAACATCTCTACCAAGAAACCAAACACAATACATCATAGCAGTATGGAAGCAAGACTACATGAACCGGACTCGAGCAAGTCCAGACCACACATGAAAAGGCAAATGTCGAAAACAATGAAAATCTCAACATACATATATACATGTGTGAAACATCAAGTGAATATGCAACATGTACACAAGTGAATGCAATTCAGAGCTCAATGCAATCAAATAATCAGTGCACATGAGCTCAAATGAGATGCAACCAAATCAGATGTCTAGACCAAATACAATGCTACGAGACAAGGCAAAGGCCACATAGATATATATACATATATGCACATATATGTATACACGTATACGAGTCTAAATGACAACAGTAGACACAAACTATATTCGAGCTTGAAAGCAGTTTCAAGATTAAAGTAGCATATATGTATACAACTCGAAGCAAGAAGGTCAAGTGCACTAAAATATACAGAACAGCTCAAGGCAATGCTTGAAGCACACAACAATACACTTGAAGAAGTAAATACCAAATCAATAAAACACAAATGTACTCGATACAACTACAAATGCATAGCAAATACCAAGTGCAGAAAGCTACATGAACAAGAGTGAAAACTGCAGTAACTCGAAGCAACTACTCGATTCAAACCAAAGTCAATGTCAGAGTTCAAATGCCAGAAATTCACAACCGTGGTGGCCAAGGTGATCGATCAAGTAGGAATTTTCAAAAATGACCGAAGTCAAATGTAATAGCAGTTTTGAACAAAGACAGAGGCAGCAGTTTCAAAATAAACAGTTCGAACAAATCCAATTCAAAGCCGGATGATAACATGAATGAACAAGTCAAGATAAATCAAGTCAAAAATAATATGTATACATATGCAGTTCAAAATCAAGTCAGAGCCGTGATGACCAAGGAAGTCGAACAAATCAGAAACCAAAGCTGTGACAACCAAGAAATCACAATATATACAAATTGAACAAGTCGGAGAAATCTCCAACATTCAATCAAAATCAGTGGCCGAGCTTAAATTAATAGAAGAATTCAAAGAATATATACGAACGAAGAAATAGGAATTCGAATCCTATATAAACGATCAACATCATCGAGGTCAAGCTAGCTAACCAGTAAAGCAAAAAGAATAAATCACATACCATCTTAGTCGAACTCGATCAAATCGAAGGAGCCATGTTCGAATCGAAGAAACGGTCGATTATCGAAGCAAATCAGAGGAATAGCAATTATAATCAACCAACAATCAGTCGGCTTCATCGAATTTTACAAAAGCCCTAATTTTATCAGAGAGGAACAAACGAGTAACAAAAAGGAAGCAGCCATAATCGCAAAGACATCGGGCCGAAGGAATATATAGAGGAAATAAAAGAAAAGGGGAAACGAGCTAATTTCTTAAGCCAACTTTTTGGTCGGCTTCTTTAAATTTCTAATTAGGCTTTAATTTTTAAATTAGGTTTTTTTTAATTTGTTCTTAAATTTGTATTTTCTCTTTTGAACTTTGTAATTTACTAGTCGTGTGACTAGGAGACGAACTACGATGGTGTAGTTCGAGAATTCGCAACTCAGTGGCTGAGTTATTGCAGGGTTTTGAGCGTAGAGTTAGGTTATTCGATAGCGGGTGTCATGAGTTTACGTGTGTAAGCATCTGACTACTTAATTTCTAGTAGAAACCTTAGGGGCAGCACGTAGGCAGGGTTTTGTCGAAGCTGGGTAAATCTGTGTGTTCTATTTTCTGCTTTTATTATTCTTCTATTATCTGTGCTGCTGTTATTCCGCTATATCTATGTTGAAGTAATTTTATACTTCCGCATTAAATTTTTATAATTGATAGTATCACCCTATTCACCCCCCTCTAGGGTGAAATCGATCCTACAAGTGGTATCAGAGCTAGGAACAGAAGTCAATTTTTGTTTTGATTTTTCAAAAACCAATTTTTGTTTTTACAAATTTGAATTTTTAAAATGACTTCTTTTAATAATGCTTTTGTAGAGGGTCAGTCCATAGTTAGACCACTAATTTTCAATGGTGAATATGCTTACTGGAAAAATAGAATGAAATTTTTTCTGAAAACCATTAATGCTTGGAATATTGTTGGGACAGGTTATAGAGCACCAACTATAGTTGTAGATAATCAGGAAATAGAAAAACCGATGGATCAATGGACGGATCTAGAAAATAAACTACAGAATACTAATGCTAAAGCTATGAATTCTATTATCTGTTCATTGGATCAAATCGAATTTAATCGTGTCTCACATTGTCTAACTGCGTAGGTAATTTGGCACACACTAGAAGTGACTCACGAAGGAACATCTCAAGTCAAGGAATCTCGCCTTGCCATGCTGAGTAGCGAATACGAGAATTTCACAATGGCCAAGGAAGAAAATGTCAAAGAGATGTACGGACGACTTTCCAATATCATATACAAATCAAAAGCTCTCGAAAAATCATACACAGAGTTGGAAATAGTTCAAAAAATCCTCAGAGTCCTTCCACGGAGTTTTGAAGCAAAAGTCATAGCTATTCAAGAATCAAAGGATTTGAAGCATATCAAGGTTGAAGAACTCATCGGAAATCTCACCACTTACGAGCTAGAAATGAAATTCAAGGAAGAGCGCGAAGGAGGTGATACTCGAAAGAAATCAATAGCTCTTAAAGGAACAACGTTGTTGATGTTGATAATGGAGCAACTGAGCTGGTGCTACTAATAAAAGGATTTAAAAAGTGGAACTGCAAATACGGAAATCCAGCTCTAAATTAACAACTGAAAAGCAGAATAGTCACAGTTCTAGACAACCCAGAAGAGCGGGAGATCATCTGTCATAAGTGCAATAAACCTGGCCACATCAAGCCCAATTGTCCTCAAAATCGACTCGGCCAAGAAAAGAAATCAAAAAGGAGAAGTTTTGTAGCCACGTGGAATAAAAGTGATGGTGATTATAAAAGCACTAGTAGTGAGAATGAAAGAGCAGATCTGTGCCTTCGAGGTGATATAACTGATAGCGATGATGATGAGCCAAGCGAGGTATCAAAACTCGCTCACTCAGAATTACTTATATATTTCCACAAAGTAAATGGCTGTTTTGAACGACTTAGGGAGAAATACACTAAAATTGAATCACAAAGAGATACTTTGATAGATTTAAATAAACAGCTTGATCAATTAGTTAAAAACTATCAAAGCAAAAGCCCTAAGTGTGATAAGTGTCCAACATTCGAAGAAGAGATTAGAAAATCAAAAATTAAAATAAAATCACTTGAAAATGAAATTCCGATTTTGAAAGAAAGTGAAAACATGAGGAGAGAAAATTCTATTAAAAAGTGCACTCAATTATTGAAGGAAAATGAGTTGCTCAAAACACAAGTCCAACAATTGTCTACAACTTTAGGAAAATTTTCCAAAAGTGAAAGATCACTAATAGGAAAACAAACTGCTAATATAGATAGACAAGGACTTGGGTATAATCAATCTGAACCTGTTAAAAGCAAAATTAATCAAGTCAAATCCGAGTGCACAATTTGTAGAAAAATTGGACACAATCAAAACATTTGCTGGTATAGACCCAAACACGTGAAAACCATTCCAATTTGGGTTCCTAAAGGCACAAATATAAAATCCTTTAAAGTCGAACAAATCTGGGTGCCAAAAGGAACAATTATAAATAGTTTTTGGTCTACTCAAACATATTTTTCAAAATCAATTGCCACTAAATACCATGGACCTATAAAAACAAATAGGTCATAAAAATATTTTCTCGTGTAGATGTGGTGGCAGGCTAAGAAACAACAACAGTTTTATCTGGATTCTGGCTGTTCCAGAAACACAACGGGCGTCAAATCAAAGTTCCTTAGACTAGTACAAAGGTGGTAGAATCACAATGGGCAACATCAAAATATTATCGGTAAAGGTAAAATAGGTAAAGGTACATCTATCTTGAACGATATATTAAATGTGTAAATCTACACCATAATCTGATTTAATTCAGCCAGTTATGTGATAATAAATGTTGATTATGATTCTGACTTTTTCAAAATTGTTGGCCAATTATTATTTTTTTTGCCGAGAACACTACAATCCTTGAAATACTTTATAAAGATTTGTTTGGATTAATGATAATGTTTTGATGATTACTCTTGATACACGTGGATATATTTACTGGATCCGATACTATGTTCACTATCTGTTTATTTGCACGGTTTCAATTCAAATCCAAAACAATTTCATTTGAAAGCTGGAAAAATGATTTTAAGATATTTTGTTGCACACATCACGGTCTGGTCTATGACATCACTCTAATGATAATCTTGAGTAAAAAGAGAATTCAGATGCAGATTACACTGGTAATCTAGTTGATAGAAAAATTACTAGTGGAACATGATTTATGTTGAGATATTCAGTAGCTGCATCATTTTCAAAGAAAATATCTGCATATTTTTCACCTCAAATAATTTTCAATTAGCAGACATTTTACTTTTATAAAACCCCTTCTAGAAAATAGTTTTTGTTGACCTTGTTTCAGATTAGTTATTTTAGCAAACTTGATTTTATAATTTTTGGATTTGATCTTAAATGACTACATTAGCTAATCTGACTCCCTATTGATTATCTAAAAGATAAATAGTGATTGAAAAAGTGATGAGTGTTGATATTAATCATATATTATAACTTGAGATAGTATAATTAGTAAATTTCTATAGAAATTTAAACAAGAGTTATAAAAACTTTTTGTTGGTAAAAATTCCATGACCATTTCTATTTCTATCATATTTCTATCGACCATCACTCATCAAAATCCAATATAGTATGTCAATATGTGGTATTTTAAACGGGAAATTATTCGTTTTTCATTTCATTATATTTTTAAAAACATCCAAAGTATTCACTCTCATTTAAAAGTCCTCACGGTTATGCATGTATGGAACGCATATCAAAATTGATTGATTAAATAGACAAGTTGATTCTAATCCCATTTAAAAGTCCTCACGGTTATGCATGGTTAGAAGATACTTGAATTCATTTTTTTTAAATTTGGAATACTACTAATCTCATTTAAAATTCCTAACGGTTATGCATGGTTAGTAGATATTCAAATTCCTAACATAAATATACCACAAATAGACACAACTATATGGTTTTATATGATGACATCATCCCCATCATTCTAAAGTGGAATATGCGTCAAACAGAGTATTTATGATTTTTGTTTGATTTTTTATTGAAATTTAATATTTATACTCGATTAGGTATAAATATTATATTAATGTCTATCACTTTATCTCAATTTTTATAACACTATTACTCTTTTGCTGATAACAAAACGGGGAGAGAAAAGTTAAGATTTTGATAAATAAAGGTCAAATATTTTATTTTGTATTTTCTATTTGCATCTAGGCTCATTTGCATATTTTTATTTATTTTCATGCATATATGAAGGGGGAGCTTTGTGTAGAGAGGGAGAATTCAAATAGGGGGAGCAAATTGAATAATCAAATCGTTTAATAAATTCAAAATCTTAAATATATGTTTATTATCATCAAAAGGGGGAGATTGTTGAATATGCGAGTATATGATTTTTGTTTGATGATAATAAACACACATATATATATATATTCATTTAAATGTATTTGATAATGTACTATTTTATTTTTCACATAAATAAATAAATAAATAAATATTTGTTGAATAAAATAAATAACACAGAATTTATATTCAAACAGATATTTTATTCAAACAAATATTTTATTACAATAGTACAAATTTGAGCTCTCACTATATACATACAAATTCGATTACATTACAATTTTCAATTTACATTTGCACCTCACTACATATCACTCTCACTCACACTCGTATTTGATCTTCAACTCCATTCCAGATTGAATCCAGCATCTGAGTTATATGCAAAAATATACACTGACGTAGTAAAATTGAAAATAAAATATTTTTGCAGTGTGAAATAAAATGTAAGTTTGAAAAAAAAATTATATGCCTCAGTTATTTGGGTTGTTCGTCAACATTTAATTTTGAATTCATCAAACACGAACAACTTGTGACTTGCACAGTGTATCACTGTACATGCCATAAGGCCGTGCACACCGATATACACTTGATAAAAATGCAGGGACATGTGAGCACAAGGTCAAACCCAAATCAAAAGCCGGGTTCAAACTCAAGTGAAATAAATATTAAGCCACGATATCAACACAAGGTCAAACCCAAGCTATAAGCTGGATTCAACGCAGGTGCAATCCAAATGTACAAGTTCAATAAAATGGTCAAGACACATAACTCAAGCCTCGACCAAAGTTCAAGTCCAACTACTACATGAAAATAGGCAGTCGAAGTAACAGCAATGCAGTACACAAATGTACACATATATGGAGAACTTACTCAACAGTAGTGAACAGGACAAAAACAAGACACAACAATGAAGCAACTAGACCTGGCAACTAGTGAAACAAAGACCAGACTCCATGCAGACCTGACTACAAGTGTAATGCACACTGAAGACAAAACAAGCATGGTGAATGCAATAAACTGGTCAGTGCAAGTTCAGGTGCTCGACAAATTACAAACTGCAAATGAAACAGCATCTCTACCAAGAAACCAAACACAATACATCATAGCAGTATGGAAGCAAGACTACATGAACCAGACTCGAGCAAGTCCATACCACACATGAAAAGGAAAATGTCTAAGACAATGAAAATCTCAACATACATATATACATGTGTGAAACATCAAGTGAATATGCAACATGTACACAAGTGAATGCAATTCAGAGCTCAATGCAATCAAATAATCAGTGCACATGAGCTCAAATGAGATGCAACCAAATCAGATGTCCAGACCAAATACAACGCTACCAGACAAGGCAATGGCCACATAGATATATACACATATATGCACATATATGTATACACGTATACGAGTCTAAATGACAACAGTGGACACAAACTATATTCGAGCTTGAAAGCAGTTTCAAGATTAAAGTAACATATATGTATACAACTCGAAGCAAGAAGGTCAAGTGCACTAAAATATACATAACAGCTCAAGGCAATGCTCGAAGCACACAGCAGTATACTTGAAGAAGCAAATACCAAATCAATACAACACAAATGTACTCGATACAACTACAAATGCACAGAAAATAACAAGTGCAGAAAGCTGCATGAACAAGAGTGAAAATTGCAGTAACTCGAAGCAACTACTCAATTCAAACCAAAGTCAATGTCAGAGTTCAAATGCCAGAAATTCACAGCTGTGGTGGCCAAGGTGATCGATCAAGTAGGAATTTTCAAAAATGACCGAAGTCAAATGTAATAGCAATTTTGAACAAAGACAGAGGCAGCAGTTTCAAAATAAACAGTTCAAACAAATCCAATTCAAAGCCGGATGATAACATGAATGAACAAGTCAAGATAAATCAAGTCAAAAACAATATGTATACATATGCAGTTCAAAATCAAGTCAAAGCCGTAATTACCAAGGAAGTCGAACAAATCAGAAACCAAAGCAGTGACAACCAAGAAATCACAATATATACAAATTGAACAAGTCGGAGAAATATCCAACATTCAATCAAAAATCAGTGGCCGAGCTTAAATTAACAAAAGAATTCAAAGAATATATACGAACGAAGAAATAGGAATTCGAATCCTATATAAACGATCAACATCATCGGCCTACATCATCAAGTTCAAGCTAGCTAACCAGTAAAGCAAAAAGAATAAATCATATACCATCTCAGTCGAACTCGATCAAATCGAAGGAGCCGTGTTCAAATCGAAGAAACGGTCGATTGCCGAAGCAAATCAGAGGAATATCAATTGTAATCAACCAACAATCAGTCGGCTTCATCGAATTTTACAAAAGCCCTAATGTCACGAACGGAAATTTTCGACTTTCGAAAATTCGACATCGATACTCACTTTATCGACCGCCGAGAAATCGAGTGCCGGAAACTCCAATAGTGAGGGTTTAAGAAAGAAAAATAGAAGAAAAAGAAGAAGAAGAGAAGAACAAGAGAAGAAAGAAAGAAGAAGAACAACAGAACAACATCAGAAACAGAAAAAAACAATATCAGAATCTTACACATCGCAGCGGAACAATATATAATAAATAAACACTAGTCTTTTAAAACAAAGAGCTATATCATTTTATACATACATCAATCATCAGAGTCATATACAACAATGGACAGTTATATAACTTGTCCTCATACAGAATACACAGCGGAATAATATAAAAATATAGGTGATACGTTTCGCCATCCAGCTTATCTCCAAGCTCCAGAATATCCAGAATATCCTGATAATCTAACTCTAGACTGCCCGTGTGGAAATTGGTGGGCACCCAGAGTTTAGAAGGGAAACAATAAACTCCGAGTCAGTCATGGTGACTGGTGTGAGATCGTAAAACAGTTATTCTTTATAACAACAAAATAATTTTTAAAGTCAATTCGCAATGCCTTTGGAAAATGAAACTACCATAAGACCTCCCGCCACACACACAATGCAAACGCAGAATTGGAGGAGATTTCTTCTTATGATAGTCAAAGATGCTTACTACGCAAAATCAAATCATTTTTGATATTATTATTAGTGCATAGTGTAGAAAACATTTCGAAAGTATAATATAAATCTTAGCCAGCATAGGCATTCCGCACTTATGCCTACTATAGCTACTATGTTCAATAGCAGGTTACCGCCACATTCCATAGCAGGTAATACAACTAAAACCGTACACGTCGCGTATTGTTTCTTTGGATTTCCAACAAATGGTCAGGCTAAGGAACTTCCTATCCACGATGGGTACGTCCCTGGAATAGACGACCCGAGAACCTAACCGGATCTCTGCCAACACAAGGCCGGGTTACCTCTGCAAAAAAGGTAACTACTGACACGCGTATGCCATCCCCCGATCGTAACCGATCTTCCCGAGGATCCCCGATTTCCAACAAACCACATAGATAATAATGCAGCAACCACATAGGTTAAGTATCTGGGCTCCATACCATGATACCACCTCTATCCAGAAGGAATGACATACACTAAGGGGCGCTACTCCCTAGAACCTTGCCGCATCCTTCCTGTTTCGACCATTTCCGGGGTGTGAGGCTCGATGAAGTCTCGTCCACAAAGCTACGCTTTCTACAAAGCCCTGCTTCGGGTCAAACAAAATGATCAACCTATGATCACAAAGATATAAGATCAAACAAATGATCATATCGCAAATGATCAAACACTGATCATTTCACAGCAACACTTAGTATGCCACGTTACCAAATTGGGAGTATATCGCTGATAAATTTCAACTACATAACCTCTGAGCTCGTACGTCTCAGAGAAGGGTGTTAAGCTAAGAGAATAAATTCTCCGCCACCAACAGAAATGTATTTGAAAGAAATCAGCTTTATATCTCAAATTATAACGTCAGACACACAATCCATACAAGTCTGTTCCGGGATCGAACAGAACCGAAGGCACTTCTCACGAAGCCCTTGCATATCCGGATAAATTTCTAATCACGTCCGGACTTCCCGTCACTAAGGGTGATAAAACCTCTAAATCGGAGATCAGCCGATGTAGAGTAACTCGACGGTAATCCTTCCGTTTTCAAAAATATCCGGTCTTCAACACCGGTCTTCAAATGCGATTCATAACGACGTATCACATATTCGGAATGGGTTATACGACCCCATGGTCCTTTCCCGGCTAACCCGAATAGTGAGCGATTATTCAAAAATAAGTGTGGCATTCAAATTCATCCAATTCACAACAAATACCTATCTAAAGGTAATTATTGATAGTCGGTTATTTAACTATCAATAAAGATGCGTAACATCATCAGATTCCAAATAATTTTCCAAAATTATTTATTTTCCAAAATATCTTTACTAGATATATAATTTCCACACTTCAAAAATAAATCAATATTTATTTTTCTAAACAGTTTCCATTTCCTTTATAAATTCCATAGTGAATTTATATTTCAAAATATCTACTGATATACGATTTTCAAATCGATTTCAATATTCAATTTCAATTTATCTTTACAGAGATAAACTTCAAAACGTTCATTTCATATTGGAAAAGTATTTCCTTACTTATTTAATAATAAGTAATTCACAAATCATTTATTTTCAACATTTGAAAATATTCAATATACTTAAATCAAATTTAAGTATAAATTCATTCTTTAAGGAAAACATTCTTTTAACACCTTTATTTGAGTCAAAACGAATGTTGTGTAAAACATCGTTACGACAACTCAAAATCACTAGTATAGGGATTCAAAATTAAGATAGATGTATAAATCCCAATACTATATAAAAACATTTCCTTTCGGAAATCATTTACTATAACAACAGTGTTATAGTCCACCATTTCCTTATTTTTCGAAAACGTCTATTTCAACAATGAATGTTGAAATCTATGATTTCGATATTCAATACATTTTAAAACATCGTTTAAAACAATTAACTTCATTTTCAATGTCACTTTCCCAAAACAATATCCATTTTACTTAACAATATATTCACTGTCCAAAATCGTGAATATACTTTACTAACCAAATTTCAGCCTTTTCTACACATTTATTTTAAGGATAATTCGCTATCCAAATCGCGAATACATTTCCTTTAATAACCTTCTATGTTTAATTTATCAAATTAAATTGGTTTCGAATTTATAAAACAACGTTTATAAATTCTCTTTCTATTTTTATTGTATAACCACTTTGATTTATAAATCTTCCTTTTTATTAACTTCGGTCAATATTCCACTTAAGGGCAAAAATCCAATTTATAAGTGAATCTCTTATAAATCTTTTATTATACAATTTCATTCATTTTATAACTTCATACTTTATAAATCTATAAACTTCATATTTTCACAATTTATAATTCTATAAATTTCTAACACTTATAAAAATTCGTTTTAAAATTCCAATACTTTTAATTGATAAATATCAATTCTGTACATCTTTTATATACATCATTTTTAATAATTCAAAAATTCCAATTAAAACCATTTTATAAATTCCTTAACTATTTATTTCAAAAGAAATTACCTTTTGGTTATAATTCACAAATCTTAAATTTTATAACTTTAAAATCTTAACGTTTATAAATCAATTCAAAAATTCCATAAAACGTATATTTTCAAAAATCACTTTAAAATCCTTTTTAAGTAAAAGTCGTTATTTTTAAACTTCAAAACTTGAATCCGATGATGCAACAGCACCAATTAGTCAATCACCACATTCAATATCATATATCAACATGATAACAGAATATACATCAATATCTGTAAATAAATAAATACTGTTGAGGAATCCAGTTGGATCCCTCCAACCTGTTTCCCTGCATCCAAAGACGTTAGCACAATACCAATTCCGCTCCAGTACGGAATTATCGCGGTATATGGGTTTTATAAAAATCCGCTTACTAACGGCGCAATAGGGTCTCATCCGCTATACGAGGCGGGAAATCAATCAATCCAATATATACATATGCCAATATGTATATATTGCTATATATAGATATATATCCTACTATATCTAATATCACATCCAATAGCAATCATATCAATCAAATCAATAACTGTAAAAGAAAATCCACTTTCATTTGAGTGAGAAGATCTCACCTTGATTTTAAATTCTGTTCCAGCGTTTATTTCGAATAAAATTAAACGCGCGTTTAATTTTACCCGAAATTCAAACTAGCTCCAACCGATTCCAATCCAGTTCCATAGCGAAGTGTTCGACAAAACGAAGCCAACGCCGCTTGTTTCGTAATTTTTCGATCTCGTATGAAAGAGATATCGCAGTTTAAAGATTGATCGAATTAATATAAATAAAATTTACATTTCCTTTTTTAAAATTTACAACCTTTCTACATCCTGGCCGTTCGTTCCAACATAGCAGATCACGGCCGACCGTTACTTCTCTTCTTCTACAGGCAACACGCGAGAATCACGAACCCAAACAGCCGCCTTCATCCCTCCAAAACGCGAGCACCATTGACAACATCGACGACAATCAGAAGCCCCTACTCGAACCGCCCTACCGAGCTCCCCCTACGGTAACAACCACGGCCAACTCGGTCATCATTCTACACGGAAAAATGTGCTCGAACCCACCGCCTTCCAGCTCCTATTGCCATCGAACGGCTTCGCCATTTCCGATCACCACCATTGATTAGTTAGGTCTCATTACCATCTACAACATTGCAGTTGGAACTTTCTTGAATAAACTGATGGATCGAGAGATCTTAAGGGAGGAATGAAAGAGATTTTCGGCCATCGATAGAATAGAGTGGCGGCTGAAGAAAATATTAGGGTTAGGGTTTTATTTTTTTTTTAATTTTGTGAACAAAATGGTCTATTTATAGAGATTTAACGAACACTATTCATCGGGAATTTCCAAACTCCGATTTACGTGCGGTCACTATCGTTTCTAGGATTTATCCCGCGTTCCGGACAAAATGGAACAGGTTTCGGAAGCAAATTCGTTCGTCTGTGCGAGTTACGGAATTAAACGATCAATTTAAATTAAACCGATTTAAATCGATTTCGAGGTGTTTCGACTTGCCCCGAACAAACGGTAATTCCAAAAATTACGAAACTTGAAACCATGCAATAATATCACATTACGGATCCGATGAAACTGGTTTCGTCGAAATCCGAGACTTTTTGAAAAATGACTATTTTTAACTCGACGATTTAAAATTAAAACGATATCGATGCGTTTCGAGTTGCCACGGTCAAACGATAACTCCGATGGATACGAAAATTGAAATCCGATAATAACTAACTATTACGGATCCAATGGAACTAGTCTCGTTCAATTCTGAGACTGTTCGAAAATTGGCTATTTTTCAGTCGATAATTAAATATTAAAATATTCAATTTTCACAGATTAACTTTAAATTCAGTTCTGAAAGTTCTATAACCTTTCTATAACTCCAGTATGATTAAATAAAATTTTCCAAATCATTTTCAATCATTTTAAACTCGATTTTCAATTATCTCTGGAATTCCAATTATTAACTTATCGATTTAATTATCAAATTAAATTCAATATTCGAAAAATAAATCATTCGACTTCTAAATTCCATTTATTAATATTTAAAATTAATTAAATATTCAAATTTAAATTATCAAAAATTCTGGGTCGTTACAAACTTCCCCCCTTAAAAGAATTTCGTCCTCGAAATTACAAGTTAGGAAAAGTGGTCCTTAACTCGTCTATCATTTTTCACAATCAATAGTTTTATCAAATTTTCAAAACAAATCTCTCTACTAAAGATTCGTTATTTATTCAACTAACTTTCCAATTTCAATTATAAATTTTAAACAACATTGTTTACTTCAAAATTCGAATTCGAGTTTAAATTCAAATTTTAAACTTCCAAAATTTTCTCAAAATTTTCTAACACTCGAAATTTTCGAAAAATTTCGCCAGCGTCTCCTTTGCGCGGCTAATACGGTACGACTACAAAACGTCCCTACGGACTCTCAGATTTCAAAAAGAAAAGAAAAGGCCAAGCGGCTAGACAAGAAATCAGCAAATCTCATATTTGAAATTCAAATACATACCTTTTTCGAGCAATTCAAATTCATATTTGCAATTCAATTCCAATTCCTTTATAACACCTGTATCCTACTAGCCATATATCTAGTTACAGCATTCAACCTATTTTTCACATTCAATTACAGAATGTCCAATATAAACTTCTTATACATTTTTACTTCACTGTTGAAGTTATATATTCTTTTATTATTCAATTTTACATCTCAAATCTCATTCGAATTCAATTTCAATCTAATTTGGATTCTTCTGAATAATGAATTTATCAATTAACTTTCATTCATAACTGATTATTCTTAGATTAGTTTCAATTACTAATTCATTTCAAATTCTAATCCACTTATTCAAATCTGTTTCTACTTACTTGAATTTATCTTTAAATTCGAACCATCTCTTTTATTTAGTTCACAATTCAAGTCTCAATTTATCTAATTCAACTTCCATTTCATGAATTTATTAATTATCCAAGTAGTTTATTCGGATTCAATCCATTTCAGTTTTCTCAGGTTTGGATTTTATTTCACTTGATTCAAGTCTCATTTCATTAACGACTTTTAATTTCAATTATCTTCTTGGAATTCCTTTCCAAATCATAAATTCATTTACAATTTATATTCACAATTTTATTCATATATGAATTCATCTCTTTAAGTTAGATTTTTATTTAAACTTTACAAGTTATCAACTTCATAATATTTTTATATAGTATTCCAGAGTCTTTTCAACTTTTCAAAAATTATTTTGAAAACAATTCAAATCATCCTTTGAATTTCCAAAACAAAACCCAAATTTTCAAACAACTCCTATTTAAAACAATTTAGCAGCAATTCCTCTTTTGGAAACCCGAAAATGAATTCTAATGATGTGGCCATCATCATCAGGATTACTTTCCAGCGACCTAAAAGAGTTTAGAGCTTTTCATTCCTCCAAAATACTTTTCAAACCCTTTGAAATTCATTTTCAAATCAAAAATGATTTAAACTTTCCAAATCTCCAAAATTTTCAAATTCTTTTCAAAACCTTTCCACAAACTTCTCTGGAATCCCGTTTTAAATTACAATTCACATTTATAATTTACATTCTTAAATTTCATATGAATTCATTTCTTAACTTTGGAGTTATGATTTCAATTCCTTATTCAATTTTAGTGATGATAATTCACTATTATTACTTCCTAACATCCATGCAACCATATACTATAGTACTTTACAGAAAATCATTCCTTTTCTATACAAAAATAGTTTTGGGCAAAATTATCTCATTTACCCTATTTAAAACAATACTGTGCCGAATTGTTCTATATAAGTGTTTAGAGATCCCTATCGATAGAGTTGTACGGACAATACCGACCAGAATCCATATACCACTCAACAAACCAATCATCACAATATAAAACAATTTTATATTCACTAACAAATACGCGCTCGTATCTATTATTACACTCAACTCATTCTAGAGTACTACTGACTCTATCTCTAATGAGTAACACCCAACAGAGCAGGGCTGTCGCTTAACCATATGCTCTGATACCACGCTGTCACGAACGAAAATTTTCGACTTTCGAAAATTCGACATCGATACTCACTTTATCGACCGCCGAGAAATCGAGTGCCGGAAACTCCAATAGTGAAGGTTTAAGAAAGAAAAATAGAAGAAAAAGAAGAAGAAGAGAAGAACAAGAGAAGAAAGAAAGAAGAAGAACAACAGAACAACATCAGAAACAGAAAAAAACAATATCAGAATCTTACACATCGCAGCGGAACAATATATAATAAATAAACACTAGTCTTTTAAAACAAAGAGCTATATCATTTTATACATACATCAATCATCAGAGTCATATACAACAATGGACAGTTATATAACTTGTCCTCATACAGAATACACAGCGGAATAATACAAAAATATAGGTGATACGTTTCGCCATCCAGCTTATCTCCAAGCTCCAGAATATCCAGAATATCCTGATAATCTAACTCTAGACTGCCCGTGTGGAAATTGGTGGGCACCTAGAGTTTAGAAGGGAAACAATAAACTCCGAGTCAGTCATGGTGACTGGTGTGAGATCGTAAAACAGTTATTCTTTATAACAACAAAATAATTTTTAAAGTCAATTCGCAATGCCTTTGGAAAATGAAACTACCATAAGACCTCCCGCCACACACACAATGCAAACGCAGAATTGGAGGAGATTTCTTCTTATGATAGTCAAAGATGCTTACTACGCAAAATCAAATCATTTTTGATATTATTATTAGTGCATAGTGTAGAAAACATTTCGAAAGTATAATATAAATCTTATCCAGCATAGGCATTCCGCACTTATGCCTACTATAGCTACTATGTTCAATAGCAGGTTACCGCCACATTCCATAGCAGGTAATACAACTAAAACCGTACACGTCGCGTATTGTTTCTTTGGATTTCCAACAAATGGTCAGGCTAAGGAACTTCCTATCCACGATGGGTACGTCCCTGGAATGGACGACCCGAGAACCTAACCGGATCTCTGCCAACACAAGGTCGGGTTACCTCTGCAAAAATAGGTAACTACTGACACGCGTATGCCATCCCCCGATCGTAACCGATCTTCCCGAGGATCCCCGATTTCCAACAAACCACATAGATAATAATGCAGCAACCACATAGGTTAAGTATCTGGGCTCCATACCATGATACCACCTCTATCCAGAAGGAATGACATACACTAAGGGGCGCTACTCCCTAGAACCTTGCCGCATCCTTCCTGTTTCGACCATTTCCGGGGTGTGAGGCTCGATGAAGTCTCGTCCACAAAGCTACGCTTTCTACAAAGCCCTGCTTCGGGTCAAACAAAATGATCAACCTATGATCACAAAGATATAAGATCAAACAAATGATCATATCGCAAATGATCAAACACTGATCATTTCACAGCAACACTTAGTATGCCACGTTACCAAATTGGGAGTATATCGCTGATAAATTTCAACTACATAACCTCTGAGCTCGTACGTCTCAGAGAAGGGTGTTAAGCTAAGAGAATAAATTCTCCGCCACCAACAGAAATGTATTTGAAAGAAATCAGCTTTATATCTCAAATTGTAACGTCAGACACACAATCCATACAAGTCTGTTCCGGGATCGAACAGAACCGAAGGCACTTCTCACGAAGCCCTTGCATATCCGGATAAATTTCTAATCACGTCCTGACTTCCCATCACTAAGGGTGATAAAACCTCTAAATCGAAGATCAGCCGATGTAGAGTAACTCGACGGTAATCCTTCCGTTTTCAAAAATATCCGGTCTTCAACACCGGTCTTCAAATGCGATTCATAACGACGTATCACATATTCGGAATGGGTTATACGACCCCATGGTCCTTTCCCGGCTAACCCGAATAGTGAGCGATTATTCAAAAATAAGTGTGGCATTCAAATTCATCCAATTCACAACAAATACCTATCTAAAGGTAATTATTGATAGTCGGTTATTTAACTATCAATAAAGATGCGTAACATCATCAGATTCCAAATAATTTTCCAAAATTATTTATTTTCCAAAATATCTTTACTAGATATATAATTTCCACACTTCAAAAATAAATCAATATTTATTTTTCTAAACAGTTTCCATTTCCTTTATAAATTCCATAGTGAATTTATATTTCAAAATATCTACTGATATACGATTTTCAAATCGATTTCAATATTCAATTTCAATTTATCTTTACAGAGATAAACTTCAAAACGTTCATTTCATATTGGAAAAGTATTTCCTTACTTATTTAATAATAAGTAATTCACAAATCATTTATTTTCAACATTTGAAAATATTCAATATACTTAAATCAAATTTAAGTATAAATTCATTCTTTAAGGAAAACATTCTTTTAACACCTTTATTTGAGTCAAAACGAATGTTGCGTAAAACATCGTTACGACAACTCAAAATCACTAGTATAGGGATTCAAAATTAAGATAGATGTATAAATCCCAATACTATATAAAAACATTTCCTTTCGGAAATCATTTACTATAACAACAGTGTTACAGTCCACCATTTCCTTATTTTTCGAAAACGTCTATTTCAACAATGAATGTTGAAATCTATGATTTCAATATTCAATACATTTTAAAACATCGTTTAAAACAATTAACTTCATTTTCAATGTCACTTTCCCAAAACAATATCCATTTTACTTAACAATATATTCACTGTCCAAAATCGTGAATATACTTTACTAACCAAATTTCAGCCTTTTCTACACATTTATTTTAAGGATAATTCGCTATCCAAATCGCGAATACATTTCCTTTAATAACCTTCTATGTTTAATTTATCAAATTAAATTGGTTTCGAATTTATAAAACAACGTTTATAAATTCTCTTTCTATTTTTATTGTATAACCACTTTGATTTATAAATCTTCCTTTTTATTAACTTCGGTCAATATTCCACTTAAGGGCGAAAATCCAATTTATAAGTGAATCTCTTATAAATCTTTTATTATACAATTTCATTCATTTTATAACTTCATACTTTATAAATCTATAAACTTCATATTTTCACAATTTATAATTCTATAAATTTCTAACACTTATAAAAATTCGTTTTAAAATTCCAATACTTTTAATTGATAAATATCAATTCTGTACATCTTTTATATACATCATTTTTAATAATTCAAAAATTCCAATTAAAACCATTTTATAAATTCCTTAACTATTTATTTCAAAAGAAATTACCTTTTGGTTATAATTCACAAATCTTAAATTTTATAACTTTAAAATCTTAACGTTTATAAATCAATTCAAAAATTCCATAAAACGTATATTTTCAAAAATCACTTTAAAATCCTTTTTAAGTAAAAGTCGTTATTTTTAAACTTCAAAACTTGAATCCGATGATGCAACAGCACCAATTAGTCAATCACCACATTCAATATCATATATCAACATGATAACAGAATATACATCAATATCTGTAAATAAATAAATACTGTTGAGGAATCCAGTTGGATCCCTCCAACCTGTTTCCCTGCATCCAAAGACGTTAGCACCATACCAATTCCGCTCCAGTACGGAATTATCGCGGTATATCGGTTTTATAAAAATCCGCTTACTAACGGCGCAATAGGGTCTCATCCGCTATACGAGGCGGGAAATCAATCAATCCAATATATACATATGCCAATATGTATATATTGCTATATATAGATATATATCCTACTATATCTAATATCACATCCAATAGCAATCATATCAATCAAATCAATAACTGTAAAAGAAAATCCACTTTCATTTGAGTGAGAAGATCTCACCTTGATTTTAAATTCCGTTCCAGCGTTTATTTCGAATAAAATTAAACGTGTAACAGTCCGATATTTTAAAGCGAAATTTTATTAAAAACAAAACATTTCGAAATATTAATTTAAATATAAAGTGTAGTAATTTGTATAAAACGAAAAAATTTAAAACGTTACATTTCGTTACGTTTTGTCCGTTCTTAACTTTACAGTAGAATAAAATCTTATTATTGATGATAATAACTATTTTAAATTCGGGTTAAAAAGATACGTTATATTTTTAAGAAACCGTTAACATTTATTAAATTTATTTAATAAAAGAAATAAAACAAATTGTACGTTATTTGGGCGTTTTATAATTTCATTTGTTTTCACCGTCCATTTGATTTTTGGATGCATTGGCAATTCAAGTTCAGCCGTTCAAAATTGTTCACGCGTGAAAATATTCGTTCACTTGGCCTCCCATACGTTTCGCATATTTAATATGATTTATTGCTTTAATTTCTTTACCGTTCCAAAACTTTTCGTTTGCCTCCTCTTTACAAGTTGTGAACAGCTGCCTTTTATTTTTCGCAAGCAAACAAAAGTTTCCAGAGAAAAAAAAAATTGTATTCTCTACGTCAGCTTTCACTTTAGATTTCGTGACCAAGGTATGGCCACGTTTCCTTCCCTTCAATTTCTTTTTCTTCTTTTTTGGTTTGCCTTTGTTTTGCTGTTGTCCCCTGTTTCTTTGCCGCCAACCCCATACGAGACCAAGCTGGCCACGCCCTACCCACTTGTCACCCCTATACTCGGCCAGTCACCGACTACGTACCCCAGTCCTCCACCACGCCAACTACCAGTTACCTGACCTCGCCGACGTCAGCCCTCCATCGCTTGAACCCATCACCATATTTCCAGACCGAAACCCATGGCCAGATCTTTACCACTGCCCACCGCCTCCACCCCTTGCCAGACCACCACGCCACAGCCATGCCGAGCCCAGACCCTCCTCCACGAACCCACAGATGCCACCAGATCACCCTTCCCCATACGAGATCCAACCCACCACATCAGCCCCTCCATCTCACCACCTGCCACGAGTCCAATCCAACCTCCCCAGGCCGAAGCCACCACCCCACGCCCTGTCATCACCACCGTACCCAGTCGCACTGACCCGCACTAGCACCCACCACGCCACCAGCCCAACACCACGTTCCCAGTCACCAGCCTTCTACCGAGAGCACCCACGTCAGTCTCTGCCTCCTACCCCAGGCACCACCGAACCCAGGCCGAGACCGCCTCTGACCCAGACTGACCAACCCTGTCGTGCCTCCCTCTAACATATACGCCGGCCTTAGATCTGAAGTATTTGAATATTTTGCCTCTGCCTTGTATTGATTAAAGAAAGAAATGAGATGGTTGCATTCTTTGTCCTTTGTATTTGAATAAAGAACAGAAATAAAAAAATGTGAACAAACAAATATTTTGTCATTTGTATGTTGGTATCTTAGTTACAGTTTCCCCCGAGCCCTATTTTGAGAAAATGTCTTTGTAACCTGTATTTGTACTTCAGTTATTTTTGGCACTGACTTGTTTTGAAAAAAAAATAAAAAATAAAGAAGAACTAAAATTTATTTCAGTTTTGTTTTTAAGTTTAAATATGTTCGATCTCTGACTTTTGTTTTGAAAACGAAGATTTTTTTTTTTTTTTGCTTTAGTTTTGTCCTTGTATAAACCAAAGAAGTGGAAAGGAAAATGTTTGTTACTTTAAAAATATATAGTAAAAGTGGTCGAGCCATTTCCTTCCGTTTCTCAACTTGATTTATTTTTCGTTCGTTTACTTCAATTTGGAAAATTCGTTATTCGTGCATTCTTTTTTGATTGTCTATTTATTCGCTTTATTCTTTTGACTTTAGATTTGATCTAGTCAGCGAATCCGCTAGCGACTGATCGTACTATCCGCGTGCTTTCGATTGACATCGTACTTCTTTCTTTCTTAGTCTCCAGCTCCGTAGAGGTGAGTAAACCTCACACGAATATCCATACTTATATAATTGTGAAACGACCGCAACTGAATGTGTAGAAATAAATAAATGATGTTATAATTACCTGTGATTTATTTATAGTTGATGTTAATTGTTAAAACTGCATATCGTATCATCTGTTATATCTGTTCTTATTTTACTGTTATTCTATTCTGTTAAATCACACTGCAAGTTCCCTGTAGAATAGAATCACTATGGGTTGAAATGATACATACCCGAACGGACTTTAGAATAAGGGAAGGTCGTTATGGGCTGAAATGATAGGCCTGAGCGATTTTCAATTAAATTTTATTTACTTGGGATTGCGGGTTTGAAATGATAAAACCCGGATTTTCTTTGTAAATTACGGATTGAAATGATATAGTATCCGTATCACTTGAATTAGGCTAGAAAATATTATACAGACCCGTGGTTATTTTTATGTATTTTCTGAATATTTTTAAATCATTTAAGAATTTTAATAATATTTAATTTGATTTAAACCGAATTTTTAAATGATTTATTTAAAAATAGAAATGATTTTTCTATGTGATAAATATAAATAAATGGAGGAATATTGATTTTTAGAAACAAAACTAAAATTTGAAATTTTGATAAAAAGGAAAGATCGAAACTTAAGTTAATTTAATTGAAATGAAATTAGTTTTAAATTGGTGGAAAAGTGAAGTTTAAGTTTAAATGTTGAAATGAATGTAATAGGCAAATTGGAAAGTTTTGGTTTTAACTTGAAAAAAAATTTCTTTTGAAATAAAATTTGTTAAAGGATTAAAATGAACGTTTTAATGTATGATTTTATAAGTTTTTAACTAGGTAGAATCTGTAGCACTTGTTAAGTGTTGTGGATTTTATAAATGAACCAAAAGACTAAAATGAACTAAGGCTATGATAGTACTTGGTAAGTGCTGTTGTAGCAGAAACTAAAAATTGAACCTGAACTAATAAAGGGTTACTGTAGCACTTGTTAAGGACTGCAGTAGGCTGAAATCTGATTTTGTTTTAAACTGAATTGTTATAGCAGTTTATAAATGTTGGTTTGTTGAATAAAAATTGTTTTCAAATATAACTTAACGTTATTGTTTTAAGTGAATAAGTGAACTCCGAAAAGGTTAGATTTTTGAAATTTAATAACTCAATATTTGTTTTAAGGAATAATGTCTTTGTTTTAAAATGTTTTAATTCAAAGTATATTTGATAAATTGTTTAAATCTATAACCACGGGTTATAATAACGATTGGTTGGCAAAGAGACTGGGATCGGATATGGACATACTCTCTGTCGATACCGAAAACCACTTTGACAACCGTGTACGCGGTGGAGATTCCAGAATGAAGTAGGATGGTGGCGACGTTCCTAAGGTATGTTACGTGGACCCAACTCCCGTGAGTTGGCATAAGGTGGCTAAAACAGGAGCGATTGACGGACCAATGAGGTAGCACCTCTTATCGGACACACTTCTTCGATACCATTCTATTACTTGTGATTGATTTGGTGGCCACCCTTGATTTGGGAGTGTTGTTCGAGGTGGGCGGTAGTGGCTGCTATGCGTCACCACTAGTCCGGATGCGTAATTGGTATATCTACCCTGGCATTGCCTAGTTGTGCCGTGTCACCTACCATATCGAGCTTTACTACGATTATGATTTTAAGATCCGACCGCGTTAAGGTTCTCCATCCCCTTAACGCTATTTTCCGATATGATTATACTTTACTTATTTAGACACTATTATAATAGCGAATATTACTATATAGTAGATAGTTTAACGGATCCTTAGAGGATGGGCGGTCCCAAGCATCTTCTAAGTTACTTGTACCTTTACTACAGTTCATTTGAGTTGGTTTACATTGTATAAGTATGTATATCCTGACTCGAGTGTTATGTTTTATTTTACGCTCGGGTCAGCCTGAGTATTCACAGCTTTGGACTTCACTTTTCTGGAGCTCGGAATCACTGGAGATTCTGCTTATCTAGTTATCTGCCTATTTCAGTTTCAGTTGCCTTCTTTCAGCTTTTGTTTTAGAGACTTGTGTATTTGGATCTTTATTGTACTTGTTTCAGAACTGTATTGGGTTTTCAGACTATGTATTTTGTATTTGATTTCAGACTATGTATTTTAGTGGCTTCATGAACCACTATGGTTATTTTTAAATTCCGCTGCGAGTTATTCTGATATTCCTGTGTCTGTGATTCTGTGAATGATTTTATTTGCTCCAAATTTTATTACAATCTGTTATTTTGCATTATTCAAGTCTGACATGTGTGGATTATTGTCGATTTGAATGGTCCAAAATAGTGGGTCGTTACATTTGGCATCAGAGCCAGGTTTTAGGCAAACCTTAGCCTATGGAGCAAAAACTCATTAGAGATAGGGTAGAAATACCCTAGAATGAGTGAAATCAAACTCGGAATCATTTCCTTGTGAGTGAACGTATTTTTCAAAGTATAAAATGATTTTAAAATGATTTTTCAAATGATTTTTCAAAGATTATTTTGATATAAAGTTTTCTTGTTTTAAGAAGAAATTTTTCTAAACCTCCTTCTTTCCGTATCTACCTTGTTAGGAAATTTTAGGATATTCATCCAAGTGTTCTTATCGTGTTTTTATCTTAACTTATCTTAGTACCTTGTTCTAAAATTTTATTCTTGATATTTCCAGGATGAATCGTGGAAATGCTAGAGGTAGGGGTCGTGGTATTGCCCCAGTTCCTCCACCGGTTGCACCCGTTAAGTTTACAGTCCTTTGCAAGGAATTCTCTCAGCTCGGTGGCACTAAGTTCACCGGTTCAGAAAGTATCATCAAAGCCCAGCAATGGCTAAGAAGTTTGGAAAGAATCTTTACCGGTTTAGAGATCACTGATGCCCAGAAGCGTCAGTTAGCAGCATGGCAGCTGCAAGAGTCAGCCCTAGATTGGTGGGAGTCCGTTACGACTCGCACTAACGAAGGTGATCTTTCGTGGGAGCAGTTCAGGTATCCTTTGTGTTAACTTGAATTTTCCCCATTTCCTTTCCTTTTGAATTTATCTTAAGTTCAGTTTTGTATCTTCTTTCAGGGAGGCTTTTGTGGCAAAATGGATGCCCGAAGACGGAAAATCTCAGCTTTACCGTGAATTCATGGACCTCAAGCAGGGTACCATGTCTTTTTCAGAGTATGAACGGAAGTTCAATGAACTTTCAAAATTTGGTCCTGGTCTTATCGACACTCAGCTAAAGAAGAATGAGAAGTTCATTGCTGGAGCTCGCCCAGAGTTCTACGACCGTCTTATTTCGCATGTTCATGGCACTTTTACTGAGCTCATGGATATGGCTATTCGCTATGAAAACCCTACTTCCAAGGGTCCTGCTGCTTCCAGTGCTCATGTATCTCAGTCCTCCTCTGTAAATTCCAAGAAGAGGAAGCCCAACTTCCACCAGCAAAAGAAGAATTGGCTCAAACATCCGGGCTTAGGATCTTCAGCATCGGCTCCTTCCCAGAGGCACCCTATTGATCTTTCCTCCATTACTTGCTTCAAATGTGACCAGAAGGGACACTATGCCAATAGTTGCCCTAATCCGTCTGTTGCTGCTGTTCCTCCACCCCAGGTTACCAGGAACGATCTTTGTCATGTTTGTCTTCAGCCGGGTCATTTTAAGAAGGACTGTCCTTTATATCAGAAAGGAAGGCCATCTGGCGTATTTGCTATCACATCTGCTTCATCACCTGCTCCTGCACCTGCTCCTGCTCCTAGCGATGATCAAGGTACTCTTCAGGGCACCTTTACTTTATTTCATCATCCTGTTCGTGTTTTATTTGATACTGGGGCTTCGCATAGCTTTATTTCTGATGTTTTGTGTAATAAGTTTGAAACTCTCCTTTCTCCTGAGTATGTTTCTATTCCTCTATGTGTTTCAAATCCTATTGGTGGTCCCGCAAATCTTGATAAGATTTGTAAGCAAGTGAGACTCTTCTATTCTGGTCATAAATTTTCTGGAGATTTCTATGTCCTAGGTTTCGATGCTTTTGATTTGTTGCTTGGAAGTGATTGGCTTGATAGACACGATGCCCGTATCTCGTGTAAATCCCGAATTGTTTCTCTTAAGGATGATCGAGGAAATTCTTTGCTTATTCAGGGCCGTATGCCTCATGATTATGCTGGTAGCTTTATCTTTTCTCTAGATGCTTCTATTGATGATCTTCAGTCGACCCGTGTAGTTAATCACTACCCGGATGTATTTGGTGAAGTTACTGCTTTACCTCCCAAGCGGGAAATTGATTTCCGCATTGACCTCATTCCTGGAGCTCGACCTATAGTTCTTCCTCCTAGAAGAATGGCACCCCGCGAGAAGGTTGAGTTAAGGAAACAAATTGAAGACCTATCTTCCAAGGGTCTGATCAGACCTAGTTTTTCTGAATGGGGAGCTGCAGTGGTCTTCGTCACCAAATCCGATGGTTCTCTTCGGATGTGTGTTGATTATAGGGAGTTGAACAAACTCACTATGAAAAATAGATATCCAATGCCTTGCATCAATGACATGTTCGATCAGCTTTATGGTGCTACTGTTTTCTCTCAGCTTGATCTCGCCACAGGTTTTCACCAACTCAGAGTGGCTGAGGGAAGTATTCCTAAGACTGCTTTCCGTACTGAAAATGGATTCTTCGAATGGTTAGTCATGCCTTTTGGTTTGACTAATGCTCCTGCTTTCTTTGTTGACTTGATGAATCGTGTTTTCCGTGATGTGCTTAATAAATTTGTTCTAATCTTTGTGGATGATATCCTCATCTTCTCTAAGTCTGAAGAAGAACATGAGTCACATTTAAAATCTGTTCTTGAGACTCTTCGCAATCATCAGTTAAAAGCTAAGTTTTCCAAATGCCACTTTTGGAAGGATGAAGTCCGATTTCTCGGGCATATTGTTTCTAGTAATGGAGTTTCAGTTGATCCAGTCAAGATCGCTGCGATCAATGTAAGTTTTTCTTCCCTTCTCTTCATTGTTCGTTTCAATTTACTCTATCTTTTCTATTATCCTTCTTTTTCCCTATTCTGTACAGGATTGGGAAACTCCTAAGACTCCTACTGATATCCGTAGTTTTCTGGGCCTCGCCGGTTATTACCGGAGATTCATCGAGAATTTCGCTCGGATTGCTGCACCTCTCACTGCTTTAACTCGGAAGAATGCTAAGTTTATTTGGAGTAACGAGTGTAAGGCCGCCTTCAATGAGTTAAAAGACAAGCTTACTTCCGCACCCGTTCTTACCGTTCCAAATGGAAATGAGGGATTAACGGTATACACCGATGCTTGTCGAGAAGGTTTAGGAGCTGTTCTGATGCAGGATGGTAGAGTGATTGCTTATGCTAGTAGACAGTTGAAGACTCATGAAGTAAATTATGCTGCCCATGATCTAGAGTTGCTTGCTGTTGTTTTCGCTTTGAAGCTTTGGAGACATCATCTGTTGGGTACCAAGTTCGAGCTTTTCACAGATCATCAGTCTTTGAAGTATATTTTCTCTCAGAAGGATTTGAATCAGAGACAAGTTAGGTGGTTAGAGTTCCTTGCTTCTTATGACCTCGACATCAACTATACACCGGGAAAGGCTAATGTTGTGGCGGATGCTTTGAGTAGGAAGAAAGCTTTGTTGTGTCAGATTGTTGTTTCTTCTCCTCTTGTGGATCGTATTATGGCTAGACAGGATGAGGATCAGATGCTTAGATTGATTAAGGAGAGTGTTCGAAGCAGAGTTGGAAGTAGTAGTATGGATGGTAATGGAGCTCAGATTGACGATAAGGGTGTATTAAGGATCAATAATAGGATTTGTGTCCCGAATGTTGATGGATTGAGACAGGAGTTACTTCGGGAGAATCATCAGTCCAGACTTTCTATTCATCCAGGCGTGACCAA
This sequence comes from Allium fistulosum, assembly GCA_030737815.1. Taxonomy (NCBI): domain Eukaryota; kingdom Viridiplantae; phylum Streptophyta; class Magnoliopsida; order Asparagales; family Amaryllidaceae; genus Allium; species Allium fistulosum. Next base: position 514,009,336 of record CM060903.1, on the reverse strand, counting down.
GATGTATCAGGATATGAAGAAATTATATTGGTGGAAAGGTATGAAACGAGATGTTTCCATTTTTGTGAATAGATGTGCGACTTGTCAACAAGTCAAGGCAGATCATCAGAAGACCCCTGGTTTATTGCAGCCTCTTGAGATTCCCAATTGGAAGTGGGAACAAGTTTCTATGGATTTCATTGATGGTTTACCGAGTACTAGGAAAGGGAACGAGAGTATATGGGTTATTGTGGATAGATTGACCAAATCAGCTCATTTCATTCCGGTCAAGTCTACCCGTTCAGCTTCTAGTTTGTCTGAGATTTACATGAGGGAGATTGTTCGTCTCCATGGTGTTCCTCTCAGTATCGTTTGTGATCGTGATCCTATCTTTACTAGTAGGTTTTGGAAGGCCTTTCAGGATTCGTTGGGTACTCATCTAAATCTGAGCACTGCTTACCATCCACAGACCGACGGTCAAACGGAAAGGCTGAATCAGATTTTAGAAGATCTTCTTCGTGCCTGTGTGCTGGATTATGGAGGATCTTGGGAAGATCATCTCCATCTTGTTGAATTCACTTATAACAATAGTTATCAGGCCAGTATTGAGACATCTCCATTTTCTGCTCTTTACGGACGACCTTGTAGATCTCCTTCTTGTTGGATTGAATCCGGTAATCGATTGGTTCTTGGTCCTGAGATGGTTTTGGAAGCTTCAGAGAGAGTTGAAGAGATTAAGAGAAAGATGAGGATTGCTCAGGATAGACAGAAAAAGTACGCCGATCGTCGAAGACGGAGTTTAGAGTTTGCTGTTGGTGATTTGGTTTTCCTTAAGGTCTCTCCCTTAAGGAATGTTATTCGTTTTGGTCGTAGAGGAAAGCTATCTCCTAGATTTGTTGGTCCTTTTCGCATTTTGGAAAGAATTGGTTCTCTTGCTTATCGTCTGGATTTACCCGAGAAATTTTCTGGAATACACAATGTCTTTCATGTATCTCATCTTCGTCGCTATCTGCATGATTCATCTCTTATTATTCAGCCTTCTGCTCTTGATAGTTTGGATATTGAGCCAAATTTGACTGTTGAGAGGAAGCCACTTCGTATCGTCGATCGAGGTACGAAGCAGCTAAGAAGAAAATCTGTCAACCTGGTCAAAGTGCAGTGGAGCACTGATGAACGGGATTGCACCTGGGAGACGGAGGAAAGCATTCGTGCTTCGAATCCGGAATTGTTTATTTCAGGTACTTTTACTATTCTGTCTTATCTTTCTTTGTTTTTCCTTCTTCGTTCCTTTTCAGGGACGAAAAACTTTGAGTGGGGGAGAGTGTAACAGTCCGATATTTTAAAGCGAAATTTTATTAAAAACAAAACATTTCGAAATATTAATTTAAATATAAAGTGTAGTAATTTGTATAAAACGAAAAAATTTAAAACGTTACATTTCGTTACGTTTTGTCCGTTCTTAACTTTACAGTAGAATAAAATCTTATTATTGATGATAATAACTATTTTAAATTCGGGTTAAAAAGATACGTTATATTTTTAAGAAACCGTTAACATTTATTAAATTTATTTAATAAAAGAAATAAAACAAATTGTACGTTATTTGGGCGTTTTATAATTTCATTTGTTTTCACCATCCATTTGATTTTTGGATGCATTGGCAATTCAAGTTCAGCCGTTCAAAATTGTTCACGCGTGAAAATATTCGTTCACTTGGCCTCCCATACGTTTCGCATATTTAATATGATTTATTGCTTTAATTTCTTTACCGTTCCAAAACTTTTCGTTTGCCTCCTCTTTACAAGTTGTGAACAGCTGCCTTTTATTTTTCGCAAGCAAACAAAAGTTTCCAGAGAAAAAAAAATTGTATTCTCTACGTCAGCTTTCACTTTAGATTTCGTGACCAAGGTATGGCCACGTTTCCTTCCCTTCAATTTCTTTTTCTTCTTTTTTGGTTTGCCTTTGTTTTGCTGTTGTCCCCTGTTTCTTTGCCGCCAACCCCATACGAGACCAAGCTGGCCACGCCCTACCCACTCGTCACCCCTAAACTCGGCCAGTCACCGACTACGTACCCCAGTCCTCCACCACACCAACTACCAGTTACCTGACCTCGCCGACGTCAGCCCTCCATCGCTTGAACCCATCACCATATTTCCAGACCGAAACCCATGGCCAGATCTTTACCACTGCCCACCGCCTCCACCCCTTGCCAGACCACCACGCCACAGCCATGCCGAGCCCAGACCCTCCTCCACGAACCCACAGCTGCCACCAGATCACCCTTCCCCATACGAGATCCAACCCACCACATCAGCCCCTCCATCTCACCACCTGCCACGAGTCCAATCCAACCTCCCCAGGCCGAAGCCACCACCCCACGCCCTGTCATCACCACCGTACCCAGTCGCACTGACCCGCACTAGCACCCACCACGCCACCAGCCCAACACCACGTTCCCAGTCACCAGCCTTCTACTGAGAGCACCCACGTCAGTCTCTGCCTCCTACCCCAGGCACCACCGAACCCAGGCCGAGACCGCCTCTGACCCAGACTGACCAACCCTGTCGTGCCTCCCTCTGACATATACGCCGGCCTTAGATCTGAAGTATTTGAATATTTTGCCTCTGTCTTGTATTGATTAAAGAAAGAAATGAGATGGTTGCATTCTTTGTCCTTTGTATTTGAATAAAGAACAGAAATAAAAAAATGTGAACAAACAAATATTTTGTCATTTGTATGTTGGTATCTTAGTTACAGTTTCCACCGAGCCCTATTTTGAGAAAATGTCTTTGTAACCTGTATTTGTACTTCAGTTATTTTTGGCACTGACTTGTTTTGAAAAAAAATAAAAATAAAGAAGAACTAAAATTTATTTCAGTTTTGTTTTTAAGTTTAAATATGTTCGATCTCTGACTTTTGTTTTGAAAACGAAGATTTTTTTTTTTTTGCTTTAGTTTTGTCCTTGTATAAACCAAAGAAGTGGAAAGGAAAATGTTTGTTACTTTAAAAATATATAGTAAAAGTGGTCGAGCCATTTCCTTCCGTTTCTCAACTTGATTTATTTTTCGTTCGTTTACTTCAATTTGGAAAATTCGTTATTCGTGCATTCTTTTTTGATTGTCTATTTATTCGCTTTATTCTTTTGACTTTAGATTTGATCTAGTCAGCGAATCCGCTAGCGACTGATCGTACTATCCGCGTGCTTTCGATTGACATCGTACTTCTTTCTTTCTCAGTCTCCAGCTCCGTAGAGGTGAGTAAACCTCACACGAATATCCATACTTATATAATTGTGAAACGACCGCAACTGAATGTGTAGAAATAAATAAATAAATAAATGATGTTATAATTACCTGTGATTTATTTATAGTTGATGTTAATTGTTAAAACTGCATATCGTATCATCTGTTATATCTGTTCTTATTTTACTGTTATTCTATTCTGTTAAATCACACTGCAAGTTCCCTGTAGAATAGAATCACTATGGGTTGAAATGATACATACCCGAACGGACTTTAGAATAAGGGAAGGTCGTTATGGGCTGAAATGATAGGCCTGAGCGATTTTCAATTAAATTTTATTTACTTGGGATTGCGGGTTTGAAATGATAAAACCCGGATTTTCTTTGTAAATTACGGATTGAAATGATATAGTATCCGTATCACTTGAATTAGGCTAGAAAATATTATACAGACCCGTGGTTATTTTTATGTATTTTCTGAATATTTTTAAATCATTTAAGAATTTTAATAATATTTAATTTGATTTAAACCGAATTTTTAAATGATTTATTTAAAAATAGAAATGATTTTTCTATGTGATAAATATAAATAAATGGAGGAATATTGATTTTTAGAAACAAAACTAAAATTTGAAATTTTGATAAAAAGGAAAGATCGAAACTTAAGTTAATTTAATTGAAATGAAATTAGTTTTAAATTGGTGGAAAAGTGAAGTTTAAGTTTAAATGTTGAAATGAATGTAATAGGCAAATTGGAAAGTTTTGGTTTTAACTTGAAAAAAAATTTCTTTTGAAATAAAATTTGTTAAAGGATTAAAATGAACGTTTTAATGTATGATTTTATAAGTTTTTAACTAGGTAGAATCTGTAGCACTTGTTAAGTGTTGTGGATTTTATAAATGAACCAAAAGACTAAAATGAACTAAGGCTATGATAGTACTTGGTAAGTGCTGTTGTAGCAGAAACTAAAAATTGAACCTGAACTAATAAAGGGTTACTGTAGCACTTGTTAAGGACTGCAGTAGGCTGAAATCTGATTTTGTTTTAAACTGAATTGTTATAGCAGTTTATAAATGTTGGTTTGTTGAATAAAAATTGTTTTCAAATATAACTTAACGTTATTGTTTTAAGTGAATAAGTGAACTCCGAAAAGGTTAGATTTTTGAAATTTAATAACTTAATATTTGTTTTAAGGAATAATGTCTTTGTTTTAAAATGTTTTAATTCAAAGTATATTTGATAAATTGTTTAAATCTATAACCACGGGTTATAATAACGATTGGTTGGCAAAGAGACCGGGATCGGATATGGACATAATCTCTGTCGATACCGAAAACCACTTTGACAACCGTGTACGCGGTGGAGATTCCAGAATGAAGTAGGATGGTGGCGACGTTCCTAAGGTATGTTACGTGGACCCAACTCCCGTGAGTTGGCATAAGGTGGCTAAAACAGGAGCGATTGACGGACCAATGAGGTAGCACCTCTTATCGGACACACTTCTTCGATACCATTCTATTACTTGTGATTGATTTGGTGGCCACCCTTGATTTGGGAGTGTTGTTCGAGGTGGGCGGTAGTGGCTGCTATGCGTCACCACTAGTCCGGATGCGTAATTGGTATATCTACCCTGGCATTGCCTAGTTGTACCGTGTCACCTACCATATCGAGCTTTACTACGATTATGATTTTAAGATCCGACCGCGTTAAGGTTCTCCATCCCCTTAACGCTATTTTCCAATATGATTATACTTTACTTATTTAGACACTATTATAATAGCGAATATTACTATATAGTAGATAGTTTAACGGATCCTTAGAGGATGGGCGGTCCCAAGCATCTTCTAAGTTACTTGTACCTTTACTACAGTTCATTTGAGTTGGTTTACATTGTATAAGTATGTATATCCTGACTCGAGTGTTATGTTTTATTTTACGCTCGGGTCAGCCTGAGTATTCACAGCTTTGGACTTCACTTTTCTGGAGCTCGGAATCACTGGAGATTCTGCTTATCTAGTTATCTGCCTATTTCAGTTTCAGTTGCCTTCTTTCAGCTTTTGTTTTAGAGACTTGTGTATTTGGATCTTTATTGTACTTGTTTCAGAACTGTATTGGGTTTTCAGACTATGTATTTTGTATTTGATTTCAGACTATGTATTTTAGTGGCTTCATGAACCACTATGGTTATTTTTAAATTCCGCTGCGAGTTATTCTGATATTCCTGTGTCTGTGATTCTGTGAATGATTTTATTTGCTCCAAATTTTATTACAATCTGTTATTTTGCATTATTCAAGTCTGACATGTGTGGATTATTGTCGATTTGAATGGTCCAAAATAGTGGGTCGTTACAAAACGCGCGTTTAATTTTACCCGAAATTCAAACTAGCTCCAACCGATTCCAATCCAGTTCCATAGCGAAGTGTTCGACAAAACGAAGCCAACGCCACTTGTTTCGTAATTTTTCGATCTCGTATGAAAGAGATATCGCAGTTTAAAGATTGATCGAATTAATATAAATAAAATTTACATTTCCTTTTTTAAAATTTACAACCTTTCTACATCCTGGCCGTTCGTTCCAACATAGCAGATCACGGCCGACCGTTACTTCTCTTCTTCTACAGGCAACACGTGAGAATCACGAACCCAAACAGCCGCCTTCATCCCTCCAAAACGCGAGCACCATTGACAACATCGACGACGATCAGAAGCCCCTACTCGAACCGCCCTACCGAGCTCCCCCTACGGTAACAACCACGGCCAACTCGGTCATCATTCTACACGGAAAAACGTGCTCGAACCCACCGCCTTCCAGCTCCTATTGCCATCGAACGGCTTCGCCATTTCCGATCACCACCATTGATTAGTTAGGTCTCATTACGATCTACAACATTGCCGTTGGAACTTTCTTGAATAAACTGATGGATCGAGAGATCTTAAGGGAGGAATGAAAGAGATTTTCGGCCATCGATAGAATAGAGTGGCGGCTGAAGAAAATATTAGGGTTAGGGTTTTATTTTATTTTTAATTTTGTGAACAAAATGGTCTATTTATAGAGATTTAACGAACACTATTCATCGGGAATTTCCAAACTCCGATTTACGTGCGGTCACTATCATTTCTAGGATTTATCCCGCGTTCCGGACAAAATGGAACAGGTTTTGGAAGCAAATTCGATCGTCTGTGCGAGTTACGGAATTAAACGATCAATTTAAATTAAACCGATTTAAATCGATTTCGAGGTGTTTCGACTTGCCCCGAACAAACGGTAATTCCAAAAACTACGAAACTTGAAACCATGCAATAATATCACATTACGGATCCGATGAAACTGGTTTCGTCGAAATCCGAGACTTTTTGAAAAATGACTATTTTTAACTCGACGATTTAAAATTAAAACGATATCGATGCGTTTCGAGTTGCCACGGTCAAACGATAACTCCGATGGATACGAAAATTGAAATCCGATAATAACTAACTATTACGGATCCAATGGAACTAGTCTCGTTCAATTCTGAGACTGTTCGAAAATTGGCTATTTTTCCGTCGATAATTAAATATTAAAATATTCAATTTTCTCAGATTAACTTTAAATTCAGTTCTGAAAGTTCTATAACCTTTCTATAACTCCAGTATGATTAAATAAAATTTTCCAAATCATTTTCAATCATTTTAAACTCGATTTTCAATTATCTCTGGAATTCCAATTATTAACTTATCGATTTAATTATCAAATTAAATTCAATATTCGAAAAATAAATCATTCGACTTCTAAATTCCATTTATTAATATTTAAAATTAATTAAATATTCAAATTTAAATTATCAAAAATTCTGGGTCGTTACACCTAATTTTATCAGAGAGGAACGAACAAGTAACAAAAAGGAAGCAGCCATATTCGCAAAGACATCGGGCCGAAGGAATATACAGAGGAAATAAAAGAAAAAGGGAAACGAGCTAATTTCTTAAGCCAACTTTTGGGCCGGCTTCTTTAAATTTCTAATTGGGCTTTAATTTTTATATTAGGGTTTTTGTTTTTAATTTGTTATTAAATTTTTATTTTCTCTTTTGAACTTTTGTAATTTACTAGTCGTGTGACTGGGGGACGAACTACGATGGTGTAGTTCGAGAATTCGCAACTCAATGGCTGAGTTGTGGCAGGGTTTTGAGCGTAGAGTTAGGTTAGTCGATAGCGAGTGTCGTGAGTTTACGTGTGTAAGCTTCTGACTGCTTAATTTCTAGTAGAAATCTTGGGGGCAGCACGTAGGCAGGGTTTTGTCGAAGCTGGGTAAATCTGTGTGTTCTATTTTTTTCTTTTATTATTCTGCTATTATCTGTGCTGCTGTTATTCTGCTATATCTATGTTGAAATAATTTTATACTTCTGCATTTAATTTTTATAATTGGTAGTATCACCCTATTCACCCCCCCTCTAGGGTGAAATCGATCCTACAAGCATTCTTACGATTCAAAGCAGCGAGAGGTGCAGCAATCTGAGCAAAATTTTCAATAAACCTCCGATAATAACCGGCAAGGCCCAGAGAGCTACGAATATCAGATGGAGTCCTAGGAATTTCCCAATCCTGAAACATAATAGGGAAAGATAAGAACTACAGTGAAAAAGAGAGAAAGATAAAATTATAAAAGAAAGAGGAGAAGAAAAGATCCAAACTAGAATGGAAATCCTAATCAAAGAATTCTATAAACAATGTGGATTCGAAAAGAAGGAAATTCTAAGAAAATTTAAGATTTTAAAACAAGAAATTTTTTATATCCAAAATAATCGTTTTAAAATCATTTAAAATCATTTTATACTTTAAAATACGTTCTCTCTCAAAGAATGATTCTAAGACTGATTTTACTCATTCTAGGGTATTTCTACCCTATCTCTAACGAGTTTTTGCCCCGCATGCTAAGGTTTGCCTAAAACAAAAGCTCTGATACCAAGTGTAACATTCCGCTATTTTGGATCATTCAAATCGACAATAAAACCACACATGTCAGACTTGAATAATTCAAAACAACATATTGTTAATAAAATTTGGGGCAAATAAAATCAATCACAGAATCACAGACGTAGAGTATCATAATAACTCGCAGCGGAATAAAATAAACATAGTAGTTCATGAAGCTACTAGATACAAAGTCTCAAAACAAATACAAATACCAGAGTCTGAAAAACAGATACAATAGAAAATCCAAATACATAGGTTCACTAATACATAAACAAAGCTGAATGGAAATAACTGAAATAGAAATGACAGATAGATAAATAGCTAAATCTCCAGCAGATCTCTAGCTCCAAAAGATGAATCCAAAGCTGTGATACTCAGGCTGACCCGAGCGTAAAGCAAAACACAAAACACTCGAGTCAGGACATACATACTTACAAAGTGTAAATCATCTCAAGTGAAATGTAAAAGAAATGCATCAGTAAATTAAAGGATGCTTGGGATAGCTCATCCTTTAAGGATCCATTAAACTATCTACTATGCAGTACCATATGCTATTATAATAATGTCTAAAGTAAAGTAACTATTAAAATATCGTTAAGGCGTTACCCATATCCCCCTTAACACATTTTATATATTCTCATAGTCTATACAGTACCGTAATCTCCCCCGTACTGGGCGTCGTCATAGGGACTCCATAGGTATGGTACAAAACAAACTCGTAGGGGTCTCGATAAGGTAGGTGACACGGCACAACTAGGCAATATCAGGGTAGATATACTAATTACACATTTGGACTGGTGGTAACGCATAGCAGCCACTACCGCCCACCTCGAGCCACACTCCCAAATCAAAGGTGCGCACCAAATCAATCACAAAGTAATAGAATGGCAATCGAAGAAGTGTGTCCGATCGGAGGAGCTACCTCACTTGGCTCATCAATTGCTCTTGTTTTAGCCACCTTATGCTAACTCACGGGAGTTAGGTCCACGTATATACCTCAAATAGAACGTCGCCACCACCTACTTCATTCTGGAATCTCCACTGCGTACACAGTTGTTAAAGTGGTTTTCGGAGTTGGCAGAGAGTATGACAACTTCCGATCCCGGTCTCTTTAACAACCAAACGTTATTATAACTCGTGGTTATTTCAATTTCAAATGGTTTATATTTCATATCAAAACATATTCATTTCAAAATCATATAAATCCAATATTATTATTCTTTCAAAATTAATGTTCATTTCAAAAGTTGTAACACTTTCAAAATTTATACATTTAATTATAACGCTGCGAAATCATAATAATTTAGAAACCATAGCACTTTAAATATGCAACCTTTAAAATCATAGCAATTAGAAAACATTACATTTAGAAGTAGTAGCATTCCGAAAACATCCTTAAGTCATCATAGCATTTTTGGAAAAGTGATACTTAAGAAATCATAGCATTTTGGAAATATAACCTTAAGGAATCATAGCATTTTTAGAATGTTATACCTCCCACTTTAACATTTCATAAAGTCAAAATATTTATATACTTATAATTTTTAACATAGTTATTTAGCATTTCTATTTTATTACACTAATTAATTCATTTGGACATTAACTAAACCATGCTTTTAGTTAAATAAACTTTATTGCTGAAATTTCCAATTTAAAGCTAAATTTCCTTATGTTAAGTTAAAAGTATATTATTAACTTACATTTTATTATTACAGTAAAGAACATTTATTGTTTTAATCATTTAAAAGGTACCATTACATTAGTTACCACTTACATGTTAACAGTACACTATTAACTTACATTTTCTCATTACAGTAAGGAACATTTATCATTTTAATCAATATTACATAAATTAAAACTTACATGTCAAATGTACGTTTTAACTTACATTTTTATTACAGTAAAGAGCATTTATCATTTTAACTAATATTACATAAATTAAAACTTACATGTCAAATGTACGTTTTAACTTACATTTTTTTTACAATAAAGAGCATTTATCATTTTAATCAATCTTACATTAATTAAAACTTACATTTTTATTACAGTAAAGAGCATTTATCATTTTAACCAATATTACATAAATTAAAACTTACATGTCAAATATACGTTTTAACTTACATTTTTATTACAATAAAGAGCATTTATCATTTTAACCAATATTACATAAATTAAAACTTACATGTCAAATGTACATTTTAACTTACATTTTTATTACAATAAAGAGCATTTATCATTTTAACCAATATTACATAATTTAAAACTTACATGTCAAATGTACGTTTTTACTTACTTTTTTTATTACAATAAAAAGCATTTATCATTTTAATCAATCTTACATTAATTAAAACTTACATTTTTATTACAATAAAGAGCATTTATCATTTTAATCAATATTACATTAATTAAAACTTACATGTCAAATGTACGTTTTAACTTACATTTTTTTATTACAATAAAGAACATTTATTATATTTATTACCCAAAATATACCATTACGTTAATTAGCACTTACATGTTACAATACATTATTAACTTACAATTTATTATTAAAATAAAGAGCATTCATTATATTTATTACCCAAATTATACCATTACATTAATTAGCACTTACATGTTACAATACATTATTAACTTACAGTTTATTATTACAATAAAGAGCATTCATTATATTTATTACCCAAATTATACCATTACATTAATTAGCACTTACATGTTACAATACATTATTAACTTACAATTTATTATTACAATAAAGAGCATTCATTATATTTATTACCTAAATTATACCATTACATTAATTAGCACTTACATGTTACAATACATTATTAACTTACAATTCTAGGTTAGAATAAAATACCCTTATTAAGTCAAATTGGATTATTAAATTTCAGTTAACCTTCATATTACAAATTAGATTCCAAAAATTACATTTCCAACCATTTATTTCTTATAAAAAATTCAACACATGTAACTAAATGCATAAAATTTTATAGCAATCATTACATTAAAATTTTAGTTGAAATCCATATATTAAAATCCAAAATACTTAATAATTTTTAGAAAACTATTTTAAAGCCAACCACGGAGTCTGTATAAAATTTTCTAACCTAGAGTCAAGTAAATACGGATTTATATCATTTCAATCCGAACTTATTAAATTTCCGGGTTTAATATCATTTCAAATCCGCAATTCCAAGTCAAATAAAAACTGCTAAGGCCTATTATTTCAGCCCATAACAATTTTTCCTTAATCTAAAGACCGTTCGGGTATGTATCATTTCAACCCATAGTGAAGGAACTTGCAGTGTGAGAACAGAATATGAAGTAAACAGAACAATATATAGCATATCATGGCATATGATCATAACAGGTATAATATCATATGAAATAACATAATATAAACATAAGTGGAATTTCTAACTTGCATATAAATATCAATACAATTCAATTGTCATCAATTCACCAAAATATAAGTATGTAGTCAAGCGTGATTACTCACCTTCTTTAGCTAGAGAAAAGGATTCCAAACAAGCAAACAACTATGAATAAGCACGACAATCACGAACAAGTTTGAGTGGGAGGAGAATCCAAATCCAAAGATTAGAAAAATAAATAAAAATACATATGTAAGTAAATAAATTTACATATGAAAATAAAAGTAGAAAATTATATTTTGTAAACACATGAAAGGGCTAGCCAAAAGGCACATAGGCTCGGCCTTGAGGGGTTGTTTGGGTTCGGCTATGCTAGCTTAGGGTTAGGGTTTGGCAATTGGAGAGTAGGATGGTGGTGATGGCCGAATTAATGGAAGGAGAAAGGGGAAAAAAAGGAAAGGGAAGAAGGGTTTTGGCCTACGGTTTGTCATGGCTAGGGTTTGTGATGATTATCGAGAGGAGAAGGTCGGTTTTGGTTGGAGAAAAGAGGAGGTGGAGGTGGTGACAAGCATGGCCAAAATTTGGAAGGAAGAAGGAGGAAGAAAAGTGAAAAAAATTTATAGAGAAAAATTTAGGAAGAGGAAGAAGAAACTTACTGTAAATTTTCTGAGCAGAAGATGTGAATGAGAAATGAGAAGGCAGGAAATAAATTTGTACGTACTTTGTTTCTCAACCAGTGCCTTTTCAATTGAACAGACACTACATGTGGCTTTTATAATACCCTAGCCCATTAGTCTAAGCCCAATAATAAAAGAGAAAATAAAACATGAAAGCAATTGCATGTAATACGCTGAAAACAGCAAATTTGAAGAAGTAAAGATCAGAATTTTACGAAACGAAAAGCAGAAAAAAAAGGTTAGAATCAGATCCATCTTCATAAAAAAAGAATAAAACTTAAAATTTAAAATTTCAACAGGAAGTCAAACTTTGACCAAAGTTGACCAAAATTTGAATTTTCAGAAAAATCTTTATTTTATTAAATTTGGAAGAATAATTTACATCAAAATTCAAAATTATGCATTAAAATTTCAAATTTATCAATTTTAAAATAATTAAATTCAAAGTTTTTCAATTGAAATTCCAATTAAAATATTACAGAAATTACGGGTTGTTACAATTTGCAAACCATAAAGATCAGAGTTTGTACTTGAATTCTTAATCATTCTCTCTTTATTCTCATCCTTTCCCTGCCAACTTCAAATGCCATTGGAGGTCTATAGGTACAGGTACCAAAATAGCATGATTCTGTATTGAAGATACAACTGCTTGCTTTACTTTACCATTGTAAAGAAAAGGTATTCTTGCAACCTAGAAAAGTCGAGAGAAAAGGCACACCTTACCACCGGTGGAATTGTAAGTTTGTAAAAGTGTTTTTAGCATCTATGGAAGACAAGAGTGATAGTGAAATTATGCACAGAGAGTACATAACTGGATGTAGGATTGGATATTTGAACTAGTATAAAAATCTTGGTGCCTTCTACTCTTTACTTTTACTTTAATCTGCATTTATTATTTATAATCTACATGTGCTTCTGATTATATCGCTTAAGTAAATAATTTATAGATTTGCAAGTTAATTTTTAAATAGTTATCATGCACTATTCACCCCCTTTAGTGTATTGGTGGTCTTAAGATCCATTCTATTTGGGTATTCCATAACCCACAAATCTCTCACTTGCATTGGAGTCAATTATGGTACACCATGCTCATACCTTCGACCAATCTTCCTAGGACATGCTGATAGAATGCCTTAATGAATGGGTCTGTGATGCTGTCTTTAGTCTCTACTCTTCCAACGATAGTTTCTCCGTTATTGTAAAATTCTATATCATGTGATACTTATGGAGAATATGTCTTAGTTACATGTACATGAGAGTTAAGGGGTTATATAACCACAATTACATAATCGTTCATAGGGCATGCCTCTAACTCTATCAGGAAATGCACCTAAATTGGTGCATCCTTGGAATGGGTCATGTACCAATCCTAACTACCTTAATATTGTTTAGTTCTAGACCTGACCCTCACCCACCCCTTGTTGGATTGAATATTGGCCAGATCCTCTATTCTAGATCGAGTTGGATCAGATCGAATATTATGGTTCGAGTTATGTGTGGTTTGGCTTAGGATGTGAATCACTTCCCCGCCGCTCCCTTTGCCCTAAATCTCCATCTCCTTTTCCATTTTCGATCCAAACTTTGACCCTAATTCTTTTCACTTAAAGTCAACTTTTGCTCCAATCCGACACTTTTTCCACATTCTTACATCATGAATAAGCAATCATTTAATACATGCAAACCCAACATAGCAACACATACCAAATCAAGTCATATTATTATACAATCAACTAACATAACCGCATCAATTTTCTAATATCTTAACAAATATTTATAGATTAAGTAGATTTGGGTCAACAAGGAAATATATCTCTTTTTATATAAATCGGGTTATAAACATATGAAAACTATAGAAATAATTAAGGGTATAGAACCACTCACCTAAGCAAAGCAAATTACCACCACTAAATCTTAGAACAATAAGATAATCTCATTTCCACTTCAGATCTGAACCTTAATCACTCTTAAATTCAGATTTAGATGTCTTCCCTTGGTTGCTCAGATTTATTTTGCCTAGATCACATTTCTTTTCAGTTCATTTTGATGGATTTTGAATCATGTTTATTTTGCAAGATTAACGAAAGTTTTGGAAAAGTTAGAATGATAGAAAATATGTTTTTGATGATTAGAAAAAATCAAGATTAGCTGCTAATCCTGAAATTCGGTTTTCACGGCTAGTTGGATTTTGGGCTGTATTTCATATTTTGGCTATAACTTCTTGGCCATTTATCCATTATTAACATATTTGTACTTGATTCGCATCCACTTGAAAGGATTTACATTCTTGAAAAAGAAAATGGTTGAAACTCCATACCTATTAGAAATAATGCTTAACACAAGATTTATTGTGTTAACAGCTTCAAATATTTCACATTAAACTACAAATCATTACGCTAATAATGGTATTTAGCTACCATGTCGTACCGTTTACATTAACCAGCACATATTGTTATACTTCATAATATATTCTAATATTACGTAACGTCCAAAAATCAGAAGTGTAATGATTTAACAGAAAATCTAGTATGAATGCAATTCGTAATGTTATCTGGAAACGCCATATGATTTTGTATAATTTATTTTATATATTTAACTCTGCAAAATCAAATTGATACACAATCATATGATACAAATAACGACTTTTAATATTGACTTATTATACATGGATCTTTTTTAAATAAATGGGTAGTATATTTGTAAACGTTAAAATCTCATTGTCAATCGTTACTAACCATTACCAATTATAAACCAAAACATCAGTTTACCAATTGCTTTGGTTGATAGTCGCATGATATCTTTGTTACCATATAGATCCATACGACGGATGGTTTTGAACATAATTAGTGTACCAAACCGAATCCACTTGTCATAAGACATTACCCCATGCTTTAGTTATGAACATAATTTGGTATTTTATTTTTTTCAATCAAAAATAAAGTAAAAAGGTCTTTTTGCCTCTATTTAATTTGTTTGATGAATTATTAGTCTCCCTAAACTAAAGTAGGACCAATTGAAAATAGATATGTATAAATTTTGTTCATGTAATTTACATGTTACACATCCATGATTAATCTATATCGTTTGATTGTATTGATATATATGACTAATGACTGGTTTAGCTATAGTTCTAGGAGCAAGAACCACTTTAATCCAGTGTTTATCACAGGCAGAAAACAAAATCATTTGGATATGTCTTGTGATATAAGATAGTAACCTTTTTGAAGCTATAAAGTTAGAACACATTTCCAAAGGCACATTTTACGATTATATATTAGCTTTATAAAAGAAATCAAACAAAGAAATAAACATTTTAACTTTAAGGATTTTTTTTGGATTTGGCCTGGTTTCGAAAGTAATTATCGCAATTAGCCCTGTTTAGAAACTAATATCGAATATAGCCTTGTTTTGGCCAG
Organism: Allium fistulosum; assembly: GCA_030737815.1. NCBI lineage: Eukaryota > Viridiplantae > Streptophyta > Magnoliopsida > Asparagales > Amaryllidaceae > Allium > Allium fistulosum. The sequence continues at coordinate 513,993,697 of CM060903.1, read as the reverse complement.
CTCAGCGTCGAGCTGGCCAAAACATACTGGCGACTTTTCAAAAGTCGCCAGTATATATTTTTTTTTGTTGCCAAAACGAGGGCGACTTTTGGGAAGTCGCCCACTGGTGATTTCCCAAAAGTCGCCCACTTTTTTTATAAAATATGGGCGACTTCTGGGAAGTCGCCAGTGGGCGACTTCTGGGAAGTCGCCAGTGGGCGACTTCCCAGAAGTCGCCCATTCGGGGCTCTGCAACATAACCAGAGCCCCCCTCCCTTCCTTCCTCATTCTCATCTCCTCCACTTCTCTCCCAAAAAACCCCAAACCCTACATTTCGAAATTTTTGCCCAAACCCATTTAAATTTCGTTTATTTTTCAACAAAAGTAGTAGATTTCGAAGATCTACTTCAACCGTAGGGAAACGTCATACGGTCGAATCCAATCAAGGTATGCAGTAGGAACCCTCAGTTTTGAATTTAGTTTGCAAACTTAATTTTTTTTTGCTTGATGTAGAATGGCTCCTAGTTTTATTCCAACTATCTGCTATTTTGATGGTGAATTGGTTATTGACGATTTAATGTGTGCGAAATATCTTGGTGGATCTTACAAACCGGCTAAAGTTCGAAGAGGATCTACTTTTGAGCAGTTGAAAGAGTCGGTATATAAAGCAACAAAGATAAAACCAGAAGAGTACGAGATTGAAATAGTTTGCAATTGGCCAACAGATTCCGGATCCAAAGCAATCAAAATTGTTGACGACGAGGATGTTGAATTAATGTTTGCTGCCTCGACCAAATCTATTGAGTTGTTTGTTGAGAAAAAAGGAGATCGGTTGTAGAGCAAGCAACACCGGCACCTGTATCAAATTTCGGCGTTGAACAATATTCTAGAATGGTGGGGAACATGAGTACTGGACAGGGAATTCCGTCACCTAGTTTTAGCAATCCGACTCAGCACATATCGCAATACGGGCAACAACAAATGTATTATGGGTTTCATCCATTCATGAGTTTGCAGCCAAATGTCCAATTTACCTATCCACATTTAACGCAGGACAGCTTTCCACGAATGAGTCAGAGGTATTGTTTAGCCGTGATTACATAGAGATATGTTGTATTGAATTTATATTAATATTATATCTATTTTGTATTCCCGTCCAGTTTTACTCCAGTTCAGAATTGCACTCAAAGAAGTGCTAGAGCATCGAGTAGTCGTACAAATGAACGAATGCAGCCAACTCTGCCCGAATTTTACCATTTAAGCCAAAAGTAAGTTAAATATTGCAATATGTTGCAAAATCGTTGGTTTGTAGCAGTAAACTAAAATTGATGTATTAATTTACTGCGGCTGCGCAGCAAACAACACTACTACACAGTCATACGTCCAACCACCGAATGAACCAGCAGGTCAAACTATGTGCAATGATGATATGGATGTAGAAGATGAAGAAGATGTACAAGCTGTAGATGTTCCTGCACTTGATAGTATGTCTGTTGTGTCAATACCAGAGGTTGATACTGCCTGGGTGGAAAATATGCAAGTAAACAATGATCCACTGGACTATGATTTTGGAGGTGCAGAAGTAGATTGTGTGGACAGCGATGAACCAGAAATGGAGATCCCGATGGATGATGATTTGTGCAGTGCACAAATTATGGCTAAGTCAATTGTAGCAAATGTAAACTTCAACAGCGAATTATTTCTATCATGCAGCGTACAAACTGGTTTCAAAGTTGGCATGGTGTTTGAGAGTAAAGCTAAATTTCTGCAACAACTATCAGAATGGTCAATCTTACATGCGGTGTCCTTTAAGCCAATAAGGTCGAACAAAGAAAAATACACCGCCATTTGTAACGTTGATGACAGTTGTCCTTGGAGAATACATGCTATTGACTCAAAAAAGACACAGGCTGGATGGTGGGTTATTAAAAAATATCCTAGTGATCATACATGTGTTAACCCTATAGTGAACTCAAATCATAGGCAAGCTACATCATCGTTTATGGTGTCGAAGATCATGCTTTTCGTGAAATCTGATTTGAACATTACAGCCGGGACGGTGCAAGTTCTAATGGAGGAACAATTATTTATAAAAATTAGCTATCTGAAAGCATGGAGAGCATTGAGCAAGGCAATTGAACGAATTTACGGCGGTTGGGCAGAGTCATATGCCAACCTTCGACAATACTTTGGTGAAATATGCAAAACAAATCCCGGAAGTGTAGGACATGTGACAACTGATGAGTATGGAGTTTTTGATCGTGCATTTTGGTCATTTGGGCCTTGTATTGAGGGATTTGTCCATTGTCGACCTTTGCTTTGCATAGATGGTACACATCTATATGGAAAATACAAAGGCACCTTACTTGTTGCAACAGCCGTTGATGCAAATGATCAGCTATTTCACTTGGCATTCGCCATCGTTGAGTCTGAATCCAATGATAGTTGGGGTTGGTTTTTTGCATGCATGCAAAGGTTCATTCACAGCGTGAACAATCGTCGTATTACTTTCATTTCTGATAGAATGAAAGGAATACCTACAGCGTTGCAAAGCAAATGACTAGCTGCACATAAACATAGATACTGTGCCAGACATTTGAAAGCTAACTTTCAAGCAGCCGGTTTCAAAGACAAACGATTGACCGGTTTATTCTACGCTGCTGCATGTGCCTCTGAGGAGATTGAGTATATAAAGATTTGTGAGGAAATTAAAATCACCAGTGTAAGAGCACACAACTGGATAGAGAGAAGTTTGGGTGGAAAGGAAGAGAATTGGGCTTTATGTAAGGATGATGGTGGTCGTTTTCATGTTATGACGACTAATGCGTCAGAAAGTTTTAATGATGTACTTAGGGGTGCTAGATCTTTGCCTATTAGAGCACTTGTTGCACGTACCTTCTATCGATCCGTTGATTACTTTTGCCAAAGAAGAGAGTTGGCTAAGAATTCCACACTTCGTGTCACGCCAAAATGGGAAGCAAAAATAGCGGAGAGAGCAAGCGAAGCTAGACGTTGTCGGATTGTCTGTTTCAGTCAAATTGAATGGCAAGTGATTCATTACTTCGGAGATGAATTCAAAGTTATAATCGATGGTAGCACTTGTTCATGTACATGCAACATCCCATTACTGCAGCATCTCCCCTGCGCTCATGTGATGGCTGCTTGTTCGTCGGTGGCCAATGGTGCGAACAGAGCTCATCATGATTTTGCATCACATTGGTACTCTGTTCAGAATTACCTAGCGGCATACTCTGGAGAATTTCATCCCGTACGAGATAAAAGGTTTTGGTCACCACACGAAGGTCAAATGGTACTTCCACCTCCTGCAAGGCGAGCTCCAGGAAGGCCTAAGTCAACTAGAATTAAAGGCGTTATGGACGAGATGCAGCCTCCAAGGCCTAATAGATGCAGTAAATGTGGTATGCACGGTCACAAAAGGAGTCGTTGTGATTCAGTCATGTAGTTTTCGTATGCGTGTTATTATTGCTTTGATGTTTGTAAGCTGTATGTTGTTAATGTACGAACAGTTTGTGTTTTTACTTCATGTGCTATGTTCGAGATGTAAGCTAGTGTTTCGTAAACCTTTACAATACTCGTTCAACGATACATAATACAATTACATATAAATGAAAGCTGCCGATACAAATTCAACGGTACATAATACAGTTACATATAAATGAAAGCTACCGATACAAATTCAACCATAGAATTACATTTGTGTTTACTTCTCCTCCCACAATGTACGAGGACTCAATTTATCGAATGGTACACCCTTATTCAATAGTGCGTTGCGATATTGTAGGTTCAACTTCTCCAAACGGGCGTTTTCCGCTTGCATCTCAAGGGCGTATGCAACTCCCCTCGAACACATTTCTGGATCTTTCCATTTAAAAAAGTTACAACATTCAACATGATTTGGACGTATCTTATTATCGTCGTACGATTCACAACGGTAAAAGCGTCGGCCCGCATTCCTTTCATTCCGACACACAACCACTTTACATTCATCTCCGCAATAACAAAGTACCGGAGGCGGTGTCCGGCTTGTACTAGCATTGTAGTGTTACGACGAGCAAGCACATCCATTAATCTTCCATGAAGTGTTTGATGTTTTAACAGGAGGATCGATGGCACGAAGAACATATCGACGCGTGATGTTCCAGTACCAAGACAAATATTCTTCTTCGGACAATGTGAACTCGCGTTCCTGTTGCGTGTGCACGTAGCGCGCGATCCACGTCTCAATTGCCATAGCAAACTCCCCAGCTTCAATATCGATCCTGTAATGCGGTGGTTGTTCCGGTAAATGCTGGGCCATACCAAACTGCCTCATCACTCGGTCAGGCAGATGATAGGCGACATCATTAAAGCAAATCAGAGGCACCCGAGCAGTCCACAGCTGAATGGAAATGGTACATAAGTTTGGCAGATGTCCAAGCATATCGTCGTACGGGGTCCAAGTCACAGACTGATAGTCTAGCACATCGAGCTCATTACGGTAGAAGGCTACATGACGCCTCGGCGATGAAACGGTGCTTTTAGGTCCTACCCACCTGTACAAAAATTAAATTGTGACTTCTCAGTTCCAAACACGTAAACTTAGTATACTACATAATAAATTATACCTAGCACCGTATGGCAATGATAAATCAACCGCCGTCCTCCTCATCGTTATTCTACCCACGGGTAGATAAGTCCAACACCAAAGCTGCAAATAAAAGATGACACATGGTTGCGGTTGAATAAAAGAATATGGAATAACGGTCGCCGAAAGTAAATAATGGACATACCTGTACTAGACTCACACAACCACCTATGCTTCCGCTCTCTTACAAAGCAAGCCTAGTCAACTCGCAATAAGTATATGCTAGAACTGCACTGCCCCACGAATATTGGCGACAAACATCAAAGTTTACTAAAAAAGGAAGCCATCTAAGCCATATCCGTGTCTTAGAATGATCGCATATCAACCTCGAGCATATAATATGCAATATAATGGCCCTGGCTCGTTGCTCAATCTGAATCTCCGTGGCGTCTGCTGGAATGTCGTTCACAAATTGTTCCCTAAACCATAATGTCCGTATCATTTCGTTTCCCCACCACTCCTCAGCTGGAGGAGTTAAACCTAGGAGCTCTTGGCATAAAGTAAGATAATCAGCTGGATCGGGGTTGGTCAACGGAGCACCGTCTATGGGTATGCCAAGTAAGCACGCAACATCACCCAACGTGATAGTCATCTCCCCGGCTCGTAGGTGAAATGTCGATGTCTCCGGCCTCCATCTATCCACCAAAGCGGTGATAAGATGATGATCTAACTGGATGTGCCCCACCCTAAAAACCAGTCCAAATCCAGCTTGGTCTATCAACTGTATAACGCCTGGATGAGCAGATGTTACTCTATTCATTTTAGACGAATGATCTATGGTTTTGTCTGCAGTATTGCCCTGTCAATATATCACAAAAAAAATTTCAACATGTTACATACATTACCTTCATATATATGTACATTTTGAATAATAAGATTTTTACCGCGACAAATTCCAGATTATTCGTTCGATGCCGTTGTTGCATATACAGGACAGATCCATCAATTGGTCCAGGTAACAACTCCGAGTAATCTACACATATACAAAATAATACTATTCTCAAAATTATTTTTCAACATAACACTACAAATTTACGGATTGTTTTTCAACATTTTACCAATGATTTCAACCATACATAGATACCACAACCATCAATGATTGCTAACAATCATTAAAAACCATAATTTGCAAATTCCTTCAAAACCCTAAATTGAAAACTATTTGATTTTCCCATACCTTGAGGCTCATTCCAAGTTGAAGAGCTTGCCATCTTGTATTTTGTTGAAAAATAAACGAAATTTAATCGATTTGGGGCAAAAATTTCGAAATGTGGGGTTTGGGGTTTTTTGGGAGAGAAGTGGAGGAGATGAGAATGAAGAAGGAAGGGAGGGGGGGCTCTGGTTATGTTGCAGAGCCCCGAATGGGCGACTTCTGGGAAGTCGCCCACTGACGACTTCCCAGAAGTCGCCCATATTTTATAAAAAAAAGTGGGCGACTTTTGGGAAATCGTCAGTGGGCGACTTCCCAAAAGTCGCCCTCGTTTTGGCAACAAAAAAAAAAATATACTGGCGACTTTTGAAAAGTCGCCAGTATGTTTTGACCAGCTCGGAGCTGAGCTGGCCAAATCAAGGCTATATTCGATATTAGTTTCGAAACAGGACTAAATACGATAATTACTTTCGAAACCAGGCCAAATCCAAAAAAAATCCTAACTTTAAAGATCTTTTCGTCATGGAAAGAATGCATGGAGATAAAAGATGAACTTCAGTTTGTCGAAATATCAAACTGAAAATGCCTCAGGTATAAAGTTTGTATTGATTTGACAGATTTACATTCTCATTCTTCAATGTTACACATCTTCTTGGATTGAGGTATGGATTCAGGTTTACATTCTCATTCTTCAACGTTTATTAATTTTAGAGTGTTATTGATTTATATCAATATGAATCAAATATTCAAATTTAAAGAAATTTAAAGTATCATTAATTGAATACAATGTTTATTGAATCCCAACCTGATCAACTTATTAAATTGCTGATAAATTTGTACTTTATCGCTCAAAACCATGGGCAAAGTTTATAGATAAATTTTAAACAAGTCAACAGAAGAAAAAAAGAGAGAGAGAAAGAAAAAACCAATAAGAAACAGACTGGATGTTAAACAAGGCAACAGCATGTATTATAACTTTCAGCAACATATGGATTAAATATGAGAACATAACAAGATTCCAAAATAATACGGCAACAACAACTAAAGTCTCTTTGATCTTTAGCATAAAACTATGACACTAAAATCTGTACTTAAATAAGTTGAAAAGAAAACATAGATATCTCCACCAGATATGCAGACAAATCTTCATCTTCAATTTAAGCCTGATAGATTTATTTTTCCAGCAAAAGTCTAACCGATACACTTACGTACTTTGCAGATATCAGAGAGCTTCTAAATGGGAAAATGGGACGTTAAGAGTGCAAAAACTATATATGTTATAACATTTTTCCTTGTTTTTGGTAGCAATGTCTTTGCTCAATGTAAGTTTTTCTTCTTCACCTGCATAAATTTGTAACGTTTTAGCAATTTTCAAATGAACTAGTTTTTTTAATTTGAAAATATATGATACTAAACCATTTCTCCTGTGTTTGACCGAAGCTTCTGTTGGGAAGCGATTGCTTGATCAAGAGACCAATGAAGATGACAGTATGTATTTGTTCTGCTAGTATATATTATGCATATCAGCTATAACATCAAATTTCATGAAATTTTAAATCAAATCAATATTGAGAAATATTTCAAATATCAGTGGCTGGACTGCAAATAATTATGAGAAGTTTCTCTCAGCTACAAAACTTGTCAAGTAATCCTTGCATTTCTACAAACTCAGCAAACAAATGGTTAAGTTGCAACAAAAATACTCCTCCAAGAGTTACTTCTCTGTAAGTAATTGCAGTAAATAAGTAAACATATCAACAGGCAATTATTGTCAAGGACAAAATTTCTCAGCATTTTAGCCTCAAGGACAGACCTTCAGTATTTTAGTTTGAAGGACAACTTTCTTTAGGTATCAGTTTTTACAGTTTTTAGGTATCAGTTTGTAGTTATCGGTAGCAGTTTTTAGGTATTGGTTTTTAGTTCAGTAGCAGTTTTGGAAGAATGTTTGTCCTTATGAATAATTTTGAAAGAATGTTTGTCCTTGTGAATAATTTTAGAAGAATGTTTGTCCTTGTAGTTAAAATATTGATGTCGTGTCCTTAACGCTAAAAATATACAAATTTTTGTCCTTTAAATTAATTCCCCCACATATCAATATGCTATTCAGCTAGGTATTCATCTCTCTCTCTCTCTCTTTGTAGTGACATTTCTAGCTATGGATTGCAAGGGCCAATTCCAAATTTCAGCCAAATGCAAGCACTTGAAAGCATGTATGCAACAATGTCTCAACTTCAAACACCCAAAATACTAGTATAATTATGTAACTAACTTTCCTTTTGTATGAATCAGAAAAATGGACCACAATCAACTGAGTGGAAAGATCCCCGCGTTTTTTGGAAATCTACCAAACTTAAAACTGCTGTAAGTTTTGGTTTTAGTCATAAAATTCTTCGCATTTCCATCATATGACAGGAAAGATCATAAACTTCAAAATGTTAAAGTTACTGGGACATCAACAAATTTTTCCAATCACACCTTGCATTAATGTTTCATCAAGAGGAAAGACATAATTAGATGCTTCATGATTCAATAGGGAACAAAAAGGAAATAAGCATGTATAAACGTTGATTTGGGCGATTTAAAAATAGCATAGAATAATACCAGTTGGGAAATTGGTAACTGACCCAGGTTCGAACCCTGCCTTGCACATATTTCTCGCAAAAAATAGTAACATGCACAACTTAATTTTCCCTCAAGAGTTTACCAGTCCACCGGATTCTCCTGAGTATAGTTCAATATATATATATATATATATATATATATATATATATATATATATATATATATATATATAATAGTTTGAAAATAAATATTACGAAAAAAATGAAAGACACCAAACAAACATTGAGGAATATATGTCTATCCCAAAATATATTTGGATATTTCAAGAAATGTAAACATCATAATCATGGTTCAAATTCTGCATCTTTCTTCTCTTAGCTTAGTAGTTGGAACTTATACAGTTAAACCACTTGTGCAACCATTAGGGGCTAGGAACTAAATTATGAGAAAAAAACATAGAATATAAAGACACCTTTAATTACTTTAGTGATTGTTAATCAGAAGATATGGTGCTATAATTAGGCTGACCAAACATATGTCAAGCCAATCTTGAATAGTGTGTTCCACATCACCTAACATCACCCAACGTTCATGTATTTGGCTTGAGATGTATCATATATGAAAGTGTACTAAGAACAGTCCTACATGGAGAAAGTAACACAAAAACACGCACGCACGCCCACCCGCATGCCACGCCACGCACGCGAGCGCGCGCGCACACACACGCACACACACACGCGCGCGCGCGCACACACGCACACACATATATATATACATACACACACACACACACACACACACACACATATATATATATATATGAAGAAAACTCACTGCCAATCAGTTTCAAGATAATAGGTGGTTCTCCAATAAACTATAATTCTAGAAATTATTCCTTTACTATGCGAATTAAAGTGAGGTGAGTTTTCTCCATTACCTCGGATAATTAAGCACTTGTATGCTTAACTATATCCAGGATTCCTAATATAGCTTTGCTTTCAGGAACCTCTCTTATAACAATCTTGACACCAGAGTTCTTCCATCATCACTCAACAGCACAGCAGTCATATACGAGTAAGACACAAATATCTTCTGATACTTGGACTCATACATGTGTATAAGTTATCACTTATATCTGATCAATGATATCCCTTATCAGCATGACAGGCAACCAAAGTGAAAATGACTCAAGCTACTCAGACTCAGGCTCAGAAGATAGCAAACGGGACCCACTACAGGCGTTGTGGTCTCTTTTGGGCCTCGTTATAGTGGGTCTTGGTATATGGTGGTGCTGCACTTGCTGCTGTCGAAGGGGGGAGACAGTAATAGTCCAGCAACCTGATCCAGTATCTGTGATTCAAGTCACTCAAGTTTCATCGACTAATGTAGGTCAGCCTCCACAGCAAAATTCATATATGCCTCCACAACAACAGCCTTATATGCCTCCACCACAACAGCCTTATATGCCTTCACCACAACAGCCCTCTATGCCTCCAGGCACTGTTATGGGACATGCTGTGGGATAGCTTTTTTATTGGCTTCTCCAGTAAGAGTAGAAGTTTTTTTGAAGCCTTTTTATAGGAATCTTCCAGGATTGTCTTTTTCAAATAAAATTGAAAGGTTAAATAATAATAATTTAACAAGGGGTAATTGTGTTTTCATTTTACACAATCATTGTAACTCCAAAAAAAATTGTCTTGATCACAAAGATGGGAAGATTAAAGCATATAGCAATTGTTGAAACTATGAAACTGGATTTAGAACATCTGTCTCATGATCGGTCTTCCTTTTTACTTTTTACATACTGGTCATATGGTCCTGCCCTATATCACGTGGAAAGCCTATGACATTTGCTTCAAAGTCTATACATGGGAGAATAATGGAGGAAAGAAACACCCGTGCAACATGCAACCCCTAGTCACTGTACTAGTGTTAAATTATGGTTTTAATCATACTGAAATTATATATTAGGTTGAAAAATGCTATCCTACCCGAAATTCATTTTGTCAAATCCTGCGAAAAGAGACAGAAAAGTCGGAGGGACCCACTGAAAATTTATTCTGTGAAATTGTTGCAGGAGGATCATCAATAAAAAAAATGTACACACGCGTTTACAGAATGCGCATGTACAAAATTGTTGTATTATTTAAAAGAGACCTATTTTCATAATAATAAGTTTCGAACGTGGTCTATATTCATAAAGGTGGAACCCAGTACACGAAGCTTTCACACGATTGCGGACTCTGAGGAGGTTGATAATATACGCAGTCTTTCCCTCGCATTACGAAGATGTTGTTTCCGGACTCGAATCTGGACGCCCAGATTATCATGCGGGTGACCTAACTGTTGCGCCAAGGCTCCACCTCGGACGTAGTCTATATTCATAATAAGTTTTTTTTGTCGAAGGCCTAAAATGAAAATTTGTTTGTCTGCATTTTGCACTGATTCGCAAGAAATGACCGAATTTCCTTCGGTCAAAGTAGCAGAACCCTAAGTGTATTGATTTCATTCAGGCAGTGTAAAACACAGATTGAATTGATAAAAGATAGTTTCATCATGCATCCAAGGACCTAGATTTTAACCATACATAAGGATGTTTGCATAATATTATATAGTTTGATCTTCTGATTAAAATGGATTAACTAAGTTGGCTTGCTATTTGCTCAACAAGTATAACAACAATCAAGCCAGACTAATTTGCATCATAGATACATAGCAGTTCTGCATGTTAGACCGTTGCTTGACAAATATATAGCATAATAACATATGAGGACAAAATATGAAACTGGATTATGATTTCTGATATTCACGGTATAAAACTTTAGGTATTACTTAGTTTTGGGTTCATGGATTGTGATTTGAAATAACTGGATTCAAGGATGGTAATTTTAAACTCTAAGGTGCAGTTTTGACTAATACAGGCTGCCATGAAACATAAAAAATTAATTGATGCAGGAGACCTATGGTAAATAGTAACTTCCACAAAATGTGGCATAGAAATATCTTCTAAGGCACTGCTAATCCTTGTAACAATACTGTTATTCCAGGCATAGTTGTGAAAGAGATGCAGCAAACACCAAAATTAAGAAATGCATCAGATAAACATGAATAATTTATATATGATTCCATGTGTAGTAAAATAGTGCACATATTACATGATTTGTACATCTATTAGTTATTCCATAGTTCAAAGAATGGAAAATCAGACAGACAAATTTTTCATGGCTAATAAAAATTTATAAGAGATCATCAGGAATTAATCATTTGGTCGTTATATTGAGTCAAATAGAAAACTTCTACAAAAACATCAAATGATCATAAATACACCCCCCACAAATCATATAAAAACTTATTGTGCACAAATTTCTATATTACTCTTCACATGATAAACCACAAGAATCATATTTATGTAAAATATCAAATGAAGAGTATGGTATTATGTAAACATTATTTTAAGACTGAGTGACATAGAAATATCTGTCTGTAATATAAAGACATGGAAATTGCAAAACATAATATTTAATGGACAAAATAAATTATGAAGATAAGGACTCGCGCTAGATTCGATTGCCAAACCGCGTGTCTGGAGCTCATATGTATACAAAATCATTGACTTTTAGCATGACTAATATGTTTCATATGCTTGTTTCTTTGCTACATGTCAATTCACCGGTGCAAGTTTAATTGTCATAAATAGCAATCATAAAACTAGGGATGGTGAAAGAGTATTTAAGTATAATATAGATACCTAGGTGAACTTCAAATTTTCCAAAATTTAATTGCTGTTATTGAGAAAAATGAAAGGTTTGATTCTCGTACTGACGATGTTTGGGTTCATCGACTATTTCTTCTCAGAAGGTATTACTCTTATTTTAATTGATGATCCTCCTGCAACAATAAAGCTAGACTTATATGAAAAATAAGGTTAATCTTTATTTATATTCTCTGGAAGTTACAATTAGGATCCAGTTAACTAATTTCTTTCTTAATAGGAATCACAGCTAAACTGTTATTTGTACAATCAATGCCGGTTCCACATACCAATCAAGATGACTGTATGTACCACAAAATTTATGTTAACTGTAGATTGTTCAGTTGATAAAATTGTTGTTATCATAACATGCATGAATGTGCAAGATGTTGGCATTTTTATTTTTCAGTGAATGGACTAGAAAATATAATTGGAAATTTCTCACGGCTAAAATCGTGGAAGGGCGATCCATGTCTTCCTTCGAACACAAAGTGGGATTGGCTAAAATGCACTACTGATGACTCCCCAAGAGTTATATTACTGTAAGTTTCTACTATTAATTTTTATAAAAAGTTTTGTAACAAACTACTAGCTTTTGGCCTGATAACAATAATATAATGCAGAAACCTTTCTAATTATAACTTGGAAGGTCCTATCCCAGATTTCAGTCAGATGCAAGCACTTGAAATCATGTAAGAAAATCACGACAGGCTTAATCAATATGTTTTGACACTCGGGAAGTTTGTAACAAAATAGTGCATGTTTTCACTTTAGAAATTTGAACCATAATCAGCTGAACGGAAAAGTTCCTGACTTCTTTGGAACGCTGCCAAATTTAACACTTCTGTAAGCACTAATCTTAATAGCATTGCTTAATCACCTTCTGCGGTGCTTTTAAACCAAATATGTATGATCTTTTATATAGGAATCTCTCTTTTAACAACCTTGACACCAGTGATACATCACCACTTACAAATGTCACAGCTGTATACGAGTAAGATGCTAATTTTACCCGATTCTAAAATTTGAAAGTTTAACAAAGAAACTGATGCGATGACTCCGTTTTGAAGTCTGGTGAACAATCAGAAATATCAGTCTAATGGAGATAGCTACTATACATATGCCTACTGGAGCATTTTCAAGTACTTCCTTTGGTTTCTTCTAGTGATTCCTTTGTCTATTGCAATATGGTGGTTTTTCTTCCGAAAACATGTATATGAAGAGACTACAGTAGTAACTCAGCCAGTGCATGAGCCTATTCATGTTGTTGAACTTGGACATGTGGAACATGAGACTGTCACAGAAACTGTAGTGGTTGGAGTTCCTGTTCGTAATAATCCTACTAGGTTCGAATATGTAGAATATGAATACACTACCGTTTCAACGAGATAGCTTTACAGGTTCGCACATTGTTCAAGTTACACAAATCATGTCTTATATTTTTTACCTACGTTTAAGTGTGTGTATGTAAATATGCATGTTTGTACTGCTGAAATCAATTAAGTGTGTGTATGTAAATATGCATGTTTGTACTGCTGAAATCAATTAAGTGTGTGTATGTAAATATGTATGTTTGTACTGCTGAAATCAAGCAATCTTCAAATTGCATGGAGAGGTTAATAAACATGCGCTAATAATTGTTAAGTGATATATTGTTAGGTATTGGTGCAAAAAGGATGAAGTTAAAACAATGATATATTTTGACTCACATCTGTGGGTTTTTTTTTCAGAAAAAAGGCTTACATCCCTCTCATTAAAACATTACAAACCACATCATGTTTAAGATTGTTGTTAAAAATGATACAAACCTATGTTGAATATTTTTTAATATGATCAAATCTAACATTTTGTGAATATTTTATGAATGAGAAACATACTCAAAATTGCTACTTAATTTCTGGAAAAAAGAAAAAGATTTGGCAGTGCTCTACAAATATTGAATCACGTAACATTACTAAATATTTACAAATCTGATACCTGTTGTGCAAGAACGTATAAGAAGTGCAACAAATTAATATAATAAAGAGAACCTTTGCAAATACCATACAAAAGTTTCAAAATAGGTGTAATAACCCGGATTTTGGAACATCTGTAAATTGATAATTAACTGGGTTAATTAATAGAAATACTGATTTTATTTGAATTAATAAATGAAATTCTGATAATTAGAATATATCTGGATATGTATATAGATGAATTTGAACTATAATAAATACTGACTTATAAATATCTAGATAAATATTCATTTGATAATATTTGTTTAATGATCTTCTTTTATAAATATTTATTTGGCAAAATTTATCTTTTCAAAGCTAATATAAAATATATATATATAATCAACTTTAAACAAATTTTTGGAAATTCTATACATATTTATATGTAAGGGTGGTTTGTAAATAAGTAAAGTGAGATTTAATTTAGGATTTAAAAATATATATGTATGATTTTATTGGAATGTAATTTGTTTTATATTATTTTCTTTAAAAGGGTTTTTTTTTTATATTAAGAGAAGTATTTATTAATTAGGAAATTAAATAAGAAAGCTTTATAAATCATTTAAAAATTTATAAACTCATGCATAATTACAAGTGTTAGTTTATAAAGCATGTTAATAACATGTGTAAGGTGATAAACAAATGTAAATGACAAATGGTTGATGAAATTAACAAGTGGCAAAGATGTTTTCTCTTGAAATGATAATGTAAATAAAAATCAAAATCTTTAAACCAGGCTGCTCATTTTTTTTAGTTCAAAAGTTTCTCAGTTTTAAAAACTTCTCAAAACCTGAGAAAATAAATACAAAACAGAAAATAAATCAAAGCAAAGTTAAAAATCTGAAACCTGGAAATAAGATAAAAGCTTCAGTTCAAATTTTTCAAGATCAAAAACTTCAACCTGAAATACAATTCAAAGCAGAGGCAACAATCTTAAATCAAATGCAAGTTCAAACCTGAGATCAGTGTAAATCAAAACCAAATTCAAACCTGGAAATCAAGTTCAAGTTTTCAATCTAGAAGCCTGGCAACCCAAAGATTTAAGCAACAACATGATCAGATCAAAGCAGATCAATTCCCAGGATCTGTTCCTGGTTCTGGAAAATCATGTGAGTAAACTACCAAATTTTCTGTTCTCTGATTCAAACATTTTTCTGTGAGTAAACACTTTATCATAAAGATTAGATAATTATCTAATTGCATGTGAAACCTGGGATGATCACTGTTCTATATGTATGTATATAATTAAGCCTCTTTATGTATATATGAATGCTTATCAGTTGAATTAAAAGCCTCTGTTCTAGTTTCCAGTAAGTAAACTACCAAAAACTTTAGTATATAACTTGGTATTTGTGATAGATATTTGAAGTATGATGTGGAATCTGCTTGTATGGTTTTGTGAATATGACTGCATGTTTGTAAATATATGTGACCATGCCTATATATAAAAGAAATTACCTCTGTCCTTACTTTACAGGTTTGAAACCTGTTCAAAAATGTAAATCAATCCACCTGAACCTTTTTAGGATTTAATATCTGAATGAAAAGTGTGCACATATGTGTAATATCATTTAGAAAAATAGGTTCAGATGAAAATATTGATTTAATATTTTTAAATTTGGACATTACAGTGATGTTCAACTTCAAGACAGAAAAACAATTACCCAAATTTCATGTTTCAAGTATATAACCTAGTTCGTATTTGGAAATTATGAATTTTGATTTAAAAATCAAGATTTTTAAGTTTATATTCATGGAGAAATTTCGAGATGAACTGAAATGGTACTTTTTGAAAATTCCGGCGATCAACTTTGAAATGGGTATCGTGCTCGAGTTTGGGAATAGCCTGGGTGGTAGAGATTCTCGGAAAAATGGTAGATAAATTTATCGATCATCGTGACATCGGATTTTAGATGATGTAGGGTTTAAGGATGTTGGGTTTTCGTGTTTGCTGCATGGCCGTGGGGTAACCGGAGGTGATCGGTTTGGGTTTGATCGAAGTAGCGTGGTGTGCCGAAGCTTTAGATAGGGTGGCGTGTGTTCAGATGAACGGAGGCGATGGTCAGAGGGGTGGTTATGTCATTCGTTTTTGTTTCCAGTGGGTTGTCGAATTTCTCAAATTCGTGTTCGTCGTCAATTCAAAGAGCTGGGGGGTCGGAGTAGCTGCCGGGGTCGTAGGCGACTTGTGGAGGAACTCGGCGACGATCAGGGATGGTCAGAGTGTTGGTGCACGTGCACGTACACGGTTGCGTGTATCTGGAAGACTTGGGTTTGGGGAAGAAAGCGAATGCTCGGGTGTTTGTTCGAGAAAATCGAGTTTTACTCGAAGTAGGACGAAACGTGGGTAGCTTCGAGTTTTGCTTCGGGAATTCTTTGGGTTTTACTCGGGTTTTTGCAAGTTTTAAATAAATTATGTTAACCAAGTAAATAAGAAGTAAATTGTTACCAGATTTTAAATATAAAGCTTGAACAGTTTTGAAGGTATGTTAAAATGAATGGGTGGTGTCTTAATTAATATAGATTAATTAATTAAGAATAAAAGAATAATTACTTAATGAAGTAATTTAGGGATGTGATTAATTAAAGTGAATTTAATTAATGTAATTAATTTGAATTAATTAATTAGATTGATTAAATTAGGATAATCACTTTGAATAGCTTAAGTATAACTACTTAATGTAATTAATGAAGTATATTTACTTAATGTAAGTAATAAATGGAAAATTACTGAATGTAATGAATTAAGGGAAATTACTAAATGGAAATAATTAAATAAAAGTAATTAAAGTTTAATTACTTGGTGTAATTGATAAAAAGAATAATTACTTAATTAATTAAAGGATAGTTAATTACTGAATGTGATTAATTTATGGATAATAAATGAATGTGTTTAAATAAAAGATAATTACTTAATGTAAGTAATTATAGAATAATTACTTGATGTAATTAATTAAGGAATTTAATTAATGTAATTAATTAGAATATAATTAATTTATGAAAGTAATTAAGGGTTGAATATTATTAATGGTTAAAGAATAATTAATTTATGTAATTAATTAGAGAATTAATTACTTAATGCAATGATTAATAAATTAATGTAATTAACTAAAGGATTAGTTAATTAATGAAAGTAATTAAAATTACTTAAGGTAAGTAATTAAATGATAGTTAATTAAATTAATTAATTAATGGTTAATTAATTAATGTAATTAATTTAAGAATAATTAAGTAATTAAAGGATTAGTTAATTAATTAAAGGAAATTAATTAATGATTAGGTAAGCAGGATTTAAATGGTGATAAAGTAATTAAATTAATTTATTTAAATTTATTTGAAATAATGTGACAAATAAATATTGCTTATGAATGATTGAATAATATTGTATACCTTAGATGGATAATATCTCTGATATATGATGTTATGATATGTTTGGTTTAACTGTGATAATATGGGTATCTATCGATGATGGATTACTGTGTAAATGTGACATCCTGTATTTAAAGTTTGAATTGTATTCCATTTGAATAACTTTGTTAAGATGACATTGGATTCGAAGAGACAGGAGTCGGGTATTAGTTAATACCCGAAACCACTTCGATTTGAAATCTTCTATAATTCTTTATAGATTGATATGTGAAATCAAATAGGCCAGTTTGGGATAATATGGATCATTTAAACTAAGTTGTATACTTAGATAGTGTTCTGTGAAAATAAGTGTTGACTATATAAGTTGTTTACTTATAGTAAAGTACGAGTTACCCCGGGTTTAAATAAGTTCTATGAATTGAAATTCCATGTTAGATAAGTTTACTCACGCTGGTTTCCAGCCTGACCCGGGTGTTACTTTGATGTAATGCTCGGGTCAGACCGAGTATTACAGATTTCAGGTAAGGACGTTCTGGAGCTCAGGAGGCGAGCTGGATGGCAGGAACGTATGGAGTGTATTCCGCTGTGTATATGAGACTGTGTAGTCTGTATAGATTGTAGTCTGGAACAAGTTGTATAACTGTCCAGCTCATGTATAAATGGTTATAACTCTGATGTATTAAATTGAAATTGACTGATACAATTTTCTTTGTGTAAAGAATATTATTTGATATTATATTTTATCCGCTGCGAATGTGAGAATCTATGTTTTGCTCTGTTCTTTCTTCTATCTCTTTTCTTTTTCTTCTAACTATCTGGAAATTTCGGGTTCGAAATTTCCGGGTCGTTACACTTGGTATCAGAGCGAAGGTTAAGCGAGAACCTTGGCTCTGTTGGGATTACTCGTTAAGGAAGGGTCAATGGTACCCTAGAACGAGTTGAGTGTATATATATATGAGTGCGTAATTGTTATTTTCTTATATAAGGATTTTAAATGATTTTATATAAGAATATATTTTGATATATAAAATGATATTTCTTTCTAATAAATATTAAGGTAATTGGTTGTTAAAATATTGGAAATAAATTAAGTGGTAATAGAAATAAAGCCAAATTAAAATTGAATGAAGATAAGTTTGAAATGAATTCAAACTGAAATTAAAATCTTGAATTTGTAGAACTGGTATCAAGAATAAAGATAATAATGAATTGGTTACCAGATATGACAATCTTGGTTATTATCATAAATGGTAATTGTGTTTAATAATGAATGTTGTTAATGATTTAGCAAAATGAAATGTTTAGGGAAGTAAACCTTTAAGTGAGTATAACTTATAAATTGGAATTGAAGATAATTAAAAATTGTGAAATTTTAATTCTAAATCCAGAAAACTTGAAATTGTTTTAAAGAAGTTTGTTTTGAATTAAAATCAAAGGTGGTTAGAAAATTTAAAGTATAACTTGGTGTGTAAAGAAAATGTATATATGAGGAATATACATAATACCAATGATGATTTGAAATAAACACTTAGTGTTAAGTTTTAAATTGGAATGTGATGTGAAACCCAAAGTAAAGTAAGTTTTTAAACTTAAAAGGGGGAAAGACTATTAATCTGAAGTTTAAAATTTGTATGGGAATTCAAATTGTGAAAGTTGACCGGATTAAGTAAATTTAACTTGGAGGAAGTTAAATAAGTTTGAATAAATAACTTGAATTGGAAATTTCAAGATGAAATTTAAATTTAACTTGGGTAGTTAAATGGTTAATTTAAATGGGAGTTATGAGTGATCTCAAAATGGGTTTGAGATCTGAAAATTGAAGTATTGAGTCAATTTAAATGGAATGGAAATTTAAATTGAATTAATGGGAAATTAATTGGAAATGGAGATTGGGAAATTAAACAGTTTGGCTCTGGATTATTTTCAAATTGTTTTAATACAAGTATATTTTTCCAAACTATTTACTATACAATCTTTCTTCTTAAACCTCAAACTATCTTATACTCATTTTACAATTATTTTGGAACTATTTAACTATTTTGAAACTGTCTTATAAACTAATTATTATTTTTCAGTTACTTATATCTAATCATTATTTTAAAAACTATTTTGCAATTACCTAACTATTTTATAATACTTAACTATTTTACAGCTATTTTACAAACTAATAACTATTTTTCAACTACTTATCTATTTTAAAACTTTTTCAAGCTATTTTTAAATTTAAATTGGTCAGAGTTCAAACTGTTTGTAATTAAAATAATAACTCAATTGGAAATGGAAGCAATTGAGAATAAGTGAATGGAATTAAAGGAAATGTGAATAGAAAAGAGAATTGATTTGGCTAATAATCAATAAAGTTAAATACGTAGGATGTGTGTATATTATTCTATTCGCATAGTGATTTGATCCAGATTCGAACACAGAATTTCGAGATAATATTATCGATCCGAGTTGGGATTTTTCGCTCGATTTTCGACGGCGAACCTGGATATGGATTGTTGATTGGTTCTGGATATTCTCTATCATAGTTGTGACTATGCAAGGAGAATGACGGTTTCTGATCAGGAAACCAGATCTGAGTCCGCACTAGGAAGTCGGGAGGACGATACTAGTTCGGAAGAGAAATTGTGTGATCGAGTGAGCGATCAGATTGGTATTGCGTACGAATGATATGAGTACATCGTACGAGTTTGGATGAAATTGATATTGAAATTTGTGGATAAGGATTGTAAAATGGTCTTTGAAATGAAAAGTATATTTGTGAAATATAATGGAATTGGATATTTCTTTGGTTGAAATTTACTTTATGGAAGTAAGTAAATGGTAAATAACTTTATAAAGAAATCAAACTTGAATATTTGATTTGACAATAAATAAAGTTATATTTTGTAATATGATAAACTTCCCTTACTGAATCTAGCCAGAATAAAAAGTGTTTTGAAATATTTAATGTATAAAAGAGGTTTTATACAAGTTTGAAGTGATCCAAAGATTTTCAAAGTTATATATATCTGTATCTATATATAAAGGATCTTATGAGAATGATTTTGGAAAAGGTTTTGGAAACCTATGAATTTGGAAAAGGCTTTTGATTTTTGGGAAAATCAATTTTGGATTTTGGAAAGCCTAGTTTGAGAATTATCGATTTTTGGTAATTGATTTTGTGTAAAGGAGATTTTGATAAATCATAAAGGGTATGATTTGAAGATACTATAAGTATATAGTATAAAATGTTTTGAGTATAGCTCTGGGGAAAAAGGCGCTCCCTTGAAATGAACTTCTCAGGAGTGCCACTGGGTGGTACTGCCTTGAACCCCAAGGGGGATTCTAAAGTTGATCCTGTGAGGAGTCCGGAATAAACTAGTTCCTGAGGATTATTTGTGTAGCGAAAGTCGAGGGGCTAGTGCCCACGGAGGCATTTGGGTTATGCTGTGACGACAGTTTAACTCAATGTCACTGCGATCTACTGCAGACCATAGCGAAAGTCATGTGTGCCGCTGAGAGCCAACTGTCTACGTTTGATTTTATATCGGTAGACTGTGACACTATGGTAACATAGCGAAAGTCGTGTGTGCCGCTGAGAGCCAACTGTCTACGTTTGATTTTATATCGGTAGACTGCGACCTATGTGGGAGAAGTTTCATTATTTGGCAGCGAAATTCGGTGGCGCTGATGCCTACAGTTATATGGGTTTGTGCTGTGATAGCAACGTAAGGCCCGGGTATAACTGCGATCTGTAGCGGGTTCCATGGCGTAATCGAGGAGCGCGGAGACCTACAGTTATCTGTGGATTTTGCCGGGACGGCAACGTAACCATCGGGTTAACTGCGACCATGGATGGGGGTGATGATTTCCAGAGCATTCTCACCAAAGATATTTCCTCAATTTCAAAAATGTTTTCTATATTTTCAATAAATTATTTTCCAAGGATTTCACTGGGTGTTGAAAACGGGTTTGCTAAGTCCTTATAGATTTTCAGTCCTACGTCTGATCAACGTATGACCGAATTTCTGTAAGAACGAGGATGAACTTGTTGAAACATCGAGTTATAAAAGTACTTTTATAAAAAAAAAATTTGTAATACTATATAGATTTTAAAGTGTTTTAAAAATGAAAAATATAATTTATCTGATTTTATGTATTAAGTAAATTCTGGCTTCGTTCCTTTTCGAGGACGAAAAGATTCTAAGGGGGGAGGAATGTAATAACCCGGATTTTGGAACATCTGTAAATTGATAATTAACTGGGTTAATTAATAGAAATACTGATTTTATTTGGATTAATAAATGAAATTCTGATAATTAGAATATATCTGGATATGTATATAGATGAATTTGAACTATAATAAATACTGACTTATAAATATCTAGATAAATATTCATTTGATAATATTTGTTTAATGATCTTCTTTTATAAATATTTATTTGGCAAAATTTATCTTTTCAAAGCTAATATAAAATATATATATAGAATCAACTTTAAACAAATTTTTGGAAATTCTATACATATTTATATGTAAGGGTGGTTTGTAAATAAGTAAAGTGAGATTTAATTTAGGATTTAAAAATATATATGTATGATTTTATTGGAATGTAATTTGTTTTATATTATTTTCTTTAAAAGGGTTTTTTTTTTATATTAAGAGAAGTATTTATTAATTAGGAAATTAAATAAGAAAGCTTTATAAATCATTTAAAAATTTATAAACTCATGCATAATTACAAGTGTTAGTTTATAAAGCATGTTAATAACATGTGTAAGGTGATAAACAAATGTAAATGACAAATGGTTGATGAAATTAACAAGTGGCAAAGATGTTTTCTCTTGAAATGATAATGTAAATAAAAATCAAAATCTTTAAACCAGGCTGCTCATTTTTTTTAGTTCAAAAGTTTCTCAGTTTTAAAAACTTCTCAAAACCTGAGAAAATAAATACAAAACAGAACATAAATCAAAGCAAAGTTAAAAATCTGAAACCTGGAAATAAGATAAAAGCTTCAGTTCAAATTTTTCAAGATCAAAAACTTCAACCTGAAATACAATTCAAAGCAGAGGCAACAATCTTAAATCAAATGCAAGTTCAAACCTGAGATCAGTGTAAATCAAAACCAAATTCAAACCTGGAAATCAAGTTCAAGTTTTCAATCTAGAAGCCTGGCAACCCAAAGATTTAAGCAACAACATGATCAGATCAAAGCAGATCAATTCCCAGGATCTGTTCCTGGTTCTGGAAAATCATGTGAGTAAACTACCAAATTTTCTGTTCTCTGATTCAAACATTTTTCTGTGAGTAAACACTTTATCATAAAGATTAGATAATTATCTAATTGCATGTGAAACCTGGGATGATCACTGTTCTATATGTATGTATATAATTAAGCCTCTTTATGTATATATGAATGCTTATCAGTTGAATTAAAAGCCTCTGTTCTAGTTTCCAGTAAGTAAACTACCAAAAACTTTAGTATATAACTTGGTATTTGTGATAGATATTTGAAGTATGATGTGGAATCTGCTTGTATGGTTTTGTGAATATGACTGCATGTTTGTAAATATATGTGACCATGCCTATATATAAAAGAAATTACCTCTGTCCTTACTTTACAGGTTTGAAACCTGTTCAAAAATGTAAATCAATCCACCTGAACCTTTTTAGGATTTAATATCTGAATGAAAAGTGTGCACATATGTGTAATATCATTTAGAAAAATAGATTCAGATGAAAATATTGATTTAATATTTTTAAATTTGGACATTACAGTGATGTTCAACTTCAAGACAGAAAAACAATTACCCAAATTTCATGTTTCAAGTATATAACCTAGTTCGTATTTGGAAATTATGAATTTTGATTTAAAAATCAAGATTTTTAAGTTTATATTCATGGAGAAATTTCGAGATGAACTGAAATGGTACTTTTTGAAAATTCCGGCGATCAACTTTGAAATGGGTATCGTGCTCGAGTTTGGGAATAGCCTGGGTGGTAGAGATTCTCGGAAAAATGGTAGATAAATTTATCGATCATCGTGACATCGGATTTTAGATGATGTAGGGTTTAAGGATGTTGGGTTTTCGTGTTTGCTGCATGGCCGTGGGGTAACCGGAGGTGATCGGTTTGGGTTTGATCGAAGTAGCGTGGTGTGCCGAAGCTTTAGATAGGGTGGCGTGTGTTCAGATGAACGGAGGCGATGGTCAGAGGGGTGGTTATGTCATTCGTTTTTGTTTCCAGTGGGTTGTCGAATTTCTCAAATTCGTGTTCGTCGTCAATTCAAAGAGCTGGGGGGTCGGAGTAGCTGCCGGGGTCGTAGGCGACTTGTGGAGGAACTCGGCGACGATCAGGGATGGTCAGAGTGTTGGTGCACGTGCACGTACACGGTTGCGTGTATCTGGAAGACTTGGGTTTGGGGAAGAAAGCGAATGCTCGGGTGTTTGTTCGAGAAAATCGAGTTTTACTCGAAGTAGGACGAAACGTGAGTAGCTTCGAGTTTTGCTTCGGGAATTCTTTGGGTTTTACTCGGGTTTTTGCAAGTTTTAAATAAATTATGTTAACCAAGTAAATAAGAAGTAAATTGTTACCAGATTTTAAATATAAAGCTTGAACAGTTTTGAAGGTATGTTAAAATGAATGGGTGGTGTCTTAATTAATATAGATTAATTAATTAAGAATAAAAGAATAATTACTTAATGAAGTAATTTAGGGATGTGATTAATTAAAGTGAATTTAATTAATGTAATTAATTTGAATTAATTAATTAGATTGATTAAATTAGGATAATCACTTTGAATAGCTTAAGTATAACTACTTAATGTAATTAATGAAGTATATTTACTTAATGTAAGTAATAAATGGAAAATTACTGAATGTAATGAATTAAGGGAAATTACTAAATGGAAATAATTAAATAAAAGTAATTAAAGTTTAATTACTTGGTGTAATTGATAAAAAGAATAATTACTTAATTAATTAAAGGATAGTTAATTACTGAATGTGATTAATTTATGGATAATAAATGAATGTGTTTAAATAAAAGATAATTACTTAATGTAAGTAATTATAGAATAATTACTTGATGTAATTAATTAAGGAATTTAATTAATGTAATTAATTAGAATATAATTAATTTATGAAAGTAATTAAGGGTTGAATATTATTAATGGTTAAAGAATAATTAATTTATGTAATTAATTAGAGAATTAATTACTTAATGCAATGATTAATAAATTAATGTAATTAACTAAAGGATTAGTTAATTAATGAAAGTAATTAAAATTACTTAAGGTAAGTAATTAAATGATAGTTAATTAAATTAATTAATTAATGGTTAATTAATTAATGTAATTAATTTAAGAATAATTAAGTAATTAAAGGATTAGTTAATTAATTAAAGGAAATTAATTAATGATTAGGTAAGCAGGATTTAAATGGTGATAAAGTAATTAAATTAATTTATTTAAATTTATTTGAAATAATGTGACAAATAAATATTGCTTATGAATGATTGAATAATATTGTATACCTTAGATGGATAATATCTCTGATATATGATGTTATGATATGTTTGGTTTAACTGTGATAATATGGGTATCTATCGATGATGGATTACTGTGTAAATGTGACATCCTGTATTTAAAGTTTGAATTGTATTCCATTTGAATAACTTTGTTAAGATGACATTGGATTCGAAGAGACAGGAGTCGGGTATTAGTTAATACCCGAAACCACTTCGATTTGAAATCTTCTATAATTCTTTATAGATTGATATGTGAAATCAAATAGGCCAGTTTGGGATAATATGGATCATTTAAACTAAGTTGTATACTTAGATAGTGTTCTGTGAAAATAAGTGTTGACTATATAAGTTGTTTACTTATAGTAAAGTACGAGTTACCCCGGGTTTAAATAAGTTCTATGAATTGAAATTCCATGTTAGATAAGTTTACTCACGCTGGTTTCCAGCCTGACCCGGGTGTTACTTTGATGTAATGCTCGGGTCAGACCGAGTATTACAGATTTCAGGTAAGGACGTTCTGGAGCTCAGGAGGCGAGCTGGATGGCAGGAACGTATGGAGTGTATTCCGCTGTGTATATGAGACTGTGTAGTCTGTATAGATTGTAGTCTGGAACAAGTTGTATAACTGTCCAGCTCATGTATAAATGGTTATAACTCTGATGTATTAAATTGAAATTGACTGATACAATTTTCTTTGTGTAAAGAATATTATTTGATATTATATTTTATCCGCTGCGAATGTGAGAATCTATGTTTTGCTCTGTTCTTTCTTCTATCTCTTTTCTTTTTCTTCTAACTATCTGGAAATTTCGGGTTCGAAATTTCCGGGTCGTTACACTTGGTATCAGAGCGAAGGTTAAGCGAGAACCTTGGCTCTGTTGGGATTACTCGTTAAGGATAGGGTCAATGGTACCCTAGAACGAGTTGAGTGTATATATATATGAGTGCGTAATTGTTATTTTCTTATATAAGGATTTTAAATGATTTTATATAAGAATATATTTTGATATATAAAATGATATTTCTTTCTAATAAATATTAAGGTAATTGGTTGTTAAAATATTGGAAATAAATTAAGTGGTAATAGAAATAAAGCCAAATTAAAATTGAATGAAGATAAGTTTGAAATGAATTCAAACTGAAATTAAAATCTTGAATTTGTAGAACTGGTATCAAGAATAAAGATAATAATGAATTGGTTACCAGATATGACAATCTTGGTTATTATCATAAATGGTAATTGTGTTTAATAATGAATGTTGTTAATGATTTAGCAAAATGAAATGTTTAGGGAAGTAAACCTTTAAGTGAGTATAACTTATAAATTGGAATTGAAGATAATTAAAAATTGTGAAATTTTAATTCTAAATCCAGAAAACTTGAAATTGTTTTAAAGAAGTTTGTTTTGAATTAAAATCAAAGGTGGTTAGAAAATTTAAAGTATAACTTGGTGTGTAAAGAAAATGTATATATGAGGAATATACATAATACCAATGATGATTTGAAATAAACACTTAGTGTTAAGTTTTAAATTGGAATGTGATGTGAAACCCAAAGTAAAGTAAGTTTTTAAACTTAAAAGGGGGAAAGACTATTAATCTGAAGTTTAAAATTTGTATGGGAATTCAAATTGTGAAAGTTGACCGGATTAAGTAAATTTAACTTGGAGGAAGTTAAATAAGTTTGAATAAATAACTTGAATTGGAAATTTCAAGATGAAATTTAAATTTAACTTGGGTAGTTAAATGGTTAATTTAAATGGGAGTTATGAGTGATCTCAAAATGGGTTTGAGATCTGGAAATTGAAGTATTGAGTCAATTTAAATGGAATGGAAATTTAAATTGAATTAATGGGAAATTAATTGGAAATGGAGATTGGGAAATTAAACAGTTTGGCTCTGGAAGAAAATAAAAAAAAATTGCCAAAACTAATTATACGACATTATAATGGATTTTCGGGAGAGGATGACTTTACATTAAGTTTCAAAATAACGATGACATCTCATTTCCACTATGATAAATTTGTTCCTCATTTAGTACAGTAATCCCAAATATTCACGATGTATTCAAACTGGTGATTCCGCAGAAAATGCTCAAATAACACTGGCACTTCAAATAATTTTAGTGCGATAGTAGAAGAAACAGAGAAAATTGAGGTAAAATGAGTGGGATCAAGATTTCTTTTTTCCTTCAACCGTGCTACTATTAGCACCATAAAATCCGCTAGAAAACACCCAACCAAAAAAATAAAATAAAAACAATCAATTAAAAGTTTTAAAACTAATACTAATCTAATTATCTTTCTAATGCGTGTTGCTAAGAGCATCCAGCTTTTCTTTTCCTAATACCATGGAAAAACAATAATAAACGCAATAAAAATTTTGTGCTTTCTAATAGCAGGTCATTTCACACGGCAATCAACTACTGTGTAAATTCATTTTGCGCGGCGAACAACCGCCAACTAACATCATTTTCTACAATCATCAACCACCGAACTATTATTGTTGGTGATTGATTGTCGTGAAAAATAGTGTTCGCCGTGCAAAAAAGAGTTGAAATTGATGTCTTTAGTAGCCCTTTAAAAAGTCTAGTATTATGAAGAGTATAGTGTAAAAATTTATAGTATTTTTTAGCACTGGTATTAAAAAGAGAAAAATGAAGTGCTCATAGCAACACACCGTTCTAATTATCTTTCCCAGTCTATTACTTAAGTCATCTTCATTTCAAATTCGAAACCCCAATCTCTCTTGCACTACTCATATTTCAATCATAAATCAATCCATAAAAGTAAAAGAAATGAAGATTGATCATTAGCAAACATGCATGACAGAGATCAAGCAAGCAGAGAATCAAAATAAAAAAATCTAAAGCATTTTCGAACTTTTTTCATTGATTGAATTAATGAATTATATTCGATGAACAATTTCATTTTCTGTAAGTATTGAATAAGTTTAGCTAATTGTGCAATAATTCGTATATGCAATTTTTTAACGGAACGTTTTGGGTTTTTCTTTCGAAAATACTGTCGTCGCATGGTTTACAATCGATCAACTGGGCTCAATTAGGTCAGCTATCATATGACGTTCAAATTTTTTTTTTTTTTTTTGAAAATCATGTTCTTTCGAATTGTTTAAAACCGCCGGTCACTGAGGTAACCGTTCGACTATAGTATGCTGTTTGAATTTTTTTTATTACCGATATGCATTTTTTCATATTTTATGCAGGGTCAATGTTGTTCCGAACGATTTGTTTGTGCCATATGAATTTGAATGTTTTTTTTTAATTCAATTTGGTGGTGGGTGTTGGACTAAATTTACATAAAAGAAATGGTGTACTCGTCGTTCGATGAAAAACAGGTGGCATGTTGCAAGCCCAAGATTTCTGAATGTTGCTCATCAAGTTGTATATGGATTGCAATATGACACAATGCAAACTTCATGTACCTTCTTCATTTCACTATTACATTAAATCACAATGTTTCCAAACTTTAATACTTTCTTCGTTTCACTCTCAATTCACTTTCATTACCGTCTTGGCAACCCTTGCTTGTAACAAAAGGAATTTTCAATGTTACATACCATCAATCCCACATATATACCACGTTATGTGCCATATTTCTTGCGATGTGAGACTTTATTGTTCAACATAAGCACTCACGATGCAATCATCTCGTTCCCAAACATGGCCATTAACTTATTCAGCAAATACTACCAAATAACTTGGATAATTAAAAGCGTAAAATTTTCATGAGTTAGTTTGATTTTGTTCACTCTTTTTATGTATGTCAAAATTACTACACATCCTGATACTGATAGCTAAAAAATCAACCCAAATGAACCCACAATCATAAATTAATACATGATTTCCCATCAGTAATAATCAATTGTTATGAATATGATTACACTGGCCATAAAACAAGAGTGAACAAAGTCAAAATCAGGACTATCATTATAACAAGTACAGTGATGATATCAAATCATACAAGTATGGAAATAAGAAAGCATTCACAGAATCTTAGATTCAATTTGAGTATCTTCGTTTCGACCTAGAGATTCAGTACTACACAATACCTGTAGGAGAAATGTTCAACAAATGGAGAAAGATGAACGACCACTGAAGAGACTGCATATGTGCTGGAGCGGGAAAACGAAATCTGTGAGAAAGAAAGAACTAGAAGGGATCTAGAGTGCATTTTCTGGGAAAGCGAAATGGGCACGAGTGTGACTGGACTCCTGAACGGGCAGAAAGTTCTGATTGGTAGCGTATGCGAGTAGAAACCGGCCAGCTATCACGTCAAACGCATCAAGTTTGGTCCATTTCGCTAAACTGTTAAACCATCGGAATTGATCTGTTAACGGCCCAAGCGTCGGACCGGCTGTAATAATCACATGTCTGGTTTTAGCATGCATTAAATAAAATAAAATAAAAATATGGCATACATCCATATAATTACAAAAAAAAAAAAATAATAACAAGTTTTAAGTCTCTTTCAAATTTCTTTTATAAAATACATTTTGTTTTCAAAAAATAGACGAAATTCAAGGGAGGTAATTAAGTATTTTTACTAATCTTATCGTGTGTTCTTAGGTTATATGTCAATAACTAATAACCGCTCATTATACACGTCTTGACAGCCACTTCTAAATTTGAAAATGAGAGAAATAAAAAAAAATTCAAAAAAGAAGATGTATAAAATAGTTTGTAAAAAGGAGAGATGTGAAACAAATATGTATTAAAAAGAGGGATGTGTTCCTAATTTACACTATTGAATGTTTTAATTCACCTCAAAACTTAAACTCATGTCCTCAGCAGGGGTGTTACCTCTGTATCCGCTCTCGTAGTGACAATCAATTTATAAAATTTTGTGAAAAAACTTCCAACAACTTAAATAATTATATCTCGTACGACATGCTCTCAAAACTTTGTTGCGTTATATAGAACCATGTAAGCTATGATTAGTACTTTTGATAAAGGGTTTATAAGTAACAAAATTGTTATATATTAGCATGCAAATTAAAGCTGTGTTATACAGAAAAAATCTCAATTATGTCCACGAGTTGGTCTTCAAAACTATGCTTATTAGTACGATCGTCCTTCTTTTCAACACAAATAATTGATACTCTCAAACATAATTAATAATAACAAAACAAATAATTCTTCTTTCAAATATCTCTTTCAGTGCCACATTCGTGACACAAGAACGGATACCCCTCTGTCAACTATTCTTTTTTCGTGCCCCTTTCATGTGCTAAAAGTATGCACCACATGCCTTTTTGTGTTGCAAAAGGGTTGAAAGGTCATCTAAAAATTATTTTGTTGTTAATGGTAATTAATTTGTAATTTATAAGTGTCACAAATTATTAGACAATTCATTAATGAAAGCAGAATAGTTTATAAAAATAAAACAAATGGAATATATAGGTGCGAAAATACAAGTTAGAAAATACATTTAACAAAGCCATGCAATAATTATTTCATCTTTTATGTTATCACGAACCAATGCTATATTATTTGCGATACATTTTTCGATTGGTACATTTTCTTTTCTCAAATTTCTTGAACATTATGGTATTCTTCAACATATTTATTTGAAATAAGATTGGATAGTCATCAAATGGCATAATGTCTAAAACCCCTTTGTATTTTCGTATGAAACTGTGAATAACCATTGTTTAACAACTGTGTCATAGAGATCATTATGTAATTTGATTACATAACTTTATTCTTATGACAAATCTTGTTCAAAATAAAATTAGCTTCTGGTTGTAGTTTCTATTGCTTTAATTATATAATAAAATTAACCGGTTTAAAATATTTAATACTAATGCTTTAAATACATTAAACATACATGTAGAAAACCATTAGGAAAAGTATTTAATCAATTGTAGTTACTTATATCTTCTTAGACATGAATATCGAATCGTATAAAATAAATATTTTTCTTTAAATGTTCCCAGCCAACACATATCAAGAACAGACATGACCGGCATAGACCCTTCAATCATTTGTCATGCCCTCGAAATCGATCTAAAAGCTCACCCCATCCGTCAAAAGAGAAGACCACTTAATCCAAATAGATATAGGGTGCTCAAAGAAGAGGTAGAGAAGCTCTTTGCAAATGTGTAACGCTCCGTAAAATTCGATAAGAAATTAATTAATTAAATAAATAAGATAAGGCTAAAAATGAAAATTTTGTAAAAGTTGGAGTTTGACCATGAAAGTTGTGTCATTGCGTTCATGACAATTTTTTGATCAATTTCCATATATAATGTTTCGAAAATGGAGCTCAAACGAAAAAATTATGAACATTTGAAGTTTTCGGATTTAAAATGATTTAAATGGAATTCACTCAAATAAATAAATAATTCTTAAATTTGAAAATTGAAAATTAACAGCAATTAGACTTCGGGGTTAAGTAAATGTTAAAATTAACGTAACATGAAAAAATTGATCAAGGAATTAAATAAATATACAACGACAATAAAATAAAGCAGTCCCAAAATAAGAGGACCGCTCGACCGGTCGGATCGGTTAATGAGGGCGGCGGCTAGGGTTCTGTGTATTTAAACGGTGCAGATTTTATTATTTTAAACCAACTTAAATCCGACGGTTCTAATGCTTTCTAACCACTATAAATAAGAGTCTAGCCCCATTACTTTTATTCACAAATTATTTTGAAATCAAGCGAAGCCTTTCCAATCTCTCTCCTCAAGATTCAGAAAATTACTTTAGAGTTTCAAGTAAGAATTTTAGGTGTTTATTATTTAATTTCTAATCCATTTCTCCTCCAATCTCTAAATTTCTGAATCTAATTTGTATATAATACCCTTGTTGTATATTTCTAAATGGAGAGATATGTAAGAGATTAAAGAAGGTGTATCAAATCCAAAAAGGGAAGAGCTAAGGACTGATTGTGAGTGGAAATATTAGTCTTTTTTATTTTAGTAAATGTATGGTATAACTTGGATTTGATATATGCCTTTGGAGAATTCTATTTACACAAACATCACACTAAAACTCCAAAATTCCCATAAAGTGAAATGTCAATTTTTAAATTAGAATCTCAATTATTCAATATTAAGATAATGGAATTATGTAAATATTGCAATTTTAATATTTTACATTCTATTCCACTTCTTACCTTTTTTGGATTTGATTAAGGGTCTCGAAAGAATAAATTAGTAAATTATGTATAAGTTACGGATTCTTTTATTCATAGCTTGCACCGCCTATTTCCCCAATTTAAATAGAAATTCCCTTTTTTAATATTGTACAAAGAAGTTGAATAGAGCGTAAAAGTATTTGAATTATAATTTTTTATTAATGATTGATTCCGTTATTTTAGTATAAAATAAGTTGGGTATGGATTCTATTTTATACAAGTCTATTGATTAAATTGTTGATATCGGATATATGATATATTAATGGCTTGGTATATTCGTTGATATGGTATTGGACTTGTGTAAATTTAAAGTTTTGACATTTAAATGATAGTTTACAATGCAAATCTCCGCACGCTTTTTTTAGACCCGTATTTATATATATTAGCATAAATAATATACAATTATAACGTTAATTGCGTAGTTAATATAATATTAATTTTTATTAAATCTCCCTTAGGAAAGTAATTAATTATAAAGGAGAAATAAAAGTTTTTCTTATAAGGCCTTGATTTGTAATGCGGTCAGATGTGGGATAATATATGAAGAGAGTGTTTTAGATTATGACTAAGTTATAGGGATGCGAGAAGTCAAAAGCACACAGAAGTATGTCCAGTTAATCTAGCTACTAATAGTGTGACTTTAAAGTTCATATGAGACATCGTCTATAAGAAATAACCATGGAGGATGCGAGGTTAGTCCCAATTTTGTATGGTAAATCTGCCCAGTTAATCTGACTACCAGTACCTACTGATAGTCGGACTAATGTGAGACGTCACGGTTGGGTTACGGGTTATAATATGAAGGAATTTCTTCTAAGATTGAAGGTAGTAAGTGGTTGGTTGAGGGCCCACCTCTTCCCTATAATAGTAATATTAAATGGTCAGGGTAAATGGTTGGGCATGGTAGAGGATATCTTCTAGAGGGTTCGTTTCAGATTTAAAGTAGTAAGTGGCCTGAAGAGATTTCATGTAATGTCAGCTAGATAGCACTGAAGAGGAATCCGCTTTAGGATAGGTAGTAAATGACGGAGACTTGCCTTAAATAAGGTATTAAATAGTCAGAGTCTGCCTGGTTTCCATTAAAAATGTATTAAGTGGCTTGGGTACTATCTCTTGCATTGTTTAGACATTGCTGACGATAGATATGGGTTTTTGGATTGAAAGAATAAAGGACTGGAAAAGCCTTTGGGCTTATGGTCTAAAAACTAATAATATAGTTAAATACGCAAGACATATTCTTATTTAAATTATTACTACCCAAGTACTATTATAGAAAGGCTCGAGATTTTATTCACCGAACATTGTTGTTCTGACTCCCTCCTTATTACAACACAGATTAGAGATGTTGACGTGGATTTTGGAGGTGGTTACGAGGACGCATACTTGTAGCGGTTACTATTTATCTATTTGTGTTATTTCCTTTATTTCTGATGTACCTGTTAAATGATGTTGTAACTTTGGACTATTGTTCTCCGGATAGTTGACTATTGTTTGTGGTATTGTATTATATATTTATGACATTTGGATTTTTAATAAAACGGGTAATGTTTCAATATTATATTTTGTCCTTCTGTTGTGAGTTTCTCAATGTGTAGATAAATAGCTATGTGTATTGTTCTTTATACCAACCAACAGCCAGCTTTGGAATAGGTCTAAGTTTCGATGGGCCTTTTCTGGATCGGAATTTAGGCCTGTTTAGAGGCAGGTTGTTATATTTGGTATCAAAGCATAGGTTACCCGATCAATATGGATAGGTATACATACGAGTAGCATACTTGTTATTTTTTAAAGCATTTTTCAAATCTTACAATATATATACTTATTTTGGACATGTACCTAACTCTATAAATTCCGACTATAGAAATAGTTGTGATCATATTCCGAAAGGATGGACGAGACGACTAAAGTTGGAAAAATAAATAAAGTTAAATTTATACTGCTATCTCGATTTCCCATGGGTCGGAGATCGTGTCGTAAGGAGTGGACCAAGAAGAGCATAACCGCAACAGATAGAAGTACCCTAGAAGCTGAAGGGCACTTGACTCCTTTGATTAGACACAGACTGCTTTATAATTGTGGATTTCGATGGATTGCCAATTAAAAATATACATTTCATCTAGTTGGATGGAAAATAAGAACCTATATGTCATAAGCATCCAGAAGTAAGGAATGATAGAAGTAAGCAAGACGTGAAGAAGGAAGTGGAGCAAGTTCCCATAAGAAGATGTATATTAATCACCACAAGGAGATAATCGGATTTTTATGAAGATTAGGTAGGGAAGAAGGAAAGTTTAGTAGAAAAGACAACTAAAGTCAATTCTAAATCTAACCCCATAAGAAAGAATTTGATAAAAAGTTTTTGAAAAATTCCTTGAAATGTTTTGAATGGATTTTGCAAAGGATTATTGGAAAGTTGTTGTTTTGAAAAAGTAAGAAAACTTGAAAATTCCTAATTTTAAAAAAATTATTTAGTCAAGGTTTCTGATTAAATTTTTTTTGGTAAAAAGGATTTTTCATTTTTGAAATGCTAGTTTAAAATTGGTTGAGTTAAAAAGTTTCCAATAAAGTGATTCTTCATATTTAAAATAAATGTAAAACAGAGCGTGAGTTGGACTTGATGTTTTTTCCTATCTCATAAATTTCGAAGTTCTTTTTATAATTTCTTTTTAAAAAGGGGATAAATGGAAATGGAACTTGATTAAAATGATGTAGAAACTATTTAGGTAGGAGGAATATAAACTGAGGTAATATTGAGAGATTTGGATAGGAATAGCATTATAAATTTATATAAAATAGGATTACTAATCTATTTAGGGATAATATAAGAGAGAAGGGATAGGAAAATGATAGGATAGAAGTTTACCTTTTCTACTTTTCACTGGTTAAAGTTATAGAAGATGTTTTAAATTAAAGACCAACTTTTGAAAGGAATAAATCTTTGATGTAGAAAGTTTTTGAAAGAAGGAAATTATTTTGCTCCTTTTGAATTAAGCAATCCTTTTTGAATTTTTGATTTAAAAATAGTTTGGTTTAATAATTGAGTTTTGAATGTTTTGGGTTAAAAATCCTACATTTAAAGAAGTAAGTCTTTGACGTAAACGTCTTTGAGAAGGGAAAATATTTTGCAAAGAAATTTTTGAATTTGGGAATAAGAATAAAGCGACGAATGTTTTGAAAAACTGTATTCGAAAGCTTTTGAAATTTTTTATTTAAATGCTTTTGAGAAGTTGAATTCAAATGTTTTTGGAAGATTTTATAATAGAAATAAAAATATAATATGGTATTTAAATGCTTTTGGGAATTCGATTCTTTAAACTGTTTTGCAAGTTGGAAATTCTTTTGGAAAATATGTTTAAAGGATTTCTTTGGAAATTCTTTAGTAATTAGAAATAAGATATATATATATATTATGTATATATATATATGTGTGTGTGTGTGCGCGTGTGCGCGCGCACATATAACCACACTTAACGTGCACGCACACACATATATATAGTGTAAT
The DNA here is from genome assembly GCA_030737815.1 of Allium fistulosum. Lineage (NCBI taxonomy): Eukaryota > Viridiplantae > Streptophyta > Magnoliopsida > Asparagales > Amaryllidaceae > Allium > Allium fistulosum. The sequence goes on along the minus strand of CM060903.1, from coordinate 513,958,072 downwards.
TTACGATCATATATGTATTAGTTAGTAATTAACGGATTAGGATTTGTGGACATTAATTACAGAATTAATGGAAAATAAATTTGTAATTAATGGAGAATTGAAATGAATTAGATGGGGACTAATTAATGAATCTAATATGGCATTTGTGGAGGAAACAAACTAGTATAACAGAGGGATTTTGAAACTGGTAAAAAGAAAAGGGATTAAATAAGGATTGATTAGAGATTGTCCAAGTTGACCGGTTATTACAGGTGGTGGACATTTATTAAAAACTAAGAAGGAGAATTGAAGAAGGTGGGTGACGGTGGAATGACATTCTAAGAATGATCATCTTAATTTAGTAAGGAGTATTATGATCCCAACGTCATTAACACCGGTTGATGATAAATGGCAGCTTTTAGCAAAAAAATTCTTTTAGAGTTTTTGGTTTATAACTACTAGTTGTCTCCTTTTGGTTATTGGAAAATCATATTATACGATATGAGATGTGTTCCTGTTTTATCAGCGAGTTATTTTATGGATGGGATTAGGCCGCTGGATAAATATATACGTATTGAGAAACAATGCAAATAAGGAAACCTCGCAGGGACACTTTGCTAGCGATAATCTGTAGGTAAGGATGGAAGTTAATAAGGAAATGAGGTTAGCAACTGTAACGACCAGCCTTTTTGGACGGTTTAAATCGACGATAAACCACACACGTCAGACTCAAACCATTAAAATAGGCAGATTGTTATGGGGTAAATAAGAAAAAGCAAGGAAAGAAAGAAAACCAATACAGAATCTCGCAGCGGAATGACAATATATAATAATCAAATAAATAGTTCATGAAGCTGTTTACAAATAATCTTTGATTATGCTAGTACAATACAGGTCAGAGTTACATACAACAAGAATAAATAATAAATAAATGCAGCGGAACAACATGATATTGTGGAATAAATATAATAAATAATAATAGCACAAAATCTTCGTCTTCATCCTCCAGAAAGTAGTCTTCGATAAACTGAAAAGCTCAGACTGACTCGAGCGAATTGAAAGGACAAAACACTCGAGTCAGAACTAAAAGATCTTACGTAAGTTAAATCAACAGTAAATAAATATGAGTATAACGGCGTCAGAGATGTTTACGGAGTTTGACATCTCCTATCCAGTGTCAACGTGAGTGCAATAACTTAAGAGATGTTCGGGATTACCATCTCCTAAGGATCCGTTAAACTATCTACTATGTAGTACAATACGCTATTATAATAGTGTCTACAGTAAAGTAAAGTATTAAAATAGCGTTAAGGCGTTATACATATCCCCCTTAACCCATTTTATATATTCCCATAGTCTATACAGTACCGTAAGCTCCTCCGTGAGGTTTACCCAGAGGGCACCCCATAGGTATGGTATAAAACAAACTCGTAGAAGGCGCGATAGGACATGTGAACACGGCACTCGAGGCAATGCCAAGGTAGATATATCAATTGCACTCCCGGACTGGTGGTAACGCATAGCAGATACTACCGCCCACCTCGGACACACTCCCATAATCAAAATTGAGGGGTGGCCACCAAATTAATCACAAAGTATTAGTATGGTATCGAAGAAATGTGCCTGATCGGAGGTGCGACCTCACTTGGCCCGGTATAGCTCATGTTTTAGTCACATCTAAGCTGACTAACGGGAGTCAGGGTCACGTAAATACCTTATACAGAATCGTTCGCCAAACCATCCTACTTAATTTCTGGAATCTCCACCATGTATACAGTTGTTAAAGTGGTTTTCGGTATTGGCAGAGAGCATGACAATATCTGATCCCGGTCTCTTTAACAACCAAACGCTTATTTCATACCGGATGGTTCTTTTACATTTCAAAAGTCAGTTCATAATTAATATCAAAATATCATATTCGATTTCAAACCATATCACTTTCGAAATCATATTCACTTCCAAAACCATATTCACTTTCAAAAATCAAATTCCCTTTCAAAATCATCTTCACTTTTGAAAATGTTGATAAGATAGGTAAATCAAATCCTCATTCCAAAATCATCATATTTACTCAAACATGTCATTTCACAAAAAGGTTTCAATTTCAAACCCCAACTTAGGTTGTATCATTATCAAGGATTTAAATATAAATACTCCAACTTTTCACAATCTGAAATTTTAGAAAATAGTTTAGATAATCATAAATAGTTTTAATAGGTTTAAAAAAAATTAGTTTAAAATAGTTAAAGTACTCTAAAATAGTTTAAATGATTTAAAATAGATTTAAATAGTTTGAATAGTTAAAATAGTTTAATTTGACTCAAATTTGATTAAATTAGGTTTAAGATGATTTAAATAGATTTAAAATAGATTAAATAAATTTAAATTATATTAAATAGATTTAAAATAGATTAAATAATTTAAATAGATTACATAGATATAAATTATATTAAACAGATTTAAAATATATTAAATACATTTAAAATATATTAAATAGATTTAAATTATACTAAATAGATTTAAAATAGGTTAAATACATTTAAAGTAAATTAAATAGGAAAAATAGATTAAATTGGATTAAATAGGTTATAATAGATAAAAATAAATTAAAAATAGTTTTAAATTGATTAAAATAGTTTAAATTAGTTTAAATAGATTTTTAAGTTATATTCAAACAGTTCAATAACTCAATTTCAATAAAATTCATTTATAATTGACAATTCAACCTTGAAATTCCAATTTAAATCCTTTGAACAATTCATTAAATCAATTCCAATTTCAACATTAACGCTTGGATTTTCGAACATAATTCAGTTTATAGAAATCACTTTCTATTTCAAAATACCAGTTAACTGAATTCAAGGTTTAAGGAATTAAAAATCATTTAATTTAACCAATCCAGTGTCCGTATATAAAATTTTCTACCCTATGGTCAAGTGATACAGATATTTATCATTTCAATCCACAATTCAAATTTTTACGGTTATATATCATTTCAAACCACACCCGAATTAAATAAAATCCATAAAATCGCTCGAGTTTATCATTTCAACCCACAACGGTTTTTCCCTAATCTATAAATCGTTCGGATATGTATCATTTCAACCCATAAGGAACTTGCAGTGTTATAACAATATGAAAATACTACATCTAGTCATCTAGTATCAACAATCAAACATCCATCACAATCATCATCCAAATCAACCAATAAACATCAATAGATAACTAATTATCATTAACAGGTATTAAATTGACAATTAAATTTAATATTAAATTAAACGATGATTAAATGCAATAAAAGTTAAATTTAATTATAATGACAATTTAAACATACCAAACATCAATCAATAAATTTTTAATCACATCATAAATTTAATTTAACTAACATAAGATAATCTAGAAGTTGTGAGTGGGTCAAAACACTCACCTTTTGATTTCAAATCGATTTGAAATCCGAAATAAGGTCCAAAATTTAATAGTCTCAGAATTCATTCAAACTAGCATCAAAATGTCCGGAATTTCGGTACGATCCCAATGGAGAATACCGCGTGTGAATTCGACCTCGTATGCAAAAGTTATGTGTGTTAGAACGATTGAATATATATTTAATTTTGAAATAAATCGAATGAAAAATTAGTAAATATTCATACCCTCAACCCTAACCTTCATTTGCTCGAATCCAAGACAACACGCAGCCGCCACCTATCACCACGTTCAACCAATTACAGCCGCCACCACGTCGCGCTTTGACCCGATCCAAGACCATCACTGTGATCCCCTTGTCCTGCCGCCCCTCCTCCATGCGCGGCCACCTCCGGTCACGGCACGAGTTCCCACCGCCATACGCCTTCAACGGCGAATTCTGATGAAATCTAACACCCCTGGCGCAAGCGAACATCACCGGGAGACTTGCTCTCCATCCTCTTCCCAATGCCGCTTCCCGATCGTCTATCGGACGACGATCCACTGTTGGATCATCAAAAGTTCAAATGGATGACCGAAATTTATTCGGCAATTTCTGGACAAACGGTGATCCGATGGCAAAAACGAATTGCAGATTTGGGTTACACTCATCGAGAACTTCGAAACAGTATATAATTCGATATAGTTTGGAGGAGTTTAAATTTTGAAATTGATTTGTAGATTGAATTGTAGGGTTTGAATGTAAAAGAAGTTTCTGCCATTGAGGAAGGGAGAAGGAACAGTCAGATAGAACTGTACATACATGAATAAGAAATAGAAAGACTGCTAGGGTTAGAATAGAACAATATATACCAACGAATCCCGATAAGAAAGTAAACCCATATCGAATTTGTACGTACGACGAATAGCGACCCAAAAAGCCCATTTCGCTTCCGAATGAAAGTGGGTCATCCCATATATCAAAATAGATGTTTTCGATAGTTTTAAACTCAATGGAATAGGTTTCAAGTCCTAATTCCATCGTATGAAGAAGTTAGCTTAAAAATAAGCTTATTTCAAATTGATTTCAATTAAATTAATTTCTAGGCGTTTCGAGTCCATATGATCAAACGACAAGTCCGATCGTCATGAAACTTGAAACCTTATAGTAATTCACCGTTACGGATCCGATAAAACTAGTTTCGTTGAAATCCGAGACAGTTGCCAAAATGGTTATTTTCACGTTACTTAAATAAATTATTATTAAATTGATTAAATCACTTTTTAATTTCAAAATTAATAACTAACAATTTTTATCATTTTTGATTACTTAGACATTTACAAGAATTTAAAACAAATTTACATATCAATCCAGTGTTAAATATTTCACTAATTACAATGTTCAGTTTCAACAGTAATTAAATCCAATTAATTTTAATTTAATTCCAATAAATTGATTTAATTTGACTTCAATCATTACCTTATGTATATATTTGACCTTGGTTTATACTTTATTACATTAATATTCTCAAATTTCATCTTTTACCATATTAGTTGCGATATTTCAATTATATCGAATTCTTTTCGATTTTCACATTAATTAAAATTTTAAATCCCAGTAAATTAACTTATCTTGGTTTCAATTTTTTTTAAATCAATTATTGCCTTATGAATATAATTGACATTTCTGTACATTTTATTGTGTTCGCCTTTTACAGTTATCGTCTTAACTCATATTAAAGTAACATTTAATTTCATTTAATTATAGTTGATTAAATAAATTGGTAACAAATAACAATTGTCACCGTTTCTACATTTAATAACATTTGTAAGTTTATTATTTACAACAAATGTTATAACAACTTACACTATACTAATTCTATCTAATTTCAATTACTACACATTATTTCATTAATTAATCAACATTTAAATTATCCATTTCTCTTTTAATCCAATTATTAACTATACACACATTATTACAATTAATTTATAATCTATAACCAATTATAACTTTTCAATCATTTCAATTAATTGGAATTACATTTAAAGTGGTTATCAATTACCTTAAATTAATATTTTTACATTTCATTCCAATTATATTCTTATTATTAAATCACAAATTTTTATTTCTTCCAACATTAAACCATAAAACCTTATTGAATTAACTATTTTTAATTTCGAAAATTACGGGTCGTTACAGCAACTAGAAATAAAGATTGCTTCAATCCCAAAAACTTTGGGATTTTGAGAAAAAGTAATTTTAGCTTACAGAATGTCACCATTCACCCCGAAGGATAGAGATATGAAGAGAATTTTCAATTGGTTAAGGATGGAGAGAGAGTCGCTGAATTTGTTTCAGATGTTTGAAGTGCCAAAGGATTAATATTGAGCAAGGAAAGCACGAAGGATTGTTATTACAATTGAACATTCCAACTTGGAAATGAGAGCATATATCGATGGAATTTATAGATAGGCTGCCTAGGAGCCAAAGTGGAAATGAAGCAATTTGGGTCATAGTGGATAGAAGTAATAGGACCGCAGCATCGCTAGCACAGATTTATATCAAGGAGGTGGTTTGACTTCATGGTATTCCGGTTAGCATCATTGGTGATAGGGACCCCTTATTTACTAGCTAATTTTAGAGGAGTTTGTAGTTAGCTTTAGGAACTTCATTAAATCTTAACACTGCTTACTTACCACCAACAGACCGATGGACAAACTGAAAGGGTGAATAAGATTTTGGAGGATTTGTTATAAACTTACATCAGGGACTTTGGAGGATGTTGGAAGTAGCACTTACCTTTAGTGGGATTCGCGTATAATAATAGTCACTAAGCGACAATTGGTATGGCACCCTATGAAGCGCTTTATGGGAGGCAATGCAAATCACCAAGTTGTTGGTGGGGAACCACCGACAAAATTCTATGTGAAACAGATTTAATACATAAGTCTTCGAGAAAGGTAGGGTTGATTAGGCAGCGTATGAAGGCCGCCCAAGATCGCCAAAAATCCTACTCAGACAAGCGAAGAAAGGAGTTAGAGTTTGAGGTTGGGGACATAGTGCTCATTAAGGTTTCCCCTCTCAAAATGGATGTAAGATTTGGAAAGTCGAAAAAGTTGGTACCAAGATTTGTAAGGCTTTTCCCAATTTTGAAAATAATAGGAAGACTTGAGCTACCAGATAAATTGGCGGGAGTCCATGACGTTGTTCACATTTCGCACTTGAGGAATTGCCTTCATTGCACAACCACTGTAGTAGAGCCTAATCAATTTGGGGACATTGAGACAGTGCCAACAACATCCCGTGCCACTGCACACGTTGTGGAGCATGGAACTAGGAGGCTCTACAACACAGAAATTAGACAGGTTTGAGTATATTGGAGGGTAAATCCAATGGACAACATAAGGACTTCTCGTCCTGAGCTTTTCACCGGTAAACTTTTCTCTCCAAAATTAGGTTTTGATTACATCGTGGTTGCTAGATTAGATGGTAGGAGATGGTTGTTACACTCTTCACTATCACTTTTGCACTCATATAGAAATTTTGTACATGTTTAGGATGTTTTGCATACATTTCTATATGCCGCGATCATACACTCATTCTAGGATTGAGCTCGCCTATAGTATGTCTGCACACATAATCACATTGCACTTTAGGTTGAGTAGATGGATGTGTAGATAACCTGGTTGTACATCATGGATGTTATTGTGTGTTACGCCGTTTTCCCTATGAGATTTAGGGGACTAAACCCTTTTTAAGGGAGGAGAGTGTGATACCCCATAAAAATTAATAAGAAATAAATGAATTATTTAAATAAGATAAAGCTAAAAATGAGAATTTTGTAAAAGTTGGAGTTTGGCCACAAAAGTTGTGTCGTTGCGTTCGAGACGATTTTCTGATAAATTTCCATATATAGTGTTTCAAAAACGAAGCTCAAACGAAAAAGCTATGGACTTTGAAGTTTTCAGATTCAAAATAATTTAAATGGAATTCAAATTCAAATAAATAGTTAATTCTTAAATTTAAAATTTGAAAATTAACAGTAATTAGACTTGGGGTTAAGTAAACGTTAATATTAACGTTAATGTTAAAAAATTAATAAAGGAATTAACTAAATACACAACGGCAATAAAATAAATCGATCCTAAAATAAGAGGACCGGTCGACCGCCTAGTGCAGGTCGGTCGATTGGTTAACGAGAATGGTGGCTAGGGTTCTATGTATTTAAATGGTGCAAATTTTATTATTTTAAACCAACTTAAATCCGACAGTTCTCGTGCTTTCTAACCACAATGAATAAGAGCCTAGCCCCCACACATTTATTCATAAATTATTTTGGAAACCAAGCAAAGCTCTGCCAGTCTCTCTCCCCAAAGATTCAGAAAATTACTTTAGGGTTTCAGGTAAGAATTTTAAGTGTTTATTATTTAATTTTTAATCCTTTTTTCCTCCAATCCCTAAATTTCCGAATCTAATTTCTATACAATACTCTTGTTGTATGTTTCTAAAATGAAAGATCTGTAAGAGATTAAAGCAGACGTATCAAATCCAAAAAGGGAAGAGATAAGGACTGATTATGAGTGGAAATCTTAGTCTTTTTTATTTTAGTGATTGTACAATATAATTTGGATTTGATATATGCCTTTGGGGAATTCTGTTTACGCAAACATCACATTGAAAACCAAAAATTTCCTTAAAACGAAATGTCAATTCTTAAGTTAGAATCTCAATTATTCTATATTAAGATAATGGAATTGTGTAAATATTGTAATTTTGATATTTACATTCTATTTCACCTCTTACCCTTTTCTTTTGGATCTGATTAAGGTCTTGAAAAGAATAAATTAGGAATTGGTTGTAAGGTATGGATTCTTTTATTCGCAGTTTGCACTGCCTATTTCTATAATTTAAATAGAAATTCCTTTTTTCAATTTTGTATAAAGAAATTGAATAGAGCATAAAAATATTTGGATTGTACATTTTATTAATGATCGATTCCATTATTTTAGTATAGAATAAGTTGGATATGGATTCTGTTTTATACAAGTCTATTGATTAAATTGTGGATATTGGATATATGGCATATTTGTTGATATGGTATATTCGTTGATATGGTATTTGACTAGTATAAATCTGAAGCTTTGACATTTAAACGATAGTTTAGGACGCAAATATAATTAATATAATATTGAAAAATCCTTCTTAGGAAAATAAAGGGGACTTAATGATAATTAATTGCATAGTTAATATAATATTAATTATCATTAAATCCCCATTAGGAAAATAATTATTGTAAAGGAGAAATAAGAATTTTTTTTATAAGGCCTTGATTTGTAATGCAGTGAGATGTAGGATAATATATGAAGAGAGTGTTTTAGATTATGACTAATTTATAGGAACACGAGGTGAGTCAAAAGCACACAGAAGTCTGTCCAGCTAATTGGCTACCAACCGTGTGACTTTGGGCTGATATGAGACACTGTCTATAATAAGTAACTACGGAGGATACGAGGTTAGTCCCAATTTTGTAGGGTAAACCTGCCCAATTAGTTTGGTTACCGTACCTATGAATAGTCGATTAATGTGAGACGTTACGGTTGGGTTAGGGTCATAATATGAAGGACTTGCTTCGAGAATTGAAGGGTGTAAGTGGTTAGTTGAGGGCTCGCTCTTTCCCATAATAGAAGTATTAAATGGTCAGGGTAAACGGTTGGGCATGGTAGAGGATATCCCGGAGAGGGTATGCTTCAGATTTAAAGTGGTAAGTGGCCTGAAGAGATTCGATGCAATGTCAGCTAGATAGTACGGAAGAGGTGTCCGCCTTGGGATAGGTAGTAAGTGACAGGGACCTACCTTAAATAAGGTGTTAAATGGTCAGAGTCTGCCTAGTTTCCATTAAAAAGGTATTAAGTGGCTTGGTTACTATCTCTTGCATTGTTAAGACATTATTGACGATAAATATGGGTTTTTAGGTTGAAAAAATAATGGTCTGGTAAAACCTTAGGGCTTATGGTCTAAAAACTTATAATATGGTTAAATATGTAAGACATATTCTTATTTAAATTATACTACCCAAGTACTATTATAGAAAGGCTCGAGATTTTATTCACCAAACATTGTTGTTCTTACTCCCTCCTCATTACAACATAGGTTAGAGATGTTGATGCAGATTTTTGGAGGTTATGGAGGGGATGCAGACTTGTAGCAGTTATTATATATCTACTTGTGTTATTTCCTTTATTTCTGATGTACCCATTAATGATATTGTAACTTTGGAATAATGTACTTCGGATAGTTGACGATTGTTTGTGGCATTGTGTTATATTTTTATGACATTTGGATTTTTAATAAAATGGGTACTATGCTGGTATTATATTTTATTCTTTCGCTATGAGTTTCTGAATGTGTAGATAAATAGTTATGTATATTTTTCTTTATACCAACCAACAACCAGCTTTGGAATGAGTCTAACTTTTGATAAGTCTTTTCTGGGTCGAAATTTAGGCCTGCTTCGAGGTGGGTCATTACAAAATGGGTTCATTCATGAAGTGAGTATCCAGTCTGGGTAGCTAATCTGACACTGTTTTGCAAGCCAAATGGGGCCTGGAGGACTTGTATTGATTTCTTGGATCTCAATAAGGCCCGTCTGAAGTATTGTTTTTGCCACCCTCCATTGATCATCTTGTGGATGTGACCAGCGGACATGAGCTACTCATATTTATGGATGCATGCTTTAGTTACAACCAAATTGCAATCCATGGGCTGGACCAAGAACACTCCTCATTCATCACAAATGCGGGGCTCTACTGCTATAGAGCCATGCCATACGATCTTCGCAACATGGGCGCAACCTACCAATGCTCGTTAATAAAATGTTCAACTAATAAATCGGTCGATCAATGGAGGTTTACGTGGATGACGTGCTTGTGAAGTCTGATTAGGCCTGAAGGCATATAAAAAACCTGGTCGAGACCTTCAACATCCTCTACCGATATAACATGAAGCTGAATCCAAAGAAATGTTCTTTCGCCATCTGATTTAGAAAGTTACTAGGATTCATGGTAAACATCGAAGGGATAAAGGCCAACCCCAATAAGGTTTAAGCAATCAGAAATTTGTAGATACCTTGTACAGTAAAACAAGTGCAGGCCTAAATGAGATGATCATGGCACTCAGCCATTTTGCGTCAAAGGCGATTGATAGGTGTGTACCCTTCTTTGACCTCGTTAAGAAGGAAAAATCATTTATCTAGTATGAAGAGTGCACCTAGGCCTTTGAAGAGTTGAAACAACATCTTGCCTCACCCCTCATACTTTCCAAGCCCATAGACGAGGAACACCTATATTTGTACCTCGCAGTTAACGATCATGCGATCAGTGCTACACAAGTTCAAGATGAAGAGAAAATCCAATGACTTGTATATTATGTAAAAAAGAGGTTGTTGGGTGAGATACAACGGCTTGGAAAAGTTAGCCTTCCACCTCCTAATGGCGGCCTGGCTGTTACGGTCATATTTCCAAGCTCATTCGATCAAGGTACTCACCAACCAGCTGTTGAAACAAATACTGAGCCAGCCCGATACAATGGGCTGACTCTTAAAATGGTTCGTGGAACTTCGATAACACCACAACACATTCCACCCTTGCACCTCAACCAAAGGCCAAGTGGTTTGAAGACTTTATAGTGGAGTGCTCTAGCCTGAAAAATGGCGAAGAAGAAGCAGCAACCTGTCCATAAGCATGGAAACTATTTATTGATGGTGCATCTAACGAGAAAGGGGATGGGGCCAGAATAGTGACACCTAAGGGGAAAGAACTATGCTTTACCACCCGCCTTATCTTTAGGGACACCAATAACGAAATTGAATATGAATTTGTCCCGGTCGGTCTCAGGATGGCTAGAGAGCCACTGATAGAATCCTTGCATGTATATAGTGACTCTTCTATGGTTGTTAAACAGATCGGAGAGTGAATCCAAGTTAGAGGAAAGACATAGGCCATCTTCGTTGCAGAAGCCAAGAAACTCATAAGCACCTCCATAGACTTCAAACTAGAGAAAATATCGTATGAGAAAAAGCCCAGGCCGACCAATTGACTAAGGCGGCGAGTGATTCTGATGAGAGCACTCCTTGGGTCCCAATAGAGGTGTGAGGTGCCCCTTTTTTAAGTCCGAGGCGAACACCATTGTAATTGACGAAACCCAAACCGATATATGGATGATCCCACCGTTGAAGTATCTTGTGGGCAGTGAATTGCCCACGGATAGTAAAGAGACCAATAAAATCCTTTACCAGGTGCCCCACTACATAATGGTGAATGGAGAACTATACCGGTGGGGGTACTCTACCCTCTTCAGTGGTGTGTTACAAATGAAGAAATCGGTTACATATTAGGAGAGTTGCATTAAGGCTTCTGTCGAGACCATGCAAGGGGCAAAGTTTGGCAAAAAAGGCTACCCGTCAAGGCTACTACTAGTCGAATATAATCAAAGATGTAATAAACTATGGCAAGAAATGCGACTGATGTCAGGGGTTTGCTAAGATCCTAAGAGCTTCTCTGAACCTTCTAACCCTAATGACCTCCCCTTGGTCGTTTGATACCTGGGAGATTGACCTAATCAGAAAGCTCCCCAATGCTAATGGAGGATACAACCACCCGTCATCGCCATTGACTACTACACAAAGTAGGTTGAGACAGAGCCCCTCACTGGGGTCACCGCTCCAAAGATTTTGTACTTCAATATCAAGAACATTGTCTGCCACTTTGGACTTCCAAAAAAGATCATCATGAACAATGGAACATATTTTGAAAGCGATCTATTATATGGTTTCTATGAGAGGAATGAAATAGAGAAGCATTTCTCCTCAGTCATCCACCCTCAAGCAGATGGGTAGGTTGAGGCCGCGAACAACACCATCAAAATAACACAAAAGAAGCGCCTCACCAAGGCAAAGGGGAATTGAGCCGAAGACCTTCTGCTCTTACTCTGATCATATCGAACCATAAGCCGGAAATCAATTGAGCACTACCCATTCTCTTTAGCTTATGGGTATGGAGCCATGCTACCCATTGAAGTTGACATCCTAACTCCTCGATACCCCACTCACGATCCCAAGTGAAATGAATAATTACCAAGGCTCCAGCTTGATGCCTTAGAAGAAAGAAGAGCAGAGGCCAAAATCTGCACCAAAGCATAAAATAAAAAGGTAACGAAGTACTACAACGCTAGAGTAAAGGTCCGATAATTCATCATTGGCGACTTAGTTCTACGCATGGTGTTTAGAAATACAAAAAACCCAACTGAACGAGTACCGGGGCCTATTTGGAAAGACCTATATGTAATCGGTGTCACGCTTGTCAATGGTGCCTATCGCCTCTCACACCTCAATGGCACCTATGTGCCTCAAATTTTGAATCTGGAGCACCTCCGAGCATACCATGTGTAAAAATTTATAAGCCATAATTAGAAGGCAAAGAACCTTTCTTGTAGTGATCAATCTAAAGTATGAAATGAAAGAAAAGCATTCCCAGGTATTCATCACTCAACCATTGATGACAAGGCTATCTGGCAACGACAAGCCACACAACTCTCTCTTCTTGACCATGGATTGCCCCACTTAAGCTATCCGGAGTGGACGAGCCAGAAGAGGTTCTTCCCTACAATTGGGGAATGCCTAAAAATGTCCCATGAAGATGCATGACCCAGACAACTCTCCCTTCCATGCCAAGGACACCATCATAGAGATGGCACAATCGCTCACGCCGCGATCCCAATTCCTATATCCATGGTGTACCACTCCATGAGGATGCATAAGCCAATCAATGCTCCTATCTGTGTCGAAGACACAATCATAGAGATTTAATGACCGCCCATGCCTCTGTCTAATTTCTATCTCCATCATTTATTTCTCTCTAAGGATGTGCAAGCCAATCAATGCTTCCTTCTTTGCCAGAGACATTAACGAATAGATGGCGCGACCACCAATACTATGGTCCTAATTTTTTCATTGACAAAATGATGCTGCCTGCCCCTCTAACAAGGCGGGGCACTGGTGCCAAGATGAGGATGATTACCCTCGAAGTAATCTCAAATCTAGCATTCGTGGTGCTGCTCCATAAGGATGCATGTGCCAATCAATCTCTCTTCCATGATAGAGGTAATGACGAACCGATGTCTCGACCACCCACACCATAGTCCCAGTTCATTCATTTTTGATATTGCCCGTCCCTCTAATTGGTAAGGGAACTGGTGCCAAGGCAAGTGTGATCACCTACGTTGTAACCTAGAACCTAGCATCCCTAGTGTTGGCCGACTCAAACATTCAAAGTGGGCCTATCACACCAAAGCCGAGCCCTTAATGGCCCATGAATACAATTAAGGCAGATTGGCATGAGTTCCCGACAACTACCAAAGGTAGCCCCACCATCAACTCATGACCGCTCATACATCACTTGGAGCAGGCTGCTTCGGGAAAAGATAAGTTTGTTTGATTTGCTTATTATTTGTTTTCTTTATGTCTACTTGCTTGTTGTGTTGTTCATAAATGACTAAGAATGCGTGTTTACTTAGCAAAGTCGGAGGCTACTAGATCCACCTAACAAAAAATAATCACTGAATAAGTAAGCACGATAGACATGCATGTATGCAAAATACTAATAGAAAAGTAAAAGGAAAACATAAAACATTGCAATGAGTAAACAAATCCAATCCATTAACTTACACACAAAAAAGTTCATTACAATATTGGGTGTCATCTGATCTGATAGAGTTATGGGTATACGCTAGGAGTAATTATGTAATTTGTTACATGTACCTAACTCGGTGACCGATCTTGTTCATAATAAATGTATTTGATTTCTATTATGTACTTTGTTTTTTGATGAAAGAGTAGGTCCTTATTATGAGGAGAGCACTCGTTATTTATTGATTAGTAAAAAAATGCCATTAACAAGTCTGAGGGGCGACTATACATAAGCAGAATATAAAATATAAGATCATCGCATAGATGACTAAAAAAAGAGATTGGAACCAGAAAAAAATTACTATGTATACATGATTCTAATGAATAATATAAGCAACAAATATGGAACACTAAAATGAAATGGGCTCATGGCTAACAGCTGCTGATGCATGACTGTAATGAGTGTGCTGGTGATGGGGGCAATAAAAATTGACTGAACCTGACTGAGCAGAATGCAGTGAATTGGTTAACCGGAAGCATTTGAAGCTAGTGATGTACTGTATGTTGTAGGATTAGTGTAGTCTTGAAACATTAATCTACACAGATAATACTAAATCAGAATATAGTGATCTGAAGCTGGTGATGTAGATGTTTGCTTCGGGATCTAAAACTGACTGAACAGAATGTAATGATGTTTGCTAAATGCATAGGCTCCCATTAAACTCTATAGAGCTGAAGCCACATAGACACATATGAAACTTGCATCCAATCTATGGGAGAACTACAATGTTGCATGAGCTAGAGATGTAAAATGCGTATGCGATGCTGAGTGAAATGCAAGGGTGAGCAACATAAAGTAGAATGCATTGTGTGAATAAGAGAGCTGTGAATGGATGGAGTGGAATGCATGAAGTGGAGCTGAAATGTGTGCAAGCTACCGTGTGAGAACATAAGTGGAGAGAGGGCACAATATGGCACTGAAGTGAGGCAGCTGCTGCATGAGAACATAAATGGAAAACTGAAGTGAGGCAGTTGCTCATTGATACCAAGCTAGAGTTGAGCCAAAGTCGCTAAGTAGTGGTAGGGATGCAAGCAAGAAAGGAGCAAGAGTATGTAGCAGGCAATGAGAAGGCATCTATTGCATAGAAGTATGTTCATGATAGCCTAAATGCATATAGAGGCTTTGAACCAAATAGGCGGCTGAAGAGATGCTTGATATTGAACCTATAACAATAAGACCGAAGGTAGGCGAGCTAGGTATAGGGTAGCCTCAAGTGAATGGTTGGTTGGTAAGAAGAAGTTGGGGCATACTAGTTGTAAGGCGATCGAATCCCACGATCTTTTAGAGATGAGTTCACCAGTTTGAGTGTGTTCAATTATATCTATCCAAAGAAATATATACTAAGTAGTAGAATAAAGAATCTGATTGGAGATTTATAAATATTGTTAAAAATGTGTTGGTTACATTTAGACCACAAGGTCCAACTTGCAATTGAATAGATTGAGCCTAGAGTTTTCCTAGCTGGTTATGTAAAGTTTAATCTAAAGTTATTTTGGTAATCGTCTAGAGGGAGGCATAATGGTAGTAATATCTATGTTAAAGATCTCTAAAATTTGACTGATAATGTATCGATAGAAATGGTAGTCAGAAAACAAATAAGAGCTTTTCTTGGGCATCAAATTATAGAGGCTATCTTTATTATATAGTGATATAATTAATTAATTAATTTAAAGTATATAAATAAGAAAAATCCTTAAATGAAATGTCATGTGATCTTATTTGCAAATAGTTGCAATCGTAAGTATTAATCATAATATAAAATAACATTTTATTATAAATATTCCTAATCATGACGTTCTATGAAAGGATATCGATACATCCATTGAGACAAGAGTATATAACGCTCCCTAAATGTTGGACCATGTATTACTCATGGCTACTGAAGGCATCAAGGGGTTATGTACTTATATTTATTGGATATATATGAAATGACCCATCCGAGAGTTTCATGTTGGTTAATAACAACTAGGTCAAAAGGGAAATCTCAAAGTGACAATATTATATAGTTTCCTCGACTTGAAAATATTATGGAACTTCAACATGAATTCTCCACTTTGAGTATAGTTGAATCGTACCATGGCATCCATCGAGCGACTATGGTTGGGGTCTGAGTTGAAGCATTGAAAGTGAACCATTATTCAGTAGAGAATTTGTCTTCTCCATTGTATAAGGTTAGTATCACAGTCAACTGTAGCCAACTCAAAGTCAAAATCACTAGCCGGAGTAGTACGTTTAATAATAAATGTTATTATTGAACCAAATACTTTGTTTATGGAATAACCAAGTTGAATGTGGAAGATATTGGAACTTTGACTAGAACTAAATTCCATAAGTCCTAATGTGGTATAGTGTTGATGAAGAGAATTAGTGTAAATAATCATTACTAACTGGTACAGCTTAAAAAATTATAAAATGTGATTTTACTAAAATGGTCTATAAATGATAGATTCAGCCAAATTGCTACACTTAGATAAGAGGATGCGTCAACGTTAATATTTGAATTGTTTAATAGTAACTGTTGATTGAATTCACACAACCGAATCATCCAACCGTATTTGTGAATTCTACAAAAAACCACATGATTTAATTAATTTATAAAATATTGTAAAGTAATTAAATTAATTAATATTTGAAAAATATTGATGATTATTTAATTTATTTGATGTTTTGCTGTTGTTAGTAATTATTTGGATGTATATATAAAAGTTATATATTCACGTATCGATATCCAATATCAACACGCACACAGATATATATATATATATAAACGGATTTTAAATATAGTTAATTGCTTAACAAGCATTTGGAAATAGTTATCCATATGATGGAATGATGTTGCCTACCATGATAGAGAGAGAGAGAGAGGAAGGGCTATGGATGAGATTGATTGAAAATTAATTGCAAATTAAAAGTGGAAGTTTTAATGAGAGAATATGAAAGGATTTTATTCTCGCATTAAAACAAATCCTCTCATTTATTTTCTTTTAATGTATCCTTTCTTTCGTTTACTTTTCTGTTTTACCTCCTCTTCCTGGCATGGTCAAAATTTCATTATCCCGTTTCCAAATGTTTTCAATTTCAAATAAAAAATGAATACATCAAATGAAATATACATAAGTGGTTTATCCATCTCTTGTAAGAATTGAGTGTGGATTTTGGAGAGGAGAAATCTTAAATCAAGGTGTGACTTCTGGCTAAATCCAAAAGGTATCTCCCATTTTAATTATTCTTTAATTATAATATGATTATCATAATCTTGTATTTGTATACCATGCCTCCTTTTGATTTGAAATTATTTACGTAATTTGAATTATTTGTTGAATGAACTGTTTTGGTTTTTAATTTGATAAATCAAAACAGAAATTTGTATATGACTATAACAATGTTTTAATTATAGCTCCATGTTTAAACTCTCAAATCAAAGTGTAGCTTTTGTCTAGATCTGAAATTTGTACGTACATATTATTTGCATTAGTGTTGAAACAGGAACTTTATATGCACATGTTGTTTCTTTACCTTGAATTGAAAATAATCATTTAATTTGAATACTTTGTTGAATGACTTTGTTTGTTTTTAATTTGATAAATTGAAACAGAAGTTTACGTATGTTAAAATACTATTTTGGTTAAGAATTTAAGTTTTAATATTAGTTACAATAACATTCTAAATAAGTTACACAACTTGATGTTTCAAATGTCCTTATTTGAAAATTTTAAAAGATTGTCAATATCTTATTTAATTTGCTATGTTCAACTTTGGTTTTATGATATTAAAAAAATTGCTTAGGTTGATAATTTTAATTTATATGTACAAATGTATTTTCTCAATCAATTCAAGTATATGTATGTTTGCAAATACATAAGAAAATTTTAATGTAGTATGGATGTTTGATTTGAATTAATTGAAAAGTTTTGGATTAATCAATGTATATATATATCTGTGTATGTTTCTACAAACATTTAATATTTGTATTTCCTATTACTAAGGCATGTTTTTGTTACCCACCTTTTGGTAAGGTCGTGGACAGGCAGATTTAAATAAATTGACTGCTCGAGACTGGAGTACGATGGGTTTGAGTCAGTTGGATGGATAGACGATCAGTCATGGATGGTTCGGTATGGGTCGCTCGTTCAAGGTGGCTCGGTCATATATGGCTCGGTCGAGGAGAGGAGACCATGCATGGTTCGGTCTGGTTGGAGTGGATCGGCAGAAGATGGATCGACTATAACTTGGGTCTAGGAAATTAAGGGATCGGCATAATGTGGTGGTTCGACATGTTTGTGCGGGTCGGTATTAGTGGATTGGCCATGTGTTATTCGGCCAAAATAGTTAGGATGAGGTGGTTCAGTCATGATGGAGTGGTTTGGCGTAAGGTAGTGGTTCAGCATGCATTGGGTTGGTCGGGCATAGACACTGGTTCGGTGTTGTGAGGGCTTTGGGTCGGTAGGAAGGTGGTTCGGTCATGATGGAGTGGGTCGGCATAGTACAAACTTGGAGTCGGCTAAAAGGAGGCAGGTCGGCAACAAAGCAAGGGGTCGGCAATCATCTTGCTTCGAGTCGAATGGCGTGTTACTTCGAGTCAGATGAAAGGCTACTTCAAGTCATTCCCAGGGCAACTTTGGGTCGGCATATCCAGAACTCATGGTCGGTCGTAATGATGGATTTGAGGTCGGTAGTGGTCTTGATGGGCCTGAACCACTCAGGAAGCCCAATAACTCAAGTTTTGCCTATAAATACAGCATGCCCTTCGTCTTATATACTAAGGCTGCTATGCCATTGTTGTTCTAAAAACTCTGGATTATAACTGTAATTGATTCTGACATCAATAAAAAGGAAATTTCTGGAGTGGACATAGGCCGAAGTCAGCCGAACCACTATAAACCCTCTATTATTATTGCTTTCCTTTTAATTTCTACTGTTCTTCATATTTATACTCTCTACATACATTCTATCTATTATCTGTGACTGTTGGTTGGTGCTTTCATCTGGATTTGGGTGTTAGTGACTAATTTTGGCGCTAACAGTTTTAAAACTTTTTCAATTTTATCGAACAATTTAAAATTGAGGTAATAATATATACATATTAATTATTGTTTATGTCATTTAATTGTAGCATAAAACCTCTTGCATATTAATTAAATGCTGTATTGACTAAATTTGTTAAAGAGGAAAGATGGAATTAATCAAGGAAGCCACCTTTCATCTCCTTCTCTATTAGACCTTGATGTGATTGCATCTAAATTTTTATTTGTTCATTCTTATCCATTATCTCCTATTAATTTCACTTGCTTTATGTTTAGCATGTTTTTCACACGATTTAAAAGTATGAATATATTTGATATATTCAAACATTTTCAAATCTCACACTTAAATAATTTAGGATTAATTAATGAGTTTAGGACAATGTTAATAAAATTTGACTTTATTAAATAACTAGATTGGATCTAGTGAAACCCTTTAGACTTCATTCATCCAAATAGGGAAAATTTTGAAATCTATGTATTTCACCCATTGTAGACCGGCCTGGTTGCTTCAATGGTATTCGAGTCCTAATGTCTATGCGGCCTAACTTAGCAACTTTAGGGCCAACTACTAAAGTTAACCTATCACTTGGGAGTCTAGAATAGTAATATCTACACTTGGGGTTGGATAATTAAGTATTCTCCACTTCTTGATTACTGGCATAACTTAATAATGGAGTAAGTCCAAAAGTTTGGCCCAATCATAAAGGCCATATTGATTTGGGCATTGAGAAGGTTTTCAAAATTATGTTTGAAAATTTAAGATATATTTAAATTTAGAAGATATGTTTAAGGTATAAAGGAAAATTTTGTAAATGTTACAGAACGAATTCAAAATTTTCAAAATTGTTTTGAGAAGTTACAATACTAATTTCAAAATTGTAATACATTTAACTAATTTTATTAATTAAATTAATTTAAATAATTAATTAAATGTTATTTAGTTAACACGCTTATTTCTATTGATATATGTATGTATTTCTAGTTGTTATTGTCATATATTTATCTTAAATTTGTTTAAGATAAATTATATTAATCTTTCAAATTAATTTAAACATTCAATTAAATTATTTAAGTAAATAAATTGATTTATTAAACAAAATTAATTAATATTTTTACATATATTGATATGTTTGTATAAACAAACTATTAATGTTATAGTTAATTTTATCTTAAATAGTTTAAAACGAATAAATAAAATTTTAGAAAATATATGTAAAATATTTTAAGTTATAATTAAATATGATTTAATTCATAAAATTAAAATTAATTAAATATGATTTAATTAATAAGGATTAAATTAATTAAATATGATTTACTTAATAAGATACACACATATATATATATTATAAGTTAATTAGATTTTAAAAGTTATAAATAAATTAAAACTTATATAACTATATATGTATAAACATAAGTGGAATTATAAGAAATCTAACATAGATTTAGGGAACAAGTACATGTATATTGTACATATACCATAATTTTCGATGTGTCCAACACTTGAATCACGTGGTTATCTCATAAGAAATACATTGTTACCTAAATCGATATCATTTAATGCATATATATTTAAGCTAAGATGCATATGCATATTTGTTGAGTTTCCTTGAGGTACGTGCATTATACTTAGGCCGCAATAAAAGTGAATACTCTCTTTTGATTTCTTAAGCTTCCTCAAGGTCGAGATTAGAATAGAATAAGACCATGGATTTAGAGTGGTATATGATACAACTGATAAGGTGTTATCCATTACATTAAGGCTTATGATTTATTGTGCTTCTTTAAGGTCAGAATCCTAAGGCAAGTAAGTCCTATCTACTAGAGAACCCAAAAGATTTCTATGTTTTCTATTAGGAATTTGAGAAACGTAAAAGTCTAATTGGTGCTTATTAGAAAAATGAAATTAATACATTTAACCTTTCTAATATTACAAGAAGACATGTTATACAAGTTAAAATAATCTACTTTGATAAATTCTGTAACTAATACAATTGATAAAATGTTCATCAGTTAAAATATACATATGAGTTGAATTGAGATTGACATAGAAATAAAAAATACACTTACTGTAAATCTTTTGGCATGTTGTCACTTCAAGGCCCATGTAAGAGCCAAATAATACAACTTCTAAAATATTCACTCCTCGATCACCTAGGTATTTATTTACCCGAAATTTTTTATTGCTTCTATGGGTTTTGAACTCTAAAACAATACAAGAATATGGATATTTGATTTATACTCAATCACATACAAAAGTTGTATGGTAAACAGTCGAGATTCGTAGTATATGAAACTTCGATCAAATTGGTTCATTTGAAACAAGAAAGTAAACATAATGCAAGATCATATAATCAATATGATTGATTACGATAAGGATTTTATTGTGTTAGATGTAGCACTAGATCAAGAGAAATAAGACGTACATAGGAATTCGATCGTTGAAATGTCGGTTTGACCAGTTTACCTAAAGTGCAACTTATTTGCTATCCTTAAATGTTAAAGATGACCGCATTTTTGTAAAGAATTCATTACGGTCTTGTAGTCAGGGTTTCTTTTTGAATGGTTTGACCATTTAGAAAGGAAAGCGAATGTACTAGAGTGGATGTAACTTAGGCACAGTTGAGATAAAGGGAGTAAATGATCACTCTACTTCATGAAGTGACAATGGAAACGAGAATTGTATAAAATTCTAAAAGATACTTAGTATGGAATGATAAATGTGATTTCTATTCCAAATATATTTTTATATAGAAAATTGTTTCTATGAAAACTGTTTCTTCAGTTTTAAGATATTTGATCTAAATCTCTATATTGTAAACTAGTTATGGTGTATGAAATAAAAATCCGTAATAAGTGGTTGAGTGGAGCTTCATATTTCGTATGCTATTATGTAATGGTGGAAAAAGTAAGAGCATACCATATAACACTTCTAAGTGGATGCATCAAGTTACGAGAAATTGTTTTTGTAAATATACAAAATATTATTTATGAACTAATAACTATTTTCAGTATCGACTAAAATTAGATATAGTTTTATTTTGTTATGAATATTATGAATATTCGTTATGAAATAAATCTATAACAATAGTATTCATAACTAAAGTGATGCATTAGAAAATATAGAAGTTTCTGAAATTTTTTATAATTATTTTGGAATTACAGATTAAGCCACATTTTTGAGAAAAAAGTTCTTTAATCATATGGTTATGAATTATATAGTACTGGCGAATTGTATCTAAAATGGTTAAAGGCAAAGCATCCATTCAATAGGAGCGACATAAGAGTCGGTGAACTCTTTGAATTGAAACTTATAGTGTATACAATTGAAGTTTTAATGATACCAAAATGGATCCACTAACTTAGTTTAATTCACAAATAAATTATCATAGAAATGGACAATTATGATATAGAAATAATGTATTTATGATAAGTTCATTGAATATGGAATGAGATTAGAAAACATAACATGCAAAAGAAATAAAAGAATTCGATCTGATTGAATAAGTGAGTATATTGGAAATTGTAACGACCCGCTATTTTGGACCATTCGCATCCGCACATGTCAGACTTGAATAATTCAAAATACCGCGTTGTTAATTTAAATTGGCAAAACTCAGTATATACAGTAAATAGATATAATCACAGATCACAGACACAGAGTAATAAATGCAGCGGAAATAAAAGAGATAGTAGTTCATGAAGCTACTATATAAATGTATAAGTTACATCAGAGTTAGAACAGATACAACGGAAGAGTAATACGATACATCAGATACAAAACAGAATACATCACTGGAATCATCGAATATTGAAAGCAGAATAGATGGCTGGATCTTCAAGCAAAGCTCCAACTTCAAAGGTGAGTCTTGAATACTGGTACACTCAGTCTGACCCGAGCGTAAAGCAAAACACAAAACACTCGAGTCAGGATTAACATTCTTATATCAATAAATCCAACTCAAGTGAAATAGCAATTGAAATACAAGTAACTCAAAGGATGTTTGGAATAACCATCCTTTAAGGATCCGTTAAACTATCTACTAGGTAGTAGTGTACGATAAGTAGATAATGCCTATCAGTAATATAAAGATATCAAAATAGTGTTAAGGCGTTACCATTATCCCCCTTAACACATTTTTATAAGCGTTATAGTCTATACAGCACTGTAAACTCCACCGTAAACTAGTGGGATATCAGGGAGTACTCCATAGGTATAACACAAAACAAATCGTAGTGGTCACGTATAAAGGGATCCAAGTATGACAAGGCACATGAGGCAATACCCAAGGTAGTGAAACTACCGTTTGCCTGATCCGGACTGGTGAGAACGCATCGCCGCAGCGATCGCAACACCGCGAAACAACACTCCCAAAATCAGGGGTGCACCAATCGACAACAGGTAATGAGTAGTTTCGAAGAAGTGTGTTCGCTTGAGGTAGCTGACCTCCATTGGCCCGGCACGGCTCCTGTTTTAGTCATTTCCAATTTGACACAAGTGTCAAGGCTATCCATTATCGTTCTCTTTCTTCAGTCATCACGTACATCATTCCAACCACTTCATTCTAGATCACACTCCGCGTATAGTTATTAAAGTGGGTTCCGGTTTAGACAGTGAGTATGTCCCTAACCGATTCCGGTCTCTTTAATAACTTTCGTAATTTTTTCACCGATTGGTCGTTTAATAATTTCAAACCAAATCAATTACAATTTCAATTAGAATTTGCAAATCAACATTTCATTTGTCTTTCTAAAACAATTCCCATAATTTACTTTTAAAACTTCCAAATTACCATTTCAAAACCTTATAATTCAATTTCAATTTCTTTTTAAAACCATTCAATATTGATTCAAGTTCGTATATAAGTTTCATTCCGAAATCATTTAAATTAATTAAATTTAACATTCAAATCAATTTAAATTCATTAATCGATTTCATTCAATATTCGTTAAGTAAATTTGTCATTCAAACAATTTCTATTTAATTTTCAATTCACTAAATCAATTACTTAAATTCAACTCCATTATATCAAAACTTACAAATTTGAATTAAATTAAATTCGTCAAATCAAGTTCTTTAAATTACAAGTCTTACATTCATTCAATAAATCACATTTTATTTCTTGTTAAAGAAATTCAATTTCACTTATTTATTTACTTAGTTACAATTTCAAAGCTCAATTAAATAAGAAACTAAATTTTACTTATTCAAGAAGTTCAATTCCACTTATTACATAATTCAATTTATTTAATTATTAAATAATTCAATCTTATTAAATTATAAAGTAATTTCAAAACTTAATTATTTAATAATTTCAAACTTAATCATTAATAATTTCAAAACTTAATTATTAAATAATTTCAAACTAATTTTTAAATAATTTCAAAACTTAATTCGATCATTTCTCAAATTTAAACAACGTTCTTCCATCAATTACATTGATAATATTTTGTTTCATATTATTAAATATATAACTTTTTCCTTTCATAAAAATTCAAATTCAAACTTCATTTCAAAACATATTATTTATTCAAATAAAATCTTCATTTTATTTTTAAACAAATTATTGACCAATCGGGTTTTATTTAATTCTCTATCCTAAGTCAAGTTCATTTTGGGTATTTATCATTTCAACCCGATTCCAATTCAATTCAAAATCAAAGCATAGCAAAGGGAACTTGCAGTGCGATAACTGGGATGGCGTTAAAGTAAATAAACAAGCAATAACAACAATCAATAACAATCCAATAATCAATTCAAATAATCCCGAAATAACCGTATTAATTTGCATTGTTATTTGTACGAATTAATATAATTATTTCTAGAATCTACACTATCATTTCATGTAGATTAAAGATTATTACACTAATAGTAATACGTTTCTTCACTTGTCATTTGACTTCAATTTTATCACTACAACAATTAATCCAATATACGTTCAATGGTTCAAAGTGTAATTATCACTATTCTACATGTCAATTAATTTAACAATTAAAGCGGTCATATTCAATTAATCAAATTCAACATATATGTCGATTCAAATTTTAATTATCCTACGTCAAATTCAATTGCATACAATTTATCACTTTATACATTACAATTTAACATCCAATATAAACAACAACCAATCAATCACTTATCAGCCAAACGGGATTATCATTGCATATATAACAGATAATGGTGTCAGATGTCACAGGTGAACTGATACAGGTAATAACAGTGTAATTAACTAACAGCAATATATTTCAATTGTCATTTCAATTAAAATCAAATTTAATAAATAAAAGAACATTAATCGTGAGTGATTGCTCACCTTTCGAGGCTAGAGAAAATAGACAATGAACTGAGTTACGAATCCAGGCATGAATCGATGAAGAAAACAGGCCTGATGGACAAAGCTGATAAATTAGAATTGATGAACTGAATCAGAATCCGCTTGATAGATACAGAAATATTTATTATTTTATTAAAATAAATATTTTAATCTAAGACCAACCATTTAAAATTCATGTATATTCTCTTTTATAAAACCATTTTTAAAACCAATATGCAAAGGCAGACACCCCATAATATGCAGACAAAAATGTATATGCAAATAACTAACTACGTGTAGCCAAAAATGCAGACAAGTTTATATATATACTGACAAGAACAACATTGTATACTAACATATCAAAACTGTTCAACCATTACTTATACATATTTTAATATATACTTTATATTCTCAAAACCAAAGCAAGGTAGAACTGGCAAAAATAAGTTACAAATCAACTTATAAAATGTAAAGTAACGTATATATTTAATAAAAAAAATATTATATCCAAGTTCCAAGTACAATATATAACATGAATATAAAGTAAGGTATATATTTAATATAAAACAATATTATACTATATTAATATAAGGTAACGTATATAAGTTGATTTATATTCTCAGATCTGAATGTGCGTGAGGACTGACATTTGTAGGTATAACCGACCTATGCAAACAACAGTTATTCCAATCTTACAAAAAAATAAATAAATAAATATATGTATGTATGTATACTGACATGACACACATAACTCACAGACCAATATCAACTCACAGGAGCCTAAATATATGTAACAAAATAGATGCAGACTAGTATATAGTGTACATATAAAATATATAAACAAGTTTGAACCCAAAAATTTCTTAAAACCAAACATATAACTGACAAAACTTTATAATATGTACAAACAGACACGCTCCACAATAATATATATAGAACTAACTTTTATAAATATATATGTACTCTGACCATGTCATAACTCATGTAACAAACCTATTATAACCCAAAATATATATAACTTACTTATATACTATTCACATGCAACACATATATAAATATATTCACGCACGCAACACATAAATACACATACTTACGCACGAACACATATATACTAGTACTTATATAATATCCATTTATATACTTACCACGCGAGAAAAGAAAAGAGAATTCATGCAACTACTTGGCCGAAGCGAGATCTGGGGAAGGAGGGAGAGGTGGCGAGCTGTCACGTGGCAGTTCAGGGTGGAGATGGTGTTGCATGCGGAGTTGGGTTAGCTACAGGGAGGTGATGAAGGCACTAGCGGTTGGCGATGGAGAATGAAAGGTCGACTATGGACGAGGGGCGCAGGCTTATGTGAGGAGAAAGTGAGGCTCATCGAGCGGAGGGTGGTGCTCGTCTCAGGTCAAGCTGTGCATTGAGCAGGCCGAGCTTGCGTGGCCTTGGGTGCTGACGCGAGGAGGTGGAAGGGCGATGTTTGAGTTTGGAGATGTGGCGCTGGAAGTTTCAGGTCAGTGGGCCATGGTGGTTTGGCTACGGAGTGAGGTGGGGGTACGCCAGAGTGGTGACGGTGTGATGCTGCGGTGCGTGCTCGATGCCAGTGGAGCTACGACATGGAGATGGTGTCGAGGCGTGGTGGCGGTTCAGGTGGAAGCCCGGTGTGCGAGGAGTGGCGAAGGAATGGTGAGCGTTGGCCATTTTAATTTACCGAAGCACGAATAAGGGAGGAGGAGGGTGAGTGACGTGCCTGGGGTGTGACGACCCGACTTTTTCTCCACAAAAAGTCGTATCATCTTGAAGAAAGAAAGAGATAGAAAAGAGAAAAGATAGAGAAGAAAGAAAGAAACACATCAGAATCTAAACAGCGGAACGAATAAATTACATTAATCAAATAAGATATTACATTGTATCATATACATCAGAGATACACAGCTTATACAACACATACTAGACAGTTATAAATACCTGTCTAGTTATTACAGCTCAAATACAACTCAACAAATGACTCAGAGAAACTAACACAGCGGAACACTATATCTACGAACGTTGAAGCCTCCTGCTCCATTGCTCCTCCAGATAACTCGTCAAAGCTAACCTGAATCCCTTGGCTACTCGTAAAAATTTGAGTACCCAAGAGTTTAATAAAACAGAAAATAAACACTTGGGTCAGACATGGGTCTGGTGTGAGTAAACGGTTAAAGTTGTTTAACTTCAAAACCTTTTGAAAACAAAGGTATCACGTAAGACTTCCCACACATAAACATGGGTAAGTTTTTACCTTACGCTAACCAAAACATTTGATAAGAAATCCGATTGTATTATAATAGGGTCTAGGGTTTTCAAGTAAAATACAGAAATAGCTGGAATGCTTACATCTCACGTTCCAACATAGTTGGGCACAACTAAATCGTACGGCACTTATTGGATTTTGGATTCCATACAATGGCAGGGCTACTGGGGTACCGCCCGTCACAGTACGTGGCCTAGATCAACGTACCGAGGATCACTCCCAATCCCCTGCAACACAAGGCCGGAACATCCCTTACTGGATAATTCCCGCATAAGAAACCCCAGCGGTTGTAGCTATTCAACCGCCCACACAGCCGAATAAAAAGAAGGGACCTCTAGACAGAGGAATCTCATACTACTTGGGTGCTACCCACTAACCTTGCTGCACCTCCCCTGTTTTAGCCATTCCCGGTTTGATGAGGCTTGAGGCTACGATTACCTTTAATCAAAACACATCACTTAGAATGCTCATCGTCCACCTGACGATGTGCTGAAAGCATTCAATCCATACAAGTTCGTTCCGGGTTCGAACGAAACCGAAGGCATTATCTCGTTACACTCGTTTTGGAATCACCCTCAGAGTTAACGACAATAACCCTTGCACTCTGAATCTTCATCTTCACTTGAGATTCACGACCTATCGTTAATTTGGATCGATGTGGTATTCGGGTCTCCAGACCTGGAATACCGGTATACGGAAACCCGATCCCGGTCTCATCGAAATCCAAAGCGTATCTTTTAAGGCCAAGTTGTTTTAAAGGTTAAAACAAATTCAATTCATTATCTTTATACACAAAGAAAGATAATTCACAAAAGATAATCAACATTATCAGATAATCCATACAATTCAACTAACATCCATATCATACAGCATATATCTCATCAGAGATATCAATCAATGCCAAGTATTCAATACTATCACCCATTCATAAGAAATGATTTATATTATCTTTTAATTAATTTAAAGAATTTAAATTAATTACTTCATTTTATAAATCCTTCTTACTTAACCATTAATTAATTACAATTTAATTAATTAATCATCTTTTAATGATCTTCTTAATTAATCTTCCTTGATTAATTATACTTTAATTACATTCAAGTAATTATTCTTAACCATATATAGTAATTACCTTTAATTACTATCATTAATTACAATAATTAATGATTCTTCATTTACTTCCATTAATTAACTAATTAACTATAATTATTTGCATTAATCCTCAATTAATTATAATTAATTAATCATACTTTAATTAATCACTTTTATTAATCAAACTTGATTAATTACATTACTTATATTAATTAATGATCCTTTAATTAATTCATTAATTTATTACCTTCTAGTTAATTAAATAATTAATCTTTAATTAACTACATTCATTTATTAACCTTAATTAATTTTAAACAGTAATTAACGATCTTGTAATTACTTATCTTAATTAATTAGTTCTTCATTAATTATATTAACCTTGATTAATTAATCTAATTAATTAATCCTTAATTACTTCATTAAGTAATTATTAATCAATTATATTAACAAATAATCCTTAATTAATTACTTTATTAATTAATTACTTTTTAATTAATTACCCTTAGTAATTAATCTTAAATTAAACACATTTAATTAATCACATTAATTAATTAACTAAAATAATTAAGTAATTAACTCTTAATTACTTACATAGGTAATTATCTTCTAATTACTATCATTAAAAATCTTGATTACTTCTTAATTAATTACTTAACAAATAATTAATTCCATTACTAAATAATCCTTAATTCTTTAATTAATTAACTACTCCATAATTAATTAATCTCAACAATTATATAAATCAATTTCTTAGATTAATAACATCAAGTGATTACCCTTTTATCACTTTAACTATTACCCCATGAGTAATTTTCCTATTAATTACTTCCATAAGTAATTTCATTCAATAATTAACCAATAATTACTTTATTAAGTAATTACACTTAATTAATCCATAATTAAGTGATTATTTAAAATTAAATAAATAATTAACTAATTATTTAAAATTAATTAATTAATTAATTAATTAATTAACTTCTTATATTTCAAAATCCTTAATTAAATAAGGAAACCATTTATCTTAATTAATCTCTTTACTTATTAACAAATCATATTTTTAATTAGGTATTCTTAAGTTCATGTCAAATTAATTTAACATAACTATCATAAAAATTAAATCATTTAAATTAATCAAACTTTAATGACTTGAAATTAAACTATTCAATTTGGTTTACAAAATTATAACTTAAACTTTATTTGGAAATAAGGCATTTAGAAATCAAATTTAAATTAAAATAATTACTTTCAAAACAATCATCTTAAGCCTTTTTTTTTTTAAATTTGAGAATAAATTCAAATAACATTTATAAAGTTTGATTTATATTTATTTTAAAACCACAAGTTTTAACTTTGTAAATTTATTTCTTTTATAAAACTTGAACTTGATTTTATTTATTCATGCAAAAGTTTAATTTGCCAACTTTATTTCAACACAGTACTACCCAGAAACAACAACCCAGAAACAAACAACCCAAACTATACCCGAGTAACTTTACTTTTTTTTCCAGTCCACCCCTGTTTACTTCGAGTAAACTCGAGTCTTCCCCCGAGCAAAACTCAAAATCCCTCACACTCATCTCTGCTTCGAGTCATGACACAATCTACACGATAGCTTCCCGAGTTTCCCTTCGTCTTCCCCAACACGATCGAACTCCAGTTAGCACAAACTTGCACTTTGGTTTTAGATTTGAATTTGAGGGAAAATTCAGATTCGATTCTGCCATAGTTTGCTTATCTTTTGAGAAGAAGATATAAAAAGAAAAATGTGAAAGAAGATTAGGAATGTTTATAAGTAAATTTAGATTTTATTAATATTAAAAGAAAATACAAATAAAATGACACATGTCTCTATCTTATATTAATGTTTTAACACTTGTTATCAAAGTGATTTATAACTTAACACTTGTCAATATTTATTTATTTTTATCCTAAAAGAATTTTAAAAACTTTTTAAATATGATTTCCTAATTAACTAATATGTTTTCTTAATTTATAAATACTTTTCTAATTAAATTCCTAATAAACAAACACATTTAAAAATTTATATAAATACAATCTTTAAAAGAAAATAAAATAAAACCAATTATATTTTAAATAAAATATATATAATATTGCAAAAATCATTTTTTTTTTAAATACTATTTCAAAAGTCTTTGTATTTATTCTTATTAAATAAATACATATCCAAATTTCTATAAAAAGAATAATATAAAACAAATCTATTTTTAAATAAAAACTTATCCATATGATTTAAATCCAAACTATATTATTATTTTCATTTCCAAGATATTTTTTTTTTTTTCAAATTCAATTCTTACATTCAAATTCAAAGTCAATTTAAAGTCCAATTTAAAATCAATTTAAATAAATATAGATATCCATTTCAAACAAACATATTATTACTTATCAATAATTATCCTATTTAAAATCAATATACATATATATATATATACATTTTAAACAACCCTTATTAAATTTGAAAATAATAAGTCTATTTAAAATCTATTTATATTTATATTTAAAAACAACTCATTATTTAATTGTTTGAAAATAACAATTTTACCAATTTTAAATAATTAACTTACAAGATTATCACATTTTAAATTCCCTGAAATCCCGGGATATCACATTCCTTCCCCCTTAAAATAATTTCGTCCCCGAAATTTAAAACAAAAGATAATCCAAAGTTTTTATTTTATTTCAATCAATTTAGGCATACATATCAGCCATACACAACCAAGCAAACAATTTCATCCAAACAACCAATTCAAACAAACAAACAATTCTAGCTATCCGGACATAGATCCGGATAAGCTTCCTAAATTTCCACGAGTTTCCCCAAGTATACATATATACCGGGATACTCGTTCTAAAGACAATCTTAAACTACGAAGCTACAGAGCTCCTACTCATCTAAATCTACAAAACTAAACAGGATATCAGACTACAGACAAGTCTGACTCAACAACCAAATCCTTCCCGAACTACTGGTTCCAAAACCAGAGATAGATCAAACACGTACTTCCTCAAAGATACGCGATATACTCTGAATCTCAGTTATCCAAACTGGCAATTCAAATCTTATAAGCCAAACACTTATCCAAATCAGAATATAGAAGAGATCTAAAACAACTCGGAGCTGACTTCCCAGACTTACCCAATCTTATAGCTCCCTTTTACTAGAGAAAACTTTAATAATAACGAAGTCTCCAACTTCGAATTTCAAATTCCTCCATTTCTAATCCACATAATTCTTTTGACGGTCCTGGGTTGCCTATATCCATTCCGATCAGCTCAACCTTTACTGATGCTATTTGAAACAAACTGAACCAAAAACAACCCAACAAAATGATCCTCACAAGATCTACCCAAAATCTACTCCCCATTATCAGTAGACTGAACTTACTTCTCCTATCTAGAAAAATTTCCTGTAGAAACCCTCTAATCCAAACACTGCAACTTCCGGTTGCTTCCATTCTAGAACAACTGCAATCCTACTTCCGCTGCACCACTCTGATCTGGAGCAGATGAGAATGCCGTCGATGAACTCGAGCACAGACTAGACAACACATTCTGGAGATAAGGTTCAACAGATCCATAAAAATAAAACTCAGAAGTTCTATGAAATACCGGGCTGTTTCACCAAATCCTTTCTCTAGGAGACATTCTTCGACCTAGCTGAATTTCCGGTAGCAATCCTGAAATCAAGTCGATACAGAACTCAATCTCAAATGCAGACAAACTTCTGACTTCGCTGAAGACATCCAGAAAAACTCTGATAACTCAAGAGAATACTCACTATCGCAAGTCACTTTTGCGATTCACCCAGCTTAATTCCAAATAAACTGTTCTCTCTTAACCACTCAGAACAGCTTATGCTTGACTAACCAATCCATCAGTGAAATGGATCCTCTCTGCTGCTTTTGAACTCCACCTCTAGAAAACTGCTAAGCTAAAAGATCTTCTAGCTGGAACACAAAACACTTCCGAGCTGCACCGCTGACCCAGATGCCAAGACTTCCTATCCAAAGCTCTTCGAGAACTCGGACTCCAAACCAAACAGAATCATCATGCTGAACTCAGCCACAACACTGAAGCAGACACATTTCTTCAAACTTGCTCCAAAAGAAAACATTTTCGGAGACATCCATAGTCACTACGTCTCAGCACGCAGCTACTACTTCCTGAGTTACCCAGATACCATCACTTGCCTCAGCTCTTCCGACAAATCCAAACTCCCAAAAATCGGCTCACACGAGCACGATCAAACTTATCCTACAATGATGGACTCCGAACCTTAACAGTTTCCTTCGGAGATCAATGAAATCCTCACACCATATCATTGGTAGTCGTTGTGTTACACACACACCACTACCCTATCTACCTTTATAACTCATATTGGAAAACCCGTACAGGTAACCCAATAGATAGGTAGAAATATGTATTTATAGTTATATAAAAATTACAAATACGCTCTCTCAGGATAGACACCACTCCAGAGCCTAGGTATTCACTCAACCTAATGCTCTGATACCAACTGTGACGACCCGACTTTTTCTCCACAAAAAGTCGTATCATCTTGAAGAAAGAAAGAGATAGAAAAGAGAAAAGATAGAGAAGAAAGAAAGAAACACATCAGAATCTAAACAGCGGAACGAATAAATTACATTAATCAAATAAGATATTACATTGTATCATATACATCAGAGATACACAGCTTATACAACACATACTAGACAGTTATAAATACCTGTCTAGTTATTACAGCTCAAATACAACTCAACAAATGACTCAGAGAAACTAACACAGCGGAACACTATATCTACGAACGTTGAAGCCTCCTGCTCCATTGCTCCTCCAGATAACTCGTCAAAGCTAACCTGAATCCCTTGGCTACTCGTAAAAATTTGAGTACCCAAGAGTTTAATAAAACAGAAAATAAACACTTGGGTCAGACATGGGTCTGGTGTGAGTAAACGGTTAAAGTTGTTTAACTTCAAAACCTTTTGAAAACAAAGGTATCACGTAAGACTTCCCACACATAAACATGGGTAAGTTTTTACCTTACGCTAACCAAAACATTTGATAAGAAATCCGATTGTATTATAATAGGGTCTAGGGTTTTCAAGTAAAATACAGAAATAGCTGGAATGCTTACATCTCACGTTCCAACATAGTTGGGCACAACTAAATCGTACGGCACTTATTGGATTTTGGATTCCATACAATGGCAGGGCTACTGGGGTACCGCCCGTCACAGTACGTGGCCTAGATCAACGTACCGAGGATCACTCCCAATCCCCTGCAACACAAGGCCGGAACATCCCTTACTGGATAATTCCCGCATAAGAAACCCCAGCGGTTGTAGCTATTCAACCGCCCACACAGCCGAATAAAAAGAAGGGACCTCTAGACAGAGGAATCTCATACTACTTGGGTGCTACCCACTAACCTTGCTGCACCTCCCCTGTTTTAGCCATTCCCGGTTTGATGAGGCTTGAGGCTACGATTACCTTTAATCAAAACACATCACTTAGAATGCTCATCGTCCACCTGACGATGTGCTGAAAGCATTCAATCCATACAAGTTCGTTCCGGGTTCGAACGAAACCGAAGGCATTATCTCGTTACACTCGTTTTGGAATCACCCTCAGAGTTAACGACAATAACCCTTGCACTCTGAATCTTCATCTTCACTTGAGATTCACGACCTATCGTTAATTTGGATCGATGTGGTATTCGGGTCTCCAGACCTGGAATACCGGTATACGGAAACCCGATCCCGGTCTCATCGAAATCCAAAGCGTATCTTTTAAGGCCAAGTTGTTTTAAAGGTTAAAACAAATTCAATTCATTATCTTTATACACAAAGAAAGATAATTCACAACAGATAATCAACATTATCAGATAATCCATACAATTCAACTAACATCCATATCATACAGCATATATCTCATCAGAGATATCAATCAATGCCAAGTATTCAATACTATCACCCATTCATAAGAAATGATTTATATTATCTTTTAATTAATTTAAAGAATTTAAATTAATTACTTCATTTTATAAATCCTTCTTACTTAACCATTAATTAATTACAATTTAATTAATTAATCATCTTTTAATGATCTTCTTAATTAATCTTCCTTGATTAATTATACTTTAATTACATTCAAGTAATTATTCTTAACCATATATAGTAATTACCTTTAATTACTATCATTAATTACAATAATTAATGATTCTTCATTTACTTCCATTAATTAACTAATTAACTATAATTATTTGCATTAATCCTCAATTAATTATAATTAATTAATCATACTTTAATTAATCACTTTTATTAATCAAACTTGATTAATTACATTACTTATATTAATTAATGATCCTTTAATTAATTCATTAATTTATTACCTTCTAGTTAATTAAATAATTAATCTTTAATTAACTACATTCATTTATTAACCTTAATTAATTTTAAACAGTAATTAACGATCTTGTAATTACTTATCTTAATTAATTAGTTCTTCATTAATTATATTAACCTTGATTAATTAATCTAATTAATTAATCCTTAATTACTTCATTAAGTAATTATTAATCAATTATATTAACAAATAATCCTTAATTAATTACTTTATTAATTAATTACTTTTTAATTAATTACCCTTAGTAATTAATCTTAAATTAAACACATTTAATTAATCACATTAATTAATTAACTAAAATAATTAAGTAATTAACTCTTAATTACTTACATAGGTAATTATCTTCTAATTACTATCATTAAAAATCTTGATTACTTCTTAATTAATTACTTAACAAATAATTAATTCCATTACTAAATAATCCTTAATTCTTTAATTAATTAACTACTCCATAATTAATTAATCTCAACAATTATATAAATCAATTTCTTAGATTAATAACATCAAGTGATTACCCTTTTATCACTTTAACTATTACCCCATGAGTAATTTTCCTATTAATTACTTCCATAAGTAATTTCATTCAATAATTAACCAATAATTACTTTATTAAGTAATTACACTTAATTAATCCATAATTAAGTGATTATTTAAAATTAAATAAATAATTAACTAATTATTTAAAATTAATTAATTAATTAATTAATTAATTAACTTCTTATATTTCAAAATCCTTAATTAAATAAGGAAACCATTTATCTTAATTAATCTCTTTACTTATTAACAAATCATATTTTTAATTAGGTATTCTTAAGTTCATGTCAAATTAATTTAACATAACTATCATAAAAATTAAATCATTTAAATTAATCAAACTTTAATGACTTGAAATTAAACTATTCAATTTGGTTTACAAAATTATAACTTAAACTTTATTTGGAAATAAGGCATTTAGAAATCAAATTTAAATTAAAATAATTACTTTCAAAACAATCATCTTAAGCCTTTTTTTTTTTAAATTTGAGAATAAATTCAAATAACATTTATAAAGTTTGATTTATATTTATTTTAAAACCACAAGTTTTAACTTTGTAAATTTATTTCTTTTATAAAACTTGAACTTGATTTTATTTATTCATGCAAAAGTTTAATTTGCCAACTTTATTTCAACACAGTACTACCCAGAAACAACAACCCAGAAACAAACAACCCAAACTATACCCGAGTAACTTTACTTTTTTTTCCAGTCCACCCCTGTTTACTTCGAGTAAACTCGAGTCTTCCCCCGAGCAAAACTCAAAATCCCTCACACTCATCTCTGCTTCGAGTCATGACACAATCTACACGATAGCTTCCCGAGTTTCCCTTCGTCTTCCCCAACACGATCGAACTCCAGTTAGCACAAACTTGCACTTTGGTTTTAGATTTGAATTTGAGGGAAAATTCAGATTCGATTCTGCCATAGTTTGCTTATCTTTTGAGAAGAAGATATAAAAAGAAAAATGTGAAAGAAGATTAGGAATGTTTATAAGTAAATTTAGATTTTATTAATATTAAAAGAAAATACAAATAAAATGACACATGTCTCTATCTTATATTAATGTTTTAACACTTGTTATCAAAGTGATTTATAACTTAACACTTGTCAATATTTATTTATTTTTATCCTAAAAGAATTTTAAAAACTTTTTAAATATGATTTCCTAATTAACTAATATGTTTTCTTAATTTATAAATACTTTTCTAATTAAATTCCTAATAAACAAACACATTTAAAAATTTATATAAATACAATCTTTAAAAGAAAATAAAATAAAACCAATTATATTTTAAATAAAATATATATAATATTGCAAAAATCATTTTTTTTTAAATACTATTTCAAAAGTCTTTGTATTTATTCTTATTAAATAAATACATATCCAAATTTCTATAAAAAGAATAATATAAAACAAATCTATTTTTAAATAAAAACTTATCCATATGATTTAAATCCAAACTATATTATTATTTTCATTTCCAAGATATATTTTTTTTTTTCAAATTCAATTCTTACATTCAAATTCAAAGTCAATTTAAAGTCCAATTTAAAATCAATTTAAATAAATATAGATATCCATTTCAAACAAACATATTATTACTTATCAATAATTATCCTATTTAAAATCAATATACATATATATATATATACATTTTAAACAACCCTTATTAAATTTGAAAATAATAAGTCTATTTAAAATCTATTTATATTTATATTTAAAAACAACTCATTATTTAATTGTTTGAAAATAACAATTTTACCAATTTTAAATAATTAACTTACAAGATTATCACATTTTAAATTCCCTGAAATCCCGGGATATCACATGGGGAGTGAAAGAAAATGAAACATAACCTTTTTTTTTTCGGTTCAGACATGCAAATGGTAGAGTAGAAGATTGCAGGCAAGGGATGAATGTGTGGGTAGAGCAAATGAACATGATCAATATATGTATAAACGTAGTGTTAAATGATAAATTCCTAAACAACACAATGGGAAGGTGGAACAAATCTTGAAAATGAAAAGAAAACAGAACGCATGCAAGCAATAAAGGCGGCACCAAATTTTGTAAGCATGGAAACAAAGCTAGAGTTATAGTAAATTCTGAAAAGCAAAGGTCACGTTGGAAACAAATAAATGCTAATTGCGGTGATAAATCAGCCGTTCGAGATTTGAATGGACACCATAATCCAAGAGTTAAAACGGATACCGATGCATTGGACCGTTGCGCAGTTTCCACCGCGTACCAGACACCAACACATAAATTGAATATACCGCAGAGATCAGCACGACAAGACGATCAAAATGGTATATAGATATCTGTGGTACGGTTAAATTTTAAAATTCGAAATTTTATACTAGCGAAAAATGCATGAAAAACACAGAAAAATAAGATCGACGGAGCTAAAGATGTCCGAATATGGAAAAACGAAAAATAGCGTTTGCTCAGAAGATGGTTTAGAATTTTTCTATGTAAAAATATTTAGGTTCCGAAAACATTTTATTCTCATCGCTTTTTAACTGATTAAATTGAAGTAAATTTACGCGCGAAATAAACTTTCATATTTTCGGACGAAAATTTACCAGTTGCTATGTTTAACTAGACGCATTCCAAATATCAAATTTATATTTTAAATTTTTATCGTTTAAAATTTTCGCAAAATTTCAATTAATAACGTTATTAAAACAGTTAAAATTTACGGGTCGTTACACTCTCCCCCACTCAAAACTTTTCGTCCCCGAAAAGGAACGAGGTAGGAGAATAGAAACAACCAGAAAGAAGACAAATTTGAAATACAAAATACAATTAATTAAAACCATATAAATTCCAATTTAAATTAATTGATATTCAATAATTGATTTAATCCATTTGATTTCACTAAAATCAGTCTCAACTATTTCTAAATTCATTATCTTATTATCCAATTATCTTAAATTTACAATTTCTATAACCATAAATTTGAATAGTCTTTTATTATAATCATATTTTTCAGCAATTTAAATTCTTCTTTATTCCAGATTATTGTTAAGTTTATTTCACTCAATATATCTTATTACATATATTTAAACCATATAAATTAATTTAAACCCTATAAATTTCAATTTAAATTAATTTATATTCACTAATTGCTTTTAAATTCAAGGTATTTCCATAAGTTGATCAAATTTCAATTTATTAATTCTTTCAAACAAATTATTTGTCTCATCTATTATTCAATTAACTTATTATTCTATCATCTTTATTAGCATTTTTTTTATAATTAAAATCTAAGTGTATAACATCTATTATAAACACTTAAATTTTATTTATAAAATCATTTTATATTGTATATTATCCAATTACATTTTAACTTCTGAGAATTTAGGTAAGTTGTATTAGAATGCAGTTGAACAATATACAATAAAAAAAAATTTCCCAATTTAATTATTCAAGTTTAAATATTTATTCCAAATTTTGGTTTTACTTATAATTAAAATCATCCTTTGACAAAATTTAAGAATTAGATTTCCGATTAACTTTAAACGATTTAGAGATATATATAATATATTTATATCAAATCAAATTAAATTTTAAAATAAGATACCTATATATATATATAAAAATCAAATTATACTGAAGAAATTCAAATCAAAATATTTTCAAAACAAAACCGTAGCAAAGCTACATAATGGTTTCTCCACTTCGAAACTCGAAAATGAATGTCGATGATGCGGCCGTCATCATCGAAATTATTTCCCAGCGACAAAATAGGAGAGCACTGATTCAAACATTTAAAATTCTTTGAAATGATTTCAATTTGAAAATATTTTAAAACTATACACCTAAAACTTTCAAATCAAAGTTGGAAATCACCGGAAATTAAATTCTCAAATTCTGATTTAAATCCATTTGAATTCCAAATTAAAATTTTAAACCATGTTCTATAATTTCATTTTTTTATCATATTAGAATAATCAATGGTTTTCCAAACAATAAATGAAAATTAAATATTATCATTTTTGACAACAGATTCATTAAAAATTTAATTTCATAATATAATCATACAAACTTTATTTTATTTACCAAAATTGAAAACGAAATTGTGTCAGTTTGCTCTGCTCAAGTGTTTTGGAAATCCTATCGATAGCGTTGATTAGACGAATCGATCGGAAACCCAAATCAACATCAACAACTCAAACAACACAATACATAAAACATTTTTATATAAATTTATAAATACACTTCCTCGCTCGACGATACAAGAATGGATTCAAAGCAAGGATAGAGATTCAAATTTGATGGACTCAAATCAAAGAGAATTCTGATTCGAAAACAAATTCGAAAGAAAATATAAGATGATTCAATAACAGAATCGGGAGATGGGTAAGTTTATTTAATTCACGGGCAACCTTAACCGGTCGTCCGTAACTTCAAGAATAGGATCGATGCTGAATTCCGAGGTAAATCAACACTTGATCTCAAGAGATGGAATTCTGGTATAGCAGGGAATAGATAGCATCGTAAACCGAGGATACAGAAATCTCCGGTAAATCGATGCCTATTATAAAGGAGTTTCACCCCTTTACAAATCATTCGAAGTTTGGCGAGACCGCCGATTCACTATAAGGGTCATTCGAAGTGGAGTTATGTGATGCTCCAGAATTGAAAGGAGACGAATAGTGAGGGACACGAATGCAATTTGGAACCGCAGGGAACGTTTCGAAATTCAAAGAAATCAAGTCGAAAGAAAGAGATTGAAACTCGAATGAGAGTGATTTTGTAAATACATTTACCCTATATGTTAAGTTCTGCCTAGAGCTACCAAAGCTCTGATACCAACTGTAACGACCCGCTATTTTGGACCATTCACATCCGCACATGTCAGACTTGAATAATTCAAAATACCGCGTTGTTAATTTAAATTGGCAAAACTCAGTATATACAGTAAATAGATATAATCACAGATCACAGACACAGAGTAATAAATGCAGCGGAAATAAAAGAGATAGTAGTTCATGAAGCTACTATATAAATGTATAAGTTACATCAGAGTTAGAACAGATACAACGGAAGAGTAATACGATACATCAGATACAAAACAGAATACATCACTGGAATCATCGAATACTGAAAGCAGAATAGATGGCTGGATCTTCAAGCAAAGCTCCAACTTCAAAGGTGAGTCTTAAATACTGGTACACTCAGTCTGACCCGAGCGTAAAGCAAAACACAAAACACTCGAGTCAGGATTAACATTCTTATATCAATAAATCCAACTCAAGTGAAATAGCAATTGAAATACAAGTAACTCAAAGGATGTTTGGAATAACCATCCTTTAAGGATCCGTTAAACTATCTACTAGGTAGTAGTGTACGATAAGTAGATAATGCCTATCAGTAATATAAAGATATCAAAATAGTGTTAAGGCGTTACCATTATCCCCCTTAACACATTTTTATAAGCGTTATAGTCTATACAGCACTGTAAACTCCACCGTAAACTAGTGGGATATCAGGGAGTACTCCATAGGTATAACACAAAACAAATCGTAGTGGTCGCGTATAAAGGGATCCAAGTATGACAAGGCACATGAGGCAATACCCAAGGTAGTGAAACTACCGTTTGCCTGATCCGGACTGGTGAGAACGCATCGCCGCAGCGATCGCAACACTGCGAAACAACACTCCCAAAATCAAGGGTGCACCAATCGACAACAAGTAATGAGTAGTTTCGAAGAAGTGTGTTCGCTTGAGGTAGCTGACCTCCATTGGCCCGGCACGGATCCTGTTTTAGTCATTTCCAATTTGACACAAGTGTCAAGGCTATCCATTATCATTCTCTTTCTTCAGTCATCACGTACATCATTCCAACCACTTCATTCTGGATCACACTCCGCGTATAGTTATTAAAGTGGGTTCCGGTTTAGACAGTGAGTATGTCCCTAACCGATTCCGGTCTCTTTAATAACTTTCGTAATTATTTCACCGATTGGTCG
Organism: Allium fistulosum; assembly: GCA_030737815.1. Classification (NCBI taxonomy): domain Eukaryota; kingdom Viridiplantae; phylum Streptophyta; class Magnoliopsida; order Asparagales; family Amaryllidaceae; genus Allium; species Allium fistulosum. The sequence continues at coordinate 513,916,288 of CM060903.1, read as the reverse complement.
TTTAATAATTTCAAACCAAATCAATTACAATTTCAATTAGAATTTGCAAATCAACATTTCATTTGTCTTTCTAAAACAATTCCCATAATTTACTTTAAAAACTTCCAAATTACCATTTCAAAACCTTATAATTCAATTTCAATTTCTTTTTAAAACCATTCAATATTGATTCAAGTTCGTATATAAGTTTCATTCCGAAATCATTTAAATTAATTTAATTTAACATTCAAATCAATTTAAATTCATTAATCGATTTCATTCAATATTCGTTAAGTAAATTTGTCATTCAAACAATTTCTATTTAATTTTCAATTCACTAAATCAATTACTTAAATTCAACTCCATTATATCAAAACTTACAAATTTGAATTAAATTAAATTCGTCAAATCAAGTTCTTTAAATTACAAGTCTTACATTCATTCAATAAATCACATTTTATTTCTTGTTAAAGAAATTCAATTTCACTTATTTATTTACTTAGTTACAATTTCAAAGCTCAATTAAATAAGAAACTAAATTTTACTTATTCAAGAAGTTCAATTCCACTTATTACAGAATTCAATTTATTTAATTATTAAATAATTCAATCTTATTAAATTATAAAGTAATTTCAAAACTTATTTATTTAATAATTTCAAACTTAATTATTAATAATTTCAAAACTTAATTATTAAATAATTTCAAACTAATTTTTAAATAATTTCAAAACTTAATTCGATCATTTCTCAAATTTAAACAACGTTCTTCCATCAATTACATTGATAATATTTTGTTTCATATTATTAAATATATAAAATTTTCCTTCCATAAAAATTCAAATTCAAACTTCATTTCAAAACATATTATTTATTCAAATAAAATCTTCATTTTATTTTTAAACAAATTATTGACCAATCGGGTTTTATTTAATTCTCTATCCTAAGTCAAGTTCATTTTGGGTATTTATCATTTCAACCCGATTCCAATTCAATTCAAAATCAAAGCATAGCAAAGGGAACTTGCAGTGTGATAACTGGGATGGTGTCAAAGTAAATAAACAAGCAATAACAACAATCAATAACAATCCAATAATCAATTCAAATAATCCCGAAATAACCGTATTAATTTGCATTGTTATTTGTACGAATTAATATAATTATTTCTAGAATCTACACTATCATTTCATATAGATTAAAGATTATTACACTAATATTAATACGGTTCTTCACTTGTCATTTGACTTCAATTTTATCACTACAACAATTAATCCAATATACGTTCAATGGTTCAAAGTGTAATTATCACTATTCTACATGTCAATTAATTTAACAATTAAATGGGTCATATTCAATTAATCAAATTCAACATATATGTCGATTCAAATTTTAATTATCCTACGTCAAATTCAATTGCATACAATTTATCACTTTATACATTACAATTTAACATCCAATATAAACAACAACCAATGAATCACTTATCAGCCAAACGGGATTATCATTGCATATATAACAGATAATGGTGTTAGAAGTCACAGGTGAACTGATACAGGTAATAATAGTGTAATTAACTAACAACAATATATTTCAATTGTCATTTCAATTAAAATCAAATTTAATAAATAAAAGAACGTTAATCGTGAGTGATTGCTCACCTTTCGAGGCTAGAGAAAATAGACAATGAATTGAGTTACGAATCCAGGCACGAATCGATGAAGAAAACAGGCCTGATGGACTAAGCTGATAAATTAGAATTGATGAACTGAATCAGAATCCGCTTGATAGATACAGAAATATTTATTATTTTATTAAAATAAATATTTTAATCTAAGACCAACCATTTAAAATTCATGTATATTCTCTTTTATAAAACCATTCTTAAAACCAATATGCAAAGGCAGACACCCTATAATATGCAGACAAAAATGTATATGCAAATAACTAACTACGTGTAGCCAAAAATGCAGACAAGTTTATATATATACTGACAAGAACAACATTGTATACTAACATATCAAAACTGTTCAACCATTACTTATACATATTTTAATATATACTTTATATTCTCAAAACCAAAGCAAAGTAGAACTGGCAAAAATAAGTTACAAATCAACTTATAAAATGTAAAGTAACGTATATATTTAATAAAAAAATATATATTATATCCAAGTTCCAAGTACAATATATAACATGAATATAAAGTAAGGTATATATTTAATATAAAACAATATTATACTATATTAATATAAGGTAACGTATATAAGTTGATTTATATTCTCAGATCTGAATGTGCGTGAGGACTGACATTTGTAGGTGTAACCGACCTATGCAAACAACAGTTATTCCAATCTTACAAAAAATATATATATATATGTATGTATACTGACGTGACACACATAACTCACAGACCAATATCAACTCACAGGAGCCTAAATATATGTAACAAAATAGATGCAGACTAGTATATAGTGTACATATAAAATATATAAACAAGTTTGAACCCAAAAATTTCTTAAAACCAAACATATAACTGACAAAACTTTATAATATATACAAACAGACACGCTCCACAATAATATATATATAGAACTAACTTTTATAAATATATATGTACTCTGACCATGTCATAACTCATGTAACAAACCTGTTATAACCCAAAATATATATAACTTACTTATATACTATTCACATGCAACACATATATAAATATATTCATGCACGCAACACATAAATACACATACTTACGCACGAACACATATATACTAGTACTTATATAATATCCATTTATATACTTACCACGCGAGAAAAGAAAAGAGAATTCATGCAACTACTTGGCCGAAGCGAGATCTGGGGAAGGAGGGAGAGGTGGCGAGCTGTCACGTGGCAGTTCAGGGTGGAGATGGTGTTGCATGAGGAGTTGGGTTAGCTACAGGGAGGTGATGAAGGCACTAGCGGTTGGCGATGGAGAATGAAAGGTCGGCTATGGCCGAGGGGCGTAGGCTTATGTGAGGAGAAAGTGAGGCTCAACGAGCGGAGGGTGGTGCTCGTCTCAGGTCAAGCTGTGCATTGAACAGGCCGAGCTTGCGTGGCCTTGGGTGCTGACGTGAGGAGGTGGAAGAGCGATGTTTGAGTTTGGAGATGTGGCGCTGGAAGTTTCAGGTCAGTGGGCCGTGGTGGTTTGGCTGCGGAGTGAGGTGGGGGTACGCCAGAGTGGTGACGGTGTGATGCTTCGGTGCGTGCTCGATGCCAGTGGAGCTGCGACATTGAGATGGTGTCGAGGCACGGTGGCGGTTCAGGTGGAAGCCCGGTGTGCGAGGAGTGGCGAAGGAATGGTGAGCGTTGGCCATTTTAATTTACCGAAGCACGAATAAGGGAGGAGGAGGATGAGTGACGTGCCTGGGGAGTGAAAGAAAATGAAACAGAACCCTTTTTTTTCCGGTTCAGACATGCAAATGGTAGAGTAGAAGATTGCAGGCAAGGGATGAATGTGTGGGTAGAGCAAATGAACAGGATCAATATATGTATAAACGTAGTGTTAAATGATAAATTCCTAAACAACACAATGGGAAGGTGGAAGAAATCTTGAAAATGAAAAGAAAACAGAACGCATGCAAGCAATAAAGGCGGCACCAAATTTTGTAAGCATGGAAACAAAGCTAGAGTTATAGTAAATTCTGAAAAGCAAAGGTCACGCTGGAAACAAATAAATGCTAATTGCGGTGACAAATCAGCCATTCGAGATTTGAATGGACACCATAATCCAAGAGTTAAAACGGATACCGATGCATTGGACCGTTGCGCAGTTTCCACCGCGTACTGGACACCAACACATAAATTGAATATACCGCAGAGATCAGCACGACAAGACGATCAAAATGGTATATAGATATCTGTGGTACGGTTAAATTTTAAAATTCGAAATTTTATACTAGCGAAAAATGCAGAAAAACACAGGAAAATAAGATCGACGGAGCTAAAGATGTCCGAATATGGAAAAACAAAAAATAGCGTTTGCTCAGAAGATGGTTTAGAATTTTTCTATGTAAAAATATTTAGGTTCCGAAAACATTTTATTCTCATTGCTTTTTAACTGATTAAATTGAAGTAAATTTACGCGCGAAATTAACTTTCATATTTTCGGACGAAAATTTACCAGTTGCTATGTTTAACTAGACGCATTCCAAATATCAAATTTATATTTTAAATTTTTATCGTTAAAAATTTTCGCAAAATTTCAATTAATAACGTTATTAAAACAGTTAAAATTTACGTATCGTTACAGAAATGGTACCAAAAGTATCTAAAATGAATAAGATTCAGTCTCAAAAGTCACTCTTCCCTATGAACGTAATGATGATTGATAAGGAGTATTTTGGACTTTGTTAGATGAAGTGTGATTAATGGTGAGTAAAGTTAAGTTAACTTCTTTGTGTAAGGTCGTATACTTAAGAGTAAGTACATAAGGTTAAAACTAATTTCATCTACAACATAGTTTATAGGATCATACAAGATAAGAGTTAGTAACAAAATCATACATATCCTAGGTCAAGGAATTGATAAGTTGTATGAGTCGAGAGGCTGCACTTAATACTTGCTCGTAAGGGATCTTGTGTGGATCACCCAAAGAATTTTAGGACCAAACAACATTGGTTGACTGATTATGTTATGAACATAAACTTTTGTAAACTCAACACTAAAGAGTTTTATACATATATAAAGGCAGTTCATAAAATGTTTATGAATACATGTTTTGTTGTACTGAGAAACAATTGTTATTTAAAGAGACGCTAAGTTTGTGGCAAAGAAATTTCTTTTAGAAATTACTGGTAGAAAAATGAATTTGGATATGATTCAAAGATGAAATTGATTACGTAAGATGAAATGAAATAAACCAAGCCTAAAGGACATAACATATTAGGGTGTCTAATAAGGATTCTCACACATAAAACTATGAGTTTCTTATTTATGTTGAGAAAAGAATTTCCGTAGTTTTCAATAACCAATGAAGAGTATAGACTCAACCATATGGAACGATGCGCAAATCCAAAATAGATTCCAAATACATTATCAAAATATGATTTTGATAGTTCTACCCAAATAGATATGATCCATCAGCCGCAAAAGTGTCTTCGAGAAGAAGATTGATGCAGTTGGAATATAATTAGTTACGTTGATAGATTAACATCGTAAATTTAAATTGTTAAAATTAACATAATAGATGTGCTTAAATTAATTCAGATTTTACTCGCAAAATTATCGCCCGATATGATTTGAGTTTTGGTACATATATGTTGAAATAGAAATTCTAAATATCATTTAGAATATACTATTTTCATATAACAACCAAAGTGTCTCAAAGTTGGTTGGAGCGATATTGAGTTTGTGGCTTTTGAATAGGATCCAAGAACATATACAAATGTATAATTCAACAAGCATCAGAGTTGGACAAATATTTTGATAAAAAAATCAAAAAGTTTGAATTTCAGTCAAAATGCAACGGAAGCGTGTGTCTGTAGGAAAGAACTATAAAGATACTAGAATATCCCTAAACTACAAGTAAACAACAAACTTATGATTGTTGATGATGTACTCGTGTTATAATCATTTTATTTTGTATGTGTAATACTCGACATTAGAATTGAAAATGACATCTTTTATAAATAGTATAAAAGGATATTGGGGTTGTCCTATACGATATACATAAAATCCAAATTAAAATGTTTAATATGGAGCTTATGAGATAAATTCCTTATGCATTAGCAAAAAGAATAATCATATACGCTATGATGTATACTATATCTCTAATTGCTTATGTATAAGTACATTGAGCGAGTATCAAATCCAAATTAAGATCGCTAAATGGTAGGAATGGGTATTCTTGAGTATTTGTGAAATACCAAAGAATTGTTTATAGAAATAATAAACTTCTTAATAAAGGAATATTCAGACTCAAACTTCATGAGTGATGATGAGCATGGCATGTCAATCCAAAATTCGCATTCAATCTTAGTTAAGAAGCTTTAAGTCGGAAATGTTCCAAACATGAGTTGTGGATAATTCAACCAATAGGCTATGTACATCGCCTTGAATAGCCCCGCAACAAAGGTAATGTATACATATATAAGTGCACAAATTTATACCTAAGCCAAGGGTGATTCCAAATACTGAGAATGATATAATATTGTTATACGATAACGACGACATAATACAGATCATGAAAGAACCTATAGCACAATATAAGTCGAGAAACATACTCCAAATATTTCAACATGATAAAGGAGTTTATCAGTATCAAAGAGAGTTGATAGAGTCAATAATTAAAAAAATATAGCATATTCATTCGCTAAGGGACTAGAGTAATCATTTGAGAAAATCAATCCAAGGAAGGGGAATAAGATTCTATAATTGACCCCAAGTGCATGTTGGAGATTGATAGAGTTAGGGGTACTCCCTAAGGGTAATTATATAATTTGTTACATGCATCTAACTTTTTGACCGATGTAGTTTAATAAAGATATTTTATTTATGTTATATACTTTGTTATATATTTATATATTAAAAAATTTAATAACAAGACTGATACTTTATTCAAGCAGAGAACTCATTATAGTGTCTCGAAGACACGAATCCATGACCTCTAGAACCTTTGTTTAAAGCGTCATACCTCTAACCACTTAAGCTAGAGGTCCTTGACAATGATATGATGTAACGACCCGGAATTTCACTGCTTCGATTAGTGAATTTTTAATTAATTTTAAATATTCAATATATAGGTTTTATAATGAAAATAAACTCATTTTAATTAATTAATAATGATGGTAAAATCGTTTTCAAAATTTGTTTACCAAATTAAATAATTCGTCGAAAAATAGAAAATGTGATCGAAGAACGTTTTCCGAAATTTCGATCTTTCGACACCGGAAATTTATCGGGAACGTTGTTCGTCTTTGTGCACTATATGTACATATATATAAGAGTTAATTAACTAGATAATAATACGCTTAGAAATGAATTATCTTATAATAATTTGGATTATTAAGTGATGTGACAAGACATAGTTTTAAAAATAACAAACATTTTATATAAATATATATATATTAAGTATTGTCACATCTTAGATTTGTGATCATTAACCATAATTATCTCTTGTCACATCTTATTTAATTAATAATTAAACTTATATAATAATTATATATATATATATAAAAGAAAGTGATGTGACTAAACATAATAATTATATACATATCTATGTATGTATGTATATAAAAGAAAGTGATGTGACTAAACATAATAATTATATATATAAGAAAGTGATGTGACTAAACATAATTATATATATAAGAGTGATGTGATTAAAAATAATTATATATATATTAAAAAATATTTGTGATGTGACTTGATAGGGTGATTAGGTGTGAAATTTAGTCTATAAATAGCCCATATGTTTCTCCATTTTTCCTCCTCTTTCCACCAATCTTTTCTTCCTCATTTCGAACTCAAATGGAGTTTTTCTTTGTTTGAAACCATGTAAAATTTTAATGGTTACAACATTCTTGTTGGCCATTTTTTTCAAATTTCTACCATAGCTATGTCAAAATACCCAATCTTTGCAGAGCAGTTTTTCACCTAGAATTTCAAGTCCGGAAATTACCCTTCTTCTTTTGATCATAACTTCTTCAAAACAAATCGAAAATGAGTGATTATTTTTTTTAAACGATAGAGAAAAGAAATTCCAATAACTTTCTCTTTGAGTACTTTATGAATTTCCGTGAGTAGATAGCCCAAAAATCAGTTGCAAAATGACCTATTTTCGGGTTTATTATTGAGAATTCGATGTTTATCCGAAGTCGCTCCACCTTACCAAAACAAGTCTCGCTTCTTCTTTCCTTCAAGGACGATCCTACCTAGTGCATTCGGGGTTCAAGACTCCATCTTGTTGCTTGGGAATGGAAGTGCTATGTCATACTCTAATTTAGTGAGGGTTTGGATAACTTTCGGTAAGTAAATTCCTAACCTTTTGGAAAGAACTTTCCTTTATATGTTTTGTTGATCCTTAGCTATATGTATGTTAAATATATGTTGGATCTTGGCATGTTTAAATGTGATGATAAGTGTTAATGTATGGGTTAGTGTTAGCACTCGAATGAATGTGTTATTGCAAAGTTAGTAATTGCATATATATTGGTATATGTATACAATTTGTTGCATGAATGTGATGTGTGAATATAAAGGGTGGATGATGAACTTGACTATAGTCATGATGGGTTGAAAACAAAGTTGAAACTTTGTATGTAATCGCGATGGATTTGAGGTCGGATTTGAAATCAAACTCATTTCAAGAGTTTAAAGTTTAGATTTTGGTTAAAGTTTGCGTAATTGGTTTTAAAGTACGAAAATTTACTAAGGTATGTTTCAATCATGAAATAGTATAGTTTTAGTAAAGTGGCTTCGCTTAAAGGTGGGTTAGAGCAAACTGCACCTATAGCGACAGTCGCTATGGATGCAGTTCAGCAAAGGTTTGAATTTCTGTTTCAAATTTGTTTTATTTGAAATTAGTTTACAAAGTTTTTCAAACTTAATTAGTAATGTTAAAAAGTAATTAAGTTGAAATATAATTAAATAATTAATTAAAAGGTAATTAGCACCTAATTGGTAATTAAAAAGGTGATTAAAGGTTAATCATCACTTAAGTTAAGTTAATGACTGTTAATCAATTAATAAAGTTTTAATTAATGTTTTATACGGGGTTAAGAAGTAATTTAGTGATTAATGATTATTTAATTAAGATTAATGGTTGATTATTTCTTTATTTAATTAATGGGTTATTTAATTAATATTTAATTAATTAGGGTTTAACTCTTAAGCAATTTGGTTTAACCTTAACCAAGTTGCATTAGGAAGTTATTTTTTTTTTAGCAAAATGTGTGATCCTCTTCGAATAGAGGAGAGCACACATGCAAATATATATATATATATATATATCACTAATATAAAGTGCTGCCAACATGCCTGGCAGGTAACAAAAACCAAATACATATATATCAAATCTCAGGTACTCCTGAGATGAGTTCCGGCAAGGCCACCACCCATCACACCCCGATATCGAGCTCTGGCATGGCCACCGCCTGATTTTAAGGTGTTAGAAGTACCTAAAAAACTATAGGAAAAACAAAAAACTACTGGATGACGTCCAAGACTAATGAGGAAGCTCCAACCAACTAAATCAGGAGAGGTGAATAAGCATCTGCTCTAAAGTGGATCTGCTGAAAAGAGAGACCGCTCTGAAGCCTCTGAACAAAAGAAAGGGGTACCCTCCTAAAAAAAGTACTCCATAATGAAGATAGCAGAATCCTAAATCTGAGAAGAAACTGCTAGTAGTCTTGGATGAAGATACTCTGCTCTCGTGACCTCTCTACCAACTGGTGTCCAGCAATCTGAAGATATGAAAACCTGCAAAGTGAACCTGATATCCTATCTCCCATACCTGTAGCTAGAAAATGACTAAAGAAAAAATTAGAATGATACATATATATGTATATTTATATAATAAATATACATATATATATATACATATATATATATATATGTATTAATAAGGAAGGAAATAAAAACCTAAATAAGACTAACTGGACAATAACAGTATAAATAAAATACCTAAAAGCCAATACCAAAACAGAGACTAGTACAAATATTGAGACGGATCTATCTTATGAACCTCTAATCATAAGTAAGTTATGATTAGAAGTGAAGTCATCATCTAAATTAGAGAAAATATTAATAATACTATTATTAATGTTAAAAAAATTATTGTTGTGTTTAAATAAATTAATATTATGATTAACCTTATTAAGATACCTTTTGAAAAGGATATTTTAGCTAATTTATATTTGGGGTTAGAGATCCAATTAAAACAAAATGAAGAAATTGTAAAAATCAATTTGTTAAAATGACAATTATTATTATTGAAAATTCTTTGATTTCTTTCAAACCAAATAAACCAACTAATAATAATGAATAAAGTGTCTAGTAAAAATCTAATATTCTTTTTGAACTTGAATCTATAATTATTCCAATAGAATTCACAATCCGAAATTTTAGTTGTTATATTAAAGTTAAGAATTTTAAGAGTGTTAATTAGAATGTAATTAGAATCCATACAATTATAGTATATATGATTAATGTCCTCAAGATACAGATTACAAAAATAACATTTATTATCATTTTGAATATTTTTTCTCTTTAAAATTCGATTGTATTAAGTTTTCCATGAAGAATTAACCACATGTGAATTTTGGATTTGGGAGGAGCATTAGATTTCCACATATATTTAAATGAGTTATTTATTGTACCTGAAAAATTAATGAATCTGTAGAAAGAATTTGAAGTACATTTCTTACTTTTATCCCATTCCCAACTAATAAAATCATTATCATTATCAATATTATAAAGATTTAATCTGGCATAAAGCAATGAAAGTTATCTAAAAGTTGAATCAACTAAAATTATGTTAAAACTGAAATTCCAAGGAGGATCATTTTTGAAGAATAAACTTCATTGATTAAAGCATACTTAAAGTTACAAATTTCATACGGATCCTTAAATTCTATCTTAAGAGGCAAGATCGAAATCCAACGGTCATGCCAAAACGAAGTACGATTACCAGAGTGAACAATTGTATTTATTCCTTAATTAAATATCTCATTACATTTTAAATTTTTTTTCCAAAAGTTTGATATATTATGAGTGGCTGGAGAAGCAATTTGGTATAAATTGCTATTTCCATTATAGTAATATTTAGAAATGATCTCTTTACAAATAGCGTTATCATTTATATCATTGAACTTCCAAAGCCATTTACCTAACAGAGACAAATTCATATTACGCAAATTAATAACACCTAACCCACCTTCCTTTTTGGCCTTACAGACGGTTTCCCAATTTACAAGACATTTAATATTATTATTAGAATTTTCTCCACTCCATAAGAAATCTCTTCAAATCCTATCAATTTTATCAATAACCCAATCCGAGAACAAATGCAAGGACATCCAATAAATCGGAAGAGCTGATAAAACCGAATTTATTAAAACTAGTCTACCTGCTCTAGATAGAAATCTCCCATTCCAGTTAGAAATCTTATTTTTAATTTTATCAATGATAATAATCCAGTCGTCATGTTTGAGTTTGGTAGGTCTAATCACAAAACCGAGGTAGTCAAAAGGAAAGTTCATAGTTTTGCAATTGAGAGTATTAGCAACTAAGTTTTCAACATTATCAAAATCATTTAAAACTAACACGGAACTTTTTTCAAAATTTATTCTTAAACCAGATAAAAGTTCAAAACTGTAAAGGATAAACTTAAGGGTAATGATGTGTCTAGGAAGATGGGAAGAAAAAAGTAAGGTATCATCAGCAAATTGAAGAACTGATAAACCATTACGCGAAATTTTATTTCCTACACGACCAAGAGATCCATTATCCACTGTTCTTTTAATAATTTTAGCAAAAACATCAGCAGCTAAGTTAAATAATAAAGGTGATAAGGGATCCCCTTGCCTTAAACCTCTCTTAGATTGAATTCTATTACCTAATATTCCATTAACCATAACACTAGAGTTTCCAGTTCTAAGCAAAGTCAAAATCCAATAGATCCATTTATGACTAAAACCTCTAACATGAAAAATATCTACAAGAAAATCCCAATCTACTGAATCGAAAGCTTTAGCAAAATCAAGTTTTAAAATCGCACAAGTTATGTTATTCTTACAACAGTAATTAATATATTCTTGAACAACTGCCACTCCATCAGTGATATTTCTCCCTTTAATAAAAGCCGACTGTGAACAATCTATTAATTCATTCATTCTTTTACTAAGTCTATTAGCTAGAACTTTAGAAATGATTTTAACTGAATAGTTAATTAAAGAAATAGGTCTAAAATATTTTAAGTTTTTAGCTCCTACTTTTTTGTATAACAAAATAACATTTGCAAAGTTAAATCTCCCTAATTGCAAATTACCATTGTAAAAATCATTAAACATATTAACTAAGTCAAATTTTAAAACGTCCCAAAAAGTATTATAAAATAAAATAGGAAACCCGTCAAGACCCGGGGATTTATCACTTGGCATGTCATTAATTGCTTTTCTAATTTCCTCTTCAGTAAAAGGATTATCTAACTCTGATAAATCAACAATAGAATTAGATGGATACAGATCTATCCATCTAACATTGATTCTATGTTTGATTTTAGAACCAAAAATATCCTTATAATAGTCTGTAAAAGCCTTGTTAAGATCTCTTTGATCAACTAACTCTATATTATTAACAAATATAGAGTTAATTGTATTACTACATTTTCTACCATTAACTATATTATGAAAAAATTTGGTATTATTATCACCTTCATTGATCCATTGAATTCTGGATCGTCGTTTCCACATAACCTCCTCCTTCTCTAAAATAGAATTTAATTCATCTTTTAAATTAGCAAGAACATTACGTTCACCTATATTTAGAGATCTAGATTCTTCTATCTTATTAATTTTAAGCATTTCATTAAGAATATTATCTTTTTTAATTTTTAGATTGCCAAAAACATTTTTGTTCCAATTTTTAAGAAAAATCCTAAGCTCCCTAAGTTTAGAAACAAAAGCTTTTGTAGAATTTTCCTTATTTCTGATATTATGGAAACTCAAAGAAACCCATTTACCTTTAACTAGATTCACAAAGTTAGATTCCAAAAGCCACATCTTTTCAAATTTAAAATTGTTAATAATAACTCTATGAAATTCACAAGTAAGAATAATTGGACTATGATCAGAGTAAGTATAAGGTAAACCAGTGACTCTACAGATTGAAAATTTGTCTTCGATTTCATCACTAACAAAAAATCTGTCAAGAAGAGCCATGGATGGAGACTCTCTAGCGTTACTCCAAGTAAACTCTCTATTAGAAAGGGGAATTTCAATCAAATTAGAATTAATGATAAAATGGTCAAATTCCTCCATAGCTGAGTAATCTCCTTCTCTAGGAGATCGCTCACCTATGTAACACGTAACATTGAAATCACCCCCCAAAATCCAAGAACCCGGAGCAAATGATCTAAATTCAAGGCATTCATTCCACAAAATTCTCCAGTTTATTTTAGAATTAGGACCGTAGACATTAGAAATGTTTAAAAAAGAGTTGTCAGAAAGATTAATAAAAATAGCATGAAGGGAATGCTCTTTAACAATAGATTGAAGTAATTTAAAGTAATTATCCCACCAACCTATCATTAAACCCCCTGAAGTACCCACAGAAGGAAGAAAAACCCATTTTTTAAAGTGATTACCACCTAATCTTCTAAAAAACGATTATCAGGACAACTAATTTTAGTTTCCTGAATAAGAGCAATATCAATGGAATAATCTTTAAAGAATACTCTAACCTTATCACATTTATTTAAGTCATTTAAGCCTCTAATGTTCCAACTAATGATCCTCATTGACTAACGGTACTGGCCCTCTCTAATTCCTTACGTCTAATAAAATCCCTATCTAACTCTACATCCGAAAAAATAAAAGAAGTGTCAAAAGCTAACTGACTAAACTCAGCAGATGAAAGGCTACCTAATGCATAAGTGGAATATGTGCTACCCAAAGAAGAGTCCATACCTGAGCCTGGATTCAAAGTGTCAAAATTGACACTCGAACCAGGTAACTCACCCATAATCTGTAACTAACAGTTACAGATCCAGACACTTCGGCGAACAGAACCACTAGCAGCTACAGCTCTTCTACCCTTTACTTTTTCAACAAAGATTCTACACCCTTGTCAACATTATCTCCTAAAACCATATTTGCACACCGAGAAGAATCAATGAAGCTTGAGGCCAATACTGGAGAATAACCCTGCTTGCTGCCTTCATCAACATTCTCGCACAAATGATTAGTGAGTAGACACTGCTTATCTTCAACAAAAGCTACCATAGAATCAGATACACTGGCGAGTATATCCTCTGTGCCCTTGTGCATATCTGAAGAAGACCTATTAAAAGTTGAAAACAAATCTTCACAACCCTCCAACAACAAGTCAAGATGAACAAACGCCTCTTCCTCAAACAAAACTTCGACTGCATCAGAATCAGATATCCACTCCAGTAGAGAATCATCAAAAGAAAAAACCTAGAATTAATCACCATCGCTGAGGACTGAAACTCAATGGCATTGAGTGTATCTAACACCTCATCCAAACGATTAGACTTATCAGAGATCGACTGAGCAACAAAGCACTTAATATCAAAATTCTGATCATCACCTGAAAATCCTACTGTCTTTGAATCTAGCACCAAAAAAAAATCAAAATCCACTTCATCAATATCAACAGACCAGTCCAACTTCACTACACACGAATAGCTGCTATCAAGTGACTTTAATTCAACACCTCTATCAACTGATGATACTGAATCTCTCCAAATATGTATATTTTCTGGAATTAAATGCTCGACAGTACCCAACTGATCCCCTTCAACAACTAAACTATCAACAATAATATCCCCATCTGAACTTGAAGACAGACAATCAAACTTGTTAAAGATAGAAATCTCAAAGTTACCCTTCACACGATTCTTACAACATTTTTTATGAACTAAAGAAAAATCATTGCCCTGTTCTTCAACATTAAGACAACCGTTCGCATAAAGCTTAAGACAAGGAGAACCAATGCATTGAGAAACAACAGGGTCAAGAAGAATGGGATCAAAGCCCTGATTATCATCATTAACCTTAAGACTGATTGAGTTGAAAGGACTTACAGAAACAAACTCCAGAGAATCAGCCTTAATATTCAAATCTTCAGATACGATTTACTTTTCGTTACCTCCTTTATCAATATTCGGTTCATTTATAATTTCAAAATGATAGAACAATTCATCCAAATAACTGAGACCTTCATTTTTCTTATACCAAAGATGATCTATCATTATACCTCTCAGTAACAAATATTTCAAAGCAAATTGAAACCCGTGGTTAACCAGTTTTGGAGTGAGTTTGTCTTGTTCTCGAATTATTGGGTTGTTGGTTACTAATTGATCCTTAATGAAACCATCTTCTGTCTTGCCAAAGTAATCTTCAGGATTACCAAATCTTTTCATGTAACCTTTGCCTATGTTTGGTTCATTGATGATATTAAAATGATACAATAATTCCTCCAGGTAATTAATTCCTGTTTCTTTGTTAAACCAGTGGACTTCAAGCAATATTCCTTTCAGCTTCAAGAAATTTAAGGCAAAAAGAAATCCATGGTTCTTCGAATTCGAATTAGGTTTAGGTGTCGAATTCAAGAAAAAAATCAGAAACCCAAAACTTATTGCAATCATTCCTCTTATGCCCAAAAGAACCACAATCAAAACATCTTATAGGATCGCGACAGTTTTTAGCGAGATGATTGAGATCCCCACATCTGAAACAAAAGATCTTGCCCATCTTACAATCAATCCACCTCGTTTTACATTTGCGAGGCAAATCTACAATTCTGGATGAAGGATTATTCTTAACAACTTGAGCGTAAGAAGCAGGAGTTGGATGACGATAAGGAAGATTGGATATTCCAGAGTATAGCGAAGATATTCTATGAGGATCTTGAGAAAATAACGAAGAATTCAGAGACAAATTTTGAGAGACCGCCATTTTGAACAAGTTAATTAGTACTTAATCAAGTTCATTACGCCTAATTAGAGTTTAATAATGATTTAATCTTGATTGAAATTGGATTAATTAAGCTTTAGTTAGGGTTTAAGCTGATTAAATATACTTTTAACTTTTCAAAGGTGATTTTGAACTAAACAGAATGTGTTTTAATCAAATTTGTTTTTCAGAGTAAATCGATTCCATATCAAAGGATCTCTTGTCCGGACCCTTAAGTAACCCATATGATTAGGAGAATTAAATGACATCCATTAGTAGAACAAAACACCATTCTGCTATAGTGTAAGTGATTTGATTGTGTGGACATGTGTTAAGCAGAATAAATTCCCGTTCTACTATAAATTGATCGAATTGTTTGGACATCTATTTAGCAGGATAAATCACCATCCCATTGTTATGTTATTTGGACTTGTATATGCCAACTGGTTATATTGACGTGTTATTCCCCGATTGGATATGAACTGTATTTACATATATGGTAGCTTATGTAATAAATATTATGTGATTTGGAAATCGAATTGAAATTAAATGGTAACTTAAATTAGTATCATTGGGACTGCTAAGCCTCATTTGGAATTTATAAAGTATGGTTTGAATTTACTTTAATTCTTTAATCAATTTGAGGCTAAGGGTTTATAAATGGGTTTTCAAGTTATATAATTCTTATAAAGGTATTTATAAATGATAACTTGTTTATAGAAAGGGGTTTTTCTAACGAAAAGGGTTATTAAGGTGTTTTACAAATGATGTTTTGTAAATGATGTTTATAAAGGATATTTTATAAAGGAGTATAAAAAGGTTTATATAAAGAGTTTTAAAAATAGGAAAAAGGTTTATAAATCATTTCAGAGATTTGGAAAGAGGTTTATAAATTAACTTAAGGGTTTATAAAAGTGGGTTATAACTTTTTTTAAAAGTTATAAGTTAATTGAAATATGAGATTAGCTTTTAAAAAGGGAATTTTTGATAAAGGATAACCAGAATGTTTTATTTGGAAGAAATGTTTGGTTATTTAATATGGGATTTAGAAAGAAGAAAACTTTGAAAATTTTGTAAATATACTTATACTGATAATATAAGCATATGATTTTGTTTCAATGCATGAAAAGTAAAATGTTTTGGTAATATACTTGTACCGTTGAGATAAGTATATAAATGTTTCCTAGTATAAAGGAAATGTAAGGGGTTTGGGAATAGTGTTTTGAAAAGATCTTGTGATTAGATTTTATAAAGTGGTTTTACTAATTAAAGAGAATTAATAAAGGCTTACAGGATCCCATATGGAAATTAAACCATGATTGGATGTTTGTTTATTTGATAGTTAAATAACTGACTACCAAAGCTGGACCCAAAACATAACTTTGGAAATATCTAGGAGAAACACGAGAATTATATGGTACAGTTATCGTCAAAGGTGCTATACTATACATATAAATTTGTTTCGTTCTTCTAGGACGAATTATAAGGAAATCCATCTACAAACGGTTAGGAGTTGAACTCCGCTCTTGTCATTTGTCTGTTTATTTCCTAAAGAACTGGAGTTAAGTTTATCGAAAAATTTCGAATTTTTTTTCGAAGAGACCGGGATTGGATATGTTATCCAAAAACCACTTCGATCCAACTCAAGTGTTTCGAAATGAAGACATCTTGAAGCATGGGATCGAAGATGGAGCCATTGAAGTACACCGGCTGCTTGCTACTAATCCTGAGGGTGATTCCAAAATGGATGTAGTAGAAGCAGTGCCTTCATTTTGTCCTTATCCTGGACAACTTGTATGGATGAATGTTGGCACTGCATTACTGCTTGGAGGGCAGTGTTAGCATTCCAAGAGGGACTACTATTCAGAAAGGTAAAACGTAGCCTCAAGCCTCATCAACCAGGAATGACTAAAACATGGGATATGCAGCAGAGCTATGTGGGTCGCACCCATTAGGGTATATCATCACCCTTTTAGATATATACACAATCATCAATGTATTCATGTACGTGGGAGCGCTCTGTTAAAGGTTGCAAAACAACCAGGGTGATGATATATTCGGTACTATCCAACAAGGGGTAGGCCGGTTCTGTGTGTTGGCAGGGGTCGTTAGGTACGACCTCGGTACATTTTTCTAGAGGTGTGCCATGGCGGGCGGTACCCCAGTAGCCCAGTCATTAGTGGGAATCGATTCTCCAATACGTGCCTTACATTTTCGATTGTATATCCTAGTATGTTGGAATGTGAGATGCAAGCATTTCGGCTATTTTATATATTTACTTTAAACCTAGACACTATAATAATATCACTGGATTTTGATATAAAATGTTTTGGTTATCGTAAGGTAAAAAGCCACTGTTTTTATGTGCGGTGTGGTCTTACGAGATACCCTTTGTTTGAAAGGTTTTCAAATGTAGAAATCAATTTGATTGTTACTTGTTATCGAGTTTTACTCACGCTGGTTTACCAGACTGACCCAGGCGTTATTTCATGTAATGCTCGGGTCAGACCGAGCATGTTTTCTAGGTTAGCTTTAGATGCTTTGGAGCTATGGAGTCGAGTTGGAGGCCTAGGATGTACTCTCGTATTTTGGATATCTTCCGTTGTGTATGTGTTATGTGTAGTTTGTCTGTTGTTGTAAGGACAGGTGTTATAACTGTCCAACTCTGATATGTATACGTATAAAAAAAGAGGGTCTCAGATTTTGTAAAGACTTGATTATATTATATATTATTCCGTTGCGTTGTGAGATTCTGTGTTTGTTCCTAGTTCTTCTATCTTCTATCTCCTTTCTTTCCCCTAAGAATCTGTCTTTCCGGCACTTAGTTGTTCGGCATGTTAATACCGTGGATGGATTAGTATCAACTTCAGGGGTTCGGAAAGATGGGTCGTTACATATGATTAATTAAGTAATTAATTTAAAGTATATAAATAAGAAAAATACTTAAATGAAAAGCTATGCAATTGTAGTTTCAAATAGCTGCAATCATGAGTAATTAATCACAATATAAAATAATATTTTATTATAAATATTTCCGATCAAGGTGTTTTGAGAATGGATATTGGTACATCCATTCAGACTAGAGTACGTAATACTCTCCAAATCTTGGATAGTGTATCACTCATGAATACCGAGGAACCAAGGGGTTATGTACTAATCATTATTGGATATCAGTGGAATGACTCATCCAAGAGTTTCCCGTTGGTTAATAACAACTAAGTCACATGGGAAATATCGCAGTGACAATATTACACAGTTGCCTCAACTCGAGAATACCATGAAACTTCGATGTGAATGCTCTACTTTGATTATAGTTAAATTATGACATGTTGTCCACCGAACTACTATGGTTGGATCTAAGTTGAAGCATTGGAAGTAAAACAGTATTTTGTAGAGAATTTGTCTCCTTGGTTCTATGAGGTTAGTATCATGGTCAATTGTAGTAAACTCAGAGTAAAATCTCTAGCCAGAGTAGTATGGCTAGTAATATATGTTATTACTGAACCAAAGACCGTGGACTAACCAAGCTGAATGTGTAGGATACTTGAATTTTGACCAAAACAAATTCCATAAATCCTAATGTGATAGTGTTGTCGAAGAGAATTGATGTAAATAATCGTTACTAATTGGTACAACTTAAGAAAATATAAAATGTGGTTTTATTGAAAAGATTTATCAGCAATGAATTCAACCAAAATGATCACACCATTAGCTAAAGTGATGTGTGAACAATAATATTTGAATTGTTCAATATTAATTGCTAATCAAATTCACACCTCTGAGTTACATAACTGTATTTGTGAATTCTTTGAAAACCATGTGATTTAATTAATCTATAAAATGCTATAAATTAATTAAATTATTTCATATTTGAAAATTATTAATTATTATTCAATTTATTTGATGTTGTTAGTAATTATTTGGATGTATATATAAAAGATATATGTGAACTCATTGATATACGATATAAGAATATATTTAAATGGGTTTTTAATATATTTAATTACATCATAGGTTTTTGGAAACCATGTGATGGAATGATTTTTCCTATCATGCTAGAGAGAGAGAAAAGGGATATGGATGAGATTTGATTATAAATTGATTGAAAATTAAAAGTGGAATTTTTAAAGAGAGAATAAGAAAAGTTTTTATTCTCATATTTAAACAAATCCACCCATTCATTTTCGTTCATGTGTTCATTATTTCATTCACTTTTCTTTTTTGCCTCCTGTTCCTACCATGGCCTAATTTTCATCATCCACTTTCTAAAATATTTTAAACTCTAAATAAAATGAATACATCAAAAGAAAAAACATAGGTAGTTCGTCCATCTCTTGCAAGAATTGTGTGGATCTTGGAGATCCGAGAAGAAATCTCAAATCCACGTGTCTTTGAACTAAAAATGGCACAAATACCCAAAAGATTAAGTAGAGAATAAAAGAAAATTAAATGAAAATGAGTAAAAAGGAACACACAATAATTTATAGTGGTTCGGAAAATCAAGGCCTATGTCCACTTAATGATTTTATTGCTTATATTCTAACTTGGAGGTAGAAGTTCTTATGGGTCGGTACAACTCATATAGAGATTACAAGAAATTAGAGCAAGAAGAGAAAGAGCCAAAAGATCTTGAAAAATGAGCCCTACCCTCATATTTATAGAGGTAGGGAGCTTAAAATCTCACCCAAAAGATCTCCACCTCGTTCTCCATGCTTTAGAATGTTTCCCCAAGAGAATAGGAGGACACCTCAACAAGGTTTGTGGATCGGTATCAACCCATGGAGTTGGATTGACATTAACTCGTAATAATGCTTTGGAAAGTGTTTTGAACTCCTTACTTTGGCTCATCTTGTAGTTAGCTTCGTGATTCCATAGTTGTTTGCATCGCTATTGGCTTGTTTCCGAGTCTAAACGATGGATCCGTAGGGAAATAGAGTCCCTGATTCAAGTGTTCGTGGAGATCGATAGAGAATTGCATTGGTCCAACAAAACAACACTTTGTATAGGATTTTAGCATGAAGTATAGCGTGTAGGCAGAAGGTGGGCAAGAATCATGGAGAAATGTTGGATCGGTACCGACCCAAGGGGTTGAATCGGTACCGACCCACTACTTAGGTGGAGCCATGTTCCCTTTAGCTTGGATTGGCTTTGCTTTTATCCCATGACTCTGTTCATGCTTGGTTTTTGGACTCTAGGGATATCTCTTTGGGCTTCCTACCTTGAGAACTCCGAGTTCAATTTGTCCAATTTGTCTGAATATCGCCTGGCCAAAAGGCTGGGTAACACTTGCCCCCTAAAGTACATCTCATTTAAAACGTGATATGCTTTGAATTGAGGCAAATCAAAATTGCTGTGGAGGACTCCACTCTGTGTTTCGAATGGTTGTTATCCTTCCCATGAATCGTTCATGTGAAGAGTTATGCCCATAGTCATTCATCGCGACGCTTCACCAACACCTTGAGAGTATAAATCTAGAACGTATTCCCATGATCTGTTATTCCGAGTTTGGAAATTTCAAACTGATTCCTTCCATGGATTATTCAGGTTCGGATCTATTTCCCTTTGACTCTAGTCGTCGAGTTCTCTGGATATGCACATGTGCACGTTCTCGAATTGGAAGGAGTGCACATACATGGCTCATCATCCTCATGATAGTTTCGCCCATGTATATGCATATACACACATATATATACATGAATATATATACACACACATGCGCACGCACACGCACACACACACATATGGTTAAGACTTGGTACCGACCCATGCTCTCGGGTCAGTACCAGCCCTAGACTTTGAAAAATTCTTCATGTTTTAGGCCTGAGAATTTGCATACGAGCCTATATAACCATCTCCTTTGGTTTTCCTCTTCATTTTTACCATCTTTGAAATAAATCTTGATCTCACCATTAAAAAAACTCTGTCTTCGATCCACTGCTTCCCCTTGTCAGCATTTACCACTCCCGGCCTCAATGTTGTTGGCATCACCACCTAAAACCTTGCCTGAGCATGACTCCATCGTGCCTTAACTTGACCGACCCAAGCCCTAAATCCAAATCTTGACTCCTTCAATCCAGTTTGTTTCCTTTGATTTCCATACTCCCAGGTAGGTGGCAGACTTGGATGAGGTCATGGATGGGCTCGCCATTGATGGCCATGTGTTGGAGTTGAAGGCGAGGGGGAGGAGGATGAAGTTCCTTCTTGGATTTGGGTCGGTATGACTCCAACACTTGGGAGAATCTTACGAACTCCAAATCCACAAGCATACTTTGCGTTAGTGGATTGGTGTTGAACATCCTCTTCTTAATTTCATGAAACTTCCAAAGCATGGCCAATAATGTGAGGCTCGTCCAGACGGTCAGCGATGACAGTCACTTCAGGTGGTATCCAAACTTAAAAATGAACTGTTAAATAATATCAGAAATCTGAACTATACGACACTGCATGACACTACATAGGATTCACTTCAATGCGGGGGTATAGCTTATAATTAATCTAATGTTGATTATCTATCTAGTTTTTTATATAAATGGATCAGAGATGTTCCAAACGTCTTGCCGCTCATGCCACAGGTACATCCACTTTTAGATATGTTGAATCTGATGTTGAGTCAAGTTCAACTATGACTCCGCTTGCATAACAAACTCTAGTACAACACGTATATCGATAAGAGAATCCTCAGGCTGAACAACAGGTTCCTGAAAATCCAGTAGAGCTCGCAGAAGAGCCAGCGGTAGATCCTGGACCGATACTCTTAAAGATGCGTTCTTTCAGATGATCCCATTGATTCCATCACTTCTAAAATTGAAGAAGGATCACTTTGTAGAATCTGTAAGAAGCATGGAATTCCATTTGAGGATGTTCTAGTCCCTTCCTGCCATCAAAAAGCTCATAATCCTCTAGAAGGAGGTACTTCTTGTAACAGGTACATGTGTTAGGCAGGTTGTGTCCTACCATTTAATCAGTTCATCCACAAGTCCTGAATTTCATGAAATCGGCTCCAACACAACTGTGTCTAAATAGTTATGCTTTCCTGCTCGACACATGCATTGTCTTCACTGAACACTTACACCGAGCGCCCAACGATGAGGAGATTCGTTATTATATATATATATATATAGCTTCAAGAGCTGAAAAGAAAGTCCGTCTTTAACCTACCTAGAATCGGCCAAGGGTTGTAGAGTAGTCTCTAGCATATGGAACAAGTTAAGCTATTTCAAAAATGAGTGGTTCTATGTCCATTGTTCACTTGGATTTGCATGTAGATGGCTGTTTGGACTAAGTCCCATTCCATGTGCATTACATGAATTTTCCTTATAGTCTGTAGACTTAACTCATATCTTGGTTTACTATCCAGATGTCCCAACGAGACCTAGTAGCACGGTGCTTTCAGATGTCGTTAAGGCCCTTATGGCACATCTAGCAGAAGATAGAGATAATCAGAATTCTCCTTTTAGATGAAAATCTTCTCACCCACAACCTATTGGAAGCGGGCCATAGCACTGGTCAAGTCCAAGTAGCTGCTAGTGACGACGATGACAATAACGATAATAACTCCCCTGGAGGAGGCGAGGTTAATCTAGATGTGCCCCCAGCCCCAAATCCAGGGGTTGGGGTTGAAGAGAATATCGAAGCAAGGGAAGAATGCGCCGAGGAAGGTAAAATTATAGGTAGAAACGATGAGGCTGGTCATGATGACATTGATGTGGGCTATGAGTCTTTAGCCGATTAACCCGAGGATGACCAACATCGTGTCTCGAAGAAGAGGCTGGTTGTAAAGATTTCCAAGGTCCAGACTTCTATGCAGCCTTTGCCAATTACAACAGCAGAGAAAACTCCCTCTCTTCCTTAACAAGCACATTTGCTAGCTTAGGGCCAATTCCTACCGAGATTTGGCTCCTTTGATGTTGGTAACATTAGTCTCAAGGGCATCGATTCCCATATTGCTTCGATAAGGACACCATCCCTACTAGTGTGGGAGAGATCACTCCCATGAGCAAGGCTCCTGTACACGGTCCAGCGAGGGGACACTAGGACACTCACGCACATGTGCACTTCATGTCACTGCATAACACTTGACTTACGTCCTTACTCCTTGAATCTAACTGACTCTCGTTTCTTTTGTAAGATCCATGGAGATGAAGAAATCCATATATCAATCTCTTTAGGAAAATGCATCCTGATTATATAGGCATCTCCCAGGCTCATATCATCAGGGCAGTGGTCGAGATTCTAAGTCCGGCTACCGGTCTAGCCGAGATAAAGGCAGCCAAGATATGAGTAGCTATGACATATATTATCCATTACGTGATTCCACCTCCAAACATCGCTCATATCTAGGTCTCCTCCTACAAGAGGCCCGAACAAGATTCCTGATCGCCATGATGGCTTGCTGCCAGGCGACACTTCTTGTACACTCCCTCCAGTTACTAATCCCGTACAACATTTGGAACCATCTCATTCTAGTCGATCTTCATATCGCGGGCACAACAAGAGAGGTTCTGAGACTTCTTATCACAGACCCAACAAGATAACTGCAGAAGCTTCAATCATACCTATAGAGTAAGAACTTGCAGCCAAAGACCGAATGATCGAATTTAAAGAGCAATTTCCAAATATTTGTTTCGATGGGCTCATGTTCATTGCCAACTTGAGGAGAATTCTTCCTGATGTCCAAGACATGACCATTGCTTATGTTACTGATGTTCATAACTAGTACAACGAATGGTCACGAGTGGCTGAGAAGATATCCAACTTATCAAGGGTAAGGCAACTTGAAATCAAGAACCAGAAACTCATCGAGGCCGATGATAAAAGAATCATAGCTCATCTTGATTCTGAGGTTGAGAACTTGAGGAAGTCCCAAGCCGAAGCTGGGAAGAAAGCCAAAGATGCCATCAGGGCACTCAAAGAAAAGAGAACTAGGCATCAAGATAAGATGGAGAAAGCATTCCATCGGAATCATGATTCAGTATTGGAGAGGGATGCTATGAATAGGAGTGTGGCCGAACTGAAAAACCAAACTTGAACGGAAAATGAAAGAATAGGACGAGGCCCTCCAACAGGCTCAGGGCTACTGCAAAGAGCCGCTCACTGCTCGAGACAAAAGAAAAAAGGCAGTTGAGCATGCCAAAGTGTGGATGCGCTTGTAAGAAGAGAGGTTGAGGCCATAGAGTAGTGGGTGATGGAGAAGTTTGAACCATCGCTTAACAGGTACAATGCTAATGTGCTCAAATTCCGCAACTTGGAGTGGTTTAACAACAATTACCCCGGAATCTTGGCTCAGGCCTGGGACAAGTCGTTTCTAATGAGAAAGAATGCCTGAAGGGTGGTGAGGTGAACCTGGCCCAACTTGAGAAAGAGGTCTTGGTCAGAGACGAGCCTAAGGTGTTGAAAGAGGGTTAACTTATTCTCCATCTAGAGTTAGCTGCGATGCGACTGTGCAAAAAGATTTAGGTGAAGGCTCCGGATCATTGCCTCAACTCTAGGCATTCATCGTTCTCGTGAGCGTAAAGTAATTATTGAAGTGCCAAACTCTAGGCATTAGTTGAGGTTTACCACTTAGTATAGTAGTTCGAATATCCTTTTCCAGGATAACGGTATCTGATCGTGTTGAATTCTGGGCGCTAGTTTAAATTAACTACTTAATATCATTGTCCGTACATCCTCATTTAGAATGTTTATTTCCAATCGTACCTAACTCCGGCCATCGATTCAAAGTTCATAGGTAAGATCCCACCTTACGCTGGGTATGGACCTTTCATTTTGCATACTCTGGGCAAAATGTTAAGGATTGGACGGTCTTATCATGTCTATTTTGGTTCATACTCCTACCCCCACATCAAGGATGGGAGTTAGTGAATTAACGGTTGTGTCACATTCAATTTAGATTTATACTGCTGTCCCTACATCAAGGGCAAGAGTTAGCATGCAGACAGTCATGTCACATTCGTTTTGGGTTTATACTCCTGCTCCTACATCAAAGGCAACAGTTAGCTGATGGACAGTCAGGTCATGTCCGTTTAGTTTATACTCCTAACTCCAATCTGAGGACATGATTCGGCTGGCGGATGGTCAGGTCACGTCCATTTAGTTTATACTCCTGCCTCCAATTCGGGGACAAGAGTTGGCTGACGGACGGCCGGGTCACATTCGTTTAGTTTATACTCTGCCTCCAATCCTAGGACAAGAGTTGGTTAATATTAATCTTTGGATACGGAGAAGAACTTCGAGGGTCCGGTTATGAACTATAGAAGTTTGGTTTGGCACCTATTTCTGGGTATCTGCACACCCGTATTATTCGCATGTACATTCATTCGAGTTGGTCAAGTCACGACTCTTAAGCAACGTAAGGACAAAGTTTCAGACTCAAAAAGCCATTCTATTCTATAAAAGAAGGGAAATGACGGGTTTTTGTCTTATTACACGTTTCTAGCTAATTATTTACAAATTTATTTTTAATGAAATAGCGTCGTAGGTGCTCGCTATTCCACGCCTTCAAGAGCGAAATCCCATCAATCATTGCAAGCCTGAAAGTTCCATCTTCAAGCTTTTGCTCTATTGCGTACGGACCTTCCCAAGTTGGGCCCAGGTTTCCAGGGCCTAAGAAGATTAATTTGAGAACCAGGTCATCGATTTCAAAGGTCTTATTTCTGACATTGGCATTGTAATATCGGGCGACTCGGTTGCGGTGCGCAGCTGTTCTCAAGTCAGCTTCGTCCCGTTTCTCATCGATCATGTCAAGGGATTTCAGAAGGAGCTGCTCATTCATCCGTAGAATACAATGAATTACCCAATGAGTAGGTACTTCCAATTCAATCAGAATCATAGCCTCTAATTCGTAGGCTAGGGCAAATGGAGAATGGCCAGTTGCCGACTTGTGGGTCATTCGACAAGCCCAGAGTACCAATGGAAGTTCATTGACCCAATTGCCCTTAGCATTTTCTAATCATTTTTTAAGAATGGACTTGATAATCTTGTTTATAGCTTCAACCTATCCATTTACCTGGGGGTGTGCCACTACAACAAATCTCCTTTATGCGATGACGGCGACAGAAATCCTTAAACTCGGTGCTTTCGAATTGGGTTCCGTTATCGGTAATGATCTCTTGTCGAACTCCAAAATGATAGATAATATTCTGGACTACAAAATTGATCACTTTCTTCGTGGTAATTGTGGCTAATGGCTCTTCCACAACCCATTGGTAAAGTAGTCAACTGCGACGATGGCGTATTTTGCGCCATCTTTAGATATCAACAACACACTGATATATGAATCCCCCAAAATGCAAACGGCCAAGGACCGACCATTTGAGTAATTTCCATCAGTGGAGCTCTTTATCTTAGCAAATCTCTAGCACTTGTCGCACTTTCAAGTGTAATCGGTTGCACCTCGGTCGATAGTTGGCCAGAAGTACCCATAGCGGAGAATCTTCTTTGCCAGGGTTTGCTCCCCAGTATGGTCGCCACAGGCCCCTTCGTGCACTTCTCTCAAGACTTGTTTGGCCTCATCATAGGTGACACACCAAAGCATAATGAGAGAAAAATTCTTCCTATACAGTACTCCTTCCTATATGATATATCTCAAGGCTTGGCGAAAGAGTTTCCATCGCTCATTTCTTATATTTGGAAGGATTCCCTTCTACAAGTAGTCTTTTATCGGAGTCATTCATGACTGTCTTTCAGGTTCAGCCTCCAGGATCCAATCGACATCCATCTGGTTGATGCTCGATGTTGACAATATTTCCATTGGAACCAAGCCCTAAGTTGCGCATCTCTAGAACTGGCCAGCTTAGCCAGTAAGTTTGGCCTTCATATTTTCCAATTCGGGAATATGCATTATTGTATAATATTAGATTCCACTAAGCGGCTTAAAGATTCGGTTTAGATAAAGGGCTAGCCTTGCTCCTTTTTCCCAAAACTCTTTCCGCATTTGACACACCACTAGCCAAGAATTACATAAAATATGTAAAGTTTTTATCTCCAATTCTTTGGCAATCTTGAGCCCTGCAATCAAAGCTTCGTACTCTGCTTTGTTGTTGTAGAAAAATCGAGTCTCGGGGTATAACAGATTGAATATTCCTTGGAAGTGACAAGTAAAACTCCAGCACAGGAACATCATTCGTTTGATGCACCATCTGTGTATATCTTCCACCTAGCATTTTGCTCACCACCGCTCTCTGGATTATTGTCCCGTGTAGTGAATTCAACTATGAAATCTGCGAAAGCTTGACCTTGGATAGCTCTTCGAGGGTGAGAGGTTATATCGTATTGGCTCAATTCAATGTTCCATTTTAACAGCCTTCCAGAAGTCTCAGGTCATTGTAAGACTTGCCGAAATGGCTGGGCGGTAAGAACTTTGATCGAATGAGCTTGAAGGATGGAGCTTCCTTGAAGCAATCAACAGGTAGTATGCAACTTTTCTAGCTTCGGGTAATTTCATTCTGCTTCTGTCAATCGCTTACTGATGTAATTGACCGGTTGTTAGATGCGAGCTTCCTCACGTACGAGTGTGGCATTTAAAGCTTGCACCGACACTGCCAGATATATAAACAAGTCCTCATAATCCACTGACTTCGAGAGGATGAGGGTTTCTACATGTGATCAACCAGATCCTGGAATACGTCTGCGCACTCCTGCATCCACGCGAAAGTTTTTTTTCCCTTTGGACTTTTATTATTTTTAATCTTGTCAAAGAAAGGGATGCATTTGTCGGTGACTCTGGAGATGAATCAATTTAAGGTGATAACATTTCCATTTAAACTCTGGACCTCCTTGACTATCTTCGGGGCCTCCATGTTCCTTAATGCCTTTATCTTCTTCGGATTAGCTTCAATTCCACTGGAATTCACAATGAAGCCCAAGAACTTTGTTGACGCAACGCCAAAAGAGCATTTCAAAGGGTTGAGCTTCATCCCATATTTCGAAAAATGCCGATATTTCTATGAAAATCCAATATAATATATGAAAATCCTGTTTACTAGTCTCTGGTAGGTTGCTCTAATGTTTTTCAACCCAAACAGCATAACCAGATAGCAATACAATCCCAAGTCGGTAATAAAGCTAGTATATTCCTGGTCCGGGACGTGCATTGGAATCTAGTTGTATCCAGAGTACGCATCCATGAATGAAAGCAATTCATGTACAGCTGTTGAATCTACTAACTGATCAATCCTTAGAAGCAGGAAGCTATCATTCGGGCAAACCTTATTCAAGTCAGAATAATCAACGCACGTCCTCCATTTCTCGTTAGCCTTCTTCACCAAGACTGGACTGGATACCCATTCTAGGTATAAGGCATCATGGATAAAGCCATTGTCCTACAGCTTCTCCACTTCTTCTTTGAGTGCATCGGATCTCTCCAGACCCAGGTTGCGGCGCTTCTGTTTCACAGGAACACATTTGGGATTTATGTTTAATGCATGGCTTGCTATCACCGGCAAGATCCCACACATATCAGAGTGTATAGATGAACACATCCAGGTTCATCCAGAGAAAACCAATCAACTCCTTCATCATCCTGACACCAAGCTGCAATCTGACTTTCAGGATTCATGTTGGGTCATCTCAACTGACTGAGATATTATCGTTAGGTCGACTGAAGTTGCTCTTCCATCCAGTAGCTCTTTTCTCGTTTCCATATCCTTATGGAATCGACTGTGCTGGCCGAGCCAAGGCTCAGACATTTGTTGCTATGCATCCAAACCTTGATGTGAAGAGTCCCCTCCGTACCTTTTCCTTTCTCTCTTTGCCTTGCCTCTCTTAGCTCGACGATGTAGCATTCGTGGCCAATCACCCGATCTCCCTGGACAATCCCTATGCCATTCTCTATAGGAAACTTCATTGTCAAGCACCATGGAGCTATAGTCGCTGTGAATTCAGCCCAGACCGGTCGACCCAAAAAGGCATTGTAAGCTAAGTAAATATCCAACACCAAAAATGACACAACCTGCAATCACTTGTGGTTGCCCTTACCAAGTACCACTGGTAATTCTGCATATCCAATCGGCTTAGTAGCCATCCCGTTGAACCCCTATAATTCGACATTTACAAGGTTTCAAATCCTTCGCTCCAAGAGCATTTGATAATAAGCTTTTTTTAAAAGAATGTTTACTGAACTCCCACAGTCAACCAGTACTTTCCGTACTATCGCAGGACCAATCGTGGTTGTAATCACGAGTAGGTCAATCGTTGGAGCCTCCACTCTATCAACATCTCTGTTCTGGAAAACAATGTCGTCAGTCATCGTTTTGCATTATTTTACTAGAGTTCCATCCTCAACCACAAGGCAACTCTCATCCACATCATGCTTTATAGCACCAACATATATGTCCATTTTAGCCAGACTTTTATCAGTTGGATGCGGCTCACCGATGATGCTATTAATCACTAAACGCCTTTCATACCACTTGGGTTTGTCAGTACCGGGATCGGTGTGCCCCCATTGGGAAGATGACCCTAGGGGTTAGAATTTCCTTGCCCACCATCCTGTGGGGCTTTCATATATCGTTGCAATTTCTTTTGCGTACTAGCTCCTCAATCTTATCGCGCAAATGCCTGCATTCGTTGGTATTATGACCATGCGTCTCATGAGACCTGCAAAACTTGCCAGATCTCTCCGCCTTCCCAGTCGACTCCTTTGGAGCCGACTTCCTATACTGCTCAGTACCTTGAGTTGCCAAATAGATATTCTCCATCGAGTTGTTCAGTTTGGTATAGCTGTTGTACTTAGGAGTCCTAGTATGATTCCTGTTATCTGGCTTTCGCTTCTTAGTCCAATCACCATTCTGCTTTTGACTATCATTCTTATTGCCAACATTCACATTTACATTCCCAGAACTTCCTTCAGATTGCTTTACAGTGACATTGCTCTGCACTACTCCAACTAAACTCCCAGCCTCAGTTCTCTATGAATGCTTGCGGGCTTTGTCGAAGCGTAAGTAGTCATTTGCTTTTCTATAGAAAGCATCCATCGTCGGCGGGGGTTTCCTTTACAACCATTCCTCGAAATCCATATCAGGATGAATCCCCCTGATTACCGCCATTAGCACTATGTCATCCTTAGGATCTGTAACTTCTGTCACGATTATGTGGAACTGATGCAAGAAATCTTTTAGCGACTCTCCATTAGCTTGGAAGAGGTTTGATGGAGGCATCACATGTTTCGGACATGAGTATCTAAGCGGAATTGCTCTATAAACTTTCGTGATAACTCAGCAAAAGACGATATGGACCTTGACGGAAGTCAAGTGAACCACATCGTAGCTACTCCTTCTAGGAAAATGGGAAAACAGTGGTATTTCGCGACATTAGATGTTCTGCTAGGATCCATATGCCACTCATATCTCATCGAATGCTGCCTAGGATCCTTTGTTCCTCCGTACAACGACATAGTCGGCATTACAAACCTTCAGGGATATCACTCGCATATGATGTTTTTAGTAAATGGATTTTGACTATGAGAGGTACCCCACTCATCATTGGTTCCGAACCGATTTTCACTTACAAGTCTCTTGACCATATCTTCTAGGCACTTCAGGTCCACAGGTTCGACTGAACGGCGGTAATCAGGATCTGCCCTAAGCGCTCGGCCCGACGAACTCTTTTGGTTTGGCCTTGATATCTAGTTCCCTAGCCTTCGGGGTACCCATTCGTTTAGCAGTCTCCCTTGTTTGATTCCCATGAGTTGTATCATCAGCAACAACACGATTTTCTAGATTTTGATTATCAGCGGCACATCCAGAAGTTAAATCCATGTCGCCTTCCTTGGGCGAGCTCTAGGCCCAGCATCAGCGGAGTCGGTATGTACCCGTCCTCTTGGGTCGGTACTGATCTACAAATTCATGCCTTGAGTTCGTCTTCCTCCTTGATATGAAGTTCCAACCATGTTCTGAGTTTTTCTACTTCCTATCCCTCCATCTCTGCTCCGATGATGATGAACTTTTAGACTCTAAGCTGGAATTCCTCCTGCTCCTTCTACGGTTGTTCTGAGTCAATTCATTCAGTAGTCTCAAGTTCTGTTGCATTGTTTGATTCATCTCATTGTGATTCTCCTAGAATCTGCCTTCCACCTGCTTCATCATAAGATCCATATCCATTCTAGTCACGACATCGGTTGAATTTCAGATCTCCGGGTTGAGTTGGTTGTACAGCTTTGTCTACATGTTGAGCATTCTAGTTCTCAGCTTAAGTAGTAGCTCTGGGATTGGTATAACAATCCCTTCTTGATGGGGCCATTACAAATAGCTTCTCTTAGTTTTTGGAAATCTGAATAGTAGAAAAGTAGGATTGGAAAATTGGTTCTATCTCTTGGAGTTAAGAAATCCAATAGTAGATGATCGATCCAAATAGCTTGAGAATATTGTTCTCAGTGAAAGCACCAAAATATTTGAACCAAAAATGGCACAAACACCCACAAAATTAAGTAGAGAATAAAAGTGAAGAAAATTAAATGAAAATGTGTAAGAAAGAACACATAACAATTTATAGTGGTTCGAAAAATCAACGCCTACGTCCACTTAATGATTTTATTGCTTATATTCTGACTTGGAGGCAGAAGTTCTTACGAGTCAGTACAACTTCGATAGTATAAGAAATTAGAGTAAGAAGAGCAAGAGCCAAAAGATCCTAAAAATGATCTCTACCCTCCTATTTATAGAGGTAGGGAGCCTAAAATATTGTACAGAAGATCTCCACCTCGTTCCCTACACTTTAGACTATTTTCCCAAGAGAATAGGAGGACACGTCAGTAAGGTTCGTGGATCGCTACCGACCTAAGGAGTTGGATCAGTACCGACTCATAACAATGCTTTGGAAAGTGTTTTGAACTCCTTGCTTTGGCTCGTCTTGTAGTTGGCTTCGTGATTTCATAGATGTTTGCATCGCTATTAGCTTGTTTCCGAGTCCAAACGATGGATCTGTGGACAAACAGAGTTGCTGATTCAAGCGTTCGTGGAGATCGATATAGAATAGCATTCGTCCAACAAAACAATACTTGATATATGCTTCTAGCATGAATTAGAGTGTGTGGGCAGAAGGTGGGAAAGAATGGTGGAGAAATGTTGGATCAATACCGACCCAGGGGTTTAGACCGGTACCAACCTACTACTTAGGTGGATCCATGTTCCCTTTAGCTTGGGTTGGTTTTGCATTTATCCCGTGACTCTATTCATGCTTGGTTTCTGGACTCTGGAGCTATCTCTTAGGGCTTCTTGCCTTTATAACTCCGAGTTTGATTTGTTTAATTTATCCGAATATCGCCTGGTCAAAAGGCTGGGTAACAGTGTCACTTTTTGCTAAATCTAAATGGATTCTCTTTTTTAATTATTCTATTAAATATAATATGATTACCATAATCTTATATATGCATATACTATTGCCTCATTATGATTTGAAATTATTTATGTAATTTGAATTATTTGTTAAATGAATTGATCTAGTTTTTAATTTGATAAATTAAAACAAAAATTTGTATATTACTAAAAAAATGTTTTAATTATAGATCTTTGTTTTAAACTCTAAAATCAATGTGTAATTTTTGTTTAGATCTAAAAGTTTGTATGTACATATTTTTTTAAATAAGTTGAACATATTTTGTTACTTCGCCTTGAATTGAAAATAATAGTACAATTTGAATACTTTGAATTGGTTTGTTCTTAATTCGATAAATTGAAACAGAAGTTTACATATGATTAAAACAATGATTTGGTTACGAATCTAAGTTTTAAAATTAATTAATATAATATTCTAAATATGTTACAAAATTTAATGTTTCAAATGTCCTTATTTGTATGAATATTTTAAAAGATTGTTAATATATGATATTAAAAAAACTAAAACTCAGTTGGGTTGAACTTGTATTTATATGTATAAATGTATTTTTTCATGTAATTCAAGTATAGTATGTCTACAAATATATCAGAAAATTTTAACGTAGCATGGAAGTTTGTTTTGAATTAATTGAAAAGTTTTGTATTAATCATTATATATGTGTGTATGTGTGTAAACATTTAATATTTGTATTTTCTACTGCTAAGGCATGTTTTAAATTTTTATAGTTTTATCAAACAATTTAAAATTAAGGTAATAATATATACATATTTATTATTTTTTACCGTTTATGTCAATAAATTATGTCATAGCACCTCTTGATTGTTAAGTAAATGCCGTATTAATTACCTTTGCGAAAGAGGAAATATATAATCAATAAAGGATGCCACCTTTCCATATCCTTCGACCTTAATATGATTACATCTAGATTTTTTTTATTCTTATCCATTGTCACATGTTAATTATACATGCTTTAATTTTAGCATGTATTATAACATAATTTAAAGCATGTGTATATTTGATATTCAAAGCTTTTCAAATCTCACATTTAGTTAATTTAGAATTAATTAATAAGATTAAGACAATGTTAATAAAATATGATTTTACTAAAATAACTAGATTA
The DNA here is from genome assembly GCA_030737815.1 of Allium fistulosum. NCBI lineage: Eukaryota > Viridiplantae > Streptophyta > Magnoliopsida > Asparagales > Amaryllidaceae > Allium > Allium fistulosum. The sequence continues at coordinate 513,882,190 of CM060903.1, read as the reverse complement.
GATCTAGTGAAACCTTTTAGACTTCGTATGCCCACTATGATCCAAACATGAATTTTTTTGAAATCCTCCTATTTCACCAGTTGCTAACCGGCCTAGTTGCTTCATAATCAACATACAACAAAAGAAAATTCTAATATGACAGGGAAGCTAAAACACCACTGCTCAAAGGGGAGGGAGAGATCCAATAACATAGCAATCATCATCATGTATCATCTCCTTATCCACGCTCGGAGTGGCATCAATAGGCGATTCACTGGATCCGCCAGTCAAAGAAGCATATGCTCCTAGGATGAAATCATCACGGAAGTCCACCCAACCGCCACCATTTCGGCTGCCACCTCACCCTGGATCTCGTCATAATTGGCCAAGGGGAAGCTAATGACCAAGGGAAAGTGGTAGTTAGCGTTGAAAATCAACTTCAACATGGTCATAAGACCGTTGTTCCTCTCCTCCTCCAAGGTTGCCTTCGCCCTCGCCGGCTCATCGTTGGGTGAGCACTGCAAATGCTGTTGCAACCTCCCCCTTATCTTGTCCGCTTCCTTGAGTTTAACCTCCAGGTCCACCTGCCCTGGCCTGAGCTCCTCCCTCAACCTCTCTTTCTCCTTCACACGCTCTTTGGCATCTAGCCATCTCTGTGGTATGCTTCGCCCCTTTAGCCTTAAAAGCCCACCTCTTAAGCTCTCTCATCCTCCTCTCTACCCGTTGGCGAGCCGCCGCTTCATCCTCTACCTACTTCCTCAAGGCTAGCATACCCGAATGAATGTAGAGCGCAAATGGTCCAACTTTCATAAAGAACCAACTATTAAAAAAGAGAAGAAAGTTACCAGGTGTTGGAACTGGGCCAGCCCGCAGTAGAAGTAATAAGTGAATTTTAATTTTTTTTTACCATTTTGGATATTTATTGGGCCTATGAAGTCTAATTTATTTAGAATATTTCTAAATTTTTTTAAATAAATTTTAAATGTTATTTAAATTTGTAAAATGATTTTATATTATTTTATTAATGTTATATTATATATATATATATACATACGTGTATTATATACACATATATATGTGTGTGCATGTGTAACATATCAATCCATGCAAGTTATAACATGTCCGTGTATAGCTATTGGGATTTACACCACAATGGGTACATTAGCTCATCTAATATACAAATATATTGTCCAGGTGTATGTTTGTATATATATTGAATTGTATAATGGTTATGAATAATTATATGTGTGTGTGTGTGTATATAAATTATATTTCATTTAAATAATTATATATATAAACATATGTATGAAATTTTAACATTGTATATATTCATTAATATATAAGTATATTTAAATCATTTGTCAATTATATTAAATTTAATTTTTTTTATAAAGCCAAAAATAATATTTTTTTTGAAAATAAAAGCCGTAAATGGTATGTGTATATATATATATGTATGTATAAAAATATTTTTTCCAACATATATATATATTAAATATTTATATATATGTATTAATAATATAATAATAAATATATATATATATCTATATATAATATTTTAAATACATATATATACCATGTCAAGCGCATGGTTCAGTTATTTTTTTTTAATTTTAAAATACATTTTATAAACAAATATCCGAACAGATATTAATTAAGAATTAATAAAAAATTATTCTAAAAATTTAATTTTGAATTATAAATTTTTAGTAAAATTCTAATTTATATTTTGTTATTTTAAATATTTAAAATGTAATTTTATAATTTAAAACAAATTTTAAAACCTATTTTTAATTCTCGACAATTAAATAAATATTTTGAAATATTGAATTTTTTTTTGTCGAGAGCATGTTAAGTATTAATTTAATTTAATCAAATATAAAATATAATTTATATAATACACACACATACATGTATTGATATAATTAATTTATATAACTAATAGATTTAAATAATATATATATATATGTATGTATGTATGTATATGAAAAATTATTTTTTATTTTTTTCAAAATTACTATACCTATGAAAAATTATATAACTATAGTTTGTATCAGTATGATGTAGTATTAAAATTATAAACTAAATATATGTATATATATATTGCATATTAAATTATTTAAAAAATTAATGGGTATGTGTGGGATGCTAAGCATGAGCAGCACTCTATATCAAGAATTTACAAAGCACTGAAAAGAGATGATATCAACCCGGTTTTTAGATGGCATACTAGAGTTTGGAATTCTTTAACTTCCCATAAACTGAACTTCAATCTGTGGAAAGTCCTAAAGAATGCTCTCATGAATAAGGTGAAGTTATGCAGAAGGGGTTTCACTGTGGACTTGGTTTGTGTTTTCTGCAATAATGTTGCTGAAGATGGTTCTCACCTATTCTTTGACTGTGTGTTTACTAATAAAATATGGAAAGCTTGTCTCATTAGTGCTGGTTTTAATGAGCCTGTTCTTCATGGTGGAGCTGAGTGGAACAGGCTTTTCAGGAATACTAGATGGAAGAATGCAACGTCCTTTTTGCTTTTGTTGATTCTGAAAGTGTATGTGGATGTCATTTGGGCTGAGAGAAATGCTAGAGTCTTTGAGAATAAATTGAAGGTTGAAACTGCTTTGATCTATATCATAAGTTCTAGGGTCAAGGTGAAATCCTCACATCATGATGCTTATGACTCGATGGATTAGGGTGGCTGTTTTGCCTGTATTTTTGTTGTTCTTGTTTGGGTGTTTTTTTTCTGTTTTCTTTCAATCTCCTTTGTTTTCCCTGTATCTGTTTTGGGACAGCATTTTTTGCTCTCCTTTGTTTTGTGTTTGTGTGTTTTAATAAAAATGGTAAGGGTCCATTCAACCCTGCTTGCGTTTCAAAATTATTTAAAAAATTAAAAATGTGTTTTTGTATTTTTATTTTGAGTCGTTCTATCTTCTGGGTATGTACATGACTAAAAAAATTTGTATAAATATAAAAATATATGTAAACAAACAACCAATCTGATAGTGACAATATATTTATATGTTAGAATTGTCACCTGACTAACAATAATATATATATATATATATGATATATAAAAATTATATAATTATATTGATATTCAAAATAGATTAGTAATATACCTTATATTCGATGCCTTTAAGTATACCTTGAAACAATGAAGTTTGCTCCTCGAATAAAGTTCCAATCCAGTAGAGTGCTAGTCGCTGAACCGATAACCACCAACTACCAAATAGGATCTAATTTACTTTGATTTGAATTTGGAATTGAAGGGATAGAGAGGTATTATTTTTGACCAAAGGTAAGGCAAGTGGAGGCTCCAAAAGTTGGAAAAAGAATGAGGGTTTAGTACCATTTATAAGGGAGAGAATCTAGAGAGTGGTTAGGAACCAAATCCACTAATCTATCTTACCCACTCTTTTCTCTTATCTATCAAGACCCTAGCCCATTCTTCATCCTACAAGCCACCTATACCTTGTCATAAAATGGCCCAAGCAAACCAGCCCCCATACGGGCTTTAAACCCATTTAAAGCCCAAACTAATTATATTGCATTTAAATTTAATTTAAACGTGTATCGATATTGTATATTGAATGATACATTTATAACTATTATAAACATATTTAATAATATTTGTTCATTAAATCAAAATAAAATTTATAACTAAAATTTTATAAATTTTATATAATTTATAAAAATTACAAATTAATTAAATCGTATGATTAAAGGAGATCGTTTCGGCTGTGCGACCCGTTAGGTGTAAATTTGGTCAGCGGTTAATGTTGAACTATTAGAACATTAATGCTCATACGTCACTTAGCAGGTGATGCGACATTTTGACCAAATTTATCGCTTACTTGGTTTTGGTAAAATCTAATTTTACTTAGTAAGCGTTACCCGATTGTGATTATTATTTATACCAATTCTCTTCGTCAAAACTATATCACTTTGGACCAGTGTTTTAAATCTTGGATTTTGGCCAATATCTCGGGAAAATATCTCGGCTATCTCGGGCGATATTTAAAACACTTATAACTAAATAGGCTGCCAAATCTCGGATTTTGGCTGATATCTCGGATTTTTCGTCTCGGCCATCTCGGGGAGATTTAAAAGCCTGCTTTGGACTTATGGAGTTTGGTAACGGTCAGATTTCCAGTATCGTCCATATTCAACTCTATAGTTCAAACATAAAGTCCTTGGTTTAATAATAACAGTTTTAATAACCGAACCGCTCTTACCAAAGACTTTGACTTTGAGTTGACGTTAGTTGACTGTGATACTAACCTCATATAACTGAGAAGTCGAATCCTCTCTTAAATAGTGTTTCACTTCTAATGCTACCACTCAATCCAACTATAGTCATTTGTTGGATGTCATGCCATGATTTAACTATAATCAAATTATAGCTTCCATATTGAAGATCAACAACATTCTTAAGTCAAGTGAACTGTGTAATTTTGTTATATCAATATTTTTTGTTGACCTTAGTTTTATTAACCAATAGAAAACTATCAAGGGAGTCATTCCATAGTTACCCAACAACTATCAGTACGTAACCCCTTGGTGCCCCCAGTAGCCAACAGTCATGAGTAATACACTGTCCAACATTTGAAGAGCGTTACGTGCTTTAGTCTTAACGGATGTATAAATATCCAGTCTCGATACATATTGATTAGGAATATTTAAAATGGTATATTTATTCATTGTGATTAATTACTCACGGTTACAACACTTTGTAACTACTATCACAAAACATACCATTTATAGATTTTCTATTAAATACACTTTTAATTAAATTAATTAATTAATATAACATATTATATCAAGTATATAACAGAAAAAACACTTTTTATTTCAGACAAGATTGGTTATCGAGTGAAAAATATGTAACAAATTACATAATTGTCCCAAGGGCATACCCTTAACTCTATTAATCTTCCACTTGCACTTGGGGTCAATTATGGAATCTTTTCTCAAAACCAATCGGGTTAAGCTAATAAAATACTTTTATCATGTGGAACAATTCAGAGTATGTCTCTAGATCTCTATTGAGCTCTAAGTTCTATACGAATTATATTGTGACATTGTTATAGCAATGTTATGAGATTCTTAGCATTTGGAATCACCCTCAGCTCAGTTATAAAATTTGTGCATTTATATTATATATACATTTCTTTTATCATGGTGCTATTCAAGGTGATGTACTTAGCCTTTTTCATTGAATCAGCCACCGTTTTTCATTTGGAACATTTTCAACTTTAAGGTTCTTAATTTGAATTTTTGTTAATAAGGTGTTTATTGTTTCTGTTAACAATTCTGTGCTATTTCATAAATACACGAGAACGCCTCAAATAACCATTTAGTGATACTGATTTGGATTTGATATTTGCTTCATGTATCAAATACTTTAACAAATCATGATATCATAAACGACATAACATGTATGATAATTCATATTGCCAATGCAAAAGGACTCCATCTTACATGTTCCGTATTAAACATTTTAATAAGGTGTCCTTAATGTCGTTTGGGACATTTTCAATATCTTTTATACTTACTGTAAAAGACATCATTTACAAATCCAACGACGAGTATTAAAACAACTAAAGTCTATTTTAACATAAGTACATCGTTAACAATCGACAATGTGTTATGGTTTGGAAATATCTATGTACCGTTTAACATTCTTTCCTATGAACACATGCTTCCTCTGCATTTTGGCTAATAATCAAACTAATTGATATTTATATCAAGACATTTGTTCAATTTTGATGCTTTTTTGAATGATACTTTCATATCTGTTTTTGAATCATATCTCAAGATCCATAAACTCAATATCGCTTCCACCGACTTCAAGACACTTTGGTTGTTATGTGCAAACAGCATAGTCTAAACCTATATTTAGAACTTTATGCTTCAACACATATATACCAAACATAAAGTCATATTAGGCGATAATTTTGTAAGTAAAATCCAAACCTACTTGAGAATATCGAATGTGTAACGTCCCGCCTTTTCTGGCCTCGAAAGTAAGCATTTAATACATCCACGATATTCAAATGCTGAGCATCCAAGTATCAAAAAGGTAGATTGTTAGGGTAAAAAGAATAGGAACAGAGAAAAAAATCTCACAGCGGAATTACAACATATAATATAACAAAGACAGTAGACTGTCACTCTTAAATAGATGATATATCAAAGTTAAAAACAAACCTCATCAGCTTGGACAATTATAGCTTCCTAACCTTATAATTGGTGAGGGGTATACATAATAATATAAGAGAAGATAAAAATACTCCATGAGCTCCATGTCCCACCAGCTACAACCTGTAAAATATACTTGGTCTGACTCGAGTATTATAATAAAATAACATCTGGATCAGTCTGAAAAAACCAGCATGAGAAAACTCAAGAAATATGATGAACATTTAATAATTCTATGAGACCATGCCGTTTAACACAGAATTGATTTTACCTCACAAGAACAACATTTATAGATGAAAGAATGGAAACAACTTGGAACAAAATCAGACTTGAAAGAATGGAAACAAATAATTAAACATCGAGAAGGGCTACAGGCACTTCTCGATGCAATTAAGAAAATGATTCAAAGATTTTAATCAAATAAGGAAAAGGAATTTTCCAACAATGACTAGGAGGATGCGTCCCCTTACCGAAAGTATAACTCTAAACAATATACTTGAGAGCTACAATGTTTCTCGGAAATCTCCAAGCCAGACCCCGCCAATCTTACCGAGTATTCAAGTATTTCACATCTCCGCGCACATACGTCCAAAACCAATCTAGAGTAGATGTGACAATACCTTAATAGGAGCAACGCCATATAGCTTGACCCCACTCGGTCTTTATTTAGTCATTTTCGGTAAAGGATATCAAAATCGATAGTAGATGGATCAATTATTGGAAACAAACTAGTACTATCCCAGGAAAACAAAGAAGCTAGACAAGTTAGGGCAATGTTGCTTCTTATATTGACTCGAAAAAATTCTTAACTTTAAGAATAGCAAGAGTTTAAATGCCCCAAATGAGCAACAAAATCGCCTTGAATCAACGAACAAAAAGAAGATAGCATGATCGATAGTCAATAAATCAACTATCGAGAATAAACAAATGGTCATATATGAAATTTAAATCACTTATAACATTTGACTCACACTTGTGATCGATTTTCTCATCACATATATTTGTAACAACACTTTTAAAAAAACATTCTTTAACATATTCTTTTTAAAGAGCAAATTATACTTCTAAGTGAATGTCATTAAACATCGTTTACTATAAACCCAAAACAATTTACACTTAGCTTTAATTTTAAACATTCCTTTTTAAATACTTTCTTATTTATGAACTATCATTTATTAGCAAATCAATTTAAATATCTTTATAAATCTTAAAACAATGATAATCATCCCGAAAAATAATTGATATAACTCTTTTATAAATTTGAAAATTATCCTGAAAGAAGATTAATCAAATTTATAATATTTTTATATATTTTAAACAACATTAATTATCCTAAAAGATAATTAATCAAATTTATAATCTTTTTATAAATTTAAAACAACATTAATTATCTTGAAAGATAATTAATCAACTTTATAACCTTTTTATAAATTTAAAACAACACCAATTATCCGAAAAGAAAATTAGTCAAATTTATAACCTTTTTATAAATTTAAAACAACTATAATTATCCCAAAAGATAATTAATTAGATTTATAATCTTTTTATAAATTCGAACTTTTTATAAATTCGAAACAACATTAATTATCCCGAAATATAATTAATCAAATTTATAACTCCTTTTATAAATTTTAAACAACACTTATCCTTTATTTCAAAATTCTCATACATACTTGAAAAAATAGTTTAAATAACCTTCAAAGTGCACAAACACGACCAAACATTCATTTTGTAAAAGTATAAGCACAAGCTCAAAACACACAAAGGTTTAAGGAGATGATATTTCATAAGTGATGGTATAGTGATAATCGCTATAACGATACTTACACAAATCAAATAGTATGTCATATATACTTCAACCAAACATCAATATAAACATAAGAATATAAGTAAGATGCATACAACCGTAAATTAATAATGGGGAGAAACCCCTTAGGGCCTCTCTATAAAAGTTCCTTGCAAAACAATGGTACTTTATGCAATCCGTTTTTCAAGCGAGAATCAAACCCAAACAACCAATTGAACAATAATAACGAATAATTATTAACAACAATTAGCAATCAATAGCTAACATATCATTTATTAATTAATCCATATATTAGTTAACTTCAAAAATAATCGTTTTACTTTGATTTATTCTGCTCAATAGATGTCCAAAGTAATCTATTTAGTTTAATGATAGCAGAACGATATTTATTCTACTAAATAGATATCACAAATGAAGTATAACTAATTTAACTCACTATAATTTTATTATTAATTTATACTTCATCAAAACTATTAACTACTATCCAAGCATTCAACAATAATCTATAACAACATAGGTATTATATAGTTTATTAGAGGTGATTACTCTCACCAAAATTCCAATTAACGCTTTCGCATTCCGGTTTGATCTATTTCAATTTTGGCTTAAAATTTGACTAGCTTCAAATTCAGCGAATCTAACTCCAATGCGTAGTTAACGATGATACGAATCCAACGCAAAAGACCGCGTCCAAATCCGACATAGTATGGAAATGTTATCAATTTTATAAGATTTGTAATTAACTAAACAAATTAATTACTTAATTAAATACTTAATCAACATTTTAATTTTTAAATCCTTCTTCTTCCCTCTCAAATAAGCATGCCCGACACACGACAAAGATGCACACCATGGCCATGACTTCAATCGCTAAATTCTCCTCATCAACTCGACGAAATCGCACGCCGCTTGCTCCGTTCAACTCCACTTTGCGTGTTCTACCTCCCTGACCCACTAGCTTCACACTTGGCCACCACAAATGGATCATGACCTAGTGAAGCCGCAAATGTTGTAATGACTCGTCAATCCATACAATTCAAGTTGACAATAAACCACACATGTTCAACCTAAATTCAATGGAAAGACATATATTTATGGGGAAAAAAGAAGAAAGAAGAAGAGGAGAGAAGAAAGAGAAAAAAGAAACTAAAAACAACACAAAATCTCACAATCGCAATGAAACAATATATAATATAATATCAATGATCTTTACAAAGAGAAACTATTATATACATACATCCATCAGAGTACAACGACAATCACAATCATCAGCCTGAACGGTTATAACATCCTGTCCTTGCAATTGCTGATAATTTCCATAACAAACAGCAGAAAATAAAAAATATATGAGAATACGACTTGAAGTCCTCCAACTCGTCTCTTGAGCTCTAATGCATCCAAAGCAATCTGTAACTATGTTCGGTCTGACCCGAGCATTATAATAAAATAACACCCGTGTCAGTTTGGAAACCCAGCGTGAGAAAAACACACCCAACTCAATTTAAAAGTTATAAAAGCGTTTGAAATCAAAAGTATCTCGTAAGACCATGCTGCACATAAACACGGACGGGTTTTTACCTTATGATAACCAAAACAATTTCTATTGAAAATTCATTTATATTACAATAATGTCTAGGGGTCAAAGTAAAATATGAATATAGTTAAAATGCTTGCATCTCATGTTTCAGCATAGTTGGCACAGCTAAATCCGTACGGCGCTTATTGGAGAATGGATTCCATACAATGGATGGGCTACTGGGGTACCGCTCGTCACGCTGCATCTCTAGATAAAATAACACTGAAGTCGAACCTATCAACCCCTACCAACATAGAACCGCCCTACCCCTTATTGGATAGTACCGAATATGATCACCCCTCTGTTAATGGGTCCCGAAGCATACAAATGAGAGATAATAGCGACTATAGATAGGGATGATCATACCCAACTTAGAAGCGATCCCCTTATCCCTGCTACATCTCCCCTGTTTTAGTCATTCTCGGTTGATGAGGCTTGAGGCTACGTTTTACCTTTTATATAGAACTTCCCACTTGGAATGCTAATACTGCCCTCCAGGAAACAATGCAATACCAGCATTCATCCATACAAGTCCGTTCTAGGACTGAACGAAATGCTTGAGAGCTCCATCTAAAAATTCCATCATCTTCAAGATGTCTTCACTTCGAAACACATTTGTTGGATCGAAGTGGTTTTCGGACATACCTAATCCCGGTCTCTTCGAAACAACATTCGGTAATTGCCGGTAAACTCAACCTCGGTTCTTTAGAAAATAAATAGTCAAAGATAAGATCGGAGATCACCTCCTAACCATTAGTGGACGGATTTCCTTATCATTGTCCTAGAAGAACTAAACGAGATTTATACGCATAGTACAAGATACTTGGAGATGACTATGCCATATAACTCACGTGTTTCTCTAAGATATTTCCAAAGTTACTACTATGGTCTAATTTCGATAGTCGGTTATTTAACTATCAAATAACAAACATTCAATCAGTGATTTAATTCCATAGTGAAAACCAACATTGGTTAAACACTAAGCAAAACTAAGCCTCTTTTAACAAATTCTTCGATTTTCTCAAATCACTTTGTAAATATTTGTACCAAAATACTTTTACAAAGATCCATTCACAAACCCTTATATTTTCAATACTTGGAAAATCCATATACTTATCTCGATGGTATAAGTATATTCACCCACACTTAGGGAAGATTTCCCCTTTTTATTCAATTCTAAAATCATTCATAACTCCATCATAAATCCACCAAACCATTTATAAAAGGAAACCATTTATAAAATTCCTTTTATAAATTTATAAATCTGCTTCTAAAATTCTTTTATAAATATCGAAAACCATTTATAAAACCTTTTTATCTTTTAACCAATCTTCCTTTACATTTTCCAAACCTATTATATGATTCCTCTTATAATCCACATCTGTTTACAAAACCCTATTTATAAATCTCGAAAACATTTAAAACATAATTTCTAATCATTTACTTAAAAACGCTATCATTATATAATAGTAAACATTATAAATAAATAAATATTAACTTTTAAAACATTTTAAAATAATAATTAATAAATTCTGTTACCCGGTATCCTAACCTGGCTATACTGAACTGATTGCACGAGATAGATGCGACCGTTATCAGGTACGATGACCATGGGGCAATGATTGTTGGACCAGATAGTAAAGTACAGATGATTATATAAAGTCAGAGTTGAATGGAATTGGTGGATAAACAACGAATGATGCTCGAATATGGACTTTAGCTTAGACAAGCAAGGGATCAACATGGCTTGGAAGTACCATAGAGATCGGTATAGTTGGATAGACGAGGGGTCGGCATGGTCAAAACAAGAAAGGGATCGGTGTAGATGAAAGTAGATGGATTAGCATGTTTTTTTGCTTGGAAAGTTACACTTCAACTCATAAGGAAGGGATCGACATAGCATATAAAAGGGCTCGACGCAAATGGATGGATCGGCATACAACCATCTCTAGGGATCGGCAGGAAACAATGGCATAAACAATCTTAGATCAAAGATCAATCAATAACTTGAGCTCCAGTGGCCTAAATGACATTATATTTGGAGAGCCAACATATTTAAGCATGTAGAAGCCATCATAGGGATCGCTGCCCAAAAATCGACTAATGAAGGAATCGGTACTGATCCCTCTTCATTAGGATTTGGGCCTAGCGACTCCTCTGGTAGGCCCATATTGGTTAGAAGGTCCTATAGCCGAAATTTCAGAGAGATTGGTGGTCACCTTGGGGTTAGTCTGAGAATCTTTACGTTGCTGGTTACTTTAGTATTTATTGTAATCAAGTTTTTTTCTATTTCTTGCTACTCTAATCAGACTATTAGTGGATCAATGAAGATAATCTTCAAAGTGGACGTAGGCACACAACGCCGATCCACTATAAATTTTTATGTTCTTGATTATTGCTTTTATTAGTCTGTTAGCTTACTCTATTCCTCAGTTTTAATTTTATTTTCTTCATTTACTTCTCTACATAAATCTACTCTTGGGTGTTTGTGACCAATTTGGTTGCAAACATTTTGGTGCTTTCACTGAGAACCTGATTTTCAGCTTGTTAGGATCCCCTTTGTTGCTACTGGATTAGGAAAATCCCCCAAAGGGAATCCATAATTATCTTCATAAAGTTGCATATACTATTCAGATTTACTGAAATCTAAGCAAGGAGATTGATAATGGTGAGACATACTAGATCTACTTCTCAGAATGTGGATGGAAATGAGACTGCTAGCATCCAACAAGGAGACCCATGCAATCAACCCATAAATTTGAATGCTAATCCGGTTGAAGTTCAGAATCCTGCTGATTCTATAACCAGAGCTGAATTTCATAATCTAATGAGAGAGTTGATGGAAAGCCATCGACAACTAAATCAGCAAGTTCAGACTAATATTGGCCCGATGAACCAGATTACTCAATAACAGCGTGGGAAAGCCAGAAGGGATCCCACTCCTAACTTGGCATCAGAAAGTTCAAGCTCATCGGATGAATACCACAAGCATAGGCATTGCAAAGTTAAAGGAGATCACGTAGAAACTTTGGAGCGCTGATTGGTAGACCAATTTGGTCTGCCAAGTCCGATCGGTGCTGATCCCTCCCTAGGGATCGGTACTAATCCCTCCTCTAGAGGAGGGATTCCTCCATTACACTTGGGGAATCATGATGGAGTTATTTCTGGAAGCTTGGATGGTGGAGTTTGATCGAATGCTGACCAGGTACCCCATCGGAATGACGACGAGATAAATGTTCAAGGTGCGCATCAAGAGGATGGTGAACCAAGAAGGAATGAAATGACCCGTAGACATCACCTGGACCATTCACGTGAGGTGGAGCGCGACCACCGCTTGGCACCACCCATCCAGACACCGGACTTGTCAGCAATGGTCAAACAGTTGGTGAGAGAGAACCAAGGCTTGACTAATAATGATTGGGGAATTTCGAGAAGCCATACCCCGTTCACCGACAATATTCTACATGCCGAATATTCGAGAAGGTTCAACATGCCATCGATGCCTGCCTACGAGGGAAAAACCGACCCAGGTAGCATATTATGAGATACAAATGGTTAATGGATTCTGTGGGAGCCAATGATGCGACTAAGTGCGGATGCTTTCCCATAACCCTTTCCAGAATAGCGATAATGTGGTTCACAAGAGTACTCCCACGATCAATTTCGAGATTCGATGAGTTGACAATTTGGTTTGTGGAGCAATTCCGAATGCACACGACTCGTCCAAAAGATGTGATGTCCCTTTCCAGCATGATCCAGGCTCCAAAGAATTGTTGAAGGATTATTTGGAGGGATTTCATATCACTGCCACGGAGGTCGGTAACCCAAATGATCATGCTATACTTATGGCCGTGATGAGAGGGATTGATTTGGAATCTGAGTTTGGCGATTGGGTGGCTAGAAAACCGCTTGCCACGTTGGAGCGGTTCTATTCAAAGGCAGCTCAGTTTCTGAGAAAGGAGGAAGCTAGGTCCTCCAGGAAAAAGAATATTGCAGGACCGTGTGGAGAAGCAGTACAAAGTAATATTGCGATAAAACAGTTTGATGACAGTTCCGGGAAAACCCAGGTGAACGTTCAGAATAAGCTGAATCAACAAAAGAGAGACGAAGATAGGAATCGAGAGTGGAAGAGGGATTCTGGGAGACTAAAGCCTAGGATTCCAATGTATGACAATTACACGCCACTAAACACGTCTTTGGAGAATATTTATCTATCCACTTGAAATACCATGCAATATAGGAAGCCGCCTCCAAAGGAGTCAACAGAAAAGCAAAAGCAGATTGGGAAATATTGTCGGTTTCATGAATGTTATGGGCACAATAAGAATGAATGCTGGCATCTCCAGGATGTTTTAGAAAATTTAATTCAGGAAAGGAAATCACAACAGTTTATGAAAACCCCACAGGATGGCTGACAGAGGACATCTGACCCCAATCGAGGACAAGCTCCGCATTGGGCTGAGGAGCCTGCACGGACCGGTGGAATACTGGTGATAAATACGATAGTCGGAGGACCGCACCCTGCGGGTAGTAGTTGGCAAGAGATGGAGCGCTATTGTAGCGCGATAAGGCATGTAGATTTTGAATGCTGTTCGAATGCGGAAGATGGAGCTCCAGCAAAATAACAACGCATGATGGCAGATGAAATAATATTTAGAAGCAGGGATGCAGACAAAGTTGAGGACCCAACAATTGACTCGATGGCCATTTCAGTTATGATTGGTCCTGCATTGGTGAGAAGGATTTTAATTGATTGTGGAAGTTCGGTGAATATAATCTTCAAAAAAGGCATATGATCAGATGAGAATGGAAGCCAAAGATTTAAAACCATCTAAAGCTCGTATTCATGGTTTTAATGGCGTTGCAACCGAGGCTGTTGGATATGTGGAATTACCTATTGAATTGGGAGAAGGTGAATGAAGGAGAGTGCGAATCCTCCCGTTTTGTAACGACCCGTATTTTTAAATATTTAAAAATAATAAATTAAATAAGATTTTTGAATAAAATTGTTAGGAATAAAAAAAATTAAGATTTGACTGATACAAATTTAATTATAATACAAGTTATGAGCTTAAGTAAAATTTCTATTAATGAAACATGTTTGCAATAATGTAAGGATGATAACAAATGCTAGTGTGTATTTTAATAACATTGGTTTGAGTGAAATTAATAACTGTTTGAATGTAAAATTCCAATTGATTGGAATAATAAATGTTAATAAAGAATAATAAATGTTTCTTTATTAAAGAAGAAATCATATGTTTATTTATTTGAAATGTTTGGTAGCTGAAATATTAATTGCAGAGATGAGAAACTATTATTTGGTAAGAAATGTATAATTCCTGTTTGTATCCAATAGTGTATAAATATGTTTAAAATTACTATTAGATATGAAATAATTGTTCTATTTCTCATTACATTATTTTGTCCATTTTGAAATTCACCTTTGCAAACAATTGAAATTAATGTAATTGAATAATTTCAATTAAAGGTAGAGAGGACACAAAATTGTAAATTATTAGGTGTAATTAAACGTAGCTTATGTTTTGTGAAAATATAAGGAAAGTTGATTTAATGAAAGGAACATTTATATCAAATAAAATGAATGTTTCATTTGTGAATGTAGGTTTAATTTCATTAAAATAAAGAATAGAATGATTGATTTAAAGGAAGAAATATATGTATATTTGAACTGTGTTTTAGCATACAGATGAATTACAAGAGTAGGAAAATAATTTATTTAAGTAAGTTATTTATTACTCTGCTGTATAAACAACAAATTTATAAAGGTGTTTAAATGACTAAAGGAAACAATTATTCTATTTTTCATCCATTTTAGTTGTATGTTTTAACATTTAACTTTGTATGTAATTGCAATTAATGTTATTGAAATATTTCAATTAGAATGGAAGAAAACGTTGATTGCAATTAATAGATTTAATAAAAGAAACGCACCTTTTGTGTTAAATAAAAAGGATGTTTTAATGGAAATAAAAGATCATTTTGGGTAAACCAAATTGAATGTTTTCATTTTTAAGGTAAGTAATTTTATTTATTATGCATAGATAAAAAACTAAATGCGTACAAATTTGAATATTATTTGAGTTAATGAAGTTAATTTGGTTACATTTCACAAATTGAATTTCAAAAAGGCTGTGCGATGTATATGGTCACTTCATTTCTTTTGTTATTAATTGTTACATGCACGTTTTAAAATAGTTATCTCATTATTAATACTTGATCCGTTCATTTCTCCTTCTACTTAATACCCGAGCCTAGACTTTTAGGTTGTATTTAATTCTTGCCACCTCATTTTCGCGTATATAAAATTTCACTTTCCTTTGGTTTGCAAACTTTTCCATTCCTACGTACATTTCTTTATGCATTATTAATGCCTAAAGCTTTCAAAATAAAACGTGACATTAATTTTTGTCTCTCCATCTTTATTTCCTAATTATTAAATAGCCCGCAGCTTATTTCTTTCATTTGCAGTGTATATTTGTGTTCTTTTTTTTGGTTAAGTCTTATTGGGTTTGTTTTAAACTAATGGGCTTCTTAGTAAACCAAGAGACCTTAGAAACCCTAAGAGACTTTGGACCCTTTCTTTTCCCACCCATTGACCTTCTATTTCCTATCTGACTAAAACCAAGTACGTACAGAAATTCCTCATTAAGGGAAAATCGTTATGGGTTGAAATGATAAACCCGAGCGATTTTCATTGATTTGAAAATGTTAATTTTTGGTACTAGTTGAAATGACATACCCATATAATTTCTTGAATTTGGATTTTTATTTTGAATTGAATTGTTTGAAGGGTTTAAGTTAATTCAAACTTCGGATTTGTTTTAATTAGATGATTAAAATTGATATTTCGAATTATTTGAAACCCTTTGAATGATTATATTCACGTTGTATACTTGATTGGAGATGAAATCCCGTAACATCTATGAAACCATTGCACTAATATTTCTATTTTACTTGTTTTGATTTGACTTACCTAAGATCTTTTAGTTCTGACTCGAGTGTTTTGTCTTTTCATTACGCTCAGGTCAGTCTGAGCTTTTCAGTGTATTGAAGACTATTTTCTAGAGGACGAAGACGAAGATTCAGTATATTATTGCTATTTATTATTCCACTGCATTCTGTGTTATGCTGCATTATTTATTTATTTATTATGTACGTATAACTCTGATTTGAATTGTAAAAGTGTAATCAAATGTTATTTGTAAAACAGCTTCATGAACTGTTTATTTGATTATTATATTTTATCGTTCCGCTGCGAGATTCTGTGTTTTGTTTTATTTTGTTTTCTTTTTTTTCTTATTTACCCCATTTGCAATCCTTCCTTTTGAATGGTTTGAGTCTAACATGTGTGGTTTATTGTCGATTTGAACAGTCCAAAATGGTGAGTCGTTATAGTTGGTATCAGAGCTTTGGTTTAGACATACCTTAGCCTGTTGGGGTTAACTCATTAGAGATATGGTAGTAATACCCAAGAATGAGTTGTTTGAGTGCATATATGAGAGCGCGTATTTGTTAGTGTTATAAAAATGTTTTATATAAATTTTAAAATGAAATTATTTTTCCTAATATTATATGATATATATAAAGGAATAAATTTTTATAACTAATATAGTTATTTGTAATGTGTTTGATATATGAAATGGTAATATTTAGTTATTATCATTTATTGTTGATTAGTTGAGTTTTTGTCAGTTTATATGTAACGGTCTAGGCTTTTCAACCATCGACAGCGGCCTCAACTGGTAGGCTTTTCAACCATCCCAGCCCCACCGTGGCTTACATTGGTACCTCGAATTTGCTTTTACGGCCAGCCTCTCGACTCGCAACCAACCCCTCAATGGGACATGTAGGGGTAAGAGTCTCCCGTTCGCCACCAAACCGCGAAGCGAGAACCCCCTATCATGCTGTAATTGTTGAAAAACCGGACCATTTGAGTTAAGAAGAAGAGGTAGAAGAAGAAAAATAGAAAACAACAGCAGAATCTCACATACGCAGCGGAATAAAATATAATATATATCAACAGATCTTTACACAAATCAAACTGTATCTGTATATATATATATATACATCCAAATACATCATCAGAGTACATCACATCAATATCATACAACCGAATACACAGCGGAAAAATAATAGCAAGTACGAGAGTACGTATCGTCATCCAGCTCGTCTCCTGAGCTCCACATCATCATATCCTGTAACCTATAATACTCGGTCTGACCCGAGCATCATATAAAACAATACCCGAGTCAGTCTGGAAAACCAGCGTGAGAAAATCACACTCAATTGATTATTAAAGTTTCAAAAATCCTTTGAAAATAAAAAGCATCTCGTAAGACCACGCCACAAATAAACATGTCGGGTTTTACCTTACGATAGCTAAAACACTTTTTATAAAATCCTCTGATATTATAATAGTGTCTATTCACAAATACTTATTAAAATAGCTGAAATTGTTACATTATTAAATTCCAGCATACTAGCCACAAAAGTGGGTAATACAAACAAATACCGTACAAGGCACGTAGGAAAAATGGATTTCCAACGAATGACTAGGCACTGGGGTACCACCTATCACAGTACGTGGCCTAGATCACCGTACCGAGGAGTACGCCCGCTCCCCTGCAACACAAGGCCGGAACCATCCCTTACTGGATGATCCCGAATAAAATCACCCCACGGTTGGGATCAGCAACCGCACCACTAAGCCGAAAATAAAAAGGGACATCTAGACAGGGATGACCTTACCCTCCAGTGGGAGCTACCCACGAAGCCTTGCTGCATAACCCCTGATTTTCAGTCATTCCCGGTTGATGAGGTTCGAGGCTAAACGATACCTTTTAGAGAACATATCCCTTAGAATGCCCATCGTCCGCTGACGATGTTTCGCAAGCATTCGTCCATACCAGTCCGTCCCAGGTCCGAACGGAACCGAAGGCACTATTCCTACTACATCCATTTTGGAAATATCCTCAGGATTAGTAGCGACTAGCCCTTGCACTTCACTGCTCCATCTTCGACTTCGAACACGTTACCCGAAACGTACAAACCGAATCGAAGTGGTATTCGAGTCTCCAGACCTAGAATCCCGGTATACGGAAACTCGATCCCGGTCTCTTCGAAACGATCAGCGCATTTGCCAATATTGATAGTCGGTTATTTAACTATCAATTAACATCCACAAGCAACCATCACACAATAAATAATTTCCCACATTATTTATTTGCCCAAATATCTTTCCAAGATATATTTCCAAATTTTCAAACTCCTTTTGAAAACAATTTCAAACAGTTTCCGCTTACGGAATACATTTCCAAATATTTATTTCCTCTGAAACACCAAGTACAAAACACTTAGATTTTAAAATAATCTTAAAACACTTTACTATAAATATACTTAATAATATTGAAATTTTTAAAAAAAAACTACTTTAATACCTTAACAAAATATATACTTAAGAAATATTTAAAATGAAACCACTTTACAAATATAAACTAAATTTCTCTTTTTAAAATATAATACCAAATCACTTTTATATAATTACTACAATAATAGACCTTTGAAAAATACTTACTTTAAAGTTTAATTATTTAAAAAGAATAGGTTTCCTAAAACATACTTACTTAGGAAATTAACATTTAGAAATAATAAATTTTATAAAATATGCTTTTAAAAATACAATTAGAACTTTAACTTATATTAAAATTGCTTTGAAAACGTACTTGGCTATACAGAGAAATATCCTTCTCACTTCCATCTTTTAAAAATAAAATAACATTTATTTTTATACCAAACCATATCCTTTTATAAATTCCCACTTTGAAATTATATTTTCAAATATCCTCTGATATTTTATTTTACTTTACAAACCCAGTTTATCTCTCCCAAATCTCATTTCTCTTTAAAATTCAAATTCCAAAGTATTTAAATCAATTTATAATTGATTTCCCAATTTATTTTACTTTACTTTGAAATAAATTTCCTTTACTACTTCATTTATTTCAAAATACATTAACTTTTAGATTTATTCCTTTATTTGAGTTAAAACCCTTTTTAACTGAAAATACCAATTTTAAACTTCCAAAATTCCTTCTTTAGTCTTTAATTAAATTTAATCCTTACATTCAAAATAATTCCTTTATTCTTTAAATTTAATATCACTTTAGTTTAAAGTTAATATTTCCCTTGTTATTTCGAAATTCCCTTATTCCAATTCACTTGAATTATTTACTTAAAATTTACTCTTTTATTTCTTTCAAAATCCAATTCAATATATTTTGATAACTCCTTTTATTGAAATATTCAATCCAACCATATCATCCAATATTTCAATCATCAATAAAATCATCACAGGATATCAATATTCATAGAACAGAATATCAAATAAACTAAATAATTTTGAGGAATCCAGTTGGATCCCTCCAACCTGTTTCCCTGCATCCACAAATGTTAGCACAATACCAATTCCACTTCGAGGTGGAATATCGCGGTATATGGGTTTTATAAAATATCATCCGCTATTATGCGGCGCATAGGGTCTCATCCGCTATATAATGCGGGAATATCAACAAGTCCAATATATACATATGCCAATATGTATATATTGCTATATACTACTATATATAGTATAGCATATTCAATCAATGCAATCATCCAATCAATTATTTAAATTTAACCATTTAAATTTAAAATAAAATTCAACTGGGTGAGATTAACTCACCTTTGCTTTTTAATTTGCGATCCATTTCCATTTCAGCCATTTCTCCACGATTTTGACCTTGTATAACAATTATATAACTTTATCAATATTCGAAATAAATTCGAACAATTCGATCCATCATTTTAAAATTTTAAATTCAGCTAATAAATTTGGTTTTAACTGGATGATAAGTATAAACGTTTTAAACAAATTTCCTTTCAAACAATTTTCTTAGTAACAAAAATAAATTTTAATAGTTTTTATATAAATTTCCGAAAAATCTGATTTTATCTAAACTCCTAAAATTACATCCTTCATTTAAGAAATTCTTTTAATCGTTTATAACTAAACATATAAGTATAAAATATTAGTCAATAGCAAATGACTTTTCCTTGGTAGTTCTGTACGATTCTAAAATTCATTTCAGATTTAAATTAAATTGAATAAAATTGACATATACCTTACTGTCCTGAACTTTTCTTCCTCCCAGCTACCCACGCACGCAATCGCTGATGTCACCTCTTCCACCATGAACCCACGCAGCTCCTTCTTCCCAAACTGAAATCGTGACACTCACCTACGCGCGCGTACGACCACAGTTGCCATCAAAATGCGTGATTCTTTTCTTCACTCCATACAAGAACGCACACGAACCCCGAATCACAGGCAAAACCCTACGCCGAAACTTCCCAAATCGATGCGCCTACTCGCCTTTAAATCGCCTCGCCAGTCGCAAGTCACCCCATCGCCAGATCGAACAAACTCCCATCGACGCCGTAGGTTTCCTAAGCACGAGCGACTTCATCGCGATGAATCGCGACTCCTCCGCCTTCCCGCTTGTACGATCTCGCAGCCACCCTTCTCAATTTGAGCCTCGCGAATCTCTGGAACCCCAACATCTCATGAAGAAATCGATTCATATATCGCTTTTATCTCTTTTCCAATTCATCATTAAATTAACCTCACCCAAACCCGAGTCAACCCAGCTACCCAATCAAAATGAACATTGCCCCATCGCCGACGAAGGCCTCAGCCGCCTCGAGAGGAGTTCTTGAATCGCGTGAGACTTATTCGCAATTCACTCACGAACCCTAATATTTTCGGTAGCTTTTGGATTTCGATTCGTGAAGGAGTGGAAGTAAAGGAAGCTGTGGCTTTGATTACAATTTCGATTTGAAGAAAAGGGAACTTCGGCCATTATATTGAAGCACGATTTGATTTAATTTGAAAAGGGAGAGGCCGGTGATTGATTTCGTTTTTTCTTTCTTTTAACTGAGAGGCTCGGTTAAAAAGTTGTAAAGGAGAAGGAGATGCGTGTACAGATGTTTCAACGCGTGGACAAACAGCGTGATCCAGAAGGCTCGTAGTCTGGATATGGAAAGAAATATCGACCAGTTAAAATATTAAATTTCCGATTAAATTTCAGCGCGTTTACATTCCGTATGATCACACGACAACTCCAAATACTACGAAAATTGAAATCCAATAATAATACAATATTACGGATCCAATGGAACTGGTTTCGCTGAATTTCGAGACTGTGCCTCGGACGACTATTTTTAAATTTAATTTCAACGATATATTTTTAAAACTGAACAAAACTCTTTTAAAATTCCATTTTAAAAGTTCTATCATCTTCAGTATTAACAATATAAATTTTCTGAACCTTTGAACTATTTTTAACAGGCTTAAAAATCGAGATTCCATATTTTACCCAATCCCGATAATTAAATTTAATAATTAATTATCCAAATAAATACTGTATATTTGAAATTAAAGTTAAAATTTAACCTTCGGATATTTAAAATAAATTAAATATTCACATTTCAAATATACAAAAATTCCGGGTCGTCACATTCCTCCCCCCTTAAAAGAATTTCGTCCCCGAAATTACCAGTTAAGAGAAATGATTCGATACCCGTTTTTTTTCCCCAATCCAAATAGTTTTAACAACTTTCCATAACAATTCTTTTATTAATGATACACTAATCATCCTTTAACTCCCCAAACTTATTCATAAGTTCAACCCATACCACCTACTTATCCATTAAAATTTAAATTTGAATTCAAATTTTAACTTATCAAAATTTTCCAAAATTTTTCTAACTCCCTAAATTTCCGAAAAATTTCGCCAGCGTCTCCTTTGCGCGGCTAGCTCGGTACTACTACAAAATGGCTCTACGGCCTCCCAATCTCAAAAGGAAAACAAAAAGCCAAGTGGCTGGATCAAAAACCCAATCAAATTTCATATAGAAATTCAAATACGTACCTTTTTGTCGGGCCATTAAATTTTATCTTCTAAAATCAAAAATCCCAATTATCCATTGCTTTTATACACTTGTATATCCTACTAAGCAATAATATTCAATCACAATCCCAAAGTCATTTTATACTTTTCTTTACAAATTTCCAATATTTGTTTTACTTAAGCCCGTACGATGCACATATATCATCCGTACGCAATATCACATTCGATCGCTCAATCGATCACACAATTTCACTTCCGAACTAGTATCGTCCACCCGACTTCCTAGTACGGACTCAGATCTGGTTCCTTGATCAGAAACCGTCATTCTCCTTGCATAGCCACAAACTATGATAGAGAATATCCAGAATCAATCAACAATCCATATCCAGGTTCGCCGTCGAAAATCGAGTGAAAAATCCTGATTCGGATCGATATAATTACTTCGAAATTCTGTGCTCGAATCCGGATCAAATCATTATGCGAATAAAATAATATACGTACATCTTACGTAATTAGCCCAATTGATTATTAGTTATATCAATTCTCCTTTATTCACATTCCTTTTTAATTGTTATCCCCTTATTCACAACTATCCCATTCCACAACTTCAGTTTGATTACATTCACTTAGTATATATATATATTTCCATTCCAAAATTACTAAGTATACCTCCAATACAAATTTTCTTAAGAATTTCATTTTTCAATTCTTAAGTTCATATAAATTTTCTTATATTTATTTACTACTTCATTTCCAATTTTTTCCTTAAATTCAATTCATCTCCAACTTCCAAAAAATGAATTTTATTTAGCTCGAAAACAATCCAAGTTAATTCATTCAATAACTATTTCTCAACTTATTTAAACCACTCCTCTGTTTAAGTTCAGTTTCCCTTCAACATTTACTTAAGTCAATAACTTAAGTTTATTTTCCATTTAACCAACCCTTTAAAATTTTATTTCCATCTTTTCATTTGATTCTTATTTAATCAAATTCCATCCATTTATTTATTAAATATAATTGGTTCATTCACTCAATCATTATGAATTTTAATTTCCATACTCAATTCATCTGGAATTATTTTATTAATAACCAGGTCATTTCCAATTTATTTTCACTTATTTGGATTCATTTGCAATTTAAACCATCACTATGTTAATCCAATTTCATTAATTCCCAATTCAATTTCATTATCTAATTTATTATCAAATTAGTTCCTCCGCTGGTTAAAATTAAATACTTGCTTTTTAATTCCAAATATCACTTTACTTAATTTTCTTAAGTTCAATATATTTTATAATTCAAGTTTGGATCTATTTAAAAATTAAGATTACTCATCTTATCGTTTCCATTTGATAATTACAATTTCAAATTATAACTCTTAATGGTTCAAAGTAATGGATTCCCATTTATGACTTACAATTTCATTTCTATTCATAAGTTTAACTTACTTACTTAAGATCTGGGACTATTCATTTAAGTCCATTTTCATCTTTACAATTAAATTTCAAATTATTACACTTAAGAGCTTAAGAATATGAATTTCTCTACACAATTATAAGCATTTTACATTACCTTTATATCCAATTCAATTCGACTTCAACTTACTTACATTTAATTCAATTCCAATTCTCAATTCTTATTTAACTTATCTTAAGTTAAATTCAAATATATTTTATTTACTTTCATATACTCGAATTAAATTTTAATTCTAGGATACAAATTTTATACAAGTTTACAATTCATTCACCTTCAAGTTCTCTAACTCTTTTATCTACCAACTTATATTACTCATTGAGTTAATTTCATCTCATAATTATAATCCCAGAATTTAACTTTCATTCCTTTCTTATTTCAATCAACTTCATTCTATACTTTATATTGTTGATTCATTTAAATTTCCACATTTAAATTTTAAATAGAATTTCCAGAATCCAATTGCCCGATTTTATTTCAAAACCATTTTGAATCCATAAATAACTCATACACATCTGGTATATCACATCAACCCCAATTTCCAAAATAATCTGCTTTTACCAAACAATTTTCCCTTTGAATTTCAAAACCAACCCAGTTCACAATTATTTCCAATTTAAAACAGTTTGGTAGCAATTTCTCTTTGGAAACTCGAAAATAGACATCGATGATGCTGCAGTCATCACCGAAATTATTTTCCAACGACCAAAAGAGAATTTAATGCTTTTATCACTCTAAACATTTCAAACATTTTTAAATCCCAAATCCCACCAGATTTCAATTCAATTTCAAAAATATTCATGAAATAATATCACCATTATTTCCCAAAACCTTTAAACTATTCTTAAATCCAAAGGAATTTAAACCTTTCCCAAAACTTCAAATTCAAAATCCATTCAATTTTATATCCAAACATTACTTTGGAATGCTATCACATTTTATTTCAAGTTATAAGTCACTTTTACCATTTACATTTACAAATTTCATTTGTTTATGAATTAATCTCATTTGATTATAAATCACATTTGTATATAAAGTTTATCTCAATTTATAAATTTCATTTATAGTCTATATTTCAAATTCCATCTTGTTATATAAATTTATTCTTCAACTTAGGTTATAAGTTTCAATTTCTACTCAATAATGAGACCAACTCATTATTGTCATTTTCTAACAACCAAGCATCCAAATATATAACTATAATAATTTCAAATAATTATTTCTTTTATATACAAAATAATTTGGGCAAAATTATTTCATTCACCCTATTTAAAACAATATTGTGTCGAACTGTTCTATTCAAGTGTTTAGAAACCCCTTCGATACAGTTGCGCAGACTGTGCCGACGAAGGTTCATATGCCACTCAATAAATCAACCAACACAATATAAAACCATTTTATATTCACTAA
Source organism: Allium fistulosum (assembly GCA_030737815.1). Classification (NCBI taxonomy): domain Eukaryota; kingdom Viridiplantae; phylum Streptophyta; class Magnoliopsida; order Asparagales; family Amaryllidaceae; genus Allium; species Allium fistulosum. The sequence goes on along the minus strand of CM060903.1, from coordinate 513,856,770 downwards.
CAAATACGCGCTCATATCTATTAATACTCTCAAAATTCCCACCAGAGCCAAGGTTATCGCTAGCCTAAGCTCTGATACCAAGTGTAACGGTCTAGGCTTTTCAACCATCGACAGCGGCCTCAACTGGTAGGCTTTTCAACCATCCCAGCCCCACCGTGGCTTACATTGGTACCTCGAATTTGCTTTTACGGCCAGCCTCTCGACTCGCAACCAACCCCTCAATGGGACATGTAGGGGTAAGAGTCTCCCGTTCGCCACCAAACCGCGAAGCGAGAACCCCCTATCATGCTGTAATTGTTGAAAAACCGAACCATTTGAGTTAAGAAGAAGAGGTAGAAGAAGAAAAATAGAAAACAACAGCAGAATCTCACATACGCAGCGGAATAAAATATAATATATATCAACAGATCTTTACACAAATCAAACTGTATCTGTATATATATATACATCCAAATACATCATCAGAGTACATCACATCAATATCATACAACCGAATACACAGCGGAAAAATAATAGCAAGTACGAGAGTACGTATCGTCATCCAGCTCGTCTCCTGAGCTCCACATCATCATATCCTGTAACCTATAATACTCGGTCTGACCCGAGCATCATATAAAACAATACCCGAGTCAGTCTGGAAAACCAGCGTGAGAAAATCACACTCAATTGATTATTAAAGTTTCAAAAATCCTTTGAAAATAAAAAGCATCTCGTAAGACCACGCCACAAATAAACATGTCGGGTTTTACCTTACGATAGCTAAAACACTTTTTATAAAATCCTCTGATATTATAATAGTGTCTATTCACAAATACTTATTAAAATAGCTGAAATTGTTACATTATTAAATTCCAGCATACTAGCCACAAAAGTGGGTAATACAAACAAATACCGTACAAGGCACGTAGGAAAAATGGATTTCCAACGAATGACTAGGCACTGGGGTACCACCTATCACAGTACGTGGCCTAGATCACCGTACCGAGGAGTACGCCCGCTCCCCTGCAACACAAGGCCGGAACCATCCCTTACTGGATGATCCCGAATAAAATCACCCCACGGTTGGGATCAGCAACCGCACCACTAAGCCGAAAATAAAAAGGGACATCTAGACAGGGATGACCTTACCCTCCAGTGGGAGCTACCCACGAAGCCTTGCTGCATAACCCCTGATTTTCAGTCATTCCCGGTTGATGAGGTTCGAGGCTAAACGATACCTTTTAGAGAACATATCCCTTAGAATGCCCATCGTCCGCTGACGATGTTTCGCAAGCATTCGTCCATACCAGTCCGTCCCAGGTCCGAACGGAACCGAAGGCACTATTCCTACTACATCCATTTTGGAAATATCCTCAGGATTAGTAGCGACTAGCCCTTGCACTTCACTGCTCCATCTTCGACTTCGAACACGTTACCCGAAACGTACAAACCGAATCGAAGTGGTATTCGAGTCTCCAGACCTAGAATCCCGGTATACGGAAACTCGATCCCGGTCTCTTCGAAACGATCAGCGCATTTGCCAATATTGATAGTCGGTTATTTAACTATCAATTAACATCCACAAGCAACCATCACACAATAAATAATTTCCCACATTATTTATTTGCCCAAATATCTTTCCAATGAAATCCAATCCACGAAATAATTTGATCTGTGGACTCTTTTTGATTTTATTCTTTTTTTTCCCCACAGATATATTTCCAAATTTTCAAACTCCTTTTGAAAACAATTTCAAACAGTTTCCGCTTACGGAATACATTTCCAAATATTTATTTCCTCTGAAACACCAAGTACAAAACACTTAGATTTTAAAATAATCTTAAAACACTTTACTATAAATATACTTAATAATATTGAAATTTTAAAAAAAAAACTACTTTAATACCTTAACAAAATATATACTTAAGAAATATTTAAAATGAAACCACTTTACAAATATAAACTAAATTTCTCTTTTTAAAATATAATACCAAATCACTTTTATATAATTACTACAATAATAGACCTTTGAAAAATACTTACTTTAAAGTTTAATTATTTAAAAAGAATAGGTTTCCTAAAACATACTTACTTAGGAAATTAACATTTAGAAATAATAAATTTTATAAAATATGCTTTTAAAAATACAATTAGAACTTTAACTTATATTAAAATTGCTTTGAAAACGTACTTGGCTATACAGAGAAATATCCTTCTCACTTCCATCTTTTAAAAATAAAATAACATTTATTTTTATACCAAACCATATCCTTTTATAAATTCCCACTTTGAAATTATATTTTCAAATATCCTCTGATATTTTATTTTACTTTACAAACCCAGTTTATCTCTCCCAAATCTCATTTCTCTTTAAAATTCAAATTCCAAAGTATTTAAATCAATTTATAATTGATTTCCCAATTTATTTTACTTTACTTTGAAATAAATTTCCTTTACTACTTCATTTATTTCAAAATACATTAACTTTTAGATTTATTCCTTTATTTGAGTTAAAACCCTTTTTAACTGAAAATACCAATTTTAAACTTCCAAAATTCCTTCTTTAGTCTTTAATTAAATTTAATCCTTACATTCAAAATAATTCCTTTATTCTTTAAATTTAATATCACTTTAGTTTAAAGTTAATATTTCCCTTGTTATTTCGAAATTCCCTTATTCCAATTCACTTGAATTATTTACTTAAAATTTACTCTTTTATTTCTTTCAAAATCCAATTCAATATATTTTGATAACTCCTTTTATTGAAATATTCAATCCAACCATATCATCCAATATTTCAATCATCAATAAAATCATCACAGGATATCAATATTCATAGAACAGAATATCAAATAAACTAAATAATTTTGAGGAATCCAGTTGGATCCCTCCAACCTGTTTCCCTGCATCCACAAATGTTAGCACAATACCAATTCCACTTCGAGGTGGAATATCGCGGTATATGGGTTTTATAAAATATCATCCGCTATTATGCGGCGCATAGGGTCTCATCCGCTATATAATGCGGGAATATCAACAAGTCCAATATATACATATGCCAATATGTATATATTGCTATATACTACTATATATAGTATAGCATATTCAATCAATGCAATCATCCAATCAATTATTTAAATTTAACCATTTAAATTTAAAATAAAATTCAACTGAGTGAGATTAACTCACCTTTGCTTTTTAATTTGCGATCCATTTCCATTTCAGCCATTTCTCCACGATTTTGACCTTGTATAACAATTATATAACTTTATCAATATTCGAAATAAATTCGAACAATTCGATCCATCATTTTAAAATTTTAAATTCAGCTAATAAATTTGGTTTTAACTGGATGATAAGTATAAACGTTTTAAACAAATTTCCTTTCAAACAATTTTCTTAGTAACAAAAATAAATTTTAATAGTTTTTATATAAATTTCCGAAAAATCTGATTTTATCTAAACTCCTAAAATTACATCCTTCATTTAAGAAATTCTTTTAATCGTTTATAACTAAACATATAAGTATAAAATATTAGTCAATAGCAAATGACTTTTCCTTGGTAGTTCTGTACGATTCTAAAATTCATTTCAGATTTAAATTAAATTGAATAAAATTGACATATACCTTACTGTCCTGAACTTTTCTTCCTCCCAGCTACCCACGCACGCAATCGCTGATGTCACCTCTTCCACCATGAACCCACGCAGCTCCTTCTTCCCAAACTGAAATCGTGACACTCACCTACGCGCGCGTACGACCACAGTTGCCATCAAAATGCGTGATTCTTTTCTTCACTCCATACAAGAACGCACACGAACCCCGAATCACAGGCAAAACCCTACGCCGAAACTTCCCAAATCGATGCGCCTACTCGCCTTTAAATCGCCTCGCCAGTCGCAAGTCACCCCATCGCCAGATCGAACAAACTCCCATCGACGCCGTAGGTTTCCTAAGCACGAGCGACTTCATCGCGACGAATCGCGACTCCTCCGCCTTCCCGCTTGTACGATCTCGCAGCCACCCTTCTCAATTTGAGCCTCGCGAATCTCTGGAACCCCAACATCTCATGAAGAAATCGATTCATATATCGCTTTTATCTCTTTTCCAATTCATCATTAAATTAACCTCACCCAAACCCGAGTCAACCCAGCTACCCAATCAAAATGAACATTGCCCCATCGCCGACGAAGGCCTCAGCCGCCTCGAGAGGAGTTCTTGAATCGCGTGAGACTTATTCGCAATTCACTCACGAACCCTAATATTTTCGGTAGCTTTTGGATTTCGATTCGTGAAGGAGTGGAAGTAAAGGAAGCTGTGGCTTTGATTACAATTTCGATTTGAAGAAAAGGGAACTTCGGCCATTATATTGAAGCATGATTTGATTTAATTTGAAAAGGGAGAGGCCGGTGATTGATTTCGTTTTTTCTTTCTTTTAACTGAGAGGCTCGGTTAAAAAGTTGTAAAGGAGAAGGAGACGCGTGTACAGATGTTTCAACGCGTGGACAAACAGCGTGATCCAGAAGGCTCGTAGTCTGGATATGGAAAGAAATATCGACCAGTTAAAATATTAAATTTCCGATTAAATTTCAGCGCGTTTACATTCCGTATGATCACACGACAACTCCAAATACTACGAAAATTGAAATCCAATAATAATACAATATTACGGATCCAATGGAACTGGTTTCGCTGAATTTCGAGACTGTGCCTCGGACGACTATTTTTAAATTTAATTTCAACGATATATTTTTAAAACTGAACAAAACTCTTTTAAAATTCCATTTTAAAAGTTCTATCATCTTCAGTATTAACAATATAAATTTTCTGAACCTTTGAACTATTTTTAACAGGCTTAAAAATCGAGATTCCATATTTTACCCAATCCCGATAATTAAATTTAATAATTAATTATCCAAATAAATACTGTATATTTGAAATTAAAGTTAAAATTTAACCTTCGGATATTTAAAATAAATTAAATATTCACATTTCAAATATACAAAAATTCCGGGTCGTCACATTATAAGCATTGGCTAATTATTGTTGATTGCATTAATGGACTAAACACTAGTTTAATAATGGTGTATTAAAGAGAATAAAATGAATAATTAGGATATTTTTTATGAAATTGAAATGTTGTTGTGAATTTTGTTGTTTGTTGACCGGTAGTTTCAACTATTGAAATAAAATGGAATATCTTGATATTTTGGATAATCAAAACCTTCTGAATTAATATATGAGTTGAAACTTAGAAATTGTGTTGAATTATGCAGTTGAATTTGATAACCTTAATTTTAAAGCAAGTGAAACAAGGTTTAATTTGTTATATCTATGTCTAGTAAATGAATAGAATTGTTGTATACATTCTTGGCATGTAATGTAATAATATACAAGTGTCATAAATAAATTGAAAGGTAAAGGTGAAATTAAATGGGATAAGCAAATATGAATTAAAAAGTGAAATGATTATAAATAAAGCCATGACTTGTAAATTGTTAAAAAAAATGGATGTTGCAATAAATGGTTATAAATAAAGTTGTGATAACTTTAAACTCGAACAATGTCTTATAAAAAGGAATAAAGCTTTTATAAATTGGTTATGAACTTAGGAAAATTAATTATGAAATGATTTGCAAATAAATGTAATATTAAATGAGAAATATTACATGTGAAATTAATGTAATTTAAATTGAAGAGAAATATAAGCAATATTATGAGAATGAATATATTAATGTTTTATATTAAATGGAGAAATTATGTGAAACAAATATATAAGTATGAAGTGATATTTGTGTTAATCAATGAGATTAAAAATGAATTTAATTGAAATGTAGTTGTAACGATCTCGGATTTTAATTAAATTTAAATCGATAATTTGTTGAATTTTTGAATAAAATTTGTGAAATAAATCGATAAATTGAAGCGAGTTTCCCCGAATCCAAATAAAAATATATTAAATCAATTTAAATTTAAAAATATTGTATATTGTGTATATATGTGTATACATGAATGTATATGTAATATATGAGTAAATTTGAAATTTTTTATATATATATTGAATATGAGTTTAAATCTAAAATAAATGGTTTAATAATAATAATTTGAATTTATATAAAATATATGTGTATATAGAGAAATATAAAACAATAATTGTTAAAGTAAAATTTATGATAAATATTTAAGCTAAAAATAGAAGTAAAATAAATATTTGAGTTATAAATAGAGATAAATAAATAAAAGATAAGCTATAAAATACAAAGTAGAACATTTACTAAAATTTTAACAACAAAAATAAAATATAGAAACTCATCTATATTTCAAAATAAATTATATCGTTTTATACAATATAAAGTAAATATATAAATTTTAATTTCATAAATCCATACAAAATAGTATAAACAAAATAGACTACAAAAAATACAAATAAATATGAGAAGTAAAATATAATACCAACAAAAGTACTAACAACATAAATAAGAAATGTATACAAGATTAATTAGATAAGTATGTAGGCTGGTAAAACAAACAAGAATAGATAAGTAAAAGTTGCAAAGGAAGATAAAGCAAAGGAAGATAAGTATGTACACATGAAGATAAAACAAGCCACCAAACATCTACATATACTTTTGTACAGCCGAAGAGAAAAAAAATGTATATGGTACAAACTAATTAATGCCATATATCTTCAGCCACCAAACCAAACATCAGTAGACAAAGCAAGAAAATCATCTCAGCCCCCAAAATAAAAATATCCCTTCTTACAATTGTACTAAAGGAAAAAAAAATATCATGTTGTACAAAACAAATTAATGACCCTGTAAACTCATTTTTGTATATCAGCCTCCTTCAATTCATTTTCGTTCATTCTAAGTTGAGAAAAATCTGAAATAAATGTCACTTAAAAACTCAAACAAAATTCAAATCTAAATGGCAATACAAATCAGAGAATCAAAGGAAAAAGATTTCAGATTTTCAAGCTGTTTCAAAGAAGCTCTGCTTTCTTTCCTCTGGAAACTACGGTGAGTAAACAAATTAAATCTACTTAATATAGATACAAGTTGTAAATTCTTCAAAGTGAAGAATGATAAGCATTAGCATGTTGTTTAGAATGGATTGTTTATATATGTTCATATCCGTATGGATGATCATATCTATATCCCAAAACATATACTCTGTTAAATTTACAGGCTTCCAAAATTTGAACTAAAATCAATATCTCCTTGCTTGATGTATTTTAGGCATAGGTATAAAAATAAAACCTGTTAGTAATGACCAAATATTAGATCTGGAAATATTTCTAGATAGTATTAAAGAGTAGCTTCATCCTAAAGGAGGTAGAACAATTAAATCTCAACTAAACTCAAAATTTCGATGGGAATAATTTAGGGTTTCAAGGTTATAATCTGATTCATCACTGGAAAATAGGATTTTTAAAAGAGAAATCATGATTTTTAAGGAAGTATGTTGTAAGAATTTGAGGATTGATCAGATTATGAGTTTTTGGGTCTTTCTGATGATCAAGTTTATCGGCGACCCCGTGAGTTTGGCCAGAGGAAGTTCATGGGCAAGTGGACATGAGAAAAATGGGTTCATATTTTTCTGGTCATCGTGGTGGATGGTACGATTTAATCTAGGGTTTGTATAGCTGTTGGGTTAGTCAATGCTTTCGAATCAAATTCTCTGTCATGGATGAATCGAGTTCAACCAAACTCGAGGGGATAGAAGAGTAAACGTTGGCGATCGTGTGGCCGGAATTTCATGATCTCTGGTGGTCTAGACCAGCGTGGCATGACGTTGTTCGTTGGTGATGGGTTCCAGTATTTGGTCGAGAAGCCCGATTTTGATCAATGACGAGATTGAGTGATCTGGGTGCTCGGGAGGTTCAGGTGAGTCGTCGGCGATGCTTTGGATCCGGAGTAGTTGGTTGGAGCTCAGGCGATTGCGCGTGCATGTGAACGCGTGTGCACTTATGTCTGGGTTTGTGATGTTTTGGGGAAGAAGCAGTTTTGCTCGGGAACGAGCTCGAGTCAATTGGAGTTAAGTGTGAAAACAATTTTTAAACTTTTAACAAAATCAAGTTTTACTTAATACAATTTTGTTAAAACTACTTCTTTTGTAAATAATGAATGTTTACCTAAGTTTTTAGTTTGTTAAAGGTTTTTAAATAAAAATTATTTCAATTTAATTAAGTTTAAAGTGTTTAATCTATATAACCTTTATTTTAAAAAGTTTATTTTAGATAAACTTAATATTGTAATTTATTAAGAGATGAAAAACATTAATTTAACTTAAAGGTTTTAAGTTAATAATGGATTTATTTCAAATTTTATTGAATAAGATTTAAATGATGAAATGAGGTAGTTAATTAAGATAAAGGATTTATCTTAAATTAAGGTATTGATTAAGGAAGATTACGGTGATTTCGTAAGTGATTTATTAAGATTAATTAATGTAAGTAATTAAGGTAATTGATTACTTAGAGATAAATACTTAATGAAAGTAATTAAGGTTAATTTATTAATGATTTAAGTTTGATTAACCAAGTAATTAAAGAATAATTAATTAAAGGATAATTAATTATGTGATTAACTAATTAATGTAATTAATTTGAGGATGATTAATTAACTGAAGGTTAATTAATGAAGGTGGTTAAGGAATGATAATTAATTTTGAATTAATTAATTAATGTAATTAATTAGGTAAAATTAATTAAAAGATGATTAAATAATTAAAGGTTAATTATTTAATGATTAAAGGTTGATTAATTAATAATTAAAGGTTAATCAATTTATTATTAAAGGTTAATTAATAAATGATTAAAGGATAATTAATTAAAATGGTTGTAATTAATTAATGTTAATTAACCAGGATTAGTAATTTATTAATAAGTAATTAATCTGGTTTAAAAAATTTATCAGCTGATTAATTGATCTTACTTATGGATAATTGGATTCTATTGAATGCCTTGAATTGTTTGATATCCCTGATGTATGATATGATTGAGCTGTGAAATAAAATTTATTTATTTGTGTTGAATTTACATATTATATGTAATTTATATATCTGTGATCTGTGAATAAAAGATAAGCGTTATAGTTATACCGCTTATCAACTATATTTCTGTATTTTGAATCTGTGATGATTGAATGATGTTGCACTACTGTGTGAAACCCCTGGACTACACCATACACACACAAATATGTATTTCACGTGGAAATCGGTTAAGTCACAGATGATTTAAATTTAATATTTTTGAAATTGAAATTTTTATTTAAATTGATTTTGGAAATGGATTTGGGTTAAATGTTAAAGCTTTTGAAATGAGGTTTTTAAGATGAAAGTTATTTTGAATAACTTGGTAAGTTTTCTAATTTAAATAATTTAATTTGAATTTTGAATTCAAAATTTGGAATTGAATTCAATGATTGGAAATTTTGGTTAAGATGTTATAAATGTGTTTAAACCACTTTGAAAGTATTGTTTGAGAATTTGAATTTAACCCAAGAACTTTAACTCGTATAAATGAATCAGATTTTCCGAAATGAAAACTAGTGTTTTCAAATGATAAAAGCTTTCATATAAGAAATGAATTTCCAATGTGAATTAAAGGAATTTCAAGTTTTAATTGAAAAATGGTTTTTCCAAGTTATGAGTGAATTCTTTTTGAAAGTTATGAATTGAATCCGTTTATTTTAACAGATTTAAAATGGTGATTTGTTTAAACCATTCGAAATGAAATTGTTTTGAAAGCTATAAGTTAAATCTTGATTTAAAGATTTAATGAGTTAGTCCATATTGAAATGGAAATTGATTTGGAAAATCTATGAATGAATCTTTGTGAAACTGAGTGAAATTTGTGAGATGAATCTTTTATGTAAAAGATTAAATGGTAATGTGTTTAAACCATTCGAAAAGAGAAGTTTTGGGTAATAGGTTGTGACTTAATTGAAATCCCAATATCCATATGTTTTTAAATATTGCGCTCATTATTCGGTTTAGCTGGGAGAGGACCTTTGTGTCACATAACCATTCCGAATAATGATACGTCGTATATGGATAACTCCAAATGACTGGAAATTACCAAATTATTTTACAAATCGATTTCCAATTAATTTCAACACAAATAAATTTTTCATTCAACATCAAATAAATTTTCATATCAATTTCTCAAAGATTTATTTTCAAATACCAAATCAATTATCAATTGGATTTCAAACAAATTTATCACTTTTTAAAATAAATTCCTTTATCTCTTCCAAACCATTTAAAATTCCATTTTCAATAAATTCTTCAACTTTCAACAATATTATTCAAAATCCATTTATTAATATCTTTTCCCATATTTTGGAAATAATTCGATAAGATTTCAAAAATCCACTTTATACTTTTAAATTCCTTCTTTTAAATTCACCCAATTCTTTCAAAAGAAATTTACAAAAAATTCCACTTTAATTTCAAAAACCCAATTTTATTTATTTCTGGTATCCAACGATACCAAAAATACATTCGGCTAAATTATAGCCTTCAACAAATTCAATCACAGATATAATCATACACAAATTATAAATAAATTATCACACAGCATATGAAACAAATTCATACAATAATATGAAACAAATTCATATAATTTGAGGAATCCAGTTGGCTCCCTCCAACCTGTTTCCCTACATCCACAGATGTTAGCACAATACCAATTCCACTTCGAGGTGGAATATCGCGGTATATGGGATTTATAAAATATCATCCGCTATTATGCGGCGCATAGGGTCTCATCCGCTATATAATGCGGGAAATCAACAACTCCAATATATATATATATATATATGTATATATTCCAATATATATATATATATATATTGCTATATATACTATATATATTATCACATCCAAACAATCAATCAATCAATAACTGTAAAATCAAATTTTCCTTTTGAGTGAGTCATTTGGAGTTATCTCTTCTGTTATTTCCGCTGTATCATTATTTATCTCTGATATTGTTATATCATATTGATATCATTGTTGTATATCATTCTGGATATTGTATTCATTGGAGTTGTATATGATATCATTGATTTCTTTATTCCGCTGTGTTGTTATACTTACTGTGTTATAAGCTCCGGCAAGCCGGATTCGACGTTTGAATCTACGGCATTTGAGTACAAGTGAAGTACGGGTGCCAATTTTCGAAGGCCGAGTTTCAGGACTATTACATTTGGTATCAGAGCTGAGGGTAAAACTTTAGCTCAGGAGTATAACACATTAAGTAGCTCATTAGAGATAGGGTGAAGTATACCCTAGAATGAGTAATCCTTAAGATATCTGTCAGTATGCCTCAGTAAATTCTCTTACTATCCACTGATAGTGAGTATGAGTGTAAGAAGAGGATGAGATAGGGGACAGGGGAATACGACTATAAATGGTCAATACCCTGTAACAACAAGGAAACAATCTTTTGTCTATCAATCTCTTTTGTTCGGCATTTCTTTTCTCAATTCTTCGATAGTTTCTGGTAGATCCAGGAGGAAATTCGATATATTAATACGGGACATAAACTCCAAATAAGTTGGTGCTTTATTTGCTATGGTTGATAGGTATACTTTAGTTCTAAATTTAAAAGTTTTGAAATTGTATCCATGTATTCTTTGGGTCCCAGTATATTTGTAACGACCCAGAATTTTGAACAAATTAAATTGAGAATATTTAATTAATTTTAAATATTTGAACGATAATTTAATTTGAATCCCCGATATAACTTTGAATTTGGCGATTAAATTTAAAAATTTAATCTGTTGAATGTTGAATAAAAATTTAAATCTTCAATTTAAAGTTGAAGAAAAATATTTCGAAAGCTTTTAAAATTCATATTGATAATACTGAAGATAATAGAAGCTTCAGAATCGAATTTGAAATTGAATAGTTCAGTTTGAAATTTATATCGTTCGAATTGATATTTAAAAATAGCGTTCCGGGAGACAGTCTCGGAATTCGACGAAACCAGTTCCATTGGGTCCGTGACGTTAAATTATCACCGAGTTTTAAATTTCGTATCGTTCAGAGTTGTTGGATAAGAATACGACACATAAACGCGTTAAAAAAATTGTACCGAAACAAATTGAATTTAAATTTAAATATTTAAACAAAGGACAACATCCCTTCATCCACGCCTAAAATCACGCCATCGATCACGAAATTATCGTGCAACCCATGTTCTTCTGTCTTCCCCATCTCTTTTTAAAAGATCACGCAAGCAGAAAACAAAGGAAATCCTCTTCTCGTTCAAATTTGAAAACAATGGCCGCGTATCCTCTAATTCCTTCGTTCAAAATAAAATGAATCCGAGCTCTCCCTGCCTCTCTTCAAATTTCAGTTAGTTCGAAAAACAAAATAATGGCCGAGCTAAATCTCCTTCTTCCTGGCAAAATCGCGCGTATAGGGTTGAAGTGGCAAGCAATCGAAGGCTAGGGTTCTCAGAGTGAACGCGAGATCAATGGTCGCGGTGCTCGAAATTGAAGGAGGAGGGCAGCATCTCGAGGCGAGCGTGCGTCAGGCGTGGGGTTTCACGATTCAGTCAAGCTCGAGCTAGGCTTTTCGATCTGGGTTTCGCGTGGAATTTGGGGAAACTGGAGATAGTTAACGATGTAGCGGTGGGAGGGGCAGCTCCGACCATGTCATGGGGGTTTGCGATCCTCATTGTCGAGTCGCGATTTGGTTTCGTGCGAGCATGAGTCATGATCGATGGAGGCGTCAGGCGATGGCATCGAGACGTGATATTCGCAACTGGGAATGGGGTCGATCGAAGCTCGAAGGGCAAAAGCAAAGGAGGCACTGACGATTTCGACAGTTCGATCTGGGAGGGGATGGTCGAAGTTTGGGCCATCGACGATGGTAATTAGGGGAGTCAGAGCACGAGTTCGTTCGCGAGGCCGAGATGTTTTTCTCTGGTAATTTTTTTTACCTGAATCATCATTGCTTAATTAAAATTTTAGTTTTGAAAAAATAAAAGAAAAAAATGATTTTTGCAGTAAGGAGAAAAAAAAAATTCAGTTAAGTTTACAGATAGTTGTTTGAAAATAATTGACTAAGGTAATTCCTTTTGTTTAAGTAACTTATTTAAAATTCATATTAGCTACTAAAAATAATTTAAAGAAAGAGAACTTAGTTTTAAAATTTTAAATTGAAGTTAGATAAATTTATTAAAGGAGAAGTTGTTAATTAAAACTATCATAACGGAAAATTGATAGTTCGATTTGATTCGAATGTTAATAAATTTATATGATTGTTATACAAGGTAAAAATCAAGAAGAAATGGTCAAAATGGATTGGATTGCAAGAAAAAAAAAGCTAAGGTGAGATTTTTCTCACTCAAAATATATTTTGTATTGCAGTTATTTATTGACTGTTTGATTTCTATTTGGATGTGGTATTAGATATAGTAGGATATATCTATATATGTAGCAATATATACATATTGGCATATGTATATATTGGATTGATGATTTCCCGCCTCGTATAGCGGATGAGACCCTATTGCGCCGTTAGTAAGCAGATTATTTTTATAAAACCCATATAACGCGATATTCCACCTCGAAGTGGAATTGGTATTGTGCTAACGTCTGTGGATGCAGGGAAACAGGTTGGAGGGATCCAACTGGATTCCTCACCAGTATTTATTTATTTACAGATATTGATGTATATTCTGTTATCATATGTTGATATATAATGTTTGATGTTGTGATTGACTAATTGGTGCTGTTGCATCATCGGATTCAAGTTTTAAAAATAACGACTTTTAATTTAAAAGGATTTTTAAAGTGATCTTTGAAATTATACGTTTTATTAAATTTTTGAAGTGATTTATTTTAAATAAATAAACGTTCAAATTTTAAAGTTATAAAAGTTAAGATCTTTGTGAAATATAACCGAAAAGTGATTCTTGGAATAAATAGTTGATTGATTTATAAAATGTTTTAAATTGAGATTTTTAAAATATTATAAACGGTTTACTTAAAAGGTTTATAAAGTTGACATTTTATAAATTAAAATGTTGGTATTATAAAACGAGTTTTTATAAGCGTTAAAATGAATTTTTAAGAATTTATAAATAAATGAAATTTATAAATCGTGAACTTATAAATGGAAATGATTTTGTAAAATAAAGGAATTATAAGTATTTAACTTATAATATGGACTGTTGGTATAAGATTTGAGTTATGAATCGAATTGTTAATAAAAGAGATTTATTAAATTGAAGTTGTTAGAAAATAGAAATAGAATTTATTAACGTTGTTTTATAAATTCGAAATCAATTGGATTTGATAAATTAAATATAGAAGGTTGTTAAAGGAGATATATTCGCGATTTTGGATAGCGAATTATTATTGAAATAAAATGTGTAGAAAATAGTGAAATGTAATTAGTGAAGTATATTCACGATTTTGGACAGTGAATAAATTGTTAAGTAAAATGGATAGTTTTGGAAAAGTGACATTGAAAATGAAGTTAAACATTTTAAAGATGTTTTTAAAATGTATTATGATATCGAATACATAGATTTCAACATTTTTATTGTTGAAATAGACGTTTTCGAAAAATAAGGAAATGGTGGACTATAACACACTGTTGTTATAGTAAATGATTTCCGAAAGGAAATGTTTTATATAGTATTGGGATTTATATATATCTATCTTAAAATCCGAATCCCTATACTAGTGATTTCGAGTCGTCGTAACGATGTTTTACGCAACATTCGTTTTGACTCAAATAGATGTTAAAATTAATGATTTCCTTAAAAGAATGAAATGTATACTTAGTATTGATTTAAGTATATCGAATATTTTCAAATGTTGAAAATAAATGATTTGTGAATTACTTATTTTTAAATAAGTATGGAAATGCTTTTCCAATATGAAATGAACTGTTTTGAGATTTTATCTTCAAAGATAAAATGAAATGTGGAAATTGAATTGAAATTGTTTTCAAATGATTAAGTGTGGTAATTTTATATCTAGTAAAGATATTTTTGGAAAATAAATAATTTGGAAAATTATTTGGAATCTGATGATGTTGCGCATCTTTATTGATAGTTAAATAACCGACTATCAATAATTACCTTGAATGGTATTTGTTGTGAATTGGATGAATTTGAATGCCACACTTATTTTTGAATAAGCGCTTACTATTCGGGTTAGCCGGGAAAGGACCATGGGGTCGTATAACCCATTCCGAATATGTGATACGTCGTTATGAATTGCATTCGAAGACCGGTGTTGAAGACCGGATATTTTTGAAAACGGAAGGATTACCGTCGAGTTACTCTACATCGGCTGATCTCCGGTTTAGAGGTTTTATCACCCTTAGTGACGGGAAGTTCGGACGTGATTAGAAATTTATCCGGATATGCAAGGGCTTCGTGAGAAGTGCCTTCGGTTCTGTTCGATCCCGGAACAAACTTGTATGGATTGTATGTCTGACGTTACAAATTGAGATATAAAGCTGATTCCTTTCAAATACATTTCTGTTGGTGGCGGAGAATTTATTCTCTTAGCTTAACACCCTTCTCTGAGACGTACGAGCTCAGAGGTTATGTAGTTGAAATTTATCAACGATATATTCCCAATTTGGTAACGTGGCATACTGAGTGTTGCTTTGAAATGATCAGTGTTTGATCATTTGCGATATGATCATTTGTTTGATCTTATACCTTTGTGATCATAGGTTGATCATTTGTTTGACCCGAAGCAGGGCTTTGTAGAAAGCGTAGCTTTGTGGACGAGACTTCGTCGAGCCTCACACCTCGGAAATGGTCAAAACAGGAAGGATGCAGCAAGGTTCTAGGGAGTAGCGCCCCTTAGTGTATGTCATTCCTTCTGGATAGAGGTGGTATCATGGTATGGAGCCCAGATACTTAACCTATGTGGTTGCTGCATTATTATCTATGTGGTTTGTTGGAAATCGGGGATCCTCGGGAAGATCGGTTACGATCGGGGGATGACATACGCGTGTCAGTAGTTACCTATTTTTGCAGAGGTAACCCGGCCTTGTGTTGGCAGAGATCCGGTTAGGTTCTCGGGTTGTCTATTCTAGGGACGTACCCATCGTAGATAGGAAGTTCCTTAGCCTGACCATTTGTTGGAAATCCAAACTCCAATACGAACTTTGTACGGTTTTAGTTGTAGAACCTGCCATCTAATATGGTAGCTATAGCAAGCATACTATAATGGTACGTATGCTGGCTAAGATTTATATTGTACTTTCGAAATGATTTCTACACTATGCACTAATAATAATATCAAAAATGATTTGATTTTGCGTAGTAAGCATCTTTGACTATCATAAGAAGAAATCTCCTCCAATTCTGCGTTTGCATTGTGTGTGTGGTGGGAGGTCTTATGGTAGTTTCATTTTCCAAAAGCATTGCGAATTTGTTTTATTTTCTTTGTGAAGAATAACTGTTTTACGATCTCACACCAGTCACCATGACTGACTCAGAGTTTATTGTTCCCTTCTAAACTCTGGGTGCCCACCAATTTCCACACGGGCAGTCTAGAGTTAGATTATCAGGATATTCTGGATATTCTGGAGCTTTGGAGATAAGCTGGAGGACGAGACGTAGTATTTGTATCTGATATTATTTATTCCGCTGTGTATTCTGTATGAGGACAAGTTATATAACTGTCCATTGATGTGCTGCATTGTATTGAGTTGTATATTGACTCTGATGATTGATGTATGTAGAAACTGATATAGTTCTTTGTTTTAAAAGACTAGTATTTATTTATTATATATTGTTCCGCTGCGATGTGTAAGATTCTGATATTGTTTCTGTTCTGTTGTTCTCTTCTCTTCTTCTATCCTTTCTTCTGTTTTCTTCTTTCTAAAACCCTAAGAATTCGGTTTTCCGGCATTCGTTGCTCGGCAGTTGATACAGTGGACGTATCGATGTCGATTTTCGGAAGTCGAAGAATCGGGTCCTTACAATATTCTACGAATGGTTAGTTATCCCTTCGAACTAACTAATGCCACTGCATATTTCGTAGATCTGGATAGCCCGAGTATTTTGTTGATTGTTAAATAGATTCGTTCTCGTATCTATTATTGATATTCTGATTTGGTAAGCCAAATGCAGAATAAATATTCAGTTGATTTGATGAAGTATTCTTCACCTATCTTTGTGTCTCCCTGGCAAATTTCGAGGACGAAATTCTTTTAAGGGGGGAAGGTTGTAACGATCCCGGATTTTAATTAAATTTAAATTGATAATTTATTGAATTTTTGGATAAAATTTGTGAAATAAATCGATAAATTGAAGCGATTTTCCCCGAATCCAAATAAAAATATATTAAATCAATTTAAATTTAAAAATATTGTATATTGTGTATATATGTGTATATATGAATGTAAATGTAATATATGAGTAAATTTGAATTTTTTTTTATAAATATATATTGAATTTGAGTTTAAATCTAAAATAAATGGTTTAATAATAATAATTTGAGTTTATATAAAATATATGTGTATATAGAGAAATATAAAACAAGAATTATTAAAGTGAAATTTATGATAAATATTTAAGCTAAAAATAGAAGTAAAATAAATATTTGAGTTATAAATAGAGATAAATAAATAAAAGATAAGCTATAAAATACAAAGTAGAACATTTTCTAAAATTTTAACAACAAAAATAAAATATAGAAACTCATCTATATTTCAAAATAAATTATATCGTTTTATACAATATAAAGTAAATATATAAATTTTAATCTCATAAATCCATACAAAATAATATAAACAAAATAGACTACAAAAAAAATAAAAAAATATGAGAAGTAAAATATAATACCAACAAAAGTACTAACAACATAAATAAGAAATGTATACAAGATTAATTAGATAAGTATGTAGGTTGGTAAAACAAACAAGAATAGATAAGTAAAATTAGCAAAGGAAGATAAAGCAAAGGAAGATACGTATGTACACATGAAGATAAAACAAGCCACCAAACATCTCCATATACTTTTGTACAACCGAAGAGAAAAAAAATGTATATGGTACAAACTAATTAATGCCATATATCTTCAGCCACCAAACCGAACATCAGTAGACAAAGCAAGAAAATCATCTCAGCCCCCAAAACGAAAATATCCCTGCTTATAATTGTACTAAAGGAAAAAAATATATCATGTTGTACAAAACAAATTAATGACCCTGTAAACTCATTTTTGTATATCAGCCTCCTTCAATTCATTTTCGTTCATTCTAAGTTGAGAAAAATCTGAAATAAATGTCACTTAGAAACTCAAACAAAATTCAAATCTAAATGGCAATACAAATCAGAGAATCAAAAATAAAATATTTCAGATTTTCAAGCTGTTTCAAAGAAGCTCTGCTTTCTTTCCTCTGGAAACTACGGTGAGTAAACAAATTAAATCTACTTAATATAGATACAAGCTGTAAATTCTTCAAAGTGAAGAATGATATGCATTACCATGTTGTTTAGAATGGATTGTTTATATATGTTCATATCCGTATGGATGATCATATCTATATCCCAAAACAGATACTCTGTTAAATTTACAGGCTTCCAAAATTTGAACTAAAATCAATATCTCCTTGCTTGATGTATTTTAGACATAGGTATAAAAATAAAACCTGTTAGTAATGACCAAATATTCGATCTGGAAACATTTCTAGATAGTGTTAAAGAGTAGCTTCATCCTAAAGGAGGTAGAACAGTTAAATCTCAACTAAACTCAAAATTTCGATGGGAATAATTTAGGGTTTCAAGGTTATAATCTGATTCGTCACTGGAAAATAGGATTTTTAAAAGAGAAATCATGATTTTTAAGGAAGTATGTTGTAAGAATTTGAGGATTGATCAAATTATGAGTTTTTGGGTCTTTCTAATGATCAAGTTGATCGGCGACCCCGTGAGTTTGGCCAGAGGAAATTCATGGGCCGGAGGTCATGAGAAAAATGGGTTCGTATTTTTCTGGTCATCGTGGTGGATGGTACGATTTAATCTAGGGTTTGTATATCTGTTGGGTTAGTCAATGCTTTCGATTCAAATTCTTTGTCATGGATGAATCGAGTTCAACCAAACTCGAGGGGATAGAAGAGTAAACGTTGGCGATCGTGTGGCCGAAATTTCGTGATCTCTAGTGGTCTAGATCGGCGTGGCGTGACGTTGTTCGTTGGTGATGGGTTCCAGTATTTGGTCGAGAAGCCCGATTTTGATCGATGACGAGATTGAGTGATCTGGGTGCTCGGGAGGTTCATGTGAGTCGTCGGCGACGCTTTGGATCCGGAGTAGTTGGTCGGAGCTCAGGCGATTGCGCGTGCATGTGCACGCGTGTGCCCTTATGTCTGGGTTTGTGATGTTTTGGGGAAGAAGCGGTTTTGCTCGGGAACGAGCTCGAGTCAATTAGAGTTTTTTCTCGAAGACGAGTGTGAACGCAAGTGTCTCGGGTTTTGTCTCGAGATTCCTTCGGGTTGAGCTCGGGTTTGAAGTTAAGTGTGAAAACAGTTTTTAAACTTTTAACAAAATCAAGTTTTACTTAATACAATTTTGTTAAAACTACTTCTTTTGTAAATAATGAATGTTTACCTAAGTTTTCAGTTTGTTAAAGGTTTTTAAATAAAAATTATTTCAATTTAATTAAGTTTA
The DNA here is from genome assembly GCA_030737815.1 of Allium fistulosum. NCBI lineage: Eukaryota > Viridiplantae > Streptophyta > Magnoliopsida > Asparagales > Amaryllidaceae > Allium > Allium fistulosum. The sequence continues at coordinate 513,837,124 of CM060903.1, read as the reverse complement.
AAGTGTTTAATCTATATAACCTTTATTTTAAAAAGTTTATTTTAGATAAACTTAATATTGTAATTTATTAAGAGATGAAAAAAATTAATTTAACTTAAAGGTTTTAAGTTAATAATGGATTTATTTCAAAGTTTATTGAATAAGATTTAAATGATGAAATGAGGTAGTTAATTAAGACAAAGGATTTATCTTAAATTAAGGTATTGATTAAGGAAGATTACGGTGATTTCATAAGTGATTTATTAAGATTAATTAATGTAAGTAATTAAGGTAATTGATTACTTAATGATAAATACTTAATGATAAATACTTAATGAAAGTAATTAAGGTTAATTTATTAATGATTTAAGTTTGATTAACCAAGTAATTACAGAATAATTAATTAAAGGATAATTAATTATGTGATTAACTAAATAATGTAATTAATTTAAGGATGATTAATTAATTGAAGGTTAATTAATGAAGGTGGTTAAGGAATGATAATTAATTTAGAATTAATTAATTAATGTAATTAATTAGGGAAAATTAATTAAAAGATGATTAAATAATTAAAGGTTAATTATTTAATGATTAAAGGTTGATTAATTAATAATTAAAGGTTAATCAATTTATTATTAAAGGTTAATTAACAAATGATTAAAGGATAATTAATTAAAATGGTTGTAATTAATTAATGTTAATTAACCAGGATTAGTAATTTATTCATAAGTAATTAATCCGGTTTAAAAAATTTATCAACTGATTAATTGATCTTACTTATGGATAATTGGATTCTATTGAATGCCTTGAATTGTTTGATATCCCTGATGAATAATATGATTGAGCTGTGAAATAAAATTTATTTATCTGTGTTGAATTTACATATTATATGTAATTTATATATCTGTGATTTGTGAATAAAAGATAAGCGTTATAGTTATACCGCTTATCAACTATATTTCTGTATTTTGAATCTGTGATGATTGAATGATGTTGCACTACTGTGTGAAACCCCTGGACTACACCATACACACACAAATATGGATTTCACGTGGAAATCGGTTAAGTCATAGATGATTTAAATTTAATATTTTTGAAATTGAAATTTTTATTTAAATTGATTTTGGAAATGGATTTGGGTTAAATGTTAAAGCTTTTGAAATGGGGTTTTTTAAGATGAATGTTATTTTGAATAACTTGGTAAGTTTTCTAATTTAAATAATTTAATTTGAATTCTGAATTCAAAATTTGGAATTGAATTCAATGATTGGAAATTTTGGTTAAGATGTTATAAATGTGTTTAAACCATTTTGAAAGTATTGTTTGAGAATTTGAATTTAACCCAAGAACTTTAACTCGTATAAATGAATCAAATTTTCCGAAAAGAAAACTAGTGTTTTCAAATGATAAAAGCTTTCATATAAGAAATGAATTTCCAATGTGAATTAAAGGAATTTCAAGTTTTAATTGAAAAATGGTTTTTCCAAGTTATGAGTGAATTCTTTTTGAAAGCTCTGAATTGAATCTGTTTATTTTAACAGATTTAAAATGGTGATTTGTTTAAACCATTCGAAATGAAATTGTTTTGAAAGCTATAAGTTAAATCTTGATTTAAAGATTTAATGAGTTAGTCCATATTCAAATGGAAATTGATTTGGAAAATCTATGAATGAATCTTTGTGAAACTGAGTGAAATTTGTGAGATGAATCTTTTATGTAAAAGATTAAATGGTAATGTGTTTAAACCATTCGAAAAGAGAAGTTTTGGGTAATAGGTTGTGACTTAATTGAAATCCCAATATTCATATGTTTTTAAATATTGCGCTCATTATTCGGTTTAGCCGGGAGAGGACCTTTGTGTCACATAACCATTCCGAATAATGATACGTCGTATATGGATAGCATTTGAAGACCAGTGTTGTAGACCAAGTATTTGCGAAAATGATAGGATAACCTATCGATTGTCTCTGCACTGAGTTGCTCCGGTATAGAGATTCCCTAAGTGATGGGAAGTCCGATCGGGATTGTGAATACCCGGATCGTAAGGGCTTCTTCAGAAGTGCCTTCGGTTCTGTTCGAACCCGTAACAGACTTGTATGGTTACATGTTTTGACATTACATTTTGAGATATAAAGCAGATTTCTTTCAAATACATTTCTGTTGGTGGCGGAGAATTTATTCTCTTAGCTTAACACCCTTCTCTGAGATGTACAAACTCAGAGGTTATGTAGTTAAAGGTTATCAGCGATATATTCCCAATTTGGTAATGTGGCATGCTGAGTGCTGTTGTGTGATGATCATTTATTGATCATTTGTTGATCAAAGCATGGCTTTATGCCAAAGTGTAGCTTTGTGGACGAGACCTCTTCAGACCTCACAACCCGGAAATGGTCGAAACAGGAAAGATGCGGTAAGGTTATGAGGGTCGCGCCCTTTAGGGTATGTCATTTCCTTTTGGAAAAGGGTGGTATTAGGTATGGAGCCCTGGTATTTAACCTATGTGGTTGCTCCAGTCTCATTCTTTGTGGTTGTTGCTTTGCGAGGCGCCTCGGATAAAGGTCCCAAAGGACCGGGGGATGGCTTACTCGAGAAGTAGTTACCTAGTTACAGAGGTAACCCGGCCTTGTGTTGGCAGAGAGCCGGGTAGGTTCTCGGGACGTCCTGCCAGAGGCGTACCCATGTGGCAGTAGGAAGTTCCTTAGCCTGACCATTTGTTGGAAATCCATCTTCCAATACGAACCTTGTAGGGTATTAGTTGTAGAACCTGCCATTTACTTATGGTGGTCACCACTGTTTAGATGGTAGCTATAGTAGGCATAGTGCGAAATGCCTATGTTGGCTAAGATTAATATTATACTTTCGAAATGTTTTTCTGCACTATGCACTAATAATAATAATATCGAATGATTTTGCATAGTAAGCATGTTTGACTATCATAAGAAGAAATCTCCTCCAATTCTGTGTTTGCATTGTGTGTGTGGCGGGAGGTCTTATGGTAGTTTCATTTTCGAAAAGCATTGCGGATTTCAATGTTTAAAATTTCTTTGTTGTTTGTTTAAAGATAAACTATTTTTGTTTGCTCATACCAGTCCTATGACTGACTTGGAGTTTATTGTTCCCTTCCTAAACTCTGGGTGCCCATAATTTTCCACACGGGCAGTCTAGAGTTGGGTTTCTTTTCAGATAGTCAGGTTTAGTAGATTATCTAGAGCTAGTTCAGTGTTTGGAGATCACGGCTGATGTTGCTTACCTTGGTGCAACGTGATGGTGGTTCAAGCTGATGTTGGAGTTGTTGGAGTCATTCTCTTTTTCAGATCATTTGGAGTTATCTCTTATGTTATTTCCGCTGTATCATTATTTATCTCCGATATTGTTGTATCATATTGATATCATTGTTGTATATCATTCTGGATATTGTATTCATTGGAGTTGTATATGATATCATTGATTTCTTTATTCCGCTGTGTTGTTATACTTACTGTGTTATAAGCTCCGGCAAGCCGGATTCGGCGTTTGAATCTACGGCATTTGAGTACAAGTGAAGTACGGGTGCCGATTTTCGAAGGCCGAGTTTCAGGACTGTTACAGTAATTTTGATGAAACAAATTGGAATAATTACGTAAGTTGTATGTATAATATTTTATTCGCAAATTATTCTGATCCGGATTTGAGTACACAAGTTCTATGTGAATTACACCACTTCGTGTTAGGATTTTCATTCGATTCTTGATGACGAATATTTGATATGGATTTTTGGTTTGATTCTAGAATTCTCTATCACAGTATATGGCTATGCAAGGATGACATATGTACATCTTATGTTCTAGTATTATTGATATGCTTTGACGCTGAAATTGAAAGTTGTTAGGTTGGATATCTTTGTAATTTAAATTGAAAATTTTTTTATATGCAAAACTACTATTAATTTAAAACCACTTTACGAAAATATTTTCTTTTATTTTTCTTATACAAACTATCTTATTCTATTTTATTTACAAAACTATTTTACAAATGATTTTATTTACAAAACTATTTTACGAACTATTTTATTTACAAACTATTTTACTTACAAAACTGTTTCACAAACTATTTTATTTACAAAAATATTTTACAAACTATTTTATATACAAAACTATTTCACAAAACGATTTTATATACAAAACTATTCTAAATTCATAACCTTTTATAAAGCAAAGATGTTCAATCCCATATGGCTTTTCATACAGTGAAATTGATTTTGGAAATTTTTTGATTCTTGTATAAGACGGACTTTATATAAGTATAAGGTGATTTTGAAAACTGTTGATTTTGGAAGGTATTCGATCTGAAGAGATAAATCTTATATATAATGGAATTTATATAAGAATGATTTGATATATTCGAGATTATTGATTTTGGAAAGTACTTTATTTGAAAATGAAATCTTATATATAATGGAATTTATATAAGTGCGATATTTGAAGCTATGATTTTGAAAGGGTACTATATATGATATGTTATATTTTGAAGTAAGAGGTATGGGGAAGTACCCTCCACGAAGAAGTATAGTATGATATGCTTCGACCTAGATGGACTTGGGGAATCCAGGAATAGATTCGACCGATAAACCCTAATATACTTGGGTGAATTCAGAAATGGATTCGAACCGATATGGTTGTCCGAAATTAAACTCATGAGCTCCACGATTTTTTTTCAGGGTAGATGGTTCTTTAGTTTACCCAATGGAGGCGCTTTCTATCCTGGGATCTGTTGTTTATGGATCTTCCGGGAAGGGAGTGCATCCATTGCATAAATCATTGAATCAGCAGTTACCACTGCAGCAAGGGTCGATGGTCCCTTGTTTACGAAATGGCTACGATATTTTTTTGGAATTCGAAAGGTGGAAGGATCTTCTGGAAATTTTTGTGTCCATTGCGTAAACACTGGATCAACAGCGGGCCACTGGTATCGTAACATCGTCGTTTGACATCAGATTTTGAGCGGTACTTCTCATACATGTTTTTATGTATTTTTCACTAGATGTTGAAACAGGTCTACTAAGTACTTGGAGATTTCTAGTCTTATGCCTGATCAATGTACGAACAGAGTCTGCAAGAACGAGGATAAACTTGTTAAAATATCGAGTTATAAAAGTATTTTGATAAAGTATTATATAAAATATATTTTGGTCATTTTTTCATTTCTGAATACTTAAAAATGTTTAAAATATTGTTTATTTATGTACAACATGGTTTAATAGTAAATTATTAGCATTGTAAATATTGTGAGAAGTTATTAATTAAATAAAACATATTTAAAGTTAATGATTATTGACTTATTAATGATGTTTAAATGAATTTGGAGATTTAAAACTAATAAAATTTATAAATAATGGATTTAAGGTTTTCAATAACTTCTTTTTAAATATAAGTAATGATGTAAATAATTGTTTTCAAATAGTTTACATATATTTATAAAGAGTTATTTAAATTTTTTAAAGGGTATTTGTAAATGAAGCAAGAAATTTTACAGATGAATTTTTTCGTAAAGTATTAAAGTGTTAAAGATGATTGATTTGCAAATGAAGTTTTCAAACAAATATTTCAAGTAAAATTTATATAAGTTTCTTTGAATGTATAATTTAAAGATATTATATAAATGGAAAAATAATAATTTGTGAAGTTTATTTATAGTAATATACTTGACAAATAAATTTGAATGTCTATTTTGGAAGTATGGTTTGAAATATTTACTTGATTTCGAAGTACTAATAGTAAATTTATAGGTTTATTTACTATTTGAATTTTGTATTAAACCGTAATTGTTTTCCATGATTTGAATATTCATTTTAAAACAAGTGTGTAAAATTAATTATGAAGATATGAAATTTTATACTTTGATTTGGATATTTAATGTAAGATTTGAGTATACTATTAGTTTCAGTTTAATAATCTAGAGTTTATACTTATTTTAAAAGGACTCGTTATTTGGAAAATCCTTATAGCATTTGAGTGGTACTCTAGATTATGATAGCATATAAGTTTAAACTCTAGATTATTTAAACTTTTAAACATCCTCGTAGCATTTGAGTATACTATTAGTTTCAGTTTAATAATTTAGAGTTTATACTTATTTTATATCAAAATAACTTCTAACATTGTTTAAACTTTTTGGAAAATCCTTGCAAAATGCTATGAGGATGTTTTAAATATATCTTATATTCTTACTAAGTGAATGAGGTTAAATGTTCTAATTGAATTTTTAGATATATTGAAATATTTCTTTCCACTTCAAGAGCGAATACCAAAAACTTAAATTTTTATTCTATAACAAAATTAAGTTATAAACTTAGGTAAGGCAGTAGGAGCTTAAGTAATATTTTATGAAATGATTTGTAACAACCCGCAAATTCGTAGCATTTAATTATCGTCATTAGGTGATTAAATCGTTCGTAAATTTTTATTGAAATTAAAAATCAATTTGAAATTCTTTTATAAAATGGTTGGTGGAGTTTCTATATCGAGTAGAAATTCTTTTAATAAAATTTCGTAATTATGGAAACGGGCTTTAAAGAGAACTATTGTGGCCCATACTCTTTGTTGCCGTGATAATCATCTAGACCAGCCGCCCTATTTCTTTTGTTCTCTAACTCGTTCCTTTTTGCTCTGAAAAGAAAATGGAGGTGATTATTTTTCTTCGATCTGAGAAATTTAGGGCTTGGCCTCGCTTTCTGAAACTCTGGCGAATTGAGACTTCAGCTTCTCTTCGCTTGATTCTGGAATTAAGGCTTTGTGTTTATGGCCTCTCGATGCTTCGTTCTTTAATCAGGGCTTCGACTGAAATCTTTGAAGCTGCTGCTTGAAGGTTGATCGGTTACTGGTCGTTCATTCGTTGCTCTGTCGAATGTGATGTTGGTGCTTGCGACTCCTTCTCTCTTCGTTCGTCTCCAAAAATTAGGGCTTCAACAGTCGACTCTTCCTCAATTCGAACGGCTACATCAAATTGGTCGAATCCGTCTTCACTTCCGTGGCAAAGGTGAGGAATCTTATTTCTCGCATCTAATTCCTACCTCTAGCTTATTAGTATTAGAATTTGTCAAATTCTTTGTTTTGGCCGTATGATTTCGCTTGAGTAGTTTGGGTGACTTCTGACCTTTTCCTATTTGTATATATTTGCTTTTATATTTCTTGATAATCCCAGTATTGACATTTCTTGACTTGGTTTGATACTGTGACTCTGACTTGTTCAATTGCTCTTAGTTTCGACTTGGATTTTTGCAAATCCCTGACTTGATTTCAAACTGCGAAAATACTTGTTAGCCACGGTATTGTTTTCTCAATGACTTCGGCGTTGACTTTGATTTGGATTATACCTTAGTGCTTTGGTTTACACTGTCATTGATCATCTTGATGCTTCGGCATTGTTTTTCTAGTGACATTGATTTCTGTTCTTTACTTTTACCTGTTCATTCATTCTGGTCTTTGCATTATGTTGTTGTCAGTGTATGTTTTCTGACGACACCAGTGTACATGCTTCACTGCATCTTGAACTTGAGTCATTGACTTTGAGCAACTTTAGCCTCTCGAGTCTGTTGTCTTCACCTGTGTACTTTGTTGCCATTGTTAACTTGTACCTGACTTTTTCATACTTGATGCCTTGTTTGATTTCGTGGCCAACTCGGTTTGATTTGCAGTTGACTCCCTCTGACTTTTCTGTGAACAGGATTCCTTGGTCACTACGATTTCGAACTGTTACTGTAAATAAGCTTCGGCCATCTCAATTTGAATTGTAGTTGACTTAGTACATCCCTTGTGATTCTTTTGAACTTGTATACTTACATTTTTATTTAATGAGGGCTGTCACATATGCGTATCCATATGTACACATGCGTATGTGTGGATTCATGTATTGTTTTGAATCTTACACTCGTATACCATCAGTTGTCACTGCCTATTTCAATTTGCACATGGATTTTTGAGTTGCATTTCCATGTTCGATCACTAAGCACTTGTCATGTTGCATGTTGCACTTCACTGTTTTGTTTATCACAGTTGCTCCATTTGACCTGATCGTTTGATATATTCTGAGCATTCGAGTTTGTTTATGATGTTGGTACTTCACTGTGTCACTGTCCATGTTCGTTTGTGACAGTCTTGAATCTGCATATCCATGTGTCATTTTCACTTGCATCTGCTCATCCCTGAGCACTTGCTGACCTGCTGCATACTTGTAGCTTGTAGTTGCATTCTTTTGTAGTTGCAGTTGTACATTTGACTTCCTTGTTTACTTTGTTGACATTGCAACTGTGTAGTCGAACAAATTGGGTCCTTCATTCCAGTCTTCATGTTGCTCTGTGCATACTTGTCTTGTACACTTGAAGGTTGCTGTGTACATGCGTTGATTTTGACTAGTTGTTCATCACTGGTCACTGATTAGTTGCTTTTGAGTTCCCTGTATCACTTTGTTCACTGGTCGAGTTCTTTACTTGATGTTACTTGATCTGTTTCACCGTGTACCCTGATTTAATTGCCATGTGCAGTTTGTTATATACCATCACTTGTGTACACATTTCGTATTCTCTTAGTTGAAGCTTTACGCTGCTGCACTGCCTTTTTCTCGAATCTGATACATTGCATTGATGCCTTGTATCATTTGCATTTTTGTCATTTCATTTCACTGATGCAGCCTTGCCCTTAAATACAAGTGGTGGCTGCATTTTCATAGCAGTTTTACCCTTGTCCCTTGTGGTGACTTTATATTCTGTTGTGGCGAGGCGGTGCATGCGTGCGTGCACTGCAGCCACACTGGATTGACAGATTTTAATTGATATTTCTTTAGTTCTTAATTCATTGACCTGTTGCGTAATTCGTAGGCTGTTTTGGCGAGGCAGTACACGTTAGCGTGTACTGCAGCCAATTAGCATTGATGTTTTTAAATTGACATTTCAATCGTTTAAACTGCTTTGGATTTCTGTTTTGTGGATTAACACTGTTTAGTGTTATATCTGCCGTTATCCGGTTCTCTTATCGAGAAGTTGGGTATACGAGATTTCTGTGACTGTCGTCCATTTGATATTTGATTATTATTGCTTCCGTGCATTAATAACTGAGTTTGAATTAGACTGACCCATGTATTATTTTCTTTTGAATTTAATACTCGGGTCAGACCGAGTATTTACAGGTTGTAGATTTTTAGCTTTGGGTTGCTGCTAGAGCTATGAAGACTATTTATATCATTTGAAGTGGTCTTCGTCTTATTGTAGTAGTCAGTGTGTCTGTTTTAAGATGATAATGTATTCATGTATTGTAGTCGATAATGTACTTGTATATATAACTTCTTGTGTCGACAGTTGTAGTTGTATCATTTGTATTGTAACTGATATCAGTTATTATATATATGAGACTTTTCGTTCCATCTTTATTCCGCATTTATGTTGTCTGTGTTATTTTTATATCTATTGTCCTAAACTATTATAGCCACTGTGTAGTAGCTTTGAGTTTGTATCGGTATGTCGGATTTCCTCTAAAGATGAAATGCAATGTTTTATTATCTGACATATCGATGCTCGCACAAAGCAATTACATAGATGGTCGCTCCTCAACAGCCTTATTCTCCGTGCTAGTTGACAGCACTACACCGTAGTGTTCTTGGCTAGCGTGGGTATAGAGGTGGGGCGTCACAGCTTGGTATCAGAGCCTGGGGTTTAGGACAATTATAAAACATAACTTAGATGGAGCATGTGTTACAACTATTTGTCGATGTTTATCTCTCATCTTTACATATGATTATTTTTGACTGTTAGGTATGAATTCCTAACGCTTATTCTTGTGTTTTCGGCTTTGAATTGATTTAGCCGATGTTGATTTTGTTTTAATTTGGCAAATTAAAGCCATTTTGACTTTTGGACTTTGTTCCACTTTTGTTCTATGCTATGAGTGTCATTGTGTACCTGTTACACTGTGATGAAAAATAGCTGGACCAGTTGCAAATTGAGTGATTTTGATTTCTCATTCACATCTAGTTTGAATCTCAGCGATTTTGAACTTGATATTTTGTGTTTTCCTCATCTGGATTTCCCTTCGACTTCGGTCACTTTGTTTTTGAGAAATTGCTAATTTCTTGATTTTCAAGACTCTGATTTTGTTTGCCGTTGGTTTCCTAATTTGATCAATTCTTGATCATTTCCCCGATTTGTTGCTATCATTTATTAGCAACTTTGATGACATTTTCTTCGGGATTTTTGTGGACATACTTTTTGATGGATTCAGTATCGATTTCTTTGGATTCCATTCACATCTTCGTATGTGAATTCTTGTGATTGATTGTTTCTACAATCATTTTTGTGATTTGTCACTTTAAAAATATAAAGGTCTTCTATACTAATAGTAAATATTAAAATCCTTTTCTCCAAACAGTTTCAAAACTATTTTACTACAAAACTCTTTTTCTTAAACGGGTTTCCAATCTATTAGTATATACAAGCCTTTACTTCACTTGAATGAGAAATCGACTTAAACGACTTAGTAAAACGAGTGGTATGAAACGCTTGCGTTCACTTCGTCGGTTAGCTCTTGGACTTGCTCGATTGAACCCTTTTCGTGACAATTTCCTAATGGAGATTTACAATCTGTTCGTAAATATTTGAGTTAAGCAAGTGGTTATGGGACATGAAGCTAAACTCTTATATTTACTAGCTTAGTGTAATTGACACTTTCTTTATGATCATGACGATCATTTTTATGATTTAGACTGGACCTCATCGGTGTGATTTCGTCTCACACATATCTCTTGGGCTTTGAGGATTGTCTAGACACCAGTGTGTGATTTCGTCTCACATATATTGCACGGTTAGACTAGGCCTCATCGGTGTGATTTCGTCTCACACATATCTCTTGGGCTTTGAGGGTTGTCTGGATACTCTTTGTGTGATTTCGTCTCACACATATTTCTTCGTCTACGGGGAGACTATACCCCGATTATGTGATGTTTCGCCATCACATATTTCTTCGTCTACGGGGAGACTATACCCCGATTATGTGATGTTTCGCCATCACATATTTCTTCGTCTACGGGGAGACTATACCCCGATTATGTGATGTTTCGCCATCACATATTTCTTTGTCTACGTGGGAGACTATACCCCGATTATGTGATGTTTCGCCATCACATATCTAGGGTAGCACCCTACGGTCTTTGGGCCATTCCTGTGTGAAAATTTAATGGATAGCTTCCATGAGATAGCTTCTCGTCATGTGTTTACGCGTAGGTGAGTTTTCATGCTCCCATTCATGTGTTAGGCCTCCCCCCCTTATTTATGTGTTTTCTGGATTTCTTGTGATGATTTCTGAAATTTTGTGCTTCACCAATTTTCGTGATTTCTATTGATATGTTTATCAATTTTTGTGCATTGGTGAATTCATGTGTTATTGACTTGTTATGAATACAAGTTTAGGGTATGACATCCCTTTTTATCTTTGAGAAGATTCTTGTGACATTTTTGATGAATGAAAATTCATCTGGTATTATATTTTGATGCCAGTTATTTTAATGAGATTTTGACGTGTTAACTTCAGTAACCGTCAATTTCGAAATGGATTTACAAGCGGTTCTCCTGCAATACTGATATTGCTAATTTAATCACGTGTTTTCAAAATTCTTTATTTTTAAAAGTTGTTTCAAAAATATAAATTAAAATTGTTTTCAAAAAATTTTACAGTTTACATTTTCAAAAGAACGAGGAAGCGATTTAAACGTTTCAGAAAAATCGAGGACTATGACCCCTTTCTTTTACTAATTCGCTTAATTCCGGAGTTGTCCGTTTGAGAATGTGAAATGTTATTTTTTAAAAACACACAATTCTGCACTTTCAAGGAAACGATAAAGAGATTTAAACGATTTAGCAAAAGTAAGGAGTATGGAACCATACTTTTACTACTTCGGTTAATTCCGGACTCGTTAATTGAATATTTATGACTTCTGATTATCATTTTGATAAATGTTTGTGTTTCTGATTATCGTTTTTGATAATCGGATATTTCTGATTTTTTGATTATCGTTTGAGATAATTAAATATTTTTCGATTTGATAATCGAATATTTATGATTTCTGATTATCGTTTTTGATAATCAGATATTTGTGAAATTTGATTATCGTTTGAGATAATCAAATATTTTTCGATTTGATAATCGAATATTTGTGATTTCTGATTATCGTTTTTGATAATCAGATATTTGTGAAATTTGATTATCGTTTGAGATAATCAAATATTTTTCGTTTTAATAATCGAATATTTGTGATTTCTGATTATCGTTTTTGATAATCAGATATTTGTGAAATTTGATTATCATTTGTGATAATTAAATATTTTCCAATTTAATTATCGTTTGAGATAATTAAATATTTTTTTCGATTTGATTAATCGAATATTTGTGTTTCTGATTATCGTTTTTGATAATCAGATATTTGTGAAATTTGATTATCATTTGTGATAATTAAATATTTTCCAATTTAATTATCGTCTGAGATAATTAAATATTTTTTTCGATTTGATTAATCGAATATTTGTGTTTCTGATTAACGTTTTTGATAATCAGATATTTGTGAAATTTGATTATCATTTGTGATAATTAAATATTTTCCAATTTAATTATCGTCTGAGATAATTAAATATTTTTCGATTTGATTAATCGAATGTTTGTGTTTCTGATTATCGTTTTTGATAATCAGATATTTGTGAAATTCGATTATCGTTTTAGATGATTGAATATTTGCGATTTTGAGATTCGAGCTTCGTCTTTTTCTCTGACGATTCAGGTGAGTAATTTGATTTACTCACATTCAATTCGTGCAGTACGTGATTTCTGCTCTGATTCCTTTCTTTCAATTGCTAGAACTCGATTGATTCTTGCTTTTGATAGTCGTCTGATTTTGATTCCTTGATCCCCTCGATGTTGATTCTTTTGATTTTAAGCAATCGAACCTTTTGATTTTTATCTGATACTTCCATAATTCTAATGCTTCCCTGTGGCATTTGCTTTGCTTATGCATTCAACATTGCCATGCTCTTATGGTTGTTACCTTTTATCCATTTATTCCTTATGATTGCGAGGACGCAATTTCTTTAAGGAGGGAAGTCTGTAACAACCCGCAAATTCGTAGCATTTAATTATCGCCATTAGGTGATTAAATCGTTCATAAATTTTTATTGAAATTAAAAATCAATTTGAAATTCTTTTATAAAATGGTTGGTGGAGTTTCTATATCGAGTAGAAATTCTTTTAATAAAATTTCGTAATTATGGAAACGGGCTTTAAAGAGAACTATTGTGGCCCATACTCTTTGTTGCCGTGATAATCATCTAGACCAGCCGGCCCTATTTCTTTTGTTCTCTAACTCGTTCCTTTTTGCTCTGAAAAGAAAATGGAGGTGATTATTTTTCTTCGATCTGAGAAATTTAGGGCTTGGCCTCGCTTTCTGAAACTCTGGCGAATTGAGACTTCAGCTTCTCTTCGCTTGATTCTGGAATTAAGGCTTTGTGTTTATGGCCTCTCGATGCTTCGTTCTTTAATCAGGGCTTCGGCTGAAATCTTTGAAGCTGCTGCTTGAAGGTTGATCGGTTACTGGTCGTTCATTCGTTGCTCTGTCGAATGTGATGTTGGTGCTTGCGACTCCTTCTCTCTTCGTTCGTCTCCAAAAATTAGGGCTTCGACAGTCGACTCTTCCTCAATTCGAACGGCTACATCAAATTGGTCGAATCCGTCTTCACTTCCGTGGCAAAGGTGAGGAATCTTATTTCTCGCATCTAATTCCTACCTCTAGCTTATTAGTATTAGAATTTGTCAAATTCTTTGTTTCGGCCGTATGATTTCGCTTGAGTAGTTTGGGTGACTTCTGACCTTTTCCTATTTGTATATATTTGCTTTTATATTTCTTGATAATCCCAGTATTGACATTTCTTGACTTGGTTTGATACTGTGACTCTGACTTGTTCAATTGCTCTTAGTTTCGACTTGGAATTTTGCAAATCCCTGACTTGATTTCAAACTGCGAAAATACTTGTTAGCCACGGTATTGTTTTCTCAATGACTTCGGCGTTGACTTTGATTTGGATTATACCTTAGTGCTTTGGTTTACACTGTCATTGATCATCTTGATGCTTCGGCATTGTTTTTCTAGTGACATTGATTTCTGTTCTTTACTTTTACCTGTTCATTCATTCTGGTCTTTGCATTATGTTGTTGTCAGTGTATGTTTTCTGACGACACCAGTGTACATGCTTCACTGCATCTTGAACTTGAGTCATTGACTTTGAGCAACTTTAGCCTCTCGAGTCTGTTGTCTTCACCTGTGTACTTTGTTGCCATTGTTAACTTGTACCTGACTTTGTCATACTTGATGCCTTGTTTGATTTCGTGGCCAACTCGGTTTGATTTGCAGTTGACTCCCTCTGACTTTTCTGTGAACAGGATTCCTTGGTCACTACGATTTCGAACTGTTACTGTAAATAAGCTTCGGCCATCTCAATTTGAATTGTAGTTGACTTAGTACATCCCTTGTGATTCTTTTGAACTTGTATACTTACATTTTTATTTAATGAGGCCTGTCACATATGCGTATCCATATGTACACATGCGTATGTGTGGATTCATGTATTGTTTTGAATCTTACACTTGTATACCATCAGTTGTCACTGCCTATTTCAATTTGCACATGGATTTTTGAGTTGCATTTCCATGTTCGATCACTAAGCACTTGTCATGTTGCATGTTGCACTTCACTGTTTTGTTTATCACAGTTGCTCCATTTGACCTGATCGTTTGATATATTCTGAGCATTCGAGTTTGTTTATGATGTTGGTACTTCACTGTGTCACTGTCCATGTTCGTTTGTGACAGTCTTGAATCTGCATATCCATGTGTCATTTTCACTTGCATCTGCTCATCCCTGAGCACTTGCTGACCTGCTGCATACTTGTAGCTTGTAGTTGCATTCTTTTGTAGTTGCAGTTGTACATTTGACTTCCTTGTTTACTTTGTTGACATTGCAACTGTGTAGTCGAACAAATTGGGTCCTTCATTCCAGTCTTCATGTTGCTCTGTGCATACTTGTCTTGTACACTTGAAGGTTGCTGTGTACATGCGTTGATTTTGACTAGTTGTTCATCACTGGTCACTGATTAGTTGCTTTTGAGTTCCCTGTATCACTTTGTTCACTGGTCGAGTTCTTTACTTGATGTTACTTGATCTGTTTCACCGTGTACCCTGATTTAATTGCCATGTGCAGTTTGTTATATACCATCACTTGTGTACACATTTCGTATTCTCTTAGTTGAAGCTTTACGCTGCTGCACTGCCTTTTTCTCGAATCTGATACATTGCATTGATGCCTTGTATCATTTTCATTTTTGTCATTTCATTTCACTGATGCAGCCTTGCCCTTAAATACAAGTGGTGGCTGCATTTTCGTAGCAGTTTTACCCTTGTCCCTTGTGGTGACTTTATATTCTGTTGTGGCGAGGCGGTGCATGCGTGCGTGCACTGCAGCCACACTGGATTGATAGATTTTAATTGATATTTCTTTAGTTCTTAATTCATTGACCTGTTGCGTAATTCGTAGGCTGTTTTGGCGAGGCAGTACACGTTAGCGTGTACTGCAGCCAATTAGCATTGATGTTTTTAAATTGACATTTCAATCGTTTAAACTGCTTTGGATTTCTGTTTTGTGGATTAACACTGTTTAGTGTTATATCTGCCGTTATCCGGTTCTCTTATCGAGAAGTTGGGTATACGAGATTTCTGTGACTGTCGTCCATTTGATATTTGATTATTATTGCTTCCGTGCATTAATAACTGAGTTTGAATTAGACCGACCCGTGTATTATTTTCTTTTGAATTTAATACTCGGGTCAGACCGAGTATTTACAAGTTGTAGATTTTTAGCTTTGGGTTGCTGCTAGAGCTATGAAGACTATTTATATCATTTGAAGTGGTCTTCGTCTTATTGTAGTAGTCAGTGTGTCTGTTTTAAGATGATAATGTATTCATGTATTGTAGTCGATAATGTACTGTATATATAACTTCTTGTGTCGACAGTTGTAGTTGTATCATTTGTATTGTGTCAAATGTATTGTAACTGATATCAGTTATTATATATATGAGACTTTTCGTTCCATCTTTATTCCGCATTTATGTTGTCTGTGTTATTTTTATATCTATTGTCCTAAACTATTATAGCCACTGTGTAGTAGCTTTGAGTTTGTATCGGTATGTCGGATTTCCTCTAAAGATGAAATGCAATGTTTTATTATCTGACATATCGGTGCTCGCACAAAGCAATTACATAGATGGTCGCTCCTCAACAGCCTTATTCTCCGTGCTAGTTGACAGCACTACACCGTAGTGTTCTTGGCTAGCGTGGGTATAGAGGTGGGGCGTCACATGATTCATTAATGACTTAAATTTTTATTGGAAAACAAATTATGTAAGTGATTGATCTTTATATAAATAAATGAATGGAAAGGTAAATGATGAGAGAGAAAAACTAGTAGAATAAACTTAAGTAAATTTAAAATTCTTGTTGTTTGGCTGATGGGAAGTTTGGGAAAGAATACTTCTAATTGTTTAAGGTTGTATGAATAATCTATTAAGTAATTATCTAAGGCTGTTGAGCATATACACTTATTAGTTTATTTATCACCCTTGTGCGATTAAAAGTTCTGAACCTAAACAAACCATTAGTTTTGGTTGCTATGGATGTATGATGGATTCTTTATTGCCTATGATGGTTGTATAGTTTTGTTTACATATGATTATGATATATTGTATGTTGTTTGTGCTATTGATTTGAAACAACTGAAATATTATTCTTTCACATAATGTTAACTCCATAGATTATATAAGTGAAATACAAGTTATGGATGTAATTGCTACTGCTTTTGGTTTCATAAACAAAGTTTGTTTGCCCGACAAATAGGTACGTTTCCGGATTACGGTTTTATAGCGATATTGTATTGTTTTCCCGTGATTTAGGATATTTTATTTTGAAATATGATATATATATATATATATTGAAATTATTGATATCATTATTTTTCGGACGTATCCGCGCAAAGGAGACTCTACCGAAATTTTTCGAAAATTTAAGACTTAGAAAATCTTTGTAGAATTTGAGTTATTTTCAAATTTTATTAAACTTAAATATGTAGGTTTAATTGTTTATAAATTGACTGTTTTAAATAAAATATAACAAATTTTTGGATTCCTTCTTGTTTCTTTTCGGGGACGAAAAGTTTTGAGTGGGGGAGATTGTAACGATCCATATTTTTATACATTTAAAAATATTAAATTAAATAAGATTTTTAATAAAATTGTTAAGAATAAAATAAAATTAAGATTTGACTGATACAAATTTAATTACAATACAAGTTATGAACTTAAGTAAAATTTTTGTTAATGAAACATGTTTGCAATAATGGAAGGACGATAGCAAATGCTAGTGTGTATTTTAATAACATTGGTTTGAGTGAAATTAACAATTGTTTGAATGTAAATTTCCAATTGATTGGAATAATAAATGTTTCTTTATTAAAGAAGAAATCATATGTTTATTTATTTGAAACATTTGGTAGCTGAAAGATTGATTGCAGAGACGAGAAACTATTATTTGGTAAAAACATATAATTCTTGTTTGTATCCAATAGTGTATAAATATGTTTAAATTACTATTAGATAGGAAATAATTGTTCTATTTCTCATTACATTTATTTTTTCTATTTTGAAATTCACCTTTGTAAACAATTGAAATTAATGTAATTGAATAATTTCAATTAATGGTAGAGAGGACACAAAATTGTAAATTAATAGGTGTAATTAAACGTAGCTTATGTTTTGTGAAAATATAAGAAAAGTTGATTTAATGAAAAGAACATTTATATCAAATAAAATGAATGTTTCATTTGTGAATGTAGGTTTAATTTACTAAAATAAATGATAGAATGATTGATATAAAGGAAGAAATATATGTATATTTGAACTGTGTTTTAGCATACAGATGGATTACAAGAGTAGGAAAAAAAAATATTTAAGTAAGTTATTTATTACTCTGCTGTATAAACAACAAATTTATAAAGGTGTTTAAATGACTAAAGGAAACAATTATTCTATTTTTCATCCATTTTAGGTGTCTGTTTTGAAATTTAACTTTGTAAGTGATTGCAATTAATGTTATTGAAATATTTCAATTAGAAGGGAACAAAACGTTGATTGCAATTAATAGATTTAATAAAAGAAACATACCTTTTGTGTTAAACAGAAAGGATGATTTAATGGAAATAAAAGATCATTTTCGGTAAACCAAATTGAACGTTTTCATTTTTAAGGTAAGTAATTTTATTTATTATGCATAGATAAAAAAACTAAATGCGTACAAATTTGAATATTATTCGAGTTAATGAAGATAATTTGGTTACGTTTCACAAATTGAATTTCCAAAAGGGCTGTGCGATGTATATGGTCACTTCATTTATTTTGTTATTAATTGTTACATGCACGTTTTAAAATAGTTATCTCATTATTAATACTTGATCCGTTCATTTCTCCTTCTATTTAATACCCGAGCCTAGACTTTTAGGTTGTATTTAATTCTTGCCACCTCATTTTCCCGTATACAAAATTTCACTTTCCTTTAGTTTGCAAACTTTTCCATTCCTACGTACATTTCTTTATGCATTATTAATGCCTGAAGCTTTCAAAATAAAACGTGACATTTATTTTTGTTCTCCACCTTCATTTCATAATTATTAAATAACCTGGAGCTTATTTCTTTCATTTGGATATAGAGATATAGATCCGAGAGATGACGAAGAGGAGCCCAAAGGGACCAAGGTTGCACCGATTGAGCTGACGATTGATATTACGGTCAGCCACGACGACCCATCACAAGTCCTGAAGATTAGGTCACAGTTCAGCCCCTCGATGATGAAAGGACTCGCTGGTTTTCTCCGAGCGAATCTCGATGTATTCGCTTGGACTCACTCTGACATGTGTGGAATCTCACCTGCCATTGCGAGCCATGCATTGAATATTGCGAAGTATGTTCTGATGAAGCAAAAAAGACGAGGCGTGGATCCAGAGAGATCTGTCGCTCTTAAAGAGGAGGTGGATAACTAAAAGTCAACTGGTTTATTCGCGACGCCCTCTATCCTGAATGGATATCTAATCCCCTACTTGTGAAGAAGGGAAATGGAAAATGGAGAACGTGCATTGATTATTCAGATTTGAACAAAGCATGTCCAAAAGATAGTTTTCCCCTTCCAAGGATTGACCAGCTAGTTGATTCAACCGTGGGACACGAATTGCTATCTTTTATGGATGCATATTCAGGATATAACCAAATCCCAATGCATATCCCCTATCAGGAGCACATCGGTTTTGTTACAGATGTTGGGTTGTATCATACATAGTAATGCTATTTGGATTGAAGAATGCCAGAGCAACCTATCAACGCTTATTTAACAAGATGTTTAAAGATCAGATTGGAAAAACAATGGAAGTATATGTGATATGCTCGTGAAGTCATGATGATCAAGCGACCACATTAGGGACTTGGCGGAAATGTTTGACATCCTCCGATATTACAAGATTAAAATAAATCCTTTGACATGTTCGTTTGGTGTTGCCTTAGGAAAATTCTTGGGCATTATCGTCAATGCTCGTGGAATAGAAGCTAATCCTAAGAAGATTCAGGCTATTCGAGATATCCAAGCACTACGAACTATTAAACAAGTTTAGAGTTTGAATGGGAAGGTTGCTACCTTAAGTCGATTTATCTCCAGAGCTACCGACAAATGTATTCCTTTCTTTGATTTGATTAGAAAAGGAAAAAGAAACTTCGAATGGACGCAGGATTGTAAGGACGCATTTCAAGCTCTAGTGAATCATTTGGAGAGACCCCCTATCTTGTCAATGCCGGTAGATCATGAGAGGTTGTACGTTTATTTGGCGGTACCAGCACACGCTATAAGTTCTGCCTTGATTCGTGAGGAGAATCGGATCCAAAGGCCGATGTATTACATCAGTAAACGATTAACAGGAGCAGAAAAGAACTATCCGAAAATAGAGAAATTAGCGTACTGCTTGCTAATTGCATCACGCAAGCTTCGTCCGTACTTCCAAGCATATCCGATCAATATTTACACCGACCAGCCGTTACGGCAAGTCTGTAACAACCCGAAATTTAACTCATAATAATTAATTCGTTAATTAATGAAATAATAAAATAACTTTGTGAAATCATCATAATTAAGCCACGGAAGTTGCACCATTGTGTCCGTGGTAATTTTTTGTCCAATCTCCATATATAGAACATCAAAATTTGAGATAATATGACCAAGTTATAAAATAAACAAAATAAGCAGAAAAAATATATACAGACAAGTTAATCGGCTGGTCGATTTGGACACCAGACGGTCGATCGCCCGGTCGACCCGCCTGCTGTTTTAGGGCGAACGAACGATTGTTCGTTCGTTCGAATGAGAGTATGATATTTTTAACCGACTGATGTGTTTTGCATTCTTCTAACCAATCCGGTCCATCTATTTTTGCATTCGATAGCTCCTATTCAGCCTATGACGTGGATGCATCCTATTCAATCCCAAATCCAACGATCCGAGATCCACTTCTACCCCTATAAATAGACCCCTAGACCTAACACTTTTTCTCATTCTAGGTTTTCTCCAATTGGGTTCACCTTTCTAGGAAGGACCCTAAACGGAATAATTTTTCCAAAGGAGAAAATCGTTATAAATTAAATTATTTTACAACTCCAAGTGGATCCGGGAAGACCAAAGGAAGAGCTTAGGACTGGAGGTGAGTGATTGTAATTATTTTAAGATTTGTTTAAGTAATTTAAGATAATAGGGTTTCCAATAGTTGTAGTTTTACTACGATTTTTGGAATAGCCTTTTCAGCAGTTTATTTACAGTTTTAGCATTATTTTCAATCTATTTCCTTTCAGCCATTCTTTTCAGTAATTTTAGTTTATTTCTGTTAATTATAGCTTTTCTGTTTATTTACAATTTATTTACATTATTTTAGTTTATTTACTATTATTCATACGTTATTTACATCTTCTTTCTACGCTTTGGATTTTCTTCTATTTTCAATTTTCTTTTATTTCTCTTTCTTCTTCGCGTATGGATTAGAATAAGATTAATGCGAATACGGATTAAATTGTAAGAAAACCAAAATAATGGAATATAAGATGTAAATTTCAAAGACTGTAATATAAATGGAATTGGATTGAAATTACGCCTAATTTGACGTTAATTGGACTGAATTAAAAAGGTTGGCCTAGTTATAACTTAGATTATAACTAAAAAGAGTAAAAGATGAAAGAAGCTTATTTTCACACTTAGATCTTGGGTTAAGTAATAAGCATGATTATAACGTAGGTTATAATAAGAAATAGAACAGAATGAGGCTTATTTTAAGACTTAGGATAAATTAATAAGCAAAGATAGTAGGGATAAATTGTAAAGGCTTATTAAATAATTTATCTAAGTTAATAAGCAAAGATGAAAGTAGGACCTATACCAAATAGCATTCTCTATTATACAAAACGGTGGTCTCACATTAGAATTCCAAATAACGGGGGATTTGGATAAGGGGCACAACTAGATATTGTTTGGATGACGGTCCAGTACCAATAGCATTTCCCCTATCGATTCTATGGACACACGGTGATCTCACGTTAGCCTGAAGTGGGATGAGGGGCATGTTTATGCTGGAGTTCGAGTAATAAGAAGACCCAATAGGTGGAGCAAAAGGTAGCATGGGCATGGTGATAGTTACGCATGCGACTTCCATTCGGGTGCTCAGTAATCGCTATGAGTTCCAAGCGCTTAGTATGTGTGTCTTTCGTAGACACCATTGCCTTCTGTGTAGAGAGCTATATCTATCGTCCGGATCCACAGTGGTGGCTCTATGCATCTTTTGTGGATACCATTGGCTGCTGTGTAGGGAGTTATATAGCGTCTGGTCCGTAGTAAGGTCTATGGAGTAGCAGGCCGATCAAAAAGGGTAGAATTAGGGTTACATCATAATTACAGGATTAGGAATTCAGCCTAATCAAAGAAGAAATCAAGGAAAAGTGCAAACAATCGAAGTTAACCTATCTTATAAATTGAGCAATATTTAATCATACTTATTTCCAGTTTGTCTCTTTCCTATTTTCTTTGTTATCCTTATTTATGCTAGAACTGTTGTAGAGTCTATTACATTTATCTTGCTTAAAGACTCTAATAATTACTATCATTCACTAGACTTTTAGTCTGACTTCACTCCTCTATTTTCCCCTTTCCCCCAATAGGCAATCAAGGGAGAAGTCAGTAGATTTCTGTTGCTTGAAGATTGCTTGGAGGAGATTTGTACTATGTATTTCTTTTATTTTCAACTTTTGTTCTTTCTATATACTGGCTTATTATGAGGGATATTATGTACTCTGATTTTTGAGACTATGAGTTTTTGTTTCATGAGACATATTGGATTTTTAGA
The DNA here is from genome assembly GCA_030737815.1 of Allium fistulosum. Lineage (NCBI taxonomy): Eukaryota > Viridiplantae > Streptophyta > Magnoliopsida > Asparagales > Amaryllidaceae > Allium > Allium fistulosum. The sequence continues at coordinate 513,814,616 of CM060903.1, read as the reverse complement.
CATGTATGTGGTATTTGGTATTTGACATATTTACGAAGCAATTATGAAGTTTTGTTTTAATTAAGTTATTTTTTTAAGTTTCCGTTGTTTTTACCTATATTTATCTTGTGAATCTTAGTCTCTGTTAGCTTTAGTTATACCTACAACACACCACGCCTTTAATGTGTCTTTTTGAGTATATTAAGGGGTGTGGGGTGTTTCACTTGGTATCAGAGCCTAAGGCTACAGGATTCCTAAAAAAAATAAAAATTAAAGGTAAAGTATTTTTCAAAATAACTTGTTTTAAAGGTATTTTTTAGAAAAGAACTTTTAGAAATGATTTTTAAGTATAAAAGAATTTTTATAAAAATCCCCTCATAAGTCCAGTTCAATCTCCTTTTGACTCTTTCCTAAACTATCCTTTTCTTTTCGTAGAATGGCTGATGCCCCGAACCTTCCCTAGGGCATTCCAATCCCAGCCTGGTTTCGTAGGTACTTACAAGCCACGAATCCAGAGGTGCACGGGCCTACGTCCAATCCTGGACTAGTGGGCGGGAATCCCATCAACCCACCTGTCGCCATCAATTTCTCTAAGCTTTGTAAAGATTTTGCGAGTTTGGGCGGGTAGACTTTTTCTGGCAAGGAGACTTTTGTAGAGGCTAGAGCTTAGCTTAGGGACACAGATAGGTTTTTGGTCTTTTGGGATTGGATGGTCAGCAGCGAGTTTAGCTAGCCGCTTGGTAGCTAAAGGAGGAGGCATCTTATTGGTGGGAGGTGATCGAGTTGGAGGGTTGAAATATGTAACATCCTGAAATTTTCAACCATTCGCATCCGCACATGTCAGACTTAAATTGCTCAAAATATCAGATTGTTAATTTTTATTTGGCAAAACTCAGCATATACAGTAAATAAATAATCACAGAATCACAGACACAGAGCAATATAACAATAAGCAGCGGAAACAAATGAATAGTAGTTTATGAAGCTACTATATATATTAGAGTTAAAACAAGATACAACAGAAGTCTCGAATACATAGAAGTCTCAATAAAATAGTCATATACAAGATCAGAATACATCACTGGAATCAACTGAATAACTGCAAGCTAAATAGATATAGCTGGATCTCCAAGCAAAGCTCCAACTCCAAAGGTGAGTCTCGAACATTGAGCCACTCAGTCTGACCCTAGCGTAAAGCAAAACACAAAACACTCGAGTCAGGATTAACATTCTTATATAATTAAATCCAACTCAAGTGAAATATCAACTGAAATACAAGAACTCAAAGGATGTTTGGGATAACCATCCTCTAAGGATCCGTTAAACTATCTACTATGTAGTAATATACGCTATTATAATAATGTCTATAGTAAAGTAAACTATTAAAATAGCGTTAAGGCGTTACCCATATCCCCCTTAACACATTTTATATATTCCCATAGTCTATACAGTACTGTAATCTCCCCCGTACTGGGCATCGTCAGAGGGCACTCCATAGGTATGGTACAAAACAAACTCGTATAAGGCTCTCTAGGGTAGGTGACACAGCACAACAAGGCAATGCCAGGGTAGATATACCAATTACGCATCCGGGCTGGCGGTAACGCATAGCAGCCACTACCGCCCACCTCGGAATACACTCCCAAATCAAAAATCAAGGGTGGCCACCAAATCAATCACAAAGTCAGAATATAGTATTGAAGGAATGTGCCCGATCGGAGGAATGACCTCACTTGGCTCGAGAATCGCTCCTGTTTTAGCCACCTTATGCCAACTCACGGGAGTCGGGTCCACGTATATACCTCATATAGGATCCTCACCACCATCCTACTTCATTGTGGAATCTCCACCGCGTACACAGTTGTTAAAGTGGTTTTCGGTATTGGCAGAGAGTATGACAATATCCAATCTCGGTCTCTTTAACAACTAAACGTTATTATAACACCGCGGTCATTTCAAAATAGTTTATACTTCAAAACCCAAAATATCATATCATTTTAAAAAAAACCATATCAATACGATATCATTTCACTTCAAATATTTCCATTTCCAAAAATCATAGCACTTCAAAGTTATAACACTTTCGAAACCAAAACACTTGAAATTATAACACTTTAGAAATCATAACAAATTTGAGATCATAACACTTTCCTTTAAGCAGTTTAGATATTAATAATAGTATATATATAATAAAATAGTTTATAAAATAAAGTAGTTTATATAAAATAGTTATAAGTTAAAATAGTTTATATTAAAAAAATTGGTATATTAAAATAATTTATAATAAAAGTAGCTTATATTAAAATGATTTATATTAAAATAATTTATATCAAAATAATTTATAAAGTGAAATATAAAGTAGTTTTAAATATAATTTAAAAATACTTTATATAATAAAATAGCTTCCTCAAAATTTACAAATCGATTCAAATCAACTCGAATTCCAAAATTCAAATTTAAATCAAATCTCAAATCACCAATATCAATTCAATTAAACCATTTCAAATTATATCGATTTCAAATACAATTTGAACCACAATAAACCATTTCAGTTTCAATATATTTCAAAGCTTTAAATATTCCACATTTTCAAAACTAAATTTGATAACTTCATATATACCTTAATTTAACTTCATTATTATTTAATTTTGCAATATTCACTAAATAAATCCAATATCATTTAAATAAAAGCCAAAATTTCAAATCATTAAATATTTCCTTCAATTTATTTAAGCTTGAAATATTCATTTTTAAATCATCTTAAACCAAAATCAAGTTATAAAATCGTATCCTTTAAAAACCTCAAATTCCATAAGTTCAAATCGATTTAATTAAATATAATTCTTAATTAAATACAATTTCAAATCAATTTCAAATCTATCTTCTCAACCTTAATTTATTAAATCATTATAAACTCTAGACTAAAATATAATTTAAATAAATACTTAACCATATTATATTTTAATAAAATTAAACTTTATTATTAAACTTATTTTATATTAAAACAAATTTATACATAGCTTAAAATCAAGAATTTAACTTTATATAAAATAACATTTATATAATATTTAAAATCAATAATTTTATAAAACCATATATTTCTTTCCAAAAACCATAGAAATTAATTTCAATATATATATATATATATAGACCAACGATGTCTGTATAAAATTTTCTATCCTATGGTCAAGTGATACAGATATTTATCATTTCAATCCGTAATTAAATATATATGGGTATATATCTTTTCAACCCGCAATCCCAAATTCAATTCAATGAAAATCGCTTGGGTTTATCATTTCAACCCATAACGATTTTCTCCTATTCTAAAGATCGTTCGGGTATGTATCATTTCAACCCATAGGGAATTCTATACTAATAGGGAACTTGCAAAGTGATAACATATATGATAATAATATAACAGGCATATATCATAAATATAAATAACAAATAATGGTGTCAAATGTCACAGGTGAACAGATACAGATAATAGCATATAAATAGCAATGTAAATAACTAACAGCAGCATATTTCAATTGTCGTTTCAATTGTAATCAAATTTAATAAATATAAAAACGTTGATCGTGAGTAATCACTCACCTTTCGAGGTTAGAGATGGACGAGAATGAGATGAGTTACGAATTCCAAAGCAACGCTAGATGGACACGATTCGACGAACAAAGCTGATGGATAGCAATTGACGAAATCAAATCAAAACTGGATCGACGAGGATAAATAGTATAAGTGAACTTATATATGACTATTTATATAAAATTATATTATAAATTCAAACATATGCTAAAATAAGAGGTACATATTTAATTTCAAGTCAAAATTTTAACTCTAAAAATAAAAATAAAATCTATATATATGCAAAACTAAATTCTTATATAAACTGAAACCAGATCATACGTATATAACTATAAACGAAATCTTCAACAACTTATAAAATCTTTATACATATACTTCCCTACAGCATATACCTTATAAAGTCAACATTTTGTAAAACAATGCAACTGGCCGAAATATAGAAATTAATATATATACCTATACATATAATATAAATAAACTACAGATTTTAGACAACAGTACTATACTCAAAATCTCAGAAAGAAAACATAACATATATATAAACCTATATTCGTATTATATATTTTTACTTTATAATATTTATTATAAACAATACAACTCACATGTACAACAGCCGATTAAACTAATATCTCTATATGTTTTATTTCAAAAAAATCTTTATACATTTTGAAATCAAATATAGATCTATATAATATATTAAAATACTTACGTCTGCGAACAGTTAAAATCTATATAATTCAAGTTAATTATCTATAAGATGTCACAAAATAACCTATATAAACTTTATTTATTCAAAAATCCAAGCATAGAAATGCGAATTTACCATATATATAAGCAGGTGGAGTACACTTATATTAATAAACCCATGATATCCAAATATATATGACTTATATTACACATCACCATTATATACTTATTCTAGTTTATAAATGATCAACCAGAACCTATACCAAACTAACAAATATATAACAAAATATATAAATCAAGCTTTGAATTTTTTATTTTTTTTATTTTATATATGCGAACGCATGCAAGCTAGTGGTGGTGAGTGGCTGATGGGTTGCTGTCGTGTGGTTGCTTGGTACGGGCTCGGTGATGGACAAGATGGGAACAAGAGATGGCGCGATGGTCCGAGGCGGAGATCAAAGCGGTGGCAGTTGCGATGTAGCTTGGATCAGGGTGTGATGGAGGAAAGGAGAGGTAGGCTGGAGAATGTTGACTGTTAAGAAAGTGAGGAAGGATTGAGCAGCTCGTTTCAAAGAAAAATGAAATGAAATGTGAACGATCAAATGAAATGGCCAAAAATTATGAATAGGTGGAATTGCAACAGTTGGATGCAAGTTTTTTTGGGAATATTAATAGTTAGTGGCTGCTCGAATTTCTAACGTTGGAAAAATCAAAAGGCACATGGAAAACAAAAGGTCCAGAATTGATACCGATATGGTGACTCGTTTTCGTGGCTTTGTCGCATACCGGACACTAAGATATACAAATGAATATACCACAAAGATCAATGTGATGAGACAATCAAAATGGTATACAGATATTAGTGGTACGATCATCCTATCAAAAGTCGATAATCGGTACCGAAAATGCTGCCAATTTGTTGAAAATAAGATGAACGAAGAAAAAGCTACCCGAATTTGGCGAAACGAAATATAACGTTTCACTCAGAAGATGATTTACAAATTTCCTATATAAAAATATTCAGGTTTGGAAAACATTTTATTATCATCAAATATTAAATGATTTAAATCGAAATAAAATTACACAAGAAATTAAACTTACATATTATCAAATGAAAATTCACCAATTACTATGATTAAATAGACGTATTCCAAATATCAAATTTTTATTTCAAAATTTTATAATCTAAAATTTCACAAAATTCATTCAATTAAATAAATAAAACCACTAAAAATTTACGGGTCGTTACAAAATATTACTTGGGATGGATTTCGGGAGCGATTCGATAGAAAGTTTCTATCTCAGGCGGAAGAGAGTGTTCAACTGGAGAGGTTTATCAATTTGAAGCAAGGGAGTTTGTCTGTTAAGGAATACATCAATCAATTCAATGAGTTGTCGTGGTTTGGTATGGATTTGGTGAACATGCAACATAAGAAAGCTATGAAGTTTGCAAAGGGATTGAGTCAACCCCTTTAGAGACTATTGCTGACTCATGTACCGATGGGAGCTACTTATGAGTCTTTGGTCGAGATGGCGCTTATGTCGGATACAGTCAAGGAGAGAGAGTCTAAAGAGGAGGTTAAGTCAGAAGGTTCAAAGAATAAGTGGTGGGAAAAGAAGAAGAAGAAGAAGAAAGGTGATGGTCCTCAGAAGTAGATTAAGAAGGGAATAAAGGGCCATAGTTGTGGGAAGGTTGGACATATGACCAAGGATTGCTGGAAGGAGAAGATGAAGGGTAAGTGCTATACTTACGGGCAGCCCGGTCATATGAGTAGGAGTTGTCCCCAGGGAGCGAGTGCACCAGTTGCGTAGATTCAGGCGTTAGACACAACACCTTCCAGTAGCATTCCAGATAGAGGTAGGAAAGTCACAGTGGAAGGTTTGATTTCTATATTTGATTTTCCCATGCAGACTTTATTTGATTCTGGAGCATCACACTCTTTTATCTCTAGCTCTCTAGTAGATTGTTTGCACTTGGACATATCATTAGTAGTAGACCCCATTATTGTTTCAAACCCCATAGGAGGATCGACACACTTATTTATGGTTTGTAGGGGTTTGAAAATCTTTATCCTAGGCGTAGAATTCAACAGTGACGCCTATGTTTTGGGATTCTCGGGGTATGGGATGATCTTAGGGATGGATTGGCTATCCACATACGGAGCTATCTTGGACTGCGAGAGGAGAGTCGTTAGACTTGAGACTTGCAGTGGTAGGACTCTAGAGGTATCTTGTGACCCAGAAGGGTCAGTCATGTTGAGTTTTCTCTATTCGCCATCATCAGAGTTGTATTCGGTTCCTATCGTCAGAGATTTTGCAGACGCCTTTGAGGAGGTTAGGGGACTGGCCCCTAAGAGAGAGAATTACTTCAGGATTTATTTGACCGAAAATACTAAGCCAGTAGCATTACCTGTGAGGCACATGGCACCTAGGGAGAGGAAAGAATTGAGTAAGCAGATCCGTGAGCTTTTGGAGAAGGGATTCATAAGAAGGAGCATATCGGAGTGGGGAGCGCCAGTCGTCTTCGCCACTAAGGTGGATGGTTCTCTCCAACTTTGCCTGGACTATAGGAAATTAAATAAGCTCACCAAGAAGAACCGATATCCATTCCCTAGGATTAATGATCCTTTTGACCAGTTGGTAGGTTCTTTGGTCTTCTCTCAGCTTGATTTAGCCATGGGATTCCATCAGCTTAGAGTCATTGATGACAGCATAGATAAGATTGCCTTTAGGACACCGGACGGATTCTTCGAGTGGTTGATTATGCCTTTTAGGCTAACCAATGCTCCAGCCTATTTCATTGATTCGATGAGCCCGTCTTTAGGAATGTCCTAAATAAATTTGTGGTGGTATTCGTGGATGATATCTTGGTATTTTCCAAGAATATGGAGGAGCATGCTGTTCATTTGGAAGAAATTCTTCGCACACTTCGTAGTCATCATTTGAGAACTAAGTTTTCGAAGTGTCATTTTTGGAGAGAGGAAGTTCGTTTCTTGGGGCACGTAGTCTTGAAGGAAGGTTTTGCTGTTGACCCCGCCAAGGTTATTGCAGTGCAAGATTGGAAGGCCCCCAAGAACGTTACCGAGGTTAGGAGCTTCCTAGGATTGGCTGGCTACTATAGGAAGTTCATTAGAGACTTTTCCAAGATTTTGGCACCACTCATGCCCCTTACTAAGAAGAATAAAGCTTTCGTGTGGGACATAGATTGTGAGTATTCCTCACGAAGCTTAAGAGTGCCCTTACTAGTGCACCAGTGTTAGTTTTACCCCGACGGAGCTAAGCCTTTCACCGTATACATTGATGCATGCGGAAAAGGTCTAGGAGCGGTTTTGATGCAAGAAGGGAGGGTAGTGTGTTATGGTAGTAGGCAGTTGAGGATGCACGAGAAGAACTACACTACCCATAATTTGGAGTTGAATGCCATAGTTTTTGCACTTAAAGCTTGGAAGCACTACTTGCTTGGAGAGAGGTTTGAGCTTTTTATCGACCACAAGTCATTAAAGTACCTATTCTCGTAGAAGGACTTGAACTTGAGGCAACAAAGGTGGGTGGAGTTTTTAGCCTCGTATGATTTTGAGATAGCTTATACCCCTGGCAAGGGTAATGTGGTTGCAGATGCATTGAGTAGAAAGAAAGCAACCCTTAGTCCTTTATCCGTAGAGTGGAGGAGCTTGGAGTTTATTTCTACTTTTGATTTTAAGCCCTCTATGAACATTACTCCCGGATTGTTGGCGACATTAGAGGTGAGGCCTACACTTATGGATCAGATTAGCTCGAGGCAGTAGGAGGATTCAGAGCTCATGGACATTATGGATAGGATTAGCCGAAGGGAGGTCTCTAGGCATCTCCAACGTTATTCCATAGATAGCAGGGGGTGGCTTAGGAGAGATGGGAGGCTTTGTGTTCCACGTGCTTGTGACTTGTTGAGAGCAGTTTTGGAGGAGGCACACTATTCCCGTATGACTATTCATCCTGGTGGTGAAAAAATGTATCGGGATATGAAGAGGATGTTCTATTGGGGTGGTATGAAGAAGGATGTAGCGGAATTCGTAGCTAAGTGTCTCATATGCCAAAGGATAAAATCAGAGCAGCAGAATCCCGGTGGATTACTTCAGCCCTTAGATGTGTCGTAGTGGAAGTGGGACAATATTTCTATGGATTTCATTGATGGTTTACCCCGTTCTAGGAAGGGAAACACTAGCATTTGGGTGATTGTTGCTAGATTGACCAAGAGTGCCCACTTCAACCCTGTTAAGAGTAAGCGTACGACTTCATATTTGGTATCCTTGTATATTCGAGAGATAGTCCGTCTACACGGAGTTCCTTCTAGCGTTGTTAGCGATAGAGATCCCATTTTCACTAGTGAGTTTTGGAGAAGCTTACAGGAGGCGCCAGGGACGCAACTTAAGTTGAGTACGGCCTATCACCCCAGACAGATGGCCAAACAGAGAGGGTAAATAGGGTGCTTGAGGATTTGCTACGAATGTGCATTTTGGACTTTGGAGGTACTTGGGAGGAGCATCTTCCATTGGTTGAGTTTGCCTACAATAATAGTTATCAAACAAGTATAGAAATGACACCATTTGAGGCATTATATGGGAGACTTCGCAAGTCCCCATCATGTTGGGTAGAGTCTGTGGAGAAGTTATTATTTGGGCCCGATATGGTCAGAGAGACATCTGAGAGAGTGTATTTGATTCAGCGAAGGATGAAGATGGCTCAAGATAGACAAAAGTCGTATGCGGACAAGCGGAGGAGTGACTTAGAGTTTGAGGTTGGAGACTTAGTTTTTATCAAAGTATCCCTGCTTTGGAAGGTGGTAAGGTTCGAATCAAATGGAAAGTTAGCCCCTAGATTTGTTGGACCATTCCCTATCACAAAGAGAGTTGGGAAGATGGCTTACCGAGTAAGGCTACCTGATAGGCTCGCAGGAGTGCACGACGTTTTCCATGTTTCGCACATGTGAAAGTGCTTACATGACTCGGCGGAGGTTGTAGAGCCTAGTCAGTTGGAGGAGGTGGAGGTAGAAAGGGAAGCTTTTGTTCGGCATATCCCCATGAAGATTGTTGGAAGAGACATCAAGCGACTAAGGAATAAGGAGGTTCCACTGGTGAAGGTGCAACGGGGAGATGATGTTGCAGACGCCACTTGGGAAGTAGAAGAGAAGATTCGTACTTCTTATCCTCATCCTTTTTTGATAGTAAGTTTTAGAATTCATTTTTCCATCTTTAGATTTGAATAGGTTCTTTCCTTTATTATCCTTTGGGAGGGTAGAACTTAGGATTTAACCTATGGATGGTAGGATTTGATGTAAACATGTTAATAGAACATGTTATGAATGATGTATGCTAGTGGTTGCAAGTGTTTGCTAGTGGATGCTAATGGATGCATATAGGTAGACTAGGCACTATTATTCCTTAGGGATCGACCTAACTAGGAGACTAGAGCATATGCATATGGATGTGTGCGCATTTTTATATTATTTCCATGGTTGCTATAAATGGATGTTTATCACATGATTGTTGCATTTGGATGATGTTTGTAGCACGCATATAGAATTATCAGTTATCATTAGGAAATTTTTGCATTCATTTGGATACATGGCACTGACATGATTGCATAAAAGGTGGTCAACTGAATCAGTGGGCCACCTAATCTTTTGCATTAGTTAGGGTCATTTACACTACACTAATTGCATAAGTATCATAAACTTCATTAGAAAAACTTAAGGATGATGGATGAATGTTTGATGATTGAGTAGTTGGTTGTAGAACTTGGATGAAACCATTTAGTCATTCTTTTATTCTTAGATATTTCGGTAACGAAATCCCTTAAGGAGAGGAGAATGTAACAACCCGAAATTTAACCCATAATAATTAATTTGTTAATTAATGAAATAATAAAATAACTTTGTGAAACCATCATAATTAAGCTACGAAAGTTGCACCATTGTGTTCATGGTAATTTTCTGGTCAATTTCCATATATAGAACTTCAAAATCTGAGCTAATATGACCAAGTTATAAAATAAACAAAATAAGCAGAAAAAAAATACAGGCAGGTCGACCGGCCGGTCGACCTGGGCACCAGGCGGTCGATCGCCCGGTCGACCCGTCTGCTGTTTTGGGGCGAATCAACGATTGTTTATTCGTTCGAATGAGGGTGCGGTTTTTTTAACCGACTGACGTGTTTTGCATTTTTCTGACCAATCCGATCCATCTATTTTTGCATCCGATGGCTCCTATTCAGCTTATGACGTGGATGCATCCCATTCAATCCCCAAATCCAACGGTCCGAGATCCACTTCTACTGTTATAAATAGACCCCTAGACCTAACATGTTTTCTCATTCTAGGTTTTCTCTAATTGGGTTCTCCTTTCTAGGAAGGAATCTAAACAGAATAATTTTTCCAAAGGAGAAAATCATTATAAATTAAATTATTTTACAACTCCAAGTGGATCCGGGAAGACCAAAGGAAGAGCTTAGGACCAGAGGCGAGTGATTGTAATTATTTTAAGATTTCTTTAAGTAATTTAAAATAATAGGGTTCCAATAGTTGTAGTTTTACTACGATTTTTGGAATAGCCTTTTCAGTAGTTTATTTATAGTTTTTAGAATTATTTTCAGTCTATTTCCTTTCTGCTATTCTTTTCAGTAATTTTAGTTTATTTCTGTTAATTATAGCTTTTCCATTTATTTACAGTATTTTAGTTTATTTACTGTTATTCATACGTTATTTACATCTTCTTCCTACGCTTTGGATTTTCTTCTATTTTCAGTTTTCTTTTATTCCTCTTTCTTCTTCACATATAGATTAGAATAGGATTAACGCGAATACAGATTAAATTGTAAGAAAACTGAATAATGGAATATAAGATGTAAATTTCGAAGACTGTAATATAAATGGGATTGGACTGAAATTACGCCTAATTTTGACGTTAATTGGACTGAATTAAAAAGGTTGGCCTAGTTATAACTTAGAATTATAACTAAAAAGAGTAAAAGATGAAAGAAGCTTATTTTCACACTTAGACCTTGGGTTAAGTAATAAGCATGATTATAACGTAGGTTATAATAAGAAATAGAACAGAAGGAGGCTTATTTTAAGACTTAGGATAAATTAATAAGCAAAGATAGTAGGGATAAATTGTAAAGGCTTATTTAAATAATTTATCTAAGTTAATAAGCAAAGATGAAAGTAGGACCTGTACCAAATAGCATTCCCTATTAGACAAAATGGTGGTCTCACATTAGAAGTCCAAATCACGGGGGATTTGGATAAGGGGCGCAACTAGACATTGTTTGGATGACAGGCCAATACTAATAACATTTTCCCTATCGATTCTATGGACACACGGTGATCTCACGTTAGCCTGAAGTGAGATGAGGGGCTCACTTATGTTGGAGTTCGAGGTACTAAGAAGACCCAATAGGTCGAGCAAAAGGTAGCATGGGCATGGTGACAGTTACGCGTGCGACTTCCATCCGGGTGCTCAGTAATCGCTATGAGTTCCAAGCAGTCGGCTCACTAATTCATTTCTGGGGAAGGGGCCTTGTGCGCTTAGTATGGGTGTCTTTTGTAGATACCATTGCCTTCTGTGTAGGGAGCTATATATGTCGTTCGGATCCACAGTGGTTGCTCTGTGCATCTTTAGTGGATACCATTGGCTGCTGTCTAGTGAGTTATATAGCGTCTGGTCCGCAGTAAGGTCTATGGAGTAGCAGGCCGATCAAAAAGGGCAGAATTAGGGTTACATCCTAATTACAGGATTAGGAATTCAGCCTAATCAAAGCAGAAATCAAGGACAAGTACAAATAATCAAAGTTAACCTATCTTATAAATTGAGCAATATTTAATCGTACTTTTTTCTAGTTTATCTCTTTCCTATTTCCTTTGTTATTCTTATTTATGATAGAACTGTTGGAGAGTCTATTACTTTTAAAGACTCTAGTAATTACTATCATTCACCAGACTTTTAGTCTGACCCACTCCTCTATTTTCCCCTTTTCCCCTATAGAAAATCAAGGGAGAAGTCAGTATATTGTTGTTGCTTGGAGATTGCTTGGAGGAGATTTCTATTATGTATTTCTTTTATTTTCAGCTTTTGTTCTTTCTATGTACTAGCTTATTATGAGGGATATTATGTACTCTGATTTTTGAGACTATGAGTTTTTGTTTCATGAGACATATTGGATTTTTAGACACGTTTGTGGTATTTGACTTATTTATGAAGCAATTATGAAGTTTTGTTTTAATTAAGTTATTATTTTAAGTTTCCGTTGTTTTTACGTATATTTGTTTTGTGAACAGTCTCTGTTAGCTTTAGTTATACCTACAACGCACCATGCCTTTTAATGTATCCTTTTGGGTATGTTAAGGGGTGTGGGATGTTTCAAAGTCCTACAATGACCTGAGACGTTTGGGAGGTTACTCAAATGGAACATTGAGCTCAGCCAATTTGACATTACTTATCTCCCTCACCTTTGGCGGACTTTATAGCAGAGTTTATTGTGCAAGATGATCTTCCAAAAGGCAGCGAAATCCCTACGGTACGATGGAAATTGTATACTGATAGGGCATCTAATGATCATTGTTCTGGAGTTGGGATTGTGCTTGTAACCCCTGAAAACCAATCGATTTGTTATGCTTTGAAGTTTGATTTTCCAGCAACAAACAACGAGGCTGAGTATGATGCTTTGATTGCTGGACTTAAGCTTTCTAGAGAGCTTGGAGTTAAATCTCTTGAAATCTTTTGCAATTTGCAGTTGGTGGTGTATCAAGTTAGGGGAGACTATCAAGCTAAGGGACAAAGGCTTGCCCCATACCTTACCCGAGTTCAGGAGTTGTTGACATAATTTGAATACTATGACATTTCACATATTCCCCGCGATCAAAACAGAGAGCTGATTCGTCGGCAAAGTTTGCTAGTACCAGCGATGCACAACGGATAGGTTGGTCCTGGTCGAAGTACTGAATACCCCAAGTATAAACAAGATGGAGATCGACCAAACATTGGGAGCAGAATTTGAAAGGGAATCGTGGATGACTCCAATTAAAGATTAATTACTGCATGGAATCCTGCCCAATAAAAGACATGAAAAGGGATAAGTCCTTCGCAAAGCCTCACGGTATATTATGCAAGAAGGAATTATGTATAGGAAAGGTTTCTCGCTCCCTTTCTCCGGTGTATCACTCATGATGAGATAAAACGTGTTCTAAAGGAAGTTCATGAAGGAGAATGCGACGATTACACTAGGGGAGGGGGGAAAACTCTGGCAAAGAAGATACTCCGTTATGGATATTATTGGCCAACTTTAAATTGGGACGCTGCTGATTATATAAGACGATGTGATAAATGCTAGATATATGCAAATGTCCCAAGAGCTCCGCCAACAGAAATCACGCGAATGGTCAGCCCATGGCCGTTCGCTATGTAGGGTATAAACATTATTGGTTCTTTATCGATCTCTAAAGGTGACGTGAAGTGCGCTATCGTTGCAGTTGATTACTTCACCAAATGGGCTGAGGCAGAACCTTTAGCCACAATCACAACCAAGAAAGTAATCAAATTTATCGTTCAAAATATCATATGTCGTTTGTCTTCCATGCACTATTATAACAGATAATAGGACCCAATTCGATAGTGCTGAATTTAAAGACTTTTGTCGAAAATATCATATTGAAAAGAGATTTGCAGCGGTCGCTCACCCTCAGGCAAATGGACAGGTTGAAGCTGTAAATAAAATCATCAAGTCAATTATGAATAAGTGTTTGGAAAAGGCTAGAGGCAAATGGGTGGATGAACACCCTATGACACTTTGGGCTTACAAAACTACTAACAAGTCCGCGACTGGCCATACTCCATTCGCCCTCGCTTACGGTTCAGAAGCCGTTATTCTTGTTGAACTCGAAGTTTCTTCTAATCGAGTGGCTTATTATGATCCCAAAACAAATAAGGATCTCCTCTTGGAATCTCTGGACTTTATAGACAAGAAGCGCGAAGAAGCCGATCTAAGAGCGGCTGCACATCGGCATCGAGTCGCCCGATATTACAACACTAAAGTTCGACCGAGAACCTTCGAAATTGGCGATCTCGTCTGGAAACAGGTTGTTCCTACCCCATCACACATGAATCCGATTTGGGAAGGACCTTATGTCATTGAACAGAGGCCTTGAGAAGGAACTTTCAAGCTAGCGACTATCGATGGCATTACACTTCCAAGAGCGTAGTTTATTTCCTTTACATTTCAGTTGTATTTACTTTTAGAGTTTGCTTTAGCATTTGATTTTCCGAATATGTAATAAGATAGTTTATGTTGTTCCTTTCCTTTTAATGAATAAAATTTCAGGTTTTCTCTGTATTTGTGTTTGCAATTGCGTTGTATGCTAATTACATAGCAAAACTGATTGATCTTGATGTGTGTAAACAGGCTCCCAGAGTTTGAAATCAATAAGTCGTGATAACTCCCGACGGGATCAAACAAGGTGAGCTTAATTAACTTGTTCATTTAACAATTTTCATTCGTAATCCAAAGAACGAGATACGCAATTAGGAATGAATATGGCCGACAATTTGGTGTTTGAATAACTCCTGCCCAGGCTGTGGAACTGAAACAAAATCAAAGCGATCAAGATATGACCGATCGCTCGCTAAATCAAAACCCTAAATTCTGGGGGGCAAACTAATCAATCAAAAAGAGTACGACCTGATTGCTCTTCGAAATATCTATAAGTCCCTAGAATGTGGATTGGAGTATAAACATAAATCGGGTGTGAACCGACCACCCGCAAAATAACTCTAACTCTTCAGAGTGTGGACTGGAGTACAAACATAAATCGAGCATGAATCGACTGCTCGCGAGATACTCAGAGTCACCAGAGTGTGAACTAGAGTATAAACATAAATTGGGTGCGAAGCGGCCACTCATCAACTAAACCTTACCCCCAGAGTGTGGATATAAACATGAATGAATAGATGAGTGGATTTCGGCCATTCTCTATTCCACAAACTCTGGCCTAAAACCGACAGGAGTAGTATAAACTCGCTAAGGATGGAATTCAACCATCCAACTTCTGGCCTTGCCAAATCAATACTGGGGCAGAAGCACGGTTATTCAAAAAACCGCTAAATCTGGCAGCATAACACTAAGGCCCGAGTCTGGTGTTTGATACGACTCGAGGCCACGACCACTTGGAGGACTTGGGATGGAGTTGGTGAATTGTTACCAAAATTTACAAGCAACGAATTACAAGTACATTGAATGGAAAGTAAGCATTCAACTATGTAAATAAAAATTCACACGGAAGCTTAACAGAAAACAAAAACTTTTATTTACATAATAGGTGTCGAAATTTCAATACAATTTATTCCAAAATATCAGGATTCATACACGTACAACAACAACTAATAAAAGAAACAACTATGCAAACTATGTACATCGAGCTGAAGCGACAGCTATTTCTTCAACTTCCTCTCTTTTTTGAATTTCTTGGGAGTAGAGCCACTTGTGATTCTCTTTCGGGACCCCTGGCCACCTTTAGTAGGAAAGCTTGTGGAGGTAGGAGGAAGTTCACTAGGGATTGACCCGCCCGGTGGAATAATTTGCATAGGAACAAGATGAGGATCATCAATTTCCACCTCGAAGGGTTCACTCTTAGCCTTTCTTTTCAACGATTCCTCCTTTTCGATCCCCTCCTTCATGCTAGTCTTATTAGTGCATTCTGAGGCATCGGTAATCATTATGTCATCAGACTCGTTAGCTGGGAGTGGGTCCTCAATCTTATCGTTATCAGGAGCACCGATGACTTGAGCATCGGGCCCCAGAACATCAGCAATAGCCGGACCCTCAGTCGTTTTCTCCTGTTGCTCTGCACCAGCACCACTTCTAGGAGTTTGACTAGGGCTCGAAAGACCTGCAAAATTTGTTAAAACAGGGAGATTAGCTCAAAACCATTGTGTGTGAAGAACAAAAACTTTTCATATATAGAGGATTAAAGTGCGGTACCAGCATCTAGTTGACTCTCCATAGTTGTCGGGGTACCTCCTTCCAAAATGGGGGATAACATCTTGGATTTGAAGCTGGACCTGTTCGGATCGTAGCCAAGGTCCTCCTCCGTATCGAGAGAGATTGATGTTACGGCTACTTGGGATGGAGAGGGACCCTTAGGACCAGTCCCTGAAGATCCGGCAATATGTTCTCCTCCTTCGGTGGGTGCCGAAGCATTAAAGAATTGAAGCTTTACAGCAGCTAAATCCGAGGGTTCGTTTCCATGAAGAATTTCCCTCACTAATTCTTCTTCGTTGACCTCGGCTCCACCCAGTTCTTTTTTCTTCATCTCGATAATGTGCACCCAAGCTTCAGCAAGTGATTCGAGGTAACCCTCACCGAGAAAACTTAAGTCGTGATGGATCAGGACTTTAGCATTGTATTCAATGATGAGCGGGTAAAATATGTCATTAATCTTATTTCTACCAGACTCCATAGCAACTTCCACTTGGGAGTTAACTTGTTCAATCATCTCTTTTCGGCCCTCTTCTCGAGCTTCATCTTTAAGAGCTTTGATTTTAGTAAACTGTTCATCAAGTTTACCTTTAAGCTCCTGGCCTCAACAACTTCCTCGCAGTACTTCTGTGATTACTCTTGAGCTTCGATTTTTTCCTCTGTTTCCTTCTTAAAAAGTTCTTCAAGTTCCTCGATGCGGCGAGCCAGGGCGTCTTTCTCCTTTTGCAAGTCCATTTCTAAAGCAAGTGCCCTGCTATGATGAGTGCCGCGTCGAGTTCCTTTTTATGAGAAACTTCCAAACGGCTTACTGCTTCTGTTGTTTCCTTAGCGTTTTTCTCCGCTTTAACAAGTTGAGTTTTAAATTCTAACAATTCAACAACCTGATGCTTGATTATGTCCTTATCGTGTATAGCTTCCTACTTGAGGTGGTCTATCTCATGTTGTCGCTCAATAGATACTTCAGAGACTTTTTCTGACAAGTGTATAAACGATTCGTGCTGCACAAATACGTCATTGATGCACGCGAGAGAACCTTCCTTGGCGTGCCCAAGAATTATGTGAATGAAAGGAAGGAATTTGAGACCATTAAAGAATTTTTTTTGGAAAAGTGGCCTTGAGCTCGGCCAACTTCTCTACTGTGGAAACATCGAGAGTGGTAGCCGGCAAAGGTAGATCGAAGGTAGCAAGTGGATGTTTACTTGATCGACGTTCACGAGATTGTCTAGAGCTTGAGAAGCTGGAATGTTGCTTGTGAGATGCAGCGATATGAGGGCCATGGTAGGAAGGCTGGTCTCCACTCTGAGTAGGAAAGTTAGACTGTTCACCTTGACGAGATGTCTGGGACTGGGATTTGCGTTTGGAAGCGGAAGAAAATTCCTTTAAGTGATAATTCTTATCCCGTCCCTCATCCTTCTCCCTGTGCCGGGTAAACTTTGTATCCCGGCTAGATCGATGGTATAATGAAGAACTTCTGAGGCGATCGAGGGCTCTGGATTGAGACATTGCACCTATAAAGACCAAATGAGAGCATATTAGTAATTGTTTCACGAAAGATTAACAAAAAGTGTATAGTGAAGTGGATATGGTTGTTAGTGTTCCAATGTTCCCCCCAATAGACCGGTGACTGTAGCCTTACTCATTGGCGTTTTCTCTCCTTTATCAGAAGGTCAGATGCCTTCGCCACTTTTAGTGGGAGAGTTGAGTCCTTCAATGTTGATGTTTGGAAAGTCGTAGGACATGATGTCATCCGGAATTTGAAGATTTGAAAATCCCTTTAACGAACTTTCCAAGTGTTGAGAGGACGATTCCTCTTCAACTGGAGCAATAAAGAACTCTGGATCCATGGCGATTTTTCTTCTACGAAGCTAGTACGCCAACCTTTTCTTTCTTTTTGTGGGTGTTTTGGATTGTGCGCCTTGCGATGGTTCGACCATTGGCGCCTTTCCCGAGTCTGCATCAACATCTTTCGATTTATCAGCCTAAGAATCCTTAATCTTGCCCTCCTCGGTATCGTCCCGAGTTCCCTCGGCACGGGTCACGATGGGGTTGACGGTATCCCTCCTTTGTTCTACAACATTCCTTGGTAATGCTGCACTTCCAGGAAGCCCGATAATATGGCCATCTTCCAACGGCCCGAACAAGGATAGTAACTCATTTGTTACGAGAAGTTTAATGTCCCTGTCCTCAACGGGGGTGGCGCAAATGGCAGCAATAGCTCTTGAAAAATCGGTGCCTTGAGGATGAGGACGAACACCTGAAAGAACTTCGGATGTTGGTAGATTCAAAGGAAAAGATATGACTTGGACTGGTGAACTTGAGAAAGAAGTGAAGGTAATACTTACGTCCTTCTAACCATCGTCTCGCAAAGCCGCGAGGGCATCGAACATAAAACCGTTCATGCTTAAACAATGAGAGTTTGTTCCAAGCGCCCGTCAGAACTTGGCAGTTTGGCGAGGGTTCAAGAAAGACATAAGAAGGGCTTCCCAATCGTCGTTTGAAGTTGTAGATAAATCTTATATCTTTAGGCGTAGGCGGACGAAATAAAATATTCATGAACATCAAGAAGATTCCATGTATGAAAGCATTACTATTTGGGTGAAGTTGAGTAGGGGATATCCCAAGATATCTCAGCATTTCTTGGACAAACGAATTAAAGGGCGGTACTCATCCAACCCAACACATAAAATTATTGCACGCTATGTACCCTGCCGGGGGCAAGTGAGGTCTATCATGTCTTGATGGAACCAAGACGTCCCCAAATGGAATTCCGTGAATAGAACAAAGCCGGCGGAGAGCAGCCTCGCCAATTTAAGAAGCCTATGAATCCACTGGATTATCTAGAAAATTGCGCCCTCTACAGCATCAGGAGCAGGGCTTTTTCCGCCGGAAGGACTGGAATATCTGAGAAAAGATCGGCTCGTGGGTTAGAAACTTCTATTTGTTCCACTTGTTGGCTAGGAGAAAGCCTGCCGGATATAGTTGCGGAACTTGACTTTGCTTCAGAACCAATGTGTTGCATCGCCGAATCAGAAGACATATCAGCCGAACACTTCGAGTGTCTGGAATCTATATCAGATATACTCAGTAGATAATCGAGATTAGAAAAATAACCTGTTCCCCCATGCTAAGTGTGAACTAGTGTAGTGCAGCGTAGTATATAACAAATATAAACAGTTTGAAATTGGAAAAATGAAATAAAACAACTTGGGAGTTTTGTCCAAAGAGACCGTCATCGTTGATCGTCTCAACTGGCAAGAAAATTGATTGGCTATAAAAGCTTTAGGATCGGCTATCGGCATATCGAAGTATGAAGCTTGTTACTTAAGTTTATTTGCAAGCTTGTTACTTATTCTATATTGAAAGTTCTGGAAATCTGATTGTTCAGTCTCAAGTTCAACACTGAATATGCACGTTATACTGTTCATTATCATCATATATTCAAGGTCACTAAGGCAAACTAATGATGATTGTTTGAACAAATTAGGTTGGATTAGTTTGCAAGGAATATGCCGACCCCTTTTCCAAAAGCTCCTATACCGATGCCTCCATCAAAACCTTCCCTACCGATCACTCTCTCAGAGTCACTAACACCGATCCCTATACCACCACCCTATACCGATCCCTCAACTATATTACTGATCCTTCTCCTCAACTAAAACAACCGACCCCTTGCCTAGCCGATCCCTACCCCTGCCATATTATATTCTACCGATCCCTTCATCTCCTTACTCCTAACTTTTCTTCCCTTAGAATCCCTCGCTAAATCCTTATTTTATCTCCTCATCTCCTCTTCCTATGCCTAATTCGACCTACCAAACCTTTATTCCAGTAATCACCAACCTCTCCAAGATCGTTCGCCATCACAACCTCATACACACATCAATAACTCATGGCTGATAATCTAATCGTATAATTAAAAGAAGTATTATGAAATCATACCTATATGAAAATGTGGGGGTTTAGATTAAGGTAAGGACGAGTGTTTGGGGATTATCGAATCGAAGACGAAGAAAAGGCGAGTTTGTGGGTTAGTTAGAGTGCTGGATGGATTCAAGGCCGAAGGTTGGAGAGCTTGGGTTCGTCAAGAACTTTCAGTGTGAAGGCATGTAAATGGGAAAAGTGAAGTGGAAGGAAGGCTTGTGTGTATATACATATATATGCTATGAGAGGGTTCGACTGCAAGGACATTGAACGTGTAATGAGGGGAGAGAGGTTGGCATAGAAGCATGCCGATCCCTGTTTGCGTGGCTAAAAGGATAGATCGGCATAATGAATGTTGATCCCTATAGATTAAAAAAAACAAAAATAATTGTAAGGATTTGGCTATGAACGTGAATATATAGGATATTAAAGAAATTGGCAACGACCCGTAAATGTTCGAGCACGTCAGGGAGCTGACGTCAGAAATGCGTATGTGAATGCGCACGAGAGTGACTTAAAGGTTCAACTTTTTGAAATCAATAAATTGAAATCAAACTCGAAACCTTCAAGTTCAAGGCTGGACTAGATAATAAAAAGTTTATAAGTCTTGCAAAACCGGATTTATATATATATATTGACGGAATATGGCACTGGATTTATATTATTAAAAATTGACCGGGCATCAATCGATGAAGAATTCAATGCCTTGAAAAACAATTTGACAAAGGGATAGCAATCAATCAGGAATCTAGATGGACTTCTTTCCGACAATTCAGACTTGTTTCGATTCAAAGCACGTCATGTTACTCACAAGACGTACTTTAAGGGGGTAAGTGTTACCCGGTATCCTAACCTGGCTATATTGAACTGATTGCACGAGATAGATTCGATTATATCAAGTACGATGACTATGGGGCAATAATTGTCGGACCCAGAAGTAAAGCTCAGATGATTATATAAAGCCAGAGTTGAATGGAATTGGTGGATAAACAATGCAGGATGCTCAAAATATGGACTTCGGCTTAGACAAGCAAGGGATCGGCATAGCTTGGAAGCACCATAAGGATCGGTATGGTTGGATAGACGAGGGGTCGTCATGGTCGAAGCAAGAAAGGGATCGGCGTAGATGAAAATAGTTGGATCGGCATGGTTTGTTGGTTGGAAATTTATACTTCAACTCATAAGGAAGGGATCGCCATAGCATATAAAAGGGCTCGGCGCAAATGGATGGATCGGCATACAACCATCTCTAGGGATCGATAGGAAACAATGGCATAAACAATCTTAGATCAAAGATCAATCAATAACTTGAGCCCCAGTGGCCTAAATTACATGATATTTGGAGAGCCAACATACTTAACCATGTAGAAGCCATCATAGGGATCGCTGTCCAAAAATCGACCAATGAAGGAATCGGTATCGATCCCTCTTTATTGGGATTTGGGCCTAGCAACCCCTCTGGTAGGCCCATATTGGTTAGAAGGTCTTATAGCCGAAATTTCAGAGAGATTAGTGGTCACCTTCACCTATAAATACTAGCCTAGGGGGTCAGTCTCAGGATCTTTATGTTGCTGGTTACTTTAGTCTTTATTGTAATCAAGTTTTTGTTTTCTATTTCTTGCTGTTGTAATCAAACTATTAGTGGATCAATGAAGATAATCTTCAAAGTGGACGTAGGCACACAACGCCGAACCACTATAAATTTTTGTGTTCTTGATTATTGCTTTTATTAGTCTGTTAGCTTACTCTATTCCTCAGTTTTAATTTTATTTTCTTCATTTACTTCTCTACATAAATCTACTATTGGGTGTTTGTGACCAATTTGGTTGCAAACAAATTCCAAACATCCTAAATAAAATAATAAAAATTTGTGTTCGACATTTTAATAAATACTAATAATTAATTTCCAAAACTTTATTTATAATTAAGTATATTTAATTTCAAACCATACTAATAATTTTAAATAATCAACCTTTCAAATATTAAAATATGATGAATCACTTTTTAAAACAATATTAATATAAATTAACAACTTTTAAAACATAATTATATTTCCATGATAAAAATCCATACTTAATTTCCAATAGGACCGTTTCCATATTTATGAAATATATTTATAAATCTCCTCTATTTTATGAAACGTCCTTTCTTAAAGTCCCTTTATTTATGAACCCCATTTATAGCTCCATTCCTTTATAAATCTCACTTATTCATAAAGTCCCAGTTAGAAACATAATTTCAACTATTTCTAACCTTGCCCCCATAGGTATAAATTTCTTTCAATTTATAAAATATCATTTAACAATCCCAAATTTATTCTCACCTTCAATTTTCGAAATAGAATCAACTATTTCTAAAATACCATTCCACATCTTAAAATAAATCCACCACTTGATTTATTTTCTTTCCAATATATCCAATGATAATAGTTTCCTTTTAACTATAAACACCGTTTATAAATCCATACTTTTACTAACAAAAATACGATTTTGCAAATCTCCACTTTTCTTGTAAAATATCACTTTTATAACTTATCACATTTATAAATTCCATCTTTATAATAAATTATAATATATGTACCTATAAATATATATATATATTACTTTATATAAATTGGATAACAAATGTTTATATTAAAATATTTCTATTTTCTTTTTAAGCAATATCCATTTATTATAAAAGACTGACTTGTCTTCCAAGATCTTAAAAATCTTCATTTACTGTTCAAAATCTCTATTTGAATATTTTATAAAACTATTAAATTATAATATCCAATAATCGTACCATTGATTTTAAAATAAATTAGTTCTTCAGATAATTTAAGAATAATTATTTAAAACATATATAATTTCCAAAATAACTTTGAAATTCCTTTTCAAAATCAATCACTATTTTATGGTATTTTAAAATACCAAAATTTAAGGCCCAGTGCTACTAAAGCACTAAATAAGCAAAATCGGGCCTATGTCATCAATTATAGCATTCAACATATCATATATCAATTTATATGAAAATAAATCAGCAATGTGAGGAATCTTGTTGGATCCCTCCAACCTATCCCCCTGCGTCAGATACGGTATATAATCATAAAAATATAAATCAACCGCTTCGAGCTGGGATTCGTATACAAAGGGTCACCCGCTCTTACACGCAAACGTAATAAGATCTCATCCGCTCCAATAGGCGGGAATCAATCTAATCCAACTAATAATAATTAGTAAATTATCCAAATAGTCAACAACAACCAACGATAAAATATTCACACATCCAATAAATAATTTTATCAATTAAAAATATTTATGGTTAACAAAAAAGATGAGATTAACTCACATTGATTTTTGTTTTGTCAAAACATTCTGTTTCGGACTAAAATCGAATTGACGTTCGATTTTAGCATAAATTCCAACAAGCTCCAATCTCGTTCAATCCAACTCCATAGCATAGCCTTTGTCGACACGATTGCAACGCAACTTGTCATGCTCGATTTGGACCTCGTATGGAAAAGTTATGGAATAATTATCATTCGAGAAAACTAATTTAAAATTAACTTAATTAAATAAAAGTTTAACATTAAATCTTTCTCTCCCTCATCTCTCATTTGAGCACAATTATACAGGCTGCGCGTTCTTCTTCTTCTTATTATTATTTTATTTTTTAAATCTCGATCGAACATCGCCAACGATGCCAATCACCACGCCGCTGCCCTCGGTCCTGCCGCGCTCCACCTCGCCACGCCACAGCACCACACACGCGATCGCCAAAAAAACCCAAAATGCCGCTGCGAATGCAGCCTTCCCCGGGCTACCCCGCGATGAATGATGACGATCGGACAGTTGAATAGCTATGTTTTGATGTGCTTTACATTTCTCTGGTTATGGTCGAAGGCTAAAAATGACTTGATTGGCTCCGACGATCACATGCCATTGGATGCTAGGGTCAGGGAAATGGTGGCTGAGCTTTTGCTTAGGGTTTTTGCAAAAGGACGAAATTACAAGTCCTTATATAGAAAAAAATTTAAAGCACTATTCACACTTAAAATTTTCAAATTCCAAACGAGGCATGCCACATGGCGTTTTATATGTTATATCCTTATTCCGAACACAATGGAATATGTGTCGAGAGCCAATTCTATCATATTCAAAAGATAGCTTTTCAAAATCAAATTATATTAATTAAATTCCTTTAATTAATTTCTACGCGTTCCGAACTCGCACGACCAAACGATACGTCCAATCGCCATGAAATTCGATGGCATATTATAATACACTATTACAGATCTAATGGAACTAGTTTCGTTGAAATCCGAGACTTTTCCCCAGAGGGCTATTTTCACACGTTAATTAAAACGGGTTATTCTAAAAATCAATTTAATCACTTTTAAATCAATCTTAAAAGTTTACTATCTTCATTCTTATTCAAATAGAAATTAAATCAACTTTAGAAATCATTTTCATTCATTTTAAATTCAAGATTCCATTATTTAAACAATTTCAAATATTAAATTTAATAATTTACGCTATATTTGAATTATAAGTTATTTAGCTCATAAAATTAACTTTTCAATATTTAAAATCAACTAAATATTCTGAATTCAAATGGTTAAAATTCAAGGTCGTTACAAATGTTAAGCCAAAGTCGCATTTTGCATCTTGGGGCTGAGATGTTTGAAAATCTAGTGGAAGGTGCTCCTCGATAAGAGAAACACAACAGTACCCTCCGTTTCATAAATCGACATCTAAATCTCCATCCACCTCAAACCCTAGTCATGGCTACCCACGTCAAACCCAACCAAACATGATCGCACCTAATTCCTTGCATATAGATTTGTAGATCTAGCTACTAAGAACTCAATGAAACTTGTTTTGCATTTTTTAGTTGAGCGGATTATTTGATTTTGATTTTAGAAGATGGACGTTTATTTTCTTTTTACTGTGAAGAGGGAAATAAAGAGAGAGAGAGAGAGAGGGAAAGATAAAAATGTTTAGAGAAGTCAAGAATGAAGAATTGTCTTGGTTTGGAGTTTGGTTTATTTTACGATTTCCAACACTTTGCTACACAGAATTTCGTTCATGTACGAACTGCGAATAACAAAAAATACTATTGCGCACAAAAATGTGACATGATTCCAAAACAATAATAAAACTCACTGGATATCCTATTCTCTGAGATTTCAAAAATACCAATGTTTGTCGTAGTACACGTCAAACGAAAATTTGAATATTTTTCAAATTAAAAATTATGAGAAAAATCCAATAAATTCATTTAAAATACATCACTAAAAATCAAGTCTTTTTATTAACAACCGATTATCCTGTTATTTATTCGAACCATTTATTATTGTAAATAAATTTACAGAATGAGTTTGCCATTATTATTTATCAATTTAAAGTGGTTAAATAAGGTTATTAAATCCATTTAATTAATATTAATTCATAATTCAAATATTTAAATAATCCTTATATTTGATTTCAAGTTATTAAACTTTAGAAAACCAGTTATATAAATATTTAAAATAAATTAAAAATTCAAAATCAAAATGATCAAATTTCGGGATGTTACAAAATGGTGAATCTATTTCAAATCTGCGCGTTGTACCATATCATAGAGTTAATACTCTTAATGGTTTAATTAAATAGTCGAGGATTGTTTATCCTTGACATTGATAAAAAAACTCGTAGTTTCTCTTTAATGTAAAAGAATGATCATTAGACGTTCTAATGTATTGTGTTTATTTAGGTTAGGTCAATTTCATTTCATCCTTTATAATTAGTTTTTTGCTTGGATCATATCCAAATTCATTTTATACCAATAATTTCTTAAAGAAATTCCTTGGCTATAAAGTTGGCATTTCTGGAAACAGCAGTTGTTTCTCAATGCAACGGAACAGACATTAATAAACATTTTATGAATTGTCTTATACAAAACTAATTTTAAATTAGTTCACAATATATTTATATCCACAACATAAGTTGGCCATCCAATGACTATCATACCCAAAATTCTATTGGGATGATTTATACAAGATCCCTTACGTACAATTATCACGTGCAGTTTTTCGACTCTCACAACTTGCCAACTTCTTGGCCTAGGATATATAGAGGTTTCTTATAAACCCTTACCTTATATGGTTTTATAAACTATCATTTGGATGATATTAATTTCAATCTGTTTACCACTCTTAAGTACTCACCTTATAGAAAGAATTTAACTCAAGTTCACTCATCATTAATTGTGCTTTGTCCAACAAAGTTCGATTACTCCTTATCAATACATCATTATGTAGGAAGGAGTGACCTTTGAGACCGAATCTTTATTCGTATTAGGTACATACGGAACTCTTTCCAATATACTCACCTATTCGATCAAAATCGAATCATTTCTATCGCATGTTATATTATTTACTTCCGTTTTATATTATATGAGCCTATATAGAATTATACATGCGCATCAAATACCAATGTCTATGTCTGTGATAACTCCTCGGTGAATATGATAAAGTATATGAAACCGTTTTGGTATTGATAGACTTACGATTATATACGTCTATATGTATCAATCTGAAGAGTTCATCAACTCTTATGATGCTCCCACTAAATGGACCATAGCCCTTAATTGTTTGAAATATAATTAATCGGTATTATATGATTCATTATGTAATAAAACTTATTTCTCAAGACTATGGCTTAGTCTATAATTCCAAAATAATTGTAAATAATTTTTAGATACTTCAGTATTTTCCAATGCATCACTTTTGTTGTGAAATCAAATACCACATTATAGTTTTATTTCATAACGAATATTCATAATATTCACACTGAAATATAACTGTGTCTATTTTTAAGTCAATGCAAAAAGATAGTCTTTATTTCATAAATAACGTACAGTATGTCATACGAAAACAATTTTCGCAACTTGATGCAATCAGTAAGTGTTATATGGAATGCTCCGTCTATTTACGCCATTATTATAATAGCGTACTAAATTCAAAGGTCCATCATTCACTTTATATAGATTATTTATTTCATATACTGCAACTAGTTTACAGTGGAGAGTTCTCTGATCAAATATTTTGAACTCAAAGAAATAATTCTCATTGGAGACAATTTTCTACATGAAAAAACATTTTGGAATAGAAATCATATTTCTTATTCCAATGTTAAGTATCAATCATTATTATCATAATTCTCTTTTCGATGTTTCTTTATGAAGCAGAAGTGACCGTCCACTCCTCTCATCCCAATTGTACCTTAAATCACATCTACTTTTGCACATTTTTTTTCCTTTCTAAATGGTCGAGCCATTCAAAGAATACCCTTACAACAACATCATAACGAACTCTTTACAAAAGCGCACTCGATATCCTTAACATTTAAGGACATCATATATATTAAACTTTGCGTAAAATGATCAAACTGACATTTCAGTGATCGAGTTCTTAGATTCATCTTGTAGTTTCGGTCTAGTGTTACATTTAACATGATATGATCTTTATTGTAATCAATCAAATTGAATACTCGAACTCATAGTAGGATTTATTTGTTTCCTTCGAATGAACTAATTTCATCGAAGTGTCGTATATTACGAACTGTAACTGTTCACCATATAACACTTAAATGTGATAGTATATGGATCAAATATCCATAGTCTTGTATTTCTTTTGAGTTTGGAACACATAGAATGCAATACATGGTATCGACCAAATAAACACATGAGCGACCAAATTACAAACGTATTATGTAGTTGTAAAATTAGACGCTTGCATGGGTGTTGAAACGTTAACATGCATTAAGCATTTATTGGTAAGTATATATAATATTTCTTTTTGTCAATCTTCAATTAGTTCAATTGTATATCTAAATTGATAAAAGTTTTGTCAATCATAGTAATGCACAAATTTATTAATGTAGATTATTATAACATTATATAGCGTAGGTTCTTACAATATTAAAATGTTAAATGTTATTTCTATTAAGGCTCCCACTAGTCTATTATGTCTCACCAAACCCTAAGAGAAACATAGAAGTCTTTTGACTCCACTAGTGGGTGTTAGGACTTGTATGCCTTTGGATTCTGACCTTGAGGAAAGCTCAATAAATCATATGCCCGTATACGATAGATAACTCCTTATCAATTGTATCACATACAACTCCTAACCGTGGTTCCTTGTCCTAATCCTGCATCTACCTTGAGGAAAGCTCAACAAGTAAATGAGGATTATTCGCTTAGATATATCATTTCCCGACGGTCTAAGTATAGTGCACATACCTTGAGGAAAACTCAACAAATAAGTGCAGTTATCTTAACTCGTCTATTCAATATATTAATAGTACTACACATAATATCCCTAGTTTGAGGAAAGCTCAACAACTAATGAGTATACAAATAATCTGTTAATACATAAATGATAGAGGACAAATTTATTTTAAAGATTCATAATCTTCAATATATTATATCGAGTGATATCGACTTATGGAATAATATATTTCATATGAAATACCTTTTCGATTCAAGTGTCAGACACATCATAAATCACGATATACATATGTATTTATTCCTTAAGTCTATTTAGGGTTTCTTTAATGTTCCACCTTTAGTTTATACATTTATATTAAATAAGTTTTATTATTTTATAACTTTTATATTTTAACTAACTTGTGTTATAGTCTTATGTATAATATTATATTAATAAATCTTATTTAATTAGTTTTAATTAATTTTATATTATTCCAATTAACATTTATATTGAATATTTATATACCATAAACTTTATAGTATAATACATATGTCTCATATAGGTGTATTTTTGTTTAATTAATTAACTTTTAGTTAATTTTTTTAATTAAATTTATTTTTAATTTATTTATTTAATTAATTAACCTTTAATTAATTAATTTAAATAGTTTTATTTAAATTATATTAATTTCAAAAAATTATATTATATACATACATGTATACTTATGATATCTTAAACATTTTAAAATATAATAACATATATCAAAAATATATAATACAAGTGTACATATTTCATTAATTAACTTATTCAATCAATTAATTTATTTTATTAATCTTATTAATAAATTTAAGTTTTCAAAATTAATTTATGAATTTTTTAAACATTTTGAATTTTTTTATTATATGGTAACTTTTATAGTATGTGTATCTTATTTTAATTTAACTTTTAAATTTAAAATCTTATATTTTAATTTTCAAACAATTTTGAAAATTAGCTCAAGGCCCAATTCCAATCGGGCCTTTGCTATTAGGGACAACCTTTTAGCTCACATATCTGTTCGGACCGTGCCAGTAGTTAGGTAGAACATAGTACTTAATTACCCAAACCCAATCCTTCGACATTACCTTTCTAGGCACCCCACTATCCGAGTTATAAGCCTACATAGTTAGCCCTAACATGTCCAATTTATATTGTATAGGCTATCGGACTTTGATACCATTGTTGGAACTGGGTCAGCCCGCAGCGGAAGTAATGGGTGAATCTCAATTTGTTTTACCATTTTGTACCTTTATTGGGCCTATAAAGTCTAATTTATTTTGAATGTTTCTTAATTTGTTTTAAACAAAATGTTTATTTTATTTAAATTTGTAAAATGATTTTACATTATTTATTTAATGTTATATTATATATACGTGTATCCTATACACATATATCTGTGTATGTACATGTGTAACATATCAATCCGTACAAGGTATAACATGTCCATGTGTAACGACCCGTAAATCATTCGCTTTGTATTTGAATATTTAAATCATTTTTAATATTGAAATAATGGATTTTAATAGCCAAATAAACATATTTTAAATATTAATTAATGATATTAAAATCACTTTTAGATTTTCTTTACCAAATAATAAGTTCAAATAAAATAGAAAATGTGACCGAAAAACGTTTTTTGAAATTTCGACTTTTCAGTATCGGAAAGTCATTGGAAAATGTTATGCACATTTTTGTACATATGCACACATATGCACATGCCATGATAAGTTAAATAATGTGCTAGTGCTTAATAATCATGCTTAGTTTAAATAAAAGTTTGATTTGACATAACATGCATTAGTTTATAAAAAGGTATATTAATATATAAAGAGATTCTTATCATATCTCATTCCATACCTAGTACACACTTATGCACACTCCATGGAAGCATATTTTGGGGGTAGGGGAGGTCATGCCAAGAGGGTAACGTGTAGAGCATGGTAAGGGGGATACCTATGTCATCTTGTGAGTAGTGGAGAAGAGGCAAGGGTAGTTTAGTAATTGCACTTGTTTCATGCCTATATATATGCATCCATTCATACATTTCTCCACTTTAATTTCTCATATTCACTTTCTCAAATTCCTAACACATCTTTATATGCATATAGCCATGGCCACCATCCACTTGTTCATAGCATAAAACACTTGCTTTTTCACTTCCATCCTCTTAAACTAGCTAATATCCTCTTTTCTTCACTCTACATCCAAACAAGACCCCATAATTCCTTATTTTGGACCATGGTCGAGCCCTCTTTAGCCTAGGCCAAGCCCAACATTCACTCCAAGGTCCACAAAGTCGAGCCATTTGCATAGTAGAGCCTAGATCTAGTCGCATTCAAGAGTTGGTGCAAGTTTGGTTAAGTTAGCAAGCTTTTTTTGAGTAAAACTTCAAATTCTAAGACCAAAGTTTTGTACTATATATATACTTCTATTAATAGCTTATGAATGCTTGTTGTATATGTGTAGTGATGGTTTGGTTGTTGATTCGCTTAATGCTTCAAAAAGTTGACAATTTGGTCGTAGTTTCGTAACTTGTAAAGTTAGTAAGTGAAAGTTGATTATAATGTTAGTTCATGCTCACTACATGTTGTATCATAGTTCATTACCATGTATATATGCTCATACCCATGCTATGAAATGTTTGGTTGAATGATAATGCCATAAATTGTTTTTCGAATTGCCCGTATAGCGATAGTCCCTATATAGGCACTTTTGGAAAATCACTTCTTATCGAAACCATTTGGTTTCATTTTAATGCTTGGAATTATTTTACAAGTTAAGCAGGATTTTGATTAATGATGTTTTCAAAAAATAATTATTATTTTAATAATGATTATTTAATTTAATTAATTATTTAATTAATGGGATTAAGGTTAACTAATAACTTATTAATGATGCGTTTTAAATTTAACTAATTACTTAGTTAATGATGTTTTAAATTTAATTAATCAATTTATTTAATGACATTTAAGGCTAATTAATCTTTTGATAATGATGAATTAAAGTTAATTAATCAATTAATTAATGATGTTTTTAAACTTAATTAATCTTTTTAATTAACGACTAAAAGGAAATCAACTTGTTTTAACTTTAATTAATCTTTCCTTAATAATGGTTTAAATTGATTAATCATATTAAATAATGGTAATTAATTAATTATTAGTTAATTTAATAAATTATATTTAAATATTACTAATTAATTGAAATAATGATGTTTTAAAGGTGATTTACCCTTTTCAATTAAAGGCATTTGAAGTTAATTTATCAACTTAATTAATGAAGTTTTATAGTGAATTGATCAAAGTAACAAGGATGTTTTGACTTTGTTATTCATTTTAATTAATGATAATAAATTATTTATTTATTCAATTTAATCAATTTGTTTAAAAGTGATTAAATTCTTTTGGATCAACGGCTCTTGAGGTAAATTCATCAACTGAATTAATGAAGTTTTAAAGTTAATTAATCAATGTAATAAGGATGTTTTAAGTTATTAAATCATTTTTATAATGATGTTTAAAGTTAGTGAACTCTTTTAACAAAGCGTTTTAAAGCTAATTCTTGTAATGTGAACCCAAGCATGAATTCGAGTTTTTGAAAGAAAAAGCTCGATTCGTTAATGGAAATGAATTAATTTCCATAAAATGATTCACTTATATGGAAACAATTTATTTGTATAATTAGCACTAAACATCGAAGAAGTAGACTTGTCGCTATTTCGAGAGTTAAGAATGATCGTGGGATATGACTTTGAGGTAACACTACCTTGACTTGTCCGGTATTATTGTTAACCAAGAAATAGTACAAGTTTGAATTCGATGAGTGGTGGTGAGTATACATGACTTAATTTCCATATACGATCGTTTTATTTCCTCGATAGTAAATTTCTCAGGTATCGGTTACTTCAGCTTCATTATTATCATCATTCTAAGACAATTTGTTAC
The DNA here is from genome assembly GCA_030737815.1 of Allium fistulosum. Lineage (NCBI taxonomy): Eukaryota > Viridiplantae > Streptophyta > Magnoliopsida > Asparagales > Amaryllidaceae > Allium > Allium fistulosum. The sequence goes on along the minus strand of CM060903.1, from coordinate 513,782,220 downwards.
TCCGTTGAGCTTTGTTATCCTTTGTCGGTAAATGACTGAACCCAAAGCGCGAAAGTACATCCAACTATGTGGGGTTACTCCCATGAGGGTATTTCACATCTCATCTAGATCGGATTCGTTTGCTTATTTAGATGTGAAATATTACATTTCTCAGTAAGGTTTAGCGGGGTCCGGTTGGTATATTTTCGAGAAGTATCACGGGGTATATGAGCTTCTCAAAAGTATACTACTAGAGGTATACTTCAAGGATGGTGCACCTTCCTAGTTATTTGTTGGAAATTTTCCTTTCCTTATTTGATTCGAACCTTTGAATTGTTTTTCTGTATTGCAACAGAAGAGTTAACCACTCTTCACAATGTTAATTATAGGTTTTGTCCATTCCATCAAGTTTGGACCGTTATCTTATTTTGTCCATTCTGTCCAGTTTGGATTTTGTCCGAATATTTCCACTCTTTCAAGTCTGGATCTTTATACTATTTTTTCCCATCATCTATTTTTGGATTTGTCTCCTACTATTCTTTTCCATTTTTATGTTTGGTTATTGCTTATTAGGGAGAAAACCTGTTCCACGTTAGCGACGTGGTCCCATATATTATTGTTAAATACACTCCCTTTTGTTTCAAAGTTTTACTCATACCAGACATATTGTCTGACCCGAGTTGTTTATTTTTCCTAAACTCTTGGGTACTCAATTATATTTAAGTAGTTCGAGAATTGTAGGTTTCTCTACGGAGCTCTTTGAAGACAGTGATCGAGTAGGCGGCTCCCTAGTTATCTAGTTATTCCTTTTCGTTGTATGATTATGAAGATGTATTTTGTATCTAAAAATGACAAGTCAGAATGTATAGCCGCAAATCTGTTAGATGTAGTACTTTTGTTTAACTTTGATAGCTTTATGCAAGGAGTAACCTTTTGTACTATATCATTTTGTATTGTATGTAACCATTCCATTGTGAGGTTTTTCTATTCTGTCTTGTTCTGTTCTTTATTTTACTCCAAGACAACTTGTCTTTTAGATGCTTAGGTTTAGTGAACCCTTAACCCCTGGTGGGTAAACCCTCTAAGGATCAGATTAGTAATGTCCTAGGATAAACCTAGGAGTATAAATATATATATATATATATTGAGTGCGTATTTGTTAGTGTTATAAAAATGTTTTATGTTATGTTGATTGAATGATCCATTGAGTGGTATATGAATTCTGGTTGATGCGTCTGATCAGTGTTATCGATAGGGATTCCTAAACACTTGAACAGATCCACCGACACAGTTTTGTTTTAAAATGCTAAATGAAATAATTTTACCCTAGGAATATATTTTACATATACAATAATGATTTTCAAAAATTAATATAGCTATATTAATGAGTTGATTATTAGGAAATGATAATATTTTATTGTTATCATTTAGGATTTGTTTAGTTATGCTCGTCCATTTTGAGCATTAACTGTTGCTGAATAAGTTTATAAGAAATTTTCCTTAGTAAGGTATAGGTTAGGTAAATAGGAATTAAGGAACCTTGAGAATGAACACCTTGTGAATTCAGTTTCACAGTTTGACTATAAGGTGTTCGATGAAAGGGTTAAATTAAAAGTTATCTTTTAACAGTGTTAAGCTGAAAGTAAACTTTTAATAAAAAGTTGTTTAATATAATCTAAATGGTAGGAAAATACATTTAGAGGATAAATATATGAGAAAATTTAGTTATAATAAAGGATAATTATTTAAATGTGAATTTAACTCACATTCAAAATTTACTATGTCATATAGATGATGCTATAAACTGGTCTTGATTTATTAGATGTTAGCTAAATTGTTTGATTTATTGTTTGGTCGAATTTCTATTTGGAAAATGGATGTTTAATAGAAATTAGTCTTGATATTCCATTTAAACTATTTAAGTGTTGTTATAGCGATTTCCGTTATACCGTCATTTATTGAGTAACATCCCTTAAACCCTTGTAGGTGTATCTGAGCTTGAACTTGTGTTTTCACAAAAGTAGATGTTTAAAGTTCATTAACCATTTTGATTAATGATATTTTAAATTAATTAATCATTTTAACTAATGATGTTTAAAATAAATTAATCTTTTTGATTGATGAGATTTGAATTTAATTAGATTAATTTAATTACTGATATTGAACTTTAATTAATCATTTTTAATTAATAATTGGTTAAATTTAATTAATTTTTTTAATTAATAGTATGTAAGTTTTATAAATCATTTTAGTTAATGATAGTTGGGATTAATTATTCATTTTAATTGTCCGCAAGTAGTGGCGCAGTGGTAAGATACTCGCTTCCTAGTAAGCAGGTCGTAGGTTCGATTCCTGTATGTCCTACTCCCATTTCAAGATGCGGAGGTGGGTCCCCATAAAACCGCATAACATGGTTGGGGGCATCAAATCTCTGTGCTGGGCTGGCTGAAAACTCTCCTGTCTGTGGTCGGACCAGGCTAGGGGGGAGCTCATCTCATCCATTCGATTTCATCAGGGCTCTGGGTTGAGTTTTTTTAGAAAAAATATTCATTTTAATTAATGATTAATTAAATTTAATAAATCGTCTGATAAATGATATTTTAAGTTAGTTAATTGATTTAATAAATGAGTTTAAAGCAAAAAGTTAGTTAATTGATTTAATAAATGATTTTAAAGTAAATTAACCGATTTGATGAAAGTGGTTTGGAAGTAATTAACTATTTATTAAAGATAATTGATTTGTTTATCAAAGGAAATTGTGAATTTGATTAATTATCTTTCGGCATAGTTAATATTGTTTTAGATTTATAAAAGAGATTATAAATGTGATTTATTACTTTCAGGATAATTAATGTTATTTTAAATTTAATAGAAGAATTAAAATTGATTTATATTCTTTGGAAAATTTATATGGTTTTAAGGTTTTAAAAAGAATATTAAAAATCATCCCCCATGACGATTAACATTGTTTTGAATTTATAGAAGGTATTTAAATTGTTTTATTATCTTTTGGGATAACAAATATTGTTTAAATTTGTAAATGATAGTTTTTAAATGAGAAATTATTTTGGGTTTATAGTAAACAATGTTTTAATGACATTTGTTTTTGACCCTTGTTTTAATACACTTAGTATTATACATGTATCTCTTAAAAAGGACATTTTAAAGAGTAAGAGTTTTTGAAAAGTTTAAATCCCATAATTTGTTCGAAATGGTTTCAAAAGATTTTGAGAATAAGTAATAATGGTATTATTTGGAAATATTTCTAAAATATAAATATTTTAGAAAATAAATTTTAAATGGAATGCATTTTCTTTAGGATAATTCGAGGAAAAACATTTCGATTAGTTTTGTGGTAATCTGAATAATCTTCTAAGTGACGATCAGATGTTTGCTTAGGCGAATGTTGTGGAGTACTTAGTAAATTATTCTCTTTATTATTGTGCGATCGAAATGTGTCCAAATCCGAATGAACACAAAGTGAGTTTTAGTAAATAAAATTGTTTGAAGTTATTTCATAAAAGAAATATATGTAGTATGTTTAATTAGTTTTTAAGTTCCCTAAAAGGGAATTGATTTCCAAATAAAAAGTATTTTGATAAAAAAGGTTGTTTTGGATAAATGAATTTTTACCCTTAGATAAGGGATAAGTTAACACTGTTTTAAATGGGTTAGATTGGATAGGAAGGTTTTGATAACATTGTTTTATCAAAACCATAGATATTATTTAAGCATCTAAGCAGTGTAAATTAATTGGTGTTATTGGGCCAGTCGATAAACATCATTCATTATAACACCTTAAGGTAAAAGGGTAGGAATGTTTTAATAGACATTGGTTTATTAAAACCGCAGCTCTTGTTTAAAACATGTAAGTGGTGTAAACAATTTGTTTTTTAGGTCAACCCATGAACATCGTCCATTTTAACACCCTAAGTTAAAGAGGTCGAGAGGTTAACTCAGTTTTAAAGGACCCAAATATTAATTAGATCTATACCTAAATTGTGAAATTAAAATAAAATTTGTATTTGTATGTACTCTTAGGATATAGAAGAGTATTATACAAGTAAATAAGGTGGAATGAGTTATTTTTTGATGTTTTATAAAGAAATGACTTTATAAAATATTTTTAAACTTAGGTGGAAATTTATGAAATAATTCATAAATGATTTTGGTATTAAATGAAATACTAAATGCAAATTTAAGTTATTTATAAATATTGGTATAATTAAGAAACCAATAATTTGAGAAAGTGACTTTCAATTTTGTCTGAATGAGCATAGGTAATCCTCTAAGCAATAACCAAAGGCTGATAAAAAAAATGGTATGCTTAGGAAAATATTTATATTCTTAGGCAATCAATAAAGTTTTAAACCTAAGTTAAGATTTATTTGTTAGTCATTTGACATTTTAAGTAATGTTAAGTGTTAGATTTATGCTTTACGGGTTATGATTGGTTTGATTGAATTGATTAATTGGGTGATCTTATATACCATAGTTTATAGAGTTAAAATATATAAACCAAGACTTTTGAATTATTATTATTAGGACCTAAATCCCGGTGATTTTGAAAAGTAATTTTTGGAAAATTTAAGAAAAATAGATTATTTAATCTAGTTGTTATTTTAGGAGGAAACGAAATACCACTGGAAGCTCCATATTATTTTGATTCTAAAGTTTAACATGTTTTGTTAGGAGGACCCCCTCCTTGACAATTTTGATTTTGCCTTCAGATTTACTTCTCTTTTTGAGGAATTTAAAAATAAATTTTGAAAACATTTTGAATATAAAACTCGAGCATTTAGTTCTAAATTTTGAAAGTATTTTGAAAAATGTTGGATGCATAGCATTTATTATAGAATATTCTTTATATTTTGGTGCATATGTTTGTTGCATTGCTGTTAGTTGCATCATGTTACCTGATTGCATATAGTTGTTATAGCGTTTATAATGCATATGTTTATGGTAGGAAAAATATAATTAATTAGGTTTACTGAAACCAAGTAAGTAAATCGATTTTTTTAGAATGGTTATTACTTCTTCCACTCCATAATAATTTCGCGAACGAATTCTTTTAAGTAGGGGAGAGTGTAACGACATGTAAATCAATCGCTTTGTATTTGAATAGTTAAATCATTTTTAATATTTAAATAATGGATTTTAACGACTAAATAAACATATTTATATTAATTAATAATATTAAAATCATTTCAAATTTTTTTTGCCAAAATAATAAGTTCAAATAAAAATAGAAAATGTGATCGAAATATGTTTTCTGAAATTTCGACTTTTCGGTATCAGAAAGTCGTCGAAAAATGTTGTGCACATTTGTGTACATATGCACACATACGCACATTGCATGATAAGTTAAATAATGTGTTAGTGCTTAATAATCGTGCTTAGTTTAAATAAAAGTTTGATTTGACATATATGCATTAGTTTATAAAAAGGTATATTTATACATGAAGAGATTCTTATCATATCTCATTCCATACCTAAGTGCACACTTATGCACACACCATGGAAGCATATTTTGGGGGTAGGGGAGGCCATGCCTAGGGGGTAACTATGGCATGGTAAGGGGGAGAGATGTGGCATCTTGTGTGTGGTGGAGAAGAGGGAAGGGTAGTTTAGTAATTGCTCTTATTTCATGCATATATATATGTATGCATCCATTCATACATTTTTTCACTTTAATTTCTCAAATTCCTAACACATCTTCATATGCATATAGCCATGGCCACTATCCACTTGTTCATAGCATAAAACACTTGCTTTTTCACTTCCATCCTCGTAAACTAGCTAATATCCTCTCTACTTCACTCTATATTTAAAAAAGACCCATAATTCATCATTTTGGACCATGGCCGAGCTCTTTTTAGCCTAGGCCAGGCCCAAAAAGCCCATGGTCGAGCTCGACATTCACTTCAAGGTCAACAAAGTTGAGCCATTTGCATAGTAGAGCCTAGATCTAGTCGCATTCAAGGGTTGGTGCAAGTTTGGCTAAGTTTGCAAGATTTTTGTGAGTAAAACTTCACCTTCTAAGACCAAAGTTTTATACTATATACATGCTTGTATTAATAGTTATGAATGCTTGTTGTATATGTGTAGTGATGGTTTGGTTGTTGATTCACTTAATGCTTCGAAAATTTAACAATTTGGTCGTAGTTTCGTAACCTGTAAAGTTAGTGAAAGTTGATTATAATGTTAGTTCATGCTCACTACATGATGTATCATAGTTCATTACCGTGTATATATGCTCATAACCTTGCTATGAAATGTTTGGTTGAATGATAATGCCATAAACTTGTTTTTCGAATATCCCGTATAGCAATAGTCGCTATATCGGCACTTTCGGAAAATCACTTCTTATCTAAACCATTTGGTTTCATATTCATGCTTGGAATTGTTTTACAAGTTAAGTAAGATTTTGATAAGTGATGTTTTCAAAATTAATTAATTAATTTAATAAAGATTACTTAATTTAATAAATTATTTAATTAATAAGGATTAAGGTTAACTAATCAACTTATTAATGATGTGTTTTAAATTTAACTAATTACTTAGTTAATGATGTTTTGAATTTAATAATCATTTTATTTAATGATATTTAAGGCTAATTAATCTTTTGATAATGATGGATTAAAGTTAATCAATCAATTAATTAATGATGTTTTTAAAATTAATTAATCTTTTTAATTAATGACTTTTAAAAGGAAATCAACTTGTTTTAACTTTAATTAATCATTCCTTAATGATGGTTTAAATTGATTAATCATTTTAAATAATGATAATTAATTAATTATTAATTAATTTAATTAATAATATTTAAATATTACTAATTGATTGAATTAGTGATGTTTTAAAAGTGATTTACCCTTTTCAATTAAAGGCATTTGAAGTTAATTTATCAACTTAATTAATGAAGTTCCATAGTGAATTTATCAAAATAACAAGGATGTTTTGACTTTGTTATCCATTTTAATTAATGATAATAAATTATTTATTTATTCAGTTTAATTAATTATAATTAATTTTTAATTAAATTAATGGTGTTTAAAAGTGATTAACTTCTTTTGGATTAAAGCCTGTTGAAGTAAATTCATCAACTGAATTAATGAAGTTTTAAAGTTAATTAATCAATGTAATAAGGATGTTTTAAGTTATTAAATCCTTTTTATAATGATGTTTAAAGTTAGTGAACTCTTTTAACAAAGCGTTTTAAAGCTAATACTTATAATGTGAAGCCAGGCATGAATTCGTGTTTTTAAAAGAAAAGGTTTGATTCGTTTATGGAAATGAATTAATTTCCATAAAGCGATTCACTTATACGAAAATGATTTATTTGTATAATTAGCACTAAACATCGAAGAAGTAGACTTGCCGCTATTTCAAAAGTTAAGAATAATCGTGGGACATGAATTTGAGGTAACACTACCTTGATTTGTACGGTATTATTGTTAACCAAGAAATAGTACAAGTTTGAATTCAATGTGTGGTGGTGAGTATACAAGACTTAATTTGCACATTTAGATGTGAAATATTCTGATTCTTGGTAAGGTTTGGCGGGGTCCGGTTGGTATATTTTTGAGAAGTGTCACGGAGTATATGAGCTTCTCAGAAGTATACTACTAGAGGTATACTTCAAGGGTGGTGCACCTACCTAGTCATTTGTTGGAAATTTTCCTTTCCTTATTTGATTCGAACCTTTGAATTGTTTTTCTGTATTACAATGGGAAGAGTCAACCACTCTTAACGATGTTTAATCATAGGTTTTTGTCCATTCCATCAAGTTTGGACTGTTATCATATTTTATCCATTCTGTCCAGTTTTGATTTTGTTCAGATTATTTCTATTGTTTCAAGTCTGGATCTTTATACTATTTTTTCCCATCATCTATGTTTGGATTTGTCTCTTATTGCTTTTTTCCATTTTTATGTTTGGTTGTTGTTTATGTGGGAGAAAATCTGTTCCGCGTTAGCGGCATGGTCCCATATATTATTATTAAATACACTCCCTTTTGTTTCAAAGTTTTACTCATGCCAGACATATTGCCTGACCCAAGTTGTTTATTTTCCCTAAACTCTTGGGTACTCAATTATATTTGAGTAGTCCAAGAATATCAGGTTTCCCTTTGGAGGTCTTTGAAGATGGTGATCGAGCAGGCGGCTCCTTAGTTATCTAGTTATTCCTTTCAGCTGTATGATTATGAATATGTATTTTGTATCTAAAAATAACAAGTCAGAATGTATGGCACAATTCTGTTAGATGTAGTACTTTTGTTTAACTATGATAGCTCCATGTAAGGAGTAACCTTTTGTACTATATCATTTTGCAATATATGTAACCATTCCGTTGTGCGGGTTTACTATTCTGTCTTATTCTATTCTTTATTTTACCCCAAGACAACTTGTCTTTCAGATGCGTAGGCAACAAGGCACGAATACCATGGATGTATTAAGTGTCGTTCCCAGGGGTCAGAAAGTCAAGTTGTCACACCATGTATAGGTGTTGGCATTTACACTACAACGGGCATGTTAGCTTATCCAATATACAAATATATTGTCCAAATGTGTGTTGTATATATAGTAATCTATATAAATGTTATGAATACTTATATGTATATATATAAACTATATTTTATTTAAATAATTATATATATATATATATATATATATTTATAAACGTAGGTATGAAATTTTAAAATTGTACATATTTATAAATATATAAGTATATTCAATTAATTTATCAATTCTATTAAATTTAATTTTTTTATAAAGCTGAAAACCATATATATATATATATATATGCAAATATTTTTTTAAATTATGCAAATATATTAAATATTTATATATATGTATAAATAATAATAAATATATATGTATGTTAATATTTTAAAATATACAAAATATACATTTTAGATAAATATATATACCAGGTCATGCACATGTCTCAGATATTTTTCTAAATTTTAAAATATATTTTAAAAACAAAATATCTAAACGTATATTAATTAAAAATTAATAAACAGTTATTTTTGAAACTTAATTTTTAATTTTGAAATTTTAGTAAAATTCTATTTGATATTTTGTAACTTTAAATATTTAAAATGTAATTTTATAATTTATGTTATCCCAACTTTTGGCAAAGTCGAGATACCCAAAGATTAATTGAAAATCAATGATTATTAGTCATGAACATCGGTTGTGCATCGCAGGTTCACCACGGATATCAATGAATTTTGTCCGAGTCCGGATCGGGCTGCAATTGATAAGACATGTCAAGCAAGGCCAAAGGAAACGACGTTCCAAGTTTCGAGTCAATCCGAGTTCGTACGCTCAAGATATCACCAATGGAAAATGGAGGAGACAGCCTTGTGTTCGAATCCATAAAAGACCCTATGTTCGAATCGATGAGGTAGGAATTCTATTCGAATCCATCAAGGTCGACTCCATCGTCTTCGTATCCATCAAGTTTTACATGCTTCGTATCCATTCAAAGCCTCCCTTAGTTCGAATCCATCAGAGTATTCCCGCCTTCGAATCCACAAGATAGCCTCACGTTCGAAACCATAAACCCAACTTTGGTTCGAATCCATCAAGTAAAAGGTTGTTCGAATCCGGGAGCTATGCATAGCCTCGAATCGATCAACATCACTCAAAACCATCGATTCGAAGACTTGCACACGAGATCGATTCGAACTACTTGTCCCTCGATCGATACGAAGGAACATACATTTGATCGAATCGAAGGAATATACCCTTAGATCCTTCTCTTCGAATCCACCACGTCTACATAGCTAAAACCCCGGCCACGACTCAGTAAAGCTAGGAGAAAAGGGAGGATCGACTCGAAGGAAGCGCTCCACGTCATCCCAGAAGCGCGCGCTGGATCGATTCGAACGAATCGATTCGAGCTAGATCGATTCGAACCAGGCTAGTCAACTAGAAATGCAACCTTGAATCGATCATAACTTGAGATCTACACATCCAAATGCTATGAAATTTTCACAGAAGCTTGAGCACATGTTGAAGAATGTTCACACCAAATTTCAGCTCGATTGGACAATTTCTTGATCGATTCGAACGTAGCTTCGAATCGATCCCAAAGTGGGCCCGGATTTCCAGAAAGCGGGCATGTGGGCCCCCTGACGTACTGGAACTGGTCTCCCTTCAGTTTAGGCGAAATATCAGCCTCCTACACCTATAAATAGACCCCCAGGTCATTCAGGAAAGAGGTCGGACAATTTCAAGAGCTAAAGATCGCCCAGATTCTGCCAGATTTACTCCAGATCACCATTGCTGCCTTAGATTCATACTTGATTCAGCAAATCAGTTGTAATACAACATACAAAATTGTAATCTTCAAGCATCGAGCAATAAAATCATAAAAACCTTGAAGTGGACGTAGGCCGGAGATAGCCGAACCACTATAAATTGTGTGTCACTGTTCATTATTTCTTAATTGCTGCTTGTTACTTGCTTAGATCTGTGATTTGTGTGTGAATATTGTTGATTCGTATTCATACGCTGGTGCTTTCACTATACTTGGGGTTTGTGACCATTTTTGGTGCAAACACTTTGGTGCTTTCACTGAGAAGAACTAGCACCCGCTACACCAAATTCAAAATTAAGATTCGGAATTTTAAGGATTCAGATCTGACTCTTCAATGACTCGACAAACTAGACAAAGAACTGAGAGGAGCCAACAGGCAGGAAGTCAAGAGGCATCCTCTGGCGCTGGAGAAGGACAAGCTTCGATCTACATTACTAGAGATGAGATGGAAGCGATGAATAACTTAATGCAGGAAAGAATGATGAAAAGCCAACAAGAGATGCTGCAGAATTTCTTCGAGCAAATGAGAGCTGCAGGGACGCAGAACCCTGGACTAGCTACAGCGGCTGTGAATGTGGAACGAGGAGCTACGGCTATGGAACCCAACGGAGGACAAAATGCAGGACCAGAAGGCAATCAACAAGGGCTTGGGGGCAGGCCCGAAAGATCCGACGCGGAAGGAACTTTGGAAGGAGCTCAGCCGACTAGGGCCAACACAAATGCTAACGAGCCACCCGAAGAGTACGTACCAGAATTCCCTACAAGACTCGGAGGGCAAGACAGAGACATGGCAAGGGGGCAACCCCTAGACGGAGATGAAAGAATGATCGGCCTAGTGAGACGACTCATGAGAGGAGGGTTTTCAGGAGGAGGATTGGAAGAAGTTAGTCGGAGTCCGTTCGCTCCGAATATCAGGAATGCAAGGAACCCTCCGAAGTTCAAACTACCAACGCTGAATCCTTATGATGGAAAGTCAGACCCGACCATGCATATCACCAGATATATCAGACACATGGAAGTGTTGGGAGCATCCGAGGAAGTGATGGCACGATGTTTCCCCTTATTCCTATCAGATTTGGCTGCGCTTTGGTTTAGGCAGCTAGAAACCGGATCAATCAGGACATGGGGTGAGCTTGTGGATTGCTTCATGAAGTAGTTTAGGGTCCACGTGACGCGACCTAAGAGCGTGATGACTTTGGCATCGATAAAACAAAGGACCGGAGAGTCCATAAAAGATTTTTTGTTACGATTTAATGCAACGGTGACTTCTGTAGATCGCCCGGACCCATCAATGATTTTAATGGCGGCAGTGGCAGGAGTTGGAGAGGGCACCGAATTCAAAGACTCATTGACTAAAGATCCACCGCAAGATCTTGGAGAGTTTTTCCATGAAGCTGAAAAATTCATTCGATTAGAGGAATCACGAGCCGAGAGACAGGAAATAAATGTTGCACAAGGCGAAGGAACCGCCAGGGAACAGTCCAGGGCAGACAAGGGAAAGAGAAAGCAGGATGACGCGCATGATGGTCCTGATAAACGGAAGAAATTCAGAGAGCCAAGATTCAGGCAGTATACAGACTTGGTGGCAGGACTTGAACGCATTTACACTGAAACTCGGGGGCAACTCCCCTATCGAAAGCCACCAAGGAGAGACCCCACAGAGCGGGAACGTAGAACCGGAAAATATTGCCTATTCCATGAGCTGGATGGGCACACCACCGATGAGTGCCGCCACCTGAAGGATGAGGTGGAAGAACATGCAAGGAGTGGTAGATTGCCGCAGTATGTCAGAGAACGTACGACGGCGGTTAGACCCGAACAACTACCGCATCAACCAAACAGGAATGATCCTGGATCGGGATCACGACTCGTCATCAACTGATTGTGATGGCAAGGGCCAGGTTCAAGATTTGGACTCTGGTCGATTAGTTTTCTTAGATTTGATTTCCAAAATAAAACGGCTATCCCACTTACTCATGTACGGGAACCGGAGAGATCCCTAGGCATGCTCTGAGATGGAAATAGACCGCTCCGCCCGGAGAGGCATTATCTTGTTTTTCCTGGTGTTTGAGATTGAACATCTAGGATTTGGATTTAATAAAGAAACACTTATTAAAATAAACCTTTGACCGGAGAGTTAAAGGATAAACATTAAATATCAATATAAACATGATCGCTTTATGATCCTACCCGGAGAGGCAGGGTCCGGAGTGCAAGAAGTGAGTTGCTTCGCCGGAGAGCGACAGGATCAACTCACTTAAGCATCGTTTCCTATTCACCGGAGAGTGATTGGATCAGGATTCGATAAGAGCCCGGAGAGGCTATGATCGGCCCACGATTTAGGCCATGACATCGCTTAATGTTCAGATACACTGAACCGGAGTGCAGGAGGTGAGTCGCTTCGCCGGAGAGCGACAGGATTGACTCACTTAACGTTGTTTCCCCTTCACCGGAGAGTGACAGGATGGGATCCAGCATGAGCCCGGAGAGGCTATGATCGGTCGAGAACGACCACGGCATCGCTATACGCCCTAGCTGGGGCCAGAGTGCAAGGGATAGAAAGCAACGCCGGAGTGCAATAGGATCTTTCTATTAAATTGCTAAATCTAGAATGGGTTTGACAAGGGTCCGGAGTGACCATCAATAGTACGAAGAGACCGTAGCATCTCATTCTTAACTTCCACTGGAAAAAATTGATAACAATTCGGCTTCGAACAGCCATGGGCTTGATTAAAAATGCTATAAGCTATGAGATACACATGAACTCACTGCATTTAATTTGAGACTGATCAAAACACGCCTTTTACCAAAAAGGCATGTTTTGGGGGGCAAAATGTTATCCCAACTTTTGGCAAAGTCGAGATACCCAAAGATTAATTGAAAATCAATGATTATTAGTCATGAACATCGGTTGTGCATCGCAGGTTCACCACGGATATCAATGAATTTTGTCCGAGTCCGGATCGGGCTGCAATTGATAAGACATGTCAAGCAAGGCCAAAGGAAACGACGTTCCAAGTTTCGAGTCAATCCGAGTTCGTACGCTCAAGATATCACCAATGGAAAATGGAGGAGACAGCCTTGTGTTCGAATCCATAAAAGACCCTATGTTCGAATCGATGAGGTAGGAATTCTATTCGAATCCATCAAGGTCGACTCCATCGTCTTCGTATCCATCAAGTTTTACATGCTTCGTATCCATTCAAAGCCTCCCTTAGTTCGAATCCATCAGAGTATTCCCGCCTTCGAATCCACAAGATAGCCTCACGTTCGAAACCATAAACCCAACTTTGGTTCGAATCCATCAAGTAAAAGGTTGTTCGAATCCGGGAGCTATGCATAGCCTCGAATCGATCAACATCACTCGAAACCATCGATTCGAAGACTTGCACACGAGATCGATTCGAACTACTTGTCCCTCGATCGATACGAAGGAACATACATTTGATCGAATCGAAGGAATATACCCTTAGATCCTTCTCTTCGAATCCACCACGTCTACATAGCTAAAACCCCGGCCACGACTCAGTAAAGCTAGGAGAAAAGGGAGGATCGACTCGAAGGAAGCGCTCCACGTCATCCCAGAAGCGCGCGCTGGATCGATTCGAACGAATCGATTCGAGCTAGATCGATTCGAACCAGGCTAGTCAACCAGAAATGCAACCTTGAATCGATCATAACTTGAGATCTACACATCCAAATGCTATGAAATTTTCACAGAAGCTTGAGCACATGTTGAAGAATGTTCACACCAAATTTCAGCTCGATTGGACAATTTCTTGATCGATTCGAACGTAGCTTCGAATCGATCCCAAAGTGGGCCCGGATTTCCAGAAAGCGGGCATGTGGGCCCCCTGACGTACTGGAACTGGTCTCCCTTCAGTTTAGGCGAAATATCAGCCTCCTACACCTATAAATAGACCCCCAGGTCATTCAGGAAAGAGGTCGGACAATTTCAAGAGCTAAAGATCGCCCAGATTCTGCCAGATTTACTCCAGATCACCATTGCTGCCTTAGATTCATACTTGATTCAGCAAATCAGTTGTAATACAACATACAAAATTGTAATCTTCAAGCATCGAGCAATAAAATCATAAAAACCTTGAAGTGGACGTAGGCCGGAGATAGCCGAACCACTATAAATTGTGTGTCACTGTTCATTATTTCTTAATTGCTGCTTGTTACTTGCTTAGATCTGTGATTTGTGTGTGAATATTGTTGATTCGTATTCATACGCTGGTGCTTTCACTATACTTGGGGTTTGTGACCATTTTTGGTGCAAACAATTTAAAACAAATTTTAAAACCTATTTTTACTTTAGACTATTAAATAAATGTAAAAAATATCAAAAAATGATTTTTTTACCGAAAGCATGTTAAGTATTAATTTAATTTTATAAAATATAACTTATAATATATATATATATATTAATATAATAAATTTAAATAAGTAATTAATTTAAATAATATATATATATGTATGTATGTATGAAAAATTATTTTTTATTTCTGCCAAAATTACTATACCTATAAAAAATTATATATAAATCATATAACCATATTTTGTATAAGTATGATGTAGTATTTAAATTATAAACAATATATATATTTAAATGTTGTATATTAAATTATTTAAAAAAAAATATTTTGAGCCGTGCTTTCTTTATGTATATACATGACTGAAATTTTTTTTATAAATGTAAAAGTATATGTAAACATACAACCAATCTGATGTGATAATATATTTACATGTTGGGATCATCACATAACTAACAATATATAGAGATATATATAGGTATATATGATATATAAATATTATGTAATTATATTGATATTCAAAATAGATTAGGAATATGCCTTATATTCAATGCCTGTAAGTACACCTTGGAATAATGAAGTTTGCTCCTCGAACTGATTTCTAATCCAGTAGAGTGTTAGTCTCTGAATCGATTACCACCAACTATCGAATATGATCTGGTTTACTTTGATTGGACTTTGGAATTGGACGGATATAGAGGTATTATGTAACGACCCGTATTTTTGGGTCTTCAAATTTGAATATTTAATTTATTAAATATTCGAATTTGAATTTAAATTATAATAAAATCTATGTTTCAAATTTAGACTTGATTTTTAATAACATATTTTTAGTATATTTTATAGGATTTTTTTCAAAATTTTTAATTTTGAAAATAATTAAATTTTCATCTGACGCTTTTTGCGACAAACGTCTGTATTTAAAACTTTACAGAATAAGTTAACTTGTCTATTTTATTGTTGTTTTATAATCGTCTCATGTTGTTGAGCGTGATCATATTTTTATTTCTGTCGTTCGCGGTCCATAGACGAACGTGATTTTTGGTAGCATGGTACCCTGCAACTTTTAACAATAAAAATAAAAACATATATAAACACAAAAACATACGCACGCACAAGCATGTTTTCTTGTCCCCTGCGCCCTTTATTTTCTTTTCATTGCTTAGGCTATATATATACACCACAATTCATTGGAGGGGACTCATTTTCACGTATTGGAACACTTTTCATCTTCATTTTTGCAAGCATGGAACACATGTTCTCTGTCATTTCAAATACTATAGTCCATTTTCATTAATAATTCCAATAATTTTTATACATTAGGAATTAGCGAAGGTCGTCAACATGGAAGTTGTAGAGGGTGAGGAGATCTACATTTTTAGTTCTTGTCGCGCTCGAAACGGTGGAGTGTGGAGGTCACGACGGCCATATATTGCTACGAAGTCAACAGTGTTTTGTGAGTCAAAGGGGGCACGAAGCTCCAGGTGGTGGTGACCGATGCGAAGAGGATGTGGAAGTGGAGGAGTACTGCTCCCATGGGGTTTGCATGCATATGGGCTATTGGGCTTTGGCGTTGGAAGTGTATGGTTTGTGAACGTGAGAAGTAAGCAGGTGAAGTGCTGGAACTGCATGGAGATTAGCAAAAGGTGATAGCACGTTAGCTTCATGATATCTAATATATATGAGTTAGTAATAAATGTGCTTGGCTAGAAATAGGTACGCATGAAGATGTGTTCATCTGTAAACATGAAGGGTGGAAGCTATGCGTGAGTGGGGAGAAGTATTGGGCTTGCTGGCTTTGAAATGGCATGTGGTGAGAGTTTATTAAATTTTTATTAAATAGTTAATTTGATTTGTAAATTATAAAGTTTGAATTTTAAAAATGTTTATCTTCCCCATACGGAGTCCTTTTAACCCGCGGTCTTCGACGTTGGATTCGTATTAACGAATATAACACACTAGTGTAGTTTATTGACACGTTTAAAGAAATATAAAATAAAGATAAAATATTAGTGACATTTTATTACTAGAACAAATCTCCATTCTGCTATTATAAACCGTGTAGATTTATTATCATTGGATAATTGATCTGTTTGATATTGATTGTTAATTATTTAATAAATAGATGCATTGCTATTTATTATTGTTGTTGATTGATTGTTTGGTTATTTGGATTGGGTTCGGTCCATGTTGCCTTTGGGTGAGAAAACATTATAAGTTTGATTATTTAATATTATTAAATATTGTAAACTTTGAAATTTGATAACTTGCTCATTTGAAGTCCGATTATAATTATGGAAGTTAATTGTGCCAAATCAAATATCTTAATTATGGATGTTTATTTGGCCAAATCAAATACTTTTGAGTTAAATTGGACTAAATATGGTAATTTGACACATTTTAGCGGAATAAAACACCATTCCGCTAAATAAAATTAGTTGGGCAATTAATTAGCAGAATAAATCCTCGTTTTGCTATTTTATAATTTTGAACATTTGATTATATATCGTAAATTGATATGCCACTTTGAATAAGTGATATATTAACCAATGATGGTTAAGTGTTGGATTTATTTGCATAGTCGTGGATTATGTAAATATATGTTATTAACTTGAAAAGTTAAATTGAATAATATGGAGCTTGTTTAAGTACCATGGCGATTGTTAAGCCTCCTTCAAATTTGAAAAGCTAATTATTGATTTGAAAGTTATTTTAAGAATAATTATTTTTATTATAAGGTTAATTTAAAGATAATTATTATTTAGTAATAAGATTTAAAATGGTAATAACTTATTAGTAATAATATTTTAAAGATAATTTATAATTGTTTTAATAACGATTTAAAGTTAATCATTTTATTAAAATGATTCTTAAAAGTTATTTCTTAAATGTTATTTAAGAATATTTAATTATTATTTTAAAGTTATGTAGTTATTGTTTTAAAATGTTTTTAATTTTATTTTAATTATTTATTTAAAGTGGTTTAACTATGCTTTAAATTTTAATTAAAGTTATTTAATTATATTGATTAAGCTATTTAAATATATCTATAGGTTAATTAATTATCATATTAATATTAATTAAAAGTTATTTGATTTTTGTTTTAATACTGTTTTAAAATTAATTAATTATTATATTAGTATTATTTTGAAGTTAACTTATTAATACAATAATAGTGTTTTAAAATTAATTTAATATATTATTAATGATATTTTAAGTTATTATTTAAATGAGTTTTAATTTAAATGAGAAAGAAGGATGTTTAAATAATAACTTATTATTTTAAGTTATTTTAAATAATGTATGGTTCGTTAAAGGAACCTTATTGACTTAGAGAGTTATTTAACAAGTTTGTACCTATGTAAAGAGTTTATAAATGGTGCTAGATTTTTATAAAAGAATTTTATCAATGAGTTTTTTTAAGATTAGAAAAGGAAGAGTGTTATAGATGGGGTTTGAGATTTAGAAAGAATGTTATAATTAAATTTGACGTTTATAAAGAATGTTTTATAAACAGATTGGAGATTTATAAAGAAACTTTATAAACAAATTTGGAGATATTTATAAAATAAAGAGATTTGGAAAGAAATGGTTGATTTACATAGCGTAACTCGAGGGGCAGGGGTTACCTACGCTTTACTATGGATTCGTTGGAATAGCGACGTAACCAATGAGTAAACTACGATCCATGATTGATATTGAACGATACTTTCAAAAATCTATTTTTAAGAGTTTTCAAGTTTCTAAGTTTTGAAAGTGAAATGGTTAGTGAATATATTTATACTATTGAGATAAGTATATTGTAATATTTTCTAAGTATCAAAATATAGTGTTTTGTGAATATACTTATCTAGTTGAGATAAGTATATGGAAGTGATTTCCAAAGTATTTGAAAAGTGATTTTAAAATAATGGAAACTTAATTAAATGATGCTTTGTGATTTCAATGGGAAATGCAATCTTGTTTGAATGTTTGTTTATTTGATAGTTAAATAACCGACTATCAAATTTTGGCATAAATATGTAATCCTTCTTAATTTTGGTGGTAGGGAAATATTCCCTACTTAACACCGAAGGATTTTAACTTTGGAAATATCTAGGGGAAACATGGGGATTATATGGTACAGTTACCATCAGTGGTGCTATAATGTACGTATAAACTCGTTTCGTTCTTCTAGGACAAATGATAAGGAGATCCGTCCACTTAAACGGTTAGGGGGTGATCCCCGCTCTTATGTATTGTCGAATTATTTCCTAAAAAACTGGTATTGAACATTCCGGAAATTGGCGTTTGGTTTGTGGAGCACCCAGGAAGCGGAAGAGTGTACTCGTAAGAGATGACTCGAACTCGTAACCACTCCAAAAACCATATACGTTCTATGGAGGAGATTCGTGATATAGTGAGATGTTGGGGTCCGTGTGTGATTCTGAAACCCGTTGGGGTATGGGAATCCGTGTGTGATTCCAAGATCTAATTGAGATGTGAGAATCCATGTGTGATTCCTCCATATGGGGCCCCATGATCTGTTTTGATGGCGGTGCGTGAGCTGGAACGCCGGACGTAGCCTCATTAGTGGAAATGACTAAAACCAGAGATAGGAGGCATGGGCAGTAGAGTTGGCAAACCCATAGGGTGTAGTCGGCTCCTCCTAGATTTCACTTACAGTTGTTGTGCATGCATGGGGTGATGCACTCGGTCTTAGCGAGACCAGCCATGTTTTTCCTATGGTACATCACTAGGGATGTATGCTGCTTCGGAAGGATTTCTCTGATCCTTGTGCAATAGGACCATTCTCAAAGTACTGAGGGCACCTCCATGGAAATCCGACACAATTAGCAAACGTGCCTTATCGGTTTTCGATTATATATCTAGTATTGTTGTGATGTACACTCACGAGCATCACAGCTACTTGATTATTATTATTTTTGCCCTTAGACATTATTATAATATCATTGGATTTTCTAATACAAAAGTTTTAGTTATCATAAGGTAAAAGCCCGTCTATGTTTATGTGCGGCGTGGTTTTACGAGATACTTTTGATTTTAAAGGATTTTACAAGTTAAAATAAATAAAATTCCTTGTGATTTGAGTTTCTCACGCTGGATTTACCAGACTGACCCGGACGTTGTTTTCCTATATTGCTCGGGTTAGACTGAGCATATTTTCCAGGTTTAGTTGGACGTTTTGGAGTTCAGGAGACGAGCTGGAGGCCTAGAGACGTATTCACATACATAGTTATTTTTCTGTTGCATTCATTGTTGTATTGTCAACAATTGTGAGGACATGTTGTTATAACTGTCCGGGCTAAAATAGGTTAGTATACTCTGACCGATGATAGTATATACGTATATTACATTTTTGTTTTATGTAAAGATTTGTTATATATACCATAGATAATTCGTTCCGCTTTGAGATTTTGTGTTGTTACTTTTCTCATTGACTTCTTTCTTCTTTCTTTTCCATAACTATCCGCCTTTTCGTTAATTTTGGTTGGACATGTGTAGTTTATTGTTAGCTTAAACTGTACGGAAAAGTGGGTCATTACATACTATTTTCCACTAAAGGTAATGCAAGTGGAGGCTTTAGAAGTTGGAAAAAGAATGAGGGCTTTGAACTATTTATAAGGGAGAGAATCTAGAGAAAAGTTAGGATCCAGATCCACTATCTCTCTTACCCATGCTTTCCTCTTATCTATCAAGACCCTAGCCCATTCTTCATCCTACAAGCCATCCCTACCTGGTCATGATATAGCCGAAACACACCAGCCCCCATACGGGCTTTAAACCCATTTAAAGACCGAGCAAATTAAATTGCATTTAAACACTTATCGATATCGTATATCGATTAATATATTTATAACTATTATATACATATTTAATAGTATTTATTCACAAAATCAAAATAAAATTTATAACTAATATTTCATAAATATTAATTAATTTAATTAATTTATAAAAATTACGAATTAATTAATCCATTTGGTCAAAAGAGTATTCATCGTTTTGGTTGTGTGACCCATTAGGTGTAAATTTTGTCCGCGATTAATATCGAACTATTTGAATATTAATGTTCACACGTCACTTAGAAGGTGGTATGACATTTTGACTAAATTTATCGCTTACTTGTTTCAATAAAATTGAATTTTACTTTGTTAATTGTTAACCGTTTGTGACTATTATTTACACCAATTCTCTTCGCCAAAACTATATCACTTTGGACTTAATGGAATTTGGTAATGGTCAAAATTCCAATATCGTCCATATTTAACTCTATAGTCCAAACATAAAGTCCTTGGTTTAATAATAACAATTATTATTAATGGAACTGCTATGGGCAGAGACTTTGACTTTGAGTTGACTTCAGTTGACCGTGATACTAACCTCATATAACTAAGGAGACGAATCCTCTTTTGAATAGTGTTTCACTTCCAATGCTTCCACTCGACCTAACTATAGTTGTTCGATGGACGCCATGCCATGATTTAACTATAATCAAAGTGGAGTTTCCATATTGAAGATCAACAGTATTCTCAAGCCAAGAGAACTGTGTTATTTTGTCACATCGATATTTTCTATTTTACCTTAGTCATATTAACCAACCGAAAACTATCAAGTGAGTCATTCCATAGTTATCAAGAACTATTAGTACATAACCCTTTGGTGCCCCTAGTAGTCATGAGTAATACACTGTCCTACATTTGGAGAGCGTTTTGTACTCTAGTCTCAATGGATGTATCAATATCCAATCTTGATACATCTTGACTAGGAATATTTAAAATAGTATATTAATTTTCATTGTGATAAATTACTTCCGATAACAAACTTTGTAACTACTATCACAAAACATACCATTTATGGATTTTCTATTAAATATATTTTTTAATTAATTATATATAACACATATATCAAGTAAATGATAGAAAGAAAATATCTTTTATTTCAAACAAGATCGGTTATCAAGTTAGATATATGTAACAAATTACATAATCACCCCTAGGGCATACCTTTAACTCTATCACCAAGTCTAAGAACCATTACCAAATAGGCATCCTTTAGCTGGGATCCACAATAACGTCCGAGGAATGAGGGCCCAAACTAGACCTAGGTAGGTCCATGTTAGCAAGGGCCTCTAAGGCCACTCTGACAAGTGATTTTGTTAGCATCTCTAAGCTGGCTGCATCCCTCTCCTGGATAATCTTCTGTACGACCAAACCAACTACCCCAAACTCATTTTATAATGGAAGAGGCCTAACTACATCCACCTCCCAAATGAACTTGTTAAGCCAACCCTCACTAGAGCTCTTCGACTCATTTAGGCAGGGCCTCTTGGAGTGTTCCTTCTCCAAATCCAATGTAACACCAAGCGAACAACTAGTATTTTCTGCAGGCTGGTGCTACAGAATGAGATCCATATTGGGAATAAGCCAGCCCCCTAGAATGGCTTGACTAGGAGGTCGGAGTTGTCAGTGGAGTAGAGGCAACCGTGCCTCTACGCTACTATTGTGATGTCCATTGAGAATTTCCCTCGGAGTTAGTGCATCCACGAGTTCTGCAAAATTCAGGCGAACCACTATGAAACAAACAAAAAGGTGTTTGAGAAATTTTAGAAATGACAGATACAATGCAACATAAGTTCATGCTACCATCATCAAATTGGTCCTCCCACTGCCTAATAACTATGCTGATATTGCTAAAGTATGCCCCCATCGGAGTTTTGTATGTTGTAGGACACAATGTGTATCACTTGGGTTGGAGATCTATGTGCAGAAGGGGTCTCGAAGGAGGAGCCCATGCTCATCGGCGTATTTGGCTCGTACTTACCTGGTCATCCTGTCCGCCGTGGGCAGCTTAGAAGAGCTAGAATAACTCGATAACCATGTGATAATACAGTCTGGAACCATGACATCCTCCAAAAGTACCAGATTATATGCCTCCCACTAATCTTTGTGACCCAGATCTGAAAATGTAGCATCGTCTTCTTCCTATATGTCCACTACCGACCCCAAAAATGGCTCGTCGATTACAACCCGACATGCCTATTAGCTCCCTAGAAAGGGAACGAGCCACCACTCCCCCTTCCCTTATAAATTGCCTCGGCCCAAGCAACCTTAGGCAACAGAGGTTTTCGTCCATCAAAATTAAATCTATGTTCCTAATGTCATCCATCGTCTCATGATCCTCCAGAGGTGGTCCTTATAAACTGCCACCCCCAAACCAAAACCATAAGGAGCAACTATAATAAAAGGAAGCTATTGTCAGAAACAAGCAAGTTTAGGTTAATGGAAAGGATAAGTGTAGAACATACCCGAGGTGTTGAAGGCTCGTGTTGCGAGAGCCAAGTTTCTCATGTTATGAGAGACAAGTTTACGACTGCTAGCACAGAAAAAAATGGTCTTGGTACCATAAGACTTTTCCCAAAAGGCCAACGAAGAGAGGATGTTTGTCGACTCCCATAAGATGATAATAGTTGCCCAATAGGGTATTTGCCTGCTTTTGTAACCTAAAGACCAGCAGGTAAAAGGCAGATCAGGTTCTGGAATCTTCAGATCATGGCAGACTATGAATAGCCTTGCCAAGAGACTATATTTGTTTAAAGAGAGCACCTGTGCGTAGAGTGGTGCAAGTTCATAAATCGAATAAAGAAGGGATGAAGGGGGCATCACTCCACTCCTTAGTTAAGCGAGTGACTAGGTAATATAGCCCAACGGAGGTTGATCAGTGTGACGCCCCACCTCTATACCCACGCTAGCCAAGAACACTACAGTGTAGTGCTGTCAACTAGCACGGAGAATAAGGCTGTTGAGGAGCGACCATCTGTGTAATTGCTTTGTGCGAGCACCGATATGTCAGATAGAATAACATGCATAAGAGGAAGTCCGACATACCGATACAAACTCAAAGCTATCACACAGTGGCTGTATATAATCCTCGGAAACAATTATAGAAATAAACATAACACAAATCAGTCACAGATATCCATATCACAAAGGCGGAAAAAGATATGAATATAACACATGAAAGTGTACATCAGAGTAGTGGTCAGTAAGATCCACAATACACAAAAGAATAGCTACAAGCTACACAAAAGAATAAGTATACATCACGGAGTCTACATATCAAATGTATACAACAAAAACTACTAATCTAAGTAGTTAGCCAAAAGTCAGAGTAATCCCAGAAGAGAAGTCAAGCAGAAGCACTTGTAACATCTAGGTCTGACCCGAGTATTATTTATAAGAAAATAATAAACGGATCAGTCTAGCTATAAATATCAGATGATATGGTATAGAATAAAAGATATGGCATGAACATTTAATAACCATAATGGCATACTACTATAAGTATGTAATTGAATATCAACAAGAGATTAATCAATATCACAAGAATCTTCTCAGAGATAAAATGGGGTATCATACCCTGAACTTGTATTCATAACAAATCAATGACACACAAATTCACCAATGCACAAAAATTGATAAAACTTATCAATGGAAATCATGAAAATTGGTGAAGCACAAAATTCCAGAAATCATCACAAGAAATCCAGAAATCACAAGAAGGGGGAGGCCTATCACAAAACGGGAGTATGAAAACTCACCAACACGTGTAACACAAAACGAGACGCTATCTCATGGTAGCTAACCATTAATTTTGAGCCGAAGCTCCACAAGAATGGCCCGAAGACCGTGGGGCGCTACACCACATATGTGATGTAGAAACATCACACAAACGGGGTTTAGTCTCCCTCGTAGACAAAGAGACATCGCACAATTGCTAGTCTAAATCACAAAAATGATCGTCATGATC
Source organism: Allium fistulosum (assembly GCA_030737815.1). NCBI lineage: Eukaryota > Viridiplantae > Streptophyta > Magnoliopsida > Asparagales > Amaryllidaceae > Allium > Allium fistulosum. The sequence continues at coordinate 513,757,786 of CM060903.1, read as the reverse complement.
ATCAAGAAGTGTCAATCACACCAAGCTAGTAAATATATGAGTTTAGCTTCATGTCCCATAACCACTTGCTTAACTTAAATATTTACGAACAAACTGTAGATCTTCACTAGAAAATTGTCACAAGAGGTTCAATCGAACAAGTCCAAGAATTAACCGACGAAGCAAACGCAAGCGTTTCATACCACTTGTTTTACTAAGCCGTTTAATTAGATTTCTCATCCGAGTGAGGTAAAGGCTTGTATATACTAATAGATTGGAAAATGGTTTAAGAAAAAGAGTTTTGTAATAAAATAGTGTTGAAATCGCTTTGATGAAAGAGTTTTGATATTTACTACTAGTATTGAAACCTTCATATTTTTGAAGTGACAAATCACAAAAATGATTGTAGAAACAATCTATCACAAAAATTCACATTCTAAGACATGAATGAAATCCAAGGAAATCAGCTCAAAATGCATCAAAGTGGAAGTAGGTGGTGCGGCTTAGCATGCCGAGTGACCTAACGAAATACAGGTCGTACGACCTAAGTATAAAAAAGCCAGCGACCTAACGTCTTAACAAGGCCGTGCGACCTAACGTGTTACGACCTAGTGGTCGAGCGATTTAAGGGGTCAGGCGACCTAAAGAAAAATAAGGTCTAACGACCTAAAGGAAATAGGGTCAAGCGACCTAAGAGAGAAAATAGGTCGAATGACCTAGTGGGTTGCGACTTAGGGGGTGAACGATCTAGCTGAGTGACCTAAAGGAAGCGAGCTAGGCGTGCGACCTAACTAGTGAGAGACCTAAGGGGAAGACAGGTCGAGCGACCTAGGGCCAACGACCTAGTGCAAAACGACCTAACGTGGTAAATAAGGCCGAGCGACCTAGTGGCCGAAGCGACCCAACGGCTCAATGTCGAGCGACCTACGACCTAAGGTATGAACGACCTAAGTGTTGAAACGAGCTACGCCGCGCGACCTAGGGGGAAACGACCTATAGCCAGCGTGACCTTTCCCACGCCGTGCGACCTAAGGCCCAGCGACGTAAGTGGGACGAGCTAATTCCGAGGCAGAACGACCTAAGCCCAGGAATTCACCAAAAACACTAAAAATTGGAGTTTTTCGCCAATCCAATCCAAACCAAATGCAAATGTACATGCTAAAGTGATAAGAATTCATTCCCAACAATCCAAGATAGTTATAGACAAGAATGTGAGATAAAAATCTCACCTTTTCACGGAAATTGATGGAGATGAAGTTTGAAAACAAAGCAAGAACAATCACAAGCTTGAATCAATGTCTTCTCTTTGAATTTGGAGTTGAATGATGGATTTGCAAGAGAACTTGAGCTTGGAGTTTTAATTTCACATTCCCTCCTCCATTTTTGATGAAGCTTGAAGTGTTAGGAAATGAAGAATGAATTAATGAAGAGGAGAGGGGGTTGGGCTGAGTTAGTAAGGGGCAAAAGAGTTCAGCCCAAACCAAAGCCATAAACGAAAAAGTGGCGAAAATTCCACTATCTCCAAACATATCAAAGTTTATACTTAAAAAGATCGCAAACGTCATTTTGAACTCAATGGAGGTGGTTTCGAGTCCTAATTTGACCGTATGCAAAAAGTAGCTTTTCGGACTAAGATCCGATTAATGATTAAAATATTTAAATAAGATATTCAAATACATAATCGTCAAATATGCGGGTTGTTACAGACTCCCCTCCTTAAAGAAATTGCGTCCATGCAATATATATATATATAAGATGGAAATAAAAAGTAACAACCATAAAAGCATATTAACGCAAAAGAAATTTTTGAAATAAGAAGTTCACCTCAAAGAGTACGAGGAAGTAAGTCTGGATGTATTCGCTCGATGAATTATCTAGATTCCCAAGAGCAATCCTTAGGATTTGAGGACCATTGAACCTTTACAAGCAGAACCTCTTTATTTCGAAGTCGTTTGACCTCCGAAGCAATAATTCGAATAGGATGCTGCTCATAAGTTAAATTAGGCGAAACTTCAATCTCTTCCACAATACCGGGGTCAAGAATAGAATCGGAATCCCGAAGGCACTTCCGTAATTGAGAAACGTGAAACACGTCATGAATAGCAGAAAATTGAGCCTGTAATAATAGGCGATAAGCCATGGAACCAATACGTTCAGTGATAGGAAATGGCCCAATATATCGAGGCGCTAATTTTCCCGATCGACTGAAGCGTACAACACCCTTCATAGGTGAAACACGAACAAATACCAGATCTCCAACAGAAAATTCTAATTTTCTTCTTCGGTTATCGACATAGGATTTTTGTCTATTCTGGGCTTCTTTCATCCTATGACGAATAAGATCAATCTTTTCTGTGGAATCTCGAATAAAATCTGGACCTAAGACCAGCTTCTCACCGGCCTCAAGCCAACAAGAAGGAGATCGGCATGGCCTTCCATAAAGTGCCTCGAAAGGTGCCATACCAATACTAGATTGGAAGCTGTTATTATAGGAAAATTCAACAAGAGAAATATGATCTCCCCAACTTCCACCGAAATCAAGGACACAAGCACGAAGAAGATCTTCAAGTGTTTGATTCACACGCTCAGTTTGTCCATCGGACTGGGGGTGATAAGCGGTGCTAAAATTAAGCTTTGCTCCCAAAGATTTTTGAAGACTCTTCCAGAATCCACTAGTAAACAATGGATCACAATCACTAACAATGGAAGTAGGAACTCCATGCAATTTAACAATTTCTTTGATAAAGAGTTTGGCCAGAAGAGGAACGGTTCGGTTCGACCGAACGGGAATAAAATGGGCGGATTTAGTAAGTCTATCAACAATCACCCATAAGCTATTATGACCCGAACGAGAACGGGGAAGGCCATCAATAAAATCCATGGAAATTTGATCCCACTTCCAAACTGGAATTTCCAAAGGTTGCAATAACCCACCGGGCCTTTGATGTTCAGCCTTGACAAGTTGGCAAGTCATGCAACACTTAACAAAGTTAGCAATATCAGATTTCATTCCCTCCCAGTAATAAAGTCGCTTCATATCCGCGTACATTTTACTACTACCGGGATGAATGGTAAATTTAGAACGATGAGAATCTTCTAGAATATCTTTACGAAGATCACTAATATTTGGCACTATAAGTCTACCAAATTTTTGAATGCCGCCACGAGAATCAATATAAAAGTCTTTCAAACCTTCAATATCGGTTTTATCCTTAAAATTTTGGCTGAGCATAGCCAATTCAGGATCTAGCTTTTGAGCTTCAAGAATGCAGTCAAAAAGAGAAGGACATGCCTCAAGGCTACATAAAACAAAAGATGAACATAATTCGGATACACGATCTCTAATCTCACAAGTGGATAAAACCTCGAGATCATGCCATTCGGATATCATCATAGAAACAACCGCTTGTTGCTTACGACTAAGAGCATCAGAAACTCGATTTCCCTTTCCGGGAGTATAAAGAATATCAAGATCGTAAGAGGCAAGGAATTCGAGTCAACGCTGTTGACGCAAATTAAGTTCCTTTTGAGAAAATAAATATTTCAAAGACTTATGATCAGTATAAAGTATAAATTTCTCTCCCAAAAGATAATGTCGCCAAATTCGAAGGGCGAAAACGATAGCCGCGAGTTTTAAATCATGTGTGGCATATCTAGTCTCAGCCGGCTTCAATTGCCTAGAAGCATAAGCAATAACACGTTCTCTTTGCATAAGAACGACACCCAAACCAACGCGACTAGCATCGGTATAAACAACAAAATCTTGATTCCCTTCGGGAATAACAAGAATAGGAGCATCAGAAAGGAGTTCTTTTAATTTCTGAAAAGAAGTTTCACATTTTTCCGACCAAATGTATTTAACACCTTTCTTTGTTAAGCCAGTAAGAGGCACGACAATTTTAGAAAAGTCTTTTATGAAACGGGGGTAATAACCTGCCAATCCGAGAAAGCTACGGATTTCAGTCACGCTCTCTAGTCTCTTCCAATTTTGAATCGCTTCAATCTTTGAAGGATCCACTGATATTCCGGATTCGGAAATAATATGACCGTGAAACTTCACACTAGATTGCCAAAAGTGGCATTTAGAAAATTTTGCTTTTAATTGATTGCTCCTAAGAGTTTCCAATACAATCCGAAGATGCTTTTCATGTTCCTCCTCGGTTTTAGAATACACAAGAATATCATCAATAAAGATGAGAACAAACCGATCGAGGAAATCTTTGAAAACTCGATTCATAAGGTCAACGAAATAAGCCGGAGCATTCGTTAAACCAAATGGCATAACTAGCCATTCATAAGATCCATAACGAGTACGGAACGAAGTCAAAGGAATACTATCCTCTGCAATACGAAGCTGATGAAAACCGGTAGCCAAGTCCAATTGTGAAAAGACTCTAGCACCACTAAGTTGATCAAATAGATCATCAATCTGAGGTAAAGGATATTTATTTTTAATAGTAAGATCATTAAGCTTGCGCTAGTCAATGCAAAGCCTAAGTGTACCATCAGATTTCTTCACGAAAATTGCTGAAGCTCCCCAAAGGGAGGAACTAGAGCGAATAAATTGCTTCGTCTCCAATTCAGATAATTGTTTGCGCATCTCTTCATTCTCCTTATTGGACATGCGATAAGGAGGACGAGTAATTGGTTGAGCTCCAGGTATAAGATTAATTTTGAACTCAATTGCTCGCTTAGGTGGTAATCCTAAAACGGGCACAAATATGTCGGAAAATTCACGAACGACGTGAATAAGAGAAATGACATCTTCCTCATCATCATTGTCATCATCAAGAGGATTTAGAGAATATAAAGATGCCGTCAAAGTGGAATCCGAATCTTTAAGAACAATAGAAATCTGCTTAACAGATAGTGGATGTCGAAGATAAATAGTCCGCTCAGGACATAAGATATGAGCTTTATAACGGTTAAGCCAATCCATACCCAAAATCATTCCAAAGCCTAAGTAACGCATGACATGCAAATCGGCTAGGAAAGAAAAATCACACAAAATAATCTCGACATCTTTACAAAGCAAACTGAGTGTTGCGGATCCACCAACTGGATTCGCAATTCTCAGAGAAGTCATTAAAGCAACAACACTTAAAGAAAAAGTATCGACAAGTTCCTTTGATATAAAAGAATGGGATGCACCCGTATCAAAGAGAACTCTAATAGGTTGATCACGAAATATAATGATGCCATCAAGAATAGAATGAGACATACCTTGACCACGAGATGTGTTGCCAGGGGCTTGAGCCACATTAAGCTTTCCCTCCTTCTTGCCTTGAAGTCTGGGGCATAAATGTATATAATGATCCGGGCTCTTACAATAGCGACAAGAACGCGGCTTCGAACACTTGTTCGCAAAATGGTCCTTAGAACCACAGTTATAACATTACCCGCTACTAGGGGAAGGAGTCTTTGCAGCAGGAGTTGCTTGTTTCCCCTTTTTATTGGGATAAGGGCCTTTGAATTTGTTTGACCTCTTCTTGTTGTTGAAGTTTAGTTTGGAACCCACCACTTCAACATCACTTTCCCTATCCGCCTCTTCAAGATGAAGAGCGATATCAATGAGTTGGTCGAAAGGAACTTCTGATTTTAGAAGTAATGGCTTCTTGAGATTTTTGTTTAAGCCATAAACGAATCTTTGGTTCTTCTTCAATGGGGTGTTGATGTATTCAACCCCATATTTAGACAGTGACTCGAAGGATGCGACATAATCTGTCACAGAGGATTCACCTTGAACAAGGTCTATGAAACGACGAGCCAATGTTACTTTCTCAGCTTCTGGTACAAATTTCAATTCGAAGCATTCCCGGAATTGCTCCCAGATGAGATCCGCTTCAGTGATTTCATAAATAAGAAGTTCGTACCAGTCCAATGCTCTTTCTTGGAGCATACTAGAGGCCACCTGAACTCGGTGAAGATCAATAAGGTTCATGCGAGAAAAGATTCGGTCGCATGTTCTTAGCCAAGCCTGGACTTCTATAATGGTTTCAGAACCTTTGAATGGTTTCCCTCCCAAGTTGGTATAATCGTTGCACAAGCGTGCAAATCCAGACTTAGGGTGAGTAGGTTCTGGATTAGAACCAGCTGCTTGAGTATTCTTTACTAAATCAAGAAGCTGCTGAGCAGTCATGAAAACTCCATCCTGGGGAGTAACTCTAGATTGACCGGCGCTGGGACGGCCTGGTCTAACCATTTCTCTTCTTTAAAAAAGAAAGAAGAAGAAAAGGTTATTCTCAAAATAAATATCAAACAATCATGATTGATAGAACAAGGAATCACAAAGAAAATAGGATATGACGGTACGAAGACTCGAATTAATCCTAAGGCACGACTCCTAAGATGGACTTAGGACGATGATCCTTGTTACAATATTCTACATTGTTCCGAAGTTTGGCTCTGATACCAAGTTGTGACGCCCCACCTCTATACCCACGCTAGCCAAGAACACTACAGTGTAGTGCTGTCAACTAGCATGCAGAATAAGGCTGTTGAGGAGCGACCATCTATGTAATTGCTTTGTGCGAGCATCGATATGTTAGATAGAATAACATGCATAAGAGGAAGTCCGACATACCGATACAAACTTAAAGCTATCACACAGTGGCTGTATATAATCCTCGGAAACAATTATAGAATAAATATAACACAAATCAGTCACAGATATCCATATCACAAAGGCGGAAAAAGATATGAATATAACACATGAAAGTGTACATCAGAGTAGTGGTCAGAAAGATCCACAATACACAAAAGAATAGCTACAAGCTACACAAAAGAATAAGTATACATCACGGAGTCTATATCTCAAATGTATACAACAAAAACTACTAATCTAAGTAGTTAGCCAAAAGTCAAAGTAATCCCAGAAGAGAAGTCAAGCAGAAGCACCTGTAACATCTCGGTCTGACCCGAGTATTATTTATAAGAAAATAATAAACGGATCAGTCTAGCTATAAATATCAGATGATATGGTATAGAATAAAAGATATGGCATGAACATTTAATAACCATAATGGCATACTACTATAAGTATGTAATTGAAAATCAACAAGAGATTAATCAATATCACAAGAATCTTCTCAGAGATAAAATGGGGTATCAAACCCTGAACTTGTATTCATAACAAATCAATGACACACAAATTCACCAATGCACAAAAATTGATAAAACTTATCAATGGAAATCACGAAAATTGGTGAAGCACAAAATTCCAGAAATCATCACAAGAAATCCAGAAATCACAAGAAGGGGGAGGCCTATCACAAAACGGGAGTATGAAAACTCACCTACACGTGTAACACAAAATGAGACGCTATCTCATGGTAGCTAACCATTAATTTTGAACCGAAGCTCCACAAGAATGGCCCGAAGACCGTGTGGCGCTACCCCACATATGTGATGTAGAAACATCACACAAACGGGGTTTAGTCTCCCTCGTAGACAAGGAGACATCGCACAATTGCTAGTCTAAATCACAAAAATGATCGTCATGATCATCAAGAAGTGTCAATCACACCAAGCTAGTAAATATATGAGTTTAGCTTCATGTCTCATAACCACTTGCTTAACGTAAATATTTACGAACAAACTGTAGATCTTCACTAGAAAATTGTCACAAGAGGTTCAATCGAACAAGTCCAAGAATTAACCGACGAAGCAAACGCAAGCGTTTCATACCACTTGTTTTACTAAGCCGTTTAATTAGATTTCTCATCCGAGTGAGGTAAAGGCTTGTATATACTAATAGATTGGAAAATGGTTTAAGAAAAAGAGTTTTGTAATAAAATAGTGTTGAAATCGCTTTGATGAAAGAGTTTTGATATTTACTACTAGTATTGAAACCTTCATATTTTTGAAGTGACAAATCACAAAAATGATTGTAGAAACAATCTATCACAAAAATTCACATTCGAAGACATGAATGAAATCCAAGGAAATCAGCTCAAAATGCATCAAAGTGGAAGTAGGTGGTGCGGCCTAGCATGCCGAGCGACCTAACGAAATACAGGTCGTACGACCTAAGTATAAAAAGGCGAGCGACCTAACGTCTTAACAAGGCCGTGCGACCTAACGTGTTACGACCTAGTGGTCGAGCGATTTAAGGGGTCAGGCGACCTAAAGAAAAATAATGTCTAACAACCTAAAGGAAATAGGGTCAAGCGACCTAAGAGAGAAAATAGGTCGAACGACCTAGTGGGTTGCGACTTAGGGGGTGAACGATCTAGCTGAGCAACCTAAAGGAAGCGAGCTAGGCATGCGACCTAACTAGTGAGAGACCTAAGGGGAAGACAGGTCGAGCGACCTAGGGCCAACGACCTAGTGTAAAACGACCTAACGTGGTAAATAAGGCCGAGCGACCTAGTGGCCGAAGCGACCCAACGGCTCAATGTCGAGCGACCTAAAACCAAGCGACCTACGACCTATGACCTAAGGTACGAACGACTTAAGTGTTGAAACGAGCTACGCCGCGCGACCTAGGGGGAAACGACCTATAGCCAGCGTGACCTTTCCCACGCTGTGCGACCTAAGGCCCAGCGACCTAAGTGGGACGAGCTAATTCCGAGGCAGAACGACCTAAGCCCAGAAATTCACCAAAAACACTAAAAATTGGAGTTTTTCGCCAATCCAATCCAAACCAAATGCAAATGTACATGCTAAAGTGATAAGAATTCATTCCCAACAATCCAAGATAGTTATAGACAAGAATGTGAGATAAAAATCTCACCTTTTCATGGAAATTGATGGAGATGAAGTTTGAAAACAAAGCAAGAACAATCACAAGCTTAAATCAATGTCTTCTCTTTGAATTTGGAGTTGAATGATGGATTTGCAAGAGAACTTGAGCTTGGAGTTTTAATTTCCCATTCCCTCCTCCATTTTTGATGAAGCTTGAAGTGTTAGGAAATGAAGAATGAATTAATGAAGAGGAGAGGGGGTTGGGCTGAGTTAGTAAGGGGCAAAAGAGTTCAGCCCAAACCAAAGCCATAAACGAAAAAGTGGCGAAAATTCCACTATCTCCAAACATATCAAAGTTTATACTTAAAAGATTGCAAACGTCATTTTGAACTCAATGGAGGTGGTTTCGAGTCCTAATTTGACCGTATGGAAAAAGTAGCTTTTCGGACTAAGATCCGATTAACGATTAAAATATTTAAATAAGATATTCAAATACATAATCGTCAAATATGCGGGTTGTTACAATCAGCCCTGTTGGTACTTAAGGGGTAGAGAGGCTTTATCCCTATGCACCCGTAGTGGGCTAGTGAGCCGGCAGATGAAAGGTTCATCCACTAGTGGATGCAGTTTTAGCCATCTATAATCAACAAGCGACCTAAATTACTAAAATACCCCAACCTAGTTAAGGAGTGATTAAACTCAAGGGAATGCTTTTCCCCGTCACGAATACGAGCAACCCTGGAATTGGCCAACAAGCTCCTTAAGCCTAAGCCTAAACTCGAGGCGGTCCACGCCCACTACCTAATCCTAGTCACAGACCATGACTCAGCGTGCTAGCTCACTGCTCTAATGGAAAGACATGGCAATTCAGCAATATCACTCATGAAGCTTTTAGATGATATGGTCAGTGTTCGACGTCGAACGACCACCATTGATTTCACAACGATGATTGTTTAATGCCATAAACCGTGAAAGTTCATTAGAGCAATGATGGCATTAAGGTTAACAAAGAAGAAGGAAATGAAAAAACAATAAAAGAAACATGAAAACCCAACAACAATATGGAAGTCAGTGTAATAGTAAAGTAAAAAGCATAGCAAGTCGAGATTAAAAGGTACTCACTGGTTGAAATCGAAGATTGCTGTTGTTGAATGGAAATGAAGGAGTAAGACGTTTCTTTTCTCTTTTAATGGCAGAATACAAAGGTTCAATAAAAGATGGAGAGGAGGGGAAGGAAAGTATTTATAGGTGATTGTGGGCAATTCAAACCGCTCGATCAACTACATATGAAGTAACCTAAGCTAAATAAGTTCCAATAGTAACTACATCAAATCGCATGTCATAAAACTAAACCGTCTCTGTGTCATTTTGGAAAACAAACCACCAGCACCGATAACATAAGGGAACAAGGGCACATGTAGCAGCATTAAATGCACGATAACAAGTCCGCACCTATTCGTAGGCATGAACTTATGGGGACAAATTGTTACTCGATTTTTTTACAAGAAAGGATTGGGTCATCTTATATAGCCCAAGTGGCCCACATGGTTACGCTCAACGACATCTTGACCTACACATTAGCTCGCATGCTTTGGAAACCTGGTGCCTCAACTTGCCCACTTCATATGCCCTGCATCTAGCCTGAACTACTAGGTTTACTAAACAAGCATCTCGCCCGACTCTGGTGCATACACTACCTAAGCAAAGCCCAAATAGTCAATAGCTGGCAGCAACCATAGACAGTGGCTCGACGATGTCGTTGCCTATCAAGAGTCGGGTGACCCAACTATAAGCCAACTGCTCCATAAGGGCGCCCGCTCACCTTTAGCATCAACTAACCGCACTTTATGAAGCTCCTCCAGCTTGGCACGGCTGGCTTTGGTAATAGGAGCCTAGCTACCTCAGAAAAATGAATCTTCGCATGCACTGGTCCTTTAAAAAGATTGGTGCAAGTAACACTGTTCATTTGAAAAAAAGGCAACTGTATAGTAATGACTTCATGACCTTTGCTGCCACCTTGGCAAAGCACCACTACACAACCACTATCCGATCTCATGCCACATGTACCTGGCTAAGGCATTGTAACATCTCCTATCTTAAGGCCCAAAGTTAAGCGCTACAGATGCTGCAATCATCTATAGTATTAACTTTCGGTGACAAAATATGGTAATGTTAATGGTATCTATAATATCAGAAGCACATGAATATGAAACAAAATCACAGATTTCAAAAACAACTTTCTGATTACTTTTCACATAATCATGTTTCATATCCAATTACATAATCACAAACGTTACCCTGGCATTGATCAAATGTAATTATTACAAAATACGTCAAGAGCGACATATAAAGATGCTTCCTTGGATGATCAGAGAACTTACAAAAACTGTCTTAATACATCACAACAAAAATAAAAACATAACAACTCCTAAATAGCTAACATCAGACTCCTGCTCATCTCCGAAATCTTTATTCGCCCAATTACTAAAACCTGTAAATCCTCAAATCTCAACCTACTCAAATCAATTTTGAGCACCCGAGAGTTTAAGGGGAAAAACATAAACTTCAAGTCAGACATAAAGCCCGTTGTGAATAATACTATACATCTCAGTTATCTAATATTATGTGAGACCACGCCGCTTAGCGGAAAGGGTTTCCCCTCACTAATATACTTTTAAAAACATATCTTTTACAAATCAAAATCCTACAACCAAACTGGTTAAAGCAATAATAGCAATATCATGTATGCATACAAATCAGGTAATAAATGGACTTTCTGTCCGAATACTATAGTTTTGTTTGGCTAACTACTTTACTCAAATCACTTTGCCATGTTATATATATACTTTACACAAAACATTGTTGATGCACACATTCAAAACCCTTGTTTAAAAGCTTTAAACACCCCTTTCGAAACCTGAAAGTACCCCTTTCGAAACCATTGAAAGTTGTAACAACCCGAATTCCAGTGGGTCCTGCAAATAGGCAAAGACAAATATATCAGAGCTCAAATAAATATCTCACAGCAGAACTGACTAAAATATAATAGTAAAAAAATACTCACCAAGATAATAACACTTTCTAAACAAGTGTCTTCAAGCTGGAAAGTCTCTGCCATCTATCTAACCTGTAGGATGTTATGAGGAGGGGGTCAGAACTAAAGTTCTGGTGAATGGACAAATTATACACTTCTAAGCTTAATTCTACATATACTGTTTTATTTCCATTTTTCGTTATATTAGGTTTACTTGGTTTATAATACTCTCGCCTCTAAGCGTGAATCATACCCATCTACTCCCTAGTAGATTGAAACCTAATAACTAATATATGTAACTATATGCCCAATGACCGCATCAGTCCTAGGTACTACCCTTAGTACCTTCCATATCCTCCTCGAAAAGGACTCCGTCGTCTCGCTGCTGGAGCGTACTGTAACTACATCTGTAAAGGACAGCTTCGTGAGGCCTACAATACAGATGTTCCGTCGTCTACTATGAAAACGTAAAACTGCGTCCGCACTAGCCTATACTAATGCTCGGACATCCACAATGTACCACCCAGTGCATACTTTGAGGACTATACGTAATCGTTCTGTTTACTCCTTGAATCCCGCCAACAAGGTCTACCTTGTACGGAACTCAATCGGGGATTTTCTATATCTGTAAAGGATAGCTTCGTTAGACCGACAATGCAGATATTCTACTTGGTCTGTCTCTTTTCTCACCATGGCTATGGCCCCAGGCAGCCACCCCTCAACTAATTGAAATACCTCTAAAGAGCTAAATGAGTGTGCCCTACTGCAAACAATCTAAACATCCAATTGGCTGTGCCCCTCATCTAATGTCTCGATAGTGAAAGAATCATTGGCCTGTTGGTTTAACTCTAGTCTTTCCCGAACTCGCTCTTGGTTGATAATGGCTTGATCTCTGCATACGACTATCCTTTTGGATCCTGCCAACTAAAACCTACCCGCAAGTCAGAGTATGGTGTCATATGAATATCCCACTCCAGTCATCAACCTTTTAACTGCCTACAAAGGTCCGCTTCGTTAGGCCTACAATGCAAAAGCAGTCAAGGCATACTCTCATGACGGAATACCATCAGACCTGCCTCCGGGGTTGCAGCTTCGTTAGGCCTATCCCAGAGGGCCATCCAAGAGTACCCTCACGTCCCGTTGAAGTCTCGTACTTCCTTTAAGCCCAAATTAACTAAGTTGGATGTGCTATTTCTTTGCTAAAAATCTGTGATAAACTGCTTCATTAGGTTCTTCATCCTTTGGGCTGCTCCAAACGCATCTTACCATTTTATTAGACCATACGTCTAATCTTTTATTATGCGTTTAGTTTACTTTTCTAATTCTATTGGCTACTTATTTACCCTAATCAGCATAAGCGTGTCCCAGCCTCACCTAACTTTTATAAGACCATCAGTTTCTGACTGAAAGGGAATGCTGTTGGTATGGGCCTTTCTTCTATGTTTGCTTATTAACTCAGTGTAAGTTTAAAAAAAAGTCTTTTCTGTTATCTCTAATTATAACCTATGTTATAATTATACTTGCAATTGTTACTTCTATATTATTTTACAATCTACATGTTATAAATATAATTGCAAGTGTCTCTTTTCTATTCTAGTCTGTCTTCTTTTATTATGATATTGAATTCTCTTTATTTCTGTTATATTATATGACAATCTTGGCTTGGGACTACGTTCGACTGTCACAAATTTACTTATCATAATAACTTCTTTGCTATTATTCTACTATCCGTGCAGTAAATGCAGATCTAGGCACATTTCTGTTTATTGTTTCTAGTCTTGTCAAATAATTAACTTGATTTCTTCTTTAATTTCTTTAACTCTTCACTTTATTCTCTTTTATTCTCAGAAATAGTTCTATTCTATTTGGTTGGTTACAAAAACTGTGCTAAAAATCCATTTCCATTTTTTAATACTAAATAATGCTATAAACAATAAATCGAAATTGCAAGATATTTCTTTTATTGTTTCTTTAACTATTAGGTAATGCAAAATACAGAAATGTCTCTATTTTACACTAATTCCCTTTTTCTTTCTTTTATTCTTGCAATTACGTTTATCGTTATTTTTGCAATATTAAACTACGAAAATGTATTCTCTTTTCTAAACCAACCAACTAATCTATCACTAACTTCAAAATCAAGTTATTAGATTTTCCCCTTTTTAATTTATTTCTCCCGTTTTAGCATAATTTACTGTAAATTTCTTGCTTTTAGGCTTAAGCCTTTCTCTATAACTGTTAAGCCTAATATTATTCATATTTAATTTCTTTCTTTCTTTATTTTCCATATAAATAATAATTAAATATAACTTCTCATATAAAATTTACAGCCTCAACATAACTAAATAACAGAATTAATTACTGAAATAAATGCCGAATTAAAATATTTAACGGGAATCTAACGATAATATATCATAAACGTAAAAGATATATAATTTAAATCCACTCACCTATCGTCCTTAGCTTTGCTTGTCCTTAGTTTTGCTCCAGGGCCTTCTTGGATCCCCTTCTAAGGTGTCTAATATTTTTGTTAAGAAGATCTTCTCCCTAGAAATATTTTCTATTTAGAGTTCAGCCTCAAGCAATGAACCCAATTGGGAGAAAATCTAATTGTGAGAAAATAGCTAGGCCTAAGGTTCTATTTATAGGGGAGTTTGGGGATCTCAAACTGTCGGATTTTAGGATTGAATCTGGTGCAACCACGTTACAGGCTTGCTGCGGATCGTTGGATTTAGAAACCAACATTTGAGATTGCACAAAAATTGAATTAAATAGGCTCGGCCCGTTCCTGGACGAATTCACGTCCAGGGGAAAACGTGGGTCGACCTATAGATTGACCTGTGTTCATCAGGGGTCGACCTTAGGGTCGACCCTTGTGCACTGTGGGTCGACCCATGGGCCTTATTTATTTATTTATTTTTTTTTTCATTTTTCCGATTTTCGTTTCCCTCGTAACTTCTTCATATTAACTCGGATTTTGACAAATTATATATGGAAATTGATCAGAAAATCGCCACAAACACAATGGTATAAGTTTTGAGGCCATATTCTGAAAATTACAAAATTTTTATTTTCACTGTTCAATGTTATTTGATTATTTAATTATCTAAAAATGCGGGGTGTTACATTCTCCCACCCTTTAGGAAATTTTGTCCCCGAAATTCGACAAGTGTAAAATTAAGCAATTCCTCGCATCAATCACTTCCATTTTGTGTACATCCAATTCTGCGACCATCTGTGTCCTTATGTAAAGTGTCATTCAACACAAAATATATGCATGTTCATGAATTTCTAAGCGGTACCTTCTATATGAATGCTTTTCTTCTTTTAAAATTTATTTTAAAACATGATGCACACACCCTAAATATACTTGCAATTTCTATACGAATACAATCTTTTGAAAACTCAAAACGTTTTCATCCAATTTTTCCCACACTCCTACTGAATAGGGGTGTAGTTCAACGAATTTTACATCCAAATCCTACCACACAACTTTTAATATTCGAATTTTAGAAAATGGAAAACCTTACGTTTATCGTTTTACTTTTGTGCACCTCTTTCCCCGTACTAGGAACTTATGCCGCTATTCTATAAAAACCTTTATTTTCTTTCTCAAGCACGGTTTACATAAGAAAAACTTTCCTTTTTAAACTTTTTCCCAAGCTTAATTTATGGGAAAAATGTATTTTTCTTTTGCAATTCTCATTTATTTCTATTGACATTTCTGTCGCTTTCTTTAGATCCTACCGTTTTTCTTTTAGTTACTTTTATCTGCTTTTACTTTTCTTTAATATAGCAGCTAAACACAACTATCTTCTAGGGCTAGGAGGCCTAGGACCATGTCCACTCTGACACAGAAAGGTCCTATTCTAGGAATCCAACTAACTCATATGCTCCTCCTGCCGCCTATTACTTTTTACTAACTTACGCTGTATTACTCACGATGAATAAGATCCATTCATCTCTTCCTTTCTATACTCAAAATGGAATAACCAAGTCTCATTTACTGCAATGAATAAGGATTTTAATCTATGCAGTCTCTATCTGAAAAGGCAACTAAACTTGGGGAAATTTCCTCTTTACCTTTACTTTTCATTTTTCCCCAACTAAGGTCTATCTATCCCAACCACGTGTGTCTTACTATCTTACTAATATCACTTCGCTATTCTTCTGTCGTCTACACACATGAAGCAACATTCCTAGATTCTCACTAGTGTCCTATACACTTTACGGGAACTTTTATTATTACTACTAAAAGTAATCACTGCCATCTCCTACATAGCCTTACCCTTTTTCCCGTCATACCTAGAAAATGATTTATATCTACTCCATATTTAAAAGTCTGGTTTGGTATTTATCGTTTCATTTTAAAAATTAAAGCTTCTAAATTTTTGAAACATAAAATCCCAAATTCTTGCTTTAAAAGTGTTACTTTGAAGTTTCTATTAAATTCAAAGGTACTTGGTTACTTAACATTTTATCTTTCTAGACTTGCATCTTTACAAATTTTTAAATTTAAATAATTCCCTAAACCTAGAGGAGAAAAATTACAAATACTAAGTTCAAAAATTATTCCTCCTTTTCTTTTAAAGACCTTTACAGCTTTCCTTAAAAATATTTTGGACTTTTAAAATTTAACTGTTTACTAAGTTTTTCTCTTCCAAAAACTTATTTACTTTTTCACCAAACCATTTTTCTTTAAAACATGCCTTTCTTGTTCTTAAAACATTTTTCTTTTTTCTTGACTTCCAAAAATGCCTCACATGTTTTCAAAACATCTTCTTTTCATAAATTTTCAAATTTACTAAAACTGGAGTACATAAGAACAATTATTTTATCAAAAATCCCTTAACTTTCCTACTCTTCCAATTACCTAACCTTGGAGGAGTTTCTAATTTACTACAAATGGGGATTTTCTACAAAGGCAAGGAACCCATGCGCATAATCAATGGAAAAATATGAAATTTCCATTGCTTAGCTTTCCTACCAAGGCTCTCTATAATATCCCTCCTAACTAACACTGTCTCTAATTATAACACTTCTCATTATACCTAATGGTTTTATACCTTAATGTATTGAAACTACTTTCTCTTATGAGAAACCATTAACGCTAAAACCTTCTATGAATCTTTTAAAAGAGGAATTCATGTTTGTGTGAAATTACAAGGAACTTATTTTTATAATTTATCGAAATAGGCTATGAAAAATATGGTGCTTTCCATACCTTGTACATCTCTTCCACGTATTCCTTATAACTTGCACAAAACATCTTCCCTTGCAGTTTGGTTTCATAGAAAATTATACCATTATTCATTTCATTCCAATAGATTAAAGTATGTTTAATCTATATTCACTTACAATAGATATTTACTATGAAATTTATTAATTTCCTAATATTTGACTTACATCTTTTTCAGAAGAATTCATTTTCAAAATTGTTTTAACATTTTCATAACTAGAAAATATTTCCATATACTTATTTAAATAATAAGTGTGCTTACAAACCACTTTATTTCTTTACTTAGAAATTATCTTCAAAACACATTTTTATTTGGGTTAAAACAGATGTTGCGTAAAACACTGTTTACTACAACCCAAAAATACTAGTATATGGATTCAGTTAAAATAAATATTAATAAATCCCATATGCTATGTAAAAACATTCCCTTTGGGAGTCACCTACTATAACAATAGTGTCATAGTCTATGCTTCCTTTATTTTACACAAAAAAATCTATTACAACAATAAATGTTGTAACCTACGTTTCGATACTTAACACACTCTAGGCTTTTATATTTTAAAATCTTTGTTTACCTACAAGGAAACTAGCGAGCTATATATGCTCTATAATTCTTCAAAAAGAATTAAAATTCACATCATATAAAAACCAATTTAAATTTCATAGCACTTTTTTTCTTTTCAAAACCCAATATTTACTTCAAACATATCAACAATTATATTTTTCAACTTTTCAATTCCAAAAAGTTTCGTTTTATTGGGCTAGACATAAAGTGGATTTTCTTCTTACTACCCTAGGAATATCCTTCCTAAACTGTGGAAATCTCATTCCCTTACTAAAATCTCTTATTCCTTCCAAAATAAAAAAATACTCTCCCTATTATCCCTATGGAACTATTTGGATTTTAGTACATAATATATTTATATTTTATTCAAAAATACGAGTACATTCACTCACTATTTACCTAGGAACCCTAAACCCAGGCTCCGATACCAAATGGAACAATCCGAATTCCAGTGGGTCCGGAATTTTCGCAAAAATGCTAAAATCCAAGCCCACTGAAGCCCGAGTTGGGTATCTGGTATCCTGCAAATAGGCAATGACAAATATATAAGAGCTCAGATAAATATCTCACAACGGAACTGACTAAAATATAGTAGTAAATACTCACCAAGATAATAACACTTTCTAAACAAGTGTCTTAAAGCTGGAAAGTCTCTGCCATGTACCTAACTTGTAGGATGTTATGATGAGAGGGTCAGAACTAAAGTTCTAGTGAATGGACAAATTATACACTTCTAAGCTTAATTCTACATATATTCTACTTGGTCTGTCTCTTTTCTCACCATGGCTATGGCCCCACGCAGCCACCCCTCAACTAATTGAAAGACCTCTAAAGAGCAAAATGAGTGTGCCCTACTGCAAACAATCTAAACATCCAATTGGCTGTGCCCCTCATCCAATGTCTCGATAGTGAAAGAATCATTAGCCTGTTGGTTTAACTTTAGTCTTTCTCGAAATCGCTCTTGGTTGATGATAGCTTGATCTCCGCATGCGACTATCCTTTTGGGTCATGCCCACTAAAACCTACTCGCAAGTTAGAGTACGATGTCATACGAATATCTTACTCCATTCATCAACCTTTTAACTGCCTACAAAGGTCCGCTTCGTTAGGCCTGCAATGCAAAAGCAGTCAAGGCATACTCTCTTGATGGAACACCTACAGACCTGCCTTCGGGGGTGCAGCTTCATTAGGCCTACCCTAGAGAGCCATCCTAGAGTACCCTCACGTCCCATTGAAGTTTCGTACTTCCTTATAGCCCAAATTAACTAAGTTGGACGTGCTATTTCTGTGCTAAAAATCTGTGATGAACTGCTTCGTTAGGCTCTTCATCCTTTAGGTTGCTCCAAACGCATCTTACCATTTTATTAGGCCTTACGTCTAATCTTTTATTATGTGTTTAGTTTACTTTTCTAATTCTGTTGGCTACTTATTTACCCTAATCTGCATAAGCGTGTCCCAGCCTCACCTAACTATTGTGAGACCATCAGTTCCTGACTGAAAGGGAATGCTGTTGGTATGGGCCTTTCTTCTATGTTTTCTTATTAACTTAGTGTAAGTTTTAAAATAAGCCTTTTCTGTTATCTCTAATTATAACCTATGTTATAATCATATTTGCAATTGTTACTTCTATATTCTTTTATAATATACATGTTATAAATATAATTGCAAGTGTCTCTATTCTATTCTAGTCTGTCTTCTTTTATTATGATATTGAATTCTCTTTAGTTCTCTTATATAATATGACAATCTTGGCTTGGGACTACGTCCGATTGTCATAAATTTACTTATCATAATAACTGCTTTGCTTTTATTCTACTATCTGCGCAGTAAATGCAGATCTAGGCACATTTCTGTTTATTATTTCTAGTCTTGTCAAATAATTAACTTGATTTCTTCTTTAATTTCTTTAACTCTTCACTTTATTCTCTTTTATTCTAGGAAGTGGTTCTATTCTATTTGGTTGGTTACAAAAAACTGTGCTAAAAATCCATTTTCATATTTTAATACTAAATAATGCTATAAATAATAACTCGAAATTGCAAGATATTTTTTTTATTGTTTCTTTAACTATTGGATAATGCAAAATAAAGAAATGTCTCTATTTTACACTAATTCCATTTTTCTTTCTTTTACTCTTGCAATTACTTTATCATTATTTTTGCAATATTAAACTATGGAAATGTATTCTCTTTTCTAAACCAACCAACTAATCTATCTCTAACTTCCAAATCAAGTTATTAGATTTTCCCCTTTTAATTTATTTCTCCCGTTTTAGCATAATTTACTGTAAATTTCTTGCTTTTAGGCTTAAGCCTTTCTCTATAATTGTTAAGCCTAATATTATTCATATTTAATTGGATTCCTTTCTTTCTTTTCCATATAAATAATAATTAAATATAAGTTCTCATATAAAATTTACAGTCTCAACATAACTAATTAACAGAATTAATTACTGAAATAAATGCTGAATTAAAATATATAACGGGAATCTAACGATAATATATCATAAATGTAAAAGATATATAATTTAAATCCACTCACATGTCGTCCTTAGCTTTGTTCGTCCTTAGTTTAGCTCCATGGCCTTCCTGGATCCCCTTCTTAGGTGTCTAATATTTTTATTAAGAAGATCTTCTCCCTAGAAATATTTTCTATTTAGGGTTCTGCCTCAGGCAATGAACCCAGTTGGAAAAAAAATCTGATTGTGAGAAAATAGCTAGGCCTAGGGTTCTATTTATAGGGGAGTTTGAGGATCCCAGACCGTCGGATTTTATGATTTAATCTGGTGCAACTACGTCACAGGCTTGCTGTGGATCGTTGGATTTAGAAACCAATATTTGAGATTGCACAAAAATTGAATTAAATAGGCTCAGCACGTCCTTGGACGAATTCACGTCCAGGACAAAACGCGGGTCGACTTATAGGTCGACCTGTGTTTATTAGGGGTCGAACTTAGGGTCGACCCTTGTGCACTGTGGGTCGACCTATGGGTCGACCCATGGGCCTTATTTATTTATTTATTTGTTTTTTTCGTTCTTCCGATTTTCGTTGCTCTCGTAACATCTTCGTATTAACTCGGATTTAAATAAGTTATATATGGAAATTGATCATAAAATCGCCACAAACACAATGGTATAAGTTTCGAGGCCATATTATGACAATTCCAAAATGTTTATTTTCACTGTTCAGCATTATTTGATTATTTAATTATATAAAAATGCGGGGTGTTACAAAAGTACCCCTTTCGATATAAGTAAACTACTTTACTTTATAACCTTAGGCTGAAGGGCCAAAACACACCTTTCGAAACCATTTATAATAGACCTTTCGAAAATATTGAAAACATCTCTTTCGAAAGGTTTATAAAACCTCATACATCCTTTTTTAAAATGCTTTAAGCACGCTGTCAAGACCCAAAAGTTGACCTTCGAAAATCGGCACCCGTACTTCACTTGTACTCAAAATGCCGTAAATTCAAATGTCGATTTTGGTTCTCGGGAGCTTATAACACAGTTAAGTAAATAACACAGCGGAATAAAAGAATAATACATTGATATACAATATCTGATACAACAGAATGATACAATGAATATCAATATACAACAGAGATATGATACAACAAATAGCAGCGGAATAGAAAACGATAACACCAGCAGCGGATAGAATGTCTCCAATAGAATCCTCCAAGATAAGCAACGTCAGTCCATGAACTCCAAGAACTGAACTAGCTCCAGATAATCTACTCAACCTGAATAGCTGAAAAACCCAACTCTAGACTGCCCGTGTGGAATATAGTGGGCACCCAGAGTTTAGGAAGGGAACAATAAACTCCGGGTCAGTCATGGGACTGGTGTGAGCAACAAAAACAGTTTATCTTTAAAACAAATAGCAGAGAATTTTAAAGTCAATTCGCAATGCTTTTAGAAAATGAAACTACCATAAGACCTCCCGCCACACACACAATGCAAACGCAGAATTGGAGGAGATTTCTTCTTATGATAGTCAAAGATGCTTACTACGCAAAAATCAAATCCTTTTTGATATTATTATTAGTGCATAGTGTAGAAAACATTTCGAAAGTATAATATTAATCTTAGCCAACATACGACCAGTATCGTATGCCTACTATAGCTACTATGTTCAATAGCAGGTTACCGCCACATTCCATAGCAGGTAATACAACTAAAACCGTACAAGTCACGTATTGTTTCTTTGGATTTCCAACAAATAGTCAGGCTAAGGAACTTCCTATCCACGATGGGTACGTCCCTGGAATAGACGACCCGAGAACCTAACCGGATCTCTGCCAACACAAGGCCGGGTTACCTCTGCAAAAATAGGTAACTACTGACACGCGTATGCCATCCCCCGATCGTCACCGATCTTCCCGAGGATCCCCGATTTCCAACAACCACAAAGTAATAAACTTGCAGCAACCACAGAGGTTAAGTATCTGGGCTCCATACCATGATACCACCTTTATCCAGAAGGAATGACATACACTAAGGGGCGCTACTCCCTAGAACCTTGCCGCATCTTTCCTGTTTTGACCATTTCCGGGGTGTGAGGCTCGACGAAGACTCGTCCACAAAGCTACGCTTTGTCACAAAGCCATGCTTCGGGTCAACAAATGATCAACCTATGATCACAAAGATATAAGATCAAACAAATGATCATATCACAAATGATCAAACACTGATCATCACACAACAACACTCAGCATGTCACATTACCAAATTGGAATATATCGCTGATAAATTTCAACTACATAACCTCTGAGCTCGTACGTCTCAGAGAAGGGTGTTAAGCTAAGAGAATAAATTCTCCGCCACCAACAGAGATGTATTTGAAAGAAATCGGCTTTATATCTCAAAGTGTAATGTCAGACATGTATCCATACAAGTCTGTTCCGGGCTCGAACAGAACCGAAGGCACTTCTCACGAAGCCCTTGCAAATCCGGATAATTTTCAATCACGTCCGGACTTCCCGTCACAAAAGAGTGATATAAATCTCTATACCGGCGCGACTCAGTGCAGAGACATTCGACAGGTTGTCCTTTCATTTTCGAAAAATATCCGGTCTTCAACACCGGTCTTCAAATGCTATCCATATACGACGTAACACTATTCGGAATGAGTTATACGACCCAAAGGTCCTTTCCCGGCTAACCCGAATAGTGAGCGAAATATTTAAAAACATACGGATATTGGGATTTCAATTAAGTCACAACTTAAACCCAAACTTTCTTTACAAATGGTTTAACAAATTACCATTTTAATCTTTTTAAACAAAAAGATTCAATTCACAAAGTTCACTTAATTTCACAAAGACTCATTCATAGATTTTCCAAATCGATTTCCATTTCAATTTGATTAATTCATTAAATCTTTAAATCAAAGATTTAACTTATAGTTTTCAAAACAATTTCATTTCGAATGGTTTAAACAAAACATCACTTTTAAATCTGTTAAAAATAGACAGATTTAATACATAGCTTTCAAAAACAATTCATTCATAACTTGAAAAAATCCATTTTTCAATTCACTTGAAATTCCTTTAATTTAAACTGGAATTTCTTTTCTTATCTAAAAGCTTTTATCATTCGAAAACAACAGTTTTCAATTTGGAAATCTGATTCATTCATACGAGTTGAAATCCTTGGTTTAAATTCAAATTCCCAAATTAATACTTTAAAATGGTTTAATTCATACAAACACATTTATATCATCTTTTATCCCTAGTTTCCAAATCATAGATTTAATTTCAAACTTGAATTCAAATTTAAATCAAATTATTTAAATTTCAAAACTCGATTAAGTTATTCAAAATAACTTTTATCTTTGAAATTCCATTTCAAAAGCTTTTCACTTTTTATTTTAAACCCAAATTTCAAATTTCAAAATCAATTGAAATTAAAATTTCAATTTCAAAAACATCAAATTTAAATTATCTGTGACTTAACCGATTTCCACGTGAAATCCATTTTTGTGTGTGTATGGTGTAGTCTAGGGGTTTTACACACAATAGTGCAGCATAAATCATCACATAACAAAATACAGGATATAGTTGATAAGCGATATAAACTATACGCTTATCGTTTATTCACAGATCGCAGATATATATCACAGGTAAGTAAACTACAGATCACAACATAAATCAGGGTGTATCACAAAGCATCATATATCAGGGATATCAAACAATTAAATCATCCAATAGAATCCAAACATTCACAAGTGAATTTATTAATCAACTGATTAATTTAAATCAGATGTATCAATTTATTAATCCGGGTTAATTATCGTAATTTAATTACAAATTATTTGAAGTAAATCTTACTTTCAAATTTATTAGTTAACCCTTAATTTTAACTAATCAATTTTTTTAAATCAATGAGTCAATGAATCTTTAATTATTGAATTAATTTTAATTAATCACCGTTATTAATTGATCCTTTGATTTTTAACAATCAATTCATTCAAATTTCAAATCATTATTCAATAAATTACATTAAGTAATCATCTATTAATTACTTCATTAATTTAGCTTTTATCATTTTATAAACTAACTTTTTAAACATCTTAAATTACACATTTAAAAACACTTTGCCATGAAAAGGATTTTAAATCAAAACCTTTTAAATTCAAATATTTAACTTTATTTAAAGTATTTAAATTAAAAACCTTTCTTTTATTTCAAAATTCTGGATTTAAACACTTAAACTAAACTCAGTTTTAACATTAATTACAAATTTAAATTTAATAACTTAAAATGTTAAAAACTGGACACTGGTATAATTCGAAACAAATGACTCGAGTTCCCCTAACTAAATTCCCCAAGCAACTACTCGAGTAAAATCCCAGTTTCCCCGAGTAAACTCATGAGTTCCTTCGAGTCGAACTCGAGCTACTTATCGTCTTCCTCTATTTTCAACAGACCAGATACAATCTGCTACCCCATGCACATGCACACCTAAGACCATCATCTCTGATGCAGGCCAAGTACTAAGTCGTAATCGACTTAAGGAAAATGAAGCTATAAGTCGTGACCGACTTAACATGAGGGAAATGAGTCGTGACCGACTTAACAAAGTTCAAGGCATGAGTCGTGACCGACTCAAGGAAGCAGAAGACATAAGCGTAAGTCGTGACCGACTTAACATAATGGGGGACTTAAGTTGTGACCGACTTAGGAGGGCGGAAGACCTAACTCGTGAAGAGGTACGGGATATCAAAGATCTTAAGTCGCCAGGACGACCTACCGAGTTACTCAGAGAGAAGGCAAAGCAAACTGTTGAAGTAATAGGTCGTAAACGACTTAACGAGTCAAACGATAAGTCGGCACCGAGTTACGACCCAGTTAAGTCGTACCATCTTATGTCGCCAAAGCCTGAAGACTGTTGATTCCTACGCCAAGTTAATCTACGCCGTTGATTCTTAAGTCGAATAAAGCGGGTAGTCTTTAAGTCGCTGAAGCTCTGGATGCCGTTGAGTCTAATGCTGAGTTAATCTAGACCCTTGATTCTTAAGCCGAAGGGAGATGCTGTTGTGTTGCTTTGATAGGCCGTCATTTGTTAACTCGTGACACTGTTAAGTCGCATCTGTTTGTAAGTCGTATTTTGTCTGTATTTTATTAAGTCGTAAGTCGGTTGTGTTGTATAACTGTGATGAGTCGGAGAAGTGATAAGTCGTCGCCGACTTAAGACTTGTGTAACTTTCTGTTGTAATATGTTGCTATGTCGCTGTGTTGTAACTAGTTTCTTAAGTCGTCTACTCTTTTGTAGATAAGTCGTCGCCGAGTTATGTCGTAGGTCGTAAGTCGGTTGCCGACTTAGGAGTTGGTGAATTTTTGTGTTTTTTTTGTGTGAGTTGTAAAACGCCTATAAATAGGCCGGGTTTCTCATTTGTAAAAGGTTGTTGATTTTTGAATAAAATTCTCTTTTGATTGCTTTGTGCTTTCATTCCAAATTGGTAGTTGAGTGTAATCTCCTATCTCCTCTTTCGGATAATCGAGTGCGCTCGATTCAACGATTGTAGAAGCCGATTCGCGGAATCAAGTGCGCTTGATCAACGCTTGAAGAATTGAAGATCTTTGAACCCGGTATCGTGCGCGATCAACGAGTTCGAGATAGCTAGAGTTCGGTATCTTCGGATCAACGAATTCGGGCAATTCAGCATTCATCAATCCATCGACTGCTACTTTCACCGATCTACATTGTTTTTGTAATATCCGCTGCGTCAGTTTTGGTATCAGAGCTTGTTCTAGCCAATCATAGCTAGATCGAGACTTGGAGCCTAATCATTTTGAAGTTGGGCCGTGGTAAGCAAGTGAGGCCGAGAGTAAGAGGAAGAAGAGTCATCATTGTTCGAAGATTGTTTGATCGGATTTGCATTGGAGGCCGAAACTTTGTCCATCGTGTTCATCGCGATTTGCTACAAAGTGGAAGTTTTCGATCCGTTTCATTTTGGATCAAAGTCCGGAAAGTGTTTGAATTTGAAGTGTTGAGGAATTTGTGAAGTTTTCAAGTATGCCGCCAAGAAGAGCTAATCGCCACCAAAACGTAGAAGCTTTGTATCGAAGAGAAGAAGCTGATGAGATGGAACAAAGAATCAATGAGAATTTTAGTGAGAAGCTTAATGAAGGAATTGGCCGGTTAGAGAGGCTTATGACGGAGATGAATCAAAATCAGAGAAGGGTTTCACCAGAATCTAATCATGGAGGTAGTAGAGTTTCACCACATTCCAATCGAGACAGAAGTGTTGAAAATGATCTAGGGCGTGGGAGGAACGTGAATGATCGTGAACGGAGGAATGTCGATAGAAGGGATGAAGGTGGAAGGCGTAATGGTAGTAGAGATGTTGGTGGTCAGAATCGACATCGTTATGCATCTGATTTTGAAGAGGAGTATGATGGTGGTAGTATTCAAGGAAGAGGTCAAGGAAGAAATTACTCTGAGTATGATCACAAGTGGGAGTCGGGGATGAAGACAGAAATTCCTGAATTCAAGAATGGTATGCAAGCGGAGGAGTTTCTAGATTGGGTGGCTAATGTTGAAGAGATTTTTGACTTCAAAGAAGTTCCAGAACATCGTAGAGTGAAGTTGGTTGCTACGAGGCTGAGGGGTAGAGCTTTGGCATGGTGGCAGCAAACCAAACTTACACGTGAACGAATGGGAAAGTCAAAAGTTGAATCTTGGGAGAAGATGAAGAAATTGATGAAAGCAACGTTCTTACCATATAATTATCAATCTTTGATGTATCAACGTTTGCAGAACTTGAGGCAGGGCACAAAGACAGTTAATGACTATGCTGATGAATTCTATCAACTTATTGCAAGGAACGATATTATGGAAACAGAAGAGCAGCTGACATCTAGGTTCATTGGGGGATTGAGAATGCAGATTCAAGATATGGTTAATATGTTCGATCCAAGATCTGTGGCAGAAGCACATCAGAAAGCGTTGGCTTGGGAAAAACAAGGGAGACGAGGAAGTGGTATGTTTACTAATTCTAACAATCAAGCGAAGGGTGTTGGAGGAAGTTCTAATGTTTCTAAACCTATCAGTAGACCAGTGGTGAAGGAGGTTGAGAAGACAAGGGTTAACAATGGTTTCAAATGTTACAATTGTCAGGAATTGGGCCATAAAAGCAGTGAGTGTCCAAAACCAAAGAAGAGAACCATGATTGTAGAGGTTGAAGATGAGGATGTTGATGAGGATTGTTCTAGTCCAGTTGAGGAGGATAAGCAGGATATTGCGTCAGGGGACGAAGGTTGTAACCTAATGCTGAGGAGATCGTGTTTAACACCGAAGCAGGAGGAAGCTAGTTGGTTGAGGAGTAATATCTTTCAGTCAACATGTACTATTCTGGGAAAGGTGTGTAAGTTTGTGATCGACGCAGGAAGCTGTGATAATATTATCTCAACCGAAGCTGTGACGAAGTTGAAATTGAAGACAGAGAAACATCCGAGTCCATACAAGTTAGCATGGTTGAGAAAAGGAGGAGAAGTGAAAGTGGATAGACGAGTTCGTATACCATTCTCTATTGGGAAGAAATACAAAGATGAAATATGGTGTGATGTAGTAGAGATGGATGTGTGTCATTTATTATTGGGAAGACCATGGCAGTATGATCGAGCAGTACAACATGACGGTCGGACCAATAGCTACAGTTTTATGTTTGAAGGCACGAAGATTATCCTAGTTCCAAAGAAGAGACCGCAAGGAGAAAGTAAGTCAGAAGAGATTGAAGAGCTCAAAACTTTGTTATCATTGAAAGAGTTTGTTAAAGAAGTTGAAGAAGAGCCGGAAGTATTCTTGTTGATTGGGCGTGAGAGCAGTGAAGAGGTTGAAATTCCAGAAGAAGTTAAACCAATTTTGAAAGAATTTGACGATGTATTTCCAGAAGAGTTACCAACGGAATTGCCACCGTTGAGGGATATACAACATCAGATAGATCTTGTTCCAGGTGCTATGTTGCCACACAGACCACATTATCGAATGAGCCCGAAGGAACATGAAGAGTTGCGGAGGCAGGTAGAGGAATTGCTTGAACAGGGGCGTGTGCAGGAGAGTCTGAGTCCTTGTGCTGTACCAGCTTTATTGGTACCCAAGAAGGATGGGACATGGAGGATGTGCACTGACAGTCGAGCATTGAATAAGATTACCGTGAGATATAGATTTCCAATGCCGAGGTTGGATGACTTGTTGGATCAGATAAGCGGAGCTACTATCTTTTCGAAGATTGATTTGAAGAGTGGATATCATCAAATTCGTATCAGACCAGGAGATGAGTGGAAAACTGCTTTTAAAACCAGGGAGGGTCTATACGAGTGGTTAGTCATGCCGTTTGGCTTATCAAATGCACCAAGTACTTTCATGAGGGTGATGAATCAGATTTTTAGACCGTTCATTGGGAAATTTGTGGTGGTGTATTTCGATGATATACTTATTTACAGTGGGAGCCCAGAAGAACATTTGAATCATCTTAGAGAAGTGCTGATGGTACTGAGACAAGAACAATTTTATGCTGCTACGAAGAAGTGCGTGTTCATGACGCACAGTGTTTTATTTCTGGGATATGTTGTTTCAGAGAAAGGGATACAGGTTGACCAAAGTAAAGTTGAAGCGATTAGAGATTGGCCGCAGCCCAAGACGATAACGGAAGTGCGTAGTTTTCACGGGTTGGCTTCATTCTATCGAAGGTTCATTCCACACTTTAGTAGTGTGATGGCACCTGTGACTGATTGTATGAAGGGTAAACAATTCGCATGGTCAGAGGAAGCAGGGAATGCTTTTGGGAAGATCAAGGAGTTGCTGACGACTGCACCAATTCTAGTATTACCAGATTTTCAGTTAGTGTTTGAACTACACACTGATGCATCCAAGGTTGGGATTGGAGGAGTGCTGAGTCAGAAGGGACGTCCAATTGCATATTTCAGTGAGAAGTTGTCAGGAGCGAAGATGCGATACAATACATATGATGTGGAGTTTTATGCTGTTGTACAATCTATTAAACACTGGAGACACTATCTATTTCAGAAGGAGTTTGCTCTTTACACTGATCATGAAGCATTGAAGCATTTGCAAGGACAAGATAAGATTTCAGCGAGACATGCATCGTGGATTGCATATCTGCAACAGTTTACTTTTGTTGTTAAACACAAATCAGGGGTGACGAATCGAGTGGCTGATGCTTTAAGTAGAAGGAGTCATTTGTTGACAACGATGAAAGTTGAGGTGACTGGTTTTGAAATATTGCCAGAGTTATTCACTGATGATCCTTACTGTGCAAAATTTGTTGAAAAGGTCAAGGAGGGAGAGACGGATGATTTCGTGATAGTAGATGGTTTTCTGTTCAAAGGAAATCGATTGTGCATACCGGAGGGTAGTCTGAGGATGAAGATTATCAAAGAGTTACATGAAGAGGGACATGTTGGGAGAGACCGTACCTTACAGTTGATTTCACAATCCTACTTTTGGCCATCGATGAGGAAAGAGGTAGAGAGGTTTGTGGAGCGTTGTCATATTTGTCAGGTTTCGAAAGGAACTGCAACTAATGCGGGTTTATATATGCCGTTACCCGTGCCGGTAAAACCATGGGTGGATATCAGTATGGACTTTGTGTTGGGATTGCCGAGAACGCAGCGTGGTAATGATTCCATTTATGTGGTGGTTGACAGATTTTCGAAGATGGCACATTTTATTGCTTGTAAGAAGACGGCAGATGCTGTTCATGTTGCTCAGTTGTTTTTCAAGGAGATCTATCGACTTCATGGATTGCCAGAATCTATTGTGTCGGATAGAGATACTCGATTTCTGAGTCATTTTTGGCTAAGTTTGTGGAAAATGGTGGGAACGAAGCTGAAGTTTAGTAGTGCTTATCACCCACAAATGGATGGACAGACTGAGGTGGTCAACAGATCATTGGGAAACTTGTTGAGGTGTCTTGTTCAAGATAATCTGAAGAGTTGGGATGTGAAGTTATGCCAGGCAGAATTTGCTCATAATCATGCTATGAATCGAAGTACTGGGTTCAGTCCATTCCAGATTGTTTATTCGAGCTTACCAAAGGGACCGTTGGATTTAACGGTAGTGCCACAATCAAAGAAGACAGTTAAGAAAGCTGCTGATTTTGTTGAAGGGCTGACGGAGTGTCATAAAATCGTTCAAGAACGATTGGAGAAAGCAAATGAGAAGTATAAGCGTTCTGCAGATTTGAAACGACGAAGTGTTGAATTTCATGAAGGTGATTTGGTTTATGCAGTTTTAACGAAAGATCGTTTTCCAGTAGGCGCTTACAATAAATTGAAAGCACGGAAAATTGGTCCGGTGGAAGTCGTGAAACGAATTAATGAAAATGCTTATAAATTGAGGCTGCCAGATGATGTGTATACATCCGACGTATTCAATGTGAAGCATCTCGTACCATATCACGGGGATGAGTATATAGAGGGGGAGGAAAGTGCAAATTCGAGGACGAATTTTTCTCAACCTGGGGAGGATGATGCAGGCCAAGTACTAAGTCGTAACCGACTTAAGGAAAATGAAGCTATAAGTCGTGACCGACTTAACATGAGGGAAATGAGTCGTGACCGACTTAACAAAGTTCAAGGCATGAGTCGTGACCGACTCAAGGAAGCAGAAGACATAAGCGTAAGTCGTGACCGACTTAACATAATGGGGGACTTAAGTCGTGACCGACTTAGGAGGGCGGAAGACCTAACTCGTGAAGAGGTACGGGATATCAAAGATCTTAAGTCGCCAGGACGACCTACCGAGTTACTCAGAGAGAAGGCAAAGCAAACTGTTGAAGTAATAGGTCGTAAACGACTTAACGAGTCAAACGATAAGTCGGCACCGAGTTACGACCCAGTTAAGTCGTACCATCTTATGTCGCCAAAGCCTGAAGACTGTTGATTCCTACGCCAAGTTAATCTACGCCGTTGATTCTTAAGTCGAATAAAGCGGGTAGTCTTTAAGTCGCTGAAGCTCTGGATGCCGTTGAGTCTAATGCCGAGTTAATCTAGACCCTTGATTCTTAAGCCGAAGGGAGATGCTGTTGTGTTGCTTTGATAGGTCGTCATTTGTTAACTCGTGACACTGTTAAGTCGCATCTGTTTGTAAGTCGTATTTTGTCTGTATTTTATTAAGTCGTAAGTCGGTTGTGTTGTATAACTGTGATGAGTCGGAGAAGTGATAAGTCGTCGCCGACTTAAGACTTGTGTAACTTTCTGTTGTAATATGTTGCTATGTCGCTGTGTTGTAACTAGTTTCTTAAGTCGTCTACTCTTTTGTAGATAAGTCGTCGCCGAGTTATGTCGTAGGTCGTAAGTCGGTTGCCGACTTAGGAGTTGGTGAATTTTTGTGTTTTTTTTTGTGTGAGTTGTAAAACGCCTATAAATAGGCCGGGTTTCTCATTTGTAAAAGGTTGTTGATTTTTGAATAAAATTCTCTTTTGATTGCTTTGTGCTTTCATTCCAAATTGGTAGTTGAGTGTAATCTCCTATCTCCTCTTTCGGATAATCGAGTGCGCTCGATTCAACGATTGTAGAAGCCGATTCGCGGAATCAAGTGCGCTTGATCAACGCTTGAAGAATTGAAGATCTTTGAACCCGGTATCGTGCGCGATCAACGAGTTCGAGATAGCTAGAGTTCGGTATCTTCGGATCAACGAATTCGGGCAATTCAGCATTCATCAATCCATCGACTGCTACTTTCACCGATCTACATTGTTTTTGTAATATCCGCTGCGTCAATCTCCGATCATCGCGGTGACCACACACAAATCGCTAATCATCTTCTCCAACGACTCGACCATCCATCACCATTGTTTTGTTTAAAATTTGAAAACGAACCGATCAACCAAAATCTAGAACAAAACTGGAACAACATCTCCTGCCCCAAAACCTGTCACGGCGTCGTTCTCCGAGCTCCTCCCACCGTTACGTCTAAAACTCCGGCCATCTACTCCTTAATACTCGCTCCACCAATCCTCCAAATCTCGTAGCACTCGACGCATCATGGAAAGAGAACGAGTGTGACGCCCCACCTCTATACCCACGCTAACCAAGAACACTACGATGTAGTGCTGTCAATTAGCACGGAGAATAAGGCTGTTGAGGAGCGACCATCCGTGTAACTTCTTTGTGCGAGCACTGATATGTCAGATAGAATAAAATGCATATCATTTAAGGAGGAAATCCGACATACCGATACAAACTCAAAGCTATCACACAGTGGCTATATATAATCTTCGGAAACAAATATAGAAATAAACATAACATAAATCAGTCACAGACAATTCATATCACAAAGGCGGAAATAGATATGAATATATAACACACATGAAAGTGTACATCAGAGTAGTGGTCAAATAAGATCCACAATAACACAAAAGAATAGATACAAGTGCAGGGCAATAGAATATGTATACATCAAGGGGTCTAATCTCAAATGTATACAACAAAAAACTACTAAACTAGAGTAGTTAGCCAAAAGTCAGATGATGGCTCCAGATAGGAAGTCATGAGGAAGCACCTGTAAAATCTTAGTCTGACCCGAGTATTATTTAAGAAGAAAATAATAAACGGATCAGTCTAGCTATAATTATCAGATAAAATGAGATAGAATATGAGATATGATAATAGAACGTATGATAACAAAAAGGTGTCATACTATGATAAGTATACATTAGAAATTCCACAAAAGTCATACAATATCTCAATAATCTCAAAACAGAGAAAAGAATGTCATATTCTTAATTTAATTCACCAAGCCACAATAAAATGACATACTCATCAATGTCAATGGTAAAAGCTGGTGAAACATAAAATTCCAGAAATCAATAAATAGAAATCCAGAAATCACAAGAAAGAGGATGGCCAATCCTATAAAAATGAGCCGGAGCTCCTCCTGACTGGGTATAGTCCCCCATTGTGGACTTTGAGCCGAAGCTCCTCCTGATGAGCCGAAGCTCCTCCTGACTGGGTATAGTCCCCCATTGCGGACTTTGAGCCGAAGCTCCTCCTGATGAGCCGAAGCTCCTCCTGACTGGGTATAGTCCCCCATTGCGGACTTTGAGCCGAAGCTCCTCCTGATGAGCCGAAGCTCCTCCTGACTGGGTATAGTCCCCCATTGCGGACTTTGAGCCGAAGCTCCTCCTGATGAGCCGAAGCTCCTCCTGACTGGGTATAGTCCCCCATTGCGGACTTTGAGCCGAAGCTCCTCCTGATGAGCCGAAGCTCCTCCTGACTGGGTATAGTCCCCCATTGCGGACTTTGAGCCGAAGCTCCTCCTGATTGAGTCAAAGCTCAATAAAATGAAGTACAGTCCTTCACATGGACAAAGAGACATCGCTCAATCGCTAGTCTAAATCACAAGAATGATCATCATGATCATAAGGAAGTGTCGATTACAATAAGCTAGTAAATATAAGAGTTTAGCTTCATGTCCCATAACCACTTGCTTAACTCAAATATTTACGAACAAATTGTAGATCTGCACTAGAAAATTGTCACAAGAGTTTCAATCGAACAAGTCCATAAATTAACCGACGAAGTAAACGCAAGCGTTTCATACCACTTGTTTTGCTAAGCCGTTTAATTAGATTTTCTCATACGAATGAGGTAAAGGCTTGTGTATACTAGTAGATTGGAAAACGGTTTTAAGAAACGAGCTTTGATATTGAAAATAGAGTTGAAATCGTTTTAATGAAAGAGTTTTGATATTTAATACTAGTATAGAAAACCTTTATATTTTGAAGTGACAAATCATAGAAGTGATTGTAGAAACAATCAATCATAAAAATTCACGTTCGAAGACGTGAGTAAAGTTCAAAGAAATCAATTCTCAAAACCATCAAAGTAAGAAGTTCGGTTAAATGGCTTTCGGATAAGATTGCTTACGCAGAGATAGGGTCGAGCGACCTAACGAGGTACCATCCCGAAAGAGGAGTCATCAAAGTCTTAAGAAATGATAACAACAAATAGGAGACCACACGAATCGATTAAAGTTGGAAATTCAAACAAATAAGCCATATAGGAAAAACTGGCAAATAGGAGCAGGTTGGTCAACCGGACTCCCTGAGTCGGCTGACCGGACCAGAGACAGAAGTGCCCGGGTAGCAGGTCGGTCGACCGGACCCTGAGGTCGGTCGGCCGAAGCCTGTAACCTGCACTTCCAAACAGAGGCAGGGAGATGCTAGAGTAGCAGGTCGGTCGACCGGACTCTGAGGTCGGTCGACCGGAGCCTGTTTCCAGCACTCCCATGCCAATCAAATGAATGCCAAACACTTCCGAAATGCAATCGGTCGAGCAACGGCGCTAAGGGTTTACGCCTATCGACTACCCGGCCTTATAAGCTCTTCAATGCATCACAAAAATCATGATCAAAGATCAAAGTTTGGATTTTTAAAGAATTGTACTCAAAACACTAAAAATTGGAATATCACCAAATCAATCCAAACCAAAAGCAATTGCACAAGAATAAATGTTAGGAATTCATACCTAACAATCAAAGATAAATATAGTTTAAGATGTGAGATAAAAATCTCACCTTTTCACAACAACAATGAAGAAGGAGCTTGAAAGCAATGGCAATGGCAATCACTCTTCAATTCCAACTCAACAAGCTTGAATCAAAGCTTTAAAGAAGGACATTCCCAAAGTTAGGTTTAGGAAATACTGAAATTGATAAGAGAATGAGTTGGAGAAGATGAAAGGGAGGCTTACCAATGGGTTCTCTTTGAATTTGGAGCTAGAACTTGATTTGCAAATGGAAACTAGGGCTTGGGAATTCTAATTTCCCATCTCTCCCACCATTGTTGCTCTAGAACTGAAATGAGGAGGAAGTGAGAGTGAGTGGAGAGGAGAGGTTCAGATTTGGGGGTTAAGTTGGCAAAGGGGCTGAACCCAAAACCAAACCCAAAGTGAAAATGGTCAAATTTTGACTAGCTCCAAACATATCGAAGTTTACACTCAAAAAGATCGCAAACGACATTTTGAACTCAATGGAGGTGGTCTCGAGTCCTAATTCGACTGTATGCAAAAAGTAGCTTTTCGGACAAACATCCGACGAATGATGAAATATTTAAATAAAATATTTAAATATAAAATCGACAAATATGCGGGTTGTTACAACGAGAAAAAAAATGCGACCCCTCATTAAACTAGGGTTAAAAATTTCGATCCCTCACCGCCGACGCCACCGTCGCTTCCACCACCTCCAACTATTTTTCCAAGCAACCCCGTAGGCTCGTCTACCCCCTCGAACAACCTCAACTACCCCAGTTCACTATCACGCCGGAGTTTGACCAAAAAACGTTTATAATACAAAGTCGAACTGCTCTTAAATCCTAACTAAAAATTACCAAACGTATCTTAAAAATCATCATTTAAGGTAAGGATTCATACTACATACATGAATCAACGTTTTATTAAATTCGAAAATTTCAGAAATTTAAGTATCATCTGTAAATTTAATTCTTCTTCTTGAATACGTTTTACTTCATACAATTTATTTTTAGCTCTCAGATCTTACTTAAATACATGTTTTTGCTTTAGATATTAAAGCTTAAAAATGATTAAAAAGGTAGGAATTGAATTGATTTCTATTTGGTTTCAATCCTGGACCATAGAACAGAGAAGAAGTATACATCGCAGCACTGTCAACAACATGTTCATATATTCAGTGTTTAAAATGAGTAAGATATCGAAGCATTTAAAGTCAACATAAGTCATGCACTGATTTTAATTAACTTAAGTTGTTTTACTCACCTAATATTATTTGATTTAAAACACAGAACCTGTAGAGTTTAACAAAATGATATAAACTCTTGTATACACAAACATTTCATATGGCAAACATTTGATTCATCTCCAAATACTCCAATTATCACAAGCATCACAGGCATCAAAAATCAAGCAAATGGGTCAAAAAATGAAGTTTGCTCACCTGGTAAAAGTTTGGAACAGAGAAGATCCTGTTTTGCTTTGAACATTGCAGTTTGAATCTGCCTTTGAATCCTCTTTGTGTTTTGTTGTATAACCCGAGTTTGAATTTGTAAAACAAATAGTGATGTTTGCTTTTTATTTTCTTTTTTTTTTCTCAGTGAAAAGGAACGAACTGGAATGAAGTCGAAATGAGAAGTTGATATAAGAAAATGAGTTGTACAGGATTATTTATTTTGTACAAGTTTTGATCAGTGATATTTTTCATTTGGAGGCTATGAATATACATTTGTGGTAGCTGATATGTTTCATCTTGTACAAGCATTTATTACACTGTCATACTTATCCCCATATCAATTCGTATGTACCTATGTGCTTTCTTTTTGCCCTGCATATCTTCATTGTTAAAGTATATATTACTTGCCTTGTACCAATTTATAAATTTTTTTCTTCACTTCGGCTGATACCATTTCGAATTGACCATTTGTTTATGCTAGAGATGAAAGCATTAAATGAAATGGTCCTTTATGTCTTCATTTGCAAGCTATTACCATACTTTGTTTGCAGCCTAGCTTACTTGTATCATATTTTATTTTATTTTTATTTTTCTTCTTTGGTACTTGTTTATTTGACTATGCTGAGAGATTTTGTTTCGCAAGCCTAGTTATATCTTATATTTTAGTTTGTTTCATTCCTTGCTTATATTTGTATTTGATATTTAGATATATATTTCAAATCCAACATATACATATACATATGCAATATTTAAATTCAAATGATTTAACATCTATTTTAAGACGAGATAGGGGAAACTCGCTTCACTTTATCAATTTAATTTTACAATTTTTATTCAAAAATTCAATAAATTATCGATTTAAATAAATTTAAATATGGGGTCGTTACACACGCCTTTTGAAAACATTGGATATCCTCCATTTAAACACTAAGATAAACCTTTCGAAAACATTGGGGAACCACCCCTTCGAAACCTTTAACATATAACTTTCAAAAGCATTAAGTCCTTTACATAATTCAAACCTTTCAAAAGCATTGGGTTCAAGTAAAAACATGTGGAACAACCCTTCGAAACCATTTAAAACCATTCCTTTCGAAACCTTTGGGTTTAACTTTCAAAATATCAAAAGGGTCTTAAAAGAACTAAGTCGAAAGCAACTCTTTTGAAAGCAATTTCCTAAGTAAAGAAGTGGATGGTGTCGAAACCTATCCCTTCGAAAGCATTGGAGAAGCGGCTCTAATTTTAAAACAAAGGAACCATTTC
This sequence comes from Allium fistulosum, assembly GCA_030737815.1. NCBI lineage: Eukaryota > Viridiplantae > Streptophyta > Magnoliopsida > Asparagales > Amaryllidaceae > Allium > Allium fistulosum. Next base: position 513,720,560 of record CM060903.1, on the reverse strand, counting down.
GAAAGCATTGCTTCGAAACATTGGATGCAACAGCTAGGGGTTTCGGCCCATTCGAAAGCTTCTTTATAAAACAAAGGCGCAACCTCTTTCAAAACAATTCTTTAAAACATTTGACTAAGTCAAAAGCTGTCTTATCGAAAGCATTCTTTTTGAAAGCAAAGCAGGCGCATTTCGTTTTAAAAGCAAAGCAAGGTTTTGAACCCTTTGGAACCCCTGTTTCGACTCTATACCTTTCACTTATCTCTAATCCACTACGTACTAAGGCTTTTGATATAATGTGTATTGGTTTCGACTAGGATGGAGGCGGAAGTATGAAGTCGAAAGGTAGCTGCCGAAAGTAGTGAAATAGCAAAAACTTAAAAAAATTGATTTTTGACTCTAAAAATCAATTTCTTTTCAACTAACCTGCTTTGTTTGTCAATATATGATTGGTTGCTAATTTATTTTCCAAAATCTTTTCTAAAAGTGCTGCCAAAATTCAGAATTAAATAATTTAAAACATTTACAAATTACCCCTTCTCCTTTTATAAATATATAAAACATTTAAGTCTCATACCTTAAATAATTTTATATACTTAATAAAACACTTAGGAAAATTCTACAAAAATTCCCATAAATCACTTTTAATATGTTTTCTAACATATATAAATTTCTGACCCAAAGCCAATATAAAATAGTCGTAATTAATTTTAAACCAAATTAACCATTTTATTCACTAAAAAATTCATAATAAATCCACATTAACTAAAAAAATTATGAAATTTGAAACCCATCTCTAAAATATTATTTCTTACCTTATCTCAAAATCACAAGGCATATGGATGTCATTTAATTAATTTTTCAAGTTAAACCTTATCATAAAATCTATATGAAAAAGCATATATCATCAAGAAGCATATATATATATCCATTTAAATAATCAAACATGGCAAATCATTTGCAAAACAATTTCAGATCTCAACTAAAACTGAAAACAACAAAAATATGAGATGTAACCTTAATTATATACCTTAAATTTATATACCTTAATTATGGATGTTTATTTGGCCAATCAAATACTGTAGAGTTAAATTGGACTGAATATGGTAATTAGACACTTGTTAGCGGAATAAAACACCGTTTCGCTAAATAAAATTAATTGGGCAATTACTTAGCAGAATAAATCCTCGTTCTGCTATTTTATAGTTTTGGACATTTGATTATATATCGTAAATTGATATGCCACTTTGAATAAGTGATATATTAACCAATGATGGTTATGTGTTGGATTTATTTACATAGTCGTGGATTATGTAAATATCTGTTATTAACTTGAAAAGTTAAATTGAATAATATGGTAGCTTGTTTAAGTACCATGGCGATCGTTAAGCCTCCTTCAAATTTTAAAAGCTAATTATTGATTTGAAAGTTATTTTAAGAATAATTAATTTTATTATAAGGTTTAAAGAAAATTATTATTTAGTAATAATATTTAGAAAGGTAATAACTTATTAGTAATAATATTTTAAAGATAATTTATAATTGTTTTAATAATGATTTAAAGTTAATCATTTTATTAATATGATTCTTAAAAGTTATTTCTTAAATGTTATTTAAGAATGTTGAATTTTTAGTCTAAAATTATTTAGTTATTGTTTTTAATTTTATTTTAATTATTTATTTAAAGTAATTTAACTATGCTTTAAATTTTAATTAAAGTTATTTAATTATATTGATTTAAGTTATTTAAATATATCTATAGGTTAATTAATTATCATATTAATATTAATTAAATGTTATTTGATTTTTGTTTTAATAATGTTTTAAAATTACTTAATTATTATATTAGTATTATTTTGAAGTTAACTTATTAATACAATAATAGTGTTTTAAAATTAATTTAATATATTATTAATGAGATTTTAAGTTATTATTTTAAATGAGATTTAATTTAAATGAGAAAGAAGGATGTTTAAATAATAACTTATTATTTTAAGTAATTTAAAGTTATTTTAAATAATGTATTGTTCGTCAAAGGAACCTTATTTGACTTAGAGAGTTATTTAACAAGTTTGTTAAATATGGAAAGAGTTTATAACTGGTGCTGGATTTTTATAAAAGAATTTTATCAATGAGTTTTTTTAAGATTAGAAAAGGAAGAGTGTTATGTTAGTCCATGAGATGATGGTTTTGATGACAACAACCTTAGAATAGATTATAAAATATAAATACTAACATTACAAGTTTAGATATATATGTATATGTAGGATCTAACCATGCAGGTATCAAGAATGAAGACTGTACAATATAGAGATTCAAGATATAAAGATAGAAGACTCATGAGTATCAAGAATTTCAAGATTTCAAGATTCCAAGATAAGTTATATAGTTAGGAATATTGTTAAAACTCATAGAAAGGCACTGACATCTTAATATCTATTTTATTCGTGGAATGGAATCCACTTCGTGCTCGTAAAAGGGATGGAACCCTAAGTAGGATGGAACCTACGAAAATCTAGTGGGACATTGTTTTGTATCCACTAATTTTAATTCAAATGATTTTACAAAATTATCTTGTTTTCAAAATGATTTCAAAACTTTCCTTTTAAAAGATTCAAAACTCTCTATCCTGATTTTAAATAATTTTAGCCTCAAAAACATCTTTAATTTCAAAGTCAAATTACTCCTGATTTTAAACTATCTTTTCAAATATTATATTTAACTTTTAAATTATTTATACTTTGATTTAAATTATAGTTAAATAATATGTATATATTGGTCTTTATATTTACTTATGTAGTTTAACTATAGTTAAGTATATTTATAAAGTTTAAAATAATTTTAATATAAGATAGAGGTTATTTTCAAAGAAAATCAAAACACCAAAAATCCCTTTGGGATGTCGACATGCCCAAGTACCCCATGTCGACATAGTGTCAGTTGGTTTCAAAATTCAAATTTCAAAAGAAGTGTCTATTCGCCATAACTCTTCATGAATGGTCATGGCTGTTGCTCTTCTATAAATAGGGGTCGGTTTTCAACGAATTTTTAATCACTTTTTTATGGTTTCCACTCCTCTTCTTCTTCCACATTTCTTAATACAAAATCATACCATTACTCTGCCGAAATCAACATCGAATCATACTCGATTACTTCTAGTGTGATTCTCTATCACTATCTCTACAAGATCCAAGTGCTAATCTGAGTTATAGACTTTTTGTATTCAATCGAGCGAGAGAAGGTGTGATTGTAGCCCTGAAAATCAATTGGTTGAACTTGTTGCCCCGAAAATCAAGTATCTCTACCCAGAGGATTGTTATTCTGAAGGGTGTACCTCATAGCCTTAAAACCGAGGGTTGTAATTGTTGAATTTAGTTTGAAAGGAAATCCGTACTTAGTTGTGCGGGACTGGATGTAGGGTAACTCCGAACCAGTATAAAATCTGGTGTGTTCTTTCCTTTATTGCTTTTACTTTATATTTGCATCTGTGTTTGATTCTGTGTTCATATCTGTATCTGATTAGTGCATACATTGTTGACAATATAAGATAAACTCAAAAAGATTAACAAATTTCTTAAAACACTATTCACCCCCCTTTAGTGTTAATTCTAGCCTTAAGATCCTTAATCCGCATTTCTCACATTTGGTATCAGAGCTTTGTTTTCAAAAGTTTCATAATCTAAATTTTGAAAAGTTTTAAAATGGCTATTTTTGAAAAATCTGTTAAAACTAGTTTAGAAGTGTTTAAATCATCATTGTTCCATGAGTCTGCATATGAATATTATTCAAATTCTAGTTGTCTACCCAAATTTTATAATGTGCAGGAAAGATGCTTTATGAGTATTAAGGAATCAATCCATAATGGACAATCTGTGCAGATCAAAAGGAATAAGTGGATACTTGATAGTGGATGCATTAGACACATGACTGGTAATCCGGATATGCAGAATAATATTATATACAAAGACGGAGGACTGGTTAACTTTGGAGACAACTCGAAAGGATACGTGATTGGCACCGGCAATGTCGGTAACTCTGAAACTCTTATTATTACTAATGTTTTGCTAGTTAAGAATCTGAAACACAATCTGCTAAGTATAAGTCAACTATGTGATAAAGGATATAAAATTAAATTTGAAAAAGATAAATGTCATATTGAAGATAATAACTCAACCATAATTTTTGAGGGAACTAGGAAAAAGAATATTTATATTCTTAGTATGAAAGTTTCAAATGATAACCTATGTCTTCTAGCAAATACAAGTGACCCTTGGATTTGGCATAAGAGATTTGGACATTTGAATTTCAAACTCTTATCTAGATTGTCAAAACATGATCTAGTAAGAGGTCTCCCTAAAATGAATTTTAAAGTAGATAGTTTATGTGATGCATGTCAATTAGGAAAGCTTAGAAAAAGTTCCTTTAAATTAAAAGATATGATTTCAACTTCAAAACCCCTTGAGTTACTTCATCTTGATTTATTTGGTCCATCTCAAATTCAGCCAATAAATCATAGTAAATATGTTTTTGTAATTGTAGATGATTATTCTAGATTTACATGGACAATATTTTTTAAACATAAAAGTAATACTTTTGAATGTTTTAAGAACTTTACAAAAAGGATTCAAAATCAATTATCTTTAAAAATTATAACTATTCGTAGTGATCACAGTGGTGAATTTGAAAATGAAAAGTTTGAGGAATTCTGCAATAAGAAGGGAATAACTCACAATTTCTCATTTCCAAGAACTTCACAACAAAAGGAGTAGTTGAACGTAAAAATAGAACGATACAAGAGTGTGCAAGAACTATGCTTTCAAATAGTAATTTACCAAAACACTTTTAGGCAGAAGCTGTTGCTACCGCCTGTTATATTTTGAATAGAATTTTAATTAGACCTTTAACTGATAAGAAGCCTTATGAACTTCTTCATGGAAAGAAACCTAAGGTATCATACTTCAGAATTTTTGGAAGTAAATGCTTTATTTTAAATACAAAAGATAATTTGGATAAATTTGATCCTAAATCCGACAAAGGAATCTTTATCGGATATTCTAATAGAAGTAAAGCTTATAGAGTTTTTAATTTAAGATCTAACACCTTCGAAGAAACAATGCATGTTTCGTTTGATGAAAATTTAAAAGATTTTGAAATTACAAATGATGAAGAAGATTTAATTACTCAAAATCAGGAATCAACCGAAATTAATAATGAAATTAATCATCCTAATAAAAGGATTAAACTATTAAAAGATCATCCTATTGAAAATATAATAGGAGATATGCAATCTATTATTACAACTAGAAATCAACTAAGTAAAATGAGTAATGTAGCATTTATATCATCTATTGAACCCAAAAATCCTAAAGAAGCATCAACTGATGATTCATGGATTTTGGCTATGCAAGAAGAATTAAATCAATTCACTAGAAATGAAGTTTGGGAACTTGTTCCTAGACCTGAAGATAAAACTATTATTGGAACTAAATGGGTTTATAAAAATAAAATGAATGAACAAGGTGAGGTCGTTAGAAATAAAGCACAATTAGTCGCCCAAGGTTATTGTCAAGAAGAAGGTATAGATTGTGACGAAACCTTTGCTCCTGTAGCAAGATTAGAAGCTATTAGGATTCTACTTGCTTTCGCAAATCATAATAATTTCAAATTATTTCAAATGGATGTTAAAAGTTCTTTTTTAAATGGTTTTGTAAAAGAAGAAGTATATGTTGAACAGCCACCACTTTTTGAAGATGAAAATTTACCAAACCATGTGTACAAACTTAAGAAAGCTTTATATGGTCTAAAACAAGCTCCTAGAGCCTGGTATGATAGACTCAAATTTTGAAATTGGTAAAATAGATAATACTCTTTTTATTAAAAGAAATAAAAATGATATTCAACTAGTACAAGTTTACGTAGATGATATCATTTTTGGTTCAACTAACTTCGAAATGAATAAAGAATTTTCTGAAATAATGACAAAAGAGTTTGAGATGAGTCATATGGGTGAATTAAACTTCTTTTTAGGATTGCAAATAAAACAGTTAGATAATGGTATTTTTATTAGTCAAGAAAAATATGCTAAAGAACTAGTTAATAAATTTGGTTTGACTACTGCGAGTGGAAAACCTACTCCTATGGCAACCAATGAATATCTAAGTAAAGAAAATTTCTCGAAAGATGTAGATCAAAAGTTGTATAGAGGAATGATCGGATCATTGCTCTATATCACTGCTAGTAGACCTGATATCATGCATAGTGTATGTCTCTGTGTAAGATATCAATCTTAACCTAAAGAAACTCACTTAAAAGCTGTAAAACGTATCATAAGATATATTAAACACACCTCTGATTATGGCTTATTTTATCCTAAAAATGATTCATTTGATTTAATATCATATTATGATGCTGACTATGCTGGATGTAAATCAGACCGAAAAAGTACAAGTGGAACTTGTCACTTTTTGGGACATTCTCTGGTTTTCTGGTTTAGTAAAAAGCAAACTACAGTTTCTCTATCAACAACTGAAGTAGAGTATATTTCTGCTGCTTTGGCTTGTTCTCAAGTAATATATATGCAACAAACCTTAAGAGATTTTGGATTAAATATCTCAAAATCACCAATTTATTGTGATAATACTAGTGCAATAAATTTATCTAAAAATCCTACTCATCATGCTCGAACTAAACATATTTATATTTGACATCATTTTCGTAGAGATAATATAACTAAAGAAGTAATTACTCTCGAATATATAAACTCTGAGAATCAAATCGCTGATATCTTAACAAAACCTTTAAATGAATCTATATTTACTAAATTAAGAAGAGAATTAGATATTTGTTCAATAACTGAAATATAGAATATAAATAACAAGTATAATTAATAATTAATATAAAAATAAATCATAGAGTTAAAATATAAGGACCATGTCGACATCCCTTAGGAAGACATGTCGACATGTAGCGTTTTTTTTAATTTTCCCACCAAATTTCAAAAATTCAATTATATATTCTTCCCTATTTCGAATTCTTATTCATTCTCTCTGTTTTCTCTTCATTTTCTATTCTGAAATATATAAAATAATGGCATCTTCCTCTAAATCAAACATAAAATCAACTTTCTTATTCCCCTCTCCTACTTCTGGTCCATTCCAATGCACTACTCTCGCACGTGTAACTAAATTGGAGGAGTCTATGAAGGATACTCTTCAGATGTTGGCTGAAATTCAAGTGACTCAACTTCGTATGGCGAATGAGCAAGAGAGGCAAGACAAGATTCTTAGGAATTTCCAAAAATTCCTAATGGATATATAACCAGGCCAACCCTATCTTGATCGATGAAGACTCTTCACTCAATCAAGAACATGAGGTCAGTGACGAAGAAGAAGAAGAACCAATGGAAGAAGCACACGAGGAGGATAATGACCAAGTAGTATGCGTTGGAGAAGTGTGTTTCGAAAAAAATGGGAATCTTGTTGAACAACGTGGAAATTTCTGTTTCCACTATCCAAACTGTTCAATTCATAAATCTCCTATGTTCAGAAACACACATTAGTTTCTTCTCTTTCTTTCCGTTGTTATTTGTGTTTTTATGTTTTTCAAACGCAAATGTAAATACAACCATACTCATAATGAATAAACTCGTGTTCTTATATGTGTTAGTATTATTGTGAATTCTTAGTTAGGATAGTTAATAGTTTAGGATTATATTTTAGTTAAGTATTGATTATGTATGATAACACTATCATTATAATCACAAGTAATGTAGTCTTAGTTTCAAGGGGAGTTATATGGAGTTATATATAGTTATATAGTTTGGAGTTATCTAGTTTAGAGTAAGCTTTTGTTGATGACAAAGAGGGAGAAATATAAAATAGTTAGGCATAGATTAAGGGGGAGTTATTAGAAGTATTAGGATAGAAGGAATATTTTATAAACAAAGGTTGTCATCATCAAAAAGGGGGAGATTGTTAGTCCATTAGATGATGGTTTTGATGACAACAACCTTAGACTAGATTATGAAATATAAATACTAACATTACAAGTTTAGATATATATGTATATGCAGGATCTAACCATGCATGTATCAAGAATGAAGACTGTACAATATAGAGATTCAAGATATAGAGATAGAAGACTCATGAGTATCAAGAATTTCAAGAGTTTAAGATTCCAAGATAAGTTATATAGTTAGGAATATTGTTAAAACTCATAGAAAGGCACTGACATCTTAATATCTATTTTATTCGTGGAATGGAATCCACTTCGTGCTCGTAAAAGGGATGGAACCCTAAGTAGGATGGAACCTAGAAAATCTAGTGGGACATTGTTTTGTATCCACTAATTTTAATTCAAATGATTTTACAAAATTATCTTGTTTTCAAAATGATTTCAAAACTTTCCTTTTAAAAGATTCAAAACTCTCTATCCTGATTTTAAATAATTTTAGCCTCAAAAACATCTTTAATTTCAAAGTCAAATTACTCTTGATTTTAAACTATCTTTTCAAATAATATATTTAACTTTTAAATTATTTATACTTTGATTTAAATTATAGTTAAATAATATGTATATATTGGTCTTTATATTTACTTATGTATTTTAACTATAGTTAAGTATATTTATAAAGTTTAAAATAATTTTAATATAAGATAGAGGTTATTTTCAAAGAAAATCAAAACACCAAAAACCCCTTTGGGATGTCGACATGCCCAAGTACCCCATGTCGACATAGTGTCAGTTGGTTTCAAAATTCAAATTTCAAAAGAAGTGTCTATTCACCATAACTCTTCATGAATGGTCATGGCTGTTGCTCTTCTATAAATAGGGGTCAGTTTTCAACGAATTTTTAATCACTTTTTTCTGGTTTCAACTCCTCTTCTTCTTCCATATTTCTTAATACAAAATCATACCATTACTCTGCCGAAATCAACATCGAATCATACTCGATTACTTCTAGTGTGATTCTCCATCACTATCTCTACAAGATCCAAGTGCTAATCTGAGTTATAGACTTTTTGTAATCAATCGAGCGAGAGAAGGTGTGATTGTAGCCCTGGAAATCAATTGGGTGAACTTGTTGCCCCGGAAATCGAGTATCTCTACCCAGAGGATTGTTATTCTAGAGGGTGTACCTCGTAGCCTTAAAACCGAGGGTTGTAATTGTTGAATTGAGTTTGAAAGGAAATCCGTACTTAGTTGTGCGGGACTGGATGTAGGGTAACCCCGAACCAGTATAAAATCCGGTGTGTTCTTTCCTTTACTGCTTTTACTTTATATTTGCATCTGTGTTTGATTCTGTGTTCATATCTATATCTGATTAGTGCATACATTGTTAACAAATTAAGATAAACTCAAAAAGATTAACAAATTTCTTAAAACACTATTCACCCCCCCTTTAGTGTTAATTCTAGCCTTAAGATCCTTAATCCATATTTCTCACATAGGGTTTGAGATTTAGAAAGAATGTTTATAAAGAATTGTATAACTAATTTTGATGTTTATAAAGAATGTTTTATAAACAGATTGGAGATTTATAAAGAAACTTTATAAATAAATTTGGACATATTTATAAAATAAAGAGATTTGGAAAGAAATGGTAGATTTACATGGCGTAATTCGAGGGGCATGGATTACGTACGGTTTACTATGGATTCGCTGGAATAGCGATGTAACCATTGAGTAAACTGCGATCCATGGTTGATATCGAATGATACTTTCCAAAACTATTTTTAAGAGTTTTCAAGTTTCTAAGTTTTGAAAGTGAAATGTTTTGTGAATATACTTATACCATTGAGATAAGTAAATGGTTATATTTTCTAAGTATAAAAAAGTGTTTTGTGAATATACTTATCCTATTGAGATAAGTATATGGAAGTGATTTCCAAAGTATTTGAAAAGTGATTTTAAAATAATGGAAACTTAATTAGATGAGGCTTAGCGATTTCAATGGGAAATGTTATCTTATTTGAATGTTTGTTTATTTCGTAGTTAAATAACCGACTATTTAATTTTGGCCCAAATATGCAATCCTTCTTAATTTTAGTGGTAGGGAAATATTCCCTACTTAACATCGAAGAATTTTAACTTTGGAAATATCTAGGGGAAACACGGGGATTATATGGTATAGTTACCATCAGTGGTGCTATAATGTACGTATAAACTCGTTTCATTCTTCTAGGACAAATGATAAGAAGATCCGTCCACTTAAATAGTTAAGGGGTGATCCCCACTCTTATGTATTGTCTGGTTATTTCTTAAAGAACCGGTATTAAGCATTCCGGGTATCGGCGTTTAGTTTGTGGAGCACCCAGAAAGCAGAAGAGTGTACTCGTAAGAGAACACTCGAACCCGTAACCACTCCAAAAACCATATACGGTTCTATGGAGGAGATTCATGATATAGTGAGATGTTGGGGTTCGTGTGTGATTCCGATACCCGTTGGGGCATGGGAATCCGTGTGTGATTCCAAGATCTAATTGAGATGTGGGAATCCATGTGTGATTTCGAGACCCATTGGGGTATTGGAATCCATGTGAGATTTCATGATCTGTTTTGATGGCATTGCATGAGATGGAACGCTAGACGTAGCCTCATTAGTGGAAATGGCTAAAACCAGAGATAGAAGGCAAGTCCAGTAGGGTTGGCAAACCCATAGGGTGTAGTCGGCTCCTCCTAGATGTCACTTATAGTTGTTATTCATGCATGGGGCGATGCACTCGGTCTTAGCGAGACCAGCTATGTTTTACTTATGGTACATCACTAGGGATGCATGCTGCTTCAGAAGGATATCTCTGATCCTTGTGCAGGAAGACCGTTCTCGAAGTACCGAGGACACCTCCATGGAAATTCCACACAATTAGCGAACGTGCCTTACCGATTTTCGATTATATACCTAGTATTGTTGTGATGTACACTCACGAGCATCACAACTACTTGATTATTATTATTTTCGCCCTTAGACATTATTATAATATCACTTGATTTTCTAATATAAAGGTTTTGGTTATCGTAAGGTAAAAACCCGTCCGTGTTTATATGCGGCATGGTCTTACGAGATACTTTTGATTTTAAAGGATTTTACAAGTTAAAATAAATAAAATTCCTTGTGATTTGAGTTTCTCACGCTGGTTTTATCACAATGACCCAGGCATTTTTTTCCTACATTGCTTGGGTCAGACCGGGCATATTTTCTAGGTTTAGTTGGACGTTTTGGAGCTTCAGGAGACGAGTTGGAGGCTCAGAGATGTATTTGCGTACATTGTTATTTTTCTATTGCATTCATTTTTGTGTTGTCAAGAATTGTGAGGACAGGTTGTTATAACTGTCCTAGCTGAAATAGGTTAGTATACTCTGATTGATGACTGTATATACATATATTACAGCTTTGTTTTATGTAAAGATTTGTTATATATATTATAGATCATTCGTTTAAATTTATATACCTTAATTATGGATGTTTATTTGGCCAAATCAAATATTGTTGTGTTAAATTGGACTGCATATGGTAATTGGACACTTGTTAGCGGAATAAAACACCGTTCCGCTAAATAAAATTAATTGGGCAATTAATTAGCAGAATAAATCCCCGTTTTTTTATTTTATAGTTTTGGACATTTGATTATATATCGTAAATTGATATGCCACTTTGAATAAGTGATATATTAACTAATGATGGTTAAGTGTTGGATTTATTTACATAGTCGTGGATTATGTAAATATCTGTTATTAACTTGAACAGTTAAATTGAATAATATGGTAGCTTTTTTAAGTACCATGGTGATCGTTAAGCCTCCTTCAAATTTGAAAAGCTAATTATTGATTTGAAAGTTATTTAAGAATAATTATTTTTATTATAAGGTTTAAAGATAATTATTATTTAGTAATAAGATTTAAAAAGGTAATAACTTATTAGTAATAATATTTTAAAGATAATTTATAATTGTTTTAATAATGATTTAAAGTTAATCATTTTATTAATATGATTCTTAAAAGTTATTTCTTAAATGTTATTTAAGAATGTTTAATTATTATTCTAAATTTATTTAGTTATTGTTTTTAAAATGTTTTTAATTTTATTTTAATTATTTATTTAAAGTGATTTAACTATGCTTTAAATTTTAATTAAAGTTATTTAATTATACCGATTTAAGTTATTTAAATATATCTATAGGTCAATTAACTTAAAGTGATTTAAGTTATTTAAAGGTGAAAAACATAAACTTCAAGTCAGACATAAAGCCTAGTGTGAATAATACTATACATCTCGGTTATCTGATATTAAGTGAGACCATGCCGCTTAGGCGGAACGGGTTTCCCCTCACTAATATCCTTTTAAAAACATGTCTTTTGCAAATCAAAATCCTATAACCAAACTAATTAAAACAATAATAGCAATATCATGTATGCATACAAATCAAGTAATAAATGGACTATCTGTCCGAACACTATAGTTTTATTTGGTTAACCACTAACTTTTGGCTGACTCGGGCCTACTAGACAAAATAAACAAATAACCGAACTTCTGTTAGATACTCTTCTGGATGGTCTGTCCCTAACTTACTTCTCCCAAAGTCAACTGATCCTAATGGTTTTGCGGGCTCACCAATAACCTATCTTTATTCTGTATATTCCTTTCAGTGTGTAACATCATTTTAGCCTTACCTGTGACAAAGCCCTACACACTGGAATTTTGGACTTATATTAGCTAAGGGCTACTAGCTAAAGTATAGGGCGCGACCCCATACCAGTCCCATCTGGTATTCTAATATCTGAGTCATTACTTAGGGTCAACTACCCCATTAAATTTTCCTTGAAAACATTTCTTTCAAATTGATTTAACCCTTTAAATCATACTTAAACAAGGAAAATATACTTTATACTTTACTCAAATCACTATGCATTATTATATATACTTTACACAAAATATTGTTAATGAACACATTCGAAACCCTTGTTTAAAAGCTTTAGACACCCCTTTCAAAACCATTGAAAGTACCCCTTTCGATATGTAAGGACCCGATTCTTCGACTCCCGAAAACCGACATCGATACGTCCACTGTATCAACTGCCGAGCAACGAATGCCGGAAAACCGAATTCTTAGGGTTTTAGAAAGAAGAAAACAGAAGAAAAGATAGAAGAAGAAGAGAAGAAAGAAGAAAAGAAAGAAAGAGAACAACAGAACAACATCAGATACAGAAAACAATATCAGAATCTTACACATCGCAGCGGAACAATATATAATAAATAAACACTAGTCTTTTAAAACAAAGAGCTATATCAGTTTATACATACATCAATCAGAGTCAATATACAACAATGGACAGTTATATAACTTGTCCTCATACAGAATACACAGCGGAATAAATAATATCAGATACAAATACTACGTCTCGCCATCCAGCTTGCTTCCAAAGCTCTAGAATATCCTGATAACATAACTCTAGACTGCCCGTGTGGAAATTGGTGGGCACCCAGAGTTTAGAAGGGAACAATAAACTCCGAGTCAGTCATGGTGACTGGTGTGAGATCGTAAAACAGTTATTTTTCACAAAGAAAATAAAACAAATTCGCAATGCTTTTGGAAAATGAAACTACCATAAGACCTCCCACCACACACACAATGCAAACGCAGAATTGGAGGAGATTTCTTCTTATGATAGTCAAAGATGCTTACTACGCAAAATCAAATCATTTTTGATATTATTATTAGTGCATAGTGTAGAAAACATTTCGAAAGTATAATATTAATCTTAGCCAACATACGACCAGTATCGTATGCCTACTATAGCTACCATCTAAACAGTGGTGACCACCGTACATAAATGGCAGGTTCTACAACTAATACCGTACAAAGTTCGTATTGGAGTTTGGATTTCCAACAAATGGTCAGGCTAAGGAACTTCCTTTTCCACGATGGGTACGTCCCTGGAATAGACGACCCGAGAAATAACCTAACATTACGGTTAGATCTCTGCCAACACAAGGCCGGGTTACCTCTGCAAAAATAGGTAACTACTGACACGCGTATGCCATCCCCCGATCGTAACCGATCTTCCCGAGGATCCCCGATTTCCAACAAACCACATAGATAATAATGCAGCAACCACATAGGTTAAGTATCTGGGCTCCATACCATGATACCACCTCTATCCAGAAGGAATGACATACACTAAGGGGCGCTACTCCCTAGAACCTTGCCGCATCCTTCCTGTTTCGACCATTTCCGGGGTGTGAGGCTCGACGAAGTCTCGTCCACAAAGCTACGCTTTCTACAAAGCCATGCTTCGGGTCAAACAAATGATCAACCTATGATCACAAAGATATAAGATCAAACAAATGATCATATCGCAAATGATCAAACACTGATCATTTCACAGCAACACTCAGTATGCCACGTTACCAAATTGGGATATATCGCTGATAAATTTCAACTACATAACCTCTGAGCTCGTACGTCTTAGAGAAGGGTGTTAAGCTAAGAGAATAAATTCTCCGCCACCAACAGAAATGTATTTGAAAGAAATCAGCTTTATATCTCAAATTGTAACGTCAGACACACAATCCATACAAGTCTGTTCCGGGATCGAACAGAACCGAAGGCACTTCTCACGAAGCCCTTGCAAATCCGGATAAATTTCTAATCACGTCTGGACTTCCCGTCACTAAGGGTGATAAAACCTCTAAATCGGAGATCAGCCGATGTAGAGTAACTCGACGGTAATCCTTCCGTTTTCAAAAATATCCGGTCTTCAACACCGGTCTTCGAATGCAATTCATAACGACGTATCACATATTCGGAATGTGTTATACGACCCCATGGTCCTTTCCCGGCTAACCCGAATAGTGAGCGATTATTCAAAAATAAGTGTGGCATTCAAGTTCATCCAATTCACAACAAATACCATATTCAAGGTAATTATTGATAGTCGGTTATTTAACTATCAATAAAGATGCGCAACATCATCAGATTCCAAATAATTTTCCAAATTATTTCATCTTCCAAAATATCTTTTACTAGATATAAAATTTCCACATTTCAAAAATAAATCAACATTTATTTTTAAACAACTTCCCTTTCTTTTATAAATTCCATAGTGAATTTATATCTTTCAAAATATCTACTGATATACGATTCTCAAATCGATTTCAAATATTCAATTTCTTTTTATCTTTAAGAAGATAAATTCTCAAAAACATTTCATTTCATTTTGGAAATGCATTTCCCTACTTATTTAATAATAAGTATTTCACAAATCACTTATTTTCAACACTTGGAAAATATTCTATATACTTAAATCAAAATTAAGTATATATTTCATTCTTTAAGGAAATCATTTACTTTAACAACATTTATTTGAGTCAAAACGAATGTTACGTAAAACATCGTTACGACAACTCAAAATCACTAGTATAGGGATTCGGATTTAGATAGATATATAAATCCCAATACTACATAAAAACATTTCCTTTTGGAAATCATTTACTATAACAACAGTGTTATAGTCCACCATTTCCTTATTTTTCGAAAACGTCTATTTCAATAACAAGTGTTGAAATCTATGCTTTCGATTCATAATACATTTTAAAACAATTTTAAAATGTTTAACTTCATTTTTAATATCACTTCTTCAAAAATAAATCCATTTTACTAAACAATATATTCACTGTCCAAAATCGTGAATATAATTCACTAATTACATTTCACTATTTTCTACACATTTTATTTAAATAATAATTCGCTATCCAAAATCGCGAATATATCTCCTTTAACAACCTTCTATATTTAATTTATCAAATCCAATTGATTTCGAAATTATAAAACAACGTTTATAAATTCTATTTCTATTTTCTAACAACTTCAATTTAATAAATCTCCTTTATTAACAAATTCGATCAATATTCCACTTAAAGGCAAAAATCCAATTTACAAGTAAATTTCTTATCAGTCTTTATTCTACCATTTCATTCATTTTATAACTTCATACTTTATAAATCTATAAACTTCAAACTTTATAAATCTATAAACTTCAAACTTTATAAATCTATAAACTTCAAATCTTCACAATTTATAATTCTATAAATTTCTTATCTTTACAACTTATAATTTTATAAATTTTCCATCTTCACAATTTATAAAAACTCGTTTTAAATTCCAAAAATTTTAATTGATAAATATCAATTTTGTACATCTTTTATATACATCGTTTTTAATAATTCGAAAATCCAAATTTAAACTATTTTATAAATTACTTAACTGTTTATTTCAAAAATCACCTCTCGGTTATATTTCACCAAAATCTTAACCTTTATAACTTTAAAAATTTTAACGTTTGTAAATTAATTCAAAAATTTAATAACGTATATTTACAAATAATCACTTTAAAAATCTCTTTTAAGGAAAAATCGTTATTTTAAAACTTCAAAAATTGAATCCAATGATGCAACGCATCAATTAGTCCATCAACATCAAACATCATATATCATCATACGATAACAGAATATACATCAATATCTGTAAATAAATAAATACAGTTGAGGAATCCAGTTGGATCTCTCCAACCTGTTTCCCTGCATCCAAAGACGTTAGCACAATACCAATTCCACTTCGAGGTGGAATATCGTGGTATATGGGTTTTATAAAAATCCGCTTACTAACGGCGCAATAGGGTCTCATCCGCTATACGAGGCGGGAAATCAATCAATCCAATATATACATATGCCAATATGTATATATTGCTATATATAATAGATATATCCTACTATATCTAATATCACATTCAAACAATCAAACAATCAATAACTGCAATAAATTTTGAGTGAGAAAAATCTCACCTTAGCTTTTATTTTGCATTCCATTTCTTTTTCGGCTCGATTTCTCGATTTATACCTTGTATAAACATTATACAAATTAATTAATATTCGAATTTAAATCGAATAACCAATTTTCATTTTAAAATTTTAATTAACAAATGATTTTATTTCGTCCCAATTCCTTTTAATAAATTTATTTTAACTAATCATTTTATTGTAAACTAATGTCTTTGAATCACTTTCTCTTTAATATCTACACCATTTTTTTCTTTTCCTACCAAATCCATCATTTTTAATATAAACTCTTCCTGTTTAATCCTATATAATTTCCAGAAACCTTAACTATATGCATATATTTACTGTTAATAAAACATATTACTTTCTATATAAAAACTCACTGTTTACTGTCCATTCTCAAACGTATATGTATATCTATCTATGCATTCTCTGTTTTCAATTTCCCTTCCAACTAAAATTTGATTAGGTAGAAAATTTAACTTAGGTTAAAATGAAATTACCAGAAAATCACCCAGTCCATTTCGACTACACCAGAGAAGCCGCGAGTTCTTCTCCCCATGCCTCACGTTCGACATCGCTCGACCATCCCTTTTCAGCCTACTTCGAGACCATCACGTCGCGCTTGAACCCCACAACTCGAGCCTGCCGAGTGTCCTTCCAGTAGCGAGCTCGAGATTCCCACGTCGCTCACGGCCTCGAGTCGCCGCCTATCGCCATCGACACCCACGCATTCACCTAGCTGCCATCGCGACCTCGTCGACTCCACGCACTCACTCGCGTCCCCCAACGCCTACAAATCGCGACATCCCCTAGAACGACGTGCGCTTGCCTCACTCGAGCCCCTCTGTGCTCCCAGTCGCGTCTTACGAAAGGCAAGTTTTGATTTATATGAATTGAAGGGAAGGGGGAACTCGTGAATTTGTATGTATTTCCTTCGATTTAGAACTGCTCGGCACTCTGATTTTGAACGAGAGGAGCTCGGCATTTTTATTTTGTTTTCCTGTGAAAGTATTTTTTCTTTGGGTGAAAAGGCTTCGGCCATTGATTTGTTTTGAACGAATGAATTTAAAGAATTTGAAAAGGGGAACTCGGCCATGACTTTATTTCTCTTTCTGATAAATAGGGAACAGACGTGATTCCAGGCTAAAGGAAGGAGAACGTGTTTGCACGATTTTCTCCCTTGATTCTTGGCATGAATAAAGGAAGATAACAGTATGGGGAAACAAGGCTGGTGTTGACAAATTTTTTAAATTTAAATTTAAAATTGAATTCAATTTAATTTCAACGTGTTTAACTATCGTGCACACACATAACAACTCTGAAAAATACGAAAATTGAAATCCAGTAATAATTCAATATTACGGATCCAATGGAACTGGTTTCGTTGAATTCCAAGACTGCGCCTCGGACGGCTATTTTTAAATAACGATTCGAACGATAAAATTTTAAACTGAACAAATCAATTCGAAATTAGATTCTGAAGCTTCTGTTATCTTCAGTGATATCAATACGAATTTTAAAAGCTCTTGAAATATTTTTCTTCAACTTTAAATTGAAGATTTAAATTTTTATCCAGTTTCAATAGATTAAATTTTATAATTTAATCGCAAATTTCAAAATTATATCGGGGATTCAAATTAAATCATCGTTCAAATATTTAAAATTAATTAAATATTCCAATTTAATTCGTTCAAAATTCTGGGTCGTTACACGATACAAGTAAACTACTTTACTTTATTACCTTAGGCCGAAGGGCCAAAACATACCTTTTGAACAATTTACAATAGACCTTTCGAAAACATTGAAAACATCTCTTTCAAAAGCTTTATAAAACCTTAGATATCCTCTTTTAAAACACTTTAAACACACCTGTTGAAAACATTGGAAACCCTCTATTTAAACACTAAGGTAAACTTTTCAAAACATTGGGGAACCACCCCTTCAAAACCTTTAACATATACCTTTCGAAAGCATTAAGTCCTTTACATAAATCAAACCTTTCAAAAGCATTGGGTTCAAGTAAAAACATGTGGAACAACCCTTCGAAACCATTTAAAACCATTCCGTTCAAAACCTTTGGGTTTAACTTTCAAAATATCAAAAGGGTCTTAAAAGAACTAAGTCGAAATCAACTCTTTCGAAAGCAATTTCCTAAGTAAAGAAGTGGATGGTGTCGAAACCTATCCCTTCGAAAGCATTGGAGAAGCGGGTCTAATTTTAAAACAAAGGAACACTTTCGAAAGCATTGCTTCGAAAGGTTGGATGCGGCATCTAGGGGGTTCGACCCATTCGAAAGCTTCTTTATAAAACAAAGGCGCAACCTCTTTCGAAACCTTTCTTTAAAACATTTGACTAAGACGAAAGCTGTCTTATTCGAAAGTTCTTGTAACGACCCTGAATTTTGAACAATTTAATTTGAGAATATTTAATTTATTTTAAATATTTGAATGATGATTTGACTTGAATTTCAAATTACCAGAAGGAATTGGCGATTAAATCTTTGAATTTAATCTATTGAAAGTTGAATAAAATTTGAATCTCCAATTTTAAGCCGGTTAAAAATAATTTAAAAGCTTGGAAAATTCATATTGATAATACTGAAGGTAATAGAAGCTTTAGAATTGATTTTAAAAGCGATTTGTTCAATTTTGAGATTGTATCGTTTGAATTGAATTTAAAAATAGCCTTCCGAGGCACAGTCTCGGAATTTGACGAAACGAGTTTCATTGGGTCCGTAATATTTAATTATTACTGGATTTTCAATTTCGTATTTATCAGAATTGTTTTATGAACATACGGCGTATAAACGCGTATAAAATTAAATTGAATTCAATTTGAATTTCTGTAATAACCGGGATTTTTGCATCGATTAGATATCATCGTTAAACGATTTCTATGCTAGCTATTTGCTTATAGGAATTTCGATTCGAATTGGAATTTGTTTAATAAAAAAATTGTTGTTGGAATTTTTGAATCGGTTAGAATCCTTTTGGAAAAAAAAAAAGAAGAAAATAAAAATTTGTTAAAGGGTTTTGGGCTTTAAAATTTTATCTCGGCCCATTCATTTCATTTAAAACCCTATACCCGATCCCTTTCTCATTTCATTCGTAAACCTAAAACCTAAATCGGAGAAAGAAAATAAATGGCGGCCTAAAGGAAAGAATTTCGTTCGCTCGTCCTCGTGTTCATTCGTCTTCAAACTCGTACGTCTTCTCGTTCGTTCCTCGTCAGCAATTAGGGCTTTCGAAATCTAGGGCTTCGGCGGCTTCGATCTGGAAATTTTAGGGCTTCGTCTCCCGTTCTCCTTCGCTCGCGACCGCGTCGAACAAGGTGAGTGGTTTTCGCCCCTCACATCTAATTCATCTCCATTCGATTTGTAGTGCCTTGTGCTTTGCCGTGCGATATGATTTTGATGCTTGCGATTTTCTCTGACCATTTCATATTGCGTATATATCCTGGTTACTTGGTTTCCACGGCATTGATTTGGTTTTGGAAATCTCGGCTTGAATCTGGACTTGATTTTGAGATTTATCTCTGACATTTTCAAAAGTACAGATACGAACTTTTCCTGTTTTGTGAATTTCGGCTTTGACTGTTTTTGAAACCTCGGTTTTGCATCTGGTTGGATTTGTTTGACTGTTTCAATAAGTAACAGATTTGCACTTGATCCTATCTTTGTCACAAATGCTTTATCACTTCATTCATTCACTGTTGTGCATTTGGCATTTATCATGCTGGACCACTGTCTGCATTCATTTCAAATGTTGTTGATATTAGTTGGTTTCATCTGTCAATCCATACCATTGCCATTGTTGTAATTGCTATACTGTTGAGCTTTGTTTGTTGCATTCACACTAGTTTGCATTCACGACCTTGTTGTCTTTGTATTGTACCTGCACACTCTGGTCTTTATGCTGTTGCCCTTGTGTGTTGCATTGTGCATGTATCACTTTGCATTCATACACTTGAGTTTGGTTTGGGGCAGTGCTTGCATGTGAGTTGTTTTCATTGTGTTGCATCTTGCATTCATTAGCTTGTATCACTGTCTTCACTGTGAACTTTTGGCTCTGGCATTCATTGATTATAGCTCCACTTGTTATTTGTTCAGTCTGCATTCCTTTGTTGATGTTGGACATCTGTAGCTTCACTGATTATATTCATATTTGTGATGTTGGCACTAGTTCATTTCTAAGTAGTTTCACTGGTGCATTTCCTTTTTGAGGTGCACTGATTTGAGTCTTCGTATACATGATATATGCACTGTGATGCCTCATTTTTACTTGTTGCTTTTGAATCTTGATGGAGCTGGCTTCCTTATGTCTCGGCCTTGAGTTGAGATTCTATGTGCATAACTGGTTCGCATAATTGATATGCAGTAACCTATAGCACTTGATTTCGGCATCCCTTAATTACATTGCAGTTATTCATGGGTGTAAATGCAGTTTCATTGTGGTTTTGATATTTGTTCGATTACTGTATTGACCTTGGATTTGTTCTAACTTGATACATTTGGATTTGAGCATACTTGAGTCTAGTTGTCACGAGCACACTCATGTCTACACTTCAGTTCACTGTCCTGTACATGTCTGTAGCTTGATATTTTGATTTTGCTTATCCTAAAAAAAAAAAATAGTACGAGGTTGCAATAATTCTATGCACACTTTGATCTTCTTCATTCCAGTAGCATTGTGTTTGTAGCTTGGTTCATTTGGTATAATTGTGTGGTTGCTTGAGTCTCTTTGTTGTACTGCATATTCCAGTGTGCCATGACTTCACCATTGCCATTTTTTGGTGTAGCTTGCTGGTTCATTGTCTGGTCATGTTGCTACATTCATACCTGTGGTTGTTACTGCATTCATATTGTTACTGTAATATGTCTTCAACCTGATAACACTTCACCTATGATATTCTATCCGGTCATTGCTATCATTTGGTTTGCGTGTTTGGTCGTCTGCATTTTTGAGTTTCATCACTGTTTCATTTTTTTTACTATTGTATAGTCTGCACTCCTGTTCTTGTATAGTCAGTTGTTTGTAGTTGCCATCTTGTGGTTGCTACTGTATCGAGCTGTTGCACTGTTCTCTGTTTGGTGCCTCACTTCCATCTTGAGTTATGTTGGCTGTGGATTTGGTTATTTTATTTGATCTTGTTGCAGTTTGAGGCCCGATTATTTGAGTTTGTACACTATGTTGCACCGTTATCTATGCACACGAGTTGGCGGGGCAGTGCACACGTGTACGAATGCACACGTGTGTACGGCAGCCAATCGAGTTTCTGATGATTTTAAAGTGACAATTTCCATTGTTTTTTTAAATTGATTTAGTCTAGTTGATAAATTGTTTACCTATCTCTGTTGATGATTTAAATCTGTTGATCTATTGTTTAACACTGTTTAGTGTTAAAATTTTCGTTATCCGATTTCTTTGTTAAAAGGATTGGATAGACGGGAATTATTGTGACTGTCGTCTATTTAAATTATTACTGCCTCTATGCACTAATAAACTGGTTTGAATTAGACTGACATGTGTATTATTTTCTTTTGAATATAATACTCGGGTCAGACCGAGTATTTCTACAGCTTGAAGATTTTCGAGCAGCGAAGTTAGAGAGAGAGTAAAGAATCACTTTAGTTTTCAGAAGAAAATTGTATTTTAAGATATTCCGCTGTATCATTATCAAATTGTATAAACTCTGATGTATATAAAAAGATTTATAGTAATGAAATAAAGATGCATTTGTTTCAAATTGATTGTTATTATCTGTGTTTTTGTGGCTGATTCTGTTTAAACATTATAAACTAAATAACAATTCGTCTTTTTGAACGTTTCGAGTTGGTTTAATCACCGACTGGAGGCGGTCAAAAGGGGGAATGTTACAGAGTGGTATCAGAGCTTTGGTTTACACAAAGCTTAGTTTATGATGTTTAATATGAATAGTTACTAGAAACACTTTAAAAGGAAACGTTTTTCAAATCCAAAGAAGTATAAAACTGTTTTTGAAAATAAAGATTTTTAACTTGAGAAAGTTAAATTGAATTGAATTAGTATTAATAAATATACGATTTGAAGTTTAACAAAGGAAGTTAAATAATTTGAACTTGATTTGATAAATTATCAAGATGAAAAGTTAAACTTGAAAGATAAGTGATTATATAATATGAATTGGGAAGTTTAAATTAATAAGTTGTTTAACTTATAAAAATGAGAAAATTTAAGTAAAACCAGTTGTTAAATGGTTAAACAGTTTTGTTAAGTGAAACAAAATCTGAATTTTGAATGTGATATGAATTTGACTTTAGTAAAGTTAAATAAAATGGAATTTCAAATAGATTTGAGACGAACTTAAGTTGTGTAGTGAAAATAAATGCAAGTGAAGATAAAATGGAATATAGCTTAAGTAATGTTAAATGAGGTTGAATTTGATATCAAAATGAATTGATAAAGTGAAGAATGAATATGAATTTGAGTTATAGAAAGGAAATTCAACTTTAATTGTAAAAGTGAATTTGTGAATATGGTGAGTATAAGAATTCAATCTGAATTAGAATATAAACCAATTGAAATTAAGTATGCTGAACCAAATTGAATGTAAGCAAGTAAATAAATTTGGTTAAATTGAATAAATTTGGTTTTGCTAGTTGATCGTATGGAAATTCATTAAGTGTTAAGGAAATAGTATTAATGAAATTGAATTAATGGAAATTGAAAGCTATGTGATTGAATTCAAATTGAAAGGTAAGAAATCTAAATAGAATCAAATTTGATTTGAATTGAAGCAAACTAACTTGAATATAAATTAGTGAATGTGAACTAATTGGATATGAATGAATGTTAGTAAAATCCAATGTGAATGAATCAAATGCGGTTAGATTGAAAATCAATTCAATGAATGATTTACTAAAGAACTAGTAGATTGTCTTGGAAATGGAAAACTGATAAATTTATATAATAGTTTAAATTGGATTTATTTTGAATTATTATAAACGGCTTAAATTGAAGATTTGAAAAGTGTTGATAAAATATTGGGATTGTATAAGTGTTAAAAGTGAAATATTTAATGGATTTCATAAGTGAATGGAAATTACAGAATTAAGATTGTGAAGTTATAAAATTAATCGAAGTTGCGAAATAAAAGAATTTATAAGTAATTTACTTGTAAATTAAAAATTCTGATATAAAATTGAGTTATAAAGGAATGGGTTAATAAAGCAATTTTTATAAATTGAGGTCTTTATAAATAGAAATGGAATTTATAAATGTTGTTTATAAATTCGAAACTGACTTATTTTGATAAGTAAATCTTTATAGCTTGTTAAAGAAAGTATATCCACAATTTTGGACAGTGGATAATCTTTGAAATAAAATGTGCAGGAAATATTGAAATTGGGTCAGTGAAGTATATTCACGATTTTGGACAGTGAATATATTATTGAATAAAATGGACATGTTTTGGGAAAGTGATATTTTAAAACGAAGTTAATTGTTTTAAAAAAGATGTTTTCAAAGCATTGAATATCGAAACCATAGATTTCAACATTCATTGTTGAAATAGACGTTTTCGAATATAAGGAAATGGTGGACTATAACATTGTTGTTATAGTAAATGATTTCTGAAAGGAAATGTTTTGTATAGTATTGGGATTTATACATCTATCTAAATTTCGAATCCCTATACTAGTAATTTTGAGTTGTCGTAACGATGTTTTACGTAACATTCGTTTTAACTCAAATAAATGTGAAAGAATGATTTCCTTAAAGATGAAATATATACTTAATTTTGATTAAAGTATATCGAATATTTTCAAATGTTGAAAATAAATGGATTTATGAATTACTTATTTTTAAATAAGTATGGAAATGTTTTTCCAAATATGAAATGTTGTGAATATATTCCGTAAGGAATAAATGATTTGAAATTCATTTTTGAAGTCGAAGTTGAAAAGTTAAATGAGAGATTTGAACAATTTGTTCAATTTGAAATTTTTCAAAAAAGGATTGAATCGTTAAGTTAAAATTGAGTTTAACTTCGACATCAAAGACAATATAAGTTGAGCTTTGAATTTCAGATGATGATTTGGATTACATGTCTAACATTGTGAATTGATGACATAGCAATTGATCTCTATTAAATATATATCTGTTGGTGGCGGAGAATTTATTCTCTTAGCTTAACACCCTTCTCTGAGACGTACGAGCTCAGAGGTTATATATCGATAGACATCAATTCTGTGTTGAGAATTGACGATGTAAGCGTGAAATCCAAATTGAATGTGAAAGTCGATAATAAATGGAATTTGAATATGAATTAGGTTTTGAGATAACCTTAAATTTCCAAATCGACTTAGAGGAAAATTTTGAAATCCTCTATTTTGTTATGAATATGGAATATGTAAGTTTTTAGAACTTATATATATATGAATGCGGTGAATTTGAAACCGTTAGTTTAGAAAGACATTGTTATGGAAATCTTATGTATGTTTACATAGATGTTATATGTACGAAATGTGAAATGAAAGTACTACATATATGATATTATGTTTTCTAAACTGAGGATGTGGAAAAGTACCTTCCATTTATTATTAGAGAAGGTATTGGAACTCTCGATGAGTGTCCATTTGAAATTCGTAGCTACGTAGAATTTTAGTCAGAGTGACTATTTGAATCGGAAATCCTTCGCGATAGTTCATCGCGATGAGATTAGATTTGATTGATGATTAGCGTAATTTGAGGGGCGAGATGCCCACAGTTACAAGCGATTCCACTGGGATAGTGGCGTAACCGCCGGGTAAACTGCAATCTAATGCCAGGCGAAATTTGAGGGGCGTGATGCCTACAGACACGAGCGATTCTACTGGGATAGTAGCGTAACCGCCGTGTGTACTGCAATCTATGGCGACAACCATGGCGAAATTTAAGAGATGAGAAATCTACAGCCACAAGCGACTCTACTGGGATAGTAGCGTAACCGCCGGGTGGAACTGTAATCCATGGGGGAACGTGCTTTCCATATCCATTTTTAAAAGAATTTTTAAAAGTGTTTTCACTGGGAATTGAAACAAGTATATTTAGTACTTGGAGATTTTTAGACCTGCGCCTGGCCAGCGTATGCCTAATGTCTGTGAGAACGAAGATGGACTTGTTAAATTTCGAGTTAGCAAGTATTTTCAAACTGTAAATAGCAAATCAATGATTTGAAAGTAAAATTACGAAATTCCTACCTAATGAACTAAGGAAGAAGATTTTGAAATGTTTTGAAAGTCCACAGCTTTGGAAGAGATATATTATATAAATCTCTAATGTGAAGAATTTTAAGTTTGAATCTGAGTTGTAAATCGAAAATGTTGATAAAAGACTTTTGTGTTTTGATTTTAGAAAATCAATGAACAAAAGAGAAGATAACAAAACTAATGAGATTAAACAAATGAAATGAATCCTATATTCATTTATTTGTATTAAGTTTCAAGCTTGGTAAAAATTGAGTAGGGTATAAATATTAATGAAATTATAACAACCTTTCCTTTTCGAGGACGAAAAGTTTTTAAGGAGGGGAGTTTGTAACGACCCTGAATTTTGAACAATTTAATTTGAGAATATTTAATTTATTTTAAATATTTGAATGATGATTTGACTTGAATTTCAAATTACCAGAAGGAATTGGCGATTAAATATT
The DNA here is from genome assembly GCA_030737815.1 of Allium fistulosum. Taxonomy (NCBI): domain Eukaryota; kingdom Viridiplantae; phylum Streptophyta; class Magnoliopsida; order Asparagales; family Amaryllidaceae; genus Allium; species Allium fistulosum. The sequence continues at coordinate 513,694,078 of CM060903.1, read as the reverse complement.
TGAATTTAATCTATTGAAAGTTGAATAAAATTTGAATCTTCAATTTTAAGCCGGTTAAAAATAATTTAAAAGCTTGGAAAATTCATATTGATAATACTGAAGGTAATAGAAGCTTCAGAATTGATTTTAAAAGCGATTTGTTCAATTTTGAGATTGTATCGTTTGAATTGAATTTAAAAATAGCCTTCCGAGGCACAGTCTCGGAATTTGACGAAACGAGTTTCATTGGGTCCGTAATATTTAATTATTACTGGATTTTCAATTTCGTATTTATCAGAATTGTTTTATGAACATACGGCGTATAAACGCGTATAAAATTAAATTGAATTCAATTTGAATTTCTGTAATAACCGGGATTTTTGCATCGATTAGATATCATCGTTAAACGATTTCTATGCTAGCTATTTGCTTATAGGAATTTCGATTCGAATTGGAATTTGTTTAATAAAAAAATTGTTGTTGGAATTTTTGAATCGGTTAGAATCCTTTTGGAAAAAAAAAAAGAAGAAAAGAAAAATTTGTTAAAGGGATTTGGGCTTTAAAATTTTATCTCGGCCCATTCATTTCATTTAAAACCCTATACCCGATCCCTTTCTCATTTCATTCGTAAACCTAAAACCTAAATCGGAGAAAGAAAATAAATGGCGGCCTAAAGGAAAGAATTTCGTTCGCTCGTCCTCGTGTTCATTCGTCTTCAAACTCGTACGTCTTCTCGTTCGTTCCTCGTCAGCAATTAGGGCTTTCGAAATCTAGGGCTTCGGCGGCTTCGATCTGGAAATTTTAGGGCTTCGTCTCCCGTTCTCCTTCGCTCGCGACCGCGTCGAACAAGGTGAGTGGTTTTCGCCCCTCACATCTAATTCATCTCCATTCGATTTGTAGTGCCTTGTGCTTTGCCGTGCGATATGATTTTGATGCTTGCGATTTTCTCTGACCATTTCATATTGCGTATATATCCTGGTTACTTGGTTTCCACGGCATTGATTTGGTTTTGGAAATCTCGGCTTGAATCTGGACTTGATTTTGAGATTTATCTCTGACATTTTCAAAAGTACAGATACGAACTTTTCCTGTTTTGTGAATTTCGGCTTTGACTGTTTTTGAAACCTCGGTTTTGCATCTGGTTGGATTTGTTTGACTGTTTCAATAAGTAACAGATTTGCACTTGATCCTATCTTTGTCACAAATGCTTTATCACTTCATTCATTCACTGTTGTGCATTTGGCATTTATCATGCTGGACCACTGTCTGCATTCATTTCAAATGTTGTTGATATTAGTTGGTTTCATCTGTCAATCCATACCATTGCCATTGTTGTAATTGCTATACTGTTGAGCTTTGTTTGTTGCATTCACACTAGTTTGCATTCACGACCTTGTTGTCTTTGTATTGTACCTGCACACTCTGGTCTTTATGCTGTTGCCCTTGTGTGTTGCATTGTGCATGTATCACTTTGCATTCATACACTTGAGTTTGGTTTGGGGCAGTGCTTGCATGTGAGTTGTTTTCATTGTGTTGCATCTTGCATTCATTAGCTTGTATCACTGTCTTCACTGTGAACTTTTGGCTCTGGCATTCATTGATTATAGCTCCACTTGTTATTTGTTCAGTCTGCATTCCTTTGTTGATGTTGGACATCTGTAGCTTCACTGATTATATTCATATTTGTGATGTTGGCACTAGTTCATTTCTAAGTAGTTTCACTGGTGCATTTCCTTTTTGAGGTGCACTGATTTGAGTCTTCGTATACATGATATATGCACTGTGATGCCTCATTTTTACTTGTTGCTTTTGAATCTTGATGGAGCTGGCTTCCTTATGTCTCGGCCTTGAGTTGAGATTCTATGTGCATAACTGGTTCGCATAATTGATATGCAGTAACCTATAGCACTTGATTTCGGCATCCCTTAATTACATTGCAGTTATTCATGGGTGTAAATGCAGTTTCATTGTGGTTTTGATATTTGTTCGATTACTGTATTGACCTTGGATTTGTTCTAACTTGATACATTTGGATTTGAGCATACTTGAGTCTAGTTGTCACGAGCACACTCATGTCTACACTTCAGTTCACTGTCCTGTACATGTCTGTAGCTTGATATTTTGATTTTGCTTATCCTAAAAAAAAAAAATAGTACGAGGTTGCAATAATTCTATGCACACTTTGATCTTCTTCATTCCAGTAGCATTGTGTTTGTAGCTTGGTTCATTTGGTATAATTGTGTGGTTGCTTGAGTCTCTTTGTTGTACTGCATATTCCAGTGTGCCATGACTTCACCATTGCCATTTTTTGGTGTAGCTTGCTGGTTCATTGTCTGGTCATGTTGCTACATTCATACCTGTGGTTGTTACTGCATTCATATTGTTACTGTAATATGTCTTCAACCTGATAACACTTCACCTATGATATTCTATCCGGTCATTGCTATCATTTGGTTTGCGTGTTTGGTCGTCTGCATTTTTGAGTTTCATCACTGTTTCATTTTTTTTACTATTGTATAGTCTGCACTCCTGTTCTTGTATAGTCAGTTGTTTGTAGTTGCCATCTTGTGGTTGCTACTGTATCGAGCTGTTGCACTGTTCTCTGTTTGGTGCCTCACTTCCATCTTGAGTTATGTTGGCTGTGGATTTGGTTATTGTATTTGATCTTGTTGCAGTTTGAGGCCCGATTATTTGAGTTTGTACACTATGTTGCACCGTTATCTATGCACACGAGTTGGCGGGGCAGTGCACACGTGTACGAATGCACACGTGTGTACGGCAGCCAATCGAGTTTCTGATGATTTTAAAGTGACAATTTCCATTGTTTTTTTAAATTGATTTAGTCGAGTTGATAAATTGTTTACCTATCTCTGTTGATGATTTAAATCTGTTGATCTATTGTTTAACACTGTTTAGTGTTAAAATTTTCGTTATCCGATTTCTTTGTTAAAAGGATTGGATAGACGGGAATTATTGTGACTGTCGTCTATTTAAATTATTACTGCCTCTATGCACTAATAAACTGGTTTGAATTAGACTGACCTGTGTATTATTTTCTTTTTAATATAATACTCGGGTCAGACCGAGTATTTCTACAGCTTGAAGATTTTCGAGCAGCGAAGTTAGAGAGAGAGTAAAGAATCACTTTAGTTTTCAGAAGAAAATTGTATTTTAAGATATTCCGCTGTATCATTATCAAATTGTATAAACTCTGATGTATATAAAAAGATTTATAGTAATGAAATAAAGATGCATTTGTTTCAAATTGATTGTTATTATCTGTGTTTCTGTGGCTGATTCTGTTTAAACATTATAAACTAAATAACAATTCGTCTTTTTGAACGTTTCGAGTTGGTTTAATCACCGACTGGAGGCGGTCAAAAGGGGGACTGTTACAGTTCTTTTCGAAAGCAAAGCAGGCGCATTTCCTTTTAAAAGCAAAGCAAGGTTTCGACCTCTTCGGAACCCCTATTTCGACTATATACCTTTCACCTATCTCCAATCCACTACGTACCAAGGCTTTTGATACCATGTGTATTGTTTTCGACTAGGATGGAGGCGGAAGTATGAAGTTGAAAGGTAGCTGCCGAAAGTAGCGAAACGAAAAAACCTTATAAAAACTGATTTTTGACTTTAAAAAGTAATTTCTTTTCAACTAACCTACTTCGTTTGGCAACATATGATTGGTTGCTAATTTCTTTTCCAAAATCTTTTCTAAAAGTGCTGCCAAAATTTAGAATTAAATAATTTAAAACATTTACAAATTACCCATTCCCCTTTTATTAACATATAAAACATTTAAGTCTCATACCTTAAATAATTTTATATACTTATTAAAACACTTAAAGAAAATTCTACAAAAATTCCCATAAATCACTTTTAATATGTTTTCTAACATATATAAATTTCTGATCCAAAGCCAATATAGAACAGCCGTAATTAATTTTAAACCCAATTAACCATTTTCTTCACCAGAAAATTCATTATAAATCCACATTAACTCAGAAAACTATGAAATTTGAAACTCATCTCTAGAATTTTATTTCTGACCTTATCTCAAAATCGCAAGGCATGTGTCATTTAATTGGTTTTTCAAGTTAAACCTTATCATAAAATCTATATGAAAAAGCATATATCATCAACAAACATACATATCCATTTAAACAATCAAACATGGTAAATCGTTTGCAAAACAATTTCAGATCTCAACTAAAACCGAAAACAATAAAAATATGAGATGTAACCTATTATTCACCTTTAGCTTATGATTAAGGAGTTGAGATTTGATCTTGGATCAAGTTGATTAAGCTTACTTCTTTTGATTCTGGCTTTATCTTCTTCTTGCTTTCCCCCCAATGGTGGCCGGCCTCTCTTATGTTTTGATTTCAATTTGTGAATGTGTAAAATGAAGTGGTATGAGGGTTTAGGGTATATGAATATAACTTCCTACTTTGCCCTTATCTATTTCATTTTAATCCCCTTTTAGTTCATTGTTCATTAGGCACGGCTACCCTCTATTAACACAAACCTCAATCCCTTAACCATTTACATTATTTCTTTTAATTTAACTAATTAAATGTCCTAAATAATGTTAATCAAAATTAGGGTCGTTACAGGCATGCTCAAGATATGGCTGACCTACTAGCAATCATCTCAACCATACACTCCAACTAGTACTCCAACTATTACACTTCAAGCTGAGCGACATGATTAAGGCCCAACATAATTTTAGTGGCTTGGTTGTGCAATCTCATCCATTAAACATAGATTCCAACAGTCATAAATGCATTCAGACGTATGTTTTCACAAAGGTTGAACAACATAAGATTTCAAGCATTTATTTTATTGTTATTATGTCTTGTAATCTAAGCTACTGTAAGAGAATAAAAGTAATAAGAAAGTCCTTGTAGTGGATGTAGATCAACTTTCATTGTACCACTCTAAATCTTGTGGTACTTACTTCTCTATGTATTTTTACTTCCTCATTTTACATTTTAAATCAAGATATTAGTAAGTTACCTTTGCTAATATCAACTCTTAACCATAATTCCAAAGTTGGGAAATTTTTATCAACACAATTGTTATTACAATATTAGGAAAGTTAAGTGTATTCATTTCATTTCACTAATAAGGTTCCCACTAGATTTCTGTATTTCTCAAAACCCTAAGAGAAACATAGAAATCCGTCCGTTCCTTTAGTGAGCATTAGGAATTTCTTTCCTTGGGATTTCAATCTTGACTTTTCTTAACAAATCACAAGCCTATAAATGATGGATAGCTCTTTATCTGTTGTATCATGTACAACTCCTAACCGTGGTACATGTCCCAATCTCAATCTGGACCTTGAGTTTGCTTAAAAAATCGAAAGAGATTATTCACTCGAGTCTATTATTTCATCATGGCCTAAGTATAATGCATATACCTTGAGTTTTCTCAACAAATACATGCATGTACCTTACCTCGTCTAATAATATATAAACAATACTTCACGTAACATCCTTAGCTTGAGTTTGCTCAACAACTAGTGGGTATGCAAGTAATTTCAATATTAATAATACATGATAACTTTAAATATTAAAGATTCACAATCCTCAATACATACATTAGAGTGATATTGATTGTGATGACCCACCTTTCTGATCCTTAGGAACGACACTTAACACAACCTCGGTGTTCGTATGCCATTGCCCAAGCATCAGAAAGATGAATCGTCGTGGGGTAATAATAAAGAACAGAATAGAAAACCACACAATGAAACTGTAAAATAAACCATAACAGTCATGTAACGACCTGCTATTTCAAACCATTCAATCCACACATGTTAGACCTGAATTGCTTAAAACAACATATTGTTAATTATATTTGGAAAATCTTAGCATATACAGTAAATAAATCAATCACAGAATCACAGACATAGAGTAATATAACAATAAGCAGCGGAATAGACAAATAGTAGTTCATGAAGCTACTACAGAACATCAGAGTCTGAAACAAATACAACAAAAAATCCCAAGTACAAAGAAGTTACTAATACAAAAGCAACCGACAAGTCTGAACATAAATAATTGGAAACAACTGAAATAACTAAAATCTGAATAGATAAAAGATCTCCAGACAAAGCTCCAAACTCCAAAGGTGAGTCTCAAATGCTATGACACTCAGTCTTACCTAAGCATAAAGCAAAACACAAAACACTCGAGTCAGGATTAACATTCTTATGCAAGTAAATAAACTCAAGTGAAATGTCCAAGTGAAATGCAATATAACTTAAAGTATGTTTGGGATTCCATCCCTTAAGGATCCATTAAACTATCTACATACATAGTACAATACGCTACATAAATAATGTTTACAGTAAAATAAAATATTAAAATAGCGTTAAGGCGTTACCCATATCCCCGTTAACACATTTTATATAAATGCCATAGTCTATATAGTACTGTAAACTCCACCAAACCGGTGGGCTATCAGGGAGCACTCCATAGGTACGACACAAACCAAACTGGTAATAGGCTCGATAAGGCATGTGACAAGGCATGCGAGGCAATGCCAGGGTAGGATTCTACCGTTGGCACTCCCAGACTGGTGGTAACGCATAGTAGCTACTACCGCCCACCTCGATACACACTCCCAAATCAAAGGTGCACCCAATCAAATCACAAAGTAATATATATTGTATCGAAGAAGCATGCTCGATCGGAGGTGCTACCTCACTTGGCCCGGTATAGCTCATGTTTTAGTCACATCAAGCTAACTCGCAGGAGTCAGGGCTGTGTTCATACCTCATATAGACATCGCCAAACCATCCTACTTCTTTCTGGATTCTCCACCATGCATAGTTGTTAAAGTGGTTTTCGGTATTGGCGGAGAGTATGACAATATCCAATCCCGGTCTCTTTAACAACCAAATGCTTATTTCACACCGTGGTCATTTTCATTTCAAACAGTTCATACTTCATATCAAAATATCATATTCATTTCAAAATCATTATCATAAAATAGTTTAAACCATCATATCAAAGTATTCGCATTTAAATCCATTAAATCTAAATCATAACAGTTCCAACTTTAGACTAAAATATAAATATAAATATATATATATTTAAAATTGTTTATAAGTTAAAAATAGTTTATATTTAAAAATAGGTTATGGATTAAAATAGTCTATATATTAAAAATAGTTTATATATTAAAATATATATTTAAAATTGTTTATAAATTTAAAATAATATATTTAAAAGAGTTTATATCGAAAATAGTTTCAAATTAGAATTGTTTCTTCCAATTTTACAAATCAATTCAAATCAACTTTAGTTCCAAAATTCAATTTAAATCAATCTCAGTTCAACGATTTCAATTAAAAGATTAAAGGTTCAATTCGAATTCTCATTAAAACCATTTTTAATTTATATCGATTTCAAATCCAAGTTGTGAACTGTAAATTTAAACCACTTTCAATTCAATAGGTTTCAAAGTTTAAATATTCAAACAATTTACAATAATTCAATTTGATAAATTTCATTTATATTTAAAAATTAAACTTTAATTTTATTTAAATTTTAAAATATTCACTTAATCATTTTAATAACGATTAAATAAAATCTCAAATTACACATTTAAAACAGTATTAAATATTCAATTTCAATTTTATTTAAATTTGAAAATATTCATTTAATCACCTTTTAATCAAAATCCAGTTATCAAGTTATAGAAATCGTATCTTTAAAATCTCAAAATTAATAAGTTTCAAATCAATTTTTATTTAAATACAATTCTTAAACAAATAAAATTTCAATCAATTTCAATTCATCTTTCCAACCTTAATTTATTAAAGCTATTACAAAATCTAATTTTTAAAATATTAATATAATTTTAAATAAATGCTTAAACATATTATATATATACTAATTAAATTAAATTTTATTAAATTATATCTTATTATTATATTTATTTTATATTAAATCTTATTTTATATATTTAAAAATAGTAAAATTATAAGTAAAATCTTAAAATTTATATTTTCAAAACTAACTTATAAATTTAAAATTTCCAAACATATAATTTTAAAAATCTAAATTTTACACATATAAAAAATATATTTTATATATTATATTTTAAAAATTAATATTTATTAAACCCATATATTTTCTTTCAAAACCTTGGAAATCATTTTGCAAAAATAGACCAACGTTGTCCGTATATAGTTTTCTATCATATGGTCAAGTGATACAGATATTTATCATTTCAATCCGCAATAATTTAATATTTATGGGTATATATCGTTTCAACCCGCAATCCCAAAATTCAAATTCAGTAAAATCGCTTGGGTTTATCATTTCAACCCATAACGATTTTCCCTAATCTATAAGATCGTTCGGGTATGTATCATTTCAACCCATAGGGAATTCCTAACTAACAGGGAACTTGCAGTGTGAGAACAATATAATAATAATATAAAATGACACAACATATCAATGGCAAATATGATCATAATTAACAATTTTAATATAGTATATATACAACAAGTTATGGTGTCATGTGTCAATTAACATAGGTTAACAAATTAAGATAATAACATATCATATTCAACAAATAAATTATTAAACAAATTCAAGTTTAATAACATATTTAAATCGTCATTTCATATGAAATCAATTTACTAAACATAAGATGTTAATCGTGAGTGATCGCTCACCTTTTGTGGCTACGAAGGTGATGATAAAACAATGGAGCAAAGCGGAGATCTAAATAAAATCCAAGGTCAAAGCAAAACCAATTCCAACAACCCGAATCAACAACCAAGCTTTTGAAAGCAAACTTCATAGCAAAATCCAAAGCAGAGCACGATGAGCTTGAATCGATGAACTCAGAATATATATATATATACAAATATATATATATATATAAACAAATCTCTTTTTTTTACACAAGAATAGAATGAAGAAGAAGGGAACGGGGACCGAGGCACAAGCAGGTTGAAGGTGGAAGGGAAGAAACAAACTTTGTTCTCAGATAACAAAATAAGAAGGGTCAGAGAAAGGAATGCAGAACAAACCAAAATAAATAAAAAATAGTGGGAATAGTGACAGCCAGGTTTGAATTCAAGGAAAATAATAAAGGCTAGTGGCTATACAGTTTTCCATGATGGATAATGAATGGTCACAAGGAACTCAAAAAGGCTCAAAACGGGTACCGATACGGCTAATCATTTTGCCGATTTCGCCGTGCACCGGATGCTGAAATGCACAAATGAATAGACTATGGAGATCAGCACGATGAAACGAACAGAATGGTACACAGATATGAGAGATATGACCTTCCTATCAAAACTCGATTTTCGCTGCCAAACTTCTGCTAAAACGCCGAAAATAATATAAACGGAGCTAAAGCAGTCCAAATTTGGCGAAACGAAATATGACGTCTCACTCAGAAAATGATAAACAATATTATTATATAAAAATATACATATTTCAAAAATATTTTATTTTCATCAAATTTAACTGATTATAAATTATAAATTTGAAATTTTCACAACTAAACAAACTTATATATTCTCTGATGAAAATCTGACACTTGCTGCGTTTAAATAGACATAGTATTCCAAATATCAAATTTTCATTGCAAAAATTTTATTATTTAATTTCAGGAATTTTTTTAGTTAATTACGTTATAAAATCGTTAAAATATACAGGTCATTACAAGTCAATAGTACATCAGGTTACTTCTTAACAGGAAATTATCAGAGTTACACAAAAGTACTACAAACAGCTTAGGCAATTATAACATCCTGCCTTTACATATGCTGAAAACAAAATACATATACAAACTTGATAATATAGCATAATAGATAACTATGAAGATGAAAGGCCCCTGCTCGGACGTCATCTTCAAAAGAGCCCACAAAAGACTGGCTACTCTCAGACTACTCAAATAAAATGAGCACCCAAGAGTTTAGGAAAAACAAACACCTCGGGTCAAACGATATGTCTGGTATGAGTAAAACATTTTAAACAATAGGTATGAAATTGTAACGACCCCGAAATTTAAATTTATTTAAATTAATAATTAAATGAATTTTTGAATTAAATTGAGTAATTAAATAAATTTTTGGATAAAATTAGTAAAATAAATCGATAAAATGGAAGCGAGTTTCCCCGATTGTATATGAGTGAATTTGAAAATAATAAATATATTGATATATATTCTATTTGAGTTTAAATTGTAAAATAAATGATGATGATAAATATTAAAGTAAAATAAATAATTGAGTTTATAAAATAATAAAAGACGATAAATATTAAAGTAAGATAACAACAAATATTGAAACTAGGAATAGAAAATAAATTTGACAAATTCAAATAGATGTATATAATAAGATAAATTATAAAATATAAAGTAACATATAGTGAAATTCAAACAACATAATAAAAATAGGAATTTATTTACAATATAAAGTTAAAAACAAACAAATAAAAGACAAGTATTCAAGCAAATAAAAATACATTCCCATATATAAATGTTAGCACTCAAAAATCATCTTCCCAGCCGAAAGCAAAGATAATAGAATATCTTTGTACAAAGCAAACTTTATCACATATATAAAATAAGATACCAAAATCACCTCAGCCGAAAGCAAAAGAAGAAATACATTTATATGTATAAACAAGTACAAGCAAGATCACCTCTAGCCCATACCCTATTGTATAAACAATATAATACCCTGTACAAAGTAATATCATCAACCTGTAACCTTCTTTTCGATATATCATACTTCATCTCAGTTCCTCCATTAAACCTGAGAAAGAAAAGAAGAAAAAAAACATCATCTTACAATTTCAAACTCAAGATCATTTAACAAAAGCAAACAGATTTAAGAAGAAATCAATACTGCAGGCTTTCAAAATACAGAGCTGCTTTTTGCTTTCAAATTAAGGTGAGCAACTCATTTAAACCCATCTATATATCTCGATATCTGAGTTGATGCTTGAAGTAGCTTGTAAAGAGTGATTGTTGGTTGATAATTATGTCAGTATGCATGTATGGTGTGTGTTGTTTTTAGCAGGATACTCTCTGCTTTCACTTTCCAGTATGCAAGTTTGATTTGAAAATTCAAATTCTTCTCATTTAAATTCCGATAGGTTGCGGTATTTAAATAAACTATGATCATTTAACAGATTCGAGTTTATCTGGAAAATAGGAAGTAAACAGTGAAAGCCTTAGAACATGTTAGTTTCAAACATCGAAATTTGTTGATTCCTTTATACAACCTGGATTCTCGTCAGAAATCATGATTTTTAAAAAGGTTAAACAGGATTTTTAAATTGGGAACTAGTGAGTAACTTTTAAAACTTTAAATAAAAATTTGGTTGCATGCTTATATGTTAAAATGAATAAGTATTGCTTGTGCTTATAATTAAAAATCTGTTGAGGGTTTATCTTCAAGTTCAAAAGCATTTCAACAGAGGCTCTGTTTCCTTTTTAAATCTATGAGCAACTCTTTAAATTTAAAAATTAAAAATAAAAGAATGGTTGCATGCTTGTATACTGAAATAATTAGGTATTGCATGTGTGAATGTTGATGTGAAGTTGTATTTGTAAGCGTGATATTTGAATGTCCTCTGTTATGTTTTCCAGTAACCCTGTATTGATTTAAATACATACTCTTTTTGATCCAATCTCTGTAGGATTTAAATTACAGACAATAATTGTTTGTTTAAGTTATTAAGTAAATTAAAATTTAATTAAGTTAATAATAAACTGGGATGGGCTCTGGAAAACCAAATAATTGAGCAAGTTCAAAGATAACTGAAAATTTAATCATCATGTTTTCTTGATTCATGAATATAGGTTGAATACTAAAATCATAATGTGATTTTTAAAACAAAAACTAAATTTTTTAGTGAAGAGGTTTAGGAGTAGGTAAGGGTTGAACTGAATATGAACTATGGGGTTTCTCTAGTGATTCATGAATCTGGAGTGGATGGGTTTCTGCATGGTGATGGAGAATTGATCAGAGAAGCTAGGAAAAATATTGGTTGGTGCTAAATTCCATTGTGGAAGTTGCGGCAGAGTTTTTCTTTTTAAAACCCTAGTTTGTAAATGGTTTGAAGAATCGAACAGTTTGGGATGAAGGATGGATCGAGTGTTGTGATATTTTGGAAGTTGGTAGTTTGGTCGTAGGTGAATGCGTGGCCGGTGGTGGAGGTTCTCTGGTGGTCGGTGGAGGGAGCAGTTGCCGTTGACAGGTTTGGGAGGGTGGACGAGTGCGTGTTTTCCAGGTTTGAATGGAGTGCTCGAATTTTGATAGCATAATGGTTCGAGAGTTCTGGGGTTTGGCCTGGCACGAGTTCGTCGAAGGTGACTAGCTGGAGGGATCGATGGTGGTCGGAGGGCGCCTGAGCTCGTGTGCACGTGCACGCGATGGGTTCGTGTATCTGGGAATAAATCATTTTGGGGAAGAAAGGTTTTCTCAGGGTTTCATTTGAATTTTTCCTGGGTTTGACTCGAAGTAGGAATGAACGTGAATTACTCGAAGTGTTACTCGAGATGTATAGGGGAAGGCTCGGGTATAACCTGTTTTCTGTTTTGAATTTAAAAACCTGATTTCAAATTTATAAACAAAGCTTAAGTTTTAAATCAAAGTTTTAAACTGATAAATTTAAGTTTGTCTGGAAACTTGAGTGTGAATTAAACAAGTTTTAAAAACAGAAGTTTAAATACAAACTTAAGTTCGTTTACAACATAGTTTGGGCATAACGAAGTTTTTAAGTTTAAATTGTTAATAACAATTTAGTATAAAAAAAAAATTAATGTAATTAACCAGGATGAGTGACTAATCTGATTTAAATAAATCAGACAATTAATTAATTTTACTTATGAATATTTGGATTCTATTGAATGACTTGATTGTTTGATATCCCTGATATATGATGTTTTGTGATATACCCTGATTTATGTTGTGATCTGTAATTTACTTATCTGTGATCTGTGAATGAAGATGAGCGTTATAGTTTATATCGCTTATCAACTATATTTCTCTATTCTGATCTGTGATGATTGTATGATGTGCACTATTGTGTGTGAAACCCCTAGACTACACCTTTACACACACAAATATGGATTTCACGTGGAAATCGGTTAAGTCACAGATAATGTAAATTTGATCTTTTTGAAATTGAAATTTTAATTTCAATTGATTTTGAAATTAGAAAATTTGGATTTAAAGTGAAAAGCTTTTGAAATAGAATTCAAAGATAAAAGTTATTTTGATAACTTAATCGAGTTTCGAAAATTTAAATAATTTGATTTAAATTTGAATTCAATTTTGAAATTGAATCCTATGATTTGAAACTAGGGATTAAAGATGATATAAATGTGTTTGTATGAATCTAAACCATTTAAAAGTAAAATTTTGGAATTTGAATTTAAACCAAGGATTTCAACTCGTATAAATGAATCAGATTTCCAAATTGAAAACTGTTGTTTTCAAATGATAAAAGCTTTTAGATAAGAAAAGAAATTCCAGTTTAAATTAAAGGAATTTCAAGTGAATTGAAAAATGGATTTTCCAAGTTATGAATGAATTCTTTTTGAAAGCTATGAATTAAATCTGTCTATTTTTAACAGATTTAAAATGATGATTTATTTAACCCATTCGAAATGAAATTGTTTTGAAAGCTATTAGTTAAATCTTTGTTTTAAAGATTTAACGAATTAATTAAACTGAAATGGAAATTGATTTGGAAAATCTATGAATGAATCTTTGTGAAATTAAGTGAACTTTGTGAATTGAATCTTTTTGTTTAAAAAGATTAAAATGGTAATTTGTTAACCATTTGAAAAGAGAAGTTTGGGTTTAAAATTGTGACTTAATTGAAATCCCATTATCCATTTGTTTTTGAATATTGCGCTCACTATTCGGGTTAGCCGGGAAAGGACCTTTGGGTCGTATAACTCATTCCGAATAGTGATACGTCGTATATGGATCGCATTTGCTATATTACAGCATGATAGGGGGTTCTCGCTTCGCAGTTTGGTGGCGAACGGGGGACTCTTACCCCTACATGTCCCTGAGAGGGATGGGTTGGTTAGGCAGAGGCCGTGACAGTCGAGAGGTTGGCCGTAAAAGTAAATGCGAGGTGCCAGTGTAAGCCACGGTGGGGCTGGGATGGTTGCAAAGCCTACCGGTTGCCACTGTCTGTGGATCGTTACATTTGGTATCAGTGCTAAGGTTGAACTTTAGCTCAGGAGTATAACACGTTAAGTAGCTCGTTAGAGATAGAGTGAAGTAAACTCTAGAATGAGTAATCTCTAAGATATCCGTCTGAACGTCTCAGTAAATTCTCTTACTATCCACTGATAGTGAGTATGAGTGCAAGAAGAGGACGAGATAGGGGACAAGGGAATACGACTATAAATGGTCAATACCCTGCAACAGTGGAAACAATCTTTCTCTATCAATTTTCTTTGATTCGTTTCCAAATTCTTTTCATTTCTTCGTATCAGCTACAAGAAGAAGTTTCGGTGTGATGATGGCTCTACGAACCGTTGTAGGAGATTCTTATTTCGTATCTTCATCGACTTCTTATCAGCCTTTTGGATTTAAACCTTAATGAATTTGAAATTGGAATTTGAAATTGAATTAAATTGACTAATAAAATATGAGGGTAAATTGAATTGAATCAATTAAAACGATATCGGTTAAAACCAAATTTGAAATTTTATTATAATTTCTTGTGAATACCGAAGTCCGAAGAGGGACAAATTGGTATGTATTCTGAGATATTCCGACTTGAGTTTGGAATTCATATCGTAAGTTTGAGGAGTTATAAGGAGATCGCAGCTGTCTATCTCTGTGTTATATTCGTGCCTGCGAATTTCGAGGACGAAATTCTTTTAAGGGGGGAAATTTGTAACGACCCCGAAATTTAAATTTATTTAAATTAATAGTTAAATGAATTTTTGAATTAAATTGAGTAATTAAATAAATTTTTGGATAAAATTAGTAAAATAAATCGATAAAATGGAAGCGAGTTTCCCCGATCGTATATGAGTGAATTTGAAAATAATAAATATATTGATATATATTCTATTTGAGTTTAAATTGTAAAATAAATGATGATGATAAATATTAAAGTAAAATAAATAATTGAGTTTATAAAATAATAAAAGACGATAAATATTAAAGTAAGATAACAACAAATATTGAAACTAGGAATAGAAAATAAATTTGACAAATTCAAATAGATGTATATAATAAGATAAATTATAAAATATAAAGTAACATATAGTGAAATTCAAACAACATAATAAAAATAGGAATTTATTTACAATATAAAGTTAAAAACAAACAAATAAAAGACAAGTATTCAAGCAAATAAAAATACATTCCCATATATAAATGTTAGCACTCAAAAATCATCTTCCCAGCCGAAAGCAAAGATAATAGAATATCTTTGTACAAAGCAAACTTTATCACATATATAAAATAAGATACCAAAATCACCTCAGCCGAAAGCAAAGATAATAGAATATCTTTGTACAAAGCAAACTTTATCACATATATAAAATAAGATACCAAAATCACCTCAGCCGAAAGCAAAAGAAGAAATACATTTATATGTATAAACAAGTACAAGCAAGATCACCTCTAGCCCATACCCTATTGTATAAACAATATAATACCCTGTACAAAGTAATATCATCAACCTGTAACCTTCTTTTCGATATATCATACTTCATCTCAGTTCCTCCATTAAACCTGAGAAAGAAAAGAAGAAAAAAAAAACATCATCTTACAATTTCAAACTCAAGATCATTTAACAAAAGCAAACAGATTTAAGAAGAAATCAATACTGCAGGCTTTCAAAATACAGAGCTGCTTTTTGCTTTCAAATTAAGGTGAGCAACTCATTTAAACCCATCTATATATCTCGATATCTGAGTTGATGCTTGAAGTAGCTTGTAAAGAGTGATTGTTGGTTGATAATTATGTCAGTATGCATGTATGGTGTGTGTTGTTTTTAGCAGGATACTCTCTGCTTTCACTTTCCAGTATGCAAGTTTGATTTGAAAATTCAAATTCTTCTCATTTAAATTCCGATAGGTTGCGGTATTTAAATAAACTATGATCATTTAACAGATTCGAGTTTATCTGGAAAATAGGAAGTAAACAGTGAAAGCCTTAGAACATGTTAGTTTCAAACATCGAAATTTGTTGATTCCTTTATACAACCTGGATTCTCGTCAGAAATCATGATTTTTAAAAAGGTTAAACAGGATTTTTAAATTGGGAACTAGTGAGTAACTTTTAAAACTTTAAATAAAAAATTGGTTGCATGCTTATATGTTAAAATGAATAAGTATTGCTTGTGCTTATAATTAAAAATCTGTTGAGGGTTTGTCTTCAAGTTCAAAAGCATTTCAACAGAGGCTCTGTTTCCTTTTTAAATCTGTGAGCAACTCTTTAAATTTAAAATTTAAAAATAAAAGAATGGTTGCATGCTTGTATACAGAAATAATTAGGTATTGCATGTGTGAATGTTGATGTGAAGTTGTATTTGTGAGCGTGATATTTGAATGTCCTCTGTTATGTTTTCCAGTAACCCTGTATTGATTTAAATACATACTCTTTTTGATCCAATCTTTGTAGGATTTAAATTACAGACAATAATTGTTTGTTTAAGTTATTAAGTAAATTAAAATTTAATTAAGTTAATAATAAACTGGGATGGGCTCTGGAAAACCAAATAAGTGAGCAAGTTCAAAGATAACTGAAAATTTAATTATCATGTTTTCTTGATTCATGAATATAGGTTGAATACTAAAATCATAATGTGATTTTTAAAACAAAAACTAATTTTTTTAGTGAAGAGGTTTAGGAGTAGGTAAGGGTTGAACTGAATATGAACTATGGGGTTTCTCTGGTGATTCATGAATCTGGAGTGGATGGGTTTCTGCATGGTGATGGAGAATTGATCAGAGAAGCTAGGAAAAATATTGGTTGGTGCTAAATTCCATTGTGGAAGTTGCGGCAGAGTTTTTCTTTTTAAAACCCTAGTTTGTAAATGGTTTGAAGAATCGAACAGTTTGGGATGAAGGATGGATCGAGTGTTGTGATATTTTGGAAGTTGGTAGTTTGGTCGTAGGCGAATGCGTGGCCGGTGGTGGAGGTTCTCTGGTGGTCGGTGGAGGGAGCAGTTGCCGTTGACAGGTTTGGGAGGGTGGACGAGTGCGTGTTTTCCAGGTTTGAATGGAGTGCTCGAATTTTGATAGCATAATGGTTCGAGAGTTCTGGGGTTTGGCCTGGCACGAGTTCGTCGAAGGTGACTAGCTGGAGGGATCGATGGTGGTCGGAGGGCGCTTGAGCTCGTGTGCACGTGCACGCGATGGGTTCGTGTATCTGGGAATAAATCATTTTGGGGAAGAAAGGTTTTCTCAGGGTTTCATTTGAATTTTTCCTGGGTTTGACTCGAAGTAGGAACGAACGTGAATTACTCGAAGTGTTACTCGAGATGTATAGGGGAAGGCTCGGGTATAACCTGTTTTCTGTTTTGAACTTTAAAAACCTGATTTCAAATTTATAAACAAAGCTTAAGTGTAACGACCCCGAATTCTAATTTAATTTAAATTAATAATTTGTTGAATTTTTGAATTAAAATTATAAAATTCATCGGTAAATAGATTCGAGTTTCCCCGAAACGAATAAATGTTTGTTTCGAACAAATATTTTAAACAAATTTATAGTTATATAAAATAGAGTTTGAAAAGCAAAACAAAAGAAAGGAAACAAAAGTGTTGAAAATAAGTTGAACAGAGGAGTATGCCAGGCAAAACAAAAGTATGTAGCCTGCATAAAGTTGTAAACAGGAAAGTATATATGCATGCACACTTGCAAAATGATGAAATCTAATGAAGTACAAGCAAAACATCTCTAAAAGTACTTCCTAACATCTATCAGCCACCAAACATCATAGTCAAGAAGCAAAACAAGATACTCACCCAAATCATATTGTACATAACAAATCTCTCAGCCGAGTAAAGTATGTAGGCTGTAAAGTACAAAGCAAAAACAAAAGAGAAAAAGAAGTGTATAAAACAGGATAAGGCAAGGCAAGGCATTAAATGCCATCTACTCAAAATCTTCTTTCAGCCTCCAAAGAAAAAATATTTCTGTCCTATATTGTACAAACAAAACAATATAATACCCTGTAACATCCTCTCTTTTATATACATCAACAATTCATCCCATTTTCGTTCATTTTCACCCGAGAAGAAAATGAAAATAAAATAGCAACCTGAAAACAATTTACATTCACAAGTTTACAAGTCTGTAGTATAATCTATAGTTCATGCAAGATCAAGCTTCAACAAGCTTTAGATTTAAAAGTTTCGAAATTCAAACCCAAAGTAAAGATTCAAATGCAATTTCCAGTTTTTCAAAACATATCATTTCCAGGCATAAATCTTCACTGTCTCTGCTTCATAAATTTCAAGGTGAGCAAACTTTCTTTTAAACTAGCCTTCTTTATATCTTTTATCTGTGAGTAAACCTATATATTTGTTGGAATCTAAGTATTTAGTTTATAAAAATAATCTGAGCCTTGTTGCTTATTGAAGAAAAATTTGTTCTGTATGTTTTGAGTTACTGGAAACCTTTGTATGGTTTGTGCTCCTATGCTTCAGGTTACGGAGTAAAGCAAGAAAAAATAAATAAATCAAAACATCTTCATCCAAACATTTTTAGCTTAGGATTTCAAAACAAAATAAGTTTGTTTTTAACTTGAATTTCAATTAAAAATTGTTTGGAGTTTAGAAATAGAACACTCGACTCTGTATATATGATTACAGTAAAAACAATTTTTTTTTATATCATAAATTCAAGAATGTTAAAATCGTTGGATTGATTACAAAATTTGGATAAGCATACAAAGTTAAAATTTTTAGAAGTAATATGATGATTTTTACTAAAGTGGTTTAAGAGCAGTTTTAATTCAAACAAAAAATTACATTTTTCTAAATTTTTGATTCTCGGATCAATTATAAATGCTGAAAATTGTCATATAGCAAGTTTAATCCTTTACAAATCCAAGAAAAATACTTGAAGATTTTTCGAATGCAAGGATTTCGAGGTTGGGATAAAAGTAGGGTTTAAGTTCATAATTTTCTATGCTCTGTAAATGGATGATCGCGTCGCCGTTGCTCGATCGAGTATCACGCGATTCCAGGTGAAGAGGAGGGCATGGTCGAGGTAGGGCCGGAGTGTCATCGCGTCAAGTGGTCAGCGTAGGGTGGTCGTGACGGTTTTCGAGTGACGTGCTCGTGTTGCAGTTCGTTTGAACGAGCAAAATTTGCATTCGAGTTTTTCACGTCGACCTGGGTTTTGATTTCGAATGAGGGGACAAATTTGGATTTGCTGGCGATCGCGATGGTCATCGGAGGGGCGCCGCGATGATGTGCACGTGCACGATTTCAATTCGCGTGTCAGTGATTTGGGTTTGGGAGGAGAACTCGAAGAAATGTTCGAGTTGATGGTGGATATACTCGGGTATGTCGTGTGATTGAGAAATGTTGTTTTCAGCAGTTGTTAAAGAGGACAGGGAGAAGAAGAGAGGAACAGACGCGGGGAAGTGACGAAGAGGACCCGGGTTTGGCTCGAACAGGATGCATGGTTTACTCAAGTTTTAGTATTGCTGAAAGGCAAACATTTTTGAATATAAACAGTTTTGTTCAAATGCAAGATACCAGCTTTGATTTGAAAAACGGCAAGATGATTGAGAATCTGTAAAGTAATTTTAAGATTTGAAATTTAAAATCAAATAAATTAGTGGTTAAGAATTTATTTATAATTAAATGGTTAATAAGTTAATCAAGGTAATTTGAGATAATTAATTTAAGTTAAAAAGTTAATTAACTACTGAAAATAATTAAAGATAATTACTTAGTTAAAAGTAATAAATTAAGGGTTAAAGTTGATTAAGTGATTAAGAATAATCACTTATTTTAATTAATTAAGGATAATAAATTAAATGGTAATAAATTAAGGGCTAATTTATTAATTAAAGATAATTAATTAAATGGTGAACTAAATAATTAAAGATTAATTATTTAATGATAATTAAAGGTTTACTTATTTAATAATTAAAGGTTAATTAATTTATTTTTAATGGTTAATTAATAAATGATTAAAGAATAATTAATCAAAATATCTGTAATTAATTAATGTTAATTAACCAGGATTAGTAAGTAATTAATTTGATTTAAGTTAATCAGATAATCAATTGATCCTACTTATGGATGTTTGGATTTTATTGAATGGTTGAATTGTTTGATATCCTTGATATATGATGCTTTATGATACATCCTGATTTATGTTGTGATCTGAAATTTCTATTTCTGTGATATATTGTTATGTGAATATGAAACCCTTGACCCGTAAAACGACACTTGAATTTCGATGCGACAGGGAGTCGGATTCCAGTTGGTTATCCGAAACCCACATCGAATTGTAATGATGAATCTTTGTGACTGATAAATTTATTTTATCTATGAATCTGTGAATGAAGATAAGCGTTATCGATTTTACCGCTTATCGATATATCTGTGATGATTGATGTTGCACTATTGTGTGTAAAACCCCTGGACTACACCATACACACACAAATATGGATTTCACGTGGAAATCGGTTAAGTCACAGATAATTTAAATCGGATGTTTTCGAAATTGAAATTTTACTTTCAATTTAGTTTGAAATTAGAAATTCGGGTTTTAAAGTGAAAAGCTTTTGAAATGGAATTTCAAAGATAAAAGTTATTTTGAATAACTTAATCGAATTTTGGAAATTTAAATAATTTGATTTAAATTTAAATTCAAGATTTGAAAATTGAATTCTATGATTTGAAACTAGGGATTAAAGATACTGTACCAGTTATATAAGGATTAAACTATTTTAAAAGTATTGATTTTGGAATGTGAATATAATTCAAGGGCTTTAACTCGTGCAAATAAAATTGGATTTTTCTGAAACGAAAACTATTTGTTTTCAAATAATAACAACTTTCATATGAGAAGTAAACTTCCAATTTGTGTTGAAAGGTTTCAAATTTAAAATGGAATTGAAATGTTTGAAAGGCTATGAATGAATTTGTTTTGAAAGCTATGAATTGAATCTGTTTATTTTTAACAGATTTAAAATGATGATTTGTTTAAACCATTTGAAATGAAATTGTTTTGAAAGCTATAAGTTAAATCTTTGATTTAAAGATTTAACGAGTTAATCCAATTGAAACGAAAATTGTTTTGAAATCTATGAATTTACTTTTGTGAATGGGGTTAACTTTGTGAAATAAATCTTTTTATTTAAAGATTTGAAAATGGTAATTTGTTTTAACCATTCGAATGAAAAGTTTTGGACTTTGAGCTGTGATTTAACTGAGACCCCAATATCCATATGATTTCTAATATTGCGCTCATTATTCGGGTTAGCCGGGAAAAGACATTTGTGTCATATAACCCATTCCGAATAGTGATACGTCGTATATGGATTAGCATTTGAAGACCGGTGTTGAAGACCGGATATTTTCGAAAACGAAAGGACAACTCGTCGAATGTCTCTGCATCGACTGGCCCCGATATAGAGATTTTATCACCCTTTGTGATGGGAAGTCCGGACGGGATTGTGAATACCCGGAATTGCAAGGGCTTCGTAAGAAGTGCCTTCGGTTCTGTTCGAACCCGGAACAGACTTGTATGGTTACATGTCTGACATTACACTTTGAGATATAAAGCCGATTTCTTTCAAATACATTTCTGTTTGGTGGCGGAGAATTCATTCTCTTAGCTTAACACCCTTCTCTGAGACGTACGAGCTCAGAGGTTATGTAGTTGAAATTTATCAGCGATATATCCCAATTTGGTAATGTGGCATGCTGAGTGTTGCTGTGTGATGATCAGTGTTTGATCATTTGCGATATGATCATTTGTTTGATCTTATATCTTTGTGATCATAGGTTGATCATTTGTTTGACCCGAAGCATGGCTTTGTGACAAAGCGTAGCTTTGTGGATGAGACTTCGTCGAACCTCACACCCCGAAAATGGTCAAAACAGGAAGGATGCAGCAAGGTTCTAGGGAGTAGCGCTCCTTAGTGTATGTCATTTCTTTCTGGATAGAGGTGGTATCATGGTATGGAGCCCAGATACTTAACCTATGTGGTTGCTACATTATTATTTTGATGTGGTTGTTGCGAATCGAGGATCCTCGGAAAGATCGATTACGATCGGGGGATGGCATACGCGTGTCAGTAGTTACCTATTTTTGCAGAGGTAACCCGGCCTTGTGTTGGCAGAGATCCGGTTAGGTTCTCGGGACGTCATTCCAGAGGCGTTTCCATGTGGCAATGGGAAGTTCCTTGGCCTGACCATTTGTTGGAAATCCAAAGAAACAATACGAGACTTGTACGGTTTTAGTTGTAGAACCTGCCATTCACTTATGGTGGCGCCCCACTGTTTGGATGGTAGCTATAGTAGGCATAGTTCGAAATGTCTATGCTGGCTAAGATTTATATTCTACTTTCGAAATGTTTTCTGCACTATGCACTAATAATAATATCAAAAATGATTTGATTTTGCGTAGTAAGCATCTTTGACTAACATAAGAAGAAATCTCCCCCAAGTCTGCGTTTGCATTGTGTGTGTGGTGGGAGGTTTTATGGTAGTTTCATTTTCCAAAAGCATTGCGGTTTTCAATGTTTAAATTCTTTTGTGTTGTTTAAAGATAAACTGTTTTTGTTGCTCACACCAGTCCCACGACTGACTCAGAGTTTATTGTTCATTTCCTAAACTCTGGGTGCTCATAATTTTCTACACGAGCAGTCTAGAGTTGGGTTTTTCAGATAGTCAGGTTCAGTAGATTTTCTAGAGCTAGTTCAGTCTTTGGATCGGACTGCACTTGCTTACCTTTGTGCCTCGTTATTGAGAGTTCGAGCTATTTTTGGATTGCTGCTTTGAAGATGGAGATTATCCGCTGCTGATGTTAGTTATCTATTTTTCTTTTCCGCTGCTATTTGTTGTATCATATCTCTGATGTATATTGATATTCATTGTATCACTCTGTTGTATCAGATATTGTATCAGATATTGTATATCAACGTATTATTCTTTTATTCCGCTGTGTTGTTTACTTAATGTTGTTATAAGCTCCATCCGAACTGAAATTTGACGTTTGAATTTTGGCAGTCGAATACAAGTGAAGTATTTGATGTCTATTTTCGAATGATGAATTTTGGGTCGTGACATTAAGTTTTAAATCAAAGTTTTAAACTGATAAATTTAAGTTTGTCTGGAAACTTGAGTGTGAATTAAACAAGTTTTAAAAACAGAAGTTTAAATACAAACTTAAGTTCGTTTACAACATAGTTTGGGCATAACGAAGTTTTTAAGTTTAAATTGTTAATAACAATTTAGTATATAAAAAAAAATTTAATGTAATTAACCAGGATGAGTGACTAATCTGATTTAAATAAATCAGACAATTAATTAATTTTACTTATGAATATTTGGATTCTATTGAATGACTTGATTGTTTGATATCCCTGATATATGATGTTTTGTGATATACCCTAATTTATGTTGTGATCTGTAATTTACTTATCTGTGATCTGTGAATGAAGATGAGCGTTATAGTTTATATCGCTTATCAACTATATTTCTCTATTCTGATCTGTGATGATTGTATGATGTGCACTATTGTGTGTGAAACCCCTAGACTACACCTTTACACACACAAATATGGATTTCACGTGGAAATCGGTTAAGTCACAGATAATGTAAATTTGATCTTTTTGAAATTGAAATTTTAATTTCAATTGATTTTGAAATTAGAAAATTTGGATTTAAAGTGAAAAGCTTTTGAAATAGAATTTCAAAGATAAAAGTTATTTTGATAACTTAATCGAGTTTCGAAAATTTAAATAATTTGATTTAAATTTGAATTCAATTTTGAAATTGAATCCTATGATTTGAAACTAGGGATTAAAGATGATATAAATGTGTTTGTATGAATCTAAACCATTTAAAAGTAAAATTTTGGGAATTTGAATTTAAACCAAGGATTTCAACTCGTATAAATGAATCAGATTTCCAAATTGAAAACTGTTGTTTTCAAATGATAAAAGCTTTTAGATAAGAAAAGAAATTCCAGTTTAAATTAAAGGAATTTCAAGTGAATTGAAAAATGGATTTTCCAAGTTATGAATGAATTCTTTTTGAAAGCTATGAATTAAATCTGTCTATTTTTAACAGATTTAAAATGATGATTTATTTAACCCATTCGAAATGAAATTGTTTTGAAAGCTATTAGTTAAATCTTTGTTTTAAAGATTTAATGAATTAATTAAACTGAAATGGAAATTGATTTGGAAAATCTATGAATGAATCTTTGTGAAATTAAGTGAACTTTGTGAATTGAATCTTTTTGTTTAAAAAGATTAAAATGGTAATTTGTTAAACCATTTGAAAAGAGAAGTTTGGGTTTAAAATTGTGACTTAATTGAAATCCCATTATCCATTTGTTTTTGAATATTGCGCTCACTATTCGGGTTAGCCGGGAAAGGACCTTTGGGTCATATAACTCATTCCGAATAGTGATACGTCGTATATGGATAGCATTTGAAGACCGGTGTTGAAGATCGGATATTTTTCGAAAATGAAAGGACAACCTGTCGAATGTCTCTGCACTGAGTCGCGCCGGTATAGAGATTTATATCACTCTTTTGAGACGGGAAGTCCGGACGTGATTGAAAGTTATCCGAAATTGCAAGGGCTTCGTGAGAAGTGCCTTCGGTTCTGTTCGAACCCGGAACAGACTTGTATGGATACATGTCTGACATTACACTTTGAGATATAAAGCCGATTTCTTTCAAATACATATCTGTTGGTGGCGGAGAATTTATTCTCTTAGCTTAACACCCTTCTCTGAGACGTACGAGCTCAGAGGTTATGTAGTTGAAATTTATCAGCGATATATCCCAATTTGGTAATGTGGCATGCTGAGTGTTGCTGTGTGATGATCAGTGTTTGATCATTTGTGATATGATCTTTTGTTTGATCATTTATCTTTGTGATCATAGGTTGATCATCTGTTGACCCAAAGCGTGGCTTTTTGAAAAAGCGTAGCTTTGTGGACGAGACTTCGTCGAGCCTCACAACTCGGTAATGGTCGAAACAGGAATTGTGCGGCAAGGTTTTCAGGGGTAGCTCCCCTAGGGTATGACCATTCCTTCTGGAAAAGGGTAGTATCATGGTATGGAGCCCAGATACTTACTCATGTGGACACACTTTATTTATGACTTGTGATGTTGGATTAGAGGTACCTCGGTTAAAGGTCCCAAAGGACCGGGGGTGGCATATCTGAGGTTTCTTTTATCCCTTGGGAAAGGGGGTTGCCGGCCTTGTTTGGCAGAGAACGGTGTGGTTCTCGGAGCGTCCCGCCAGAGGCGTTTCTTTCGTGGAATAGGAAGTTCCTTAGCCTGACCATTTGTTGGAAATCCATCTTCCAAATACGAACTTTGTACGGTATTAGTTGTAGAACCCGCCATCTACTTATGGTGGCGCCCCACTGTTTGGATGGTAGCTATAGTAGGCATAGTTCGAAATGTCTATGCTGGCTAAGATTGATATTCTACTTTCGAAAATGTTTTCTACACTATGCACTAATAATAATATCAAAAATGATTTGATTTTGCGTAGTAAGCATCTTTGACTATCATAAGAAGAAATCTCCTCCAAGTCTGCGTTTGCATTGTGTGTGTGGCAGGAGGTCTTATGGTAGTTTCATTTTCCAAAAGCATTTCGAATTGACTTTAAATTCTCTTGCTATTTGTTTTAAAGATAAACTGTTTTGTTGCTCACACCAGTCCCATGACTGATCCGGAGTTTATTGTTCCTTTCCTAAACTCTGGGTGCTCACAATTTCCTACACGAGTAGTCTAGAGTTGGGGTTTTCAGATATTCAGGTTTAGTAGATTTTCTGGAGTTGGTTCAGTCTTTGGATCAGACTGCACTTGCTTATCTTTGTGCCTTGTTATTGGGAGTTCGAGCTATTTCTAGATCGTGCTTTGGAGATGAAGATTATCCGCTGCTGATGTTATCTATTTTTCTTTCCGCTGCAATTTATTGTATCATATCTCTGATGTATATAGATATTCATTGTATCATCATTGTATCTGGATATTGTATCAGATGTTGTATATCTATATTCTTTTTATTCCGCTGTGATATTTACTTAACTGTGTTATAAGCTCCGGCGACTCGGATTTGAACGCTCGAATCTACGACATTCGAGTACGATGTAAAGTATGAATGTCGATTTTCGAACGCGAAAATCTGGGACGTTACAGAAATTAAACACAAACATATGAGACCATGCCACTGAACATGGAATGGGTTTACTCCAACATAAATCAACATCCAATCGTAAAGAATGGATAAATAATTAAACACCAGAAGAGTGGTTGACTCTTCCTAATGCAAATAAGGGTATAAATTTGAAGGTTCGAATCAAATAAGAAAAGGAAAATCTCCAACAGATGACTAGGAAGGTGCACCACCCTTGAAGTATACCTCCAGTAATATACTTCTGAGAAGCTCATATACTTCATGACACTTCTCGGACAATACCAAGCCGGACCTCGCCAAACCTTACTGAGTATATGAATATTTCACATTTAATAGCGCTACCGA
The DNA here is from genome assembly GCA_030737815.1 of Allium fistulosum. NCBI lineage: Eukaryota > Viridiplantae > Streptophyta > Magnoliopsida > Asparagales > Amaryllidaceae > Allium > Allium fistulosum. The sequence goes on along the minus strand of CM060903.1, from coordinate 513,667,360 downwards.
ATCCAAATCTAGATGAGATGTGAAAGTACCCTAATGGGAGCAACCCCACATAGCTTGGCTTCTCTTATGCTTTGGATTTAGACATTTCTGATAAAGGATATCAGTGCTCAACGGAGCAACACATCATCTTAGAATGACGATAATAAAGAAACTAAAGTAATCGATAGTTGAGAAACCAACTATCGAGGATATAAAACGATCGTATATGGAAATTAAGTCTTGTATACTTACCACCACTCATCGAGTTCAAAATTGTACTATTTCTTGGTTAACAATAATACTGGACAAGTCAAGGTATCGTTACCTCAAAATCATGTCTCACGTTTATTCTTAGCTTTCGAAATAGCGACAAGTCGACTTTTTCGATGTCTAGTGCTAATTATACAAATAATGTTTCCATACAAATGAATAGCTTTACAGAAATTAATTTATTTCCATAAACAATTCAAATTTTTTCTTTTTAAAATTCAAAATTCGTGCTTGGCTTCACATGTAACGACTCACCTTTTTGGACAGTTTAAAATCGACAATAATCCACACATGTCGACTCAAACCATTCAAAAGGGAGGATTGTTAAAGGGTAAATAAGAAAAAAGAAAAGAAAGGAAAGAAAAAATAAAACATAGAATCTCACAGCGGAATGACAAAATATAATAATTAAATAAACAGTTCATGAAGCTGTTTTACAAATTCATTTGATTACACTTTACAATATAATCAGAGTTATACATACAACAGGAATAAATAAATAATGCAGTGGAATAAAATGATGCAGTGGGATAAGTAATAATAAATAGCATACTAATCTCTGTCTTCGTCCTCCAAAAATAAAGTCTTCAATACACTGAAAAGCTCAGACTGACCCGAGCGTAATGAAAAGACAAAACACTCGAGTCAGAACTAAAAGATCTTATGTAAGTTAAATCAACAATAAATAAATATGAGTGCAACGGCTTCAGAGATGATTACGGGGTTTTACATCTCCTATCCAGTGTCTAACGTGCGTGCAATAACTTAAGAGATGTTTGAGATTACCATCTCCTAAGGATCCATTAAACTATTTACTATGTAATAATATACGCTATTATAATATGTCTATCAGTAAAGTATTAAAATAGCATTAAGGCGTTATCCATATCCCCCTTAACACATTTTATATAAATGCCGTAGTCTATACAATACTGTAAACTCCACCGAAAATTGGTGGGCTATCAGGGAGCACTCCATAAGTATGACACAAACCAAACTCATAATGGGCACGAAAAGGCATGTGACAAGGCACGCGAGGCAATGCCCAAGGTAGGATACTACCGTTTTGCGGATCCGGATTAATGGTAACGCATAGCAGCTACTACCGCCCACCTCGGAACACACTCCCAAATCAAATCGGAGGGTGACCACCAAATCAATCATAAAGTAATAATATGGTATCGAAGAAATGTGCCTGTTAGGGGGTGCGATTCCACTTGGCCCGACATGGCTCCTGTTTTAGTCACATCAAGCTGACCCGAGGGGGTCAGGGCTATGTTAATACTTCATACAGAATCGTTCGCCAAACCATCCTACTTCATTCTGGAATCTCCACCACATGCACAATTGTTAAAGTGGTTTTCGGTATTGGCAGAGAGTATGAAAATATCCGATCCCGGACTCTTTAACAACCAAACGCTTATTTCACACCGGATGGTTCTTTTACATTTTCAAAACCGATTCATAATTGATATCAAAATATCATATTCTCAAAATCATATCACTTTCGAAATCATATTCACTTTCGAAATCATATCACTTTCGAAATCATATCCACAAAATAAGTTAAACTCTCATTTCAAAATCATCATATTTACTCAAATTATGTCATTTCACTAGAAAATATCATTTCAAATCCCAACTTATATTATAACATCATTTATCAATATTCGCTTTAAATCAAAGATTTAAATCTAAAAAATTCAGCCTTGCACAATTTGAATTTTTGAAAATAGTTTAGATAGTCATAAATAGTTTAAGTAGTTTCAAAATAGTTCAACATAGTTAAAATACTTTAGAATACTTTAAAATAGTTTAAATGGGTTAAATATTTTAAAATAGATTAAAATAGATTAAATTGATTAAAATAGCTTAAAATAGATTAAAATAGATTAAATAGATTAAAATAGATTAAAATAGATTAAAATATTTAAAATAGTTTAAAATAGATTAAATAGATTAAAAGATATTAAAATAGTTTAAAATATATTAAAATAGATTAAAATAGATTAAAATAGATTAAATAGGTTAAAATAGATTAAAATAATTTAAAATAAAATGGTTTGATTATTGGAAATGGTTTATATAGAAAATAGTTTGGAAATCTAAATAAATCTAAATTTAAATAATATATCTTTAAACAATTTATATTAAATTAATTAATTTGAAATTAATATCAAATTAAACTATTTCTTCCATTTCAACAAATCTGGACCATATCTAGCTTTCACATCAACAAAACTCAATTTCAATTTTCAATTTAGATTTTCAATAAAACCATTTAAATCTATATCGATTTCAAATCCATGTTTAAACTATAAATTTAAACTACTTCAAATTCAATAGATTTTAAAGTTTAAAATTTCAAACATTTACAATAACTCAATTTCGATAAATTTCATTTATATTATAAAATTCAACTTTGAAATTTCAATTTAAATTCTTTAAACAATTCATTTAACCCGATTTCAATTTCAACATTTTAAAGCTTGGATTTTCGAAAGTAATTTACTTTATATAAATCAGATTTTATTTCAAAATATCTTTTAACTGGAATAAAAAATTAAGGATTCTAAAATTATTTAATTTAACCAATCCGGTGTCTGTATATCATTTCAATCCGCAATAAATTTAAATTTACGGGTATATATCATTTCAACTCGAAATCCCGAGTTAAAATTCAAAATCATAAAATCGCCCGAGTCTATAATTTCAACTCATAACGATTTTTCCCTAATCTATAGATCGTTCGGGTATGTATCATTTCAACCCATAGTGGATTTCCTAACAATAACTAAGGGAACTTGTAGTGTGATAACAATATATAAAATAAACATAACATCTAGTCGTCCAATATCAACAATTTAACATCCATCAAAATCATCATTCAAATCAGCCAATAAACAACAACAATTAACTGGTTATCATTAATAGGTATTTAACTGGCAATTTTAAATTTAATATTAAATTAAATGGCGATTAAATTCAATAAAAGTTAGATTAATTGGAATGAAAATTTAAATATACCAAACAGCAATCAATCAATTTCAAATCATAGCATAAATTTAATTTATCTAACATAAGATAGTTTAGTAGTCGTGAGTGGGTTCAAACACTCACTTTTGATTTGTCAACGATTTAAAATCCAAACAAAGGCCCAATTTTTAACAGTCTTAGAATTCAGCCAAACCTGTTCCAAAATGTCCGGAATTTCGATATGATCGCAACAGAGAAAACCGCACGTGAATCCGAGCTCGTACAAAAAAGCTATTGATGTTAGAACAATTGAAAATTAAATTAAAATTAAAATAAACTAAAATATAAGCAGTTAGATAATTACCACATCATCTCTTCTAAAAAACCCTAGTACGATTAGATTCACGAACGCAACTAACAGGTCGCCGTCCCTTAATCGATCATGCACTGCCACACGCTCGACTAGACCAAGATCAGACATCGCCATTGAACTCCTGACCTCCAGCCGCCCCTCCGACCCGAACGCCGCCCCTCCAGATCGTCCCAGGTGATCTCACTATCGCGCCCTATATCTGGCAAATTTTGGCGAATCATGACACCTAGGGGACAAGCGAACACCACCTCGAGACCTGCTCTCCATCCTCTTCCCAATGCCGCTTCCCGATCGTCAATCGGTCGACGATCCACCGTTGGATCGTAAACCCTAGAAATGGACGACTGAGGTTCTTCGACGAATTCTGGTCAAACGATGCGCCAAATTGAAAAAGGAATTGCTGTAGTAGATTGCGCTCATCGAGGGCTTTTCAACGATATATAATATGACATAGTTTGCGGAGTCTAATTTTCGATTTGAATTTGAAATTGAATTAGGGTTTTGGATCTACAGCCATTGAAGAAGGAAGAAATAGCAGATAATTGAATAGACAGATACGTATAGAAATAAGAAATGAGAAATAATTAGGGTTTATAACAGCCTATATATAGGCAGAGCTGAAATAGAAAAGGATGGACCAGATCGATTTGGATTGAAACTATAACAACGACCCGAAAAGCCCGTTTCGTTCCCGAAACGAAAATGGGTCATCCAATATATCAAAATATAGGGTTTCGATATTTTTAAACTCAATGGAACAGGTTTCAAACCCAACTTCCATTGTATATAGAAGTTAGCTTTTAAAATCAGCTTATTTTAATTGAATTCACTAAATTGATTTCTACGCATTTCGAGCCCGCACGATGAAACGACAAGTCCAATCGCTACGAAACTTGAAATCCTACAATAATTACTGTTACGGATCCGATGAAATTGGTTTCATTGAAATCCAAGATAGTGGCCAAAATGGCTATTTTCACGTTAATTAAATAAATTATTATTAAATTAATTTAATCACCTTTTAAATTCAAATTCAAAAATTAGCCAATTTTTATCATTTTTGATTACCTAGTAATTTATAATCTTTTAAAATAAATTTCCATGTCAAATCCAATGTTAAATATTGTACTAATTACAGTGTTCAATTTCAATTGCAATAAATTCATAATTATAATTTAAGTTCAAATAATTTCATTTATTTTGATTTTCATCTTATTATTCAATCAACTGTCACTTTATGGATATAATTAACATTGGTTTACATTCTATTACATCAATAGTCTATAGTTATCATTTTTACCATATTAATTGTAATATTTCAATTATATTAAATTTTTTATCGATTTCCAAATTAATTTACCAGATTAAATAACAAAATGATAGTTGAAGCAATTATTATACATTAATAATTCAAACACATTTCCTAGTTTATTGTTTACAAACGAAAGCCACTAAATTTACATACTAGTTAACTTATTTTCATATTTCGATTAATAACATATAATTACAACATTTAAATCCAACATTCAATTTATCTCTTATTTACAATTTCTAACCAAATTAACTTTACAATTATTCCAATTAATGGAGATTATGTTAAAATAGTTGTTATTAACGTTCATACAACATTATTAAATCATGTTTTAACTATTTTCCCGTTAATAAATCACAAATTTAAATTTCTTACAATATTACATTCTAAAATCTTACTTAATTTAATAATTTAATTACCGAAAAAATACGGGTCGTTACACTCTCCCCCACTCAAAACTTTCGTCCTAAAAAGGGAAGAAGGAATTAAGAAATTAATATATTTTATTCAAAATTTTCAATTTATGTAACGACCCGAGAATTTTAACGATTTTTATAACGTAATTAAACTAAATTTTTCATGAAATTTAAATAATAAAATTTAGCTATGGAAATTTGATATTTGAGATACGTCTATTTATACATAGCAAATGGCAGATTTTCATCAGAAAATATGAAAGTTAGTTCTGTTGTGTAATTTCCAATTTCAATTTAAATCAGTTGAAATTAGATGAAAATAAAATATTTTCAAAATCTGAATATTTTTCTATAATAAAAATGTAAATCATTTTTTGAGTGAGACATCGTAATTCGTTTATCCAAATTTGGACTGCTATAGGCCCTTTATCTTATTTTCGGCGAGTTAGCAGCATTTTAGGAGCGAATATCGACTTTTAATAGGATAGTCGTATCGCTGATATCTATGTACCATTCTGTTCGTCTCGTCATGTGGATCTCCGTAATATATTCATTTGTCAATTTCGGCGTCCGGTACACGGCGAAATCTGCGAAACGGTTAGCCGTATCGGTTCCGCAGTCGAGCCTTTTGGTTTCCTGTCCCTTCATTGTCCACCGTGAAACAAATAGCCATCACCAATTAATATTTTTAGATTTCGACTTTTGTTATTCCAGGACCATTGTCATTCCCACCTATTCAATATTGTGGTTCATATACATTCTCTTTCTCTCCTCTATTATTGTTTGTTCTGAAAAAAAGAGAAAAAGAAAAAAATAATAATAAAACAAGTTCATATGTTTGTTAATTCCTGTAGCCTGCTTCGTGTTCCTCCCTGGCTCTCTCTGGGTTACATCTCCTTTTGTCTTGTGAAATTTTTTACAAAAGTGTGTGTATATATATATATATTTATATTTAACGGCTGCTTCCATTTTCTCGAGTCGTGCCCGAGTTTCCATCCTCCCCACCCGAAGCCGACCCTACTTTTCTCGTTCCATGACACAGCAGTTCGCACCAAAACCCGACTCCATTCTTCTTCGCCACCACATCATCAGCCCACCTGAACACCTCGCCAGACATGAGCAGCTCGACCCAGCCTCGTCCGACTTCTCCTACCCAAGCACGCTAACAACAGCCGAGATTGTCGCATCCACCTCCGACAAGCACAGCCCTACAACAGCACCCACCGCTCACCGAGTGCCACCACTCCATCAACATGACAGACGTTCATACCCCGGCCTTCACAACTCACGCAAACTTCCACTCCTCCTTTTCCCTTCACCAGATTTCCATGGCCGTAGCGAACGGCCAAGCAACCATCACCACCGCGCAACACTTACCGCTTCCTTCCTGACAGTCAGCCTCCCTTCCACGACCTGGTACCCATCTCCTTCCTATCCCCATCACCGAGAACGTCAGCTTACCCATGTTAAAGCTCCGACCACACTCCCTAAAGCCTGCTCTGCCGCCAAGTCCCTCTGCCGAGCTCCTTCCCTCTAGCACATATACGTTTCCCCCTCCACGGCCGTAAACTCCACCTGGCTTTCACCCAATCCACCACCTTTAACTCCAACCGACCCAAGCTCCATTCTCAAGCACTCCCTAACAGTCATAGTCCACCTCGTCCATATGCCGTGAAGCTTGCACCAAAGCCAAACTTCCAATTTAAGCCCATCATTCGTCGCAACTCGCCTACTCACCACCTGAGCATCACTGGAAAGGAGAAGTTGCACTAATAATGATGTTCATTTATTTATATGTTTGGTGAAGTTGCATAGAAGTTCGTTTATATAAGTTGTTCTGTGATTTTATATATATATACTTTGTTCTCTTCTTTTCTTTTTCCCATATAATATATATATATATATATATAATTTGAAAGGTAATATGCATTTTAAATTAAATATTGATTTTAAAATATAATATATATATATATATAGAATTTATTTTAATATGTATTCAAAGTTAATATTGATTTCAAAATATATGTATAAAAGAATTTGTCTTGACATATGTTTTCAAATTTGAATATTGATTTTAAAAGGAAAAAAATAATATAATATATATATCTTGTTTCAGTTTATATCAAGCTAGTTTTGAATTGTTTTCATCATTTCCAAGTTATCAACTTTGCTCGTCGAATTCGTGTGCATCGTGCCGTGCTTTGGAATTTGTGCTTGGATTATCGCATCTTGTTCTAGTTATTTCTCCAACCTCGAAAGGTGAGCAATCACTTACGATTAACATTCTTATATTTAGTAAATTCAATTCACATGAAATGACGATTGAAATACGTTGTTAAATTTAAATTGTTAGTTATTTAATCGCTAAATATGATATGTTATTATTTTCATTTGTTCACCTACTAATTGACTGTATTGACACCAATAACATGTTATATATATATGTTATATTGTCAATTATGATATATGCCTATTGTTATGTTATATTATTATCATATTGTTCTCACTCTGCAAGTTCCCTGTTAGTTAGGAATTCCCTATGGGTTGAAATGATACATACCCGAATGATATTTTAGATTAGGGGAAAATCGTTATGGGTTGAAATGATAAACCCAAGCGATTTTATTTAATTTTGAATTTTTGGGATCGCGGGTTGAAATGATATATACCCGTAAATTATTAAATTTAAATTATGGATTGAAATGATAAATATCCGTATCACTTGACCATAGGATAGAAAATTATATACGGACACCGTTGGTCTATTTGTGAAATGATTTACATAATTTTGAAAATATAAATATGTGTTTTAAATAAATATTGGGTTTTAAAATATAATATAAAGATTTTATTTTTATATATATAAAAAATTAGATTTTAAATTATATGTTTGGAAATTTTAAATTTATAAGTTAAGATTTGAAAATATATAAATCTTAAGATTTTACTTATAATTTTATTATTTTTATATATATATGAATTAAGATTTAATATAAATTTAAATTTTAAAAAATAAGATTGGATTTAATAAAAATTTAATATAATAAAATTTAATAAGAATTTAATTTAATTAGTATATATAATATATGTTTACAATTTATATTAATATTTTAAATAGATTTTTGTAATAACTTAAATAAATAAAAGGGGAAAGACAAATTAAAGTTGATTTTTAATTTAATTTATTTAAGAATTGAAATTAAATAAAATTGAGTTGAAACTTATCAATTTAAGATTTGAAAGGTGTAATTTATAACTTGATTTAACTAAAGGTGATTAGATGAATAATTTCAAATTATAATATTTAAACTTTATTTAAATTTGTAATTTTAGATTCTATTTAAATGTTATAAAAATGATTAAGTGAACATTTTCGAATTTAAATGAAAATTAAAGTTGAACTTTGAAATATAAATGAAATTTTATCAAATTGAGTTGTTGGAAGTATTTGAGTATTTAAACTTGGAAGCCTATCGAATTTGAAAGTGGTTCAAATTTGTAGTTCAAACCTGCATTTAGGATCGATATAAATAAAAATTGGTTTTAATGAGAATTTGAATTTGTTGAACTGATTGAATTTGGAACTAAAAGTTGATTGAATTGATTTGTAAAATTGGAAGAAACAACTTTAATTTGAAACTATTTTAATACATATACTATTTTAATATATAATTATTTTAATATATAAACTATTTTAATATATAAACTATTTAATATATAAACTATGGTGTGGTTATGGTTATTGGAAATGAAAATGATTGAAAGTGATATGATTTTGAAAGTAATATGATTTTGGAAGTGATATGACTTTGAAATGTATATGATATTTCGATATGAATTATGAAATGTTCGAAATATAAAATGACCACGGTGTGAAATAAGCGTTTGGTTGTTAAATAGACCGGGATCGGATATTGTCATACTCTCTGCCAATACCGAATACCACTTTAACAACTGTGCACGCGGTGGAGATTCCAAAACGAAGTAGAATGGTTTGGTGACGATTCTATATGAGGTATTAACGCAACCCTGACTCCCGCGAGTCAGCTTGATGTGGCTAAAATAGGAGCCATGCCGGGCCAAGTGAGGTCGCTCCTTCGATCGGGCACATTTCTTCAATACCATTCTATTACTTGTGATTTGATTGGGTGCACCTTTGATTTGGGAGTGTGTCTCGAGGTGGGCAGTAGTAGGTTCTATGTGTCACCACCAGTCTGGATCCGCAAAATGGTAGGATCCTACCCTGGGCATTGCCTCGTGTGCCTTATCACATGTCTTATCGCGCCCTCTACGACTTTGGTTTGTACCGTACCTATGGAGTGCCCTTTGATAGCCCTCCAGTTTACAGAGGAATTACGGTACTATATAGACTACGTGAATATATAAAATGTATTAAGGGGGATATGTGTAACGCCTTAACGATATTTTAATAGTTTACTTTACTATAGACATTATCTATGTAGCGTATTGTACTATGTATGTTGATAGTTTAACGGATCCTTAAAGGATGGAAATCCCAAACATCCTTTAAGTTATTTTGTATTTCAGTTGACATTTCACTTGAGTTGAATTTACTAGTACAACAATGTTAATCCTGACTCGAGTGTTTTGTGTTTTGCTTTATGCTCGGGTCAGATTGAGTGTCACAACATTTGAGACTCACCTTTGGAGCTTGGAGCTTTGCCTGAAGATCTATCTCATCTATTCAGCTTCCAATTATTTCAGTTGTTTATGTTCAGACTTGTCTGTTTCTTTTGTATTTGAGACTTCTTTATATTTGAGATATCTGTTGTATTTTGTTTCAGACTCTGATGCTTATATAGTAGCTTCATGAACTACTATTTATCTATTCCGCTGCTTATTATTATATTACTCTGTGTCTATGATTCTGTGATTCTGTGATTGATTTACTGTATATGCTGAGTTTTGTCAAATATAAATTAACAATCTGTTGTTTTGAGCAATTCAAGTCTGACATGTGTGGATGATTATCGATTTGAATGGTTCGAAATAGCGGGTCGTTACAATTTATAAACAATTAATTTTCATAATTAAGTATTTAAATAAAATATATCAATTAATAAAAAATTAAATCTTCATATTCAAGTTTAATAAAGTTTGAAAATATTTCACTTTCACAAAAATTTCTAAGTCTAAAATTCACGAAAATTTTCGATAGAGTCTCCTTTGTACGGAGAGGTCCGAAAAATTAATAATATCAATAATTTCAATATATATATATATATATATCATATTTTAATAATAAAATATCCCAACCACGGGAAAAATAAAATAATATCGCTATAAAACCGTAGTCCGAAAACGTACCTATTTGTCGGGCGAACAACGCTTTATTTGTGAAACCAAAAGCAGTAGCTATTGCTTCCATAACATGTATTTCACTTATATAATCCAAAGAGTTAGATTATGTAAAAGGCAACATATTAGTTGTTTCAATTCACAGCATAACAAAACAAAATTATGAAATAATCATATGCAAACAACAATACAACCAATTCATGATACATCTATAGCGACCAAAACAAATGGTTTGTTCAGGTTTAGAAACCTTTAATCGTACAAGGTGATAAATAAACTATCAAGTATACCCTACGCTCAACAGCCTTAGATAATTACTTAATAGTTATTTATACAACCTTAAACAATTAGAAGTATCCTTTCCCAACATCCCATAGGCCAAAACAACCAAGAATTTCAAATACTATTTAAGTTTATTCTTATTAGTTTCCTTTCACATCATTTACTGTTCATTTATTTTCATTTATTCATACGATGATTATTTTATTAATCAACATTCATTTACTTACATATGTTATTTACATTCAATTATTTAGACATCAATAAATCAATTCTTAAAATATTATATAGGTTCCTTTGTAATTAAATTCACATTCATTTACTTTTCACTTATTTTAAATCATTCATTCATATAGAATCATCTTTATTTATTTACATTCATTTTTTATATAGTTTAATTTCAATTTAATGAATCATTAAACTTAAGTCTCTTAACTTTTCAATTTACATTCATTCTTTCCTGTATAGTATCATTGAATATTAAATCCATTTCTTTTATAGGGTCAATTAATAATAAACTTATTTATGAGTCATTTCAGTCAATTATTAAGTTTATACACATTTATTCATTGTACATCTAAATTCTTATTTATAGAAATAATTCCATTGAACACTTTCATTACTTACGTTTTACTTGTATAACATCCTATTACATATTCATATTTAACATTACAACGTTTAAACATTTCTGGTAAGTTATATATATATATATATATATATATATATATATATATATATATATATATATATATATTAAGAATGTAATTGAATGTTACACAAGTTTATCTTATTCATTTAGTTAACAAAATGTTCAATAGTTACTTCTTCTAATTTCATTACTCTTTAATTTATAAGTGACAACCTTCAATTCCTTTAAATTTCATTAATCACTTAACTCTTAGTTTCTTATTTATCATTTTAGAAGTTTTTAATCATTAATATAGTCAAGATTTCATTCTATTACAATAACTGAAGGCTACTAATTATAAGAAAGTTTTAAGAACTAAATTCCGGGTTTCCTTTCAAATCAATAAGATACATACACTTATATCTTTTATATATATCAAATCATACTTGGAAAATAAAATTAAAATTTGTTTATCAAAACAATTGTGTAGTAAAGCTACTACAGTGGTCTTCCCACTTTGAAACTCGAAATGGAACGTCGATGATGCATGCACTCATCACCGAAATTATTTTACAACGACAGAGAGGAGAGTACAGAATCTATTTCCTTTAAAATTTTCTTTTAAAACATTTCTTCCAAATCACATTGAAAATATTTATATTTGAAAATACTTCCAAATAATAATAATATTATATTCCAAAATCCTTTGAAAACAAATTTCAAAAATCCCGAAACTTAAGTTCTCAAATTTCCAATTTATATTTACTTTATTTGTAAACCCTATTTTACAACCAATATTTATAAAATTTCACTTCCTAATAACAAACATATCACAAACAACTATATCCATTTATAAAATTTTCTTTTTATACAAAATATAATACTAAGTAAAATTATTTCATTTACCTATATTTCAAAAACAATATTGTGTTGGTCTGCCCTATCAAGTGTTTAGAAATCCCTATCGATGCCATAGTGTCCTATGTAGCAACCAAAATTTATAAATACTAAACAGAACAAATTAACACAATATAAAAACATTTTTATAACACTAACAAATACGCTCTCTTATATATATGCTCAACGACTCATTCTAGGGTATTACTGCCCTATCTCTAATGAATCAGACCCCAAAAGCTAAGGTTATCGCTAAACCAAGGCTCCCATACCAAATGTAACGACCCACCTTTTTGGACAGTTTAAAATCGACAATAATCCACACATGTCGACTCAAACCATTCAAAAGGGAGGATTGTGTGATATCCCGGAATTTCAAGGAATTTAAAATGTGATAATCTCTTAATTAATTATTTAAAATTGGTAAAATTGTTGTTTTCAAACAATAATAATAATAATACGATGTTTATAAATATAGATATAAGTGGGTTTTAAAATAGAATTATTATTTTCAAAGTAATAATGTGTTTGTTTAAAATTAATACCTATATTTATTTGGATTGATTTTAAATTGGATTTTTAAATTTAATTTGAATTTGAATTGGATTTAAATTTGAATCTTTAAAGATAATGATTTTAAATATTTTGGATTTAAAATATATGAATAAGTTTATTTAAAATAAGATTTATTTTCCTTAAAGGAATTTATTCATATAAATTAAGATAGTGTTTATTAAATAGTAATAAATACAAAAGTTTTATATTATCATTTAAAAATGGACTAAATATATTATATATAATTTTATTTAAGACATGATTGGTTTTTATTTTATTTTCTTTTAAAGGTTTTATTTTTATAAATTAAGAAAAGCATTCATAAAATAAGATATGTATTTATTTATTTGGAAATTAATTTATAAAAGCTTTATAAAACATTTAAAATTTAATTATGCATGTAAAGTTACATGTGTTAATCTATAAACCTCTTAAATACCATGTGTTAGCAAACTAAGTAAGGTTAAGACAAGTGTCAATTTTTTTTATTTTCTTTTATTTTTAATAACCTAATTTAAACTTATATAAACATATACTTTCCTCTTCATTTCTTTTTTCTATCTTCTTTTCAAAAACTAAAAGAACAAGCCTGTAAACATTTCAACCCAGAGAAATGTCACCAAACCTGTAAAGCATTTTTCAAAACAAATAAAACCCTATAACAAATTTTCAAAGCAAGCTTTCCGGTTTTCAAATCAAAGTTCAAGCAAGATAATCAAGCTGTAAGATTCAACTCAAATTCAAGTATTCAGCCAAGCATTTCAGTTTTTAAGAAGATTACAACAGATTTCCAGTAACAAGTTTTCAAAGTTCAAGCTTCATCTCAGTTTTAAATCACCTCTGCATTTTGGTTAAAAGGTGAGTAAACAAAACGTTTAAAAACAGTAATATGGTTGCTAGCTTTATTGCATGTGATAATCCTATATGAAGAAGTTGTTTGAATGATTGATTTTATCTGGATATATATGAATTGCTTTGATTATATGTGAATATATCTGTATATATATAAACTGCTCCTCTGTTCTAGTTTTCCAGTGAGCAAACTAACCTTGAATCTGCCATGATATCTTGATACTATATATTTAAAGTGTTGTTTGTATGAATGTTAATATGCCTGCATGTCTGTGTGTGTGTATATATATATATTGTTGTATGCATGTCTGTTTACAGGTATTTATATCTCTGTTTAAAACATTCACAGGCTAAGGACAGCACAAATAAATCTATATCTCCCCAAATAAACATTAATAGGTTATAATTTCTGAATGGAAAAGAATTGTAATGGTGTAATATTATTTTTAAAAATAAAAATAAATAGAAATATTAAGTAATTCATCTAGAAAATAGGAATTACAGTAAAGTATGTTTGAAACAGAAAAATCAATAATCACGAAATCAAGTTTGGATTTCATAATTTGATCTATAGCAGGAAATGATGATTTTAGGTAGTAATTTCATGATTTTTAGGCTTGGGAACAAAGAGGAATTTTGAGTTGATCGATATTCATATTTTTGTCAATTGCCGATGATTGACGAAGAGATTTTGGTCGGGCTTGAGGGTAGAGATGGCTGGAGGTTCGATGGTCACTGGAAAAGTAGTGGCAGAGGTTTCAGATCATCGTGGAGGTTGGACGATGTCAAATTAGGGTTCGATCACTAGTTTTGATCGAGGGGTTTTTCGAGGCTACTGTGTCGTTGATAGTTGATCGGAGGCGATCAGACTAAGGGGAATCGATGTGTGGTGTCATGGCGGAGCTAAGGATGGAATCGCGTGATCTCTGGCGATCGTGGGTGGCGAGGCGAGCGGATTTTGTTGTCGAGTTTGGGTTCCAAAATTAATCGAGTAGCTCGAATTTGAATTCTAGTCAAATTCGACGAACTGGGTGGTCAGGAAGCACGTTTGGGTTGTCGTCGACTTGGGGATGATCGTGGCGAAGGTCGGAGTCGCTTCGTTCAGATGTGCACGTGCACGTGTACACGTTTGGAACTGGGGATAATCGATAGTTTGGGGAAGATGAAGTTCTTCTCGGTGTTGTGCTCGTGCGATTTTAAGTGTGACTCGAAGTAACTGTGTTTAGCAGGTGAGTGTTGAGAGGAACTCGGGGTAGCTACCGGGTAGGTCTCGTGTTCGACCCGAAGTAGTTTTTAAACCAAGTTTTATAAAATTTTAAAATAAGGTTTTTGAAATTTAAGAATAAATTTAATTTAAAACTATCTTATATAAATTATATTTTATAAATAATAGTTGTTTCCTTTAACATTGTCTATGAATTTTTGAAACTTTATTAAATTTTAAGCTTTGCTAAATTAAGTTAAAGTTATTTTAAACATTTAAAGGAAGATATGTTTTATTAACTTTAATTTATCAAGTTAAATGATTATTTCTTTTAAACTTTAATTAATGATTTAATTAAGAAAGATTAGTTATTAAGATAAGATGGTTTAATCTTAAGATAATTAAAGTTTTAATGTCTTGATATTAATTAAGTTAATTAAGGAAATTAGGTATAATCAATTAATTTAATTAATAATGATTAAGGATTAGTTAAGAAATTAATTAAGAGTAATTAATTAATTTAATTAACTCAATAATTAACATTGATTAAATCAATGATGAGAAATTAATTAATTTGTAAATTTGTAAATAATTAATTAAGTAATTAGAGGTTGATTAACTGGTAATTAAGAAGTACTTGATTTAGTTTATTAATTAATAATTAGGTTTTATTAATTAATAATTAAGAAATTATTAATCTATAAAGATTAATTAAGGGTTAATTAACTGTTATTAAGGATTAATTAACTGATAATTAAGGATTGATTAATTTGTTATTAAGTTTTATTAATTGATAATTAAGGTTTATTAATTAATAATTAAAAGAATAATTAATTTGTAATTAAAGATTAATTAATTTGTTTAAGGGTAATTAAGGGATGAATTACTCAAGTGTCATTAATAAAATGAATGTGATTAATTTAAGGTAATTAATTTGTAAATTAATTAAAGATAATCACTTGATAAGAAATTAAGTATGAATACTTAATGAGATTGATATGTGTAATTACTTAGTATTAGTAATTAATTAAAGGGAATTACTTAATGGGAAGTAATTGAAGTATAATTACTTTGTAAAAGTAATTAAGGATTAATTATTTGGTGTAATTAATTAAAGGATTAATATAATTAATTAAGGAGTTAATTAATTAGGATGAGTAATTACAGGATGGTAATCACTGTTTATGATTTATTTAAGGTTAATTAATGGAGATAATTAATTATAATTAATTAATATAATTAAATAAGTATTAATGAAATTAATTATAGTTAATTAATTAATGAGAGTAATTAAAGGTTAATTACTATTAATGATTAAGAATAATTAATTTGTGAAATTAATTAAAGGATAATTACTTTATGTAAATAATGAATAATTAATCAAGGATGATTAATATTTAATGAGTAATTAATTAATTAAAGGTTTGTAATTAATTAATGATTGATTAAGCAAGGTTAGATAATTAATTCTTAAGTAATTAATTTAATTTAAGTTAATTAAATTAATTATAACATAGGGTTAATAATTATTGCTTATGGATGATTGTTGTGTAGAATATCTAAATTGGATGATATCTATTGGACGATATGCTGTGATATTCTGTGATATGATATTAGATATATCTGTGATAAATGTGTGTTATTTATCTGTTAATGCTGTGTGAATTCAAGTATTGAATTGAATTGTTTAAACCTTTAAACAACTTGGCCTTTAAAATACGTTTGGATTTCGATGAGACCGGGATCGGGTTTCCAGATTTGGATATCTGAATACCACATCGATTCAAATTAATGTTAGGTCGTGACATCTCAAGTGAAGATGAAGACTCAGAGTGCAAGGGTTATTGTCGTTAACTCTGAGGGTGATTCCAAAATGAATGTAACGAGATAATGCCTTCGGTTTCGTTCGAACCCGGAACGAACTTGTATGGATTGAATGCTTTCAGAACATCGTCAGGTGGACGATGAGCATTCTAAGATAGAGGTGTTCTATTAAAAGGTTATCGTAGCCTCAAGCCTCATCAACCGGGAATGGCTAAAATAGGGGAGGTGCAGCAAGGTTAGTGGGTAGCGCCCAAGTAGGATAAGATTTCCCCTATCTAGAGTCCCTTTTTATTCGGCTTTGTGGGCGGTTGCTAGCTACAACCACGGGGTTTATTATGCGGGAATTATCCAGTAAGGGATGGTTCCGGCCTTGTGTTGCAGGGGAGCGGGCGTACTCCTCGGTACGTTGATCTAGGCCACATACTGTGACGGGCGGTACCCTAGTAGCCCTACCATTGTATGGAATCCAATCTCCAATAAGTGTCGTACGTATTAGTTGTGCCCAACTATGTTGGAACGTGAGATGTAAGCATTCCAGCTATTTCTGTATTTTACTTGAAAACCCTAGACCCTATTATAATATAACCGGATTTCCTATCAAATGTTTTGGTTAGCGTAAGGTAAAAACTTACCCATGTTTATTTGTGGGGAGTCTTACGTGATACCTTTGTTTTCAAAAGGTTTTGAAGTTAAGAAACTTTACCCGTTTACTCACACCAGACCCATGTCTGACCCAAGTGTTTATTTTCTGTTTTATTAAACTCTTGGGTACTCAAATTTTTATGAGTAGTCAAGGGATTCAGGTTTGCTTTGACGAATTCTGAAGGGGCAATGGAGTAGGAGGCTTCAGCGTTTGTAGATATATAAGTGGTTCCGCTGTGTTGATCTCTGAGTCATTTGTTTGAGTTGTATTTGAAGTTGTAATAACTAGACAAGTGTTTATAACTGTCTAGTATGTGTTGTATAATCTGTGTAACTCTGATAGTCGTTGTATATTATGTAATACTTATATTATTAATATAATTTATTCGTTCCGCTGTTGAGATTCTAGTGTTGTTCTTTCTTTCTTCTCTATCTTTTCTCTTTTCTATCCCTTTCTTTCTTCAAGATGATACGACTTTTTGTGGAGAAAAAGTCGGGTCGTCACAGATTGTTATGGGGTAAAAAAGAAAAGAAAGGAAAGAAAAAACAAAACACGGAATCTCACAGTGGAATAACAAAATATAATAATCAAATAAACAGTTTATGAAGCTGTTTTATAAATACATTTGATTACACTTTACAATACAATCAGAGTTATACATACAATTGGAATAAATAAATAATGCAGCGGAATAATATGATGCAGCGGGATAAATAATAATAAATAGCATATAAATCTCCATCTTCGTCCTCTAGAAATAAAGTCTTCAATACACTGAAAAGCTCAAACTGACCCGAGTGTAATGAAAAGACAAAACACTCGAGTTGGAACTAAAAGATCTTATGTAAGTTAAATCAACAATAAATAAATATGAGTGCAACGGCTTCAGAGATGTTTACGAGGTATTACATCTCATATCTAGTGTCTAATGTGCGTGCAATAACTTAAGAGATGTTCGGGATTACCATCTCCTAAGGATCCATTAAACTATTTACTATGTAGTAATATACGCTATTATAATATGTCAATCAATAAACTAAAGTATTAAAATAGCGTTAAGGCAATACCCATATCCCCCTTAACACATTTTATATAAATGCCGTAGTCTATACAATACTGTAAACTTCACCGTAAACTAGTGGGCTATCAGGTAGCACTCCATAGGTAGGACACAAACCAAACTCGTAATGGGTGCGATAAGGCATGTGACAAGGCATGCGGCAATGCCCAGGGTAGGATACTACCGTTTTGCAGATCCGGACTGGTGGTAACGCATAACAGCTACTACCGCCCACCTCGGAACACACTCCCAAATCAAATCGGAGGGTGACCACCAAATCAATCACAAAGTAATAATATGGTATCAAAGAAATGTACCCGATAGGGGGTGCCACCCCACTTGGCCCGGCATAGCTCCTGTTTTAGTCACATCAAGCTGACCCGAGTGGGTCAGGGCTACGTTAATACCTCATACAGAATCATTCGTGTAACGACCTGCAAATTTCCGATAATT
This sequence comes from Allium fistulosum, assembly GCA_030737815.1. Lineage (NCBI taxonomy): Eukaryota > Viridiplantae > Streptophyta > Magnoliopsida > Asparagales > Amaryllidaceae > Allium > Allium fistulosum. Next base: position 513,648,320 of record CM060903.1, on the reverse strand, counting down.
AAAAATAGTTAATTTAATAGGGTTTTGTGATTTAATGTTGGTAGAAATGAAAATTTGGGATTTAATAATAAGAATATATTTGGAATAAAATGTAATAGTATTAAATAAGGAAATTGATAACTGCTTTAAATGAAATTCCAATTAATTGAAATGGTTAATAAGTTATAATTGGTAATAGATTGTAAATTAATTGTAATAATGTGTGTATTAATTGGTATTGGATTAAAAGAACAATTGATAATTTGAATGGTGTATTAATTAAATAGTATGTAATAAATTATAAATTGAAAAAAAGAATGTTGTGCAAATAACTATAACATTCGTGTGTAGATAACAAACATACAAATGTGATTAAATATAGAAATGGTGACAATTGTTATTTGTTATCAGTTCATTTAATAGTTGCAATTAAATGTAATTTAATGTTACTTTAATATGAGTTAAGACGATAACTGAAAAAGGTAAATGCAGTAAAATGTGTAGAAATGTAATTATATTCACAAGGCAATAATTAAATTTATAAAAGAGTAAGCCAAAGATAAATAATTATTGAGATTTTAAAATTATAATAAAATTGATAAAAATTCAATGTAATTAAAATACTGCAACTAATATGGTAAACGATGACAATTGGAGAATATTAATGTAATGAAATATAAAACAATGTTAACTATGTCTATAGAATAATAATTGATTAAATAAAAGATTGAAATCAAATTAAATCAATTTATTGGAATTAAATTATAATTAATTAGGTAAATTGCAGTTGAAACTAAACAATGTATTTAGGGAAATAATTAACATTGAATTGACATGTGAATTTGTTTTAAACTATTGTAAGTGTCCTAGTAATCTAAAGTGATAGAAATTATAATTTATTAAATTTGAATTGGGAAAGTGATTTAATTAATTTAATATTAATTTATTTAATTAATGTGGAAATAGCCATTTTGGCCACCATCTCGGATTTTGACGAAACCAGTTTCATCGGATCCGTAACGGTAAATTATTGTAGGATTTCAAGTTTCGTAGCGATCAGACTTGTCTTTTGATCGTACGGACTCGAAATGCGTAGAAATCAATTTAATTAAATTCAATTGAAATCAATTTGAAATAAACCGATTTTAAGCTAACTTCTTCATACGATGGAATTAGAACTTGAAACATGTTCCATTGAGTTTAAAATTATTAAAAACATCTATTTTGATATATGGGATGACCCACTTTCATTTCGGAAGTGAAACAGGCTTTTCGAGTCGTTATTGTCAATTCGAACCAGTTCGATATGTTATTTTATTTCTTATCGGGCTTCTTTAGTATATATTGTCTTGTTCTAAACCCTAGCAGTCTTTCTATTTCTTATTTCTGTATGTACAATTCTCGGTGGCTTTTCCTTTCCAATGGCAGAAACAAACTCCAAATGAAAACCCTAAATCCAATTTCAAATTTCAATTTCAAAATCAAACTCCTCATAACCCTATCATATATCAATTCGAAGCTCTCGACGAGCGTAATTCACTGGTGTGATTCGTTTTTCAATCAGAGTCACTCTTTGTCCAGAAATTGAGGTTGAACCTCGGCCATCCATTTGAACTTTCGACGATCCAACGGTGGATCTTCGCACGATCGATGATCATGGGGCATCATTGCGAAGAGGGAGTCGAGCAGGTCTAGAGGGATGCGTTCGTTCTTCTTGGAAGCACATGGATTCACCAGAAAGCATTGACTTAGGGTGCGGCGGCGCTGGTGGGTTTATGGGCCGGAGGTGGCCGCTCTGTGCATGGTGGTGCGGTCGAAGGTGGCCATCGCGATGGCGATGTCAGATCATGTCGAAGTGGGTCGTGGGTGGCGCATTTTGGCAGTAAAGAGCGGCGACTGGTTGAACGAGATAGTGGCAGCACAGTTTTTTCGAACGAGTGCTAGGGTTCCAGAGAAACGATGATGATGTGGAACGTGTAAGTTTATTTCATTTTATTTATTTTAAAATATAAATCGTGTAACTTCTAACTAGCATATCTTTTGCATACGAGCTCGTATTCATGCGCGGTTCATTCCGCTGTGATCGTATCGAAATTTCGTACATTATGGAACTAGTTCAGCTGAATTCTGAGACTGTTAAATTTTGGGCCTCAAATTAGATTTAAAATCGAAGGTGAGTGCTTTGACCCACTCACAATTACTAAACTATCTTATGTTAGTTAAATTAAATTTATGATGTGATTAGAAATTAATTGATTGATGTTTGGTATGTTTAAATTTGTTATTCTAGTTAAATTTGACTTTTATTGTATTTAATCATCGTTTAATTTAATATTGAATTTAAATTGTCAATTTAATACCTGTTATTGATTATCAGTTATCTATTGATGTTTAGCGATCGATTTGGATGATGATTGTGATGGATGTTTGATTGTGATGGATGTTTGATTGTTGATATTGGATGACTGGATGTTGTATTTTATATTGTTATAGCACTGCAAGTTCCCTATGGGTTGAAATGATACATACCCAAATGAGCTATAGATTAAGAAAAAATCATTATGGGTTGAAATGATAGACTCAAGAGATTTTATGGATTTTATCTAATTTGGGATTGCGGTTTGAAATGAAATATAACCATAAAATTTTAAATTATAGATTGAAATGATAAATATCCATATCACTTGACCATAGGATAAAAAATTATATACCGACACCGGATTAGTTAAATTAAATGATTTTTAATTCCTTAAATTTTGAATTCAGTTAACTGGTATTTTGAAATAGGAATTGATTTAAATGAACAGAATTATTTTGATAATCCAAGCATTAATGTTGAAATCGGGATTGATTTAATGAATGGTTCAAAGGATTTAAATTGGAATTTCAAAGTTGAAGTGTCAAATATAAATGAATTTATCGAAATTGAGTTGTTGAAAATGTTTGAATATAACTGTGAAATCTAATGTAAACTAATTTAAACTATTTTAGTTAAGTTAAATATTTTATTCACCCAAACTATTTTAATTTATTTTAATCTATTATAACCTATTCAATAAAATTAAATCTATTTTACATATTTTAAACTAATTAAAATTATTTAATCTATTTTAAATCTATTTAATATAATTTAAATCTATTTAATCTATTTTAAATTTATTTAATCTATTAAAAGTTTGCTTAATATAATTTAAATCTATTTAAATCATTTTAACTCTAATTAAATCTATTTAATCTATATTTAACCTTTTTAAATCATTTTAAATCTAATTAAATCAAATCTAAATATTTTTAAAACTATCTTTACTATAAAAACTATTTTAATCTATTTAAACTATTTTAATCTATTTTAAACTATTTTTAAACTATGTAAACTATTTTTGATTGTCTAAACTATTTTCTAAAATTTCAGACTCTGTAAAGTTGAAGTATTTATATTTAAATCCTTGATGATGATACAATATAAGTTGGAAAGTGAAATTGATACCTTTTTGTGAATTGACATATTTGAGTAAATATGATGATTTTGGAACTAGGATTTAATTAACTTATCTTACCGATAAATTCAAAAGTGAATATGATTTTTTGAAAGTGAATATAGTTTTGAAAGTGAATATGATTTCGAAAGAATATGATTTGAAATCGAATATGATATTTTGATATCAGTTGTGAAATTGACTTTTTGAAATGTAAAAGAACCATCCGGTGTGTAATAAGCGTTTGGTTGTTAAAGAGACCGGGATCAGATATTGTCATACTCTCTGCTAATACCGAAAACCACTTTAACAACTGTGTACGTGGTGGAGATTCCAGAAATGAAATAGGATGGTTTAGCGAACGATTTCAGTATGAGGTATTTACGTGACCCTGACTCCCGTGAGTCAGCTTAGATGTGACTAAAATAGGAGCTATACCAGGGCCAAGTGAGGTCATTCTTCCGATCGGACATACTTCTTCGATACCATATTATGACTTTGTGATGATTTGGTGGCCACCCCTTGATTTTGATTATGGGAGTGTGTTTCGAGGTGGGTGGTAGTAGCTGCTATGCGTTACCACCAGCCCGGTTCTGCAATTGGTAAATCTACCCTGGCATTTCCTCGAGTGCCGTGTTTACATGCCCTAGAACGTCTTTTATGAGTTTGTTTTGTACCGTACCTATGGGGTGTTCTCTGGGTAAACAACCGATTTGGTGGAGCCTACGGCATTGTATAGACTACGGGAATATATAAAATGTGTTAAGGGGGATATGGGTAACACCTTAACGCTATCTTAATACTTTACTTTATTGTTGACACTATTATAATAGCGTATTGTACTACATAGTAGATAGTTTAACGGATCCTTAGGAGATGGAAATCCCGAACATCTCTTAAGTTACTTCACTCACGTTAGACACTGGATAGGAGATGTCAAACCCCGTGAACACCTCTAACGCCATTGCACTCATAATTATTTATTGTTGATTTAACTTACATAAGATCTTTTAGTTCTGACTCGAGTGTTTGTCTTTTAAATTTGCTCGGGTCAGTCTGAGCTTTTCAGTTTATCGAAGACGGCTTTTTGAAGGATGAAGACGAAGATTTTGTACTTGTATTATTTATTATATTTATTCCACTGCATCATGTTGTTCCGCTGTGTTTGTTTATTATTTATTCTTGCTGTATGTAACTCTAGTCTGTATTATAAAAGTATAATAAATGTATTTGTAAACTGCTTCATGTGTTGGAACCTCCATTCTATGGTTTCAATGACAACAACTATACAATATTGTATATATAGATATATATTAACATGTGCACGTATTCAAGAGATTCATCACGTCAAAGAGCTATGATTTGAAGATTACAAGGAGATTATTCTATAAACAAATATGTAAGTAGTATATAGAATTATTGTACAATCTCCAATGAAGTGACACACACAAACAAACTATGAATTCAATAAATAAACTACTCCAGACGTCTGTAGTATAAACTCAGACGTCTGCAGTAAGGTTTAGGAAATTTTCTGAAACATACTCCAGACGTCTGAGCTCTACTGCAGATGTATGGATACGAAGATTAATTTTTAAACGGATCTATTTTTAAAAGGTGCAAAACTTTAAACAAACGTTTCTTCTTCAAACAGTTGCAACCTTTCACCAATGGTTTCCAGTCACTTCTCTTCATTCATAACTCTTCAATTTCTATAAATACTATCAAATTGATTTGAGATTTACTTACTCAACTTACTAATTTCTACTCTCTTGAATTATTATTATCAAGTTGATTTCAGAAACCTAATTTCTAATATTCTCAAATCAAAACTATAACCACTATTTATATTGGTTATATTCTTCCTCAAATCTGTGCTCACACTTACACAATCACTCAAAGGAGATTATAGGAAGATTTGTATTATCAATCAATATCAGTGTTGATCAGAACACAAGATTGTCAAAGAAAACTCTATTGTAAAATGACCTGTTCCTCCGGGTGAAGCGAGGGTATTTGGTTAGTGAAACACCGTAGGGGAGCTTCGGGACTGGACGTAGGACGGGAGGTCCGAACCAGTATAAAAACTCTGGTGTGATCGTTTTTATTTCTACTTACATTTACATATCTGCTTATATCTTTGCTATACTGTTAGTACACTTGCACATTAGTAACATATATACGATCCGCAAGACTTACATTTGGTATCAGAGCAAGATTCAATTCAAGTTACAGTAACACGTAGTTGAATTATCACTAATATGGCAAGTACTTTTGAAGAAGGTCAATCTACTGCACGTCCTCCACTATTCACTGGTTCAAATTATGCATATTGGTCTACACGTATGCGTATTTTTATAGAGTCTAACAGTCTAGATGTTTGGGAAACAACTCAAACTAAATTTGAAGCACCAACCACTGCTAGAAACACATGGACAGAAGCACAAAAACTCTTAGCCGGAAATAATGCAAAAGCTATGAATCTTTTATTTTGTTCTCTGGATAAAAATGAATTTTCTAGAGTTATGTTATGCACCACTTCATATGATATATGGCATACACTTCAAGTTACTCATGAAGGAACTACAAAAGTTAAACAAACAAAGATTTCAATTCTACAAAATCAGTTTTCATCATTCAAAATGAAAACCAATGAGACTATAAGTGATATGTACATGAGATTTCAAACTATACAACATGATCTTATGGCTCTAGGAGTAAAATTCACTCAATTTGAACTAGTTACTCGAATTTTAAATTCTTTGACTAATGAATGGGAAAGAAAAGTTTTGGTTATCGAAGAAGCTAATAATCTTTCCGAACTCAAAGTTGAAGAATAAATAGGAAATTTGATGTTATACGAAGCTAACTTGCATGCACGAAAAGAAGAAAATCAAGAAAAGAAAAATATTGCTTTTCAAGCCAATAATGAACATTCAAATCTCGAAGAAGATAAAATTGTATTCATAGCAAAGAACTACAACAAATTCAAGAAATTCAAGCAAATGACAAAGTTTCGAAACGGAGGAAATTCAAATTCAAAAACAACTGATCCAACTTCAATCAAATGCTATGGATGTGATAAGTTCGGACATATGAAGAAGGATTGTTCTCAAGGTAACAATGATAAAAGAAAGAACAAATTCGATTTCAAGAAAAAGAAGAGAGCATTTCAAGTAACATGGGATGATTCTGACTCATCATCATCAGATAGTGAGAGTGATTCTGAACAAGCAAATGTTTGCTTTATGGCTAACACTGATGAGGTACTTTCCAATTTATCTTATAACGAACTGCTTGAAATAAGTATGGAATTAGACGATAAATTTAAGGAATCAAAAAAATTTATCAAAGAATATAAAGGAAAATTTGCTCGATTAGAATTAGAAATCGGAATGTTAATAGATGAGTAAACAATTCTAGAAGAAGAATTAGAGTTAGTTCAAAATGAATGTAAAAAATTGTCTATAATTAATTCTGATTTAAATCATGAATTACAAAAAGAAGTAATTACAAAGGATGTTATTCTAAAAGAAAATATTGATTTAACAAAAAGGATAGAATCTGACAATATTGAAATATCTAACTTGAAAAATAGTTTAGAAAAAATAACAAATAATGTTTCAAAATTTAATAAAGGGAAACAAAATTTAGAAAGTTTGATTAAAAATTCTAAACCACCAGGAAATAAAAATGGATTAGGATTTGTTAAAAATCAAGTCAAAACCAAGAAACAAAATTTGAATACTACAACTAAGTATAGTTATCTCTACACTAACTTTAAGAAATCAAGGATATCTCATAAAAGCAACGAATCCAAAAATATTAAAATCTGGATTCCAAAAACAAATAATAATTTGATTAGAAAGAAATTTATAAATGAATATTTGGAAAAAGTAGTTCATAACAATAATTATTTGTTTAAAGGTCCCAAACCATCATGGGTATGGCTACCTTCCCCTACTAACCCTTAGGACCCTAACGGAGGAAGTGCGTACCAATTAAATTATTATTTATTTTTTTGCAGGTACTCAAAAATAAAAGTAAGGGAAAAGAGAAGTGGATACTAGATAGTGGATGCTCCAAGCACATGACGGGAAATAAAGCCATGCTTACAAATATCAAAAATATAGATGGCGAAACAGTAACATTTGGAGATAATTCCAAAGGATTCGTCATTGGCATTGGTGAAGTCATCGATCTAGGTATATCTACATCTCCTATAATTACAAATGTTTTACTAGTAGAAAATTTAAAACATAACCTTCTTAGTATTAGTCAATTATGTGATAAAGGTTTTAAAATTGATTTTGAAAAAGATAAGTGTAACATCTATGATCAAACTAAAAGTTTAATATTTGAAGGATTTAGAAAACGAAATATTTATGTTCTAAATATGAATGTTAATCATAAAAATGATGTATGCTTAGCAGCTAATCATGATGATCCATGGTTATGGCATAGACGCTTTTGTCATGTAAACTTTAAAAATATCAATAAATTAGCTAAACATGAATTAGTTAGAGGTTTACCTAAGATCAATTTTAAAGTTAAAAATCTTTGTGACGCATGTCAACTTGGCAAATTAACTAAAAGCTCTTTTAAATCTAAAAAGGAAATTTCCACTAAACAACCACTTGAATTACTTCATTTAGACTTATTTGGACCAACTCAAGTACGATCTATAAATCATAGTAAATACGTTTTTGTTATTGTGGATGATTATTCAAGATATACTTGGACTTTATTTTTAAAACATAAAAGTGATACTTTCGAAATGTTTAAAATATTTGCTAAAAGAATTAAAACCTCAATGGATTTAAAAATTAAAAATGTACGAAGCGATCATGGTGGAGAATTTGAAAATGATTTATTTACAAATTTTTGTAATAAAAAGGGTATTAGTCATAATTTCTCCTTTCCCCGAACACCACAGCAAAATGGTGTTGTTGAAAGAAAAAATTGTACTTTACAAGAATGTGCACGGACACTATTAAATAGTAGCGATTTACCAAAGAATTTTTGGGCAGAAGCAGTCGCAATGGCATGCTATGTCTTAAATCGTGTAACTTTAAGACCTATGACTAAACACACGTGTTATGAAATGTTTTATAAAAGAAAACCAAAAATAACATATTTTAGAGTATTTGGTTCAAAATGTTTTATACTAAACACAAAAGATAATCTTGGTAAATTCGATGCAAAAGCAGATGAAGGAATATTTATTGGATATTCTGATAGAAGTAAAGCATATCGAATCTTCAATAAACGAACAAGTATAATAGAAGAAAGTTTGCATGTGTCCTTCGATGAAGACTTTTCTATTAAATCAAAAATTGACGATGAAGAAATTCCAACTTTATCACAAAATCAAGATATAAACTCAAAACAAATTTCAAATGAAAATAATGATATTAATACATTAAAATCACCTCCACGAATTTTAAAAGAGCATCCTACAAATAATATTATAGGAAATTTAGATTCTAAAGTAACGACAAGAAATCAACTCAATCAAATGAGTCAAGTAGCGTTTATATCTAACTTTGAACCTAGAAACTATAAAGAAGCATCTAATGATGATTCTTGGATTTTAGCAATGCAAGAGGAATTAAATCAATTTGAACGAAATAATGTTTGGGAACTTACACCTCGACCAAGTGATCAATCTGTAATAGGTACAAAATGGGTTTTCAAAAATAAAGCAGTTGAACACGGTAATATCGTTCGAAATAAGGCAAGACTAGTCGCACAAGGTTATAACCAAGAAGAAGGAATTGATTATGAAGAAACCTTTGCACCAGTAGCTCGTCTCGAAGCAATACGAATCTTACTTGCTTTTGCTTGTCATAATAATATTAAACTTTTTCAAATGGATGTTAAAAGCGCTTTCTTAAATGGTTTTATAAAGGAAAATGTTTATGTTGAACAACCCCTGTTGTTTGTTCATGAAAAATTCCCGGATCATGTTTTTAAACTTAATAAAGCACTATATGGTTTAAAACAAGCACCTCGAGCTTGGTATGATCGCTTGAAATCTCATTTATTAAAATACGGTTTTCAAATTGGTAAAATTGACACAACATTGTTTATTAAGAAAAAGCAAAATGATATTTTAATAGTACAAATTTATGTTGATGATATAATTTTTGGATCAACAAATGAACTTTTATGTAAAGAATTTTCTCAAATAATGACTAATGAATTTGAAATGTCACATATGGGAGAATTAAATTTTTTCTTAGGATTATAAATAAAACAACTAGAAAATGGAATTTTTCTAAATCAAGAAAAATATTGTAAAGATTTATTAAATCGTTTTGGTATGAGTAAAACTTCTAGTAAACCAACACCAATGAGTACCACTACTCACTTGGATAAAGATGAAAATGGTAAAGATTTTGATCAAAAACTTTTCAGAAGTATGATAGGATCTCTTCTTTATTTAACTACCAGTAGACCCGATATAATGATGAATGTATGTTTATGTGCACGCTTTCAAGCACAACCTAAAGAATCACATCATCGTGTAATAAAACGTATTCTTCACTATTTAACAAATACAACGGATTACGGCTTGTTCTATCCGAAAAATAATCCATTCGAACTCGTATCCTATAGTGATGCAGACTTTGGTGGATGCAAAACGGATAGAAAAAGTACTAGTGGTACATGTCATTTTTTAGGTCAATCACTAGTTTCATGGTTTAGTAAGAAACAAAATTGTGTATCTTTGTCTACTTGTGAAGCTGAGTATATTTCTGCCGCTTTAGCATGTGCTCAAGTAATATACATGCAACAGACATTACAAGACTACGGTAGTCAATTAAATAATTCTATAATTTATTGTGATAATACAAGTGCAATTAATTTATCAAAAAATCCAATAAATCATTCTAGAACAAAACATATTGATATAAGACATCATTTCTTAAGAGATAATGTCGAAAAAGGAACAATCAACTTAGAATATGTAAGTACCGAAAATCAAATTGCAGACATTTTTACTAAACCATTGAATGAAATGACTTATATTAAACTAAGAAGAAACTTAGGAATTTGCTCATTATCCGAACTAAAATAGAATTTAGAGTGTATTTATTCTTATGTATATTTTTTTGTTTTAAATAGAGTAAATAAAATATACCTTTTTACTACCTTGTATATATAAAAACTTAAAGTTTTTCTATTTATAGCAAAACAGTTTTTTTTTATTGGTTGAAATCTCTCAAATGTACTTCTAACAAATGGTTGGTTTCATTTCTTAAAATAATATATGGCTCAAAAACTTTTTATATATTACTATTTTTATATCATAAGCATATATAAATTCAAGAGTCATTCGTATATTTAACTTCATAGTTTCATTTAAATAGTATATCTTCCTTAAACTACAATGTCTTCTCACGAAGAAATTTATAATTCTGCCTCATCTCCAAATGAACACTCATCGATTAATCATTCTTCATCCGCGTATACCGTTCCATCACCACCATCTAACTTTCCTAATGTTGATCACCTGGAACGCTATATTATTCCACCCGGATTCACTGTTCAATATCCAGATTGTGCTCCACCCCCTCGCTACAAAGGTTCTCTACGAATCTCGACTCCTCCAAAAGATACTACTGGATATTCACCTAAAGGAAAGAAGGTTAAATCTGCGATTGAATTTCAAGGAACAATCATGCAAACCGATGACTATCGGATTGATGATTTACATCATTTTCAAAGGGAGAGTCTAGGCCTTCAAAAGGAAATGGCCTGGGAACAGCGACGCCAAGGAGAACAACTAAATTTCTTAACTCGTCAAATTGCAAAAATATGTGGTCGTTCTCCAAAGAAAGATACAGTTAATTGCATTCAACGTACTCCTTCTCCGGTTCACCCCAATCGTTGGTCACCCATTCGACCAATGTATGATCCCAACATCAAAGATGAACCAAAGGTCCTTCTGGAAAAAACTAAATCTCTCTTTTATAATTTTTTGAATAATCTATGTACTCATCATCTTGTTTCAATAAGTTTTGATGTATATTTATATATATATATTTGAATAAATTATTTGTTTCTTACATTAAACTAATAAGCATAGCATAACAAATTCAACGGATTTCCAAAATACAAAAATAAACATTAAAAAAACAAAAACCAGTTACCTCAGACGTCTGGCCACCTATCTCAGACGTCTGCAGGAACATTCGGGACAAAACATTACAGCTGAAAATCACTAATTTTTGCCTCCCTATATAACATATTTTTACCTTCCTATCTCACTTTTACCAGCCCCCATTATTTACCAAAACCCTAACTCTCTAAATTTCTTCAAATCCTAATCAATGGCACCAAAGAAAGTAGCTTCCAAGAGACAAAAGCAAAAGTCAATCATCATCCTCAGCAAATCTAGTCTCCGAAACACAAATTCTTTAATGGATGAGACATGAAAAAGCAACAATCAACAGATTTGAAACCATTAAGAAGAAAAAGATTCACAATGGCCCTTTCTACAACATTCATCATCTGTTGGAATACCATCTTTATCAACTAACTCAAGCTTCCGGTTGCTCTTCCTTGATTGACATTGAATTAAATTCGGTATATATAGATCCTCTAGCTATCTATCTATTTTATGCAAATCTTTCAAGTGCCGGTTTATCACAAGAAGAAGATAGTGATAATACTCTTTGGACATCCGTCTATGGTAAATTTATGAAACTTGATATTCCAATAATTGGGGCAATTCTAGGTTGTAGTTATGAAGGAATGATTTTTGAGGATATACCCGATATGCTAGGAAAACCTAGAAATAAAATTACTCATCTTATATGGGAAGACAATATGAAATGGCGTTCAAACTTTCTACGACCCCGAGCTAGGTTACTAAATCGAATGATAATCAATACTATTATTCCTAGACTTGGTAGCCATGAGATGGTCTACGAAAATGATCATAAGGCATTGTATGCCATCTTTGGTAATGTCTCGGTAAATTGGGCACAATTTATCTTGACTCAAATAAAAGATTATTGGAATAATCCCAAACCAAACATTCCATATGCCGCATACATTATGCGGATTTTAACGGCATTGGAAATACCTTCATATCTATCTTCTTTTGAAGAAATTCCAACAAAAGACGGAGGTAAACGGTTTATTTCATTAATGCAACTCCCGAGAACACCACCTCCTATCATATCTTTCCAACAATGGGAAAACCGACCACAATCTTCTCAACCTCAACAACAACCAGCCACTTCATCGCAACCAACACCACAATACTATTCTGACTCAGAAATCTTGGAAATCCAACCAACACTAGCTTCAAATGAGTCAATTAATGATGTGTTATTACGTAACCAATCCATTTTAGCAAGAAACCAAAAGAAGCTTGAAAGGTTGTTTTCTACACGAATGACCAAAATGGAGAAAACTCTTGACAAAGTGGTTTCAAGCATAGGAAAAATGATGAAGAAGTTTAGAGGTCGGTCTAGTTCTAGTTCATCATCCTCACCGTCTCCTACTCCTCATGCTCCTACTCAAGGAAAAGGATCCCGTCATCCTTCTTCAACCAATAAAGGTAAAATGATTATCGAATAAGAAGAAGAAGAAGAGTACGATGACTCAACCGAAGAGGATAACAATGACAATGATGAGCCTACGGAATCATATCTACCATATGAGGGCATGCAAGGGCTTTCAATTCAAGAGGAACCTCCATATCATTATCAACAATGGGATTCTTCTTCATATGATCCCTATTCATCCTATGGGTCTTCTTATGGAGGGGCATTCTTCTATGAAGGAGAATAATGTGTTTCTGTATCTCTATCATTTTCTCTTTTTCTGCATGTATTAACTATTTGTCTTCTGTTATTTTAACTATGTGTTTTTTTTTGCATACATTCTGTTTTGATTCTGACAAAGGGGGAGAAAATATATTTGCACATATTCAGGGGGAGATAACATATTTAGGGGGAGTAAATATGTTCATATCTCTAACAAAATATTGTATAGTTGTCATCATCAAAAAGGGGGAGAATGTTGGAACCTCCATTCTATGGTTTCAATGACAACAACTATACAATATTGTATATATATATATAATTTAACATATGCAGGTATTCAAGAGATTCATCACGTCAAAGAGCTATGATTTGAAGATTACAAGGAGATTATTCTGTAAACAAATATGTAAGTAGTATATAGAATTATTGTACAATCTCCAATGAAGTGACACACACAAACAAACTATGAATTCTGTAAATAAACTACTCCAGACGTTTGTAGTATAAACTTAGATGTCTGCAGTAAGGTTCAGGAAATTTTCTGAAACATACTCCAGACATCTGAGCTCTACTGTAGACGTCTGGATACGAAGATTAATTTTTAAACGGCTCTATTTTTAAAAGGTGCAAAACTTTAAACAAACGTTTCTTCTTCAAACAGTTGCAACCTTTCACCAATGGTTTCCAGTCACTTCTCTTCATTCATAACTCTTCAATTTCTATAAATACTATCAAATTGATTTGAGATTTACTTACTCAACTTACTGATTTCTACTCTCTTGAATTATTATTATCAAGTTGATTTCAGAAACCTAATTTCTAATATTCTCAAATCAAAACTATAACCACTATTTATATTGGTTATATTCTTCCTCAAATCTGTGCTCACACTTACACAATCACTCAAAGGAGATTATAGGAAGATTTGTATTATCAGTCAATATCAATGTTGATCAGAACACAAGATTGTCAAAGAAAAATCTATTGTAAAAAGACTTGTTCCTCCGGATGAAGCGAGGGTATTTGGTTAGTGAAATACCAAAGGGGAGCTTCGGGACTGGACGTAGGGTGGGAGGTCCGAACCAGTATAAAAACTCTGGTGTGATCGTTTTTATTTCTACTTACATTTACATATCTGCTTATATCTTTGCTATACTGCTAGTACACTTGCACATTAGTAACATATATACGATCCGCAAGACTTACATCATGACTGTTTATTTGATTATTATATTTTGTCATTCCACTGCGAGGTACTGTATTTGTTTTTTTCTTTCTCTGCTTTTTCTTATTTACCCCTTAACAATCTGCCTTTTGAATGGTTTGAGTCCAACATGTGTGTCTGCTTAAAACGTCCAAAAAGATAGGTCGTTACAGTTCGCCAAACCATCCTACTTCATTCTCAAATCTCCACCACGTGCACAGTTGTTAAAGTGGTTTTCGGTATTGGCAGAGAGTATGACAATATCTGATCCTGGTCTTTTTAACAACCAAATGCTTATTTCACACCGGATGGTTCTTTTAAATTTCCAAAACCGATTCATAATTGATATCAATATATCATATTCTCAAAATATATCACCTTCGAAATCATATTCACTTTCGAAATCATATCACTTTCGAAATCATATCACTTTCGAAATCATATCCACAAAATAGGTTAAACTCTCATTTCAAAATCTTCCTATTTACTCAAAATATGTCATTTTACTAGAAAATATCATTTCAAATCCCAACTTAGGTTATAACATCATTTAATCATATTCGCTTTTAAATCAAAGATTTAAATCTAAATAATTCAGCCTTACATAGTTTGATTTTCTGAAAATAGTTTAGATAGTCATAAATAGTTTAAGTAGTTTAACGTAGTTAAAATAGTTTAAATGGGTAAAATAGTTTAAAATAGATTAAAATAGATTAAAATAGATTAAATAGGTTAGAATAGATTAAAATAGTTTAAAATAGATTAAAATAAATTAAATAGATTAAAATAATTTAATATAGTTTAAAATAGATTGAAATAGATTAAATAGATTAAAATATATTAAAATAGTTTAAAATAGATTAAAATAGATTAAATAGATTAAAATAGATTAAAATAGATTAAAATAGACTAAAATAATTTAAAATAAAATGGTTGATTATTGGAAATGGTTTATATAGAAAATAGTATGGAAATCTAAATAAATCTGAATTTAAATAATATATCTTTAAACAGTTTATGCTAAAATAATTAATTTGAAATTAATATCAAATTAAACTATTTCTTCCATTTCAACAATTCTGGACCATATCCAGCTTTCACATCAACAAAACTCAATTTTAATTTTTCAATTCAGATTCTCAATAAAACCATTTAAATCTATATCGATTTCAAATCCATGTTTGAACTATAAATTTAAACTACTTCAAATTCACTAAATTGATTTCTACGCGTTTCGAGCCCGCATGATCAAACGACAAGTCCGATCGCTACGAAACTTGAAATCCGCTAATAATTTACTGTTACGGATCCGATGAAACTGGTTTCGTCGAAATCCGAGACAGTGGCCAAAATGGCTATTTTCACATTAATTAAATAAATTATTATTAAATTAATTTAATCACCTTTTAAATTCAAATTCAAAAGTTAGCCAATTTTTATCATTTTTGATTACCTAGTAAATTATAATCTTTTAAAATAAATTTCCATGTCAAATCCAATGTTAAATATTGTACTAATTACAGTGTTCAATTTCAATTGCAATAAATTCATTAATTATAATTTAAGTTCAAATAATTTCATTTATTTTGATTTTCATCTTATTATTCAATCAATTGTCACCTTATGGATATAATTAACATTGGTTTACATTCTATTACATCAATAGTCTACAGTTATCATTTTTACCATATTAATTGCAATATTTCAATTATATTAAATTTTTATAGATTTCCAAATTAATTTACCGGATTAAATAACAAATTGATAGTTGAAGCAATTATTATACATTAATAATTCAATAACATTTCCAAGTTTATTATTTACAAACGAAAGCTACTAAATTTACATACTAGTCAATTTATTTTCATATTCTGATTAATAACATATAATTACAACATTTAAATCCAACATTCAATTTATATCTTATTTACAGTTTCTAACCAAATTAACTTTACAATTATTCCAATTGATGGAGATTACATTAAAAAGTTGTTATTAACGTTCATACAACATTAAATCATGTTTTAACTATTTTCCCACTGATAAATCACAAATTTAAATTTCTTACAATATTACTTTCTAAAAGCTTACTTAATTTAATATTTTAATTACCGGAAAAATACGGGTCGTTACATCACATTACAAGTATTAGCTTTTAAACACTTCGTTAAAAGATTTTACTAACTTTGAAATATCTTTATAAAAAGGATATAACAACTTAAAACATTACTATTACATTGATTAATTAACTTTAAAACTTTGTTAGCTAAGTTAATTAATTAACTTCAATAACCTTTAATTAAAAAGGATAAATCTCCTTTAAAACATCATTAATTCAATTAATTAATAATATGATCAATTAAATAAATTAAATAATAATTAAACATCATTATTTAAAAGTGATTAATAAATTTAAAAATTTATTTAAGAAAAGATTTATTTAAGGTTAAACAGATTTATTAACTTTTAAAAGTCATTAATTAAAAGACTTATTAATTTAAAACCATCATTAGTAAAACACTTCTGGGGAGTTGTCAAATCTGATATCATTGAAATGTGCTAAGAATTTCGAAACAATCCCACCGCAGTTGCTCGTATAAATTATGCTAACATCATCCTGATCCCCAAAATCCCAGGCTCAATCTCCCTCCCTTCTTTTCGATCCATCAGCCTCCTTAACACCACCTTCAAGATCATCACTAAGATCCTGGCCAATCACCTCCAAAGTGTCATTGGCTCTCTAGTTGGGGTCGAACAATCGACCTTCATCTTTGGCCGCAACATCCTTGACTGTGTGGCGGCCACACAGGAAGTCATCTCCTTCTATCACTTCTCAAACACTCCTGAAGCCTTACTCAAGCTTGACTTCTCCAAAGCCTTTGACTCTGTAAACTGGAACCTTTTGCTAGACCTTATGAAACACAGAGGTTTTTCTGACACTTGGTGTAAATGGATACAGTGCATTCTCAATACAAGTCTTACATCAATCTCCATCAATGGCTCACTGGGTGGTCATATAAAGTCAGCTCGTGGTTTGAGGCAAGGCGATCCCCTATCTCCACTTCTCTTTGTCCTCATCTCAGACGTGTTTAACCGCATGGTCAAGCTTGCAACATCCAACAATCTCTTAGCAGGCATTAAACTTCCAAATTCAAACCTATCAGTCTCTAATCTCCATTTTGCGGATGATACCATACTGCTTGTTTCCCCTGAACCTGCTCATATTCACTGTCTTAAAGTTCTTCTTTATGTCTTTGAACTTATCTCGGGCCTATCCATCAACTTTAACAAGAGCTCCATCATCATGCTTGGAAACTCCCATCACCTCGGTCCCTCTTCCGCTTCACTTCTCAACTGTAATCTGGGCCTTTTCCCCATCACCTACCTTGGAATCCCCTTATATCCCACTAAGCTTGCACGCCCGGACTGGCTCCCTCTTATTTCTAAGATCGAGTCTCGCCTCGCGTCTTGGAAGGCTAAATCTCTATCAACTGCTGGCCGCCTTGTCCTTGTCAAATCCGTCCTATCTGCCCTCCCATCGTACTGGATGTCGTTTCATAGACTGCAAAACTGGGTTATAAACAAAATCGATGCTATTCGTCGATCTTTTCTCTGAAATGGCAATAAAGCAAAATGTTTGATCAACTGGAAAACTGTCTGTCTGGATCAGGATCATGGTGGACTAGGCATTGCTAACCTCGACACTTTCAACACAGCTCTCCTATCCAAGTGGATCTGGCGCATTATTACACCGGGCGATCTCCTCTGGAAAGAATGGATACTTCAACTCCACTACCACTCTAACCCCCATCTAGTCCTTCATTCCACCCCTCGTCTCAAACCTTCTCCCTTCTGGGTTGGCGTCTTACGAACCATTCCACGTGTCAAATATCTATTTCATGTTTGTTTGGGCAATGGAGGTAGTTGTCTTTTTTGGCTTGACATATGGCAGGATCAATCTCCCCTTGCCCGCTCTTTCCCTAACCTTTTTTCCCATACCTCCCACTCCATCGCAACAGTTGGTGAGACCTCAAACATAGGCCCGCATGGCCTATGTCCCCCATCTCTCTTTGATCTTAACACCTTAAATGAGCTTACATCAGCTTCGAACATCCTTCTCTCACTCCAACTCTCCAACATACCAGATCACTACAACTGGGCCTTATCTCCTAAGAAAGGCTTTTCTATTGCCTCATGTTACTCATTTTTCAACCATCCTGGCAGGTCATTCTCTTTCGCAAGACCATGGAAATGTAAGCTCCCTCCCCGCATTCTATTTTTCCAATGGTGCCTCATACATGATTGTATCAACACCAAGGATACACTCAGGCGTAAGAATATTCCTATTGACCCTCTATGCGCCTTGTGCTCCATGCAAGATGAATCCGTCTCCCATCTCCTCTTTGCCTGCGACTTCTCCTATCACATTTGGGCCACGACCAGTGCTACTCTCCTTGGCCACATCCATGTTCTTCGATCGTTCTTTGATTATTGGCAGTATAACCCTCCGGATAGGAATCTTGACTCCTTCATTTCCATCTACAATTGGTGTATCTGGAAAGAAAGAAATGCACACATATTCAATAAACCTAAATGCAATATTGATGGGATATGCAACCGAATCTCTCACTTGTTTTCTCTCTGGATAGGTTCTACGCGTAGGAGGCCTTTCACTTGGGTTTTGGCATCCAGGGACAATGCTACTGCGGAATAATCCACTCTATTGCCGAGGCAGACGACAGGCCTCTTGTGTGTTTACCTTAACACTTGTGTAAACAATGCTACTGTTCTTGTAAATATTGCACATTGGGTTGTGAAACTATATTTTGGCCATCGACCAGGCCTGTTGGTCGAACTCTACTACTTATTTATTTCAGCTATTAATCGGCTGTGTAGCCACGCGCTACACACCCGTTTCTCTCAAAAAAAACTTTAATCCCTCATTATTAAATGATTAATTAACCTTAAACATCATTAGATAAAATGATTAATTAACTTCAAAAACATCGTTAAATAAAATGATTAATTAATTTCAAAACATCATTAAACCAAGTGATTAGTTAAATTTAAAACTCATCATTAATAAGTTAATTAGTGAACCTTAATCTTTATTAATTAAATAATTAATTAAATTAAAAAATCATTAATGAAATAATGAATCAAATTTGAAATAATTATTATTTCAAAGACTTATTTAACTTGTAAAACAAACCCAAGCACGATTTGAAACCAAAAGGTTTCGATAAAGTGTGAAATTTTCAAAACTGCCGATATAGCGACTATCGCTATACGGGCAGTTCGGCAAACTAGTTCATGTCATTTTTCATCCATCGAGTCATCACACAACATATGAGTAAGCATATAGACATGCTATGTACATTTACACAACAAGCTGGAACCACCACTTGCAAAATTTCAACTTTAGCTTACTAACTTGTCAAGTTACTAACTAACTTCCAAAGTGTTAACTTTTCGATGCATAAGTCAAGCCAACACCGCCAACACAACATATATCCAACAAGCATTCGTCAACAATATAAATGAACTATATTTAAAGTTACAAACTTGGATTTTGAAAGGTGAGATGTTTACTCACCAAATTGCACTAAATCTATGCTAAACTTCCACCGTACTTGAATATGATCATAACACGTCATCAAGTCTTGAAAATATGGACTTTTATGCTTGAGGAGGGTCAATGTGGGTTCGACCTAGGGCCTATGGGGCTCGGCCTAGGTGGTTCAAGGGGGATGTGGGGTTTTGTTTCGATGGAGGAGTGTTTGTACATGAATATATGAAGTTTAACTTGATTTGTGGAAGTGTATTCACTAGTTTTTAGCTTGGGAATTTCTCTTGGAAGCCATGGAAGTCTTCAGGTATATGAAGAGATAGGAAATGAAGACAGAAATGAATATTTAAAGTGGAAAATGTGTGGAGATGATGGGTATTTATAGGAAAAGAAGTGGAGTATTAATTTAAATTAACTTAAACATTTAAATACTATAAATGTTGTCATGCAACTTGGAAGCCATGCCTCTCCACCACCATAGGTGCACACGCTCCCACCTTTTGTCCACCCTCCACCATTCTTTGTGTACTAACCTAGGTAGCTTAGGTTATCGTGGTGCATGAGAGGTTATTTTATATTTTATTTTTTCCTTCTATTTAATCATAACGTGTCTTATCATGTTTATATTTAAATTAATCATGGTTGATTACTATTAATACTTTACTTAGCTTACCATATGACAGGTGTACATGTGTGTGCATGTGTATACGAGTGATACAAAAATGTGCACATTATTTTCGATGACTTTCCGATACCGAAAAGTCGAAATTTTGGAAAATGTTTTCGGTCACATTTTCTATTTTTATCTAAACTAATTATTTGGTAAACAAAATTTTAAAATGATTTTAATATCATTAATTAATATTTAAAGTATGTTTATTTGGTTATTAAAATCCATTATTTAAATATTTAAAAATGATTTAAATATTCAAATACAAAGCAATTAATTTACGGGTCGTTACTCTCCCCCCTTAGGAATATTTCGTCCCTGAAATTACTACAAAAAAAGACACTCCAAAAGGTATATATTATACCAAGAAATTCATATAACAATGCAAAGAAACTATGCCATAATATAACATTCATAATGCATTCAAACAACAAACAACTAACATGACATTACATCAGGGTAAGTTTCTTTAATATGATCCTCCATCTCCCAAGTACAATCGCGGGGATCATCACTCCACTGAACCTTCACAAGCTTCACCACCTTGTTCCTCAATCTCCTTTCATCTCGATCTACAATGTGAACTGGATGTCGGATTACTGTCAAATTCAGTTCTATTTCCATGTCTTCCGAATAGACGTCTCTACAATCACCGACGGATCATGAACATGCTTTCTCAAATGAGATATATGAAAAACATTATGAACTTATGATAATCTCTCAGGAAAATCAACTCAATAGGCCAATGATCCAATTCTCTCAAAGATTCTAAATGGTCCAATGAATCTGGGTGCTAGCTTTCTAGTTTTTCTGAATCTTACAACTCCTTTAATCGGCGAAACTTTCACAAATACCAAATCTCCGACCATAAACTCTAAGTCCCTTCTCCTTTGATCGACATAACTTTTCTATCGATCCTGGGCTTCTTTCATCTTTTCCTTGATCATGACCACTTTCTTTGATGCTTCTCGAATCATCTCTGGTCCAAGAACTAAACGGTCTCTAGTCTCAACCTAACTTGAAGGTGATTTACATGGCCGTCCAAACAAAGCTTCATAGGGCGCCATGCTAATGCTAGCTTGGTAACTATTGTTATAAGAGAACTCTACCAAATGTGGATGATCTTTCCAAGAACCTACAAAATCCAAAATACATGCTCTCAGGAGATCCTCCAAATTCGATTAACCGTTTTAGTTTTTTCGTCTGTCTGTGGGTGATGGCCTGTGCTCAAATTCAACTCTATCCCTAAAGTGACTTGCAATGCTCCCTAAAAATGACTGGTGAAGATGGGATCTCGATCGCCGACTATACTTACAGGAATTACATGTAGTCGAACGATCTCCCTCAAATAAATCCTTGCCAAAGAAGCTGCAGTTCTTGTAGACTTCACCAGAATAAAGTGGGCGCTCCTTGTTAATCGATCTATAATTACCCAAATGCCTTCATTAACTCTTCTCGTTTTAGGAAACCCATAGATAAAGTCCATGGATACTTGCTCCCACTTCCAATTTGGAATTTCTAATGGTTGAAGTAACCTAGTAGTCTTCTGTTGGCCACTCTTAAACTGTTGACAATTTGCATACCGAATCACGAAGATCGAAATGTCTCTGTTCATCCCTTTCCAGCAGAAGCTCTTCTTCATGTTCTTAAACATTTTGGTCACTCCTGGGTGGATGAATAACCTTGATCGATGGCACTCTCTCAAAACGTCTTGTTTAATTCCATTAACATCTGGCACGTAAATCTATCCATTTATTCTTAAAATGCTTTGGGAGTCAATCTGAAAACTAGACACAACTCCCTCTTCAATACTCCTCTTAAGCCAAGCTAGAATAGGGTCTTCTTCTTGGAAATATGCAATTCTCTCCACTAGTACTGGCTTAACTTCCAAATTTGCAATTGTCACCACATTCCTACTCAGCACATCTGCAATGGAATTTTCTTTCCCTGGGGTATAAAGAATCTATAGGTCATAAGACACGAGAAATTCCAGCCATCTTTGTTGCCTCAAGTTCAAATCCTTTTAGATAAAAAGAAGCTTTAATGACTTTTGATCTATATATAACTCAAACTTGGCACCCAAAAGATAGTGCCTCCACACCTTCAATGCGAAGACAACTGCCAAAAGCTCTAGATCGTGCATAGTGTAATTCTTCTCATGAGGTTTCAACTGTCGACTTATATACGCTATTACTTTACCATTCTACATCAAAACTACTCCCAATCCGGTCCTACAAGCATCTGTGTAAACTGTTAATCCTTCACTCCCATCTGGAAAGTTAAAACGGGAGCACTTGTCAATTTCTCCTTTAACTCATTGAATGCTTGATCGCAATTGGACGTCCATACAAAGTTAGCATTTTTCTTTGTTAGCTTTGTTAGATGAGAAGCAATCTTCGAGGAATCTTTAATGAACCTTATATAGAGACTTGCCAATCCCAAGAAACTCCCGACCTCCGATGCATTTTTCGATTTCTTCCAATCTTGAACCACGACTACTTTAGCTAGATCCACTGATATGCCTTCTCTCGAAACTACGTGCCCTAGAAACCTAACTTCGGATTTCCAGAAATATCACTTAGAAAACTTTTCCTTTAAAACATGACTTCTTTAAGTAATTAGAACAACATGAAGATTAGGACACGCTTGTTAAGAAAATCTTGAAACACTCTATTCATCAAATCCACAAAATAAGCGGGTATGTTAGTCAATCCGAATGGCATGACCAACGACTCGTAAAAACTATCAGGGGTTTGAAAAATTGTTAAGGGTACACTCTCCTTTGCTACCCTTAATTGGTGAAAACTAGTGGCACGATCTAATTGAGAAAATATCCGAGCTCCGTGGAGCTGGTCAAACATGTCATCATGTAACATCCCCCATTTGGAGGCCCAAAACTAACTGCTGCGGATGTTGCAGTCATCCATAGTTATTAATTATCGGTGATCAAATGCGGTAATGTTAGATACATTGATATACTAGAAACACGTGAATATGAAATTTTTTAAACTCAATTTAAAACAAATTTCTCATTTCATTACAAAAAGTATTTCAGATTCAGTGCATACTCTCATACGTAAGCCACGTTTAGAGAAATTACAATTTATTACAAAATACGCCAAGAGCGATATATGAAGATGCCCCCTTGGCTGATCAGAGTCTAAACATAGCCAATTAAACAAATTTGCCCTTACATCCAAATAACACAGCGAACAATAGATAGAATCTCCTAAATAGTTAGCTTGCCTTCGGCATGACTTCAGAAGCTTATTCATCAACTAATAACATGAAAAACCTTTACCCTTAGCCTACTCAAATTAATTTTTGAGCACCTGAGAGTTTAAGGGGAAAATACAAACTTCGAGCCAGACAAAAAGTCTGGTTTGAATAATAATATACCATCTCGAACTAAATAGATATCTAGTGAGACCACGCAGCTGAGCAGAACGGGTTTTCCCTTCCCTAGTACCTTAACCAAAAACTAATTAACCATATACTATGCATCTACATCCATAATGGTTAAAACATAATATAATCTAATGATATGCAATTATACAATATATCCAGGATTTCTCATCCCCATTCATTGGACTATCTATCTCAAGTTATAGTTTTTAGGGTCACTGTTAACCTATTAGTTTTAATGGGCTACCTAATAACCTATTCCAAGCTTATAGACTATCTGTCTGGTTTCGTAGTTTTCATGGGATTACTGAGAACCTATTGGTGTCTACCAATAACATCATCTAATTATAGTTTTCATGGGTTGACTATGAACCTACTGGATTCTCCAATAACATCTCTAAGGTCATAGTTTTCATGGGCTGACTATGAACCTATTGATTTCTATCAATAACCTATTCCAGACATAGTTTTCATGGGATCACTAAGAACCTATTGGCCCCTGCCAATAATATTTCTCAAAGCATAGTTTTCATGGGATATAACTTTTTATAGGTGTATAATTAGGGTCCTTAAGCTATTTCATTGTCTTCAAATGATGGTTTCTCTTTCCATAGAGTGATCATAATAGAGAAATGGACTTATGGTTAAAAAGTTACACATGTTTTAAATTCTGAAAACAAAGCTAGCGTTACTGTAGCATGGCTACGAAAGCTGAAGTTACTATAGCATGACTTCGAAAGCATTGGTATTGTAGCATGGCTTCGAAAGCTAACATTAATTTAGCATGGCTTTGAAAGCTAAAGGTAGTGTAGCAATACGAAAGCAAATGGGTACTGTAGCATGGCTTCGAAAGCTAAAATGTACTGTAGCATGGGTTCGAAAGCTAAAAGGTACTGTAGCAATACGAAAGAAAATGGGTACTGTAGAATGGCTTCGAATGCTAAAGCGTACTACAACAATAAAGCAAATGGGCACTATAGCATGGCTTCGAAAGCTAAAAGGTATTGTAGCTTCGAAAGCTAAAAGGTACTGTAGCTTCGAAAGCTAAAAGGTACTGTAGCAATATGAAATCAAATGAGTACTGTAGCATGGCTTCGAAAGCTAAAAGGTACTGTAGCAAGGCTTCGAAAGTTAAAAGGTACTGTAGCAATGCGAAAGCAAATAGGCACTGTAGCATGGCTTCGAAAGCTAAAAGGTACTATAGCAATTAAAAAGTAAATGGTTACAGTGGCAGACTCGTAATTAACATAAAAACTGCTATTTTGCTAAATAAAGTATATTCTTTTCACCAACTCTTATTGTTTGTCAAATTCCTATTCATAGAGTTATACTTTATCAATTTCTTTGTAGAAAAACTACTGCATCAGATTTCATAATTTCCAAAATTATTTTCAAACCATTAATTATATCAATATTTTAATATAATTATTAAGCCTTTCTAGCTTAGAAAATTCATAATGAATCGAAATCATTTGGGAATAATTCCAAAAGTTCACCAAAAATATGAAATAACATTTTCTTTACTATATAAAATGTTTGAGGCAAAATTCATTATTTTATTATTTTTAATAATTAAAACTCGAAATAAATGCCCCTTTCACCTGAGGAAATTCATAAAATATTCCTATTAATTCCAAAAATTATGAAATCAAAAAAACTCATCTCCAAAATTAGGTATTACATAACATATCCAAAAATCAAGTCGTTTGGAGGTCATTCACTAAGGTTTTTCCCATGAAACCTATCATAATAATTTCATAAAAATTCGAATAAATCACCATTCATGCAAACAATGGTAAAATCAACTATATCATCATCAAACAATATGGAATACATCAAAATCAAAAAATTTACACATATGAATGAGATGGATATTATTATTGTAACACCCCGTAATTTTTAAGAAAAATTAAATTAAAATGTTAATAAGGACAAAAATGTAAATTTACATAAAAGGATGAAACCGTAAATTTTTACAAATGAAGGAATTTGGGAAATTTGACTTTTACATTGTGTAAAGTAGATTTTTCTAGCCCAAATCCATATATAATTTATTAGAGACAGGTACCGTATGAAAAAGATACTGAATGTTTATTGTAGTGCGCATTTTGCGTTTTGCGCATATTTTGGGAGTAAGATTAAAGATTAAAGATTAAAGAAAGAGTTAAGAAGACTTATTTATTAATAAATAAGTTGAATATGTGTAGGTTGAGTATAAGAAAAGAAAGAAAAAGGTATAATGATGAGTATACATTTAAAAAGAAAATAATGAAAGATAAAAGTATGAGTGGCACAGTGGTAAGACATGTGCGTTCCAACCAAGTGACCTGAGTTCGAGTCTCGTAGAGTACGCTTTTTTATGAGCACATTTCAACCATAAATAAATGTATAAGAAGGTAAAAGACTAACATAAAATAAGTAAACACATAGTTGTGTGTGTGTATATATATACATGTATTTATTTATTTATGCTAAAATGGTTAGCAACATATGTACTTAAATGTATAAGTTCATCGGTTAGGAAGATATTGATTAAGATGTAATTGACTAATTAAATTAAGAAGGATTTAATATCGATTGAAAAGGGTAACATTTATGTGAATTAGGGAAGCTAATTAATACCAATCAATTTCAAAATTGATTGCGCAGTTACATAGTAAAGAATATGGTCAAGTATATACATATGTGTATGTTTGATACCATTAATTGATTTATTAGTAGACTAAATTAAAAGCTTAAACATGTACATATTTTATTTAGAAAAGTGTCTAAGTTCAACATTTCTTATTCAACGCCCCTAATTAATTCCCTCCACCTGAAGCAATTATCTAACGGCGTATATGAATTTACAAATCCTATAAATTCAGCCTAAACCTAACCTAATTCTCATTCTAAAAACTATTCTCTATTCTATTCCCTATTCTAGTTTCTCTTCCTCTTCTAAATTTTCGTCTTCTTCATAAAATAAATTATATAAAAAATACAATAAAGTTAGAAGCAGATTAGTGAATAGCAAGGAGGCTTGAAAAGGAGGAGTTAGGTACGTTTATATGCATTGCAAGGATTTAGGTGAGTGGATAATACCCCATTGGAAATTTTCCTATGAAACTTTTAGATTTGTTTATATGTTTTAATTATGTCCTGTTTGGAT
Organism: Allium fistulosum; assembly: GCA_030737815.1. Taxonomy (NCBI): domain Eukaryota; kingdom Viridiplantae; phylum Streptophyta; class Magnoliopsida; order Asparagales; family Amaryllidaceae; genus Allium; species Allium fistulosum. Next base: position 513,621,081 of record CM060903.1, on the reverse strand, counting down.
TGTAATTTTTATTCTTTTATCCAATTTCTATCAAATCTAGTATATTTTCCCTTTTTCTTTCAGATTTATACAGGATTTGGGGGTATGATTTACATTTTAGTTCAGCTCTGTTGATTTGAATATATTTACTCTTCTAAAAATTATAAAAGGTGAATTTTACCCCTTTCCTATCCTATTCATGTTTATCCATTTTCCTCTAACATAGTTACTTTCATATCTGATTTGTGACGGGGAAATATGGAAGTTATCTGATTTAAGTTGAATAGAATAAATTGTGTACATATATGTTATTGCACTTTTAGTATCAGATCTATTCTATATTCTTCTTCTTTATTCAAATATGTATCGAATTAGGTATAATTCACATGTTTATTCTAGGATTGTTAATCTGGATTAGATTCATATATTTCCTCCTTTTATTATAAATATTTTAATTAGACCTATTTTCACACTTTCTCCAAATCTATACAATTGTTATATTTCTCCAGATTTGGAATGAAATTGGAAGGTTATATAATATATTTGATTTAGAGTTGATAATCATATGTATTATGTTGTGATGAATGTTTGTACATTGGATTTTGTATATTGGGAATGTTAAATATGCAATAGAATTATGTATAAACAGGGAAGGATAGGGCGATTGTGGTTAATAGTGCCAGCAATTGAGGAAGTTTGAGATTGGTCTAATTTAGCGAGCTTATTTTATTTATTTTTTATTTGGGTTGGTGTAAACCTAAGATTTCGCTATGTTATTTAGGTTGGTGTAAACCCAAGATTTCACTATTGTATTTGGGTTGGTATAACCCAAGATTTAGTTGTAATTTATTTATTTCCAGCTCTGTTATATTTTATTTCTTGAGTTGGGATATTATGGTAGGCGGAAGTCCACAGTGATGTAACCGTGGAAAGTCATAATCAGAGTATGTTCGCGAGGATTATGGGATCTTTCGTTGAGTGTTGCCCGTAGTGCAAAAAGCACAGGCGGAAGCAGCAGTGGTGTAACTGGACATGATCAGATCAGTGGTGTAACTAGTAGAAGATCATGATTGGGGAATTCGGTGGTGTAACCGAATGGGATGCGTGATAGGAGTTTTGCCCATTTATCAGCGGAAAGCATGGGGTGCACCGTGCGGGACTGGATATAGGACGCATTTGGCCACTTGTTGCTGAGATAGAATATGAGAGAGGCCGATGATACCAGTGAAGCTAGGCTAAACTCGCGCGTTCTTTCCATAGCAACTTATGGAGTAGTTGAGGACAGATGTCCGCAGGCCGATCAGCGTTTTATTTTGGATTATTACTATTTTACTTAGATGGTAATCTAAGTCATTCTTCTCTTATCTACTTAGATGGTTAATCTAAGTTATTATTTCTTTATTATTCTTCTATACACTTATATGGGTAATCTAAGTTATGCTATATTCTGTTTGTACTTTGGATGGTCTAAACAGACCTGAAAGTTTGATATTCTTATTCCCTTTTTAGTATAATATTCATTCACCAAACTTTATGTCTAACCCATTTACCTTTTCCCACCCACATAAAGACAGTTTAACAACTACTGGGATTTAGTAAAAAGGCAAGTTTCATTCCTAGGTTTAACATTGTTAAGGACAGTAGCCTAATCCTGGTTAGTAACCATATGTTGAATACTTTATCATTATCCCACTGTGAGATTTTATAAACATTACTCTGACTTACCTTTGTTATTTTCAGGATATCAAACCAGCAATTCGTGCTTTAGTGGACTTGGATTATCGGTTCATCGAAAATTTAAGCTTACTGGGGTGCGGGTTGTTACATTTGGTATCAGAGCTTAGGTTAGCAGATCCTAAAAATTAGGATGTATGAGTGAATGTATTTGCAAAAATAAATATACTAGAATCTAATTAATTCCAATTATAGATTAGTAAAATATGGAAAGTCCATGAAAATAATGAAAATTTGTACATGAGTTCTAGTTGGGTCGTAGTAGCCTAAGGATGTTAACTCCCCATTTTTATTGCTGATGGAAAAATGTACAAAAAGTCCAGTTATTGGAAAAGAATTAGAATTCATATGTTATGCAAGTAGGAAAATTACTTAGAGAAAAAGGGATTTTGGTAGGGGAAAATAAGATTTCCAAGATTAGGAATAGGACATTCCTATGGAAGTAAGTAAAGTTTCACTTTAAGTTTAACCCAATAAAAAGAAATTTTTGAGATTTAAAAAGTTAAAATATATATAGCTAAAATATTTGAAAAATATATATTGGGTTAGAAAAGTGATATGAGATTTAAAATGGTTTTTATATGATAAAGATTTTTTTAAAAATAAAGTTCTTTTTGAAGGATTATGGAGCAAGTATAGCTTGCTAATTTTGTAAAGTAACAAAATGTTTGGAATATAAAAACTTAGCAAAATTTAAAAAAAGGGGAATTTTTTTGTAGAATTCTATTCCTTTAAAAAGGAATAAAGGAGCAATATAGCTTAGAATTATTTTTACATGAAAAATTATTTTGATAAGCGTACAAAATAAATTGTACACATTGGGAATAGAGTAAAGGCTTTGAAAGAAATTTTGTCAAATAAATGGTTTTAAAAAGGACTTAAAATATGTTATCGAAAATATAGGTTTCAACATTTATTGTTGAAATAGACGTTTTCGTAAAAAGTAAGGAAAACATGGACTGTAACACCATTGTTATAGTAAGTGGTTCCCAAAAGGAAACGTTTTATGTTAAATATGGAATTAATTAATATTAAGTATGTTTAATATTTACTTGAATCCCTATAAAAGTATTTTTGGGTTGTTGTAATGATGTTTTACTTAACATCCGTTTTGACCCAAAATAAAGTGTGCTTCGAAGATATTTTCTAAGTATAGAAACAAATTGATTTGAAAATATACTTATTTTCTAGTATTGTGAGAAGTTAATAAGTTAGATAGAAAAAAATGCTTATATTTAATAAATAGAAATTTGACATACTTTAATTAATTGGAATGAAAGGAATAACGATATAATTTCTTATGAATCAAGTTACAAATAATGATGTTTAGTTGAAATTATAAGGATATGCGAAAGAGATGTATAAGATATGGAAAGCACCATATTTTGTATAGCCTATTTCAATAAAGAAAAAAATTCCTTGTTATTTCGCATAAACATGAATCCTCTCTCAAAAGATTCGTAGAAGATTTTAGCGTTAAAGATTGCTTGTAAGAGAAAAGTAGTTCTAATGCATTAAAGTATAAACTCCTCAAGTAAAATAAAAAGTGTATAGTAGTTAGAAGTAGTGTTAGTAAGTTTAATAGAGGTACTATAAGGATAGGATGGGAAGTCAGTAGCCTTTCCAATCAACAGTTAAGAATGGTAAGTCAAGCTTTTTGGAGCAATAAACGGTAAATTTCCACCATGTCTGGGATTCTAAGATCCTTATATAAGATTTGAAAGTTTGATTTGGTTGAGCAAATTTCCACGAAAAGAGATGGTAGGAGCGGAAGGTTTTTCAGTATAAAAGGAAAGAGGACCAAGGTGGGTCTACTTCAATCCTTATAAGGATGTTGAGTGACAAATGGATATTTTCTTGATTACATTAGGCAGTCTAGTTAGGAACAGAAATTGTAGGCGTGACACTTTGACTGTGAGATTGATACCATATAGGTAAGGGTAATATACCTGTAAGCCACAGGCAGTTCATGTATTATGTTGCTCCCCTGAAGACTTTGGGTGGACCAGGTGGACATGAATGGGAAAGTATACCTTTTGGTTTTTGTTGTTGGTTTATGTCGGTTTAGGTGTAATCCATGTATGCCTAATGTAGGTCTTGAAAATTTGTAGTTAAGTATATCATATATTGAGATATGGAAAATAAGGAAAGAAGTAGTCCCTAAAATGGAAACCTTCATAAAGGAAATATGATAAACCTCAGATTTGTTAACCTACCTCGTTGGATGAGATAAAAATATAGAATGAATCATTCTAGCAAATTTTTGGATAATTGATGTGGCACAGTTAAAAAAAACCAGAAGGATTATAAATTGGATGGGATCTGAATAGCATTTTAATTCATTGGAATGAAATATGTAGCAATGAAATTTTCCAGTTTTAGTATAAAAGCGTATCATTTGAAATGACAAGGAAAACGCCCCAAAGAAAGAGATGTACAAAGTAAGGATTTGCCGTATTTGTACAGTCTATTTCAAGAAAGTAAATAAAAGAGATAATTCCTTGTAATTTCAAGCGTAGCACAAACCCTCTTTTAATGATATATGGAAAATTGCAGAGTCACATTTCCTCTTGGGAAAAAGATGTAGTTCCAATGCATTAAAATACGCAAGGCCCTAAGTATAAACTGAAATGGTTGATAAGACAGAAAAAGAAGTTTCTGAGAATCTAGAATGGTTTTTGAATATGACTCTGATCAATTTTCGGCACTTGGAGAAGTGTATGTATGGAGTGGTTGCCCTAGTTTATCAACTTTGGCTAGAACAATCCAGATTATCGTTGAACTTAGGATTTCATATCCATATCTTTTTGTTGGTAAGTTTTTTTTGAACATCCTATCTTTGATCTTTTCCTAATTAAGATAGATCTTTTTTTAGGTGACACTTTGTGTTGGTAGGATGTTTGTAAACATGACATTAGGACATGTTATGTTTGGTGGTTGCTTGTGGTTGCAAGTGGATGCTAGTGGTTGCGGAAGGATGCATTTACACACACTAGGCACTCATTCTATCTTATTTGATCTTATCTTTAGATCGACCACCTAGGAGTGCACTTGCATATGCATATGGATGTGTGCTATATATATATTCATTCATTATGCATTTACTACATATTACTTATATATGGTTGTATATAAATGGATGTTGGACATATAGACAATTGCATTTGGATGATGATTGTAGCATGCATGTAGAACTAACAATTTTATTATGATTTTTCCATACAAATGGTTGCATGGCTTAAGCATATTTGCATAACAATAGGTCGACTGTATCAGTAGACCGACTACCTTTTTTGCATTAGATAAGTTCATATGCATTTCGTGTTGCATAAAGTCATAATTTGCATTAGATAAATCTAAGGACAATGGCTGCGATGTTTGAGTAGATGATTGTAAATTTGGATGCTGGTTGCAGTTTATGTTCTTCTATCCTTGGAGATTTCGGGAATGAAATCCTTTAAAGGGGCAGGGAGAGAATGTAACCCCCCATAATTTTTAAGAAAAATTAAATTAAAATGTTAATAAGAACAAAAATGTAAATTTACATAAAAGGATGAAATCGTAAACTTTTACAAATAAAGGAATTTTGGAAATCTGACTTTACATTGTGTCAAGTAGATTTTTCTAGCCCAAATCCATATATAATTTATTAGAAACAGACACCGTATGAAAAAGATACGGAATGTTTATTGTAGTGCGCATTTTGCGTTTTGCGCATATTTTGGGAGTAAGATTAAAGATTAAAGAAAGATTTAAGAAGACTTATTTGATAATAAATAAGTTGAATATGTGTAGGCTGATTATAAGAAAGGAAAAAAAGTATAATGATGAGTATACATTTAAAAAGAAAATAATGAAAAACAAAAGCATGAGTGGCACAGTGGTAAGAAATATGCATTCCAACCAGGTGACCTGGGATCGAGTCTTCTAGAGTATATTTTTTTTATGAGCACATTTCAACCATAAATAAATGTATAAGAAAGTAAAAGACTAGCATAAAATAAGTATGTAAACAAACATATTAATTAATAGGGGTATTTATTACCAAATACAAAAAGTTCATATGTTTATGAAACATTGATTAAAAGAAGAGAAGGAATATGTGTCAGCTTATTCACATATATATGTAGGGTTCTCTACCAGGTTAAATAATTCAAATGTGATTATGTATTCTTGATTAAGGGTAGAAAAGAGAAAATAAGTATGTAAACAAACATATAAATTAATAGGGGTATTTATTACCAAATACAAAAAGTTCATATGTTTATGAAACATTGATTAAAAGAAGAGAAGGAATATGTGTCAGCTTATTCACATATATATGTAGGGTTCTCTTCCAGGTTTAATAATTCAAATGAGATTATGTATTACTGATTAAGGGTAGAAAAGAGAAAATTATGTATAAATACATATAGTTGTGTGTGTGTGTGTGTGTATATATATATATTTATTTATTTATGCTTAAATGGTTAGCAACATATGTACGTAAATGTATAAGTTAATTGGTTAGGAAGATATAGATTAAGATGTAATTGACTAATTAAATTAAGGAGGATTTAATATTGGTTGAAAAGGGTAACATTTATGTGAACTAGGGAAGCTAATTAATACCAATCAATTTCAAAATTGGTTGCACAGTTAAATAGTAAAGAATATGGTCAATTATATACATATGTGTATGTTTGATACCAATTAATTGATTTATTAATAGACCAAATTAAAAGCTTAAACATATACATATTTTATTTAGAAAAGTGTCTAAGTTCAACGTATCTTATTCAACGCCCCTAATTAATTCCCTCCACCTGAAGCAATTATCCAACGGCGTATATGAATTTACAAATCCTATAAATTCAGTCTAAACTAACCTAATTCTCATTCTAAAAACTATTCTCTATTCTATTCCCTATTCTAGTTTCTCTTCCTCTTCTAAATTTTCGTCTTCTTCATAAATAATTATCCAGTTTCAGTATAAAAGTATATCATTTGAAATGAAAAGGAATACGCCCCAAAGAAAGAGATGTACAAAGTAAGAATTTACCGTATTTTATACAGTCTATTTCAAGAAAGTAAATAAAAGAGATAATTCCTTGTAATTTCAAGCATAGCACAAACCCTCTTTTAATGATTTATGAAAAATTTCAGAGTCACATTTCCTCTTGGGAAAAAGATGTAGTTCCAATGCGCCCTAAGTATAAACTGAAATGGTTGATAAGACAGAAAAGAAGTTTTTAAGAATCTAGAATGGTTTTTGAATATGACTCTGATCAATTTTTGGCACTTGGAGAAATGTCTGTATGGAGTAGATGATTGTAAATTTGGATGTTGGTTGCAGTTTATGTTCTTCTATCCTTGGAGATTTCTGGGACGAAATCCTTTAAGGGGTGGGGGGGGAGAATGTAACACCCCGTAATTTTTAAGAAAAATTAAATTAAAGTGTTAATAAGGACAAAAATGTAAATTTACATAAAAGGATGAAATCGTAAATTTTTACAAATGAAGGAATTTGGGAAATCTGACTTTTACATTGTGTTAAATAGATTTTTCTATCCCAAATCCATATATAATTTATTAGAAATAGACACCGTATGAAAAAGATACATAATGTTTATTGTAGTACGCATTTTGTGTTTTGCGCATATTATGGGAGTAAGATTAAAGAAAGAGTTAAGAAGACTTATTTGTTAATAAATAAGTTGAATATGTGTAGGTTGACTATAAGTAAAGAAAAAAAAAGGTATAATGATGAATATACATTTAAAAAGAAAATAATGAAAGACAAAAGCATGAGTGGCATGGTGGTAAGACATGTGCGTTCTAACGAAGTGACCTGGGTTTGAGTCTCGTAGAGTACATTTTTTTATGAGCACATTTCAACCATGAATAAATGTATAAGAAGTTAAAAGACTAACATAAAATAAGTATGTAAACAAACATATTAATTAATAGGAGTATTTATTACCAAATACAGTAAGTTCATATGTTTATGAAACATTGATTAAAAGAAGAGAAGTAATATGTGTCAGGATATTCACACATATATGTAGGGTTCTCTTCCAAGTTTAATAATTCAAATGGGATTATGTATTAATGATTAAGGGTAGAAAAGAGAAAATTATGTATAAAAACATGTAGTTGTGTATATATATGTATTTATTTATTTATGCTTATATGGTTAGCGACATATGTATGTAAATGTATAAGTTAATTGGTTAGGAAGATATAGATTAAGATGTAATTGACTAATTAAATTAAGGAGGATTTAATATCGGTTGAAAAGGGTAACATCTATGTGAATTAGAGAAGCTAATTAATACCAATCAATTTCAAAATTGATTGCGCAGTTACATAGTAAAGAATATGATCAATTATATACATATTTGTATGTTTGATACCAATTAATTAATTTATTAATAGACTAAATTAAAAGCTTAAACATGTACATATTTTATTTAGAAAAGTGTCTAAGTTCAATATATCTTATTCAACGCCCCTAATTAATTCCCTCCACCTGAAGCAATTATCCAACGACGTATATGAATTTACAAATCCTATAAAATCAGCCTAACCTAACCTAATTCTCATTCTAAAAATTATTCTCTATTCTATTCCCTATTCTAGTTTCTCTTCCTCTTCTAATTTTTTTGTCTTTTTCATAAAATAAATTATATACAAGATAAAATAAAGTTAGAAGCAGATTAGTGAATAGCAAGGAGGCTTGAAAAGGAGGAGTTAGGTATGCTTATATGCGTTGCAAGGATTCAGGTCAGTGGATAATACCCTGTTTTGGGAATTTTCCTATGAAGCTTTTAGATTTGTTTATATGTTTTAATTTTGTCCTGTTTGGATTGTAATTTGTATTCTTCTATCCAATTTCTATCAAATCTAGTATATTTTCCCTTTTTCTTTCAGATCTATATAGGATTTGGGGGTATGACTTACATTTTAGTTCAGATCTGTTGATTTGAATATATTTACTCTTCTAAAAATTATAAAAGGTGAATTTTACGCCTTTCCTATCCTATTCATGTTTACCCATTTTCCTCTAAGATAGTTACTTTCAGATCTGATTTGTGATGAGGAAATATGGAAGTTATCTGATTTAAATTGAATGGAATAAATTGTGTACATATATGCTATTGTACTTTTAGTATCAGATCTATTCTATATTCTTCTTCTTTATTCAGATCTGTATTGAATTTGGTATAATTCACATGTTTATTCTAGACTTGTAAATCTGGATTATATTCATATATTTCCTCCTTTTATTATAAATATGTGAATTAGACCTATTCTCACACTTTCTCCAAGTCTATACAATTGTTATATATTTCCAGATCTGCAATGAAATTGGAAGGTTATAGAATATATTTGATTTAGAGTTGATAATCATATGTATTATGTTGTGATGAATGTTTGTACATTGGAGTTTGTATATTGGGAATGTTAAATATGCAATAGAATTATGTATAAATAGGGAAGGATAGGGCGACTGTGGTTAACAGCGCCAGCAATTGAGGAAGTTTGAGATTGGCCTGATTTAACAAGCTTATTTTATTTATTTTGTTATTTGGGTTGGTATAAACCCAAGATTTCGCTATGTTATTTGGGTTGGTGTAAACCTAAGATTTCGCTATGGTATTTGGGTTGGTATAAACCCAAGATTTAGTTGTAATTTATTTATTTTCAACTCTGTTATATTTTATTTCTTGAGTTGGAATATTGTGGTAAGCGGAAGTCGACAGTGGTGTAACTGTGGAAAGTCATAATCGGAGCAGGTTCGCGGGGATTATGGGATCTTTGGTTGAGTGTTGCCTGTAGTGCAAAAAGCACAGGCGGAAGCCACGGTGGGGGTAACTGTGGAACAGGGGTGTAACTGGACATGATCGGAGCAGTGATGTAACTAGCGGAAGATCATGATTGGGGAATTCGGCGCTGTAACCGAATGGGATGCGTGATAGCATTTCTGCCCATTTATCGGTGGAAAGCATGGGGTGTGCCATGCAGAACCTGATATAAGAGGCATTTGGCCACTTGTTGCTGAGAAAGAATATGAGAGAGGCCAATGATACCAGTGACGCTAGGCTAAACTCGCATGTTCTTTCCATGGCATCTTGTGGAGTAGTTGAGGACAGATGTCTGGCTGGCCGATCAGTGTTTTATTTCGGATTATTACTATTTTACTTAGATGGGTAATCTAAGTCATTATTCTCTTATCTACTTAGATGGTTAATCTAAGTTATTATTCCTTTATTATTCTCCTATATACTTAGATGGGTAATCTAAGTTATGCTCCATTTTGTTTGTACTTTTGATGCTCTAAACAGACCTAAAAGTTTGATATTCTTATTCCCTTTTTTAGTATATCATTCATTCACCAGACTTTATGTCTGACCCATTCACCTTTTTCCCACCCACAGGAAGACATTTTAGCAACTATTGGGATTTAGTAAAAAGGCAAGTTTCACTCCTAGGTTCAACACTATTAAGGACAGTGGCCTAATCCTGGTTAGTAACTATATGTTAAATACTTTATCATTATTCCGCTATGAGATTTTATAAACATTACTCTGACTTACCTTCGTTATTTGCAGGATACCAAACCAACAATTCGTGCTTTAGTGGACTTGGATTTTTGGTTCATCGAAAATTTGAGCTTACTTGGGTGCGGGTTGTTATAATTATTCACCTTGTTTTGAGAAAAAAGTTGAGATTTGAGTTGTTGATTTGATTCCCTTTAGCTTTAACTTTAATCTTTAACTTTTCTTCCCTTAAAAGCTTTAACAATGGTCTCTACTTTGTTTTTGTTTTGTATGGATGTAAAAATGAATGAGGATATGAAGGAGGAAGGGTTTATGTTGAGGAAATGAAACTTATTCCTATTTTGCCCCTCTCATAAATCCTCCTACTTTGTTTAAGTTAAAACGATCTTACATGTTGATTAGTTAAGGCCTAACCCAATTAATTATCAAATCTCATCTCCTTCTCACGCCACACATTATTCTGTTTAATTAATCTAATTAAATCTTCTGAATAATGTTAAATAAAAATTAGGGGTGTTACAAGCTTCCCTCCTTAAAGAATTTCATCCTCGAAATTCTTTAAGGACTATAAACAATTGTATCAATCATGCCAACAAATCTAGTATATCCCACGAGCGAAAAGTCTATATAAAACAAATATAGAACATACCCTCATAACAGCCTAGGATAAGTATCCCTAATCCTGTCTTCGATTTCCCAAGTACAGTCCTTCTCGTTGTCGCTCCACTGAACTTTTATCAACTTGAATGTCTTGTTTCTTAACCTCTTCTCATCTCTCGCAACAACCCGAACTGGTTGCATAATAAAAGTCAGATCCGGTTCTACTATTAAGCCTTCCAATGTAGTTGGAGGGATAGTAGTCTCTGGATCCTGTACATACTTACGAAGATGAGACACATAAAACACATTATGGACACCTGCCAAACTGCTCGGTAACTCTACTCTGTGTGCAAGCTTTCTGATCCTCTCTATCACTGAGAATGGTCCAACATATCTTGGTGCTGGTTTCCCCGACTTTCCAAATCATACCACACCCTTCATCGGTGATACTTTAATGAAAATCCTATCTCCAACCGAGAACTCTAGATCCTTACGCCTCTTATCTACGTAACTCTTTTGTCTAGACCGAACTTCCTTAATCCTACCTCGAACCAACTTCATCTTCTCAGTTTCTTCTCTCACCATATCTGGACTAAGGACCAATCTGTCTTCGGTCTCTAACCAACATGCTGGTGATTTGAATGGCCTTCCATATAAAGCTACGAAAGGTGTCATCCCTATACTAGCTGGTAGCTATTATTGTAGGAAAACTCAATCAAGTGCAAATGGTCTTCCCATGACCCACCAAAATCTAATACACAAGCTCTTAATAGATCTTCGAGTACCTTGTTTACTCTCTCTGTCTGCCCATCCGTCTATGGGTGATAAACAGTACTTATCTTAAGCTTGGTTCCCAACATTCCTTATAGACTCTTCCAGAATTCATTGGTGAACATGACATCTCTGTCACTTACTATGCTACTAGGAATCCCATGTAGTCTAACTATGTTCTTTATAAATAATTTAGCCAGGACAGGTGCCGTCCTGGTTAATTTGAATGGAATGAAATGGGCACTCTTGGTCAACCTGTCCACTATGACTCATATACTTTCATTTTCCCGGTTCGACCTTGGAAACCTGTTTATAAAATCCATGGATATCGAATCTCATTTTCGAACTGAGATCTCTAAAGGTTGAAGCAACCCACTCGGCTTCTGATGTTCGGCCTTCACTTGTTGACAGTTCAAACACTACTTTACCCACAAGCCAACATCTCTCTTCATACCTTCCTAGTAAAAACTCCTCTTCATATCTTGATACATCTTGGTCCTCCCAAAATGATCGTAAATTTTGATTGATTACATTCTCTAAGGACCTCTGTAACATCCCTTATCTTGAGGCCCAAAGCTAAGCGCTACAGATACTGCGCAGTCATCTATACTATTAACTTCCGATGACAAAATACGGTAATGTTAATGGTATCCATAATATCAGAAGCACATGAATATGAAATAAAATCAACACATATTTAAAACAACTTTTCTGATTACATTTCAAATCAATATTTCATATTCAGATACATAATCCCAAACGGTTCCTAAGTTTTGATAAAATATAATTATTACAAATTACGTCAAGAGTGACATATGAAGATGTCCCCTGGATGATCAGAGTACTAAATAGACATATCAGTCTTAATACATCACAGTGGAAATAAAACTAAATAGCTCCTATATAGCTAGCTTTGCCTCCTGCACGTCTTCGGAAGCTTATTTGTCCAACCTACTACACCTGAAAAACCTTAACTCTCAATCTACTCAAATTAAATTTTGAGCACCTGTGAGTTTAAGGGGAAAACATAAACTTCGAGTCAGAAATAAAGCCTGGTGTGAATAATACCATTACATCTCGGTTTACTGATATTAAGTGAGACCACTCCGCCTAGCGGAACGTGTTTCCCCTCACTAATATCCCTTTAAAACGTATCTTTTTGCAAACCAGAATCCTGCAATCAAACTGACTAAAACAATAATAGCAATCATATATGCTCATAAATTAAGTAACAAATGGACCATCTGTCCAAACAATATAGTTTTGTTTGGCTAACTACTAACCATTGGCTGACTCGGTCCTACCAGACAAAATAAATAAATAATCTAACATCTAATGGACACTCTTTTGGATAGTCTATCCTTAACTTACTTCTCCTAAGGTTAACTGATCCTAATGGTTTTGCGGGCTCACCAATAACCTATCCTCCTCTGTATATTCCTTTCTGTGTGTAACATCATTTAAGTCTTACCTGTGACTAAGCCCTACACACTAGAATTTTGGACTTATATTAGCTAGGGGCTATAGCTAAAGTATAGGGCACGACCCTATATCAGTCCCATCCAGTATTCAATTATCTGAGTCATTTACTTAGGGTTAACTACCCCATTAAATTTTCCTTGAAAATGTTTCTTTCAAATTGATTTAACCATTTAACTCATACTTAAACAAGGAAAATATACATTTTGCTTTACTCAAATCTCTTTGCCATGATATATGCTTTACACAACAATATTGCTGAAAACCTTCGAAACCCTTGTTTAAAGACTTTAAACAATCCCTTTCGAATTCACTGAAAGTACCCCTTTCAAAATAGATTAACAACTTTACCATAAAACATTAGGCAGAAAGGCCAAAACATATCTTTCAAAACCTTAAAAATAAACCTTTTGAAATCATTGAAAGTGTCCCCTTCGAAAGCTTTATACAACCCTAGACATCCTCTTTTCAAAACACCTCAAACTTGCCTTTCGAAAGCATTGAAAACCTTCCATTCAAATACTAAAAGTAAACCTTTTGAAAACATTAGGGAATCACCCTTCGAAACCTTCATCATATATCTTTTTCGAAAGCATTAAAGTCCTTTGCTTGAAACAAACCTTTCGAAAGCATTGGGTTCAAGTAAAAGTGTGTGGAACATAGCTTCGAACTATTTAAAACCCTTCCTTGGGTTTAACTTTTAATATATCTAAGGGTCTTAAAAGAACTGGGGCGAAAGCATAACTTTCGAAAGCAATATTCCTAAGTAAAAGAGAGTGGATGGTTTCGAAACCAAACCTTTTGAAAGCATGGAGAAGCAGCTTACAAGTTTAAAGGCAAAAGCACCCTTCTGAAAGCATTTATTCGAAAGGTTGAATGCAGCAGCAGGGGTTTCAACCCCTTCGAAAGCTTTATTTAAAACAAAAGGCGGCAACCTCTTTCGAAAGCCCTTTTTCTAAAACAAAGGCATATTCAACCAAGTCGAAAGCTAATTCATTCGAAAGCATTATTTGTAACCAAAATAATTCTGAGTTTAAAAGAGCTACTTCTACCCCTTTGGAAGCATGTTTAGATTTTATACCTTCCACCTATCTCCAATCCACTATGTACCAAGGCATTGATACCATATGTATTGGTTTCGACCTGGTTGCAAGCGGCAGTATAGGGTTGAAAGGTAGCTACTATAAGTGGTGAAGCAGTAGTTTCTTGCAAAACTGATTATAAACCTTTTAAAGTAATTTCTTTCCAACTAACTTGCCTTGTTTATCAACATATAATTGGTTGCCAATACTTTTAAAAAAATCTTTATCTAAAAGTGCTGCCGAATTCAGTAACTAACAAATTAAAACATTTAGCAAATTAGCCACTTCTCCTTTTAAAAGTATATAAAACATTTAAGTGCTATACCTTAAATAATTTTATATCTTTAATAAATACTTAGGAAAATTCTCCAAAAATTCCCATAAATCACTTTTAATATGTTTTCTATTATATTTACACTTCGGACCAAAAGCTAACATATAATAGCCGAAATTAATTTAAACCCAATTTTACTATTTTCTTTACTAGAAAATTCATAATAAATCCACAAAATCTCAGAAAATTATGAACCTTGAAACCTATCTCTAAAATAATATTTTTGACCTTATATAGAAAACGCAAGCTATTTGGATGTCATTTAATAGGTTTTTCAAATCAAAACTTATCATATAATAAATATGAAACACCAAAAATCATCAACATGCATATATATATATATATCCATTTAACAATCAAAACATAGCATTTTACTTTGCAAAATATATTTGGATCTGATATAGAAACCAAAAACAATAAAAGATGAGATGTAATCTATTATTCACCTTAGCTTGCTGTTAAGGAGTTTGAGATTTGCTTTTGAATTAATTTGGTTAAGCTTCTTCCTTTGATTCTTGCTTATCTTCCCCTTATCTTCTTCTAATGGTGGCCGACCAAGCTTAAGTTTAATTTATTGTTTGTGAATGATGTAAATGAAAATGGAATGAGGGTTTAGGGTATGAGAATATAACCTATTCCTATTTTGCCCTTATCTTAATCCTTTTACTTACTTCATTTTAATTCCCTTTAGTTCATTGATTAATTAGGCATGACTACCTTATATTATTCAAATCTCAATCCCTTAACCATTTACATTATTTCATTAAATTTATCTAATTAAATGTCCTAAATAATGTTAGTCGTAATTAGGGTGGTTATAGACTCCCATACTTAAAGAATTTCATGCTCAAAATCGCGATAAGTACTCATAAATCAATCATAAAGGTAAAACATACCATGAAACAAGTCAGGATAAGTATCTCTAACCCTGCTTTCAGTTTCCCAAGTGCAGACTCTCTCGTCGTCACTCCATTGTACTTTGACTAATCTGACTATCTTGTTCCTTAGTCTCTTCTCATCTCTCGCGAGTACACGAACTGATTTTCTAACTATAGTCAAATTCGATTCCACTACTAAGTCATCTAACACAGTCGGTGCTATTGTCGTCTCTGGATCTCAAATACACTTTTTTAGATGAGAAATATTAAAGACATTATGGACTTCGGCCAAACTACTTGGTAAGTCCACTCTATACGCGAGTTTCCCAATCCTTTCTATAATAGGAAATGGTCCAACGAACTGGTGCCAATTTCCTGACTTTCTGAATCTAATTACAACTTTCATCTGTGATACCTTGACGAAAACATGATCCCCAACTTAGAACTCTATGTCTTTCCGTCTTCTATCAGCATAGCTCTTCTGCCTAGACCGAGCTTCCTTCATTATGGCTCGAATTAACTCAATTTTTTCTGCAGTTTCTCTAACCAAATCCGGACCAAGAACTAACCTATCCCTGGTTTCTACCCAACAAACGGGAGATTTGCACGGTCTTCTATACAACGCTTCAAACGGTGCCATCCCTATACTAGTGTGATAACTGTTGTTATACGAAAACTCGACTAAGTGTAGATGGTCTTCCCATGATCCCCCAAAGTCTAGCACACAAGATCTTAACAAATCCTCTAAGATTTTGTTAACTCTTTCTGTTTTCCCATCTGTTTGCGGATGGTAAGTGGTACTCATCTTAAGCTTGGTACCTAAAGTCTCCTGTAGACTCTTCCAGAACTCACTAGTGAATAAGGAATCTCTATCACTTACTATACTACCAGGAATTCCATGCAGTCTAACTATATTCTTCATGAACAACGTAGCTAAAACAGGTGTCGTCCTTGTTGACTTAACTGGAATGAAATGGGCACTCTTGGTCAACCTATCTACTATGACCCATATACTTTCATTTCCTCGATTTGACCTAAGCAACCCATCTATAAAATCCATTGAAATAGAATCCCATTTCCATACCGAAATCTCTAAAGGCTGAAGTAACCCACTTGGTTTTTTATGTTTGGCTTTTACCTGTTGACAGTTCAAACACTGTTTCACTCATAAGCCTATATCTCTCTTCATACCTTCCCAGAAGAAACTCCTTTTCATGCCCTGATAAATCTTAGTTCCTCTCGGATGAATTGTGAACTTTGAACGATGGCATTCTCCACGGACTTTCTTCCTAATGTTTCCCACATTTGGAACACAAAGTCGTCCTTTCTTCCTCAACCACCCATTCTGGTCAAGGCTGAAATCTTTCAAGTCATCGCTCTCCGTTCCATCCTTGAACATTCTGATCCGTTCAGCTAATAATGGATCCTCCCCTTTCTTAAAAGAAACCCTTTCGATCATCACTGGTCGAACTTCTAAACATGACAACATAGTTGTTTCTTTACTAGCTCTAGCTTCAGATCTCCTCTGTATTCTGCATGTAGCCAAAGCTTCTAAATCTTTCCACTCGGCTATCATTGCCAATACTGCATTCTGATGTTTCCTGTTAAGTGCATCTGCAACCTTATTGCATTCGTGGTGTGTACTCAATACCAAAGTCATAAGCGGCTAAAAACTCTAACCACATCTGTTGTCTCATATTCAACTCCTTCTGAGAGAATAAATACCTTAGCGAATTATGATCCGTATAGAACTCAAATCTTTCTCCCAAAAGGTAACGTCTCCACACCTTCAATGCAAAAATTACCGCAGCCAATTCCAAATCATGTGTTGGATATCTAACCTCATGCGGTCTAAGCTGTCTAGAAGCATAGCAATCACTTTGCCTCTTTGCATTAACACAGCTCCTAACCGTATTCCACATGCATCCATATATATTACTAAGTCCCGATTCCCTTCTGGAACAACTAACACAGGTGCATTAGTCAATAAGTGTTTCAATATCTGGAACACTTCCTCACACTTATCTGTCCAAGTGAACTTCACATCTTTTCACGTTAGCTTGGTCATCGGCGCCGCTATCCGTGAAAAATCCTTAATGAATCTCCGATAATACCTAGCTTATCCAAGGAAACTCTTTATCTCAATCACTGTCTCGGGTCTCTTCCATTTATTAACCGCCTCGATCTTAGCCGGATCTACAGACAATCCTCTCTTTGAGACTACGTGACCAGGAAACTTCACTTCCTTCTTCCATAAATGACACTTCAAAAATTTCGCTTTCAGTTGATGCTGCCTCAATGTCTCAAGCACCACTCCAAGATGAACCTCATGCTCTCTGTCATATTTAGAGTATATCAGAATATCATCTATGAAAACCAATGCAAACGTATCCAAGTGCTCTCAGAAAACTCAGTTAATCAAATCTACAAAGAATGTTGGCGCATTAGTTAGTCCGAACGGCATTACTAACCATTCGTACGATCCATTTCTTATCCTAAACACCGTCAAAGGAATACTATCCTCTGCCACCCTAAGCTGAGGGAATCTTGTTGCTAAATCCAACTGGGAAAATACTTTGGCTCCACTCAACTGGCCGAACAAATCGTCGATTCTAGGTAATGGATATTGATTCTTTATCGTCTTCTCATTCAACTTACGATAATCGATACATAACCTTAATGATCCATCCGATTTCTAGGCAAACACTACGGCTGCTCCCCAAGGCGAACTGCTTAGTCTGATAAAATTCTTGCCTTCCAAATCCACCAACTGCACCTTTAACTCCCTCATCTCGGTAGGTGTCATTCTGCTTGGTGGCCTACTCCCCGGTTCTGCTCCTGGTAGAAAATCTATCCGAAACTCAATGGCTCATTTCGGTGGCAATCCTATTACGGGTTCAAAGACATATGTGAATTCTCTAACAATAAAGACCCGATTCAATTCATCTTCTGCCTCCACAACAACCAATAAAGCATTAACCTCAAAACTAGGGTTTTCTACGGAGTATATAACCCGATCACTACAGTCAGGGTGTCTAAGTGATATTTTTCAATCATGGAAAAATATCCTAGCATCGTATTTACTTAACCAATCCATACCCAAGATAAATCCAAACCCTACGAAATCAAACACATGCAAACTGCAAACAAATGTATGACTTAATAATTCAAACTCTAGGTGGTCACATCTCATCCCAAGAGTCACGTAACCTCCTATCGGATTCGCAACCCTTAAAGAAGTAACTAGGTATGAGGGTTCTAGGTTAAGCTTATCTATCAAATAATGAGATATAAAAAAATGTGATGCACCATTATCAAATAGAATTCTAACTGATACACCATAAATCAAAAGCGTACCTCCCAACACATCTTTCCCCTTCTCCTCTGCTGTTGGTCTCAAGGTAACCGGTTCCAATGCAAACATCTTGTGTTTACCCTCCTTGGCTGACTCCTTGCACTGGTTCTTATAATGTCCAATCTGATCGCAGTTGAAACATCTCACTCCTTTCTTCTCAGCAGCTTTCTTCCCTTTGCTTGTCTGGCATTCATGAGCATAGTTTCCCTTCTTATCACACTTATAACAGATAACTTCTGCCTTCCCTTTCTTGGCAGCTCCACTTTTCTGAGCTCCTTTCTTATGGAAAAATTCCTCTTCTGGTTCTACCCTCCTTGAGCTCCTCCAACCTTATTTCCTTCAAGAAAAGCAAGCATCTCTTCCACCCTTAAATCCATCTCAACAACTACATCGCATGGATCTCTAGTATGCGATAATGTGGCCTTAGAAAGTTTAGGCTTCAACCGCCCTCGGATAAACTTCTCATTCCTTTTAATATCAATATCAACCGTAGCGTATCCATATCTTGATAGCTCCTCAAATCTAGTTGCATACTCAAGCACTGTCATATCTCCATGCTCCAACTTAGCAAACTTCCTAAGCAGAGTAGACTTAGCAATCTCCGACATAAATCTTTCTTCAAACCTTCTCCTGAACTCAGCCCAAGTCATAATCTCCTCGTTGACTCCAACGTAACACTGTTCCACCAATACAATGCTGCTCCCTATAGCTGTCTAGAAGCGTGTCTCCTTTTCTGCTCATCATTAAGCCCCAAATCAGCAAAAAATCCTCTTGCAATGAAGTAACCAATTCTCCACTTCAATTGCGTCTTCGGTTTCGATAAACGGCTTTCCTCCCAGCCTAGCATAATCTCTACTCAATACAACATAGTTATTGATCACTGGAGCTCCCTGATTTCCTCCTTCAGCATTTCCTCCAGCTAACCACGTAGCAACTCCTACTTGCATCATGTTAACGAAGAACTGATACATTGCTCCTATATCGACTTGTAGCATTCCAGCACCCACATTAGCAGCTTGTGCCTGACCTAGATTCCTCCTAGTGTTTGGTCTGGCATTCCCATTAGTTGTGGTGTTTCCTCCACCAATGTTCACTCTTCTACTTCTAGCATCCATATCTTACATCCGTAAAATCTGCATTCGAATCTTTATAAGATACAGAAGAATAGCCTAAGAGAGATGGGAGAATAGAGATAAAGCGTATACATATATATAGCAAATACAAGTACGTTACTATAGCGTCATCCCATACCCCAATCTTTTCTCTAATTCCTTAGGATTGTGTTTTCAAAATCATTTTAAGTTTGAAATTTCTTTCAAGTTTTCATAAACCTATGCTCTGATACCAAGTTGTAACATCCCCTATCTTAAGGCCCGAAGATAAGCGCTACAGATGCTGCAAACATCTATAGTATTAACTTCCGGTGACAAAATACGGTAATGTTAATGGTATCCACAATATCAGAAGCACATGAATATGAAATAAAATCAACATAGATTTAAAACAACTTTTCTGATTACATTTCAAATCAATATTTCATATTCAGATACATAATCCCAAACGATTCCCAGGTTTTGATCAGATATAATTATTACAAATTACGCCAAGAGCGACATATGAAGATGCCCCTTTAGATGATCAGAGTACTAAATAGACATATCAGTCTTAATACATTACAGTGGAAATAAAACTAAATAGCTCCTATATAGCTAACTTTGCCTCCAGCATGTCTTCGGAAGCTTATTCGTTCAACCTACTAAACCTGAAAAACCTTAACTCTCAATCTACTAAAATTAAATTTTGAGCACTTGAGAGTTTAAGGGGGAAACATATACTTTGAGTCAGACATAGGTGTGAATAATACTATTACATCTCGGTTTACTGATATTAAGTGAGACCACACCTCTTAGCGGAATGGGTTTCCCCTCACTAATATCCCTTTAAAACATATCTTTTTGGAAATCAGATTCCTACAATCAAACCGATTAAAACAATAATAGCAATATCATATATGCTCATAAATCAGGTAACAAATGGACTATCTGTCCAAACAATATAGTTTTGTTTGGCTAACTACTAACCATTGGCATACACGGGCCTACCAGACAAAATAAATAAATAATCTAACATCTGTTAGACATTCTTCTGTACGGTCTGTCCTTAACTTACTTCTCCCAGGGTCAACTGATCCTAATGGTTTTGCATGCTCACCAATAACCTATCATCCTCTGTATATTCCTTTTTGTGTGTAACATCATTTAAGTTTTACTTATGACTAAGCCCTACGCACTGGAATTTTGGACTTATATTATCTAGGGCCTATAGCTGAAGTATAGGGCGCGACCCTATGCCAATCTCATCCGGTATTCAATTATCTAAGTCATTTACTTAGGGTTAACTACCCCATCAAATTTTCCTTGAAAATGTTTCTTTCAAATTGATTTAACCCTTTAAATCATACTTAAACAAAAAAAATATACATTTCGCTTTACTCAAATCTCTTTGCCATGATATATGCTTTACACAAAACAATGTTGATGAAAACCTTCGAAACCCTTGTTTAAAAACTTTAAACAATCCTTTTCGAATTCATTGAAAGTACCCCTTTCAAAATAGGTTAACAACTTTACCTTAAAACATTAGACCGAAAGGCCAAAACATATCTTTCGAAACCTTTAAAATAGACCTTTCGAAATCATTAAAAGTGTCCCCTTCGAAAGCTTTATAAAACCGTAGACATCCTCTTTTCAAAACACCTCAAACTTGCCTTTCGAAAGCATTGGAAACCTTCCATTCAAATACTAAAAGTAAACCTTCCGAAAACATTGGGGAATCACCCTTCGAAACCTTCGTCATATATCTTTCGAAAGCATTAAAGTCCTTTGCTTGAAACAAAACTTTCGAAAGCATTGGGTTCAAGTATAAGTTTGTGGAACATAGTTTTGAAACCATTTAAAACCATTCCTTTTGAAACATTTGGGTTTAACTTTCAATATATCTAAGGGTCTTAAATGAACTGGGGCAGAAGCATAAATTTTGAAAGCAATACTCCTAAGTAAAAGAGAGTGGATGGTTTTGAAACCAACCCTTTCGAAAGCATGGAGAAGCGGCTTACAAGTTTAAGGGCAAAAGCACCCTTTCGAAATCATTTATTCGAAAGGTTGAATGCGGCAGCAGGGGTTTCGACCCCTTTGAAATCTTTATCTAAAACAAAAGGCGGCAACCTCTTTCAAAAGCCCTTTTTCTAAAACAAAGGCATATTCAATCAAGTCGAAAGCTAATTCCTTCGAAAGCATTATTTGTAACCAAAATAATTCTAAGTTTAGAAGAGCTACTTCTACCCTTCGAAAGCATGTTTCGACTCTATACCTTCTGCCTATCTCCAATCCACTACGTACCAAGGCATTGATACCATGTGTATTGGTTTCGACCTGGTTGGAAGCATCAGTACAGGGTTGAAAGGTAGCTGCTATAAGCAGCGAAGTAGTAGTTTCTTGCAAAACTGATTATAAACCTTTTAAAGTAATTTCTTTCCAACTAACTTGCCTTGTTTGTCAACATATAATTGGTTGCCAATACTTTTACAAAAATCTTTTTCTAAAAGTGTTGCCGAATTCAGTAATTAACAAATTAAAACATTTAGAAAATTAGGTCCTTCTCCTTTTAAAAGTATATAAAACATTTAAGTCCCATACCTTAAATAATTTTATATCCTTAATAAAATACTTAGGAAAATTCTCCGAAAATTTCCATAAATCACTTTTAATATGTTTTCTAACATATTTAAATTTCGGGCCCAAAGCTAACATATAATAGCCGAAATATTTAGACCCAATTTTACTATTTTCTTTACTAGAAAATTCATAATAAATCCACAAAATATCAGAAAATTATGAAACTTGAAACCCATCTCTAAAATAATTTTTTTGACCTTATATAAAAAACACAAGCTATTTGGATGTCATTTAATAGGTTTCTCAAATCAAAACTTATCATATAATCAATCTGAAACAACAAAAATCATCAACATACATACATACATACATACATATATATATATATATCCATTTAACAATCAAAACATGGCATTTTACTTTGCAAAATATATTCAGATCTAATCTAGAAACCGAAACAATAAAAGATGAGATGTAATCTATAATTCACCTTAGCTTGTTGTTAAGGAGTTTGAGATTTTCTCTTGAATTAATTTTATTATACTTCATCCTTTAATTCTTGCTTATCTTCCCCTTATCTTCTTCTAATGGTGGCCGACCAAGCTTAAGTTTAATTTTTGGTTGTGAATGATGTAAATGAAAATGGAATGAGGGTTTGTGGTTTAAGAATATAACCTATTCCTATTTTGCCCTTATCTTAATCTTCTTACTTACTTCATTTTAATTCCCTTTGGTTCATTGATTAATTAAGCACGGCTACATTATATTATTCAAATCTCAATCCCTTAACCATTTACATTATTTCATTTACTTTATCTAATTAAATGTCCTAAATAATGCTAGTCAAAATTAAGGTCGTTACAACCTCCTTCCTTAGGTTTTCTACATTCGGGACACACAATCGTCCTTTCTCAACCACCCTCTCTGGCCAAGACTAAAATCCTTCAGACCATCAATCGCGATTCCATCCTCTAGCCTTCTAATCTTCTCAGCTAACACTGGGTCATCTTTCTGCTTAGATGCAATTCTTTCAATCAATCTCGGTCGAACTTCCAAGCAGGACAATATGACAGTACTCTAACTAGAACTAGCAGTAAATCTTAACTGCACACTGCACGCAGTCAACGCCTCAAGATCCTTCCATTCCGCCAACATGGCTAACACCACATTTTGATGTCTCCTGCTAAGTGCATCCGCAACCTTGTTACCTTTCCTCAACGTGTACTTTATACCAAAGTCATAAGCTTCTAAAAACTCCAACCGCTTCTATTGTCTCATATTTAACTCCTTCTGAGAGAATATGTATATTAAGGACTTATGATTGGTATATAACTCGAATCTCTCTCCCAAGAGATAGTGTCCCCATATTTTTAACGCGAAGGCTACCGCTGCCAACTTTAAATCACGAGTAAGGTATCTCACTTCATGGGGTCTAAGCCGTCGAGAAGAGTAGGCAATGACCTTACCCTTTTGCATCAGCACAGCTCCTAATCCGGTTCCACATGCATCGATATACACTACTAATCCTTGATTCCCATCTAGATCTACTAACACAGGTGCATTGGTCAATAAATGCTTTAACTTAAGGAACACTTCCTCACATTTTCCAAACAAAGTAAACTTCACATCCTTCCTGGTCAGCCTAGTCAAAGCGCTGCTATCCGCGAAAAATCCTTAATAAACCTCCTGTAGTTACCAGCGAGCCCAAGGAAACTTCTGATCTCAATCACCGTCTCTGGTCTCTTCTAGTTGTTAACAGCTTCGATCTTATCCGGATCAACTGACAAACCCTTCTCTGAAACCACGTGACCAAGAAACTTAACTTCTTTCTTCCAAAAATGACACTTTGAAAACTTTACTTTCAGTTGATGCTGCCTCACCATCTCAAGCACAACTCTAAGATGAACTTCATGCTCTCTTTCATCCATAGAGTATATTAAGTTGTCATCTATGAATACCAATACGAACCTATCCAAGTGCTCTCGGAAAACCCGGTTCATCAAGTCCACAAAGAAAGTTGGCTCATTCATTGACCCGAATGGCATCACCAACCACTTATATGACCTGTATCTGGTCCTAAACACTATTAACGGAATACTATCCTCTGCCACTCTTAGCTGATGGAACCCTGTTGCCAAATCCAACCGGGAGAACACTCTGACTCCATTCAACTGATCGAACAAATTATCGATTCTTAGCAAATGATACTTATTCTTAATCGTCCTTTCGTTCAACTTGCGGCAGTCAATACACAACCTTAGAGATCCATCTGGCTTCTTCACAAATACCGCAGCTGCTCCCCAAAGAGAACTACTTGGTCTAATAAAGCTCTTCCCTTCTAAGTCCACTAGCTGCACCTTCAGCTCTCTCATCTCAATAGGTGTCATCCGGCTACTTACAGGTTCTACCCCTAGTACAAGATCTATCCGAAAATCGATAGCTCGCTTTGGCGGTAGCCCTGACACTGGCTTAAAAACATTTGCAAACTCTTTTGCTACCAACACCCGATCTAATTCTTCTTCTGCTTCCATTGCATTCAGCAAAGCACAAGAACTTGAGTCTGACTTCTCCACCCAGTATATAATTCGGTTTTGGCTGTTAGGGTGTCTCAACGATATTTCCCCATCCCGGAAAAATATTCTGGCATCGTATCTATCTAACCAATCCATACCTAATATAATCCTGAAACCCCAGAAATAAAAAACATACAGACTGCATGCAAACTTATAACCTAACAAGTCTCATTCCTAGAGTTGCATACCCTCCTATTGGATTCACAACCCTTAAGGAAGTAAGTAGATATGATGGTTCTAAACATAATTTATCTACCAAACACAGAGATATAAATGAATGTGATGCACCGGTATCAATAGTACCCTAAATGGTGTACTACGAATCAAAAGCGTACCTTCCATCACGGATTTCCCCTTCTCAGCTATTGTCAATCTGGAAGAAGATGGTTCCAAGGCAAAAAAATTCCTTTGTCTGCTCTAACCAGTTCTTGAGACTGATTCTTATAATGCTCGATCTGGTTACAGCTAAAGCACTTCACTCCTTTATTATCTGCAACCTTCTTTCCATTTCCGGTTCGACGTTCATGAGCAAAATGTCCTTTCTTGTCGCACTTGTAGAAAACTACGTCGGCCTTCCCTTTCTTGGCTACTCCTCTTTCTTGAGCTCCTTTTTGTTTAAAGAAATTTCTCTTCTTTCCCCGGGGATCTTGAACCTCAATTGATTTCCCCTTACTAAATGTAGAGAGCATCTCCTTGTTCCTGATTGCCATCTCCACTACATTGCTTGGGTCACAGAGGTGTGGCATGGTTGCCCTGGCAATCTCTGGCTTCAGTCCTCGAATAAACTTTTCATTTCCCTTGATTATGGTGTCAATCATGGCGTATCCGTATCTGGACAGCTTACCAAATTCCATGGCATATTCGATTACTGACATTTTCCCCTGCTCCATATCCATAAACTTCCTCATCAATGTCGACTTGGCCACTTCAGATTGAAACCTCTCTTCGAATCTCCTTTGAAACTAGGCCCAAGTTAATTCTTCTTCAGGTACTCCAACAGTAACCCCATTTCACCAATATAAAGTTGATCCAAGCAACTGTTTGGAAGCAAGTCTTCTCTTCTATTCATCATATAATCCTAAGTCAGCGAAAATTCTTTCACAATGCAATAACTAGTTTTCTACTTCGACAACATCCTCTATTCCCAAAAACGGCTTCCCACCAAGGCTGGTGTAGTCCCTGCTCAGCTTGTCATAGTTATTGCAAACTAGGGCCATATGATTTCTCCCTCAGCATTCACAACATTTCCCCTAGCTACTCCTATAGCTGCTCTAGCTTGCATCAGATTGATGAAGAACTGATACATCACCCCCCATATCTATGGGTGGGGTTCTAGCACCTACATTGGGATTTGCGTTTGGATTAGCATTTACCTGTTGATTCGGGTTCCTCTTGGTATTGGGTCGAGCATTTCCATTAGTTGTGGTGCTTCCTCCACCTAGATTTCCTCCTCTGTTTCCTGCTCCATATTTTCCTTTCTCGTATATCTGCATACAAGCCTTAGTAAGATACAGAAGAACAGTCTAAGAGAAAAGGAATACATACTTATATATATATATAACAAATGCAAGTACGTTTCTATACGTTAACCCAAACCCCGGTCTCATTCTCTGATTCATTGGTTTATGTTTTGAAAATCTTATAGGTTTAAATTTCTTTTAAATTTACATAAACCTATGCTTTGATACCAACTTATAACATCCCTCATTTGGAGGCCCAAAATAACTGCTACGGATGCTGCAGTTATCCATAGTTATTAATTCTCAGTGAGCAAATACAAAAATGTTATATACATTGATATACCAGAAACACATGAATATGAAAAATTTAAACTCAATTTAGAACAAATTTCCCATTTCATTACATATAGTTTTTCAGATTCATTACATAATCCCATACGTAAGCCATGTTAAAAGAAATTACAATTTATTAGAAAATATGCCAAGAGCGACATATGAAGATGCCCTCTTGGTTGATCAGAGTCTAAACATAGGCAATTAGACAAATTTGCTCTTACATCCAAATAACACAGTGGGCAATAGATAGAATCTCCTAAATAGCTAGCTTGCCTCTTGCACATCTCCGGAAGCTTTTTCGTCAACTAATAACCTGAAAAATCATTACCCTCGTCCTACTCAAATTAATTTTTGATCACCCGAGAGTTTAAGGGGGAAAACATAAACTTCGAGGCACACAAAAAGTCTGGTGTGACTAATAATATACCATCTCTAACCAAATAGATATCTAGCGAGACCACGCCGCTGAGGGGAACGGGTTTTCCCTTTGCTAGTACCTTAACCAAAAACTAATTAACCATATACTGTGCACCTGCATCCACAATGGTTAAAACATAACGTAATATGATGATATGCAATTATACAATATATCCTAGATTTCTCATCCCATTCATTGGACTATCTATCTCAAGTTATAGTTTCTAGGGTCACTATTAACCTATTAGTTTGCATGGGCTAACTAATAACTTATTCTAAACTTATGGACTATCTGTCCGGTTTTATAGTTTTCATGGGATTACTAAGAACCTATTGGTGTCTACCAATAACATCGTCCAATCATAGATTTCATGGGCTGACTATGAACCTACTGGATTCTCCAATAACATCTCTAAGGTTATAGTTTTCATGGGATGACTATGAACCTATTAATCTCTATAAATAACCTATTCCAGACATAGTTTTCATGGGATCACTAAGAACCTATTGGCCCCTGCCAATAACATTTCTCAAGGCATAGTTTTCATGGGCTATAACTTTTTATAGGTGTAGAATTAGGGTCTTTAACCTATTTAATTGCTTCCAAATTATGGTTTCTCTTTCCGTAGAGTGGTCATAATAGAGTAATGGACTTACGGTTAAAAAGCTACACATGTTTTAAATTCTGAAAACAAAGCTGGCGTTACTGTAGCATGGCTACGAAAGCTGAAGTTACTATAGCATGGCTTCGAAAGCTAACGTTACTATAGCATGGTTTCGAAAGCTAAAGGTACTGTAGCAATACAAAAGCAAATGGGTATTGTAGCATGGCTTCGAAAGCTAAAAGTCACTGTAGCAATATGAAAGCAAATGGTACTGTAGCATGGCTTCAAAAGCTAAATGATACCGTGGCAATACGAAAGCAAACGGTACTATAGCATGGCTTCTAAAGCTAAAAGGTACTGTAGCAATACGAAAGCAAATGGGTACTGTAGCAATACAAAAGCAAATGGGTGCTGTAGCATTGCTTCGAAAGCTAAAAGGTATTGTAGCATGGCTTCGAAAGCTAAAAGGTATTGTAGCAATACAAAAGCAAATGGGTACTATAGCATGGCTTCAAAAGCTAAAAAGTACTATAGCGATTCGAAAGCAAATGGGTACAGTGGTAGTCTCGTAATTAACGTAAAACCTACTATTTTGCTAAATAAAGCATATTCTTTTCACCAACTCTTATTGTTTGTCAAATTCCTATTGGATAGAGATATACTTTATCAATTTCTTGGTAGAAAAACAGCTATAATCAGATTTCATAATTTCCAAAATTATTTTCAAACCATTAAATTATGTTAATATTTTAATATAATTATTGAGCATTTCTAGTTAGAAAATTCGTAATAAATCGAAAACATTGCAAAAAATCTCAAAAATTCACCAAAAATATGAAATAACATTTACTTTACTATATGAAAATTTCAAGGCAAAATTCATTATTTTATTATTTTTAATAATTAAAACCCGAAATAAATGCCCTTTTCATCTTAGGAAATTCATAAAACGTTCCTATTAATTCCGAAAAATATGAAATTAAAAACCATCTCTAAAATTAGGTATTACACAACATATCCAAATATCAAGTCATTTGGAGGTCATTCACTAAGGTTTTTCCCTTGAAACCTATCATAATAATTTCATACAAATTCCAATAAATGACCATTCATTCAAACAATGGTAAAATCAACTATATCATCATCAAACAATATGGAATACATCAAAAATCCAAAATTTAACACATATAATGAGATGGATACTACTATTCACCTAGTTTTGAGAAAAAGAGTTGAGATTTGAGTTGTTGATTTGATTCCTCTTAGCTTTAACTTGATTCTCTAACTTTTCTTCCTTTAAAAGCTTTAGCAATAGCCTCTACTTTGTTTGTGTTTTGTATAGATGTAAAAATGAATGAGGATATGAGGGTGGCAAGGTTTATGTTTAGGAAATGAAGCTTATTTTTATTTTGCCCCTCTTATAAATCCTCCTATTTTGTTTAAGTTAAAACGATCTTACATGTTGATTAGTTAAGGCCTAACCCAATTAATTATCAAATCTCATCTCCTTATCACGCTACATATTATTCTGTTTAATTAATTTAATTAAATCTCCTGAATAATGTTAAAGAAAAATTAGGGTTGTTACATGTCAATCCTAGGTAAAGGATACTTATTCTTGATAGTCCTCTTATTCAATTCTCGGTAATCCACACATAATCTAAGAGAACCATAAACCTTGGTAACGAACACTACTGGCAGTTACCAACTCGATGTGCTACATTTTATCAACCCCTTCTGCAATAACTCAAACGTCTGCTTCTCTAACTCTCTTCCTTCCTTTGGGGCCAACCTTCGAGGAAGTTGTACAATAGGTCTGGTTTCTGGAATCAAATCTATGCGGAACTCCACTTCCCGGTGAGGAGATAAACCTTGCACTTCTTCAAAAGTATCCTTGAAATCCCCAACAATTGGTATATTTCTTATCTCCTCTTTAGGTACTTCGAGGAATACAGAAACTGCCCATCGACCCCTTAGGCTCTCTTTAACATATATCAATGCTTCTACCTATTACATCTTTTACTATGATCACCCTTCTAACACAGTCCAAGACAGCTTTAATTTAGATAACCAGTCCATTCCCAATAGTACTCCAAAACCCATGAACCCGAGGATAAACAAGTCAGAAAAGAAAGGTCGACCCCGATAAGAAATATGCACATTCAAACATATGGTGTCAAGATTGGTCAGACCCCCAATTGGGTTCGACACATAAAAGAGAATTATAGAGAATAACATATTTAAGATTCAACTAGTTCACTAGGCCATATGAGATAAAACTATGGGATGCACCGGTATCAAATAACACTCTAACAGGAATATCAGAAATGGATAGTGTACCTTGTAACATCTGCTTTTCTTTTGGGTCCGTAGAAGTAGATGGTATTTCCTTAATAGTAAAAGCTTGTCCTTGTGATCCCTTCTTTGGAAATGGGCACTGATTCTTCATATGTTCATGTTTGTTGCAATTGTAGTAGAGTGGTCCACTAGCTGGGTTCGGGCACTTATTTGCAAAGTGGCCCATTTGGTTGCTCTTATAACAAAGGATCTTAGTCAAGTCTAATTGCTTATTCTGAGCTGGAGCTCCACCACTAGGCTTCTTTCCCGACCACTTCTTCTTCCCTTTGCACTTGAAAAATGGCTTACTAGCAACAAGAATCATTGATAAAGGTTGGGCATTAAATGCTGGCACTACTCCCTTTTGAACTCCTTGCTTAATATCAAGAGCTTCAAACCTCAAAGCCATACCGATCAGATTGGTAAAGGTACCATTGAGATGATTGGTCATTTCCCGATGAAATTCTGGTCGCATTCCTTTCACAAACATTTCATTCTTTTTAAGTGGCATATCAATCAATCCTGGTCCAAAATGGGACAATGCATTGGACTTATTCTCATACTACGCCACTATCATCTCACCTTGTTTCAAATCCATAAAACTTGTGAACAACTGATTCCTTCCCGCCTTCGGGATAAATGGAGCTTCAAAAACCTCTTTAAACCGTGCCTAAGAGAAATCTTCTTCTGGTGTATTTATAGTGACTGAATCCCACCAATCCATTGCTTCTTTCTGAAGCTGACACGATACCAACAATCTCTTTCTAGCATCTCCCAACTGAAGATCCCCGAATATCCTTTCACAAGGATGGAGCCATGTCTGAACTCCCAAAATATCTTCAGTTCCATAGAAAGGCTTACCACCTAAAGTAGAGTAATTCTTGCATAAGGTCGCAAAGTTTTGAGGCGACTGAACTTGCATCACTGCTTTCACTACTGGCCTTTCAACTGGCTCATTTCTAGGAGCTCTACCATTTGTAGCCATGCTGGTTCCAGATCCCCTCCCTCTTCTTCCTCTTGTACCCATTTTGAATAACCTGGATAAGTGATAGGTATTATTAGAATACAAAGATAGGCTCAAAGATGATGAAAGGGAAACTACAATAAAGGATCTTAAACTAGACTTTTAGGGGAGAAAAGGAAATGCTGTCTCAAAATTAACTCATTCTAGGGCTCTACTTACCCTATCCCTAATGAGTTGTAGCCCAATTAGTCTAAGTTGTTCGCTCAACCAAAGCTCTGATCCAACTATAACGACCTACCTTTCTGACCTCTAGGAATGACATTTAACACATCCTCGGTGTTCTTGTGTCGTTGCCCAAGCATTGGAAGAGATGAATCGTCATGGGGTAAAAATAAAGAACAGAATAGAAAACCTCACAACAAAACTATAAAATAAACCATAACAGTCAATAGTATATCAGGTTACTCCTTAACAGGGAGTTATTAGAGTTACACAAAAGTACTACAAACAGTTTATGCAGTTATAACATCCTGCCTTTACATATGCTGAAATCAAAATACATACACAAACTAGATAATACAGTGTAATAGGTAACTAAGAAGATGAAAGACTCCTACTCGAACGCCATCTTCAAAAGAGCCCACAAAAGACCTACTAATGTCGTACTACTCAAATAAAATGGGTACCTAAGAGTTTAGGAAAATAAACAACTCGGGTCAGACGATATGTCTGGTGTGAGTAAAACTTTTTAAACAATAGGTGTGAAATTAAACACAGACGTGTGTGACCACGCCGCTGAACACGAAACGGGTTTACTCCCACATAAGTCAACATCCAATCGTAAAGAATGGATAAATAATTAAACACCACAAAGAGTGGTTGACTCTTCCCAATGCAAATAAGGGAATAAATTTGAAGGTTCAAATCAAATAAGAAAAGGAAAAATCTCCAACAAATGACTAGGAAGGTGCACCACCCTTGAAGTATACCTTTAGTAATATACTTCTGAGAAGCTCATATACTCCGTGAAACTTCTCGGACAATACCAAGCCGGACCCCGCTAAACCTTACTGAGTATCTAAATATTTCACATCTAATAGCGCTATCGAATTCAAATCTAGATGAGATATGAAAGTACCCTAATGGGAGCAACCCCACATAGCTTGGCTTTCTCTCATGCTTTGGATTTAGTCATTTTTGACAAAGGATACTTGTCAAGACCCAAAAGTCGACCTTCGAAAATCGGCACCCGTACTTCACTTGTACTCAAAATGCCGTAGATTCAAATGCCGAATCTGGTTCTTGGGAGCTTATAACACAGTTAAGTAAACAACACAGCGGAAATAAAAGAATATAGATATACAATATCTGATGCAATATCCAGATACAATGATGATACAATGAATATCTATATACATCAGAGATATGATACAACAAATAGCAGCGGAAAAGAAAACGATAACATCAGCAGCGGATAATCTCCATCTTCAAAGCGCCAATCCATAAATAGCTCGAACTCCCAATAACGAGGCACAAAGATAAGCAAGTGCAGTCCGATCCAAAGACTGAACTAGCTCCAGATAATCTACTGAATCTGAATATCTGAAAAACCCAACTCTAGACTGCTCGTGTAGAAAATTATGAGCACCCAGAGTTTAGGAAAGAAACAATAAACTCCGGATCAGTCATGGGACTGGTGTGAGCAACAAAAACAGTTTATCTTTAAAAACAAATAGCAGAGAATTTTAAAGTCAATTCGTAATGCTTTTGGAAAATGAAACTACCATAAGACCTCCCACCACACACACAATGCAAACGCAGAATTGGAGGAGATTTCTTCTTATGATAGTCAAAGATGCTTACTACGCAAAATCAAATCATTTGATATTATTACTAGTGCATAGTGCAGAAAACAATTTCGAAAGTAGAATATAAATCTTAGCCAGCATAGACATTTCGCACTTATGCCTACTATAGCTACCATGTTCAATAGCAGGTTACCACCACATTCCATGGCAGGTAATACAACTAAAACCGTACAAAGTTCGTATTTGGAAGATGGATTTCCAACAAATGGTCAGGCTAAGGAACTTCATATTCCACGAAAGAAACGCCTCTGGCGGGACGCTCCGAGAACCACACCGTTCTCTGCCAAACAAGGCCGGCAACCCCTTTTCCCAAGGGATAAAAGAAACCTCAGATATGCCACCCCCGGTCCTTTGGGACCTTTAACCGAGGCGCCTCGAATCCAACATCACACGTCATAAATAAAGTGTGTCCACATGAGTAAGTATCTGGGCTCCATACCATGATACTACCCTTTTCCAGAAGGAATGGTCATACCCTAGGGGAGCTACCCCTGAAAACCTTGCCGCACGATTCCTGTTTCGACCATTACCGGGTTGTGAGGCTCGACGAAGTCTCGTCCACAAAGCTACGCTTTTTCAAAAAAAAAAGCCACGCTTTGGGTCAACAGATGATCAACCTATGATCACAAAGATAAATGATCAAACAAATGATCATATCACAAATGATCAAACACTGATCATCACACAGCAACACTCAGCATGCCACATTACCAAATTGGGATATATCGCTGATAAATTTCAACTACACAACCTCTGAGCTCGTACGTCTCAGAGAAGGGTGTTAAGCTAAGAGAATAAATTCTCCGCCACCAAACAGAAATGTATTTGAAAGAAATCGGCTTTATATCTCAAAGTGTAATGTCAGACATGTATCCATACAAGTCTGTTCCGGGTTCGAACAGAACCGAAGGCACTTCTCACGAAGCCCTTGCAAATCCGGATAACTTTCAATCACGTCCGGACTTCCCGTCACAAAAAGAGTGATATAAATCTCTATACCGGCGCGACTCAGTGCAGAGACATTCGACAGGTTGTCCTTTCATTTTCGAAAAATATCCGGTCTTCAACACCGATCTTCAAATGCGATCCATATACGACGTATCACTATTCGGAATGGGTTATATGACCCAAAGGTCTTTTCCCGGCTAACCCGAATAGTGAGCGAAATATTTAAAAACATACGGATATTGGGATTTCAATTAAGTCACAATTTAAACCCAAACTTTCTTTTCAAATGGTTTAACAAATTACCATTTTAATCTTTTTAAACAAAAAGATTCAATTCACAAAGTTCACTTAATTTCACAAAGATTCCTTCACAGATTTTCCAAATCGATTTCCATTTCAGTTTAATTAATTCGTTAAATCTTTAAATCAAAGATTTAACTAATAGCTTTCAAAACAATTCCATTTCAAATGGTTTAAACAAAACATCATTTTAAATCTGTTAAAAATAACAGATTTGATTCATAGCTTTCAAAACAATTCATAACTTGGAAAATCCATTTTTCAATTTACTTGAAATTCCTTTAATTAACTGGAATTTCATTTCTTATCTGAAAGCTTTTACCATTTAAAAACAACAGTTTTTACTTTGGAAATCTGATTCATTCATACTAGTTGAAATCCTTGGGTTAAATCCAAATTCCCAACTTATACTTTTAAAATGGTTAAATTCATACAAACACATTTTATATCATCTTTAGTCCCTAGTTTCAATCATAGATTTAATTTCAAACTTGAATTCAAATTTAAATCAAATTATTTAAATTTTCACAACTCGATTAAGTTATTCAAAATAACTTTTATCTTTGAGATTCCATTTCAAAAGCTTTTCATTTTAAAACCCCAGATTTTCAATTTTCAAAATCAATTGAAATTAAAATTTCAATTTCAAAAACAAACATCAAATTTAAATTATCTGTGACTTAATCGATTTCCACGTGAAATCCATATTTGTGTGTGTAACAGTGTGGTCTAGGGGTTCAACACAATAGTGCAACATCAATCATCACATAACAAAATACATGATATAGTTGATAAGCGATATAAACTATAACGCTTATCGTTCATTCACAGATCACAAATATATATCACAGGTAAGTAAACTACAGATCACAACATAAATCAGGGTGTATCACAAAGCATCATATATCAGGGATATCAAACAATTCAACATTCTATAGAATCCAAACATTCACAAGTGAATTTATAAATCAACCGATTAATTTAAATCAGATGTATCAATTTATTAATCCGGGTTAATTATCGTAATTTAATTACAAATTATTTGAAGTAAATCTTACTTTCAAATTTATTAGTTAACCCTTAATTTTAACTAATCGATTTTTAAATCAATGAATCAATGAATCTTTAATTATTGAATTAATTTTAATTAATCACCGTTATTAATTGATCCTTTGATTTTTAACAATCAATTCATTCAAATTTCAAATCATTATTCAATAAATTACATTAAGTAATCATCTATTAATTACTTCATTAATTTAGCTTTTATCATTTTATAAACTAACTTTTTAAACATCTTAAATTACACATTTAAAAACACTTTGCCATGAAGAGTATTTTAAATCAAAACTCTTTAAATTCAAATATTTAAATTTATTAAAAATATTTAAATTTAAAACTTTTCTTTTATTTCAAAAATCTGGATTTAAACACTTAATTAAATTTCAGTTTTAATCTTGTTTAAATTTACACAAAAACTTAAAACTATGAAAAACTGGTTACTGTAAAACATGAATGATTTACCCGAGTCTTCCCTATGTTTGCTTCGAGAAAAATACAGATTTACCCGAGCCAAACCACGTTTTACCCGAGTATGCACTCGAGTTGAATCTGGGTACTTGTTAAAACTGAAAAATCAAAACAACCCGCCTTGCTTCGAGTCAGACCCCTAAAAACTTCGAGCAACTCGCGGATCTACTCGAGAGAAAACTCGAGTATCCCCTGCTTCACAGACTTCTTCAGGCATATCACTGTGCACGTGTACGCCACCAGCCACCACTTCCGGTCATCCACAACCACCTCCACATCTCGACGACCATCTCGACACCCAATCCCAAGCCTCCGATCAACATCTCTGACTCGAAATCGATTTCGAGTACATCACCACCTGGAACAAAAACAGGAACTTCGCCAATCCTTGGAAAACATCACCGTCCTCGCTGCCTCGTCCACCGTAATGCCTGAAATTCTGGCCACCGCTTCGCCAAACATCCCACTACCAAAACCCAGAAACTCGAAACACTCGATCCATTCCTGAGCCCGAACGAGACAAAAGATCACAGCACTCAAAACTAGGTTTACCCACGACAAATCATCGCCATCGACTCCACGTTGATCTTCCGACCAGTTCACCAGTTTTCCCACGCTCCCCCATCACTCCTCTACCCCTCGACCAAACCACGTCACCCCTAATCGTCGAGATCGCCTACGGTAGCTCAAAATGCTCGAGACAGTGAAACCAGAACTGCTCTTCAACCCAAACTCGAGAAATTATAATTTTTGTCTTAAAATTCATGATTTTGTAAGTACTTTTGATTTATACGCCTGAATACCTTAAACAAGAAAATTTGTTTTAAGCATATTTAAAGCTATGTCCAGTTTTCTTGAGTTACAGAGGTGATTATGGATCGTTTCAGCTTTAATAAAATTTTAATATAAAAATTTCGACAAAATAAACAGTTCTTGTTTATATCTTAAGTTCGATCAGTTGTTAGATCAAGTGATAGAGTGTCATTTCCATATCTACAAGACATAATGGCATATACAGGTATCACAAGAACAGATTCTCCTAGATTACAATCATATACATACAAAACGCAGAGAAAAGCATGCCACAAATTTAAGTTATAAGTTTTAACAAAATTTGTTACTCACAAGCATCAAGTCATATAACAAATTCGAGGTTAAAACAAAAGGTTGCTCACCTTGATGTTTAGGAATAAGAACAGAGAAAGATTGAGGCTTGAAGGCTGCAATTTTGAACTTGCTTTGAATTGAGTGATGTTTGCTTTGATCAGTTCTGGTTTTGATGAATTCATATTGTTGTTGAAGTTTAAATTGAATTTTTGTTTGAGTTTTCACTATGATGCTTGCTCCCATTTTACTTTCTCAGCTCGAACCGAAATGAGGGGGAGATATAAAGAAATGAGTTTACAAAGTAATATTTTCTTGTACAATTGATATAATTTGGTTGTACAAACTGTAGGCAGGGATATTTCTTTGTTTGTAGGCTGATGAGAAGAGAATTTGGGTGCTGCATTTATTATGTTGTACCCTTATGTCTTCGGCTGAGATGATAGCCTCAAGTACATATGTTCCTTCATTTTTCTTTGTTTTATCACTTTACTTGTTTCACAGCCTACATACTACTTTACTCGGCTGAGATGTTATTACTTCATGCTTGAATACATATTTGCTTTGTCTACCTTTTCTCTAATTTGGCTGATATGATATGCTTTGTTTATTGTACAAAGATATTTTTATTTTCTTTGCTTTGTTCTTATTCTTGCTTATTATAATGTTGTTTCTTCATTTGTAAGCTTATACCCATCTATTTGTTTACTTTCTATTTTTAGTTTAAATGTTAATTATTATTATTATTATTATACTTCATATTCATTTTCTTATATTATTTTATAAACTCAAATGCTATTTTACTTCTATCTTTTTACCATTTATATTAAGACTTAAATTCAGAAATCAATATATATATAAATCGTTTAAATTCATATGACTTAATATAGACTCTAAGACAGTCGGGGGAACTCGCAATCAATCAATCCATAAAAAAAAAATTTAATTTTACAAATTTTTATTCAAAAATTCATTTAATTATCAATTTAAATAAAAATTAAATTTCGGGGTCGTTACAATATTAGTGCTCAACGGAGCGACACATCGTCTTAAAATGACGATAATAAAGAAGCTAACGTAATCGATAGCTGAGAAACCAACTATCGAGGATATAAAACGATTGTATATGGAAACTAAGCCTTGTATACTTACCACCACTCATCGAATTCAAGCTTATACTATTTCTTGGTTAATAATAATACCCGACAAGTCAAGGTAGTGTTACCTCAAAGTCATGTCTCACAATTATTCTTAACTTTCGAAATAGTGACAAGTTGACTTCTTCGATGTTTAGTGCTAATTATACAAATAACCATTCCCATACAAGCGAATCGCTTTACGGAAATTAATTTATTTCCATAAACAATTCAAACTTTTTCTTTTTAAAAACTCAAATTCGTACTTGGCTTCACATTATAAGTATTGGCTTTTAAACACTTTGTTAAAAGAGTTTACTAATTTTGAAATATCTGTATAAAAAGGACTTAACAACTTAAAACATCCTTATTACATTGATTAATTAACTTTAAAACTTTGTTAGCTAAGTTAATTAATTAACTTTAATAACCTTTAATTAAAAAGAGTAAATCTCCTTTAAAACATCATTAATTAAATTAATTAATAATATTATTAATTCAATTAATTAATAATATTATTAATTCAATTAATTAATAATAATATTAATTAAATAAGTTAAATAATAATTAAATATCATTATTTAAAAGTGATTAATAAATTTAAAACTTTATTTAAGAAAAGATTTATTTAAGGTTAAACAAATTTATTAACTTTTAAAAGTCATTAATTAAAAGATTTATTAATTTAAAATCATCATTAGTAAATTGATTATTTAACTTTAATCCCTCATTATTAAATGATTAATTAACCTTAAACATCATTAGATAAAACGATTAATTAATTTCAAATAAATCATTAAATAAAATGATTAATTAATTTCAAAACATCATTAACCAAGTGATTAGTTTAGTTTAAAACTCATCATTAATAAGTTAATTAGTTAACCTTAATTTTTATTAATTAAATAATTAATTAAATTTAAAAATCATTAATTAAATAATTAATCAAATTGAAATCGTTATTATTTCAAAAACTTATTTAACTTATAAAACAAACCCAAGCACGATTTGAAATTAAAAGGCTTCGATAAAGTGTGAAATTTTCGAAAGTGCTGATATAGTGGCTATCGCTATACGGGTAGTTCGGCAAACTAGTTCATGTCATTTTTCATCCATCAAGTCATCAAATAACATATGAGTAAGAATATAGACATGGTATGTACATTTACATAACAAGTAGGAAACAACACTTGCAAAATTTCAACTTTAGCTTACTAACTTGTCAAGTTACTAACTAACTTCCAAAGTGTTAACTTTTCGATGCATAAGTCAAGCCAATAACCACCGTAACACAACATATATCCAAAAAGCATTCACCAATAATATAAATGAACTATATTTATAGTTACAAACATGGATTTTGAAAGGTGAGATTTTTACTCACCAAAGTGCACTAAATCTATGCTAAACTTCCACCGAACTTGAATACGATCCTAACACGTCGTCTAGTCATGAAAATATGGACTTTTGTGCTTGAGGAGGGTCAATTTGCGTTTGGCTTAGGGCCTATGGTGCTTGGCCTAGGTGGTTCAAGGGGGATGTGGGGTTTTATTTTGGTGGTGGAGTGTTTGTATATGAATATATGAAGTTTAACTTGATTTTTGGTAGTGTATTCACTAGTTTTTGGCTTGGGAATTTCTCTTGGAAGCCATGGAAGTATTCATGTATATGAAGGGATAAGAAATGAATATAGAAATGGATTGTAAAGTGGAAAATGTGTGGAGATGGTGGGTATTTATAGGAAAAGAACTCGAGTATTAATTTAAATTAACTTAGACATTTAAATAATATAAATGTTGTCATGCAACATGTAAGCCATGCTTTCCACACCATAGGTGCACATGCACCCACCTTTTTTCCACCGTCCACTATGCTTTGTGTACTAACCTAGGTAGCTTAGGTTATGGTGGTGAATGAGAAGTTATTTTATATTTTCCTTTTATTTAATCGTAATGTGTCTTATCGTGTTTATATTTAAATTAATCATAGTTTATTGCTATTAATACTTTACTTAGCATACCATATGGCATGTGTACATGTGTGTGCATGTGTATATGAGTGATACAAAAATGTGCACAACATTTTCGATGACTTTTCGATGCTGAAAAGTTGGAAAACGGTTTTCGGTCATATTTTCTATTTTTATTTGAACTAATTATTTTGGTAAACAAAATTTGAAAATGATTTTAATGTCATTAATTAATATTTAAAATATGTTTATATGGTTATTAAAATCCATTATTAAATATTTAAAAATGATTTAAATATTCAAATACAAAGCTATTAATTTATGGGTCGTTACATTGATTTAAAGGCTAGTATATTTTTTTATTAAATACCCTCGTGATTCAAGCATCGGATACATCTGAAATCATGGTGCCCGCACTTTATGTACGTACTTATTCCAAAAATTTGTTTTGGATTTATTTCAGTTTCACTTAAATTTTGTTTATACATATAATTATTTAAGTTTTATTTATTTATAACTATTATAATTAATTTGACTTATATAATATAAATATGTTTCTTGTCTAGCAAAACATATTTAATTAATTTTGATTATTATTAATTAAATCATTTTTTAATAATTTTAATTCTTACTAATTAATTTTAGTCCCTATTATTTAAATACAATTTAATTAATTTTGGCTCTTGTTAATTAAATCACATTTAATCAACTTTCAATATTTATTAAATCATATTTAACTAATTTTCAATTCACGTGAATTCAACTCCGTCAATTTTTTCCTGCCATGCCAGCTTCTCTCGTACCTCCTTCCCATTCCATGCCCATCACCCGTCCCTTCGTCGTTCTTCCCTCGAGCCCCTCAATCGACCATGCCGATAAGACTAAGCCTCCACCTTTCCCCCTGACCCTCCACCCTTGATCGCTGCCAACCCCGCATCAACCGCCTCTCTGTTAGGCCGGCCTCCTCTGCCGATTCTTAATCCCCCTCTCCCCTATGTCTACTCGAACCCACTCCCTCCTGCCATCTCGAGTTCTTCCCCTCCTGACAGTTGTCAACAAGCTTGGACTGCCTTATTCAAACGCAAGCCTCTCAATGCGGGGAAGTACACGCCTGTTGACTTCGAACCATCCTTCACCGAAGACGTGCTTGACTTGGTGGAAGAGGTGGTCCAGGCCGGTTCTACAGTCTGGAAGGATTTCTTGGTAGGCTTTTTTCTTAATAAGCCATTGTCATACTCTTCTGTAGTAGCAAAACTGAAAAACATATAGAAATTGAAAGGTTCACTTCAAATAAAATCGGACGGTGTCCTATTTCTTTTCTTGTTATCGTCTGAAGAAGACAAAGGCAGAATATTACGAGGAGACCCCATAATTATGAACAACAAAGTATTTATTATACGACCGTATGATGCATCTGTAAGTAACGTTTGTGGTAGTGTTCCCACAATGCTTGTGTGGGTCCACTTACACAACATCCCACTCTTTGCTTGGTCGCACTTAGGGATTAACTGGATTAGTAGTCGAATATGTAAACTTCTCTGTATGGATGAGAGGAATGAGAGGCTCGACAGGCTGGAATATGCCAAATGCATGATAGAAATCAAGCCGAACAGAGAACTGCCAAATGACTTCCTAATTAGTCTAGTTGATGGAGGTGTTCAGCGAATATATGTTGAATATCTTTGGAAGCCCCATATTTGTGTTCTGTGCAACTCATTTGGCCATTTCAAGGAGACGTGTGACAAGAAGGTAGAATCAGTTATCACTGTGGATAAAGCCAAGGAGGCAGGCAAAGATGCAAATCTTAAGTTCAACGAAAGGAACCCCAAACCTAAGGAAACTAAAACCAAGCAAGTTCAAAAATGGCAAAAAGTGGGAAAAAGCAGAAACAAAATATTCTTGAGCAGGAGAAATGATAGGGTGAATGGCCAGTCAAGTAATCATGATAGCGAAAAGGAAAAAGTAGGTGCAAGTCGGCATGAGAAAGAAAAGTCGAGTGAAAATTTAATTCAGAATAAAGAGAATGAAGTGAGAACTAAAAAGGAAGGAACACTTCAAGCAAGTCAAGAGCAAGCTGAAATGATGTTAATAACATGGTTA
Organism: Allium fistulosum; assembly: GCA_030737815.1. NCBI lineage: Eukaryota > Viridiplantae > Streptophyta > Magnoliopsida > Asparagales > Amaryllidaceae > Allium > Allium fistulosum. Next base: position 513,579,005 of record CM060903.1, on the reverse strand, counting down.
ACGACAATGAGGTGAAAGTAACCATGCACTCAACGCCATCTCATATAGCAAAGGACTCCGTCATCCCGCCGTTAGTCAGCAATAGCTTTGAGATCCTCCAAAATCAAGAAGAAGAGCAAGTTAGTGAAGTATTGGAAATGGTTCAAACTCAAGTGGCAATACAATAGTAGACGGTAAAGTTAACGGTTCATTTGAAGCTTTTATTACACATGAAAACAATAGTGCGACTGAAATAATTTTTTTTGAAGGCTACTCAGTTCATAAATCAAATGCTCCAGTAAACTTTAAATATGACATGCACAGTGGGAACTTCAATGAATCTCTTAATTCTCGGTCTATGCCGGCTACTCATATGCAGTCAGCTGCTATAAACTTTCCCATTAATTCCCCACCAGCCAATTGTCTTTTCTCTGATGTTCCAACATGTATTCTCGAACCAAATAGTCCTGGCAACCAAATTAATGATTCAACCTCTACCATGCATGCAGCCTACATGCACAACGTGCAAGTGCACAATGTCCACGGCCAAATCTCCCCCCTTGGCAACTCCAACATCTCCCTCCCCTCTCTCTCCTCTACTCCATATCCAAATCAATCTGTCCAGAATAACTCCAACGCAAACAATACCGGTCCAATCATTCCCACTCCTCTTGTCATTATCCCCCAGCATGCTTCTTCTCCCAACTTTCATCTCAAAACCAGGCTAGTCAAAACTCCCTCCAGTTCCCCCCTTCACTCTCAGGCCTCTAACATGGTTCTTAGTAGCAAGAAATTAGGTACCCCATGTGAAACTTTGTCTCTCCAATGATACAATCCATCGGTGCTTGGAATGTAAGAGGAGCACACCATGAAACTAAACTCTCCCAATGCAAAAAATTGATTGCTCTCTACAATCTCAGTGTTCTAGCTATTCTTGAGTCTAAGCTAAATCTTGATCTCTCTCTCAAAGCGGCGAAATATATTAATCCCGCATGGAAAGTAATTCACAACCTTGACGAGGCGCCCTATGCAAGAATTCTTATTGTCTACGACCCTAAAGTAATCCAACTCTCCAAAGTCTTCTCCTCCTCTCAAATGGTTCACTGTCATGCTAAAAACATCCCCAACCTTTGCTCTTTCTACATATCCTTCGTTTATGCCACTAATAATAAAGCTACCAGATCTTCTTTTCTCCGCATCCTTCCCATGCTTCGGCAAGACTCACACCCATGGATCATCCTAGGTGACTTCAACTGCTGTGATAAACTCGCTAATAGGCTAGGAGGAAATCCTCTTTCCCTTAATGAGATCGATCCTCTTCGAACTGCCATTTACGAATCTAACTTATTGGAAATTAAAACAACGGGAATGAGCTTCTCTTGGAACAACAAAAGCAGACGTGGTAGTAGAACCTTCTCTAAGATTGACCATGCTTTCGGTAACCTCCTAGCCCTCTCCAAATGGCCTACTATTTATAACCACCTCCCTCCTCCTCTTCTTTCTGACCACTCTCCTCAAATAATACACCTAAGAGAAGCTGACATTAAAGGAAACTCAAGTTTCAAATTTTTTAATACATGGGTTAATGAACCTGACTTCTTTGGCATTGTTAAAGAAGCTTGGGTGAGACCGACTTATGGTTATCCAATGTCTGTTTTGCAGGTGAAACTGAAAAACACCAAAATAGCTCTCAAATAGTGGTCTAAAAGCAGATTTGGTGAAGGAAGCAAACAAAGCTCTTTCTGGAAGAACAAGCTGGAAGAGGTGCAAAAAATCATGATGGACGGCCCTCTCAATCCAACTCACAGCGCAATGGAGACGTACATATCAAGACAATACTCTGATGCTCTCACAAAAGAACCCTCTATGATGAATCAAAAGGCTAGGCTGCAATGGAGAGAAGATGGAGATAGGAACAGTGCCTTCTTTCATGCAAATTTAAAGGCCAAACACTCAAGAGAAAATATTGTTTCTATCCAGGATGCCGAAGGGATAGTTCAATCGTCGAAAGAACGAGTGGATGAGGCTTTTATTCGTCACTTCTCCAATCTATTCGGCAACATGGCCAATTTTGAACCTGAAATTAACCTCATCGATCCCCACAGCCTCCCCAAGCTTTCTACTGATGACCATGCTACTCTTTGTCAAGAAATATATGATGAAGAGATTAAAACAATAATGTTTTCCCTGAACAGAAAATCAGCTGGAGGCCCTGACGGTTTTAATGCTGAATTCTACTATGCATGTTGGAACATAGTTAAGATTGAGGTCCTCGGAGCTGTTAAGAACTTCTTCAGGAATACTAAACTGATATCTTCTTTCAACAACACTAGCATTGCGCTGATTCCTAAGGTCAACAACCCTCACAAAGTGACTTCTTTTAGACCAATCTCATGTTCTAACAGGATATACAAATGCATCTCGAAAATTATTGCATCCAGGATGAAAACTGTCATGCCAAATCTTATTTCTTCTAACCAAGCTGCTTTTTACTGGGAAGAAACATTTTAGACAATGTTTTACTGGCGCATGTATTATTACATGGTTACAAAAATAAGAATTCTTCTCCTAGAGCAATGTTGAAATTTGACATCATGAAAGCTTTCGACATGCTCCAGTGGAAAACTATTAAAAGAATTATGCGGTACATGAACTTTCCTGCTTCTTTCATAGCCTGGATCGTTGAATGCATCTCCACGGCTCATTTCTCAATCAATATTAATGGCTACAGTGTGGGATTCTTCGGAAGTAAGCAAGGCAATCAGCAAGGGGATCTAATTTCGCCGTATATTTTCATACTAGTCATGGAGCTTCTCATGCAACTCCTGAAAAAACAATCTGCTACCAGCCTAATCAAGCGTCACCCGAAGTGTTCAGACCCTGATATAATATCTCTTATGTTCGCTGATGACCTGGTTATATTCTACATACCGGACACTAGCACATTGGATGCTGTTATGGATACTCTTCACGTCTTTCATGCGATGACAGGTTTGTCAGTCAATCTCGACAAATCTGATATGATAGCTTCCGGCCTTAGTCCTACCCTAAACGATCAAATTCAGGATATTACTGGCTTAACCATCAACTCTAACACTATTTCATATCTTGGTCTTTCCCTCACCTCCTCCAGAATTACTGTTAACAAATGCTTACCGCTGTACGAAAAAATCACTTCTCGAATGGATTGCTGGGCTAGCAAAATGTTGAGCCAAGCGGGGCAAATCACATTAATAAAATCAGTTATCTTCTCTATGCAAGTCTATTGGGCTAGAACCTTCTTATTACCTCAAAAGCTCATCAACATGATTCGTACGGCTTTCATGAGATACATATGGACAGGAAAAATAGTGGGCCGATATTTAGCTCCTGTTAGTTTCAAGAGATTAGAAAAGCCTATTGCTAATGGTGGGCTCGCCATCATCAACATGTACCACTGGAACCGGGCGGCAATTGCTAGGCTTATCTATGATTACACGAATGCCAAGGACAGTCTTTGGGTTAGATGGTCCTCTAAACACGTGCTCCGTGGTTGCAACTTCTGGAAAATGCTGACTCCGAATAAAGTTAGCTGGACGTGGAGAGCTCTTTTTAAGCTAATGGAGGTGGTTTTGCCTCTTGTCCTTTACCCTGTAAACCAAAACAATGATGTTAGATTTTGGGATGACCCCTGGATAAAGAGCGGCATGATCTTAAGGCATTTTCTATCGCATGAAGAAATAGAGCAGTCGGGAGTGAACCAGGTTGCCAAGGTCCAGAGCTACATTCATGGTACTAACTTAAGGCTCCCAAGGACTTCCAACACCCGTATCTAGCAAATGTTTAACCTTGCAGCTAACTGCAAAATTAGCAGTGAAAGAAAGAACTTAGTTCAGTGGGGTAGTAAGGTTGACAGCTTCAGTATAAAAGAAACATATACTTTCCTGGCAGGTGATGTTGGTGAGAGATGTTGGTGAAGGAGTAGAATTTGGTGCAAAGATAATAATTAGAAGGATAACTTATTTCTTTGGAAAGTGATCAACCGGACACTGAATACAAAAATGAAACTGATTACCAGGGGTGTTCATGTTGAGGTTAACTGTGTTTTCTGTAATCAATCACCTAAGATGGTGGAGCCCTTGTTCTTCGAATGCTTGTATCTGAATGCTCTCTGGAAGTCTTGGATAAGGAAAATCGGAAGGAGATGGAACGGAATTGACAACTGCGCGTAGTGGAAGTACATATTCGACAGTACCGGGGGAAAAACTAACGAAAACAGGCTATTCAGGTTCATTGTCAAGAGATTCATGATAGTGGTCTGGAAAGAAAGGAACCGACATATCTTTCAACCTGATAAAAGATTGACCGATGACCAGTTTACAAGCATATGAAGTAGGAAATAAAGCAAGACATGTGTCTAGCTAACTTTGCTTTTGACCCAGACATCTTCCTTTAGTATAGTGCTCTTACTGTATTCTTTTAGTCTAGTGTTTATGTTTTTCTTCGTGCTCCCTGTGATTGTTGCACTTTGTTTTCCTAGTTCTCTTACACGTCAGTCTGTTGGCTTGTTCTCTCTAGCCCTCTTTGGTGCAGCAATAAAATGGTAGGGGTCCATTCAACCCCGTCGGCCTTGCCAAAAAAACTAATTTTCAATTCTTAATCTAATTAATTAATTTTATTTTATTATATTTTATTTAAAAGTTCAAATTTTTTATATTATTCATCTCAAACCATTTAAGATGAATAACTAAATATAACAATTATATTTTTGTTTATACACACACACACATTAATAAATGTGTTTGTGTGCAAATTAACTATTAATCAATTATTTATTTAATAAATCCTCTTATTTAATTAAATACTTTGATTAATTTTAAAATTTTAATATATTTATCTCAAACAATTTTAGGATAAATATAAAACTATAACAATAATAGTTAGATACATATATCAATGTTTATATGTTTTTAATTAGCTAACTCTTAATTAATTATTTAATTCAATTTAACTAATTATATTAATTAAATATATTAAAATTTTGAAATTAATTATTTAGTTTCTCAAAAAAAATTTGAAAATTTTAAATTTATCTTATAACTTTTATAAAATGCCTTATTTTATTTTAAACTAAACTTTTAAATTTAAAATATAATTTAAAATTTTAAAGTTCAATTTGAAAATTAGTTGAAGGCTCAAAATCAATTTGAGCCTTACACCTAGGGCAACCTTTTGGACCTTCTCCACCTATTGGGCCGATGGTAGCTAGGGAGAAGAAAATACTTAATTATCAACTTAAAGCCTAGACATCATTTTTCTAGACACCCATCAGATAGATAAGTTTAAGTAGTTTGCCCTAAATGTTGACTAATTAGACTGCATAGACCAGTTAGGCTCTCATACCATTGAAGGAACTTGGTCTATTTCGCAGCGAGTAAAATGTGTAGATTTTAAAATTTTCCCTAATTGGATCTTAGAGGGCCCATGAAATTTAATGTTTAATACTAGATACAATCTAGTTATTTTAATAAAATCATATTTTATTAAGATAGTGTCATTCTTAATTAATAAAATCTATGTTGATTAAGTAAGGTATTTGGATAAGAATGAATATATTATATGCATATATCTAGATGGTGTCACACATATAAATTTATAGCAAATATGATTGTTTGGTGTTTAAAGATGGGAGAAAAACAAAATATTAAATCTTGATGAATCACATTAGGATCTAAAGGAAAGAGATAAAGGTGACATCGTTAATTAATTTCACCTTCCTCTTTTGCAAAGATTCAATTAATACAATACCTAATCTTTATACAAAAGATGATATGTGATAATAATATGTTTTATATGACATATAAAACATAGTCAATACATACATGTGTAGGTGTTGGGATTTATATCTACCGTGTATATATTTGCTATATATATAAACTATTTCAATAATCATTTAATGTAAATTGTGTATATGGATAAATTATTTCCAATATATAACTCAATAATATAAATGTAATATAACAAATCTAGCACAATTTGTCAAAGTTGAAACATCAAATTCAATTTTAAATTGAAGTATCTAATCTTGACATAGTATAATATATTTAAATTTAGATCTGCAACAAATTAAATTAATATTAAATATTTCTTATTGAGTAAGTATCGATATTATAAAACATATAAACCAAAAACAATTTTCAGTTGATTCAAAGCATACATACATATTATATTTCAGTTGATTCAAAGCATACATACACATTACATTAAAATTTTCTTATACATTTGCACACGTGTGCGTGTATGAGAGCTAGAATCAACAACTCCTTTTACTTAGCACCATTTCATCGCCCCCTAATATCAGCTACAAATTTCAATTTAAATATTTGTTCTTTCTCTTTGCTGTCACATTGACCAAATGTTTAAATATAAACCTAGCTAATATCAGAGGCTACAAATGGTGCTAAATAAAGGGGCTTGTTTGGTCCTATATATATATATATATAAAGTTCCAACCAATTTTTTATTTGTTTAAAACAATCAAAAGATATTGTAAAATCAAAATTACATATATTAAATTAAGTAAGATATGAACACATTCAATAATTTAAGATTGACAAATAATTCAAGTAAAACTTTTAGATCATTAAAATTGTATGCTATGTTTAGAATATTATTATATGTAATTTAAAACAAATTTTAATTGCCTAAAAACATACTTTGTGCATACATATACATATATATATATATATATAGGTTTTAGTATACCATGTTGGTTGTTTAGATTGTATTGTTAATTTTAAATCAGTGTGATGCAATAATATGTAAGTATACAAAATCATTATATGTATATCACAACTAAGAATATAAATCAAATTAGGATTATACCTTACAGATCTGGCTTATTAGTGACACTTTGATTTAGAAATTCATCTTCAGATTCTTGCTTCGACAACCAACTTTGCTGGAATTGGATGAATCGTGTAACGACCCAGAATTTCTGTCATTTGAAATTTCTATATTTAATTGATTTTAAATATTAGCAAGTGAAATTTGTAAGCCGAATGAATTAAAATTCGAATATAGTGATTTAATTGGATAATTAAATCGATAATTTAATATTTGAAATTCCAGAAATAATTGGAAATTGGGTTTAATGTAATTAAAAATGATTTATAAAGTTATATTAAATCATATTGGAGTTAGAATGATGTTTGTAAACTTTTAAAATTGAATTAAAAGTTAAATTGTGATAATTGATTATTTTAATATTTAATTGACGACTAAAAATAGTCATTTTTCAAACAGTCACGGATTTCAAAGAAACTAGTTTCATCGGATCCGTAATGTTATATTATTGTAAGGTTTCAAATTTCGTGTCAATCGGACGTACGGTTTGTCCGGGGCAAGCTGAAACGCATAGAAATCATTTTAATCGATTTAATTTTAAATTGATCGTTTAATTCCGTAACTCGCACATATAATCAAATTAGCTCCCGAAACACGTTCCATTGTGTTCGGAATGCGGGTTAAACCTTAGAAACGTCCGCCGGAACGCTTCGTTTGAAGTTCGAAAAAATCGGGTGAATAGTGTTTTGAGAATTTTCTATAAAAGGACCTCATTCTTTGTTTTTTTGCTAAAACCCTAACCAGGCTAGGTCACGGCCGCCATTAACATTCGATGACCAGAAATCACCCTCGTTTCTCCCTCAATATCTCACGATCCACTCACTTTCGTCAAAATTGTCCAACTATAAACTTGAAGAGCATCAAGAGATCTACAAATCCATACGGGTGTGATCATTTATAGAGCTACGGATCGTTGGCAATTTTCACTCGAACGCACGGGGTTGCGCACGTTTTACCCAGGCGTGGGAGCGACCGAGTTGGCCATGGCTTCGGCCATGGAGGGAGCACGTGGGGGCCGTTCGATCGTCGTTGCTCGATGATCGAGGAAGTGGGTGTAGGCGACTCGAAAATTCGTGAACTAGTGGCTGCTTGGGTTTCTTTTCCAGATATGAACGAACGGGATAGAGAAGAAAAGAATGCGCGGCCATGATCTAATCAGGAAAAATCAACGGCTGAGATGGATTAAGGGTTTGAAAATAAAAAAAAATATGTAAATTAATTTATATAAATTCGTATTAACTTCTAAATGCCATAACTTTTTGATACGAGGTCGAAAACTGATGAAATGACTTGCATTGGGTCCATATTGATGAGCACTACACGATGGAGCTAGTTTGGAGTCGATTGGAGATAGTGATAATTTCGGGGAAAATTAAACGCGTGTTTAATTTTATTCGAAACAAAACACTACAACTTTATCGAAAACTCAAGGTGAGAACTTCTCACTCAATCGAATTGTGTTTCGATTTAAATTTTAAATTGTTAAATTTTAAATTGGTTGATTGTGTGTTTGGATTGATGGTTGTCATTTGTTGCATTGAAATAGACCCTATACGCTGCATATTAAGCAGAGGTTATTATATTAAAAACATATACCGTGATATTTCACCTTGAAGTGGAATTGGTATTATATATGTATTTGGAGTTGATTTCCCGCATTATATAGCGGATGAGACCCTATTGCACCGCATAATAGCGGATAGTATTTTATAAATCCCATATAACGCGATATTCCACCTCGAAGTGGAATTGGTATTGTGCTAACATTTGTGGATGCAGGGAAACAGGTTGGAGGGATCCAACAGGATTCCTCAAACGTTTGAATTTGTTTTATATGTTGTGTGTTGATTATTTATAATCACCGTGTGATTATTTTTGTGATTGAAATTGTTGAAGGCTACGGTTTAGCCGAATATATTTTTGTTACCGTTAGATACCGGAAATAAATAAAAATTGGATTTTTGAAATTTTAAGAATTTATTTTTGAGAATTGGATAAATTGAAAAGGAGTTTTAAAAGATAAAGTTATTTTTGAACCATATTGAATAAAATTTCAAATTTCGAGAAAAAGGGCTTAATAAATGGATTTCGAAAATATTATTTATAAGTTGAAGAATTTATTTAAAAGTTGGATTTTTAAATAGATTTGAAGAGATAAAGAAATTTATTTAAAAAGGAAATGATTTTGTAAATTCATTGGAAATTTATAAGGAGAAATTAATTGGTTATAATAATTAATAAAGAATAATTAATTTAGTATTAACTATTAATTAAGAGTTAATTAATGATCTATTAAAGGATAATTTATTAAATGTTTTGGTAATTAATTGATTATTAATTTACCATAACTAGCAAAAATTTATACGTAGAAATTTATCCGACTTTAAATTAATCAGATAATTAAATTAATCCTACTTATGGATGTTTGGATTATATTGGATGTTGAATTGTTTGATATCCCTGATATGTGATGCTTTGTAATATATCCTGATTTGTGTTGTGATCTGTAATTTGTTTATCTGTGATATATATATATATATATATATATATATATATATATATATCTGTGATCTGTGAATGAAGGATAAGCGTTAAAGTTTATACCGCTTATCAATTATATTGTTATATTTGATCTGTGATGGTTGAATGTTGTTGCACTATTGTGTTAAACCCTTGGACTACACAATACACACACAAATGTGGATTTCACGTGGAAATCGGTTAAGTCACAGATTTTTGACAATTCTAAAGATTAAATTTTTGAATCCAAATTAGTTTTGGAAATTGGAATTGAAAGTTTTTTTGAAAATGAGTTTCAAAAATAAGAGTTATTTTAAATAACTTAATAAAATTAAAATTTAAATAATTTGATTTAAAATTTGAATTCAATATTTTGAAATTGAATTCAATGAATTGGGAATTATGGTCTAAAAGATTTTACAAGTGTAAAAGGTGTTTATATGGGTTTTTAACCATTTAAAATATGGTTTTGGAAATTTAAATTTAAATCCAAGTTTTATACTTGGATGGGCTTTAACCTGTGTAATTGTAACCAGTGTTTCCCAAAACGAAAACTATCTGTTTTCAAATAATAATAGCTTTCATAAAGTGAAAAGATTTCCAAATTGTATCGAAACATTTCAAGTTGAAATGAAATTGTGAATAGTTTGGAAAAACTATGAATTAACCTTTGTGAAGATGATTAAGCTTTATCTTGAAATCAAAGAAGATTTTAAAAGGTGTATCTTTTATATTATAAAAGACTTGAATTGTGAATAGTTTTGAAAGCTATAAGTTAAATCTTGATTTAAAGATTTAATGGGTTAATCCAATTGAAATGGGAAATGATTTGGGAATCTGTGAATGAATCTTTGTGAAACTGGGTGAACTTTGTGAAGTAAATCTTTTTGTTTAAAGATTTAAAATGGTAATTTGTTTAAACCATTTAAAGGAAAGGATTTGGGTAATAAGTTGTGACTTAATTGAAATCCCTATATCCATATGTTTTAAATATTGTGCTCACTATTCGGTTTAGCCGGGAAAGGGCCTTTGTGTCATATAACCCATTCCGAATAAGTGATATGACGATATGGATAACATTTGAAGACCGGTGGTGAAGACCGGGTATTTGTGAAAACGATAGGATGACCTATCGATTGTCTCTGCACCGTTAGCTACGGTATAGAGATTTCCTTTGTGATGGGAAGTTCGATCGGGATTGTGAATACCCGGATTGCAAGGGCTTCTTCGGAAGTGCCTTCGGTTCTGTTCGAACCCGGAACAGACTTGTATGGTTACATGTCTGACATTACACTTTGAGATATAAAGCAGATTTCTTTCAAATACATTTCTGTTGGTGGCAGAGAATTTATTCTCTTAGCTTAACACCCTTCTCTGAGACGTACGAGCTTAGAGGTTATGTAGTTGAAGGTTATCAACGATATATTCCCAATTTGGTAATGTGGCATGATGAGTGTTGTTGTGTGATGATTATTTATTGATCATTTGTTGATCAAAGCGTGGCTTTGTGAAAAAGCGTGGCTTTGTGGACGAGACCTCTTCGGACCTCACAACCCGGAAATGGTCAAAACAGGAATGACGCGACAAGGTTATGAGGGTCGCTCCCTTTAGGGTATGTCAATTCCTTCTGGAAAAGGGTGGTATAAGGTATGGAGCCCTGGTATTTAACCTATGTGGTTACTCCAATCTCATTTACTGTGTGATTGTTGTTTTGTTGAGGCGCCTCGGATAAAGGTCCCAAAGGACCGGGGGGTGGCATATTCGTGTAGTAGTTACCTAGTGTAAGAGGTAACCCGGCCTTGTGTTGGCAGAGAGCAGGTTGACTCTCGGGACGTCTTGCCAGAGGCGTACCCATGTGGCATAGGAAGTTCCTTAGCCTGACCATTTGTTGGAAAATCCAAAGAAACAATACGAGCCCTTTACGATTGCAGTTGTATAACCTGTCTCCTCAGGCGGCAGCTATAGCAGGCATAATATAATGGTACCTATGCTGGCTAAGATTAATATTGTATTTTCGAAATGATTTTTGTACACTATGCACTATTAATAATATCAAAAGAGTTTTTCTTGCGTAGTAAGCATGTTTGACTATCATAAGAAGAAATCTCCTCCAAGTCTGCGATTGCATTGTGTGTGTGGTGAGAGGTCTTATGGTAGTTTCATTTTCCAAAAGCATTGTGGATTTAAATGTTTAAAATCCTTTTGTTGTTTGTTTTAAAGATAAACTGTTTTTAGTTCTCACACCAGTCCCATGACTGACCTGGAGTTTATTGTTCCCTTCCTAAACTTTGGGTGCCCATAATTTTCCACACGGGCAGCCTAGAGTCAGGTTATCAGGTCATTCTGGATTTCAAGAGGCTTTGGAGCTCAAGTGGCGAGCTGGATGACAAGACGTATCACTTGTATATGATATTATCTTTTCTGCTGTGTATTCAGTTGTGAGGACAGGTCTATATAACTGTCCATTGTTGTGTTGTGTTGTAAACTCTGATGATGATGTAATGTATAAACTGATATAGTTCTTTGATTTAAAGATTATTCATTTATCTATTATATGTTGTTCCGCTGCGATATGTGAGATTCTGATATTGTTTTTGTTGTTTCTTCTTTCTTTCTTTCTTTCCGTCTTCTTCTACCTCTTCTTTTTAACCATGACAATTCGGTTTTCCGGCATTCGATTGCTCGGCAGTTGATACAGTGGACGTATTAATGTCGATTTTCGGAAGTCGAAAATCATGAGATGTTACATTTGGTATCAGAGCATATGGTTAAGCGATAACCTTGGCTCTGTTCGGTGTTACTCATTAGAGATAGAGTCAGTAGTACTCTAGAATGAGTGTGAGTGTAATAATAGATATGAGCGCGTATTTGTTAGTGAATATGAAATTGTTTTGTATTGTATTGACTTATCGGTTGATTGTTTATAGATTCTGGTCGGTGCAGTCTAGCTAACTGTATCGATAGGGGTTTCTAAACTCTTAAACAAGATGAACCGACATAGTATCATTTTAAATTGGGTAAATTAAATAATTTTACCTTGATTATATTTTACATATAAAGGAAATAATTCTTTCAGAATTATTAAAGGGTATATAAAATTGAATTGTTTGGTTGTTGAAAATGTAAGAATATATATGACTTAATAAAAGTTGTTTGAATAATCTAAATAAAAACAACAATTGTAAAAGAATGAAGTGTATAAGCAAATGAATTATTAAGTATCGAATTATAATTAATATGATTTGCAGTTGTGAAATAATCTTATATATAAGAAGTGAAACTATATGAATATATTTATAATTATGAGTTGTAAATAAAAAATGAATTTGAACTATGAATTTGAAAATTTTGAATCCTGTTTATTTTGGAAGTTATTTTTCAAAATTAAAAGTTAAATAGTGAAATTTTATGAGAAAAAGATTTATAAATGTGATTTATAAATAAAAGGAAATTTTAAAAGAATATTAAACCCTGAATTCACTACTGTTGCTAGGAAATAATAAGGGTGATGACTGCAGCATCATCAGTATCATTTTCGAGTTTCTCTGTGATGGATTTGCTACCATAATAAATTGAAATTTTAAGTTTTGTTGTGATAAACAAATTTAATTTAAAAATTCAAGTTGTAATTGACGAATATAAGTAGAAATGAGTTTTGAACTTATAATATGAGATAATAAATTCAGCTTTGGTAAAGTTAAATAAATTAAATCAGATTTGAATTGGATTCGATAAGTGATTGTAATATGAATTTGGAAGATTAAATAAATAAGTTGTATAACTTATAAAATGAGTGAATGTAAGCAAAACCAATTGTAAAAGAAATGGTTAAACAAGTTTTGTTAAGCAAAATAAATTTTGATTTTGATTAAGTAATGAATTTGACTTTAAGGAAAATTTAAATGAAATTGAATTTAAAATAAATTAGAAATGGGCTTAAGTTGTATAAGTGAAGTGAGTTGAAATGGAATATAACTTAAGTGATGTTGAATGAAGTTGATTTTGGTATCGAAGTAAATTAATAAGTGAATTAATGAAATGGAGTCATTAAGAATATGAACTTGAGGTTTATAAATGAAATTCAACTTAGTTATAAAATGAATTAGCAATTGAATTAATCAAATGGAAAGCTAACGTATGAAAGCTATGTAATTGGATTTAAATTGAAAGCGAATCAACTTGAATTTAAATTAGTGAATGTAAACTAATTGAAAATGAATAATTGAATGTTGTTGTATATGAATTGGTTGTAAACAATTACAAGTGATGTCGAAATTATATAAGTTGCTTATAAACCTTGTTTAGTATGCATTTCTTTTAATATGCATATGTTGTAGTTGTTTAAAAGAGTAAAATGTTAATAACTTCATATATGTGGCACTTACATATTTAAACTGAGTAAGTACAGGTACCGGGGCTACCGTTTGGCGGGATTTGGTTGCGCAAAATGCTTAATAAATAACTGCTTTGCTTAAAAATGCTAAAAAGGTACGCCTACGCAATAAAAATAGGAAATATGAACTGTTTTTCTGTTTTCCGACCGTGTGGGTCGATGTATATATATTTATATCTATTGTGAAATTGCGAAAGCTCCTCCGTACAAAGGAGACTCTGCCAAAATTTTCCGTAAAATTTGGGAGTTGAAAATTTTTTGAACTTTTGGAAAAATTTTGTTAACGGAAAGTCGTTTTCCCAAGTTGTAATAAAACGTAGGAATTGAACTATAAAATGGAAACCATTGTTTTGGTTGAAGTTAGAGGTTTTGAAAAAAGGTGAATATAAAATTTTCACTAAGTGGATTTTTTTTGAAAAGTTAATGAACTTGGGGCATTTTTCTTACTTGGCAATTTCGAGGACGAAATTCTTTTAAGGGGGGAAGATTGAAACGACCCAGAATTTCTGTCATTTGAAATTCATATATTTAATTGATTTTAAATTTTAACAAGTGAAATTTGTAAGCTGAATGAATTAAAATTCGAATATAGTGATTTAATTGGATAATTAAATCGATAATTTAATATTTGAAATTCCAGAAATAATTGGAAATTGGGTTTAATGTAATTAAAAATGATTTATAAAGTTATATTAAATCATATTGGAGTTAGAATGATGTTTGTAAACTTTTAAATAGAATTAAAAGTTAAATTGTGATAATTGATTATTTTAATATTTAATTAATGACTAAAAATAATCATTTTTCAAACAGTCTCGGATTTCGACGAAACCAGATTCATCGGATCCGTAATGTTATATTATTGTAAGGTTTCAAATTTCGTGTCAATCGGACGTACGGTTTGTCCGGGGCAAGCTGAAACGCATAGAAATCGTTTTAATTTTAAATTGATCGTTTAATTCCGTAACTCGCACATATGATCAAATTAGCTCCCGAAACACGTTCCATTGTGTTCGGAATGCGGGTTAAACCTTAGAAACGTCAGCCGGCACGCTTCGTTTGGAGTTCGAAAAAAATCGGGTGAATAGTGTTTTGAGAATTTTCTATAAAAGGACCTCATTCTTTGTTTTTTTTGCTAAAACCCTAACCCGGCTAGGTCACGGCCGCCATTAACGTTCGATGGCCAGAAATCACCCTCGTTTCTCCCTCAATATCTCACGATCCACTCACTTTCATCAAAATCGTCCAACTACAAACTTGAAGAGCATCAAGAGATCTACAAATCCATACGGGCGTGATCATTTTTAGAGCTACGGATCGTTGGCAATTTTCACTCGAACGCACGGGGTTGCGCATGTTTTACCCATGCGTGGGAGCGACCGAGTTGGCCGTGGCTTCGGCCGTGGAAGGAGCACGTGGGGGCGTTCGATCATCGTTGGTCGATCATCGAGGAAGTAGGTGTAGGCGGCTCGAAAATTCGTGAACTAGTGGCGGCTTGGGTTTCTTTTCCAGATACAAATGAACGGGATAGAGAAGAATAGAACGCGCGGCCATGATCTAATCAAGAAAAATCAACGGCTGAGATGGATTAAGGGTTTGAAAAAAAAAATATGTAAATTAATTTATATAAATTCGTATTAACTCAAGGTGAGAACTTCTCACTCAATCGAATTGTGTTTCGATTTAAATTTTAAATAGTTAAATTTAAAATTGGTTGATTGTGTGTTTGGATTGATGGTTGTCATTTGTTGCATTGAAATAGACCCTATACGTCGCATATTAAGCGGAGGTTATTATATTAAAAACATATACCGCGATATTCCACCTTGAAGTGGAATTGGTATTATATATGTATTTGGAGTTGATTTCCCGCATTATATAGCGGATGAGACCCTATTGCGCCGCATAATAGCGGATAGTATTTTATAAATCCCATATACCGCGATATTCCACCTCGAAGTGGAATTGGTATTGTGCTAACATCTGTGGATGTAGGGAAACAGGTTGGAGGGATCCTACAGGATTCCTCAAACGTTTGAATTTGTTTCATATGTTGTGTGTTGATTATTTATAATCACCGTGTGATTATTTTTGTGATTGAAATTGTTGAAGGCTACGGTTTAGCCGAATATATTTTTGGTATCGTTAGATACCGGAAATAAATAAAAATTTGATTTTTGAAATTTTAAGAATTTATTTTTGTGAATTGGATAAATTGAAAAGGAGTTTTAAAAGATAAAGTTATTTTTGAACCATATTGAATAAAATTTCAAATTTCGGGAAAAAGAGCTTAATAAATGGATTTCGAAAATATTATTTATAAGTTGAAGAATTTATTTAAAAGTTGGATTTTTAAATAGATTTGAAGAGATAAAGAAATTTATTTAAAAAGGAAATGATTTTGTAAATTCATTGGAAATTTATAAGGAGAAATTAATTGGTTATAATAATTAATAAAGAATAATTAATTTAGTATTAACTATTAATTAAGAGTTAATTAATGATCTATTAAAGGATAATTTATTAAATGTTTTGGTAATTAATTGATTATTAATTTACCATAACTAGCAAAAATTTATATGTAGAAATTTATCTAACTTTAAATTAATCAGATAATTAAATTAATCCTACTTATGGATGTTTGGATTATATTGGATGTTGAATTGTTTGATATCCCTAATATGTGATGCTTTGTGATATATCCTGATTTGTGTTGTGATCTGTAATTTGTTTATCTGTGAATGAAGGATAAGCGTTATAGTTTATACCGCTTATCAATTATATTGTTATATTTGATCTGTGATGGTTGAATGTTGTTGCACTATTGTGTTAAACCCTTGGACTACACAATACACACACAAATGTGGATTTCACGTGGAAATCGGTTAAGTCACAGATTTTTGACAATTCTAAAGATTGAATTTTTGAATCCAAATTAGTTTTGGAAATTGGAATTGAAAGTCTTTTTGAAAATGAGTTTATAAAATAAGAGTTATTTTAAATAACTTAATAAAATTGAAATTTAAATAATTTGATTTAAAATTTGAATTCAATATTTTGAAACTGAATTAAATGAATTGGGAATTATGGTCTAAAAGATTTTACAAGTGTAAAAGGTGTTTATATGGGTTTTTAACCATTTAAAATATGGTTTTGGAAATTTAAATTTAAATCCAAGTTTTATACTTGGATGGCTTTAACCTGTGTAATTGTAACCAGTTTTTCCCAAAACGAAAACTATTTGTTTTCAAATAATAATAGCTTTCATAAAGTGAAAAGATTTCCAAATTGTATCGAAACATTTCAAGTTGAAATGAAATTGTGAATAGTTTGGAAAAACTATGAATTAACCTTTGTGAAGATGATTAAGCTTTATCTTGAAATCAAAGAAGATTTTAAAAGGTGTATCTTTTATATTATAAAAGACTTGAATTGTGAATAGTTTTGAAAGCTATAAGTTAAATCTTGATTTAAAGATTTAATGGGTTAATCCAATTGAAATGGGAAATGATTTGGGAATCTGTGAATGAATCTTTGTGAAATTGGGTGAACTTTGTGAAGTAAATCTTTTTGTTTAAAGATTTAAAATGGTAATTTGTTTAAACCATTTAAAGGAAAGGATTTGGGTAATAAATTGTGACTTAATTGAAATCCCTATATCCATATGTTTTAAATATTGTGCTCACTATTCGGTTTAGCCGGGAAAGGACCTTTGTGTCATATAACCCATTCCGAATAAGTGATATGACGATATGGATAACATTTGAAGACCGGTGGTGATGACCGGGTATTTGTGAAAACGATAGGATGACCTATCGATTGTCTCTGCACCGTTAGCTACGGTATAGAGATTTCCTTTGTGATGGGAAGTTCGATCGGGATTGTGAATACCCGGATTGCAAGGGCTTCTTCGGAAGTGCCTTCGGTTCAGTTCGAACCCGGAACAGACTTGTATGGTTACATGTCTGACATTACACTTTGAGATATAAAGCAGATTTATTTCAAATACATTTCTGTTGGTGGCGGAGAATTTATTCTCTTAGCTTAACACCCTTCTCTGAGACGTACGAGCTCAAAGGTTATGTAGTTGAAGGTTATCAGCAATATATTCCCAATTTGGTAAAGTGGCATGCTGAGTGTTGTTGTGTGATGATTATTTATTGATCATTTGTTGATCAAAGCGTGGCTTTGTGAAAAAGCGTGGCTTTGTGGACAAGACCTCTTCGGACCTCACAACCCGGAAATGGTCAAAACAGGAATGACGCGACAAGGTTATGAGGGTCGCTCCCTTTAGGGTATGTCATTTCCTTCTGGAAAAGGGTGGTATCAGGTATGGAGCCCTGGTATTTAACCTATGTGGTTACTCCAATCTCATTTACTGTGTGATTGTTATTTTGTTGAGGCGCCTCAGATAAAGATCCCAAAGGACCGGGGGGTGGCATATTCGTGTAGTAGTTACCTAGTGTAAGAGGTAACCCAACCTTGTGTTGGCAGAGAGCAGGTTGACTCTCGGGACGTCCCGCCAGAGGCGTACCCATGTGGCATAGGAAGTTCCTTAGCCTAACCATTTGTTGGAAAATCCAAAGAAACAATACGAACCCTTTACGATTGCAGTTGTATAACCTGTCTCCTCAAGCGGCAGCTATAGCACGCATAATATAATGGTACCTATGATGGCTAAGATTAATATTGTATTTTCGAAATGAGTTTTGTACACTATGCACTGGTAATAATATCAAAAGAGTTTTTCTTGCGTAGTAAGCATGTTTGACTATCATAAGAAGAAATCTCCTCCAAGTCTGCGATTGCATTGTGTGTGTGGCGGTAGGTCTTATGGTAGTTTCATTTTCCAAAAGCATTGCGGATTTAAATGTTTAAAATCCTTTTGTTGTTTGTTTTAAAGATAAACTGTTTTTAGCTCTCACACCAGTCCCATGACTGACCTGGAGTTTATTGTTCCCTTCCTAAACTCTGGGTGCCCATAATTTTCCACACGGGCAGCCTAGAGTCAGGTTATCGGTCATTCTGGATTTCAGGAGGCTTTGGAGCTCAAGTGGCGAGCTGGATGATGAGACGTATCACTTGTATATGATATTATCTTGTCCACTGTGTATTCAGTTGTGAGGACATGTCTATATAACTGTCCATTGTTGTGTTGTGTTGTAAACTCTGATGATGATGTAATGTATAAACTGATATAGTTCTTTGATTTAAAGATTATTCATTTATCTATTATATGTTGTTCCGCTGCGATATGTGAGATTCTGATATTGTTTTTGTTGTTTCTTTTTTTTTTGTCTTCTTCTACCTCTTCTTTTTAACCATAACAATTCGGTTTTCCGGCATTGGATTGCTCGGCAGTTGATACAGTGGACATATTAATATCGATTTTCGGAAGTCGAAAATCGTGAGATGTTACAAATCATGTAGCCTTTAAATTTATTTGATTTGTTTTGGAGTTGATTTTTTGAATAGGGATAAGGTAATAGTGGCTATGGATGGACGAAAAGAGGAGAAATAAAACTAGCAGTGAAAATGAAATCAGGGGATTTGTTTTACTGGGGAGAATGGAGCCTTTCCAATTCTCTTTATTAAAAATTTCCTTGTTAATTCCTCCTTAATTTTCAATCACTCCACCCTTTTCTCTCCCCTTGTATGGTTGGCCCAATATTGGCACTTACATGGTGCAAAATTTCCAAAAACTCTTCAATTAATTATCCCTTATTTAAACCTCATTTAAAAGTATATCAGTATCATATATCGATACACACGAACATAACTTTTATATATGCATTTAAATAACAACACCTAAAGCATTAATGAATTAATGATAATTAATATTTCTCAAATAGTAATTAATTTAATCAATTTATAATATTTTATACACTAAATAAATCATGTGATTTTTCTTAGAATTCACAAATATGGTTGTAAGACTTGGAGGTGTGAATTTAGTCAGGATTAATTTTGAAAAATCAAATATTAACCTTCACACGTCACTTTAGCCAGTGGTGTGACAGTTTGGAAAAATTCACCGCTTATAGATCCTTTTTGGTAAAATCCAATTTCTTATTTTCTTAAACATTACCTTTGGTAACAATAATTTACATAAGTTCTCTTTGTCAAAACTATATCACTTTAGGATATATGGAATTTGATATTTGTCAAAATTCCAATATTATCCATATTCAACTTGATTTGTCCAAAGATAAAGTCTTTGTTTCAGTAATAACATATATTATTAACTACACTACTCTGGCTAGAGATTTTGATTTTGAGTTGGTCGTTGTGCAGTTAAAGCCCCGCTAAAGCCCCGTAAAATCCTCGCTATAGGCCATAACGCTCTTTAACCGCCATGCTTTTTTAATATAGCCCTATTAAGCAGTAGATCCACTATAAGCCCAGCTATTGTAATGACCCGCCTTTTCGACTCTTAAAAAGTTGACACTAATACATCCACGGTATTCACGTGCCAAGCTTTCAAGTGCCAAAATGATAGATTATTGGAGAAAAGAAGAAAAGACAGAACAAAATCTCACATCGTGACGAGTAACATATAATATACAATAGGCCTTTACAAAAGAAAATTTTAACTTTATTATACATTTTTCAATCAAAGTCAACTAATCAATCAACAACCTGGATAGTTATAACAACCTGTCCACACAATTGCTATAAAATAAAACAACAAATGCGTTGGAAATAAAATATACGTGAATACGACTTGAAGGCATCCAGCTCGTCTCCTGAAGCTCTAAGTATCCAAAACTGTATCTGTAAATATGCTCGGCCTGACCCGAGCATTATAACAAAATAACACCCGAATCAATCTGGTTAATCAGCGTGAGAAACACACCTCAATTGAATTTTAATGTTATAAAAATCTTTTGAAAATAAATATATCTCATAAGACCACGCCGCATATAAACATGGACGGGTTTTTACCCTACGATAACCAAAACATTTGTATAGAAAATCCAGTGATATTATAATAATGTCTAAGGCTTTCAAGTAAATATATAACATAGCCGAAATTGTTACAGTATTAAATTCCATCATAATATGCATACAACTAAAATCGATGGCACTTATTCAAAATTGGGTTTCCATACAATGACTGGGCTACTGGGGTACCGCCTGCCACAGTGCATCTCTAGATAAACACACCAAGAACCTTGCCTAGATTCCCTGCCAACACAGGATTGACATATCCCTTGCTGGATAGTACCGAAAACATCACCACCATGGTTAGGATCAACAACCGCACCAAAGCATACAAAAATGGGTCAAATATAAATTCTAGATTTAGTGATGACATACCCTAATGGGTGCAACCCACGTGGCCCTACTGCATCTCCCATATTTTAGTCATTCCCGGTTGATGAGGCCTGAGGCTACATTTTACCTTTTTAATATAGCAATCCCACTTAGAATGCTAACACTGCCCTCCAGTCAGAAATGCAATACCAGCATTCATCTATACAAGTTTGTTCTGGGGCTGAACAAAACCGAAGGCACTACTTCTAATACATCCATTTTGGAATCACCCTCAGGATTAGAAGCAAGTAGCCCTTGTACTTTAAAGAGCTTCGTCTTCAATTATCTTCCAGATATTCCAATTGGAAACGCTAATGCTGGTTCGAAGTGGTTTTCGGATAACATATCCAATCCCGGTCCCTCCGAACTAACAACGAAAATTTAAAACTGGCCAAGTTTGTTAGTCAGTTATTTAACTATAGAATAAACAAACGAGCATCAATCAAATTTGGGATTTATTTCCATAGGAAGCCAACATTGGTTAAACATATATGCAGCTACTAATCTCTTTAGTAAATCCTTTCATGAATTAAAATCGCTTTGTAAATACTTGTATCAAAATACTTTTACAAAGATATATTCACCAACCCTTTATATTCCCTTTTTATACTTGGGTAAATATCCATATACTTATCTCAACATATAAGTATATTCATAAAAACTCTACACTTTCATTATTTAGAAAATGTATTTATATAAATCTAAAATAATTTATAAACTCCTTTTATAACTCTCTAAAACCATTTATAAAATTCTTTTATAAATTTGTAAAATTATTTATTTCTTTTATAAATCTATAAACCTATTTATAAAACTTTATTCTCCTTATAAAAGTATTTTATAAAAAACCTTATAAAAATTCTTTTTATCTTTATAAAAATCTTTCCAAAAATCCGTTTATAAAATCCTTTATAAAGCCTTTATAAAGATTCTTTATAAATCCAATCTCCATTTTCATTTATAAAATCTTTATTAAATGGAATTCCTTTATAAATCTGTTTATTATGTATAAATACAATTAACCAATTTTAAACATCATAAATAAATAATTGTTATTATTTACTTCAAAACATTATTATATCATAATAATTACTAATAATAAAACAATATAAATAAATGAAAATTATGAACTTCAAACATCATAAATAAAATAACTAATAATTTAAAACATTATTAAAGAAACAATAATAATCAATCCTCAAACAATATTATAATAAATATTTTTTACTTCAAAATTATTATTAATAAATAATAATAATTATTTTCAATCATTACTAATAAATAATAATTAAACCTTCAACAATATTAATTATTTAATAACTTTTAATAATATTAAAATATTAATAAAATACCTTTAAACAATATTAAATATAAATAAACAACTTTTAAACATTTTAAACAGTAATTAAACAACTTTAAACCTCATTAAATAATACTAAAGCAACTATAAACCATTTCTAAATATATTAGAAAAGACAAATAAAAGTTGGAGTGAACAGAGAAACTTCAAAATCCAATTTAAAACAAAATGTTCCAGAAAACCCATAAGTCGGACTGAAAATCATTCTCTGAATCAAAATCAATTTTAAGCCCAACTACAATTAATAATATTCCAAATACCAAATTGAGGCCAATAGCCACCAAGAACTTAACCAATATTGTTATTGATTTATTTATCACAATAGGGGTTTCGATTAGAATATATTACATTGTCATATCTAATAGTGCTAAACAAACCAGATTCAGCAGTTAACCATTTATATAACAGAGTTATAACTAAAATTGAATCAATAGGGCATAATTGGAAATTTAAAAGTAACAATATGGAGAAATCCAAATTTCTCAATAAAATTCATATATTTCAATTTTAATTAACAATCACTTATAAAAGCGAATGTTTAACCAAACAGTCAAATAATTCAACCAAACACAAATAGTAAACTTTATCTTCTATATAACATATTGAATTGACTAAAATGGTGAGTTTAACTCACCGAAATTCCAGTTATTGCTGAAGCGTTCCGGTTTGGACTAAAATCGAACGACGTCCAATTTTTAGCCCAAATTTCAACTTGCTCCAAATTCATCCAAACCAACTCCATCGCGAAACTATCGTCATAACAAGCGCAATGCAAAAAGTTTCGTCTCAATTGGACTTCGTACAAGAGAGTTATACAATTTATAAGTTATTGGATTTAAATATAATAAATTAAATACTTAATTACATCTTCAAACTTAATTACTCACTAATCTCATCTTTCCTCTTTCCTAATTCCCGCCTAACCTACTGCACATGATACATGGTGCACAGCCACACCTATCACCACCCCATCCTCCTCTGTTCCTTCACTAAAATCTGATCGACAACTCCGACGAGCTTCTCACCCTACGAGCTTCCATTCCCCCACACCCACGTCATCTCCGACCCTTCATACAAGAATGTGACCTCAGACAGTACGCGTGACATGAAAACTATCGCACACCCCTAATGGTGATCGAATACCACCACAAGCTCACCCAAGATGCGTCTACCCGCAGCGAACCCAGATCTAACCCACGATTAGCCTTTCGTCGCCTCGATACCAAAAGAACTCAAACCCTAGTCTCCATTTACAAACTGACTTCGGCCAAAATGATGAACACAAACCTCAATTTCATATGTATGTGTAGACCTCACCATTTAAACCCAATAACACAAGCTTTATACTTTTATGATTTTCATTTGCGTTTTCGTGGATTAAAAATGAAGAGGATTGGTTGCACTTTTGTTTCTGGGTATTGGAATGCGAATCCATGTTTTGGGTACGAGGAAGACAAAGTTGTGTGCTGATGGAAAGTGTTGTTTATATTAATTTTCAATTTTTCCACATCTCGCCGTACAGATCTCCGTTCGCGTATGAACCCCGAATGACAAAACAAAAATATAGTCGCGCTTAGAACAGCGATGCGACCCAAAAACAATAATAATATACACTGGTTATTGAATTCTGAAAAATCACAAAAACACTATCGTTTGTAGATAAATCGTCAAATGAAAATTTCAATATTTTCCAAATTAATTTTTTTAGAGAAATCAAATAAAACTAATTAAAAATACGTCAATAGAAATCGAGTCATAAAAGGATAAATTAATAAATGTTAATTTTTAAATAAAATAATAGTTTTATAAATGGTATTTTATAGATAACAAGAACAGATTTATAAACAATATCTTTAAAAGGGAAATGATACCATTTTGAGAAATTGGATAATAAATCACATTTTGGATTTATAGTAATATATGAAATGATCGTTTTATGGAAGTATTTGGTTTTATTTTGAAAACAAAGGTTTGTGTTAAGTATAAAAGGAGTTTTATAAATATATTTGGAGATTTATAAAGAAGTTTACAATTATATATTAAGATTTATAAAACAAGTTTCATAAAATAGAAATAAGTTTTATAAAAAGATTTTTTATAAATGAATTTGGAGTTTTATAGAAAGAGTTAGAAATAAATTTTGAGATTAAAAAAAAGGAGTTTTAAAATGATATTTTATAAAAGGAGTTTGTAAATATAAAAGAGTTCTATAAATAGAAAGAAATTTTATAAAGGAATTTTATAAAAAGGATTTATTAAAAGAATTTTTATAAAAAAAGAATGAGACCCAATTTCCATTAAGGATCTTTTAAAACTATAGTGGTATGGAGAATATTCATTTCCTACTTAACACCAAATTCCGAGATATGAAAATTTGTCTCTATCTTGAGAATTAAGAATGTGTGTCGAGGCAAGGATAGTCTTCTGACTTATTCAATTTCATTGTTAATTGAGGGATATTACTGTTTGAAATCGAGAAGTGGTGGTAAGTATATTCGGTCTAATTTCCATATGATCCATTTACTTATAACAAAAGGAAAGTGTTTTGGGTTTATTGTTATCAATGTTTTAAATGACACTTGTTTTAACCCAAATGAGTATAGTTTTGGAAAAGAAATCTTTCTTAAGATTTGTGAATATACTTATATCATTGAGAAAAGTATATGGGTGCATTTCTAAGATTGGGAAATATAGTGTTTTGTGAATATACTTATGTTGTTGATATAAGTATATTGAAAAGTTTTTTAAGTTTTGGAAGTGAAATGTTTTATGATTACACATATACATTTAAAATAAGTATATCAATATTTTTCAAGTGTTGAAAGAGTAGAGAAGGTTTATGAATATATCTTTGTAAAAGTATTTTAGTATAAGAATTTACAAAGTGGGTTTAATTAATGAAAGCATTAATTCAAGAGGCTCGGTGGTTTCTCTACGCTTAACAATGCTGGGTTAAATCTGTGGCCAAATTATTCGTTTATTTGATAGTTAAATAACCGACTATCAAATGTTGGCCAGTTTTAAAATTTATCGTTGTCGGTTCTGTAACATCTGAGATTTTCGACCCATGAAAATCAACACTAATACATCCTCCGTATTGCGTGTCAAGCATCGAGTGCTGAAAAACCCGATTATTAAGGGTAAAAAGAAATAAAGACAGAATAGAATCTTACACGGATGGAATAACATATATTATATTAGCATATAATCTTTATAGTGGAAAATTTAATACATTTATCATAGTTAAACATGGACAGTTATAAATATCTGTCCTTACAAATGCGGAATACAATGGTACACGAGTGTGATGGAAACGTATAACAATCTTCAGAAGAATCTTCTAACTCCATGCTCCGAGCTCTTTAGGATTTCTTCTAACAAATATGAATACTAGGCTGCCCGGGGAAATTAGTGCACCCAAAGTTTAAGTGAAAAGAAAAATAAACTCCATGTCAGTCATGGGACTAGTGTGGGAATCAAAATATGCGTTTTGAAAACAAAGGTATCCCATAAGACCACGCCACACATAACACGAATCGGCTTTTTACCTTATGATAACCAAATCATTTCTATGCAAAATCTAGGAATATTATTTTTAATGACATTCTTTGAACGTTTTTCAAATAAACATATTAAAATAGTCGAAATTGTTACATTGGTTAAAATTGACGGCATAATAGATTTACAACTAAGTCCGAAGGCACTTATTGGAGAATGGATTTCTATACAGTGGTAGGTAAAGGACTAGCTTTCGTACAGTACATCTCTAGAGGAATGTACCAAGGATACACAAACAATCCTATGCATATGGCAAGACCGGTCTATCCCTATTTGGCATTTAGACATGGCCTGGATAGAAACCGAATATGACTTCACCCCGGTCATTACCGACCTATCCGAGATGTCTCATAGCATACACGACATACGCGAAATATAGAGGGTTATCTAAAAAGGTGATGATCATACCTTAATGGTTGCGAACCACATAGCCTTACGGTGTACCCTGTTTAAGCCATTACCGGGTGATGAGGCCTGAGGTAACGATTACCTTTTACATAGAACATTCCACTTTGAATGTTACACTGCCATTTCATGATCACGCAACCGATTTCTACAAACGTATAACTTCTGAGCTCGTATGTCTCAGGAAAGGGTGTTAAGCTAAGAGAAGTTGGCTTCTCCGCCACCAAACAGATGATACGTTTATAGAGATCAATCAATGTAATTAGAAATGAAACGTCAGACATTCGTCCATACAAGTTGTCCAAAAATAAAACAAACCGAAGGTACTCTCCTACCACATCCTGTCGGGAATTACCCCTAGGATTAGTAGCAAGAAGTCCTTACATCGAATATCGCAAATGAAGAACTACTATCACATAATATGATATGGGAAATTTCCCTTGAGGGTCAGTGACAAGCAACCCTACATTCCATCATCCAAATCATTTCCATGTCTTCACTTCGAATACATAAATTGGCTCGAAGTGGTTTTCGGATAAGAATTACTCAAATCCGACCCCAATTCCTTCGAACCAATCATCAATAAAAAGATGTTAGGTAATAGGAAATTATTCTTTGATTGATTAATTTCTTTTTATTAAAATATCTTCTAGAGATATATCTTTAAAACATTTCTTTCTGGCATATACAGAATCATTAAACCTCTCTTATCAAATCTTTTGATTACTTAAAACCTTTTTAAATTCCAAATCATTTCATTCTTTACTTAGGAAAATATTTTCAAATCATTTTTTTAAATCTTAACAAAGATTCCCAAATCATAACCTTTAAAACGGGTCAAAAACAATGTTATTTAAGACATCGTTTACTACAAATCCAAACCAATTAATTTTAAGTATAGGAATTAAATCAATTCCAAATCATTTTCATAAGTCATATTGGAAAATGTTATTGAGTTAAAAAGGGTCGACAGAAATTATACTAATTCTACTTAACCTCAGTTTCCGTATTCAACCTTTACTAACCATCGATAGTTCACATGGATAGTACGGGTTCCCCCCTCGGAATTTAATACCAAGTATAAGAACATTATCTCTATGTAAACTAAGTTGTTTGAATTTGGAAAATTATATCTTGTATACTTTGGGAAATTTGATCCGAGTAACTCAAATTTACTATCCCCTCTATCGGGCCAGTCCGAGTAGCTTGGGATGGCAGGACTCTGGTTTCCTAAACCCAAGGCTAGAGACTACCTCTCTGTCTCCCATAAGGTGGTCAAATTATTTGATCGACTCTAAATCATTTTATTATCTTTTAGAGATGATTTTTATTTACTTAACACTATTCCAAATTTTGTTTTAAAACAATTTTCCTTTAACCAATTCAATTTAAACTCCATTAAAAGAATTTTCAAATCACTTTTGAAAATACTTAATTATTCATTTGAAAAGATTCACAAAAGATTTGGGAAATAATAATTAAGTTAAATCATTGTTTGCAAAAGTTATTAAAAAGTGCTGCAAATAGTGTTTTAAAAGCTTATTTGATTAAAACAACTTTTCGATTATTTATAAATCCATTTTTATAACTCAAATATCTTTAAAAACATTTTAAAAGATTTATAAGATTTATTTTATATTTTTGAAGAATTAAAAATCATTTTCAAAAGAAATCCCTTTATGGACTCCGAACTTCAAAACCATGATTATTTTCAAAACTTGTTTTCAAATCTATTAGTCCAAATCTCGATCTTTCTATTTCATTTGAAAACTATGATTATAAGAGTTTGATATATTCTTAGTACAAAGAAATCCAACTTCAAATCCATCGAATAAATGGATTTAAATTATTACGGCGCGAAACCGCAAACTACCGTTACGCGACGTGCCTATTTTTGACTAAATTTTCAATATTTATTTAAACTTTGCCAAAACACCTTTAAATGCTTATAAAACATTTCTAAACCATATTAAACCATTTTTAAGAGGTTTAAATATTCCATATACACCATTTCATTCAATAAAGGAAAGTGATTTCCTTTGTGCTTATCGACGTGTATTAACGTGACTTGTATATATATTCAACAACCATATTAAACATCCATATTATCATATTCAAACATGATGAACAACCATCATTAACAATCATATCCAAACATATATATCTTCCAATAATATATATAACTATAGTTTAGAAGTTTTCTCACCATTATTGCTTCCTAACTTTGCTAAACGGACTATAGCTCTGCTACAATCGCATGAAAGCTTTTGGAATTGGTCCTTAGACCCTTAGGAAAGCTCAGACAAGACTTGAAGAGCATGGCCAAAAGTATGGAAGAAAAGTGGTAGAGCTTCGACCTTGAATTCACTAAACTAGACCCGAAAATAAGTCACCTTCTCTCTTATTTTTGACCCTTATACTCTCAAAATTTGAAAAACTATCAACTGGAAAGTTCTAGAAAATTCTTTCCTTTTGAATTTTCAAAAAAGTATTACTTGATTTCGTTTTTTAGGGAGATACAAAATGAAGAAGAGGCATTCTTGGATTTACAAAAATCACACCCGAAAATGGGTCAACTGATAACTGAATTTGGATGTGTTACTCAAAGAATTTTGAAAAGTGGTCAAAAGGAAAGTTACTGAAAATTCTTTTCTCTACGATTTGAAAAAAAGAAGCACTCAATTTTGATTTGTTATGAGGAAGATATGATCAAAAGAAGAGAGGGTATTGTCGGACCTAAAATTCTGGGCCCGAAAATGCAATGCAAAGAAGTGAGCTTTTGACATGGCTAGTCTCAAAAATGGAAGAGTTGCTCAACATAAAAGTTGTAGCCACTAGAATTTCACTTGGTTTGAAATTTTTTTCTCATTTTAGTTCAGGTTTGAGGGAGTTATGGTGGAATGAAGAAGATGCAAAATGGATAGGTATTTATAGGCAAGTGGAGAGGTAGAAAATATCTACATCTTACATCATCCACCATTACCAACCATCATTACATCCACCCCCTCCCTACATCACCCTAGGTTGGACATAAATCCCCTCATGTGCACACTCAAGTGTGTACTTTGATGTGTAAGTGTTGACTTGTGTGCTTGCTTAAGTGTTAAGGAGTTAGGAAATATCTTGGATATTTGTATTAATATGTGTATATGTGTATTTATATGTTCATGTGTGTACATGACAAGTTTGTGCATACACATGTATGGTTAAATATATGTACATGACATGTAAATAAGGTTGCAACAACCTTTGAACGACTTCCATTCGTTAAACCGTTGAAAATCGGAAAACCGATTTTCGGTCACATTTTCACTTATATTTTAAATTACATATAAATGTAAACAAAGTTAAAAAATAAATTTCTTACCATTTTTAACTAGTTAAAATGATCACATTTTATTTATAATACCATATAAATTAATACTAACAAATATTTACAAAAATCGCTATTATATCAATAAAGCGATACAAATTTTTCTTATATTTTCAAATCAAGTATATATCTTTATAAAACTATTATAAATGATTTATTAACACTTTATAACTATTCAAAATGAATTATCATCATTTAAAACAATTATTTGAATAATGATAATAATAATTAAATTATTAAATCTCAATTTAAATCCATAAATCAATGTTAAAATAAGAGCATCATTGATGATGCCATAAACATATTTTATTTTCAAAAATAAAATAATTGATCTTATTTCATATTCCTGTTCAATTATAAAAATAAGTGTATGTATCCAGCTCAGTGCGCGACGTTTTACGATTATAGAGCAGTTTATTGATAAAACGGTTTTCGGCCATTTTATTGGTATTTTTCCAAAGGAAATATTTTTGTGAACCCAAAATAACTTCATCATTATTATTTATCACTTAAAACTTGATTATCTGTTGAAATATAATCTACATTTTAATATTAAAAATAAATTAAATATCCCTAATTAAAGTGATCAAATTTCGGGTCGTTACATACTTCCCCTCCTTAAAAGAATTTCGTCCTCGAAATTATCTAAAACAAAAACCCAAAGTTTTATCCCAAAATATTTATTATTAAACTTACACTCATACGATGTACGTTGATCATCCATACACAATATATGATTCGATATTCTATTCAAATTCACGACTTTACTTTCGAACTAGTATTGATCCCCCAATTCTTATGTACAGACTCTGACTAGGCTTTCTGTTCAGAACTTTAGTTTTTTTCCTTGCATAGCTCTCAACTATGATATAAAACTCAATAATCTAACCACAAACTCTCATCAACTCTCATCGTCAAGAATTGAATGATAAATCCTTTTTTGGATAAGTGTAAAACACCTCAAAGTTTCGTACTCGAATCTTAGTTCAAAATTGTGCGACTAAATAATCGACATACTTCATATGTATTTATTAACCTTTCCAAAATTCTTATGAAAATACTTCGTAAGTTTTTTTTATAAAGATACTTCTTTATACATAACCATTTTACTTTTTATTTCCAAATATTTCTACGTAAGGAAAACATTTCTTTTCAAAAGATAAATATCTTTTTTATAACACATCTCTAAACATATCTTAACGGTTTCTGAAAAAACCATTTCCAAAGTAATTCATTAAATTGATAAATTACCATGAACTTCCTTTAGCTAATATTAAATGTGAAAACTTTCTTTATTTAGTTAAAACTTTCTTTATCAATTAACACTCCTTTATTAATCAAAACTTCCTTTATACACACACACACACACTCTTTACTTATACCAGTTTTAATACTTAAAAAGTATTTATATACTTATTCAAATGTTATAAGTATATTCACAAATTACTTAACAAGTTTTTTCCTTACCTTTAAAATATAATCAAAGAGATAAAAATAATTACTACCAAAACATTATTATAATGAACTTCTCTTTTTATAACATTTTAATTACAATATTTTCTATTTTATATAAAAGATTCCAATACTTGTTATTATCTTTAAAATCCCATTACTAAAGATCAAATATACCCATATGATTTCTTTCAAAGTGTCATTCAAGGGTTTGAAAACAAATGTTGCTAAAACATTGTTTACTACAAACTTAAAACTATTCATTAATAACTTTGACCATTTCTTTTAAAGATCAAAGCATACCCATGCTTATCAATTAAGATAATACACTTTGTTAAAAATTGACAACCATCAATTAATTTATCAATTAATGATTCACATGATCCCTTTTAACTTTAGAAAATTATATAGATTTAGTAACTCAAAAATGATACCAAGGGGCTAGGTATCACCAATAGTACCGCATATTTCCTTAACAAGAAGGGGAATTATAATGAGCCATCTTTCCGAACCCCAGAAGTCGACACTAATACATCCACGGTATTAACATGCCAAACAACTAAGTGCCGGAAGGACAGATTGTTAGGGGAAAGAAAGGAGATAGAAGGTAGAAGAACTAGGAACAAACATGGAATCTCACAGCGCAACGGAATAATATATAATATAATCAACTCTTTACAAAATCTAAGACCTTTTTTTATACATATACATTATCAGAGCTGGACAGTTATAACATCTATCCTTACAACAACAGACAAAATACACATAACACATACACAACAGAAGATATCCAAAATACGAGAGTACGTCCACGGCCTCCAATTCGACTCCATAACTCCAATGCATCTAAAGTTAACCTGGTAAACATGCTTGGTCTGACTCGAGCATTACATGGAATAATGCACGGGTCAGCCTGGTATACCAGCGTGAGTAAAGCTCGATAAAAAGTAACAACCAAACTGATTTCTACATTTGAAAACCATTCAAACAAAGGATATCTCGTAGGACCACACCGCACATAAAAACGGATGGGTTTTTACCTTATGATAACCAAAACATTTTATATCAAAATCCAGTGATATTATCATACTGTCTAGGTTTAAAGTAAATAGATAAAATAGCTGAAATGCTTGCATCTCACATTCCAACATACTAGGCTCTACAATCGAAAATGTAAGGCACGTATTGAAGAATGGATTCCAACTAATGACTGGGCTATTGGGGTACCGCCCTCCATAGTACACCTCTAGAAAAATGTACCGAGGTCATACTTATTGACCCCCGCCAACACAGAACCGACCTACCCCTTGTTGGATAGTATCGAATATATCAGCACCCTGGTTGCTTTGCAACCTTTAACCGAGCGCTCTCACGTATACGAATTCATTGATCATTGTGAATATATCTAGAAGGGTGATGATATACCCTAATGGGTGTGACCCACATAGCCCTACAGCATATCCCCTGTTTTAGTCATTCCCTGTAACGACCCGGAATTTTCGAACCCGAAAATTCCAGATAGTTAGAAGAAAAAGAAAAGGAATAGAAGAAAGAAACAGAAGAAAAAGATCAGAAACATCAACATCTCACATTCGCAGCGGATAAAATATAATAATAAATGATAACTGTTTTACAAAACAATATTATATATGTCGATTACATTTTAATACATCAGAGTTACATATTTATACAGACACTGGATATACACAATTATCAAGTCTCAGATATACAATAATATAACATAGTAGAAACACTCCATACGTTCCTGTCATCCAGCTCGACTCCTGAGCTCCAAAACGTCCTTACCTGAAAATCTGTAATACTCGGTCTGACCCGAGCATTACATCAAAGTAACACCCGGGTCAGGCTGGAAACCAGCGTGAGTAAACTCATTTAACAAGAATACCAAGACATACAACTTGTTTAAAACCCGGGGTAACTCATACATAGATTTACACTTCACAAGTTATTAGACTCCACTTATTTCACAAATTAATTTCTAAGTACCAAAAACTTAGATTAAATGGTCCACTATACTTAAATCCTTCCATTACAGCCTATTGATTTCACCTATCAATTTATAAACGATCGAAGTGGTTTCGGGTATTTACCGATACCCGACCCCGGTCTCTTCGAGTTCAATGTCATCTCTAATTCACGTTGTTCAGTTTTAATCAATACAATATCATATCCAGGATATCATATCACCTATCAATTCAACTCAGATAGGTAGCCTATATAATCACAGTTCAACCCATTCATATCTCAGCACAACTCAAATTCCCATCAGAGATATCATCCATCCAAGGCATCTACTGCCATTCAACCATCCATAGCAAGATTCATTAGATATACATTTCCTTGTTAATTAAATTAATTCTCTAATTAAATTAAATTCCAACTTTAATCTCTGGGATTTCCTTAATCCTGCATACTTAACATCGATTAATTTCCCTCATTTATTAATTAATGATTCTCTAAATACTTCCATTAATTGATTACCCTTTTAATTAATTACATTTAGCACGTAATCTTTAATTAACTACATTCTTAATTAACCTTAACTACTTATATTAATTAATTACATTAATTGATCCTTTAATTTATTACATCAAGTAGTTAATCCTTAATTACTTAAGATAAGTAATTATACTAAACCAATTTCATAAGTGATCATTCTGAATTACATTAACTCATTAACTATCATTAATTACCTATGTTAATCAACTTGGCTAAACATTTTTTTCCTTTTTAATAAACTTGTTAAATTATTATTTAACTCAAGGAAAATTTTAAAGAAAACATTTAATTCTAAAATTTAAATTTTGAAACTAGTTTAAAACTAGATTTCTTCCTTTGAAAACTTACAATACTAATTCCATTTGTTTTTAAATCTTATACTCCTGTTGCTTAATGATTTGTATTCCTTTGTTCCTGTACAAAACTGTGCTTACAAACTCGCCTCAAAGCCTGGTAGTCATCGAACTAACCGGAGCCCATCATACAAATTCTCGAGTCAAACTAACCAATGCTCCAGGCAAATTTACGTCATCCCCAACTTCGAGAAAATTCCCAAACAACACGCGCCTAATCCGAGGAACCTCACCTTTCCCAAACCAACAAACCCTGCGATGTGCAGTGTACACGTGCACGTGCACGGCGATCTGGACGACTCTGACACCTCGCCGACCATGCTCACAAATCGACGACGATCACCACTAGCTTTCCGACCACCTATCATCAGCTATTCGTTTGGAATCAAGGATCGAACTAATCGATCCAACTCGGAACCCATCACCCTGACACAATCCACCCTCCACTGATGATTTCCGACCTCGAGAACCTTCGCCGACCTCACCAGAGATCGGTCCCGACTCCAGCCACACTTTCCCCTATGTGCGATTTAGACCGGTCACCTCACGATGATGAACGAACCTGATTTACCACGTCTTCCCAATCCAAACTCCAAACCCTAGTTAGGCTTCGCCAGGCAACACCGATGATCAGAAAAATCTCGAGCCATTTTTCCTACAATCACCAGACTACCCGCAACCTTCAGCATAAAACTCGACGCACCCCTCCCCTTTTATCATCGGAAATTGACGAAAGTGTCAATTCCGTCCAATCCGAGATAACTCGATAATTCCACACCTAGATAACTTGAAATAACTATCAAAAATCCTTATTTACTATTACGCATCGATTTATGGAATTCAAACATGAATTCGTACTCACTGATTTTTTTGACTTATACAAATTTTTCTCTGAAATTTCTAGTTTTGAGATAATTACTAACTGTAAATATTAGTTACTATTTTTAAAGTTTATGACACATTGAAATAGTCATTATTCATTTATATATCTTAGCCTAAAATTGATTGAAGAAGAAGATATAAATTTAATAAGTAGAAGAGAAACCTGGAAACAACAGAACATGTCCTATTCTTTATACATACCAATCATTCATATCCATATAAACTACTTCAACAATTTCCATATGAATCAGAATAAGGTCGGATTATAAAATTTACTCACCTTTTATAAGATTGAACAGAGACTTTTGAAGCAGTTTTTAATTTGAAAACTTGAATGCTGGAAAATGCCTGATCCTTGAAACTGGATAATACTTAGTTGTTGAGATGATCTAAGCTTTAAAAACTGAGATGAATTTCTTGATGATCTGAAAATTAGTTGAGTTGCTGAAATGATTTTGCCTTTAAAACTGAAAAGAATTTGCTGTTTGAATCTATCTCTGGTTTGAAAATGTTTACAGGCTTTTGTTTTTGTTAGTTTTAAAATGAAGATAGAAAAAGATTGAAAGAGAGAGTATATGTATATTTATAACCTTGTTTTTTTAAAAAATAAAATAAAAGAAAATAAATTAAATTTTGACACTTGTTTACTATGCATGATATTATTCTTACAAATGTTAAATTTATGATGAGATGATTACATTTGTTAACCTTATAATGTATTTGCCTCACATTTGTTTTAAATGCATTTTATCTTGTTTATAAATGTTTGTATATATATACAAATTAATTTTTATCTCATGTTATTTATTTTAAAAAAATGTATTAAACCTTTCTTAAGTCTTATTAAAGCCTATATTTATCCTTGTCTTTTAATTATATTTCAAATTTAGATAAATACATTCTTTTTCTCAATTTATGTTTTATATTTATATCCATACCTTCCTTGGTATTTACACATATAAAACTTCTAAAAGAGAAGAATTTCAATTCTTAATTATACACTAATAATAATCATATATATATTCATCCTTTTGGTTTTCAAACCATAAATTCAAATTCAGTTTAAATCAACTCATATATATTAAACAAACACATATTTAATTTGTTTGAAGATAATAAGTTTTCCCAAAAAAAAAAAAATTCCCATAATTATCATATTTATTTGTTTTCAACTAAAAAAAATCAGTATTTTAATAGTTAAAATTAGTATTTCTATTAATTAACCCAGTTAATTAATAATTAACAGATGCACAAAAATTCGGGTTATCACATTCCCGGTTGATGAGGCTTGAGGCTACGTTTTACCTTTCTGAATAGTAGTGCCTCTTGGAATGCTAACACTGCCCTCCAGGCAGTAATGCAGTGCCAACATTCATCCATACAAGTTGTCCAGGATAAGGACAAACCGAAGGCACTACTTCTACTACATTCATTTTGGAATCACCCTCGAGATTAGTAGCAAGCAGCCCTTGTACTTCAATAGCTCCGTCTTCGATCCCATGCTTCAAGATGTCTTCATTTCGAAACGTTTGAGTTGGATCGAAGTGGTTTCTAGATAACATATCTGATCCCCGTCTCTTCGAAACAATTTTTGATATTTTTCGATAAACTCAACTCAGGTTCTTTAGAAATAAACAGAAAAATGACAAGAGCGGAGTTCACCTCCTAACCGTTTATGGATGGATTTCCTTATCATTCGTCTAGAAGAACAAATGAGTTTATACGTACAATATAGCACCTTCGACGGTAACTATACCATATAATTCTCATGTTTCTCCTAGATATTTCCAAAGTTACGTTTAGTTCCAGCTTTGATAGTCGGTTATTTAACTATCAAATAAGAATCATCCAATCATGGTTTAATTTCCATATGGGATCCACTAAGCCTTTATTAATTCTCTTTAATTAATAAAACCACTTTATAAAATCTGATCACAAGATCTTTCCAAAACACTATTCCTAAAACCCCTTACATTTCCATTATACTCGGAAACATTTATATACTTAACTCAACGACATAAGTATATTACCAAAACATTTTACTTTTCATGCCTTAAAACAAAATCATATACTTATCTTATCAGTATAAGTATATTTACAAACTTTTCAAAGTTTTCATCTTTCGAAATCCCATATTAAATAACCAAACATTTCTTCCAAATAAAACATTCCGCTTATCCTTTATCAAAAATTCCCTTTTTAAAAGCTCATCTCATATTTCAATTAACTTCTAACTTTCAAAATAAAGTATAACCACTTTTATAAACCCTTAAGTTAATTTATAAACCCCTTTCCAAATCTATGAAATGATTTATAAACCCTTTTCCTATTTTTAAAGCTCTTTGTATAAACATTTCTATGCTCCTTTATAAAATATCCTTTATAAATATCATTTGTAAAACACCTTAATAACCCTTTTCGTAAGAAAAACCCCTTTCTATTAATAAGTTATCCTTTATAAATACCTTTATAAGAATTATATAACTTGAAAAACCATTTATAAAACCTTAGCCTCAAATTGATTAAAGAATTAAAGTAAATTCAGACCATACTTTATAAATTCCAAATGAGGCTTAGCAGTCCCAATGATACTAATTTAAGTTACCATTTAATTTCAATTCGATTCCCCAATCACTTAACAATTATTTACATAAGCTAACATATATGTAAATACAGTTCATATCCAATCGGGGAATAACACGTCAATATAACTAATTGGCAGATATAAGTCCAAATAACACAACAACAGGATGGTGATTTATCCTGCTAAATAGATGTCCAAACAATTCAATCAATTTATAGTAGAACGGAGATTTATTCTGCTTAACACATGTCCACACAATCAAATCACTTACACTATAGCAGAATGGTGTTTTGTTCTACTAACAGATGTCATTTAATTCTCCTAATCATATAGGTTACTTAATGGTCCGGACAAGAGATCCTTTGATATGGAATCGATTTACTTTGAAAAAGAAAATTGATTAAAACACATTCTGTTTAGTTTAAAATCACCTTTAAAAAGTTAAAAAGTATATTTAATTAGCTTAAACCCTAACTAAACCTTAATTAGTCCAATTTAAATCAAGATTAAATCATAATTAAACTCTAATTAGGCTTAATGAACTTGATTAAGTACTAATTAACTTTCCTAATGCAACTTAGTTAAGGTTAAACCAAATTGTTTAAGAGTTAAACCTTAATTAATTAAATATTAATAAAATAATCCATTAATTACTTAATAATTAATTAACCATTAATCTTATTTAAATGATTATTAATCACTTAATTACTTCTTAACCATATAAAACATTAATTAAAACTTTATTAATTAATTAATAGTCATTAACTTAACTTAAGTGATAATTAACCTTTAATCATCTTCTTAATTACCAATTTAGTGCTAATTAACTTTTAATTAATTAATTATATCATTATATTACAACTTAATTACTTTTAAATTACTATGTAAGTTTGAAAAACATTGTAAACTAATTTCAAAATAAAACATATTTGAAATAGAAATTCAAACCTTCGCCGAACTGTATCCATAGCGATTGTCGCTATGAGTGCAGTTTGCTCTAACCCACCTTTAAGCGAAGCCAGTTTACTAAAACCATACCATTTCATGATTGAAATACACCTTAGTAAAAATTCACACTTAAAAACCAATTACGCAAACTTTAACCAAAATCTAAACTTTAAACTCTTGAAACGAGTTTGATTTCAAATCCGACCTCAAATCTGTCTCGACTACATAGAAAGTTTCAACTTTTTTTCAACCCATCATGACTATAGTCAAGTTCATCATCAACCCTTTTTATTCACACATCACATTCATACAACAAATTGTATACATATACTAATATATATACAATTACTAACTTTGCAATAACACATCCATTCTAGTGCTAACACTAACCCATACATTAACACTTATCATCACATTTCAAACATGCCAAGATCCAACATATATATAACATACATATAGCTAAGGATCAACCCAACATATAAAGGAAAGTTCTTTCCAAAAGATTAGGAATTTACTCACCTAAAGCTATCCAAACTCTTGCAAAATTAGAGTGTGACATAGCACTTCCATTCCTAAGCAACAAGATGGAGTCTTGAACCCTGAATGCACTAGGTAGGCTCGACCTTGAAGGGAAGAGGAAGTGAGACTTGTTTTGGTAAGGTGGAGCAACTTCGGATAAACATCGAATTCTCAATAATAAACCCGAAAATATGTCATCTTGCAACTGATTTTTGGGCTACTACTCACGAAATTTCTAAAAGGACTCAAAGAGAAATTTATTAAAATTTCTTTTCTCTATCATTTTAGAAAAAGAACCACTCATTTCTGATTTGTTTTTAAGAAGTTATGATCAAAAGAACAAGGGTAATTTTCGACCTTTAAATTCTAGGTGAAAAATTGCTTTGCAAAGATTGGGTATTTTGACAGCTATGGTAGAAATTTGAAAAAATGGTGAACTAGAATGTTGTAGCCATTAAAAATTCACACAGTTTCAAGAAAGGAAAAGCTCCATTTGAGTTGGAAATGAGAAAGAAAAGGTTGGTGGAAAGAGGAGGAATAATGGAGAAACATATGAGCTATTTATAGGCAAGATTTCATACCTAATCACTTTGTCAAGTCACATCATAAATCTTTTATAATATATATATATATAATTATGTATAATCACATCACTTTTATATATACATATATATAATTATGTTTAGTCACATCACTTTCTTATATATATATATAATATTATGTTTAGTCACATCACTTTCTTATATATATATATAAAAGTAATTATTAATTAAATAAGATGTGACAAGAGATAATTATGGTTAATGATTACAAATCTTGGATGTGACAATACTTAATATATATATATTTATATTTATATAAAATATTTATTATTTTTAAAACTGTGTCTTGTCACATCACTTACTAATCCAATTTAATATAAGATAATTTATTTCTAAATGTATTATTATCTAGTTAATTAACTCTTATATATATGTACATATAGTGCACAAAGACGTACAACATTCCCGATAACTTTCTGGTGTCGAAAGGTCGAAATTCTGAAAAACGTTCTTCGGTCACATTTTCTGTTTTTCTACGAACTATTTAATTTGGTAAACAAATTTTGAAAATGATTTTACCATCATTATTAATTAATTAAAATGAGTTTATTTTCATTATAAAACCTATATATTGAATATTTAAAATTAATTAAATATTCACTAATCAAAGCAGTGAAATTCCGGATCGTTACATTCTTTCCACTTAAAAGAAATTCGTCCCCGAAATTACACCTCGACCTTTCCCAGAAAACACTTAACACTATACATCAGTTCGTATGTTGTACATAGATTATTCTTATGCAAAATCTAATTCAATCTCAGATCGAATACATATCTTTCCTTCCGAACTAGTATCGCTCACTCGACTCTCTAGTGCGGACTCCGATCAGGCTCCTTGATTTGGAACCTCTATTCTCCTTACATAGTTGTAACTATGATAGAAAACTTGGGTCCCACACCAAGAACCCTCATCAAGTGCTCGCCGTCAAAAGTCGAGCAATAGATCCTTATTTGGAACGGTGCAAACACCTCAAAGTCATGTACTCAAATCTTGGATCAAAACTATATGAAAAGGAGAAATGATCTACGTCCACCTACACACTTACTAATTAGTTCTCCTTAATACCAATCCAATTTCCACTAAATCATTTATCAAAACATTTCACAAACTACATCGGTTCAACTTGGATGCTATTCCACTACATCCTAAGATCATATATCCCTATCTGATTCCATTATTCCATTTCAAATTTATCTCTCAAAGTAAACTCAAGATCCAAATACCCGGCTTTTATTCAAAAACTTTTCAAATAAAACTCTATATTTCAATTATAGAAATATATATTTATAGCTCGAGTAACTCCAAAATGATACTAAGGAACTGGGTACTACCAAACAGTATCCTACATTCCCTTACCAAGAAGGGTAATACTCAAGAAAAGTGTTTACCAACTGAACACATTCCTTTCCCAATTTTAATTTTTTTTCGAGCCACTCGAACTAGTTAACTTAAAAATATTCCTTTTATTTCAAAATCTCATTTTGGAACAATACTTTACATTTTCCAACAAAACATCTATTTCCAACTTACTTTAGGTTCGTTCGGGTTGAGCTTGTTTTGACTTTACAATGATAAAGAGAATAATTTACTAAGTGCACTACAACGATAGCCTAGGCAAACATCCGATCGTTACTTAGAAGATTATTCTGATCATTACAAAACAATTAAGACTTGTACCCCATACTAATCCAAATATAACACTTCTTACTTACTCTTTTATCCCCAAAAATTTGTACTTAAACCAAATTGATTTCAAATATTATTATAATTGTTTTCCCAAAATCTTGGAAATCATTTTTCCAAAAGCACCAGGATTTAGGTTCTCAAGTTTTCAACCTAAATTCTTTCAACTTAAATGATACATTTTTATAAACCCAATTTATAAATCACTTCTATTAAACCATTTTAAATATTTATCTAAAAATATTATAACTTTTGAATCAAATTCTACCTCAACATTAACATCGAACGTCCTATAGTCAAATTGTGAAACTTAACTCACAAGGTGTTCGTTGCCCTATTTTTCCCAATCCTTATCTACCCAACCCATATATTAAAAAGGAAACTTCCTATACACACTAACCATAGTAAATGCTTAACTGGATGAACATGAATAAACAAGCCTTAAATGATAATAATAACATATTATTATCTCCTAATATCTCAACCAACCATACTATACTATTTTTGAAAATCATTCTTTTTATATATAAAATATATTCTAGTTAAATTTATTTCATTTACCCAATTTCAAAATAATGCTGTGTCGATTAAACTTGTTTAAGTGTTTAGGAAATCCCTATCGATAACGTTGGCTAAACGCATCGACCGGAATTCTTAAGCCACTCAACAGATCAAACAACACAATATAAAACATTTTTATATCACTAACAAATACACACTCTCATATATATATATATAAACTGTAACAACCCGCATATTTTACGATTATATATTTAAATGTTTTATTTAAATATAGCATCGTTAGTTGAATTTAAAGTCCGAAATGTGACTTTTTGTAAATAGTCGAATCCGGACTTGAGACCACTTCCATTGAGTTCAAAACAACGTTTACAACTTGTTTGAGTATAAACATTGATATGTTTGAGGTTGATTAGGATTTTGTTATTTTGTTTGGGCTTTGGGTTGTGCTCTAGCTCACTAACCCAACAAGAGAACCCAAACTCTTCTACTAAATACCTCCCACTCTACTCCTCTTCATTCATTCATTCCATTTTCTAAATTCCTAATAGTCTAGCCTTAGTAAAAATGGGGGAAAGAGAGGAGATTAGAAATTCCTAAGCCCTAGTTCTCTTAGGATATTCAACTTCAAGTTCAAAATCAAAGAGAAGCTTAGCTAAGCATCCCCTTCATCTTCTCCATCCCAATATCTCTTCAATTTTCAGAATTTCCTATAACCTAACTTAGGAAATCTATGCATTTGATAATAGATTGAAGATTCTAGAGGTGTAGTGAAGAGGAATTAATCTTTCCTTGTTTTAGAGCTTCTCAATTGTTGTTTTTGAATTAAAAGGTGAGTTCTTGAACTCACATCTATATCTATAGCTTTCATTGTTGTTAGGTATGAATTCCTAACATCTATTTCATGTTCAATTGCTTTTGATTTAAATTGATTTGGTGAATTTTCCAATTTTGGTATTTTGAAGTCAAAATCTTTAAAGATCCTATCTTGGATGTTTGGACATGTTATTTGGGGTGTATCGAAGAGCCTATAGGGATGGGTTATCGTTTGGCATAAATCCCTAGCATCCATCGCTCGTTCGATCGCTTCTGGTTTGGATTTGCCCTCTTTGGGCTAGGCAAATTTTTGCCCATCTGAACTAACCAGACGTCTGGCTGGTAATTTCAGACGTCTGGTTAGGGCACCAGAAGAAAAAAAAGAAACGATAAGAAAAAAATGGCAGAGCCAGGGACCAGACGTTTGGTTAAGCCTAACCAGATGTCTGAGAGGCTTTTGGAAATAAAAAAATAATTTCCAGAACCCAGGGCCAGACGTCTGGCTAAACCTACCAGACGTCTGGATTTGTGAAATTTTTCCTATTTTGCCTATTTTTGAGTGGATTTCCAATTTTTGTTGATCCAGTTAGTTGTTGTCATTTATTATCGACTTTGATGACTTCTTATCTAGATTTTTGGGAATATCCATTTGATGGATTTGATATCGATTTTCATGGTTTTAATTCATGTCGTCGAATGTGGATTTTTAGCGGTTGATTGTTTTTACAATCATTTCTATGATTTGTCACTTTAAAATACAAAGGTTTTTATACTAGTAGTAAATACTCAAACTCTTTCACAAAAATGATTTCAACATTTACTTTTAATACAAAGCTCATTTTTAAAACCGTTTTCCAATCTATTAGTATATATAAACCTTTACCTCATTCGTATGAGAAATCTAATTAAACGACTTAGCAAAACAAGTGGTATGAAGTGCTTGCGTTTACTTCATCGGTTAATTCTTGGACTTGTTCGATTGAAACCTCATGACAATTTTCAAGTGGAAATCTACAATCTGTTCGTAAATATTTAAGTTAAGCAAGTGGTTATGGGACATGAAGCTAAACTCATTTATTTACTAGCTTAGTGTAATTTGCACTTATCGATCAATGATTATCATTTTATGGTTTAGACTAGCGATATAAGATGTCTCTTTGTTCGCATGAGGGACTATACCCTGTTCTGTAGAGCTTCGGCTCAATTTGGTGGGGTAGCGACCCATGGTCTTTTGACTGTTCGTGGAGCAATCGGCTCAATTAGTCTGTGCATGGGGCGTATCTATTTAGGTGCATCAATGTTCAGCTCATTACGGGTTAGCGACCCATGGGATAACGTCCCGTTTTTGATACACGTGTTGGAGAGTTTTCATGCTCCCGTTTGTGATAAGCCTCCTCCTTTTTCTGTTTTCTTGATTTTCAGTTATGGATTTCTGGAATTGTTTCACCAATTTTTGCGATTTGCATTGATATGTTTTGTCAATATTTGAGGTTTGGTGAATAAACTAAAGGATATGATATTCTTTTTGGGTGTTTCAGAAAATTTGAGATATTGTATGCTTTTCATTGTTATCAAATATATACTTGTCACAGTATGACATTATTGTTATCATATTTTTTTTCATGTCTCTTATCTTATCTCATCTTATATGATATTTATAGCTAGACAGATCCGTTTATTATTTTTCTTCTTAAATAATACTCGGGTCAGGCCGAGGTGTTTCAGGTGCTTCCACTTGACTTCTTAGAAGGGACTAGCTTTTTACTTTTGGCTAACTACTTTAGCTTAGTAGTTTTTGATTTTATACATTCGAGATAGAGACTCCTTGGTGTATACATATTCTTTTATCTAGCACTTGTACCTATTCTTTTGTGATGTAGTGGATCTTCTATGACCACTACTTTGATGTTCATTCCTATGTATTATATTTATATCTGTTTCTGCCTTAGTGATATGAATATCTATGACTGATTTGTGTTATGCTTATTTCATATTTGTTTCCAAAGGCCACATAGCCACTGTGTAGTAGCTTTGAGTTTGTATTGGATATGTCAGATTTACTCTTGAAATGAAATGCATGTCATATTATCTGACATATCGGTACTCGCATAAATCAATTACATAGATGGTCGCTCCTCAACAGCCTTATTCTTCATGCTAGTCGATGGCATTACCCTATAGTGTCCTT
This sequence comes from Allium fistulosum, assembly GCA_030737815.1. NCBI lineage: Eukaryota > Viridiplantae > Streptophyta > Magnoliopsida > Asparagales > Amaryllidaceae > Allium > Allium fistulosum. Next base: position 513,534,148 of record CM060903.1, on the reverse strand, counting down.
GGCTAGTGTGAGTATAGAGGTGGGGCATCACAGCTTGGTATCAGAGCCAAACTTCAGAACAATGTAGAATAATCTAGCAAGGATCTTTGTCCTAAGTCTCTCTTAGGTGTCATGCCTTAGGATTTAATTCGAGTCTTAGGACCCGTTCTATCCTATTTTCTTTTATAATGCCTTGTTTTATCAATCAAGTTTGTTTGATATTCATTCTGAGAATAACCTTTTTCCTCTTCTTTCTTTCTTTCTTTCTTAAAGAAGAGAAATGGTTAGACCTGGCTGTCCCAGCGTCGGTCCATCCAGTGCTACTCCTCAGGATGGCGTATTCATGTCTGCTCAACAACTTTTGGATCTTGTAAAGAATGCCCAAGCTGTTGGACCCATTCTTGAGCCTACTCATCCTAAATCCGGGTTTGCACGCTTATGTAGTGATTATACCAATTTGGGTGGAAGGCCATTTAAGGGTTCCGAAAGCGTTATAGAAGTCCAAGCTTGGCTTAGAACATGCGATCGCATCTTTTCTCACATGAATCTTGTGGATTTACATCGAGTCCAAGTGGCTTCTAGCATGCTCCAGGAGAGAGCATTAGATTGGTATGAAAAAGTAACTACTTGGGTGCAATTTCAGGAAAGGTTTGTGTTAAAGTTTGTGCCGGAAGCTGAAAAAGTAACTATTGCTCGACGCTTTATTGACCTTGTTCAAGGTGAATCTTCTGTGATAGATTATGTCGCATCTTTTGAATCCCTCTCTAAATATGGGGTTGAGTATATTAATACCCCATTGAAGAAAAATTAGAGGTTTATCTATGGGTTGAATAAGAACCTCAAAAAGCCTTTACTTCTGAAACTAGAAGTTCCTTTCGATCAGCTTGTAGATATCGCTCTTCGACTTGAAGAGGCCGATAAAGAGAGTGATGTTGAAGTTGTGAGTGCCAAGAAGAAATTCGACAGCAATAAGAAGAGACAATTCAACAGTAAGTTCAAAGGCCCTAATCCCAATAAGAAAGGGAAGCAAGCAACTTCGGTAGTAAAGACTCCTACCTCTAATCGTGGAGAATGCTACAATTGTGGTTCTAAGGACCCCTATGCAAATAGGTGTCCGAAACCCCTTTATTGCCGCTATTGCAAAATTTCGGGTCATCATATATCTTCATGTCCCAAACTTCAAAGCAAGAAAGAGGGAAAGCTGAAGGTTGTGCAAGCCCCTAGTAACACTTCTCTTGGTCAAGGTATTTCACATTCTGTTCTTGATGGCATTATTATGTTTTGTGATCATCCTATTCGAGTTCTTTTTGATACGGGTGCATCTCACTCTTTTATATCAAAAGAACTTGTTGATACTTTGTCTTTAAATGTTATGGGCTTGATGAATTCACTGAGAATTGCGAATCCGGTTGGTGGATCCGCAACACTCAGTTTGTTTTGTAAAGATGTCGAGATTATTTTATGTGATTATGCTTTCCGCGCCGATTTGCATGTTATGCGCTACCTAGGTTTCAGAATGATTTTGGGAATGGATTGGCTTAACCGTTATGAATCCCACATCCTATGTCCCGAGAGGACTATCCATCTTCGACATCCCCAATCTATTAAGTAGATTTCTATTGTTCTTTAAGATTCAGATTCCAATTCGGTTGCATCCTTATATTCTCTAAATCCACATGATGCCGATAATGATGATGAGGAAGATGTCATTTCCCTCATTCACGTTGTTTGTGAATTTCCCGACATCTTTGAGCCCGTTTTAGGATTACCACCTAAGCAAGCAATTGAGTTTAGAATTAAACTAATTCCTGGAGCTCTACCTATCACTCGTCCTCCTTATCGTATGTCCAATAAGGAAAATGAGGAGATGCGTAAACAATTATCTGAATTGGAAGCAAAACAATTTATTCGTTCTAGTTCCTCTCCTCGGGGAACTTCAGCTATCTTTGTAAAGAAATCCGATGGTACACTTAAGATTTGCATTGACTACCGCAAACTTAATGATCTCACCATCAAGAATAAATATCCCTTACCTCGGATTGATGATCTATTCGATCAACTTAGCAGTGCTAGAGTCTTTTCACTTTTAGACTTAGCAACCGGTTATCATCAGCTTCGTATTGCAAAGGATAGCATTCCTTTGACATCGTTCCGTACTTGTTATAGGTCTTATGAATGGCTTGTTATGCCATTTGGTTTAACGAATGCTCCAGCTTATTTCGTTGACCTTATGAATCGAGTATTCAAAGACTTCCTTGATCGATTTGTTCTCATCTTTATCGATGATATTCTTATTTATTCTAAAACCGAGGAAGAGCATGAAAAACCATCTTCGGATTGTGTTGGAAACTCTTAGGAGAAATCAATTGAAAGCAAAATTTTCTAAGTGCCACTTTTTGCAATCCCATGCAAAATTTTTAGGACATATTATTTGTAAATCCGGAATTTCCGTTGATCCTTCAAAGATTGAAGCGATTCAAAATTGGAAGAGACCAGAGTGTGTTACAGAAATTCGTAGCTTTCTTGGATTGGCGGGCTATTACCGTCGGTTCATAAAATACTTTTCTAAAATTTCCGTACCTCTTACTAGTTTGACAAAGAAGGGAGTTAAGTACATTTGGTCAGACAAATGTGAAGTTGCCTTTCAGAAACTGAAAGAACTCCTTTCCGATGCTCATATTCTTGTGATTCCCAAAGGGAACCAAGACTTGATTGTTTATACCAATGCTAGTCGTGTTGGTTTGGGAGCCGTTCTCATGCAAAGGGAACGTGTTATCGTTTATGCTTCTAGGCAATTAAAGCCTACCGAGACTAGATATGCCACTCATGATTTAGAGCTCACGGCCATTGTTTTCGCCCTTAGAATTTGGTGTCATTATCTATTGGGAGAGAAATTTGTCCTCTACACCGATCATAAATCTTTGAAGTATTTATTTTCTCAAAAGGAACTTAATTTGCATCAACAATGTTGGCTCGAATTCCTTGCATCTTATGATCTTGATATTCTTTATACTCCCGAAAAGGGAAATCGTGTTGCTGATGTCCTTAGTCGTAAGCAACAAGCGGTTGTTTCCATGATGATATCCGAATGGAATGATCTCGAGACTTTGTCCACTTGTGAGATTCGAGATCGTGAATCCGATTCATGTTCATCTCTTGTTTTATGTAGCCTTGAGGCTCATCCATCTCTTTTAGACCGCATTCTTGAAGCTCAAAAGCATGATCTTGAATTGGCTCATCTTAGCCAAAGTTGTAGGGATAGAAATATTGATGGTCTGAAAGACCTTGAAATCGATGCTCGTGGAGGCATTCGAAAATTTGGTAGACTTATTGTGCCAAATATTAGTGATCTTCGTAAAGACATTTTAGAAGATTCTCATCGTTCTAAATTTACCATTCATCCTAGTAGTAGTAAAATGTATGTGGACATGAAACGACTTTATTATTGGGATGGAATGAAATCTAATATTGCTAACTTTATTAAGCGTTGCATGACTTGTCAACTCGTAAAGGCCGAGCATCAATGGCCCAGTGGGTTATTGCAACCTTTGGACATTCAAGTTTGGAAGTGGGATCAAATTTCCATGAACTTTATTGACGGTCTTCCCCGTTCTCATTTGGGTTATGACAGTTTATGGGTGATTGTAGATAGACTTACGAAATCCGCCCATTTTATTCCCGTTCGGTCCAATCAGACCGTACCTCTTTTGGCCAAACTTTATGTCAAAGAAATTGTTAAATTGCATGGAGTTCCTACTTCTATTGTTAGCGATCATGATCCATTGTTTACTAGTGGATTTTGGAAGGGTCTTCAAAAAGCTTTGGGAACAAAGCTTAATTTTAGCACCGCTTATCATCCTCGATCCGATGGATAAACAGAGTGTGTGAATCAAACTCTTGAAGATTTTCTTTGTAACAACCCGTATATTTAGACCATTTAAATTGACAATAATCCACACATGCCAACTTAAATAATACAAAACACGAATCATTATGGGATTATAAATACATAAATGTAAATGAGAACCAATACAACATCACAGACATAGAACAGTCACAGAATAATGCGGCGGAAAATACATCGTCATAATAGCAGTTCATGAAGCTACTACAGAAAGTACAACAATGTCTCAACATAAAGTGACTGAAAGGAAATACATAAATGTCCAACAGACTAGTACATCAATACTGGAAAAGAAATAAACTGATAAAGATAAATGCTAAGTCTTCAGCCTCTTCAACCAACCTTGATCAGCAACTGGATAGCTTCAGACTGACCCGAGCATATACAAAAAGAAACACTCGAGTCAGGACTCAAAATCTTATACAAGATAATCAAGTGCAAGGAATAAAGTCCATAACTCAAAGATGAATAAAATAAACATCTCTAAAGATCCGATAAACTATCTATATATACAATAGAATACGATATGTAGATAATGTCTAATCAGTAAAGTACGATATTAAAATAGCGTTAAGGCGTTACCATAATCCCCCTTAACACATCTTATAATGCCATAGTCTATACAGCACCGTAAGCCCCACCGTAAACTAGTGGTTATCAGAGGGTACCCCATAGGTATAACACAAAACAAATCGTAGTGGTCGCGAATAGGATAATCAGTATGACAAGGTACATGAGGTGATACCAAGTAGGATACTACTAGTTGCGTGATCCGGACTGTTGTTGAGCATAGCCAGCAGCTACCTCAACACCGCAAAACAACACTCCCAAATCAAGAGGTGCACCCAAATCGAATCACATAAGAAGTAGATAAGGTATCGAAGAAGTGTGTCCGCTAGAGATTGCGAACCTTAATGGCCCGGCGCGGCTCCTGTTTTAGTCATGTCAGGGGTCATCCAAAATCGTTCTCTTTCTTCAGTCAACGCATTCATCAAAACCATCCACTTTGTTCTGGATCAACACTCCGCGTATATTAGTTATTAAAGTGGTTTTCGGTATCGACAGAGAGTATGTCCATATCTGATCTCAGTCTCTTTAATAACTACGTATTATTACACCGATGGTCATTTAGTATTTAAAGTTTAAACAAATCAAAGTCCTAAAGTCAAGTTGCAAATTTGACTTTCAAAATTTGACATTTCCCAATTCAATTTATCTCAAGTATTTAAAATCATATTTCCAAATGAAATCATAGTCCAAACATTTGAGTTAACAATTAAATTCAATATTCAAATTCAATTTAATAAGGTTCAATTTCACTTATTAAATTTATTCATATTCGATGGATTTAATTTTAATACTCCGTTTAATTCAAATCATTTAAACGAAAATTCGATTCATTTTACATTCATATTTACATTCATCATTTCACTTACTATAAATATAGATTCGGCTAAATCGATTTTCATTAACTACATTCTTTGAAATCAAAATAGTTTCAATTAACTCGTTACCAAAATCCAATTCAAATTTCATTAAAGAAATTTCATTCTATTTATTTAATTTCATGATTTGCATAATCTAGTTTAATTCCTTAACGAGTTTCAAAACCATTTAACCTCAAAACCAAATTACAAATTCATAATTAAATCAATTCATTAAATTTAAAATCATTTTAAAATTAATCCCAAATTAAATCCACTTCTATACTTAGTTTAAATTACACTTAAGTCAAAATTTCATTAAATCTTATATTACATTCATTATCAAGTTTTCAAATCCATTTAATTTAAAATCAAGTCTATAAATCTTAACCTAACAAATTCCATAACATTCGAAATCATTAAATCTTAAATTATTACTTGTCAAATTCTCATTCCAATTACTCAACTTACTTAACTTAAATTTCCTTAAATCAAATTTTAATTTCTCAAATTAAATTCATCAATTCATTTTATTCAAATTAAATAAATTCTTAAATCCGTTTCAATTGAATCCATTGATTTATTTCAATTAATCAATTAAGTTATTTCAATTAAATCGATTAAGTTCGCTAATTAATTTTAAAACAATTTGTTAAGTTCATTTCTAAATTTCAAATAGATTTCAATTACAAAATAATTTTGTTGACCAATCGGGTTTCTTATTTTAATTTTCTATCCTAGGCCAAGTTGTTTAATTGGGTATTTATCATTTCAACCCAAATTTATATAAACCGTTTAGGTCTATCATTTCAACCCATAATGATTTATCCTTATTCTAATGTCCGTTCGGGTATGTATCATTTCAACCCATAGTGATTCTAAACTAAACAACAACTTGCAATTCAATTAAAATATAAACAATATAAATTCAAATAAACACACATACTTGCATGGCATTTTACTATCATTTAATGTAAATCAATGGTTATTTTTATCTAACTATATAACACATCATATATTAAATCCAAATTATTCTGAGAATTAAACATCGTCATTTCATGTGATACAATTATTCTTTTTAATCCTAACATCAACAGTTTAATTAATTAAGTGCCACAATTTTCTAAAATCACATATAACATCATGTCAATAGTTTAAATCATATTAAATCAACTAACAATACATAACGTACATTAACAATTTAGAACTAACAATATTCAAATTTAACTTGCATAGCAATTAACAATTTATTTCAACAAATTTTAACAATCAACAATTTAATATCCAAATTAATATTAACAACAATTATCACTTGATTATCATAGAATAATAGATTGAGTCGTGAATAAAATATTCACCTTGCGTGGTTAGAGATTGGACGACGAAGCACGAAGATGGATAGATAAGATAGACACTAACAAGAACGACGCAAAACGAACACAAACTACAATCAAACAAATAATTAATCAACTATTTTTTTATTGCAATATATATCGATTGAATATATATAAACCATACCAAACAACGAAGCAAGATAGATTCGACAAGCGGGATGGAAATAGCTTATGCTTCCGGATCAATAGCAGGAGCTGGAATAAATCACATAGCAACAGACTGTATGTGAGCAACTAGAAATTTCAAAATTATATACCGTTATAAACATAACAGATTTCACATTCATATTAATATATATAAAAAATCAAAGCAACAGTTTTAAGAAAGTTTCTCTGCGTGAACTACATAAACAAAAACTCCAGGGTTGCGGATCTGGTACGTAGGAGGCTTCGGCCGTGGTCAGGCAGTGGCAAGGGGAGATGGACGTGGGACGATGGTTCGTTGGTTGAGTAGGAGTTTGGGTTTCAATGGTTGAGGAGGGCTGTGTCGAGGCGGAGGCTATGGCTGCGGTGAGTCGTGGGGTGTTGTGAGTCGGAGGGGAGCAGTTCGCCAGAGGCTCGGTGGGTTGCCGTCAGGCGAGGTCAGGTCTGGGAAGCGGCAGTGGTCAGATGGGGTTGGGGTTTACGCGGAGGCGGAGGGTTTCTCTGTGTATGGGTATGGGTTTTGCTATCGGGTCGAGGTGGAGTTGGGTTGTTGGTTGCGGATGGCGATGGTGACGAGGCGAAGTAGGTCGCGGTGGTTGCAGTGTCGAGCAGTCTCGGGTTGGGTTCGAGGGGTTAGGGACGAATCTGGGTTTTGGTGTTGTTGTTTGGCCAGACTTCGGCTACGACAAGGGTTGGGGGCAACGTGGACGGAGCAGGTGACGGCGCGGTGGAGGGTGGAAGGAGGCACGGTGAATGGCGTGGAGGAGTTTATGGTTTCTTACTGGAAGTTACGGCATGATAATAATAAAATAAAATAATATAGAGGAGGGAGGAAGATGAGTTACGAACCAGAGTAGTTTAGAGATTGCAAACGAATGAAATATGAATTGAACCCAGTATATACTGAATAGTATAGAAAATCAAAAGTCTCCAATTGATTTCCTCGGTACTCAAAGGAACTGTTGGGTTTCCTAGGGTAATTACTGACCAGAAGATGCTTCGAATTCCACCCAGTGCAGCCTAATAGACACTGGTTTTAATAGTGTAACGGACAGGTTTCAAACCCGTTAAACAATTGTAACTTGCGACGTCGAACTCCAATTGATGCAAATAAATATACCGTTTTGATCAGCGCGACGAGGCGAACACAACGGTATGAAGCTATTGATGATTTGACACTGTTTGCGAAGTTGGTAATTACTAATTAAACCATTCGCTCGCACGAACAATTTAACTAGCAATTAAAAGCGGAATTTGACGAAACGAAATGCGCCGTCATGATCAGATATTGTTCTTATGCAACATTGTGAAAAATATTTGGATTCGAACAATAGAAAATTTACACTTAGAATTCAAACTAACATGTAAATGCGACGAACGAAACTAACTTCAATATTTTTCAATGAAATTTTGCGTATGCCTATGTCTATCTAGACGCATTCCAAATGTGAAGTTTGAATAGCAACGGAAGTTGTTTGTGAAAATTCGAATTTCTACACTAAATAAACGATTTTAAAAATTTTAAACTGGGTCTGAATTCAGGGTCATTACATTCTCCCCCACTCAAAACTTTTCGTCCTCGAAAAGGAACAAGGTAAAGAGTGGAAGAACAGATAAAAGAGATACGATGGATATAGAATAGATTATCGAATAAAATATAGAATATAGAATAGAGTTTACCTTCAACAAACAATTCTGGATTAGAATCCCGAATACTCTCCTCGGTTTCCCAAGTACAACCATGATCATCGGGACTCCATTGGACTTTGACTAGGCTAACAGATTTCCTTCTAAGCTGCTTCGTATCTCTATCAACAATACGAAGTGGTCTCCTCTCTATAGTCAAATCCGGGTCGATATCTACCTCATCTAACTGAGCAATAGGAATGGTCATGGATGGGTCACGCACGACTTTCTGAAGATGTGAAACATGGAACACGTTGTGCACACCCACAAATTTCTCTGGCAATGCAACTCTGTAGGCTAGTGTACCAATCCTCTCAGTGATAGTAAATGGTCCAACAAATCTAGGAGCAAGCTTCCCTCTTCGACCAAATCGAATAACATTCTTCAAAGGTGATACCTTCAGAAATACCTCATCCCCAACCTGGAATTCCAAATCTCTTCTTCGCCTATCTGCATAGCTCTTCTGCCTATCCTGTGCGGTCTTCATCTTCCTTCTGATCTCATTAACCTTCTCGGATGCTTCCATAATCATATCTGGGCCAAGAACTAATCGATCACCAGGATCAATCCAACAAGCTGGCGATTTGCATGGCCGTCCATATAAAGCTTCGAACGGTGCCATATCGATACTCGGCTGATTATAAAGATAGTTAAATTTCAATTCAAATTTACTTATTCAAATTGAAATTTTTTATTTACCTGATAACTGTTATTATAAGTGAATTCAACCAAATGGAGATGGTCTTCCCAAGGTCCACCGAAATCAATAATGCAAGCTCGGAGCAGATCTTCCAAAATCTGATTCACCCTCTCAGTTTGGCCATCTGTTTGAGGATGATAAGCTGTGCTCAGATTCAGTTTAGTGCCCAAGACGTCCTGAAATGCCTTCCAGAATTTACTAGTGAATATAGGATCTCGATCGCATACAACACTAGATGGAACTCCATGAAGTCTAACAATCTCTCTCATATAAATATCGGCCAAACTCGAAGCAGTACGAGTGGTCTTAACAGGAATAAAGTGAGCAGATTTGGTCAACCTATCAACAATCACCCATATACTCTCGTTACCTCTTCTGGTCCTCGGTAATCCATCAATGAAGTCCATAGAAATCTGATCCCATTTCCAACATGGAATCTCAAGAGGTTGAAGTAATCCGGCCGTCTTCTGGTGATTGGCCTTGACTTGTTGGCAAGTGGTGCATCTACTGACATATATAGAAATATCTCTCTTCATCCTACTCCACCAATATAAATGCTTCATATTACAATACATCTTAGTCACACCAGGGTGAAATGAAAGCGATGACTGATGATTCTCTCTAAGCACTTCCTGTCTCAATCCATCAACATTAGGAACACAAATACGGTTGTCAATCCTCAGAACTCCATTACTATCTATCTGTGCTCCCACTTTACTGTCAGCATTTCCAACTCTACTAAGAACTAACTCCTTCTTGCGATAGAGCAAGGTGTCCTCATATTGCTTAGCTTTGATGCGATCCATAAGAGATGTGGAGATAATAAGCGGAAATAGCATGCCCTCGACAAGATTACAACAAGACATGCTTTGCTGCGGCTCAAAGCATCGACTACGACATTAGCATTCCCAGGAGTATAAGTGATATCGAGATCATATGCAGCTAAGAATTGGAGCCAACGGACTTGTCTCTGGTTCAAATCCTTCTGAGAAAAGATATACCTCAAGGACTTATGATCAGTGAATAATTCGAATTTGGTTCCCAAAAGATGATGCCTCCACAGTTTCAAAGCAAATACAACAGCAAGAAGCTCTAGATCATGGGTTGCATAGTTTCCTTCATGGGTCTTCAACTTACGACCAGCATAAGCAATAACCTTTCCATTTTGCATAAGAACAGCGCCTAAACCTTCTCGACAAGCATCCGTATATACAGTTAATCCTTCACTTCCATCAATTACCGCAAGAACTAGTGCTGAAGTTAACTTGCGCTTCAACTCATTAAAAGCTGATTCGCACTCCTCACTCCAATCAAACTTGACATCCTTTCGAGTTAAAGCAGTAAGTGGGGCAGAAATCTGGTCAAAGTGCTCAATAAATCTGCGATAATAACCAGCTAAGCCCAAGAAGCTACGAATATATGTGGGAGTTTTGGGAGTCTCCCAATCCTGTAGATTAATTGATTCAAATTAGAAAGAGAAAAGATTGTTTGAATAGAAACAACGAATAAGATAGAACTTACATTGATTACGGCGATCTTAGCTGGATCGACCGAAATCCCATTTTCTAAAACAATATGGCCAAGGAATCTCACTTCGTCTCACCAGAAGTGGCATTTAGAGAACTTGGCTTTAAGTTGATGGTTTCGGAGAGTTTCCAGATCATAACGGAGATGTGCTTCATGCTCTTTCTCATCCTTGGAGAAGACGAGGATATCATCAATGAATACAAGAACAAACTTGTTAAGGACATCACGGAAGACTCGGTTCATCAAGTCGATGAAATAAGCAGGTGCGTTGGTCAAACCGAACGGCATAACCAACCATTCATAGAATCCATTCTCGGTACGGAAAGCTGTCTTATGAATACTATCTTCTGCTACTCTGAGTTGGTGGGACCCAGTGGCTAGATCAAGTTGTGAGAAGACTTTAGCTCCATGGAGCTGATCGAATAAATCATTTATGCGAGGCATCGGATAGCGATTTTTGAGAGTGCGTTTGTTTAGTTCTCTGTAATCAACACACATGCGAAGAGATCCATCTGATTTGGTGACAAATACAACTGCGGCGCCCTATTCAGAACAACTTCTCCTAATCAAACCCTTAGCAAATAGATCATCAATTTGAGTTTTTAGTTCATCTTTTTCTTTAGGAGCCATCCTTCTGTGAGGGAGAACTACGGGAGTAGCTCCAAGAACAAGATCAATGCAGAAATTGATTTCCCTTTTAGGCGGTAGAGAGTTGACCTCTCCAAATACATCGGGAAATTTCTGAACAATAGGAGTGGAGTCAAGATCATCCGGGTGAGCATCAAGAGAGAATATGAAGCTTCCGGCATATTTCTAAGGTGATTTGCATTCAATGACAAGTGGTAGACCCTTGTCAATGACTAAAGAAATAGAACGAGATTTGCATGAAATAACAGCATCGAATTTTCTTAACCAATCGACACCTAATAAGATGTCAAATGCTTCGAAGCCAAGCACATAAAAATCCCAAGTGAATCGATATCTTCCATACATAAGCACAACCTCTTTACAAATTCTACTGAGGTTGGCAAGTCCTCCAATAGGGTTGGAGACACATAAGGAAGCAGTGGTAAGAGTAGGTTCTAATTTGAGTTTATTGCAAAGATCAATAGATATGAAGCTATGTGAAGCGCCAGTGTCGAATAATACTCTAACAAGTAAATCATGTAATGAAAAAGTACACCGTAAGGTACCTTCATCATCCTGGGCAGGTGGTGTAGATGGTGCAGGAGTGGTGATAGCAAATACTCCAGAAGTGGTACCCCGCTTCTGTGATGGGCAGTCTTTCTTGAAATGGCCAGGCTAAAGGCAAGCATGGCATAGATCTCTCCTAGTCATATAAGGTGGTGGAATAGCAGCTCCGTCAGATGGACAGCTGTTAGCATAATGACCCTTCTTATTGCATCGGAAGCAAGTGATATGAGAAAGATCCATCGGGCTCTTCTGGGCATATCCCAATCCGGTAGTCTTTTGCCAAGCTTTCTTTTGTTGATCAAAGTTCAACTTCCTCTTTCCGAGCTGGCTAGAAGAGGACTGAGCAGGAGGAGTGGCCTTGGCATTGGGTCCCTTGGGCTTTGCCTCATATCTGAGAGCATAGTCAACAAGCTCTGTGAAGGTGCTGCGAATGTGGCCAGTAAGCAAATCATAATACTCTACTCTAGCTCCCAAGATAAATTTCTCATTCTTCAGAAGTGGTGTATCAATCAAGCCAGGTCCGAACTTAGAGAGTTCGTTGAATTTCCTCTCATACTCTGAAATGGTCATATTGCCTTGCTTAAGATACATAAAAGCTCTATAAAGTTGGGTTTTCCCAGCAGCAGGCATCCATTGCTCCGAGAAAGTATCCCTAATCAAAAGATAGACTAGATAAATAACACTCTAAAGATTGAAAGAAGGAATTTGACTACGAAATCCAAACGAAATTTATACCTAAAATGAGCCCAAGTGATGGTGTTCTCCTCGATACGAGAAGTAACAGATTCCCACCAATCTTGTGCGGCATCCTGAAGTTGCCAAGCAGCAAGCTGACGCTTCTAAGCATCAGTGATTTCCAAACCAGAAAATATCTTCTCTAAGCTTTTGAGCTATTGCTGAGCTTCAATAATACTCTCGGATCCAGAGAATTTAATACCCACAAGCTGTGAGTATTCCTTACTAAGAATTGTGAACTTGACTGGAGCTGGAGCGACAGGTGCAACCTGGGCAGGACCATTGCCTCTTCCTCCTCTACTGTTCCTTCTGGTACTCATCCTGAAATACCAAAAGAGATTTAGAACCAAGGATAGAAATCATAGAACTTTAAGGAAATTCCAATCAACGAATCAAAAGAAGTTTGAATTGAAAGGATTTGGATATTGAATCGATTCTCCTCGTTCTAGGGTATTGCTACCCTATCTCTAATGAGTTTATATGACCCCAAACTAAAGTTTTTAGGGAAACCAAAGCTCTGATACCAACTGTAACAACCCGTATATTTGGACCATTTAAATTGACAATAATCCACACATGTCAACTGAATCATTATGGGATTATAAACACATAAATGTAAATGAGAATCAATACAATATCACAGACACAGAACAATCACAGAATAATGCAGTGGAAAATACATCGTCATAATAGCAGTTCATGAAGCTACTACAGAAAGTACAACAATGTCTCAACATAAAGTGACTGAAAGGAAATACATAAATGTCCAACATACTAGTACATCAATACTGGAATAGAAATAAACTGATAAAGATAAATGCTAAGTCTCCCGCATCTTCAACCAACCTTGATCAGCAACTGGATAGCTTTAGACTGATCCGAGCATATACAAAAAGAAACACTCAAGTCAGGACTCAAAATCTTATACAAGATAATCAAGTGCAAGGAATAAAGTCCATAACTCAAAGATGAATAAAATAAACATCTCTAAGGATCCGATAAACTATCTATATATATAATAGAATACGATATGTAGATAATGTCAAATCAGTCAAGTACGATACTAAAATAGCGTTAAGGCGTTACCATAATCCCCCTTAACACATCTTATAATGCCATTGTCTATACAGCACCGTAAGCCCCACCGTAAACTAGTGGTTATCAGAGGGTACCCCATAGGTATAACACAAAACAAATCGTAGTGGTCGCGAATAGGATAATCAGTATGACAAGGTACATGAGGCGATACCAAGTAGGATAATACTAGTTGCATGATCCGGACTGATGTTGAGCATAGCCAGCAACTACCTCAACACCGCGAAACAACACTCCCAAATCAAGGGGTGCACCCAAATCGAATCACATAAGAAATAGATAAGGTATCGAAGAAGTGTGTCCGCTAGAGATGGCGAACCACAATTGCCCGGCGCTGCTCCTGTTTTAGTCATGTCAGGGGTCATCCAAAATCGTTCTCTTTCTTCAATCATCGCGTTCATTCAAAACCATCCACTTCGTTCTGGATCAACACTCCGCGTATATTAGTTATTAAAGTGGTTTTCGGTATCGACAGAGAGTATGTCCATATCCGATCCCGATCTCTTTAATAACTACGTATTATTACACCTATAGTCATTTAGTATTTAAAGTTTAAACAAATCAAAGTCCAAAAGTCAAGTTGCAAATTTGACTTTCAAAATTTGACATTTCCCAATTCAATTTATCTCAAATATTTAAAATCATATTTCCAAATGAAATCTTAGTCCAAACATTTGAGTTAACAATTAAATTCAATATTCAAATTCAATTTAATAAGGTTCAATTTCACATATTAAATTTATTCATATTCGATGGATTTAATTTTAATACTCCGTTCAATTCAAATCATTTAAACGAAAATTCGATTCATTTTACATTCATATTTACATTCATCATTTCACTTACTATAAATATAGATTTGGCTAAATTGATTTTCATTAACTACATTCTTTAAAATCAAAATAGTTTCAATTAACTCGTCACCAAAATCCAATTCAAATTTCATTAAAGAAATCTCATTCTATTTATTTAATTTCATGATTTGCATAATCTTGTTTAATTCCTTAACGAGTTTCAAAACCATTTAACCTCAAAACCAAATTACAAATTCATAATTAAATCAATTCATTAAATTTAAAATTATTTTAAAATTAATCCCAAATTAAATCCACTACTATACTTAGTTTAAATTACACTTAAGTCAAAATTTCATTAAATATTATATTACATTCATTATCAAGTTTTCAAATCCATTTAATTTAAAATCAAGTCTATAAATCTTAACCTAACAAATTCCATAACATTCGAAATCATTAAATCTTAAATTATTACTTGTCAAATTCTCATTCCAATTACTCAACTTACTTAACTTAAATTTCCTTAAATCAAATTTCAATTTCTCAAATTAAATTCATCAATTCATTTTATTCAAATTAAATAAATTCTTAAATCCGTTTCAATTGATCCATTGATTTAATTCAATTAATCAATTAAGTTATTTCAATTAAATCGATAAAGTTTGCTAATTAATTTTAAAACTATTTGTTAAGTTCATTTCTAAATTTCAAATAGATTTCAATTACAAAATAATTTTGTTGACCAATCGGGTTTCTTATTTTAGTTTTCTATCCTAGGCCAAGTTGTTTAATTGGGTATTTATCATTTCAACCCAAATTCATATAAACCGTTCAGGTCTATCATTTCAACCCATAACGATTTATCCTTATTCTAATGTCCGTTCGGGTATGTATCATTTCAACCCATAGTGATTCTAAACTAACCAACAACTTGCAATTCAATTAAAATATAAACAATATAAATTCAAATAAACACACATACTTGCATGGCATTTTACTATCATTTCATGTAAATCAATGGTTATTTTTATCTAACTATATAACACATCATATATTAAATCCAAATTATTCCGAGAATAAAACATCATCATTTCATGTGATACAATTTTTCGTTTTAATCCTAACATCAACAGTTTAATTAATTAAGTGCCACAATTTTCTAAAATCACATATAACATCATGTCAATAGTTTAAATCATATTAAATCAACTAACAATACATAGCGTACATTAACAATTTAGAACTAACAATATTCAAATTTAACTTGCATAGCAATTAACAGTTTATTTCAACAAATTTTAACAATCAACAATTTAATATCCAAATTAATATTAACAACAATTATCACTTGATTATCATAGCATAATAGATTGAGTCATGAATAAAATATTCACCTTGCGTGGTTAGAGATTGGACGACGAAGCACGAAGATGGATAGATAAGATAGACACTAACAAGCACGACGCAAAACGAACACAAACTGCAATCAAACAAATAATCAATCAACAATTTGTTTAGTGCAATATATATCGATTGAATATATATAAACCATACCAAACAACGAAGCAAGATAGATTCAACAAGCGGGATGGAAATAGCTTATGCTTTCGGATCAATAGCAGGAGCTGGAATAAAACACATAGCAACTGACTGTATGTGAGCAACCAGAAATTTCAAAATTATATACTGTTATAAACATAACAGATTTCACATTCATATTAATATATATATAAAAGCAACAGTTTTAAGAAAGTTTCTCTGCGTGAACTTCAAAAACAAAAACTCCAGGGTTCCGGATCTGGTACGTAGGAGGCTTCGGCCGTGGTCATGCAGTGGCAAGGGGAGATGGACGTGGGACGATGGTTCGTTGGTTGAGTAGGGGTTCGGGTTTCAATGGTTGATGAGGGCTGTGTCGAGGCGGAGGCTATGGCTGTGGTGAGTCGTGGGGTGTTGTGAGTCGGTGGGGAGCAGTTCGCCAGAGGCGCGGTGGGTTGGCGTCAGGCGAGGTCAGGTCTGGGAAGCGGCAGTGGTCAGATGGGGTTGGGGTTTACACAGAGGCGGAGGGTTTCTCTGTGTATGGGTATGAGTTTTGCTATCGGGTCGAGGTGGAGTTAGGTTGTTGGTTGCGGATGGCGATGGTGACGAGGCGAAGCAGGTCACGGCGGTTGCAGTGTCGAGCAGCCTCGGGTTGGGTTCGACGGGTCAGGGATGAATCTGGGTTTCAGTGTTGTTGTTTGGCCAGACTTCGGCTACGGCAAGGGTTGGGGCAGTGTGGACAGAGCAGGTGATGACGCGGTGGAGGGTGGAAGGAGGCACGGTGAATGACGTGGAGGAGTTTTTGGTTTCTTACTGGAAGTTACGGCATGATAATAATAAAATAAAATAATATAGAGGAGGGAGGAAGATGAGCTACGAACCAGAGTAGTTTAGAGATTGCAAACGAATGAAATATGAATCGAACCCAGTATATACTGAATAGTACAGAAAATCAAAAGTCTCCAATTGATTGCCTCGGTACTCAAAGGAACTGTTGGGTTTCATAGGGTAATTACTGACCAGAAGATGCTTCGAATTCCAGCCAGTGCAGCCCAATAGACACTGGTTTTAATAGTGTAACAGACTGGTTTCAAACCCGTTAAACAATTGTAACTTGCAACACCGAACTCCGATTGACGCAAATAAATATACCGTTTTGATCAGCGCGACGAGACGAACACAACAGTATGAAGATATTGATGATTTGACACTGTTTGCGAAGTTATTAATTACTAATTAAACCATTCGCTCGCGCGAACAATTTAACTTGCAATTAAAAGCAGAATTTGATGAAACGAAATGCACCGTCATGATCAGAATATTTTTCTTATGCAACATTATAAAAAATATTTGGATTCGAACAATAGAAAATTTACACTTAGAATTCAAACTAATATGTAAATGCGACGAACGAAACAAACTTCAATATTTTTCAACGAAATTTTGTGTACGCCTATGTCTATCTAGACGCATTCCAAATGTGAATTTTGAATAGCAACAGAAGTTGTTTGTAAAAATTCGAATTTATACACTAAATAAACGATTTTAAAAATTTTAAACTGGGTTTGAATTTCATGGTCGTTACATTCTTCGTGCATGTGTTCTTGATTTTTGGTGGAAGCTGGGAAGATCATATTTCCCTTGTTGAGCTTTCTTATAATAATGGCTTCCAATCTAGTATTGGTATGGCACCTTTCGAGGCACTCTTCGGAAGGCCATGTCGATCTCCTTCGTGTTGGCTTGAAGCTGGTGAGAAGTTGGATTTAGGTCCAGATTTTATTCGTGATGCCACAAGAAAGATTGACCTTATTCGTCATAGGATGAAAGATGCTCAAAGTAGACAAAAATCCTATGCTGATAACCGAAAGAGGAATTTAGAATTTTCTGTGGGAGATTTGGTGTTCATTCATGTTTCACCTATGAAGGGTGTTGCGTGTTTCAGTCGATCGGGAAAATTAGCACCTTGATATATTGGCCCATTTCCCATCACCGAACGCATTGGTTCCGTGGCTTATCGTCTTTTATTACCGGCTCAATTTTCTGCTATTCATGACGTATTTCACGTTTCTCAACTACGGAAATGCCTTAGAGATTCCGATTCGATTCTTGAGCCCGGTGTTATTGAAGAAATTGAGATTTCACCTAATTTGACTTATGAGCAACATCCTATTCGCATCATTGCTACAGAGGTTAAACGCCTTTGAAATAAAGATGTTCCGCTTGTGAAAGTTCAATGGTCCGCAAATCCTAAGGATTGTTCTTGGGAATCCAGAGAATTCATCGAGCGAACACATCCAGGCTTACTCTCTCGTGCTCTTTAAGGTGAACTTCTCACTTCAAAATTTTCTTTTGTGTTGTTATGCCTTAAAGTGGTTGTTACCCTTTATTTTCTTCTTAAGTATTGCGAGGATGCAATTTCTTTAAGGAGGGAAGTCTGTAACAACCCGCATATTTTACGATTATATATTTAAATGTTTTATTTAAATATAGCATCATTAGTTGAATTTAAAGTCCGAAATGTGACTTTTTGTAAATAATCAACTCCGGACTCGATGCCACTTCCATTGAGTTCAAAACGGCGTTTGCAACTTGTTTGAGTATAAACATTGATATGTTTGGAGTTGATTAGGATTTTGGTATTTTGTTTGGGCTTTGGGTTGTGCTATAGCCCACTAATCCAACAAGAGAACCCAAACTCTTCTACCAAATACCTCCCACTCTACTCCTCTTCATTCATTCATTCCATTTTCTAAATTCCTAACACTCCAGCCTTAGGAAAAATGGGGGAAAGAGAGGAGATTAGAAATTCTTAAGCCCTAGTTCTCCTAGGATATTCAAATTCAAGTTCTAAAATCAAGGAGAAGCTTAGGTAAGTATTCTCTTCGTCTTCTCCATCTCAATCTCTCTTCAATTTTCAGAATTTCCTATAACCTAACTTAGGAAATCTATGCATTTGATAATAGATTGAAGATTCTAGAGGTGTAGTGAAGAGGAATTGATCTTTCCTTGTTTTAGAGATTCTCAATTGTTGTTTTTGAATTAAAAGGTGAGTTCTTGAACTCACATCTTTGTCTATAGCTTTCATTGTTGTCAGGTATGAATTCCTAACATCTATTTTATTTTCAATTGCTTTTGATTTGAATTGGTTTGGTGAATTTTCCAATTTTGGTATTTTGAAGTCAAAATCTTTAAAGATCCTACCTTGGATGTTTGGACATGATATTTGGGGTGTATCGAAGTGCCTATAGGGCTGGGTTGTCGTTTGGCATAAATCCATAGCATCCATCGCTCGTTCGATCGCTTTCGGTTTGGATTTGCCCTCTTTGGGCTAGGCAAAATTTTGCCTAACTGAACCAACCAGATGTCTGGTTGGTAATTTCAGACGTCTTGTTAGGGCACCAGAAGAAAAAAAAGAAACGATAAGAAAAAATGGCAGAGCCAGGGACCAGACGTCTGGGAGGCTTCTGGAATTTAAAAAAATATAAAATTTCCAGAACCCAGGGTTAGACGTCTGGATTTGTGGAATTTTGCCTATTTTGCCTGTTTTTGAGTGGATTTCCAATTTTTATCGATTTTTGTTGATTCGGTTAGTTGTTGTCATTTATTATCGACTTTGATGACTTCTTTTCTGGATTTTTGGGAATATCCATTTGATGGATTTGATATTGATTTTCATGGTTTCAATTCACGTCGTCGAATGTGGATTTTTGGTGGTAGATTGTTTTTACAAATTTCTATAATTTGTCACTTTAAAATACAAAGGTTTTTATACTAGTAGTAAATACTCAAACTCTTTCACAAAAATGATTTCAACATTTACTTTTAATACAAAGCTCATTTTTAAAACCGTTTTCCAATTTATTTGTATATACAAACCATTACCTCATTCGTATGAGAAATCTAATTAAACGACTTAGCAAAACAAGTGGTATGAAACACTTGCGTTTACTTCGTCGGTTAATTCTTGGACTTGTTCGATTGAAATCTCGTGACACTTTTCGAGTGGAAATCTACAATCTGTTCGTAAATATTTAAGTTAAGCTAGTGGTTATGGGACATGAAGCTAAACTCATTTATTTACTAGCTTAGTGTAATTTATACTTATCGATCAATGATGATAATTATATGGTTTAGACTAGCGATATGCGATGTCTCTTTGTCCGTATGGGGGACTATACCCCATTATGTAGAGCTTCGGCTCAATTTGGTGGGGTAGCGACCCATGGTCATTTGACCGTTTGTGAAGCAATCGGCTCAATGAGTCTGTGCATGGGGCGTATCTTTTTAGGTGCGTCGATGTTCAACTCATTACGGGTTAGCGACCCATGGGATAGCGTCCCGTTTGTGATACACGTGTTGGAGAGTTTTCGTGCTCCCGGTTGTAATAGGCCTCCCCCTTTTTATGTTTCCTGGATTTTCAGTTATGGATTTCTGGAATTTATTTTTCACTAATTTTTATGATTTGCATTGATATGTTTTGTCAATATTTGAGGTTTGGTGAATAAGCTAAAGGATATGATATTCTTTTTGGGTGTTTGAGAAAATTTGAGATATTGTATGATTTTCATTGTTATCAAATATATACTTGTCACAGTATGACATTGTTGTTATCATATATTTTTGTCATATCTCTTATCCTATCTCATCTTGTATGATATTTATAGCTAGACTGATCCGTTTATTATTTTTCTTCTTAAATAATACTCGGGTCAGACCGATGTGTTTCAGGTGCTTCCACTTGACTTCTTAGCAGGGACTAGCTTTAGACTTTTGGCTAACTACTTTAGCTTAGTAGTTTTTGATTTTATACATTCGAGATAAAGACTCCTTGATGTATACATATTCTTTTGTCTAGCACTTGTACCTATTATTTTGTGATGTAGTGGATCTTGTATGACCATTACTTTAATGTTCACTTCTATGTGTTATATTCATATATGTTTCCGCCTTAGTGATATGAATATCTGTGACTGATTTGTGTTATGCTTATTTTATATTTTTTTCCGAAGGCCTCATAGCCACTATGTAGTAGCTTTGAGTTTGTATTGGATATGTCAAATTTCCTCTTGAAATGAAATGCATGTCATATTATCTGACATATCGGTACTCGCAAAAATCAATTACACAGATGGTCGCTGCTTAACAGTCTTATTCTTCATGATAGTCGACGACATTACTCTGTAGTGTCCTTGGCTAGTCTGAGTATAGAGGTGGGGCATCACATAAACTAACACACACACACACACTCAAGCTCATCCAAGGGTCTCACTTCCCTATCTTTGATGAGTCAAAACCCACCAAAGCCAAGGTTCTCGCTTAACCTTCTGCACTGGTACCACATTGTAACGACCCATCTTTCCAAACCCCAGAAGTCAACACTAATACATCAACGATGTTAACATGCCGAACAACTAAGTGCCGGAAAGATAGATTGTTTTGGGGAAGAAAGGAGATAGAAGATAGAAGAACTAGGAACAAACATGGAATCTCATAACGCAACAGAATAATATATAATATAATCAAGTCTTTTCAAAATCTGAGACCTTCTTTTTATTTATACATATACATAATAGAGTTGGACAATTATAACACCTGTCCTTACAACAAAAAACAAACTACATATAACACATACACAACGGAAGATATCCAAAATACGAGAGTACGTCCAGGGCCTCCAACTCGACTCCATAGCTCCAAAGCATCTAAAGCTAACCTGGCAAACATGCTCGGTCTGACCCGAGCATTACATGGAATAACACCCGGGTCAGTTTGGTAAACCAGCGTGAGTAAAACTCGATAACAACTAACAACCAAACTGATTTCTACATTTGAAAACATTTCAAACAAAGGGTATCTCATAAGACCATACCGCACATAAAAACGGATGGGTTTTTACCTTACGATAACCAAAACATTTTATATCAAAATCCAGTGATATTATCATAGTGTCTAAGTTTAAAGAAAATAGATAAAATAGCTAAATGCTTGCATCTCACATTCCAACATACTAGGCTCTATAATCGAAAACGTAAGGCATGTATTGGAGAATGGATTCCAACTAATGACTGGGTTACTGGAGTACCGCCTACCACAGTACACCTCTATTAAAATGTACCGAGGTTATACCTAACGACCCCTGCCAACACAGAACTGGCCTACCCCTTGCTGGATAGTACCAAATATATCATTACCCTGGTTACTTTGCAACCTTTAACCGAGCGCTCCCACATACAGGAATACATTGATGATTGTGTATATATCTAGAAGGGTGATGATATACCCTAATGGGTGTGACCAACATAGCCCTGCTGCATATCCCCAGTTTTAGTCATTCCCGGTTGATGAGGCTTAAGGCTACGTTTTACCTTTCTGAATAGCAGTCCCTCTTGGAATGCTAACACTACCCTCCAGGCAGTAATGCAGTGCCAACATTCATCCATACAAGTTGTCCAGGATAAAGACAAACCGAAGGCAATACTTCTACTACATCCATTTCGGAATCACCCTCAGGATTAGTAGCAAGCAGCCCTTTTACTTCAATGGCTCCGTCTTCAATCCCATGCTTCAAGATGTCTTCATTTCAAAACGCTTGAGTTGGATCGAAGTGGTTTCCGGATAACATAACTGATCCCAGTCTCTTCGAAACAACTTTCGATATTTTCCGGTAAACTCAACTTCAGTTCTTTAGGAAATAAATAGACAAATGACAAGAGCGGAGTTCTCCTTCTAACCGTTTGTGGATGGATTTCCTTATCATTCGTCCTAGAAGAACGAACAAGTTTATATGTATAGTATAGCACCTTCGACGGTAACTGTACCATATAATTCTCATGTTCTTCTAGATATTTCCAAAGTTACGTTTGGGTCCAGCTTTGATAGTCGGTTATTTAACTATCAAACAAACAAACATCCAATCATGGTTTAATTTTCATATGGGATCCACTAAGCCTTGATTAATTCTCTCTAATCAATAAAACCACTTTATAAAATCTGATCACAGGATCTTTTCAAAACACTATTCCTAAAACCCCTTACATTTCCTTTATACTTGGAAACATTTATATACTTATCTCAACGGTATAAGTATATTACCAAAACATTTTACTTTTCAAGCCTTGAAACAAAATCATATACTTATCTTATTAGTATAAGTATATTTACAAACTTTTCAAAGTTTTCTTCTTTCCAAATCCCATATTAAATAACCAAACATTTCTTCCAAATAAAACATTCCGCTTATCCTTTATCAAAAATTCCCCTTTTAAAAGCTCATTTCATATTTCAATTAACTTCTAACTTTCAAAATAAAGTTATAACCCACTTTTGTAAACCCTTAAGTTAATTTATAAACCTCTTTCCAAATATATGAAATGATTTATAAACCTTTTTCCTATTTTTAAAGCTCTTTGTATAAACATTTCTTATCTCCTTTATAAAATATCCTTTATAAATATCATTTGCAAAATATCATTTGTTAAACACCTTAATAACCCTTTTCGTTAGAAAAACCCCTTTCTATAAACAAGTTATCCTTTATAAATACCTTTATAAGAATTATATAACTTGAAAAACCATTTATAAAACCTTAGCCTCAAATTGATTAAAGAATTAAAGTAAATTCAGACCATACTTTATAAATTCCAAATGAGGCTTAGCAGTCCCAATGATACTAATTTAAGTTACTATTTAATTTCAATTCGATTCCCAAATCACATAACAATTATTTACATAAGCTAACATATATGTAAATACAGTTCATATCCAATCGGCGAATAACACGTCAATATAACTAATTGGCAGGTACAAGTCCAAATAACTTAACAACGGGATAGTGATTTATCTTGCTAAATAGATGTCCAAACAATTCAATTAATTTATAGTAGACGGAGATTTATTCTGCTTAACACATGTCCACACAATCAAATCACTTACACTATAGCAGAATGGTGTTTTGTTATGCTAACGGATGTCATTTAATTCTCCTAATCATATGGGTTACTTAAGGGTCCGGTCAAGAGATCCTTTGATATGGAATCGATTTACTTTGAAAAAGAAAATTGATTAAAACACATTCTGTTTAGTTTAAAATCACCTTTGAAAAGTTAAAAGTATACTTAATTAGCTTAAACCCTAACTAAACCTTAATTAATCCAATTTAAATCAAGATTAAGTTATAATTAAACTCTAGTTAGGCTTAATGAACTTGATTAAGTACTAATTAACTTCCTAAAGCAACTTGGTTAAGGTTAAACCAAATTGTTTAAGAGTTAAACCCTAATTAATTAAATATTAATTAAATAATCCATTAATTACTTAATAATTAATTAACCATTAATCTTAATTATATAATAATTAATCACTTAATTACTTCTTAACCATATAAAACATTAATGAAAACTTTATTAATTAATTAACAATCATTAACTTAACTTAAGTGATGATTAACCTTTAATCACCTTCTTAATTACCAATTTAGTGCTAATTACCTTTTAATTAATTAATTAATTGTATTACAACTTAATTACTTTTTAACGTTACTAATTAAGTTTGAAAAACTTTGTAAACTAATTTCAAAAACAAACAAATTTGAAATAGAAATTCAAACCTTTACCGAACTGCATCCATAACGACTGTCGCTATGAGTGCAGTTTGCTCTTACCCAACTTTAAGTGAAGCACTTTACTAAAACCGTACTATTTCATGATTGAAACATACCTTAGTAAATTTTCACACTTTAAAACCAATTACGCAAACTTTAACCAAAGTCTAAACTTTAAACTCTTGAAACGAGTTTGATTTTAAATCCGACCTCAAATCTGTCGTGACTACATACAAAGTTTCAACTTTGTTTCAACCCATCATGACTATAGTCAAGCTCATCATCAACCCTTTTTATTCACACATCACATTCATACAACAAATTGTATACATATACCAATATATATATAATTACTAACTTTGCAATAACACAACCATTCAAGTGCTAACAGTAACCCATACATTAACATTTATCATCACATTTCAAACATGCCAAGATCCAACATATATATAACATACATATAGCTAGGATCAACCCAACATATAAAGGAAAGTTCTTTCCAAAAGATTATGAATTTACTCACCGAAAGCTATCCAAACTCTTGCTAAATTAGAGTATGACATAGCACTTCCATTCCTAAGCAACAAGATAAAGTCTTGAACCCTAAATGCACTAGGTATGCTCGACCTTGAAGTGAAGAGGAAGCGAGACTTGTATTGGTAAGGTGGAGCGACTTCGGATAAACATGGAATTGTCAATAATAAACCCGAAAATAGGGCATTTTGCAACTGATTTTTGGGCTACCTACTCACGGAATTTCAAAAAGGACTCAAAGATAAAGTTATTGGAATTTCTTTTCTCTATCATTTCAGAAAAAGAATCACTTTTGATTTTTTTAAGAAGTTTTGATCAAAAGAACAAGGGTAATTTTCGGACTTGAAATTCTAGGTGAAAAATTGCTCTGCAAAGATTGGGTATTTTTACATAGCTATGATAGAAATTTGAAAAAATGGTCAACTAGAATGTTGTTGCCATTAAAATTTCACATAGTTTCAAGAAAAGAAAATCCATTTGAGATGGAAATGAGAAAGAAAAGGTTGGTGGAAAGTGAAGGAAAAATGGAGAAACATATGGGCTATTTATAGGCAAGATTTCACACCTAATCACTTCGTCAAGTCACATCACAAATCATTTATAATATATATATATATATATATATATATAATTATGTTTAATCACATCACTCTTTTATATACATACATATAATTATGTTTAGTCACATCACTTTCTTTTATATATATATATATATAATTATTTGTTTAGTTACATCACTTTCTTATATATATAAGTTTAATTGTTAACTAACTAAGATATGACAAGAGATAATTATGGTTAATGATTACAAATCTAAGATGTGACAATACTTAATATATATTTATATAAAATGTTTATTATTTTTAAAACTATGTCTTGTCACATCACTTACTAATCCAAATTAATATAAGATAATTTATTTCTAAGTTTATTATTATCTTGTTAATTAACTCTTATATATGTGTACATATAGTGCACAAAGACGAACAACATTTACGACAACTTTCCGGTGTCGAAAGGTCGAAATTCCTGAAAACATTCTTGGGTCACATTTTCTGTTTTTCTACTAACTATTTAATTTGGTAAACAAATTTTGAAAACGATTTTACCATCATTATTAATTAATTAAAATGAGTTTATTTTCATTATAAAACCTATATATTGAATATTTAAAATTAATTAATATTCACTAATCAAAGCAGTGAAATTCCGGGTCGTTACAAGAATACTTAAAAGAAGAGTTTACGATCTGAATACATCTCCTGCCCAATTTTAGTCACTTTCGAGCCACTCGAATTGTAACAACCCTGTATTTTACAAATATTCTTAAATTGATTTTTTCCAGATTCAAAAGCTTTATTTATGAAAAAGAATAAATTTTGTTATTTTAAATATAAAAACTTTGACTTTGATGAGGATTAGAATTTCAAATATGACTAAATTTAATATTTCCTGAAAATGTGAATTTTGGTCAATAGTCAAACTTTGACCTTTAAGTTTAAATTTTAATAGTTTGAAATTTTAAATTTTATATTTTATTATGAAAATAGATTTAATAACTTGAACACTACTTTTCGTTTCGTTGAAAACGAAGTTAAAATGTAAAAGTTATGTACATTTGAATTTTTAGTATAACTTGTTTTATTGTGCAATTTTGCCTATTTTAAATTTTATAAATCATATTTTCTTTCTTATTATTTGTTTTAATATGTGTCAATATGTTAATTTATGTATATTTTCATCTCTAAATATTTTTAAAAATAATAATAGAATTTTCCAAAATTTACTATGATGATTTCCTATTTTTAAAGGCTGTTTTCCTATTTTCTGCTATTTTCTCCATTTAAAAATTATATGTAAATTAAATTTTTAATATTTATTTTGTGAATATATTTTTATTTTATGTTATTATTTATGTTTAAAAATATATTACAAGCTCATATGAATTTTCTAAAATTTATTCTATTCAATTTCAAATTTTCTAGACTAGTTTACTATTTTTAAGCAATTTCCTTAATTCTTTTTATATTTTCTTTAAATTTAATTATATATTTTTATTTTATTTCACTTTGTTTCGGTTTCTAGATGTACTTGCTGAATTTTATTTCATTTTATTTGATTTAAAAGAAAAGGAAGTATGGAAGGTTTTAAAAGCTAAGAAACGTAAAGTCGTTTCACCGTTTCTTTTACCGTTTCTTTTTCAATCAATACATCAGTTATTTTGGCCGTTCCTTATTCTTTCTTCAGCTGTACCTCTCTCTTATTCACGTGAAAAACTTCTCAAATTTCAGTTCTCATCTCCTAAAACTCACGGCTAAGAAAAATTTGCCAATGGCTTCCATTCTCTACTTCTTCTCTTCACTTTTCCTCTTTTCTTTCAATGATTTTGCTTGATCTCTTCACATGTTTGCTTGGCCTAGCCTCTACCACCTTCATCCCCATCATCACCTCCTCCATCTACTACAGCAAACACTCCCTTTCCTCTGACCAAGACAGGCCATGACCTTCCACTTGAAGCCATCACCACAAAACTCCACAAAACATTGCCTAGACCACACATATCATCACCTACCCTCCATATCTTGCTTTGGCCACCCCCTTAGCCACCACCACCACTTGCTACATGACCTTGGCTGCTGCTGCACCATCACCCTCCACTGTCCAGACCTGTACCATGCAATGGCCGAGCCCCACTTGCCTTTGGATGAGCCAAAAGTGCACCAAAACTCCACTTATTTTGCCTTGACCCTTTGTCTTATTCATATGTAACTCCTACCATCATCATCTCCTTGTTGCCATGCTATTTTGATGCCATAAACTGAGATTATGTCCAGCTATGGCTGAGCAAAAGATCCCCTTTGTCAAGCTCTTGAATGGTTAAAGAAAGGTCGAATCACTTTGCCCTTTGTTGCTTTTTATTTCAAGTCATTTCGATATTGTTTTGTGTTACATATTTATGTATACATTGTCTTGTTTTGTTTATATGTATACAAGGCAATTATATTTGGCTCTCCACTCTCAAATCATATTCATGTTGTCGTGCCTTCAAAGATTCTGTGTTGTGTGTTTGGTCGTCATCTCCAACTTAAACAAGTGAGTTATTCTCACCAGACAATATGTACCTATATAACTAGTAAATTGACACCCAGTGAATCTGTAGAAATATATTATCATGTTATATATGTCTATATTATTATCATATGATGTTCACACCTGTTATTACACCTGTTATATCATATGTTACTGTTATTTAATGTTATTCTGTTATTTATATCAGTTATCACCATTGCAAGTTCCCTGTAGACTAGAATCACTATGGGTTGAAATGATATATACCCGAACGGACTTTAGAATAGGGAAAAATCGTTACGGGCTGAAATGATAGGCCTGAATGGTTTTTATTTAATTTATTTTAACTTGGGATTGCAGGTTTGAAATGATAGAACCCGGATTTTTCTTTTTAAACTACGGATAGAAATGATACATATCCGTATCACTTGACCTAGGCTAGAAAACTATATACAGGCCCGTGGTTATTTTATAAGGTGTTTTGGATATTTTTAAGTATTTTAAAAATATAAATTTATGAAATTTGATTTAAACATATTTTGAAATATTTTTAATTAAAGAAATTATGATTTTTCTATGTGTTAAAAATGTAATAAATGAATGGTTTAACTGGATTTTTTGAAATATAACTCAAGTTTGGAAATTTGGAATTTTGGTTAAAAATGATATTTAAGTTATATAAATAAAATGGAAATTTAATTATATTTGGAAAATGGTAATTATGATAATTTGATTTAATTTGAATTTAAATGATTTATTAAAGTATTATTGATTTTTCTATAATGAATGTTTAAAAGTGATCTTTTAAAATATAACTTGACTTGGAAATGTGAAATTTAGTTTTAATTAAAGGTTTAAGTTAATTAAATAAAATTTGAAATTTAGTTAAATTTGTGAAAAGGCAATTAAACTCTGAATTTGATTTGACAGCATTTTTGAAATGTATGTAAAAGATATTACAGCATTTTGCAAATGCTGTAGTTGTTTAAATGAACTAAAAAAGTTAATTTGAAATAAAGGCAATTATAGCACTTTGTAAGTGCTGTAGTGGTTAAACTTAACATTTAAGTTTATTTTAAATTTAATGGAAATATATTACAGCATTTAAGTGCTGTCGTTTTGTTAAATGAACTAACTTTACGTAGCATTTTGTAAGTGCTACGGAAACTGTATTTTTGTTGTTTTAATAAATTTTAATGAAAATAATCTTTGGAAAATGATATAATTTTGGAAATTAAATGTTAAATTTCTAAAGATAATGAAGAGACATTTAAATGGTTTTAAATGGAAGAATTTGATTTTAATGTGAGTTTAAAATGATATTTAAATTTAATAAAATGAATGGATTCAAATGGTATTTAAATGAAATATAAATGAATGATGCTTTGAATAATATTTTGATATTTTGAAATGTATATAAATGATTTTGAATTTATGAAATGTGGGATATTTAAGCTTTGAAATATACTAAAGATTGAATATTGTATTTTGTGAATTAAACCTATATTTGAAATTTTAAGATTTGAAATGGTTTGTTAGTAAACTGAATTTGAGTTGAAAATGATGGTTTGAATTAAATTAAAATTAAAATTTGGAATTTGGGTTTAATTTAATAAATTTGTAAATATGTAGAATTAAAAGATGATTTCAAATATATGTTTTCGAAATGCTGTGATTTTCAAAGTATAATGATTTCAAATGTTTTAGTTTCAAAAGAATTATAACTTTGAAAGTATAGACTATTTGAAAGGTGAATATATGTTTGAAATGGAAATGATGTTGTTTTGAAATGAACATAGTTTTGAAATAAAAATGATTTTGATTTCGAAGTATAACTATCAAAGATATGATATTTTGATATATTAAAATGATTTAAAATGAAGTTTGTAAAGATATGATATTTTGATATATTGAAATAATTTGAAAAGAAGTTTGAAAGGATACGATATTTTGGAATATTGAAATGATTTGGAAATGATAAATCTTTATTTTGATAAAGACATGATTTTGAAATGATATCTTATTTTGAAGTAAAGTATTGTTTTTAAAAGTTATAACCACGGGTTATAATAACGATTGGTTGTTAAAGAGACCGGAATCAGATATGGACATACTCTCTATCGATACCGAAAACCACTTTGACAACCGTGTACGCGGTGGAGATTCCAGAATGAAGTAGGATGGTGGCGACGTTCTTAAGGTATGTTACGTGGACCCAACTCCCGTGAGTTGGCATAAGGTGGCTAAAACAGGAGCGATCTCGGACCAGTGAGGTAGCACCTCTTCTCGGACACATTTCTTCGATATTATACTCTTACTTGTGATTTGATTAGATGGCCATCCTCCGATTTGGGAGTGTTGTTCGAGGTGGAACGGTAGTGGCTGCTATGCGTATCCATCAGTCCATGTGCGTAATTGGTATATCTACCCTGGCATTGCCTTGTGTGCCGTGTCACCTACCATATCGAGCTTTACTACGATTATGATTTTAAGATCCGACCGCGTTAAGGTTCTCCATCCCCTTAACGCTATTTTCTATATGATTATACTTTACTGATTAGACACTACTGTATATAGCGTATATTACTATATAGTAAATAATTTAACGGACCCTTAGAGGATGGGCGGTCCCAAGCATCTTCTAAGTTACTTGTACCTTATTACAGTTCACTTGAGTTGGTTTATATTATATAAGTATATATTGTCCTGACTCGAGTGTTTTGTGTTTTGCTTTACGCTCGGGTCAGCCTGAGTTATTCACAGATTTGGATTTCCACTCTCTTGGAGATTTGAATCGCTGGAGATTATCTACTTGTCATGTCCTATCTATTTCAATTCCGTTGTTCTACTCAGCTTGTACTTGGTTATCATATTGAGACTTTTGTTGTATTCTATTTCTTCTGTTATATCTTATGTAACTCTGATATATTTATATAGTAGCTTCATGAACTACTATTTCTTTTACTTCCGCTGCATTATTTTACTCTGTGTCTGTGATCTGTGATTATATTTATTTACTGCATATTCTGAGATTTGCCAAATTTTTATTTACAACGCGGTATTTTGAGCAATTTAATTCCGGCATGAGTGTCTACCTATACACTTATAATGGATGCGAATGGTTGAAAATATCGGGTCGTTACAGTTGGTATCAGAGCTTTGGCTTTGAGGCAAAACTCAGCATATGGAGTAGATTTATTTACAGAATCACTTTCATTCGAGTTTGAATCTTTTCCTCTTGATTCGAATTTCCTTTGAATTTTTGGAACGTTCCCTGCGGTTCCAAAATTCATTCTTGTCCCTCACTATTCATCTTCTTTTGATTTTGGAGTATCACATAACTCCACTTCGAATGATCTTTATTGTGAATTGGCTGTCTCGCCAATATTCTAATTTTCTGGTAAAGGGGGAAACTCCTTTACAAATTAGCATCGATTCACTAGAGATTTATATCTATCCTTGGTTTAGATGCTAATATCTTTTATTACTCCAAACTCCGTCTCTTGAGATCGAACGTAGATTTATCCCAGAAAAATCCACATCGATCTTATTCTCTAAGTCACGGTTGACCCGGTTAAGGTTGTCCGCGATTTATCTAAGCTTACCCATCTCTCTACTCTGTTTAACCATCTTGTCTTTTGTTTCTAAACTATCTTCAAACATTTTGAACTGTACTTGTAAATTAATGTTTTGTTTTATATTGTGTTGTTTGAGTTGTTGATGTTGATTTGGGTTTCCGATCGATTCGTCTGATCAACGCTATCGATAGGATTTCTAAAACACTTTGACAGAACAAACTGACACAATACTATTTTAAAATATGGTTAATGAAATAAATTTGAGTAATAACCCGACTTTTTCTCCACAGAAAGTCGGATTATTATGAAGAAAGAAAGGGGTAGAAAATAGAAAAGAAGAGAAGAAAGAAACAACAACAACGATCTCACAGCGGAACGAATAAATTATATTAATAACATAAACTATTACATAGTATACAACAATTTACAGAGTTACACAGCATATACTAGACAGTTATAAACATCTGTCTAGACATTACAACTCAAATGCAAGACAAGACACTATCACAGATATCAACACAGCGGAATACTATATCTACGAACGTCGAAGCCTCCTGCTCCATTGCTCCTCCAGAATATTCGTCAAAGCTAAACCTGAATCCCTTGGCTACTCGTAAAAATTTGAGTACCCAAGAGTTTATATAAAACAGAAATAAACAACTTGGGTCAGACATGGGTCTGGTGTGAGTAACAGGTTAAACTTGTTTAACTTCAAAACCTTTTGAAAGAAAAGGTATCACGTAAGACTTCCCACAAATAAACATGGGTAAGTTTTTACCTTACGCTAACCAAAACATTTGATAGGAAATCCAGTTATATTATAATAGGGTCTAGGGTTTTCAAATAAAATATAGAAATAGCTGAAATGCTTACATCTCACATTCCAACATAGTTGGGCACAACTAATACGTACGGCACTTATTGGAGTTTGGATTCCATACAATGGCAGGGCTACCGGGGTACCGCCCGTCACAGTACGTGGCCTAGATCACCGTACCGAGGATCACTCCCAATCCCCTGCAACACAAGGTCGGAACATCCCTTACTGGATAATTCCCGCACAAGATACCTCACGGTTGGGATCAGCAACCGCACACACTAAGCCGAAATAAGAAGGGACTTCTAGACAGAGGTAATCTTGTCCTACTTGGGTGCTACCCACTAACCTTGCTGCACCTCCCCTGTTTTAGCCATTCCCGGTTTGTGAGGCTTGAGGTCACGATTACCTTTAATCAGAACATATCACTTAGAATGCTCATCGTCCGCCTGACGATGTGCTGAAAGCATTCAATCCATACAAGTTCGTTCCGGGTTCGAACGAAACCGAAGGCATTATCTCGTTACACTCGTTTTGGAATCACCCTCAGAGTTAACGACAATAACCCTTGCATTCTGAATCTTCATCTTCACTTGATTCACGACCTATCGTTAATTTGGATCGATGTGGTATTCGGGTCTCCAGACCTGGAAATCCGGTATACGGAAACCCGATCCCGGTCTCATCGAAATCCAAAGCGTATCTTTTAAGGCCAAGTTGTTTTAAAGGTTAAAACAATTTCAATTCATTATCTTTATACACAAAGAAAGATAATTCACAACAGATAATTAACATTATCAGATAATCCATACAATTCAACTAACATCCATATCATACAGCATATATCTCATCAGAGATATCAATCAATGCCAAGTATTCAATACTATCACCCATTCATAAGTAATGATTTATATCATCTCTAATTAATTTAAAGTGAATTAAATTAATTACTTCATTTTATAAATCCTTCTTACTTAACCATTAATTAATTACAAATTAATTAATTATTTATCTTCTAATATTTCATTTCAATTAATCATCTTTGATTAATTATCTTTTAATTACATCCAAGTAATTTATTCTCAATTAATTATTTAAATTAATTATCCTTAACCACTTTATAGTAATTAACCTTTAATTACTTCATTAACTAAATTAATTACTCCTTAATTAATTTCTTAATTAATCCCTTGATTAATTATTCAAAGTAATTAACTCAAATTACTTCTATTAATAAAATCATTATACAACTAATTACTTCCAGTAATTATCTTATTATTTACTTCTCTAAATAATCTTACCTTAATAATTACATTAAGTAATTATTTATCAAATCAACTCTTGATTATTCTAAATTAATTAAACTTAATTAATTAACTTAACTAATCAAATTAACTTCAATTAATTACAATAAGTAATTAATTCTTAATTACTTCCATTAAGTAATTCCATTTAAACAATTTCACAAATGATTATCTTTAAATTAATTAATCTAATTAATTATTAAAATTAATTACATAAATTAATTATTTAATGATCCATAGTTAATGACCTTCATTAACAATTATTTAATTACTTTTCTTAAATAATTAACTTATATTAATTATTATTAATTTCAAATTAATAAATCTTAATAACCAATTAATTAAACATTAATTATTTAATTAATTAAGTATTAACCATAACTTAATTAATCTTTAATTACTTTATTAATTAATTCTTAATCATTAATTAATACCCTAATTTATAATCCTTAATTATAAATTAATCATTCCTAATTAATTTATCTTAATCATAAATTAATTAGTTAAAACCTTTAATTATCTATTTAATTAATCCAAATGATTAATTAATTTGATTATTTAAACCATTTTAATTTACCTTAAAGATTTAATAATGTTTTTAACTTTAAGATAAAATATTTACTTATCCAAGTTTAAAATTCCTTATTCACAAAACATTTGAAACATCCATTTTCAAATTTACTTTTAAATTTCATTTTAAATTCCGGATTTAAAATGAATAACAATTTGTCTTTAACAAAGTTTAAATCCAATTTAAAAACTTTTATTTGTTAAAGAAAACTTATATCTTCTAAAAGAAATTTTTAAAAGAACTTAAATCTACTTCCTTTTAAAAATTTCTAAACATTTAAATATAGCTAACATTTAAACTTATTTAAAACATTTAAATTTATAAATTTATTTATCTCAAATCTAAGGTTCAAAACCAACTTGAAATAAAACTTTGATTCCAGATTCTATTTAAATATTTCTTAACAATTTAAATTTTGAAAACAAAACAGGTTTTAAAACCTGGCAACACAATTGCACTCGAACACACTATAATTTACTTCGAGTCGCAGCTCTAATTACTTCGAGCAAATATCCAATCGTCACGAAGAACACCCGAGTACCCTTCTCTGTTCAAATCCCAGACTTCACCAGACATTCACGATCGCGTGCACGTGCACATCCACCAGCGGCGTCTCCGACCATCCACGACTTCCCCCACCAGTCGACGATCAACCATAAACCAAACTACGATCATCCAATCTTCGATCTATACTCGAGATCGAAATCGAGAACTTCGAGCACTAAACTGGAACACAGACCACCTCCAAAACCTGGCAACAACTCCTCGTCCTCCTACTTTCGATCACCAGAACGCCAGCGACTTCGGCGACGAGTTCATCTACGTCAC
Source organism: Allium fistulosum (assembly GCA_030737815.1). NCBI lineage: Eukaryota > Viridiplantae > Streptophyta > Magnoliopsida > Asparagales > Amaryllidaceae > Allium > Allium fistulosum. Next base: position 513,498,733 of record CM060903.1, on the reverse strand, counting down.
GACTATCAATTCCCAGAGTTTCGTCGAACTCGATCCATCCTAGACGAAATGATGTTCGATTTCTCTAGACTGGTAATAACTAGGTTTAAATTTTTAAAACTTAAATCATTTCTTCCTCACTGCCTTGATTCTATTTCTAATAATTTTCCTTTTATTCATGATCATTCCACTACCACTACTAAAGATTTCAAACTTCCAATTTCACTGAGATGATCGAAATCACCATAATTTCATTTCCAACATAAACCAGAACTGCTCTTTTAATTCTAAACTAAAAGTTACGATTTAAATGTTAAAAATCATATTATCATCTATGTTTTCAATTTATACCTTTGAATTTATAAATTACAGAGTTCAAATTTTTCACTTTATAAAACATGTTTCTGTTGTTTTTGATTACAGAGGCACTCAGACTAAATTTTGTCTTAATTTAATCTTTTAATCTTTAGTTTACTAGGGAACAACTAATTTTACTTAAACCTTAGATCTACACTTAAAACTAGATCATGAGATATGATTTATATCAAAAACAGTAGCCTAGAATTCAAGATAACAGGGTCACACTGATACAAATAACCTACACATCTATATACATTCATATACATGCAGAGTCATCTATAAACATCCATATCAAAACAATATTTATCACAGAATTAGGCATGCATCATAATTACTTAAGTTAATTTTAAGTAAGAATGTTACTCACAGATTAAAGATGAAACGAGGCAGACTTAAGCTTTGAAATAGCTTGGAACCTTAAACTTTAATTACTGGAAAATGATTTGATCTTTTAAAACTTGAAACTGAAATGCTTTAAATCCCCAGAAGCTTTGCATGCTACTGAAGCTTGGTTACAGACAGTCTGGAAGAACAACTGCAGGCTTCCAGATTTGAAGAATGAATGCAGACAGTCTTTGAGTTGGTTCCAGATTGAAAAGAATGCAGACTGGTTTCTTTGAATTGATTGCAGATTTGAAAAGAGTGTTTGCAGGGCTTTGTTTTGGTATTGAAATTTGGTTACGGTTTGATCTTTGATTTGGAAGATGAGTTATAGGTTGTTGAATTTTTGTTTGAGGCATTTGAATTTCTGATTTCAGATTTTAGATTAGAGAATTTGTTTTCAGATTTGTATTAGAGAAAGAAGTTTGGGTTTCTCTTGTTTTGAAAAAGAAAATAGAAAGGAATGAAGTGAATATATGAAAATGTTTATATAAGTGAATTTGTAATTTATAAAAAAAAAAAAAAAAAATAATTAAGGACACTTGTCATTAGAGTTCATCTTTTATTTACACTTGTTAAAACAAGGTTTTAGGATAATGACACATGTCTTTTAAGTAATTATTCATATTTTTATTTATTTTAAAAGTAAATAAATGCCTTTTTCTTATTTATTAAATACTTATCTATATATATATAATTACTTTTTAAAGAAACAAAACTAATTACATTTATAAATAAAAGCTTATACAAATATTCTGAAATCCAAAACAATTTAAATATTTATTTTCTTGAATTTCAAAGCTTAAATTCAAATTCAATTAAATTAAATCCTAAGATTCAATTTAAAAAGTCAAGTTATATATATATATACATATATAACTATTTATTCAATTAAATAACAATTTCATATTCTTTAAAATCCATTCATATTAATAAAAATAATACATTATACTTATTATCTGAAATTAACATATTTGATATTTAAATAATTTATATAAGAGATTATATTATCAAGTGATATTTTAAAAAGAAACAAAACAAGCCTTTTTGTTAACTCTTATAAAATTTTAAACTTAAGTAAAAATATCTTAAGCAATTAAAGTATTTTAAAACCATAAATTTACTAATTTAAATAACTTTGAAAAGTCATATTAAATTAAATCTAAATTCCCAATTTACCCAAAGCTTCTATTTACAATATATATATAAAAAAAAAAATATTCAAATAGAAAATATCTTATTAACTTTTAAAAGATAAAATTACCAATTAATACTAATTTAATCAGATTATTAAATTAAATTCAAATCTTATTATCAAAGATTATCCATATCAATTTAATTATTCAACAGATTATTAAATTGATATTGTCAAAATTTCCGGGATATTACATTCCTCCCCCCTTAAAATAATTTCGTCCCCGAAATTTAAACAAAGGTAATTTAATAATCTATTTAAGATTTTAATTTTAATTCATAAGCATATACTATCATCCATATGCTAGCAACCATAGCAACCAATCATCCAATCAAACAATTTTAATTATCTAGACTAAATTCTAGATACTCGAGTTTTCCCAAATATATATATATATATATATATATATATACCGGGATACTCGCTCTACAAACAATCTAAACAAACAATACTACTAAACTATAAAGCTCCTACTCATCTATATCTACAGAACTAAACAGGATATCAGACTACAGACGAGTCTGACTCAACTACCAAATCTTCCAGAACTGCTGATTCTAAAACCAGAGATAGATCAAATACGTACTCCCTCAGAGATACGTACAACTCAATGAATTCCAGTTATCCAAACTGACAATTCAACCAAGTAGACCAATTACTTATCCAATTCAGAACACAGACGAGATCCAAACATAACTCTACTTCACAACATCAGTAGATTCCAAACTTACTTCTTCTATCCAGAGATACACTCCAAACTGCTTTCGCTGCTCAACTCCGATATGAGGTAGAACACAAGCACAGACTGGACAACTCATTTCTAGAAATAAGGTTCACTGATCCATAAAAGAAAACTCAGATATTCCAGCAAAACTTGAGCTGCTTCACCAAATCCATCTCTAGGAAACATCCTTCCACTAGACTGAACCACCGGTATCACTCCTGGAATCCAGTCGATAAGAAAACTCAACCTTCAGATGCGGACAAACTTCTGTCTTCTCTGAAGACATCCAGAAAATTCTGACAACCCAAGAGAACACTCAGCAATCGCAAGTCACTTTTGCGATCAACCCATCCTAATTCCAAAGAAAAACTGTTCCTCTTTACACAATCCGAACAGCTCATACTTAACTATCCAATCCATCGAAGAAATGGATTTACTCTTACTGCTTCTGAACTTCACCTTCAGAAAAACTGCTCAGCCAGAAAACTTCCTACCAATGCACAGAACACTCCGAGCTGCACTGCTGATACTGATGCTCCAATCCAAAGCTCTTCGAGAAACTCGGACTCCAAACCAAAGCAGAAACTTCATGCTGAATTCAGCCAAAATACCAAAGCATACACACTTCCTTAATCTTGTTCCAAAGAAAACATCTTCAGGAACCTCCATCGTCACTGTATCTCATCATACAGCTACTATTACCTGAGGTATCAAGATATCATCACACACTTCTGCCTACCCGACAGATCCAACTTTACTCATCCAAACTTCAAAGATAAACTCCGAACCATTACAGTTTCCTTCGGAGATCGATGAAATTCTACACCATAGCAAAGCTTACTCGAGACGGTATTGGGTCTACAGTCTCGACAAATACACTTCCAATCTCAACATTTAAACTCCAACCATTGGTAGTCGTGTTTCACACACCACTACCCCATCTACCTTTATAACTTATATTGGAAAACCCGAACAGGTAACCCAACAAATAGGTAGAAATATATATATATTTAAAATGATACTTTTTATATAGAAATTATTTCTGGGTAAAATTATTTCATTTACCTCTTTAAAACAATATTGTGTCCGTTGGCCTGGTTCAAGTGTTTAGAGATCCCTATCAATAACGTTAGCTACTCGTATTGACCAGAATCCATATACCACTCAACCGATCAATTAACACAATATAAAACCATTTTATATAACTAACAAATACGCGCTCTCATATATATATATACACTCGGACTCAAACAGGTTGCTACAGATCCTATTTCTAATGAACAATCCTTCCGAACCTAGGTATTCACTCAACCTAGCGCTCTGATACCAACTGTAATAACCCGACTTTTTCTCCACAGAAAGTCGGATTATTATGAAGAAAGAAAGGGGTAGAAAATAGAAAAGAAGAGAAGAAAGAAACAACAACAACGATCTCACAGCGGAACGAATAAATTATATTAATAACATAAACTATTACATAGTATACAACAATTTACAGAGTTACACAGCATATACTAGACAGTTATAAACATCTGTCTAGACATTACAACTCAAATGCAAGACAAGACACTATCACAGATATCAACACAGCGGAATACTATATCTACGAACGCCGAAGCCTCCTGCTCCATTGCTCCTCCAGAATATTCGTCAAAGCTAAACCTGAATCCCTTGGCTACTCGTAAAAATTTGAGTACCCAAGAGTTTATATAAAACATAAATAAACAACTTGGGTCAAACATGGGTCTGGTGTGAGTAACAGGTTAAACTTGTTTAACTTCAAAACCTTTTGAAAGAAAAGGTATCACGTAAGACTTCCCACAAATAAACATGGGTAAGTTTTTACCTTACGCTAACCAAAACATTTGATAGGAAATCCAGTTATATTATAATAGGGTCTAGGGTTTTCAAATAAAATATAGAAATAGCTGAAATGCTTACATCTCACATTCCAACATAGTTGGGCACAACTAATACGTACGGCACTTATTGGAGTTTGGATTCCATACAATGGCAGGGCTACCGGGGTATCGCCCGTCACAGTACGTGGCCTAGATCACCGTACCGAGGATCACTCCCAATCCCCTGCAACACAAGGTCGGAACATCCCTTACTGGATAATTCCCGCACAAGATACCTCACGGTTGGGATCAGCAACCGCACACACTAAGCCGAAATAAGAAGGGACTTCTAGACAGAGGTAATCTTGTCCTACTTGGGTGCTACCCACTAACCTTGCTGCACCTCCCCTGTTTTAGCCATTCCCGGTTTGTGAGGCTTGAGGTCACGATTACCTTTAATCAGAACATATCACTTAGAATGCTCATCGTCCACCTGACGATGTGCTGAAAGCATTCAATCCATACAAGTTCGTTCCGGGTTCGAACGAAACCGAAGGCATTATCTCGTTACACTCGTTTTGGAATCACCCTCAGAGTTAACGACAATAACCCTTGCATTCTGAATCTTCATCTTCACTTGATTCACGACCTATCGTTAATTTGGATCGATGTGGTATTCGGGTCTCCAGACCTGGAAATCCGGTATACGGAAACCCGATCCCGGTCTCATCGAAATCCAAAGCGTATCTTTTAAGGCCAAGTTGTTTTAAAGGTTAAAACAATTTCAATTCATTATCTTTATACACAAAGAAAGATAATTCACAACAGATAATTAACATTATCAGATAATCCATACAATTCAACTAACATCCATATCATACAGCATATATCTCATCAGAGATATCAATCAATGCCAAGTATTCAATACTATCACCCATTCATAAGTAATGATTTATATCATCTCTAATTAATTTAAAGTGAATTAAATTAATTACTTCATTTTATAAATCCTTCTTACTTAACCATTAATTAATTACAAATTAATTAATTATTTATCTTCTAATATTTCATTTCAATTAATCATCTTTGATTAATTATCTTTTAATTACATCCAAGTAATTTATTCTCAATTAATTATTTAAATTAATTATCCTTAACCACTTTATAGTAATTAACCTTTAATTACTTCATTAACTAAATTAATTACTCCTTAATTAATTTCTTAATTAATCCATTGATTAATTATTCAAAGTAATTAACTCAAATTACTTCTATTAATAAAATCATTATACAACTAATTACTTCCAGTAATTATCTTATTATTTACTTCTCTAAATAATCTTACCTTAATAATTACATTAAGTAATTATTTATCAAATCAACTCTTGATTATTCTAAATTAATTAAACTTAATTAATTAACTTAACTAATCAAATTAACTTCAATTAATTACAATAAGTAATTAATTCTTAATTACTTCCATTAAGTAATTCCATTTAAACAATTTCACAAATGATTATCTTTAAATTAATTAATCTAATTAATTATTAAAATTAATTACATAAATTAATTATTTAATGATCCATAGTTAATGACCTTCATTAACAATTATTTAATTACTTTTCTTAAATAATTAACTTATATTAATTATTATTAATTTCAAATTAATAAATCTTAATAACCAATTAATTAAACATTAATTATTTAATTAATTAAGTATTAACCATAACTTAATTATCTTTAATTACTTTATTAATTAATTCTTAATCATTAATTAATACCCTAATTTATAATCCTTAATTATAAATTAATCATTCCTAATTAATTTATCTTAATCATAAATTAATTAGTTAAAACCTTTAATTATCTATTTAATTAATCCAAATGATTAATTAATTTGATTATTTAAACCATTTTAATTTACCTTAAAGATTTAATAATGTTTTTAACTTTAAGATAAAATATTTACTTATCCAAGTTTAAAATTCCTTATTCACAAAACATTTGAAACATCCATTTTCAAATTTACTTTTAAATTTCATTTTAAATTCCGGATTTAAAATGAATAACAATTTGTCTTTAACAAAGTTTAAATCCAATTTAAAAACTTTTATTTGTTAAAGAAAACTTATATCTTCTAAAAGAAATTTTTAAAAGAACTTAAATCTACTTCCTTTTAAAAATTTCTAAACATTTAAATATAGCTAACATTTAAACTTATTTAAAACATTTAAATTTATAAATTTATTTATCTCAAATCTAAGGTTCAAAACCAACTTGAAATAAAACTTTGATTCCAGATTCTATTTAAATATTTCTTAACAATTTAAATTTTGAAAACAAAACAGGTTTTAAAACCTGGCAACACAATTGCACTCGAACACACTATAATTTACTTCGAGTCGCAGCTCTAATTACTTCGAGCAAATATCCAATCGTCACGAAGAACACCCGAGTACCCTTCTCTGTTCAAATCCCAGACTTCACCAGACATTCACGATCGCGTGCACGTGCACATCCACCAGCGGCGTCTCCGACCATCCACGACTTCCCCCACCAGTCGACGATCAACCATAAACCAAACTACGATCATCCAATCTTCGATCTATACTCGAGATCGAAATCGAGAACTTCGAGCACTAAACTGGAACACAGACCACCTCCAAAACCTGGCAACAACTCCTCGTCTTCCTACTTTCGATCACCAGAACGCCAGCGACTTCGGCGACGAGTTCATCTACGTCACGACTATCAATTCCCAGTGTTTCGTCGAACTCGATCCATCCTAGACGAAATGATGTTCGATTTCTCTAGACTGGTAATAACTAGGTTTAAATTTTTAAAACTTAAATCATTTCTTCCTCACTGCCTTGATTCTATTTCTAATAATTTTCCTTTTATTCATGATCATTCCACTACCACTACTAAAGATTTCAAACTTCCAATTTCACTGAGATGATCGAAATCACCATAATTTCATTTCCAACATAAACCAGAACTGCTCTTTTAATTCTAAACTAAAAGTTACGATTTAAATGTTAAAAATCATATTATCATCTATGTTTTCAATTTATACCTTTGAATTTATAAATTACAGAGTTCAAATTTTTCACTTTATAAAACATGTTTCTGTTGTTTTTGATTACAGAGGCACTCAGACTAAATTTTGTCTTAATTTAATCTTTTAATCTTTAGTTTACTAGGGAACAACTAATTTTACTTAAACCTTAGATCTACACTTAAAACTAGATCATGAGATATGATTTATATCAAAAACAGTAGCCTAGAATTCAAGATAACAGGGTCACACTGATACAAATAACCTACACATCTATATACATTCATATACATGCAGAGTCATCTATAAACATCCATATCAAAACAATATTTATCACAGAATTAGGCATGCATCATAATTACTTAAGTTAATTTTAAGTAAGAATGTTACTCACAGATTAAAGATGAAACGAGGCAGACTTAAGCTTTGAAATAGCTTGGAACCTTAAACTTTAATTACTGGAAAATGATTTGATCTTTTAAAACTTGAAACTGAAATGCTTTAAATCCCCAGAAGCTTTGCATGCTACTGAAGCTTGGTTACAGACAGTCTGGAAGAACAACTGCAGGCTTCCAGATTTGAAGAATGAATGCAGACAGTCTTTGAGTTGGTTCCAGATTGAAAAGAATGCAGACTGGTTTCTTTGAATTGATTGCAGATTTGAAAAGAGTGTTTGCAGGGCTTTGTTTTGGTATTGAAATTTGGTTACGGTTTGATCTTTGATTTGGAAGATGAGTTATAGGTTGTTGAATTTTTGTTTGAGGCATTTGAATTTCTGATTTCAGATTTTAGATTAGAGAATTTGTTTTCAGATTTGTATTAGAGAAAGAAGTTTGGGTTTCTCTTGTTTTGAAAAAGAAAATAGAAAGGAATGAAGTGAATATATGAAAATGTTTATATAAGTGAATTTGTAATTTATAAAAATAATAAAAAAAAGAAAATAATTAAGGACACTTGTCATTAGAGTTCATCTTTTATTTACACTTGTTAAAACAAGGTTTTAGGATAATGACACATGTCTTTTAAGTAATTATTCATATTTTTATTTATTTTAAAAGTAAATAAATGCCTTTTTCTTATTTATTAAATACTTATCTATATATATATAATTACTTTTTAAAGAAACAAAACTAATTACATTTATAAATAAAAGCTTATACAAATATTCTGAAATCCAAAACAATTTAAATATTTATTTTCTTGAATTTCAAAGCTTAAATTCAAATTCAATTAAATTAAATCCTAAGATTCAATTTAAAAAGTCAAGTTATATATATATATATACATATATAACTATTTATTCAATTAAATAACAATTTCATATTCTTTAAAATCCATTCATATTAATAAAAATAATACATTATACTTATTATCTGAAATTAACATATTTGATATTTAAATAATTTATATAAGAGATTATATTATCAAGTGATATTTTAAAAAGAAACAAAACAAGCCTTTTTGTTAACTCTTATAAAATTTTAAACTTAAGTAAAAATATCTTAAGCAATTAAAGTATTTTAAAACCATAAATTTACTAATTTAAATAACTTTGAAAAGTCATATTAAATTAAATCTAAATTCCCAATTTACCCAAAGCTTCTATTTACAATATATATAAAAAAATATATATATTCAAATAGAAAATATCTTATTAACTTTTAAAAGATAAAATTACCAATTAATACTAATTTAATCAGATTATTAAATTAAATTCAAATCTTATTATCAAAGATTATCCATATCAATTTAATTATTCAACAGATTATTAAATTGATATTGTCAAAATTTCCGGGATATTACAATTTGGATATATAATTTTATGGAACTTAATAAATTGATTTAAATTGATAATTTGAAATGATAATACTTGATTTATCATTTATTGTTCTACAAATGAATTTATAAATAGTTGTTTATAAATTTATTTGGGAACTGAAATGAATTTAAAACAAGAAATTTAAAGAATTTAATTTCCGATGGATTTCAAACCTTGTGTTTAAATTTTTTTAAAAGGATATTATTTAAAGTATTTTTGAATAAAAATTTGTCTCTAAAGGATTTTAAAGTTTAAAAATTAAGTGCTCTTCTCTCTGTCGCTGGAAAATAATTTCGGTGATGACTGCAGCATCATCGACGTTCATTTTCAAGTTTGAACTGAAGAGACCGTTCTGTAGTCTTACTACAGCTTTGTTTTGAAAGATTTAATTTATTTGAATTTCTAAATATGATTTGATTTATAATATATATATAGATATATGATTTAAATTGATTTGACATATTATGTACATATATTTATTTATCTCTAACTGGTTTGAAGAAAACCGGAAAATTAATTCTTAAATTTCATCTTAAAGAATAATTTCAGTTATAAAAAGAAAAATTAAATTTTTTGAATAAATGATTCAAACTTGAGATAATTGAATTGGAAAGTTTTATTTGTATAATACAATTGCATTCAAATATAACTTACCTTAAATTTTTTTAGAAGTTAACAATGTAATTGGATAGTATACAATATAAAAAGGATTTTATAAATAAAATTTGAGTGGTTATAATAAATTTTATACACTTAAATTTTAGTTATAAAGGATTAACAGAGGTAAATAGTGAAAAAGGAATTTAAAGAGATTTTATTTAAATAACTTAATAATCAAATTTGATTTAATATGGAACCTTAAGTCTAACCTAGGAATTTTAATAAAGGTTATTTCTTAAAATGAATATGTTGTATAATAAATAATGTTTCTTTGAATAGAAAAAAAATACATTTGAATTAGACATTTTGTAATAAAGTTTATTTAACTTGAATTCATAGTTTAATTAATATCTAAATGAATAAATGTGTAAAGAAATTTGATTGTTATATTTGCTATATAAATATTTTATTAATGAAATAGATATGTCTTGAAAAATGAATGATTATGATTTAAATAGTTAAAATGTATTTTAACATCACTAAAAATTGATAATTGAGAATTTGGTTTTCAAATGGAAATTTTAAGTGTAACTTATTGAAGGAATATCTATTTATGAAATGGGCATTTTAAATAAAGTTTTAGGTTATTTGTTAAATGAAGAGCTAAGTAAAATAATGAACTTTTGACTTAATAAATGAAGTATAGTTTACTTGGATATTCCATTCATAAAAGTATGTTTTAATAAGTCTTAAGTTAAAGGATATCCAAATGAATATTTCTGGAATAAAACTGATTTGAAATACTAATATATCTACTGTAGCGTTTTATAAGTGCTGCCGTTTGAAAATACAATGTTTTGGAAATTTTTATAATTGAATGAACTTAGAAATGTTACAACTTTAAAATGAATATTATCTGACCTTGAATTAAAATATTTTAAATTAAGATTATTTTAAAAGGTGTTATGATTTTCTAAGTATTATGTTTTTTTAGAATAACATTTCCAATGTGTTATGATTTTAGTAGTATGATTTCCAAATGATAAACACCTCTAAATTGTTATGATTTCAAAGCATTATGGTTTCAAAATTATTATCTTATTTTGTTTTTCAAACCATCTTTTGGTTGTCCTTATTTTCCCCCACCTTGCTACAAACTGGTATAAGCATCTTTCTATAATCTTTCCATTTAGAAATCTTTCTGTAATCTTTGATAATCTTTGTTACTCATCTGGATCTGAACACTGTTTTTCCATTCATAGACCGTCGGTCAAGTGAAAGGGGTGATTCAGACTCTAGAGGATCTTTTTCGTGTTTGTGTTCTTGATTTGATCACCTCCATTTTGTTAAACTTGCCTATAACAATAGTTATCAGGTGTAATTCCAATATTCTTATCATCTTGTCTTAATTCTATTTCATTCTATCTTTTTCTGTGCTTTCCTGTACCTCGTTCCTTTTCGGGGACGAAAAGTTTTGAGTGGGGGAGAGTGTAACAACCCTGTATTTTACAAATATTCTTAAATTGATTTTTTCTAGATTCAAAAGCTTTATTTATGAAAAAGAATAATTTTGTTATTTTAAATATAAAAACTTTGACTTTGATGTGGATTAGAATTTCAAATATGACTAAATTTAATATTTCCTGAAAATGTGAATTTTGGTCAATAGTCAAACTTTGACCTTTAAGTTTAAATTTTAAATAGTTTGAAATTTTAAATTTTATCTTTTATTATGAAAATAGATTTAATAACTTGAACACTACTTTTCGTTTCGTTGAAAACGGAGTTAAAATGTAAAAGTTATGTACATTTCAATTTTTAGTATAATTTGTTTTATTGTGCAATTTTGCCTATTTTAAATTTTATAAATCATATTTTCTTTCTTATTATTTATTTTAATATGTGTCAATATGTTAATTTATGTATATTTTCATCTCTAAATATTTTTAAAAATAATAATAGAATTTTCCAAAATTTACTATGATGATTTCCTATTTTTAAAGGCTGTTTTCCTATTTTCTGCTATTTTCTCCATTTAAAAATTATATGTAAATTAAATTTTTAATATTTATTTTGTGAATATATTTTTATTTTATGTTATTATTTATGTTTAAAAATATATTACAAGCTCATATGAATTTTCTAAAATTTATTCTATTCAATTTCAAATTTTCTAGACTAGTTTACTATTTTTAAGCAATTTCCTTAATTCTTTTTATATTTTCTTTAAATTTAATTATATATTTTTATTTTATTTCACTTTGTTTCGGTTTTTAGATGTACTTGCTGAATTTTATTTCATTTTATTTGATTTAAAAGAAAAGGAAGTATGGAAGGTTTTAAAAGCTAAGAAACGTAAAGTCGTTTCACCGTTTCTTTTACCGTTTCTTTTTCAATCAATACATCAGTTATTTTGGCCGTTCCTTATTCTTTCTTCAGCTGTACCTCTCTCTTATTCACGTGAAAAACTTCTCAAATTTCAGTTCTCATCTCCTAAAACTCACGGCTAAGAAAAATTTGCCAATGGCTTCCATTCTCTACTTCTTCTCTTCACTTTTCCTCTTTTCTTTCAATGATTTTGCTTGATCTCTTCACATGTTTGCTTGGCCTAGCCTCTACCACCTTCATCCCCATCATCACCTCCTCCATCTACTACAGCAAACACTCCCTTTCCTCTGACCAAGACAGGCCATGACCTTCCACTTCAAGCCATCACCACAAAACTCCACAAAACATTGCCTAAACCACACATATCATCACCTACCCTCCATATCTTGCTTTGGCCACCCCCTTAGCCACCACCACCACTTGCTACATGACCTTGGCTGCTGCTGCACCATCACCCTCCACTGTCCAGACCTGTACCATGCAATGGCCGAGCCCCACTTGCCTTTGGATGAGCCAAAAGTGCACCAAAACTCCACTTATTTTGCCTTGACCCTTTGTCTTATTCATATGTAACTCCTACCATCATCATCTCCTTGTTGCCATGCTATTTTGATGCCATAAACTGAGATTATGTCCAGCTATGGCTGAGCAAAAGATCCCCTTTGTCAAGCAGTTGAATGGTTAAAGAAAGGTCGAATCACTTTGCCCTTTGTTGCTTTTTATTTCAAGTCATTTCGATATTGTTTTGTGTTACATATTTATGTATACATTGTCTTGTTTTGTTTATATGTATACAAGGCAATTATATTTGGCTCTCCACTCTCAAATCATATTCATGTTGTCGTGCCTTCAAAGATTCTATGTTGTGTGTTTGGTCGTCATCTCCAGCTTAAACAAGTGAGTTATTCTCACCAGACAATATGTACCTATATAACTAGTAAATTGACACCCTGTGAATCTGTAGAAATATATTATCATGTTATATATGCCTATATTATTATCATATGATGTTCACACCTGTTATTACACCTGTTATATCATATGTTACTGTAATTTAATGTTATTCTGTTATTTATATCAGTTATCACCATTGCAAGTTCCCTGTAGACTAGAATCACTATGGGTTGAAATGATATATACCCGAACGGACTTTAGAATAGGGAAAAATCGTTATGGGCTGAAATGATAGGCCTGAATGGTTTTTATTTAATTTATTTTAACTTGGGATTGCAGGTTTGAAATGATAGAACCCGGATTTTTCTTTTTAAACTAGGGATAGAAATGATACATATCCGTATCACTTGACCTAGGCTAGAAAACTATATACAGGCCCGTGGTTATTTTATAAGGTGTTTTGGATATTTTTAAGTATTTTAAAAATATAAATTTATGAAATTTGATTTAAACATATTTTGAAATATTTTTAATTAAAGAAATTATGATTTTTCTATGTGTTAAAAATGTAATAAATGAATGGTTTAACTGGATTTTTTGAAATATAACTCAAGTTTGGAAATTTGGAATTTTGGTTAAAAATGATATTTAAGTTATATAAATAAAATGGAAATTTAATTATATTTGGAAAATGGTAATTATGATAATTTGATTTAATTTGAATTTAAATGATTTATTAAAGTATTATTGATTTTTCTATGAATTTAAGTGGCTAAATAAATGAATGTTTAAAAGTGATCTTTTAAAATATAACTTGACTTGGAAATGTGAAATTTAGTTTTAATTAAAGGTTTAAGTTAATTAAATAAAATTTGGAATTTATTTAAATTTGTGAAAAGGTAATTAAACTCTGAATTTGATTTGACAGCATTTTTGAAATGTATGTAAAAGATATTACAGCATTTTGCAAATGTTGTAGTTGTTTAAATGAACTAAAAAAGTTAATTTGAAATAAAGGCTATTATAGCACTTTGTAAGTGCTGTAGTGGTTAAACTTAACATTTAAGTTTATTTTAAATTTAATGGAAATATATTACAACATTTAAGTGTTGTCATTTTGTTAAATGAACTATTTTAAACTATAACTTTACGTAGCATTTTGTAAGTGCTACGGAAACCGTATTTTTGTTGTTTTAATAAATTTTAATGAAAAATAATCTTTGGAAAATGATATAATTTTGGAAACTAAATGTTAAATTTCTAAAGATAATGAAGAGACATTTAAATGGTTTTAAATGGAAGAATTTGATTTTAATGTGAGTTTAAAATGGTATTTAAATTTAATAAAATGAATGGATTCAAATGGTATTTAAATGAAATATAAATGAATGATGCTTTGAATAATATTTTAATATTTTGATATGTATAAAAATGATTTTGAATTTATGAAATGTGGGATATTTAAGCTTTGAAATATACTAAAGATTGAATACTGTATTTTGTGAATTAAGCCTATATTTGAAATTTTAAGATTTGAAATGGTTTGTTAGTAAACTGAATTTGAGTTGAAAATGATGGGTTGAATTAAATTTAAATTAAAATTTGGAATTTGGGTTTAATTTAATAAATTTGTAAATATGTAGAATTAAAAGATGATTTCAAATATATGTTTTCGAAATGTTATGATTTTAAAAGTATAATGATTTCAAATGTTTTAGTTTCAAAAGAATTATAACTTTGAAAGTATAGACTATTTGAAAGGTAAATATATGTTTGAAATGGAAATGATGTTGTTTTGAAATGAACATAGTTTTGAAATAAAAATGATTTTGATTTCGAAGTATAACTATCAAAGATATGATATTTTGATATATTAAAATGATTTGAAATGAAGTTTGTAAAGATATGATATTTTGATATATTGAAATGATTTGAAAAGAAGTTTGAAAGGATACGATATTTTGGAATATTGAAATGATTTGGAAATGGTAAATCTTTATTTTGATAAAGACATGATTTTGAAATGATATCTTATTTTGAAGTAAAGTATTGTTTTTAAAAGTTATAACCACGCGTTATAATAACGATTGGTTGTTAAAGAGACCGGGATCGGATATGGACATACTCTCTGTCGATACCGAAAACCACTTTGACAACCGTGTACGCGGTGGAGATTCCAGAATGAAGTAGGATGGTGGCGACGTTCTTAAGGTATGTTACGTGGACCCAACTCCCGTGAGTTGGCATAAGGTGGTTAAAACAAGAGCGATCTCGGACCAGTGAGGTAGCACCTCTTCTCGGACACATTTCTTCGATATTATACTCTTACTTGTGATTTGATTAGATGGCCATCCTCCGATTTGGGAGTGTTGTTCGAGGTGGAACGGTAGTGGCTGCTATGCGTATCCATCAGTCCGTGTGCGTAATTGGTATATCTACCCTGGCATTGCCTTGTGTGCCGTGTCACCTACCATATCGAGCTTTACTACGATTATGATTTTAAGATCCGACCGCGTTAAGGTTCTCCATCCCCTTAACGCTATTTTCTATATGATTATAATTTACTGATTAGACACTACTATATATAGCGTATATTACTATATAGTAAATAGTTAAACGGACCCTTAGAGGATGGGCGGTCCCAAGCATCTTCTAAGTTACCTGTACCTTATTACAGTTCACTTGAGTTGGTTTATATTATATAAGTATATATTGTCCTGACTCGAGTGTTTTGTGTTTTGCTTTACGCTCGGGTCAGCCTGAGTTATTCACAGATTTGGATTTCCACTCTCTTGGAGATTTGAATCGCTGGAGATTATCTGCTTGTCATGTCCTATCTATTTCAATTCCGTTGTTCTACTCAGCTTGTACTTGGTTATCATATTGAGACTTTTGTTGTATTCTATTTCTTCTGTTATATCTTATGTAACTCTGATATATTTATATAGTAGCTTCATGAACTACTATTTCTTTTACTTCCGCTGCATTATTTTACTCTGTGTCTGTGATCTGTGATTATATTTATTTACTGCATATTCTGAGATTTGCTAAATTTTTATTTACAACGCGGTATTTTGAGCAATTTAATTCCGGCATGAGTGTCTACCTATACACTTATAATGGATGCGAATGGTTGAAAATATCGGGTCGTTACAGTAATTAGTTAATCATAACACTGTTTTTCATTTTCAAAATCCCATTTCAGAAATAATACAATTATTATTCCTTTTCCAAAAATCATTTGAAATTCCTTTCAAAAATACCAGAATTTAAATTCTCAAAAATTCCTTTATAAAGCACGTTTTATAAAATCACTTATATAAAACATATTCATAAGATTTATTTATCTTGGATAAATTCCTTTAATCTTAAACCAACATTATTATTTATCGAATACCCCATAGTCAAATTGTGAAACTAAATTCACGAGGTGTTCGTAATTAAACTTTTAAATTAAACAACCAATCAATCAATGATAATAACTAAATATTATCATCCCTAAATCAAATAACTATATCATTTGAAAAAAATATTCCTTTATATTCAAAATATAATCCTAGGTAAAATTATTTCATTTACCAATTTTTTTCAAAACAAAAATCATTCATATACGTCATTAACAAATACGCGCTCATATATAATACTCTCAACTCATTTTAGGATGTTACTAACCCTATTTCTAATGAGTTACTCATTCTAGGGTATTACTAACCCTATCTCTGATGAGACTTTACCCCACCAAAGCAGGTTCTCACTTAACCTTGCACTCTGACACCAAAGTAACATCCAAGATTTTCGACGCTCGAAAATCGACACTAATACGTCCTCCATATTGCATGTCGAGCATCAGAGTGTCAGAAAACCCGATTGTTAAAGGTAAAAAGAAATAAGAACATAACAAAATCTCACATGGATGGAATAACATATATTATTTCAATATATAATCTTTACAGCAGAAAATTTAATACATTTATCAGAGTTAAACATAGATAGTTATAAATATCCATCCATACAAATGTGGAATACAATAATACGCTGAGTGTGGTGGAAACAGATAACAATCTTCAGAAGAACCTTCTAACTTCATGCTCCGAGCTCTTCCAGATTTCTTCTAACAAACCTGAATATTGTGCTACCAGGGGAAATTAAGGCACCCATAGTTTAAGGGAAAAGAAAAATAAACTTCGAGTCAGTCATGGGACCGGTGTGAGAATCAAAATATGCATTTTGAAAACAAAGGTATCTCATAAGACCACTCTGCACATAAACACGGAACAAGTTTTTACCTTATGATAACCAAAACATTTGCTACGCAAAATCTGGATTATTATTTTTAATGTCATTCTTTGAAAAACATTTTTCAAATAAACATATTAAAATAGCTGAAATTGTTACATTGGTTAAATTTGACGGCATAATAGGTTTACAAGTAAGTTCGAAGGCACTTATTGGAGAACAGATTTCCATACAATGGCTGGTAAGGGATTACCTTCCATATAGTACATCTCTAGAGGAATGTACCGAGGATACACAAACAATCCTCCGCATCTAGCAAGACCGGTCTATCCTTATTTGGTACTCAGACATGGCCTGGATAGAAATCGAATATGACATCACCTCGGTCGTTATCGACTTATCCGAGATATCTAATAACATACACAAAATGCCTGAAATATAGAGGGTTATCTAGAAAGGTGATGATCATATCCTAATGGTTGTGAATCACATAGCCTTACGGCATACCCTGTTTAAGTCTTTACCGGGTGGTGAGGCCTGAGGTAACGATTACCATTCACATAGCACATTCCCCTTTGAATGCCACACTGCCATTTCATGATCACACAACTAATTTCTATAAATGTATAACTCCCGAGCTCATACATCGTAGGAAAGGGTGTTAAGCTAAGAGAAGCTGCCTTCTCTACCACCAAACAAATGATACGTTTATAGAGATCAATCAATGTAATTAGAAATGCAACGTCAATCATTCATCCATACAAGCTGTCCAAGAACATGACAAACCGAAGGTATTCTCCTACCACATCCTATCGGGAATTACCCTAGGATTAGTAGCGAGAAGTCCTTGCATCGAAGATCTCAAATGAAGAACTATTGTCACATAATATGATATGGGAAATTTCCCCCGAGGGTCAGTGACAAGCATCCCTACATTCCATTTTCCAAATCATTCCCATGTCTGTACTTCAAATATGTAAATTGATTCGAAGTGGTTTCCGGATAAGAATTACTCAAATCCGATTTCAGTTCCTTCGAACCAATCATTGATAAAAAGATGTTAGGTAATAGGGAATTATTCTTTAATTGATCAATTTCTTTTTATCAAAATATCTTTTGGAAATATATATCTTTAAAACATTTCTTTCTTGTATATATAGAATCATCAAACCTCTCTTATCAAATCCTTTGATTACTTAAAACCTTTTTAAATTCCAAATCATTTCATTCATTACTTAGGAAAATATTTCCAAATCATTTATTTAAATCTTAACAAAGATTCCCAAATCATAACCTGTAAAACGAGTAAAAAACAATGTTATTTAAGACATCGTTTACTATAAACCCAATCCAATTAATTTTAAGTATAGGAATTAAATCAATTCCAAATCATTTTCATAAGTCATATTGGAAAATGTTATTGAGTTAAAAATGGTCGATAGAAATTATATTAATTCTACTTAACATCAATTTCCTTATTCAACCTTTACTAACCATCGAATAACGGTGAAATCACCTTTTAAATTCACACGGATAGTATGGGTTCCCTCCTCGGAATTTAATACCAAGTATAAGAAGATTATCTCTATGCAATCCAAGTTGTTTGAATTTGGATAATTATATCTTTTATACTTTGGGAAATTTGATCGGAGTAAATCAAATTTACTACCCCCTCCGTCAGGCCAGTCTGGGGTGCTATGGAGGGCTGGCAACTAGTTTCCCAAACTCAAGCCTAGAGACTACCTCTCTGTCGCCCATAAGGTGGTCAAGTTATTTGATCGACTCTAAATCCTTTTATCATCTTTTAGAGATGATTTTTATTTACTTAACACTATTCCAAATTTTCTTTTAAAACAAATTTCCTTTAACCAATTCAATTTAAACTCCTTTAAAAAAAATTCAAATCACTTTCGAAAATACTTAATTATTCATTTGAAAAGATTCACAAAAGATTTGGGAAAGAATAATTAAGTTAAATCACTGTTTGCAAAAGTTATTAAAAAGTGCTGCGAAAAAGTGCTGCAAATAGTGTTTTAAAAGCTTATTTGATTAAAACAACTTTTCGATTATTCAGAATCCATTTTTATAACTCAAATCTCTTTTAAAACATTTTAAAAGATTTAAAAGATTTATTTTATATTTTTAAATAATTAAAATATCATTTTCAAAAGAAATACCATTATGGATTCCGAACTGCAAAACCGCGATTATTTTCAAAACTTGTTTTACTCATATTTTCAAATCTATTAAACCAAATCTCGATCTTTTTCTTTCATTTGAAAACTATGATTATAAGAGTTTGGAAAATTCTTATTACAAAGAAATCCGACTCCGAATCCATCGTATAAATGGATTTAAATTATTACAGCGCGAAATCGCGAACTACCGTCACGCGACGCGCCTATTTTTGACTAAATTTTCAATATTTATTTACTTTGTCAAAACACCTTTAAATGTTTATAAAACATTTCTAAACCATATTAAACCATTTTTAAGAGGGTTAAACATTCCATATACACCGTTTCATTCAATAAAGGAAAGTGATTTCCTTTGTGCTTATCGACGTAACGTGTGATAACCCGAATTTTTGAACATCTGTTAATTAGATAATTATCTGATTTTATTTGGCAAAATACATTTTGATAATTAGAAATATTTGAAGATATATATATAAGTGGATTTGAAACTATAATAATAGTTGAATTAAAGTGATATATCTTATAGTAAATTAATATATTAATATAAGAATAGTGATGTGCAAACTTAATAATGATAAAAAATTTAAGTGTGTTCATATACAAGGATAAGTGTGTATATGTTAAGTATTGAGAGCATTGATTTGAATTCAATATATTAAATTTTCAAAGAATATTTAAAGTTAGAATTATATATTTATAAACACAAAAGATAAATACTTATTAAGTTTAAAATAGGATTAAATAAAGGATCATACTTTTTCTAAACATATATATATATATATGTATATGTTATATATATATATAAAGATATTGAACATAAAAATATAAATAAATAAGTTTATATTGTTTAATTAAGTTATATACATATAAATAAATAAAAGTATATACTAAATAAAGATATAAACACATTTCATAATTTATATAAAACATAAGTATTAAGGTAAAATATTTAATAAAGATTTAAAACATTGTAAACATAATAAATTAATTTAAAATGAGAAACTAAACACTTGTCAATTAAGAAATTTATGAAATATACATTTGTAAGCATTCTACAACTTAAGTTAACAAGTGGCCACATCTTGTTTTAAAGAAAATTTAGTACATAACAATGTTTAAAAGAAGCAAAACCTGTTTTATAACTTCCAGTTCAAAACTTTCCTCTGTACTCTCTTTCTTTCTTCTTCTTAAAAATATTAACAAAACCAAAACAAACTTTAAATCAACCCAAGTACAAGTTCTCGGAATCAAGCAGCAATTGCAAGCTTCTTTGGTTCAGATCAGTTTCAAAAATTCAACAAGCAAATCCAACTTCAAAGCTTCAGATCAATAAAAGATCAAAAGCATTTTTCCAGATTTCAAAATACTGTCCAGTTTCAAAGATAAGGCATTTTCCAACATTCAAGTTTTCAAAAATCTCGACTGTTTCATTTTACTCTACTTAAACAAAAGAGGTGAGTAAACATAACTTTTAAAAAGCTAAATCTAATTTATATTCTGATGCATGTGATAATTCTTGAAGTAATGATGTGAAAATGTTTTGTATGAATGAATTTTGCCTGTAAATATAGTTGAATCACTGTGTGATCATCTGCATGTCTGTATATAGATATATAAGCCTTTGTTCTTGAATTGCAGACTCAAAATTAACTTAAATAAATTCATATCTCCTCACCTAAACAATTTTAGGCCAGGATTATTAAAGGAAAAATGTTTGTATAGATGTAATATCATTCTTAAAATATTTTCAAGTGAATATATTAAGTAATTTTTGGGAAAACAAGAAATTACAATGATGATCAATTCAAGTTAGAAATTTGGTTGTTTAATTTTCATGTTTTGATTATATAACTAGATTCGTACTTAAAAACTATGATTTTTGATAATAATATCAGGATTTTAAGGTTAGTATTTTTGTGAGGAATTAGAGATGATCGGAAATGGGGATTTCGTCGAATCTCGACGATCGGAGGAGGGTTGAGCATCATGCTCGTTGCTGAAGGTAGCTGGGTGTCTGGGGATTGAGGGAAAAATAATCGGTGGATTTCTAGATCACCGTGGTGACTGAACGCCGGCGATCTAGGGTTTAAGACCCTGCTCGAGACGACTGGGTTGTCGAGGCAATTGCGACGACGTGGTCGCATCGGGATGGACCAAAGTGAGGGGGATGGAAGCGTGGTTTCGTGACGAAGGTTTGGACGTGGCAGCGAGAGTTCTGGTGATCGGAGTAAGCTGCGCGAGGTGATTTTCGACGATCAAATTGGATTCCTGTGATGCTCGACTGGCTCGATTTCGATAGGCGGAGTCGAAGGCGGTCCTGGATGGTCGGGTCGATTGAGTGGGATGTGGGGGACTTGCTGATGGTAGCGGTGATGATCGAAGGGGCTTCGATCGATGGTGCAGGTGCACGGTGCACGCGTGTGCATGTGACTGAGTAATGTTGTTCGTAATAGAAGAGGGAGGAAGAAGGGTTGGGGAGATCGGGTGATTGTTTGAGTTTGTGATTGAGATTTTGGGCCTTGGGTTCGAGTTTTCTTTTAAAAGAAAATATATTACCAAGTTTCAAAGCAAAATTATTAAACAAAGTTTCAAAGAAATTATTAAACAGGTTTTCAAAGCAAAAGGTTTTGATCAAGTTATCAAGCAAGTTTGAAAGATTAAAGTTTAAAGTTAAATAATTTAAGATTAATTGATTTGGTTTTGAATAATTAAATTAAGGTTAATTAATAAATTAATTCCAAAGGTTGATAAATAAAACTTAAATGATCATTAAGTAAATGATTTAGATAAATGGGTTTATACTTTAGTTAATTAGGGTCTTAGGTAATTAAAGGATTAATTACTTAGTGAAATTAATTAAAGAATTAATTAATGTAATTAATTAAAGGGTAAATAAATAAATATATGTGATTAATTAATAGATGTAAAGTTAATTAATGGAAGTAATTAAGGAAAGTAATTAAGGATTAATTACTTAGAAAATTAATTAATGTGATTAGATTAGAGTTAATTAATTAATGTAATTAATTAAGGTTAATTAATAAATATGATTAATTAATGTTATAAATTAATTAATGAATGTGATTAATTAATGGGAAATTAATAAAGGTAATTTGAGGGTAATTACTTAATGGAAGTGATTTGAGGATTATTAATAGAAGTAATTAAGGAGTAATGGCTTAGTGAAATTAATTAATTAAAGAAAGGTAAAGTGATTATAAGTTGATTAATTAATGAAATTAATTAAGAATAATTAATTAACGTAATTAATTGGACTAATTAAGGTTAATTAATCAATGTAATTAATTAAAGTTAATTAATCAATGTATTTAATTTAAAGAGTGGTTTATAATTAAGCAAGATTAAAGATAATTAATTTAATTTTTATTAGGTGATTAAATTAAATTAATTGAGAATGGTTTGACTATTAATCTTGCCTATAGATTGTAAAGACCCAAAAGTTGGCCTTCGAAAATCGGCACCCGTACTCCACTTGTACTCAAGATGCCGAAGATTCAAATGCCAAATCTGGTTCTCCGGAGCTATAACACAATTAAGTAAATAACACAGCGGAAGAAAAGAATAATACATTAATATACAATATCTGATACAACAGAGTGATACAATGAATATCAATATACATCAGAGATATGATACAACAAATATCAGAGATACAAGAAATAGCAGCGGAAAATAACAGCAAATGGAAGAGATCTCCAAATGATCTACAAAAGAGAATGAATCCACAACTCCAAGGTAAGCAACGTCAGTCCATGAACTCCAAGAACTGAACTAGCTCCAGATAATCTACTAAACCTGAATATCTGAAAAGAAACCCAACTCTAGACTGCCCGTGTGGAAAATAGTGGGCACCCAGAGTTTAGGAAGGGAACAATAAACTCCGGATCAGTCATGGGACTGGTGTGAGCAACAAAAACAGTTTATCTTTTAAACAAACAACAAAGAGTTTTAAAACATTGAAATCCGCAATGCTTTTGGAAAATGAAACTACCATAAGACCTCCCGCCACACACACAATGCAAACGCAGAATTGGAGGAGATTTCTTCTTATGATAGTCAAACATGCTTACTACGCAAAAATCATTTGATATTATCATTAGTGCATAGTGTAGAAAAACATTTCGAAAGTATAATATTAATCTTAGCCAACATACGACCAGTATCGTATGCCTACTATAGCTACCATCTAAACAGTGGTGACCACCGTACGTAAATGGCAGGTTCTACAACTAAAACCGTACAAGTTCCGTATTGGAGAAATGGATTTCCAACAAATGGTCAGGCTAAGGAACTTCCTTCCGTCGCATGGGATCGCCTCTGGCGGGACGTCCCGAGAGACAAACTGCTCTCTGCCAAACAAGGCCGGGTTACCCCTGTAATAGGTAACTCACGAATATGCCACCTCCCGGTCCTTTGGGACCTTTATCCGAGCTCGGTATCCAACATCACACATCATAAAGAAAGTGTATCCACATGAGTAAGTATCTGGGCTCCATACCATGACACCACCCTTTTCCAGAAGGAAATGACATATCCTAAAGGGCGCGACCCTCATAACCTTGCCGCAACATTCCTGTTTCGACCATTTCCGGGTTGTGAGGCCCTGACGAAGTCTCGTCCACAAAGCTACGCTTTTTCAAAAAGCCACGCTTTGGGTCAACAGATGATCAACCTATGATCACAAAGATATAAGATCAAACAAATGATCATATCACAAATGATCAAACACTGATCATCACACAGCAACACTCAGCATGCCACATTACCAAATTGGGATATATCGCTGATAAATTTCAACTACATAACCTCTGAGCTCGTACGTCTCAGAGAAGGGTGTTAAGCTAAGAGAATAAATTCTCCGCCACCAACAGAAATGTATTTGAAAGAAATCGGCTTTATATCTCAAAGTGTAATGTCAGACATGTATCCATACAAGTCTGTTCCGGGTTCGAACAGAACCGAAGGCACTTCTTACGAAGCCCTTGCAAATCCGGATAATTTCCAATCACGTCCGGACTTCCCATCACAAAGGGTGATAAAATCCCTATATCGGGGCCAGTCGATGCAGAGACATTCGACGAGTTGTCCTTTCGTTTTCGCAAATATCCGGTCTTCACCACCGGTCTTCAAATGCTATCCATATACGACGTATCAGTATTCGGAACGGGTTATATGACACAAGGGTCCTCTCCCGACTAAACCGAATTGTGACGACCCGGCTTTTTCTCCACAAAAAGTCGTATCATCAAGAAGAAAGAAAGGGATAGAAAAGAGATAAGATAGAGAAGAAAGAAAGAAACACATCAGAATCTAAACAGCGGAACGAATAAATTATATTAATCAAATAAGATATTACATTGTATCATATACATCAGAGATACACAGCTTATACAACACATACTAGACAGTTATAAACATCTGTCTAGTCATTACAACTCAAATACACTCAACAAATGACTCATACAGACTAACACAGCGGAACACTATATCTACGAACGCTGAAGCCTCCTGCTCCATTGCTCCTCCAAAGATTCGTCAAAGCAAACCTGAATCCCTTGGCTACTCGTAAAAATTTGAGTACCCAAGGTTTAATAAAACAGAAAATAAACACTTGGGTCAGACATGGGTCTGGTGTGAGTAAACAGGTTAAAGTTGCTTAACTTCAAAACCATTTGAAAACAAGGTATCACGTAAGACTTCCCGCACATAAACACGGAAAAGTTTTTACCTTACGCTAACCAAAACATTTGATAGGAAATCCAGTTATATTATAATAGGGTCTAGGGTTTTCAAGTAAAATACAGAAATAGCTGAAATGCTTACATCTCACATTCCAACATAGTTGGGCACAACTAATACGTACGACACTTATTGGATTTTGGATTCCATACAATGGCAGAGCTACCGGGGTACCGCTCATCACAGTACGTGGCCTAGATCAACGTACCGAGGATCACTCCCAATCCCCTGCAACACAAGGCCGGAACATCCCTTACTGGATAATTCCCGCATAAGAAACCCCGTGGTTGCGGCCAAACAACCACCCACACAGCCGAAATAAAAAGGGACTCTAGACAGAGGAATCTTATACTACTTGGGTGCTACCCACTAACCTTGCTGCACCTCCCCTGTTTTAGCCATTCCCGGTTTGATGAGGCTTGAGGCTACGATTACCTTTAATCAGAACACATCACTTAGAATGCTCATCGTCCATCTGACGATGTGCTGAAAGCATTCAATCCATACAAGTTCGTTCCGGGTTCGAACGAAACCGAAGGCATTATCTCGTTACACTCGTTTTGGAATCACCCTCAGAGTTAACGACAATAACCCTTGCACTCTGAATCTTCATCTTCACTTGAGATTCACGACCTATCGTTAATTTGGATCGATGTGGTATTCGGGTCTCCAGACCTGGAATACCGGTATACGGAAACCCGATCCCGGTCTCATCGAAATCCAAAACGTATCTTTTAAGGCCAAGTTGTTTAAAGGTTTAAACAATTCAATTCAATTTAATACTTGAATTCACATAGCATTAACATATAAATATCACACATTTATCATAGATATATCCAATATCATATTACAGAACATCACAGCATATCATCCAATAGATATCATCCAATTTAGATATTCTACACAACAATCATCCATAAGCAACCAATTATTAACCCTATATTATAATTAATTTAATTATCTTAAATTAAATTAATTACTTAAGAATTAATTATCTAACATTGCTTAATCAATCATTAATTAATTACAAACCTTTAATTAATTAATTACTTATTAAATATTAATCATCCTTGATTAATTATTTATTAATTACATAAAGTAATTATTCTTTAATTAATTTTACAAATTAATTATTCTTAACCATTAACAGTAATTAACCTTTAATTACTTTCATTAATTACATTAATTAATAATCCTTAATTAATTACTTCCATTAGTTAATTAACTATAATTAATTAATTACCTTGATCCTTAATTAATTACATTAATTAATTAAACTTTAATTAATCATTTCTATTAACCTACCTTATTTAATCATATACAGTAATTATCATCCTATAATTACTTACCTTAATTAATTAACTTCTTAATTAATCATATTAATTCTTTAATTAATTACACCAAATACTTAATCCTTAATTACTTCTCCTAAGTAATTATACTTTAATTTCTTCTCATTAAGTAATTTCCTTTAATTAATTACATCCTGTAATTATTACTAATACTAAGTAATTACACATATCAATCTTATTAAGTATTCATACTTAACCCTTTATCAAGTGATTATCTTTAATTAATCTACAAATTAATTAACTTAAATCAATCACATTCATTTCATTAATTACACTTGAGTAATTCATCCTTAATTACTCTTAAACAAATTAATTAATCTTTAATTACAAATTAATTATTCTTTTTAATTATTAAATAATAATCCTCAATTATTAATTAATAAAACTAAATAACAAATTAATAAATCTTTAATTATCAGTTAACCAATCCTTAATTACCATTTGATTTATCCTCAATTAATCTTTAATTACAAATTAATCACCCCTTAATTAATAATTAATAAAACCTAATTATTAATTAATAAGACTTAATTACAAATTAAGTACTTCTTAATTACCAATTAATTTACCTTTATTACTTAATTAACACTCTCTAATTACTTAATTAATTAGTCACTAATTACAACTTAATTACTTAATTAATTAATCACTAATCATAAATTAATTACCAAATTAATTAACCACTAATTATAAATTAATTACCTCTAATTATCTAATTAATAATTCTTAATTACAACTAATTAACCTCTTAATTAATTAATTTATAATCCTTAACAATTAATTAATTAACTACTTAATCAATAATTAATATAATTAATCATATTTTATTTACTTCATTTAATTATTAAAATCTTAATTACCTTTAAGATAAATCATCATCTTTATTAATTACCTAATCACATTATTTAAAAACATTTAACCTTTAATTAACATTTAATTATATTTATAAAGAATTAAGTTTAAAATATCATAAATTTTAACTTAACAAACATAAGTTAAACAATCATATTATTTTCTTAATTAAAGGTTAAAGAAACATTTATAATAGGAAGAAATTATTTAAGAAAAGTTTTAAAACAATCCAAATTTTTTCCAAAACATTGCTTTAAAAACTTTTAAAACATTATTAAAATTTCTGCTTACCACTTACTTCGGGTTCAACCCGTTATTTACTCGAGTTCATCTTCGAGTTTTCCTTCACCTTCCTTTCCTTTTTCTTTTTAAAAACTTAGCTATAAATTTTTAAAAACTGCTGTGATTAAACACTCTCGTGCACGAGACAAAACGCGAGTAAATCAAGCAAACGACTCGGGAAATCACACTTCTTCCCCGAAGCCTTCGTTCTTTCCAGATCGATGCACACGTGTGCATGGTGCACACGAATCTGACCACCTCTGGTCAACATTCCGACCATAGTCAGATCCACGTTGACCTTGCCTACCCTCTCAACCACCTACCTCGATGATTCCTCCGGCGAAACGAAATCGAACAAGTCGATCGAAAACTGAAGCAACCTGATCGTCCAAAAACTCCACCGGCCACCATCTCCGACCATTAGAACACAAGCCGACCTACCCAAAGTTACCCTAAACTCCGATGAACCTTTCCTCATCCTCGCGATCGAGCCCGAAACTTCATAGCCGTCGCCATCGTCTCGAATACATGGCTTACCCAAATCAACTACAAAACCCTACTTCATTCAATTTCCGATGCCACGGCAAATGATAGATGCTTCCACTATTTTTCCCGATCTTCCTGACCAACAATCAAGCTTCGACAAAAATCTCGAGTACCAATTGTTTGAGAATTTCCAAAATTTTGAGAAAACCCATTTCACTTAAAACTCCAAACTGCTTTCACTTTACTTAACTAAAAATCCTCAGATTCATTTTAAAAATCTTCTTTTCTAGTGTGGATTCACGTTATATAATTTATTCAACATATAACAATACTTGGTTGCAAACATATTTTTACATTTCACTGTTTTCTTGATAACAGACAGTTTTAAATTCAAATTTTCTTGACTTACTTTATAAATATCAAGATTATATCCTAAACAGAACTATATTATTGAAAAAAAACTAAAACCTTAAAAAGAATGGAGAAGAGAACAAGATTTCTTCAATTATTTTATCTCTGGGTTTATAACAGAGATAAGTACAGGTCTATTTTTATAAGTCTACAGGCATGCATAAATCAATATATTCATATGTAAATACATACAAACATGCAGTCCTATTTACATTCATACAACATCACTTTAATATAGTCTCAAGACAACAGGGTAGGTCTGAGTTTGTTTTGCTTACTGGAACATTTTACAAAGCAGATTTAAACATTACAGGTATATTCACATATGATCATAGTAAGGTATATATAACTAGATATATTCAACCATTAAACAACTTTTCTATATAGAATTATCACATGCAAATCAAAATAACAACCATATTACTGTTTTTAAAACATCTTGTTTACTCACTTGGTTTAGAACAGAGCTTTGAACAGAACTGAGATGATTTGAAACTTAAGCTTGAACAGCTAGCTCCAGAACTTTGAATTTCTTGTTTAGATTTTGGGTTTGTTGATTCTTGAAACTTGCTGCAATTTGTTTTGATCTTTGATTTCTGATTTTTCTTCAGTTTGAAAATAGCTTGCAGTTTAGATTTTGAGGAAGTTTCAATTTGGCTTTTGGTTTCAGATTTTAGAATTTTGGAGAGAAAATAGTTTGAATGTTTAAAAGGCTTTGGAAAATTTTCTTTTCAGTTTTTGAAAACGTGCTGGCTTGAAAGTTTAGAGAAAGAGGTAGGAAAGGGAAAAAGAAATGAGAAGTAGAAATATATAGAATTTTGGTTTTTGATTTATAAAAATTAAAGAAAATATAAATGAAATTGTGACACTTGTCACTAAACATATTTACTAACTTAACACATGTTATTTAAGGGGTTTAATAAGTTAACACTTGTAATACTACATGCATAAATATTTTTAAATGATTTTAAAAGCTTTTTATATTTATTTCCTAATTAGATAAATACATATCTTATTTTATAAATGCTTTTCTTAATTTATAAAAATAAAACCTTTAAAAGAAAATAAAATAAAAACCAATTAGATTTTAACTAAATCATATATAGTGTATTTAATCCATTTTAAATGATAATATGAAACTTTTATATTTATTTACTATTAACTAAATACCTTATAAATTCAAATAAATAAATTCCTTTAAGGAAAATGATATAAAAGAAATCGTATTTTTAAATAAAAACTTTTATTCATATATTTTAAATCCAAACTATATTTTTAATTAACTCTTTATTAAATTGTTTGAAAATAACAACCTTTACCAATATTTAATAATTAATTTAAAAGATTATCACATTTTAAATTCCCTGAAATCCCGGGATATCACATTCCTTCCCCCTTAAAAGAATTTCGTCCTCGAAATTTAAAACAAAAGATAATCTAAAGTTTTTATTTTATTTCAACCAATCTAAGCATATCTATCAGCCAACACAAATAAACAACCAATTTTATCCAAACAAACAATTCAAATCAAACAATCAATATTAGTTATCCGGACACAGATCCGGATAAGCTTCCTAAATTTCCACGAGTTTCCCCAAGTATATATATATATATCAGGATACTCGTTCTACAGACAATCTAAACTACGAGGCTACAGAGCTCCTACTCATCTAGATCTACAAAACTAAACAGGATATCAGACTACAGACAAGTCTGACTCAACAACCAAATCCTTCCCGAACTACTGGTTCCAAAACCAGAGATAGATCAAACACGTACTTCCTCAGAGATACGTGGAACACATCGAATTCCAGTCATCCAAACTGACAATTCAAATCTTCTAAGCCAAACACTTATTCCTTACAAAAACTCAAGAATCCAATATACAACGGAGCTAACTTCCTAGTCTTACCCAACCTTATTGCTCCCTTTTTACCGGAGAAAATTTCAACAATAACGAAGTCTCAAACTTCGAATTCCAAATTCCTCCGCTTCTTATCCATAGAACTTTTCTGATGATCCTGGCTGCCTACATCCATTCCGATCAGCTCATCCTTCACTGATGCTTCTAAAAACAAACTGGATCAAAAATAACTCAACAAAATGATCCTCTCAAGATCTACCCAAAATCCAGAACACAACTCTACTCCACAAATATTAGTAGACTACAACTTACTTCTCCTATCCGGAAAAGACAAAACGGATACACTCACCAATCTGGACTCAAATCTAAAAATATTTCCTGTAGAAATTCTCTAATCCCAAATCATTCCAACTTCCGGTTGCTTCCACTCTAGAACAGCTGCCATCTTGCTTCCGCTGCACCACTCTGATCTAGAGAAGATAAGAATGCTGTCGATGAACTCGAGCACAAACTAGACAACACATTCTGGAGATAAGGTTCAATAGATCCATAAAAATAAAACTCAGAAATTCCATGAAATACTGAGCTGCTTCACCAATTCCTTTCTCTAGGAGACATCCTTCTACCTAGCTGAACCACCGTTAGCAATCCTGAAATCAAGTTGATACGGAACTCAATCTCAAATACAGACAAATCTCTGACTTCCCTGAAGATATCCAGAAAGTCTCAGATAACTCAAGAGAATATTCACTATCGCAAGTCACTTTTGCGATTCACTCAGCTTAATTCCAAATAAACTGTTCTCTCTTAACCACTCAGAACAGCTTATGCTTGACTAACCCATCCATCGAAGAACTGGATCCACTCTGCTGCTTCTGAACTCCAACTCTAGAAAACTGCTTAGCCAGAAGACTTCCCGCCGGCACACAGATTACTCCGAGCTGCTCTGCTGACCCAGATGCCAAGACTCCCTATCCAAAACTTCGAGAAACTCGGACTCCAAACCAAACAGAAAAGACTCTGCTGAACTCAGCCACAACACCGAAGCAGACACATTTCTTCAAACTTGCTCCAACAGAAAACATCTTCAGAAACATCCAGTCACTGCGTCTCATCACGCAACTACTACTACCTGAGGTTGCCAAGATACCATTACTCGCTTCTGCTCATCCGACAGATTCAAACTCTACTCAAAGATGGACTCTGAACCTTCATAGGTTTCCTTCAGAGATCAGAGAAATCCTCACACCATATCAAAGCTTACTCGAGACGGTATTAGGTCTATAGTCTCGACAGATACATTTCCAACCTCAACATTCAAACTCCAACCATTGGTAGTTGTGTTACACCCACACCACTACCTTATCTACCTTTATATCTTATATTGGGAAAACCCGAACAGATAATCCAACACATTAGGTAGATATATATATATATAGTTATATAAAAAATTACAAATACGTTCTCTCAAGATAGATAGAAATCATTCCAGAGCTAGGTATTCACTCAACCTGCAGCTCTGATACCAACTGTGACGACCCGGCTTTTTCTCCACAAAAAGTCGTATCATCAAGAAGAAAGAAAGGGATAGAAAAGAGATAAGATAGAGAAGAAAGAAAGAAACACATCAGAATCTAAACAGCGGAACGAATAAATTATATTAATCAAATAAGATATTACATTGTATCATATACATCAGAGATACACAGCTTATACAACACATACTAGACAGTTATAAACATCTGTCTAGTCATTACAACTCAAATACACTCAACAAATGACTCATACAGACTAACACAGCGGAACACTATATCTACGAACGCTGAAGCCTCCTGCTCCATTGCTCCTCCAAAGATTCGTCAAAGCAAACCTGAATCCCTTGGCTACTCGTAAAAATTTGAGTACCCAAGGTTTAATAAAACAGAAAATAAACACTTGGGTCAGACATGGGTCTGGTGTGAGTAAACAGGTTAAAGTTGCTTAACTTCAAAACCATTTGAAAACAAGGTATCACGTAAGACTTCCCGCACATAAACACGGAAAAGTTTTTACCTTACGCTAACCAAAACATTTGATAGGAAATCCAGTTATATTATAATAGGGTCTAGGGTTTTCAAGTAAAATACAGAAATAGCTGAAATGCTTACATCTCACATTCCAACATAGTTGGGCACAACTAATACGTACGACACTTATTGGATTTTGGATTCCATACAATGGCAGAGCTACCGGGGTACCGCTCATCACAGTACGTGGCCTAGATCAACGTACCGAGGATCACTCCCAATCCCCTGCAACACAAGGCCGGAACATCCCTTACTGGATAATTCCCGCATAAGAAACCCCGTGGTTGCGGCCAAACAACCACCCACACAGCCGAAATAAAAAGGGACTCTAGACAGAGGAATCTTATACTACTTGGGTGCTACCCACTAACCTTGCTGCACCTCCCCTGTTTTAGCCATTCCCGGTTTGATGAGGCTTGAGGCTACGATTACCTTTAATCAGAACACATCACTTAGAATGCTCATCGTCCATCTGACGATGTGCTGAAAGCATTCAATCCATACAAGTTCGTTCCGGGTTCGAACGAAACCGAAGGCATTATCTCGTTACACTCGTTTTGGAATCACCCTCAGAGTTAACGACAATAACCCTTGCACTCTGAATCTTCATCTTCACTTGAGATTCACGACCTATCGTTAATTTGGATCGATGTGGTATTCGGGTCTCCAGACCTGGAATACCGGTATACGGAAACCCGATCCCGGTCTCATCGAAATCCAAAACGTATCTTTTAAGGCCAAGTTGTTTAAAGGTTTAAACAATTCAATTCAATTTAATACTTGAATTCACATAGCATTAACATATAAATATCACACATTTATCATAGATATATCCAATATCATATTACAGAACATCACAGCATATCATCCAATAGATATCATCCAATTTAGATATTCTACACAACAATCATCCATAAGCAACCAATTATTAACCCTATATTATAATTAATTTAATTATCTTAAATTAAATTAATTACTTAAGAATTAATTATCTAACATTGCTTAATCAATCATTAATTAATTACAAACCTTTAATTAATTAATTACTTATTAAATATTAATCATCCTTGATTAATTATTTATTAATTACATAAAGTAATTATTCTTTAATTAATTTTACAAATTAATTATTCTTAACCATTAACAGTAATTAACCTTTAATTACTTTCATTAATTACATTAATTAATAATCCTTAATTAATTACTTCCATTAGTTAATTAACTATAATTAATTAATTACCTTGATCCTTAATTAATTACATTAATTAATTAAACTTTAATTAATCATTTCTATTAACCTACCTTATTTAATCATATACAGTAATTATCATCCTATAATTACTTACCTTAATTAATTAACTTCTTAATTAATCATATTAATTCTTTAATTAATTACACCAAATACTTAATCCTTAATTACTTCTCCTAAGTAATTATACTTTAATTTCTTCTCATTAAGTAATTTCCTTTAATTAATTACATCCTGTAATTATTACTAATACTAAGTAATTACACATATCAATCTTATTAAGTATTCATACTTAACCCTTTATCAAGTGATTATCTTTAATTAATCTACAAATTAATTAACTTAAATCAATCACATTCATTTCATTAATTACACTTGAGTAATTCATCCTTAATTACTCTTAAACAAATTAATTAATCTTTAATTACAAATTAATTATTCTTTTTAATTATTAAATAATAATCCTCAATTATTAATTAATAAAACTAAATAACAAATTAATAAATCTTTAATTATCAGTTAACCAATCCTTAATTACCATTTGATTTATCCTCAATTAATCTTTAATTACAAATTAATCACCCCTTAATTAATAATTAATAAAACCTAATTATTAATTAATAAGACTTAATTACAAATTAAGTACTTCTTAATTACCAATTAATTTACCTTTATTACTTAATTAACACTCTCTAATTACTTAATTAATTAGTCACTAATTACAACTTAATTACTTAATTAATTAATCACTAATCATAAATTAATTACCAAATTAATTAACCACTAATTATAAATTAATTACCTCTAATTATCTAATTAATAATTCTTAATTACAACTAATTAACCTCTTAATTAATTAATTTATAATCCTTAACAATTAATTAATTAACTACTTAATCAATAATTAATATAATTAATCATATTTTATTTACTTCATTTAATTATTAAAATCTTAATTACCTTTAAGATAAATCATCATCTTTATTAATTACCTAATCACATTATTTAAAAACATTTAACCTTTAATTAACATTTAATTATATTTATAAAGAATTAAGTTTAAAATATCATAAATTTTAACTTAACAAACATAAGTTAAACAATCATATTATTTTCTTAATTAAAGGTTAAAGAAACATTTATAATAGGAAGAAATTATTTAAGAAAAGTTTTAAAACAATCCAAATTTTTTCCAAAACATTGCTTTAAAAACTTTTAAAACATTATTAAAATTTCTGCTTACCACTTACTTCGGGTTCAACCCGTTATTTACTCGAGTTCATCTTCGAGTTTTCCTTCACCTTCCTTTCCTTTTTCTTTTTAAAAACTTAGCTATAAATTTTTAAAAACTGCTGTGATTAAACACTCTCGTGCACGAGACAAAACGCGAGTAAATCAAGCAAACGACTCGGGAAATCACACTTCTTCCCCGAAGCCTTCGTTCTTTCCAGATCGATGCACACGTGTGCATGGTGCACACGAATCTGACCACCTCTGGTCAACATTCCGACCATAGTCAGATCCACGTTGACCTTGCCTACCCTCTCAACCACCTACCTCGATGATTCCTCCGGCGAAACGAAATCGAACAAGTCGATCGAAAACTGAAGCAACCTGATCGTCCAAAAACTCCACCGGCCACCATCTCCGACCATTAGAACACAAGCCGACCTACCCAAAGTTACCCTAAACTCCGATGAACCTTTCCTCATCCTCGCGATCGAGCCCGAAACTTCATAGCCGTCGCCATCGTCTCGAATACATGGCTTACCCAAATCAACTACAAAACCCTACTTCATTCAATTTCCGATGCCACGGCAAATGATAGATGCTTCCACTATTTTTCCCGATCTTCCTGACCAACAATCAAGCTTCGACAAAAATCTCGAGTACCAATTGTTTGAGAATTTCCAAAATTTTGAGAAAACCCATTTCACTTAAAACTCCAAACTGCTTTCACTTTACTTAACTAAAAATCCTCAGATTCATTTTAAAAATCTTCTTTTCTAGTGTGGATTCACGTTATATAATTTATTCAACATATAACAATACTTGGTTGCAAACATATTTTTACATTTCACTGTTTTCTTGATAACAGACAGTTTTAAATTCAAATTTTCTTGACTTACTTTATAAATATCAAGATTATATCCTAAACAGAACTATATTATTGAAAAAAAACTAAAACCTTAAAAAGAATGGAGAAGAGAACAAGATTTCTTCAATTATTTTATCTCTGGGTTTATAACAGAGATAAGTACAGGTCTATTTTTATAAGTCTACAGGCATGCATAAATCAATATATTCATATGTAAATACATACAAACATGCAGTCCTATTTACATTCATACAACATCACTTTAATATAGTCTCAAGACAACAGGGTAGGTCTGAGTTTGTTTTGCTTACTGGAACATTTTACAAAGCAGATTTAAACATTACAGGTATATTCACATATGATCATAGTAAGGTATATATAACTAGATATATTCAACCATTAAACAACTTTTCTATATAGAATTATCACATGCAAATCAAAATAACAACCATATTACTGTTTTTAAAACATCTTGTTTACTCACTTGGTTTAGAACAGAGCTTTGAACAGAACTGAGATGATTTGAAACTTAAGCTTGAACAGCTAGCTCCAGAACTTTGAATTTCTTGTTTAGATTTTGGGTTTGTTGATTCTTGAAACTTGCTGCAATTTGTTTTGATCTTTGATTTCTGATTTTTCTTCAGTTTGAAAATAGCTTGCAGTTTAGATTTTGAGGAAGTTTCAATTTGGCTTTTGGTTTCAGATTTTAGAATTTTGGAGAGAAAATAGTTTGAATGTTTAAAAGGCTTTGGAAAATTTTCTTTTCAGTTTTTGAAAACGTGCTGGCTTGAAAGTTTAGAGAAAGAGGTAGGAAAGGGAAAAAGAAATGAGAAGTAGAAATATATAGAATTTTGGTTTTTGATTTATAAAAATTAAAGAAAATATAAATGAAATTGTGACACTTGTCACTAAACATATTTACTAACTTAACACATGTTATTTAAGGGGTTTAATAAGTTAACACTTGTAATACTACATGCATAAATATTTTTAAATGATTTTAAAAGCTTTTTATATTTATTTCCTAATTAGATAAATACATATCTTATTTTATAAATGCTTTTCTTAATTTATAAAAATAAAACCTTTAAAAGAAAATAAAATAAAAACCAATTAGATTTTAACTAAATCATATATAGTGTATTTAATCCATTTTAAATGATAATATGAAACTTTTATATTTATTTACTATTAACTAAATACCTTATAAATTCAAATAAATAAATTCCTTTAAGGAAAATGATATAAAAGAAATCGTATTTTTAAATAAAAACTTTTATTCATATATTTTAAATCCAAACTATATTTTTAATTAACTCTTTATTAAATTGTTTGAAAATAACAACCTTTACCAATATTTAATAATTAATTTAAAAGATTATCACATTTTAAATTCCCTGAAATCCCGGGATATCACACGAATAGTGAGCGAAATATTTTAAAAACATATGGATATTGGGATTTCAATTAAGTCACAACTTATTACCCAAACTTCTCTTTTCAAATGGTTTACCAAATTACCATTTTCAAATCTTTAAACAAAAAGATTCATTTTAACAACCTTCACGGTTTAAACAATTTCCACACTTTAATCTTTTAAATAAAAGATTTAATCACAGATTTTCCAAATTTAATTCCCATTTCAATTGATTAACTCGTTAAATCTTTAAAACAAAGATTTAACTTATAGCTTTCAAACAATTCCATTTCAAATAGTTTAAACAAATCATCATTTTAAATCTGTTAAAAATAAACAGATTTAATTCATAGCTTTTCAAAACAATTCATTCATAACTTGGAAAACCATTTTCGCTTCAATCTTGAAATTCCTTTACTTAAAGTGGAATTTCATTTCTTATCTGAAAGCTTTTATTCCTTTAAAACAAACAGTTTTTATTTTGGAAATCTGATTCATTTATACGAGTTAAGGTTCTTCTTGGGTTAAAATCAAATTCTCAAACCAATATTTTAAAATAGTTTAACCCATATATAACTTGTACAACATCTTTAATCCCTAGTTTCAGATCATAGAATTCAATTTCAAACTTGAATTCAAATTTAAATCAAATTATTTAAATTTCAAGACTTGATTAAGTTGTTCAAAATAACTTTTATCTTTGAAATTCCATTTCAAAAGCTTTTCACTTTAAACCCAAATTCCAATTTCAAAATCAATTGAAATTAAAAATTTCAATTTCAAAAATATCAATTTGAATTATCTGTGACTTAACCGATTTCCACGTGAAATCCATATTTGTGTGTGTAACAGTGTAGTCCAGGGGTTTAACACACAATAGTGCAACATCAATCATCACAGATATATCGATAAGCGGTATAATCGATAACGCTCATCTTCATTCACAGATTCATAGATAAAATAAATTTATCGGTCACAAAGATTCATCATTATAATTCGATGTGGGTTTCGGATAACCAACTGGAATCCGACTCCCTGTCGCATCGAAATTCAAGTGTCGTTTAGAGGTCAAGGGTTTTCATATTCACATAGTAATATATCACAGAAACAGATATATATATATATCGCAGATAAGTAAATTACAGATCACATCATAAATCAGGGTATATCACAAAGCATCACATATCAGGGATATCAAACAATCAAATCATCCAATAGAATCCAAATATCCATAAGTAGAATCAATCAATATCTAATTTATTCAAATTAGATTAATTACTTATGAATAAACCACAAATCTTGGTTAATTAATCATTAATTAATTATAAACCATTTTAATTAATTAACCTTTAATCAATTAATTATCCTCAAATTTATCACCTTAATTAATAAATTATATTAATTAATTATCTTTAATTAATTATCCTTAATTAATTACCATTTAATTAATTATCCTCAATTAATTACTTTAATTTATTAGTTCCTCAATTAATTATCATTCCTTAATCACCTTCATTAATTAATTAAGTAATTATAATTTATCTTCAATT
This sequence comes from Allium fistulosum, assembly GCA_030737815.1. Lineage (NCBI taxonomy): Eukaryota > Viridiplantae > Streptophyta > Magnoliopsida > Asparagales > Amaryllidaceae > Allium > Allium fistulosum. Next base: position 513,459,673 of record CM060903.1, on the reverse strand, counting down.
AGTCATTTAATTATTGTCAAAATCTTTAACTAATCCCATACTTAAATAAAAACAATTATTTAAAAGAATGAGTTAAAAATGTTTAAACTTGAATTTTGTTTTAAAATTTGAAAACTGTTATTATACCTACCAGAGTCAAAACCCGAGTCAAATCCCGTTCTACCCGAGCTACTCCCTGGGTAAAACCACGTTCCCACTTACCTCGAGAAGAACTCTCGTTTCCCCGAGTACGACTTCGAGCTGGATTGCCATTTTCTCGAGTTGACTGTGAGTCGCCTCTTCTTCTTCCTTCAAACTCCCTGTTACACACACACACACGTATTCACGTGCACAACTCAAAGAAGCAATTCCGACCACCTACGACACCACCAACACGTCACTGACGATCCACCCATAGGCTACAATCACCCAGGTTGATGAACTTCAACCAAATTTTCAAAATCGAACAATCGAACCCCATAAACAAACAGAACCGGTCAACAGAAACGCCTCGTTCCACCACCGTAGGCCACCTGCAACCACGCCGTCGCGTTCAGACACTCGCTAGAGCCTCCTCCACCATTTCCCCCTGGACCGATCGAATATTTATCACTCTCGGCTGCGAATTTTGCTTTTGAACTTCGACATTTTAGAACCGTGCCCTAAACCCTGTTTCTTCGAACCCAAGATTATTTGATTATCAAAAAAATTTCATACCATTTTTCTATCAACCAACAACACCTCATCTATCTTCAGGCTCAAACCCGAAGCCCAATCTCGCCTTGATCATCGGGAAACCATGAATTTCCATTTTCTGTTCACCTTATAATGTCATGTGAATTACTTTATAAAAAATCTTGAAACTTTCATCTATATTCCCGGATTTGCAATACGAATTCACTCATACAATCAAAGCTTTAATTTTCCGAGGTATAAATTTGGACCCATTTTAAATTTCTGCTGTTATTTAGTAATTTGCAGAATATCACCAGATGTTTTTATTAAAAACCATTTTTTTAAACAGTTAACTTACTTTTCCAGACAACTTTTATTTATACACCTAAGTTTATAAATGATTACTCACAGAGAGATGAAGACCGGAAACAAAAGGGGTTTCTTTTCTTGCCTGGGAATGGAACTTGGATTTGTTTTACTGAGTTGCTTAGGATTTTAAATCTGAGTTTAATGACTGTCACCAGCTTCAATTTCCAGTTTATGAATTGAATCTATTCCCATTCGCTTCAGATTTTTGAAGTTCTTGTTTTTTTTCTTTCCTGGTCTTAGTTCCTTCTGATTTTGAAAATGATTTTTTTTTTCTGTTATATTTTTTTCTTCCAGAACCAAAACAAATTGTTTTTCTCTTAAACAACTTTTTTAAACTTAAGTCTATGTTTTAACAAACTTTTTATGTTCAAAACTTAAGTCTTCTCAATGCTTGGGGTTAAGAGCAAATGAATTTTGATGTGCCTTTAAGCCTGGAATCAAACAGAGCACAGTATATAAACATAGCATGCACACAATATATCCATACCAGATTTTCACTTATATACCTCTGCCAATATTTATTTATTTCAACCATACTATCATGCAAACAAATATTTTTAAATTTTAAAAGTTACTCACAGTTTTGAGAAGATGGCAGAGTTTGCTTTTCTCTGAAACAGGCTTGAAAAACTACAAGCTGGAAACCTTCTCTTGTATTGATTCGAATTGTATTGTTGTTTAAATCTGGGTTGTTGTTGTAGTTGAGACTTGAAACAGTAGCTTGAATTCACTTGCATGTTTTTAAGTCGAATTTTTATTTAACTTGAAGATGATATTCACTTTCAATTTGCACAGCTTTTAGAAAAGAAACTGAGAGATGAAGGTTGATATATGGGAATTTAGTTTACAAGTGATAATTTATTTTGTACAAGGGAATGTACAACTAGTACAAGGCTTTTGTATTTGGTCAGGGATATTTCAAACGAATGGGGGCTGAAGTTGATCTTGCATTAAATGAAAGTATGTAGCATTTATTACCATGGTCTTTTATGTCTTCTTTGCTTCCAGGTTACATTTTTTCTATTTGCTTTTGTCAATGTCATACTTCGGCTGTACAAGTATATTTTTATTTTGTAGTGGCTGATGTAAGTATGTTGTATACTAGAGATGATTTGTTGTTGATGGCTAAAGATATTTGTCTTATTTTATTTGCTAGGCTGGTAGTAGTTTCCAGGTTAATAGCTTGCTTTCACTCCTCTTTTCAATTATATATGTTTATATGTATTATTTAGTTCATGCGTTGTATTCTATTTTTCTTGTTTCTGGGATGGTACTAATTTGTTAAACTTGTTAAATATTTTACTTAATGTTCTTTATTCACCTGTTTTGATTACATGGTTTGAACTTGTGAAATCTTCATTTATAGTTATACTTGTAGTGTATTTTGTTTGGTCATATACTTTGAAATTTAAATGAGGTTCTTTTATTATTATATTGTTAGATTTTATTATTTTGTTGTTATATATTTATCTCTATATTTATTTTTAAAACCATTTATTTTAACTTTAAACTCAAATTCAGTATATATACAATATTTTTAATTTAAATGATTTATCCAAAATTTATTCGACGATCACGGAAACTCGCATCACTTAAATCGATTTATTTCACAAATTTTATTCAAAAATTCTTTAAATTATCAATTTAAATTTATATAAAATTCGGGGTCGTTACATAGATGATAAACCTGAATTGAATACCTTGGTTGTCTGAATATCTCTGATATATGAATTGTGATGTACTGTGATATGATATGATGGGTTGAACAGTAATATTGTGGGTTATCTATCGATAATGAATTATTGTGTGAATATGATACCCTATATTTAAATTTGATATGTGTTCACTTAGACAACTTAGATAAAGATGACATTGATTTCGAAGAGACCGGGGTCGGGTATCAACAAATACCCGAAACCACTTCGATTTGTAATCTACTATGATCCTTTATAGATTTGATATGAGAAATCAATAGGCTGAAATGGAATAATTTAAATGACTGGACCATTTTAAACTAAGTAAAGGTATATAGGGATTGATTAAGTGTTGACTATAACAAGTTGTGAACCTGTAGTGATAAACGAGTTACCCGGGTTTTAAATAAGTTCTAGGGATTGGAATTTCTTATTAAATGAGTTTACTCACGCTGGTTTCCAGCCTGACCCGGGTGTTACTTTGATGTAATGCTCGGGTCAGACCGAGTATTACAGATTTTCAGGTTAAGACGTTCTGGAGCTTAAGAGGAGAGCTGGATGGCAGGAACGAATGGAGTATATTCCGATGTGATATATTATAGTTGTCAGAGACATGTTAATTCTAACTGTCTAGTATATTTGTGAATTGTATTTTGATCCGCTGCGAATGTGAGAATCTATGTCTTGTTCTGTTTCTTTCTTCTATCTCTTTTCTTTTCTTCTAACTATCTGGAATTTTCGGGTTCGAAATTTCCGGGTTGTTACATTTGGTATCAGAGCCAGGTTAAGCAAGAACCTTGGCTCTATTGGGATTACTCGTTAAGGATAGGGTCAATGGTACCCTAGAACGAGTTGAGTGTATATATATATATATGAGAGCGTAATTGTTATTTTCTTATATAAGGATTTTAAATGATTATATATAAAAAAATATTTTGATATATAAAATGATATTTCCTTCTAATAAATATTAAGGTAATTGGTTGTAAAAATATTGGAATTAAATTAAGTGGATAACAAATTAAAATCTTGAATTTGTAGAAATAAAGATAATAATGAATTGGTTTCCAAATATGATAATCTTGGTTATTATCATAGATGGTTGATAATGAAATGTTTTAGGGAAGTAAACTTTTATGTGAATATGACTTATAAATGGAAATTGAAGATAATTTGAAATTGTGAAATTTTAAATCTAAATCCAGAAAACTTGAAATTGTTTTAAAGGAATTTGTTTTGAAATTAAAAACCAAGAATGGTTTAAAATTTTAAGTATGACTTGAAGTGTAAAGGAAATAAATATGTATAGATGAGGGATATACATAATATCAAAGATAATTTAAAATAAACTCTGGAGTGATGAGTTTTAATTTTCCCTGAAGTGTGATGTAAAAACTTAAAATGAAATAAGTTTAGAACTTTTAAGAAAGAATATTGATAGAAATTTAAAGTTTGAAATGGGGATTCAAATTGAGTAAGGTTAATAGGATTAAATTGAAATTAACTTAGAAGAAGTTAAATAAGTTTGAATGAACAACTTGAATTGGAAATTTCAAAATGAAATTTAAATTTAACTTGGGTAGTTAAATGGTTGATTTAAATGGGAGTTATGAGTGATCTCAAAATGGGTTTGAGATCTGGAAATTGAAAATGGATGTTGTAAATTGGTGTTAAGATAAATTTGGATGTTTGTTTATCCTGATATCATTCTATTGTTATAAATAATCTATGAAACTGAGAATTGATTTTGAAGTTAAAAATGGATAACAAATTAGAATCTGAAGATTAAATTGTTTTTGAATTCTTATTTAAACTTTATAATAAGTTAAGTAAAGATAATTTTAAAATGGAATTTTGGAATTTGGATTCAGAATTAAATGGTTTAAAGATTTAAGTTGTTAAATAAAAAATATAAAAAAATAAAGGTTGATTTGATTTTAAAGTAAGGGTTAATTTGATTTAAAGGATTAAATCAACATTTAAAATTTAACTCGAAATTATATAATTCGAGATGGTTTTAACTTAAGATTTGAATGTTAAAAATTGAATTTGATTTGAATTAATTAGAATTGTGATTAAAGATGGATAAGCATAAGTATAAATGGAAAATTTGAATTTAAATAATTTGAAATAAAATTGAAGTTGAATGTGTTCAAATTTAAATGGGAATTGGGATTAATTCAAACTAGAATTGAAATGAATTAAAATTTGTTCAATTTGAAATTTATGTGAATTAATTGAAATTATTAAAGTTTAATAAATTTAAAAATCAAATGGAATTTGATTTGAATTTGGAAAGGAATTAAGATTAATTCAACTTGAATTGGGATTAAATAAATTTCAATGGACATTGAAGTATTGAGTCAATTTAAATGGAAGAGGAATTTAAATTGAATTGTTGGGAAATTAATTGGAAATGGAGATTGGGGAATTAAACAGTTTGGCTCTGGATTATTTTCAAAATAAATTGTTTTAATACAAATAATATTTTCCCAAACTATTTACTATACAATCTTTCTTCTTAAACCCAAACTATCTTATACTTATTTTACAATTATTTTGGAACTATTTAACTATTTTGAAACTATCTTATAAACTAATTAATATTTTTAGTTACTTATATCTAATCACTATTTTAAAAACTATTTTGCAATTATCTAACTATTTTATACCTACTTAACCATTTTACAGCTATTTTACAAACTAATAACTATTTTTCAACTACTTATCTATTTTAAACTTTTTCAAGCTATTTTTAAATTTAAATAGGGCAGAGTTCAAACTGTTTGTAATTGAAGTAATAACTCAATTGGAAATAGAAGCAATTGAGAATAAGTGAATGGAATTAAAGGAAATGTGAATAGAAAAGAGAATTGATTTGGCTAATAACCATTAAAGATAAATACGTAGGATATACGTATATTATTTTATTCGCATAATGATTTGATCCAGATTCGAACACAGAATTTCGAGATAATATTATCGATCCGAGTTGGGATTTTTCGCTCGATTTTTGACGGCGAACTTGGATATTGATTTTTGATTGGTTCTGGATACTCTCTATCATAGTTGTGACTATGCAAGGAGAATGACAGTTTCTGATCAAGAAACCAGATCTGAGTCCGCACTAGGAAGTCGGGTGAACGATACTAGTTCGGAAGAGAAATTATGTGATCGAGCGAGCGATCAGATTGATATTGCGTACAGATGATATGTGTACATCGTACGAGTTTAAATAAATTGGCATTGAAAATTTGTGGATAAGGATTGTAAAATGGTCTTTGAAATGAAAAGTATATTTGTGAAATATAATGGAATTGGATATTTCTTTGGTTGAAATTTACTTTATGGAGGTATGTAAATGGTAAATAACTTTATAAAGAAATCAAACTTGAATATTTGATTTGACAATAAATAAAGTTATATTTTGTAATATGATAAACTTCCCTTATTGAATCTAGCCAGAATAAAAAGGGTTTTGAAATATTTGAAGTATAAAAGTGGTTTTATACAAGTTTGAAATGATCCAAAGATTTTCAAAGTTATATATATCTATATCGATATATATATCAAGGATCTTATGAGAATGATTTTGGAAAAGGTTTTGGGAACCTATGAATTTGGAAAAGGCTTTTGATTTTTGGGAAAATCAATTTTGGATTTTGGAAAGCCTAGTTTGAGAATTATCGATTTTGGTAATCGATTTTGTGTAAAGGAGATTTTGATAAATCATAAAGGGTATGATTTGAAGATACTATAAGTATATAGTATAAAGTGTTTTGAGAATAGCTCTGGGGAAAAAGGCGCTCCCTTGAAATGAACTTCTCAGGAGTACCACAGGGTGGTACTGCCTTGAACCCCAAGGGGGGATTTTAAAGTTGATCCTGTGAGGAGTCCGGACAAAACTAGTTCCTGAGGATTATTTGTGTAGCGAAAGTCGAGGGGCTGGTGCCCACAGAGGCATTTGGGTTATGCTGTGACGACAGTTTAACTCGATGTCACTGTGATCTACTGCAGACCATAGCGAAAGTCGTGTGTGCGGCTGAGAGCCAACAGTCTGCGTTTGATTTTATATCGGTAGACTACGACCTATGTTGGAGAAGTTTCATTTTGACAGCGAAATCGTGTGTGCCGCTGAGAGCCAACAGTTACATGGACTTTTGCTGCGATGGCAACGTAACCCTGGAATGTAACTGCGATCTGTTGTGGGTTCCATGCTGTCAATAGTTACATGGACTTTTGCTGCGATGGCAACGTAACCCGTGATGTAACTGTGACCATGGATGGGGGTGATGATTTCCAGAGCATTCTCACCAAAGATATTTCCTCGATTTCAAAAATGTTTTCTATATTCTCAATAAATTATTTTCCAAATATTTTCACCGGGTGTTGAAAACGGGTCTGCTAAGTACTTATAGATTTTCAGTCCTACGTCTGATCAACGTATGACCGAATTTCTGTGGGAATAAGGATGCACTTGTTGAAACATCAAGTTATAAAAAGTATTTTTATAAAAACTAATTTAGTAATATTATATATATTTTTTAAAAGTGTTATAAAAATGTTCAAAGAGTAATTTAACCGATATTAAGTATTTTAATAAAATTCTGGTTTCGTTCCTTTTCGAGGACGAAAAGATTCAAAGGGGGGAGGAATGTGATAACCCGGATTTTTGGACATCTGTTAATTGGATAATTATCTGATTTTATTTGGAAAAATACATTTTGATAATTAGAAATATTTGAAGATATATATATAAGTGGATTTGAAACTATAATAATAGTTGAATTAAAGTGATATATCTTATAGTAAATTAATATATTAATATAAGAATAGTGATGTGCAAACTTAATAATGATAAAAATTTTAAGTGTGTTCATATACAAGGATAAGTGTGTATATGTTAAGTAAATTGAGAGCATTGATTTGAATTCAATATATTAAATTTTCAAAGAAGATTTAAAGTTAGAATTATATATTTATAAACACAAATGATAAATACTTATTAAGTTTAAAATAGGATTAAATAAAGGATCATACTTTTTCTAAACATATATATATATATGTTATATATATATAAAGATATTGAACATAAAAATATAAATAAATAAGTTTATATTGTTTAATTAAGTTATATACATATAAATAAATAAAAGTATATACTAAATAAAGATATAAACACATTTCATAATTTATATAAAACATAAGTATTAAGGTAAAATATTTAATAAAGATTTAAAACATTGTAAACATAATAAATTAATTTAAAATGAGAAACTAAACACTTGTCAATTAAGAAATTTATGAAATATACATTTGTAAGCATTCTACAACTTAAGTTAACAAGTGGCCACATCTTGTTTTAAAGAAAATTTAGTACATAACAATGTTTAAAAGAAGCAAAACCTGTTTTATAACTTCCAGTTCAAAACTTTCCTCTGTACTCTCTTTCTTTCTTCTTCTTAAAAATATTAACAAAACCAAAACAAACTTTAAATCAACCCAAGTACAAGTTCTCGGAATTAAGCAGCAATTGCAAGCTTCTTTGGTTCAGATCAGTTTCAAAAATTCAACAAGCAAATCCAACTTCAAAGCTTCAGATCAATAAAAGATCAAAAGCATTTTTCCAGATTTCATAATACTGTCCAGTTTCAAAGATAAGGCATTTTCCAACATTCAAGTTTTCAAAAATCTCGACTGTTTCATTTTACTCTGCTTAAACAAAAGAGGTGAGTAAACATAACTTTTAAAAAGCTAAATCTAATTTATATTCTGATGCATGTGATAATTCTTGAAGTAATGATGTGAAAATGTTTTGTATGAATGAATTTTGCCTGTAAATATAGTTGAATCACTGTGTGATCATCTGCATGTCTGTATATAGATATATAAGCCTCTGTTCTTGAATTGCAGACTCAAAATTAACTTAAATAAATTCATATCTCCTCACCTAAACAATTTTAGGCCAGGATTATTAAAGGAAAAATGTTTGTATGGATGCAATATCATTCTTAAAATATTTTCAAGTGAATATATTAAGTAATTTTTGGGAAAACAAGAAATTACAGTGATGATCAATTCAAGTTAGAAATTTGGTTGTTTAATTTTCATGTTTTGATTATATAACTAGATTCGTACTTAAAAACTATGATTTTTGATAATAATATCAGGATTTTAAGGTTAGTATTTTTGTGAGGAATTAGAGATGATCGGAAATGGGGATTTCGTCGATTCTCGACGATCGGAGGAGGGTTGAGCATCATGCTCGTTGCTGAAGGTAGCTGGGTGTCTGGGGATTGAGGGAAAAATAATCGGTGGATTTCTAGATCACCGTGGTGACTGAACGCCGGCGATCTAGGGTTTAAGACCCTGCTCGAGACGACTGGGTTGTCGAGGCAATTGCGATGACGTGGTCGCATCGGGATGGACCAAAGTGAGGGGGATGGAAGCGTGGTTTCGTGACGAAGGTTTGGACGTGGTAGCGAGAGTTCTAGTGATCGGAGTAAGCTGCGCGAGGTGATTTTCGACGATCAGATTGGATTCCTGTGATGCTCGACTAGCTCGATTTCGATAGGCGGAGTCGAAGGCGGTCCTGGATGGTCGGGTCGACTGAGTGGGACGTGGGGGAATTGTTGATGGTAGCGGCGATGATCGAAGGGGCTTCGATCGATGGTGCAGGTGCACGGTGCACGCGTGTGCATGTGACTGAGTAATGTTGTTCGTAATAGAAGAGGGAGGAAAAAGGGTTGGGGAGATCGGGTGATTGTTTGAGTTTGTGATTGAGATTTTGGGCCTTGGGTTCGAGTTTTCTTTTAAAAGAAAATATATTACCAAGTTTCAAAGCAAAATTATTAAACAAAGTTTCAAAGAAATTATTAAACAGGTTTTCAAAGCAAAAGGTTTTGATCAAGTTATCAAGCAAGTTTGAAATATTAAAGTTTAAAGTTAAATAATTTAAGATTAATTGATTTGGTTTTGAATAATTAAATTAAGGTTAATTAATAAATTAATTCCAAAGGTTGATAAATAAAACTTAAATGATCATTAAGTAAATGATTTAGATAAATGGGTTTATACTTTAGTTAATTAGGGTCTTAGGTAATTAAAGGATTAATTACTTAGTGAAATTAATTAAAGAATTAATTAATGTAATTAATTAAAGGGTAAATAAATAAATATATGTGATTAATTAATAGATGTAAAGTTAATTAATGGAAGTAATTAAGGAAAGTAATTAAGGATTAATTACTTAGAAAATTAATTAATGTGATTAGATTAGAGTTAATTAATTAATGTAATTAATTAAGGTTAATTAATAAATATGATTAATTAATGTTATAAATTAATTAATGAATGTGATTAATTAATGGGAAATTAATAAAGGTAATTTAAGGGTAATTACTTAATGGAAGTGATTTGAGGATTATTAATAGAAGTAATTAAGGAGTAATGGCTTAGTGAAATTAATTAATTAAAGAAAGGTAAAGTGATTATAAGTTGATTAATTAATGAAATTAATTAAGAATAATTAATTAACGTAATTAATGGGACTAATTAAGGTTAATTAATCAATGTAATTAATTAAAGTTAATTAATCAATGTATTTAATTTAAAGAGTGGTTTATAATTAAGCAAGATTAAAGATAATTAATTTAATTTTTATTAGGTGATTAAATTAAATTAATTGAGAATGGTTTGAGTATTAATCTTGCCTATAGATGATAAACCTGAATTGAATACCTTGGTTGTCTGAATATCTCTGATATATGAATTGTGATGTACTGTGATATGATATGATGGGTTGAACAGTAATATTGTGGGTTATCTATCGATAATGAATTGTTGTGTGAATATGATACCCTATATTTAAATTTGATATGTGTTCACTTAGACAACTTAGATAAAGATGACATTGATTTCGAAGAGACCGGGGTCGGGTATCAACAAATACCCGAAACCACTTCGATTTGTAATCTACTATGATTCTTTATAGATTTGGTATGAGAAATCAATAGGCTGAAATGGAATAATTTAAATGACTGGACCATTTTAAACTAAGTAAAGGTATATAGGGATTGATTAAGTGTTGACTATAACAAGTTGTGAACTTGTAGTGATAAACGAGTTACCCGGGTTTTAAATATGTTCTAGGGATTGGAATTTCTTATTAAATGAGTTTACTCACGCTGGTTTCCAGCCTGACCCGGGTGTTACTTTGATGTAATGCTCGGGTCAGACCGAGTATTATAGATTTTCAGGTTAAGACGTTCTGGAGCTCAGGAGGAGAGCTGGATGGCAGGAACGTATGGAGTATATTCCGCTGTGATATATTATAGTTGTCAGAGACATGTTAATTCTAACTATCTAGTATATTTGTGAATGTTGTAACTCTGATGTATAAAAATGAAATTAACAAATACAGTTTTCTTTGTATAACTGATATTATTATTTGATATTGTATTTTGATCCGCTGCGAATGTGAGAATCTGTGTCTTGTTCTGTTTCTTTCTTCTATCTCTTTTCTTTTCTTCTAACTATCTGGAATTTTTGGGTTCGAAATTTCCGGGTTGTTACATAACGTGACTTGTATATATATTCAACAACCATATTAAACATCCATATTATCATATTCAAACATGATGAACAACCATCATTAACAATCATATCCAAACATATATATCATCCAATAATATATATAACAAATAGTTTAGGAGTTTTCTCACCATTATTGCTTCCTAACCTCGCTAAATGGACTATAGCTCTGCTACAATCGCATGAAAGCTTTTGGAATTGTTCCTTAGACCCTTGGGAAAGCTCGACCAAGACTTGAAGAGGATGGCCAAAAGTATGGAAGAGAAGTGGTAAAGCTTCGACCTTGAATTCACTAAACTAGACCCGAAAATAAGTCAACTTCTCCCTGGTTCACTAAACCTGAAGAGGATGGCCAAAAGTATGGAAGAGAACTGGTTTCCTAAACCCAAGCCTAGAGACTACCTCACTCTCTCCCAAAAGGTGGTCAATTATTTGATCGGCTCTAAATCATTTTATTATCTTTTAGAGATGATTTTAATTTACTTTACACTATTCCAAATTTTGTTTTAAAACAATTTTCCTTTAACCAATTCAATTTAAACTCCATTAAAAGAATTTTCAAATCACTTTCGAAAATACTTAATTATTCATTTGAAAAGATTCACAAAAGATTTGGGAAAGAATAATTAAGTTAAATCATTGTTTGCAAAAGTTATTAAAAAGTGCTACGAAAAAGTGCTGCAAATAGTGTTTTAAAAGTTTATTTGATTAAAACAACTTTTCGATTATTTAGAAATCCATTTTTATAACTTAGATCTCTTTAAAAACATTTTAAAACATTTATAAGATTAATTTTATATTTTTAAAGAATTAAAAATCATTTTCAAAAGAAATCTCTTCATGGATTCCGAACTGCAAAACCACGATTATTTTCAAAACTTGTTTGCTCATATTTTCAAATCTATTAATCCAAATCTCGATCTTTTTATTTCATTTGAAAACTATGATTATAATATTTTGGTAAATTCTTATTACAAAGAAATCCAACTCCAAATCCATCATATAAATGGATTTAAATTATTACGGCGCGAAATCGCAAACTACCGTTACGCGACGCGCCTATTTTTGACTAATTTTCATTATTTATTTAAACTTTTCCAAAACACCTTTAAATGCTTGTAAAACATTTCTAAACCATATTAAACTATTTTTAAGAGGTTTAAACATTCCATATACACCATTTCATTCAATAAAGGAAAGTGATTTCCTTTGTGCTTATCGATGTGTATTAACGTGACTTGTATATATATTCAACTACCATATTAAACATCCATATTATCATATCCAAACATGATAAACAACCATTATTAACTATCATATCCAAACATATATATCATCCAATAATATATATAACTATAGTTTAGGAGTTTTCTCACCATTATTGCTTCCTAACTTCGCTAAATGGACTATAGCTCTGCTATAATCGCATGAAAGCTTTTGGAAGTGGTCCTTAGACCTTTGGGAAAGCTCGTCCAAGACTTGAAGAGGATGGCCAAAAGTATGGAAGGGAAGTGGTAGAGCTTCGACCTTGAATTCACTAAACTAGGTCCAAAATAGGTCATCTTCTCTCTTATTTTTGATCCTTATATTCTTAAAATTTGAAAAACAGTTGTCAATTGGAAAGTTCTAGAAAATTCTTTCCTATTAAATTTTTAAAAATGAATTACTTGATTCCATTTTGTTTTGAGAGAGATATGGTCAAATGAATAAGAGGTATTCTTGGATTTACAAAAATCACACCCGAAATTGGGTCAACTTACAACTGAATTTTGGACGTGTTACTCACAGAATTTTGAAAAGAGTTCAAAAAGAAAGTTCTTGCAAATTCTTTTCTCTAAGATTTAAAAAAAAGAAACACTCTATTTCTATTTTATGAGGAATATATGATCAAAAAGAAGAGAGGGTATTGTCGGACCTAAAATTTCGGGCTCCAAAATGTAATGCAAAGAAGTGAGCTTTTGACATGGCTAAGCTCAAAAATGGAAGAAGTGCTCAACATAAAAGTTATAGACACTCGAATTCACATGGTTTGAAAAAAGAGTTTCTCATTTTCATTCTGGTTTGCGAGAGTTATGGTGGAATGAAGAAGAAGCAAAATGGATGGGTATTTATGCAAGTGGAGAGGTAGAAAATATCTCCATCTTAAATCATCCACCATCACCGACCTTCATTTCATCCACCCCTCTCTACATCACCGTAGAATGGCCAGAAATCCCCCTCCTCATGTGCACACTCAAGTGTGTACTTTGATGTGTAAGTATTGACCTATGTGCTTGCTTAAGTGTTAAGGAGTTAGGAAATATCTTGGATATTTTTATTAATATGTATATTTGTGTATATGTGTATTTACATTTTCATGTGTGCACATGACAAGTTTGTGCATGTATATGTATGGTTATATATGTGTACATGACATGTAAATAAGGTTGCAACAACCTTTGAACGACTTCCATTCGTTAAAATGTTGAAAATCGGGAAACCGATTTCCTATCACATTTTCGCTTATATTTTAAATTACATATAAATGTAAACAAAATTTGAAAATAAATCTCTTATAATTTTTAATTAAAATGATCACATTTTATTTATAAAACCGTATAAATTAATACTAACAAATATTTACAAAAATCGCTATTATATCGATAAAGCGATACGAATTTTTCTTATATTTTCAAATCAAGAATATATCTTTATAAAACTATTATAAATGATTTGTTAACACTTTATAACTATTTAAAATAAATTATCATCATTTAAAACAATTATTTGAATAATTATAATGATTATTAAATTATTAAATCTCAATTTAAATTCATAAATCAATATTAAATATAAGAGCATCACTTATGATCCCATAAACACATTTGATTTTCAAAAATAAAATAATTGATTTTATTTCATATTCCTGTTCAATTATAAAAATAGTGTATGTATCTAGCTCCGTGTGCGACATTTTACGATTATAGAGCTGTTTATCGATAAAACGGTTTTTGGCATTTTATCAATATTTTTCCAAAGGAAATATTTTTGCGAACATTTTCCCAAAATAAGTTCATTATTATTATTTATCGCTTAAAAGTTGATTATTTTTTGACAAATAATCTACATTTGAATATTTAAAGTAAATTAAATATCCCCAATTAAAGTGATCAAATTTCGGGTCGTTAGAGGTTCGAACAGACACGGATCATATATATTATCCGAAACCCACTTTGAATCGGCATAAGCATTCGAATTTGGGATGTCTTGAAGATGATCAAAGAAGGTGCTCTTTGAAGTGCAAGGAATACTTGCTACTAATCCTGAAGGTGTTTCCAAAATAGATGTAGTAGAAGTAGTGCCTTCGGTTTGTTTATATCTTGAACAACTTATATAAACGAATCTGCCATTGCATTTTTTCCTGGAGGGCAATATTAGAATTCCAAGTGGGATTGCTATATAAAAGGTAAAATGTAGCCTCGAGACTCACAACCGGAAATGTCTAAAACATAGGATATGCTTTAGGTCTATGTGGGTTGCATCCATTAGGGTATTGGTCATCACTTGATCTAGATCGATACTTATAAATCTATGTATGCTTAGGGGCCTAGTTCGGTGGTTGATCACAACCGGGGTGATGACATATTCGATACTATATAGTAAGGGGTTTGTCGGTCCTGATTCATGGGGGGTCCATATGAGGCATTCGATACATTTTATCTAAAGATGTACTAAACCGTACTCCAGTAGCCTTGTCATTATATTGAATCCATTCTCCAATACGTGCCTTTTGGACTTAGCTATATACTTATGATGTTGGAATTTAACTAATGTAACAATTTCGGTTACGATTCCATATTTATTTTAAACCCTAGACATTATTATAATATCAAAAGATTTTCTATAAATGGTTTCGTTATCATAAGGTAAAAACCTATCTGTGTTATGTACAGCGTAGTCTTACGAGATAGCTTTATTTTTAAAAGGTTTTTATAACATTAAAGATCCATATGATGTGTCTTTCTCACGTTGGTTTACCAGACTGATCCGGGAGTTATTTTCTTATAATGCTCAGGTCAGCCGAGCATGTTTCCAGATTTATTTATGGATGCTTTGGAGCTTTAGGAGACCACCAAGACGTATTCATGTATATTTTATTTCCACTGCATTGGTTGTTTGTATTTATCAACATTTATGAGAACATGTTATTACAAATGTCCAGGTTGATGATAAGTTAGTTTACTCTGATTGATGTATGTATATTACAGTTTTCTTTTGTAAAGATCTATTGTACGTTATATATTACTCATCACGCTGTGAGATTCTGTTATGTCTTTTCTTTCTTTTCCCCTAATAATCAGTTTTTTTGGCACTTGAATGCTATGCACATGAATACCGTGGATGTGTATTAGTGTCGACTTTGAGGGTTGAAAAGGCGGATTGTTACAAGTGGTATCATAGCTTAGGTTGAGCAAATAACTAGGCTTTGGTGGGGTAGACTCATTAGAGATAGGGTTAGTAATACCCTAGAACGAGTTTGAGTGTGTGTATATATATAAGCGAATATTTGTTAGTGCTAAAAAAATATTTTATGTTATGTTGGTTTATCGGTTGAGTGGTTTAAGATGGTCGATACAAAAGGTACAACTGTATCGATAGGGGTTTCTAAACACTTGAACAAGGAAAACTGACACAATATTGTTTTGAAAATTGGGTAAATGAAATAATTTTACCTAGATTTTATATTTTACATATAAAGGAATGATTTTCAGAAATTGATATATTTATTTTTAATGTGTTTATTTTCTAGGAAATGTTAATATTTAGTTATTATCATTTATTGCTTGATTAGTCGTGCTCATCCACCTTCAATGTACTCAGCTAGTTTATGAACATTGATTGTATGGTTAAATTAAATATGAACACCTTGTGAATTCAGTTTCATGATTTTTTTTATAAGATGTTCGGGGACAATGTTGGGTTAAAATTTAATTTTAATAGAGTTGTTTTTTTTAATAAACAAAGAAGTACATTTGTGAAGTGATATAAGGAAGTAACTTTATAAAAATTAGTTTATGAATAAAAAGGATTTAAAATAGAGAATTTGAGAACTTAAATCCTGGCGATTTTGAAAATTGTCTTTCAAAGTTTTGAGAAAAATAATAATAGTATTATTTAAAAGTATAAATGGATAGAAATATTTTAAAATGGATTTTAAAGGAGATAGATAACACTAAACTCACTTCTATCGTTGGAAAATAATTATGCTGATGACTAAAGCATCATCAGTATTCATTTTCGAGTTTCTAAGTAGGAAATACTACAATAGTAGTTTTGGTAAAAAAAACTGTTTTAAATTTCGAAAGTATGATTTGATATACAAAGAAGATATGTAGATTATTATTTCAAATAGAGTTGAAATAAACCTGGGTGTTTAGTTTTGAAGTTTTTAGTTAAGTTATTATATGGACACGTGCATCCTATGCATAATGGTAGTTTGGTTTGTGCATCTCATTATGATATGTTGTTTGGTAGTTTCATTTATTGAAATGAAATGGAATTTTCGACGATTTTGGACAGTCGAAAACTTCTGAGTTAACCAAGAAATTTAAGTTAAGTGTTGTGTGAAAATGTAAGAAGATAAGTTTTTCGTACCTTATAAATTTGAGAAGATAATAAGTGAAAAATAATTTTAAATTTCTTGAACGTCTCGATTAAGTAAAACAAATCTGATATTGTATATATACTCCTAGGATGTAGTGGAGTATTATATGAATATGAACTTGAGTTATAAAATGTTAATAAACTTAAGAAAAGTTTTATGAAATGATTTATAAGTGATACTAGTATTAAAGGAAATATTAAAAATGAATGTGCATAAAAAGTAATTGGTGTAGTATAGAAACCAATGGAACAAAATGTAAGTTGTACGTAGGTCATTTTATTCGCATAACTGTTCTTGATCCGGATTTGAGTACACAATTTCGAGGTGATTTGCACCGATCCGAATGAGGATTTTTCAGTCGATTCTTAACGGCGAACACTTGATGCAGATTTTTAATATAATCCTGAAGTATTCTATCATAGTAAATGGTTGTGTAAGGAGAACATAGGTTTCTAATTAAGGAAACCTGATAGGTGTCCGCACTAGGGAAGTCGAGTGAGCGATACCGGTCTGAAAGTGAAATTGTATGGTCGAATGAGCGATCGGATTTGATATTGCGTATGGATGGCATATGTACATAGTATAAGTGTTAATTTAATTATATGCTTTCTATATTAGAAAATGTAACTTATATGGTTTGATATCATTCGTAAGTGAGATATCGGTATATGGAAGCAAAGGCTAGTTTGATGCTTTTGATTTCATGAGTAGATTTGGTTTGCTCGACAAATAGGTACACGTTTATATTATTGTTGATGATTTTATGCCTCGGATATTGAAGGCTGCTTTTGGGCTTCTGTTTTCTTTGTTTATTTGGGCCAGTTATGGCGAGTTGCAGTTTTTCCGGATAGAGCTGCGCAAAGGAGGTGCTGTCGAAATTACATGTGAGTTTTTAAAAGTTTTATAACTCATTTTAATTAATTGGATTTTAAAGTCTAAGAGATAGAGACATTATTCTTTCTTTGAGAATTTTGGGAACGAAATTCTTTTAAGGGGGAAGAATGTAACGTCCCAAAATTTTTAACATTTTGAATGGGAATATTTAATTCATTTAAATATTCAGATTTGATTCGAATGTGGTAAATAATAGGAAAAGTAATTTTTAATACAACGACTTGATTTTTACTGATGTATTTTTAATTTAATTTATTTGATTTTTCCATAAATTTTTGGGAAATATTCAAACTATTTTTTGACGATTTTTTGTCAAACGATGGTAATTTTGAAATTTTGATAGAATAAGATAAGCAGTGTATTTTATTATTGTTTTGGGATCGTGCCGCATGTTTGTGTGCGATTGTATTTTTATTTTGTTATTCCCAATTTGTACGTAAATGAAATTCTGTGCAGCAATGCACCGGAAATCACAAGATAAGTATAACTAACACTTGACAATTCAACACACTTTTCTATTTGCCTCTCTCCTTTTCTCTTTCACTTTTCCTTTTAAATCACTTCTTGTAAATAAAGAAAGTGAAAACCTTGAACTTTAAAAATCCAAATCAAACAAAACACTTAACAAAAAATTGTGAAATAAGGATCTTTGAATTTATGTTGAAATGATTTATTGTTTTTGTTTGGTTAAATATGCACTTTTAAAAAGTGTAATTTATAAAATGAAATACAGGGAATTTATTGAGAAATCCGGATTTCTCATCGTTATGATTTTTTAATCCCTGTTATAAACCTATTGATTTTAATTTCAGTTATATACATGTTATGTAGATTGTTAAATGCTAAATTTTGATAGTTTGTCCATATTGGATGTGACAGTGACATATGTTAAAAGTTGACCTTTTTAGTGAATAAGTTAGTAATGGCATTGGTTATGTGCTATAGTAGCCAATGGCCTCGTTGTAGTGTTTTGAAATACTATTAATTGCTATTTTGATTTGAAAATGGTTTCGATTTGGAAAATGATATTTAATCTAACCATTTGGTTTTCTATGACATTTTATTTAAAAATAGTTTTTATACTTCTCTATTTTACTTCAACCTTTTTATTATTCCTTTTAATATATGTATATACGTAAATGTTTTAAAATTCATTCGAGAAGTATTTATTTTTATAGAAAAGTTATTATAAACTTATTGTTAATTCTTAAAGGAAAATAAAGAAGGATTTATCTATTTATAATAAAGTGATTCTGTTTTAAAAGGAGATAGATTTAATTTGAAATAAATATTTGTGAAATGTTTTATATAAGATGTTGTATATAAGGATAGATTTATAAATGTTATTTTTTAAATAAAAGTATAGTTTTATAAATGGTATTTTATAGATAAAGAGAATAGATTTATAAATAATATCTTTAAAAGGAAAACGATACCATTTTGAGGAATTGGATAATAAATCACATTGTGGATTTATAGTAATATACGAAATTATCCATTTATGGAAGTATTTTGTAACGACCCGTATTTTTACGGATCGAAACATCGTAAAAGCAGTTGTCATTAGGTCGCGATGTTGATAAGTCGTCCAGAATCTAAGTCGTTTAGAGTTAAGTCGTCCAGGGTCTAAGTCGTGGACGGGATAAGGCTTAGGTCGTAGGGTAGGATAGGTCGGAGTAGACGACTTAAGGAGGTGGAGCGACCTAAGGATTTTGGGTTAGGTCGAGTGAACGACTTATAGGATTTGGCGACTTAGAGGAGTTGGCGACTTATAGGGGTTGGCGACTTAAGGGGTTTAGCGAGTTAAGGAATGAAGCGACTTAAGTTAGTGGCGACTTAGGAGTTAGCGGCAAAGGGATAGCGACTTAGGAAACTAGGGCGAGTTAACGACTTAAGGAGATAGGTCGGAGACAGTTAAGTCGTTGAGTCGCTATAGCATGATTAGTTAGGTCGTAGATGACCTATGATAGTATACTGTGTATAGCTAGGTCGCATGTGTGTTAAGTCGGCCATAGTTAAGTCGTAAGTCGCGCATCTGTTAAGTCGCGTATCTGTTAGGTCGCACATGCGCTAAGTCGGAGACCTGGTTAGGTCATAAGTCGCTAAGTCGCGCATGTGTTAGGTCGCGCATAAGTTAAGTCGCGCGCATATGTTAAGTCGTAGGTCGCGGAGTTCTGCTAAGTTGTATCTCGTTGAGTCGAGTAAGTTGATAGGTCGTTAAGTTGTACTTTAGTTAAGTCGCGTGAGGACTTATGTTGTTAAGTCACTAAGTCGTGCGCGTGTGTGATAGGTTAGGTCGTGCGAAGGCTTAGGTCCTTGAACTGTTGAGTCGTAAGTCATAGGGATGGTTAAGTCGTAAGTCGTGGTATCTCTTAAGTCGTAAGTCGGAGGAGGTAAGTCGTGGACGACTTAAGGGGGCGGACAAGTTAAGGTGAAATCAACCTATAAATAGGAGGGTTTTTCTCACTTTTTTTGGGATCCGGATTTCGAAGCGACGAAGTGCTGCCATTTTGAGAGCTCGACTTCTACACTTATTCACTTCTTTTCTCCACTCTAATCTAGTGATTCCTTCCATCCAAATCGAAGATCCAAGAGCTTAGATTGAAGATCTTCATCCATCGAAGAGAGATTTCATCGTTCGAAGCGGATTTGTGATAGATCGAGTTAGATTCTTTGCTGTCTAGATCTAAAGCGTGTTGTTTTTGAATTGTTTGGGTGATTTGGTGAGTGGTGATTATCTCTCACATGGATCCAAAGGAGTATATCGGATCGTTGGCTTGATTTTGTGTTAAAGTAGTGATTTCCATGCATTTTTGTAAACCTAAGTATAGATCCATATAGATCCATTGTTTATGATGATTTGACAACCATTTTACTACATGTTAACTTATGTAAGTTCATTCATCAAAGTTGTAGAGACGTTACTCATGATTTCATGCTTGTAAGATTTTTGACTCTTTATTTACGAAATTGCCATTATTGTTATAATTGTCTATTTAGATCATATTTGAATGCTTGATTACTTGGATTACTGTTTGACTTGATTGATTGCTATGAATTAGATGATTGATGATTTGATTTAGACAAGTTGGTCGAAGATGATTCAAAAGCTAAGGGAAAGGCTCTTGAATTGGAAAAGCTGCTCGTGGCATATGTAGCGGATGATGAAGCTCATATGGATAGATTTGATGATGATGTTGAGATGAAGCTTTGCTATGATGATGATGAGGCGAAGCATGATATGAGATAGTCTTGGTCTAATCCAGACGGGATCATTCCAAGCATGTTGATAACTCGGTGAAATGGTTCGAGTTAGAGGATAATGGTTTGCTCGAGAGGCGCTTGAGCTAGTAAGGAAATAGTCGTCGAGGAGGATGACTAGAAGGCTGAGATCTCATCGTTGTTGAAGGTTCTAGCATGCTCAAAGCAAGAGTACGTTGGGCAGATTCGATAGTCCCTGAAGGCTAATTATTGGTAGTCAAGTACTCTGGGCAGATTCGATAGTCTTAGGCACGGGTCACGATGACGTGCGGAGTTATGTCTAGAACCGGGGTTTCCATTAGCCCTTGACGGACGGCTGAAAGAATGTGCCGGTCATTCAATTAACGATGATATCGTAGCAATGATAACAGTGATAGCCAAAGTCATGGATGTTTGGTTGTATCGTCATTCGGTCTCAAGAGCGGTATTTTCTGGGTGCTTATCTGATCTTGGTTTAGGCCTTGGGGGTTTGTACTTGGAAAACATAGTCCTTGACTCGAGTGATAATTGTTTTACTTTAAATTGTATGCTCCGCTATGTTTGCTTCTGCTTAGTGTGTGTTTGGGGGCTATCACTGTAGAAAGAGGTGGAGTGGGAGGGTTGTATTCCTATTCCTTTTCCTTTATGCTCTTTTGGTATGTTGTTAGTTAATTTACCGCTCACTAAGACTATTGTCTGACTCAAGGCTTTATGTTTTAACTCTTATTGCCTTGGGCTGTTCGTCCATTTTGGGACGGGCATACTAGGTAGCAGGTGACAGGTGCTGTTCTTGCTTCCCACGATGCTGATGTCGAAGACGAGCTGGAGGCTTGCATATTATCTTCTTACTATATGTACTGGATGTTCCGCTGTTTTGTATATTCTCTAAGTGATATGTAGTGAGGCTTGTTGTATTCAACTATTATGAAGTTTTATGTGATGACATTCTATTCTGTAAAGCTTCACTATATATGTTCTATTGTATTTTGTCCATGCGCTGTGAGTAATACGATAGATTTTGCTGTTTAAATTTACCCTGACAATCGTCCATGGTCGCCTGGCACACTTTACAGCGCACTTTCTCTAGGTTCAGTGCAGGGGTCATGGGCGGTCGTCACATTTGGTATCAGAGCTTTGGTTAATCGATTTTACCCAACGCTCGCTGACGTAACTACGTATGAGAGACGTAATTGTATTTTGATGGATGATTACTATATATAATATAGTAGCTTAGTAGAGTTTGAGTCCTTTATGCAGTTGTTTCTCTAGGTGTGCTAATCATTCCTTTTTATAGATATTAAGGATGAGTCGAAGAGGGAGACCAGCTGCTAGGGAAGGCCTTACTGCTGAGGGGACTACTGATTATGCAGCTATGTTCGAAGCAATGATGACTTCGATCATGAGAAGGATACCAGTTCCGGGGACAGCAGTTGATGTTGGAGTTCAAGTTCAAACTCCAAAGCCGGTGGATTTTGCTAAGTTGTGTAAGGACTATACTGCTCTTGGAGGAAAGGTTTTCTTGGGGACGGAGTCAACTATTGAAGTCCAGAGATGGATAGATGCTTGTAGAAGGATTTTTGGTGATTTGGGAATTGAGGATGCAACTAAGAGGAAGTTAGCATCAAGACAGCTTCAAGGGAGAGCTTCCAATTGGTGGAACTCTATCACTATTGATACTCCGGAGGAAGAGATCACTTGGGTGCAATTCCAAGCCAGATTTGAAGCTAAGTTCATTTCTACAGTTCAGAAGTTTGTTCTGTTCAAGAAGTTTGTGGAGCTCAAGCAAGGAGGAAGACCAGTTCTTGAGTATGTTTCTGAGTTTGAAGCTTTGTCCAAGTATGCCCGGTCGTATATTGAATCTTCGTATCAGAAGAACGAGAAGTTTGTGACAGGCTTGGACAGTTATCTAGGGAGATAGTTGGTGGATCATCTAGACGATCCATTTGAGAAGCTTGTGGAGAAAGCTCTCAGGCATGAGAATCTGTTTCCTAAGGAAGGATCTGTTGTTGCTATGACCAAGGGAGAGTCTAGACCACAGCAGGGTGGAAACAAGAAGAGGAAGCAGCAGCAGCAGAAAGGTAAGGATGGCCAGAAGAAGCCGAAGGGCGAAGTGACCTGCTACAACTGTCAACAGAAGGGCCATTTCTCGAGGGATTGTAAGAATCCGAAGGTACCGATGAAGTGTCACAACTGTGACAAGCCGAGGCATATCAGGAAGAATTGTCCAGAACCGTGGAAGGACAAGCAGATTGTGCAAGCTTATGCTTTGGGAGCTGTTCCATCATCTTCGAAAGCACCTACCGCTGATGAGAAAGGAAAGAGTGTGGTGGTTCAAGGTACTCTTTTCCTATGTGGTGTTCCAGTGAGAGTGCTATTTGATACTGGGGCGTCGCATTCGTTTGTGTGTAGTGAACTTGTAGGCCGGTTGGGTTTGGAACCGGATATTGTTGATAGGCCATTGGTTGTGACTAATCCAGTTGGGGGTTCGTCTTGTTTGTGTATGTTATGCCGTGGTCTGATTGTATCGAGTCATGGTTGCTCTTTTGTTTGTGATTGTTTTGTTCTGAACTTTACGGGATTCGGAATTATTTTGGGTATGGACTGGCTTAGGAAGTATGCGGCAAAGGTTGATTGTGAGAGGTTGGAGGTGACAGTCGAGAATGTGGAGGGGCGAAAGATTGTGATACGATGTAAGCATGAAGAAGGCGTCTTCATGAGCTTCATGTATTCGCTGGTTGTTCCACGGAATGGACTGTCATCAGTGCCAATCGCGAATGGATTCGAGGATGTCTTTGACGAGGTCAAAGGGTTACCGCCGCATAGAGAGATCGAGTTTCGTATAGATCTAGTTGAAGGAGCCAGACCTGTTGTAATGCCTCTTAGGCGGATGGCGCCTAGGGAACAGCAGGAGTTGAGGGTGCAGGTTGATGATCTTTTGCAGAAAGAATTCATTCGGCGTAGTGTGTCTGAATGGGGTGCACCAGTTGTGTTCGCAACCAAAGCGGATGGATCGCTGAGGTTATGTGTGGATTATCGTGAGCTGAATAAAGTGACTAAGAAGAACAAGTATCCATTACCGAGAATAGATGAAATGTTTGATCAGCTTCACGAAGCTAAGGTGTTTTCTCAGATGGATTTGGCAACGGGATTTCACCAGTTGAGAGTGGCTAAGGATAGTGTGCCAAAGACTGCTTTTAGGACACCATCCAATTTCTTTGAGTGGCTGGTAATGCCGTTTGGATTGACCAATGCGCCATCATAATTTTGTGGATCTTATGAATAGAGTGTTCAGAGATCAGTTGAACAAGTTTGTGCTAGTGTTCATGGATGATATTCTGATTTATTCCAGAACTGAAGAAGAGCACAAGATGCATTTGCGTATCGTTTTGGAGATCTTACGGAAACATTAGCTGAAGGATAAGTTTTCGAAGTGTCACTTCTGGAAGAGTGAAGTGAGGTTCTTAGGCCATATTATTTCTGAAAAAGGAGTAGCGGTTGATCCCGCTAAGGTGGCAGCAATCCAGGATTGGGTCAGACCTAAGAATGCATCTGATGTGAGAAGTTTTCTTGGCTTAGCAGGATATTATCGACGGTTTATCAAAGACTTCTCCAAGGTGGCTGCACCATTGACAGGATTGACGAAAAAGAACCAAGTATTCAGATGGGATGATAAATGTGAGCAAGCTTTCGAAATCCTGAAAGAGCGATTGACGAGTGCTCCTATTTTGACTATTCCAAGTGGGAATGATGAGATGGTGGTTTACACCGACGCATGTGGTACTGGACTTGGAGCAGTACTGATGCAAAAGAATAAAGTTGTTGCGTATGCAAGTCGACAACTGAAGCCGCATGAAAGGAATTACCCGACTCATGATTTGGAGTTGGCGGCGATTGTATTTGCTCTGAAGATGTAGAGACATTATCTATTGGGAGTTCGATTCGAGTTGTTTACAGATCATAAGTCATTGAAGTATCTTTTCTCCCAAAAAGATTTGAATCTTCGGCAGCAACGATGGTTAGAGTTTTTAGCATCTTATGATTTTGGTATAGCTTATACTCCGGGAAAAGGTAACGCAGTGGCAGATGCGTTAAGTCGAAGACATGCAGGATTGGGAGCCATGTTTTCAGAATGGAAGAATCTCGAGTATTTAGCTGGATTTGACTTCAGGCCTAGATGTGGATTGGAACCTGAGATGTTGGCAAACTTATCGATAAGACCCACTCTTGTGGAAAGGATTGGCGAGAGCCAAAAGCGAGATGATAAGCTTGTCAAGATTATCCGTGATTTAGAATCTGGATTGGATCCAGAAAAGGATAAAGGATTCGAGGTCGATCGAGAGGGTTGGCTTCGGAAGCAAGGACGACTAGTTGTTCCCGATATAGATGAATTGAGAAGTGAAGTTCTGAAGGAAAGTCATCACTCGAAGCTGACAATTCATCCAGGTGGAAATAAGATGTATCGGGATATGAAGAGAACCTATTACGAGGAAGGCATGAAGAAGGATGTTGGAAATTTTATTTCCAAATGCATGAACTGCCAGTTGGTAAAAGCCGAGCAGAAGAAGCCCAGTGGATTGCTTCAGCCATTAGAAGTTCCTACATGGAAGTGGGAGCAAGTGTCGATGGATTTTATTGATGGGTTACCTAGAACGAGAGCGGGAAATGAAGGGATATGGGTCATCGTAGATCGTTTGACTAAGAGTGCAAGGTTCATTCCTGTTCGATCGACTAGGACTGCATCAAAGTTGGCTGAGTTGTATGTTAACTGGATAGTTCGATTCCATGGTATTCCGAAGAGTATAGTGAGCGATCGAGACCCATTGTTCACTAGTGGATTTTGGAAGAGCTTCCAAGAAGTTTTGGGAACCGAGTTGTGTTTGAGTACAGCTTATCATCCTCAAACAGATGGTCAGACCGAGAGAGTCAACCGAGTTTTGGAAGATCTCCTTAGAGCCTGTGTTTTAGATTTCGGAGGATCATGGGAAGATCACCTTTATTTGGTGGAATTTTCGTATAATAACAGTTACCAGTCAAGCATTGGTATGGCACCGTATGAAGCATTGTATGGAAGACCGTGTAACTCACCGACATGTTGGTTAGAAACTGGATAAAAGCTGATGCTTGGGCCAGAGATGATTCGACAGACTTCAGATTGCATAGAGTTCATTCGGCAACGAATGAAGGCGGCCCAAGACCGTTAGAAGAGTTATGCCGATAAGCGTCGTAAGGATTTGGAATTCGACGTAGGTGATATGGTTTTTGTGAAGATTTCTCCACTGAAGAATGTTATTCGATTCGGGAAGAAAGGAAAATTGACTCCGAGATTTGTTGGACCATTCCCGATCATCGAGCGAATTGGAAAGCTCGCCTACAGATTGGAATTACCGGAGAAGATGTCGGGTGTGCACAATGTTTTTCATATATCGTATCTACGGAAGTATGTGCACGACTCGAATACAGTAGTTTCTGCAGATAGCTGTGAAGATTTCGAGATTGATCCAGTCGATAAGAGACCTCGTAAGCCGCTTCGTGTTGTGGAAACCGACACGAAATAGCTTAGGAGGAGGGTAGTTAAGTTGCTCAAGATACAATGGAGTGATGATGATAACGACTGTACATGGGAGGAGGAAGAGAGGATGAAGGCAGCTCATCCTGAACTCTTCGAGGTATGGCCCTAAGGTGTCGTGTCATCTAACGAAATTGTAACTTGTTCTAGTTTTAGAATTCTGCATGCTAAGCTAGAATTGGATGCATGGTTTGTTGATTGCTATGGATGGTAGGCGTGCAGAATAGTCTTTGATTGCTCTTGTTTGTTTGGAATTTCGGGGGCGAAATTCCTAAGGGGGAGAGAATGTAACGACCCGTATTTTTACGGATCGAAACATCGTAAAAGCAGTTGTCATTAGGTCGCGATGTTGATAAGTCGTCCAGAATCTAAGTCGTTTAGAGTTAAGTCGTCCAGGGTCTAAGTCGTGGACGAGATAAGGCTTAGGTCGTAGGGTAGGATAGGTCGGAGTAGACGACTTAAGGAGGTGGAGCGACCTAAGGATTTTGGGTTAGGTCGAGTGAACGACTTATAGGATTTGGCGACTTAGAGGAGTTGGCGACTTATAGGGGTTGGCGACTTAAGGGGTTTAGCGAGTTAAGGAATGAAGCGACTTAAGTTAGTGGCGACTTAGGAGTTAGCGGCAAAGGGATAGCGACTTAGGAAACTGGGGCGAGTTAACGACTTAAGGAGATAGGTCGGAGACAGTTAAGTCGTTGAGTCGCTATAGCATGATTAGTTAGGTCGTAGACGACCTATGATAGTATACTGTGTATAGCTAGGTCGCATGTGTGTTAAGTCGGCCATAGTTAAGTCGTAAGTCGCGCATCTGTTAAGTCGCGTATCTGTTAGGTCGCACATGCGCTAAGTCGGAGACCTGGTTAGGTCATAAGTCGCTAAGTCGCGCATGTGTTAGGTCGCGCATAAGTTAAGTCGCGCGCATATGTTAAGTCGTAGGTCGCGGAGTTCTGCTAAGTTGTATCTCGTTGAGTCGAGTAAGTTGATAGGTCGTTAAGTTGTACTTTAGTTAAGTCGCGTGAGGACTTATGTTGTTAAGTCACTAAGTCGTGCGCGTGTGTGATAGGTTAGGTCGTGCGAAGGCTTAGGACCTTGAACTGTTGAGTCGTAAGTTGTAGGGATGGTTAAGTCGTAAGTCGTGGTATCTCTTAAGTCGTAAGTCGGAGGAGGTAAGTCGTGGACGACTTAAGGGGGCGGACGAGTTAAGGTGAAATCAGCCTATAAATAGGAGGGGTTTTCTCACTTTTTTTGGGATCCGGATTTCGAAGCGACGAAGTGCTGCCATTTTGAGAGCTCGACTTCTACACTTCTTCACTTCTTTTCTCCACTCTAATCTAGTGATTCCTTCCATCCAAATCGAAGATCCAAGAGCTTAGATTGAAGATCTTCATCCATCGAAGAGAGATTTCATCGTTCGAAGCGGATTTGTGATAGATCGAGTTAGATTCTTCGCTGTCCAGATCTGAAGCGTGTTGTTTTTGAAGTATTTGGGTGATTTGGTGAGTGGTGATTATCTCTCACACGGATCCAAAGGAGTATATCGGATCGTTGGCTTGATTTTGTGTTAAAGTAGTGATTTCCATGCTTTTTTGTAAACCTAAGTATAGATCCATATATATCCATTGTTTATGATGATTTGACAACCATTTTACTACATGTTAACCTATGTAAGTTCATTCATCAAAGTTGTAGAGACGTTACTCATGATTTCATGCTTGTTAGACTTTTGACTCTTTATTTACGAAATTGCCATTATTGTTATACTTGTCTATTTAGATCATATTTGAATGCTTGATTACTTGGATTACTGTTTGACTTGATTGATTTCTATGAATTAGATGATTGATGATTTGATTTAGACAAGTTGGTCGAAGATGATTCAAAAGCTAAGGGAAAGGCTCTTGAATTGGAAAAGCTGCTCGTGGCATATGTAGCGGATGATGAAGCTCATATGGATAGATTTGATGATGATGTTGAGATGAAGCTTTGCTATGATGATGATGAGGCGAAGCATGATATGAGATAGTCTTGGTCTAATCCAGACGGGATCATTCCAAGCATGTTGATAACTCGGTGAAATGGTTCGAGTTAGAGGATAATGGTTTGCTCGAGAGGCGCTTGAGCTAGTAAGGAAATAGTCATCGAGGAGGATGACTAGAAGGCTGAGATCTCATCGTTGTTGAAGGTTCTAGCATGCTCAAAGCAAGAGTACATTGGGCAGATTCGATAGTCCCTGAAGGCTAATGATTGGTAGTCAAGTACTCTGGGCAGATTCGATAGTCCTAGGCACGGGTCACGATGACGTGCAGAGTTATGTCTAGAACCGGGGTTTCCATTAGCCCTTGACGGACGGCTGAAAGAATGTGTCGGTCATTCAATTAACGATGATATCGAAGCAATGATAACAGTGATCGCCAGAGTCATGGATGTTTGGTTGTATCGTCATTCGGTCTCAAGAGCGGTATTTTCTTGGTGCTTATCTGATCTTGGTTTAGGCCTTGGGGGTTTGTACTTGGAAAACATCGTCCTTGACTCGAGTGATAATTGTTTTACTTTAAATTGTATGCTCTACTATGTTTGCTTCTGCTTAGTGTGTGTCTGGGGGCTATCACTGTAGAAAGAGGTGGAGTGGGAGGGTTGGATTCCTATTCCTTTTCCTTTATGCTCTTTTGGTATGTTGTTAGTTAATTTACCGCTCACTAAGACTGTTGTCTGACTCAAGGCTTTATGTTTTAACTCTTATTGCCTTGGGCTGTTCGTCCATTTTGGGACGGGCATACTAGGTAGCAGGTGACAGGTGCTGTTCTTGCTTCCCACGATGCTGATGTCGAAGACGAGCTGGAGGCTTGCATATTATCTTCTTACTATATGTACTGGATGTTCCGCTGTTTTGTATATTCTCTGAGTGATATGTAGTGAGGCTTGTTGTATTCAACTATTATGAAGTTTTATGTGATGACATTCTATTCTGTAAAGCTTCACTATATATGTTCTATTGTATTTTGTCCATGCGCTGTGAGTAATACGATAGATTTTGCTGTTTAAATTTACCCTGACAATCGTCCATGGTCGCCTGGCACACTTTACAGCGCACTTTCTCTAGGTTCAGTGCAGGGGTCATGGGCGGTCGTCACATATTTGGTCTTATTTTGAAAATGAAATTTGTGTTAAGTATAAAAGCAGTTTTATAAATATATTTGGAGATTTATAAAGAAGTTTACAATTATATTTTATGATTTATTAAAGAAGTTTTATAAAATGGAAATGAGTTTTATAAATGGCGTTTTTAAATAAATTTGGAATTTTATAGAAAGAGTTAGAAATAAATTTGGAGATTAAAAAAAAGGAGTTTTAAAGTGATATTTTATAAAAGGAGTTTGTAAATATAAAAGAGTTTTACAAATAGAAATACTTTTTTTAAAGGAATTATATAAAAAGGGATTTATAAAAAGATTTTTTATAAAAAAAGAATGAGACCCGATTTCCATAAATGACCTTTTTTAATTATGGCGACATGGAGAGTATTTTTTTCATACTTAACACCAAATTCCAAGATATAAAGCTTTTTGAATATGATCGAAGACAGAGCTCTTTGAAGTGCAAGGGCTACTTGCTACTAATCCCAGGGGTGATTCCAAAATGGATGTAGTCGAAGTAGTGCCTTTAGTTTTTCCATATTTTGAACAACTTGTATGGACAAATGTTGGCATTCATTTTTACCAGCACGACAGCGTTACATTCCAAGTATGATTGCTATATAAAAAGGTAAAACGAAGCCTCGAGACTCACAACTGGGAATTACTAAAACAAGAGATATGCTTCACCGCTATGTGTAAGATTGGGGAATAGAGATCTTAAGGCCAAATTAACACTAGAGGGGGAGTGAATAGTGTTTTCTAATTTATATTAATCCTTTTGAAATCTTTTGAAATTGTACTTAGAATTATGATATTAATAATCACAGAAACAATCACAGAATCAAAACATAGATAAACAGTAAATGCAGTAAGAGGAAAAGGAAATAACACACCAAGATTTTATACTGGTTCGGAGTTACCCTACATCCAGTCTCGTACAATTCCTTGTACGAAGTTCTTTTCAACTAGTAAATGCAAATAAAATCTCGATTTCAAGGCTACGAGACACACCCTCCAGAATCCCGGCCTCTGTGTAAAGCCGCTTGATTTCCAGGCTATAAGCACACCCTCTAGATTTACGGGCTACTAATCACACCCAATTGATTTCACGGGCTACAATCACACCCACAAGTATATCCATTTGACTTTGTAGAGATTTACAAACTTAGAACTTCAATCTTGATTACAAATGATCCTATAATCCTTGAATAACACTTAGATCTTGATTGGAGTGAGAGAGGTGATGGAAATAAGAGAGCAAATAATAGAGAATCAAACTAATGGTGATTGAGTTTGATTCTGGTTTAAATTCGGCAGAGTATTAATATAGTTTTGTTTAGAAAATGAAATAGAAGGTGGAGAGAAGTACAATGAAAAGTGATTGAAAAATTCTTTGGGAAGACAGGTATTTATAGAGGAATAACGGTCATATCCATTCGTGATGAGATACATGAATAAACACTTCTTTTGAAATTTGATTTTTGAAACTCACGGCTAGTATGTCGACATATAGGGTTAGAGTATGTTGACATACTCTTTGTAATTTTGAAAAACATTTTAAAATATTATTTTGAAAATGTATTGCTTTGTGAAATAATTTTATACTTTGTAAATATGTTTAAATATAATATATATACATTATAATCATAATAAAACTTAAGTAAAACTATATGATAAGAATTTTGAAAAATAAACTAATATAAATCAAAATTTAATAAAAATAATAAATTGGTAAAATATGAACTAAAATGATAAGTATAAGAAATTGGAAACTATTTGAAAGTTGTTTTGAAAAGAATATTTAAAAACTAATTTAAAAATTGAGAGAGAGAGAGAGAGATCAAGTGCTATGAGAAATTTAACAAATATTCTAGACTCTATAACTTATCTGGAAATCTTGGAATCTTGAACTCTTGAATACCCATGGGTCTTCATTCTTGAGTCTCTATCAACATCTTTAACTCTTTAATCTTTACTTGATACTGTACAGTCTTCTTATATCAACATCTGTTTAATATCCTGCACTATATACTATATATATATATATATCTTGATAAAATATTAGTATTTATATTTTATATGATTTCTTAAAGTTGTTTTCATCAAAACCAAATCCTTAGGTACTAACAATCTCCCCATTTTTAATGATGACAACTTTGTATATAAAATATAATATAACTCTCCCTTAATCTATGCCTAATATTTTATATATTTCTCCCCCTTTGTCACCAATAAAACATAACTAACTATAACTATAATTCTAACTTTAACTCTTATATTAATTCTAACTCCCCCTAACTGCAACACTATATGATATAAACACATATAGAAGTAATAAGTAATATAATCATGAAATGCAAATGACAGAATGATATATAAGAAACATCATTCAATATTTTAATCAATTCAAGCAAACATAATGTCGCACACAAAGCAATAATTCAAATTCAGCCAAATTCAAAACCAATCAAATCAAACCAAATAAACCAAATAAAATTAATTCAAGTATTATATACAATCAAACCTATTAAAGCTAGACATTTATTGGGACTTCAACCCATCCATCGGTGCCAAAGATTGGAACTGCTTTAATAGCCTCCCAATCTTCATCATCTTTGTTGATGGTACATTTTGGATTAGCAGTTGGTTCCTCTTTGTTCATAGTTGAAATCATCCATCGAATTGTATCGAAATGCCTTTCTTGCTCCTTAATCATCTGCATTTAACTTAATTCCAAGTGTCTCTGTTTCCATAGCATAAAAGAGAGTATGTTTTTGAAGGATTCAAGTGTTTATTCAAGGTTTTCAATTAACTTTTGAATAGGAGAAGCCATTATTTATGATCTGGAGTTTAGGAAAGTAAAGGAAGAAGAAAGAGAATGAATAGTAATGATTTTCTTGTTTAAATGTGTATTTATAAGCGTAGAAATTTATTGGAATTGAATAGGCACTTGCTGTCTATTCATTTTTCAAAATTAAATAATTTTGAAAACGAGCCATTGTATGTGGACATACATACTCATGGTATGTCGACATATATGCAGAAAGATGTAAAGTTGCTTTGTTTTGATATTTTGATATATTTAGCTTATACGATTATACTAGTTATGCTTTCCACAGATGATAATAAGTGTATAGCAGTAAGGAAACAAGGATTTGATTACTACTTAGACAAAGATTACATAGTTCACAAAGAAAAGAAAGATACATAACACTACATCAAACTCAAACTTAAACAACCAAGTACAATCATACTTAAACATAACTAAAAAAACTAGAAAGATGTGAATGAAGAGGATGATGAAGAGATTCCAAGCTTGCATTTCACCTTTTCAAAGAACTTATCCATTTTGTTGGAAATGGTATTTAACTTCTTACTCGTAGAATGTTTGAGAATCCTTTGATTTTCAACAATCTTCTTTTGATTGTTGAGAATGTCTTAATTGGTTGGACGAGGTGGAAAGTCAATGCTTTCTAAAGAAGTTTCCTCTTCCTCCTCCTCTTCTTCTTCGATATCCATTTCTTTCCTTTCATCCTCTTCCTCCTCTTCTTGTATTTCTTCCTCCTCCTCATTTGCTAAACTTTCTTCTTTCTTTGCAAGTGTTTCATATGGCTCGAAAATTGATGGAATTTTCATAAGTGCTATATTTTCTTAGTTAAACACTTTACAAGAGACAAATTCATCTCCTTTAGAATCAACGCCAAAGTAGTTAAAGATTCGAGTAAGGTAAATGCCATGAAATAGTGTGTTTTCATGGGTGGAATGATTTTTGGGATAAAATTCATCCAAAATAGCTTGATCCCAATTTATGTCATATTGACCATAAATGGAAAATAGTGTTTACAAACTTTTAAGGTAGGATCATTGAAATTTCCTGAATGAGGAGTGGTAGTATGTTGCAAGAGAAGATCAAGAATTCAAGCTTTTAGATGAAAATTTCAATTTTTAAACTCAAAATTATCATCTCCTTCAAAAATATTATAAAAAACTTCACGATTATGCTCATCAATTTTGAAAGCAGAAAGGTCCATTCTGGTGGATTTGCATCCAAGTATAGTATCCAAAAGTTCACAATTCAAAATAATTAAAGTTCCTTTAACACTACACCATACTTCTCCTTCTCCACCTTCATAAAATTTCCCTTTCAAATTTGCATAAAACATTTTGACCAAGTGTGGATAGTGTTAATCAACTAATTTTCTATCGGTTTAGAAAATAGCCAAAAAATTGTAATAAAAATAACCGCAAGCGCACATCGTACAATTTTAGTACGTGGCGAGTACAGGTCGATTCGTAGGGAATTGTATTGATTTAAAATTCTACTCAATCAAATTAAACCAAGATTTGAAGTTGTGTTAAGCTAAAAATGTAAAAACTAGCAAAAAGAAGATGAATAAAAATATGAGAGTAGATGGCAATTTAGAGATAATTTCCTTCTCATGATCACATAAATCAACAAATGAAATTATGATCTCTCTTTTGGTCATTAGTGAATTTAGTTGATGTGTTTATCATAAGTATGGCCTATTTGTGCTATTAATTAGCCCAACATAAACCATCAAACTTTAACACACCCACTAAACCACTTATCAACTCTCATGAAAATGTTAATGACATTGAAAATAAAATCTATTCTAAGCATGATCTATTTACTATTGATTAGTAATATAAACCATTAATTTTTTATTCTAAAATTCACTTCATTACCATAATCATATGTAGATGAAGAGGAAATTTGTGTTTGTGTTTATTTAAGCATAGCCTATTTGGTGTCAACAAAATAGGCTATCAAATTCAAAGCTAAACAACAAAATATTTAGCACATCAAACATTGTCATTAAGCACAAAAAGAGATTAAAAATTAGAAAATGTTGAATCTACATGATTAAGAGAGCTTCATTACCCCTAAATTGAAGGGTTTAGCCTCTCACATTTGTTATTATTTCAACAAATGTATAGTTCAACATGAAACAAAAACAAGAGGAAAATGCAAGCTAATTAAAAATAAAAGAGAGCTAAACTACTTGCATAAGAAATAAGAGGAAAGAGAACATGTAAACAAAAATAAGCATGAATTAAAATTGCATTAAGAAAATTACATAAGAAGAAAATGGCTAAGAAGCCACGAAAGAGAGAAAGATAGTTTATATTTACAATTTGTGCCTCAAACTAAACTAACTAAAGAGGAGGCTCAGAGCTCATTACATGAAACATAAGGGGTATTTATACATGTTTTGAAACCCTAATCATATTTTTGGTGACTATCCAAAATACCCTTGAGGAAGTGTGGCCACCAAGTTATCATTAGCATGAATTAATCCTCCATTAAGTGTGCATGTAACTTTAATGGTCATTTAACATGTGCATTAGCTCCTATTTGTAGATCACGGTAAGCGGATAGGTGGGGTCCTCTATGATTTCATGAAATGATTTATTTCTATCTTCATTTTGCCTTCTTCACTTGTGCATGCATATTTCCATTCAAATTCCTACAAATAAAAATAAAATGCACAAATAAATATTC
This sequence comes from Allium fistulosum, assembly GCA_030737815.1. Lineage (NCBI taxonomy): Eukaryota > Viridiplantae > Streptophyta > Magnoliopsida > Asparagales > Amaryllidaceae > Allium > Allium fistulosum. Next base: position 513,424,362 of record CM060903.1, on the reverse strand, counting down.
TCAAAATTAACATATACACAAAAATGATCATTTTGCCCCTATATAAAGATGAATAAATGATGATTTGAAAATAATTGAAATATTGGTTTAAACATGTTAAAATACCCTATATGCTCATTTATTTAATTAAATTAGATTAAATTGGAAGTAAAAATATGCACATTTACGTGCACATCATATACCCACACACTTAACTTTTTATTCGTCCTCGAATAAACTAAAACTAGGATAAATCCATTTTCGTATGATACACGATTGCATTGAGCGTATGCAATAAGCCATTAAACCTCTAGGTGTCCCTATTAGAAAGAGTGTTGTCTCGTGAGGGTTTTCAGCGGATACTACCCACAAAATCTGAATGCAACATGAAAAATTCCTAAATGCAAGATTTATTTACAATGATATGAATGCAAGTTTTTGAAAATATTTACAAATGAAGAATTTACTTTTAAATTAACATGAATAAGTTAAATATAATTTCTGGTCATTATCAAGAAATTTAAGTCCTTTTACTTGTCAAAATTTCCAAAAAAATTAAGTTATCATCACAAACAGACTCTAGTTTGGCTAGTTGCTTCAGTTGACAACATTGAGCAATTATGAGATGGATCCTTAGTTGATTATCAACGTTTTTCAAAGTGGTATTTCTATTTCTTTTGAATAAAAAACCGAATCCAATAAGTGAAAATAGTGCTCGGATTTCAATTGCTTACTCTCTCTTTATTTGAAAATTTAATTGATATTAACAATATTTACATATGCCTAACTCAGAAAACTGAGGCCAGATATATTACCCATGCACTGCCTTTCGGGCTTATGTGAGGGGAATATAGAGCATGGCGAGTGAACACACAGGTGTGTACACCTATCGACTATAGGCTATTAATAAAATAATTTTTATATACATACTCCTAACTCAGATAAACTGAGGCCAGGTATACCGATCATGCACTGTCTTCCGGGCTTACGTGAGAAGTGTACAAAGCATGGCGAATGTACACACTTGCGTGTGAACACATGACTCTAGGTGTTTCTTATTTTTATAAAAACCATTTTTTTATGTCTTACATATATACATTATATATATATATATATTTGTTTTTAGAGAGAGTTTTGCAAAATCATCTTAGCACCATTTAACTTATAAGATCAAAATTATTATAGCCTTTATTTTAAATCCACCACTTTTTAAACAAAGATTTTCAATTAGGATATATTTCATAATTATCACCATGAATCTTCCTTTATACTAGTTAAACCATTGTTGCTTGTAATCAAACTTTATTTTTATTTTTGTTAAGACAAATAAATCTTCAAAAATTTCAATTTAATAACCAAAATCCTATACTTATCCTATAGTGTTTCTTTAAAAGTAAATCAATATGCTAAAAAAATTCTTTTTATTTTTGGGATTTTTCTTTTGAGTTTTGGAAAGAAAATGCCAAAAAATAAACCATGAAAAATCGAAAATGAAGATGAGACACCCCCACACTTGATTTTGACTGTGTCCCCACAGTCTACCCAAGTGAAAGGAGAAAAATAAAATAAAAATAAAAATATGACCTATATTTACATGAAAACGAAACGATTGTTATTTACACGACATCAGGAAGTATATCATCAAAGAGTAAATGAAATGGTCTTCCAAAAACCAATTCATTTGTCTCGTCAAGTATGAGAGACATAGCTTAAGCACATAAAACCAAACCATAAAAGATTTCAAAGTTGAATGTTGATCTGGGAAAAACGAATGTCGTTTTATTAAAAATCGTATGAGTTGTTTTATTTTCGATGATTTTTGGGGTTGATAGAACAATTGGTTGAAGCTCAAGTTTATTTTAACCAATTTGAAAGTCAAGCTTATTATTGAAAACTTCTTAAAAATTATTGATTTCAAAATCAAAATGGTGATTTAAATCTTTCCCTTCAGAATTTAACAACTCATCTTTGAAAAGTCCAAAAAAATTTTGTTCACAAAATTCATCTTCCTTTGTTGAATTATTCACAACTTCATTGCATATATCATGTTCAAAATCCTAAGTTGTTATATTCAATTTTTCAAAATCGAAAAAAGGAAGATCGAATTTTTAATTTGCTTTCACACTCTCAAAAGTTTTGAAATCCAACTCAATTACCATATTATCAACAACTTCAGTAGGATTGTCGTTTTCAATTTCAAAAGCTGTTATTTGAAAATCGTTAATTTTGGTAAAAAGTGGATTATTATTTGACTTGTCACATGTTGGGATTTGATTTTTTTTCACGTTGTTTCATATATGTTTCAAATAAAAAATACGTGTGATCTTTGTGAATTTCTTCCATTTGCTCAACAAAATCAAATTTATAATTATTAATTAAAGGATTTTCTATTTTAATTTGTTGAGAGGAAAAAATTTCACCATCATTGAAACAACTCCCATTGCCAAAATCATTTAAACAGCTGTTTCCATTTTCATTTTCAATTTGAAATTCATTTTGGAGTGCGAAATTGAATTGGCATGGGTTATAATCGAAATCATTTGAATTTTGAAGTGAATTAAAATTTTGATTATTTTGAAATCGTTGGCTTGAGTTATTGCATAAAAATGAATTACACAAATTATTTATCATTTGATCATTTTGTGTAGAGAGTTCAAGTAAAGACGAAACCATTTCAATGCTATTTTCAAGGGTTGAGGGTTGGTCATCATTTTGAAAATTTTGTGGTTCAAAATTTGAATTGTTTATATAATAGTTATCATTAAAATATCCATAAGAATTTGGTATGAAATTATATAGATTATATTGATTTTCACAACCATTGTAAAATTCATGTGAGTAGGGAAATTCAAACATTTTCAAAAATGGTTTTTTTTCTTTTTTGTTATAAAGGAAAAATATTTACCAAAAGGAATTTATTTTTCAAAGGGGAAATTGATTTTTGTTTTTTTTATTTTCAATCTTTTTTTGTTTTTTGAAAAGATTATATGTTTTTTTTTATTTTATTTTTCTAGAAAAAATAACTTAAAATTTTTTTTGGATTTGTTTTGATTGAAAATTTTCAAAGGAAAAGATTTAAAAAACTAAGTTAAATTTACAATTTTTTTAATTTTGGATTTTGATTTTTTTTAAAATATGCATGAACTAATGCAACTAAATGAATGCAATGGACTTAATTACAGATTTTCTGCCCTAAGTAGCTCCTAACCCAAAATTGTATTGTCTTAATCCAACAAGATAGTTCTCAACCAGGTTACAGACATGATTTATTGGTGCACTATGAATCACTGTAGCAATACAGCCGAAGATTTAAGTACCTTCAGAGAAACAATCAATATAATAATTACGAATCACCATAACATTTATAACTGATTATTGCTCTACCGTAGCCTAGACACTAAGAAAATAAACTTTTCAAAGAAGACAACTTGTCAAGATACAATTAAGCCCTAGGTGAGCTCGTGACACACTTAAGTTCGATGTCTAACCGTTATTATTAGCCAATTTTAAGATGAAATGCAATTTGTGGGCCAAGGAAGGGGTGATGAAATTCCTCACCTTATGTGGATTGGGGTGTTGCCCTTAGAAAAGAAAATAAGATGGTATGAATGCAAAACTGAAATTAAACGTGATTTAACGATGCAACTACGAATGAATTTTTGTTTTTGAATTTGAAATTTTTTAAAATGCAAGCAACCAACAAGGCAAAATGAAAATAAAAACACGAAATGAGGGAACGATACCAGAGCGTGCAGAATTATTAGCAATTTATTTTAAAAGCAACAATTTTTTTAAGCAAGCAACCAATTTATTTTTGCCAAGCAAAGCGAAGCAAGCAATTCTTCTCGATTTCCTACAATTTTCAAACTAAAAAAAATTGAACAAGAATTGTATATATAAGCTATATCAAGGAAAAACTAAAACAAATGAAAACAACACAAAACAAATTGAAACTTGTTATTATTTTTCTTTTAATATTTTTTAAATTAAAGGAGGAACAATTGGTAAAAGATCTAAACAAAAGGATTTTTTTTACTAAAAAAATCAGAATTCAGCTAACTCACACTAAAAAATCGCACTAAAAGAAAATAATAAGCAAAATAACTTCAGGCCGTGAAAGCGTACAAACCCGCTAACAAATCAGAGTTCAAAAACTGCTATACTCCCATTTAGAATCTCCAAATTAGACTTCAAAAACTTTTACAATTCACAAATCGAAACCTCGACTCAATCAAATTCGAAATGCAATTCGATTCTCAAAATTCAATACAAGTAGGTTGCGATCGATGGGGATTGTGTTCGGATTTGGTTGCTGAGTCAATTTCAGGTGATGAAAGTTGTGGCTCGTTCTTTTCTCTTCCCTTTTTTTCGAATTTTGGGTGAAGTCACAAATTGGCAAGGCAGAGTGACGGTTGATGCTGGATTGGTTGAAAATTCAATGGTTTTGATTAGAAGGGAAGTGGAAGAGGAAGGGTAAGTTGAAAGTGCAGTGGAGCAAATGGAGATGATGGTGGTCAAGCAAGCAGTGAGGTGGAGTGATGTAGACATGAACTGATGGCAAGCAGTGGATAGTCTTGGTGAGATGATGGTATGACAATGGGATGGAGGAAGTGGCTGTAGCAGTTGTAATGTTGTGGTTTGGCGCAGTGTAACAGAGTGCACAGAGGTGGGTTTGACTTTGACAGTTAGCAGTGGTCAGGAGGGAGGAGCTGCAGTGGTTTTGCTTGTATGGTTATTGTGTGGTGGAAGAGATGGTGTGATGAACAGTAGTGGCAGCACAGGGGTTATGCAACAGGTGAATGAGGAGTGTGTAAGTAGTGAAGCTATGACAGTGTAGCAGTTGCTACTGATAGGTGATGTAGTATTGATGTAGTTTGGGTTGAACTGTAAAGTAACTGGAAGTGAGGTGGTACCAGTTTAGGTTGCTAGCTATAGAGGTGATGTTTTGGGTTTAAAAGAGTATGTTTGGTAGGTTGTAGTTTGTAAAGTTTGTAAGGTTGTAGTTTGTGCTTTGGAGTATGGGTTGTTTGATGAGGCAAAATGACTTGATAGGTATGATAGTGCTGTTGGGTATTTGATGTGGCAGAGAGTTGATGATCAAGCTTAGGCAAGCAGTAACAATATGATGGAAGTAATATGTGCAGAAGGGGGGTGAATATGGTTTTGGAGGGTTGTATATGGTTTTGTAATGTTTTGGAGGCATTATGTGATGTCATATGAATTTATATGGTGATGCACAGAGGCAATATGTGCAATGGTTGAGCAGTAGCAGGGGAACGAAGTGACTGGAGAATGTTGATTGCTGACAGTGTGGTATGGGTATGTTTGTTTGAATGTATATTGAAGCTGCTATGACTGTGCAATGAATGGTGAATGACTGGCCAGAGAAGGAAGTCTTGATCAGCGAATTGGGAGGTTGGTTATGAGGAGGGTAATGTGATCAAGTGCACTTATGCAAATATGCACAGTTTGGTTTGAGTTCAGGCTTGGAGATGTTCAGGTTTGGTTTGAGTTTGGTTTGTGATCACAGTGAAGTAACTGTGCAAATATGAACAGTTTGGTTTGTGGTAAGCAGAAGTGAAGTTGTAAGTGGGGAGTACTGTTGTATTGAGCAGTTGTGTTCAAGTTTTGTTGTAGTGGTAGATGTAGTAGAATTATGTGTTTATGCAGGGAGTAAGGTGAGAGGCATGTATATGGCAGTGATGGTGGCTGGAAATTTGGTGGCAGGGCAATGGCAGAAATGTTGACAGAGGTGATATGGTGGATGGCAATAAGTGATATCTGATGGCAAGGGGAATTTGTAGTAGTGGGGAGTGGGATTATAGTTATTGACAGAGATGTGAAATTGTGGACGAGGTGAGATGGTGAAGCACGATGGCAGTAAAGGCAGTAGTGGGGTTGTAGCAGTTTCGACAGCAGGGTAGATTGCAGTAGCGGTTGACAGTTTGTAATGAGCAGAATAGTGATGGTGGAGGAGGAGTGCACGTAGTTAAGAAGTGCACTGTATGTGCACTTTGTATTTTTTTCGTAAATGTAAACAAAAGAAGAAAATGTAAATGCAAATGTAAAAATGTAAATGCAATAAACTATTTTTGTTTGAAAGAGTGTATACCTTTATATATATATATATATATATATATAATGCAAATGCAAAGGATACTAGAACAACAACAAGCACCAAATCAATGAACACAAAAATCACACAAACACACAACACAATTTTTTTAAAATGCAAGTTAACACACAAAACAAACAACAATAAAATCAAACGAAAATAATTCGAAGAGTAAAAATTCAAGTCAAATTAATTCCTCGGCAACAGCGCCAAAAACTTGTTGATCAACTAATTTTCTATCAGTTTAGAAAATAGATGAAAAATTGTAGTAAAAATAACCGCAAGCGCATGGCGTACAATTTTAGTACGTGGCGAGTACGGGTCGATCCGCAGGGAATTGTATTGATTTAAAATTCTACTCAATCAAATTAAACCAAGATTTGAAGCTGTGTTAAGCTAAAAATGTAAAAACTTGCAAAAAGAAAGTGAATAAAAATATGAGAGTAGAAGGCAATTTAGAGGTAATTTCCTTCTCATGATCACATAAATCAACAAAATGAAATTATGATCTCTCTTTTGGTCATTAGTGAATTTAGTTGATGTGTTTATCATAAGTATGGTCTATTTGTGCTATTTGTTAGCCCAACATAAACCATCAAACTTTAACACACCCATTAAACCACTCATTAACTCTCATGAAAATGTTAATGAAATTGAAAATAAAATCTATTCTAAGCATGATCTATCTACTATTGATTAGTAATATAGACCATCAAATTTTGATTCTAAAATTCACTTCATTACCATAATCATATGCAGATGAAGAGGTAATTTGTGTTTGTGTTGGTTTAAGCATAGCATATTTGGTTTCAACAACATAGGATATCAAATTCAAAGCTAAACAACAAAATATTTACCACATCAAACATTGTCATTAAGCACAAAAAGAGATCACAAATTAGCAAATTTTGAATCTACATGATTAAGAGAGCTTCATTACCCCTAAATTGAAGGGGTTTAGCCTCTCATATTTGTAATTATTTCAACAAATGTAGAGTTCAACATGAAACAAAAACAAGAGGAAAATGCAAGATAATTAAAAATAAAAGAGAGCTAAACTACTTGCATAAGAAATAAAACTAAGCTACCAACATAAGAGGAAAGAGAACACGTAAACAAAAATAAGCATGAATTAAAATTGCATTAAGAAAATTACATAAGAATAAAATGGCTAAGAAGCCATGAAAGAGAGAAAGAGAGTTTATATTTACAATTTGTGCCTTAAACTAAACTAACTAAAGTGGAGGCTCATAGCTCATTACATGAAACATAAGAGGTATTTATACATGTTTTGAAGCCCTAATCATATTTTTGGGGACTACCCAATATACTCTTGAGGAAGTGTGGCCACCAAGTTATCATTAGCATGAATTAATCCTCCATTAAGTGTGCATGTAAATTTAATGGCCATTTAACATGTGCATTAGCTCCTAATTGTACATCATGGTAAGTGGATAGGTGAGGTCCTCCATGATTTCATGAAATGATTTATTTCCATCTTCATTTTGCCTTCTTCACTTTTGCATGCATATTTCCATGAAGACTTCTTCATATTTCCACTCAAATTCCTATAAGTAAAAATAAAATGCACTAATAAATATTATCAAAATTAATACATGCACAAAAATGATCATTTTGCCCCTATATGAAGATGAATAAATGATGATTTGAAAATAATTGAAATATTGGTTTAACATGTTAAATACCCTATATGCTCATTTATTTAATTAAATTAGATTAAATATGGAAGTAAAAATATGCACATTTACTTGCACATCAAATATCAAACAAAATCGTTTTGAGAAACATCAATTAAACCGAGAATTCCATTTTGAGAACAAAGAGTATCAATTTCATAAGTAGAAAAATCATTAAAAATTGCAAACTTTTCCATAGAAACTTTACCATAATTCATACAGCTAACATAGGCTTTCATAGCTTCTTGATCTTGAAAGAGAAAGTTTTTGATGGGTTTGGAAAGTCTCATGGATGTTGGAGCGCTTGAGGATGCCTTTGATGTATGATTTGAGGAGATAAGAGAGTTAATAAGAGTTTGAATTTTGAAATGAAAGGTAAATTGAATGGTTAGAGATAGAGGTAATAAGTAGAGAATCAAATGACATATTCTCTGGTCAAGGGACACATTTTCAAAACATCGGGGTATGTGAAAAGGTGGAGGGAAAATTCAGTTTTTGAATTTGAAATCGAAATTCAAATTTTGGACATGTTTGTCGACATATACTATAGGGGTATGTCGACATATCTATTGAAAATTTCAAAATTGAATTTTTTTAACTATATACTACTTTATTTATATATAACTTTATATAACTATTATTATTATTTACATAAAAAATAGTTAAAAATAGTTAAAAATAATTTGAAATATATTTGATATTATTATTATATTATTTTAATATATATAAAAATCACACATTATTCAACCAATATTATTATTAATCTATAATACTCCAAACCACCAAACAATCAAAAATTCAAACGATATAACGCTTTTAATATATTAAATGCGTACCTTTATCTGATCCTATTTTACTAATTATATATGAATTCTGTATTGCTGTGAAGCACATGTTGGCTATTTCCGTATTTGATTCATTTTTACTTGATGATGTGTCTGAGTCATCTAGTGTTGCAGTATAGGCTCTTCTCCGTTTTTTAGACGAGTCAGTGCTTGGTGTGGTTTTTAGTTCTCGAGATGCGGGCAGTCTCGTTTTAAATGACTAGATTCATTGCAGTTATAACATCTGATGCTATTTCCGCTTTCACTTCCGTTTCCAGGATTTTTGTTGTCATTTCTTTTAAAATCATTCATCTTCCTCTATTTCAGGAATTGTCTAAAGTTCTTTATCATAAAAGCAATTTCTTTATCATTATCACTATATAAATCCAGATTATCCATCATTGCATTGAATGCCATGGTTTTCTTCTCTATTGTTTTGCTTTCTCTTCTTCCCTGCATTTGTGCCTCAAATGACATTAAATTTCCAATTAACTCTTCAATCTTTAGTGTGCTAATATCATTAGCCTCTTTAATTGCAAGAGCCTTTTGGTCCCATTCAAGAGTAAGTGAATTGAGGATTTTTCTAACTTGATCCTCTTCAGAGAAATTTTCACCCAATGCAATAAGTGAGTGTACAATATTTTGAAATCTAATATACATATCAGATATGGACTCATTTGGACTTATTTTAAATAGTTGAAACTGGTTTGTTAACATGGAAATCTTAGTTTGCTTGACTTTACTTGTTCCTTCATGTGTTACTTGCAAAGTTCTCCAAATTCAAATGCAGACTTGCATATAGACACTCTATTGAATTCATTTCTATCTATTGGACAAAAGAGTATATTCATGGCTTTAGAGTTACTTTGTGCAACTGCCTTTTGTTCAACGGTCCATTGTGAAAAATTTATCTTGGGTTCAGTGTACTAAGTTTGTGTGATATTCCCAGTACCTAATCCAATTGATTGTAAATAAATTTTGCATTCTACATGACCAGTATGTGTAGTTATTACCATTAAAAAGTAGTGGTTTGGTAGTAGATTGGCCTTTGACAAATGAATTACTAACAAGTGTATAAGATGTTACGAATAGTGCTATTACCAGTGTTGGTAGCCATTTAAACTTTTCAAAAATCAGATTATGAAAACTTTGAAAACCAATGATCTGATACCAAATGTAAGATTGCGGAATAGGGATCTTAAGGCTAAATTAACACTAGAGGGGGTGAGAGATGAGAGAAATTGAAAACTATTTGAAAGTTGTTTTGAAAAGAATATTTATAAACTTATTTAAAATAGAGAGAGTGAGAGATGAGAGAGAGATCAAGTGCTATCAGAATTTTAACAAATATTCTAGACTCTATAACTTATCTGGAATATCTTGGAATCTTGAACTCGTTAACTCATGAGTCTTCATTCTTGAGTCTATATCATCATCTATTACTCTTCAATCTTTACTTGATATTGTACAGTCTTCTTATACCAACACCTGTTTAATATCCTGCACTATATATTATATATATATCTTGATAAAACATTAGTATTTATATTTTATATGATTTCCTAAATTTGTTGTCATCAAAACCAAATCCTTAGGTACTAGCACTATGTAGGTAGCACCCAATGGGGTATTGGTCATCACCTGATCTAGATCGATATTTATAAATCTATGTATGCTTCGGGGCCCAGTCCAGTGGTTGATCACAACTGGTGAAATGACATATTCAGTACTATCTAGTAAAGGGTAGGCCAGTCCTAATTCGTAGAGGGTCCATGTGAGGCCCTCGGTACATTTTATTTAGAGGTGTACTATGGCAAGCGGTACCCTAGTAGCCTTGCCATTGTATGGAATCCATTCTCCAATACATGCCATTCAGACTTATTTGTATACCTATGATGTTGGAATTTAATTAATGTAACTATTTTGGCTATGATTCCATATTTATTTTGAATTCTATACATTATTATAATATCACAAGATTTCCTATAAATGGTTTGGTTATCGTAAAGTAAAAGCCCTTCATGTTTATGTGTGATGTGGTCTTACAAGATACCTTTTTTGAAAGGTTTTTATAACATTAAAAATTCATATGATGTTTGTTTCTCATGCTGGTTTACCAGACTGATCCGAACGTTATTTTCTTATAATATTCGGGTCATCCTGAGCATATTTCTATATTTAGTTATGGATGCTTTAGAGCTTCACGAGACGACCCGGATGCCTCCAAGACGTATTCATATATATATATATATATTATTTCAGTATTTGTGAGGACAGATTGTTATAACTGTCCTGGCTGATGGTAGGTTAGTTTTCTCTATTGATGTATGTATATTACATTTGTCTTTGTAAAGATCTGTTGTATATTATATATTATTCGTGATGATGTGAGATTTTATTCTATCTTTTCTTTCTTTCCCCCAACAATCTATCGTTCCAACATTTTAATGCTCGACAGGTGAATACCGTGGATGTATTAGTATCGACTTTTGAGGGTCGAAAAGGCATGTCATTACAAGGAGCATCGATTGGTGAAGTTTCGTCCAATGTGATGGTGGTTGGGGAGTCGCAACATGGTACAGTCGAAGGGGAGATGTCGAAGTCGCTTTTTGTTGGGGCTGTCGAGCTTTAAATAGTCGTGTGCATTATGGAGAGCTCTCAAAGGGAAGCACGTTATAATCAACAGGGGTCAATTTCATTGAGAAATGGAGGAGTAATTGGAGGTGGAAGGATTGGTTGTTGGGTGTAAGTGTGTGCATGTGCACGCATGCACAATGATATGAGAGGGATGGAAGAAAGGTTAGAGTGGGTAATTAAAAATTAATGAAGTAATTAGTGTAATTAATTATTTTAATTAATTCAGAAACTTGTAAAACGAATAACTTCTTCATACGAGGTTCAATCGAGATGCGGTCTTTTGCCTTCAGCTTATAGGAGCATTATCTATGCACTGGAATTGATTTCGTCAAGTTTTAAGCAAGAGGAATTTTGAGCTAAAATCGAACGCCGTTCGATTTTTGGTCTAACTGAAACGCTTAAGCGTTAACTTGAATTTTGGTGAGTTATATCACCTTTGGATGAATACTATATAATATATGGTAGATATAATTTATTATTTTCGTGCTTGAATGATTTATTAGTTTGGTTTAGTTGAATTTCCGCTTTAAGAAGTGAATGATATATAAAATGAAATCTAGGGAATTTTGTAGAGAAATCAGGATTCCTCGTTACTATTGATTTTAATTTCAGTTATGTACTTGCTGTATAAATTGTTGAATGCTAAAAGTTTGGCAGTTGACCATATTGGATATAACACTGATATATGTTAAAAGTTGAATCTTTTTAGCGATAAAGGTAGTAATAGCATTGGTTAAAAGCTATGGTAGCTATTGACCTCATTATAGTATCTTGGAAATACTGTTATTTGATGTTTTGATTTGAAATTGGTTTTGATTCAGAGAATGATTTTTAAATGTGACCTTTGGAATTTTCTATGGCACTTTTATCTAAACATGGTTTTTGAACTTCTCTATTTTACTCTAACCTTTTTGGAAATGTTTTAAAAGTATTTTGGAGAGTATTTATTTTACGAGGAAAGTTAATATAATAGCGGATGTTTATTTTGAAAGAAAAAAAGGAAAATTTATCTTTATAATAAAGCGATTCTATTTTAAAAGTAGATAGAATATATTGGAATAAATATTTGTGAAACGCTTTGTATATAAAAGGATAGATTTATAAATGATATTTTATAAAAGGAAAATCAATATCATTTTGATAAATTAGAAAATAAATCACATTTGTGAATTTATAGTGATATTTGTAACGATCGTTTTATGGAATGTATTTAGTCCTATCTTGAAACTGAAGATTATTGATAAGTATATGAGATTTTAAATTAGGAGATTTATAAAAGTAGTTTTATAAATAAATTTAGAGATTTATAAAAGAAGTTTTATAAACGGAAATGAGATTTTAAAAGAAGTTTTATAAATAGAAAGGAGATTTTAAAAGGATTATATATATAAATTTGGGGATTTATAAAAAGGATCTTATAAATAAATTTGGAGATTTATAATAGGAGTTTTATGAATATGAAGGAGGTTTATAAAGGGAGTTTGTAAATATAAAAGAGATTTGTAAAAAGGAGTTTTATAAAAGGAATGAGATTTGATTTCTATAAACGGTCATTTTAAAGTTATGGTGATATGGAAAGTATTCTTTCCATACCTAATACCAAATTTCGAGGTAAGGAAACTTGTTGCTATCTTGAGATTTAAGAATGTATGTCGAGTCAAGGATAGTACGCTAACTTGTCCGACTACATTGTTAATCAAGAGATAATATGAGTTTGAAATTGGAAAGTGGTGGTAAGTATATTTGGTCTAATTTCTATATGATCCATTTACTTACACCAAAAGTGTTTTGGGTTTATTCTTACCAATATTTTAAAAGACATTTGTTTTAACCCAATTATGTATGATTTTGGAACTGAAATCTTTCTTAAGATTTGTGAATATACTATACCGTTGAGATAAGTATATGGGTACATTTTCTAAGTATTGGAAATGTAGAGTTTTGTGAATTACTTATATTGTTGATACAAGTATATGGAAAAAAATTCTAAGTATTGAAAGTGAAATGTTGTGTGAGTATACTTATGCAGTTGTGATAAGTATATCAATATTTTTCAAGTCTTGAAAAGAGTAGAGAGAGTTTGTGAATATATCTTTTGTAAAAAGTATTTTAGTATAAATATTCGAAAGGAGGCTTAGTGGTTGCTTATGTGCTTAACCAGGGTTGGTTTCCATATGGAATTAAATCTCTTGTTGAATTATTTATTTATTTGATAGTTAAATAACCGACTATCAAATCTTGACCAATTTTGACCATCTTGACCGTCTGCCTCCGCATGCGTCTACCGTCGTGCCGCCCTTTGACCCCCTTGACCGTCTAGTTTCTCCTATGCCTGACCCCATGTTTGTGCACCATTGCCAGCCCTATTCCTTCTTATGATATGCCCATTACTGCTATTAAGAAGAAATTTATCCATGTTGTCATTTCTGATCTCCCGTCTGTGGAAGGCATTGCTATAGAGTTGTCCAAAAAATTAGCTGAAGGTATGCAACTAACTTGGAACAATATGGTTGGGACTTGGTCCCACAAGGATAGCGGTCTCTGCTTCCACTCAAATTGGAAGGTGTCTCTATGTGGATTACTGAGGATGAGAAGGATGAGGAGGAACTCTATTATTGGCTGATAGATGATGAGCTTGTCCTCTGCAATGATGGCGAATTCGATGCAAACAACGAAGGGATTCTAGTTGCTCTGTACTAGGACTGGAAAAATATATTCTCGCCACGCACTCCAGGATTTTTCTCGGAGCTCCTCGGTTGGTTCCATCATTGCACGGGTATCTAGATCTGTAGTCTTCATGGTATATTTATTGGTATTTATTATACGGTGTTGTTTTTGGACGTTCTGTTATGATGTTGTGGGTCCTAGTCAGTAATGTGCTTTCATGCTTATTTTACTATCCGGCCAGGCATGTTGGCAAATTATTGAATATGGGCTTCTTACCTTGTACTCTTGTACCTTTTTATATTTATATATATATGTGTAGTATGGCTGTATGATCCTTTGATCATACACCCTTTATATATATATAATCTTAGCTAATTTTGAAACTATCGTTGCCGGTTCTGAGAGACGGGGATCAAATAAGCATGAGTTTTCCGAATACCACTTCGAACTGGCAAAAGCATTCAAATTTGAGGCATCTTAAAGATGATGGAATCGAAGATGGAGTTTTCTGAGGTGCAAGGGCTACTTGCTGCTAATCTCGAGGGTGATTCCAAAATGGATGTAGTAGAAGTAGTGCCTTCGTTTTGTTCATCTCCTGAACAACTTGTATGGAAGAATGCCTTCACTGTATTGTGGCCTAGAGGGCAGTGTTAGCCATCTAAGTGGGATTTGCTAAAGTAGTAAACGTACCCTCAGACCTCACACCTTGGTATGACTAAAACATGAGATATGCTACAAGGCTATGTGGTTCGCTACCATCAGGGTATGGTCATCACCTGATCTAGATCGATATTGATCAATTTATGTATGCTAGTGACTCGGTACGGTTGTTGACCAGCAACTGAGGTGATGACATATTCGGTACTATCCAAGAAGGGGTACCCCGACCTTGCCATGCAGAGGGTCCATGTGAGGCCCTCAGTACATTTTTCTAGAGGTGTGCTATGACAGGCGGTACCCCAGTAGCCTTGTCATTGTATGGAATCCATTTTCCACTACGTGCCTTTACGAACTTAGTTGTATACTAAATATGTCATTGAATGTAATTAATGTAACTATTCTGGCTATGATTCAATATTTATTTTAAATCCTAGACACTACTATAATATCACTGTATTTTCTAATAAAATGGTTTGGTTATCGTAAGGTAAAAACTCATCCTTGTTTATGTGCCGCATGGTCTTATGAGATACCTTTATTTTGAAAGAATTTTATACCATTAGAAATCCATATAATTGTGTTTCTCACGTTGGTTTATTAGACTGATTCAGGCATTATTTTCTTATAATGCTCGGGTCAGCTTGAACATATTCCTAGATTTAGTTATGGATGTTGTGGAACTTTAGAAGATGAGCTGGATACCTCAAAAACGTATTCACGTATCTTTTATTTTCTCTACATTTCTGGTTTTATATCTATCAGCATTTGTGAGGACAGGTTATTATAACTGTCCAGGCTAACGGTAGGTTAGTTTACTCTGATTGATGTATGTGTACTACAATTTATTTTGTAAAGATCTATTGTATATTATAAATTATTCGTCACGATGTGAGATTCTATTCTGTATTTTCTTTCTTTTACCCCAATAGTTTGTCCTTCGGCACGTGAATATCGTGGATGTATTAGTGTCGACTTTTAAGGGTCGAAAAAGTGGGTTGTCACACCTTCCATCCAATGCCTCAAATGGTAGCATCCTAATACTTGATTGATAACTATTGTTGTATGAAAATTCTACTAAGTGCAATTGATATTCCCAACATCCACCATAGTCTAACGCACACACTCTTAGCAAAACTTCCAGCACTCGGTTGACCCATTCAATCTGGCCATCTGTCTACGGATGGTACGTAATACTCATACATAACTCCAAACCCAAAGCACTATGTTGTATTCACCAAAACTCACTAGCAAATAATGGGTCTCGATAACGCTATATTACTTGGAATTCCATAAAGTCTCCCTACAGTCTTAACATATATTTCAGCCAATTTGGCTGCTGTCCTTATGGACTTTACTGGAATGAAATAGGCGCTCTTACTTAACCTATTAACTATAACCCATATACTTTCGTTCCCTGTTCTTGTCTTTGGCAAACCATCAACAAAGTCCATCGAAATTGAATCTCATTTCCATATTGAAACTTCCAAAAGCTGCAAAAGACCACTTGGCTTCTGATGCTTTGCCTTTTTTTGTATGTAAGGCATCACCCTACACATTTTCAACCTCTCTCTACATTCCTTCCCAAGTTAAGCTCAGCTTCATGTCTCGGTACATCTTGCTACCTCATGGACGAATAACGAACTTGGAACAATGGCATTCGTCTAAAACTAGCTTTTGAACCATTATTCGAAACATACAACAGTCCCTTCTTATGAAGCCAACCCTTCTCATTAATAATGAAGCCTTCCTCTATGCGGTCTCAACACCACTCTTTTAGCCATTGGTCCTTTTGGGACAGTGAATCTTCCTTTCACCTTTTGGCAATCCTCTCTATGGGTATTGGATGAATTTCTAAGCAAGACAACATCCAAAAGTTTCGGCTCGGACCAGCTTTTGATCGAAACTACAATCATAAGAAGCTAGCATCTCTAAGCCATTCCACTCTTTGTTCAGGATAATTTTTTTTTTGCTGTTTTTGGCTCAAGGCATATGCGAATTTATTTTCTCTTCCTGAGCTACACTCTATTTCAAAATCATACAATGCCAAGAACTCTTACCACTTTTGTTGCTCATGTTCAGCTCCTTTTGAGAGTACAACTATCTCAATTACCTATGGTCAGTATACTACTCAAAACTTTTCCCCAAAATTTAATGCCTCCAAATCTTTAGCACAAAGATGACCGCTGTTACCCGGCTTTTTGGCCGGCTATATTCAGACTGACAGGACTAGTTTGACTGGACGATCATCGAGGAAGATAGCCTGGAGAGATGAGTACTAGGCTCAGAGATCAAGCGCAGGTAATGATATGAAGCGACGATCAACCGAGACCAAGAGATAGACTCTCCAAAATATTCTAAGTATGGAATAATGCCTCCACTAGGCGGGGATCAATGCCTATCCCTTTCCCTAGGGGATCAGTACCTATCCTCAATTTATGTCCCAAACTAGTTGAGATCGATATGGAGTGACAAGGAAGGCCCCATAAGGCTATTATTCAAGTTTCAAGTCATTTGGAGTTCGTATGCTCAAGTTATGGACAAATTTCTTCACCTATAAACATGGATCGGTATAAAAGGGATCGTCCATATTCAGCTTTTACTACATATTGCAATAATTATCGGTCAATAACTCAAAATCTACAGTTGCTATCAACATTGAACTTGGAGTATAAGCACATTACAACATGGGAAACACCTCCTTGGGATCGCACCCCAATCAGAGGAGATTGGAGAGATCGTACCTATCCCTCTAGAGGGATCGGCTGAACTTAGAATGCATGCAACACAACTTCACGAAAAACGTGATATCTCATAAACGGTAAGTCAGAATGGCATGAAATTTGGAGGGCAAGTAGCTAACATGGGGTACCCACTAGAGGGATCACACCCCATTTGGAAACCAAAATAGGGATCAATACCAATCCCTATTATGGGCCCCAATGGGCCTCAAAATTCTTATGTGGCCTCGTCTTGACCGGGAGGTTCTTCTACCGAAATTTCAGCCCGATCCGTGCACGCCTTCCTCTATAAATACAGCAAGCATGGCATCAGAAAAGCGATCCTTCTTTCTGTTAGAACCTCCAGTTTATGTTTCGATAATAACAGCTATACAATCATATATATATATATATATATAGACCTTATCAAGATTACATGTATATGCTACAAGAAGACACCATGCTCGAAGATATTGAGGCTCAAAGAGATACGAAGATCTATCAACCATACTACTGTTAGTAAGGTCATCATATTGTAAATGAGTCCTAGATAAAATATTGTTAAGGTCTCTATGAGTATATATGCATACACGATCAGACATAATTTCATATGCATCAAAATTAAGTTGAAAAACTGATTTTACACCTCATAGATGTTTGAGATAAAACTACAGACATTTGTGAAAATTCTCAGGTTAAAATTTCTGAAGGCACAGATGTTTGAGGTTTTACCACAGACGTCTGTCATATGCAAAAACTGTCAATTTTGAAAAGACACTTCTGTTTGAAACAAAAAGAAATCATCTTTCAATGAAAGGTTGCAACCATTAAAGTGAATAGACTTTCTCAAATAGTAACAACTCTTCATCTGCACATTTTTGAATCTATAAATACTACTTTGATTGAGATGTAGAGATTAACTAACTTGAACTAATCTATTCTTTACTCTCTTGATTTCTAAACACCTTCTTGCGTATACATTGTTCACATACTCTCAATCTATTATAATCAAAATATAATTTTGGTTAAACCACTTCCTACAACTCAAAGCATTCATATTCACATACTCAAAGGAGATCATAGGAAGATATGTACTATAAGTCAAAACTGTGTTATTTGGAACACAAGATTGTTAGAGGTATACTTTTGTATTAGCATATTCCTCCGGGCGAAGCGAAGGTAATTTGGTTAAAGGAAATACTGAAGGGGAGCTTCGGGACTGGACGTAGGATGGGAGGTCCAAACTAGTATAAAAGCTCTGGTTTGCACGCTTTTTATACTTTACTATTTATTGTCTACTATAGCATTAGCTCATACACTTGCATATTATACGCAAGTTAGATAATATACGATCCACATGACTTTCATTTGGTATCAAAGCAAGGTTATTTCAATCTACAGTAACACGTAATTGAAATCATTAAAATATCAAGTACATTTCAAGAAGGTCAATCAACTGCTCGTCCCCCATAATTTACTGGTTCTAATTATGCTTATTGGTCAACACACATGCGAAATTTTATGGAAGCAAATGGATTAGAAATATGGCTAGCAACTCAAAATAAATATGAAGCACCTGACGCCGATATTGGCACATGGACTGATGCACAAAAAGCAGAGGCATCTAACAATGCCAAAGCTATGATTGTATTATTTTGCTCACTCGATAAAAATGAATTTTCACGAGTTAAGCTTTGTAGTACTGCTTATGATATATGGCGTACATTACAAATTACCCATGAAGGCGCAAACAAAGTTAAGTAAACAAAATTTATGTTCTACAAAATCAATTTTCATCTTTTAAAATGAAATCAAATGAATCAATTATTGACATTTATGCTAGATTTCAAAGTATACAACACGATCTTATAGCACTAGGAGTTAAATTCACTGATTTTGATTTAGTCACATGAGTTTTGAATTCTCTGACAAACGAATAGGAAAGAAAATTTTTAGACATCGAAGAAGCTAAATATTTTTCCAAACGCAAAGTCGAAGAATTAATGGGAATCTGATGTCGTATGAAGCTAATATATAGGCAAAAAAAAGAACAAAATCAAGAAAGGAAAAACATCGCATTTCAGGCAAATAATGACAACTCCGACTTGGAAGAAGATGAGATTGTTTTCATCGCCAAAAATTACAACAAGTTCAAGAAGTTCAAAAAGGTGACAAAATTTCAAAACAACAGCAACACAAATTCCTCAAATCAAACATCAATGAAATGCTTCGGGTATGATAAATTTGGCCATACGAAGAAAGACCGTCCACTACTCAACAGTGATAAAAAGAAAAACAAATTCGAAAATTTCAAGAATGTAACGACCCACCTTTTTGGACGGTTTAAATCGACAATAAGACTCAAACCATTTTAAAAGGAGGATTTTTATAGGGAAAATAAGAAAAAGAAGAGAAAAGAAAGAAAACAAAACACAGAATCTCACACCGGAATGACAAAGTATAATAATCAAATAAACAGTTCATGAAGCTGTTTTACAAATAACATTTGATTACACTTTACAATACAATCAAAGTTACACATACAGTAGGAATAAATAAAAAAATACAGCGGAACAACATGATGCAGTAGTATAAATATAATAAATAGCATACAAATCTTCGTCTTCGTCCTCCGGAGATAAATGGTCTTCAATAAACTGAAAACCTCAGACTGACCCAAGCATAATGAAAAGACAAAACACTCTAGTCAGAACTAAAAGATCTTATGTAAGTTAAATCAAAAGTAAATAAATATGAGTGTAACTGCGTCGGAGATATTTACGGGATTCTACATCTCCTATCCAGTGTCTAACGTGTGTGCAATAACTTAAGGGATGTTCAGGATTTCCATCTCCTAAGGATCCATTAAACTATCTACATACATAGTACAATACACTATTATAATATGTCTACACTAAAGTAAAATATAAAAATAGCGTTAAGGCGTTACCCATATCCCCATAACACATTTTATATAAATGTCGTAGTCTATACAGTACTGTAAACTCCACTGTAAACTGGTGGGCTATCAGGGAGCACTCCATAGGTACGACACAAAACAAACTCGTAATGGGCACGATAAGGCATGTGACAAGGCACGCGAACCAATGCCAGGGTAGGATTCTACCATTTGCACTACCGGACTGGTGGTAACGCATAGCAGCTACTACCGCCCACTTCGGAACACACTCCCATAATCAAATTGAAAGATGGCCACCAAATCAATCACAAAGTCATAATATGGTATCGAAGAAGCATGTCCGATCGGAGGTGCGACCTCACTTGGCCCAGTATAGCTCCTGTTTTAGTCACATCAAGCTGACTCAACGGAGTCAGGGCTACGATAATACCTCATGCAAAATCGTTCGCCAAGCCATCCTACATCATTCTGGAATCTCCACCATGTAAACGGTTGTTAAAGTGGTTTTCGGTATTGGCAGAGAGTATGACAATATCTGATCCCGGTCTCTTTAACAACCAAACGCTTATTTCACACCGGATGGTTCTTTTACATTTCCAAAATCAATTCATAAATGATATCAAAATATCATATTCAACTCAAACCATATCACATTCGAAATCATATTCACTCAAATATATCATTTCACTAGAAAATATCATTTCAAAACTCAACTTAGTTATAACATCATTTAATCATATTCGCATTTAGATCAAGGATTTAAATATAAACACTTCAACTTTACACAGTCTGAAATTTAGAAAATAGTTTAGATAATCATAAATAGTTTAAATAGTTAAAATAGTTTAAAATAGTTTAAATGGTTTAAAAATAGTGTTAAATAGACTTAAGATAGTTTAAATAAATTTAAAATAGTTTAAATAAATTTAAATAGATTTAAAATAGATTAAATAGATTTAAAATAGATTAAAATGGGTTAATTAGTTTAAAATAGGTTAAAATAGATTAAATTGGATTAAATAGATTTAAATAGATTAAAATAAATTAAAATAGTTTAAATTGATTAAAATAGTTTAAAATAGCTTAATATAGTTTAAAATAGAATAAATTAGTTTAAATTAGGTTAAAATAGATTAAAGTAGTTTAATATAGTTTTAAATAGTTTAAAGGGTTTTAAATAGGTTAAAATAGTTCGTAATTGTTTAATAGTTTGAAAATCTTAATAATCAGGATTTTTAAAATAATATATCTTTTAGGCAGTTTATATTAAAATAATAAATTTGAAATTAACATCAAATTTAACTATTTCTTCCATTTTAACAAATCTGGACTATATCCAGATTTCAAATCAAAAACCCAATTTCAAATCTTGAAATATCAATTTAAGCTACTCCAATTTCAATAGATTTCAAAGTTACAATTTCAAATGTTTTCAATAACTCAATTTCGATAAATTTTGTTTATACTACAAATTCAACTTTGGAATTTCAATTTAAATCCTTTAAACAATTTATTTAAAACAATTCAGATCATTTAAATCAAATTCTATTTCAAAATATCATGTAACTAAATTCAAAGTTAAGGATTTAAAATCATTTAATTTAACCAATCCGGTATCCGCATATAATTTTCTACCCTATGGTCAAGTGATATGGATATATATCATTACAATCCGTAATAAATTTAAAATTTACGGGTATATATCATTTCAACCCGTAATCCCAAATTTAACTTCAAATCCATGAAATCGCTCGAGTATATCATTTCAACCCATAACGATTTCTCCCTAATCTATCAGATCGTTGAGGTATGTATCATTTCAACCCATAGGGAACTTGTAGTGTTATAACAATATAAAATATAACATCCAGTCATCCAATATCAACAATCAAACATCCAATCACAATCACCATTCAATCAACTAATAAATAACATCAATTAACTTATTTTCATCAATAAGTATTCAATTGACAATTATATTCAATATTAAATTAAATGACGATTAAATGCAATAAAGTCATATTTAACTAGAACGACAATTTAAATATACCAAACATCAACCAATCGATTTCTAATCACATTATAAATTCAATTTAACTAACATAAAATGATCTAGTAGTTGTGAGTTGGTCAAAACACTCACCGTTGATTTCAAATCGATTTGAAATCCAAAATAAGGTCCAAAATTCAACATTCTCAGAATTCATCCAAACTAGTTCCAATATGTCCGAAATTTCGATATGATCGCAGTGGAACAAACCGTGCGTTAATCCGACCTCGTATGAAGAAGTTAAGGATGTTAGAACGTTTAAAAAAAATTCAAATTTAAATAAATAAATGATAATAAAAAACAACGGCCACACCATATCAGCTACATTCTCACGCACGCACACGTAAACCCTAATCTCGATCGAAGCTACAGCCACCACCAAATGCTAACTTTGACCAATTATTGCCGCCTGCACGAAGCCCATCGCTTCGATCGAGACTCGCCACTAGCTCCCCCATCTCCAGCCGCCTCTCCCCATACCAATGCGAGTCACTCCGGTCATGCCACCAGGCACAACCGCCACCGCCATTTACAAAGCCACCATAGATATTCTCGGCCACACGAGCTGAGCACCACCGATGATCACTGCTCAACCCCCCTACCCAATGCCGCTGCCCGATCATCCAATAGTCGCAAATCCGCCGTTGAATCTCAACAACCACACATGAACGGCCGAAAATAAATCACTGATTTCTGGACAAAGGGTGATTCGATTACAAAAACGAATTGCACCAGTGGATTACGCTCGTCGAGAGCTTCAAAATGGTATATAATATGTCATGGTTTGGAGGAGTTTGAATTTTTGAAATTGATTTGAAATTTTGAAATTAGAGTTTGGATTTAGGAATTTGGTTTCTGCCATTGAGAAAGAGGTAAGGAACAGTCAGATATAATTATACGTACAGGAATAAGAAAATGACTGCTGGGGTTTGGAAAAAAAGACTATTTATATGGACAAGGCCCGATAAGAAAGAACATCATATCGAATTATTTCGAAACGACAATAACGACCCGAAAAGCCCGTTCTGCTTCCGGAATGAAAGTAGATCATCCCATATATCAAAATAGATGTTTTCAATATTTTTAAACTCAATGGAATAGGTTTCACATCCTAATTCCACTATATGAAGAAGTTAGCTTTTAAAATCAGCTTATTTCAAATTGATTTCATTCAATTGATTTCTACGCGTTTCGAGCCCGTACGATCAAACGACAAGTCCGATCGCTATGAAACTTGAAATCCTACAATAATTCACTGTTATGGATCTGATGAAACTGGGTTCGCCGAAATCCAAGACAGTGGCCAAAATGGCTATTTTCACGTTAACTAAAAAATTATTATTAAATTGATTTTATCACTTTCAAATTCAAATTTAATAACTAACAAATTTTATCATTTTTTATTACTTAGTAATTTATAATCCTTTAAAACAAATTTCCATATCAATTCAATGTTGAATATTACACTAATTACAGTGTTAAGTTTCAATTGTAAATTCATTAATTATAATTTAAAATCCCAATAAATTCATTTATCTTGATTTCACTCTTATTACTAAATCAATTATTGCCTTATGAATATAATTGAAATTACTATATATTTTATTACATTCACATTTTACAGTTATCGTCTTAACTCATATTAACGTAATATTTAATTACATTTAATTGCAATTGATTTCCAATTTAATTCAACAGATTAAATAAATGGGTAACAATTAACAATTATCACCTTTTACTTAAATTAATCACATTTATAAGTTTATTATCTACAAACAAATGTTATATTACTTACACAACACTGATTTTATCCAATTACAATTAATTACATATTATTTCACCGTTTAATACAACATTTGGTTTATTTACTTATTTACAATTTATAACCAAATTTTATAATTATAATCATTTTAATTAATTGAAATTGCATTAAAGTGGTTATCAATTACCTTATATTAACACTATTACATTTCAGTCTAGTTATTTTTCTCATTAATAGATCTTAAATTTTTAAATTTTCACAACACCAAATTCTAAAACTTATTTAATTAATAAATTTAATTATCGAAAATTACGGGTCGTTACAAAGAAAAAGAGAAGAGAATTTCAAGTAACTTGGGATGATTCTGAATCTTCCTCTTCATTCGATAGCGACAGTAACTCAGAACAAGCAAATGTTTGCTTCATGGCTAGCACAGATGAGGTACGTCCTGACTTAACATATGATGAAATTCTTAAAATTAGTATAGAATTAGATGAAAAGTATAGAGAATTAAAAAAATTAAATAAAGAAAATGTGGGAAAATTAAATAGAGCTGAATTAGAAATTGGATTGTTAAAAGATGAGAAAACTATTTAGAAGAAGAATTAGAATTAGCACAAAAAGAATGTAAAAAATTATCATCTCAAAATGTTACTCTAACACATGATATAGAGAATAACAGAATAGGGAATTATAAACTTGAAAAAGAAAAGTATGAATTGGAAAAAAAATTAGACTTAGATAATATAGAAATTTCTAATCTCAGAAATAATTTAGATAAAATTACTAATAATGTTTAAAAATTTAATAAATGAAAGAAAATTCTGAATAATATGATAAAGATTTCAAAACCATCAGGAAATAGAAAGGGATTAGGATTTAACGAAAAAAATCATAAACGTTCTAGAAATAATTTGGTTTATAATAATAATCAAGGATTTAAGGAGTATAGTACATTATACAAATTTTAGAAAAACAAAATCTAAATATAAAAATAAGGGAACAAAAATGATTAAAAGATGGATTCCTAAAAAAAATAACAAATTGATTAGAAAAAAACACATAAATGTATATATAAAAGATATAGTTCATAATGAAAATTACATCTCTAAATGTTCCAAACCCTCATGGGTATGGCTACCTTCTCCTACTAACACATAAGACCCTAACGGAGGAAGTAGGTACCAATTAAAACTTTTTATTATTTTGCAGGTATCCAAAAACAAAATTAATAATAAGGAGAAATGGATACTCGATAGCGGATGCTCCAAACATATGATGGGAAATGTACACATGCTATCAAATATCACTTACATTTACGGTGGCATGGTCACTTTTAGGGATAATTCCAAAGGATATGTTACCAGGATTGGAAACGTCATCAATGTCGGTATATCTACTTCTCTTATTATTTCAAATGTATTATTAGTTAAAAACTTAAAACATAATTTACTTAGTATAAGTCAATTATGCGATAAGGGATTTAGAAACGATTTTGAAAAAGGTAAATGCAATATCTTTGATCAAAATAAAACTTTAATTTTTGAAGGAACAAGAAATCGAAATATTTATATTCTAAACATAAATATTAGTCATAATAATGATTTATGCTTAATCGAAAATCATGATGATCCATGGATATGGCATAAAAGATTTTTTCACATGAATTTCAAATATATAAACAAATTAGCTAAAAACAATTTGGTAAGAGGATTACCCCAAATAAATTTTAAAGTTAAAAATCTATGCGATGCATGTCAACTTGGAAAATTAAAGAAAAACTTGTTTAAGTCTAAAAAGGAAATCTCTACTAAACAACCTCTTGAATTACTTTATTTGGACTTATATGGTCCAATTCAAGTACGTTCGATAAATCACAATAAATATGTCTTTGTAATTATAAAAGATTTTTCAGGGTATACTTGGATGCTATTTTTAAAACATAAAAGTGATACATTCGAAATGTTTAAAAATTTTTGCTAAACGAACTAAGACTCATGGATTTAAAAATCAAAAGTATAAGAAGTGATCGCAGTGGAGAATTTGAAAATGAATTTTGTACAAAACTTTTGTAATAAAAAGGGAATTAGCCATAATATTTCATTTCCACGAACACCACAACAAAACTGAGTAGTTGAAAGAAAAAATCGCACCTTGCAAGAATGTGCTCGAACTCTCCTAAATGGCAGTGGCTTACCAAAGAATTTTTCGACCAAAGCAGTTGCTACTGCATGTTATGTATTAAATCATGTAACTCTTAAACCTATGACTAAAAATACATGTTATGAAATGTTCTATAAAAAGAAAGCAAAAGTATCATATTTTCGAATATTTTGATCAAAATGCTTTATTCTAAATACAAAAGATAATCTTGGTAAATTCGATTCAAAAGCCGATGAAGGAATTTTTGTTGGATATTTCGATCAAAGTAAAGCATACAAAACTTTTAACAAACGAACAAATGTTATAGAGGAAAGTCTTCATGTCTCGTTCGATGAAAACTTTAAAAGTATAAATAAAGACGACGAAGAATTTTTTTGACACTAATCAAAATAAAGCCATTGAAATTATGATTGAAAATAATAATGATAATCAAAATAACAATGATTCGAAATCACCGTCCCGTATTTTAAAAGATCATCTTATTGATAATATAATTGGAAATCTAGATAACAAAGTTTCGACTAGAAGACAAATAAATCAAACAATTAATGTAGCATTTATATCTAATTTTGAACCAAAAAATTAGAAGGAAGCATCAAATGATGAATTCTGGATTTTAGCAATGCAAGAAGAACTAAATCAATCTGAATGAAATAATGTTTGGGAACTAGTACCAAGGCCAAACGATCAATCAGTAATTGGAACAAAATGGGTTTTTAAAAACAAAGCAGAAGAAAATGGAAATATTATAAGTAATAAAGCAAGATTAGTGGCACAAGGATATAATCAAGAAGAAGTAATTGATTATGAAGAGATTTTTGCACCTGTGGCACGTCTTGAAGCCATAAGAATATTACTTGCTTTTGCGTGTCATCGTAACTATAAGCTATTTCAAATGGATGTTAAAAGTGCTTTATTGAATGGTTTTATAAAAGGAAATGTTTACGTTGAACAACCATCACTATTTGTTCATGAAAAATATCCAGATCATGTTTTTAAACTTAAAAAGGCATTATATGTTTTAAAACAAGCACCTCGAGCTTGGTGTGATCGATTAAAATCACATTTAATAAATTCTGGTTTTCAAATTGGTAAAATAGATACAACATTATTTATTAAAAGAGAACAAAAGGATATAGTAATTGTTCAAATTTATGCTGATGATATTATATTTGGATCTACTAATGAAAATTTATGTAATGAATTTTGTACAATAATGACAAACGAATTTGAAATGTCTCATGTGGCTGAATTGAATTTCATTTTAAGATTACAAATAAAATAATTAAATAATGGAATTTTTATAAATCAAGAAAAATACTGTAAAGAATTACTAAAATGTTTTGGAATGGATGACACATCAAGTAAACCCACTCCAATGAGTGCTACTAATCATCTAGACAAAGATGAACATGGAAAAGACTTCGATCAAAAACTATATTGAAGCATGATAGGATCTTTACTATACTTAACAACTAGTAGATCAGATATTATGACGGGTGTTTATTTATATGCGGGATTTCAAGCACAGCTTGAGGAATCACATCATCGGGCAGTTAAACAGATTTTACGATATTTAACCAACACTAAAGATTATGGTCAATTTTATCCAGAAGGCAGTACGTTTGAACTCGTATCTTACAGTGATGCAGATTTTGGTGGATGTAAATCGGATAGAAAAAGTACAAGAGGAAAATGTCACTTTATTGGTCAATCGTTAGTTTTGTGGTTTAGTGAAAAGCAAAATTGTGTTTTTCTTTCGACATGTGAAGCCGAATGTATTTCCGCTGCCTTAGCATGCGCACAAGTAATATATATGCAACAAACACTTAAAGACTATGGAAAAATAATAAACAAATCTCCAATATATTGCGATATTACTAGTGCTATAAATTTATCTAAAATCCAATTAATCATTCATGAACAAAACATATCGATATTCGTCGTCATTTTCTAAGAGATAATGTTGAAAAAGAAATAATAACTCTTGAATTTGTTAATACCGAAAATCAAATAGCTGAAATTTTTACAAAACCGTTAAGTGAACTAACTTTTATTAAGTTAAGATGGGATCTAGGAATTTGTTCGTACAATGAATTGGTTAACTAAATTTGTAGAAATAATATTTTGTTCACTTAAATTCATATAGACTTTCAACTGCACAATTGGTTTTATACACTTAGAATTAATACTAACCACATAAAAATTAAACTAATAACAACCATTTAAATAACTAACTACTCTTTTTTAATTTTTATGGCTTAACTCCTTTTCCTCAACCTATTTTATAAGTATAGCAAAACCTCATCTTATAAACAGCTTATATTCTACCTAAAAAAAATCAACACAAATAGATTATTAAAACAAATAATACACAAAAATGTCTTCTGATCATGACTCCACCATTCAACTATCGACTATAAATCCCCCTCGTCAAATAGCACTTACGTATCACCAACTAAATCCACACCTACATCAACTCGTTCAGTTTCTTTAAACATTGTTGCATCACTAACATACCACGTTGGCTTTTCTCCTAAAGAAAAGAAAGCTAAACGTTCAATTGATCTGAAACCAACATCTCTCACCGACAAAGGGGATGAGATATATCACTATCAATAAGAAATGATCGACGTTCAACGTGAAATGTATTATGAGAAACGACATCAAGGATCTCATCTAAATTTTCTCAAAAAGTGTATTCTAGCAATTTGTGGTCATTCACCAACAAAAAATTACATACATCAAAAATCTCGTCAACTAAAAGAAACTCCTACTAAAGCGCATAACATTACTCTGAGAAATCTATGCAAACTGGGACCATCAAACCAAACTTGGATTAACTCTCCAGCTCGTCCAAGTTGGTCTCCACTGAAGCCATTAATTGATGATACAAAAGTTGCACCAAATTCATGGGATATACAACAAATCAACAATTCTAAATTCTTCGACAAAATCTAAACTTATGCTACGCATCATATAAATTATGTTTATTTGCAAATTTTTGGTATGAATATTGTTAATTGTACTAAAATTTTAATAAAACTTTCATTGATATTTAAAAAATTTCACTATGTCAGAAAATACATACCACAAACGTTTGTGAATATACCACAAACGTCTGTCACAAGTTACGGGAAAAACTTTTCTATAGCCACAGACGTTTGTGGAAACCTCACAGACATCTATCGAATTTCTTTGTCTATTTTCTCTAAAGCCACAGACGTCTGTGAAACCATCACAGACGTCTGTCGAATCTTTCTGTTTCATTCTTACTAAAGTCACGGATGTTTGTGACTCCCTCACAGACGTCTGTCGTTGCTTTGGCCACAAATTTTCAGCAGCCATATATAAACAAATTTAACCCCTTCTTCACTTTTACCTCCATTTCAATTCCCAATTTCTAAAACCCTAGCTTCCAAAATCTTCAAATTCATCAATCAATGGCTCCCAAGAAGGTGACCGTCTCTAAAAAACAAAAACAAGGCCAATCCTCCTCCTCCTCCTCTCAAGCCCCGGTTACACAAGCTCACATAAACCAATGGCTCCGCAACAATCCCAATGCCATCAAACGATTTGAAGCGCTTTCCCAAAAGAAAATCCACTCTGGTCCTTTCTATCACCTTAGAAATGTGATAGAATATGAAATTATAGGAATAACTACGGATGCCGGTTGCTGCAACCTAATTAGCTATGATGCAAACAAGGTAATTATCGATCCTCTGGCTATTTACCTTTTCTACTCCAATTTATGTAGTATGGAGATTTGGAATCCAAAAAACGAGGATGGTAGGTTGTGGTCAAGTGTTTATGGAAAGGAAATTAAAATTGATGGACATACGGTTGGCCGTATACTAGGATGTTCTTATGAGGGAATTGACTTAATGGATATACTGGATCACAGTCTTTTACCCAGAGATGAAGTTACCCATCAAAATGGGAAGATAGGATGCCCTAATGGAAATCCATTTACCTATGCCCATGTGCTAGACTACTAAATCGAATGATAATTAACATAATCATTCCCTGTCTAGGTAGTCACGAGAAAATTTATCCAAATGACCATCGAGCTTTGTAAGCAATATTTGGTCGCCTACCAGTAAATTGGGCAAAATTTATTCATGACCAGATTAGAGGTTTTTGGACATAGTATCGTCGCTCAATTGTATATGCTCCATACATAATGCGCATCTTGCAGGATCTTGGAGTTCCTTCGTACTTATCACAATACGAAAAAATTCCAACAAAAGATAGTGGTCCACGATATCTATCCTTGGTGCATCTTCCCAAAACCCACCCTCATATCATCCCCTTCGACCGATGGACCCTACAACAGCATCAACAAGAACATTATGGTCCTCCTCCAACTAGCGCTCCTCAGCAGACTTACTCCCCTCATCCTTTACAACAACCACCTTCCTCTAGTCATGCTACAATTATTCGGACTCTGAAATACAAGAAGCTCGCGTTGAACCAACGCAAAACGAATCTCTTCGTGATTTGACACTTAAAAACCAAAAGATAATCACAGCTAATCAGCCAGCCTTAAACAGAAAGATGACTGGATTGGAACGTTCTTTCTCCACAAGGATGAAAAAACTGGAGAAGACTTTGGACAAAGTGGTCTCCACTTTAGGCAAAGTTATGCACAAAGTACATGGTCAATCTTCTTCTTGCTCATCATCCTTGCCTTCACCAACACCTCCACCTCAAGCTCAAACACCGGTTTATCGCTCTCAAGCCTCGTCCGAAGGTACGTCTCATGATAGAGGTGATCGAGGGAAGACTCCTATTCATGCACAACCTGAGGAAGAAGAAGAAGATAGTGATGACATGTACGTGTCTGATACTCCGCAATTTCAACAACAATCGTACATGGCATTTCAAGGCCTTTCAATTCACGAAGATGAGGAGTACAATGACTAAACGTAATGGCCGGGTACATAAGAGTAGGATCCATCTTCTTATTGGGAATATTACGAGAACAATGGGGGCTTATCTTACTCACAAAATCATTACAATTAGAGTTTTCTTTTATTTTGCAATTCTTATGCTTGTTTATTTCATAATTTACAACTTTTGCTACAATTGTCTCTAGTTTTATTTTGAACTTCCATATTTGATTTTCCATGATCTTAATGGATAACATGCTATGTCTATTTAATATCTCTGTATCTTATATCATTTCCCTCCATTTTGATAATGACAAAGGAGGAGAAATCTATGCATATACATAGGGGGAGACAAACATAATAATACTTCCATTTTTTGATTGTATAGTTGTCATCATCAAAAAGAGGAGAGATTGTTAGAACCTCCAGTTTATGTTTCAATGATAAAAACTATACAATCATATATATAGACCTTATCAAGATTGCATATCAAGAAGACACCATGCTCGAAGATATTGAGACTCAAAGAGATACGAAGATCTATCAACCATACTACTGTTAGTAAGGTTATCCTATTGTAAAAGAGTCCTAGATAAAATATTGTTAAGATCTCCTTGAGTATATATGCATACACGATCACACACAATTTAATGTGCATCAAAATTAAGTTGAAAAGCTGATTTTACACCTCACAGACGTCTGTGACAATTCTCGGGTTAAAATTTTCTGAAGTCGCAGACGTATGAGGTTTTACTACAGACGTCTGTCATATGCAAAAACTTATTTTGAAAAGACACTTCTGTTTGAAACAAAAAGAAATCACCTTTCAATGAAAGGTTGCAGCCATTAAAGTGAATAGATTTTCTCAAATAGTAACAACTCTTCATCTGCATCTTTTTGAATCTATAAATACTACTTTGATTAAGATGTAGAGATTAACTAACTTGAACTAATCTATTTTTTTCTCTCTTGATTTCTAAACACCTTCTTGCGTATACATTGTTCACATACTCTCAATATATTATAATCAAAATATAATTTTGTTTAAACCACTTCCTATAACTCAAAGTATTCATATTCACATACTCAAAGGAGATCATAGGAAGATTGGTACTATAAGTCAAAATATGTCTTATTTGGAACACAAGATTGTCAGAGGTATACTTTTGTATTAGCCTTTTCCTCCAGGCGAAGCGAGGGTAATTTGGTTAAAGGAAATACCGAAGGGGAGCTTCGGGACTGGACGTAGGACGGGAGGTCCGAACCAGTATAAAAACTATGGTTTGCATGCTTTTTATACTTTACTATTTATTGCCTACTATAGCATTAGCTCATGCACTTGCATATTATACACAAGTTAGATAATATACGATCCACAAGACTTTCGCTTTCTGCTGCCAAGGCTCTTCCATTTTTTCTTGTACTAATGGATCCCAACCAATCCAAGCATTCTTGTAATCATAATCAAGTGCAAGATCAATAAAAATATGAAGTGGACGTAGGTCAAAATTGCCAAACTATTATAAAAATCCGTGTGTTTGTTTATGATTTTTTCTCTGTTTTAATTTCATTCTTCATTTAATCTCTACTAGATTCTATTGGGTGTTGATGCCCATTTCTGGCATCAACATTTTGGTGCTTTCATCGAGAAATGAATTCTCAACTTGATTGGATCTCATCATCTACTTGTGGATTCCCATATTTGCAATATAGATCCAGCTTTCAACCGATAAACTTCCTATTCTACTCATATTTGAAGAAAATCTAAAGGAAGCCGACTGCCACGGTTAGAGGAACTAAGTCTGCTTCCCGTGTTGTTGGAGGATCTGATGATGCTAGCATTTGATGAGGCAAGAAAAATGTTCAACCGACATTCACGTTGATCGATTGCAAATTTCACATAGAGATTGAGATTTGACATCGGTGTACTAGAATATAGCGTTGGCAATTCAAGTTGGATTCTAATCCATGTTCAAGGCAAAAGATCGTGTCCATCTTTATGCATGTATGTTCAAGCTTGAGGACTACAATTTATGGCCCACTGTCAAGTTCAAGTTTGGATGCAAATGTTAAAGTCCATGGAGCTAGAAAGTGTTGAGTCTTCCTTACACAATATGGTCTTATTCGAATTCAACACCATGCCATTGTAACCGACCCTTAAATACATATACATGCTCAATACCAATCCCTCCAAAGATGTCAATACCGATCCCTCCAAAACAGCTATACCGATCCCTCCAATATATATATATATATATATATATATACCCTCCAACATATATGTATACCGATCCCTCATGTATATATACCAATCGCTCCAAAAAGTATATATATCGATCCCTCTGCAAGGTGTATATACCAATCACTCTGCATGGTATATATATCGATCCCTCTGCAAGGTGTATACACCAATCCCTCTACAAGGTATATATACTGATCCCTCTTTAATGTGTATATATCGATCCCTCTGCAAGGTGTATATACCGATCCCTCTGCAAGTCCTATATACCAATCCCTCTGCAAGGTCAATATATTGATCCCTCCTTTGGCTCCATCATCTCCAACATGCTTGCAACCGAACCCTTCTAAACACCAACGCAGTCCAATAAAGAAATAAAAGGGATCAGTATATACATTAAAAAAATGGATCAGATACGATCCATTTTTAAAAAAATAGCTCTAAATTTTTTTTTTGGGTGCCAAGCACCCGAACCCATGCCATAGCACAGTACCCCCTTCTGGATTTGGAACACAACTTAAAGATGGTGCATTCTATCCCTTCCCTTACATACTGTGACTAACCGGGGCATAGGGGATCAAGCGGTAGTTGCTAAATTACAGCCGAGGAATGGACAAGGAACTGCTACTCAAACAGTACTCCCAGAGGCAGGAGAACTAAGACGATATAACATAAACTAGGATCAATTGCCAGGTCAAGCTCCTAGGGTAAATTGCAACTGCTCTCAACTAACCAGCTTCCAAACACCTGACTTGGTAGCTATGGTATGACGACTTGTTAGAGAGAGCCAAGACCAGACCGACGACGATCAGAGCATCTCCCCCATCGAAATCCGTTCACTAAAGCCGTTCAATGAGCAGAATATCCAAGGATGCAATGTCACAATCTAACTTATTCCAAATGCCATGCAAGCTACTTGAATACTTCTTGCATGAATTCAACGTCGTCGTCGCTGAAGTGAGCTCTCCCGGCGAGGATATTAAACTAATGGCGTTAATACGGGGAATCAACCCCAAGTTGGATTTTAGCGATTGGTTAGCTGGAAAGCCTCCTATGACCTTGTATTAATTCTATTACAAAGCGAATCAATGCTTATGCAAGGAGGATGTGAGACTAATATTGATAGGAAACAATGCAGGCTCGATGCCAGAGGGGTTCAAAACAAGAGTAACAATGATGCCATAAATGAGGACTCGAATTCTAGGAGACGACCTAGGATCCCAAAATTCGACTCATATACTCCTTTGAACGATTCAATCAAAAACATCTAATTGGAGACTCACGACTCGGAGCAGTACTAGAAACCAGCTTTGAGAGAGTCCACCGAAACCTAGAAGAAATCTGGGAAATGTTGTATATTTCAAGATACATGCGGTCATAACACCGACGATTGCAGACATCTCTGAGATATGATCGAAAAGCTGATCCAGAAAGGAAAGTTTCAACAAGATGTGCAAGCCCCGTAGAATGGAGAGTAGGGAACATCTGATGCCTACCAATAAAGAACTTTGACTATCAATTGGACCACCTACGATCGAATTTTAGTTGAAGAGGGCTGGGGCGAAATGGAATAGCGAGCATACGACGTTGCTTCACTTATCGATAGGATTTATTTTAGTTTCAATTATGTTGTTAACTACGACCAACTTGAACTAAACTACTTCCAAACTATGCATGTGACCAAGTACTTAGAGTTGGGTGCCAACCGCTCAATGCAGGTGACCAACTATGACCAATTATATTGATTGGACCTTTGGGGGATCATCAAGATGAGTGTGATTCAATCGCTCATTAGTTACCACATGCCCCTGACTTGGAGGCAAGGACTTGAAATGGAAAGTAGGTATGACTCGACCATCCACTTCTTACTCTACGCTTCAATTCCGACATAACGTCCATGACTTACTCAAAGCGCGATAAGGTCAGAATCCAATACAAAGTGGACACGGCTGACCATCCACTCAACAACCTTCATACTTGACTTAGAGACAAAAGAGGGACTTGGAGAGGATGTGATTCGACCATCCACTCCCAGCTCATACTTGAAGTTTGCCAAAATACTTATACCTCACCTGAAGCTCAACACGATCGAGGTCCAACTAAAGTGGATGCGATTTGACTAACCACACATTAACTCCTTCCGTGGACACAGGAGGCAGTCTGGAAGCTCGACTTAAAGTAGGCGTGATTGACCGTCTACTCATCAAGCGCCGCCCTCGACATGAGAACACGATTGCAACATGAGGTAGATGTTACTTGACCGTCCACCCAACCACTCTTGCCCTTGACTTGCCGGGAGGAGTATGAAGAAAATTGGATGTGGTTCGACCATTCATTGATCAACTCTGGTTCCTAGAGCGTGGACTAGAGTATAAACATCAAACGGGTGTGACTGACTACCCATCATAAAACTCTGGTCCTCAGAGCATTGAATGGAGTATAAACATAAAAAGATGGACTCGGTTCGAACGTCCATTGATCAACTCTGATCCCTTAGCATGGTCTGGAGTACAAATACCATAAAAATTGGATGCGGCTCGACCGTTCGCTCCTCAACTCTTGCCCTTGAAATTGGGGAAAACAGACGTCTCAAAGTGGATGCGATCTTACCTTCTGCTCCCCTGCTTGAGCTCGAAGTTCTCCAGAACACTCATCTTACTCCCAAGGCTCAGCAAAAACATGATCCAAATGGAAGTGGACGTAATACGACCGTCCATGCATCAATTCCTTCCCTTGATGCAGGGGGCAGTTTTACAGCCCAAGCCTAAATTGTACGTGGTTCGACCATCCGATCCAAAGAGGAAGGATACGTCCATCCACGACCTTACTTGCCCTTAGGTACGACAAACTATCCAAGCCTTACCCAGACATCGACAAGCCCAAAATCCAAACCAAGACATGGATGCAGTTCGACCATCCAGCAAATAACTCTAGTCCCCCAGTGCGGATTGGAGTATAAACACAAATTGGGTGCGGTTCGTCCATCCGCCAAAAAACTCTTATCCCCAGAGTGCAGATATGAGTATAAACAAATAAATGAGTGCGGTTTGACCACTCAATATTCCATAAACTCTGACCTGAACTCGACAGGAGGAGTACAAACTCACTACGGATGGAATTCGACCGTCCATGAACTAATTCTGCTAACCCAAGAATGGGAACGAGAGTACAAACTACTACAAGCTGAAAAAGACATCTCACTATAGCTCCGGCTTGATGATCCTTACAACTTAAGGCAATGATCACAAGGAGGCCTCAACACAAAACCAATTGAAACGACGTTCGAAGTTACGAGCGATCGACTATATTGTGCCACCAGATCGACAGGCAATGTGATTCGAGCTTTCTATATCGTGCCACTGGGTCGATGGTCAATATCGATTCACACCAAACACAAACGGATGTGACCCGAATGTCCTTCGAATAAATCTGATCACCAGAGCATGGATAGGAGAATAAATAACGAATGAGTGTGACTTTACCATTCATTCTCCAACACTCTCCTTCGATCCATCAAGAGGAGT
Organism: Allium fistulosum; assembly: GCA_030737815.1. Taxonomy (NCBI): domain Eukaryota; kingdom Viridiplantae; phylum Streptophyta; class Magnoliopsida; order Asparagales; family Amaryllidaceae; genus Allium; species Allium fistulosum. The sequence goes on along the minus strand of CM060903.1, from coordinate 513,387,516 downwards.
ATGAAATCAGATGAGCATGACCCGACTACACCTGAGCCAACTCTGTCCCTAGATCTAATGGGATAATATAAATCAAAATGGACGTGACTGACCGTCCTGCTCCGAATGAATGTAAGGCAACAGATCATTTGCTAACTCTTACCATGATCCGACTAGAAGAGCAATGCGAAACAGACATGACTCGACTGTCCGCACACTGATCCTTGCCCTTGGTTCAACAAAGGGAGCGTCAATCACAGATTGGATATGGCATAACCATCCATTCCTTGGTCCTGCCCAGAGTATGGAGACATCCGCACCAAAAGTAGATGTGATTGACCGTCCAGTACCCAGCTCAAACCCGAAATTCGACGAAGCATCGAATTATTCCCTTGGAAAGAAAAACTAGAATACAATCCAGGGTAGGCGCGACTCAACCTTCCATCAATTAACTCGGTCCCACGATTCGACCGGAAAGAATATAAAATTAAAGCGGACATGACCTATCTTTCCACTTATCGATGTTTCCCCAGACTTGAGGGCACGAGCGAGAAATAAGGTGAATGTGAATCGAACATTCATCAATCAACTCTAAGTGTTCGAAGCTTAGGCAGAAGTATAAACACGACTAAGACGAGACTCGACCGTCCATGCAGTACATCTATTAACCCAAGACTAGGGTCAAAAGTGTGACCATCCAAAAGATGACAGCAATAGCTCAATATCGTAACTCATGCCTAGTGTTTAAAACAACTCGAGGCTACGACCGAAATGATGCCTAGATAAAATCATCGAATCGATGCCCAAGCTCATGGGCAACTGACTATCATTCCAACCTGAGCGACTAGCAACAGATCGCAAGTACATTGAATGGAAAGCACGTTACTTGAATACCCAAGCAGATTCAAACTCAAAGCAAGAGCAAGCTATGCAGCTCCGCGCAACATTAGGCTAAACCCTACTCGACATTTGATTTGACGTGTTTCTAAGCTTAATCTTCGGCCATGAGCAGGTAATTTCTCAAAGCATCAAGAGCCTTCACTATCAAACTCATCAGGTCATGATGAGATCTGAAAGTTCGACCCGAGTGACCTTCATCACCTGTCGTCCTGACCGGCTTCCATGCCATTGGCTATGCATTAGAAATGCTCGAACATATGGATTGACATCAAATCCAATTGTCATTCTTCGTGCCTACATACACCACCTAATTGTTGAAATTATAAGACTTGCCTAGGCAAGAGGCCGGTATTGATCCCATCGCATATGCAACTTTGCAAACCTAATTCAGATATCCCACGGGCTAAGTACAGTTTAGTGCGGTGTTGTGTAGCCCCATACAAGTACAAATATGCTAATCTATTCAAGTCTGAAGTGGTAAACATCTGATTCAAGGCCATGTGCTAGTTCAAGTATTCAAGTCATATATGACATGTCCCGTTGTTCGATTTCAAGTTCACATGGTCTAATATGTTCATATCAAACCAAAAACTGCTTAAGTCCCACTAATATAAAGGATCGAAACTAATACCATTGCTAGGGAAAATCTACTTAAGCATTTTTCAACCGACAACATAAGGCTAATATCAAGCAACAATGCCACAGTCGGTTCTATAAATGTATAGACCTGAGAGATGAAGAAGAGGAGCCCAAAGAATCCAAGGCCGCACCCGTTGAACTGATGATCGACATTACAGTCAGTCACAATGACTCATCACGGGTTCTAAAGATCGGATCGTAGCTCGGTGCAACGATGATGAAGGAATTAATTGGCTTTACCCGATGCAGAATCTTGGTGTGTTCACTTAGACCCATTTTGACATGTGTGGGATCTCGCCGTTTATCACAAGCCATGCATTGAATATCGACCCGAGGCATGTCCCAGCGAAACAAAAGTGACACGGCATGGATCCAAAGATCTCCTGCACTTAAAGAGGAGGTGGATAAACTCAAAAACAATGGGTTTATCCGCGACGCCCTCTACCCGAAATGGGTATCCAATCCAGTTCTTGTGAGAAAAGCTAATGGAAAGTGGTAGACATGCGTCGACTACTCCGACATGAACAAAGCATGCTAGAAAGACAGTTTTCCACTTCTAAGGATGGACCAGCCGGTAGACTCAACCGCTGGATATGAACTGCTTTCATTTATGGTTGTGTACTCCAGAAATAACCAGATTTCGATGCACGTCCTTGACTAGGAGTACACCAACTTCATTACCGATCTAAGGCTATATCATTATGTTTTGATGCCATTTGAACTAAAGTATGCTGGAGCTACTTACCAGAGACTGGTCAACTGGATGTTCAAAGACCAGATCGGGCGATCAATGGAGGTATATGTGGATAATATGCTCGCAAAATCATGGAAATCAAACAACCACATCGATGACTTGGTAGAGATATTCAATTTTATCCAAATATATGGAATTAAACTTGGTCCCTTGTAATGCTCTTTCGGCATTGTGTCAGGAAGTTCCTGGGTTTAACGCTCAACTCTCTGGGAATTGAAGCTAATCCCAATAAGGTTCAGGCAATCTGAGACATCTAGGTACTGAAGACAATCAAGTAGGTATAGAGCCTAAATGGGAAGGTCATCGCCCTAAGTTGATTCATCTCCAGGGCCACCCACAAGTGTACTCTTTTCTTCGACCTAATTAGGAAATGAAAAGACACTTTGAATGGATGCAGGATTGCATTGACACGTTTCAAGCTCTGGTAGATCACTTAGAGAGACCTCTCATCCAATCCAAGCCGCCGGATCACAAAGATTTACACATCTACATAGCCACGTCGATACACGTCATAAGCGCCGTAATTCCATGCAAAGAGAACCAGATCCAAGGATCGGTATATTATGTAAGTAAACGATTGATAGGCTCACCCTATTAACGTCTATGCCGGCCAGCCGTTACGAAAGATCATACAACGATCTGAGACGTCTGAAAGACTACTCAAGTGGAACATTGAATTGAACCAATTTAACATCACTTATCTCCTTCAGAGAGCTATCCAGGGACAGACATTGGCGAACTTCATAGCTGAATTCACTACGCCAGCCGACTCTCCAGAAAGCAGTGGAGAACTGACCGATTGATGGAAAATGTACACGGATGAAGCATCCAACGATCAGTGTTCTAGCGCCATAGTCGCGTTGGTGATTCTTGAGGAACGATCGATCTGCTACGCCATGAAAATCGACTTCCCTACGACAAATAACGAAGCCAAATATGAAGCTCTGATTACTGGGCTCAAACTTGCCAGAGAACCGTGAGTGAAAACTTTACAATTCTATTATGATTTCTAGTTACTAGTATGCCAAGTCAGGGGAGATTATCAGGCTAGGAGGCAGCAACTAGCTCCTTATCTCGACCGGGTCCAAGAGCTACTGGTAGACTTCTAGTATTACACCATTACACACACACCTAGAGAACAAAATGAGAAATCCGACTCACTGACCATGCTGGCCAGTTTCGAGGATGTGTAGCAAATGGGCTTGGTCCTGGTTGAAGTACTAAATGCTTCAAGCACCGACCAGATCAAGCTCGATCGAATCTTAGAGAAGGAGCCGGACAAGGAGTCATGGATGACTCCTATGGAAGACTATCTACAATGGGGAGTCCTTTCCAAACGAAGGAATGAAAAATGACCGATCCTCCACAAAGCTTCACGCTACGTCATCCGAGAAGGAATCATGTACAGGAAGGGTTTATCCATTCCCCTGCTTCGGTGAATTGCCCACGACAAAACCAAACGAATATTGAGAGAAGTCCTACACTCAAAGTCATTTTTGAAGAAACCTTCCTTTTTACATCAATATCCAAGCCTAACCTTTCATGTAATTGATCGAAACCGCCTCTCATTTTATCTCCTAGGTGATCAAATGCAGCAGGCCACATTCAACCTCAAGGCCAACCCATATGCTTTAAACCCATAATCAATCATCATCAGCAATCTCTTCAACATCAAATTCTCCAATCCCTTTATCATGTATCCACAAAGATTTGGAGCGAGAAGGATCGGTGGAAAAAAATTTGTAAATAATTGAATTACATTCCACCAAATTGACAATGACCTATGAGCGCATGAACGCATCCGAGAGCCAACAACAAAAACGAGTACCTGAACGTGCACGTGTACATCCTGAAAATTCGATTTCTTGAAATCGATATAAATTGGATTCTCACATGGGGAAATCAAAGAAAGAATAGGATCGGATAACCAAGGCATACTAACTCGACTAATCAGCTCAATGGAACTGAGTGCAAACGAATACCGACAGATTCTACTCCAGAACTTACATCGTCGTCACGACGAATAGAGAGAGCTTTGACTCTCCACAAAGTAGCTTAACAGCAACGGAAGGACAACGACCATTCGATACTCAAAGTGGAATCCTCTACGATGACCATAACTTGACATCAATTCAAAGCACATCATGTATGCAACAAGATGTACTTTGGGGGGGAAATTTTATCCGGCCTTTTGGCCCGGCTATATTGGACTGAGTGGACAAGTTAGACAGGACGATCATCGAGGAAGATAGCCTGGAGAGATGAGTATTAGGCTCAGAGATCAAGCATAGGTAATGATATGATGGGACGATCAACCGAGACCCGGAGATAGACTCTCCAGAGTATTTCAAGTATGGAAGAATGCCTCCCATAAGCGGGGGATCATTGCATATCCCTTTCCCTAGGGGATCGGTACGTATCCTCAATTTTTGTCCCAAACTAGTTGAGATCGATATGGAGTGACAAGGAAGACCCCATAAGGCTACATTTCAAGTTTTAAGTCATTTGGAGTTCGTACGTTCAAGTTATGGACAAATTTCTTCACCTATAAAAAGGGATTGTGATAAAAGGGATCAGTATAAAAGGGATCAGCCATATTCAGCTTTCACTACATATTGCAACAATGATCGGTCAGCAACTCAAAATCTATAGATGCTATCAACATGAAACTTGGATTATAAGCACATTATAGCATGGGAAACACCCCTTAGGGACCACACCCCAATCATAGGAGATTGGAGGGATCGGTACCTATCCCTCTAGAGGGATTGGCTGAAATCAGAATGCATGCAACACAACTTCATGGAAAATGCGATACTCAAAAGGGTAAGTCGGAATGGCATGAAATTTGGAGGGCAAATAGCTAACATCATGGGGTACCCACGAGAGGGATCGCACCCCATTTGGAAACCAAAATAGGGATCGATATCAATCCTTATTGTGGGCCCCAATGGGCCTCAAAATTCTTATGTGGCCTCGTCTTGGCTTGGAGGTTCTTCTGCTGAAATTTCAGCCCGATCTGTGCACGTTTTCCCCTATAAATACAACAAGCATGGCATCAGAAAAGGGATCCTTCTTTCTACTGCCAAGGCTCTTCCCGCTTTTATTCTTTATTCTTGTACTAATGGATCCCAGCTGATCCAAGCATTCTTGTAATCATAATCAAGTGCAAGATCAATAAAAATATGAAGTGGACGTAGGCCAAGATTGCCAAACCACTATAAAATCTGTGTGTTCATTTATGATTTTTGCTCTATTTTAATTTCATTCTTCATTTAATCTCTACTAGATTCTATTGGGTGTTGATGCTCATTTTTGGCATAAACAACCGCAACTAATTCAAAATCATGGCTTGGATACCGAACCTCATTGCATCTCAACTACATTGATGCATAAGCTATAACCTTACCCTTCTGTATCAACACTGCTCCTAAACCTAAACCCAGAATATCTATGTACACAACAATATCCCTATTTCCTTCTGGAATAACCAACATTAGAACTTTCTATCAATCGAAGCTTCAATTCTTGGTGCTGCTTAACGCTCTCTTGTCCAAAAATATCTTTCATTCATCGCAATAATTTTGGTTAATGGCACTGCTCTTCTAGAGAAGTCCTTAATAAATATTCGATAGTATCCAACAAACCTCAAGAAACTTCTTATCTCGATACCTGTCTCTAGTCTCTTCCAACCATTCATGGCTTTGACTTTCTAAGGATCTATAGTCAATCCCTTCTTCAAAATCACATGTCGTAGGAACTTCACCTTTGGTTTCCAAAAATGGCACTATGAGAACTTCGCCTTCAACTTATGCTGTCCTAAGGTCTCTAATACTAATCAAAGATAAACTTTGTGTTCTTTCTCATCCTTAGAATATACCAAAATATCATCTATGAAGACTAACACTAATCTATCCAACTGATTGCAAAAGACTCAGTCCATAAGATCTACGAAGAATGTCAGAGCATTGGTTAGCCCAAAGGGCATAACCAACCACTCATATAAACTGTACCTTAGCCTTAACGCGGTCAAAAGAATACTCTCCTTAACAACTCTTAGTTGGTAGAATCTCATAGCCAAATCTAATTGCGAGAATACTCTAGCTACATTCAACTGATCAAATGAATCATCTATCCTTGGCAATGGGCAACGATTTTTCACCATCAGCCCATTTAGCTTCCTATAATCAATACACATCCATAGCGATCCATCCGACATCTTCACGAATACCATAGAAGCTCCCCATGGTGAATTACTTAGTCTAATAACATTTCTATGCTCAAGTTCCACTAACCGCTTCTTCAAATTTTCCATTTCTTTGATGACATTCTGCTATGGTCTACTAACAGGTTGTGCCTCAAGCACCAATTCAATACGAAACTCAATCGCCCTTCTCACTGGTAACCCATCACAGGCTTAAAAACATCAGCTATTTTTCAAACTACAAAATCTTTATCTGCTTCCTCTTTGAGAAATTCTAAGGCACACAACAAAATCCCAGATCTTCTCTTTATCCCATCCTAAGATACTAGAATCGTCTCCTCTTTTCAGGTTTCATAGAGTAATGATTCTATCAGTGCAATAAATTTAGGTGTCGTACTACACCAACCAATCCATACCCAATATCACTCCATACCTCTCAAAGTTAAACACAAATGGTCACACAAAGACGACTGGTCACATAGAGTAAATCTTGGTCAGTGCACCTTAACCCGAGAGTGGCATACCTATCTATTAGATTAACTACACGCAAAGAAGTAACTAATTAGGTAACATCTAATCATACCCTATCAACCACATCCTTAGAAATAATGTAGCCCCAGTATCAAAGAGAGCTATAAATGAAATGGAAAGCGTACCTTCAGCACAACATTCTTGTCTTTCTCCTTGATAGAAGGTCCTACTCTCGGCCTTCCAAAGCAAACAACCTTGTCTGCTTCAGCTCTAGGCAATCCCTCTTCTGATAGCCTGGTCGATCATAGTGTAGCATTTGACCTTGGCCACTACTGCTAGTTGCGAAAACTTTGGTGCATAACGCCCCTTTTGTCTGCAGTTGTAACAAGTAATTTTTGAAAGGTCCTTTCGGGTTTCCCTTTCTAGGGCCTTCCCTTTCGGTTACTACCCTTTCTTTCCCTTTTGGTAAGGAGTGAATCTCTTCTTTTTTTCTTGCATGGGCTTCCCCTCCACCCTCCCATGGGCCAAATAAATGCTATCATATCTCTTTGCCATATTCACAACAAATTCAAAAGGTGATGTTAGGTTTGCCATCACCTTATGATCACGACCTTCCTTCAAACCCTAAATAGATTTCTCATCTTTCTTCATCGGGGTTCTAATCAACTTTCGACCATACTTCACCAAGGCATTGAACCTCTCAATGTGCTCTTCAATAGAAAGATCTCCTTTCTTGAGATTGAGGAACTCTCTCAACAAAACACTCCTCTACGACTTAACGATAAATTAAGCCTCAAACCTCTTCCCGAACTATTCCCAAGAAACCTCGGCTTTCAGGGTTAGGGATGACGGTCTCCCACCAATCAAAGGCATCTTCATGCAACTTCCTAGAGGCCAACCACCATTTATGTACATCATTTAGTTCTAAGTCATTGAAGATACACTCATTTTTCTTTTAGCCAATTTAGCACTTCCACTGCCATCTCTTTCTTGGTAAACATATTGCCTCTCAGGTTTTAATGGTCCTGATATAACTTTGAAAAGTCTTCTCTCACAATCGGTATCGACCAGGCCACTTCCAACATAACTTGTCTCATCATTTGTGCCATAACTGTTAGAACAAAGCATTCGCATCCATCCCTTCAACAAATGGGATTGCCTCATTTACCGTTCCAGGAGGTACTTCTCTGCCATTGCCTTCGACGGTCCGAATACTGTCATTCTCTCTTCTGGCATTAGTACCTCCAACCCCGGCTCTTCCACTTCTTAGATCCATTTTTTGTTAAGAAGTCTTCATTAGAAACAGAAGAAAGAAAGTGGTTATTAATAGGACTCTACTAAACTCATCTATATTCCCATATAGAAAAATATAAACACGTTATATGTTAGTGCATAGCCTCCTCAAGGTGTTTATATTTTGCCATCTAATGATACTTAACTCTGTTTAACTTAAGCTCATTGATACCAACTGTACCATCCCTCATTCCAAAATCCAAAGATGAGATCTAATGTGCTGCAGTCACCTTGGAATTATATTTTAGCGACAGAGATGTGATAAGTTATAATATATAGTCTTACGTAAATAGAGCAGATATATAGAATGAAGCACATCATTACAGATTCAGTTTATCAATGGTTTTTACATCCCAAAGTCGTGCCCAAGCGGGATCAAGATATAGTGGAATTGAAATATATGAAGATGCAAACATGAACAAGATATAGTGGAATTGAAACAACACAAAAATAACACCCAAGCCTCCTACTTCATCTTCGATGTACATTATTCGACCATCCTTAAAGTAACTCGTCTAAGTACGAAAACTTAGCATACTCAACTGAGCACCCGTGATTTTATAGGAAAAATAGGAATAAAAGCGTGGGTTAGACATAAAGTCTGATGTGAGTAACATATTACTCTAAGCAAGAAAATAGAAAGACCGCTCCACTGATATGTGGGATGGGTTTTCTGTAATAACCTGCCTTGAAATGAGTCTAATTTTCAATCCAGAAAAGGCCCATAGAACAGTAGACCCATTCCAAAGCTGGTTGTTGGTTGGTAAAATGAATAATACATAGAGCTATCTAGTAATGCTATCAAAATCTCAAAACGAAAAGGATAAAATATAATATTAGAAACAATACCCGTTTTATAAAAATCAATTATCATAACAAAACATAACATCTCAATATCCATGGTTATGATACAATAACATCATGTCTGAATGGGGTACATCAAAATATATAAAAAACATAAGTAGATAGGTAACTACCACAAGACTCCTAAATCTGCATCGTCTTCTCCTAAATCTGCATCGACTTCTCTAACCTGTGTTGTAATGAGGAGGGAGTCAAAACAACAATGTCTGATGAATAAAATCTCAAGTCTTTCCATAATAGTCTGTGGCAGTGTAACTTAGATAAGAATATGTCTTACACATCCTAACTATATTCCTTAATAATACCTCCAACTGTAAACCCAAAGGCTTTCCCAGTCCAATCTATAACTTACACTTGACCCAACCCTATAACTTACTTTCAACTGCAGGCCCAAGGCCATTCCCAGTCCCATGCATCTACTGTCAATCATGTCATAACAATGTGAGAGAAAGTACCCAGGCCTCTTGATAGCTTTTTAACGGGAATTAGTTAGACTCTTACCATTTAATACCTGTATCTAAGGCATGTGCCTGTCATATTGATACCTAACCCAAGGTAGACCCCTCTCTGCTACAATCTAGCTAACATCGCATAAAAACTCATTAGGCCACTTAATACTTTTTTTTGAAGAGGTGTACCATGCAATACCCACTTAATACCTAAAACCCAAAGTGGACCTTCCTAAGGTTTCCATCTACCGTGCCTAAATTCTATCACTGACCATATAATACTTCCTAATTAGAGAGGAGGCGGACCTTACCAAAGCCATTTACTACCCCCAATCACCGAAGCAGGTCCTACATATTATGATCCTTAACCCAAAGTGTGACATCCCACATTAGTCCAAATATGCGTAGGCACCGGTAGCTAGGTTAACTGGGCAGACTTACCCTGTAGAATTAGGATTAACCTTGTGTCCTACGTGGGTATTAATTATAAACGATGCTTACATCAGCTCCAAAGTTACACTACTAGTAGCCAGATTAGCTGGGAAGACTTCCGTGTGCTTTTGACTAACCTCACATCCTTATAGATTAGTTATAATTTAGACTCTAATCATATTATCATGCACACAAGTCACCGCATTCTACTTAGCCTATAAAGAAGGATTCTTTATTCCGCTACTAATCATAATCATCCTTAACTTCATCATATGGGGTTTTACTGCTAATTACTAACCTATTTATTAAGCGATAACATGTTATTAATTATAGATTCTTTATATGCTAATATATATATATATATATATATTTATAAATACGTAACTAAAATATCCATAGGCATGTGAAGATGGCACCTATACTAATCGTTAAATGTCAAAACTTCCAATTTATACAAGTCTAATTCCATACCATACATACAAATTAGCTAATATCCTTAGCCCAACAATAGACTTGTATAAGAAAATAGAATCAATTACAAAACTTGTTTTATATTAAAATAGTAGAATTGTCATCAATAGAATTTACAATTCAAATCCTTTTACACTATATTCAACTTTTGCATATAAAATAAAATAGGATTCATATTTAATTTATAACCCTAAATCACATCAAAGGAGAGAAGCGAGAAGTGGAATAGAATGTAAATTATTAAAATTGCAATAACTACCCAAATTCTACTATTTTAATATAGAATAATTGAGATTCCAAAACATAAGAATTGACATCTCGTTTTGGGGGAATTTGGGGGTTTTTAGTTTGATGTTTTTGTGAAAAAAATTCTACAAGGAATATATCAAATCCACCATATACTAAACAATTATTAAAATGAGAAAAAATAAAATTTCCACTCATAGATAATTCCCAACTTTCTCCTTTGGATTTGATTATGCCTGCTTCTTTTCTATTTTCAGACCTCTTCCTTTGAAATATACCATAATTGGATTGTATATTAATTAGATATAGAATTCAAGGGATTGTAGGAGAATAGAATTAGACATTGAATATTAATATCTAAAATCCCTTACTTGAAGACCTTAAGAAAATTCTAAATTGTGTGGAAGAAAGAACTGACAGAGCCCTGCTTACGTTCCCAAATAAGTTGTGAATAAAAGTGAGGGGACTAGGCTCTTATTTATACGGATTAGAAGTCACCAAACTGTCGGATTTAAGTCGGTTTAAAATAATAAAATTTTGGCCATTCCTTGCATAAGTAACCCTAATCGCCACAACACGAACTAGTCGACCGCTCCTACCTTTCGATAGGTGTTAGGTAGGCGGTTGACTGGTTTCCTATATATAGGAACGTTTTAATTTTTGTCATTTAATTTTTATTTAGTTCCTTAATTAATTTTTAACCTTAACATTTCTTTTAACATTTACTTAAACCCAAATTCTAATCACCATTAAGTTTTGAAATTTCAAATTTTAATATTAGTTACATTTTTGAATTTGAATTCCATTTGAATTCAAAATCTTCAAACATCAATAACTTTTCCGTTTGAGCTCCAATTCAAAAACTTTATTTATGAAAATTGATCAAAAAAACACCACGAATGCAACGGCATAACTTTCGTGGCCAAATTTCGACATCTTAAAATTTTCTATTTTTAGCCTTATTATTAATTAATTTTTTTATGTTAATTTCTTATTATTTTTTACGGAGTGTTACATTTTCCCCTTTACAATACCAAAGCAATGAATCTAGATCATAATTAACTTTAAGTTATTTCATTAAAAAATATCAGAGCAATATCGTGAAGCCACGAACAAAAGAACCCCCTCAGTTTGTCCTACAAAATTATCATAGTGTTTCAATATTAACCAATATACCTAAGGTCGTAGGTACATTTGCGATGTATGTGTGTGTATGTCTATATATATCATTAAAATTATACTATTCAGCCGCTACTAAGGCCTTATGCCTATATACTATGTACATTTGTAGTTAGCTTTCGGCCGACACTAAGGCTTTACGCCTATATACTATATACATATACACTTAGCTTTTTACTACCACTAAGGCCTTATGCCTCATTGTTCTTGGTTGCAATTTAGGCCTTTCTCCAACACTTTTGTATTACGGCTTCCACGTAGGCCATACACCTACTTTGCTTACAGTTCTAGGCTGCTGCCTTCGCCCTTATGTCTTCTACCATTCCCTTAGTTGCCGCTCTAGGCCGTGCATCAACGCTTTCGTATTTCGGTTGCCATACAGGCCTTATAGGTATAATTTTGTATTTCAGTTGCCACACACGTCTTACACCTATGCTTTCATATTTCTGTCACCACACAGGCCTTACGCTTACGCTTACATATTTTGGTTGCCACATAGGCCTTGCACCTATGCTTTCGGTTCCTTGACTGCCACCTCAGGCCTTACGACATCTACCGCGCACTCCATTTAACTATTCACTTTTAGGCTTTTCTCTTAGCGATTTACTAAGTTGATATCTCAACTAACCATCTTCTTATTATTGATACCGATTGGCATATTATCATCCATGCGCCTTGTACAAATCTCAGTATCTTAAGCCTTAGCATCCATTACCACCTCGGGAAGACATTAGTCTTGATTTACACTCTCTATTAGGAGTAACTTTACTCTCGGTAATCGCTACCCTCGGTCTTCTCTAGGGAAGCTAATTATAGTTTAGTTTTAGTGATTTGTGCAATTAAACTTTAATTTATTTGGACCACCTCCTTTACTCCTAGTTCGTCATTAACCATCGACAGTCTTTGGTCCTTGGTTAATACCTTCGGTTAGTCAACCTTAGCCTCAAACCTTGTTTTCCTTAGAATTTCTACTTAAGTCGTTATACTTAAGATTTTGGTTTGATTAACATTTGGTTTGGTACTACCTCTTTTGGCATTGCGCCTCGGTACACATTGGAAACCGTTCATGTACATCTACCACTAACTTTCCATGGTTAGAATTCTAATTTGTTTGGCTTAGACGTACTTTTTGATCGTTATCTAACACATTCAACATAAAATTTGGATCTTGTCTCTCATCCTTAAAATATGGACACATATACTATCAGGAGAAATAGATGGTCAAACTCGATACAAGCAACGTTAGAATAAAGGTTATGTAATTTTATAAAATTACCTTGGAAATCACACATTTGCATTAGGTATGTTTATAGTGGTTGTTTAATTATTTAGATATTTTACCCTATAACTTGTAACCTTTATAGTTTACACATGAACTCCATTTTGAAAGTGCACGTGCATATACGAGACTAATTAATATGGCTAAGTTATAAACATGTAGAGTATAATTGAGCTAAGTATAAATGCAAGTAAAGTAAATGAAAAGTAAAAGCGATCATGCTTGGATTTTACACTAGTTTGGGCCTCTCATCTTACTTCCAGTCCTAAAGCTCCTCTTTGTTATTTCACTAGCCAAAAATGCCCTCATTTCACCAGGAGGAATAAGTTTACAACAGTTGCCCGAATCTTCCTCAAAATAGGACTTTTACCAACTTTCAACTTTAGACTTTAATTTTGACAACGTTGTGCCTTAATATACAGATTGTATCACTAAATACAATAGCTCCTATAATGACTCAATATGATTGAGATTTGAATGAATAAGTTAAGGAGAATAGAGTTTTGAATATAGAATTAAATGCTCAAGTAGAGGGCAGTAAATATTTTTCAAATCAAAAGCATATAATAAGAAATGTAAACAAAGGTGAGTCTTTTGGCTTTGATCTAGTGTGTAGTATGTGACAAGGTTTGAGAGTATCGGTTCCAGCTCTATTCTAACTCAATGACTTCATCATAATTTCTTGAATGCTTTATTGCCATGTCTGCTTTATTTGTATGTTCATTTTCTATAAGTTGTTGTCTTTAATAATATCCTGCAAATATAGTAAATAATTTATATTTCGTTGACATCATCAAAATCCAATTTGTAAGCAAAGTCATAATCCATCCTACCCACCTAGCACTAAAACCCCTAAATAACAATAAGTCAATAAGAAAACCCCAATCTGCCGAATCAAATGCTTTTGCAAAATCAAGTTTTAAAATAGCACAAGTGATGTTATTTTTACAATAGTAATTAATAAATTCCTAAACACAACTACTCTATTATGTTTCCAGCCTTAATAAATGCAATTTGTGTAATATCGGATAATTTATTCATTTTAGTACTTAGTGTGGAAAATGGTATAGTACTACTGTGAATGGATCTTAAGGCTATTTTAACACTAAAGGAAGGAGGATGAATACCGTTTTATAACTTTTATGGAACATTTTGACTTATTTCAAGATTTGAATCAAACACAGATAATCAATCGTAGGTATATACTAATAAGTAATCATATATATATATATATAAATGCAGTAAAGGTAAAGTAAAAGTAAGAGAGATGATATCAGGAGTTTTTATACTAGTTCAGATTAACCATTCGTATGTCCAGTCCTGTATAGTATATATACAAATTCCCTTTCAAACACTCACTTTAAACAGGTAGCAATCAAAGCAGAATATTGTTTCGATTTCAAGACAATGAGATACATCCTCCTGATTTTCTGAGCTTAGAGCGCACCCACTTGATTTCACCAGGCAACAAGCACACCACTTGATTTGAACAGGAAATAAGCACACCCACTTGATTTGAACATGAAACAAGCACACCCACTTGATTTGAATAGGCAACAAGCACACCCACTTGATCTGAACAGGCAGTAAGATAACCCAGCTAAATAGTAGTAGATAGTTGTTGATTTCCAAATAAAAATAGTTGTACTTTGGATACAAAATATCCTATAGCCCTTTGATAGTACTTAGACCATTGGATCATTGATAGAATACTTACAAAGCAGTGATTAGGCTGTATAGAATGAATATAGTAAAGTAGTGATTGAATTTGAGTGAATTCTAAGAGTACGTAATGAATGTGGTAAAGTAGAAATTGAATTTGAAGAGTATATAAAGTAGATTTTGTGAAATATATACTGAGAATTTAAAGTAAGAAGAAAGTAGAGAAAGTAGTGATTAAAATTTGTCCTTCTGTCCTATTTATATAGTGTTAGAAGGGACGTGTCTATTAGCAAAGAGATGTAACAAAAAATCACAATTATTCAAAATTCAAAAGGCATCTCTCTAATGGTCTATATATCCACAAACTTAGGTGGGGTATGTCGACATACCCTTGTTAATTTTGAAAAATAACAATCCATTAAAAGTTATTAAATTTTATAATTTGTAGAACATTTAAACATTGTTTTTTAAATACTTTTAACATATAAAACTTTTTATAAAATATTTGGAAAACTATATTTTGAAAAATAAAATAAATATTTTGATAATATGTATTTTGATAAGGGAGTATTCAAAGAACAGATGGTTGCTATCCAAGGACTTTGACAAATTATTCTAACGTTTATTTCCTTTGGTATATAGTCTTCAACTCTTCTTGTCGTTGTCTCTAAACTCATGAGTCTTCAAATATCTTGATCATCTCCGAGTCTTGATTTATAGTCCTTTTACTAACTAGTCTTCAAACTTGATTTTCATGTACTTGTATAAATCCATATAATATCCTGAAAAATATTCTATATAACTTGGAAAAACATTAGTATTAATATTTATATGATTGTTACCATTAAAATCAATATCTGTAGTATTAACAATCTTCTCCTTTTTGATGATGACAACCATGTAAATATATTTATTATAAAACATAATGTAACTCCTCCTAAATTGGTTTACTTCCTCTATTTTGAATAACTCACCCTTAATATATGCATATATTATATTTTATATTTTTCTTCCTCTTTGTCATCAACAAAAATGGGTAAAGCAAAATAAAATCCCCTTTAATATGACATGTTTATATGATAATGCTATAAATGGAATCAAAATCAATAATAATATTTCTGAAAAATGACTATATATATTATATTTGTTTTAATCATACTTACAAGATATATCATCATATTAATCAATGACACCAAGCTATGTTAACAATTAAAGTTAAATATTTAAACACATACAACTTACAAACCAGATTATACAATCAAACTTAAACAAACCTATAAGTGCAAAAAACTAATCAAACCTAAAAACAATAAAAACCTAAACCATTTATTATTTTTGCATTTTTAATGTTTTGATTTAACTACAGGAGATTTGTGGATGGAGCAATTTGGATCGTAAAGACATAAATTCCCTTTCTGTTCAACCAAATGACCATGAGAATCGAAATGGACCTCTCCTACGCAATGAACTCCGTCCTCATCCTCATTAGCATCAACATCCTCTCCTTCATCTTCCTCTTCATTATCTTGATTCAAAGGATTATGAACTCCAAGATTCACTTGAGAATACTCTACGATGATGATTGGATTTGCTTCATTATCTAAAGAATGCTTTTGTAGAGTCCTTAATATCCTCCCTTACCTTTCTTACTCAATCTTGAAACGAAGTTGTATGATTTCAATTTCAGTAAGCATGGTGAGAACATGCTTAAATTCTTCTTCAATTTTGTCGAGTTTTGGGAAAGTGGAGTCACGAAAGATGCTAGATTATTCTCTAGGGCATTTGGAATTTGATGGATCCATTTTTGATTATTTTATATTGAGTTTTCAGAAGGAAGATGATGAGAAAATTAGTCTGGAGTCGAAATTTGTTGGTTATAAAATTAGATTTTAAATTTTAAAAGGAGGAGGGAAAATCAGTTTTCTGAAAATTGCCATGTATGTCAACATATACTTCACAGGTATGTCGACATATATAGAATAATTGTGTTTTTCAATTTTGTTTTTAGTTTGTAGATAAAAGTTTATTATTTCTAGATTTCTATAAATGAACATATTCCATGTTCTCTTCTTAATTTAATGAAAGTATTTTGTGCTAATGGCTTAATTAAAATGTTAGCTATTTGATTTTCTATATTTATAAACTCCAGTGTAATAATTTCTTTGTTTATGATATCTCTTAGGAAATGATGTCTTATATCTATATTTTTGTCTTAGCATGATTTGTTGGATTACTAGATAGATTTGTTGAACTAGTATTATCACAATATATTGGTGATTGTTTTAAATTTAGATCGAAATCTCTTAGAGTTTGTTGCATATAGATTACCTATGAACAGGTCTGTGTAGTTAAAGCGCTTAGCGGTTCCATAGCGGTGGAGGAGCAAAAAGTTATAGCAGGGATAAAGCGGGGATATAGCGGAAAATAGCGAAGGTGCAAAAAGCTTAATTAGATATAAAATCAAATAATTTAAGTTAATTTATTCTCCTTTTCACATCATTTGTGTAGGTAAAAGAAATATTTTTTAATCTTATATAACAATACCGAAGAATATCATGATTTATGCAATCCGAATTAGCGACTACAATAGATTTCTAACTTATATTGAGCACTTATGCCTTAAAATTAGGCCTTTACCGTAACGTTGTTGCTTTAGTTTAAAAGAAAACTAGTCAAATCAAACTTTTTATATTAATGTCGCTAAAGAAGGTGCTAAAAAGCATTGATTTAGTGGGTGTAGCATAAAATAGCAGGGCTTAAAGAAGATATACTGTTTAATAGTGCTATATTGAAAAGGCATAGCGGTTGAAGAGCGCCACATGCTACAGTGGGGATTTTGCAGGGCTTTAACTGCACCGGAACAGGCTAATGTTGTTGATATATATTCTGCCTAGGTCATGGATAGAGATACATAATTTTGCTTTTTAATGAACCAAGATACAAGTGAGTGTTCTAAAAAGTGACATGTTCCACTTGTACTTTTTCGGTCAGATTTACATCCAACATAATCAACATCATATATGATATTGTTAAATGAATCCTCTTTCAAATAGAAAAGCCCATAGTCTAATGTGCTTGTAACATATCTTAAGATGTGTTTTATTTAAGGTGTGTTTCCTTAGGTTTTTACTGATATCTTAAACACAGACATGCACTATGCATGATATCGGGTCTACTTGCTATGATATAAATTAAAGATTCTACCTCTATATATTTTCTAATCAACGTCTTTTGAATTGTCTTCTTTATTAAGCTTTTCACTAGTTTCCACGGGTGTTGGTTTACCACTTGTGTTAGACATTCCAAACCTCTTTACTAACTCTTTAGCGTATTTTTATCGACTTATAAATATTCCATTTTTTAATTGTCTAATTTGTAGGCCTAGAAAGAATGTTAATTATCCCAGTAACTCATTTCAAATTCTTTAGTCATTATATCGGCAAATTATTTATTTAGTTGTTCATTTATTGATCCAAAATAATGTCGTATACATATATTTGTATAAGTTGAATATCATTATTAACTCTTTTTATACATAACATAGTATCAACTTTACTTATTTCGAAATTAGATTGTATTAAGTATGATTTGAGTCTTTCATACCAGGCTCTAAGAGCTTGTTTTAAACCATATAATGCTTTTTTAATATATAAACATGATTATGGAGCTTTTTATCTTCAAAATGTGGGGGTTGTTCAACATATACATCTTTCTACACCATTTAAAAATGCACTTTTGACATCCATTTGAAATTATTCAAAATTATTATGATTTGCAAAAGCGAGTAGAATTCTTATGGCTGTTAATACCTCAAATATTGATTTTGATGACAATGACCATATAAATATAGATACTAATGTTTTTCCAAGTTTTATAGTATATATTGTAGAATATTATACATGTACAGAATGATTAAGCTTGAAGACTAATCAATATAAAGACTAAAGTTATAGATTCATAGATGATCAAGCTCATGAGTTTAAAGACAAATATTTGAAGAGCTCCAGACTTTAGTGTATAGTTATGAGTTATTAGAATAAATTGTTAAAGTTCCTAACAGCAAATTCTGATCTTTATCACAAATTTCCGATCTTTGATATTTTATCAAAATAAATCATTTAAAGTTCAAAATAAATTTTTATAAATTTTTTTCAAAATTTTTTATGTGTTTAAAGTATTTAAAAACTATGTTTAAATTATTTTACAAAAATATAAAAGTTCGAAAATAATCCAAAAGAATTTTTTTTAAAACTTTACAAGGGTCTGTCGACATACCCCTCCTAGATATGTCGACATAGCGACCGTTAATTTTATAAAAAAATTTAAAAGATGTGTCTTTTGGAGACACCTCTTTATGAATGGATACATCTGTTCATTCACTATATTAAGAGGAATGTAAACAAATTTTCTAACTAATTTTTCTTACTTTCTTCTTACTCCTTACTCCCATGAAATATTTCTTGAAAACTAATTACTACATTCTTCAAAACTACATAGAATCAATCCATACACTATTAGATTGATTCTCTATGTTATCCGGATTCTTAACCTAGCAGAATCCAGAAGAAGTCGAGACAACTTCATCGAGTCAGAATAGCACAAAAGTCAACAAAAGGAACCAGAACAAGAAGCCAAAGGAAGTCAGGAAAAAAGAGTGAAAAATACACTAAGGACATGGATCGCTAGCGATCCATGGCCTATGGATCGTTAGCGATCCATGGTGTTAACTCATCGGTTCTTCGACCTTCTTACATCATGATTCAATCTATATTCTAAGAGAAATGTGAGTTTGATAAGATTTCGAGTTAGTTAAATCAAGAGACAAGCATTCGTCTAGTCCAATCAGAAGCTAAGCACAACTAGCAAGTAAACCGTCATCAAAACAAACGCGCCACGAAACTACATAAACAGCATCAACATAGGACAATAAAGGTTATCCAGAAGGCAAAGTCCAAAATAGTCTAAGTATATGGATCGATAGCGATCCCTATGCTATGGATTACTAGCGATCCATACAATTTCATCAAGTGGTAGCGACCTTCATGGAACAAGACAGGGGAAGGGTATTAAGGAGTTGGCTCGCCTTCGTGCATACCTTATGGATCGACAGCAATCCATGCTTTTGGCTTGAGTCGCGGCAGAACTTCCACTGTGCCTTCTTATGGTCGTCTGCAAGCATTTGGAAAAGGGGGCTTGGCCCAGTAACTCTCCAACCTCTATAAATACTCTCCTATCTGCAACATAAACAGGATCTTCTGGACTGGTTGCTGAAACTCTACCACAAAAGCTTTCTTCACTCTTCTCCTTCCTCACAATGATCATCCAAAGGGTTCACTATGATTCTACAGTGAGCTCTAACATTGGGGACTTGGTCTAGCTAGGGATATTCAAGAACTTTGTATTTCGATTAACTTTGTAACAACAATAGTCAATAATAGATAACTATAAAGTGGATGTAGGCTTCATTAACAGCTGAACCACTATAAAAATCCTCTTGTCTTCTTTCTATTTCTGTTCTTTTACATTTATTCTCTATATTGCTTTGTAAGAACAGGGCTAGTGCTTTCACACTTAATCCAGGGTGTTGATCCACTTTTTAGGTTAACATTCTACAAACTATTTACTATTTTGGAAGCATTCTCTATACAAACCCAAAGATCTAACCACTATCAAAAGGGCTATATGATATCTTGTATCCCAAGTACAATTGTTTGATTTGGAAATCAACAAAAATACTCTTATTTGTTTAGGTGTGCTTGTTTCCCGTTCAAATCAACAACTCTACTCATTATCCTTAATTTTGAAACCATTACACATAATTGACTAATACTAAGCATATTATGTTTTAAATTTCAAACTAGCAAAACGTTAGAAATAATATGAGTTTTAGAGTTACCGATGTTGCCAAGGACGTATAATTTTGAATCAACTCCAAAGATAACTGTTCCACCATCATTGTAAACGACGTCCTTTAAGATCTTTGGATTTTCAATCATGTATCTTGAGTATACACTGTGTGGTATCCATTTGTCCTTCTTGATTTGGACTAGGGTTTTGATGTGAGCATGATATAGGCGGAGTGGCGGCGAGGTTGGTTCCATTGCGTTTCTAGTGTCGAAGAGCATATGTGGAGCAAGTATAGAGGCTCGTGGTGGTGTGTGAGGGATCATGATCTTTACAGTCCACACTAGGATTTTCGATCGCATTTCATTCTAATGGATCAAGTGGAACATGAAGGTATTCGGGAGGTGGCTCATGTGACGAGGAGTTCGGTGGCGCAAGCGAATTTTTATTTCGTTAAGCGGAAAAGGAGAATGGGTGGATGAATGCATGGCCGTGCACATGGAGGTGTGCAGGAGGAAGTCGAGTTTGGGGAAGAAGGATTATTGGGGTAATTAACAAAGTTAATATTGTAATTAGCAAATTTAATTTTATGTTAAAATCTTAAATCTTATAAAATGAATATCTCTCTCATACGAGGTCCAATCGAGACGCACTCTTTTGCGTTGTGCTCGTAGGAGCCTTATTTACTTGCTAGAACTGATCTGTCAAGTTTATAGCAATTGGAATTTTGAGCCAAAAGATCAAACCGGAACGCTTAAGCGTCTACTGGAAATTTAGTGAGTTGTCTCACCTCTGAATGAATACTATAATCATATATAGTAGATATAAATTATTGTTCTATGTTGAATGATTTATTGGTTTGGTTCGGTTGAATTTCCGCTTTAAAAGATGAATGACATATAATATGAAATATAGGAAATTTTATAGAGAAATCTGGATTTCTTGCCGTTGTGATTTTAAATTTTAGTTATATGCCTATTGATTTTAATTCCATTTATATAACTGTTATAGAGATTGTTGAATATCAAAAATTGGTAGTTTGGCAATATTTGATGTGACATTGATATATCTTAAAAGTTGAATATTTTTAGTAGCAAAGGTAGTAGTAGCAAGTGCTATGGTAGTTATTGCCTCGTTATAGTATTTTGAAATACCATTAATTGTTATTTTGGATTTGAAAATGATTTTAATTCGGAGAATGATTTTAAATGTGATTTTTTAAATTTTCCGTGTCATTTTATTTAACAATGGTTTTTAAACTTCTCTATTTTCCTCCAACCTTTTTTGGAAATGTTTTAAAAGTATTTCGAAAAGTATTTATTTTTATAGAAAAGTTATTATAATAATGAAGGTTTATTTTAAAGGAAAATAAAGGGGAAATTATCTTTTAAAATAAAGTGATTTGTTTTTAAAAGAACATAGAAATATTTTGAAATAAATATTGATGACGCATTTTATATAAAATGTTGTATGAAAAAGATGGATTTCTAAATAATATTTTATAAAAGCGGTTTTATAATTATATTTGGAGATTTATAAAAAGAGTTTTATAATTATATTTGGAGATTTATAAATGGTTTGTGATAAATAATTTAAGAGATTTATAAAAGGAGTTTTATAAATATAAATGAATTTATAAAAGGATTTCATAAATATGAAAGAAACGTTTAAAAAGGATTTTATAAATATAAAAAAAGATTTGTAAAGGAGTTAAAGTTATTTGGAAATTTATAAAAGTAGTTTTATAAATGATATTTTCTAAAAGGAGTTTGTGAATATAAAAGAGTTTTATAAAAAGAAAAGAGTTTTATAAAGGCATTTTTTAAAAGGAATTCACGAAAAGAATGAGTCCTGATTTCCATAAATGATCATTTGAAATTATGGTGGTATGGGAAGTATTCTTTCATACAACACCAAAAAAGAGAAAAGTGGTTTGGGTTTTATTGTTACTTATATTTTAAACGACATTTGTTTAACCCGAGTAAGGATGGTTTTGGAAGTGATATCTTTCTTAAGATCTGTAATATACTTGTACCGTTGAGATAAGTATATGGGTACATTTTATAAGAATATGGAAAGGTTTTCTAGGTATTAAAAGTGAAATGTTTTGGGAGTATACTTATACAGTTGAGATAAGTATATCAATAATTTTCAAGTATTGAAAAGAGTAGAGAGAGTTTTTGAATATATCTTTTGTAAAAGGTATTTTAATACAAATATTTGAAAGGAGGTTTTAATTAATGAAATGATTAATAAAAGAGGCTTAGTGGTTGCTTGCATGCTTAACCATGCTTGGTTTCCATGTGAAATTTAATCTCTGATTTGAATGTTTTTTATTTGATAGTTAAATAACCGACTATCAAATCTTGGCCAAATATAACTTTGGAAATATCTAGAAGAAACACATGAATTATATGGTATAGTTATATTCGATGATGTTATACTGTACATATAAACTTGTGTGTTCTTCTAGGACAAAATATGAGGAAATTCGTTAATTAAACAGTTAGGAGGCAATCTACACTCTTATGTATTGTCTGTTTATTTCTAAAAGAACCGGAGTTGAGTTTACTGGAATCTATCGATTGGTTTTGGAGCACTCGGTAAGAAGGGGTGTAATGACCCAAGATTTTAGGAATTTATTTTGAAAATATAAATAAGTTTAAAATATTTTTTTTAAACTAATTTTGAAAAGGAATTTATATGGCTTGATATGGTGTAGCTAAATGTGTACATGTGTGCACAGGAAATACACATGAATATAAGCTTAATTCCTGGATGATATGAATGAACATATGATGATGTGTATGGAATATATATATATATATATATACAGATAAATAGATTAAATCCTTAAAAGCTATATGTATAAATATATATGGATGCTACATGTTGTATTTGAGTGTATATGTGCATATGTGTTCAGTAAAAACAATGTATAGACATATATATGTATAAATTATTTCTGTAAGACATATATATACATATATGTATGCTAATCAAACGCAAGTATTCAAATCAGTAAAATAAAAATACACAAATGTATTTTAACTATAGGCAGAAAGCAAGAATGAAGATATAAAAGGAGCAATCCTTTTATAAATAAATAAGGGAAGCACATGCTATTTAAGTGAAAGCTAAAAATAGAAAAGCGAGATAAACCAGTGATATGTTTTGTATAGGCAGAATTAGGAAGAACCCTTGGCATATATATGATAAAATAATGGAAATCAAGTCACACCTTTAGCATGATATTAGACAAGAGAAAAAGCATTTTCTGGAAAAGCAAATTTTTGAAAATAACCGAAATGATAAAACCTCTTTCTCTCCACAAACTTGAGCTGGGGAGGGTAGGATTTTGGGTTTAAACTAAATGCAAATGGCATGATTTCGGGTGGGCAAAAATGACTTTAGCTAGCACCTTAAACCCTAGAAGAACCCTGCATAAATAAGCAGCGATAAGAGGGGCCTTCTCTTCTTCCTGGAAAGCTTTTGAAAAAATATATATGTATCATATATATATATAAGACAAGTGAAGAAAAGGGTTTGGGGGCAAAGGCAGAAGCTTATCAATCAACTAAGAAGTGAAGGAGAACTAGGTGAGAAAACTCACTCAAAAATCTAAAGCACTAAATCCTAATGAAAGCAGCCAGTTTATAAGTTGATCTTTCTTAAAATGTATTTTCATATGTGGTTATCTTTCTTTGATTTCTAAGATGAAAATGCTTTGATCTTTAGTTTGGTTGTTCTGTTTGATCTATTATGTGAAAGTTTTAAGTATTATTAGTAAATATGTTTTTATAAACCCAGATCTCTTTGATATGTTAATATTAGGAAAAATAAGTGAATACCCAGAGAATCAAATGATGAATATAGGCAAGTAGTGTTGGTTCTGGCATAACCCAGAGAATATAAACATGTTGAGCTGCAATATACTTGTGTATAGGTGTTGAGGCTTGAGACAAAAAAAGGAATTAGGGGTGCAATAGAGTTGCCTATGTGCTGATGCTCCTAATTCAATGAAAATATATAAATAGCCATATACATAGCAAATAAATTTGTGATTCAGTGAAACTTGGCCATTCTGAGTTTAACTTAAGCACAGATGTTTGCAAGATGAAAAACTCTCTCAAAAGCCATAAGCCATTGTTAGTTGCCTATACCCCTTTTAAAATGCAAGTATATATATGGATGCAGAATCTTATTTATTAGACACGTATGTTTGATTGCCTGCTTGTCTTTGTTTGGTTATGAAAGATACGAAGTGCCATGACATCAAAGAATTAAGCTTTAGGAACATGATATCTCACTTAAAAATATTCCAGAAAAGAGTTTGTATCTAAGGCAGATTTTATAGAAAATCAAACATAGAAAATGATATAAACTTATATCATTTTCAGGACATAAGCACTACACCAAACATTTATATGTGATCATAACACAATTTCCTTGTTTCTAGGAATTACCCTTCATAGAGAATCCAGCAAGAAATCAAGAGTTAAAATCTTACAAATACATATATGGATGGAATTTTGTTGTATGAATTAAATTGAACTATTGGTGGATTGATTAAATTTAATCAATCAAATTATCCTCTTGTTTACCATAACTCTGATTTAAACAAGAGGGACACATGCATCCTCATATGTATGTGCATATCTTTATTTATACACTGATATATTTATATTAGTAGAAATTTTGATCCTGGATAAATTGTTTATTATATGAAAGGAAAAATGACTCTAGGCTTCAGAAATATATATATATATGATAATAAATATATGTATATATCTCTATGTTAAAAAAAATTCCTTACAAATTAAGGTATAAAAAGAGAGGGTCATTTCATTTGGTATCAGAGCAAATGGTTGCATTGATTGTTTAGTACTATAGAAATATATTATGTCTGTTTGTTTTGGATGAAATAATTTAGATAGGAAAATATTAACTATAGAAAATACTCACAGTATACTAATACCATTTTCCCATAACTTGGTTAGCAACCCATGGTAGGAAGGGGATCACATCATGCAGGAACAAGTGCACCACAAATGCTTGATATGCAAGAGTTTGTAAGGGTTTTAAGGGATGGAATTGGGCATAGGCCTGAGAATCCACATGAGGAACTTTCAAAACTATTAAAGGCTTATACAAACTTGGGAGGTAAGAGTTTTGAAGGGACCGAGAATGTGATGGAAATTCAAGCATGGTTGAGAACATTGGATAGGATTTTCAATGACATGCATCTTGATGATCAAAGGAAGAGGCAAGTGGCTTCAAGACAGCTGAAAGGAGTAGCTTTAAGCTAGTGGGAGGTGATCTGTAACGACCCTTAAATTTTGATTGGTTTTAATAACGTATTTAACTGAATTTCTTGAAATTTTAAACAATAAAATTTGAAATTAAAAAATTTATTATTTGGAATACGTCTATTTTAATATAGCAACTGGTAAATTTTCATCTGATAATATTGAAGTTTATTTTCCTCTGAAATTTCATTTCAAATCGAACCGGTTAATAACAGTGAATTTAAAAGTTTTCCGAAACCAAAATATGTCAACAGGAGAAAATTTATTCAGATCATTCTGAAGCAGACTGCGAAATTCGTTTTTCCAAATTTGGACTTCTACTGCTCCGTTTATCTTAATTCTGACAAAATAGCAGCATTTCTGGTACCGATTATCGACTTTTGATCGGATAATCGTATCACTGATATCTGTATACCGTTTTGATCGCCTCGTCGTGCTGATCTCTATGGTATATTCATTTCTGTATTTTGAGGTCCGGTACAAAACGAAAGCAATAAAGTGTTCGTTGTAACGGTACCCTAAATTGTGGTTTTACTGTTTCCTTTGGTTTTAAAATTCGAAACGTGCAGCGGGACCACAATAATAATTTGCTTTAATATTTGTCAGCTGAATCTACGGGGGCTATTACCATTTCATCTATTTGTGTACGTTTCATTTTCAATTAGTGTACACATCACAGTTCCTTTTATCTTTCCCCTTCTATCTTCATTTTTCCCAGATCCACTGTGAACCGTCCTCTCCTCCTCTACTTTATATTTTGCCTGTGACAATTTCATTTGTCCAGATCTATTTCTTCTTCCAATATATTTTCCTCTCCACCATTCTTCTCCCTGAAGCCAACTCCAACCCAACACGCCTGACCTAACAACCGTCCATCCCATCTCCACTCACGCCACCCACCGCCTAACCCAAGCAAACCCACCTCCACATAGATCCAGCCCCACTCGCCGACCCAAGTGCTCACGTCTCCCCAGTCCTACCAAGTCCCCACCGTGCCTACCCCACCACTTTCGCCCTGCCTTGAACCGACCCTCGCCGTGTCAAATCACACCACCGCACCTCCTCCCCCTCGTCAAGTCTCGGCCACTGACAGCCGCCCATCATTTCGTTCCACCACCAAATTGCTCCACCTCAGCCGAAGCCACCTGTCTCCGCCTTCGGCATACGTGCTTTCTTTCCCCTTCGCCCAAACCCGTGTGCAGCCGCCGACAACCCCGCCTGGAACCTCCTCGGCCTGAGCATAGCTCCGTTGGTTCGTACCTTTCTGTTGTCATAACTTCACCGATCCTATTATATATATTTGCTTACATCTATGTTATCATGTTGAGTTCGATTATAAATTTTATAATAAAGTAAGTGTAAATGTAAAGAATAAGTTTATTGGGATAATTACTGTTCGCATAATGTTATAATATATACATTTTTAAATGAAATATATGTTACATAACATTTTATTATAAAGGAAGTCATATAGTTGTCAGTCTATATACATGTATATTTTCACGTGTCTGTTGGCTCCATAAGTTTTATAAATTGTAAAGTACGGAAGCTGTTTAAGTATCTATTAGTATATGTATTAGTTTATATATGTCTTTGAGTTTGAGTTGGGTATATTTATATATGTCTGCATTTATATTGTTGCATGTATGTAGTCCAGGTTATGTCAGTGTATATCCAGCTTATATAAATGGTTGATTTTATACATATATATATATATATATGAGTCTATATAAGTTATAAAAATTATTATTCTGATTTTTTTTTAAAAAAAAAACAAATGGTTCATATATATTTTTACTCCATTATTCCTTAGTCAATATTGTAGCTTAGTACAAAATTTTTATATTAGTCGTATATAAGTACATTTGGGTCTGAGTTTAATGTATAGGTATTTAAATTTAGTATTGATATATATATATATATTATTTTAAGATGATTTTTAAAATCTTATTTTCATATGAATTTATATTAGATATATATAGATATATATTGGTTCTCATCGATTTCTATCTATCAGCTTTGCTCGACAAATTCGTGCCAATCTTGCTTCATTTGGGAATTCATGCTTGGATTCGTAACTTATCTTATTCTCATTCATCTCTCTAGCCTCGGAAGGTGAGTAATCACTCACGATTAACGTTCTTGTATTTATTAAATTTGATTTCAATTGAAACGACAATTGAAATATGATGCTGTAGTTATTTAAATTGTTATATATGCTAGTATCTGTATATGTTCACTTGTGACATCTGACTCCAGTATCTAGTATTTATATGCCTGTTATTACTATTGACTGTATCTGTTCACCTGTGACATCTGACACCAGTATCTAGTATTTATATGCCTGTTATTACTACTGACTGTATCTGTTCACCTGTGACATCTGACACCAGTATCTAGTATTTATATGCCTGTTATTACTATTGACTGTATCTGTTCACCTGGGACATCTGACATTATTATCTGTTATTTTATTGATGATATATGCCTGTTATATTATTATTTCATATCTGTTATCACTCTGCAAGTTCCCTGTTAGTATAGAATTCACTATGGGTTGAAATGATACATACCCGAACGGACTTTAGAATAGGAGAAAATCGTTATGGGTTGAAATGATAAACCCAAGCGATTTTCATTTGAATTGAAAGTGGGATTACGGGTCGAAATGATATCTACCCGTATATATTTAAATTTCGGATTGAAATGATAAATATCCGTATCACTTAACCATATGATAAATATATATACAAACACCGTTGGTCCATATATATATATAAATATTTTGAAATTGAATTCTATGGTTTTGGAAAGAAATATAGGGTTTTAATAAATGTTGAGCCTTAAATTACTTAATTTAAATTAGGATGGATTTAATACATATGATATGTTTAAGTAAAAAAAATTTATATTTCAAAATAGATTTTGGTAAAAATTTGAATAAGTTAAGGTTGGGAAGATAATTTTATTTAATTAAACCGATTTGAAACTTATTGAAATTGGAATTTAAGATATGACTTATAACTTGGGTTTGATTTAAGTAACTTAATAAATATTTCTTGTTTAAAATAAAGTTAAAGAAATATTTTGTAAAAATGTAATTTAAGGCTAGTTAAATGATATTGAATTTATTAAGTTAATATTCCCTGATTTAATAATAATAAAGAAATCAAGAGCTATAAGAAACGGTTAAATTTAACTTTGAAAATGTTGAGTATTAAAGTTTTGAAATGTATTGAAAATTTAAATGGTATAATTAGAACTGAATTGAATTGATGAATAGAGCTTGAATAAAATTTGGATTTGGAATTTGAAGTTGATTTGAATCGATTTGCGAGACTTGAGAAAATTAAATGCTTTACTTTATAAATTAATTAATATATATACTATCTTGAAAAATAGTTATATTTGAAATGAAATGATATTTGGGTTTTGAAGTATAAATTAAATTGAAATGACCACGGTGTTATAATGTATATTTCCACCTCGTAGATAGTTCTGAAGATCCTTAGAGGATGGTTATCCCAAACATCCTTTAAGTTACTTGTATTTCAGTTGATATTTCACTTGAGTTGGATTTATTGATATAAGAATGTTAATCCTGACTCGAGTGTTTTGTGTTTTGCTTTATGCTCGGGTCAGACCGAGTGATACAGCATTTGAGACTCACCTTTGGAGTTTGGAGCTTCCTTTGGAGATCCAACTATCGCCTCAGCTTTCAGCTCTTCTAGTTGATTTGTTCAGAGAAGTCATCTGTTGTACTAAAGACTTCACTGCATTTGAGATATTATGTTGTATTTTATTTCTAACTCTGATGTTTATATAGTAGCTTCATGAACTACTATTTTATCTATTCCGCTGCGTAATATTGTATTACTCTGTGTCTGTGAATTCTGTGATTGATTTATTTACTGCATATGCTGAGTGTTTCCAAATTTAAATAACAATCTGATATTTTGAATTATTCAAGTCCGACATGTGTGGATTTATTGTCGATTTGAATGGTCCAAAATACCGGGTCGTTACAGTTGGTATCAGAGCTTTGGCTCTAGGCAAAACCTAGCATATATAGTAAATTTATTTACAGAATCACTTTCGTTCGAGTTTGAATTTCTTCCTTTTGACTCGATTTCCTTTGAACTTTGGAACGTTCCTTGCGGTTCCAAAATTCATTCTTGTCTCTCCCTATTTGTATTCTTTTGATTCTGGAGTATCCCATAACTCCACTTCGAATGATCTCTATAAGAATAGGCGATCCCGCCAATCTTTGAATGATTTGTGAAGGGGTGAAACTCCTTCACAATTGGCATTGATTCACCGGAGATTTCTATATCTTTGGTTTAGATGCCGCTATCTCTTGCGATCAAATGTTGATTTTTCTTGGAATTCTGCATCGATCTGTTCTTGAAGTCACGGTTGATCCGGTTAAGGTCGCTCGCGATTTATATAAGTATATTCATCTTCTATTTTGAAATTTAATTATCTCATCTTCGTTCGAGCCTATATTCGAATCAGAATTCAATTTGATTAGAGTACCTCCAATTTGAATATCTATCTTTGCTTTGAAATCCATTCTTGAATCATCCTTTTGAAAAATCGGGTTTATTCGTATTTTGGAAATTGTTTTATATATCGAAATTTTTATAAGTATGATTATATTCTATATATAAAAGTGTAATGTTTTCGATAAAGATTATAAACCCTTTTAAAATAAGAATTTGAGGTTTCGAAAGGATCTGTAATTTTGAAAAATTATATAAGAAATTTGATTTATCTAAAAATGATTTATAACTGAAGGATTTTAAAATTTGGAATTCGAGAATTTAACTCCGGTATTTTGAAATTGGTTTTAAGATTTTGAAATATATTATAACAATAATATGATTTAAAAGTATTTTCTGAATAAGAAATGTTTCAAATGATTTTAATGAGTTTCGAATGATTTCGAAGAAATTTCAAAAGAAGTTTGAGAAAATAGAAGTCCAGAACTCACTTATGTCGCTGGAAAATAATTTCGGTGATGAGTGCACGCATCATCGACGTTGATTTTCGAGTTTCAGAGTGGGGGAGAGGCCACTTAAGTAGCTTTGCTATGCGAGTGATTTTGCGAAACCAATTTTGATTTCAAATTCCGAAGTAAGATTTGATATTCAAAGTATATATGTATATATATTTGAAATGATTTGAAGTAAGCCGGTGTTCAGTCCTTGAGTTTCGGATTTGATATAACCCCATATATTAAAATTGATTTACTGATTTGTTGATTTCCAACTCTTGAATTTGAAAATGATTTCTTCAACTATTTCGAAGGTTCGAGCACTTCCAAATCAAGGTTAACTTTTCAAAGCTAAATTTTTGAAAAGTATGAATTATTTGATAAAGTGTATAAATTTGTTTTGAATGTTTAAGTATGAAGTAATATGATTTAAATAAGTTGAAACTGTTTGGTTAAGTAAATGAATGAATAAGGCAAAATTTTAAATTTTTCTAATATGAAATTTAGATTTGAAATGTCTTGAGAAGAATTTGGTCTTCAAATATTTTGAATAAAATCTAGTTTAAATGTTTTAACTTAGTAACATCTTTATGAAACTATATAGTTAACAAGTTGGAATAAATATATAAGTTGTACGTATGCTATTTTATTCGCGTAATTAATTTGATCCAAGTTTGAGTACACAAGTTCGAGGTGGATTACACCATTTCGTGTTAGGATTTTTCATTGGATTCTTGATGGCGAATATTTGATATGGATTTTGGGCTTGATTTTAGAATTCTCTATCATAGTATATGGCTATGCAAGGAGACTGATGGCTTCTAGTCGAGAAACCATATCGAAATCCGCATTAGGGAAGTCGAATGGACAATACTAGTTCGAAAGCGAACTTGTGTGATCGAGCGAGCGATCAAATGTGATTTTGCGAAATGATGACGTATGTACATCTTATATCCTAATATCATTGATATATTTTGACGCTGAAATTGAAAACTGTCGAGTTAGAATATCTTTGCTTACTAAAAGAAAATTCCAATTTAAATTACAAAGATATATAACCCATAAAAGCAAAGATATTCAATCCCATATGGCTCTTCATACAGCGAAATTTATTTTGAAAAATTTGATCCTTATATAAGATAGACCTTACATAAGTATAAGATGATTTTGAAAATATTTGATTTTGGAAATGGATTGGTTGACTTAAATTATTGATTTGGAAATTTGGATTTATTTCCTAAAACTATTATTTTGGAAACTTTGAAACTAAAGATATTTAATTTGAGAAGAAATAATTTGGTGAAATTGTATATGATTTTGAAATTTGACTGATAATTGAAACAAATTGAAATTTGAGAACCTTATGTTACTAAAAACTTGATTTGGGAGTTGTCGAACTTATATAAAATTGATTTGTATGAGTATGAAACTGATTCGAAAACTATAGATTTGAAAAGGTACTCAATTTGAAAGTGAAATATTATATAATTGAAGTCTATATAAGTATGACTAGATATACTATTGATTTTGGAAAGTATTTGATTTGAAATTTTAATTTTATATATAATGGATTTTATATAAGTACGATATTTGAAAGTGATTTGAAAAGGTACTATATGATACATATTTTCGAAGTAAAGATATGGGAAGTGCCTTCTGCTTGATATCCGATTTGTGGCCACATCTTGGATTCATTCTATCGATATTATTCTCTCTGATTTTGGTTTTCCGGATATGATACTCGAGTGTCCTTCGAATTCCATGGCGTTACCCATGGTCTTATTTTTCTCTCGTGACTGCATAGCGCAACTGCCTGGCTGAGTCTTGCCTAGGGGTACAGATTGTTTCCTGGGGGATCCAGGCGTAACCATTGTGTATCCTGCATTCTACTAGTCATCATGGCGTAACTCGCGGGGCTGAGAAAGCCTACGGATATGGATTGTTTCCTGGGGGAACCAGGCGTAACCATTGTGTATCTGCGAACCATGGTTAGACAAAGGTTTTGTTCGTTTTGATTGGATTGTACTTTCCATATCTGTTTTTAAAAGTTTTTCCAGTATTTTCACTGGGTGTTGAAACAAGTCTACTAAGTACCTGGAGAATTCTAGTTTTGCGCCTGATCAACGCACTACCAGAGTCTACAGGAACAAGGATAAACTTGTTGAAACATCGAGTTATAAAAGTATTTTCGAAATGAAATTTGTTTCGTTATAAAAAAAAATATTTTATTATAAAAGTATTTCCAATAAAGAAATTTTGTATTAATATTTGAAATTGAAATTCTTATGGTTATAATTAATTATTCGTGCCCGATTCTATTCGTTTGAATCTACCTTATCTGCTCAGCTTTACTTATTCACCTATATTCTGTTTTCCAAATCCTCCTTCTTTTCCTTGTTGACTATATTCTTTTAAGTATTGTTTAATTATAGACTACATGGTTTAATAGAAATTTTAGTGTTATAAATATTTTGAGGTATTAATTAAATAAAACACAATTAAAGTAAATGATTAGTGATTATTAATAATATTTGAAAAGTATCTTGAGAAAAAATTAATAAATTATAAATTATGGATTTAATGTTTTCAAATAGCTTCTTTGTAAATATAAGTAATAATGTAAACAATTGCTTTCAAATGGTTTTCATACATTTATAAAGGTGTCATTTAAACATATAAATGGTAGTATAAAGGAAGCAAGAAATTTTACAAATGGGTTTTTAAAAGTTTTAATGTATTAAAGATAATTGAACTACAAATGAAGTTTTCAAATGAATATTTCAAGTAAAATTTATATAGTTTGAATTAATTGTTTATCCTGGTCTTTCAATCTATTTTTCTTTCTGGTGGTTTCTATTCTCCTACCTCCTTCCTTTTCGGGGACGAAAAGTTTTGAGTGGGGGAGAGTGTAACGACTCATAAATTTTGATTGGTTTTAATAACGTATTTAACTGAATTTCTTGAAATTTTAAACAATAAAATTTGAAATTAAAAAATTTATTATTTGGAATACGTCTATTTTAATATAGCAACTGGTAAATTTTCATCTGATAATATTGAAGTTTATTTTCCTCTGAAATTTCATTTCAAATCGAACCGATTAATAACAGTGAATTTAAAAGTTTTCCGAAACCAAAATATGTCAACAGGAGAAAATTTATTCAGATCATTCTGAAGCAGACTGCGAAATTCGTTTTTCCAAATTTGGAATTCTACTGCTCCGTTTATCTTAATTCTGACAAAATAGCAGCATTTCTGGTACCGATTATCGACTTTTGATCGGATAATCGTATCACTGATATCTGTATACCGTTTTGATCGCCTCGTCGTGCTGATCTCTACGATACATTCATTTCTGTATTTTGAGGTCCAGTACAAAACGAAAGCAATAAAGTGTTCGTTGTAACGGTACCCTAAATTGTGGTTTTACTGTTTCCTTTGGTTTTAAAATTCGAAACGTGCAGTGGGACCACAATAATAATTTGCTTTAATATTTGTCAGCTGAATCTACGGGGGCTATTACCATTTCATCTATTTGTGTACGTTTCATTTTCAATTAGTGTACACATCACAGTTCCTTTTATCTTTCCCCTTCTATCTTCATTTTTCCCAGATCCACTGTGAACCGTCCTCTCCTCCTCTACTTTATATTTTGCCCGTGACAATTTCATTTGTCCAGATCTATTTCTTCTTCCAATATATTTTCCTCTCCACCATTCTTCTCCCTAAAGCCAACTCCAACCCACCACGCCTGACCTAACAACCGTCCATCCCATCTCCACTCACGCCACCCACCGCCTAACCCAAGCAAACCCACCTCCACATAGATCCAGCCCCACTCGCCGACCCAAGTGCTCACGTCTCCCCAGTCCTACCAAGTCCCCACCGTGCCTACCCCACCACTTTCGCCCTGCCTTGAACCGACCCTCGCCGTGTCAAATCACACCACCGCACCTCCTCCCCCTCGTCAAGTCTCGGCCACTGACAGCCGCCCATCATTTCGTTCCACCACCAACTTGCTCCACCTCAGCCGAAGCCACCTGTCTCCGCCTTCGGCATACGTGCTTTCTTTCCCCTTCGCCCAAACCCGTGTGCAGCCGCCGACAACCCCGCTTGGCACCTCCTCGGCCTGAGCATAGCTCCGTTGGTTCGTACCTTTCTGTTGTCATAACTTCACCGATCCTATTATAAATATTTGCTTACATCTATGTTATCATGTTGAGTTTGATTATAAATTTTATAATAAAGTAAGTGTAAATGTAAAGAATAAGTTTATTGGGATAATTACTGTTCGCATAATGTTATAATATATACATTTTTAAATGAAATATATGTTACATAACATTTTATTATAAAGGAAGTCATATAGTTGTCAGTCTATATACATGTATATTTTCACGTGTGTGTTGGCTCCATAAGTTTTATAAATTGTAAAGTACGGAAGCTGTTTAAGTATCTATTAGTATATGTATTAGTTTATATATGTCTTTGAGTTTGAGTTGGGTATATTTATATATGTCTGCATTTATATTGTTGCATGTATGTAGTCCAGGTTATGTCAGTGTATATCCAGCTTATATAAATGGTTGATTTTATACATATATATATATATATGAGTCTATATAAGTTATAAAAATTATTATTCTGATTTTTTTTTAAAAAACAAAAAACAAATGGTTCATATATATTTTTACTCCATTGTTCCTTAGTCAATATAGTAGCTTAGTACATAATTTTTATATTAGTCGTATATAAGTACATTTGGGTCTGAGTTTACTGTATAGGTATTTAAATTTAGTATTGATATATATATATATATATTATTTTAAGATGATTTTTAAAATCTTATTTTCATATGAATTTATATTAGATATATATAGATATATATTGGTTCTCATCGATTTCTATCTATCAGCTTTGCTCGACAAATTCGTGCCAATCTTGCTTCATTTGGGAATTCATGCTTGGATTCGTAACTTATCTTATTCTCATTCATCTCTCTAGCCTCGGAAGGTGAGTAATCACTCACGATTAACGTTCTTGTATTTATTAAATTTGATTTCAATTGAAACGACAATTGAAATATGATGCTGTAGTTATTTAAATTGTTATATATGCTAGTATCTGTATATGTTCA
The DNA here is from genome assembly GCA_030737815.1 of Allium fistulosum. Lineage (NCBI taxonomy): Eukaryota > Viridiplantae > Streptophyta > Magnoliopsida > Asparagales > Amaryllidaceae > Allium > Allium fistulosum. The sequence continues at coordinate 513,351,408 of CM060903.1, read as the reverse complement.
CTTGTGACATCTGACACCAGTATCTAGTATTTATATGCCTGTTATTACTATTGACTGTATCTGTTCACCTGTGACATCTGACACCAGTATCTAGTATTTATATGCCTGTTATTACTACTGACTGTATCTGTTCACCTATGACATCTGACACCAGTATCTAGTATTTATATGCCTGTTATTACTATTGACTGTATCTGTTTACCTGGGACATCTGACATTATTATCTGTTATTTTATTGATGATATATGCCTGTTATATTATTATTTCATATCTGTTATCACTCTGCAAGTTCCCTGTTAGTATAGAATTCACTATGGGTTGAAATGATACATACCCGAACGGACTTTAGAATAGGAGAAAATTGTTATGGGTTGAAATGATAAACCCAAGCGATTTTCATTTGAATTGAAAGTGGGATTACGGGTCGAAATGATATCTACCCGTATATATTAAAATTTCGGATTGAAATGATAAATATCCGTATCACTTAACCATATGATAAATATATATACAAACACCGTTGGTCCATATATATATATAAATATTTTGAAATTGAATTCTATGGTTTTGGAAAGAAATATAGGGTTTTAATAAATGTTGAGCCTTAAATTACTTAATTTAAATTAGGATGGATTTAATACATATGATATGTTTAAGTAAAAAAAATTTATATTTCAAAATAGATTTTGGTAAAAATTTGAATAAGTTAAGGTTGGGAAGATAATTTTATTTAATTAAACCGATTTGAAACTTATTGAAATTGGAATTTAAGATATGACTTATAACTTGGGTTTGATTTAAGTAACTTAATAAATATTTCTTGTTTAAAATAAAGTTAAAGAAATATTTTGTAAAAATGTAATTTAAGGCTAGTTAAATGATATTGAATTTATTAAGTTAATATTCCCTGATTTAATAATAATAAAGAAATCAAGAGCTATATGAAACGGTTAAATTTAACTTTGAAAATGTTGAGTATTAAAGTTTTGAAATGTATTGAAAATTTAAATGGTATAATTAGAACTGAATTGAATTGATGAATAGAGCTTGAATAAAATTTGGATTTGGAATTTGAAGTTGATTTGAATCGATTTGCGAGACTTGAGAAAATTAAATGCTTTACTTTATAAATTAATTAATATATATACTATCTTGAAAAATAGTTATATTTGAAATGAAATGATATTTGGGTTTTGAAGTATAAATTAAATTGAAATGACCACGGTGTTATAATGTATATTTCCACCTCGTAGATAGTTCTGAAGATCCTTAGAGGATGGTTATCCCAAACATCCTTTAAGTTACTTGTATTTCAGTTGATATTTCACTTGAGTTGGATTTATTGATATAAGAATGTTAATCCTGACTCGAGTGTTTTGTGTTTTGCTTTACGCTCGGGTCAGACCGAGTGATACAGCATTTGAGACTCACCTTTGGAGTTTGGAGCTTCCTTTGGAGATCCAACTATCGCCTCAGCTTTCAGCTCTTCTAGTTGATTTGTTCAGAGAAGTCATCTGTTGTACTAAAGACTTCACTGCATTTGAGATATTATGTTGTATTTTATTTCTAACTCTGATGTTTATATAGTAGCTTCATGAACTACTATTTTATCTATTCCGCTGCGTAATATTGTATTACTCTGTGTCTGTGAATTCTGTGATTGATTTATTTACTGCATATGCTGAGTTTTGCCAAATTTAAATAACAATCTGATATTTTGAATTATTCAAGTCCGACATGTGTGGATTTATTGTCGATTTGAATGGTCCAAAATACCGGGTCGTTACAGTTGGTATCAGAGCTTTGGCTCTAGGCAAAACCTAGCATATATAGTAAATTTATTTACAGAATCACTTTCATTCGAGTTTGAATTTCTTCCTTTTGACTCGATTTCCTTTGAACTTTGGAACGTTCCTTGCGGTTCCAAAATTCATTCTTGTCTCTCCCTATTTGTATTCTTTTGATTCTGGAGTATCCCATAACTCCACTTCGAATGATCTCTATAAGAATAGGCGATCCCGCCAATCTTTGAATGATTTGTGAAGGGGTGAAACTCCTTCACAATTGGCATTGATTCATCGGAGATTTCTATATCTTTGGTTTAGATGCCGCTATCTCTTGCGATCAAATGTTGATTTTTCTTGGAATTCTGCATCGATCTGTTCTTGAAGTCACGGTTGATCCGGTTAAGGTCGCTCGCGATTTATATAAGTATATTCATCTTCTATTTTGAAATTTAATTATCTCATCTTCGTTCGAGCCTATATTCGAATCAGAATTCAATTTGATTAGAGTACCTCCAATTTGAATATCTATCTTTGCTTTGAAATCCATTCTTGAATCATCCTTTTGAAAAATCGGGTTTATTCGTATTTTGGAAATTGTTTTATATATCGAAATTTTTATAAGTATGATTATATTCTATATATAAAAGTGTAATGTTTTCGATAAAGATTATAAACCCTTTTAAAATAAGAATTTGAGGTTTCGAAAGGATCTGTAATTTTGAAAAATTATATAAGAAATTTGATTTATCTAAAAATGATTTATAACTGAAGGATTTTAAAATTTGAAATTCGAGAATTTAACTCCGGTATTTTGAAATTGGTTTTAAGATTTTGAAATATATTATAACAATAATATGATTTAAAAGTATTTTCTGAATAAGAAATGTTTCAAATGATTTTAATGAGTTTCGAATGATTTCGAAGAAATTTCAAAAGAAGTTTGAGAAAATAGAAGTCCAGAACTCACTTATGTCGCTGGAAAATAATTTCGGTGATGAGTGCACGCATCATCGACGTTGATTTTCGAGTTTCAGAGTGGGGGAGAGGCCACTTAAGTAGCTTTGCTATGCGAGTGATTTTGCGAAACCAATTTTGATTTCAAATTCCGAAGTAAGATTTGATATTCAAAGTATATATGTATATATATTTGAAATGATTTGAAGTAAGCCGGTGTTCAGTCCTTGAGTTTCGGATTTGATATAACCCCATATATTAAAATTGATTTACTGATTTGTTGATTTCCAACTCTTGAATTTGAAAATGATTTCTTCAACTATTTCGAAGGTTCGAGCACTTCCAAATCAAGGTTAACTTTTCAAAGCTAAATTTTTGAAAAGTATGAATTATTTGACAAAGTGTATAAATTTGTTTTGAATGTTTAAGTATGAAGTAATATGATTTAAATAAGTTGAAACTGTTTGGTTAAGTAAATGAATGAATAAGGCAAAATTTTAAATTTTTCTAATATGAAATTTAGATTTGAAATGTCTTGAGAAGAATTTGGTCTTCAAATATTTTGAATAAAATCTAGTTTAAATGTTTTAACTTATACATCTTTATGAAACTATATAGTTAACAAGTTGGAATAAATATATAAGTTGTACGTATGCTATTTTATTCGCGTAATTAATTTGATCCAAGTTTGAGTACACAAGTTCGAGGTGGATTACACCATTTCGTGTTAGGATTTTTCATTGGATTCTTGATGGCGAATATTTGATATGGATTTTGGGCTTGATTTTAGAATTCTCTATCATAGTATATGGCTATGCAAGGAGACTGATGGCTTCTAGTCGAGAAACCATATCGAAATCCGCATTAGGGAAGTCGAATGGACAATACTAGTTCGAAAGCGAACTTGTGTGATCGAGCGAGCGATCAAATGTGATTTTGCGAAATGATGACGTATGTACATCTTATATCCTAATATCATTGATATATTTTGACGCTGAAATTGAAAACTGTCGAGTTAGAATATCTTTGCTTACTAAAAGAAAATTCCAATTTAAATTACAAAGATATATAACCCATAAAAGCAAATATATTCAATCCCATATGGCTCTTCATACAGCGAAATTTATTTTGAAAAATTTGATCCTTATATAAGATAGACCTTACATAAGTATAAGATGATTTTGAAAATATTTGATTTTGGAAATGGATTGGTTGACTTAAATTATTGATTTGGAAATTTGGATTTATTTCCTAAAACTATTATTTTGGAAACTTTGAAACTAAAGATATTTAATTTGAGAAGAAATAATTTGGTGAAATTGTATATGATTTTGAAATTTGACTGATAATTGAAACAAATTGAAATTTGAGAACCTTATGTTACTAAAAACTTGATTTGGGAGTTGTCGAACTTATATAAAATTGATTTGTATGAGTATGAAACTGATTCGAAAACTATAGATTTGAAAAGGTACTCAATTTGAAAGTGAAATCTTATATAATTGAAGTCTATATAAGTATGACTAGATATACTATTGATTTTGGAAAGTATTTGATTTGAAATTTTAATTTTATATATAATGGATTTTATATAAGTACGATATTTGAAAGTGATTTGAAAAGGTACTATATGATACATATTTTCGAAGTAAAGATATGGGAAGTGCCTTCTGCTTGATATCCGATTTGTGGCCACATCTTGGATTCATTCTATCGATATTATTCTCTCTGATTTTGGTTTTCCGGATATGATACTCGAGTGTCCTTCGAATTCCATGGCGTTACCCATGGTCTTATTTTTCTCTCGTGACTGCATAGCGCAACTGCCTGGCTGAGTCTTGCCTAGGGGTACAGATTGTTTCCTGGGGGATCCAGGCGTAACCATTGTGTATCCTGCATTCTACTAGTCATCATGGCGTAACTCGCTGGGCTGAGAAAGCCTACGGATATGGATTGTTTCCTGGGGGAACCAGGCGTAACCATTGTGTATCTGCGAACCATGGTTAGACAAAGGTTTTGTTCGTTTTGATTGGATTGTACTTTCCATATCTGTTTTTAAAAGTTTTTCCAGTATTTTCACTGGGTGTTGAAACAAGTCTACTAAGTACCTGGAGAATTCTAGTTTTGCGCCTGATCAACGCACTACCAGAGTCTATAGGAACAAGGATAAACTTGTTGAAACATCGAGTTATAAAAGTATTTTCGAAATGAAATTTGTTTCGTTATAAAAAAAAATATTTTATTATAAATATTTCCAATAAAGAAATTTTGTATTAATATTTGAAATTGAAATTCTTATGGTTATAATTAATTATTCGTGCCCGATTCTATTCGTTTGAATCTACCTTATCTGCTCAGCTTTACTTATTCACCTATATTCTGTTTTCCAAATCCTCCTTCTTTTCCTTGTTGACTATATTCTTTTAAGTATTGTTTAATTATAGACTACATGGTTTAATAGAAATTTTAGTGTTATAAATATTTTGAGGTATTAATTAAATAAAACACAATTAAAGTAAATGATTAGTGATTATTAATAATATTTGAAAAGTATCTTGAGAAAAAATTAATAAATTATAAATTATGGATTTAATGTTTTCAAATAGCTTCTTTGTAAATATAAGTAATAATGTAAACAATTGCTTTCAAATGGTTTTCATACATTTATAAAGGTGTCATTTAAACATATAAATGGTAGTATAAAGGAAGCAAGAAATTTTACAAATGGGTTTTTAAAAGTTTTAATGTATTAAAGATAATTGAACTACAAATGAAGTTTTCAAATGAATATTTCAAGTAAAATTTATATAGTTTGAATTAATTGTTTATCCTGGTCTTTCAATCTATTTTTCTTTCTGGTGGTTTCTATTCTCCTACCTCCTTCCTTTTCGGGGACGAAAAGTTTTGAGTGGGGGAGAGTGTAACGACTCATAAATTTTGATTGGTTTTAATAACGTATTTAACTGAATTTCTTGAAATTTTAAACAATAAAATTTGAAATTAAAAAATTTATTATTTGGAATACGTCTATTTTAATATAGCAACTGGTAAATTTTCATCTGATAATATTGAAGTTTATTTTCCTCTGAAATTTCATTTCAAATCGAACCGGTTAATAACAGTGAATTTAAAAGTTTTCCGAAACCAAAATATGTCAACAGGAGAAAATTTATTCAGATCATTCTGAAGCAGACTGCGAAATTCGTTTTTCCAAATTTGGACTTCTACTGCTCCGTTTATCTTAATTCTGACAAAATAGCAGCATTTCTGGTACCGATTATCGACTTTTGATCGGATAATCGTATCACTGATATCTGTATACCGTTTTGATCGCCTCGTCGTGCTGATCTCTACGGTATATTCATTTCTGTATTTTGAGGTCCGGTACAAAACGAAAGCAATAAAGTGTTCGTTGTAATGGTACCCTAAATTGTGGTTTTACTGTTTCCTTTGGTTTTAAAATTCGAAACGTGCAGCGGGACCATAATAATAATTTGCTTTAATATTTGTCAGCTGAATCTACGGGGGCTATTACCATTTCATCTATTTGTGTACGTTTCATTTTCAATTAGTGTACACATCACAGTTCCTTTTATCTTTCCCCTTCTATCTTCATTTTTCCCAGATCCACTGTGAACCGTCCTCTCCTCCTCTACTTTATATTTTGCCTGTGACAATTTCATTTGTCCAGATCTATTTCTTCTTCCAATATATTTTCCTCTCCACCATTCTTCTCCCTGAAGCCAACTCCAACCCACCACGCCTGACCTAACAACCGTCCATCCCATCTCCACTCACGCCACCCACCGCCTAACCCAAGCAAACCCACCTCCACATAGATCCAGCCCCACTCGCCGACCCAAGTGCTCACGTCTCCCCAGTCCTACCAAGTCCCCACCGTGCCTACACCACCACTTTCGCCCTGCCTTGAACCGACCCTCGCTGTGTCAAATCACACCACCGCACCTCCTCCCCCTCGTCAAGTCTCAGCCACTGACAGCCGCCCATCATTTCGTTCCACCACCAACTTGCTCCACCTCAGCCGAAGCCACCTGTCTCCGCCTTTGGCATACGTGCTTTCTTTCCCCTTCGCCCAAACCCGTGTGCAGCCGCCGACAACCCCGCTTGGCACCTCCTCGGCCTGAGCATAGCTCCGTTGGTTCGTACCTTTCTGTTGTCATAACTTCACCGATCCTATTATAAATATTTGCTTACATCTATGTTATCATGTTGAGTTTGATTATAAATTTTATAATAAAGTAAGTGTAAATGTAAAGAATAAGTTTATTGGGATAATTACTGTTCGCATAATGTTATAATATATACATTTTTAAATGAAATATATGTTACATAACATTTTATTATAAAGGAAGTCATATAGTTGTCAGTCTATATACATGTATATTTTCACGTGTCTGTTGGCTCCATAAGTTTTATAAATTGTAAAGTACGGAAGCTGTTTAAGTATCTATTAGTATATGTATTAGTTTATATATGTCTTTGAGTTTGAGTTGGGTATATTTATATATGTCTGCATTTATATTGTTGCATGTATGTAGTCCAGGTTATGTCAGTGTATATCCAGCTTATATAAATGGTTGATTTTATACATATATATATATATATGAGTCTATATAAGTTATAAAAATTATTATTCTGATTTTTTTTTAAAAAACAAAAAACAAATGGTTCATATATATTTTTACTCCATTGTTCCTTAGTCAATATAGTAGCTTAGTACATAATTTTTATATTAGTCGTATATAAGTACATTTGGGTCTGAGTTTACTGTATAGGTATTTAAATTTAGTATTGATATATATATATATATATTATTTTAAGATGATTTTTAAAATCTTATTTTCATATGAATTTATATTAGATATATATAGATATATATTGGTTCTCATCGATTTCTATCTATCAGCTTTGCTCGACAAATTCGTGCCAATCTTGCTTCATTTGGGAATTCATGCTTGGATTCGTAACTTATCTTATTCTCATTCATCTCTCTAGCCTCGGAAGGTGAGTAATCACTCACGATTAACGTTCTTGTATTTATTAAATTTGATTTCAATTGAAACGACAATTGAAATATGATGCTGTAGTTATTTAAATTGTTATATATGCTAGTATCTGTATATGTTCACTTGTGACATCTGACACCAGTATCTAGTATTTATATGCCTGTTATTACTATTGACTGTATCTGTTCACCTGTGACATCTGACACCAGTATCTAGTATTTATATGCCTGTTATTACTACTGACTGTATCTGTTCACCTATGACATCTGACACCAGTATCTAGTATTTATATGCCTGTTATTACTATTGACTGTATCTGTTTACCTGGGACATCTGACATTATTATCTGTTATTTTATTGATGATATATGCCTGTTATATTATTATTTCATATCTGTTATCACTCTGCAAGTTCCCTGTTAGTATAGAATTCACTATGGGTTGAAATGATACATACCCGAACGGACTTTAGAATAGGAGAAAATTGTTATGGGTTGAAATGATAAACCCAAGCGATTTTCATTTGAATTGAAAGTGGGATTACGGGTCGAAATGATATCTACCCGTATATATTAAAATTTCGGATTGAAATGATAAATATCCGTATCACTTAACCATATGATAAATATATATACAAACACCGTTGGTCCATATATATATATAAATATTTTGAAATTGAATTCTATGGTTTTGGAAAGAAATATAGGGTTTTAATAAATGTTGAGCCTTAAATTACTTAATTTAAATTAGGATGGATTTAATACATATGATATGTTTAAGTAAAAAAAATTTATATTTCAAAATAGATTTTGGTAAAAATTTGAATAAGTTAAGGTTGGGAAGATAATTTTATTTAATTAAACCGATTTGAAACTTATTGAAATTGGAATTTAAGATATGACTTATAACTTGGGTTTGATTTAAGTAACTTAATAAATATTTCTTGTTTAAAATAAAGTTAAAGAAATATTTTGTAAAAATGTAATTTAAGGCTAGTTAAATGATATTGAATTTATTAAGTTAATATTCCCTGATTTAATAATAATAAAGAAATCAAGAGCTATATGAAACGGTTAAATTTAACTTTGAAAATGTTGAGTATTAAAGTTTTGAAATGTATTGAAAATTTAAATGGTATAATTAGAACTGAATTGAATTGATGAATAGAGCTTGAATAAAATTTGGATTTGGAATTTGAAGTTGATTTGAATCGATTTGCGAGACTTGAGAAAATTAAATGCTTTACTTTATAAATTAATTAATATATATACTATCTTGAAAAATAGTTATATTTGAAATGAAATGATATTTGGGTTTTGAAGTATAAATTAAATTGAAATGACCACGGTGTTATAATGTATATTTCCACCTCGTAGATAGTTCTGAAGATCCTTAGAGGATGGTTATCCCAAACATCCTTTAAGTTACTTGTATTTCAGTTGATATTTCACTTGAGTTGGATTTATTGATATAAGAATGTTAATCCTGACTCGAGTGTTTTGTGTTTTGCTTTACGCTCGGGTCAGACCGAGTGATACAGCATTTGAGACTCACCTTTGGAGTTTGGAGCTTCCTTTGGAGATCCAACTATCGCCTCAGCTTTCAGCTCTTCTAGTTGATTTGTTCAGAGAAGTCATCTGTTGTACTAAAGACTTCACTGCATTTGAGATATTATGTTGTATTTTATTTCTAACTCTGATGTTTATATAGTAGCTTCATGAACTACTATTTTATCTATTCCGCTGCGTAATATTGTATTACTCTGTGTCTGTGAATTCTGTGATTGATTTATTTACTGCATATGCTGAGTTTTGCCAAATTTAAATAACAATCTGATATTTTGAATTATTCAAGTCCGACATGTGTGGATTTATTGTCGATTTGAATGGTCCAAAATACCGGGTCGTTACATGATCATAGCTGGGAGAATTGAAAATGAAATCACTTGGAATCAATTCAAGGAGATGTTGGAGGCAAAATTTGTACCAGCATCAGCTAATACCACTTTACTCGAAGAATTTATTAGACTCAGGCAAGGAACTCTGAATGTCACTGAATACACTCAAAAGTTTGAGGGGTTATCCAAATATGGAGCAATGCTAGTGGCTGATGAAGCATCCAAAAATTCTAGGTACATTAAAGGTTTGAACCCAGGACTTAGCAGAGCCAAGTTACCTTATGCTGATAGGACTTTTGATCAAGTAATAGACTTGGCTTTGAAATTGGAGCAGCATGACAAGGAAAGGGAGAAGTATAGAAATTTTAAGAATAATAAAACTAAGAAGGGTAAGGGGAGATATCACCCTTATGATAAGAAGAAAGAAGAGGCCAGTAACAAAGACACTGGAGATACCAAAGCGAAGGAAACCAAGAAGAAAATTGCGTGTCACCACTGTGGAAAGGAAGGACATATCAAACCAAGGTGCCCAGAATTGAAATGAGGAGCTTTCAAGTGCTATCCATGCGGGAAAGAGGGGCATATGAAGAGAAACTGTCCTGAGTATAAACAACAAGGAAAATTGGCAAATTTGGAAGGAAAAGGCAAATCCACAGTGGAGATTAATGCTGAAAATCACAGTCAAGTGGAAGGTACACTATTTATTTGTACCATACCCATAGCAGTAGTATATGATACTGGGGCAACTCACTCTTTGATTTCTTATGAACTAGTTAAAATGCTAAAATTGAATTGCATATTGGTTGAAAATCCATTGCTTATACAAAGTCCACTGGGGAGTTCTAGTGTTTTAAATATGATTTGTGTGGATGTGGAATTAAACATAGGAGGAGATACTTTTTTTCCAATTTATATGTTTTAAACTACCCAAATATAGGTGTTATATTGGGGGTAGACTGGTTAAGGCAATTTAAAGCCATAATTAACTTAGATTCATCCACCATATCATTGCAAAACTTTAGAGGCCAGAGAATCACAATTTTGTGTGAAGTGGCTAAGGGAAGGAAATTGTATCATTTAATTGACTTGGAAAAAGATTTCAGTGAACTTACTATTGAAGAAATTCCCATAGTCAATGAATACTTGGATGTGTTTGGGGAGGTTAAGGGTGTTCCATACCATAGACCAGTAGAGTTTCAAATCAATCTCATACCAAAAGCAAGCCCAATAATTAAGAAGCCTACCAGAATGGGGCCAAGTGAGTTAAAAGAATTGAAAAATCAGTTAGAGGAATTAGAAAGTAAAGGGTTTATAAGGCCAAGTGACTCATGCTGGGGTGCTCCAGTAGTGTTTGTAAGGAAACAGGATGGTACTTTGAGGATGTGTATAGATTACAGAGAACTAAATAAGGTCACCATCAAAAATAAATACCCATTGCCTAGGATAGATGATCTCTTTGATCAACTCAGTGAAGCTAAGATATTTTCTAGATTAGACTTAGCATCAGGGTTTCATCAGATGAAGGTTGAAGACTCAAGTGTTAAGTACACTGCATTTAATACTAGATATGGTCTATATGAGTTTATGGTTATGCCATTTGGGTTGACAAATGCCCCCTCATACTTTGTAGATTTAATGAGTAGAACCTTTAGAGATTATTTAGACAAATTTGTGCTGATTTTTATTGATGACATTTTAATTTATTCCAAAACAGTGGAAGAACATAAAAGTCATTTGCATCTGGTTTTGTCTAGATTGAGGGAAAAAGATTTAAAGGCAAAATTTTCAAAATGTGCATTTTGGAAAGAGGAAGTACATTTCCTTGGCCATGTCATTTCTGCCAAAGGAATTTCTGTGAACCCCAATAAAGTAATAGCTATTCAAGCATGGAAGAGGCCTAGCACAGTGAGTGAAGTAAGATCATTTATGGGGATGGCAGGATATTATAGGAGATTTATAAAAGATTTTTCAAAAATATCATCACCACTTACCAATTTAACTAGAAAGAATCAGGCCTTTGTGTGGACTGAAAAATGTGAACGAGCTTTTATCAAGATAAAGGAAGCCTTAGTTAATGCACCAGTGTTGAGAGTACCTAAAGGAAATGAGGGATTAATTATGTATACTGATGCAAGTGGCTCTGGCCTAGGGGCTGTGTTGATGCAGTAAGACCAAGTGATAACCTATGCATCCAGACAATTGAAACCACATGAAACTAGATATGCAACCCATGATCTTGAGCTAGCTGCAGTGGTGTATGCACTGAAACTTTGGAGACATTATTTGTTAGGTGCCAAATTTAACTTGTACACAGATCATAAGGCATTGAAATATCTCTTCTCACAAAAAGATTTAAACATGAGGCAACATAGATGGGTGGAGTTCTTAGCTGCCTATGATCTAGACATACTCTATACACCAGGTAAAGCAAACAAAGTTGTAGATGCCTTGAGTAGACAACATGCTAAGATAGCTATGTTGATGATGAAAGAATTTAAAGATTTGTCTATACTCACTGACTTGGAAATTGAAGCAAATAGTAAGGTACAAATGGTACCAGTTGAAGGAGATAAGAGTAAAGGAAAATTGAGTTTAATGTCTCTGCAATCAGACTTAATTTTGAAGGTAGGAAAAATGCAAGAACAAGACACAAACTTATTGGAGAAGAAAATTCTCATATCAAAAGGGGAAGAAGTGACAAATTACCATATTGATAAAAATGGTTATTTAAGAAACCAGGATAGAATATGTGTTCCAGAAAACATGGAGTTGAAGGAGGAAATATTGAATGAATATCATAGGAGTAAGTACTCCATACACCCAGGCAGTACAAAGATGTATCAAAATTTAAAAAGAAATTTTTGGTGGAAGAGAATGATGTCAGATGTAGCCAAATATATTGCAAGATGTATGACTTGCCAACAAGTCAAGGCAGAAACACAAAAGCCATCAAGGTTGTTACAACCTCTTATCATACCACAATGGAAATGGGAAGATATATCTATGGATTTCATAGATGGACTGCCTAGATCTAAAAGAGGAAACACAAGTATATGGGTGATAGTAGATAGGCTAACTAAGGTGGCACATTTCATTCCAGTCAAATCAGAAAGGAATGCACCAAAATTAGCTCAAGTATTTATGAAGGAGGTGGTAAGGTTACATGGCATTCCCAAAACTATTGTGAGTGATAGGGATACCATCTTCACATCAAGGTTCTGGAAAAGTTTTCAAGAAGCCATGGGAAGTGAATTATGCTTAAGCACTGCCTACCATCCACAATCAGATGGGCAGACTGAGGTGATGAACAAAGTTTAGAGGACTTGTTAAGGGCATGTGCACTGGATTTTGGAGGTAACTGGGAAGATTATCTCCATTTAGCTGAGTTTACATACAATAACAGCTATCAAAGCACCATAGGGATGGCTCCATTTGAAGCCTTATATGGCAAGCCATGTTTATCACCTGTATGTTGGGTAGAAACAGGAGAAAGAGCTATTTTAGGGCCTGAGTACATACAAGAAACTAAAGAAAAAATTGAGCTGGTAAGGAGAAGAATTGCAGCAGCTCAAGACAGGCAAAAGAAATTTGCAGACATGAAAAGGAAGCAGGTGGAATATGAAGTAGGAGACTTTGTTTTCATAAAGGTTTCACCTATGAAAAAGGTCTTGAGATTTGGCAAGCAAGGAAAACTCACACCAAGGTATGTTGGACCCTATAAAATTCTGGAAAGAATAGGCTCTTTAGCATACAAATTGGAACTACCAGAGGAAATGAAAGCAATGCATAATGTTTTTCATGTATCACAATTGAGAAGGTGGGTTCATGACAAGGCAGAAATTCTTGAGACCCCAACCCAAGTGCAAATAAATCCTAATTTAATTTATGAAAAGGATCCAGTGGGAATTTTGGCAAAGGATGTGAAGAAGTTGAGGAATAAATCACTGAAACTTGTGAAGGTACAGTGGAGTCTTGATCCTAGTGATTGCACATGGGAATTAGAAGACAAGGTTAGGATGAACTATCCTAAGCTATTTTCAGATTAAAGGTAATTCTGATTTTTAATTTGTTTTCCTTTTGGATGCGTGTATTTTTAGTTATTGTGATAGAACTAAAAATCTATTTGGTTGAGAATGTATTTGTTCTCTGAATTAAGTTTAAATTTGATTTAAGCTTAGGAAAAAATTGTGGGACACAATTTCTAAAAGGTGGGGTATATGTAATGACCCAAGATTTTAGGAATTTATTTTGAAAATATAAATAAGTTTAAAATAATTTTTTTAAACTAATTTTGAAAAGGAATTGATATGGCTTGATATGGTGTAGCTATATGTGTACATGTGTTCACAGGAAATACGCATGAATAAAAGCTTAATTCCTGGATGATATGAATGAAAATATGTTGATGTGTATGGAATATATATATATATATACACACACACACACACACACACACAGATAAATAGATTAAATCCTTAAAAGCTATATGTATAAATATATATGGATGCTACTGGTTGTATTTGAGTGTATATGTGCATATGTGTTCAGTAAAAATAATGTATAGACATATATATGTATAAATTATTTCTGTAAGACATATATATATACATATATGTATGCTAATCAAACGCAAGTGTTCAAATCAGTAAAATAAAAATACACAAATGTATTTTAACTATAGGCAGAAAGCAAGAATGAAGATATAAAAGGAGCAATCCTTTTATAAATAAATAAAGGAAGCACATGCTATTTAAGTGAAAGCTAAAAATAGAAAAGTGAGATAAACCAGTGATATGTTTTGTATAGGCAGAATTAGGAAGAACCCTTGGCATATATATGATAAAATAATGGAAATCAAGTCACACCTTTAGCATGATATTAGATAAGAGAAAAAACATTTTCTGGAAAAGCAAATTTCTGAAAATAACCAAAATGATAAAACCTCTTTTCTCTCCACAAACTTGAGCTGGGGAGGGTAGGATTTTGGGTTTAAACTAAATGCAAATGGCATGATTTCGGGTGGGCAAAAATGACTTTAGCTAGCACCTTAAACCCTAGAAGAACCCTGCATAAATAAGCAGCGATAAGAGGGGCCTTCTCTTCTTCCTGGATAGCTTTTGAAAAAATATATATATATCATATATATATAAGACAAGTGAAGAAAAGGGTTTGGGGGAAAAGGCAGAAGCTTATCAATCAACTAAGAAGTGAAGGAGAACTAGGTGAGAAAACTCACTCAAAAATCTAAGGCACTAAGTCCTAATGAAGGCAGCCAGTTTATAAGTTGATCTTTCTTAAAATGTATTTTCATATGTGGTTATCTTTCTTTGATTTCTAAGATGAAAATGCTTTGATCTTTAGTTTGGTTGTTCTGTTTGATCTATTATGTGAAAGTTCTAAGTATTATTAGTAAATATGTTTTTATAAACCCAGATCTCTCTGATATGTTAATATTAGGAAAAATAAGTGAATACCCAGAGAATCAAATGATGAATATAGGCAAGTAGTGTTGGTTCTGGCATAACCCAGAGAATATAAACATGTTGAGCTGCAATATACTTGTGTATAGGTGCTGAGGCTTGAGACAAAAAAAAGGAATTAGGGGTGCAATGGGGTTGCATATGTGCTGATGCTCCTAATTCAATGAAAGTATATAAATAGCCATATACATAGCAAATAAATTTGTGATTTAGTGAAACTTGGTCATTATGAGTTTAACTTAAGCGCAGATGTTTGCAAGATGAAAAACTCTCTCAAAAGCCATAAGCCAATGTTAGTTGCCTATACCCCTTTTAAAATGCAAGTATATATATATATATGGATGCAGAATCTTATTTATTAGACACCTATGTTTGATTGCCTAATTGTCTTTGTTTGGTTATGAAAGATATGAAGTGCCATGACATCAAAGAATTAAGCTTTAGGAACATGATATCTCACTTAAAAATATTCCAAAAAAGAGTTTGTATCTAAGGCAGATTTTATAGAAAATCAAACATAGAAAATGATATAAACTTATATCATTTTTAGGACATAAGCACTACACCAAACATTTATATGTGATCATAACACAATTTCCTTGTTTCTAGGAATTACCTTTCATAGAGAATCCAGCAAGAAATCAAGAGTTAAAATCTTACAAATACATATATGGATGGAATTTTGTTGTATGAATTAAATTAAACTATGGGTGGATTGATTAAATTTAATCAATCAAATTATCCTCTTGTTTACCATAACTCTGATTTAAACAAGAGGGACACATGCATCCTCATATGTATGTGCATATCTTTATGAATACACTGATATATTTATATTGGTAGAAATTTTGATCCTGGATAAATTGTTTATTTGATGAAAGGAAAATTGACTCTAGGCTTCAGAAATATATATATATATGATAATAAATATATGTATATATCTCTATGTTAAAAAAAATTCCTTACAAATTAAGGTATAAAAAGAGAGGGTCATTTCAGGGGGAGTGTACTTATATGAGATGACTTGAAACTGTAACCACTCCAAAAACCATATGTGTATACTGCGCTTTGGAAGAGTTTTGTGATTGGTTTGAAATGAGGGAAATCGAAGACGAAGTTCTTTGAAGTGCAAGGGCTACTTGCTACTAATCTTGAGCGTGATTCCAAAATGGATGTAGTACAAGTGGTGCCTTCGGTTTGTTCAAATCCTGAATAACTTGTATGGATGAATGTTTGCATTGCATTATTTCCTGAAAGACAGTGTTAGCATTCCAAGTGGGAATTGCAAGGAGGAAAATGTAAAAGCGTGGGCTTACAAGCCTCACAACCCGGAATGACTAAAATCATGGGATACCCAAGAGCAATACGGTTAGGTACCATTTGGAGCATCATTCCTCGATCTGGAATCGGCATTTATTGATTTGTTATATCCACGGGCCGATCAAGGGGCAATGTTTGCATCCTCGGTGCCCGAAGGATGACATAATTCGGTATGTCATTTTAAAGGCGCAACCAGTTCTGTGTTTTTGCGAGGTGTCCAAGTGTGGTCCTCAGTACATTTTCTCGAGGTGTACCATGACAGGTAGTACCCCGATGCCTTGTCATGCTAGATTCCAATCTCCAATACGTGCCTTAAGGCTTTAGTTGTAGAACTAGTACCATTGAATGTAATTATGGGTAACCATTCCAGCCATGTTATATATTTATTTTAAACCTTGGAAATTATTATAATATCACAAGACTTTTTATAAAAGTTTGTTTGGTTATCGTAAGGTAAAAACCTGTCCGTGTTTATATGCGACGTGGTCTTACGAGATACCTTTATTTTGAAAGGTTTTATAACATTTAAAAGTCCAGATGATTTGTGCTTCTTGTTTACTAGACTGATCCAGTCATCATTTTCTTATAATGCTTGGGCCAGACTGAGCATATTTCCAAATTCAATTTTGGATGCTTTAGAGCTTCAGGAGACAAGCTGGATGCCTCCAAGACGTATTCATGTATCTTTTACTTCTGTTGCATTTGTTATTTTGTATTTATCAGCATTTGCAAGAACAGGTTGTTATAACTATCCAAGCTATTGATAGATTAGCTTACTTTGGTTGTTGTATGTATATTACAGTTTCCTTTTGTAAAGATTTGTTGTATATTATATATTACTCGTCACGATGTGAGATTTTGTTCTGTCTTTTCTTTCTTTCACCCAACAATCTGTCTTTCTAGCACTTGGATGCTCGGTGCGTGAGTACCATGGAAGTATAAGTGTCGACTTTTTAGGGTCGAAAAGGCGGGTCGTTACGCTAGTCTTTTTACTGATCAGTCTTCAAACTTGATTATCCTATACTTGTATAAACCTATATAATATCTTGCAGAATATTCTATACAACTTGAGAAAACAATAATATATACTTAAATTCATATGACTTTTGTCATCAAAATCAATATCTGTAGTATTAACACTTATCCTACTAGCTATTGAAATAATTTTAAAACAATGGTGTAATAACGATATAGGCCTAAAGCCCTTAAGTTCATTTGACCCTACTTTCTTATGAAGTAAAACTACATTTGCAAAATCAAATCTACCTAAATGTAAAGTACTGCAACAACTCGCACTTCCAAACACACCGGTCTAAGGCCCAAAGTGGCGTTTGAACTTGCGTCATACCAAAAAGTATAAGTTGTTGGGTTTTTAAAACATTACATGGCACAAAGATAGATACAAATTTAATATATTTTATACTTTCAGATCTTATAGCAAGAGGAATAGAATATGGATTAAAAAACATAACTAAATCATATACTAGTCTCAAAATAAACATAGTCCATACAACAATGTCTCGAAACAACAACACATAGACACTAAAAAAATGACAACATAATATGAATTGAAGTACATGGAGAGTAAAAATAAAAAGCTCTCCTAGAGCTGCACCTTCTCCTCCATGCACCGTACTCTTAGCCAAATCATCTATTGGCTTGTCCTACTATATTAGAGATAAAGAGAAAGAAATAGAGGGGGTCAGACAAAGTTTGGTGAGTGAATTATATATAGTGATATGATGTGGACAAGTATCCAGTTAAAGTTCAGTTATAACCCACACCTAAGGGTGTTCTTTAATGTGTGTTTTCTTTATAAGTGATTAACTATTTTCATAGTACTGCTTGACTACTCCTACCGTAACTACATTGCATTTTCATTATGAAGTTTTCCGCTCACAGGTAGAACATCTCAACTGAAAATTTCTAGAAAACATCTTTGTTATATAACCAACTATTGAGTTAACATTCTCATTTATAATCATTTGGTTTACTCTAGATCAAATATATCTTTCTATACTAAGTCTACACATTTAGGTAAACAATCTCAATTTAATCTTTTGGGTTAACATTCCTAAATATACCTTTTTAGGTTAACACCCTAAATTTATCTTTTTAGGTTAACAATCCCAAATCTATTCTTTGCTAGTATACGTATCCTACATTCTCTATCATTACACAAGTAGCATTCAAGAGTGGATTAACAATTCCAACTCTTGTAGGATTAACGGTTCCTACAATGACAAACTACTCAACTATAACTCTTTCCAGCTCCTACCCTAAAGGTGGTTAGGACGACTACGAATGATAAGAGCTTTTGATTGAAATTAGATCACTTGCCACGTTAACACCAATCCACCAACTTCGTGAATCGTGAGCCTAAGTATAATGCCCTAAAAATTCGAATAATATTTTAATTAAATAATAATAATATAATATGAAAAATAGTGGAATTAATGAGTTAATTAAATTAAGTAAAAATAAGGAGAGGCAAAATGGTCATTTTAAGACATTATATTTTGGTGATGAAACTAGCACAATTGCAACCGTCCCGTTTTTCTGATTTGCACAATATATTTATTTGTGTCATTTGCAGCTCATATGAAAGAGGTATGACCGGAAACGTCGTCAAGTCAAATGCAAGCTACGCTATTTGAATTAAAATTTGAATTTTTATCAAACAGGTGGTTGTTTCCTTCCCTTGACTCAAAACTATAATGCATATCCCACTTTTCCATCTCAAAATGCTAATTTTTGTTTCTTTCTTCTTCTTCCATAACTTTCTAATTAACCCTAATCCCCAAAATCATGACAAAATTAAGAAATTAAGGCCCCAAATCGGAGAGAGAAGCAAGGACGAACACATAGGAGTCACTAGAGGTGTTAGAACAATAAACTAAAGGGAATTCTATCTCTGGACAGCAAAGAAAAATGAGGCTAGAGGCTTCAATTTGGGAGAAATCGATTAGAATGAATGGGTTTAACTATCTCTATGTTTACTCTCTTGATTTCATGATTTAATACAATTAAATGATTAAATTTGAATTAGGCTCTGCAATTTTTGGAAACTTTTCTTAACTTGATTAATGAATGATTTTTGAGTAATTAAATGGGTTAATGGAGTTATATAATATATATATATATATATGACTTTATATGCAAAACTGGGCGAAAATGAGTCATAAGTAGGGAAAGTCATAGTGAAATGATGGGTAAATCAAACTAAACTTAGACAAATTTATTTTTGAGATGAAATGGTGTTTACAAAACTAAACATAATTTTTGTTCATTTTTATATGATTATTATGAATTAATATAAAGATATTACATTATTATGCACAAACGGTCCAAAAATACAAATTTAATGATTTAGGCCATTTAAATATATCAAATTGATATGAAACTATTTTCTAAGATTTGATATTATGATATCAGGTGTGAAAAATATATTTATGTAATTCAATTCCATTTATATGAATTTATATATACAAATTTCATATTATATGAAAATCAGCCCAAATTTGTATATTAATGATTTGATATATATAATCATAACAAAATGGAATGAAATTGATTTCTAAAGTTAAAGTACATGCATATATAAATTTAGAAATTTTATTCGGATTTATAGAGATATATATTAATAAATATGACTTATTTAGCGAAAAGTGTACTAAATGGTGATAACATGTATATATGAATGTATATATGATTTGCACATATAAAATATGGTTAAAAAACCAATATTTGATTTATGGAGATTAAATACATATATTTTAGTAAGAAATATATTTTTATTTTTAATTTAAACTATATATTTACATAAAATTTATATAACGTATTCTAATATATGAAAGTTAAAGAAATTATAAATAGTAAATGATGATAAAAATTCATGGAAAAAATAGTACGATATGTTATGAATGTATATCACATAAGTATGAGATCAAAGGCTAAGAAATCGTAAATAACGAAAAGGCTAAATAAAAATATACAATATTGTAGAAAAATATGTATCCTAAAATAATCAAGGATCCACATATTAGTGCATAAATGGACCGGTGGTCCACACCAATGTACCGGTCACCGAGCAATTTTGTCATTTTGAACCTGGACCTATCCCAGGCCATAATATATAAATTTAAGGGCCGTGGTAGATTTCCTGAGTGTGTTCAACCCAAGTGAAGGGTTAAATGATGTGCTCTAGCCTATGTGGCAATGTGAGTCAGTACACGGATATTGATGCTATAGAGGGACGATGTTTATAAGTTATGCAACATAACTTTTGGTTATTAATTTGGAATATAGACGAAATGTGAGGGCGTCATGACTCTGGATGTAGTGAGTTGGCTGCAACACAATTGTTATTTAATATAGCGGGGTTCTCGGTTTGTCCGATTTATCCATGATACGACTATACAACTTGTTGTACGTATGAGTGTGAATTTAGTCATCTCATTTTAGAATGAGTATAGCAACATGGCTATATGAAACCTTGTGAACATGAATTTTATATCAAATTTGATAAGAGTTGAATATAAATTGAAATGTATAATGATGTGGTAGTTTATCATTTTTTGATTTTGTTGCATTATGAAATAAGTATATTAAATGTTGAAATCAGTTATATTCATAAATGTTGAACTCAGTTATATTCATATCATATAAAATTTACATCATATAAAAATCAATTTAAATTTCATACCACTTATTTTTTTTCAAAAACCCAATATTTACTTCCTCAAATATCTTAACAATTGTATTCTTCAACTTTTCAATTCCAAAAGTTTCATTTTATTGGGCTAGACATAAAGTGGATTTTCCTATTACTAAAACCTCTTACTCCTTCCAAAATAAAAACACTCTTCCTACTATCCCTAGGGAACTTCCCCACTTCCTATAACATATGGATACTAATCTTCGCTCAAAACATGGCTTATTGTACAGTATAAAATGGTAATAACTTAAGGGCTCAACACCCTTGGATCATTCCAAACCCAACTAGCAAACTATGCACGAATATACTTATAAAATTTTTCCATATGTTAGAATCTATAATTGGGGACTATTTGTGTAACAACCCTGTATTTTACAATTAATTTTAAATTGATTTTTCCAGATTTAAAAGCTTTATTTATGAAAATAATAAATTTTGTTATTGTAAATATAAAAACTTTGATTTTGTATGTGGATTTGAATTCCAAATATGACTAAATTTAATATTTCCAGAAAATGTGAATTTTGGTCAAATAGTCAAACTTCGACTTTAACTTGAAAATTTAAAAGTTTGAAATTTATGAATTTTATCTTTTATTATAAAAATAGATTTAATAACTTGAATACTGCTTATCATTTCGTTGAAAACGGATTTAAATTGCAAAAGTTATACTGTTTTCAATATTGTGTGTATATTGGGTTATTCAGCAATATTCTTTATTTTAAAATTATATAAATGACATTTTTATTTGATATATTTTATTATAATTTGTACATTTATGTTATATAAAATATATTTTGGCTTTTAAATATTTTTAAAGTAAGGTAGGAATTTTTCCAGAGTTAGTAGTATTTTTCTTGCAAATTTCCATGCCCTGTTTGTAAATTTTAAACATTTTCTTTAATCCTTTTTCTATTTTCTCCAATTTTATCTATTTTATTTTGAAAATGATAAATAAATTATTTTAATTCAAATTTTCACTTCATAATATTTTTATAATGAAGTGTATAGTTTTTCAAGACTGACAGTGATTTATTTATAATTTTTGAACACTGTTTGGTATTTTTAAGTAATTTTCTTCATTCTTTTTATATTTTTCCAAAATTTATTTTTTGTTTTCTCATATTTATAATTGATTTCGGTTTGTAAAGTATTTTTCTGAATATTTTTGTTTATATAAAGATTAAAAAGAAAAGAAATATGAAAGGTTGTAAAATACTTTGAAACTTAAGCCCTTTTTTGTCCAAACCCTTCATTTTCTTTAACTCCTCAAATTTTGCCCTAGCCATCTAAAACCCTAGTGTAGCCGCCACTTTTTGTTTCTCATCTTTTCACGTGAAAACAAATCAGCTCCTCATTTCTCATGGCTTCATCCAAAAATAGGTAATGGCCTCTCCTTCTTTTTCTTCTTTTTCTCTTCTTTTTCCATTGTTTTCCTATGGTTTTTCCTTGATTCTCTAGCTTGTTTGCTCGGCCACCACTTGCTTGCCATGGCCACCACCTCCACTACCTCCTCCTTGTCACCATCACCCACCTACCCCTCTGATTTGACCAGGCCACACCACTCCATGATGAACAACTCTATAAAAACTATGCAACATGCCTTGAAAACCCTTAACTATGCAAGCCATCACCTTATCACCTCCTCCCCTTCAATTTCCACCACCACCACCACCTTTGGCCACCACCACCATCTCTGACTAGACCCTTACACACCACTCCAACCTCTGTCCAGATCTGGACTTGAATGGCCAAGCCCAAACTCCTATGGCCGAGCCCTTTTGGTGAACCAAAACCATGCTATGTTGCATAAGCCCCTTCACCTTCATGCTTTGCAACTTCTTCTCCATGCTTCACCACTTTGGCCATGCATTCTTATGCCCATACCTAAGCCATTCCCTGTTCAAATCAGAGCCAAAACCAACCCTTGACCATGCAAAAAAAATAGAGGAAGCAAGGCAAAAGATTTGACATTCAAATCTCTTTTCGTTTAAAAGTTATTCCATTTCAAGTGCGTTGAAATTGTGTTTGTTTTGATGTATGTTTTGGGTTGTAATACAAGAGTTGTAGCTTTGGATCTTGCTCTCCACTCAAGTCCGTAGTCTTGTCATCGTACTTTTGTTCCATTGTGTCATTGGTTTTGATATCTCCAGCACAAACAGGTGAGTTATTCTCACCAGACAATATGTACCTATATAACTAGTAAATTGACACCCTGCGAATATGTAGAAATATATTATCATGTTATATATGCTTATATTATTATCATATGATGTTCACACCTGTTATTACACCTGTTATATCATATGTTACTGTTATTTAATGTTATTCTGTTATTTATATCTGTTATCACACTGCAAGTTCCCTGTAGATTAGAATCACTATGGGTTGAAATGATACATACCCGAACGGACTTTAGAATAGGGAAAAATTGTTATGGGCTGAAATGATAGGCCTGAACGATTTTTATTTAAATTATTTTAACTTGGGATTGCGGGTTTGAAATGATAGAACCCGGATTTTTCTTTTTAACTGCGGATTGAAATGATACATATCCGTATCACTTGACCTAAGTTAGAAAATTATATACAGGCCCGTGGTTATTTTATAAAGTGTTTTGGATATTTTTAAGTATTTTAAAAATTATAAATTTATGGAATTTGATTTAAATAGATTTTGAAATGTTTTAAAATAAAGAAGGTATGATTTTTTTTCTATGTGTTAAAAATGTAATTAATGAATGGTTTAACTGGATTTTTGAAATATAACCTAAGTTGGAAATTTGGAATTTTGGTTAAAATGATATTTAAGCTATATAAATAAAAATAAAAATTTAATTATATTTGTAAAATGGTAAATATGATAATTTGATTAAATTTGAATTTAAGTGATTTATTAAAGTATTATTGATTTTTCTATGAATTTAAGTGGTTAAATAAATGAATGTTTAAAAGTGATCTTTTAAAATATAACTTGACTAGGAAATGTGAAATTTGGTTTTAATTAAAGGTTTAAGTTAATTAAATAAAATTGGAAATTTTGTTAAATTGTGAAGTGGTAATTTAAATTTGAAGTGTTAAGTCTATTTGTTGAAATGTGAAGAATTGGAACTTTTACACTTAAACTTATTAAGTAAATTGTTGAAAATTGGATTTAATTATAAGAAATTTATTGTGAAAAAAAGATATATGTTAAATGATATGTAAATGAACATTTTAAATGTTAAAATATGATTTTTAAAATGTTTATGTGTTTTAAATTAAAGTTATTTAATTGCTGGAAATACACTAACACCTGAAATTAACTTTTAATAGCATTCAGAAATGCTATAGAATTCTGTTTTGAACTAAAATTGTGTAAAAAGAGCTATTACAGCATTTCTGAAATGCTGTAGTTGCTGTAGTTGAACTTGTAGGCTAATATTGAACTCAGGCCTATTATAGCATTCTTTGGAAATGCTATAATGATTTGCAGTCTATGTTGAAATCAAATTTAACCCTTGTTTTGAAATCTGAACTACCGCAGCACTTCTGAAATGCTGTCTTTTCTGTTTTGAACTATAATTCAACTAAAACTGAGTTTTAACAGCAGTTTTAAGTGCTGTCTTTGCTGAATTAAAAATGTTTTCAAATATAACTTATAGCAGTTGTTTTTAAATGCTGTGAAATGCTGAAATCTTAATAATTAGGGTTTTTGACTTAGTAAACGAACTCAGAATGGTTTGAAACTTTGGAAATTGAATACTTGATTTGAAAATATAATAATTACACTTTTAAAAGGTTTAAATGAATTATTTTGATTGGAATATAAACTATTTAAAGGTGATTTGAAATGATAGTAAATGAATGATATCTTTGAATTTAAAAGGTATTTAAAGTTGAATATTTGGATTTGAACTGATATGATATTTTATTATATAAAAATGGTTTGAAAATGAAGTTTTGGAAAGATTTGATATTTTGATATATTAAAATGATTTGAAATGAAGTTTTGTAAAGATACGATATTTTGATATATTGAAATGAAGTTTTGAAAAGATATGATATTTTAAATATATTGAAATGGTTTGGAATTGATTTAATCTTTATTTTGATAAAGATTTGGATTTGAAATGATATTCTATTTTGAAGTATAAACTATTTCTAAATTATAACTACGGGTTATAATAACGATTGGTTGTTAAAGAGACCGGGATCGGATATGGACATACTCTCTGTCGATACCGAAAACCACTTTGACAACTGTGAACGCGGTGGAGTTTCCAGAATGAAGTAGGATGGTGGCGACGATCCTAAGGTATATACGTAGACCCAACTCCCGTGAGTTGGCATAAGGTGGCTAAAACAGGAGCGATTGACGGACCAATGAGGTAGCACCTCTTATCGGACACACTTCTTCGATACCATTCTATTACTTGTGATTGATTTGGTGGCCACCCTTGATTTGGGAGTGTTGTTCGAGGTGGGCGGTAGTGGCTGCTATGCGTCACCACTAGTCCGGATGCGTAATTGGTATATCTATCCTGGCATTGCCTAGTTGTGCCATGTCACCTACCATATCGAGCTTTACTACGATTATGATTTTAAGATCCGACCGCGTTAAGGTTCTCCATCCCCTTAACACTATTTTCTATATGATTATACTTTACTTATTTAGACACTATTATAATAGCGAATATTACTACATAGTAGATTTTTTAACGGATCCTTAGAGGATGGGCGGTCCCAAGCATCTTCTAAGTTACTTGTACCTTTATTACAGTTCACTTGAGTTGGTTTACATTATATAAGTATATATTGTCCTGACTCGAGTGTTTTGTGTTTTGCTTTACGCTCGGGTCAGCCTGAGTTATTCACAAATTTGGATTTCCACTCTCTTGGAGATTTGAATCGCTGGAGATTATCTGCTTGTCATGTCCTAACTATTTCAATTCCGTTGTTCTACTCAGCTTGCACTTGGTTATTTTATTGAGACTTTTGTTATACTCTATTTCTTCTGTTGTATCTTATGTAACTCTGACATATTTAGATAGTAGCTTCATGAACTACTATTTCTTTTACTTCCGCTGCATTATTTTACTCTGTGTCTGTGATATGCGATTATATTTATTTACTGTATATTCTGAGATTTGCCAAATTTTATTTACAACGCGGTATTTTGAGCAATTCAACTCCGGCATGAGTGTCTGCCTATACACTTATAATGGATGCGAGTGGTTGAAAATATCGGATCGTTACAGTTGGTATCAGAGCTTTGGCTTTGAGGCAAAACTCAGCATATGGAGTAGATTTATTTACAGAATCACTTTCGTTCGAGTTTGAATCTTTTCCTCTTGATTCGAATTTCCTTTGAATTTTTGGAACGTTCCTTGCGGTTCCAAAATTCATTCTTGTCCCTAACTATTCATGTTCTTTTGATTCTGGAGTATCACATGACTCCACTTCCAATGATCTTTATAGTGAATTGGCGGTCTCGCCAATATTCTAATTTTCTTGTAAAAGGGTGAAAATCCTTTATAATCAGCATCGATTCACCAGAGATTTATATTTATCCTTGGTTAGATGCTAATATCTTTTATTATTCCAAACTCTATCTCTTGAGATCGAAGGTAGATTTACCCTAGAAAATCCACATTTGATCTTATCCATTAAGTCACGGTTGACCCGGTTAAGGTTGCCCGCGATTTATCTAAGCTTACCCATCTCTCTACTCTGTTTAATCATCTTGTCTTTTGTTCCAATCTATCTTCCAAACATTTTGAACTGTACTTGTAAATTAATGTTTTGTTTTATATTGTGTTGTTTGAATTGTTGATGTTGATTTGGGTTTCCGATCAATTCGTCTGATCAACGCTATCGATAGGATTTCTGAAACACTTTGACAGAACAAACTGACACAATATTATTTTAAATTTGGTTAATGAAATAAAATTTTGATATATAAGTAAATTTATGGAACTAAATAAATTGATTTAAATTGATAATTTGAAATGATAATACTTGATTTATCATTTATTATTCTACAAATGAATTTATAAATAGTTGTTTATAAATTGATTTGGGAACTGAAATGAATTTGAATCAAGAATTTGAGAATTCAAGTTTCTGATGGTTTCAAACCTTGTGTTTTCAAGTTTTAAAAGGATATATTATTTAAAGTATTTCGAATAGAAATTTTGTTTTCAAAGAATTTTAAAAGGTTTAAAATTTAGTGCTCTTCTCTTTGTCGCTGGAAAATAATTTCGGTGATGACTGCAGCATCATCGACGTTCATTTTCGAGTTTCGAAGTGAAGAGACCGTTCTGTTGTCTTGCTACAGCCTTGTTTTGGAAAATCTAATTGATTTAAATTTCTAAATATGACTGGAATATAATATATATAGATATATGATTTAAATTTGATTTGGCATATTATGTATATATAATTACTTATCTCTAAATGGTTTGAAAGGAATCAGAAGTTTAAATTCTTAAATTTTATTTTAAAGAATAATTTCAGTTATAAGAAGAAAATCAAAAATTTGAATAAATGATTCAAACTTGAGATAATTGAATTGGAAAGTTTTACTTGTATAACACACAATTTCATTCCAATATAACTTACCTAAATTACATAGAAGTTGAATATGAAATTGGATAATATACAATATAGAAAGGATTTATAAATAAAATTTGAGTGGTTATAATACATGTTATACACTTAAATTTTAGTTATAAAAGATTAACAGAGGCAAATAGTGAAAAAGGAATTTAAAGAGATTTTATTGAAATAACTTAATAATCAAATTTGATTTACTATGGAACCTTAAGTCTAACCTAGGAATTTTAATAAAGGTTATTCCCTAAAATGAATGTGTTGTATAATAAATAATGTATCTTTGAATAGATAAAATAAAATACATTGGAATTGGACTTTTGGTAATAAAGTTTATTTAACTTGAATTCATAGTTTAATTGATGTCTAAATGAATAAATGTATAAAGAAATTTGATTGTTATATTTGCTATATAAATATTTTATTTATGAAATAGATATGTCTTGAAAAATGAATAATTATGATTTAAATAGTTAAAATGTATTTTAACATCATTAAAACTTGATAATTGAGAATTTGGTTTTCAAATGGAAATTTTAAGTGTAACTTATTAAAGGAATATCTATTTATGAAATGGGTATTTTAAATAAAGTGTTAGGGTATGTGTTAAATTTAGAGCTAAGTAAAATAGTGAGCTTTTGACTTAATAAACGAAGTATAGTTTAATTTGGATATTCCATTCATAAAAGTTTGTTTTAATAAGTCATAAGTTAAATGATATCCAAATGAATATTTCTGGAATTAAACTGATTTGAATTACTAATATACCTACTGTAGCATTTTATAAGTGATGCTATTTTGAAAATACAGTGTTTTGGAAATTTTTAAAATTGAATGAACTTAGAAATGTTACAACTTTAAAATGAATATTGTTTGATCTTGGATTAAAATGGTTTAAATGAAGATTATTTTTAAAAGGTGTTATGATTTTCTAAGTATTATGTTCTTTTTTAAGAATAACATTTCCAAAGTGTTATGATTTTTAGTAGTATGATTTCCAAATGATAAACATCCCTAAATTGTTATGATTTCAAAGCATTATTGTTTCAAATTTATTATCTTATTTTGTTTTTTTTTCAAACTATCTTTTGGTTGTCCTTATTTCTCTTATCTTGTTACAGAATGGGAAGGCTATTGCTTATACCAGTCTGTTTAGAAATCTTTTTATAATCTTTGAAATCTTTGTTACTCATTTTGGAATCTGAACACTGTTTTCCATCCATGGACCGTCGCTCAAGTGAAAAGGGTGATTCAGACTCTAGAGAATCTTTTTCGTGTTTGTGTTCTTCATTTGATCACCTCCAACTTGTTAAACTTGCCTATAACAATATTTATCAGGTGTAATTCCAATATTCTTATCATCTTGTCTTAATTCTATTCATTCTATCTTTTTAGGTGCTTTCCCGTACCTCGTTCCTTTTCGAGGACGAAAAGTTTTGAGTGGGGGAGAGTGTAACAACCCTGTATTTTACAATTAATTTTAAATTGATTTTTCCAGATTTAAAAGCTTTATTTATGAAAAGAATAAATTTTGTTATTGTAAATATAAAAACTTTGATTTTGTATGTGGATTTGAATTCCAAATATGACTAAATTTAATAT
Organism: Allium fistulosum; assembly: GCA_030737815.1. Classification (NCBI taxonomy): domain Eukaryota; kingdom Viridiplantae; phylum Streptophyta; class Magnoliopsida; order Asparagales; family Amaryllidaceae; genus Allium; species Allium fistulosum. Next base: position 513,322,032 of record CM060903.1, on the reverse strand, counting down.
TTCCAGAAAATGTGAATTTTGGTCAAATAGTCAAACTTCGACTTTAACTTGAAAATTTAAAAGTTTGAAATTTATGAATTTTATCTTTTATTATAAAAATAGATTTAATAACTTGAATACTGCTTTTCGTTTCGTTGAAAATGGATTTAAATTGCAAAAGTTATACTGTTTTCAATATTGTGTGTATATTGGGTTATTCAGCAATATTCTTTATTTTAAAATTATATAAATGACATTTTTATTTGATATATTTTATTATAATTTGTACATTTATGTTATATAAAATATATTTTGGCTTTTAAATATTTTTAAAAGTAAGGTAGGAATTTTTCCAGAGTTAGTAGTATTTTTCTTGCAAATTTCCATGCCCTGTTTGTAAATTTTAAACATTTTCTTTAATCCTTTTTCTATTTTCTTCAATTTAATTATCTATTTTATTTTGAAAATGATAAATAAATTATTTTAATTCAAATTTTCACTTCATAATATTTTTAAAATGAAGTGTATAGTTTTTCAAGACTGACAGTGATTTATTTATAATTTTTGAACACTGTTTGGTATTTTTAAGTAATTTTCTTCATTCTTTTTATATTTTTCCAAAATTTATTTTTTGTTTTCTCATATTTATAATTGATTTCGGTTTGTAAAGTATTTTTCTGAATATTTTTGTTTATATAAAGATTAAAAAGAAAAGAAATATGAAAGGTTGTAAAATACTTTGAAACTTAAGCCCTTTTTTGTCCAAACCCTTCATTTTCTTTAACTCCTCAAATTTTGCCCTAGCCATCTAAAACCCTAGTGTAGCCGCCACTTTTTGTTTCTCATCTTTTCACGTGAAAACAAATCAGCTCCTCATTTCTCATGGCTTCATCCAAAAATAGGTAATGGCCTCTCCTTCTTTTTCTTCTTTTTCTCTTCTTTTTCCATTGTTTTCCTATGGTTTTGCCTTGATTCTCTAGCTTGTTTGCTAGGCCACCACTTGCTTGCCATGGCCACCACCTCCACTACCTCCTCCTTGTCACCATCACCCACCTACCCCTCTGATTTGACCAGGCCACACCACTCCATGATGAACAACTCTATAAAAACTATGCAACATGCCTTGAAAACCCTTAACTATGCAAGCCATCACCTTATCACCTCCTCCCCTTCAATTTCCACCACCACCACCACCTTTGGCCACCACCACCATCTCTGACTAGACCCTTACACACCACTCCAACCTCTGTCCAGATCTGGACTTGAATGGCCAAGCCCAAACTCCTATGGCCGAGCCCTTTTGGTGAACCAAAACCATGCTATGTTGCATAAGCCCCTTCACCTTCATGCTTTGCAACTTCTTCTCCATGCTTCACCACTTTGGCCATGCATTCTTATGCCCATACCTAAGCCATTCCCTGTTCAAATCAGAGCCAAAACCAACCCTTGACCATGCAAAAAAAATAGAGGAAGCAAGGCAAAAGATTTGACATTCAAATCTATTTTCGTTTAAAAGTTATTCCATTTCAAGTGCGTTGAAATTGTGTTTGTTTTGATGTATGTTTTGGGTTGTAATACAAGAGTTGTAGCTTTGGATCTTGCTCTCCACTCAATTCCGTAGTCTTGTCATCGTTCTTTTGTTCCATTGTGTCATTGGTTTTGATATCTCCAGCACAAACAGGTGAGTTATTCTCACCAGACAATATGTACCTATATAACTAGTAAATTGACACCCTGCGAATATGTAGAAATATATTATCATGTTATATATGCTTATATTATTATCATATGATGTTCACACCTGTTATTACACCTGTTATATCATATGTTACTGTTATTTAATGTTATTCTGTGACGCCCCACCTCTATACCCACGCTAGCCAAGAACACTACGGTGTAGTGTTGTCAACTAGCACGGAGAATAAGGCTGTTGAGGAGCGACCATCTATGTAATTGCTTTGTGCGAGCACCGATATGTCAGATAATAAAACATTGCATTTCTTTTTTAGAGGTAACCCGACATACCGACACAAACTCAAAGCTACTACACAGTGGCTATAATAGTTTAGGACAATAGATATAAAAATAACACAGAAAACATAAATGCGGAATACAGATGGAACGAAAAGTCTCATATATACAATAATTGATATCAGTTACAATACATTTGACACAATACAAATGATACAACTACAACCGTCGACTCAAGAAGTTATATATACAAGTACATTATCGACTAATATACATGAATACATTATCATCTTAAAACAGACACACTGACTACTACAACAAGACGAAGACCACTTCAAATGATATAAAAAGTCTTCATAGCTCTAGCAGCAACCCAAAGCTAAAAATCTACAACCTGTAAATACTCGGTCTGACCCGAGTATTACATTCAAAAGAAAATAATACCCGGATCAGTCTAATTCAAACTCAGTTATTAGCGCATAGAAGCAATAATAATCAATCTCAATATAGATGACAGTCACAGAAATCTCGTATATCCAACTCTCGATACGAGAATTGGATAACGGCAGATATAACACTAAACAGTGTTAATCCACAAAACAGAAATCCAAAGCAGTTTAAGCAATTGAAATGTCAATTTAAAAATATCAATGCTAATTGGCTGCAGTACACGCTAACGTGTACTGCCTCGCCAATACAGCCTACGAATTACGCAACAGATCGATGAATCAAGAACAAAAGAAATTCCAATTAAAGTCTATCAATTCTGTGTGGCTGCAGTACACGCTAACGTGTGTACTGCCTCGCCATCAGAACAACTGCACAATAAAATAGCAGTTGAAAACAGGTACAAAGACTAGGCTCAAGAATTCAGTGCCAACAAATGCAATAAGCAAGTGACAGTAGAGAAGAGCTTCAACCAAGTGAATTGAAGTGATTGGCTATCTCAAGCAACGGAAACCAAACAAGTTCGAACAAGGCAGAGAAATGCCAAAATGGTTAAGAGAGGAAGACAACAGTGGTATAATGGACCACATTGAATCCGGAAGTATATAAGTCAATGGAATGCAAAGCACAAAAGACTCAATTACAACTACTGTAAGTATAAATGCAGTGACACTCAACATATAGGCATATGTTACAGTGCAAAGTAGTAGCCAAGGCCGAAGTGAGGAAGAGACCAAACCAAGAAGATAATAGGGTCGCATCAAAATCAATACCAAATGAACCAGAACATAATTCCAGACCAGGCAATAGAAATAAATACAACTCAAAGTCAAGCCACCTAAAGATCAGACTTCAAGTCAACATATGCATAAGTGACTACTGGACATCAAGATGAACCAGACAAGAAATGACAACAATAGACTAGGCCACAACAATACAGACATGAATATTAATGCATAAACAGGTGTACAACTGCCCCGGGCTCCAAAATAAATGTGTGCATAAATGCATCATGAACTCAACAGTGAAGTAAACTGGTTGAAACAAAGGAGCTCGAGCACAAGACTCATAAACAACAAAATGCCCAAAATATATTTACATATATAGTGATGAACAAATGAGACAACACTAACTTGAGTACATCATGCAAGTGAATTTAATAGTGAATCCAACTAAATCAGGCCAGGGGTTTAAGTCAGAGCACTGGAGTGAATGCAAGACAGTGATCGAGTGAATCAAACTAGTTGTACACATGAATCAACACATATGATTTAAAGTATTGCAACATAAAGAAGAATAAGAGCACTGTACACACCAAACATGAAGCATACAAGCTCAAATAATCAAACTGCACAAAATTTCTGAATGGAGGCAATGAAACAAAGACACAGCAGTGACAAGTGCAACAGGATGATCGAAGATATGCTATAAATTGGTCAACACTATATTGCCAACGTCGAACTCAATGTAACACAGTGAGGTACAATAAGGAAGGATACAATAGACCACAAGCAAATGTCACCAACATAACAAAGCAACCCAGGTTGAAGTCATATACAGCAAGTACAGGTAACAAATACCAGTCAAGTCAATGTGATCAAACAACAAGTAACAGCAGTTACAAGTGACTCAGGCAAATGTGCAGAGGCATCAACAACTACAGGGGCGGGCAACATAATGAAGCTGTGGACAGGGACAAGGCTACAGCTCAAACCCCATGTGCAAATTGAATTAGGCAGTGGCTAATAATGATATACAGGTGTAAGATTTTAAACTGGAAGTGGCAGTCATGCCAATGACGATTATTATCACAATAAAAATAAAGTGATATCAGTTTCAAGTGAAGAAGCTCGGACAAGTTTAACAAATCAAAATGACCAAGTCAGAAATCAATGCCGAGAATATCAGGTTACAAAATCAACATCGATAAAAATCAAGTCGAATCCGAGATCACGAAAACAGTAAAAGCAAGCAAGATCGAACAAATTCGAATTAGATGTGAGCAATATAAATCACTCACCTTAATTACGTATTGGAGACGAGCAGCTCCGAGACGAAGTCGAGGCGATCGGAGAATCGAGCAACAGCGAACGAGCGCGAGCAACTCAGAGAATCGACCATCAGAGGACGAGCGCACCCAGGGCCGAAGCTCTAATTCGAGAAAGAAGAACGCTGCCGAAGCCCTACTTCTTCAGATCGAAGAGAAATAGTCGCCCCCATTTTTTATTCTTTTCGTCTGTTTGTTTTTGATTAGGGTTGTGAGTGAAAAAAAATGGAAAGGGTCGGTTATCACACGAATAGCACGGTACAAAAAGGAACCCCATGGGCCAATAAAATTTATAAAGCCCGCAATACTTAACAATTTTTATCAAAAGAATTTCAAATTGACTTTTAATTTCAATAAAAATTTACGAACGATTTAATCACCTAATGGCGATAATTAATTGCTACGAATTTGCGGGTTGTTACAGACTCCCCTCCTTAAAGAAATTGCGTCCTCGCAATCATAAGGAATAAATGGACAAAAGGTAACAACCATAAGAACAAGGCAATGTCGAATGCATAAGCAAAGCAAAGGTCAACAGGGAAGTATTGGAATTATGGAAGTATCAGATATAGAATCAAAAGGTTCGACTGATTCAAATCAAAAGAATCAACATCGTGGGGATCAAGGAATCAAAATCAGACGACTATCAAAAGCAAGAATCAATCGAGTTCCAGCATTTAAAAGAAAAGGGAAGACAGAGCAGAATTCACATACTGCACGAATTGAATGTGAGTAAATCAAATTACTCACCTGAATCGTCAGAGAAAAAGACGAAGTTCGAATCTCAAAATCGCAAATATTCAATCATCTAAAACGATAATCGAATTTTCACAAATATCTGATTATCAAAAACGATAATCAGAAATCACAAAGATTCGATTATCAAATCGAAAAATATTTAATTATCTCAAACGATAATCAAATTTCACAAATATCTGATTATCAAAAACGATAATCAGAAATCACAAAGATTCGATTATCAAATCGAAAAATATTTAATTATCTCAAACGATAATCAAATTTCACAAATATCTGATTATCAAAAACGATAATCAGAAATCACAAATATTCGATTATCAAATCGAAAAATATTTAATTATCTCAAACGATAATCAAATTTCACAAATATCTGATTATCAAAAACGATAATCAGAAATCACAAAGATTCGATTATCAAATCGAAAAATATTTAATTATCTCAAACGATAATCAAATTTCACAAATATCTGATTATCAAAAACGATAATCAGAAATCACAAATATTCGATTATCAAATCGAAAAATATTTAATTATCTCAAACGATAATCAAATTTCACAAATATCTGATTATCAAAAACGATAATCAGAAGTCATAAATATTCAATTAACGAGTCCGGAATTAACCGAAGTAGTAAAAGTATGGTTCCATACTCCTTACTTTTGCTAAATCGTTTAAATCTCTTTATCGTTTTCTTGAAAGTGCATAATTGTGTGTTTTAAAAATAACATTTCACATTCTCAAACGGACAAGTCCGGAATTAAGCGAATAAGTAAAAGAAAGGGGTCATAGTCCTCGTTCTTTTGAAAATGTAAGCTGTAAAAATTTTGAAAACAATTTTAATTTATATTTTTGAAACAACTTTTAAAAATAAAGAATTTTGAAAACACGTGATTAAATTAGCAATATCAGTATTGCGGGAGAACCGCTTGTAAATCCATTTCAAAATTGACGGGTACTGAAGCTAACACGTCAAAATCTCATCAAAATAACTGGCATCAAAATATAATGCCAAATGAATTTTCATTCATCAAAAATGTCACAAGAATCTTCTCAAAGATAGAAAGGGATATCATACCCTAAACTTGTATTCATAACAAGTCAATAACACATGAATTCACCAATGCACAAAAATTGATAAACATATCAATAGAAATCACGAAAATTGGTGAAGCACAAAATTCCAGAAATCATCACAAGAAATCCAGAAATCACAAGAAGGGGGGAAAGGCCTATCAGAAAAACGGGAGTATAAAAACTCCAAAACACCGGTATCACAAGACGAGACGCTATCTCATGGTGGCTAACCATTAAAGTTTCACACAGGAATGGTCCGAAGACCGTGGGTCGCTATCCCACGCGTGTGAGTCGGAATCACACAGATTGAGGTCTAGGCTAACCTCGCAGAGAAAGAGACATCGCACATTTGCTAGTCTAAATCATAAAAAGGAAAAGGGAAATGCCTATCACAAAATGGGAGCACGAAAACTCCAAAACACCGGTATCACAAGATGAGACGCTATCTCATGGAAGCCATCCATTAAAGTTTCACACAGGAATGGTCCGAAGACCGTGGGTCGCTATCCCACGCGTGTGAGTCGGAATCACACAGATTGAGGTCTAGGCTAACCTCGCAGAGAAAAAGACATGGGTGAGTGGAATCACACAAATTTAAGGTCTAGACTAACCAAAAAGCAAAAAGGTATGTGTGAATGGAATCACACAAGTGGTGTCTAGTCTAGCCTTGCAAACAAAAAGATATGTGTGAGTCGGAATCACACTACTGCGGTCTAGACTAACCTTGCGGACAAAGAGATATGTGTGAGTCGGAATCACACTACTGCGGTCTAGTCTAACCTTGCAAACAAAGAGATATGTGTGAGTCGGAATCACACTACTGCGGTCTAGTCTAACCTTGCAAACAAAGAGATATGTGTGAGTCGGAATCACACTACTGCGGTCTAGACTAACCTTGCGAACAAAGAGATATGTGTGAGTCGGAATCACACTACTGCGGTCTAGTCTAACCTTGCAAACAAAGAGATATGTGTGAGTCGGAATCACACTACTGCGGTCTAGACTAACCTTGCGAACAAAGAGACATCGCACAATTGCTAGTCTAAATCACAAAATGATCGTCATGATCAACGAGAAGTGTCAATTACACTAAGCTAGTAAATATAAAAGTTTAGCTTCATGTCCCATAACCACTTGCTTAACTTAAATATTTACGAACAAACTGTAAATCTACACTAGAAAATTGTCACAAAAGGTTCAATCGAACAAGTCCAGGAGTTAACCGACGAAGTAAACGCAAGCGTTTCATACCACTTGTTTTACTAGACCGTTTAATTCAATTTCTCATACGAGTGAAATAAAGGCTTGTATATACTAATAGATTGGAAAACGGTTTAAGAAAAAGAGCTTTGTAGTAAAATAGTTTTGAAATCGTTTGGAGAAAAAGGATTTTAATTTTTACTACTAGTATAGAAAACCTTTATATTTTTAAAGTGACAAATCACAAAAATGATTGTAGAAACAATCAATCACAAGAATTCACATACGAAGATGTGAATGGAATCCAAAGAAATCGATACTGAATCCATCAGAAAGTATGTTCACAAAAATCCCGAAGAAAATGTCATCAAAGTTGCTAATAAATGATAGCAACAAATCGGGGAAATGATCAAGAATCGATTAAATTAGGAAACCAAGTCAGTTCACTAAAATTTCACATTCGAAGACGTGAATAAAATCCAAAGAATTCGATTCCAAATTCATCAAAGTAGGAATACCCAAAAATTCTAGAAATAGAAGTTATCAAAATCGACAAAGGTGATAACAACTAATTAGAAATGAAGAATCTATTATCAACTGGAAAAACAAAGCAAAACGAGCAGAAATGCATAAATGACTTCAACAAAAGTAAGAATCAAGTCAATGTCGAAGTCAATAATTAATAGCCGTAGTCGAGTACAAAATGATTCAATCATCATTATCAAAGAAACCAACGGCAAACAAAATCAGAGTCTTAAAAATCAAGAAATTAGCAATTTCTCAAAAACAAAGTGCCCGAAGTCGAATGGAATTCAAGATGAGGAAAACACAAAATATCAAGTTCAAAATCGCTGAGATTCAAATTATATGTGAATGAGAAATCAAAATTACTCAATTTGAAACTAGTTCAGCTATTTTTCATCACAGTGTAACAGGTACACAATGACACTCATAGCATAGAACAAAAGTGGAACAAAGTCCAAAAGTCAAAATGGCTTTAATTTGCCAAATTAAAACAAAATCAACATCGGCTAAATCAATTCAAAGCCGAAAACACAAGAATAAGCGTTAGGAATTCATACCTAACAGTCAAAAAGAATCATATGTAAAGATGAGAGATAAACATCGACAAATAGTTGTAACACAAGCTCCATCTAAGTTATGTTTTATAATTGTCCTAAACCCCAGGCTCTGATACCAAGCTGTGACGCCCCACCTCTATACCCACGCTAGCCAAGAACACTACGGTGTAGTGTTGTCAACTAGCACGGAGAATAAGGCTGTTGAGGAGCGACCATCTATGTAATTGCTTTGTGCGAGCACCGATATGTCAGATAATAAAACATTGCATTTCTTTTTTAGAGGAAACCCGACATACCGACACAAACTCAAAGCTACTACACAGTGGCTATAATAGTTTAGGACAATAGATATAAAAATAACACAGAAAACATAAATGCGGAATACAGATGGAACGAAAAGTCTCAAATATACAATAACTGATATCAGTTACAATACATTTGACACAATACAAATGATACAACTACAACTGTCGACTCAAGAAGTTATATATACAAGTACATTATCGACTAATATACATGAATACATTATCATCTTAAAACAGACACACTGACTACTACAACAAGACGAAGATCACTTCAAATGATATAAAAAGTCTTCAAAGCTCTAGCAGCAACCCAAAGCTAAAACTCTACAACCTGTAAATACTCGGTCTGACCCGAGTATTACATTCAAAAGAAAATAATACCCGGATTAGTCTAATTCAAACTCAGTTATTAGCGCATAGAAGCAATAATAATCAATCTCAATATAGATGACAGTCACAGAAATCTCGTATATCCAACTCTCGATACGAGAATTGGATAACGGCAGATATAACACTAAACAGTGTTAATCCACAAAACAGAAATCCAAAGCAGTTTAAGCAATTGAAATGTCAATTTAAAAATATCAATGCTAATTGGCTGCAGTACATGCTAACGTGTACTGCCTCGCCAATACAGCCTACGAATTACGCAACAGATCGATGAATCAAGAACAAAAGAAATTCCAATTAAAGTCTATCAATTTTGTGTGGCTGCAGTACACGCTAACGTGTGTACTGCCTCGCCATCAGAACAACTGCACAATAAAACAGCAGTTGAAAACAGGTACAAAGACTAGGCTCAAGAATTCAGTGCCAACAAATGCAATAAGCAAGTGACGGTAGAGAAGAGCTTCAACCAAGTGAATTGAAGTGATTGGCTATCTCAAGCAACGGAAACCAAACAAGTTCGAACAAGGCAGAGAAATGCCAAAATGGTTAAGAGAGGAAGACAACAGTGGTATAATGGACCACATTGAATCCGGAAGTATATAAGTCAATGGAATGCAAAGCACAAAAGACTCAATTACAACTACTGTAAGTATAAATGCAGTGACACTCAACATATAGGCATATGTTACAGTGCAAAGTAGTAGCCAAGGCCGAAGTGAGGAAGAGACCAAACCAAGAAGATAATAGGGTCGCATCAAAATCAATACCAAATGAACCAGAACATAATTCCAGACCAGGCAATAGAAATAAATACAACTCAAAGTCAAGCCACCTAAAGATCAGACTTCAAGTCAACATATGCATAAGTGACTACTGGACATCAAGATGAACCAGACAAGAAATGACAACAATAGACTAGGCCACAACAATACAGACATGAATATTAATGCATAAACAGGTGTACAACTGCCCCGGGCTCCAAAATAAATGTGTGCATAAATGCATCATGAACTCAACAGTGAAGTAAACTGGTTGAAACAAAGGAGCTCGAGCACAAGACTCATAAACAACAAAATGCCCAAAATATATTTACATATATAGTGATGAACAAATGAGACAACACTAACTTGAGTACATCATGCAAGTGAATTTAACAGTGAATCCAACTAAATCAGGCCAGGGGTTTAAGTCAGAGCACTGGAGTGAATGCAAGACAGTGATCGAGTGAATCAAACTAGTTGTACACATGAATCAACACATATGATTTAAAGTATTGCAACATAAAGAAGAAGAATAAGAGCACTGTACACACCAAACATGAAGCATACAAGCTCAAATAATCAAACTGCACAAAATTTCTGAATGGAGGCAATGAAACAAAGACACAGCAGTGACAAGTGCAACAGGATGATCAGAGATATGCTACAAATTGGTCAACACTATATTGCCAATGTCGAACTCAATGTAACACAGTGAGGTACAATAAGGAAGGATACAACAGACCACAAGCAAATGTCACCAACATAACAAAGCAACCCAGGTTAAAGTCAAATACATTAAGTACAGGTAACAAATACCAGTCAAGTCAATGTGATCAAACAACAAGTAACAGCAGTTACAAGTGACTCAGGCAAATGTGCAGAGGCATCAACAACTACAGGGGCGGGCAACATAATGAAGCTGTGGATAGGGACAAGGCTACAGCTCAAACCCCATGTGCAAATTGAAATAGGCAGTGGCTAATAATGATATACAGGTGTAAGATTTTAAACTGGAAGTGGCAGTCATGCCAATGACGATTATTATCACAATAAAAATAAAGTGATATCAGTTTCAAGTGAAGAAGCTCGGACAAGTTTAACAAATCAAAATGACCAAGTCAGAAATCAATGCCGAGAATATCAGGTTACAAAATCAACATCGATAAAAATCAAGTCGAATCCGAGATCACGAAAACAGTAAAAGCAAGCAAGATCGAACAAATTCGAATTAGATGTGAGCAATATAAATCACTCACCTTAATTACGTATTGGAGACGAGCAGCTCCGAGACGAAGTCGAGGCGATCGGAGAATCGAGCAAAAGCGAACGAGCGCGAGCAACTCAGAGAATCGACCATCAGAGGACGAGCGCACCCAGGGCCGAAGCTCTAATTCGAGAAAGAAGAACGCTGCCGAAGCCCTACTTCTTCAGATCGAAGAGAAATAGTTGCCCCCATTTTTTATTCTTTTCGTCTGTTTGTTTTTGATTAGGGTTGTGAGTGAAAAAAAATGGAAAGGGTCGGTTATCACACGAATAGCACGGTACAAAAAGGAACCCCATGGGCCAATAAAATTTATAAAGCCCGCAATACTTAACAATTTTTATCAAAAGAATTTCAAATTGACTTTTAATTTCAATAAAAATTTACGAACGATTTAATCACCTAATGGCGATAATTAATTGCTACGAATTTGCGGGTTTTTACATATTCTGTTATTTATATCTGTTATCACACTGCAAGTTCCCTGTAGATTAGAATCACTATGGGTTGAAATGATACATACCCGAATGGACTTTGGAATAGGGAAAAATTGTTATGGGCTGAAATGATAGGCCTGAACGATTTTTATTTAAATTATTTTAACTTGGGATTGCGGGTTTGAAATGATAGAACCCGGATTTTTCTTTTTAACTGCGGATTGAAATGATACATATCTGTATCACTTGACCTAAGTTAGAAAATTATATACAGGCCCGTGGTTATTTTATAAAGTGTTTTGGATATTTTTAAGTATTTTAAAAATTATAAATTTATGGAATTTGATTTAAATAGATTTTGAAATGTTTTAAAATAAAGAAAGTATGATTTTTTTTCTATGTGTTAAAAATGTAATTAATGAATGGTTTAACTGGATTTTTGAAATATAACCTAAGTTGGAAATTTGGAATTTTGGTTAAAATGATATTTAAGCTATATAAATAAAAATAAAAATTTAATTATATTTGTAAAATGGTAAATATGATAATTTGATTAAATTTGAATTTAAGTGATTTATTAAAGTATTATTGATTTTTCTATGAATTTAAGTGGTTAAATAAATGAATGTTTAAAAGTGATCTTTTAAAATATAACTTGACTAAGAAATGTGAAATTTGGTTTTAATTAAAGGTTTAAGTTAATTAAATAAAATTGGAAATTTCGTTAAATTGTGAAGTGGTAATTTAAATTTGAAGTGTTAAGTCTATTTGTTGAAATGTGAAGAATTGGAACTTTTACACTTAAACTTATTAAGTAAATTGTTGAAAATTGGATTTAATTATAAGAAATTTATTGTGAAAAAAAGATATATGTTAAATGATATGTAAATGAACATTTTAAATGTTAAAATATGATTTTAAAAATGTTTATGTGTTTTAAATTAAAGTTATTTAATTGCTGGAAATACACTAACACCTGAAATTAACTTTTAATAGCATTCAGAAATGCTATAGAATTCTGTTTTGAACTAAAATTGTGTAAAAAGAGCTATTACAGCATTTCTGAAATGCTGTAGTTGAACTTGTAGGCTAATATTGAACTCAGACCTATTATAGCATTCTCTGGAAATGCTATAATGATTTGCAGTCTATGTTGAAATCAAATTTAACCCTTGTTTTGAAATCTGAACTACCGCAGCACTTCTGAAATGCTGTCTTTTCTGTTTTGAACTATAATTCAACTAAAACTGAGTTTTAACAGCAGTTTTAAGTGCTGTCTTTGCTGAATTAAAAATATTTTCAAATATAACTTATAGCAGTTGTTTTTAAATGCTGTGAAATGCTGAAATCTTAATAATTAGGGTTTTTGACTTAGTAAACGAACTCAGAATGGTTTGAAACTTTGGAAATTGAATACTTGATTTGAAAATATAATAATTACACTTTTAAAAGGTTTAAATGAATTATTTTGATTGGAATATAAACTATTTAAAGGTGATTTGAAATGATAGTAAATGAATGATATCTTTGAATTTAAAAGGTATTTAAAGTTGAATATTTGGATTTGAACTGATATGATATTTTATTATATAAAAATGGTTTGAAAATGAAGTTTTGGAAAGATTTGATATTTTGATATATTAAAATGATTTGAAATGAAGTTTTGTAAAGATACGATATTTTGATATATTGAAATGAAGTTTTGAAAAGATATGATATTTTAAATATATTGAAATGGTTTGGAATTGATTTAATCTTTATTTTGATAAAGATTTGGATTTGAAATGATATTCTATTTTGAAGTATAAACTATTTCTAAATTATAACTACGGGTTATAATAACGATTGGTTGTTAAAGAGACCGGGATCGGATATGGACATACTCTCTATCGATACCGAAAACCACTTTGACAACTGTGTACGCGGTGGAGTTTCCAGAATGAAGTAGGATGGTGGCGACGATCCTAAGGTATATATGTAGACCCAACTCCCGTGAGTTGGCATAAGGTGGCTAAAACAGGAGCGATTGACGGACCAATGAGGTAGCACCTCTTATCGGACACACTTCTTCGATACCATTCTATTACTTGTGATTGATTTGGTGGCCACCCTTGATTTGGGAGTGTTGTTCGAGGTGGGCGGTAGTGGCTGCTATGCGTCACCACTAGTCCGGATGCGTAATTGGTATATCTACCCTGGCATTGCCTAGTTGTGCCATGTCACCTACCATATCGAGCTTTACTACGATTAATATTTTAAGATCCGACCGCGTTAAAGTTCTCCACCCCTTAACGCTATTTTCTATATGATTATACTTTACTTATTTAGACACTATTATAATAGCGAATATTACTACATAGTAGATATTTTAACGGATCCTTAGAGGATGGGCGGTCCCAAGCATCTTCTAAGTTACTTGTACCTTTATTACAGTTCACTTGAGTTGGTTTACATTATATAAGTATATATTGTCCTGACTCGAGTGTTTTGTGTTTTGCTTTACGCTCGGGTCAGCCTGAGTTATTCACAGATTTGGATTTCCACTCTCTTGGAGATTTGAATCGCTGGAGATTATCTGCTTGTCATGTCCTATCTATTTCAATTCCGTTGTTCTACTCAGCTTGCACTTGGTTATTTTATTGAGACTTTTGTTGTACTCTATTTCTTCTGTTGTATCTTATGTAACTCTGACATATTTAGATAGTAGCTTCATGAACTACTATTTCTTTTACTTCCGCTGCATTATTTTACTCTGTGTATGTGATCTGTGATTATATTTATTTACTGTATATTCTGAGATTTGCCAAATTTTATTTACAACGTGGTATTTTGAGCAATTCAACTCCGGCATGAGTGTCTGCCTATACACTTATAATGGATGCGAATGGTTGAAAATATCGGGTCGTTACAATTTGGATTTTAGTACATAAATATATTTATATTTTATTCAAAAATACAAATACGTTCACTCACTTCTACCTAGGAATCCTAAACCTAGGCTCTGATACCAAATGTAACAACCCGAATTCCAGTGGGTCCGGATTTTTCGCAAAAATGCTAAAATCCAAGCCCATTGAAGCCCGAGTTGGGTTTTTGGTATCCTGCAAATAGGCAAAGACAAATATATCAGAGCTCAGATAAATATCTCACAGCGGAACTGACTAAAATATAATAGTAAGTAAATACTCACCAATATAATAACACTTTTTAAACAAGTTTCTCAAAGCTGGAAAGTCTCTGCCATCTACCTAACCTGTAGGATGTTATGAGGAGGGGGTCAGAACTAAAGTTCTACTGAATGGACAAATTATATACTTCTAAGTTTAATTCTACATATATCGTTTCATTTCCATTTTCTATTATATTAGGTTTATTGGGTTTATAATACTCTCGCCTCTATGTGTGAATCATACCCATCTACTCTCTAGTAGATCAAAACCTAATAACTAATATATGTAGCTATATGCCCAATCACCGTATCGGTCCTAGGTACTACCCTTAGCACCTTCCGTATCCTCCTCGAGAAGGACTCCATCGTCTCGCTGCTATTGCGTGCTGTGACTACATCTGTAAAGGACTGCCTGGTAAGGCCTACAATACAGATGTTCCGTCGTCTGCTCTGAAAATGTAAAACTCCGTCCGCACTAGCCTATACTAATGTTCGGACATCCACAATGTACCACCCAGTACGTACCTTGAGGACTATACGTAATCGTTCTGTCTACTCCCTGAATCCCGCTAAACAAGGTCTACCTTGTACGAAACTCAATCGGGGATTTTCTATATTTGTAAAGGACTGTCTCGTTAGGCCTACAATACAGATATTCTATTTGGTCTATCCTTTTTCTTATCGTGGATATGGCCCCACGCAGCCACCCCTTAACTAATCGAAAGACCTCTAATGAGCTAAGTGGATGTGCCCTACTACAAACAATCTAAACATCCAATTGGTTGCGCCCCTCATTCAATGTCTCGATAGTGAAAGAATCATTAGACTGTAGGTTTAACTCTAGTCTTTCCCGAACTCGCTTCTTGGTTTTGATGCTGGCCCGATATCCGCATGCGACTATCCTTTTGGGTCCTTCCCACTAAAACTTACTTGCAAGTATTGGGACATACGAATATCCTACTCCAAACATCAACCCCTTTTAACTGCCTACAATGGTCCTGCTATGCAAAAAGTAGTCAAGGCATACTCTTTTGATGGAACACCTACAGACCTGCCTCCGGAGGAATGCTTCGCTATGCCTACCCCAGAGGGCCATCCTAGAGTACCCTCACGTCCCATTGAAGTCTCATACTTCCTTCTAGCCTAAAATAACTAAGTTGGACATGCTTCTTCTATGCTGAAATCTATGATGAACTGCTTCGTTAGGCTCTTCATCCTTTGGGCTGCTCCTAACGCATCTCACTCTTTTATTAGATCCTAAGTCTATTATTTTATTTTCCGTTTAGTTTACTTTTCTTATTATGTTAGCTACTTATTTACCCTAATTAGCATAATCTTGTCCCAGCCTCACCTAACTATTGTGAGACCATCAGTTCCTGACCGAAAGGGAATGCTGTTGGTATTGGCCGCTTCTATTATCTTGCTTATTAACTTAATTCAAGATCTAAGTTTATTAAAATAAGTCTCTTCTGTTATTTCTGCTCCATTTGCTTATTAACTTAATTTAAGTCTTAAAATAAGCCTTTTATGTTCTTTCTACTTTATTATAACCTATGTTATAATTTTACTTGCAATTGTCACTACTGTATTCATTTATAATCTATATATTATAAATATAATTACAAGCGCCTCTTTTCTATTCTATTCAGTCTTCTTTTATTATGATATTGAATTCTCTTTAATTCTCTTATATTATATGACAATCTTGACTTGGGACTTCGTCCAACTGTCACAAATTTGCTTATCATAATAACTGCTTTACTTTTATTCTATTATCTGCGCAGTAAATGCAGATCTATTTACATTTCTGTCTATAGGTTCTATTCTTGTCTAATAATTAACTTGATTCCTTCTTTAATTCCTTTAATTCTTCACTTCATTTTCTTATATTCTAAGAAGTAGTTCTATTCTATTTGATTGGTTACAAAAGGCCGCGCTAAAAATCCATTTCCATGTTTTAATACTAAATAATGCTATAAACAATAATCCGTAACTACAAGATATTTCTTTTATTATTTCTTTACTTATTGGATAGTGCAAAATACAGTAATTTCTCTATTTTACACTAATTCCATTTTTATTTCTTTTTATTCTTGCAATTACATTTATCGTTATCTTTTAAATATTAAACTATAGAAATGTATTCTCTTTTCTAAACCAACCAATTAATCTATCACTTACTTCCAAATCAAGTTATTAGGTTTTCCTTTTTATTTATTTTTCTTCGTTTTAGCATAATTTACTGCAAAATTCTATTTTTCTCTTTTTATTTCAGCTTTTCTTATTTTACATCTAATTTCTGTAAATCTAGTGTTCTTCTATTTTAGTCCGTATTTGCGAATTCTTCTCTTTAACAAATTTATTTTCGTAAAAAAGAATAAAAAGAAGCTAACATTTACATGCTAAATTTCAACTTTAAAATAGATGTAAATAACAATAAATTTTTAACTTTTAGGCTTATGCCTTTCTCTAACTGTCAAGCCTAATATTAATTAAATATAAGCTCTCTTATACAATTTACAGTCTCAACATAACTAATTAACAGAATTAATTACTGAAATAAATATCGAGTAAAATTATTTAACGGGGATCTAACGATAATATGTCATAAACATAAAAGATATATAATTAAATCCACTCACCTGTCGTCCTTAGCTTTAAATCTCTATCTTCTAAAATTACTACCCCGTTCTACAACTTCTCTCCTTTAATTTATTGCAATTTCTCCATTTTGTTCACATATATTTTATTTGGATTCATTTGGTGAAGATTTGAGAGAAATAGGAGAAAAGAATGAAGAAAGAAGCCATTGTTTACTGTAAGAGAGGGATGAAGAAAGTGACGGTTGATGGAACGGATTACATTACGTTCTCTCTTATATAGATGCACCTCACCAATTATCTAATTAATCCTCTTCTTAATTGATCCTTCAATTAATTTTTATGTGCAGCAATATACTACCTATAAGTACACATTCAAATCTAGGTCAACTATTATTTCATTTCCTTATTAATTCCAATTAACTCTCATTAGTTCTCCGATTTAATGCTCTTTATAACGCACGTCTATTTTGGATTTTAAACGTGCCTTATTTGTCTTATTAAATGTTATTTATAAATGTTAACTTTTAAACGTTATAAATTATAAACGTTTAACCTTTTTTTATGTTGCTTGTTTATTCCAATTAATCACCATCAATTGCTTAATTAATTTCCCAATATAAAACTTGTCTATTTTGAATTTCACATGTGACTAATTAATGTAAATTAATTTCCTCCAATAGCTGATTTGATTACATTGCCTGCTAATGTTAATTAATTGTCTTTAATTACTGATATCAATTAATTTCCTTTATGATGGCAATGTTAATTAATTACTTTATGACACGCGTCTATTTTAAAATTAAAATGCACGTTATTTCTGGAATTTCTTATGCAGATATATTTATTTATAACAAATATATTTATGTACATTTACATGTATAATTATTTCTCGATACAAAACTTCGAACGTCAATAACTTTTTCATACGAACTCCGTTCGAGACATATTATATATGTAAATTAATCAGAAAATCACCACGAACACAATGGAATAAGTTTCAAGGCCAAATTCTGACAATTCCAAAAATGCTTATTTTCACTGTTCATAATTATTTGATTATTTAATTATATAAAAATACGGGGTGTTACAAACGCCTAATGGTTTGTTTGAGTGGGTAGTCATGCCATTTGGCTTGATTAATGCACCTACGTATTTTTTCAATTTGATGAGTAAAGTATTTCAGGAGTAGTTGAATAAGCTTATGGTGGTCTTCATGGATGATATTTTTATATTCTCGTAAAGTGAAGAGGAGCATGAGAAGCACTTGAGGGAAATTTTGGATGTTCTAAGAAAGAATCGGTTGAAAGCAAAATTTTCTAAGTGTAACTTTTAGAAGAAGGAAGTCTAATTCCTTGAGCATATGGTATTGGAGGCTGGTTAAGCCGTGGATCCAAGAAAGGTAGAAGCCGTGAGAGATTGGAAGATGCCCAAGAATGCAACAGAAGTTAGGAGTTTCTTGGTTTTTTTGGATTCGATCGGAAGTTCATCATGGACTTTGTAAAGATCTTAGCACCACTCACATGCCTTACCTAGAAGAATTTGGTTTTTATAGGGAATGACATCTTTGAATGCGCATTTGTCAAATTGAAGGTGTTATTAACATATGCATCAATTCTCACTTTACCAGATGGTTTCAAACCTTTTACAATGAATACAAACGCCTACGGTACCGGGTTAGGAGCTATTTTGATGCAAGAAGGAAGTTGGTAGTTACGCTTACAAATAGCTTAGGATTCACGAAAGGAACTACCCAATCCATGATCTTGAGTTGGCTACTATCATGTTTGTTTCGAAGTCTTGGAGCATTACCTACTTAGAGAAAAATTTGAGTTATTTACGGACCACGAGTCTATGAATTATTTGTTCTTTCAGAAGGACTGGAATCTAAGACAGAAAGGTGGATGAAATTTGGCATCATATGATTTTGAGATCCCATATTGTTACATCCATATTTCCCAAATCATGTTGAAGGCAAGATGGCGTAAACACCAAGCTCAAAACGGGATGCACTTACAATAAAAGTTGGACCACAAAGAGGAAAGAAAAGGGTAGAGCGAAGTCAAGAGAATACCACGCTTAGAAAATTCAAGACAAAGATTCAAACTGTGATGATTCCCCAATTTCTTTGTTATATTATGATACTGAGCCAAAAAACTAACATGGTCACAGGAAGAAAATAGTCTACAAACATAATACATGGAACTGCAGCGTCACCAAGATATGACAATGGGGTAGAGATGCTACAGTGCGATACTAAAACTTGTATTAGTAGTGTCAAAATACAACACATTTAACTTAAAAAAGCTATATGCAAATGGGGACGTGCTGCACCATATGTCAATGTGCAAGATAATAGGTATGCGTTAACAATCTTACATCCAAAAGCCAACGAAGAGGGGCGCCGCCATTAGAATAGGCCAACAGAGAAGTGCACTGCCATAAGGATGGGCTAATAAAGAAGAGCGCCGCCATTAGGACGTCATAAACACAGGGGTACAAAGAAAGAGGCAAAAGAAGAAAACTGTGCTACAATCAAAAAAGAAGTTCTACTCAGAAGTAACAAACAACGTCAAGCATATAGCATCCTTTCGACATCTCTGAACCTCAAACTGCAAAGAATAGTTACCAATGCTTGGCCAAGATCAGGACACACCAAATTGCATAAGGTCAGCGTAGTTGCCTACTTAGCTAAAACCCACACAAGGCAGAACCACCTCGCACCTGTAACACCCCATATTTTTGGTAACATTATTTAGGATACTTAATTAGTTAAATTAAATAAAATAATGTGTTGATTAGGGGATTGAGATTCGATTTAATAAAGGGGTAGCCGTGCCATTTAACCACATAATTAAAATAACAGTTAACATGAAATAGAGGAGGGGTAAAATAGGAAAGAGGTCATTCTTACACCCTAAACCCTTGGCCATGTATCCCATACACGTTCATTTCATTTGAAATTTTTTAAAACTCAAGGCCGGCCACCATTAACAAGAGAAAGGGGAAGAAGATTAGGAAAGAAGCTAAATCAAATCAAATCCATTCAAATCTCAAATTCCTACATCTCTAAAGCTACAATGTTTACATCTTATATTTCTTTTGTTTCGGTTTTAAGATGAAATCCGAAGTATTTTGCATTGATTTGCCATGTTTTTGAATGATGGAATGATTATATATACTTGTTGATGATTTACGGTTGCTCATATAGGTTTTATGACATGTTTTGATATGAAAACTTTATTAAATGACATCCAAATGCCTTGCGAGTTTTTATGAAGATCATAAATAATATTTTGGAGATGGGTTCCAATTTTCTGATTTTTCTTAATTTTTGTGGAATTTATATAAATTTTCTAGTAAAGAAAATGATAATTTGGGTTATAAATTATTTACGGTTAAATAATAAAAAGTTTGGGTCTGAAATTAATATATATTAGAAAATATATAAAAAGTGATTTTTAGGAATTTTTGTAGAATTTTCCTAAGTGTTTTAATGGATATATAAAATTATTTAAGGTATGGGACATTAAATGTTTTATATATTTATGAAAGGAGAATGGGATTTTTGTAAATAAATTTAAATTGTTAATTCTGAAAAGTCAGCGGTACTTTTAGAAAAGAGAAACTTGCAACCAATCATAATTTGACAAACAAGGTAGGTTAGGTTCAAAGAAATAGTTTAAAAGGGAAAATAAACATGTTTTTCACTGTTTCGATGCTTTTGGTACCAGATTCCGCCTTCTTACCTTCGCCTCCGTGTGATGCCTAACCTCTATACTCACACTAGCAAAGGACACTACTGGGTAATGCCGTCAACTAGCACGAAGAATAAGGCTATTGTGGAGCGACCATCTGTGTAATTGCTTTGTGCGAGTACCGATATGTCAGATAGTATGACAATTTCTTTTCAAGAGGAAATCCGACATATCAAATAAAAACTCAAAGCTACTACACAGTGGCTATGTGGGCTTCGGAAACAAATATAGAAATAAGCATAACACAAATCAGTCACAGATATTCATATCACAAAGGCAGAAACAGATACGAATATAACACATAGAAGTGTACAGCAAAGTAGTGGTCATACAAGATCCAGTACATAACAAAAGAATAGGCACAAGTGCTAGACAAAAGAATATGTGTACATCAAGGAGTCTCTATCTCGAATGTAAAATAACAAAAAAACTACTAAGCTAAAGTAGTTAGCCAACAGTCAGGTGACGGACCCTGATAAGAAGTCAAGCAGTAGCATTTGAAACACCTCGGTCTGTCCAGAGTATTATTTAAGAAGAAAATAATAAACAGATCAGTCTAGCTATAAATATCATATAAATGAGATAGGATAAGAGATATGACAAAAACGTATGATAAAAATAATGCCATACTGTGACAAGTATACATCAGATAACAACAAAAATCATACAATATCTCAAATATTCTCAAACACTAAAAAGAATGTCATATTCTTTAAATTATTCACCAAAACACAAATATTGACAAAACATATCAATGCCAATCGCAAAAATATCGGTGAAACACAATTTCTAGAAATCATCAACTAGAAATCCAAAAATCATAAAAAGGGGAAAGGCCTATCACAAACGGGAGCATGAAAACTCACCAACACGTGTATCACAAATGGGTCGCTATCCCATAAAATACGGGGTACAGTCCCCCACGCGGACGAATGAGCCGAACATTGACGCACCCTAAAAGATATGCCTTATGCACAGACTTGGTCGTGGTACAGTCCCCCACGCAGACGAATGAGCCGAACATCGACGCACCCTAAAAGATACGCCTCATGCATAGACTCGGTCGTGGTAGAGACCCCCACGCGGACGAATGAGCCGAACATCGATGCACCCTAAAAGATACGCTTCATGCATAGATTCGGTCGTGGTAGAGACCCCTACGCGGACGCATGAGCCAAACATCGACGCACCCTAAAAGATATGCCTCATGCACAGAATCGGTCATGGTACAGTCCCCCACGCGGACGAATGAGCCGAATGCTCCTCGGACGGTCAAAAGACCATGGGTCACTATCCCACCAAATTGAGCCGAAGCTCCATAGAATAAGTGTAAATTACACCAAGCTAGTAAATAAATGAGTTTAGGTTCATGTCCCATAACCACTGGCTTAACTTAAATATTTACGAACAAATTGTAGATTTCCACTCAAAAATACAAAATGATCATCATTGATAAATTAGAAGTGTAAATTACACTAAGCTAGTAAATAAATGAGTTTAGCTTCATGTCCCATAACCACTGGCTTAACTTAAATATTTACTAACATATTGTAGATTTCCACTCGAAAATTGTCACAAGAGTTCAATCGAACAAGTCCAAGAATTAACCGACGAAGTAAACGCAAGCGTTTCATACCACTTGTTTTGCTATGGTGTTTAATTAGATTTCTCACACGAATGAGGTAAAGGTTTGCATATACTAATAGATTGGAAAACGGTTTTAAAAGCGAGCTTTATATTTAAAATAATGTCGAAATCGTTTTAATGAAAGAGTATTAGTATTTACTACTAGTATAGAAACCTTTGTATTTTAAGTGACAAATCACAAAAATGATTGTAAAAACAACCAATCACCAAAAATCCACATACGACAATGTGAATCAAATCCATAAAAATCGATATCAAATCCATCAAATGGATATTCTAAAAAATCCAAAGAATGAAGTCATCAAAGTCGATAATAAATGATAACATCTAACCAGATCAACAAAAAAATCGATTAAAATTGAAAATCCAATCAAAAAACACCCAAAATAGGCAAAATGAACAGTTCTAGATGTCCGAGGGTTCATCCAGACGTCCGGATTTGGGTTCTGGAAATATTCCAAAAACCTACCAGACATATGAACTCTAACCAGACGTTTGACAAGTTGTATCAGACATCTAAAAGGTTGTATCAGACTTCTGATTCTGTTCTCTGCGGGTTTTTTTTCATCTGCTGCCCTAACCAGACGTCTGGACCTTCCAACCAGACGTCTAGTTGCCATTTCTGGGCAACATTTTGCCTAGGCCAATGATGGCCAAAATGATTCGGAAGCAATCGGACGAGCGACGGAGGCTAAAGATTTATGCCAAGCGACAACCCAGTCCTATAGGCTCTTCGATACATCCCGAATAACACGTCCGAAAATCCAAGTTAGGATCTTTAAAGATTTTGACTTCAAAACACCAAAATTTGGAAAATTCACCAAATCAATTCAAATCAAAAGCAAATGAACATGCATAAATGTTAGGAATTCATACCTAACAACAATGAAAGTTATAGACGTAGATGTGTGTTCAAAAACACACCTTTAAACCCAAAAACAATGAATGAGAAGCTTTTAAAATAAAGGAAAGATGAACCACTCTTCAACTTCAACTCTAGAAGCTCCAATCTATGATCATAGGCAAATATTTCCTAAGTTAGGTTATAGGAAATTTCTAAAATTGGAGAGAGATTGAGATGGAGAAGATGAAGAGGATGCTTACCTAAGCTTCTCCTTGATTTATAACTTGAATTTGAATTCCTAAGAGAAACTAGGGCTTAGGAATTTTAATTTCCTCTTCCCACCATTCTTTCTAGGGCTTGAGAGTGTTAGGAAATTGGAAATGAAATGAATGATGAGTAGAGGGGTGGAGTGGGAGTTGTTATGTAGAGGAGTTGGGTTCTCTTAGTGGGCTGAAACCCAAACTCAAAGCCTCAAATGAAAATATCAAAATTCTACTCAACTCCAAACATATCGATGTTTATACTTAAAAAAGTTGTAAATGCCATTTTGGACTCAATGGAAGTGGTCTCGAGTCCCAATTTGACTGTTTACAAAAATAACATTTCGGACTTTAATCCGATTAACGATGCTATATTTAAATAAAACATTTAAATATACAATCGTAAAATATGCAGGTTGTTACAGACTCCCCTCTTAAATAAATTGCATCCTTGCAATACTTAAGAAGAAAATAAAAAGTAACAACCATACTAAGGCATTACAACACAAAAGAAGAAATTTTGAAATGAGAAGTTCACCTTAAGGAGCACGAGAGAGTAAGTCCGGATGTGTTTGCTCGATGAATTCCTTGGATTCCCAAGAGAAATCCTTAGGATTTACGGACCATTGAACTTTCACAAGCGGAACATCTTTGTTACGAAGGCGTTTAACCTCCGTAGCAATGATACGAATAGGATGTTGCTCATAAGTCAAATTAGGTGAAACTTTGATTTCTTCAATAACACCGGGCTCAAAAATAGGATCGGAATCTCTAAGGCATTTCCGTAGTTGAGAGACGT
The DNA here is from genome assembly GCA_030737815.1 of Allium fistulosum. Taxonomy (NCBI): domain Eukaryota; kingdom Viridiplantae; phylum Streptophyta; class Magnoliopsida; order Asparagales; family Amaryllidaceae; genus Allium; species Allium fistulosum. The sequence goes on along the minus strand of CM060903.1, from coordinate 513,297,240 downwards.
GGAATACGTCATGAATAGCATAAAATTGAGCCGGTAACAAAAGGCAATAAGCCACGGAACCAATGTGTTCGGTGATGGGAAATGGACCAACATATCGAGGTGCTAGTTTTCTCGATCGACAGAAATGCACAATACCCTTCATAGGTGAAACAAGAATAAAATCTGGACCTAAAACCAGCTTCTCACCGGCTTCAAGCCAACATGAAGGAGATCGGCACGGCCTTCCGTAGAGTGCCTCGAAAGGTGCCATACCAATAGTAGATTGGAAGCTATTATTGTTGGAAAACTCAACAAGAGAAATATGATCTTCCCAACTTCCACCAAAATCAAGAACACATGCACGAAGGAGATCTTCAAGAGTTTGATTCACACGCTCTATTTGTCCATCGGATTGAGAACGATAAGCGGTGCTAAAAGAGAAGGATGAGCATCAAGGCTACATAAAATAAGAGATGAACATGAATCGGATTCACGATCTCGAATCTCACAAGTAGATAAAGTCTCGAGACCATTCCATTCGGATATCATCATTGAAACAACCGCTTGTTGCTTACGACTAAGGGCATCGGCAACTCTATTACCATTTCCGGGAGTATAGAGAATATCAATATCATAAGATGCAAGGAACTCGAGCCAACGTTGTTGTGCAAATTAAGTTCCTTTTGAGAAAATAAATACTTCAAAGATTTATGATCGGTGTGGAGAACAAATTTCTCTCCCAAAAGATAATGACGCCAAATTCTAAGAGCGAAAACAATGGCCGCGAGCTATAAATCATGAGTGGCATATCTAGTATCGGCAGGCTTTAATTGCCTAGAAGCATAAGCGATAACATGTTCCCTTTGCATGAGAACGACTCCCAACCCAACACGACTAGCATCGGTATAAACGATAAAGTCTTGGTTCCCTTCGGGAATCACAAGAATAGGAGCATCGGAAAGGAGTTCTTTTAAATGATCCTCTTTTCCAAAAAGCTAAGCCATTCAAAATTATAATGAACTTTATGTAATCATCTTTTTAGAAAAATTTACTTTTTTACAAGTCAATTTATTGTGTCTGACTGTCTCATCATAGCGTTTAGGAGATTCCTATCGATAACGTTGATCAAGCGCATCGACCAGAATTCTTAAAGCACTCAATGGGTAAAACAACACAAAATCATCTTCTATATGATAAACATGTCTCTTAAAATTTTACGAATATTCTTTGCTCGTTTTAAGAACAAAATCCAATTATACTTATAAATATATCTTATTAAAAAGATTTGAAATTTGAAATTGCTGTTTTCACCCATAATCAATGAATACAAGGATAGACTCATCGAGATATTCGTAAAATACTCGATTCATAAGATGGATGAAATAAGCTGGAGGGTTCGTCAAACCGAATGACATAACGAACCACTCATAAGAATCATAACGAGTGTGGAATGTGGTAAGTGGAATGCTACCCTCCGCAACTCGTAGCTGATGAAAACTGGTGGCAAGGTCGAGTTGAAAAGACCTTAGCACTACTCAATAGATTGCTTAGGTGATAATCCTAAGACAAGCTCGAAAAAACCGGAAAATTCACAAACTACTTGAATGAGAGAAATAACATTTTCCTCATCATGTGGGTTTAAAGAATAAAATGATGCCACCGAACTGGAATCGAAATCATTAAGAAAATTAAAAACATGCTTAACAGATTAAGAATGTCTAAGATGGATAGTCCTCTCGGGACATAGGATATGGGCTTCATAATGATTAAGCCAATCCATTCCCAAAAATCAATTCCAAAACCTAAGTAGCAATCAGATCGGCAAGCATAATCACATAAAATAATCTTGACATCTCCACAAAGTAAACTGAGTGTTGCGGATCCACCAATCGGATTCGCAATTCTCAATGAAGTCATCAAGCCCATAATATTTAAAGAAAAAGTAACAACAAGTTCTTTTGATATAAAAGAGTGAGATGCACCCGAATCAAAAGAAATCGAATAGGATAATCACGAAAGAAAATAATGCCATCAAGGACAGAATGAAAAATACCTTGACCAAGAGAAGTGTTACTAGGGTCTTGCACAACATTCAGCTTTCCCTCTTTCTTGCTTTGAAGTATGGGACATGAAGATATAGGATGACCAAAACTTTTGCAATAACGACAAGTAAGGGACTTCGGACACTTATTTGCATAGTGGTCCTTAGATCCACAGTTGTAGCATTCTCCACGATTAGAGGTAGGAGTCTTTATTTCCAAAGTTGCTTGCTTCACTTTCTTATTAGGATTAGGTTTGAACTTATTATTGGGATGCCTCTTCTTGTTGTTGTTGAAGTTCTGTCTGGCACCCACAACTTCCACATCACTTTCTTTATCGGCTTCTTCAAGTCGAAGAGCGATATCAACAAGCTGATCAAAAGAAACTTCTAGTTTCAGGAGTAAAGGCTTTTTGAGGTTCTTATTCAACCCATAGACAAACCTCTGATTTTTCGTAAATGGATGCGACATAATCCGTCACAGAAGATTCACCTTGAACAAGGTCGATAAAGCGTCGAGCTAAAGATACTTTTTCAGCTTTTGGCACAAACTTTAACTCGAACCTTTCCTGGAATTGCTCCCAAGTAAGATCCGCTTCAATAATTTTAGAAATCAAAAGCTCATACCAATCTAATGCTCTCTCCTAGAGCATGCTAGAAGCCACTTGGACTCGATGTAGGTCAATAAGATTCATGCGGGAAAAGATGCGATCGCATGTTCTAAGCCAAGCTTGGATTTCTATAACGCTTTCAGAACCCTTGAATGGCCTTCCACCCAAATCGGTATAATCTCTGCATAAGCGTGCAAACCAAGATTTCGGATGAGTAGGCTCTGGAATGGGTCTGACAGCTTGAGCATTCTTCACAAGATCTAAGAGTTGCTGGGCAGACATAAATACTCCATCCTGAGGAGTAGCACTGGATTGACCGGCACCGGGATGGCCTGGTCTAACCATTTCTCTTCTTTAAGAAAGAAAGAAAGAAGAGGAAAAAGGTTATTCTCAGAATGAATATCAAACAAACTTGATTGATAAAACAAGGCATCATAAAAGAAAATAGGATAGAACGGGTCCAAAGACTCGGATTAAATCCTAAGGCATGATTCCTAAGAGAGAGTTAGGACAATGATCCTTGCTAGATTATTCTACATTGTTTCGAAGTTTGGCTCTGATACCAAGCTGTGACGCCCCACCTCTATACTCACACTAGCCAAGAACACTACTGGGTAATGCCGTCAACTAGCATGAATAATAAGGCTGTTGAGGAGTGACCATCTGTGTAATTGCTTTGTGCGAGTACCGATATGTCAGATAGTATGACAATTTCTTTTCAAGAGGAAATACGACATATCAAATACAAACTCAAAGCTACTACACAGTGGCTATGTGGGCTACGGAAACAAATATAGAAATAAGCATAACACAAATCAGTCACAGATATTCATATCACAAAGGCGGAAATAGATATGAATATAACACATAGAAGTGTACATCAAAGTAGTGGTCATACAAGATCCACTGCATAACAAAAGAATAGGTACAAGTGCTAGACAAAAGAATATGTGTACATCAAGGATTCTCTATCTCGAATGTAAAATAACAAAAAAAAAACTACTAAGCTAAAGTAGTTAGCCAACAGTCAGGTGACGGACCGTGATAAGAAGTCAAGCAAAAGCACCTGAAATACCTTGGTCTGACCCGAGTATTATTTAAGAAGAAAATAATAAACGGATTAGTCTAGCTATAAATATCATATAAAATGAGATAGGATAAGAGATATGACAAAAACGTATGATAACAATAATGCCATACTGTGACAAGTATACATCAGATAACAACAAAAATCATACAATATCTCAAATATTCTCAAACACTAAAAAGAATGTCATATTCTTTAAATTATTCACCAAAACACAAATATTGACCAAACATATCAATATCAATCGCAAAAATATCGGTGAAACACAAATTCTAGAAATCATCAACTAGAAATCTAGAAATCACAAAAAGGGGAAAGGCCTATCACAAACGGGAGCATGAAAACTCACCAACACGTGTATCACAAATGGGTCGCTATCCCATAAAATATGGGGTACAGTCCCCCACGCGGATGAATGAGCCGAACATCGACACACCCTAAAAGATACGCCTCATGCACAGACTCGGTCGTGGTACAGTCCCCCACGCGGACGAATGAGCCGAACATCGATGCACCCTAAAAGATACGCCTCATGCACAGGCTCGGTCGTGGTACAGACCCCCACGTGGACGCACGAGCCGAACATCAACGCATCCTAAAAGATACGCCTCATGCACAGACTCGGTCGTAGTACAGTCCCCCAAGCGGACGAATGAGCCGAATGCTCCTCGAACGGTCAAAAGACCATGGGTCGCTACCCCACCAAATTGAGCCGAAGCTCCATAGAATAAGTGTAAATTACACCAAGCTAGTAAATAAATGAGTTTAGCTTCATGTCCCATAACCACTGGCTTAACCTAAATATTTACGAACAAATTGTAGATTTCCACTCAAAAATACAAAATGATCATCATTGATCAATTAGAAGTGTAAATTACACTAAGCTAGTAAATAAATAAGTTTAGCTTCATGTCCCATAACCACTGGCTTAACTTAAATATTTACTAACAGATTGTAGATTTCCACTCGAAAATTGTCACAAGAGTTCAATCGAACAAGTCCAAGAATTAACCGACAAAGTAAACGCAAGCATTTCATACCACTTGTTTTGCTATGCCGTTTAATTAGATTTCTCATACGAATGAGGTAAATGTTTGTATATACTAATAGATTGGAAAACGGTTTTAAAAGCGAGCTTTATATTTAAAATAGTTTTGAAATCATTTTAATGAAAGAGTTTTAGTATTAACTACTAGTACAGAAACCTTTGTATTTAAAGTGACAAATCACAAAAATGATTGTAAAAACAATTAATCACCAAAAATCCACATACGACAATGTGAATCAAATCCATAAAAATCGATATCAATCCATCAAATGGATATTCCCAAAAATCCAAAGAAAGAAGTCATCAAAGTCGATAATAAATGATAACAACTAACCGGATCGACAAAAAAATTGATTAAAATTGAAAATCCAATCCAAAAACAGCCAAAATAGGCAAAATGAATAGTTCCAGACGTCCGGGGGTTCATCCAGACGTCTGGATTTGGGTTCTGGATATATTCCAGAAACCTACTAGACATTTGAACTCTAACCAGACATCTGACAAGTTGTATCAGACGTTTGAAAGGTTGTATCAGACGTCTGATTCTGTTCTCTGCGTTTTTTTTTCATCTGCTGTCCTAACAAGACGTCTGAACCTTCCAACGAGACGTTTGGTTGCCATTTCTGGGCAACAATTTGCCTAGGCCAATGATGGCCAAAATGATTCGGAAGCGATCGAACGAGCGACGGAGGCTAGGGCTTTATGCCAAGCGACAACCCAGTCCTATAGGCTCTTCGATACACCCCGAATAACACGTCCAAATATCCAAGATAGGATCTTTAAAGATTTTGACTACAAAACACCAAAATTTGGAAAATTCACCAAATCAATTCAAATCAAAAGCAAATGAACATGCATAAATGTTAGGAATTCATACCTAACAACAATGAAAGTTATAGATGTAGATGTGAGTTCAAAAACTCACCTTTTAACCCAGAAACAATCAATGAGAAGCTTTTAAAACAAAGGAAAGAACAACCACTCTTCAACTTCAACTCTAGAAGCTCCAATCTATGATCATAGGCAAATATTTCCTAAGTTAGATTATAGGAAATTTCTAAAATTGGAGAGAGATTGAGATGGAGAAGATGAAGAGGATGCTTACCTAAGCTTCTCCTTGATTTATAACTTGAATTTGAATTCCTAAGAGAAACTAGGTCTTAGGAATTTTAATTTCCTCTTCCTACCATTCTTTCTAGGGCTTGAGAGTGTTAGGAAATTGGAAATGAAATGAATGAAGAGTAGAGGGGTGGAGTGGGAGTTGTTATGTAGAGGCGTTGGGTTCTCTTAGTGGGTTGAAACCCAAACCCAAAGCCCCAAATGAAAATATCAAAATTCTACTCAACTCCATACATATCGATGTTTATACTTAAAAAAGTTGTAAACGCCATTTTGGACTCAATGGAAGTGGTCTCGAGTCCCAATTCGACTGTTTACAAAAAGTAATATTTCGGACTTTAATCCGATTAACGATGCTATATTTAAATAAAACATTTAAATATACAATCGTAAAATATGCGGGTTGTTACACTCCGTCTCTATCGAAACCAATTTGAATGGTATAGGTTAACTGGTACGTAGTGAATTGTATATAGGCGAAAGGTATAGAGTCGAAACCAAGGGCTGAGGCACTACTTTGCTTTTAAATGAAAATGCACCTGCTTGCTTTCGACTAAGTAGCTTTCGACCAGGTCAATTGGTTTTAAAAGAATGGTTTCAATTGAGTTGCACTTTTGTTTTAAATGACTGCTTTCGACTAAGTCGAAACCTTTAGTTGCTGCTTTTTACCTTTCGCCCTGGATTGGTTTCGAAAGGGTTGTTTTGCTTTTAAAACTTAGCCACTTCTCCAATGCTTTCGAAGGGATGGTTTCAACACCATCATTTCTGTACTTAGGAAAAGGTTTCGAAATAGATGCTTTCGACTTAAATGATCCTTTTTCTCAGATTGAAGTATAACCTAAATGGTTTTGAAAGAGACAGTTTTAATGGTTTGGAAAGGTTTCCACATGTTTTAAATCGAACCCAAGTGCTTTTGAAAGGGTTGATTTTTGTTGCTTTTGAAAGGTTTTAATGAATGGTTTTGAAGGGGTGGTCCCCCAGGGGTTTCGAAAGGGTTGGAAGGAAAGGTTTTTCCTATGTTTTCGAAAGGCAATATTTAAAAGTTTTAAAGAAGGATGTCTAATATTTTAAAGTTTTCGAAGGGAAGGTTTTCTATGCTTTTGAAAGAAACGATTTAGCCTTTTGGCCTAGTTTAAGTAAAGAGTTTTACTTGGTTTCGAAAGAGTTACTTTTAATGGCGTCAAAAGTGGTACTTTCAATGGTTTCAAAAGGGTTGTTTAAAGGTTTTAAACAAAGGTTTCGAATATATTAACTAGGCAATATAGCCTAAGTGTTTTCAAGTCAAAATGGGTTTTAACTTGTTTTGGAAGGATAGCTAATCCTCATTAAAATTCATCAACATTATTTTGAGTAAAGTATATACAACATGGCAAAATAGCTTAGAGTAAAGATAAGAATATATTTTCCTTGTATAAGTATGATTTAAAAGGTTAAATCATTTTGAGAAGGTTTTCAAGGAAAAAGATGAATGGTAGTTAACCCTAAGAAAATGATTAGGACAGATAGTCCATTTTGATTCGGACAGTTAGTCCAGTTTGCGGACAGTTAGTCCATTTTGCGGACAGTTAGTCCAGTTTACGGGCAGTCAGCCCAGTTATCGAACAGATGGTCCATTTATTACTTATGAACAGATAGTTCATTAGTTACCTATTTTTAGCATAATGGATATTGCTATTATTACTATTATTATCAGTTTGATTAACTAGCTTGGTTGCAGGAAAAGATGTGCAAAATATATGTTTTAAAGAGGATATTTCTGAGGGGAAACCCGTTCCGCTAAGCGGTGTGGTCTCACTTAATACCAATAAACCGAGATGTAACAGTATTATTCACACCGGGCTTTAAATCTGACTTGAAGTTTTTGTTTCCCCTTAAACTCTCGGGTGCTCAAAATTGATTTGAGTAGGCTGAGGGTTGAGGTTTACAAGTTTTGTATTGGCAAATAAAGCTTCCGGAGATGAGCAGGTGGCTAATGGATAGCTAATTAGGAGTTATAGTATTTTTCTTTGATTTTGAGGTTATTCACACTGATCCAAGTTAAGATTTTTCACTTGATTCTTGACGGTGGACACTTGATACAGATTCTTGATATGATCGTTAAGTTTTCTATCATAGTATATTGCTATGTAAGGAGAACAGAGGTTTCTAATCAAGGAACTGGATCAGAGTCCGCACTAGAGGGATCAGGTGGGATATACTAGTTCAAATGTGAAATTTATGTGATCGGGCTAGTGATCAGATTTGATATTACTTTCGGATGATATTATATATGCATTGCATGGGCTTTAATAATATTTTTATGCTATGTGTGTTGGCTTGTAGAGAGTTTGGAAAATGACCTTCGAATTTCTTGAGCTAGCATGAGTGATCGACTGTAATACATAAAGTTGTTGAGCATATGGTAGTCATCCTTATATAGTGAGAAGGATTCTGAATCTGGGAAAACCATGAGTTGTGGTTGCTTATGATTGCAATACCATTGGATACTGAGGTGTGATTGTTGCTTTTGTTGCTTATGTTAGTATTTTGGGGATGAAATTCTTTTAAGGGGAAAGAATGTAATGACCCAGAATTTTCGAATGTCTTATAATTAAATGTTGGAATTATTCAAAAAATTGAATCTTAGATTTAATGCGAATAAAAATGATTTCGAATGCTTATTTAAATTCTGTCTAAATAATAATGATCATAGTAAACTTTTAATATATAATTAAAAGTGATTAAACTAGTTTTAATAACAATTCTTTTTAATCGACGCATGAGATTATCATTCCGAGGCATTGTCTTAGATTTTGATGAAACTAGTGCCATTGGATCCGGAATATTGAGTTATTGTACGACGATGAGTTTCGTGGCGATCGAATATCCTGTGTGATCGTGCGGGCTCGGAATGTAGGATGATAAAATCAAGAGAATATAAAATAATAAATATTTTACTATAAATAATCCTCAACTCCTCCCTCTCTCTCATTTTTATTTTCATTCTTCGGAAAACATAGCCGCCATCATTTTTCAAACCTCAACCAATTAAATCTTGAGTTATAGTTAATAAAATCAAGTGTCGTTGAATTCATTGGCCTTGTATGGTCGGGGGCTTCGTTTTGGTGTAGTTGTTAGTAGGTTTGGTGATCGACATTTGAACAGTCGACTAGGGTTACCGATTTTCTTCACTTAGCGAGGCGATAGGTGAAGATGCTTATGGGTTGTGCTAGTGGAGTGTAGACGAACTCATGGCTGCGATTTGGCATGGCACGACTTTGAATGGTAGAACATGAGACTGCGAGCGTCGATTAGTTGGAGGGAGGTTACGATTTAATTATAGGCTTTGGAGGTGGTTTTGAAGGCGTGGTCGGGTTCGTGGGGCAAAGAGAGGAGGAATGGCAATGGTAGGAAGCTCTCTGATGAAGCAAGGAAAAATATGACGCTTGTAGTGAGGCAATTTAGGGCATGGTCGTGATTTTAAGGAGGAGATTGGACGTGTCATTGTGGAGGTCGATGCATTGAGCGCACAGAGAGGAGATCAATGGAGAAGACGGTGTTGGATTTAGCAGAGCATAGCTCCGTATCACAAGAGATCATGCACGGCAAATTTGGGGGCGATTATCAATGTGCACCGGGTAGGGGAAGAAAGAGGATAAGTGGGAGATTAAGGTAAATTAAGTTAATTAATTTATTAATTAATGATTTTAAATCTCAAAATCTTATATAATGGGAAAATTTTACATATGAGGTCTAACCGAGGCCTCGTCTTCACTGTTGTGCTCGTAGCAGAATTCTCTACGTTTGGGATTGATGTAGGGCTTGGGTGAGTTTACTCACCGTTGATTTTATATTATTATGTATATAACTGTCATTGTATTAAAATATAAATTGTATAATGAACAATGCAAGTTATTACTTTTGGACCTCTCTTTGTTTTGTAAAACAAGTGACAACATTATAATGGAGTATAATCTCTCTTTTGATCCTGTAAAACATGTAGGCCCAGACTACCGGTTTACATGTTTGATATTATGTGTGAATTTTTGAAGCGATATAGTCATTATAAACGTGCTCTGAAATCCTTGGTATTTGACATATGTTAAATTGGATAAATTGTGATATTGTGGAAATATATATGTATATATGTTTGGTTGCACACATTTTGGTGTGTTTGATATAGAGAAATTTGTTTGGACCTTTGTGGAAATTGGAATAGGAAGTTGTAAATGATAGAAATGAAAAAGTCGCGATTGATGTACTTTAAAATCGCTGTGATTGGCAATTTTAAAGTTATCTTTGGAAGACATCCTAGAGCTTCTTCTTATTTTGATAAGTATTGTTAGCCTACTTATTATTGGAAAATACCAAGGTTTAAATATATTACTGATAATCCTTTATGGATTTTTATAGCGACAGTTTTAAATCATAAAACAGGTTTTTATGGTTTTTAAATAAATGTTTTAAAATATAGTATAAGTATCTTAAAAATATATATTTAGTATATATGGTTTTAGAAATTTTTAAGGATTTTGTTTAAGAAATAAAAGGCTTTTATATTATAATATCTTTCAAATGGTTTATAGTATTTTATTAAATGTTTTAGTTTTATAAATAAATTAGTATATGTGTGTGTATGTATATCTCTTTAAAGGTATTTTAGTATATTTAGAAGTTTAAAAAAAGAAATTTTGGTATCTGTAAAGAATATAAAGGAGTTTTTGGATTATAACACTTACGTTAAAAATGAATTGTTCTGTAAAATTGATTAAAAGGGTTTGTAACCTTGTTTAATAAGTGAAGATGTACTTAGAGCTTTAAATTGATGTTTCAAAGTTAACGGCAAGTATAAAAGTGATTTTGGGTTTATAGTAACGATGTTTGTGCAACATTTGTTTTAACCCACTTAACTATACATTTGAAAAGTGATTGGATCTTTAAAATGGAGTTTTATAGATAACGGAATAGTTAAGTGTTTTGGGTTTGTTGTAAACAATGTTTTAGTAACATTTTTTTTAAACCCTTGAATAATATTTTTAAGAGGTAAAATATTGTTAAATTAAAAACTCAAATTCATTTCTCAGATTTGTTTCATGCCTTCTCATGGCATCTTCATCCCCATCCCTCCAACATCCTTCCCCTCTCCATATGTACCTTCTACCTCTTTACCTATTTCAGACACGTCCATCATCTCTCCCGTGACCATCCCTATCCCATCGCCTCCTCCTCCTCTTCCGCCACCTCCTCTACTTGATCATTTCCTTCCTCTTCGACCTGTTCTTTCTTCTTCTTTGCCTTTATCTTCTTCTTCTATCCCTGTTGCTCTTGTCCATCTGAAATGTCCTGATCAGTGGTCATCTTTATTCTTTGGTAAAACCAAAAACGCTGGTTGTTACACTCCTTTTCAGTTCAATCTTAAGTACTCTGGTGTATCTCTTGAACCTCCTCCATAAGTCATCAATGAAGGTATCAAATCTTGGTCAGATTCTCTTGTTGGGTTTTTTCTTGCTGGAAATGTCAACTACATGGAAGTTAAGGTACACTTGGATAAATCATGGAAATTAAAAGGTTCATATGAAATGCTATATGATAAACAGATATACTACTTTAAATTCACATGCCAGGAGGATAAGGAGATGATCCTTAAACGTGACCCAATGTTTATTCGTGGGCAAATGTTTATAGTTATGTCATGGAATCCAAGCTTTGGTACAACACAATCTACTATCAAAAGTGTTCCTTTTTGGGTGCACCTTAATGACATGGATGTTGTTGGGCATTAACTGGTTAGCCTGTCACCTGGGGAAGTTAGTATGTTATGATGAAAATGCTGAAATGTTAAAAAGGTTTGAATATGAAAAATGTCTTATTGAGATAACTCCTGACAGTGATCTTCCAAAATTTATCTCTGTTGGTGATGATTCTTGTCCAAATGTAATTGTGGAATATTCATGGAAGCCTTTGATATGTTCAAAATGTAAGGTTTTTGGTCATTCTACGGATCATTGTGAAGTTGGTATAATTGATGATAATGAAGCAAATGAGAGTCAGAAACAACATAATACTGATGATATTTCAAAAGGAAAAGTGGCAGATGGAAAAAAGGTGGAGATTTCAAACAGAGAAAAAGGAGAAGTAAAATTATTTTCTCATGTTAAAAGAAAGGATAAATTTCCTCATAAAGTTTGGAGACGAAGGAAAAATCCAGAAGTGTTGGGAGTGGATTGTATTGCGGATGAAAATGGTAAAGTTCCTTCTCAGAATGTTGAAAAGACAGTGAATATCCAGGAAGAAGGAACAGTGGATGAAAACTGTATGAATTCACTGCATAATGACGTTGTTCAACCAGTGTCTCAACCAACCTGTTCTGATGCAACCCTGTGTCCTGAACCACTTTAGGATGAAGTAAATGTAAATATCAATCCTTCTACGACTGAGATGCATGATAATTTAATGGCAACAGAAGAAAATACTTCAATCTATCTAACATCAAATCCTTTTTCTATATTAAATGATGAAAATAATGCAACCATTAATGCTATCTTGGAATCTGGTCAATGCAAATCCCTTGTTTCATCTCATAAAAACTTGGGTCCATCTCTCAGCCCAAATCAAAATTCAGACCTGCACAACATGCACAACTCCTCTTATGCAACTGCAGAAGATAATTCTCCAACCAAATCCCATCATCCTCTTAAAGTTTCTAATCAATTTCCTGTAACTTCCCTAGCAATTTCCCCTGCCGAATCCCCATACCTTTCAATTGATCTTCCTATTTCAGTTTTCCCTGATATACATGCTTCTTCTCTTCATTCATCAATTTCATCCTCTAAGAAAAAGAAGGGCAGGCTAAGGAAAAATGCTTCCCAAAATTGTTCCCTGTTGACCTGGATTGTGGAAAGGAATAAACCATGGACCAAACTAAAATCTCTGTGCATTCAACTGATATACTTCATGTCTCAACCTCTGGTGTGCATACCAGAGCTTCCTCCTCCCAACTTTTATAAATGATAGACAAAATTGGTGATTGGAATATTAGAGGTGCAAATTCCATTGCCAAACAACTGGAAATCAAAAACTTAATCCTTACTCACTCCATTCAACTCATGGTTGTAGCTGAACCCAAATTAAATCATATTACCACCTATTCAGCTGCCTTTACAATTAAACCAAGTTGAAATCTCATCCACAACCCCTCTCAAGCTCCTTTAGGCAGAATGATGGTGATATGTTACCCCCTGATTTTCTCCACTTCTCCTCTCATTATTCTTAGACAATTCATTCATGCTAAAATCATTCACCTTCCAACCAATTTTCCTTTCTATATGACTTCTGTGTATGCTGAGAACAACAATGCTCATAGGCAAGTCCTCCTTGACATCCTTCCATCTCTTCATCCACCAAATAATCCTTGGAATTGTTTTAGTGATCGGAATTGCATGCAATATTCTCATGAAAAAAGTGGTGGTGCTCCTCTCTCTTATCAACACACAAGATCGTTGAATAATGCAATTTTTTCTTCTAGCCTTATCCCCATTAATTCATCTGGATGCTTTTATACCTTGAACAATAAGAGTAGAAATCATACTAGATCCCTTTGTAGGCTTGATAAATCTTTTCAAAATCTCTGTTCCTTAACTCAATGGCCTAATCTTCATAGCTTTATCCTCCCTCCCTCCTTATGTGATCATTCTCCTTTAATTCTGGATTGGGGTAGAGACTCTATGAGTAGACATTCCTCTTTTTCATTTTTCAATAATTGGACTGAGCATAATGATTTTAATTCTATTGTTTCTGATTGCTGGAAATGCAATATATATGGCATCCCTATGTTTGTTTTGCAGGGAAAATTCAGAATATTGAAGAGCTTGCTAAAAATTTGGGCAGCTTCAACTTTTGTTAATGGTGCAAGTCTTTCCTCTATTACTAGACAGAATCTTATTCAGGTGCAATACATGCTTCTATCAAACCCTTCTGATGTTGCTCTGTATAATGAGGAACATAGGCTATTTGATTGTTTGGCTAAAGCTCTCCTGGAAGAAAACAAAATGCAGATGCAAAAATCAAGGATTAAATGGAAAAAGCTTGGTGATAAAAACTCTGCCTATTTTCATGACTCTTTAAAGATCAATCAGGCCCATAATAATATTATTAGCATCCTTGATAAAGATGGCAACATGTGTACATCTCCTACATCTATTCAAAGTGGTTTTTTGGTTTATTATCAATGCTTACTAGCTAACTTCTCTCTTCCTTCCATTTCATATTCCTTTTTCTCCCATGTTACTCTTCCTGTTATATCAGATGTGGCCAGTCAATATTTTATCACTGTTGTCACTGATGAAGAAATAAAAGAATACATTTTCAGTATGAATTCTTCTAGTGCTCCTGGTCCTGATGGATTTAATTCCCATTTTTTCAAGAGTGCCTAGGGTATTATTGGGTCAGATGTTATTAAAGCAGTTAAGAATTTCTTTACACGTATTAAATTGCTATCTGGTATAAATGCCTCCAAAATTGCCTTGGTCCCAAAAATTCAACAACCTTCAAGGTCACTCAATTCAGGCCTATTGCGTGCTGTTATGTGATATATAAATGTATTTCAAAGATTTTGGCTACCAGAATGAAGACCGTGCTATTAAAAATCATATCCCCAAACCAAAGTGTTTTTCTACCTAAAAGAGATATAACTGATAATATATTACTTTCTAATGAGCTTCTAAGAGGATACAATAGAAAAAACATCTCTCCTAGGTGTGCTGTTAAGCTGGACATTCAGAAGGCCTATGATTCGATTCAATGGAAATCTATAACGTCTATTCTGCATTCCATGAAATTTCCTCCTCCATTTTTGGCTTGGGTATATACTTGTATATCATCGGTTACTTATTCTCTGAGTCTTAATGGAAACATATTTGGTTATTTTTCTAGCACGCAAGGAATTTGACAGGGTGATCCTATTTCTCCCTATATATTTATTTGTGTAATGGAATTACTTAACTCTCTATTCAACAAGGCAATGTATATGAGGCGGATTGATATACATCCTTTGTGTAAGAATCCTAGAGTTTCTACTCTCATGTTTTTGCTGATGATATTATGCTATTCATGAAACCTAATGTTAAATCCATCAATGGTGCTCCTCTAGTGCTTGATTCCATTAATATGCTAACTTATCTATTAATAAAAATAAATCAAAAATTCTCATTTCTGGCATCTCTAAATCCGACAAGAATTCTTTGATAAGTTTATCTTCCTTATCTCATTTTGACATTGATGAGATGTATCTTGGAGCTCCCCTTTCAACTACAAAAATCAGATCTTCTCAATGTCTCCCCTTATTTGAAAAATTAATAGCCAAAATCTCTGCTTAGCCTGCTGCAAAATTCTCCTCTGCTTGAAGACTTATTATAGTTAAGCATATTGCTTCCTCCATGTGCCTATATTATGCAATAATCTTCATTCTTCCTATCAAACTGATTTCCATGATTAATTCTACCCTTAATCATTTTTTATGGCATGGAAACCCCTTCTCTAGAAAACTTATTCCTATATCTTTTAAATACATCTGTTGTCCTCTAAGTAAAGGAGGTCTCGGAGTTATGAATATTAGACACTAGAATGTTACAGTTATCTCTGCTCATATTAATAAAATTATGATGTATGATGATAATCTTCGGGCTAACTGGATAAGAAACAACTTGATCAAGTTTGCACACTTCTGGAATATGATGATTCCTCTTGACAGTAGTAGCTGGCATGGAGACATTTGCTTAGGTCTAGATCAATATTGCTTCCCATTTTTCAAAATAACATGAAGAGCAGGAATCAGCTTTCCTTCTGGCATGATCCATGGTCAAGTCCTAGTGTTATACTCTCTGCTTTGATTCACATTAATCTCAGGGTCTTAACTAGGATTCCAAATAATGCAAAGGTTGGTAGTTTCTACTTTAATGGTCATATTTCTCTTCCTCACTTGAGCTCCTTCATTGTTAGATATTTATGGTCTTTTATTGAAGGTAAAAGATACATAGATGAGACTGATTCTCTCTGGTTAGGTAAAACCCACTCCATTCACATGCTATACAACTATTTGTCGGGGTTTTCTTCTATGCCTTCTTTTCCATGGCATTCCCGCATTTGGATAAGTTCATCTATGCCTAAAGAAAATATCCTCTTATGGAAAATTATCAAGAATGGATTACACACTCAAGATAATATCATGTCCAAAGGTTTGCTGCAGTCTTCAATTTGCCTCTTATGTGGTCGAGGAGCTGAAAATATAAAGCATTTATTCTTTTCTTGTTCTTACACTTCTTTTGTTTGGAAGAGAATATTGAGATATTTGCATCTACATAACCCAAGTTCAATCTCGGATGTTGAATAGTTCAACATATTTAAAGCTATAAGGTGGAAAATTAATTAGGGGTTTCTCTTAATCAAAGTTTTGAAAAGATTTGCTTATTTGATTTGGATGGAAAGAAATGCTAGACTATTTAATGGCATTCTTTGCTCTAAACAGTCTCTATTTCTTTCACTTGCAAGATCATTTTAGGCCTCTATCTTTAGTTGTTGAGTAGTTATCTATGTTTGTTATTTTTGATGTTATTTTCTTTTTATTTCTCTTTTTGATGGGTATGCCCATCCTTCTTTGTATGCCTTTGTTATTCAATAAATGGTAGGGGTTCATTCAACCTCGCTAGCTTTGCCAAAAAAATATTCATAAATAATTTTAGGAAAATACATAAATCTTTAATGATGGAATTTTAAAGAGAATAACAAGTATGAATTGGTTTTGGGTGTGTTGTGGTAATGTATTAATAACATTCTTCTTTAACCTGTTTTGATTATACTTGTGAATGTAAATAGATCTTTGAAAAGATTGTTTTGAAGATAATCATAAGTGAAATGGTTTTGGGTTTGTAGTGACAATGTTTGAGTAACATTTGTCTTAAGCCCTTTGAAACTGATTTATGAATATACTTATATGGTTGAGATAAGAATATGAATACTTTTGAGAAGTATTAAAACGTGTAGAAATGAATATGGAAGTTTTAATGGTGAAGTTTAATTAATAAAACGAAGTTTCATTTATAAAAAAATTTATTGAGTAAAAATGAGTTTTACTAATAAAAGGGGTTTTTAATTAATAAAGGAAGATTAATTAAAAAAGGGATTAGAAGTCGTTTATATGATTTGATCATGTTTGTGTGTTTTGATCGTGCTTTGTGTGTTACTTATTTATGGATAGTATATGGAACTTAGATTATTGCATGTCGCATTCTCATTGTTATTGGAATTGACCAAATATAACTTTGGAAATATCTAGAATAAACATGGGAGTTATATGGTACAGTTATCTTCAGTGATGCTATATTGCACTTATAAACTCATTTTTCTCATCTAATCAGTGATGTTATATTGCTCGTATAAACTCATTTTCCTCTTCTAAGACAAATGATAAGGAAATTTGTCTTCTTAAATGGTTAGGAGGTGATCTTCGCTCTTATGTATTATCTTTTTATTTCCCACAAAACCGGGGCGGAGTTTACCAAAAATCCGTCGATTGGTTTTGTAGTACCCGGTAAGTGGTGGAGTGTACTTATATGAGATGACTTGAAATCGTAACCACTCCAAAACCATATACGCGTTCTATGCTTTGGAATTGGTTTGTGATTGGTTCAAGATGCTGGAGTCTATGTGGAAATTCGAGCTCTGTTTGAGATGCTCGAATACATGTTGTTGTTCATGATCTATTCAGGATACGGGGATCCATGTGTGATTTCGAGTTCTGTAGAGATATGGGAATCCATGTGTGATTTCAAGGTTTGTTGTGGAATCCATTTGTGATTCCGGTTGGTATATAGGAATAAATGTGTGGTTTCGAGATCTGTTCGAGTTATGGACTCACGTGTTGAGATCGGTTCGAGTTGTGACTTGTGTGCTGGGATGCTGAACGTGACTTCACTATCGGTAATGACAGAAACCAGAGACAGGAGACATAGCCTATGGGGTTTAGCTAACTTAAAGGGTGCAGGCACTCCATTCTAGTGTTACTTACAGATATGCATGCGGGAGTGATGTGGCTCAGTGCCACGTATTTGGGTGTAGGCTAGCTATGTTTTTCCTATAGTATATTTTATCTAGAGATATACGATGCTCAAAAGGATATCTCTGATCCTTGTGTAGGAGGACCATTCTCGAGTTACTGAGGGAACTTCCATGGAATCCTACACAATTAGCGAATATGCCTTAGCGGTTTTGATTGTATACATATTATTGTTGTGATGTACACATGCATCATAGCTACGTGATTATTTATGTTTTACATCTTAGACATTATTATATCATCACTGGATTTTATAATAGAAATGGTTTGGTTATCGTAAAGTAAAAATCCGTCCGTGTTTTATTGGCGGCATGGTCTTACGAGATACTCTTATTTGAAGGGTTTTACAAATATAACAATCCATATGATTTGAGTTTCTCATGCTGGTTCACAACACTGATCCGGGTGTTATTTTCTTAATGCTCTGGTCAGCTCGAGTATGTTTCCAGATTTAGCTGTGGTTCATTAGATCTCTTGGAAGAGGAGCTGGATGATTTCTTACCGTACTTATTTTTCGCTACATTACTTGTTTTATATTTATCCGCATTTGTGAGGACAAGAAGTTATAACTATCCAGGCTAATGATAGGATAGTTTATCCTGATTGATATATGTATATCAAAGTTTCCTTTTTGGTAAAGGCCTTTTGAGATATTATATGTTATCGTTCTACGTGTAAGATTCTAATACTATGTCTTCTTTTTTATTCTGTTTCCTTTTCTTTTACCCTAACGTTCTATCTTTTCGGCACTTTGGTGCTCGGCACGTGAATATCGGGGATGTATTAGTGTCGACATTCAAGGGTCAAAAGGCTGACCATTACACTTGTTGTGTTGAAAACAATGAAAGACCAAGGACCAAAGACAAACCTTGGAATTCGATCACTGAGATATCAGTTTACTTAAGTGTAACCTAATCGATGTATTTAAAATGTTACGGATGTTCGTAAGTACTTTCATAAATAATTCCGAGTAGTTTCGTGGTAAATTTTCTTTAGACGGTTTGATTATTTGAAATGAAAGTAAATGTTCGATAGTAGATGTAAAATAGGCATAGTTGGGACGAAAAGGGTGAATCGTCACCTCTACTTCATGAAGAGATATCAGATGCAAGAATTGTATAAAATCTAGTAAGATACTTAATGTGGAATACGCAATGTGGTTTTTATTGCAAGTGAATTTTAGTATAAAAAATTATTTCCTATAAAAGATATTTCTATGAGTTCGAGATGTTTAATCTAAACTCTTGACTGTATACATAGTGGATGAAACAATTAGACTATAAAAAGTTGTTGGTGGAGCTTCGTGTTTCATTTGTTGCCACAATAACAGTTAAAATGGTGGTAGTTTACCACATAACACTTATTAGTGGATGCATCTAGATATGAAAGATCGTATACATACCAAATATTATTTGTAACGACCCGGAATTTTATCACTTTGAATATGAACATTTAATATATATTTAAATAATTAATTAATGGATTTTATAACTCAAATATACCTCTTTGAAATAATAACCAGTGATGGTGAAATTATTTTCAAAATTTGTTTACAAAAATAATTATCGAAGAAAAATCGAAAATGTGACAACAAATAGTTCTATGAGTTTTTGACTTTTCATCGTCTAAAAGTTATCGAAAAACATTGTATACTCTAGAATACATAAACATGCATTTATTTATATATCATATGAAATGGTAACGCTAAAATAAGTAAAATTTTATTTACTTAAGTAAAAAAGTAGTTTGACTTTTCTTTTTAAATTTGAATTTTGAATAAAATAAAAGAAGGGAAGGTCACATTATAAAGTGTAACATCATAGTACAAAGGAAGGTTTACATGTTGGATAAAGGGGTGGGTGGTGATTCCTTGAGTGTTGAAGAGGGAAGGAGGAGTGTGGTGATATGGCAATAAAGAAAAGAAGGGTGTGTACATAAAGGGCATTTTAGTAATTTTCTTAATCTATTTTGTATAAAAACAATTTCTATTTTTTCTCTCTCTCATTTTTCATTCATTTCTTATTTTCAAAAACTCCATCTTCTTTTTTTAAGTTCTTAAACTCTTTAATGGCTACTTTATAAACTTTTTCAAATAAGAACTCATTCTTTTCTACTTTAAAACATTTATAAACCTTTTCAAAACACTCCTTTCTACCTTATATCACCTCCTCCTTCAAAAGAAAGCCTACATCACCCTCTACAACCTAAGGTCGAGCCATACAAACCTCTAGTCCAAACCCAAAGTTCATCTTCCCAGGCCAAAATCCAAATTTTACTTAAGAAAATCCAAGATTTAGGCCGGTTCAAAGTGTGGTGAAAGTTTGGTTTGTTTTTGTGAGCATTTGGTCAGTAAACTCACTTTTTTTAAATTTAAAGTTTTAAACTTTAGATGTTGTTATAAATTTGTTGATGGTTGTTGGTTAAGAATAGTGTGGTTGTGCTTTACGTATGTATGTTTATATGTAATGGTTGTATAGATCTTGGAAATGAAGTCAAAAGTGAAGTTAGGGTTTAATGTTATGATTTTTACTTATGTATGTTGGTTATAGCATCTGTTGTGCAAGTATAAGCTTATGTTTGGATGTTGTGAGCCAAAGTAATGTTAGCACTTGTTTTGTGTGACGTTGAAATCCCTCGGATTTAACTTGTTTTACTTATTTTAAATTTATAGAAAAGTTTTACATGTTTCCAAAACTTTACTTTTTGGTTTCCAAAAAAATTATTCAAAGTTTTAAGTAAGTTAAACATAAAAAGGTAAAGTATAGAAGGGTATTGGATATGTAGTACTAGTTTAAAGTTAT
This sequence comes from Allium fistulosum, assembly GCA_030737815.1. Classification (NCBI taxonomy): domain Eukaryota; kingdom Viridiplantae; phylum Streptophyta; class Magnoliopsida; order Asparagales; family Amaryllidaceae; genus Allium; species Allium fistulosum. The sequence continues at coordinate 513,276,469 of CM060903.1, read as the reverse complement.
GGTATCCATAGCGATAGTCGTTATGGATGCAGTTCGTGGAATCGAACGTTTTTTCTAAACTAAAACTGTTTTCATCTTAAATATTCTAGAAAGTATTTTCAAAACATTTCATAAGTATAAAAGGAAATTATTACTTATTAATTAAGTGTTAATGATAATTTAATTAATTAATTTAAGTAAAGGTAATTAGAGCTTAATTATTAATTAAGTAAGATAATTCTAATTAATTAATTAAGAACTGTTTCATTATTTATTAATTAAGTAATGGTTAATTATAAAATTAAATTTTATTTAAGTAAGGTTTAATTATTTAGTAATTGTTAATTAAATTAGGGCTTAATTATTAATTAATTATTAACCAAACATGGTTTAGTTATTTCTTAATTATTAATTAAGTTAAGGTTTAAGTTAAGATTCAATTAAGATTTAATTATCATTAAATAAAGGTTTTATTTATAATTACTTTATTTTCAAGGATCGATTTGTTTAAAAAGCAGCTTTTTTTTATAAAGAATAATTCAAATACAAGGGAATCTCTTTGTCTGTGCTATTAAGTAGCCAAATAAATATGAATAAAGTTATACTAAACTGTTGACATGTTTTATTGGGAGTAAGTCATCTTGTATTTAGCACTAAAAGCCGATGATTAGACTTTCCTTTATCTGTGAGATCTAGAACTTGATTTTCTAGGCAACGGATAAAGAAGTCAAAATGTCGGAAACATGGTAATATAAGAGAGTTAATTTCGATAAATGGGTCATGATAAATTAAGTGTGTGGAAGATATTTCATTGTATACTCAACACCAAATTCCAAGGTATGGAACTCATCTCTATCCCAAGAAGTAAGAATGTACATCGAGTCAAGGTTAGTTTTTCTAACTTGTCCAACTGTATTGCTAATCTAGGAATAGTGCTTTTGAAATTGGGAAGTGGGGAAAAGTATGGGATGTCTTATTTTTCATATGCAAATCTATATGCACCCTTGATAGTAGAATTGTCCACTATCGACAACTTGACCCTTCTAAAATTATCGAATGTTGGTTCGAAGAGACCGAGATCGGGTAGCATGAGTTATTCAAAAACCACTTTGAAGCAACGTAAGCATTCGAATTGGAAACATCTGGAATCAAAAACGAAGATCTTTAAAGTGAAAGGGATACTTTCTACTAATCTTGATGGTGATTCCAAAATGGATGTAGTAGAAGAGTGCGTTGGGTTCGTTCATATCCTGAACAACTTGTGTGGACGAAGGCTAACATTGCATTGTTGCATAGAGGCAGTGTTAGCATTCCAAGTTGGATTGCTAAGGAAGGTAAAGCGTAGCCTCAAGCCTCATAACCGGGAATGACTAAAACATGGGATATGCAGCAGGGCTATATGGGTCGCACCCATTAGGGTATGGTCATCCCTTATCTAGATTAATATTTGTTTCTTTAATATATGCTTCGGGGCCAATGCGGTTATTAGCTACAACCGAGAGGTGATCATATTCGGTACTATCCAGTAAGGGTTAGGCCAGTTCTGTGTAGCAGGGGTGCAAGATGTCCTTGTTGACCTCGGTATGTTTTTCTAGAGGTATACTATGACAGACGGTACTCTGGTAGCCTTATCATTATATGGAATCCAATCTCCAATAAGTGCCTTCAGACCTAGTTTATACCTATTATGCTAAAATTTAATTCATGTAACAATTTTTACTATAATTCGATATTTACTTTAAACCCCAGATGTTATTATAATATCACTGGATTTTCTATAGAAAGGTTGGTTATCATAAGTAAAAACCCGTCCCTGTTTATGTGCGGTGTGGTCTTACGAGATACCTTTATTCTTTTAAAGGATTTTATAAGTTAAATAATTTATGTTGTTTGGAGTTTACTCACACTAGACCCATGTCTAAATCAATGTTTTTTCTTTTCTTTCCCTAAAACTCTTGGATACTCAAATCTGTATGAGTAGCCAAGTATACCAAGTTCTACGGATGAATTTTGGAGGAGCATGGAGCAGGTGGCTTTGTCGTTATCTAGCTATTTATCTTATTTTCCATTGTGTATGTGTGTATTATGTACCATCATTGTGGGGACAGGAAGTAATAATTGTCCCTGGCCGAAGTTGATATTTATGTAACTCTGAGATTCATTTGGGAATGATGTTATGTATAATATTATGTTCACTATTATATATGATTACCTTGCGTTGCAAGATTATGTGTTTGCTTTTCTTCTTGTCTTTTCTTTTTCTTTTTACCCCAATGGCTTGTCTTTCAGACACTTAATTGATCGACACATGAATACATGGATGTATTATGTGTTGTCTTTAGGTGTAAGAAAGGCGAATCGTTAAAACTGGTATCAGATCTTAGGTTAAGCGAACACCTAGGCTTTGGTTGAGGATACTGATTAGAGATAGGGTTAGTAATACCCTAGAATGAGTTTAGTATTTAAGAGTGCATATTTGTAATTTTCATTCGTGTGTGTGTGTGTATTCAAGTAGATAGATCAGCTTTGATATTTGGATTAGTACACTTTCCTTTAGATCATTTAATCTAAGTATTCTAAAAGGGTTATCTTACTATATTCAGGTAGTAAGAATAAGCAATAGGAACAGATGAGGTAGAGGAGCTAGTAGCACCATGACCGCAAATGGTCGAGCTCCGAATGTTGGAAGAGTTGGAATTATTGAAGAGGCAGCACTAGTGCAGCCCTGGGTGAACTTCGCAGCGCTATGCAAAGATTATACAAATGTGGGCGGTAAGTCGTTCAAGGGAACATAATCCATCATCGAAGTTCAAGCTTGGGTTCGATCTTGTGAGAAGATTTTCAAGGGTCTTGATATTTCAGATGAGAAAAAGCGGTTTTTAACATCCTGGCAGTTACAAGATGAAGCAACAACGTGGTTGGACCTTTTACAGCTAATGTACCCGAAGATGATTTCTCTTAGGCTATATTTAAGGAAGTATTTGAGGACCAATTCATGCCTGCTGTTGGAAAGACTCGGATGTATCGGAGTTTCTTGGATCTCAAGCAAGAAGACTTATCAGTATCCGAGTATAAGACAAAGTATAATGAGCTATCATGATTTGGGCCGGAGTTGATCGACACCCCTCTAAAGAAGAACGAGATGTTTGTGATGGAAATGAGGGAAGGTTTTCAGGAGAAGATGACCACCCATCCTATGGGTTTTGTTGTGGATTTGGTAGACATGGTTCTGAGATATGAGGTTCTTGAGAAAAAGAAGCCAGTAGCAGCACCCAGTGGAAATACCAGCAACCCAAACAAGAGGAAGTTTAATCATTCAGGAAAGAAATGGTGGAAAGGAAAACCGGATGGAGGGGCACTAGAGGTCTGTTTCAAGGATTATGTTTGTGATAAGTGTAATCAGAAAGGCCACATCGCTAAGTTATGTATGAATTCTAGTGTTCAATGGCAGTAGGTTGCACCAATCTCTGCAATGGTTCAGAAGATGCTTTCTTTAATTATCAATAACCAGGTCACATGATAAAGGATTGTCACCCGATGAAGAAAGTTCAGCAAATTAAAGTTTATGCCATCAAGGACGGACCATCGACCTCAGCAGATGTGAAAGGAAAGGGAGTTTTGGAAGGTATTTATTTGTTAATGGCATTCTTGTTCGAATAGTTTTTGATGCCGAGGCTTCACATAGTTTCATTTCTTTAGAATGAGTAGAAAAACTACAACTTCCCCAAAATTTATAAAAACACCTATTTGTGTCTCTAACACCATAGGAGGTACAACTAATCTGTGTATGATCTATAAGGATGTGCAAATTACCTACTATACCCACCATTTTTCTTGTAACCTATTTGTCTTGGATTTAAGGAGTTTGATGTTATACTTGGTATGGATTGGCTATCAGTGAATGGATCTGCTTTAGACTATGTTGGAAGAACGATATTTTTAAGAACTAAAACCGGGGATTTTGTTGAAGTATCATGTAAGGATCCTAGCAAGCCAATGAGTAGTTTACTTTACTCATTGGAGTCATCCCAAAAAGAGTTAGGGACTATATTAGTTGTTAAATATTTCCTTGTTATTTTTGAGAAAATTAACAGTCTACCCCTACATCGAGAGATTGAGTTCTGTATTGACTTAGTTACTGATGCAATACATGTTGTTCAACCTATGCATAGAATAGCCCCGAGAGAGAGGAAGGAGCTAATAAATCATACTGATGATTTATTAAGAATAGGATTTATTAGACATAGTCATTCAAGTTGGGGATCAGCTGTAGTTTTTATGGCCAAGTCGAATTGTTCTTTGAGTCTGTGTATGGATTATAGGGAGTTAAATAAGAAGACCATTCAGAATAAGTATCCCTTACCCTGCAATAGACGACCATTTGACGAGCTACATGGCGCTCGAGTATTCTCCTAAACGGACCTGGCTACTGATTTCACCATCCGAGAGTACCAGAAGATAGCATACCCTTAACTGTGTTTAGAGGACCAGACTTTTTCTTTGAGTGATTGGTTATGCCTTTTTGGGCTAACCAATGCACCCACGTATTTTGTAGATCTTATTAACAGTGTTTTCAGTGATGTTCTCAATAAGTTTGTGTTAGTCATCATAGATGATGTCATTATCTGTTCTAAGACCGAGGAAGAGAACCAACACCATTTGTAATTGGTGTTAGAAAAGTTAAGGAAGAATGTTATTAAGGAAAAAATTTCTAAGTGTCACTTTTGGTAGTCAGAAGTAAGGTTTCTAGGGCATGTTGTATCGGGAGATGGCATTTCGGTTGATCCAGCAAAGGTAGCGGCTATGCAAGAATGGAAGACACCACAGACTCCTACTGAAGACCGAAGTTTATTAGGCCTGGCCAAATTTTATAGGAGATTCATCCAGGACTACTCCAAGATCACCTCGCACCTAACCAAGTTAACAAAGAAGGATGGGAAATTTGTTTGGACCCTAAAGTGTGAGGAAGCATTCGTGGAATTAAAGAAGAGGTCGACTAGTGCTCCCATCTTAGCTATTCGAGATGGAAGTGGAGGATTGACTTATTATACCGATGCTTGTAGAGTAGGGATGGGGGCAGTTCTGATGTAGCATGGAAGGTGATTGCTTATGCTAGCAGGCAACTGAGTCCCCATGAGAAGAATTATGCAACGCCTGATTTGGAATTGTTAGCTTTCGTGTTTACTTTGAATATGTGGAGACATTACTTGCTGGGTGAGAAGTTCAAACTCTTCACAAATCATAAGTCCTTGAAGTATATTTTCACTCAAAAGGATCTGAATTTGAGGTAGCAACCGTGGTTAGAATTTCTTGTAGCATACGATTTGGATATTCTTTATATGCCAGGAAAAGCAAATGTGGTAGCATATGATCTAGGCAGGAATGCCATCTTGGATCTTTTGGAATTTACTCCGACTCTTCTAGAAAAGGTTGCTAGCAAACAAAGGGAAGACAATCGCTTAATGAAAACCATCAAGGATGTAGAGGAGGGGCAATGTTCCAGTTTTGAGATGAATAATCATGGAGTTTTGAGATGAATAATCATGGAATTTTGAGGATGAATAGGAGGATCTGTGTTCCTAATATCGACGGTCTTTGATAGGAAGTTTTATCAGAATGTCATCGATCAAAGTTGAGTATACATTCAGGGGTTTCTAAGATGAATCGAGATATGAAGTGGCTATTTTGGTGGAAGGGGATGAAGAGGGATATCTCTATCTTTGTGAGCAGATGTGCAAACTGCCAACAGATCAAGCGCGACCATAAAAGGATTGCTGTGCAACCTAACCCCTAGAGATCCCAGATTGGAAATGGGAGTAGATAACAATGGATTTTATTGTTGGATTTCCTCGATCGAGGAAAGGTAATGAAGGTGTGTGGATCATTATGGATCGACTAACTGAGAGTGCTCATTTTATTCCAGTAAAGCCGACGAGGACTGCAACATCATTGGCCGAGATTTATATGTGGGAGATCATACGACTACATGGAGTTCCGGTTAGCATTGTAAGTGATCGTGATCCCATCTTTACAAACCAGTTTTGGAAAGCAATACAAGTAGCTTTGGGTACAAAGCTACGTCTAAGCACTGCATACCACCCTCAAACAGACGGTAAAACTGGGAGGGTTAATCGAATCTTGGAAGACCTATTGAGAGCATGAATCTTGAACTTTGGAGGATCTTAGGAGGATCATCTACACTTGGTGGAATTTTCCTACAACAACAATTATCAAGCTAGCATTGGCATGGCACCCTATGAGGCTCTTTATGGACAGCCGTGCAAGTCACTAGCGTTTTTGCTGGAGACTAGGGATCGACTAGTGCTTGGACTCGATATGATTTGTAAGGCTACAGAGAAGTGTGCAGTGGTCAAGTAGAGGATGAAAGAAGTCCAAGATCGACAAAAGAGCTATGCAGATCGAAGCGAAAGGAATTGGAATTTGCAGTCAGAGATTTTGTGTTTGTAAAGATTTCGTCGTAGAGCAGTTGCTTAATTTAGGAGAACTGGGAAGTTAGCACCAAGGTATGTTTGACCTTTACAAATTCTTGAGAGGATTAGGCCACTTGCTTACAAAGTTGAGTTGCCAGCGAGGTTGTCGGGGGTCCATAATTTTTTCCATGTGTCTCATCTAAGGATGTATGTGCATGACCCATCGTTGATTGTAGAGCCATCTATGCAAGATGATTTGGATGTGGAACCTAACTTAACGATGATTAGACATCCAGTTTGTATTATGTATCAGGATGAGAAGAGACTGCATAATAAGGTAGTGAGATTGGTTAAGATCCAGTGGAGTGAAGATCCTAGAGATTGTACTTGGGAGACAGAGAATAGTATGAGGAAAGTTTATCCTGAGTTGATGTTAGGATAGTTGTTTGCTTTTTGTATGGATTGTGTATGCACTATTTGTGATATAGTTGCGCAGTATGTACCTATTGTTTGTGTTTCACCTTATATAGTATATGGCCTTTTAAGTTATTTTGAGTTATCTTCTTGTGCGCTAATTTCGGGATGAAATTCTTTTAAAGGGGAAAGAATGTAACGACCTAAAATTTAATCACTTTGAATATGAATATATAATATGTTTTTAAATGATTAATTAATGGATTTTACAACTCAAATATACATCTTTTAAATAATAACTAGTGATGGTGAAATTGTTTTCAAAATTTGTTTATAAAAATAAATAGTTCGAAGAAAAATCGAAAATGTGACCGGAAATCGTTTTTTAAATTTTCGACTTTTCACCGTCTAAAAGTTGTCAGAGAATGTTATGTACTCTAGAATATATAAACACACATTTATGTATATAACATATGAAATAGTAAAGTTAAAATAAGTAAATTTTATTTACTTAAGTAAAAAGGTAGTTTGACTTTTCTTTCTAAATTTGAATTTTGAATAAAATAAAAGAAGGAAATGTCACATTATAAAGTGTAACATCATAGTACAATGGAAAGGTTTACATGTTGGATAAAGGGGTGGGTAGTGATTCCCTGTGTATGGAAGAGAGAAGGAGGATGAGTATGGTGATGTGGTAAAAAAGGAATGAAGGGTACGTACTTAATGAGCATTTTAATAATTTGTTTAACTATTTTGTATAAAAAACAATTTCTATTTATTTCTCTCTCATTTTTCATTCATTTCTTATTTTCAAAAACTCCACCTTCCTTTTCTAAGTTCTTAAACTCTTTAATGGCTTCCTTATAAACTTTTTCAAATAAGAACTCTTTCATTTCTACTTTAAGACACTTTTAACTTTTTCAAAACACTCTTTTCTACCCTACACCACCTCCTCCTTCAAAAGCAAGCCCACATCACCCTCTACCATCCAAGGCCGATCCATACATCCCTCTATACCAAACCCAAAGTTCACCTCCCTAGGCCAAAATCCAATTTTTACTTAAGAATATCCAAGATCTAGGTCGGTTCAAAGCATGGTAAAAGTTTGGTTTATTTTTGTGAGCTTTTGGTGAGTAAGCTCACTTTTTTAGATTTAAAGTTTTAAACTTTATATGTTGTTATAAATTTGGTAATGGTTGTTGGTTGAAAAAGCAAGGTTGTGCTTTACATATGTATATTTATATATAATGGTTGTATAGATCTTGGAAATGAAGTCAAAAGTACAGTAATAGTTTAATGTTATGATTTTTGCTTATGTATGTTGGTTATGGCATGTATTGTGAATGTATGAGCTTATATTTGGATGTTGTAAGCTAAAGTAAAGTTAGCACTTATTTTGTGTGACATTGAGATCCCTTGGATTTAACTTGTTTTGCTTATTTTAAATTTCTTGAAAAGTTTTATAAGTTTCCAAAACTTTACTTTTTGGTTTCCAAAAACTTTATACAAAGTTTTAAGTAAGTTAAACATAAAATGGTAAAGTCTTGAAGGGTATTGGATATGTATTACTAGTTTAAAGTTATGGTATTCATAACGATAGTCGTTATGGATGCAGTTCGTGGAATCGAACACTTTTTCTAAACTAAAAGTGTTTTCATCTTAAATATTTTGAAAAGTATTTTCAAAATATTCCATAAGTATTAAAAGGAAATTATTACTTATTGATTAATCAAGTGTTAATGATTATTTAATTAATTAATTTTAAGTAAAGGTAATTAGATCTTAATTATTAATTAAGTAAGATAATATAATTATTTTATTAAGAAAGGTTTAATTATTTATTAATTAAGTAAAGGTTAATTATTAAATTAATTTTTATTTAAGTAAGGTTTAATTATTTATTAACTCTTAATTAAATTAGGGTTTAATTATTAATTAATTATTAATCAGCCATGATTTAATTATTTCTTAATTATTAATTAAGTTAAGATTTAATTATCATTAAATAAAGGTTTTATTTTTAATTAATTTGTTTCTAATGATTGGTTTGTTTAAAAAGCAGCTTTCTTTTATAAAGAATAGTTTAAATACAAGGGATTCACTTTGTCTGTGCTATTAAGTAGCCAAAAAATTACGAATAAAGTTATATTAAAACATTGACACGTTTTATTAGAAGTAAGTCATCTTGTATTTAGCACTAAAAGTTGATGAGTAGGCTTTCCTCTATTTGTGAGATTTAGAACTTGATTTTCTAGGCGAGGGATAGAGAAGTCGAAATGTTGAAAACGTGGTAAACATAAGAAAGTTAATTTCGATAAATGGGTCATGATAAATTAAGTAGATGGAAGATTTTCATTGTATACTCAACACCAAATTCCAAGATATGGAAACTCATCTCTATCCTAAGAAGTAAGAAATCAAGGTTATTTTTTCTAACTTGTCCGATTGCATTATTAATCAAGGAATAATACTATTTGAAATCGAGAAGTGGGGAAAAGTATAGGATGTCTTATTTTTCATATGCAAATCTACACACACCCTTAATAGTGGAGTTGTCCACAATCGACAACTTGACCCTTTTAAAATTATCGAATGTTGGTTCGAAGAGACTGGGATCAGATAACCTAAGTTATCCAAAGACCACTTCGAACCAATGTAGGCATTCAAATTGGAAACATCTGGAATCGAAGACGAAGATCTTTAAAGTGCAAGGGATACTTTCTACTAATCATGAGGGTGATTTCAAAATGGATGTAGTAGAAGTAGTACCTTCGGTTCGTTCATATTCTGAACAACTTATATGGAAGAATGCTAATATTGCATTGTCACTTGGAGGGCAGTGTTAGCATTCCAAGTGGGATTGCTAAGAATGGTAAAGCCTAACCTCAAGCCTCGCAACCAGGAATGACTAAAATAAGGGATATGCAGTAGGGCTATGTGGGTCGCACCCAATAGGGTATGGTTATCCGTGATCTAGATCGATATTTTTTTCATTGGTATATGCTTCGGGGACCGGTGCGGTTGTTCGCTATAACCGAGGGATGATCATATTCGGTACTATCTAATAATGGGTATGCCATCCTATGTAGTAGAGGTGCAAGATGTTTTTGTTGACCTCGGTACATTTTTCTATAGGTGTATTGTAATAGGCGGTACCTCGGTAGCCTTGTCATTGTAAGGAATCCAATCTCCAATAAGTGCCTTCAAACCTAGTTGTATACCTATTATGTTGGAATTTAATTAATGTACCAATTTCGACTATGATTCAATATTTACTTTAAACTCTAGACATTATTATAATATCACTAGATTTTCTATATAAAGGTTTGGCTATTGTAAGGTGAAAACCCATTCGTTTTTATGCACGGCGTGGCCTTACGAGATACCTTTGTTCTTTTAAAGGGTTTTATAAGTTAAGTAATTCATGTTGTTTGGAGTTTACTCACACCAGACCCATGTCTAACCCAGAGTTTTTTCTTCCTTTTACTAAATTCTTGGGTACTCAAATTTGTACGAGTAGCCAAGTAGTCCAGGTTCTACGGATGCATTTTGGAGGAGCATGGAGCATGTTGCTTTGTCGTTATCTAGCTATTTATCTTATTTTTCATTATGTATGTGTGTATTTTGTGTTAGCATTATAGGGAGAGGAAGTTATAACTGTCCCTGGCTGAAGTTGGTATTTATGTAACTCTGATATTCATTTGTGAATGATGCTATGTATTATCTTACGTTTACTATTATATATGATTGCCTACCTTGTGAGATTCTGTGTTTGCTTTTCTTCTTGTCTTTTCTTTTTCTTTTTACCTCAACGGCTTTTCTTTCAGACACTTTATTGATCGACTCATGAATACATGGATGTATTAAGCGTCATCTTTGGGTGTAAGAAAGGCGGATCGTTACATTATTTATGAAATAATAATCGTTTTTCAGTAATGACTGAAAATAATTATAGTTTTATTTTGTTATGAATATTATGAATATTCATCTTAAAATAAATTTATAATGTTATTTGTGTCATAACAATAGTGATGCATTAGCAATAGAAAATACATAAGTATATAAAATGTTAATGATTATTTTGAAATTACAAACTTGGCCATTTCTTTGAGAAATAAATTCTTTGATCGTACGATTATGAATCAAATGATACAGATGAATTGTATATCAAACGATTAACGGTGATGCATTCATTCAATGGGAGTGTCAAAAGAGTTGATGAACTCTTCGGATTGATACATGTAGATATATGCAGTCCAAAGTTTAATGATACCAAAACTGATACACTTACTTCGTGAAATTCATCGATGTATTATCATAAACATGAACATGTTTATCTGATAAATAAGTAATATATCTATGATAAGTACATAGAATATAAATCGTAAGTTGAAAACCATAACATTCGAAATATATAATAAATACATAAGTAATATATCTATGATAAGTACATAGAATATTATTCGACTTGATTGAAAAGTTCAGTATATTGGAAAGAGTTCCAAAAGTACCTAAAAACGAACAATATTCAACCTCAAAGTCACTCATTCCTATGATACATAATGACGTATCGATAAGTATTAACCAGATTTTATTGGATAAAATACGATTAATGATGAGTGGTGTTGAGTTAGCTTCTTTCTATAAGGATATGCACTTAAGAATAAGTATTAATGTTAAATTTAGTTTCATCTAGCACATAGTTTATGAACTCATACAAGGTATGAGTTGATAAAAAACCTCCACATGTCCTAGGTCAAAGAGTTGATAGGTTGAGTGAGTCGAGATGCCACATGTAAAATTCGATCATATAGGATCTTATATGAACCACCCTAAAGGAGTTTGTGATCGAACAAAAATGATTGACTAATTTACATTATGAATATATGTTTCATAAATTCAAAATTGAATCAGTTGACTAGAAACAATCCAAATACTCTAACGTGGAAACTGGTTACATAAGATGATAAGAAATTAAACAAGTCTAAGACAGACACCACTCAATAGAATGTCTAATATGAATTCTCAGACATTTAAGAGAAACTATGATTTTCATATTAATGCCAAGAAAAGGAATTGTTAGCAGTAACAATTTCCTCAGTTATAAATAAGCCATGAAGCGTATAGACTCTGTCAAATGGCATGATGCTTAAAATCCAAAATGGAGGATTCCAAGTTCATTACTAGAATATCATTATGATAGTTGTACCCAAAAGGGTGTGATCCATCGATCGTAGGTGCATCTTCAAAATGAAGACCAATGCAGTTGGAATAGTATGCAACATTAATGATAATAACCTAGTTAATTTCAAATGTTAAAATTAGCATAACAGATTCACCAGATAAAGTACTTAATTTAATTAGGATTCTACTCGCAAAATTATAGTCTAGTATGATCTTGAATTCGATACATCTTGGTTGGAATAGAAATTCCAAATAATGATTTAGAATGGGCTGTTTACACATGATGACCAAAATATCATGGTGTTAGTAGAAGCACCATCTGAGTTTGTAGGTGTTGGATAAGATCCAAGAACTGATACGGTACATTGTTCAACAAGCGTTAGAGTGGAGCAAATATTTTGATAAAGGAATCAAATAGTTTGATTTTCGATTAAAATGCATAGAAAGTGTGTATCCATAAGAAAGAATATTAACGGTACTAAATTATTTCCAAAACTATAGGTAAGGATGTCGGGATTGTCCCAAATGATATACATTAACACTATATTAAAATATTTAATATACAGCATATGGGATAGATTCCTTATGCATCGACAATAGGAATTGCCATATATGTTATACCATCCAGTACATTGCAATTTGCTTATGTAATTGGTATATTGAGCAAGTATCAAATCCAATAAGATCGCTAAATGGTAGTTAGGAGCATTCTTGAGTATTTACGAAATACTAAGGAACTATTTATGGAAATAACAAATTCTTTATGAAGGAGTGTTCATTCACAACTTCATAAGTGATATCGAATATAGTGTGTCAATCCTAAATTAACGTTGAACCTTAGTTAAGAAGATTTCAATTGGAAATGTTCCAAATAAAAGGTGGTCGCTGATTTAACCGAAAGGCTAAGTACATCACTAGTAATAAAAGAAGAATATATATATATGCATGTATGTATGCATAAATTTATAGATAAGCTAGGGATGATTACATATATTGAGAATCACATGACATTTTTTGTGAAAATAATGTTGCGATATAGATCGTAAAAGAAACTAGGTCTCACAAAATGTTCAAACATATATTCTGAAAGTTCCACACGATAAAGGTAGTTTATCAATGATGGAAACATATTGGATGACAGAGTAGATAGTGACACAATATAGCAAATCCATTCACAAAAGGAATATCTCGATCGGTTTTGAAAAGTTCAAAGGAATGACATTAAGATTGCATAATTGACCCCCAAATGCAAATGGAAGATGAAAAGATTTAGTGGTATACTCTAGGAGAAATTATGCAGTTTGTTACATATATCTATCTATATAGTCGATCTTGTTCGTAGTAAAAATATTTATTTTCTTTTATATACTTTAGTATATTATGATATAATTAAGTAATTAATTTAAGTATATTAACAAGAAAATCCTTAAATAAAATGATATGTGATTGTAGTTTTAAGTAGTTGCAATCATGAGTAATTAATCCTAAAATAAAATGATATTCTGTTTCAAGTATTCATGGTCAAGATGTTTGGAGAAAGGGTATTGATACATCCGTTAAGACCAGAGTGCATAACGTTCTCCAAACATTGGGCAGTGCATTACTTAAGGCTATTGGGGGAACCAAGGGGTTACATACTCATAAATATTGGAAAAATATGGAATTACTCCTCCGATAGCTTCCTGTTGGTTGATAATAACTAAGTCAAATAGGAAATCTCAGTGTGAGGATGTTACACTGTTACCTCGATTTAAGAGTACTCACTTTGATTATAGTGAAATCATGGCATGACGATCCATTAAGGGATTATAATTGGGTTCGGTTAAAGCATTGGAAGTGAAGCACTATTCAATAGAGAATTTGTCTCCCCGGTTGTATGATTTAGTATCACAGTCAATTGTCATCGACTCAAAGTCAAAATCTCTAGCCAGAGTAGAGTAGTTAATAATAAATGTTATTATTGAACCAAGGACTTTGTTATTAGGACTAACCGGGTTGAATGTGGATAATATTGGAATTTTGACCGATACCAAATTCCATATATCCTAAAGTGATATAGTTATGACGAAGAGAACGTTTGTATATTATCATTACTAAAAGGTACAACTTAAGAAAATAAGAAATTGGATTTTATCGGATAGATCTGGAAGCGATATATTTGGTCAAACTATCACCGCACTAGTTAAGGTTTCGAATGAACATTAATATCTGAATTGTTCAATATTAATCGCTAATTTAATTTGTTAGTTCCTGAGAAGTTGGTTTTGATGACAACAACCTTAGAATAAGATTATAAAATATAAATACTAACATTATTATTTAGATATATATATATATGTATATGCATGATATATATACAGGTACCAAAGAATGAAGACTGTACTGTGACGACCCGCCCTTCTCGACCCTCGAAAATCGACACAAAATACTCAACAGTATAATATGCCGACGATCGGATGCCGGAAAAGACAGATTGTAGAAGAATAAGAAGGTAGATAGAAGAAGAAAGAACTAAACAAATCAGAACCTCACAATCGCAGCGGACAAAATATAATATATAGAACAGAACTTTACACAAAATGAAAACTATATCTGTTTATATACAATACATCATCAGAGCCCATCACAACAAAATCAGATACATGCCTAACAACAATCATAGCAGCGGAATAATACAAGTACGAGAAATACGTCTCGGACTCCAGCTCCTCTCCTAAGCCATAGCAACCTACCCTGTATATATATAATACTTGGTCTGACCCGAGCATTATAATAAAATAACACCCGAGTCAGTCTGGAATACCAGCGCATCATAAATACACCCAATTGATTATTAAAATTTCAAAAATCCTTTGAAAACAAAAGCATCTCGTAAGACCACGCCACAAATAAACATGTCGGGTTTTTACCTTACGATAGCTAAAACACTTTTTATAAAATCCTCTGATATTATAATAGTGTCTATTTACAAATACTTATAAAATAGCCGAAATTGTTACATTCATTAAATTCCGGCATACTAGGTATACAAACAAAACACGTACAAGGCACGTAGGGAAAATGGATTTCCAACGAATGACTATGCACTGGGGTACCACCTGTCACAGTACGTGGCCTAGATCACAGTACCGAGGACCCACCCTAAGTCCCCTGCAACACAAGGCCGGAATCACCTATGGGCAATTCCGAATATAATCACCCCACGGTTGTGATCATCAACCGCACCACTAAGCCGAAATAAAAGGGACATCTAGACAGGGATGACCATACTCTCCAGTGGGCGCTACCCACGAAGCCTTGCTGCATAACCCCTGATTTTCAGTCATTCCCGGTTGATGAGGCTTGAGGCTAAGCGTTACCTTTATAGCACATATCACTTTGAATGCCCATCGCCCACCTGACGATGTCACGAAAGCATTCGTCCATACAAGTCCGTCCCGGGTCCGAACGGAACCGAAGGCACTATTCCTACTACATCCATTTTGGAAATATCCTCAGGATTAGTAGCGACTAGCCCTTGCTCTTCACTGCTCCATCTTCGACTCCGAACACGTTACACGAAACGTACAAATCGGATCGAAGTGGTTTTCGAGAAATAAATCTCGATCACGGTCTCTTCGAAACGATCAGCGCACTTGGCCAATATTGATAGTCGGTGATTTAACTATCAATTCACATTCACAAGCATCCATAAGCATCCATCACACAATAAATAATATCACACATTATTTATTCTTTCCCTTTAATATCTTTAAAAGATATATTTTCACATTTCAAAACTCATTTTGAAACGACTTCCCAATTTCTTCCTTACAGGGTAAAGCCTTACCATTTATTCCCATTTGGAAAAACCAAGCTTAAACAATTTAGATTAAAAACAATTAAAATACTTTATAGCGAAATATACTTATAAATATATAAATGTACTTCTAGTTATTTACTCAAAATATAATTTCAAAACTACTTTAAATAGTATTTATTTAATAGGATATAACTCGATTTAAATAAGGGTTCAATTTACTAAATATTTACAGGTAGTGTTTTTAAAAAGATAATACTAACCTTTTCCATAACTTAAACAAATAACTTTAAAATAATTTAAACTTTTCTTCTCTAAAATAAAAATTTCTTGAAAATACTCTTTAAACAATTTAAACTTTAACTTTAATTAAATAAAAACCTTTAAAACTCTAACTTGGTTTTCCCAGGGAAACACTATCCCGTTCAAACATTCCAAAGTATCCTCCATATAAATCCAAACGATTTATTTCAATTCAATTTATGTTTACAACATAAATTTCCAATTTCCATACTTATCTATAACTTCATCCGAAGTTTGCACTCAATTTCCCATACCCGGAAATTCATTTTAAAAATATAGTTTAAACATTTTAAAATAAACATTTGGTGAATTCTTCAATGAAACCAGATTTACAATTTACTTAAATAAAATTCCAATGGAGAAAACGGCATTTTAAAATATTCTATTTACATTTAAAACTGTAAATTTTACATTTGGAAGCTTCATTCCAACACATTTAAATTTCCGGATAACACTATTCATTATTAAAATAAACCATCGTTATTTAAAAACAAATTGTAATTTCCCTAGAATTCATTTCCAGAAATTTATACTTCCCATTTATCCATTTTATAAATCTCAATTTGGCCAATTTACATTTTCCATCCAAACCAGATTTCAAATTCTATTCTTTGAAATTATTATTTTAACCATTCATTTTATTTCGTAAAAACCCAATTCAATCCATTTATAATTAAATTCTGGAATTGTAATTTATACAACAATTATCACAATACAGTTTAAATTCAGATTTATCAATCACAACAATATAAACAGGCATCATTATCAATCATAAAATAATTGCTACATTGTGAGGAATCCAGTTGGATCCCTCCAACCTGTTTCTCCCTGCATCCACAAATATTAGCACATCACAATATAAATATCAATCCAGACTGATAATAACAGTTATATTCAGCCATCCACACAGATATTTAAATATTAACTATTTAAAATGCCTAGCATCCAGATGTGAGTGAGAATAACTCACCTTGAGTTTCGGCGAGCGTTCGAAATTCAAATTAAACCGGACGATGTCCGATTTAACTCAAATTTCTACTTGCCTGGAATGATTCCAGAACTGCACCATCACGAAGTGCTCGTCTCTCTGCGATTCCAACGGTTCCAGTTTCGTTAAAATCTGCTAACGTATGAACGAGTTACGATTTTATAAAGTTTTGAATAAAATTTATAAACAAATTCTCTCTTTTTTTATTTATTTAACATTTACCCAAAACAAAAATCGTGACCCCGTGCAAATACAAGAAAATCACGGTCTTCCCTCTCAAATGCTCGTTCCAGGCTGATACCACGCGAATACAGTTCGACGAAACCCATCATTCGCCGGGATTTGACCCCAAATCGCCACCAAGATACTCGCCTAGATAACGATCCACCACCACCACGACACGCGCCTCCGCGCCCTCTGCCATCGGCCAGTGAAACGTTGAACTCGACTGCGCCATGCCTCCCAGAAACGCGAATGAACGTTGCCACTTTGTCGTGCGATACTCGACAATTTCCTCACCTATACTCGATCATAACCGGTCAATATATAGAGCTCAACGAGCTCTTGCTATTTGTTGTTGAAGGTTTTCGCAATTAATCACTGGATAGAGAGATATCGAGGAAGAAAAGTTGTTCGTTTACGGCCATTGAACAGTTTCGTGGCGGCTACGAACAAACTAGGGTTTCAGCCCTCTTCACGCGTATATGTATATATATGTATTAATTTAATATTAAACTCATTTTAACGAACATTCTCAAACGAATTCCAAATCTGACGTGCCGCCTGGCGTTCCTAGGGTTTTACCCGCGTTCCGGACACAATGGAATAGGTTTCGTAAGCTAATTTGATCGTATGCGCGAGATACGGAATTAAACGATCAATTTAAAATTAAATCGGTTAAATCGATTTCGATGCGTTTCGAGCTGCCACGGTCACACGACAACTCCGATTGCTACGAAAATTGAAATCCGATAATAACTAACTATTACGGATCCAATAGAAATGGTTTCGTTGAATTCCGAGACTGCGCCCCGGAAGGCTATTTTAACACGTCTATTAAATCTAGCGATTTCCAAAATTGACGATAACGCTTAAAATTTTACTTTTAAAATTTTATTAACTTAACAATAAATCATATAAAATTTATAAACACATTAAAAATCATTCTGGCTCAATCCGAACTAAAATCTGATTAATTGCAATATTTTATTATTAAATTCTATTATTAAATTAATATAAAATCCCAAATAATAATTTATTCACTTTAAAATTCATCTAAAATTCCAATAACATTATTTATAACCAATCGAACCTAAAAATACATTTAAACATCATTTTTATCACTATTTACATTCCAAATTCACCTTTTATCCCAAATCCGAATATTAAATTATTATTTTTCCATTAATCAAATTCAACCCGAAATCACTATAATTAAAAATTACAGCTTATTTCATTGATTGAATCTGAATCTATTCATTTTAAAATCAATTAAGGGTCCATATTGAACATTTAAAATGAATTAAATGTTCACAACCCAAGCAGCTAAAATCTGGGATGTTACATTCCTCCCCCCTTATAAAAATTTCGTCCCCGAAATTTGCTAAGGTAGGAACATACTTCCCAACCCATTTACTTACTCAATTTGCTTAGCTAAAGTTTATATTCACTTTCCAAAATCCTTTAGCCCAATCCCAAACTCAATTGCTACAATTTACTCTAAAGCCTTTATTTTAACTTTATTTCAAAATAACTTTACTAGTTATTAAAAATTTTCCAAAAAAACCCAAAAATTTCTAACTCCCAAAATTTCTGGAAAATTTTGGCGGAGTCTCCTTTGTACGGAGGAGCTTCTGCGATATCGCAGGATACACAAATATATATACATCGGCTCACACGGCTGGAAACCAAAATATATCACAATATATATATCAATTCCCAATTATATTTGCGTAGGCGTACCTTGTAGCAAATTTTTAATAGTGAGCGGCTAATCTAACGCATATACACGCTCCAACTCTCTCGAACGCCTTCCGTACCTGTACGTACTCAACAACTCATCAGTTTTCAAAGATATGAGCATTTTCATAATATTTCCAATATAAATGCAAGCCAAACATATCCATTTCATAACCAAACCAAGCAAACTTCATCATTAACCATGTTAACCATATCTTATCAACAATTCAAAGATTTCAATCACTTTTCAAATTACTTATTCAAGTCCAACTTCATTTTATTTCACTTGAATGACTTACATTCAAATTTACTATATACCATTCATATTTATTTCACCAATTCATTTCCACTTCAACATGATTACATATGCCTTTCTTACATTTTTGTTTTAACTTACATTTCCAATTTGATTTACAAACAAATTTTATTTTAAACTTGAAACATTGCATTTCTTTTATAATCCATTTCCATTCATATGCAAAATCACTCATAAAAAGATCAATTCATTCCTATTGATTTAAAATCCATTCCATTTGCTACTTTAAATCATTTCACTTGCATTCATTTACAACCTCTTTGAATTGGGTTCCAATCCATATTAATTTATGCAAAAATCAATTTCAATTGCTTGTTAAACAACTCAACTCCAAATACAAGCAATTTCATGTCATATAAACAAAATTTATTACCACTTAAGCTTATAACCATTTAAAATTAATTTCAACTCAGGTTTATATTAATATTAATTTTATTCCATTTTCATGGTTCACAATCCAAGTATCTTTATTCCAATGCAATTTGTTAATTAAATTAAACTTTCCTTACATTTTATTTTATCTCAATAATAAATTAATACAATTTCACTTGCAATGCAATTTTATTATCTATCACATTGCACTCAAGATTACTTAATAAAGCCCATTCAAAATCACTTTGTTTGTCTTTCAAGTTACTTAAGTCCTTTCACAATAGTTACTTTATCTTCTTATATCAATTTTATTTGATTTCCATATGATTCTCACTCAATCAAATTTCAATTTATTTACGACTTTAATGCTCTTTGTTTATTTACTAAATCCATGTACAAATTTATTTTATTAACAAAGAGACCACTTAAATTATTTCTCTCATTTGAATTTTATTTACAATTCAAACCACCTCTATTATAAGTTAATTCCATTATTCATCCTCACTTCCAACACTTATTACCAACTTAAATCCCATCCCAAAACTGGATTTTATTAACCTTTCAAATTTTGACCAAACTATCAAAATTCTATTCATTACCATACACATTCCTTTTAATTTAGCCTATACAGGATTCATTTCCAAACAATCATTTTGGATTTCATTGGGCGGGCATTTGCTTCAGCCAACATCATCTCAACTAAATTAAATTTCCTTCCAATTTGGTTCTTATCCAAATTTATCCCAAGTTTACTTGAATTTTGTTTAGCCAAATTTAAATCCATTCCACTTCCTTTTCTGCTTAAATAATATTTGAATTTCATTCAATATTGTTTATAATACAACTGTATTTCGGATTTCATTTCAATTTAATTTATTTTCTCCATAAATAAATTCAAAACTCGTTTACCATTTTAAGTTTATCCACATCTTCTATATCTCACTTTACCTTATCTTACTTTACATTTCATTTAGGATTGAGTTTGAATTTGCCTCACCATCCAGCTATTTCCATTAATGAACTTCAATTTCACTTCTATCTAAGGGTTTAGATTGCCCATTTAAGTCCATTTCCATTTAATCACAACTTCAAATTATAACACCTTATAACTTAAGAATATGAATTCATTTACACAATTATAAGCATTCACATTTCACCCCTATATCAAATTCAATTTAATTCCAATTCATTCAGGTTTAATTCAATTTCAAATTTTCAATTTTATTTAACTTATCCCAAGTTAAATTCAACTTCTATTCACTTCAATGACTTCATTTACCTTCATTTACCCAAATTAAATTTTAATTTCAGGGTTAAAATTTCCATCCTTCCTTTCTTACTTAAATCATCTTTCCTTTCAAAATTATAGTTGATTTATTTCAATTTCCCCATTTTTATTTTAACAGAATTCCCAGAATTTCAATTTACCCGGATTTATTTCAAAACCAATTTGAAATCAAAATCAACATATTCCCATTGATATGTCAAATCCCAAATTCCAAACAACCTGCTTTTACCAAAACAATTTTCCCTTTAAAATTGTTAAAACAACTTGTATATAAACAAGTATAAAGAAATATCTTAACCAATCACCACGGAAGCAATCCATCACTTTAGAAACTCGAAAATGAATTCTGATGATGTGGCCAGCATCATCAGGATTATTTTCTAGCGACTGACATGAGTTCAATGCTTTCCACTTCCAAAATCCACCTCAAATCAATTTCCCTTCAAAAATATTTTCCAAAATATACTCCATCATTGACTTCAAAACCTTTGGAAAACATTTCAACATTCCCAATTTCAATCAAATTCAATTTAAAACCCTTCCCAAAATTTCCGGAATCAAAATTCTGGTTTAAATCTAATTTTAATTATACTTCTTATTATTTAAACCATATTTAGTCAATTCCATTTGGTTATAAACCATTTTAATATTTCAAATGCTTATTTGCTTATAAATCAATTCAAAATTTAAATCATATTTTAATTTCTTATTTGATTATAGAAGAAACAACCAAACAAACATCCAATATATATAATAATTTAGAAAATTATTTCTTTATATCAAAATATAATTTTGGGTAAAATTATTTCATTTACCCACTTTAAAAACAATACTATGTCGGTTTATCTTGTTTAAGAGTTTAGAAACCCCTATCGATATGGTTGTACTTCCCGCACCGACCAGAATTCATAAACACTCAACCGATAAGTCAACACAGTATAAAAACAATTTTATATCCACTAACAAGTACGCTCTCATAGCTATTATTACACTCAGCTCATTATAGAGTTCTATTGACTCTGTTTAACGAGAAATTTTCCCACCAAAGCCTAGGTTGTCGCCAACCTAAGCTCTGATACCAAGTGTGACGACCCGCCCTTCTCGACCCTCGAAAATCGACACAAAATACTCAACAGTATAATATGCCGACGATCGGATGCCGAAAAAGACAGATTGTAGAAGAATAAGAAGGTAGATAGAAGAAGAAAGAACTAAACAAATCAGAACCTCACAATCGCAGCGGACAAAATATAATATATAGAACAGAACTTTACACAAAATGAAAACTATATCTGTTTATATACAATACATCATCAGAGCCCATCACAACAAAATCAGATACATGCCTAACAACAATCATAGCAGCGGAATAATACAAGTACGAGAAATACGTCTCGGACTCCAGCTCCTCTCCTAAGCCATAGCAACCTACCCTGTATATATATAATACTCGGTCTGACCCGAGCATTATAATAAAATAACACCCGAGTCAGTCTGGAATACCAGCGCATCATAAATACACCCAATTGATTATTAAAATTTCAAAATCCTTTGAAAACAAAAGCATCTCGTAAGACCACGCCACAAATAAACATGTCGGGTTTTTACCTTACGATAGCTAAAACACTTTTTATAAAATCCTCTGATATTATAATAGTGTCTATTTACAAATACTTATAAAATAGCCGAAATTGTTACATTCATTAAATTCCGGCATACTAGGTATACAAACAAAACACGTACAAGGCACGTAGGGAAAATGGATTTCCAACGAATGACTAGGCACTGGGGTACCACCTGTCACAGTACGTGGCCTAGATCACAGTACCGAGGACCCACCCTAAGTCCCCTGCAACACAAGGCCGGAATCACCTATGGGCAATTCCGAATATAATCACCCCACGGTTGTGATCATCAACCGTACCACTAAGCCGAAATAAAAGGGACATCTAGACAGGGATGACCATACTCTCCAGTGGGCGCTACCCACGAAGCCTTGCTGCATAACCCCTGATTTTCAGTCATTCCCGGTTGATGAGGCTTGAGGCTAAGCGTTACCTTTATAGCACATATCACTTTGAATGCCCATCGCCCACCTGACGATGTCACGAAAGCATTCGTCCATACAAGTCCGTCTCGGGTCCGAACGGAACCGAAGGCACTATTCCTACTACATCCATTTTGGAAATATCCTCAGGATTAGTAGCGACTAGCCCTTGCTCTTCACTGCTCCATCTTCGACTCCGAACACGTTACACGAAATGTACAAATCGGATCGAAGTGTTTTTCGAGAAATAAATCTCGATCCCGGTCTCTTCGAAACGATCAGCGCACTTGGCCAATATTGATAGTCGGTGATTTAACTATCAATTCACATTCACAAGCATTCACAAGCATCCATCACACAATAAATAATATCACACATTATTTATTCTTTCCCTTTAATATCTTTAAAAGATATATTTTCACATTTCAAAACTCATTTTGAAACGACTTCCCAATTTCTTCCTTACAGGGTAAAGCCTTACCATTTATTCCCATTTGGAAAAACCAAGCTTAAACAATTTAGATTAAAAACAATTAAAATACTTTATAGCGAAATATACTTATAAATATATAAATGTACTTCTAGTTATTTACTCAAAATATAATTTCAAAACTACTTTAAATAGTATTTATTTAATAGGATATAACTCGATTTAAATAAGGGTTCAATTTACTAAATATTTACAGGTAGTGTTTTTAAAAAGATAATACTAACCTTTTCCATAACTTAAACAAATAACTTTAAAATAATTTAAACTTTTCTTCTCTAAAATAAAAATTTCTTGAAAATACTCTTTAAACAATTTAAACTTTAACTTTAATTAAATAAAAACCTTTAAAACTCTAACTTGGTTTTCCCAGGGAAACACTATCCCGTTCAAACATTCCAAAGTATCCTCCATATAAATCCAAACGATTTATTTCAATTCAATTTATGTTTACAACATAAATTTCCAATTTCCATACTTATCTATAACTTCATCCGAAGTTTGCACTCAATTTCCCATACCCGGAAATTCATTTTAAAAATATAGTTTAAACATTTTAAAATAAACATTTGGTGAATTCTTCAATGAAACCAGATTTACAATTTACTTAAATAAAATTCCAATGGAGAAAACGGCATTTTAAAATATTCTATTTACATTTAAAACTGTAAATTTTACATTTGGAAGCTTCATTCCAACACATTTAAATTTACGGATAACACTATTCATTATTAAAATAAACCATCGTTATTTAAAAACAAATTGTAATTTCCCTAGAATTCATTTCCAGAAATTTATACTTCCCATTTATCCATTTTATAAATCTCAATTTGGCCAATTTACATTTTCCATCCAAACCAGATTTCAAATTCTATTCTTTGAAATTCTTATTTTAACCATTCATTTTATTTCGTAAAAACCCAATTCAATCCATTTATAATTAAATTCTGGAATTGTAATTTATACAACAATTATCACAATACAGTTTAAATTCAGATTTATCAATCACAACAATATAAACAGGCATCATTATCAATCATAAAATAATTGCTACATTGTGAGGAATCCAGTTGGATCCCTCCAACCTGTTTCTCCCTGCATCCACAAATATTAGCACATCACAATATAAATATCAATCCAGACTGATAATAACAGTTATATTCAGCCATCCACACAGATATTTAAATATTAACTATTTAAAATGCCTAGCATCCAGATGTGAGTGAGAATAACTCACCTTGAGTTTCGGCGAGCGTTCGAAATTCAAATTAAACCGGACGATGTCCGATTTAACTCAAATTTCTACTTGCCCGGAATGATTCCAGAACTGCACCATCACGAAGTGCTCGTCTCTCTGCGATTCCAACGGTTCCAGTTTCGTTAAAATCTGCTAACGTATGAACGAGTTACGATTTTATAAAGTTTTGAATAAAATTTATAAACAAATTCTCTCTTTTTTTATTTATTTAACATTTACCCAAAACAAAAATCGTGACCCCGTGCAAATACAAGAAAATCACGGTCTTCCCTCTCAAATGCTCGTTCCAGGCTGATACCACGCGAATACAGTTCGACGAAACCCATCATTCGCCGGGCTTTGACCCCAAATCGCCACCAAGATACTCGCCTAGATAACGATCCACCACCACCACGACACGCGCCTCCGCGCCCTCTGCCATCGGCCAGTGAAACGTTGAACTCGACTGTGCCATGCCTCCCAGAAACGCGAATGAACGTTGCCACTTTGTCATGCGATACTCGACAATTTCCTCACCTATACTCGATCATAACCGGTCAATATATAGAGCTCAACGAGCTCTTGCTATTTGTTGTTGAAGGTTTTCGCAATTAATCACTGGATAGAGAGATATCGAGGAAGAAAAGTTGTTCATTTACGGCCGTTGAACAGTTTCGTGGCGGCTACGAACAAACTAGGGTTTCAGCCCTCTTCACGCGTATATGTATATATATGTATTAATTTAATATTAAACTCATTTTAACGAACATTCTCAAACGAATTCCAAATCTGACGTGCCACCTGGCGTTCCTAGGGTTTTACCCGCGTTCCGGACACAATGGAATAGGTTTCGTAAGCTAATTTGATCGTATGCGCGAGATACGGAATTAAACGATCAATTTAAAATTAAATCGGTTAAATCGATTTCGATGCGTTTCGAGCTGCTACGGTCACACGACAACTCCGATTGCTACGAAAATTGAAATCCGATAATAACTAACTATTACGGATCCAATAGAACTGGTTTCGTTGAATTCCAAGACTGCGCCCCGGAAGGCTATTTTAACACGTCTATTAAATCTAGCGATTTCCAAAATTGACGATAACGCTTAAAATTTTACTTTTAAAATTTTATTAAATTAACAATAAATCATATAAAATTTATAAACACATTAAAAATCATTCTGGCTCAATCCGAACTAAAATCTGATTAATTGCAATATTTTATTATTAAATTCTATTATTAAATTAATATAAAATCCCAAATAATAATTTATTCACTTTAAAATTCATCTAAAATTCCAATAACATTATTTATAACAAATCGAACCTAAAAATACATTTAAACATCATTTTTATCACTATTTACATTCCAAATTCACCTTTTATCCCAAATCCGAATATTAAATTATTATTTTTCCATTAATCAAATTCAACTCGAAATCACTATAATTAAAAATTACAGCTTATTTCATTGATTGAATCTGAATCTATTCATTTTAAAATCAATTAAGGGTCTACATTGAACATTTAAAATGAATTAAATGTTCACAACCCAAGCAGCTAAAATCTGGGATGTTACATGTATAGTATAGAGATTCAAGAACTGATGAACTCAAGATTGAAGATATCAAGATTCAAGACTCATAAGTATCAAGATTATCAAGAGTTCAAGATTTCAAGACAATTAATTTAGTTAGGAATTTTGTTAAAACTCCTAGAAAAGCACTGACGTCTTAAAATCCATTTTATTCGTGGAATGGAATCCACTTCGAGCCCGTTAAAGGGATGGAACCCTAAGTAGGATGGAACCTACGAAAAATCTAGTGGAACATTGTTTTGTATCCACTAACTTTTATTCAAATGTTTTACAAAATTATATCTTGTTTTCAAAATGATTTCAAAATATTCCTTTTTAAATCAAAAACATCTATCCTGGTTTTAAAATACTTTTAGCCTCAAAATAATCTTTATTTTCAATATCAAATTATCCTTGGTTTTAAACTATATTTTAATTATAATATATTTAACTTTTAATATTTATACTTAGATTTAAATATAAAATTATAGTAAAATTTTATATATACCAAAATATTATTCTCTATACTTATTTATGTATTTTAACTATAGTTCAGTATATTTATAAAGTTTAAAATATTTTTAATACAAGATAGAAGTTATTTTCAAAGAAAAACAAATTACCAAAAATAACTTAGGCCTGTCGACAACCCCAAGGAACCCTTGTCGACAAGGTGACAGTTTATTTCAAAAGTTTGAATTTCAAAAGAAGTGTCTATTCGTCATATCCTTTCACGAATGGACATGGCTGTTGTTCTACTATAAATAGGGGCTGTTTTAAACGAATTTATATTCATATTTTCTCTAATTTCACTCCTCTTCTTCTTCCACATTTCTTTATATACATTTTTACCATTACTTTGCCGAAATCACCATTGAATCTAACTAGATCATCTCTGGTTTGATTCTCTATCACTATCTCAATAAGATCTCAGTGCTATTCAGAGTTATAGATTTCTTTGTAATCAATCGAGCGAGAAAAGGTGTGATTGTAGCCTGGAAAATCAATTGGGTGAACTTGTTTCCCGTAAAATCAAGTATCTCTACCCAGAGGATTGTGAATCTGGAGCAGTGTACCTCGTGGCCTTGAAATCGAGGGTGTAATTGTAAGAATTGATTTTGAAAGGAAATCCGTACTTGTGTTGCGGGACTGGATGTAGGGTAACTTCGAACCAGTATAAAATCCGGTGTGTTCTTTCCTTTATTGCTTTTACTTTATATCTACATCTGTGTTTGATTCCGTGATCATATCTGTATCTGAATATTGCATACATTTGTGTTCAAATTAATATAAACTCAAAAAGAATTAGTAATTCCTTAAAACACTATTCACCCCCCCCTCTAGTGTTAATTCTAGCCTTAAGATCCATAATCCGCATTTTTCACATTTGGTATCAGAGCAAGGTTTTCAAAGTTTCATAATATGAATTTTGAAAAATCTTTTAAAATGGCTATGTTTGAAAAAATTGTTAATACTAGTTTAGAAATATTCAGATCATCACTGTCTCATAAGTCTGCATATAATCGATATTCAAATTCAAGTTGTCTACCAAAATTGTATGATGTGCAGGAAACATGTTTTATGGGTGTTGAGGAATCAATCCACAATGGACAAATTGTGCAGATCAAAAAGAATAAATGGATACTCGATAGTGGATGCTCTAGACACATGACTGGTAACCCGAATATGTTGAATGATATAATATACAAAGACGGAGGACTGGTTAACTTTGGAGACAACTCAAAAGGATATGTGATTGGCATCGGCAATATCGGTAACTCTGAAACTCCTATTATTACTAATGTTTTGCTAGTTAAGAATCTGAAACATAATCTGCTAAGTATTAGTCAACTTTACGATAAAGGATATAAAATTAAATTTGAAAAAGATAAGTGTCACATTGAAGATAATAATTCAACCATAATATTTGAGGGAATTAGGAAAAAGAATATTTATATTCTTAGCATGAAAGTTTCAAATGATAACCTGTGTCTTTTGGCAAATACAAGTGACCCTTGGATTTGGCATAAGAGATTTGGGCATTTGAACTTCAAACTCTTATCTAGACTGTCAAAACATGATCTAGTAAGAGGTCTCCCTAAAATGAATTTTAAAGTAGATAGTTTATGTGAAGAGGATTTAATTACTCAAAATTAGGAGTCAACTGAAACTAATAATGAAATTAATCATCCTAATAAAAAGATTAAACTTTTAAAAGATCATCATCCTATAGAAAATATACTAGGAGATATGCAATCTGTTGTTACATATAGAAATCAACTAAGTAAAATGAGCAATGTAGCCTTTATATCATCTATTGAACCCAAAAATCCAAAAGAAGCATCAATTGATGATTCATGGATTTTGGCTATGCAAGAAGAACTAAATCAATTCACTAGAAATGATGTTTGGGAACTTGTTCCTAAACCTGAAAATAAAACTATAATTGGAACTAAATGGGTTTATAAAAATAAAATGAATGAACAAGGTGAGTTCGTTAGAAATAAAGCCTGGTTAGTCGCTCAAGGTTATTGTCAAGAAGAAGGAATAGATTGTGATGAAACCTTTGCTCCCGTAGCAAGATTAGAAGCCATTAGGATTCTACTTGCTTTCGCAAATCATAATAATTTCAAATTATTTCAGATGGATGTTAAAAGTGACTTTTTAAATGGATTTGTAAAAGAGGAAGTATATGTTGGACAACCACCACTTTTTGAAGATGAAAAATTACCAAATCATGTTTACAAACTTAAGAAAGCTCTATATGGTCTAAAACAAGCTCCTAGAGCCTGGTATGATAGACTAAGATCTTACTTATTACAATCAAATTTTGAAATTGGTAAAGTAGATAATACTCTTTTTACTAAAAGAAATAAAAATGATATTCAACTAGTACAAGTTTACGTAGATGATATCATTTTCGGATCAACTAATTTTGAAATGAATAAAGAATTTTCTGAAATAATGAAAAAAGAGTTTAAGATGAGTCATATGGGTGAATTAAACTTCTTTCTAGGATTGCAAATAAAACAATTAGATAATGGTATCTTTATTAGTCAAGAAAAATATGCTAAAGACCTAGTTAGTAAATTTGGTTTGACTACTGCAAGTGGAAAACCCACTCCCATGGCAACCAATGAGTACCTAAGTAAAGAAGATCTCACGAAAGATGTAGATCAAAAATTATATAGAGGAATGATTGGATCACTACTCTATATCACTACTAGTAGACCTGATATCATGCATAGTGTTTGTCTCTGTGCCGGATATCAATCCCAACCTAAAGAGACCCACTTAAAAGCTGTAAAACGTATCATAAGATATGTTAAACACACCTTTGATTATGGCTTATTTTATCCTAAAAATGATTCTTTTGAATTAATATCTTACTGTGATGCTGACTATGCTGGTTGTAAATCAGACCGAAAAGGTACAAGTGGAACTTGTCACTTTTTGGGGCATTCTATGGTTTCCTGGTTTAGTAAAAAGCAAAACACAGTTTCTTTATCAACAACCGAAGCAGAGTATATTTCTGCTGCTTTGGCTTGTTCTCAAGTAATATATATGCAACAAACTTTAAAAGATTTTGGTTTAAATAACTCAAAATCACCAATTTATTGTGATAATACTAGTGCAATAAATTTATCCAAAAATACTACTCATCATGCTCGAACTAAACATATTGATATCATACATCATTTTCTCAGAGATAATATAAGTAAGGAAGTAATTACTCTCGATTATATCAATTCCGAGAATCAAATTGCTGATATATTAACAAAACCCTTAAATGAATCTATATTTACTAAATTAAGAAGAGAATTAGGTATTTGTTCAATAACTGAAATATAGAATATAAATATATAACAAGTATAATTAAAATTAAAATAAATCAAATAGCAAAAATATAAGTACCTTGTCGACAACCCTCTTTTACCCCTGTCGACATATAATGATTTTTTTCTTTTGAAATTTTTCCCACCAAAATTTAAATAGGTGGTTATATATTCTTCTTATTTTGAAATTTTGTTCATTCTTTCTGTTCTTTCTCTGTTCTAACTTCTGAAAACAATAAAACAATGGCCTCCTCCTCCAAAACAAACAAAAATTCAACCTTTTCATTCCCTTCTCCTTGTACCGGACCATTTCAACGTACTACGCTTGCACGAGTGATGAAAATGGAGGTTTCTTTGAAGGATGCACTGCAACTTATGACTGAAATTCAAATGGTGCAAATCAGAATGGCCAAAGAACAAGAACGGCAAGGAAAAATCCTTAGAAACTTGCAAAAGTTTCTAATGGACAATCACACCAATCCCATCTTGATCGATGAAGAATCTTCAGGTGTTCAAATGCAAGAGGACAGCGAGGAAGAAGAAGAAGCCCCCATGAAAGAAGAGCACGCTGAAGATGACGATAAAGTTGTTTGCGTTGGCGAAGTGTGCTTTGACAAGGATGGAAATCTAGTCGAACAACGAGGAAATTTCTATTTCCACTACCGAAACTGCTCGGTTCATAGATCTCCCATTGTCAAGGATACACATTAGTTTCTTTTCTCTCTTTCCTACCGTTATTTGTATATGATCTTACTTACGTTTTCTACGCAAATGTAAATATAACATTATATAATTAATAAATGATTTGTGTTCTTATATTTGAATTCTCACATTATCATTATTATAAATATTATCATATATGGATTCTTAGTTAGGAGAGTTAGTTATTAAGGGCTAAGTTTAAGTTTCAGAATTAAGTGTTGATTATTTATGGTAACACTATCATTATAATCACATGTAATATAGTATTAGATTAAGGGGGAGTTGTATAGATTTAAACTTAGTTTTTTGTTGATTACAAAGGGGGAGAAGTATAAAATAGGATAGTTAGGCATAGATTAAGGGGGAGTTATTAGTTTTAGGGGGAGTTATTAGGATAGAAGTGATATTTTATAAACAAAGGTTGTCATCATCAAAAAGGGGGAGATTGTTAGTTCCTGAGAAGTTGGTTTTGATGACAACAACCTTAGAATAAGATTATAAAATATAAATACTAACATTATTGTTTAGATATATATGTATATGCATTATATATATACAGGTACCAAATAATGAAGACTGTACTATATAGAGATTCAAGAACTGATGAACTGAAGATCGAAGATATCAAGATTCAAGACTCATGAGTATCAAGATTATCAAGAGTTCAAGATTTCAAGACAAGTAATTTAGTTAGGAATTTTGTTAAAACTCCTAGAAAAGCACTGACATCTTAAAATCCATTTTATTCGTGGAATGGAATCCACTTCGAGCCCGTTAAAGGAATGGAACCCTAAGTAGGATGGAACCTACGAAAAATCTAGTGGAACATTGTTTTGTATCCACTAACTTTTATTCAAATGTTTTACAAAATTATATCTTGTTTTCAAAATGATTTCAAAATCTTCCTTTTTAAATCAAAAACATCTATCCTGGTTTTAAAATACTTTTAGCCTCAAAATAATCTTTATTTTCAATATCAAATTATCCTTGGTTTTAAACTATATTTTAATTATAATATATTTAACTTTTAATATTTATACTTAGATTTAAATATAAAATTATAGTAAAATTTTATATATACCAAAATATTATTCTCTATACTTATTTATGTATTTTAACTATAGTTAAGTATATTTATAAAGTTTAAAATATTTTTAATAAAAGATAAAAGTTATTTTCAAAGAAAAACAAATTACCAAAAATAACTTAGGCCTGTCGACAACCCCAAGGAACCCTTGTCGACAAGGTGACAGTTTATTTCAAAAGTTTGAATTTCAAAAGAAGTGTCTATTCGTCATATCCTTTCACGAATGGACATGGCTATTGTTCTACTATAAATAGGGGTTGTTTTAAACGAATTTATATTCATATTTTCTCTGATTTCACTCCTCTTCTTCTTCCATGTTTCTTTATATACATTTTTACCGTTACTTTGCCGAAATCACCATTGAATCTAACTAGATCATCTCTGGTTTGATTCTCTATCACTATCTCAATAAGATCCCTGTGCTATTCAGAGTTATAGATTTCTTTGTAATCAATCGAGCGAGAAAAGGTGTGATTGTAGCCTGGAAAATCAATTGGGTGAACTTATTGCCCGTAAAATCAAGTATCTCTACCTAGAGGATTGTGAATCTGGAGCGGTGTAGCTCGTGGCCTTGAAATCGAGGGTGTAATTGTAAGAATTGATTTTGAAAGGAAATCCGTACTTGTGTTGCGGGACTGGATGTGGGGTAACTTCGAACCAGTATAAAATCCGGTGTGTTCTTTCCTTTATTGCTTTTACTTTATATCTACATCTGTGTTTGATTCTGTGATCATATTTGTATTGCATACATTTGTGTTCAAATTAATATAAACTCAAAAAGAATTAGTAATTCCTTAAAACACTATTCACCTCCTAGTGTTAATTCTAGCCTTAAGATCCGTAATCCGCATTTTTCACAGAATTCACACCTCTAAGTTTCACAATCGCATTTGTGAATTCTTCGAAAAACCACACGATTTAATTAGATTATAAAATGTTATAAATTAATTAAATTAAATAATATTTAAGAAATATTAATTATTAATTTGTTTTTGATGTTTTGGGTATCGTAAGTAATTATTTGGATGTATATACAAAAGTATATATGCGTGTATCATTGTACGATATCGGTATATATGTAAAAAGGATTAGAATATAGTTAATTACTTAACAAGCTTTTTGAAAAAGCATTCTATGTTAGGGACATATTTGGCCGGTAAGGCAAAGGAAGGGGAAAGATTGGCTGGATTGAAAATTAATTAGGAACTAAAAGGAAAGTTTTTAAAGAAGAAATGGGAAAAGTTTATATTCCTTCCTTAAAACAAATTCCTCTCATTCATTTGCTTATTCGATTTTTTTTTCTCATTCTTTTCTCATCTCTAGTTACCTCTTTCATGGCCGAAATTTTTTTTCTTCCATTTACGTAAAATTATATTAAATAGAATCTATTAAAGTGGTTCATCCTTATCTTATGAAGTTTTAGTGTTGGTTCAAGAATCTAAGGAGAGATTTCCAAATCAAATTGTCACGTTGGCTAGATCTGTAAGGTATTATTTAAAATTTATTAGATGTAATACACCCATCACAATTTTATATGTACATATTATTTTCTCACCTTAATTTGGAATTAGTAATATAATTTAAACAACTTGTTAAATGATATGATTTATTTTAACTTAATAAAATTTGTAACAGCCCATAAAAATTAATAGAAATTAATCAAAAAGAATTAATAAATAATTATTAATGCCCAAAAATATAATTTTTGTAAACGTCATAATTTAGCTAAACTTGCACCATCATGTTAATGGTGATTTTCTGATCAATTTTCATATATAAAGTTTTCCAACCGGAGTTCAAACGAAAATGTTATTAACGTTTGAAGTTTTCAGATTAGAAGTAATTCAAAACTAATTGAGGAAGTAAATGTTAATAACTTATATTACAATGGGCATTAAATACAAATGTTAACATTTAAAGGAAATTTACAGTGCTAACATTTCCTTTTAGAGGATGTAATTCCAATGCATTAAAATGCAATAATCCCAAATTGTAATCTAAAGAATTGCAAGTAGTAATAATAACAACAGTCTAATTATAAAACGAATACATGCAATAAAGACAAGTTAGAAATTAAATAATAAGCGATGAAATATAGGTAAATTAATGAAATGAGTAAGTAAGAACGTAGTAACCAAAGGAACATAGTAAGAATTAAAAAGGAATAGTAAAATAGATCTAACGAAATAAAGGGGGAGTAAGAAGTACAAGATAAGCAGTAAAAGATATTTAAATCTTTTAAGACTATAAAATAAGCGATGACATTAAATTGACAATAATAAAACAAGGAATCGACTATGCAAAAATAACTAAATATTAACAGTTGAACATTGGAGGCATAGAAAATAAATAAGTAGGAATATATACATAGCCTCAAGTATGTGTTTATGACGGGCATGAACTATTGAATTTAGCCAATAGTTTAGGTTGTGTATAAATGACATAGTCATTAGTATAGGTTGGAATGCAAGGTTGGCAGTGTTACACAACATAAGTCTGCCCTCTGTAAGGGCTTGCAAGTGGTTGTGTATACATTTTACTGATGTGGGACATCTACAACTGTAGAACTCGTGGGAATATAAGGCGATGTGCAAGGCGTTACCATTGAGACATGGATATGGATGTAGACGATGAGTCACTTTGACGAGATGACATTGCAGGCTCCCACTCAATGCGTAAGTGTGATGCGAAAGTCCAAGGAGATGAGTCCTCAATACGTGAAAGTCCAAGGAGCCAAGTCCTTAGCATGCGAAATTCCAAGGAGTTGAGTCCTTCACGTGTGAAAGTCCAAGGAGCTATTGTCCTTAGCATGTGGAAGTCCAAGGAGCCGAGCCCTCAATATATGATTAGTCTGAGGAACAGAGTCATCAATATTAAGCAGCTAGATAATTCTTCAAGATGTGGAAGAATATTGCTAAATAATGCCATTATTAGGCACTAACAAGAATATCCTCGATGTACGTGGACAATTCGATCTAGACATAGATGGTGGATACTTGGCATAGGTGTAGAGTTAGGGATGCTAGCGAGGAAGGTATCCTGGTCCAAAGGGGGACTATTGTACTTATATATATACGTATGTAGTTATTATTTACCTAAGGTAATGGGTGTATCGTATGCATACGTGAAGTCAAGATAACTAAGTAAAATTAATAGACATAATAAACTAGTGTTATGTAGAAAGTGTATAATTTACCAGTCACCAAAACGTTGTTTTGACCCTCTCCTTATTACAATCCACAGGATAGACTTAGAGGGACAGATGCTGGTACAAGGTGGGGACAGTGGAAGGAAAGATTTCCTTATGCATGCTCGACACTAACAAAGACACTAAAGATCAAAGGTGTCGATCTTGGTCAGTAATCATATGTTTTATTATACTTTACTATTCTGCTATGAGATTTTATCGATAGTGCTCTCATATGCTTTTGTTTATTTACAGGATACCAAAACCAACGATCTGTACTTCGATGGACTTGGGTTTTTGATCTAGCAAAAATTCAGGCCCATTAAGGTGCTGGCTGTTACATTTGGTATCAAAGCTTAGGTTAGTTGATCTTAAGAATTAGGATACATTGAGTGAATGTATTTGTATTTTACCTATAATTATGTATATAATATGCCAAACTCTTCAAATTCTAACTATAAAAGTAGTTGCAACCATATTCTGAAAAGATGGACAATGCAACTATGAGTTGGAACAATAGATGATGTTGAAGATATACACCAATCTGGATAACCCTCTGAGAATTTGGTTATATTGGAAAGGATTGACTTAAGAAGAGAATGAATGCAACATACGGAAGAGTCCCTGAAGCTGGATGGTACTTGACTCTCCTATAGAGTACAGAATGCCCTATGGTTATAGATCCCTGCAGAATTGATGGTGTACATTAGATCCAAATAAAGGGAAAGTGGAAAAATATATGTTGCAGATATGTGGAATAAGAATTAAATAGGCTCCTAAAGAAGGTGTTTAGTAAGCACTCCAAGATGATAGCCGGATTTTTTTAATATTCTAAAAGAAGAAAAGTCCAAAAGAAGAGACGAATAAAAATCCACTCTGAAACCGACCCCATATGGAAGAATTTAATATAAAAGTTTGAGGAAAATATATAAATAATACATTTCAAATGATTTTTAAAGGAATTATTTGAACGTAGAAAACCCCATTTTTAGAAAGTAAGTAAATATCAAATTTTCGGAAAAATAAAATATCTAAAATATATTTAAATAAGAAGTTCTAGTAGAAATTAAAATTAGTTAAATTGAAAAATTCAGTAAATGAGTTTTCATAAAAAGTTATTTTTTTGAAAAAAATAATAGAGCATATATAGCTCATTGATTTTTCTAAAATTAAAAATTTTAAGTTGTAAAATTCTTTTTATGGGTGGACAATAGGAAATGGTACTGGTTTTAAGTAGGGTAAAAAGAATGGAAAGGAGGCCAGAACTCGAAAACAAAGCACTAGGCGAACGCACTACAATGGTTTAATAAAGAAGACTATAAATTGAGAGAAAAGGAATATAAAGAGGAGTCTAAATAAGAGTATTTTAGGTAGAATAAATTTAAATAGTAGTAGCATTATGAAACCCAAATAGAAACAATGTTAGAAACTTATATAAAATAATGTTAGTTATTAGAAATAATATAGGAATTAGAAGAAAGAAAAATAGATAGTTTCGACAAATATAGGCGGTAATTGCACATACCATTTTAGAAGTCTCACATATATGCTATTAGAACATCTGCTAAGGTTGAAAGTGGAAGTAGCATGAGCATTAGGAAAATAATAGGATGGTAGTCGTCCATGTCTATTCCAGTTTTTAGTAAAAGTTATATAGAATGTTTTACGAACATTATAAAGTGCATTTTTGAAGAAAATGGTTTGGTATAAAAAAATTGAGTTTTTGGAATACATATGTTAGTAAGTTTGAATTAAAAATCCCACTTTTAAGAAGTAAAATCTTTATTATTAAGGTTTTAAAGGAAAAGTTGATTTGAATGACCATTCTTATAATAAAATTTGACCCTTATTAGAAAAGAAAGAAATGACCTTTTGAAAATTTAATTGACAACATTTCCTTTTAAAACTTAATAAATAAAATTAATAAATAAATTCTAAATTATATTTTAAAAGTTAAAATGCCTAAATTAACATTGATTAAAACAAGGAGATTTTCATGGTTCCTTTTTGAAATCAAACTATTGACCAATTTTATAATTTTAAAGATAAAAGTTTTGGGATTAAGTACTTTAGGGAAGTTTTAATTTTAGAAAAAGTGGAAAAAACCAAAGAATTTTTTTTATTATGGAGTGGATAGGGATGATTGCCTAGGTAAGGCAAGGTAAAAATTAAGTCTATGAATAAATAGTGATGAATACTCATAGAGTGGAAATGGTGAACTCCCATAGAATAAAAGGAATATTGATACGAGGCTAGGAATGTTCGTTAAACATATGATATACGATAAAGTAGGACCCATAAGGAAATGGGAAATGGTATCAAAGTACATTTATGTGAGTTCTAGAGTATATCTGCATGGAGGATTAAAAATAAAGGAAGCATATACCAAGATTTGTGAATACTATCAAGAGATTTGGATTAAAAAAAGGATTGTAATATAGTTGGTTGTGATAATGGAAGCAATGGATGGACCTTATTCATTAGTAGTCAAAAAGGGAAAGTTAAGATATGTGGATTACGATAAAATGACATGTTAGAAAGGTCCATTTAATCTAAGTAAGAAGTGATAAGGTCACAACATCATTAATATCAGTTGATGTTGAAGGGCAGCTTCCAACAATTTTTTTTAGGTTTGGGTTATAAGCAATAGTTGTTTTATTTGTATAAAATGCGTACGATATATTGTGAGAAAATTTCATGTTTATTTTTGTGTTGATTTTCTAGATTAACCGTTATTGGAGAACTTTTCGTCCTTTAACTCCTCAAACTTGTGTAAAGTAATTTGTTAGCAAGATTAAGTAATCTTAATTTCTCTGGGAAGTGGTGATTATGCCACTGAGCATTTACACAATCAAGTAGCTGCACTTTAACTTTACATTAAAGTGTCAGATCTAACTATTATTTAATTCCCTTGAAACTGAAAGAGAATGTTGTGCCACAACTAATAAGAATAAAAGAATGTAAATAGTAAAGGACAAAGGATTTACGTGGTTTGGATTTCAAGAAATCCAACGTCCATGGGGAAAGTTTCTCTTTCTTACTTTTTTATTGATTGGGTACAGAATTTCATGGTAGGAGGTACCATAGAATCTTAATTTCTTAAAATGAGAAAAATGTCGGGGAGTCCCCCTTTTTCATGCTACCATGCCCTTTCTATTTATAGCTAGGAAAAGCATGTGGATTACTAAAATTCCTTCTTCTTCATTATTTCTTAACCCTTGGATCCTGCCAGCTGTTATTTATTCGCAATACCTAATTGATGCGACCAGATTACTTATGTCTTTTTGGTGGGAAGTTTGAATGGAGGTGGGAAGCCCAAATTTAGAGCTAGAACCTCCCAAAATTATGGCGGGAGAATTCAAATTTGAATTTGACCTTGCTCATGGGATGTTTGAGGAATTAGGTGGGAAGCTTAGTCTGTATGAGTCGGTCTCCTCTCTCTCGAAATGACTAATGTCTTGAGAGGAGTGATAGGGGACCGTCCTGGTTCTATGCTATGATGTAGTTGCATATGTGGTGATGACTGTTGCCTGGTATTCAGATCGTACTATTTTGTTGATACACTTGCTATCTTTGCTTGGCTTGATAACGCATTGGATTAGAATGGAGTAGCAATTCCCATTCTATTCTGGATGTGCCTGAGGCTATTCGTGCTTTGAATGGCCCTCTATGCGAGTTTTCTTAGATTGTTGATAAGAGAGAGAGAACTTTACGCTTGTCATTTGCCTGTGAGGTTAGGTCTGCATTGAAGCGTATTTTGAGTGGCCTTGTATATAGCCCCTTTGAAGTGCTTTTGGCTTTGTATGGCCCTGTCCAGGTTGCCCATGGTATGTGCTGGAGAAGACCTGTTCCAGTAGGTATTGACAAGTGCGAGTTTTAAAGGTCCGGTTAACTTAGTGCACCTGGCACTGATTTCTACGCCTCTATTTACTTTGTTTTTTTAATGTTGGGAATGGCTAAGGTGGCCTGCCCCTTTTCTATGATATGTGCAGTGTTGGTCTCTTGTTATGGTCCTTTTATTATAGAGCTCGGGTTGAGTTAGGTGTTGTGGCTTTAAGTTGGTTCTCCTTCCACTCTGTCTCACTTTCCCTTATTGCGGTTCGCGGTAAGGACGGGTGTAACAACCGCTACATATTAAAAACAGAATAAACAAGGAAATCTCATGTGGAAACTTAACCAATGCAAAGTAAGGCTAGAAGTGTATAAAATAAATTAGAAAATTTATTAGCTACTAAAAGTAAATAATGTTAAGTCCCAAAGCCTTAAAAAAATTTGTAAAGTAAATTTTAGCAAGCGAAGGACAGGAAAAGGTTATTGTGAAACCACAAGTCACTATCCCTACATCTTAAAAGTTGAAATTTATAGATGAACTTGTGTGATGATTAGTGTTCTAATTTAAAAGGAAAAAAGTTTTAGAAATTTGAAATTTAATGTGATAACCCGGATTTTTGGACATCTATTAATTGATATATTAGCTGGATTAAATTAGTAGAAATACTAATTTATAAGTTAAATAAATTATTCTAACAATAAAAAAATATATATCTAGATAAGTATTGGTTTGATAATCCTCCTAATATAATTATTTTAAATTGGTAAAATTATTATTTCAAACAATAATGATAATGGGTTGTTTTTAAATATAGGTAAATATTTTTTTTAATAGAATTATTAAATACAAATTGAATTTGGGTTTGTTTAAAATATATATGTATTGTTGACTTGATTTTAAATTAGATTTTCAAATTTAATTTGATTATGAATTTGGATTTATTAAGTAATTCAAAAGATAGACATTTAAATATTTGGATTTAAATTATATGTATAGGCTTTTATTTATGTATAATTTATTTTATTGCATTAAAAAGAAATTCATATATACATTTACATAAATAAATTAAGTAATGGCTTTCACTAACATTTTAAAATCAAATATAAGTTACTAAATTACAAGTGTATGTATATTAAGGCTTCATTATAACAAATGTTAATTAATAGACTATTGTGAATGACAAATGTAAAGATTTTAAACATGTGTCACTTTTTATTTTTTTGATCTTCTTTTATTTTAAATAACTCAAATTCAGCCTATATAAAACATTGTTCCTTCTTTTCAATTCTTTTTCCTGTTCTCTTTTCAAGCTAAGAAACTAAAACCCTATAACTCCAAAACAATCAGTGATAAAACTCCCCTCAAACCAGAATTTATCAAACAATAAACTTCATATCATCTTCAAAATCAAAACAACTCAAAGCCTATATATTTTAAAAGATCAATATCAAGCCTGCAAAGTATTTTCTTCAAACTGGGAAAATTATTTCCTGGAGCAGCATGGCAAGAAGGTCATCTCAAATATTAGGCTCCCGTCCAAATACTTTTCAAACCAAATGAATTCAACTCAAACTTCAGCAAGTTGTTAAGCAAACTTCAGATTCCAGGATCCAGTCTTTTAAAAATCAATTACAGACTTGTTCTGTCCATCAAAACATGTGAGTAACTTTTAAAACTTAAAGTGAATTTAGGTTGCATGTTATTATTGTAGAAAATATTTCAATTGAGTATATTTACAAGTATGTTTGTGTAGATATTATTGATAAATGCCTGCTGTATGAAGTGTGCATCTGAATATCTGGGACACCTCTGTTCCCAGATTCAAACTTTGGTTTTTAATTTAAAATTGCAATCTTTAGTTTAGTCACTGATAAAAACTTATGTTTCAAAACAAACTTGTATATTCCATTTAAGACTTAGTTAAAATCCATTTAAGTTAAATTGAACTCGAAATCTCACTGGAACTGTAAAACATTAGTGGATGTTAAAAATATGTGAAAATTTAAACTGAATAATTAATAAATTCAGTATTATGAATTAAATACTAAGATCACAACATGATTTTTAGAACAAAAATTAGGATTTTTAGTTAAGGGGGTATGGTGCAGTTCTGTGAAGAACAGAAAAAGGGAATTAAGGGATTTCTTATGATCTATCCATATTGAGGGATCGGGGTTCAATTTGTGGGTAGAGGAGTAACCATTGATAATTGGAAAAATAATTGTTGTTGATGCAAATCAACATGGAGACAGTGGTGATGAATTGTTACCTGTAGCCCTAGTTTAAGCTAGGTAGTTTGTTTTGGTCAGTACTACCTGTAGAGATGATCGAGTTCGATGAAAATTGGGCAGATGGAAGCTTGGCCATAGTTGAAGTCGCAGCCGGAGTTGTTGGATTTTCGGTGGTCGGAGGGCCGTGATCTTTGCGATGTCAGGTTTGGTTGGGGTTGAACTTTTCTGTTCTAGTTTTATGTTTTAAACTCGAATTCAAATTCGAGTTGAATAGGAGCGAGGTGATGATCGTATTGGACTGAGGGGATGGTCGTTGATGTTTGGAAGCCACCGGAGGTGGCTGGAGTGGACCGGAGGCACGGTGCACGTGCACCGTGCACTTTTGATATTCTGAGGTTGCCTGGGTGGAAGCATTAGGGAACTCGAGAATCACTCGAGAAGTTGTGGTATACGACTCGAAGGGGGTATCGGGGATTTTGGGGTCAGACTCGAGAAATTGCTCGTGTTCGAGAAGGATGAAATTAGCAGTTTTAGTTTTAAAATAAAACTGAGGGTAGAAGAAGAAGATGGAAGGGGAAACTCGAAGACTGTCTCGAGTAGGAACGTGGGATGACTCGAAGAGGAATCGTGAGGGAAAGGTTTAGCACGTTGAAAAAGATTTTTATAAAATAAAAGTTTGAAATTTTATAATGGTTCTATATTTAAAACTTTTCTAAACGTTCTTAAGCTTTATTTTTAATGGTATGTTTATTAAATTTAAGTTTGTTAAAAACTTAAATAAAAATGTTTTAAACTTAATCATTTTTTTTATATATTTAAATGTTAATTTAAGGTTAAGTTGATAGGGGATTAAGTAATTAATAAGGAAAATGATTTATTAAAGATAATTAAGATTTTGATAATTTAATAAGAGTAATTAATTATTTTAATAATAAATAAATATTTAAAGATTATAATTAATTAATTAGAGTTTAATTAATTTGAAATTAAGAATTATTAAATTAGTAGATAATTAATTAAGAAATTAATTAAGGATTAATAATTGATTAATTAAGTAATTAATTGGTAATTAGTAATTAATCAATTGATAATTAAGCATTAATTAATTAATGAAAGTAATTAAAAAGATAATTTCTTAATAGATAATTACTTAATATAGGTAATTAAAGATTGATTGGAGGTTAATTAAATGATAATTAAAGGTTAATTAATTAATAACTAAAAGATAATTAATAAGTATGATTAATTATTGATTAATTAATTAAGGTTAATTAATCAATGTAATTAATTAAAGAGTGGTTATAATTAATTAAAGTTAATTAAGCATGATTAAAGATAATTAATTTAATCTATATTAGGTGATTAAATTTAATTAATTGTTTAAGTATTAATCTTGCCTATAGATGATAACTTGAATCGAATACCTTGGTTTGTATCAATATCTCTGATATTGAGTTGTGATGTATTGTGATATGATATGATGGGTTAAACTATGATATTATGAGTTATCTATCGATAATTGATTTGCTGTGAGAATATGAGAACCTATGTTTAAAGCTGATTTGTATCCACTTAAACAACTGGGATTAAGATGACATTGAATTCGAAGAGACCGGGGTCGGGTAGCAGTAAATACCCGAAACCACTTCGATTTGAAATCTTCTATAATTCTTTATAGATTGATATGTGAAATCAAATAGGCCGGTTTGAGATGATATGGACCATTTAAACTAAGTTGGATACTTAGATATTGTTTGTAAAAATAAGTGTTAACTATATAAGATGTTTACTTATAGTAAAGTACGAGTTACCCGGGGTTAAATAAGTTCCATGAATTGAAATTTCATGTTAGATGAGTTTACTCACGCTGGTTTCCAGCCTGACCCGGGTGTTACTTTGATGTAATGCTCGGGTCAGACCGAGTATTACAGATTTCAGGTAAGGACGTTCTGGAGCTCAGGAGGCGAGCTGGATGGCAGGAACGTATGGAGTATATTCCGTTGTGATATTATAGTTGTATGAGACATGTTAATTTTAACTGTCTAGTACATTTGTGAATGTTGTAACTCTGATGTATTAAAATGTAATTAACAAATACAGTTTTTCTTTGTATAACTGTTATTATTATTTGTTATTATATTTAATCCGCTGCGAATGTGAGATGTTGTGTTCTCTGTTCTTCTTTCTTCTTTCTGTTTCTTTCTTCTATCTCTTTCTTTTTCTTCTAACTATCTGGAATTTTCGGGTTCGAAAATTCCGGGTCGTTACAGTTGGTATCAGAGTAGAAGGTTAAGCGAGAACCTTGGCTCTGTTAGGATTACTCGTTAAAGATA
The DNA here is from genome assembly GCA_030737815.1 of Allium fistulosum. Classification (NCBI taxonomy): domain Eukaryota; kingdom Viridiplantae; phylum Streptophyta; class Magnoliopsida; order Asparagales; family Amaryllidaceae; genus Allium; species Allium fistulosum. Next base: position 513,232,878 of record CM060903.1, on the reverse strand, counting down.
GGGTCAATGGTACCCTAGAACGAGTTGAGTGTGTGTGTATATATATATATATGAGAGCGTAATTGTTATTTTCTTATATAAGGATTTTAAATGATTTTATATAAGAATGTATTTTGATATATAAAATGATATTTCTTCTTAATAAATATTAAGGTAATCGGTTGTTAATCATTGGAATTAAATAATGAGAATTAAATGATAATGGTAATACAACCAAATTGAAATTAAATGAAGATAAGTTTGCAATAGATCCAAACTAAAATTAAAATCTTGAATTTGTAGAAGTGTTTTCAGAATAAAAATAATAATGAATTGATTTCCAAATATGATAATCTTAGTTATTATCATAAATGGTTATTGTGTTAATAATGAAATGTTGTAAATGATTAAGCAAAATAAAATGTTTTAGGGGAGTAAAACATTTAGGCAAGTATGACTTGTAAATTGAAGTGGGTTTTAAATTGAGAAGTTTTAAATCTAAGTCCTGAAAACTTGAAATGGTTGAACGAAATTGTTTTGAATTAAAAACTAAAGGTAGTTTAAAATTTAAGGTATAACTTGGTGTGTAAAGGAAATAAATATGTAAAGATGAGGATATACATAATATCAAAAATGATTTGAAATAAACTCTAAGTATTGAGTTTAAAATTTTTCCTTGGAATGTGATATGAAAACCCAAAGTAATAAGTTTTTGAACTTATAAGTGGAAAGATTATTAATATGAAGTTTAAAATTTGAAATGAGAATTAAAATTGGGCAAAGTTGTTTGAATAAAATTGAAGTGAATTTAATTTTGGGAAAATTAAATAAGTTTAGAACAAACAACTTGAATTTGAAATTTCATGATGAAATTGGAATTTAACTTGGAAAGTTAAATGGTTGATTTTAAATGGGAGTTATGAGTGATCTCAAAATGGGTTTGAGATCTGGAAATTGAAAATGGATAATAAATTAGAATCTGAAATTTAATTGTTTTTGAATCCTTATTTGAACTTTATAATAAGTTAAGTAAAGAAAATTTTAAAATGGAATTTTGGAATTTGAATTCGGAATTAAATGGTTTAAAAGACTTAAGTTGTTAAATTAAAAATAAAGGTTGATTTGATTTAAAAGTAAGGGATTAAATCAACAATTAAAATGTTTAACTCGAATTTATATAATTCAGGATGATTTTAAATTAAGATTTGAATAGAATTAGTTCAAATTGAAATTGATTTGGATTAATTAGAATTGTGATTTAGGATGGATAAGTTTAAAATTCAAATGGAAAATTTGAATTGGATTAATTTGAAATAAAATTGAAGATTGAATGAGTTCAAATTCAAATGGGAATTGGGATTAATTCATATAGAAATTGAAATGATTTGAAATTGAAGTGGATTCAATTTGAAATAAATCCAAATTGATTTGAAATAATTTGGAATTGTGATTAAAGTTGAATAAGTTTAAAAATCAAATGGAGTTTGATTTAAATTTGGAAAGGAATTAAGGTTAATTCAACTTGAATTAGGATTAAATAAATTTCAATGGAAATTGAAGTATTGAGTCAATTTAAATGAAATTGGAATTTAAATTGAATTGTTGGGAAATTAATTGGAAATGGAGATTGGAAAATTAAACGGTTTGACTCGGGACTATTTTCAAAGTAAATTGTTTTAATATAAATATATTTTTCCAAACTATTTACTATACAATCTTTCTTCTCAAACCCCAAACTATCTTATACTTATTTTACAATTATTTTGAAATTATTTAACTATTTTGAAACTGTCTTATAAACTAATTACTATTTTTCTGTTATTTATATCTAATCACTATTTTAAAAAAAAAAACTATTTTGCAATTATCTAACTATTTTATACCTACTTAACTATTTTACAGCTATTTTACAACTTAATAACTATTTTTCAACTACTTATCTATTTTAAACTTTTCCAAGCTATTTTTAAAAATTTAAATTGGTCAGAGTTCAAACAGTTTATAATTGAAGAAATAACTCAATTGGTAATTGAAGCAATTGAGAATAAGTGAATGGAATTAAAAGAAATCTGAATAGAAAAGAGAATTGATTTGGCTAATAACCAATAAAAGATAAATACGTAGGATATACGTATATTATTCTATTCGCATAGTGATTTGATCCAGATTCGAACACAGAATTTCGAGATAGTATTATCGATCCGAGTTGGGATTTTTCGCTCGATTTTCGACGGCGAACCTGGATATGGGTTTTGATTGGTTCTGGATATTCTCTATCATAGCTGCGACTATGCAAGGAGAATGACGGTTTCTGATCAAGAAACCAGATCTGAGTCCGCACTAGGAAGTCGGGTGGACGATACTAGTTCGGAAGTGAAATTGTGTGATCGATTGAGTGATCAGATTGATATTGCGTACGGATGATATGTGTACATCGTACGAGTTTGAATGAAATTGATATTGAAGTTTGTGGATAAGGATTGTAAAATGATCTTTGAAATGGATTTGAAATGAAAAGTATATTTGTGAAATATAATGGAATTGGATATTTCTTTGGTTGAAATTTACTTTATGGGGGTAAGTAAATGGTAAATAACTTTATAAGGAAATCAAACTTGAATATTTGATTGACAATAAATAAAGTTATATTTTGTAATATGATAAACTTCCCTTATTGAATCTAGCCAGAATAAAAGGGTTTTTGGAAGTATTTGAAGTATAAAAAGAGGTTTTATACAAGTTTGAAGTGATCCAAAGATTTTTAAAGTTATATATATATATATATATATATAAAGGATCTTATGAGAATGATTTTGGAAAAGGTTTTGGGAACCTATGAATTTGGAAAAGGCTTTTGATTTTTGGGAAAATCAATTTTGGATTTTGGAAAGCCTAGTTTGAGAATTATCGATTTTGGTAATCGATTTTGGGTAAAGGAGATTTTGATAAATCATAAAGGGTATGATTTGAAGATACTATAAGTATATAGTATAAAGTGTTTTGAAAATAGCTCTGGGAAAAAAAGGCGCTTCCTTGAAATGAACTTCTCAGGAGTACCACTGGGTGGTACTGCCTTGAGCCCCAAGGGGGGTTTCTAAAGTTGATCCTGTGAGGAGTTCGGACAAACTAGTTCCTGAGGATTATTTGTGTAGCGAAAGTCGAGGGGCTGGTGCCCACAGAGGCATTTGAGTTATGCTGTGACGACAGTTTAACTCGATGTCACTGCGATCTACTGCAGACCATAGCGAAAGTCATGTGTGCCGCTGAGAGCCAACTGTCTACGTTTGATTTCATATCGGTAGACTGTGACACTATGGTAACATAGCGAAAGTCGTTTGTGCCGCTGAGAGCCAACAGTCTGCGTTTGATTTTATATCGGTAGACTGCGACCTATGTGGGAGAAGTTTCATTATTTGGCAGCGAAATTCGGTGGCGCTGATGCCTACAGTTATATGGGTTTGTGCTGTGATAGCAACGTAAGGCCCGGGTATAACTGCGATCTGTAGCGGGTTCCATGGCGTAATCGAGGAGCGCGGAGACCTACAGTTATCTGTGGATTTTGCCGGGACGGCAACGTAACCATCGGGTTAACTGCGACCATGGATGGGGGTGATGATTTCCAGAGCATTCTCACCAAAGATATTTTCTCTATTTTCAAAACTGTTTTCTATATTTTCAATAAATTATTTTCCAAATATTTTCACTGGGTGTTGAAACCGGGTCTGCTAAGTACTTATAGATTTTCAGTCTTACGCCTGATCAACGTATGACCGAATTTCTATAAGAACAAGGATGGATTTGTTGAAACATCGAGTTATAAAATGATATGTTTATAAAACTATTCTGGTAATATTATATAGATTTTAAAGTGTTTTATAAGATGATATTTATAAGAAAAATTTTCTTAATAGAAGAGTTTATAATTGAAAATGATCAAAGGGCAATTTAAGCTGACAATAAGCATTATAATAAATTTTGGCTTCATTCCTTTTCGAGGACGAAAAGATTCAAAGGGGGGAGGAATGTGATAACCCGGATTTTTGGACATCTATTAATTGATATATTAGCTGGATTAAATTAGTAGAAATACTAATTTATAAGTTAAATAAATTATTCTAACAATAAAAAAATATATATCTAGATAAGTATTGGTTTGATAATCCTCCTAATATAATTATTTTAAATTGGTAAAATTATTATTTCAAACAATAATGATAATGGGTTGTTTTTAAATATAGGTAAATATTTTTTTTAATAGAATTATTAAATACAAATTGAATTTGGGTTTGTTTAAAATATATATGTATTGTTGACTTGATTTTAAATTAGATTTTCAAATTTAATTTGATTATGAATTTGGATTTATTAAGTAATTCAAAAGATAGACATTTAAATATTTGGATTTAAATTATATGTATAGACTTTTATTTATGTATAATTTATTTTATTGCATTAAAAAGAAATTCATATATACATTTACATAAATAAATTAAGTAATGGCTTTCACTAACATTTTAAAATCAAATATAAGTTACTAAATTACAAGTGTATGTATATTAAGGCTTCATTATAACAAATGTTAATTAATAGACTATTGTGAATGACAAATGTAAAGATTTTAAACATGTGTCACTTTTTATTTTTTTGATCTTCTTTTATTTTAAATAACTCAAATTCAGCCTATATAAAACATTGTTCCTTCTTTTCAATTCTTTTTCCTGTTCTATTTTCAAGCTAAGAAACTAAAACCCTATAACTCCAAAACAATCAGTGATAAAACTCCCCTCAAACCAGAATTTATCAAACAATAAACTTCATATCATCTTCAAAATCAAAACAACTCAAAGCCTATATATTTTAAAAGATCAATATCAAGCCTGCAAAGTATTTTCTTCAAACTGGGAAAATTATTTCCTGGAGCAGCATGGCAAGAAGGTCATCTCAAATATTAGGCTCCCGTCCAAATACTTTTCAAACCAAATGAATTCAACTCAAACTTCAGCAAGTTGTTAAGCAAACTTCAGATTCCAGGATCCAGTCTTTTAAAAATCAATTACAGACTTGTTCTGTCCATCAAAACATGTGAGTAACTTTTAAAACTTAAAGTGAATTTAGGTTGCATGTTATTATTGTAGAAAATATTTCAATTGAGTATATTTACAAGTATGTTTGTGTAGATATTATTGATAAATGCCTGCTGTATGAAGTGTGCATCTGAATATCTGGGACACCTCTGTTCCCAGATTCAAACTTTGGTTTTTAATTTAAAATTGCAATCTTTAGTTTAGTCACTGATAAAAACTTATGTTTCAAAACAAACTTGTATATTCCATTTAAGACTTAGTTAAAATCCATTTAAGTTAAATTGAACTCGAAATCTCACTGGAACTGTAAAACATTAGTGGATGTTAAAAATATGTGAAAATTTAAACTGAATAATTTATAAATTCAGTATTATGAATTAAATACTAAGATCACAACATGATTTTTAGAACAAAAATTAGGATTTTTAGTTAAGGGGGTATGGTGCAGTTCTGTGAAGAACAGAAAAAGGGAATTAAGGGATTTCTTATGATCTATCCATATTGAGGGATCGGGGTTCAATTTGTGGGTAGAGGAGTAACCATTGATAATTGGAAAAATAATTGTTGTTGATGCAAATCAACATGGAGACAGTGGTGATGAATTGTTACCTGTAGCCCTAGTTTAAGCTAGGTAGTTTGTTTTGGTCAGTACTACCTGTAGAGATGATCGAGTTCGATGAAAATTGGGCAGATGGAAGCTTGGCCATAGTTGAAGTCGCAGCCGGAGTTGTTGGATTTTCGGTGGTCGGAGGGCCGTGATCTTGGCGATGTCAGGTTTGGTTGGGGTTGAACTTTTCTGTTCCAGGTTTATGTTTTAAACTCGAATTCAAATTCGAGTTGAATAGGAGCGAGGTGATGATCGTATTGGACTGAGGGGATGGTCGTTGATGTTTGGAAGCCACCGGAGGTGGCTGGAGTGGACCGGAGGCACGGTGCACGTGCACTTTTGATATTCTGAGGTTGCCTGGGTGGAAGCATTAGGGAACTCGAGAATCACTCGAGAAGTTGTGGTATACGACTCGAAGGGGGTATCGGGGATTTTGGGGTCAGACTCGAGAAATTGCTCGTGTTCGAGAAGGATGAAATTAGCAGTTTTAGTTTTAAAATAAAACTGAGGGTAGAAGAAGAAGATGGAAGGGGAAACTCGAAGACTGTCTCGAGTAGGAACGTGGGATGACTCGAAGAGGAATCGTGAGGGAAAGGTTTAGCACGTTGAAAAAGATTTTTATAAAATAAAAGTTTGAAATTTTATAATGGTTCTATATTTAAAACTTTTCTAAACGTTCTTAAGCTTTATTTTTAATGGTATGTTTATTAAATTTAAGTTTGTTAAAAACTTAAATAAAAATGTTTTAAACTTAATCATTTTTTTTATATATTTAAATGTTAATTTAAGGTTAAGTTGATAGGGGATTAAGTAATTAATAAGGAAAATGATTTATTAAAGATAATTAAGATTTTGATAATTTAATAAGAGTAATTAATTATTTTAATAATAAATAAATATTTAAAGATTATAATTAATTAATTAGAGTTTAATTAATTTGAAATTAAGAATTATTAAATTAGTAGATAATTAATTAAGAAATTAATTAAGGATTAATAATTGATTAATTAAGTAATTAATTGGTAATTAGTAATTAATCAATTGATAATTAAGCATTAATTAATTAATGAAAGTAATTAAAAAGATAATTTCTTAATAGATAATTACTTAATATAGGTAATTAAAGATTGATTGGAGGTTAATTAAATGATAATTAAAGGTTAATTAATTAATAACTAAAAGATAATTAATAAGTATGATTAATTATTGATTAATTAATTAAGGTTAATTAATCAATGTAATTAATTAAGGAGTGGTTATAATTAATTAAAGTTAATTAAGCATGATTAAAGATAATTAATTTAATCTATATTAGGTGATTAAATTTAATTAATTGTTTAAGTATTAATCTTGCCTATAGATGATAACTTGAATCGAATACCTTGGTTTGTATCAATATCTCTGATATTGAGTTGTGATGTATTGTGATATGATATGATGGGTTAAACTATGATATTATGAGTTATCTATCGATAATTGATTTGCTGTGAGAATATGAGAACCTATGTTTAAAGCTGATTTGTATCCACTTAAACAACTGGGATTAAGATGACATTGAATTCGAAGAGACCGGGGTCGGGTAGCAGTAAATACCCGAAACCACTTCGATTTGAAATCTTCTATAATTCTTTATAGATTGATATGTGAAATCAAATAGGCCGGTTTGAGATGATATGGACCATTTAAACTAAGTTGGATACTTAGATATTGTTTGTAAAAATAAGTGTTAACTATATAAGATGTTTACTTATAGTAAAGTACGAGTTACCCGGGGTTAAATAAGTTCCATGAATTGAAATTTCATGTTAGATGAGTTTACTCACGCTGGTTTCCAGCCTGACCCGGGTGTTACTTTGATGTAATGCTCGGGTCAGACCGAGTATTACAGATTTCAGGTAAGGACGTTCTGGAGCTCAGGAGGCGAGCTGGATGGCAGGAACGTATGGAGTATATTCCGTTGTGATATTATAGTTGTATGAGACATGTTAATTTTAACTGTCTAGTACATTTGTGAATGTTGTAACTCTGATGTATTAAAATGTAATTAACAAATACAGTTTTTCTTTGTATAACTGTTATTATTATTTGTTATTATATTTAATCCGCTGCGAATGTGAGATGTTGTGTTCTCTGTTCTTCTTTCTTCTTTCTGTTTCTTTCTTCTATCTCTTTCTTTTTCTTCTAACTATCTGGAATTTTCGGGTTCGAAAATTCCGGGTCGTTACATTTAACATGTAGTAGAAAAGAGACAATCATGGATGCTAACTCGTTGACTAAATTCTGATTGCGTAAGATGTTGCTTAGTTTGTTTTGAAAAGTTAAAAACAAATACTTTTGAAAATAAAGTATTCATAAATCTTTGATTTTTCATTGAAAATGTTTTTATAAAAGTTTTGAAAAAAGGTAACTTTTATTTTAAAATTGTCTAACTATTTCTAAAATTTAATTAAAAATGATTTTAAACCAAAAAGGAGGGAATTTTTTTTGAGATGCCATATGCTTAGCATAAGGCAAAAGTTAACAAGTTAGCAAGTATGAATTTTAATGTGCACTAGAAGTGACAGTAAAGTAAAAGGTAGTTAGCAATAAGGGAAAAATCTGTTTACGTCTTGGGATTCCTTTTTCCATAACTTATGGATAGGTAAACAAAACTTGTTTTAAAATAACTCGGTTTTAAAAATTTAAAAGTAAACTTCTTTATGTGTATTGTACTTGGAAAAGTTGGAAAATAATTAGGGGAAAAAGAGAAGGTTCCAAGATAGAGTGGAATGGGTACACAAGAGAAAGATGGAAATATGGAATTCTCCATCTAAATCTTTTCCGACATAAGAATATAGGTTTAGGAAACCGGATTTTCAAAGTTTTGGATGTTAGAAAATTATATGCTAGGTGTTGGATAGTGGGGATTGTATGCAAAGTTGGTTGAACTAAACTTTTATTCATAGAAGTGTGGGAAATTTTGGATGCAAAAACAAAAATTTTGATTTTTAAAATTTGCAAATATATAAAACTGCAAGTATATATTGGTTGTTTGCACCATATTTTCAAAAAAAAATTTTAAGGATGCATTCATATAGGAGACGCCGATTTAGTATTAGTTTAGATACATATCATAAATGTTGTGATACGCCGTACACTTGTACACGATTGATACAAAATTGGATGTACACTAATTGGATGGATAGCTTAGATCGGCGATGAAATTCTTTTAGGGGGTACAGTGTAACAGCCCGTAAAAATAAATAGAAATTAATTAAAAAGAGTTAATAAATAATTATTAATGCCCAAAAATAGAATTTTTGTAAACATCAAAATTTCAAATTTTGGCTACGAAACTTGCACCATTATGTTTATGGCAATTCTCTGATCGATTTTCATACATAAAGTTTTTCGACCAGAATTCAAACAAAAAAGTCATTAACGTTTGAAGCTTTTGGATCGAAAATAATTCAAAACCAATTAAGAAAGTAAATGTTAATAACTTAATGTTAAAACAAGCATTAAATACAAATGTTAATATTTAAAGGAAATGGAGGTGTAAATCTAATAAATCAACATTGAAAAGGAATTAAATAAGAATTTATGGGGTGAAGGTAATGAATATTAACGTTTGAAAATAAAGGAGGCAATAAATACTATCAACTTAGCGTTTAAGCAACTGTGAAATATAAATGTAAATTAATAACATTTAATTAAATAAATCTATTAAGCAAGCATGGAAGAAAATAAAGATAACGTTGAAATTAACATTAACGTTAATAACAAAATTGTTTGCAAAAGAAAATAAAAGGAAGAAAGTAAATCGTTACATACATATAGCGACCGGTCGACCCTCTTAGTGGGATTGGTGACCAATAGCGGTCGATTGGTAGGGGTAAAGCGGTCGATCGATGGCTGCTATGGCTGCAAAATTGAACCTAGGCCTAACGTCCTAGATTTAATAAATTAAAATCTAATGGATGGAATTGATTTGTGTGCCTATAAATACAGACTAACCCTTCACTTTTCTTCTCATATTTTGTGAATCAAAGAGCAAAGCTCTTTCATTTTCTTTTCACCACAATTTCTAGGATCTAGGAAATATAAAAATTATAAATTAACATATTATATATATGGAGAATAGCGGAAAATAAAAGATAAGAAGAATGAGGGATGAATTAGTTCTGCAGAGAAAAAGGTAAATCTAAATCCAAATCTAAATTAAATTCAAATCTCTTCTCGGATCTAAATTTCCAACAGATATGTATATGCTCAGTACATATTTTGATAGGGAGAAAATGGAAGTCAAACAGGAATAACAGGGTGTAGATATAGAGATTTGAAATCTTAGATGTGAGTGGGTGCACTACAAGAAAACCTAGCTTTGGTTGCAATTATTGGAAGCGTTTGTAGTGTAAGTGCAACAAATACTACCTTTTCCATTTTTTTTCTTTAATTTTAGGGTTGCCGCCTTACTTTACACCGATACAAAACTTGTCACGATTTTTCCTCCTATTTCCCTCCATGGCCTTCTTTTTCCCTCCATTGATAAATTTTTTCCCTCTTTCAACAAAATTTCCCTCCTCTCCCTCATTTCAGTTGTCCTATCCACTGTCGCACCTTCGCCGCATGCTACTTCAAACCAGGTAATCGCTGTTCACGCCCTCCGCTTCGTCCACTTCGTCTCCCCTCCACTTTGTTCACGCCCTGAATCTACAAATCAGGTAATCGCGAAACCCTAGAAATTGCAACTGGAGTTCGCAAGTTTCTAACTTTGTTGATGAAAAGGTCAGATCTAAGGCAGATCTTTAATCTGAAATCAATCTGTTAGTTTGGTTCTGGTTCTTAGCTTGTGTTTGTTATCTTGTGCTGGATTTCAAAATTTGTGATTGTTTGAGGGGTTCAGTCAAAGAAGGAAGTAGATTATTTTACAATTCTTTGGGGACAATTTGAATATTTGCGCTGGAGTGATTAGGTGTAGCGGGAAGCATGTCCTCCTTGAGTAGGGAACTTGTCTTCCTCATACTCCAGTTTTTGGATGAGGAGAAATTCAAAGAGACTGTTCATAAGTAAGTTTTACAGCATAGACTGTTTATTTGTTGTTTCGACTTGTTTTATGTAGATAAATAAATTTGTCAGTATATTGGATGACTTGTTTAGCAAATAGCAGGTTACAACCGAAGTGAAAAAAATAAAATAAAATAAAAACAAAATTTTCTAAAATAATCAAGTGCATAAGTTAAAGGGAATTGATTACTGTCTTGGTATACTGAGTGGTCTAGCTATAAGTTGTTATTATCATGCATATAAATATGTCAATTTAGGATGATGAACATAAATTTCCAAAATAAACATTCAGTAAATTGAAAAAAATGTAAATTTAATGCTTGAAAGTTTTAGTAGTCCCTGTGTGTCATATGCTTGGAAGTTTCGTGTATATATTATCAGTGTAGTAATTATTTCCAAATTGTTAGGGTACTTGAGCATTTAAAGAAATCATTATTCAATCATTGAACATTTTAACCATAAACTGTTACGTACAAAAGTTTAAAGGCATCTATGATGATAGATTTCAAATACATCCAGCATAGGATAAGAACTTGGCTTTAAGTGCTTAGGATGTGATAATTGGGTTTTGGTCAGCATCTACGGATCAAAACCTTTCAGCATTTCTTGAACCATTTTTCAGGACAATTGTGATAATTGTCAAAGATCACTAGCTTAGCACTTAATCCTTCGGATGTTAATAAGTAGTGGGAATCAGATATTGTAGACCAATTTTCAAGCGACCAAACTACCAGTTGGGAAACTGTGGATACCAATATTATTATTGTTATTGTTTATATATATATATATGTATGTATGTATATATATGTGTGTGTGTTTATATATAATATATGTGTTTATATATATATATATATAATATATATATATAATATAAAATCATTAACCCACAATTGTAGAATTTATTTTAGTCTGAAATAGGTGAACAAGTCACAATGTTCTGGCTTACGTAACCCATCTTTGGCAACAATATAATACCCATTGCTCAGTTTAATGTTAGGAAAACAATTTGTGAAATTTGGTGTTTATAGGTTGGAATAGGAATCAGGATTCTACTTCAACATGAAGTACTTTGAGGATCAAGTTCAGGCAGGAGAGTGGGATGAAGTTGAAAAATATCTCGGAGGGTTCACAAAGGTCGAGGATAATAGATATTCCATGAAAATATTTTTTGAAATCAGGAAGCAGAAATATCTTGAAGCTCTTGATAGGTGTTTTTCTATTTTGGGTTTATGAGGTATGTTATCTATTGGGCAATAGCAGCATTGATTTGATCATGTGGTTACTTTTTGTTTGGTTCAGGCATGATAGAGCAAAAGGAGTGGAAATACTCTTAATCTAGTCATTTTTGGTTGTACCCTTATTCTAGTCTTGTGTTATTGTAGTTGCATTTCTGAAACACCCAAGAACTCCTACTAGTGCCCCAGGTATGGATTATCAGACAGCTGATTCTGAACACTTGATGAAAAGGATGCGTTCTGGCCAAAATGATGAGGTATCGTACATTAAGAAACTGGTGTTCAATTATTTATTATTTAGTATATTGTTTTGATCAAACATATTCCTATAGGTTTCATTTTCTGGTTCCACTTATGCACATACTTCCTATTCCCAAGATGACCTTCCCAAAACAGTAGTACGAACACTAAATCAAGGTTCTAATGTAATGAGCTTGGATTTCCATCCTCAGCACCAAACATATCTTTTAGGTATTTGATTGTGCGCTTTAATTTTCCTTGCCACTTTAACCCTGATGTGAAATGTTATAACCACTATTTTTTCTGCTGCAGTTGGAACTAATGTTGGTGATATTGGAATTTGGGAAGTTGGATCTCGAGAAAGGATAGCACATAAGAGCTTTAAAGTTTGGAATCCACACTCTTGTACAGTGCCTTTACGGGTACTTTTCACTTTTATGCTACCTGTTCATGCCAGCAATGCGATCTTTTCTTCCCTCTATATTTCCTTCCTTATGTATACATGCAAGAGTAAAATAATATAATTATAGGCAGCACTTATGAAAGATGCCGCGATATTTGTCAATCGATGTTTATGGAGTCCTGATGGACCTGTAATAGGTACTTAATAAAAAATTGTTAATTGATATTAGAGAATTTCTTTTCTGTGATATATAATTCTGCTTCATATACAAAAATTTGTAAAACTTAAATTATTTTTTTGGATCTTGTATAGGTGTTTCATTTTCTAAGCATCTTGTACATACATATGCTTATATTCACAATGGAGAGCTAAGACAACAATTAGAGGTGTTTATATCTTTCCCCTAATCGATATGTACAAAATGTAAAGAATATTGATATATCTAAAGCTATTATTTACAGATTTCATTTTCCCGCCACCTGTAAAGTGTCTTCTGCAACTTTAAGTTAGTCGTCTCTGGTACTACCTAAGGTAATATTTCCCGCCACCTGTAAAGTGTCTTCTGTAACTATAGGCAAGTCATACACATTGAAAGCTGCTTTTGTTAAGTTGAAGTGTCTTCTGCACTTATTAAGTTAAGTTGAAATGTCTTCTGCACCTGTAAAGTGTCTTCTGCAACTGTAGGCAACTTTGATTAGAAATAATAATACTATTGTAATATTTGCTGTTAAATTTTGCAGTTGGTTCACCTTTAATATATACTTGCATATGCAGTTGGTGCTGCAGACATTGTGCATTTATACTGATCCGAATTCAAATAGTTATGTACAGTCGCATAGAACGTGTTTATCTGCAGAGCCACAACAATTGATACACTTGAAACTAAAACTTAAATAAACCATTTTTCCTAAAACTGTCTACTCAGATTAATCGTTATGTCATTGCACATGTATTACACAAATGTAGTTATACAAGAGGGCTAACACAAATAAATGGAAGTAACTGACACTATAGTTGTTGCCTAATACAGTTACGACAATGTGAATTTAGGTAATATTTTTGTTTTAGAGAACCCAATTGATAGAAAACGACAAGGGTAAAGAAAATTGTACATTTCAATTAGTGGATGGATGCATCATCGATGGATTACGGACGTTCCAGATACTTTTTCATATTTTATAAGATTTAACTTGACCATAGTACTGAATACACAATCTGCCCATAGTACTGAATACACAATCTGCACATAGAATGAAATCCAGTCAGACTTCTAACCCAGTTTTGATCTGAACATCTGTGTAAATTGAAAATTGTGTATTCGTTGGGGAACTATATAGGATGCATATAAAAATAGAACAATTTTTGTTAATATGTGTTAATATAGAATATCGAGTTATAGATTACATGATTTTCATATATACATATATATATATATACATATATATATGTATATATCATATATATATATACATATATATATATACGTATATATACATATATACATATGTATATATACATATATATATACATATATATATATATATTGTTGATTGTTAAACTCGTTTGTAGGTAATTAGCTATTTCGAAGCGAAGACTGTCGACAACAAAGAACTATTGGTAATCAAGCAACGAACATGAATTTAATTGTTATATATGTTGTTGTATTTTGTTAGTACCATTCGTGGAAACTTGTCTGTGAATGCTTGTAGTATGTGACTTATTTTATTGAAAAACTACTATCGAATTGATTATGGATATTATATTTGATTGTGAGATTAGCATGTTTTTGCAATTATTTGAATATGATGATCATATGATTGATTGTTTGTATATGCTACAGTTGCATTTTAAAAACGCTACTGAAAATCAAAAAAAGCATATAAACAAAAAATGCAACCAAAAAATGAAGACTTATGGTAGCGTTTTTTTAACCTTACATAAAAAACCTATAGCTGCATTTAAAAGTGACTTTTGGTAGCGTTTTTTAAATCCTATGGAAAATACCTATAGTTGCATTTAAAAGTGATTTTTGGTAGCGTTTACTACAATGCAACAAAAAGTTTTAGACTTTTAGTTGCATGTCGTATAGCAGCGTTCTCTAAAACGCTACCATAAGTTATGGTAGCGTTTTTTCAACGCTACCAAAAGTTTTTTCTGGTGTAGTGATATAAGTTATGGACTCAGCTCCTTAGAGAACTTTTGGTAGTGATATAAGTTATGGACTCAGCTCCTACTTCATTCTGGAATCTCCACCGCGTACACGGTTGTCAAAGTGGTTTTCGGTATCGACAGAGAGTATGTCCATATCCGATCCCGGTCTCTTTGCCAACCAATCGTTATTATAACCCGTGGTTATAAATTTAAAACAATTTATATTAAAATACTTCAAATTAAATCATTTAAAAACAAAGTCATTATTCTTATAAATCAAATATTAAATTCCCAAAAATTTAGCCCTTTTCATTTATTCACTTAAAACAATAAACGTTAAAATTTTCAACTTTCACAGCATTTAAAAGTGCTGCGGTAAGTTATATTTGAAAACAATTTAATTCATCAAAGACAGCATTTATAAACTGCTATAACAGTTCAGTTTTAAACAAAATCATATTTCAGCTTACTGCAGCTCTTAACAAGTGCTACAGTAACCCTTTTATTAGTTCAGGTTCAATTTTAGTTCCTGCTACAACAGCACTTACCAAGTGCTATCATAGCCTTAGTTCATTTTAGTCTTTTGGTTCATTTATATAACCACAGTACTTAACAAGTGCTGCAGATTCTACTAAGTTCAGAATTAGTTCATTTCAGAGATGGTAGCATTTCTGAAGTGCTATAAATTAAATTTCCAGGTTTTAAGTGCAATTTCAGCCATAAATAAACTTCAATTTAAACCATTTAAACTTATAAAAATCATATTTTTCCACATTAAAAATGTTCATTTAAAACCTTTAACTTATGATTTCTAAAGAGAAGTTTTACAAAAATAAAATCAAAAATTTACAAAGTTCACTTATTAAATTTCAAGTGTGCAAATTCCTATTTTTCCTTTAAACAATTTATTTCAACACTTAAATTTAATTCTCCATTTTTCCACCATTTTAAAATAAATTTTCATTTTAATTTTATAAATCTTAAGTTTCCATCTTTTCTTTTAGTCAAATTTTCAAATTTAAGTTACATTTTAAAGTCAATATTTTCCCATTTATTTATATTTATCACATAGAAAATCATTTCTACTTTAAATAAACCATTTTAAAATTCAATTTAATATTATTACAATTATTTGAGATATTTAAAAATACCCAGAAAAATACAGAAAATAACCACGGGTCTGTATAATATTTTCTAGCCTAAGTCAAGTGATACGGATACTATATCATTTCAATCCGTAGTTTACAAAGAAAAATCCGGGTTTTATCATTTCAAACCCGCAATCCCAAGTAAATAAAATTTAATTGAAAATCGTTCAGACCTATCATTTCAGCCCATAACGATCTTCCCTTATTCTAAAGTCCGTTCGGGTATGTATCATTTCAACCCATAGTGATTCTATTCTACAAGGAACTTGCAGTGTGATTTAACAGAATAGAATAACAGTAAAATAAGAACAAAATATAACAGATGATATGTTATGCAATTTCAACAATTCTAACATCAAATATAAATAAATCACAGGTAATTATAACATCATTTTTATTTATTTATTTATTTTCTACACATTCAGTTGCGGTCATTTCACAATCATATAAGTATGAATATTCGTGTGAGATTTACTCACCTCTACGGAGCTGGAGATTCGATTCAAAAGGGAAATACGATGTCTATCGAAAGCACGTGGAAAGCACGATCAGTTGTTAGCGGATGCGCCAACTAGATTCAAATCTAAAGCAAAATAAATAAACAAATCTAAGAATGCACGAATAACAAATTTTCAAATGAAGCAAACAAACGAAAAAGAAACAAGTTGAATACTAGAAAGGAATAGCTCGACCACTTTAAAAATAGACTATAACTTCGAAACAAATTTTGTTCATTTCTTTTTTTTTTTCAAATATAAGGCCAGGTAGAAATATAACTTCAAATTTTCCAAAAGTGACAAAAGCAATTTTTTTCATTCTTTTTCAAAACAAAGGTCAGTGGAGAATCTAGACTAGGATGCCAGAAACACGTGACCAAAAGCAACTTTTTCTCATTCCCTTTTTTTTCAAAACAAGGCCAGAGGCAATATCTTCAAAATAAACTGCAGAGGTGACAAACAATTTCTTGTTCATTTCTTTTTTTCTCTAAACAAAGGCCAGGTCGAACATATAAACTAAGATACCAAAATACAAAGGGACGAAACAATTTGTTCATTTTTTTTTCACATAAAAGGCTCGGTCTGGAGGAGTTGGAGATGCGGTGACTGGTGGTCTGGCACGGGGTCAATGATGACGTGGGTGGCCTGGCCTGGCAGCGGCTTCACACGATGGCGGAGGAAAGTGGAACGGCAAGGGGTTGGAGGTGACAGTCTGGTATTGGAGGCGTGGTGATCTGTCTCGGTGGTGAATGGTATGCCGTGGTGGCTGGTCGAGTATGATGGAGTAGGCATGGGGTTAGAGTGGTGAAGGCATGGCGTGGTGGTGGTCTCGCATGGTTGGAGGTGACGTGCGGTTCTCGCCTGGGTTCGTGGGTTTGGCATGGGTAGGAGCATGGTGGAGCGGGTGGTGGCGAATGGGGTAGGTGGTGGTAGGGCTGTGACTGGTCTCGGTGTGAGGTTGGAGGCGGTGGTGGTCTGGGTTCGGTGGTGGTAGCATGGAGTAGGGGCTGACGTGGGTTAGGGCTGCTCACGATGGGTCTGGCAAGGGTTAGAGGAGTGGGATCTCGGTCTGCGTTTGCTAACTGGGGTAGGGCGTGGGGTTCGTGGCTGGTGGCGAATGGGTAGGTCTGGCGAAGGGGTCGGTGAGCATGTAAAAGAATAGAGCAAGACAAAGACAAGGTGATAGAATAACAGAACAAACAAAATGAAAAGAAGGCACGTGGCCATTACCTGAAGGAAGAAATGTTCACGTAAATTTTGTGATGGAAGCAAAAGTGAAATATATTTTATACAGCTGTTCACTCGATTAATTTATGAGAGAGAAGGCAAGAAGGAAATGGTTTTGAACGGTAGAGAAAGAAGGCTTTTAAATTTCCATTCAATTGATGGAAACGTATGGAAGCGTAAGGAAGAAATAATCTTTCACGTGCACGTTTTTAGGCTAGATTTTGGCAAGATTTTTGAAATTCCAAACTGAAACTATATGGCTGAACTTGAAATGTTAACGCAAGAAAAATCAAATGGACAAAGGAAAAGGTAAGAGAAATTATAACGAAATGCCCAAAGTAACGTACAACTTTATGATTTGTTTCTTTTATTAAATAAAATTGAAAATGCTAACGGTTTCTTTCAATAAAATAACGTATCATTTTAAACCAAAATTAAATAGTTATTGCCATAATTAATAAATTTGATTGTTTAATATAAGTTAAGAACGGATGTAAATATACATAACGAAATGTAAAGTTTAAATTTCCCGTTTCACACTAATTATTACACTTTTAATTCAAATCAACATTACAGAATGTTTATTTTAAATAAAAATTTGTTAAAAATTTTGGGCTGTTACAGGTCGTTACACTCTCCCCCACTCAAAACTTTTCGTCCTCGAAAAGGAAAAAGAAGGGAAAAGGAACTAAGTAAAGAATTCAACATTTGATAATTCCTATTCAGAATTATCAATTTACAAAACAAAGAAATTTCATTTATAAAGTCATTTTACGCTCCCACTACGCTACTCCGATAAGCTTACGAAATTTTCAAGTTGGTTATCTAACGAGTTTTAAAATTTTAAAACCTGAAAATTTTCTAACACCCGGATTTACGGAAAATTTCGGCAGCATCTCCTTTGCGCGGCTCAATCGGCACAACTACAAAATGCCTCTACGGGCCCCAAACTAACAAAAGAAAACAAAAGCCAAGTGGCTTCAATCAAAATCACCAAATCCAATGACGAATAAACACGTACCTTTTTGTCGGGCAATCCAAATTTCTTTGATTTAAATACCTGCATCTCATTTATCAATGATATCTAATCATATAATTTAAAATCAATTTATAATTTGCATTTCAATTTTCAATATTAGCTTTACTTAAACCTGTGACGACCGCCCATGACCCCTGCACCGAATCTATAGAAAGTGCGCTGTAAAGTGTGCCAGGCGACCATGGACGATTGTCAAGGTAAATTAAAACAACAGAATCTATCGTATTGCTCACAGCGCATGGACAAAATACAATAGAACATATGTATAGTGAAGCTTTACATAACAAAATGCCATCATATAAAACTCCATAATAGTTGAATACAAGCATCCAAATAGTCAATACATCAAGCCTCACTACAAATCTCTCAGAGAATACAAAATAGCGGAACATCCAGTACATATAATAAGAAGATAATATGCAACCCTCAAGCTCGTCTTCGATATCAGCATCGTGAGAAGAGAACAGCACCTGTCACCTGCTACCTAGTCTGCCCGTCCCAAAATGGACGAACAGCCCAAGGCAATAAGAATTAAAACATAAAGCCTTGAGTCAGACAACAGTCTTAGTGAGCAGTAAATTAACTAACAACATACCAAAAGAGCATAAAGGAAAAGGAATAGGAATACAACCCTCCCACTCCAACCTCATTCTACAGTGATAGCCCCCAGACACAAACTAAGCAGAAGCAAACATAGCAGAGCATACAATTTAAAGTAAAGTAATAATCGTTCGAGTCAAGGGCGATGTTTTCCAAGTACCAAGGCCTAAATCAGATAAGCACCCAGAAAATACCGCTCTTGAGTCCGAATGACGATACAACCAAACATCCATGACTCTGGCTATCACTGTCATCACTGCTTCGATATCACCGTTAATTGAATGACCGACACATTCTTTCAGCCGTCAGTCAAGGGCTAATGGAAACCCCGGTTCTAGACAGTACTCCGCACGTCGTCGCAGCCCGTGCCAAGGATTTTCGCAACTACCCAGGGTACTCGACCATCAATTCATTGTCGTTGGGATTTTCGCAACTGCCCAAACGTACCCTTGCTTTGAGTCTGCTAGAACCTTCAACAACGATGCTATCCAAGCCTCCTAGTCATCCTCTTCGACGACTATTTCCATACTAGCTCAAGCACCTCTCAAGCATCCATTACCCTTAACTCGAATCATATCACCGAGTTACCAACGTGCTTGGAATGATCCCGTCTGGATTAGACCAAGTCTTCATCACATGATGCCTCGCTTCATTACATCCTCGCAAAGCCTCATCTCAACATCACACCATCGAATCTATGCATAAGAGCTTCATCATCCCGCTACATATGCCACGAGCAGCTTTCCCAATTCAAGAGCCTTTCCCTTAGCTTTTGAATCATCTTCGATCTAAATCTAATCATCAATCATCTAGTTCATAACAATCAATCAAAGAAAACATCAATCCAAGAAATCAAGCATTCAATTATGATCTAAGTAGACAATTATAACAATAATGGCATTTTCGTAATTAAAGAGTTGAAAGTCCAATAAGCATGAAAACATGGATTATATCTCTACAAACTTGATGAATGAACTTGCATAAGTTAACATATGATAAAATGGATGTAACATCATCATGAACAATGGATCTATATGGATCTACACTTAGGATGAAGAAAATGCATGGAAATCTCTATTTTAACACCAAATCGAGCCAACAACCCGATATACTCCTTTGGATCCGTGTGAGAGATAATCACCACTCACCAAATCACCAAAACAACCTCAAATCAACACGCTTCAGATCTGGACAGCGAAGGATCAAGCTTGATCTATCACGAATCCGCTTCAAACGAAGAAATCTCACTTGAAAAGATGAAGATCTTCAACTTTAGCTCTTGAGTCTTCAATCTTGATCTTCGATTTGGATGAAAGGAATCACTAGATTAGAGTGGAGAAAAGAAGTGAAGAAGTGTAGAAGTCGAGCTCTCAAAATGGCAGCACTTCGTCGCTTCAAAATCCGGATCCCAAAAAGTGAGAACAACCCCTCCTATTTATAGCTGAAATTCCTTAAGTCGAAATCTGGCTATCTCCCTAAGTCGCTTCCGACTTACGACCTAAGCCTCTCCGACCTAACACTTCTGCGCATCCAAACACCCAGCGACCTACGACCTAACGCAACGCGCGACTTAACACATAGGCTACGACTCAACCCCTCAGCGACCTAACACATCGCGACTTAACAACCATAGAAGTCCACGACCTAACTTAGGTCGTTGCCGACCTAACTGCCTACAAACACACGTCTTAACGCGACCAAACACTTAACTGCCTTGCCGACCTACGACATAACGAGGTTACGACTTAATACCTTAGACTCCCACGCGACCTAACGCTTAGGCCAACATGCGACCTAATAACATCACGTGACCTACGACTTAGCAGGCCCTCCGACTTAACCAATCACAGATACTCAACCACTCCTAAGTCGTCTAGACGACCTAACGATGTTACGACCTAACACTTAGACCCACTCGACCTAACAGTGCTACGACCTAATACTTATGCGACCTATCTCCTTAGGTCGCTAACACCCCAACTCCTTAGGTCGCTAACAAGCTAACCCCTTAGGTCGCTAACACGGCAACTCCTTAGGTCGCTAACAAGCTAACTCCTTAATTCGCCAGAAACTCTAAAGCCTCCTTCCTTTTAGGTCATCTACGACCTAAACCCTTACCATCCATCACGCGACCTAACTCCAAACCTTAAGGCCACCAACCCTCAACATTCTTAGGTCGGTCACGACTTATCTCCTAAGTTGCCAACAATATTTAACTAACCTCTAGGTCGCGTACGACCTAGGACTTAGGCAAATTCAACCAAAATCTGAAACAACTAGAAAATGCTGAAAATCCCAGATTTTGACAAACTTCTCGATCCGTAAAATACGGGTCGTTACATTCTCTCCCCCTTAGGAATTTCGCCCCCGAAATTCCACACAATCAAAGCAATCAAAACTATTCTGCACGCCTATCATCCATAGCAATCAACAAACCATGCATCCAATTCTAGCTTAGCATGCAGAATTCTAAAACTAGAACAAGTTACAATATCGCGAGATGAGACGACACCTTAGGGCCATACCTCGAAGAGTTCAGGATGAGCTGCCTTCATCCTCTCTTCCACCTCCCACGTACAGTCGTTATCATCATCACTCCATTGTATCTTGAGCAACTTAACTACCTTCCTCCTAAGCTGTTTCGTGTCGGTTTCCACAACACGAAGCGGCTTACAAGGTCTTCTATCGACTGGATCAACTTCGAAGTCTTCACAGCTATCAGCAGAAACCACCGTATTCGAGTCGTGCACATACTTCCGTAGATACGATACGTGAAAAACATTGTGCACACCCGACATCTTCTCCGGTAATTCCAATCTATAGGCGAGCTTTCCAATTCGCTCGATGATCGGGAATGGTCCAACAAATCTCGGAGTCAATTTTCCTTTCTTCCTGAATCGGATAACATTCTTCAGTGGAGAAATCTTCACAAAAACCATATCTCCTACATCGAATTCCAAATCCTTTCGACGCTTATCGGCATAACTCTGCTGACGGTCTTGGGCTGCCTTCATTCGTTGCCGAATGATCTCTATACAATCTGAAGTCTGTCGAATCATCTCTGGCCCAAGTAACGGCTTTTCTCCAGTCTCCAACCAACATGTCGGAGAGTTGCACGGTCTTCCATACAATGCCTCATACGGTGCCATACCAATGCTTGACTGGTAACTGTTGTTGTACGCAAACTCCACCAAATGAAGGTGATCTTCCCATGATCCTCCGAAATCCAAAACACAAGCTCTAAGAAGATCTTCCAAAACTCGGTTGACTCTCTCGGTCTGACCATCCGTTTGGGGATGATAAGCTGTACTTAAACACAACTCAGTTCCCAAGACTTCCTGGAAGCTCTTCCAAAATCCACTAGTGAACAATGGGTCTCGATCGCTCACTATACTCTCGGAATACCATGGAAACGAACTATCCACTTAACATACAACTCAGCCAACTTTGATGCAGTCCTAGTCGATCGAACAGGAATGAATCTCGCACTCTTGGTCAGACGATCCACAATGACCCAAATCCCTTCATTTCCCGTTCTTGTTCTAGGTAGTCCATCAATAAAATCCATCGATATCTGCTCCCACTTCCATGTAGGAACTTCTAATGGTTGAAGCAATCCGCTTGGCTTCTTCTGTTCGGCCTTCACCAACTGGCAGTACATACACTTGGAAATAAAATTTCCAACATCCTTCTTCATACCTTCCCAGTAGTAGGTTCTCTTCATATCCCGATACATCTTATTTCCACCTGGATGAATTGTCAGCTTCGAGTGATGACTTTCCTTCAGAACTTCACTCCTTAATTCATCTATATCGGGAACAACTAGTCGTCCTTGCTTCCGAAGCCAACCCTCTCGATCGACCTCGAATCCTTTATCCTTTTCTGGATCCAATCCAGATTCCAATTCACAGATAATCTTGACAAGCTTATCGTCTCGCTTTTGGCTCTCGCCAATCCTTTCCACAAGAGAAGGTCTTATCGATAAGTTTGCCAACATCTCAGGTTCCAATTCACATCTAGGCCTGAAGTCAAATCCAGCTAAATACTCGAGACTCTTCCATTTTGAAAACATGGCTCCCAATCCTGCATGTCTTCGACTTAACGCATCTGCCACTGCGTTACATTTTCCCGGAGTATAAGCTATACCAAAATCATATGATGCTAAAAACTCTAGCCAACGTTGCTGCCGAAGATTCAAATCCTTTTGGGAAAAAAGATACTTCAACGACTTATGATCCGTAAACAACTCGAATCGAACTCCCAACAGATAATGTCTCCACATCTTCAGAGCAAATACAATCGCAGCTAACTCCAAATCATGAGTCGGGTAATTCCTTTCATGCGGCTTCAGTTGTCGACTGGCATACGCAACAACTTTATCTCTCTGCATCAGCACTGCTCCAAGTCCAGTACCACATGCATCGGTGTAAACCACCATCTCATCATTCCCACTAGGAATAGTCAAAACAGGAGCACTTGTCAATCTCCCTTTCAAGATTCCGAAAGCTTGCTCACACTTAGCATCCCAACTGAACACTTGGTTCTTTTTCGTCAATCCTGTTAACGGTGCAGCTATCTTGGAGAAGTCTTTGATAAACCGTCGATAATATCCTGCTAATCCAAGGAAACTTCTCACATCAGATGCATTCTTAGGTCTAACCCAATCCTGGATTGCTGCCACCTTAGCGGGATCAACCGCTATTCCACTTCCAGAAATCACATGGCCTAAGAACCTCACTTCACTCTTCCAGAAGTGACACTTCGAAAACTTAGCCTTCAGCTGATGTTTCCGTAAGATTTCCAAAACAATATGCAAGTGCGTCTTGTGCTCTTCTTCAGTTCTGGAATAAATCAGAATATCATCCACGAACACAAGTACGAACTTGTTCAACTGATCTCTGAACACTCTATTCATAAGATCCACAAAATATGCTGGTGCGTTAGTCAATCCAAACGGCATTACCAACCACTCAAAGAAACCAGATGGCGTCCGAAAAGCAGTCTTCGGCACACTATCCTTAGCTACTCTCAACTGGTGAAATCCCGTTGCCAAATCCATCTGAGAAAACACCTTAGCTTCGTGAAGCTGATCAAACAAGTCATCTATTCTCGGCAATGGATACTTGTTCTTCTTAGTCACCTTATTCAGCTCACGATAATCGACACACAATCTCAACGATCCATCTGCCTTGGTTGCAAACACAACTGGTGCACCCCACTCGGAAACACTACGCCGAATGAATCCTTTCTGTAAAAGGTCATCAACTTGCACCTTCAACTCATGCTGTTCCCTAGGCACCATCCGCCTAAGAGGCATCACAACAGGTCTGGCTTCTTCAACTAGATCTATACGAAACTCGATCTCTCTATGCGGCGGCAACCCTTTGACTTCGTCAAAGACATCCTCGAATCCATTTGCGATTGGCACTAAAGACAGTCCATCCCGTGGAACAACTAGCGAATACATGAAGCTCATGAAGACGCCTTCTTCATGCTTACATCGTATTACAACCTTTCGCCCCTCCACATTCTCGACTGTCACTTCCAACCTCTCGCAATCAACCTTTGCCGCATACTTCCTAAGCCAGTCCATACCCAAAATAATTCCGAACCCCGCAAAGTTCAGAATAAAGCAATCACAAACAAAAGAGCAACCATGACTTGACACAACTAGACCACGGCATAACATACACAAACAAGACGAACCCCCAACTGGATTAGTCACAACCAATGGCCTATCAACAATATCCGGTTCCAAACCTAACCGGCCTACGAGTTCATTACAAACAAACGAATGCGACGCTCCAGTATCAAACAAAACTCTAACTGGAACACCACATAGGAAAAGAGTACCTTGAACCACCACACCCTTTCCCTTCTCTTCTGTGGTAGGAGCTTTTGAAGACGACGGAACAGCTCCCAAAGCATAAGCCTGCACAATCTGCTTGTCCCTTCTCGGTTCTGGACAATCCTTCCTGAAATGCCCTGGCTTGTCACAATTGTGGCACTTCGCCGGCGCTTTCTGATTCTTGCAATCCCTGGAGAGATGGCCTTTCTGCTGACAGTTGTAGCAAGTCACCTCGCCTTTCGGCTTCTTCTGGCCAGTCTTACCCTTCTGCTGCTGCTGCTTCCTCTTCTTGTTTCCACCCTGCTGGGGTTTAGACTCTTCCTTGGTAACAGCAACAACAAATCCTTCCTTAGGAAACAGACTCTCATGCCTAAGAGCTTTCTCCACAAGCTTCTCAAATGAATCGTCCAAATGATCCACCAACTGTCTCCCAAGATAACTGTCCAAGCCTGTCACAAACTTCTCATTCTTCTGATATGCAGATTCGATATATGACCGGGCATATTTGGACAAAGCCTCAAACTCAGAAACATACTCAAGAACAGATCTTCCACCCTGCTTGAGCTCCACAAACTTCTTGAACAGAACAGACTTCTGAGCTGTAGAAATGAACTTAGCTTCAAACCTAACTTGGAATTGCTCCCAAGTAATCTCTTCCTCCGGAGTAGTGATGGTAATAGAATTCCACCAATCAGAGGCTCTCCCTTGAAGCTGCCTTGATGCCAACTTCCTCTTAGTTGCATCATCAATTCCCAAATCACCAAAGATCCTTCTACAAGCATCTATCCACCTCTGGACCTCTATAGTTGATTCTGTTCCCAAGAAAACCTTCCCTCCAAGAGCAGTATAGTCCTTGCACAACTTAGCAAAATCCACTGGTTTTGGAGTTTGGACTTGAACTCCAACATCTACTGCTGCCCCTGGAACTGGTACCCTTCTCATGATCGAAGTCATCATAGCTTCGAACATGGCTGCATAATCAGCAGTCCCCTCAGTAGCACGGCCTTCCCTAGCAGCTGGTCTCCCTCTTCGACTCATTCTTAATATCTATAAAAAGGAATGATTAGAACATCTAGAGAAACAACTGCATAAAAGACTCAAACTCTACTAAGCTACTATATTATATATAGTATTCATCCATCAAAATACAATTACGTCTCTCATACGTAGTTACTTCAGCAAGCGTTGGGTAAAATCGATTAACCAATGCTCTGATACCAAATGTGACGACCGCCCATGACCCCTGCACCGAATCTAGAGAAAGTGCGCTGTAAAGTGTGCCAGGCGACCATGGACGATTGTCAAGGTAAATTAAAACAACAGAATCTATCGTATTGCTCATAGCGCATGGACAAAATACAATAGAACATATGTATAGTGAAGCTTTACAAAACAAAATGCCATCATATAAAACTCCATAATAGTTGAATACAAGCATCCAAATAGTCAATACATCAAGCCTCACTACAAATCTCTCATAGAATACAAAACAGCGGAACATCCAGTACATATAATAAGAAGATAATATGCAACCCTCAAACTCGTCTTCGATATCAGCATCGTGAGAAGAGAACAGCACCTGTCACCTGCTACCTAGTCTGCCCGTCCCAAAATGGACGAACAGCCCAAGGTAATAAGAATTAAAACATAAAGCCTTGAGTCAGACAACAGTCTTAGTGAGCAGTAAATTAACTAACAACATACCAAAAGAGCATAAAGGAAAAGGAATAGGAATACAACCCTCCCACTCCAACCTCATTCTACAGTGATAGCCCCCAGACACACACTAAGCAGAAGCAAACATAGCAGAGCATACAATTTAAAGTAAAGTAATAATCGTTCGAGTCAAGGGCGATGTTTTCCAAGTACCAAGGCCTAAATCAGATAAGCACCCAGAAAATACCGCTCTTGAGTCCGAATGACGATACAACCAAACATCCATGACTCTGGCTATCACTGTCATCACTGCTTCGATATCATCGTTAATTGAATGACCGGCACATTCTTTCAGCCGTCAGTCAAGGGCTAATGGAAACCCCGGTTCTAGACAGTACTCCGCACGTCGTCGCAGCCCGTGCCAAGGATTTTCGCAACTACCCAGGGTACTCGACCATCAATTCATTGTCGTTGGGATTTTCGCAACTACCCAAACGTACCCTTGCTTTGAGTCTGCTAGAACCTTCAACAACGATGCTATCCAAGCCTCCTAGTCATCCTCTTCGACGACTATTTCCATACTAGCTCAAGCACCTCTCAAGCATCCATTACCCTTAACTCGAATCATATCACCGAGTTACCAACGTGCTTGGAATGATCCCGTCTGGATTAGACCAAGTCTTCATCACATGATGCCTCGCTTCATTACATCCTCGCAAAGCCTCATCTCAACATCACACCATCGAATCTATGCATAAGAGCTTCATCATCCCGCTACATATGCCACGAGCAGCTTTCCCAGTTCAAGAGCCTTTCCCTTAGCTTTTGAATCATCTTCGATCTAAATCTAATCATCAATCATCTAGTTCATAACAATCAATCAAATCAAACATCAATCCAAGCAATCAAGCATTCAATTATGATCTAAGTAGACAATTATAACAATAATGGCATTTTCGTAATTAAAGAGTTGAAAGTCCAATAAGCATGAAAACATGGATTATATCTCTACAAACTTGATGAATGAACTTGCATAAGTTAACATATGATAAAATGGATGTAACATCATCATGAACAATGGATCTATATGGATCTACACTTAGGATGAAGAAAATGCATGGAAATCTCTATTTTAACACCAAATCGAGCCAACAACCCGATATACTCCTTTGGATCCGTGTGAGAGATAATCACCACTCACCAAATCACCAAAACAACCTCAAATCAACACGCTTCAGATCTGGACAGCGAAGGATCAAGCTTGATCTATCACGAATCCGCTTCAAACGAAGAAATCTCACTTGAAAAGATGAAGATCTTCAACTTTAGCTCTTGAGTCTTCAATCTTGATCTTCGATTTGGATGAAAGGAATCACTAGATTAGAGTGGAGAAAAGAAGTGAAGAAGTGTAGAAGTCGAGCTCTCAAAATGGCAGCACTTCGTCGCTTCAAAATCCGGATCCCAAAAAGTGAGAACAACCCCTCCTATTTATAGCTGAAATTCCTTAAGTCGAAATCTGGCTATCTCCCTAAGTCGCTTCCGACTTACGACCTAAGCCTCTCCGACCTAACACTTCTACGCATCCAAATACCCAGCGACCTACGACCTAACGCAACGCGCGACTTAACACATAGGCTACGACTCAACCCCTCAGCGACCTAACACATCGCGACTTAACAACCATAGAAGTCCACGACCTAACTTAGGTCGTTGCCGACCTAACTGCCTACAAACACACGTCTTAACGCGACCAAACACTTAACTGCCTTGCCGACCTACGACATAACGAGGTTACGACTTAATACCTTAGACTCCCACGCGACCTAACGCTTAGGCCAACACGCGACCTAATAACATCACGTGACCTACGACTTAGCAGGCCCTCCGACTTAACCAATCACAGATACTCAACCACTCCTAAGTCGTCTAGACGACCTAACGATGTTACGACCTAACACTTAGACCCACGCGACCTAACAGTGCTACGACCTAATACTTATGCAACCTATCTCCTTAGGTCGCTAACACCCCAACTCCTTAGGTCGCTAACAAGCTAACCCCTTAGGTCGCTTACACGGCAACTCCTTAGGTCGCTAACAAGCTAACTCCTTAATTCGCCAGAAACTCTAAAGCCTCCTTCCTTTTAGGTCGTCTACGACCTAAACCCTTAGCATCCATCACGCGACCTAACTCCAAACCTTAAGGCCACCAATCCTCAACATTCTTAGGTCGGTCACGACTTATCTCCTAAGTTGCCAACAATATTTAACTAACCTCTAGGTCGCGTACGACCTAGGACTTAGGCAAATTCAACCAAAATCTGAAACAACTAGAAAATGCTGAAAATCCCAGATTTTGACAAACTTCTCGATCCGTAAAATACGGGTCGTTACAAAACCTGTACGAAGTACATATATCATCCATACGCAATATCGAATATGATCACTCATTCGGTCACACAATTTCACTTCCAACTAGTATCGTTCACACGACTCTCTAGTGCGGACTAAGATTTAGTTCCTTGATCGAAAACTGTTATTCTCCTTGCATAGCCATATACTATGATAAAGAATTCCAGAATCAAATCAAAAATCCATATCCAGGGTTCGCCGTCGAGAATCGAGTGAAAAATCCTAACTTGGATCGATATAAATTTATCTCGAAATTCTGTGCTCGAATTCAGATCAAATTGTTATGCGAATAAAATAATATACGTATAACTTACGTATTAACTTCCAATAGATTTCTATACAATTCATCTATATTCAATTAATTTACTTACCTTCATTTCATTTACAATTTATTATTCTTAATGCATTATTCATATCCCTTATTTACTTAGTATATCCATTTCTTTACATAGCATATTCTTTTATACTACCATTTCTTATGCATCATTTCATACAATTTGCTTAGTTAAGTTCATTTTAAACATTCCATGTAATTTAATTAAATTCAATTTCTTCTTCAATTGATTCTTAGCTATACCAAATTCATTTGTTAACATTTACTTTATTTTCAAAAATTTCAGTTAATAACAAATTCATTGGTGGAACATTTTATAAATTATCACTTTAGTTTATAATCATTCTATAAAAGGCATATATAAGAAGTTGGACTTTATCTAAGTTTATAATTATCTCAAAAGTCATAAATTTAATTTCACAATTTTCTTTGCAAATTTATATTCAATTTCTATAACAAATTTACAAAGATATTATTTGGTTCATTTGTCGGTTTTCTTTAGTTCCACTTACTTATTCCATTTAGCCATTCATCATTTCATATTATACTTAAGTATATAACATTTTTATCACAACCAAATTTCCATTTATATACATTTTAATTACTTTTAAGTTTTGCTTACTTATATATTTCAATTACTTTTAGGTTTTGTTTACTTGTATAATATCTCATTACATATCTAAATTATCTTTTAACTTTTTTACATTTGGTAAGTCATATTATATGTTATTAGAATGCAATTTGATACCATACAAATTTATAGGATTTCTTTTACTTAATTAGACTGCTCACAATTTTAACTTGTTTAAATTTTCTTTACTTCCAATTTCAAGAGTTACACTTCAACTCTAAGGTTTTCTCAAAAGATTTTAGTTTAGACTTCTCAATTCCTTATTTTATATGAATTCTGGTTATCCAATATTCCACTTCTTTCAAATAATTTGAAAATTATTAATTAACAAAACCTAAAAATTTAAATGCCCGGTTCATTTCAAATCATTTGAAATAAATATATACATTTATATCTTATATATATATATATCAAATCATACTTTTGGAGTTTAAACCAAAATGCATTTTTCAAAACAGTTTCGAAGCAAAGCAAAGCTTCGCAGAAGTCTCCTCCACTTTGAGACTCGAAAATGAACGTCGATGATGCTGCGCAGTCATCACCGAAATTATTTTCCAGCGACATAAGAGAGGAGTACTGAATTTATTCCAAAAAAACTCCTTTCAAAATATTTCCCGTAAATATTTTTCAACTACTATTACTACGTACCTTTCTTCAAAGTTTTGAAAACCATTTTCAAAATCCCCGAGTCTTAAATTCAATATTTCCCAATTTGAATCTACTTTAATTTATAAGTCACTTTTAAAAATTATTCTTACAAAATTTTACTTTCTTAAAACATTCCACAAGTTGTTTTATCATTGTTTATTTTGTACTAAACCTTATTTATTAAAACACAATATCCAATTTATGATAACCATCCATATTATCATTTCTAACAACCAAACAACTGGATGAATCATAATAATTTCTGAAAATTATTTCTTTTATATATAAAATATAATTAGGGCAAAATTATTTCATTTACCCAATTTCAAAAGGATACTATGTCGAATTGTTCTGTTCAAGTGTTTAGAGATCCCTATCAATGACGTTAATTACTCATATTGACCAGAATCCATAAGCCATTCAACAAATCAACCAACACAGTATAAAACAATTTTATATCACTAACAAATATGCACTCTCATACATATACACTCAGCGACTCATCATAGGGTATTACTACCCTATTTATAAAGAGTCTGACACCACAAAGCTAAGGTTATCGCTAAACCAAAGCTCTGATACCAACTGTAACAGCCCGCCTTTTTGGACAGTTTAAACCTGTAACATCCTACCTTTTTGTACGCTTAAGCAGACACACGTGCCAACTTAAACCATACAGAAGGGCGGATTGTTATGGGGTAAATAAGAAAAAGTGGAGAAATAAAAGAAACAAAATAGAATCTTGCAGTGGAACGATAAAATATAATAATCAAATAACAGTTCATGAAGCTGTTTTACAAAACATTTGATTATACTTATACAATACATATCAGAGTTACACATACCAGAGAATGATAATAAATGCAGCGGAATACAATGGTGTAGTAGAATATATAACAAATAGTAATAATAAAATCTTCGTCTTCGTCCTTCAGAAATAGGGCCTTCAAATCCTGAAATACTCAGGCTGACCCGAGCGAATTGAAAAGACAAAACACTCGAGTCAGAACTAAAAGATCTTATGTAAGTTAAATCAATGAAATAAATATGAGTGTAAACGGCGTCAGAGATGTTTACGGGGTTTGACATCTCCTATCCAGTGTCTAACGTGAGTGTAGTAACTTAAGAAATGTTCGGGATTCACATCTCTTAAGGATCCGTTAAACTATCTACTATGTAGTAATATTCGCTATATACAGTAGTGTCTAATCAGTAAAGTATAATCATATAGAAAATAGCGTTAAGGGGATGGAGAACCTTAACGCGGTCGGATCTTAAAATCATAATCGTAGTAAAGCTCGATATGGTAGGTGACACGGCACACAAGGCAATGCCAGGGTAGATATACCAATTACGCACACGGACTGATGGAGCGGATAGCAGCCACTATCGTCCACCTCGAACAACACTCCCAAATCGAAGGGTGGCCACCAAAAATCAAAAAGTAATAGAATGGAATCGAAGAAGTGCGTCCGATAAGAGGTGCTACCTCACTGGTCCGAGATCGCTCCTGTTTTAGCCACCTTATGCCAACTCACGGGAGTTGGGTCCACGTATATACCTTAGGATCGTCGCCACCATCTTACTTCATTCTGGAAACTCCACCGCGTACACAGTTGTCAAAGTGGTTATCGGTATCGACAGAGAGTATGTCCATATCCGATCCCGGTCTCTTTAACAACCAATCGTTATTATAACACCGTGGTCATTTTAAAA
The DNA here is from genome assembly GCA_030737815.1 of Allium fistulosum. Classification (NCBI taxonomy): domain Eukaryota; kingdom Viridiplantae; phylum Streptophyta; class Magnoliopsida; order Asparagales; family Amaryllidaceae; genus Allium; species Allium fistulosum. Next base: position 513,200,378 of record CM060903.1, on the reverse strand, counting down.
AAATATATATACTTTTAAAAACACAATCATTGCCCTTTCAAAACATATTCTTTATTTCAAAATAGTATATACATCAAAAACCAAAATATTATTGCCATTTCAAATCATAAACTTTACTTCAAAATAGTATATACTTTAAAACCAAATTATTATTGCTATTTCAAAACATATCATTTACTTGAAAATAGTATATACTTTAAAACCCAATTCAATAATATATCATTTAAATAAAATCCAAATTTTCAATCACTATTCTTACTTTTAATTATAAAACTTTAAATATACTTTAAATCCATCTTAAACCCAAATCACATAATGCAGTCATATTCTTAATCTCAAAAATTTCAATCGGTTTCAAATCAATATATTTAAAGATAATTCTTAAATAAATTCTATTTCAAATAAATTCATTTTCAAACCATATTACTTTCAAAGTTATAACAATTTCGAAAACAAATACTTTGAAAAACAATAATACCTTAATTTCAATAAAACATTTCAATTTTGATATATTTCAAGTCTTTAAATATTCCAAAATTCCCAACCAAATATGATAATCTTATATATACCTTAATTCAATTTACTATTATTTAGTTTAGAAATATTTATTTAATAAATTCAATATCACTTAAATAAAGCTCAAACTTGAAATATTCGTAAATCAAACTTAAAACATCATCAAGTCATACATAGCTTAAATTTTAGAATTTAACCATATATAAAATAATATTTATATAATATCAAAATTTAATATTTATTAAACTGTATATTTCTTTCCAAACCATAGAAAATCCCTTAAAATATTTTATATATAGACCACGGTGCCTGTATATAATTTTCTATCCTATGGTCAAGTGATACGGACATTTATCATTTCAATCCGCAATTTAAAATAAAATTACGGTTATATATCATTTCTAACCGCAATCCCGAATAAAATAAAAATGCATATTCACTTGCAGTTTATACAATATAAAATATAGCATCCATTCATCCAAATATCAATAAACAACCATTTATTACAATCATCATCCAATTTAAACAAAACATCAATATAAAGCATATAAAATATAACAGGCATCAACAAATAGTTTATATTCAATAAAAATTAATAACTGTTCAACTGGCAGTTTATATGCAATAATAAATAAATTTAACTCGCAAATTTTATGCAATAATAAAATTAAATAACAATTAAATTTAACTAAATGTTATCTCACTGAGATGATGATTAAATATATGCCCAACCAATCATAGATAAATTTTAAATCACATCAAAATTTAATTTAACAAACATAAGAAATCTTAGAAGTTGTGAGCGGGTTAAAACACTCACCTTTTGAATTTAAATTCAATTTAAACCCAAAAAATTTTAGAGTCTCAAAATTCGTCCAAACCAGCGTCAAAAGATCTGGAATTTTAATACGATCCTAACAAAAGAAACCGCGTCCAAATCCGAGTCCGTATGCAAAAGTTATGAAAATTTGAAGATTGGAAAATTCTGGTCCTGAGTCGACTTCGAGTTCAACCCGGTCCGCCGCCTCAAATACCCGATGCTTGCTCTGAGTTTTTACCAAAACGACCCGGAGACCCGAGTCATTTTCTTCATGACCCGAAGTAGCTCCAGGGTTTTTCCCCTTGAAACCCGAAGCTCGTAAATCTCGAATTTTTTTTTTTTCGTTTTTTTTTTGAAATTAGATTTTGGAATTTGGGAATTAGGTTTTGTCTGCCATTGGAATGAGGAGCTAAGAAGAAGATGAATTGTAGGTACAGACAAATGAAGATTAGGGAGGCTAGGGTTTATAACAGGATATTTATAGAGAAGGTTGAAAATAAAATAGATGGATAAAACAGGTGTACGCGCTAACGCCAACGCGGTCCAAAAAGCCCGTTCTGACCCCGGAATGAAATTGGGTAAAATCATATATCAAAATAGGTGTTTTAAAATATTTTAAACTCAATGGAAAAGGTTTCAGGTTCAAATTCCATCGTATGAAGAAGTTATGCTAAAAACAATATTTTCCAAATTGATTTCAATTGCATAAATTTCAAGGCGTTTCGAGTCCGTACGATCAAACGACAAGTCCGATCGCTACGAAACTTGAAACACTATTATAATTCACTGTTACGGATCCGATGAAACTAGTTTCGACGAAATCCGAGTCCGTGACCAAAAAGGCAAATTTTATATTAATTAAATGAAATGAAATTAAATTAATTAAATCGAATTTTATATTTCAATTATAGAATTGACAATCTATCACCTTTATACTTCTCAATCATTTGCAATTATTTAAACAAAATTTAAACGTCAATCTAGAGAAAATAATTTATCAATTGAATTGAAATGCCCTATCTTAAATTTTCATTATATTCAAAATTATAAATTTTAGTTCCCAAAATTTCTATTAAATTGAATTTACCCATAATTATTTCATTCATAATTCCAAATAGAAGGGCGTACCATTGGATTTAAAATTATCACATAAATATTTCCCGTTTTCAACTAAAATTTTAAATTACAGTAATAATTACATATTTGAGTTCATTCGTTTGCAATAAATACAACTATTATAATCTAAATAAATTAACTCACTATTAAAGGTTCAAATTCTATAATTCATAAATTTTACCCTCTTGATTTACTTATTAATTTGTAATTCTTTAAACAAATTCCCGTCAGTTTAAAGTAGCTTAATTCTCTCATTAAAGAATTTATTTCGATTTCTTAAAATAAACCCTCATTATAAATTGAATCCCATTTTATCCTAATAAGTTTCAAATTAAATGGATAAGTTCCAAATTCAACCTTTAACTTACACTTAAGTTTAGGTAAAATCAATTTATAACGTATTTCCCTTTTAGTTATTACTTTGCATGCTTCTAGTATTAATTTCTCAATTAATCCACATTATTAAAGTAACGCTTTTAATAAATATGACCCTATGATTACTCAACATTTAATGAACGTTATTTCATTTCCCATTAGTGTAACCTTCATTTATTTTATTATCACTTATTACAAATTCTAATTCTATTAACAAATAAGTAGGTAATTTAAAATATATGTTACAAATTTTGAATTAATCACTATTCATTATTATTGACTTTAATTTAGCATCACTTACCTTGCATTAACATTGTTACTTAACAATCCCTACCCAATTGCAATTTTATATTCAAATGAATACATTTACTCTTTCCGTTATGGAATTAATTATCCATAAGGCACATCTAATTATCATTATTGATTTTATACAATTTCCATTAAATGTACATTCAATTACTATTCAATGTATATTTATTCATTAATCAATTCGATATATACGTTTGTTTCCTTCTTTTTGATTTATAACCTAGTATACATTTACCTAAATCCTATTTCAATTACATTCATTAATGGGTGTTGCATTGAAATCTAATTCATTAGCTTATATCACATTATTACCATTAATTACAATTGGCTTACCAATTTTTATTCAATACCATAAATAAATAACATATTATTCAATACTTACTCTTGTATCTCATATTCTATTTAAAAATCAAATCGTAACATTTACATTATTTTATTGAATTGGAATTTCATTTTAAATATATATATATATAATTTTTTGTTAACTTTTAATTTCAATTGCTACATCTAATTCCTAACATTCATTTTACTATAAATTATGGAAATTATGACAAACTTAGTTAACGAAATTCACGGGTCGTTACACTCTCCCCCACTCAAAACTTTTCGTCCCCGAAAAGGAAAAAGAAGGGAGAAGGACGAATTAGACAAACAATACATCTTATTCAAAATATTAACTTATAAACACTAATTTACAAAATTTATTACTTTATATAAAATTTACCCATTTTAATCATTATATCATTTTATACTTAAATGAATAAAGTTTGGAAAAACATTTCAAAAAAAATTTCTATGTCCCAAAAATTTCGAAAAATTTCGGCGGAGTCTCCTTTGTACGGAGAGGCTCGGGATAAAATATAATATTAAATATAACAAAATATCACTTATAATATCCAAAATATTATATCCCAATACGGGAAAATATATATAAATAGCGTTATAAATCGTAATCTGAAACGTATCTATTTGTCGGGCAATTTACGTTTAATTTATGGAACCAAAAACAGTAGCAATTGCTTCCATAACCTGCATTTCACTTATTAAATCCAAAGGGTTAACAATTTATATAAAGTGAAATATTTAAGTGGTTTCAATCACTAACAACAAATCAATACAACAACCATCAATTTCACAAACAGCATACACACACAAATACAAACAACCATTCAATCAACAAACAAATAGTTGTTCGGTTTCAGAACTTTTAAATTGTACGGAATGAAGAATAAACCATCAAATGCATCATTTACTCAACAGTCTTAGATTAAACACAATAGATTTTTTCATCCATCCCAACAAAATTAAAGTTTCCTTACCCAACAACCACAACCACGACAAACAACAATTTCAGCAATAGTTTTAGTCTATTCTTATTCATTCCATTCATACATTTGTTGTTTGATTCTTTTTATTCATATAACGGTTTATCTTTTTATTTTCATTGTATTTCTTCCAACTTTTATTTAGAAATTACTTTAACCCTTTCAGTTTACAATTTCTCTTATTTATATTACATTCATTTATAATTGTATGACCTCATCTATTTACACTTTAATTACTTAAGTTTATAATCATCTATTTGTCATACTTACCTTTAATTATATTTACTTGGTAAAATTTCAATTATACTTAAGCTTATAACATTAAATTCTCATTTAATAGCAATTTCATTGAATACTTTCATTATTTCAAATTTCTACTTGTATAATATTCTATTACAATTTAAACACTTGCAACAAGGCATACAACCATAAAATCAATCATTCATTCATATCAAACAAAAGAAATAGTTGTTCAGGTTCATAACTTTAAATTGTACAAAATGAAGAATAAACTACTAAGTATACCCTTCACTCAGCAGTTTTAGGTGAAACTAAATAGATTATTCCTACATCCAAACAATATTAAAGTATCCTTGCCCAAACAACCATAAGCCAAACAAATAACAAATTCAACAATAGATCAAGTTCATTATTATTAATTTCATTCCATATATTGTTGTTTGATTTCCTCTTTATTCATCATTTATTTTTATCCATTCAACTAATTCCTTGGTAGGTAAATTTATTACTTAAGTTTTACAGTCATTTTCCCAGTATTCATCTTTTATTCTAGGGTAACTTCAACCTATTACTTAAGTTTATTATTATTTATATATAACATTTAAGTCCATAAAAACTAGAACATCAATACTTATTAATTTCATTTATTCATTTTTAAATTAATTTACTTTGCATATTTATTCATTTACTTGATTTTATTTATTCATTTATTAATAATATTCATGTTCAATTTTAGTTACTTGGCATAACAGTTATACTTTAATTCTTATTAATAAAAGAAATTTACTGAATATTTCATTACATAAGTCTACTTGTACAATTTACTATACATTTTCTTATTAAACATTTTCAACTTTTATAAATTTTTGGTAAGTTATATTTATGCTTTTAAAGACTGAAATTGAAAGTTGTACAAGTTTTCTCATTTCTTTTAATTATTTTAATGTTCAATAATTATTTCCTTTATTTCATAGGTTACAATTTCAACTTTCATTTAATACCATTTATATCCTAGCATTAAATCTCTTATTTCCTTTAGAGGTTTCAATTTATTAATTACCTACATTCCAATTCACAGTAATTAGGACTATTTATTAATGGAAACTTAAGAATTAAATACCAGGTTTTATTCAAAAATCATTTTAACATAATAGGTAATATATATACTTATAATTTATATATCCAATTATATTTAAAACAATTTAAAATAAAATAATCTTGTAGTAAAACTACTACAGTGGCCTTCCCACTTTGAAACTCGAAAATGAATGTCGATGATGCGGCCGCCATCACCGAAATTATTTTCCAGCGACAAAAAGGGGAGTACAACTTATTTCTTTGCGGAATTTCATTTAAAACATTTCTTTCAAATTCTATTGAAATATTTATATCAGAAAATACTTCTAACGATATTATTATTATATTCCAAAATCAATTGAAAGAAATCTTTAAAAACCCCGGAACTTAAGCTCTAAATTTCCAGTTTTCATTTATTTTATTTTCAACTTAGTTTCAACTATTATTTATATTTTCATTACCTAACACCCAATCTATAGCAACCAAATATATATCTTTATAAAATATTTTTTATATATGGAAAATATAATAGGCAAAGTTATTTCATTCACCTATATTAAAACAAATATTATGTCTGTCTGTCCTATTAAGTGTTTAGAAATCCCTATTGATGTCATAGCATCCCATGCACCAACCAGAATTTATAAATACAAAACGGAACCGATTAACACAATATTAAAACCTTTTTATAACACTAACAAATACGCTCTCTCATATATATACACTCAGCGACTCCCATAGGGTATTACTACCCTATTAATAAAGAGTCAGACCCCACAAAACTAAGGTTTATCGCTAAACCTCGCTCTGATACCAAATGTAACATCCCACCTTTTTGTACGCTTAAGCAGACACACGTGCCAACTTAAACCATACGGAAGGGCAGATTGTTATGGGGTAAATAAGAAAAAGTGGAGAAATAAAAGAAACAAAATAGAATCTTGCAGCGGAACGATAAAATATAATAATCAAATAACAGTTCATGAAGCTGTTTTACAAAACATTTGATTATACTTATACAATACATATCAGAGTTACACATACTAGAGAATGATAATAAATGCAGCGGAATACAATGGTGTAGTAGAATATATAACAAATAGTAATAATAAAATCTTCGTCTTCGTCCTTCAGAAATAGGGCCTTCAAATCCTAAAATGCTCAGGCTGACCCGAGCGAATTGAAAAGACAAAACACTCGAGTCAGAACTAAAAGATCTTATGTAAGTTAAATCAATGAAATAAATATGAGTGTAAACGGCGTCAGAGATGTTTACGGGGTTTGACATCTCCTATCCAGTGTCTAACGTGAGTGCAGTAACTTAAGAAATGTTCGGGATTCACATCTCTTAAGGATCCGTTAAACTATCTACTATGTAGTAATATTCGCTATATACAGTAGTGTCTAATCAGTAAAGTATAATCATATAGAAAATAGCGTTAAGGGGATGGAGAACCTTAACGCGGTCGGATCTTAAAATCATAATCGTAGTAAAGCTCGATATGGTAGGTGACACGACACACAAGGCAATGCCAGGACAGATATACCAATTACGCACACGGACTGATGGAGCAGATAGCAGCCACTACCGTCCACCTCGAACAACACTCCCAACTCGAAGGGTGGCCACCAAAAATCAAAAAGTAATAGAATGGAATCGAAGAAGTGCGTCCGATAAGAGGTGCTACCTCACTGGTCCGAGATCGCTCCTGTTTTAGCCACCTTATGCCAACTCACGGGAGTTGGGTCCACGTATATACCTTAGGATCGTCGCCACCATCCTACTTCATTCTGGAAACTCCACCGCGTACACAGTTGTCAAAGTGGTTTTCGGTATCGACAGAGAGTATGTCCATATCCGATCCCGGTCTCTTTAACAACCAATCGTTATTATAACACCGTGGTCATTTTTAAAAAAAATATATACTTTTAAAAACACAATCATTGCCCTTTCAAAACATATTCTTTATTTCAAAATAGTATATACATCAAAAACCAAAATATTATTGCCATTTCAAATCATACCCTTTACTTCAAAATAGTATATACTTTAAAACCAAATTATTATTGCTATTTCAAAACATATCATTTACTTGAAAATAGTATATACTTAAAAACCCAATTCAATAATATATCATTTAAATAAAATCCAAATTTTCAATCACTATTCTTACTTTTAATTATAAAACTTGAAATATTCTTTAAAACCATCTTAAACCCAAATCACATAATGCAGTCATATTCTTAATCTCAAAAATTTCAATCAGTTTCAAATCAATATATTTAAAGATAATTCTTAAATAAATTCTATTTCAAATAAATTCATTTTCAAACCATATTACTTTCAAAGTTATAACAATTTTGAAAACAAATACTTTGAAAAACAATAATACCTTAATTTCAATAAAACATTTCAATTTTGATATATTTCAAGTCTTTAAATATTCCAAAATTCCCAACCAAATATGATATTCTTATATATACCTTAATTCAATTTACTATTATTTAGTTTAGAAATATTTATTTAATAAATTCAATATCACTTAAATAAAGCTCAAACTTGAAATAGTCGTAAATCAAACTTAAAACATCATCAAGTCATACATAGCTTAAATTTTAGAATTTAACCATATATAAAATAATATTTATATAATATCAAAATTTAATATTTATTAAACCGTATATTTCTTTCCAAACCATAGAAAATCCCTTAAAATATTTTATATATAGACCACGGTGCCTGTATATAATTTTCTATCATATGGTCAAGTGATACGGATATTTATCATTTCATTCCGCAATTTAAAATAAAATTACGGTTATATATCATTTCTAACCGCAATCCCGAATAAAATAAAAATGCATAATCACTTGCAGTTTATACAATATAAAATATAGCATCCATTCATCCAAATATCAATAAACAACCATTTATTACAATCATCATCCAATTTAAACAAAACATCAATATAAAGCATATAAAATATAACAGGCATCAACAAATAGTTTATATTCAATAAAAATTAATAACTGTTCAACTGGCAGTTTATATGCAATAATAAATAAATTTAACTCGCAAATTTTATGCAATAATAAAATTAAATAACAATTAAATTTAACTAAATGTTATCTAACTGAGATGATGATTAAATATATGCCCAAACAATCATAGATAAATTTTAAATCACATCAAAATTTAATTTAACAAACATAAGAAATCTTAGAAGTTGTGAGCGGGTTAAAACACTCACCTTTTGAATTTAAATTCAATTTAAACCCAAAAAATTTTACAGTCTCAGAATTCGTCCAAACCAGCGTCAAAAGATCTGGAATTTCAATACGATCCTAACAAAAGAAACCGCGTCCAAATCCGAGTCCGTATGCAAAAGTTATGAAAATTTGAAGATTGGAAAATTCTGGTCCTGAGTCGACTTCGAGTTCAACCCGGTCCGCCGCCTCAAATACCCGATGCTTGCTCTGAGTTTTTGCCAAAACGACCTGGAGACCCGAGTCATTTTCTTCGTGACCCGAAGTAGCTCCAGGGTTTTTCCCCTTGAAACCCGAAGCGCGTAAATCTCGAAATTTTTTTTTTTTCGTTTTTTTTTTGAAATTAGATTTTGGAATTTGGGAATTAGGTTTTGTCTGCCATTGGAATAAGGAGCTAAGAAGAAGATGAATTGTACGTATAGACAAATGAATATTAGGGAGGCTAGGGTTTATAACATGATATTTATAGAGAAGGTTGAAAATAGAATAGATGGATAAAACAGGTGTACGCGCTAACGCCAACGCGGTCCAAAAAGCCCGTTCTGACCCCGGAACGAAATTGGGTAAAACCATATATCAAAATAGGTGTTTTAAAATATTTTAAACTCAATGGAAAAGGTTTCAGGTTCAAATTCCATCGTATGAAGAAGTTATGCTAAAAACAATATTTTCCAAATTGATTTCAATTGCATAAATTTCAAGGCGTTTCGAGTCCGTACGATCAAACGACAAGTCCGATCGCTACAAAACTTGAAACACTATTATAATTCACCATTACGGATCCGATGAAACTGGTTTCGTCGAAATCCGAGTCCGTGACCAAAAAGGCAAATTTTATATTAATTAAATGAAATGAAATTTAATTAATTAAATCGAATTTTATATTTCAATTATAGAATTGACAATCTATCACCTTTATACTTCTCAATCATTTGCAATTATTTAAACAAAATTTAAACGTCAATCTAGAGAAAATAATTTATCAATTGAATTGAAATGCCCTATCTTAAATTTTCATTATATTCAAAATTATAAATTTTAGTTCCCAAAATTTCTATTAAATTGAATTTACCCATAATTATTTCATTCATAATTCCAAATAGAAGGGCGTACCATTGGATTTAAAATTATCACATAAATATTTCCCGTTTTCAACTAAAATTTTAAATTACAGTAATAATTACATATTTGAGTTCATTCGTTTGCAATAAATTCAACTATTATAATCTAAATAAATTAACTCACTATTAAAGGTTCAAATTCTATAATTCATAAATTTTACCCTCTTGATTTACTTATTAATTTGTAATTCTTTAAACAAATTCCCGTCAGTTTAAAGTAGCTTAATTCTCTCATTAAAGAATTTATTTCGATTTCTTAAAATAAACCCTCATTATAAATTGAATCCCATTTTATCCTAATAAGTTTCAAATTAAATGGATAAGTTCCAAATTCAACCTTTAACTTACACTTAAGTTTAGGTAAAATCAATTTATAACGTATTTCCCTTTTAGTTATTACTTTGCATGCTTCTAGTATTAATTTCTCAATTAATCCACATTATTAAAGTAACGCTTTTAATAAATATGACCCTATGATTACTCAACATTTAATGAACGTTATTTCATTTCCCATTAGTGTAACCTTCATTTATTTTATTATCACTTATTACAAATTCTAATTCTATTAACAAATAAGTAGGTAATTTAAAATATATGTTACAAATTTTGAATTAATCACTATTCATTATTATTGACTTTAATTTAGCATCACTTACCTTGCATTAACATTGTTACTTAACAATCCCTACCCAATTGCAATTTTATATTCAAATGAATACATTTACTCTTTCCGTTATGGAATTAATTATCCATAAGGCACATCTAATTATCATTATTGATTTTATACAATTTCCATTAACTGTACATTCAATTATTATTCAATGTATATTTATTCATTAATCAATTCGATATATACGTTTGTTTCCTTCTTTTTGATTTATAACCTAGTATACATTTACCTAAATCCTATTTCAATTACATTCATTAATGGGTGTTGCATTGAAATCTAATTTATTAGCTTATATCACATTATTACCATTAATTACAATTGGCTTACCAATTTTTATTCAATACCATAAATAAATAACATATTATTCAATACTTACTCTTGTATCTCATATTCTATTTAAAAATCAAATCGTAACATTTACATTATTTTATTGAATTGGAATTTCATTTTAAATATATATATATATATATATATATATATATATATAATTTTTTGTTAACTTTTAATTTCAATTGCTACATCTAATTCCTAACATTCATTTTACTATAAATTATGGAAATTATGACAAACTTAGTTAACGAAATTCACGGGTCGTTACACTCTCCCCCACTCAAAACTTTTCGTCCCCGAAAAGGAAAAAGAAGGGAGAAGGAAGAATTAGACAAACAATACATCTTATTCAAAATATTAACTTATAAACACTAATTTACAAAATTTATTACTTTATATAAAATTTACCCATTTTAATCATTATATCTTTTTATACTTAAATGAATAAAGTTTGGAAAAACATTTCAAAAAAAATTTCTAAGTCCCAAAAATTTCGAAAAATTTCGGCGGAGTCTCCTTTGTACGGAGAGGCTCGGGATAAAATATAATATTAAATATAACAAAATATCACTTATAATATCCAAAATATTATACCCAACACGGGAAAATATATATAAATAGCGTTATAAATCGTAATCTGAAACGTACCTATTTGTCGGGCAATTTACGTTTAATTTATGGAACCAAAAACAGTAGCAATTGCTTCCATAACCTGCATTTCACTTATTAAATCCAAAGGGTTAACAATTTATATAAAGTGATATTTAAGTGGTTTCAATCACTAACAACAAATCAATACAACAACCATCAATTTCACAAACAGCATACACACACAAATACAAACAACCATTCAATCAACAAACAAATTGTGATATCCCGGGTTTTTTTGAGCAATATAATTTAATAATCTGTATTGATAATTCAATTAAATTGATAATTTTCTGTAATATCCCGGAAATTTTAACAATATCAATTTAATAATCTGTTAAATAATTAAATTGATATTGATGATCTTTGATAATAAGATTTGAATTTAATTTAATAATCTGATTAAATTAGTAATTAATTGGTGATTTTATCTTTTAAAAGTTAATAAGATATTTTCTATTTGAATATATATATTTATTTATATATATTGTAAATAGAAGCTTTGGGTAAATTGGGAATTTAGATTTAATTTAATATGACTTTTCAAAGTTATTTAAATTAGTAAATTTATAGTTTTAAAATACTTTAATTGCTTAAGATATTTTTACTTAAGTTTAAAATTATATAAGAGTTAACAAAAAGGCTTGTTTTGTTTCTTTTTAAAAATATCACTTGATAATATAATCTCTTATATAAATTATTTAAATATCAAATATGTTAATTTCATATAATAAGTATAATGTATTATTTTTATTAATATGAATGGATTTTAAAGAATATGAAATTGTTATTTTAAATTGATAAGTAGTTGTATATAAATATATATAACTTAATTTTTAAATTGAATCTTAGGATTTAATTTGATTTGAATTTAATTTAAGTTTTGAAATTCAAGAGAATAAATATTTAAATTGTTTGGATATTATAATATTTGTATAAACTTTTATTTATAAATATAGTTAGTTTTGTTTCTTTAAAAAGTAATTTATATATAAATAAGTATTCAAATAAATCAAGAAAAGGTTTTATCTACTTTTAAAATAAATAAAGATAAATAGTAATTACTTAAAAAGACAAGTGTCATTATCCTAAGCTTCATGTTAACATGTGTAATATAGGTAATCAATGTTTATGACAAGTGTTCTTTTATTTTTGATTTTTCTTTTAATTCATAAATAAATCATTTTATCCTATATAAACACATACTTCACTCCTTTATCTTCTTTTCTAATCTTCTTTTTTTTTTCAAAATTAAGAAGATTTGTTTTCAGCTGAAACAAATCAGTAACAACTCTCAATAATCCAATACAAAATCAAACCCTGAAACTCTTTTCCAAATCAACTCTTCAGCTTAATGCATTTCTCCATTTCAAAAGAAAATCTGGAAATTCCTCAAACCAGAGATTATAAAAAAAAAGCAAATCCTCTGTAAACCATTTTCGAATACAAAAGATTTGCCTGCATGCAAATTTAATCATCAAATAAGCAGCCTCTACATATCTTTGAATCTGGGCATATAAAGATTTAAATCTGAAGCTAGTTCAAGTTCCAAATGGCCTACATGCAAGTTTATATTCAAAAGTAAAAAGGAGTCTGGATTTGTTCAAGTCTGCATGCAAGTCTAAAACAACAATATCACAAGTTTTATCAAAAGCAAAGAAGATTTGGCATTTTATTTGCAAGTCTTCAAAACAGTTTTCAAAATAAAGGCTCTGTTTCAATGCATATCAGGTGAGTAACCTACTTACTTAAAATAACTTAAGTATAATTATATTTGCATGTTAAATTATATGATAATTATGTTGTGATGTGAATGTTTATAGTATGTATGTTGATTACTGGAATAAGTATGCTTTGCATGTGTATATTTTGGTGAATCTTCTGTGTGTATGAATGCTTATATGTGTGTTGCTATGAATATATGCTCTTGTCTGTTCTTGGTTGTAGATCTAAGAATTGGGTGAAGACTCATTATCACTAAATCTGATACTTATTAGTGTTTAAGATTTTAAACAGAAGTTGTTGATTAAATCATGAAGTAAAGTTTATATTTTTAGAATAAAATTTGAATGTCTCTGTTCAGTTTTTTTTCCAGATTCCAGAATTCCTTTTTAATCATTTACCACTTGATCTAGCTTTTGTTAGGACTAACTTTATAAACAAAATATGTTTGAATTATCATAGACAAATGTTTAAAATTTTAATTAAGTCAAACTTCAAGCAGAGTGTCTCTGTAAATCAAGAAGAACAGTGTATGTTTAGGACAAGTGAAAATTTAAATATCTTAATTTATCAAGACAGGTTTATAAACTAAAACCTTATACCAAACTTGATTTTTAAAGGAGAAATCATAATTTTTAGTTGGGTAATAAAGATGCAGTTCTGTTTTTAACTAAAAATGAATTTTAGGTTAGAACTGTTGATCTAGGAGGTTGGATTGACCAACATTGTTTCTGGTAATAGTGGGATGATCGGATATATAGGAAAAATTACTAGAAATTGAATTAAAGAAGTGGGGCAGAAATAATTTAGGATGAAAGAATTTAACCCTAGTTTTTACTAGTCTTGATAAAATGATCTTCACGAATTCTCCAATGGATCGAGTGCAAAGCGGTTTTGGGGGAATGAAGCTTGGTCGATGACGATGACATAGCCGGAATTTCAGAAGCTCTGGTGGTGGGAATCTCGAGTTCGAGGGGTTGTTGCCAGGTTTGGGGGAATAGGTAGTTTCTGTTCCAGGTTTTGTTTAGGCTCGATTTTGTTTCGTTTTAGTTTGATGATCGAGAGGGTGGATTCTGGTATAGGGATGAACGTCGATGGGTGGGGATACTCGGCGATGGTCGGAGACGCAGCTGGTGGATGTGCACGTGCACGCGATTGTGATGTATCTGGTGAAGTCTAGTTTTGCAGAGAAAGGCCACTCGAGTTTTTCTCGAGTTTTGTTCGTGTGAGTCTCGGAGCAGTTAGGGTATCGGCTCGAAGCATTTTTGAGTGGGCTCGAGTTCATAGTGTTGCCAGGTTTTAAAACCTGTATGTTTAAAAGTTTTAAACTGAATTTAATTTTGTAAAGAAATATTTAAACAGAAGTTTAAATCTGAGTTAATCTGAAATCAAATTTAAATTTATATCTCAGATTTGAAATAAAAGAAAGTTTTTAAATTAAATTGTTTTAATAATTTTAATGGTTTAAAATGGATATTAAATGGGTAGAATTTAAAAGTAAATTGATTTAAATTCTTAAGTTCTTTTATAAATTAGTATTTCTTCACCATAAGATTTTAAGAGTTTGTAAATGGATTTTAAAGTTTGTTAAGGTTAAACTTTTATTCATTTTAAATCTCATATTTAAAATGGAATTTAAAGGAAATATGAAAGTTAAATATTTCAAATATGTTTGAATGATAAATATCATTAATAAGGAAATATTTTCTTAAGACTTAATGATTTATAAGGAAATTTAATGGATAATTAATTTAATTGATTAATTAATCATTTGGATTAATTAAATAGGTAATTAATGGTTTAAACTAATTAATTAGTGATTAAGATTAATTAATTTGTAATTAAGGATTATAATTAGAATATTAATTAATGATTAAGAATTAATTAATAAAGTAATTAAATATTAATTAAGTTATGGTTAACACTTAATTAATTTAGTAATTAAAGTTTAATAAATTGGTTATTAAGATTTATTAATTTGAAATTAATAATAATTAATCTAAGTTAATTACTTAAGAAAAGTAATTAAAGGGTTGTTAATAGTTAATGTAGGTCATTAACTTGTGATTATTTAAATAACTAATTAATGTGATTAATTTTGATAATTAATTAGATAAATTGATTTAAAGATAATCATTTGTGAAAATGGTTTAAATGTAATTACTTAATAAAAGTAATTAAGGAATTAATTACTCATTTGTAATTAATGGAGTTAATTTGATTTAGTTAAGTTAATTAATTAAGTTTAATTAATTTAGGATAATCAAGAGATGGTTTAATAATAATTACTTAATTGTAATTAATAAGTATGATTATTTAAGGAAGTAAATAATTGATAATTACTGGAAGTAATTAATTGATGGTTATGTATTAAGGAAAGTAATTTGAGTTTAATTACTTTGAATAATTAATCAAGGGATTAATTAAGAAATTAATTAAGGAGAATTAATTTAGTAAATGAAAGTAATTAAGAGTAGTTAATTACTGATTGAAGATTAATCAAGGTGATTAATAAATGTTGTTTAATTTAAAGTTAATTACTTAATGTAATTAATTTAATTAAAGTAATTAATAATTAAGTTGTAATTAAGGATCATTAATTAATATAATTAATGATGTAATTAAGATGGGTTAATTAAGTATAATTAATAAATGAAGTGATTAATTAATGTAATTAATTAAGGTTTAATATAACTAATTATAGTGATTAATTTAATTAATTATAGTTAATTAATTAATGAAAGGTTAATTACTATAAGTGGTTAAGGTTAATTAATTTGAGTAATTAATTAAAGATAAATTACTTAAAGGTAATTAAAAGATAATTAATCAAAGATGATTAATTGAAAAAGGTAATTAGAGGATAATTAATAAATTTGTAATTAATTAATGTTTAAGTAAGAAGGATTTATAAAATAAAAGTAATTAATTTAATTAACTTTAAATTAATTAGAGATGATATAGATCATTACTTATGGATGGATGATAATACTGAATGCTTTGCATTTGATTGATATCTCTAATGAGATATATGCTATGTGATATGGATGTTTAGTTGAATTGTGATAATATGGATTATCTGATGATATTGATAATGTTGATTATCTATTGTGAATTATCTTTCTAAGTGTATAAAGATAATTGAATTAAATTGTTTTAACCTTTAAAACAACTTGGCCTTAAAAGATACGTTTTGGATTTCGATGAGACCGGGATCGGGTTTCCGTATACCGGATTTCCAGGTCTGGAGACCCGAATACCACATCGATCCAAATTTACGATAGGTCGTGAATCAAGTGAAGATGAAGATTCAGAGTGCAAGGGTTATTGTCGTTAACTCTGAGGGTGATTCCAAAACGAGTGTAACGAGATAATGCCTTCGGTTTCGTTCGAACCCGGAACGAACTTGTATGGATTGAATGCTTTCAGCACATCGTCAGGTGGACGATGAGCATTCTAAGATAGATGTGTTCTTTTAAAAGGTAATCGTGACCTCAAGCCTCACAAACCGGGAATGGCTAAAACAGGGGAGGTGCAGCAAGGTTAGTGGGTAGCACCCAAGTAGGACAAGATTACCTCTGTCTAGATGTCCCTTTCTATTTTCGACTTAGTGTGTGCGGTTGAATCATGACAACCGTGGGGTATCTTGTGCGGGAATTATCCAGTAAGGGATGTTCCGACCTTGTGTTGCAGGGGATTGGGAGTGATCCTCGGTACGGTGATCTAGGCCACGTACTGTGACGGGCGGTACCCCGGTAGCCCTGCCATTGATGGAATCCAAACTCCAATAAGTGCCGTACGTTTTAGTTGTGCCCAACTATGTTGGAACGTGAGATGTAAGCATTCCAGCTATTTCATATTTATTTGAAAACCCTAGACCTATTATAATACAATCGAATTTCCTATCAAATGTTTTGGTTAGCGTAAGGTAAAAACTTACCCATGTTTATTTGTGGGGAGTCTTACGTGATACCTTTTCTTTCAAAAGGTTTTGAAGTTAAACAAGTTTAACCTGTTACTCACACCAGACCCATGTCTGACCCAAGTTGTTTATTTCTGTTTTATAAACTCTTGGGTACTCAAATTTTTACGAGTAGCCAAGGGATTCAGGTTTAGCTTTGACGAGTAATCTGGAGGAGCAATGGAGCAGGAGGCTTCGGCGTTGTAGATATAGATAGTAGTTTTCCGCTGTGTTGATCTTTGTATTGATCTGTATTGTGTTGAGATGTAATAACTAGACAGATGTTTATAACTGTCTAGTATGTGATGTGTAATCTGTGTAACTCTGATAGATGATGTATATGATACTATGTAGTATTTATGTGATATATTATATTTCGTTTCGTTTCCGCTGTGAGTATCTGTTGTTGTTTTCTTTTCTCTTCTTCTCTTTTCTATTTCTCACCCCTTTCTTTCTTTCTGTCGATGCGATTTTCCGGGAATGGAAAGTCGGGTCGTCACACGTGGTATCAGAGCGAGGTTGAGCGAATGCCTAAGCTTTTGGTTAAGTGAATATCAGAGCTATTGGTTGAGTGAATACCTAGCTCTGGAGTGGTATCTATCCTGAGAGAGCGTATTTGTAATTTTTATATAACTATATATATATATTCTACCTATATTGTTGGGTTACCCGTACAGGTTTTCCAATATAAGATATAAAGGTAGATAGGGTGGTGGTGTGTGTGTAACACAACTACCAATGGTTGGAATTAAGGTTGGAAGTGTATTTATCGAGACTGTAGACCCAATACTGTCTCGAGTAAGTTTTGCTGTGATGAAGGATTTCATTGAATCTCTGAAGGAAACCTGTTAAGGTTCGGAGTTTATCTGTAAAGTTGGATGAGTAGAGTTTGGATCTATCGGTTGAACAGAAGCAAGTGATGGTATCTTGATACCTCAGGTAATAGTAGCTGTGTGATGAGATGCAGTGACGATGGATGTTCCCGAAGATGTTTTCTTTGGAACGAGTTTAAGGAAGTATGTCTGTTTCAGTGTTATGGCTGAGTTCAGCATGGTGTTTCTGTTTAGTTTGGAGTTCGAGTTTCTCGAAGAGCTTTGGTTAGGAATCTTTGACATCTGTGGTAGCAGTGCAGCTTGGAGTGTTCTGTGATGGCAGGAAGTTTTTCTGGTTGAGCAGTTTTTCTGGAGGTGAAATTCAGAAGCAGCAGGGTGCATCCATTTCTTCGATGGATTGGA
The DNA here is from genome assembly GCA_030737815.1 of Allium fistulosum. NCBI lineage: Eukaryota > Viridiplantae > Streptophyta > Magnoliopsida > Asparagales > Amaryllidaceae > Allium > Allium fistulosum. Next base: position 513,181,646 of record CM060903.1, on the reverse strand, counting down.
TAGTTAAGTATGGGCTGTTCTGATTTGTTAAGAGGAACAGTTTTCTTTGGAAATAGGCTGGGTTGATCGCAAAAGTGACTTGCGATAGTTTGAGGGTTCTCTTGGGTTATCAGAGTTTTTCTGAGTGTCTTCAGAGAAGTCAGGAGTTGTTCGCATCTGAAGGTTGAGTTTTCTTATCGACTGGATTCCAAGAGTAGTACCGGTAGTTCAGTCTAGTTGAAGGATGTTTTCCTAGAGATGGAGTTTGGTGAAGCAGCTCAAGTTTTGATGGAGTATCTGAGTTTTATTTATGGATCAGTGAACCTTATTTCTGGAATGAGTTGTCCAGTCTGTGCTTGTGTTCTACCTCAGATTAGAATTGAGCAGCGAAAGCAGTTTGGAGTATATCTCTGGATAGGAGAAGTAAGTTTGGAATCTACTGATAGTTGTGAAGTAGAGTTGTGTTTTGGATCTCTTCTGTGTTCTGATTTGGATAAGTATTTGGTCTTCAGAATTGAATGGTCAGTTTGGATGACTGAGATTCATTGTGTTTTACGTATCTCTGAGGGAGTACGTATTAGATCTATCTCTGGTTTTAGAATCAGCAGTTCTGGATGGTTTAGTTGTTGAGTCAGACTCGTCTGTAGTCTGATATTCTGTTTAGTTCTGTAGATCTAGATGAGTAGGAGATCTATATCTTAGTAGTTTAGATTGTTGTAGAGCGAGTATCCCGGTATATATATATACTTGGGGAAACTCGAGGAATTCTATCTAGAATTTTGTCTGGATAGTTAGATTTGATTGATTGGATGAATTAGTTACTATGGTTGTTAGCATATGGATGATAGTATATGCTTGTATTTTAAAATTTAAAATCTTTAATAAGATTATTAAATTACCTTTGTTTAAATTTCGGGGACGAAATTATTTTAAGGGGGAAGGAATGTAATATCCCGGAAATTTTAACAATATCAATTTAATAATCTGTTAAATAATTAAATTGATATTGATGATCTTTGATAATAAGATTTGAATTTAATTTAATAATCTGATTAAATTAGTAATTAATTGGTGATTTTATCTTTTAAAAGTTAATAAGATATTTTCTATTTGAATATATATATTTATTTATATATATTGTAAATAGAAGCTTTGGGTAAATTGGGAATTTAGATTTAATTTAATATGACTTTTCAAAGTTATTTAAATTAGTAAATTTATAGTTTTAAAATACTTTAATTGCTTAAGATATTTTTACTTAAGTTTAAAATTATATAAGAGTTAACAAAAAGGCTTGTTTTGTTTCTTTTTAAAAATATCACTTGATAATATAATCTCTTATATAAATTATTTAAATATCAAATATGTTAATTTCATATAATAAGTATAATGTATTATTTTTATTAATATGAATGGATTTTAAAGAATATGAAATTGTTATTTTAAATTGATAAGTAGTTGTATATAAATATATATAACTTAATTTTTAAATTGAATCTTAGGATTTAATTTGATTTGAATTTAATTTAAGTTTTGAAATTCAAGAGAATAAATATTTAAATTGTTTGGATATTATAATATTTGTATAAACTTTTATTTATAAATATAGTTAGTTTTGTTTCTTTAAAAAGTAATTTATATATAAATAAGTATTCAAATAAATCAAGAAAAGGTTTTATCTACTTTTAAAATAAATAAAGATAAATAGTAATTACTTAAAAAGACAAGTGTCATTATCCTAAGCTTCATGTTAACATGTGTAATATAGGTAATCAATGTTTATGACAAGTGTTCTTTTATTTTTGATTTTTCTTTTAATTCATAAATAAATCATTTTATCCTATATAAACACATACTTCACTCCTTTATCTTCTTTTCTAATCTTCTTTTTTTTTTCAAAATTAAGAAGATTTGTTTTCAGCTGAAACAAATCAGTAACAACTCTCAATAATCCAATACAAAATCAAACCCTGAAACTCTTTTCCAAATCAACTCTTCAGCTTAATGCATTTCTCCATTTCAAAAGAAAATCTGGAAATTCCTCAAACCAGAGATTATAAAAAAAAAAGCAAATCCTCTGTAAACCATTTTCGAATACAAAAGATTTGCCTGCATGCAAATTTAATCATCAAATAAGCAGCCTCTACATATCTTTGAATCTGGGCATATAAAGATTTAAATCTGAAGCTAGTTCAAGTTCCAAATGGCCTACATGCAAGTTTATATTCAAAAGTAAAAAGGAGTCTGGATTTGTTCAAGTCTGCATGCAAGTCTAAAACAACAATATCACAAGTTTTATCAAAAGCAAAGAAGATTTGGCATTTTATTTGCAAGTCTTCAAAACAGTTTTCAAAATAAAGGCTCTGTTTCAATGCATATCAGGTGAGTAACCTACTTACTTAAAATAACTTAAGTATAATTATATTTGCATGTTAAATTATATGATAATTATGTTGTGATGTGAATGTTTATAGTATGTATGTTGATTACTGGAATAAGTATGCTTTGCATGTGTATATTTTGGTGAATCTTCTGTGTGTATGAATGCTTATATGTGTGTTGCTATGAATATATGCTCTTGTCTGTTCTTGGTTGTAGATCTAAGAATTGGGTGAAGACTCATTATCACTAAATCTGATACTTATTAGTGTTTAAGATTTTAAACAGAAGTTGTTGATTAAATCATGAAGTAAAGTTTATATTTTTAGAATAAAATTTGAATGTCTCTGTTCAGTTTTTTTTCCAGATTCCAGAATTCCTTTTTAATCATTTACCACTTGATCTAGCTTTTGTTAGGACTAACTTTATAAACAAAATATGTTTGAATTATCATAGACAAATGTTTAAAATTTTAATTAAGTCAAACTTCAAGCAGAGTGTCTCTGTAAATCAAGAAGAACAGTGTATGTTTAGGACAAGTGAAAATTTAAATATCTTAATTTATCAAGACAGGTTTATAAACTAAAACCTTATACCAAACTTGATTTTTAAAGGAGAAATCATAATTTTTAGTTGGGTAATAAAGATGCAGTTCTGTTTTTAACTAAAAATGAATTTTAGGTTAGAACTGTTGATCTAGGAGGTTGGATTGACCAACATTGTTTCTGGTAATAGTGGGATGATCGGATATATAGGAAAAATTACTAGAAATTGAATTAAAGAAGTGGGGCAGAAATAATTTAGGATGAAAGAATTTAACCCTAGTTTTTACTAGTCTTGATAAAATGATCTTCACGAATTCTCCAATGGATCGAGTGCAAAGCGGTTTTGGGGGAATGAAGCTTGGTCGATGACGATGACATAGCCGGAATTTCAGAAGCTCTGGTGGTGGGAATCTCGAGTTCGAGGGGTTGTTGCCAGGTTTGGGGGAATAGGTAGTTTCTGTTCCAGGTTTTGTTTAGGCTCGATTTTGTTTCGTTTTAGTTTGATGATCGAGAGGGTGGATTCTGGTATAGGGATGAACGTCGATGGGTGGGGATACTCGGCGATGGTCGGAGACGCAGCTGGTGGATGTGCACGTGCACGCGATTGTGATGTATCTGGTGAAGTCTAGTTTTGCAGAGAAAGGCCACTCGAGTTTTTCTCGAGTTTTGTTCGTGTGAGTCTCGGAGCAGTTAGGGTATCGGCTCGAAGCATTTTTGAGTGGGCTCGAGTTCATAGTGTTGCCAGGTTTTAAAACCTGTATGTTTAAAAGTTTTAAACTGAATTTAATTTTGTAAAGAAATATTTAAACAGAAGTTTAAATCTGAGTTAATCTGAAATCAAATTTAAATTTATATCTCAGATTTGAAATAAAAGAAAGTTTTTAAATTAAATTGTTTTAATAATTTTAATGGTTTAAAATGGATATTAAATGGGTAGAATTTAAAAGTAAATTGATTTAAATTCTTAAGTTCTTTTATAAATTAGTATTTCTTCACCATAAGATTTTAAGAGTTTGTAAATGGATTTTAAAGTTTGTTAAGGTTAAACTTTTATTCATTTTAAATCTCATATTTAAAATGGAATTTAAAGGAAATATGAAAGTTAAATATTTCAAATATGTTTGAATGATAAATATCATTAATAAGGAAATATTTTCTTAAGACTTAATGATTTATAAGGAAATTTAATGGATAATTAATTTAATTGATTAATTAATCATTTGGATTAATTAAATAGGTAATTAATGGTTTAAACTAATTAATTAGTGATTAAGATTAATTAATTTGTAATTAAGGATTATAATTAGAATATTAATTAATGATTAAGAATTAATTAATAAAGTAATTAAATATTAATTAAGTTATGGTTAACACTTAATTAATTTAGTAATTAAAGTTTAATAAATTGGTTATTAAGATTTATTAATTTGAAATTAATAATAATTAATCTAAGTTAATTACTTAAGAAAAGTAATTAAAGGGTTGTTAATAGTTAATGTAGGTCATTAACTTGTGATTATTTAAATAACTAATTAATGTGATTAATTTTGATAATTAATTAGATAAATTGATTTAAAGATAATCATTTGTGAAAATGGTTTAAATGTAATTACTTAATAAAAGTAATTAAGGAATTAATTACTCATTTGTAATTAATGGAGTTAATTTGATTTAGTTAAGTTAATTAATTAAGTTTAATTAATTTAGGATAATCAAGAGATGGTTTAATAATAATTACTTAATTGTAATTAATAAGTATGATTATTTAAGGAAGTAAATAATTGATAATTACTGGAAGTAATTAATTGATGGTTATGTATTAAGGAAAGTAATTTGAGTTTAATTACTTTGAATAATTAATCAAGGGATTAATTAAGAAATTAATTAAGGAGAATTAATTTAGTAAATGAAAGTAATTAAGAGTAGTTAATTACTGATTGAAGATTAATCAAGGTGATTAATAAATGTTGTTTAATTTAAAGTTAATTACTTAATGTAATTAATTTAATTAAAGTAATTAATAATTAAGTTGTAATTAAGGATCATTAATTAATATAATTAATGATGTAATTAAGATGGGTTAATTAAGTATAATTAATAAATGAAGTGATTAATTAATGTAATTAATTAAGGTTTAATATAACTAATTATAGTGATTAATTTAATTAATTATAGTTAATTAATTAATGAAAGGTTAATTACTATAAGTGGTTAAGGTTAATTAATTTGAGTAATTAATTAAAGATAAATTACTTAAAGGTAATTAAAAGATAATTAATCAAAGATGATTAATTGAAAAAGGTAATTAGAGGATAATTAATAAATTTGTAATTAATTAATGTTTAAGTAAGAAGGATTTATAAAATAAAAGTAATTAATTTAATTAACTTTAAATTAATTAGAGATGATATAGATCATTACTTATGGATGGATGATAATACTGAATGCTTTGCATTTGATTGATATCTCTAATGAGATATATGCTATGTGATATGGATGTTTAGTTGAATTGTGATAATATGGATTATCTGATGATATTGATAATGTTGATTATCTATTGTGAATTATCTTTCTAAGTGTATAAAGATAATTGAATTAAATTGTTTTAACCTTTAAAACAACTTGGCCTTAAAAGATACGTTTTGGATTTCGATGAGACCGGGATCGGGTTTCCGTATACCGGATTTCCAGGTCTGGAGACCCGAATACCACATCGATCCAAATTTACGATAGGTCGTGAATCAAGTGAAGATGAAGATTCAGAGTGCAAGGGTTATTGTCGTTAACTCTGAGGGTGATTCCAAAACGAGTGTAACGAGATAATGCCTTCGGTTTCGTTCGAACCCGGAACGAACTTGTATGGATTGAATGCTTTCAGCACATCGTCAGGTGGACGATGAGCATTCTAAGATAGATGTGTTCTTTTAAAAGGTAATCGTGACCTCAAGCCTCACAAACCGGGAATGGCTAAAACAGGGGAGGTGCAGCAAGGTTAGTGGGTAGCACCCAAGTAGGACAAGATTACCTCTGTCTAGATGTCCCTTTCTATTTTCGACTTAGTGTGTGCGGTTGAATCATGACAACCGTGGGGTATCTTGTGCGGGAATTATCCAGTAAGGGATGTTCCGACCTTGTGTTGCAGGGGATTGGGAGTGATCCTCGGTACGGTGATCTAGGCCACGTACTGTGACGGGCGGTACCCCGGTAGCCCTGCCATTGATGGAATCCAAACTCCAATAAGTGTCGTACGTTTTAGTTGTGCCCAACTATGTTGGAACGTGAGATGTAAGCATTCCAGCTATTTCATATTTATTTGAAAACCCTAGACCTATTATAATACAATCGAATTTCCTATCAAATGTTTTGGTTAGCGTAAGGTAAAAACTTACCCATGTTTATTTGTGGGGAGTCTTACGTGATACCTTTTCTTTCAAAAGGTTTTGAAGTTAAACAAGTTTAACCTGTTACTCACACCAGACCCATGTCTGACCCAAGTTGTTTATTTCTGTTTTATAAACTCTTGGGTACTCAAATTTTTACGAGTAGCCAAGGGATTCAGGTTTAGCTTTGACGAGTAATCTGGAGGAGCAATGGAGCAGGAGGCTTCGGCGTTGTAGATATAGATAGTAGTTTTCCGCTGTGTTGATCTTTGTATTGATCTGTATTGTGTTGAGATGTAATAACTAGACAGATGTTTATAACTGTCTAGTATGTGATGTGTAATCTGTGTAACTCTGATAGATGATGTATATGATACTATGTAGTATTTATGTGATATATTATATTTCGTTTCGTTTCCGCTGTGAGTATCTGTTGTTGTTTTCTTTTCTCTTCTTCTCTTTTCTATTTCTCACCCCTTTCTTTCTTTCTGTCGATGCGATTTTCCGGGAATGGAAAGTCGGGTCGTCACATTTTCCTTTATAATTTTAGTTTAAATTGGTAATTTAATCTTTAAAGAATAATCAATGTTTAATCTGGCAATATTAATTCATATCTTTTCCAATAATTCAAAATGGAAAAAAATTTATCTTTGAAAGCTAAATAAATTTTATTCAGTATATAATATATATATTTGATATATATTGTGAATAGGATATCTTTTGTTTTAACTAAAAGATGAATTTTTCAAATTGTAATATATATGTAAGTATATGTTATAATTTGAAATTGTTTGAAATTTAATTTAATCTATTGATATATATATAGTAGGAATATATTGTGATTTAAGCTTTGTTTTAAATTTAATATCTTTCAAAAGTTAAAGATTTATTCAATTATTTTAAAAATATAAGATAATTATTTATTTTAAAAACATGATAGTTTAAATAAAGTTTTATTTTGTATTCTTAAAATTGTTTAAATTTAAGTGGTTATAAATATATATATAGATTTAATTAGACATTTCTTTTAGTATCTCTTAAACTAAAATAGTTTGTAAGGAAATAAATAAAACTTAAATTGATATAAATATCAATACATATTCATATTACATAATTAAGAAAACATAAATACTTTTAAGATAAGGATTTAAACATAATATTGCTTGTTTTTAACACTTGTAAAACATATAAAACAAGTTGGACATTTGTCTAATTAGTAATATAACAAGTGGCAATTCTTTTCTTTATTTAAAATTTTACTTTATAAAAATTTTGTTTATTGAGAAACCTGATTTCATTTTCTTCAGTTCGAATCTTTTTCCTACATCTTCTTTTTCTCTCCTCATCTTTCCAAAAACTGAAACAAAGAAATAATAAATCAAAGCAGAAACCAAAATGCAAGTTCAGTTCAAATTCATTTCAACATCAGTTTTTTTTCAATCTTCAACCTGGAATACAAATCTACAAACAAGTAGAAGATCAAGCAATTAAATCAAATAGCAACAACAGTTTTTACATATCCAACCTTAGCAAGCATTCGATTTCAACTCAATATAATTCAAATCAAAGGTCTGGCATGCAAGGATTCAATTCCAACAACAAACAAAATCAAATGCAAAATTTCCAGAAAATAGAACAAAACCAGTTCTCTGTTTTACTGGTGAGTAAATTATTTTAAAAACAGTTTGAGATGGTTTAGACTCTAATGCATGTGTTAAATCTGTGGATTGATCTTGGTGATTGCATGAAAATCTTTTCAGTATTTATATTATTGAATCTATATGATCTGTATATATATGTGAAATAGGCTGTTTAGATATGAATCTCTGTTTCTGTTTTATTTAAGATCCAAATTCTCTTCAAAATTTCAAATCTTCCACTAAACATCATTATTTGACATTGATGATTGAATAGAAGTTGTTTGATATGGTTTGTTGTAAATTTTAAAAATAGTTTCTTAATTTAAAACACAACAAATAATTTTTAAATTGGAAAATACAGTAAATCTTGATTTATGTCAGGAAATCAATAATCTTAATTCTTGCTTTGGATCATATAATTAGATTAGTGGTTGGAAATGATGAATTTTAACATGCATTTCAAAAATTTTAAGTTGATATCCAATTGTGAATTTGGGAATGAAGAGTTTCGGCAATTTGATCAATTGCCGATGATAAACTACATGATTTAAGCTAAAATTTTGATCGAAGCTTGCTTTAGTGATGTGGATGATGGGAAAAATACAATTGAATTTTTCCAATTGTTGAATTGTTCGAATTCGAACAAATTAGGGTTTAAGGGTGGTATCGACTTTGGTGGTGTCGCGATGATTTCGAGAGATGGTGGTGCGATCACGAGTTGAGGGATGGTGGAGTGGTGATGCTTCGGTGCTCTGGAGGGAATACCAGAGTTTCCAGTCAACATGATCGACGGTGGCGAGAGTTTTTGGGTGGATCGAGTTGCTCCAGAATTTGATCAATGGTCGAATTTCGTTTCGATGATGGAGATTGGTTTCTGGGTTGGTGTTAGGGATGTCGAGGCTAAGGGTGACTGGTCGATGTTCAGAGCGATGGTCGGAGCGGCGTTAGATGATCGTGCACGTGCACATGTGCACGTTTGGGTAGGATTGCCTGTGTAACGACCCACTATTTTGGTCCATTCAAATCGACAATAATCCACGCATTTCTGACTTGAATAATTCAAAATAACAGATTGTAATAAAATTTGGAGCAAATAAAATCAAATACAGAATCACAGACACAGAATATCAGAATAACTCGCAGCGGAATATAAAAACCATAGTAGTTCATGAAGCTACTATAACAAACTCTCAAAACAAAATACATAATATCTGTTTGAAAACATATACAATAGAAATCTCAAATACATAGAAGTTTATAATACCAGAGCTGAAATAGAACAACTGAAACTGGAATGGATAGATAACTAGATAAGCAGAATCTCCAACGATTCCTAGCTCCAGATTGAGATCCAAATCTAAGCTGTAAATACTCAGGCTGACCCGAGCGTAAAGTAAAACACAAAACACTCGAGTCAGGACAATATATACTTATATAATGTAAACCAACTCAAGTGAACTGTAGTAGAAATGCACAATAACTCAAAGGATGCTTGGGATCGCCCATCCTTCAAGGATCCGTTAAACAATAAATTAAATACACCCCGTGGTTAAAATTTCAAAATGGTATTTTATACTTCGAAATCAAATATCATTTCAAAATTCAATATCCTTCAAAAATCCATTTCAAAATATCATATTTCAAAATAGTTTATATTTCGAAACAAATTACTTTATTTTAAATCATAAAAATAAAGTTATTAGTAATAATTAAATTATTAAATTTCCAAAATTTTAATCTTTCATTCGTTCACTTAAATTAATTAAAACAATGAAAATTCAACTTTTGCAGCATTTAGAAAATGCTACGGAAAGTCACATTTAAAACAGTTCAATTTAACAAAAGACAGCATTTAAAATGCTGTAATAGGGTTACAATAGTTTCAAATAAACTTAGTTAAATTCAACCATTATAACATTACAAAAATGCTATAATAGCCTTTAATTAAATTTAGCCATTTGGTTCATTATTATCAACTACAGCATTTACAAATGTTGTATTATCATTTACATTAGAATTAATAGCATTTCAGAGATGCAGTTAGTTAACTTCAAATATTCAGTATAATTTCACAAACAATTATATTTTTATATAAATCATTTTTAACTTATAAAATCATATATAATCATTCAAATACCCTTATATTCATGATTTTATAAAGTTAAACCTCCATTCAAAAATCAAAATTTAATAATAATTCACTTATTAAATTCCAATTTTAAATTATAAATTCATTAAATTAAATTAACTTAACACTTAATTTTAAAATTTCAAAATAACTTAATTCCATTTATTTACTTAACTTAAAGTTCACTCTTAAGCCAAATTCACAAATTTCCAATTTTAGTTATATTTCAAAATTTCAACATAAATATTCATTCATTTCACATTTTAACTTTATTCAAAATCATTAATAATAAATAAAATCTTTTAAATTCACTTTAATCCAAATTATCATGAATGTATCACATTTCATATTTAATTTAAATTCCAATTATCACCAAATTAAAATTTCCCAAAATAACTTACATTTCAAATTTTCTAATTTTACCATTAATTTATTTCACTTATAAATTTTCAGAAAATCAATAATGCTTTACAAAAATCATTTTTTATTTAGTTTAAGTCAAAATATTATAATATTTACATTTCTAAAATAATTAAAAAAAAAATTATAAAACATATTTTAACAACGGGTCTGTATTTCATTTTCTAGCCTAGGTAAAGTGATACGGGTAATTTATCATTTCAACCCGTAATTTACAAAGATATCCGGGTTTGATCATTTCAAACCCGCAATCCCAAGAAAATGAAAATAATTGAAAATCATTCAGGCCTATCATTTCAGCCCATAACGATTTTCTCTTATTCTAAAGTCCGTTCGGGTATGTATCATTTCAACCCATAGTGATTCTAATCTAAAGGGAACTTGCAGTGTGATAAACTGATAAAAATAACAGAACAACATAATATAACAGTAACATATGATATAACAGGTGTTTAAGCATGGGTGAACATCATATAATCATAACATAGCAGATATAATATGGTGATGCATTTTACAGATTCAAAAGTGGTCAATTTACTAGTTATATAGGTATACACTGTCTGGTGAGAATAACTCACTTGTTAAAAGCTGGAGATAGCCACAAAAGCACACAATACTGACACTACGAAGGCACGACAACACGGGAATGACTTGAGAGTGGAGAGCGAGATCCAAGTTATAGATCTTGTGTTACAACCCAAAAACAAAACCAAAATAATAGTTAAAAATCAATACGATTGAATTTGAATAACTTTGAAACAAAAGCAGTTTGAATACGAAACTTTTTACCTTGCTTTCTCTACTTGTTTGCATGGCCTAGGGGATCAATTAGGTCAGGTTTGTACTTGGTTTGGATCAGGTATGGGTCTGGAAAAGGTAAGGCTTCAAGGTAGAACATGATGGAGGAAGTTACAACACAGGGATGTGAAGGGGTTTAGGCTAAAACATGGTTTTTGGCAACCAAAAGGGCTCGGTCATGGGGTTATATGCTTGGCCAGTCAAGCTCAGGTCTGGACAGAGGTTGGAGTAGTGTGGGGAGGTCTGGAAAAGGTGGTGGTGGCAGCCTATGGTGGTGGTGGTGGTGTAAAATGAAGGGAAGGTTGCATACATGGCTCGGGTAGGCGATAATTGTAGAGTTTTCAATGTTTTTGTGGAGTTTTGCTCAAGGGGAGGCCATGGCACTTTCATGTCAGTGGAGAATGATGGTTTGGCCGTGGATTTAGTGGGGAGGAAGGGATGGTGGTCGATGGTGGTGATGGTGAGGCTATGGGCCGAGCAAAGCATGAAGATTTCAAGGCAATTTACAAAGGAAAATCAATAAAAGAAGGTGAAAAAGAATAGAAAAGAGGAAGACATTACAATTCTTTTTCTTCAGATCTGAAAACATATGTGAATGAGGAATAAGAAAGTGATGTTTTCACGTGAATTGCAAAATGAGATATGCAGCTGAAAGAATGAGGAGTTAAGGCCAATTGAATGGAAAGTAATGTTGAAATGTGAAAAGGTGGGAATTCAAAAGGCCTTAGGAAATAAAAAGCCACAAACCTTTCAAATCACTTTTATTTCTTTTTAATAAGTTTAAATAACTGAAAATAATTAAAAATTCAGTTTCAATTCGAAAATGTAACAAATATAAAAAATATAAATAAATAAATATTAATTATATATGATTAAAATAAGAAAATAGTACAAAATGAAAACTAGTCTAGAAAATTTGAAAATAAATGAAATAAACTTAGGGAAAATTGTATGGACTTGGAAAAATATTTATAAATAAAGATAAGAACATAAAATAAAAATGCATTCACAAAAATAAATAAATAAATTTTAATTAAATAAAATTTAAATGAAGAATATAGTAGAAAAATAGAAACTAGTCTTTAATAAATGCAATAAATTTTGGAAAAGTTTTATTATCACTTCAAAAATATTAGAAGACAAAAATATACATAAAATAACATATTAACACATTTTAAAATAAAATATGACAAAGAAAATATGATTTATAAAATTTAAAATAGGCAAAATTGCAAAATAAAACAAATTATACTCAAAATTGAAATGTACATAACTTTTACAATTTAATTCCGTTTTCAACGAAACAAAAAGCAATATTCATGTTATTAAGTCTATTTTCATAATAAAAGATAAAATTTAAGATTTTAAACAATTTAAATTTGAAGTTTTAAAAGTCAAAGTTTGACCAGTTTTTACCAGAAATCCCTTTTTCAGGAAATGTTCAATTTATTCCAGTTTGAAATTAAAAGTTACATAATAATCAACATTTATATTTAAAAATGAAATGTTTGAAATAAAACAAGTTTAAAAATAGTTTTCAAAATATAATAAAGTCAAATAAAATATATACAAAAATCTAGGGCTGTTACACTCTCCCCCACTCAAATCTTTTCGTCCTCGAAAAGGCATGAAGTATGGAAAACACATAAAAAGATAGAATGGAATAGGATTAAGACAAGATGACAAGAATATTAAAATTATACCTGATAACTGTTGTTATAGGTAAGTTTAACAAGGTGGAGAATAGGAATAGCAAGAAGGGAAAATAGGGTGAAAGACAAGGATGAGCCATTAATTTAAAATTGTTGGTTGAAGAGGTAAACAATATTTAAAACATTTTAAAATCTGTTAGAAAGGAAATAACTGATCAAAATATCCTTTATAATATTTTATCAAAATACTTTTTAACTCGATGTCTTAACAAGTTTACTTTCGTTCCTGTAGTCTCTGGCCATGCGTTGATCAGGCGCAAAGCTAGAATTCTCCAGGTACTTAGTAGACCTGTTTCAACACCTAGTGAAAATACTGGGAAAACCTTTAAAAACAGATATGGAAAGTACAATCCAAACAAAAACGAATCAAATCATGGATCGCAGATACACAATGGTTACGCCTGGGTCCCCCAGGAAACATCCGTACCTTTTAAGCATTCACTGCCTTGCGAATTTCGCCATGCAACAAAACGGTGGACCGCAGGATACATAAAAATGGTTACGCCTGGATCCCCCAGGAAACATCCATACCCCTTAAGCAATCTCTGCCTTGCGGATTACGCCACTAACACGACCATAGATCGCAGATACACAATGGTTACGCCTGGATCCCCCAGGAAACATCCGTACCTTTTAAGCAATCACTGCCTTACGAATTACGCTATGCAGTCGAGTTCGTAAGACCATGGGTAACGCCATGGAATTCGAAGGACACTCGAGTATCATATCCGGAAAACCAAAAATCAGAGAGAATAATATCGATAGAATGAATCCAAGATGTGGCCACAAATCGGATATCAAGCAGAAGGCACTTTCCATATCTTTACTTCGAAAATATGTATCATATATTACCTTTTCAAATCACTTTCAAATATCGTACTTATATAATATCCATTATATATAAGATTTCACTTTCAAATTGAGTACCTTTTCAAATCTATAGTTTTCGAATCAATTTCATACTCATACAAATCAATTTTATATAAGTTCGACAACTTCCAAATCAAGTGTTTAGTAACATAAGGTTCTCAAATTTCAATTTGTTTCAATATCAGTTCAATTTCAAAATCATATACAATTTCACCGAATTATTTCTTCTCAAATTAATTATCTTTAGTTTCAACGTTTCCAGAATAATAGATTTAGAAAATAAATCAAAATTTCCAAATCAATAATTTAAGTCAACCAATTCATTTCCAAAATCAAATGTTTTCAAAATCATCTTATACTTATGTAAGGTCCATCTTATATAAGGATCAAATTTTTCAAAATAAATTCGCTGTATGAAGAGCCATATGGGATTGAATATCTTTGCTTTTATGGGTTATATATCTTTGTAATTTAAATTGGAAATTTTCTTTTAGTAAGCAAAGATATTCTAACTCGACGGCTTTCAATTTCAGCGTCAAAATATATCAAAGATATTAGAATATAAGATGTACATATGTCATCATTTCGCAAAGTCACATTCGATCGCTCGCTCGATCACACAAGTTCGCTTTCGAACTAGTATTGTCCATTCACTTCCCTAATGCGGATTTCGATATGGTTTCTCGACTAGAAGCCATCAGTCTCCTTGCATAGCCATATACTATGATAGAGAATTCTAGAATCGAGCCCAAAATCCATATCAAATATTCGTCATCAAGAATCGAATGAAAAATCCTAACACGAAATGGTGTAATTCACCTCGAACTTGTGTACTCAAAATTGGATCAAATTAATTATGCGAATAAAACAGCATACGTACAACTTATATATTTATTCCAACTTGTTACCTATATAGTTTCATAAAGATGTTACTAAGTTAAAACACTTAAAATTTATTCAAAATATTTTGAAGAACAATTTCTTTTCAAAACATTTCAAATCTAAATTTCATATTAGAAAAAAATTTAAATTGCCTTATTCATTTACTTAACAAAACAGTTTCAACTTATTTAAATCAGATTACTTCATACTTAAACATTCAAAACAAACTTATATACTTTATCAAAATACTTTTCAAATTTCTTAGCTTTGAAAAGTTAACCTTGATTTGGAAGTACTCGAACTTCGAAATAGTTGAAGAAATCATTTTCAAATTCAAGAGTTGGAAATTAGCAACAAATCAGTAAATCAATTTTAATAGATAGGGTTATATCAAATCCAAAACTCGAGGACTGAACATCGGTTCATTTCAAATCGTTTCAAATATATTTACATATATCTTTCGAATATCAAATCATACTTCGGAATTTGAAATCAAAAATGGTTTCACAAAATCACTCGCATAGCAAAGCTATTAAAGTGGCCTCTCCCTCACTCAGAAACTCGAAAATCAATGTCGATGATGCGTGCACTCATCACCGAAATTATTTTCCAGCGACACAAGTGAGTTCTGGACTTCCATTTACTTTGAAAACTTCTTTGAAATTCCTTTGAAATCATTAAAACCCATTAAAATCATTGAAACATTACTTATTCGGAAAAATAATTTCAAATCATATTATTTATTATTTCAAAATCCTAAAACCAGTTCCAAAATGCCGGAGTTCAATCACTTAAATTCAGATTCAAAACCTTCAGTTATAAATCATTTTATATGAAACCATTTCTTATAAAATTTTGACAATTTCAAATCCTTTCAAAACTTCAAATTCTCATTTTTTTAAAAGGTATATAATCCTTATCAAAAACATTTCATCTTTATATAAAAATATGGTCATCCTTATCAAAATAAAAACTACGATGAATACACAATTTTCAAAAGACAATCAACCACAAACTTTCCAAGGGACGATTCAAGGATGGATTTCAAAGCAAAACAGAGATTCAAATTTAGAAGGACTCTAATCAAATAGAATTCTAATTCAAAGATAGGCTCAAACGAAGATAAGATAATTAAATTACCAAATAGAAGATGGATAAGCCTATATGAATCGCGGGCGACCTTAACCGGTCAACCGTGACTTCAGGAATATAATCGATGCGAAAATCTAAGGCAAATCGACCTTCGATTGCCAGAGATAGAATCTAAATATAGCAGAAGATAGAAAACATCGTGAACCGAGGATACAGAAATCTCCGGTGAATCAATGCCAATTATAATCATTCAAAGATTAGCGAAATCGCCACCCTATAAAGGTCATACAAAGTGGAGTGATGCAATGCTCCAAAATCAAAAGAATACAATTAGGGGAGACAGGAATGGATTTCAGAACAAGTGGGAGCGTTCCAAAATTCAAAGGAATCTTATTCGATAAGAATCCAAACGAAGATTAGAGATATATAACCCATATCGATACAGAAAAATTCCCATTCAAAATTTGGAAAGACTCGAATTCATAACATACGAAAACAAAAGCATAAATATCTTTAGTTGGACAACTTTAGCTAAGCAAAAGATACAACAGAGTTTACTCAAAGCAACCTAACAAACTACTGATTTTGCCATACCCAAAATAGATTCCTATCAACAATGGATCTAGATCAATCAAGAGAGAAGTTCAAAATTTTAGAGGATCCTAATCAAATAAATTACTAACAAGGTGGATACGAAAGGAATGAAGTTTAAGAAATATTTTACTTTTAAAGCAAGGAAATTTATATCAAAATAATCTTTGAAAATTCTTTAAAAATCATTTGAAAATCTTTTTATATTTCGAAAATACGTTCTCTCACAAAGAAATGATTCTGAGATAGATTTCACTCATTCTAGGGTATTTCTACCCTATCTCTAATGAGTCTTTGCTCCGTAGGCTAAGGTTTGCCTAAAACCTGGCTCTGATACCAACTGTAACGACCCACTATTTTGGACCATTCAAATCGACAATAATCCACGCATTTCTGACTTGAATAATTCAAAATAACAGATTGTAATAAAATTTGGAGCAAATAAAATCAAATACAGAATCACAGACACAGAATATCAGAATAACTCGCAGCGGAATATAAAAACCATAGTAGTTCATGAAGCTACTATAACAAACTCTCAAAACAAAATACATAATATCTGTTTGAAAACATATACAATAGAAATCTCAAATACATAGAAGTTTATAATACCAGAGCTGAAATAGAACAACTGAAACTGGAATGGATAGATAACTAGATAAGCAGAATCTCCAACGATTCCTAGCTCCAGATTGAGATCCAAATCTAAGCTGTAAATACTCAGGCTGACCCGAGCGTAAAGTAAAACACAAAACACTCGAGTCAGGACAATATATACTTATATAATGTAAACCAACTCAAGTGAACTGTAGTAGAAATGCACAATAACTCAAAGGATGCTTGGGATCGCCCATCCTTCAAGGATCCGTTAAACAATAAATTAAATACACCCCGTGGTTAAAATTTCAAAATGGTATTTTATACTTCGAAATCAAATATCATTTCAAAATTCAATATCCTTCAAAAATCCATTTCAAAATATCATATTTCAAAATAGTTTATATTTCGAAACAAATTACTTTATTTTAAATCATAAAAATAAAGTTATTAGTAATAATTAAATTATTAAATTTCCAAAATTTTAATCTTTCATTCGTTCACTTAAATTAATTAAAACAATGAAAATTCAACTTTTGCAGCATTTAGAAAATGCTACGGAAAGTCACATTTAAAACAGTTCAATTTAACAAAAGACAGCATTTAAAATGTTGTAATAGGGTTACATTAGTTTCAAATAAACTTAGTTAAATTCAACCATTATAACATTACAAAAATGCTATAATAGCCTTTAATTAAATTTAGCCATTTGGTTCATTATTATCAACTACAGCATTTACAAATGTTGTATTATCATTTACATTAGAATTAATAGCATTTCAGAGATGCAGTTAGTTAACTTCAAATATTCAGTATAATTTCACAAACAATTATATTTTTATATAAATCATTTTTAACTTATAAAATCATATATAATCATTCAAATACCCTTATATTCATGATTTTATAAAGTTAAACCTCCATTCAAAAATCAAAATTTAATAATAATTCACTTATTAAATTCCAATTTTAAATTATAAATTCATTAAATTAAATTAACTTAACACTTAATTTTAAAATTTCAAAATAACTTAATTCCATTTATTTACTTAACTTAAAGTTCACTCTTAAGCCAAATTCACAAATTTCCAATTTTAGTTATATTTCAAAATTTCAACTTAAATATTCATTCATTTCACATTTTAACTTTATTCAAAATCATTAATAATAAATAAAATCTTTTAAATTCACTTTAATCCAAATTATCATGAATGTATCACATTTCATATTTAATTTAAATTCCAATTATCACCAAATTAAAATTTCCCAAAATAACTTACATTTCAAATTTTCTAATTTTACCATTAATTTATTTCACTTATAAATTTTCAGAAAATCAATAATGCTTTACAAAAATCATTTTTTATTTAGTTTAAGTCAAAATATTATAATATTTACATTTCTAAAATAATTAAAAAAAAATTATAAAACATATTTTAACAACGGGTCTGTATTTCATTTTCTAGCCTAGGTAAAGTGATACGGGTAATTTATCATTTCAACCCGTAATTTATAAAGATATCCGGGTTTGATCATTTCAAACCCGCAATCCCAAGAAAATGAAAATAATTGAAAATCATTCAGGCCTATCATTTCAGCCCATAACGATTTTCTCTTATTCTAAAGTCCGTTCGGGTATGTATCATTTCAACCCATAGTGATTCTAATCTAAAGGGAACTTGCAGTGTGATAAACTGATAAAAATAACAGAACAACATAATATAACAGTAACATATGATATAACAGGTGTTTAAGCATGGGTGAACATCATATAATCATAACATAGCAGATATAATATGGTGATGCATTTTACAGATTCAAAAGTGGTCAATTTACTAGTTATATAGGTATACACTGTCTGGTGAGAATAACTCACTTGTTAAAAGCTGGAGATAGCCACAAAAGCACACAATACTGACACTACGAAGGCACGACAACACGGGAATGACTTGAGAGTGGAGAGCGAGATCCAAGTTATAGATCTTGTGTTACAACCCAAAAACAAAACCAAAATAATAGTTAAAAATCAATACGATTGAATTTGAATAACTTTGAAACAAAAGCAGTTTGAATACGAAACTTTTTACCTTGCTTTCTCTACTTGTTTGCATGGCCTAGGGGATCAATTAGGTCAGGTTTGTACTTGGTTTGGATCAGGTATGGGTCTGGAAAAGGTAAGGCTTCAAGGTAGAACATGATGGAGGAAGTTACAACACAGGGATGTGAAGGGGTTTAGGCTAAAACATGGTTTTTGGCAACCAAAAGGGCTCGGTCATGGGGTTATATGCTTGGCCAGTCAAGCTCAGGTCTGGACAGAGGTTGGAGTGGTGTGGGGAGGTCTGGAAAAGGTGGTGGTGGCAGCCTATGGTGGTGGTGGTGGTGTAAAATGAAGGGAAGGTTGCATACATGGCTCGGGTAGGCGATAATTGTAGAGTTTTCAATGTTTTTGTGGAGTTTTGCTCAAGGGGAGGCCATGGCACTTTCATGTCAGTGGAGAATGATGGTTTGGCCGTGGATTTAGTGGGGAGGAAGGGATGGTGGTCGATGGTGGTGATGGTGAGGCTATGGGCCGAGCAAAGCATGAAGATTTCAAGGCAATTTACAAAGGAAAATCAATAAAAGAAGGTGAAAAAGAATAGAAAAGAGGAAGACATTACATTTCTTTTTCTTCAGATCTGAAAACATATGTGAATGAGGAATGAGAAAGTGATGTTTTCACGTGAATTGCAAAATGAGATATGCAGCTGAAAGAATGAGGAGTTAAGGCCAATTGAATGGAAAGTAATGTTGAAATGTGAAAAGGTGGGAATTCAAAAGGCCTTAGGAAATAAAAAGCCACAAACCTTTCAAATCACTTTTATTTCTTTTTAATAAGTTTAAATAACTGAAAATAATTAAAAATTCAGTTTCAATTCGAAAATGTAACAAATATAAAAAATATAAATAAATAAATATTAATTATATATGATTAAAATAAGAAAATAGTACAAAATGAAAACTAGTCTAGAAAATTTGAAAATAAATGAAATAAACTTAGGGAAAATTGTATGGACTTGGAAAAATATTTATAAATAAAGATAAGAACATAAAATAAAAATGCATTCACAAAAATAAATAAATAAATTTTAATTAAATAAAATTTAAATGAAGAATATAGTAGAAAAATAGAAACTAGTCTTTAATAAATGCAATAAATTTTGGAAAAGTTTTATTATCACTTCAAAAATATTAGAAGACAAAAATATACATAAAATAACATATTAACACATTTTAAAATAAAATATGACAAAGAAAATATGATTTATAAAATTTAAAATAGGCAAAATTGCAAAATAAAACAAATTATACTCAAAATTGAAATGTACATAACTTTTACAATTTAATTCCGTTTTCAACGAAACAAAAAGCAATATTCATGTTATTAAGTCTATTTTCATAATAAAAGATAAAATTTAAGATTTTAAACAATTTAAATTTGAAGTTTTAAAAGTCAAAGTTTGACCAGTTTTTACCAGAAATCCCTTTTTCAGGAAATGTTCAATTTATTCCAGTTTGAAATTAAAAGTTACATAATAATCAACATTTATATTTAAAAATGAAATGTTTGAAATAAAACAAGTTTAAAAATAGTTTTCAAAATATAATAAAGTCAAATAAAATATATACAAAAATCTAGGGCTGTTACAGCCTGTGTCTTTGGGGAAGAAGGAAGAGACTCGGAGTTGCTCTCGTGTTGTTTGCAGATTGACTCGAAGCAGATGAGCGTGGTGGAAGACTCGGGGCAGGCTCGTGTTTTTTGTGGGGTTTGCTCGGGTTGGTTTCGTACTGTATCTAGTTTAAATAATTTAACAAGGAACAATGTTATAAAGTTTTAATGTGAAGTAAATTTAGTTCCAGGTTTATAGTTTTTAAGTAAAACATGTACAGGTTTTTAAAATTTAAATAAAACATAATCCAGATTTATATTAAGCAAAGGAAATCAAGTTTAAAAGTAAAGAAATTATTTAACAAGTTCAAAACTAAATAAAAATGAAACAAGTTTTCTTGTAAGAAGAAGTTTAGCCAAGTTTTAAAATGTATTTAAAATGAATAGGTTTCAAAAGGAATGTTTAACCAAGTTTTAAATATATTTAAAATAAATAAGTTTTAAAGGATTGATATTTAAGTTTTCAAAGAATAAGTATTTATTTAATTTATTAAACAAGTTTCAAAGATTTTAAATGTTAAAATTAAAAATTTAAATTATTTTGTTTCTAAGTTTTTAATTATATAATTGATTTCTAAATATTTTCTAATGAAGATTAAATGATGTAATTAAGTATTTAATTAAGATAAAAGAATTTATCTTAAATGAATTAAGGTTGTAATTAATTAGGATAATTAATTAGTGGGATTAATTAGAGTTAATCACTTAATGTAAATTAAAGGGTAATTACTTAATGTAAGTAATTAAATGGAAGTGAATAAGGGTTAATCACTTGATGTTATTAATTAAAGGATAATTAATATAATTGAATTGAAGTTAATTAATTAAAGAGTAAGTAATTAATTAAAGGATTAAGGTTAATTAATTAAGGTAATTAATTAAGAAAGTAATTAAGGATCATTAATTTATATAATAAATAATGTAATTAAGGATTGATTAATTAAGATTAATTAATCAATAATAACTGATTAAAGAGTAGTAAAATTAATATAATTAATTAAGGAGTTAATTAATTAAGGTAAGTAATTACAAGATGGTTAATTACTGTTTAAGATTAATTAATGAATGTAGTTAATTAAAGATTAATTAATTAAAGGTTAATTAATTAATAAAGTTATTAGAGGATTATTAATATAATTAATGGAATTAATCAAGGTTGATTAATAAAAGTAATTAATTTAAATATGATTAATTAATTATAATTAATTGAGGATTAATATAATTAATTATAGTTAATAAATAAATGAAGGTTCATTAATTATTGTAATTAATGATAGTAATTAAAGGTTAATTACTGTATATGGTTAAGGATAATTACTTGATGTAATTAAAGATAATTAATCAAAGGAGATTAATTAAGGAAGATCATTTAGATGTTTAATTAATTAATTTGTAATTAATTAATGATAGTGAGCAGGATTAAGATAATCCAAGTAATTAAAGGATAGTATTTAATTTAATTAAAGGTTAATTAAATTGATTAGAGTAAATCAATTCTGTTTAGATAATTGATTAATACTGGATGTTTGATATTGGGTGATTGGTTGATATTGGATGATTTGTATGTCTCTGATATATATATGATATATGCTGCTTTGTGAGATGAATGTTGATATGAATTATCTATTGTGATAATGTTATTTATCTATCTGTTTATATCATCCTGAATAAGTTTAAATGTTTAAACCTTTAAACAACTTGACCTTAAAAGATACGTTTTGGATTTCGATGAGACCGGGATCGGGTTTCCGTATACCGGAATTCCAGGTCTGGAGACCCGAATACCACATCGATCCAAATTAACGATAGGTCGTGAATCTCAAGTGAAGATGAAGATTTAGAGTGCAAGGGTTATTGTCGTTAACTCTGAGGGTGATTCCAAAACGAGTGTAACGAGATAATGCCTTCGGTTTCGTTCGAACCCGGAACGAACTTGTATGGATTGAATGCTTTCAGCACATCGTCAGGTGGACGATGAGCATTCTAAGTGATATGTTCTGATTAAAGGTAATCGTAACCTCAAGCCTCATCAACCGGGAATGGCTAAAACAGGGGAGGTGCAGCAAGGCTTCGTGGGTAGCACCCACTGAGAGCAAGATAGATCCCTGTCTAGAGGTCCCTTTTCTTTTATTCGGCTTAGTGTGTGGTTGGTCGCGCCAACTACGGGATTATCTTGTTCGGGATTATCCAGTAAGGGATGGTTCCGGCTTTGTGTTGCAGGGGAGCGGGCGTACTCCTCGGTACGGTGATCTAGGCCACGTACTGTGACGGGCGATACCCCAGTAGCCCTGCCATTGTATGGAATCCAAACTCCAATAAGTGCCGTACGTATTAGTTGTGCCCAACTATGTTGGAATGTGAGATGTAAGCATTTCAGCTATTTTTGTATTTTACTTGAAAACCCTAGACCCTATTATAATACAATCGGATTTCCTATCAAATGTTTTAGTTAGCGTAAGGTAAAAACTTACCCATGTTTATTTGTGGGGAGTCTTACGTGATACTTTTGTTTTCAAAGGTTTTCAAAGTTAAGCAATCTAACCGTTTACTCACACCAGACCCATGTCTGACCCAAGTGTTTATTTTCTGTTTTATTAAACTCTTGGGTACTCAATATTGTATTGAGTAGTCGAGGGATTCAGGTTAGCTTTGACGAATTCTGAAGGAGATTTGGAGCAGGTGGCTTCAGCGTGTAGATATATTATGGTGTTTCCGCTGTGTTTGTATTGAGTCTGTATCTCTGTGATGTTTGAGATGTATGATAGACAGGTGTTTATAACTGTCTAATATGAGATGTATAAGTTGTATAACTCTGATGTATATGATACTATGTAATATTTTATGTGATATATTATATTTCATTCGTTCCGTTGTGAGTATCTGATGTTGTTGTTCTTTCTTCTTTCCTTTCTTTTCTTCTTCTATCCCTTTCTTTCTTAATTCATGATACGTCTTTCTGGTGGTAGAAAGTCGGGTCGTGACAGTTGGTATCAGAGCAGTAGGTTGAGTGAATACCTAGGCTCTGAAGTGGTGTCTATCTTGAGAGCGCGTAATTGTTAGTTATATAAAAATGGTTTTATATTGTGTTAATTGATCGGTTGAGTGGTATATGGATTCTGGTCAATACGAGTAGCTAACGTTATTGATAGGGATCTCTAAACACTTGAACCAGGCCAACAGACACAATATTGTTTTAAAGAGGTAGATGAAATAATTTTACCCAGAAATAATTTCTATATAAAAAAAATATATCATTTTAAATATATATATTTATGTATTTCTACCTATTTATTGGGTTACCTGTTCGGGTTTTCCAATATAAGTTATAAAGGTAGATAAGGTGGTAGTGTGTGTAACACAATTACCAATAGTTGGAGTTTGAATGTTTGAGGTTGGAAGTATATATCGAGACTGTAAACCCAATATCGTCTCGAGTAAGTTGGCAGTATGGAGTAAGGATGTCTCGGATCTCTGAAGAAAATCCTTTTCAAGATTCGGAGTCCATTATTGGAATGTAAGATTGGTTGAGCTCGGGTGAGCAGATTTTCTAGAGTTGAATCTATCAGTTGTGCAGAAGTAAGTGATGGTAGCTTGGCGACTTCAGGAAGGAGCAGTTGTGTGATAAGACGCAGTATCTATGGATGTTCCCGAAGGAGATTTTCTTTTGGAACAAGATTAATAAGGTATTGGAGGAACAGTTGATGTCTACCGCAGGAAAGACTCGACTGTATAGGAATTCTCTGATATCAAGTAAGAGAGTTTTGTCTATTTTGAAGTATGGGACTAAGGTCGATTAGTTGTTCTTCGGACATGGTCTCATTGTTCCCTTAAGAAGAGTAAGTTATTGGCGATTGGTTTGGAGCCCGAGTTTCTTTTGGATGTCTGCCATCTCGGAGATTCGTTGAGAGGTTTGTTGATGGTTTTAGTTTTGAGAAGCCATTGGATTAGAAGTTCTTGGTTAGCTGTGATAGCAGTGCAGCTCGGAGTGTTCGGTGTGCTGTCGAGATAGAGTTTGGAAGCAGCAGTGTGGTTCGTTTCTTCGATGGTTCCGGAATCTTTGTGGTTCTTCTATCAGCAGTCCGGGAAGATGGTGAATGTTTTCTTGAAGGGTTAACCTTGTTTGGAAAAGCTTAAGGCTGTTTTAATTGGTAAAGAGAGAACAGTATCTTTGGAATCCGAACTAGGTAGGATCGCAAAAGTGACTTGCGATTAGTTTGAGAGTTCATCTTGAGTAATCTTTTGTATGGAGTTGAGGCATCTCAAGAGGAAGTAAAAGTTATCGAAGAGGTCAAAGATTTAGTTTATATCGATTTGGTTCCTAGAGAAGGATTTGGTGAAGTATCTTAGAATTTTATGGAGTATCTGTGTTTTCTCTTCTGTTTCTAGTTTCGAGTTTCCTCTAGCCAAGGATAGCTGAAGACAGTACCCTTGACCGAGGACTCGTCTATCCTTTGAGTAGTTGGTTATGTTTGTAAGATAACCAATGTTTCCGCTTGTTTGTGGATCTAGTTTGTGCTCAAGTTCATCAACATTGTCATTTACTTCAGAATAAGAGTTGTGCAGCGGAAGCAAAGGTAGTAGCTGTGCAAGAAAGGAAGTAACCTCAGATTTCTACAAGAAGTTTATGTGAATTTCTAAGTGTGTATAGAATTTTTTTGAAATCTGGGAAAAGGAAGTTCAGTCTTCTATTTCTTGTGGAGTAGAGTTTGTGGATTTCAGCAGATTTGAAGATCATTTTGTGCTTGGTTCATATTTGTTTCAAGAAGCATCAGCAAAGGTTGAGCTGATCGGGAAGAGATGAGGTAGCTCAGGATCGTCTGATGAGTTAGGCAGATATGAGACGGAGTTTGGAATTCGGAGTTGGAAATTGGAAGTTGTTTAAGTTTTTCTCCGATTAAAGAGCTATAAGATTTGGTAAGTCTGGAAAGTTAGCTCCAAAAGTATTTTGGATTTTCTTGTGTTCTTGAGAGGAGTAGTTCTTTGATCTACAGGAATGAATGGCCAGTTTGGATAACTGGAATTCATTTTATTTCACGTATATCTGAGGGAGTACGTGTATGATTCATCGCAAGTTGTGGAATCTGCAGTTTAGATGGATTTGGAAGTTGAGTTGGACTTGGGTATGATCTGATATTTTGTTCAGATTGGTGAATCTAAAGAAGAGAGGAGCTCTGGATTATGGTGTGTAGTTTATTTAGCTTCTGTAGAGCGAGTCTCCCGGTGATTTTTACTCGGGGAAACTCGAGATAGTATTATGAAATCTATTCTGATTTATGTCAGAATAGTTAGTTAGATTAGATTGTTTGATTGGTTGCTTTGATTGATAGGAATTGGATGATAGGTTTGTGTTTAAAATTAAAAATCTTTGCTGGGTTATTAAATTAACTTTGCTTTTAATTTCGGGGACGAAATTATTTTAAGGGGGGGAAGAATGTGATATCCCGGGTTTTTTTGAGCAATATAATTTAATAATCTGTATTGATAATTCAATTAAATTGATAATTTTCCTTTATAATTTTAGTTTAAATTGGTAATTTAATCTTTAAAGAATAATCAATATTTAATCTGGCAATATTAATTCATATCTTTTCCAATAATTCAAAATGGAAAAAAATTTATCTTTGAAAGCTAAATAAATTTTATTCAGTATATAATATATATATTTGATATATATTGTGAATAGGATATCTTTTGTTTTAACTAAAAGATGAATTTTTCAAATTGTAATATATATGTAAGTATATGTTATAATTTGAAATTGTTTGAAATTTAATTTAATCTATTGATATATATATAGTAGGAATATATTGTGATTGAAGCTTTGTTTTAAATTTAATATCTTTCAAAAGTTAAAGATTTATTCAATTATTTTAAAAATATAAGATAATTATTTATTTTAAAAACATGATAGTTTAAATAAAGTTTTATTTTGTATTCTTAAAATTGTTTAAATTTAAGTGGTTATAAATATATATATAGATTTAATTAGACATTTCTTTTAGTATCTCTTAAACTAAAATAGTTTGTAAGGAAATAAATAAAACTTAAATTGATATAAATATCAATACATATTCATATTACATAATTAAGAAAACATAAATACTTTTAAGATAAGGATTTAAACATAATATTGCTTGTTTTTAACACTTGTAAAACATATAAAACAAGTTGGACATTTGTCTAATTAGTAATATAACAAGTGGCAATTCTTTTCTTTATTTAAAATTTTACTTTATAAAAATTTTGTTTATTGAGAAACCTGATTTCATTTTCTTCAGTTCGAATCTTTTTCCTACATCTTCTTTTTCTCTCCTCATCTTTCCAAAAACTGAAACAAAGAAATAATAAATCAAAGCAGAAACCAAAATGCAAGTTCAGTTCAAATTCATTTCAACATCAGTTTTTTTTCAATCTTCAACCTGGAATACAAATCTACAAACAAGTAGAAGATCAAGCAATTAAATCAAATAGCAACAACAGTTTTTACATATCCAACCTTAGCAAGCATTCGATTTCAACTCAATATAATTCAAATCAAAGGTCTGGCATGCAAGGATTCAATTCCAACAACAAACAAAATCAAATGCAAAATTTCTAGAAAATAGAACAAAACCAGTTCTCTGTTTTACAGGTGAGTAAATTATTTTAAAAACAGTTTGAGATGGTTTAGACTCTAATGCATGTGTTAAATCTGTGGATTGATCTTGGTGATTGCATGAAAATCTTTTCAGTATTTATATTATTGAATCTATATGATCTGTATATATATGTGAAATAGGCTGTTTATATATGAATCTCTGTTTCTGTTTTATTTAAGATCCAAATTCTCTTCAAAATTTCAAATCTTCCACTAAACATCATTATTTGACATTGATGATTGAATAGAAGTTGTTTGATATGGTTTGTTGTAAATTTTAAAAATAGTTTCTTAATTTAAAACACAACAAATAATTTTTAAATTGGAAAATACAGTAAATCTTGATTTATGTCAGGAAATCAATAATCTTAATTCTTGCTTTGGATCATATAATTAGATTAGTGGTTGGAAATGATGAATTTTAACATGCATTTCAAAAATTTTAAGTTGATATCCAATTGTGAATTTGGGAATGAAGAGTTTCGGCAATTTGATCAATTGCCGATGATAAACTACATGATTTAAGCTAAAATTTTGATCGAAGCTTGCTTTAGTGATGTGGATGATGGGAAAAATACAATTGAATTTTTCCAATTGTTGAATTGTTCGAATTCGAACAAATTAGGGTTTAAGGGTGGTATCGACTTTGGTGGCGTCGCGATGATTTCGAGAGATGGTGGTGCGATCGCGAGTTGAGGGATGGTGGAGTGGTGATGCTTCGGTGCTCTGGAGGGAATACCAGAGTTTCCAGTCAACATGATCGACGGTGGCGAGAGTTTTTGGGTGGATCAAGTTGCTCCAGAATTTGATCAATGGTCGAATTTCGTTTCGATGATGGAGATTGGTTTCTGGGTTGGTGTTAGGGATGTCGAGGCTAAGGGTGACTGGTCGACGTTCAGAGCGATGGTCGGAGCGGCGTTAGATGATCGTGCACGTGCACGTGTGCACGTTTGGGTAGGATTGCCTGTGTCTTTGGGGAAGAAGGAAGAGACTCGGAGTTGCTCTCGTGTTGTTTGCAGATTGACTCGAAGCAGATGAGCGTGGTGGAAGACTCGGGGCAGGCTCGTGTTTTTTGTGGGGTTTGCTCGGGTTGGTTTCGTACTGTATCTAGTTTAAATAATTTAACAAGGAACAATGTTATAAAGTTTTAATGTGAAGTAAATTTAGTTCCAGGTTTATAGTTTTTAAGTAAAACATGTACAGGTTTTTAAAATTTAAATAAAACATAATCCAGATTTATATTAAGCAAAGGAAATCAAGTTTAAAAGTAAAGAAATTATTTAACAAGTTCAAAACTAAATAAAAATGAAACAAGTTTTCTTGTAAGAAGAAGTTTAGCCAAGTTTTAAAATGTATTTAAAATGAATAGGTTTCAAAAGGAATGTTTAACCAAGTTTTAAATATATTTAAAATAAATAAGTTTTAAAGGATTGATATTTAAGTTTTCAAAGAATAAGTATTTATTTAATTTATTAAACAAGTTTCAAAGATTTTAAATGTTAAAATTAAAAATTTAAATTATTTTGTTTCTAAGTTTTTAATTATATAATTGATTTCTAAATATTTTCTAATGAAGATTAAATGATGTAATTAAGTATTTAATTAAGATAAAAGAATTTATCTTAAATGAATTAAGGTTGTAATTAATTAGGATAATTAATTAGTGGGATTAATTAGAGTTAATCACTTAATGTAAATTAAAGGGTAATTACTTAATGTAAGTAATTAAATGGAAGTGAATAAGGGTTAATCACTTGATGTTATTAATTAAAGGATAATTAATATAATTGAATTGAAGTTAATTAATTAAAGAGTAAGTAATTAATTAAAGGATTAAGGTTAAATAATTAAGGTAATTAATTAAGAAAGTAATTAAGGATCATTAATTTATATAATAAATAATGTAATTAAGGATTGATTAATTAAGATTAATTAATCCATAATAACTGATTAAAGAGTAGTAAAATTAATATAATTAATTAAGGAGTTAATTAATTAAGGTAAGTAATTACAAGATGGTTAATTACTGTTTAAGATTAATTAAGATTAATTAATGAATGTAGTTAATTAAAGATTAATTAATTAAAGGTTAATTAATTAATAAAGTTATTAGAGGATTATTAATATAATTAATGGAATTAATCAAGGTTGATTAATAAAAGTAATTAATTTAAATATGATTAATTAATTATAATTAATTGAGGATTAATATAATTAATTATAGTTAATAAATAAATGAAGGTTCATTAATTATTGTAATTAATGATAGTAATTAAAGGTTAATTACTATATATGGTTAAGGATAATTACTTGATGTAATTAAAGATAATTAATCAAAGGAGATTAATTAAGGAAGATCATTTAGATGTTTAATTAATTAATTTGTAATTAATTAATGATAGTGAGCAGGATTAAGATAATCCAAGTAATTAAAGGATAGTAATTAATTTAATTAAAGGTTAATTAAATTGATTAGAGTAAATCAATTCTGTTTAGAGAATTGATTAATACTGGATGTTTGATATTGGGTGATTGGTTGATATTGGATGATTTGTATGTCTCTGATATATATATGATATATGCTGCTTCGTGAGATGAATGTTGATATGAATTATCTATTGTGATAATGTTATTTATATATCTGTTTATATCATCCTGAATAAGTTTAAATGTTTAAACCTTTAAACAACTTGACCTTAAAAGATACGTTTTGGATTTCGATGAGACCGGGATCGGGTTTCCGTATACCGGAATTCCAGGTCTGGAGACCCGAATACCACATCGATCCAAATTAACGATAGGTCGTGAATCTCAAGTGAAGATGAAGATTTAGAGTGCAAGGGTTATTGTCGTTAACTCTGAGGGTGATTCCAAAACGAGTGTAACGAGATAATGCCTTCGGTTTCGTTCGAACCCGGAACGAACTTGTATGGATTGAATGCTTTCAGCACATCGTCAGGCGGACGATGAGCATTCTAAGTGATATGTTCTGATTAAAGGTAATCGTAACCTCAAGCCTCATCAACCGGGAATGGCTAAAACAGGGGAGGTGCAGCAAGGCTTCGTGGGTAGCACCCACTGAGAGCAAGATAGATCCCTGTCTAGAGGTCCCTTTTCTTTTATTCGGCTTAGTGTATGGTTGGTCGCGCCAACTACGGGATTATCTTGTTCGGGATTATCCAGTAAGGGATGGTTCCGGCTTTGTGTTGCAGGGGAGCGGGCGTACTCCTCGGTACGGTGATCTAGGCCACGTACTGTGACGGGCGATACCCCAGTAGCCCTGCCATTGTATGGAATCCAAACTCCAATAAGTGCCGTACGTATTAGTTGTGCCCAACTATGTTGGAATGTGAGATGTAAGCATTTCAGCTATTTCTGTATTTTACTTGAAAACCCTAGACCCTATTATAATACAATCGGATTTCCTATCAAATGTTTTAGTTAGCGTAAGGTAAAAACTTACCCATGTTTATTTGTGGGGAGTCTTACGTGATACTTTTGTTTTCAAAGGTTTTCAAAGTTAAGCAATCTAACCGTTTACTCACACCAGACCCATGTCTGACCCAAGTGTTTATTTTCTGTTTTATTAAACTCTTGGGTACTCAATATTGTATTGAGTAGTCGAGGGATTCAGGTTAGCTTTGACGAATTCTGAAGGAGATTTGGAGCAGGTGGCTTCAGCGTGTAGATATATTATGGTGTTTCCGCTGTGTTTGTATTGAGTCTGTATCTCTGTGATGTTTGAGATGTATGATAGACAGGTGTTTATAACTGTCTAATATGAGATGTATAAGTTGTATAACTCTGATGTATATGATACTATGTAATATTTTATGTGATATATTATATTTCATTCGTTCCGTTGTGAGTATCTGATGTTGTTGTTCTTTCTTCTTTCCTTTCTTTTCTTCTTCTATCCCTTTCTTTCTTAATTCATGATACGTCTTTCTGGTGGTAGAAAGTCGGGTCGTGACACAAATAGTTGTTCGGTTTCAGAACTTTTAAATTGTACGGAATGAAGAATAAACCATCAAATGCATCATTTACTCAACAGTCTTAGATTAAACACAATGGATTTTTTCATCCATCCCAACAAAATTAAAGTTTCCTTACCCAACAACCACAACCACGACAAACAACAATTTCAGCAATAGTTTTAGTCTATTCTTATTCATTCCATTCATACATTTGTTGTTTGATTCTTTTTATTCATATAATGGTCTATCTTTTTATTTTCATTGTATTTCTTCCAACTTTTATTTAGAAATTACTTTAACCCTTTCAGTTTACAATTTCTCTTATTTATATTACATTCATTTATAATTGTATGACCTCATCTATTTACACTTTAATTACTTAAGTTTATAATCATCTATTTGTCATACTTACCTTTAATTATATTTACTTGGTAAAATTTCAATTATACTTAAGCTTATAACATTAAATTCTCATTTAATAGCAATTTCATTGAATACTTTCATTATTTCAAATTTCTACTTGTATAATATTCTATTACAATTTAAACACTTGCAACAAGGCATACAACCATAAAATCAATCAGTCATTCATATCAAACAAAAGAAATAGTTGTTCAGGTTCATAACTTTAAATTGTACAGAATGAAGAATAAACTACTAAGTGTACCCTTCACTCAGCAGTCTTAGGTGAAACTAAATAGATTATTCCTACATCCAAACAATATTAAAGTATCCTTGCCCAAACAACCATAAGCCAAACAAATAACAAATTCAACAATAGATCAAGTTCATTATTATTAATTTCATTCCATATATTGTTGTTTGATTTCCTCTTTATTCATCATTTATTTTTATCCATTCAACCAATTCCTTGGTAGGTAAATTTATTACATAAGTTTTACAGTCATTTTCCCAGTATTCATCTTTTATTCTAAGGTAACTTCAACCTATTACTTAAGTTTATTATTATTTATATATAACATTTAAGTCCATAAAAACTAGAACATCAATACTTATTAATTTCATTTATTCATTTTTAAATTAATATACTTTGCATATTTATTCATTTACTTGATTTTATTTATTCATTTATTAATAATATTCATGTTCAATTTTAGTTACTTGGCATAACAGTTATACTTTAATTCTTATTAATAAAAGAAATTTACTAAATATTTCATTACATAAGTCTACTTGTACAATTTACTATACATTTTCTTATTAAACATTTTCAACTTTTATAAATTTTTGGTAAGTTATATTTATGCTTTTAAAGACTGAAATTGAAAGTTGTACAAGTTTTCTCATTTCTTTTAATTATTTTAATGTTCAATAATTATTTCCTTTATTTCATAGGTTACAAGTTCAACTTTCATTTAATACCATTTATATCCTAGCATTAAATCTCTTATTTCCTTTAGAGGTTTCAATTTATTAATTACCTACATTCCAATTCACTTCAGTAATTAGGACTATTTATTAATGGAAACTTAAGAATTAAATACCAGGTTTTATTCAAAAATCATTTTAAGATAATAGGTAATATATATACTTATAATTTATATATCCAATTATATTTAAAACAATTTAAAATAAAATAATCTTGTAGTAAAACTACTACAGTGGCCTTCCCACTTTGAAACTCGAAAATGAATGTCGATGATGCGGCCGCCATCACCGAAATTATTTTCCAGCGACAAAAAGGGGAGTACAACTTATTTCTTTGCGGAATTTCTTTTAAAACATTTCTTTCAAATTCTATTGAAATATTTATATCAGAAAATACTTCTAACGATATTATTATTATATTCCAAAATCAATTGAAAGAAATCTTTAAAAACCCCAGAACTTAAGCTCTAAATTTCCAGTTTTCATTTATTTTATTTTCAACTTAGTTTCAACTATTATTTATATTTTCATTACCTAACACCCAATCTATAGCAACCAAATATATATCTTTATAAAATATTTTTTATATATGGAAAATATAATAGGCAAAGTTATTTCATTCACCTATATTAAAACAAATATTATGTCGGTCTGTCCTATTAAGTGTTTAGAAATCCCTATTGATGTCATAGCGTCCCATGCACCAACCAGAATTTATAAATATAAAACGGAACCGATTAACACAATATTAAAACCTTTTTATAACACTAACAAATACGCTCTCTCATATATATACACTCAGCGACTCCCATAGGGTATTACTACCCTATTAATAAAGAGTCAGACCCCACAAAACTAAGGTTTATCGCTAAACTTCGCTCTGATACCAGATGTAACATCCCACCTTTTTGTACGCTTAAGCAGACACACGTGCCAACTTAAATCATACGGAAGGGCAGATTGTTATGGGGTAAATAAGAAAAAGTGGAGAAATAAAAGAAACAAAATAGAATCTTGCAGCGGAACGATAAAATATAATAATCAAATAACAGTTCATGAAGCTGTTTTACAAAACATTTGATTATACTTATACAATACATATCAGAGTTACACATACTAGAGAATGATAATAAATGCAGCGGAATACAATGGTGTAGTAGAATATATAACAAATAGTAATAATAAAATCTTCGTCTTCGTCCTTCAGAACTAGGGCCTTCAAATCCTAAAATGCTCAGGCTGACCCGAGCGAATTGAAAAGACAAAACACTCGAGTCAGAACTAAAAGATCTTATGTAAGTTAAATCAATGAAATAAATATGAGTGTAAATGGCGTCAGAGATGTTTACGGGGTTTGACATCTCCTATCCAGTGTCTAACGTGAGTGCAGTAACTTAAGAAATGTTCGGGATTCACATCTCTTAAGGATCCGTTAAACTATCTACTATGTAGTAATATTTGCTATATACAGTAGTGTCTAATCAGTAAAGTATAATCATAGAGAAAATAGCGTTAAGGGGATGGAGAACCTTAACGCGGTCGGATCTTAAAATCATAATCATAGTAAAGCTCGATATGGTAGGTGACACGACACACAAGGCAATGCCAGGGTAGATATACCAATTACGCACACGGACTGTTGGAGCGGATAGCAGCCACTACCGTCCACCTCGAACAACACTCCCAAATCGAAGGGTGGCCACCAAAAATAAAAAAGTAATAGAATGGAATCGAAGAAATGCGTCTGATAAGAGGTGCTACCTCACTGGTCCGAGATCGCTCCTGTTTTAGCCACCTTATGCCAACTCACGGGAGTTAGGTCCACGTATATACCTTAGGATCGTCGCCACCATCCTACTTCATTCTGCAAACTCCACCACGTATACAGTTGTCAAAGTGGTTTTCGGTATCGATAGAGAGTATGTCCATATCTGATCCCGGTCTCTTTAACAACCAATCGTTATTATAACACCGTGGTCATTTTAAAAAAAAAATACTTTTAAAAACACAATCATTGCCCTTTCAAAACATATTCTTTATTTCAAAATAGTATATACATCAAAAACCAAAATATTATTGCCATTTCAAATCATATCCTTTACTTCAAAATAGTATATACTTTAAAACCAAATTATTATTGCTATTTCAAAACATATCATTTACTTGAAAATAGTATATACTTAAAAACCCAATTCAATAATATATCATTTAAATAAAATCCAAATTTTCAATCACTATTCTTACTTTTAATTATAAAACTTGAAATATTCTTTAAAACCATCTTAAACCCAAATCACATAATGCAGTCATATTCTTAATCTCAAAAATTTCAATCGGTTTCAAATCAATATATTTAAAGATAATTCTTAAATAAATCCTATTTCAAATAAATTCATTTTCAAACCATATTACTTTCAAAGTTATAACAATTTCGAAAACAAATACTTTGAAAAACAATAATACCTTAATTTCAATAAAACATTTCAATTTTGATATATTTCAAGTCTTTAAATATTCCAAAATTCCCAACCAAATATGATAATCTTATATATACCTTAATTCAATTTACTATTATTTAGTTTAGAAACATTTATTTAATAAATTCAATATCACTTAAATAAAGCTCAAACTTGAAATATTCGTAAATCAAACTTAAAACATCATCAAGTCATACATAGCTTAAATTTTAGAATTTAACCATATATAAAATAATATTTATATAATATCAAAATTTAATATTTATTAAACCGTATATTTCTTTCCAAACCATAGAAAATCCCTTAAAATATTTTATATATAGACCACGGTGCCTGTATATAATTTTCTATCCTATGGTCAAGTGATACGGATATTTATCATTTCAATCCGCAATTTAAAATAAAATTACGGTTATATATCATTTCTAACCGCAATCCCGAATAAAATAAAAATGCATAATCACTTGCAGTTTATACAATATAAAATATAGCATCCATTCATCCAAATATCAATAAACAACCATTTATTACAATCATCATCCAATTTAAACAAAACATCAATATAAAGCATATAAAATATAACAGGCATCAACAAATAGTTTATATTCAATTAAAATTAATAACTATTCAACTGGCAGTTTATATGCAATAATAAATAAATTTAACTCGCAAATTTTATGCAATAATAAAATTAAATAACAATTAAATTTAACTAAATGTTATCTAACTGAGATGA
Source organism: Allium fistulosum (assembly GCA_030737815.1). NCBI lineage: Eukaryota > Viridiplantae > Streptophyta > Magnoliopsida > Asparagales > Amaryllidaceae > Allium > Allium fistulosum. The sequence continues at coordinate 513,145,711 of CM060903.1, read as the reverse complement.
TGATTAAATATATGCCCAAACAATCATAGATAAATTTTAAATCACATCAAAATTTAATTTAACAAACATAAGAAATCTTAGAAGTTGTGAGCGGGTTAAAACACTCACCTTTTGAATTTAAATTCAATTTAAACTCAAAAAATTTTACAGTCTCAGAATTCATCCAAACCAGCGTCAAAAGATCTGGAATTTCAATACGATCCTAACAAAAGAAACCGCGTCCAAATCCGAGTCCGTATGCAAAAGTTATGAAAATTTGAAGATTGGAAAATTCTGGTCCTGAGTCGACCTCGAGTTCAACCCGGTCCGCCGCCTCAAATACCCGCTGCTTGCTTTGAGTTTTTGCCAAAACGACCCGGAGACCCGAGTCATTTTCTTCGTGACCCGAAGTAGCTCCAGGGTTTTTCCCCTTGAAACCCGAAGCGCGACCCGAAGCGCGTAAATCTCGAAAAAAAAATTCGTTTTTTTTTTAAATTAGATTTTGGAATTTGGGAATTAGGTTTTGTCTGCCATTGGAATGAGGAGCTAAGAAGAAGATGAATTGTACGTACAGACAAATGAAGATTAGGGAGGCTAGGGTTTATAACAGGATATTTATAGAGAAGGTTGAAAATAGAATAGATGGATAAAACAGGTGTACGCGCTAACGCCAACGCGGTCCAAAAAGCCCGTTCTGACCCCGGAACGAAATTGGGTAAAACCATATATCAAAATAGGTGTTTTAAAATATTTTAAACTCAATGGAAAAGGTTTCAGGTTCAAATTCCATCGTATGAAGAAGTTATGCTAAAAACAATATTTTCCAAATTGATTTCAATTGATTTCAATTGCATAAATTTCAAGGCGTTTCGAGTCCGTACGATCAAACGACAAGTCCGATCGCTACGAAACTTGAAACACTTTTATAATTCACCGTTACGGATCCGATGAAACTGGTTTCGTCGAAATCCGAGTCTGTGACCAAAAAGGCAAATTTTATATTAATTAAATGAAATTAAATTAAATTAATTAAATCGAATTTTATATTTCAATTATAGAATTGACAATCTATCACCTTTATACTTCTCAATCATTTGCAATTATTTAAACAAAATTTAAACGTCAATCTAGAGAAAATAATTTATCAATTGAATTGAAATGCCATATCTTAAATTTTCATTATATTCAAAATTATAAATTTTAGTTCCCAAAATTTCTATTAAATTGAATTTACCCATAATTATTTCATTCATAATTCCAAATAGAAGGGCGTACCATTGGATTTAAAATTATCACATAAATATTTCCCGTTTTCAACTAAAAATTTAAATTACAGTAATAATTACATATTTGAGTTCATTCGTTTGCAATAAATTCAACTATTATAATCTAAATAAATTAACTCACTATTAAAGGTTCAAATTCTATAATTCATAAATTTTACCCTCTTGATTTATTTATTAATTTGTAATTCTTTAAACAAATTCCCGTCAGTTTAAAGTAGCTTAATTCTCTCATTAAAGAATTTATTTCAACTTCTTAAAATAAACCCTCATTATAAATTGAATCCCATTTTATCCTAATAAGTTTCAAATTAAATGGATAAGTTCCAAATTCAACCTTTAACTTACACTTAAGTTTAGGTAAAATCAATTTATAACGTATTTCCCTTTTAGTTATTACTTTACATGCTTCTAGTATTAATTTCTCAATTAATCCACATTATTAAAGTAACGCTTTTAATAAATATGACCCTATGATTACTCAACATTTAATGAACGTTATTTCATTTCCCATTAGTATAACCTTCATTTATTTTATTATCACTTATTACAAATTCTAATTCTATTAACAAATAAGTAGGTAATTTGAAATATATGTTACAAATTTTGAATTAATCACTATTCATTATTATTGACTTTAATTTAGCATCACTTACCTTGCATTAACATTGTTACTTAACAATCCCTACCCAATTGCAATTTTATATTCAAATGAATACATTTACTCTTTTCGTTATGGAATTAATTATCCATAAGGCACATCTAATTATCATTATTGATTTTATACAATTTCCATTAACTGTACATTCAATTACTATTCAATGTATATTTATTCATTAATCAATTCGATATATACGTTTGTTTCCTTCTTTTTGATTTATAACCTAGTATACATTTACCTAAATCCTATTTCAATTACATTCATTAATGGGTGTTGCATTGAAATCTAATTTATTAGCTTATATCACATTATTACCATTAATTACAATTGGCTTACCAATTTTTATTCAATACCATAAATAAATAACATATTATTCAATACTTACTCTTGTTTCTCATATTCTATTTAAAAATCAAATCGTAACATTTACATTATTTTATTGAATTGGAATTTCATTTTAAATATATATATATATATATATAATTTTTTGTTAACTTTTAATTTCAATTGCTACATCTAATTCCTAACATTCATTTTACTATAAATTATGGAAATTATGACAAACTTAGTTAACGAAATTCACGGGTCATTACAAAACCGACGATCAAACACACATGTCGACTCAAACCATTCAAAAGGGAGGATTGTTAATGGGGTAAATAAGAAAAGAAGAGAAAAGGAACAAGAAACAATCACAGAATCTCGCAGCGGAAAGATAAAATATAATAATCAAATAAACAGTTCATGAAGCTGTTTAATATACTTTTGATTATCATTTATACATCATTTATCAGAGTTATACATATGCAACAGAACAAATAAAATAATGCAGCAGACAGCATGATGAAAGGATAATAATAGTAATAGTATACCAAATCTTCGTCTTCGTCCTCCAGAATAGATCTTCAATAAGCTGAAAAACTCAGGACTGACCCGAGCGTGTAACAGCCCAAAATTTTAACGAAATTTTATTTAAAAATTTAACATTTTGAAATATTGATTTGAATTAAAAGTGTAATAACTAGTGTAAAACGGGAAATTTAAACTTTACATTTTACGTATAATTTATATCCGTTCTTAACTTTATATTTAACAATCAAAATTTTATTAATTGATGATAATAGCTATTTTATTTTTAGTGTGAAATGATACGTTATTTTATTTAAAGAAACGTTATCATTTTTAAATTTATTAAATAAAAGAAACAAGTAACGGTTGTACGTTACTTTGGGCGTTACACTTTACGTTCGCTGTGCCTTTGTCTATTTGATTTTATATGCGTTGACTTTACAAAATTTCAGCTATATATTTTCAGTTGAAAATTTCATAAAAAATCTAGCCTTAAATCGTGCACGTGAGAATCATTCCAATTCCTTTTACCTTCCTTACGTTTCGTTCAAACAATTATTATTGCCTTAATTTCCTCGAACCGATCAAGACTTTTCCTTTGCCTTCTCTCTGTAAATTTGTGAGCAGCTCTTTTCTATTTCCCACGTTCAAATATAATTCCAGTTTACAAAATTTCCTTTAACCTCCATAGAATTTCCGTAAGCATCTCACTGGAGGTAAGCTTGCATCTTTTCCTTCTATTTGTGTTTCAATTGTTCCCTTCCACTGTTTTCATTTGTTCTATGTTTGTCTGTCCCCTGTTTTATTTATTTTTTTGCCTACTCCACCGTCACCAACCCCTACCCTATACGCCACCAGCCACCACCGAACCTACCCCATTCGCCAACAGCCTAGACCGCCACCATGTTCCTCCACCAGACCTTCGCCAGATCTACTCCACCACAGCCGTTCGCCCTGCCTGCCACCAACGCCTCACCAGCCCGTGAACAACCCCTTCGCCTGACCACCTACCCATTCGCCTGCTAGACCCGCTCCACCATGCTCCGCCCTACCCATGCACTACCACGTCAGCCCACGCCTCCACCCCGGGCACCCCACGTCAGACCGAGAACCCTTCGACAGATCTACCTCCACCACCAGACCACGTCCAGCCCACCACGACCCTACCCAGACTACCACGCCAACAACCGAACCCTGACACCTCCAAGCAGAGACCAGACACCACAGCCCCATTCGATTCCAAACCGAGACCAAACCGCCTCCAACCCAACTCCGTGCCGAGACCAACCCATCCAACCGAGACCAGATCCCACGAAGTCCCTCTGCCAGACCGAAACCCCCTGCCCATTCGTAACCACCACCACGTCACCAGACCCAGGCCAAGAACCCCACGCCCTACCCAGTCACCAGACCCAGGCCGAGAACCCCACGTCATGCCTGTCACCACCGAACCCCACCACGTCTCCAACCCATGCCGAGACAAACTCCTCCAGACTTGAACCCGAGAACAGTGACCGAGCCTTGTTTTGTTGAAGTGTAAATGTGTGCCACTGACCTTTCTTTTGAGAAAAATGAACAAGAGTATATGCTTTGTCACTTTTGAAATTTGTTGAAGTTTGCTGTACGAGTTGTGAGAAAAAGGAAATGGGCAAGTTGGTTGTCACGTGTTTGTTTCCTCTGACCTATTTTGTCCCTTTGTATTTTGTATCAAAGTTTACTTTTTCTCCTCTGCCTGGAAATGAACAGAAGCGTGTTCCATCACTCTGTATTTTTGAAGTAAAATGTTTTGTCACTGTGAAGGTTTATCTTATGTTGTATCACTCTACATTTTATTTTATGGTCAAGAGAAGTGTGTTCTGTCATTTTGTAAATCGTCGAAGTTATATTCTGGCATCTGTTTGAAAAAAAAATTTGTTTGGTCACTTTGCAAATTTTAAATTTATAATCAAATCCTAATAGTGGTCATGCTATTGCTTTCGATTGTCAACCTGTTTCTTTTTCGTTTGTTAGCTTATTTGAATTTCGTTATTCGTGCAATCTTAGAGTTGGTTATTTATTGTGCTTTTGATTTGAATCTAGTTGGCGCATCCGCTAACGACTGATCGTGCTATCCGCGTGCTTTCGATTTACATCGTATTTCTCTGTTCTTCGGATCTCCAGCTCCGTAGAGGTGAGTAAATCTCACACGAATATTCATACTTATATGATTGTGAAACGACCGCAACTGAATGTGTAGAAATAAATAAATAAATAAATGATGTTATAATTACCTGTGATTTATTTATAGTTGATGTAAATTGTTAAAACTACATATCGTATCATCTGTTATATTTTGTTCTTATTTTACTGTTATTCTGTTCTGCTAAATCACACTGCAAGTTCCCTGTAGAATAAAATCACTATGGGTTGAAATGATACATACCCGAACGGACTTTAGAATAAGGGAAGGTCGTTATGGGCTGAAATGATAGGCCTGAGCGATTTTTAATAAAATTTTATTTACTTGGGATTGCGGGTTTGAAATGATAAAACCCGGATTTTTCTTTGTAAATTACGGATTGAAATGATATAGTATCCGTATCACTTGACTTAGGCTAGAAAATACTATACAGACCCGTGGTTATTTTTCTGTATTTTTCTGGATACCTTTAAATAATTTAAATATTGTAATAATATTAAATTGATTTAAATCGAATTTTTAAGTGATTTATTTAAAATAGAAATGATTTTTCTATGTGATAAATAAATAAATGAAGGAATATTGATTTTTAAAACGAAACTTAAATTGGAAATTTTGACTAAAAGAAAGGATGGAAACTTAAGTTAATTAAATTGAAATGAAAATTTAGTTTTAAAAATGGTGGAAAAATGGAGTTTAAGTTTAAATGTTGAAATGAATGTAATAAGCGAATTTGTAAGTTTTGGTTTTTAATGTGTAAAAAAAAATTCCTCTTAAAAATAAATTTGTTAAAGGATTTAAATGAACATTTTAATGTATGATTTTATAAGCTCTAAACTAGGTAGAATCTGTAGCACTTGTTAAGTGCTGTGGTTATATAAGTGAACCAAAAGACTAAAATGAACTAAAGCTATGATAGTACTTGGTAAGTGCTGTTGTAGCAGAAACTAAAATTGAATCTGAACTAATAAAAGGGCTACTGTAGCACTTGTTAAGGACTGCAGTAGGCTGAAATATGATTTTGTTTTAAACTGAATCATTATAGCAGTTTATAAATGTTGTTTTGCTGAATAAAATGTTTTCAAATATAACCTATAGCAGTTGTTTTTAAATGTTGTGAAATGCTGAAATTTTAATAATTAGGGTTTTGACTTAGTAAACGAACACAGAATGGTTTGAAACTTTGGAAATTGAATACTTGATTTGAAAATATAATAATTACACTTTTAAAAAGGTTTAAATGAATTATTTGATTGGAATATAAACTATTTAAAAGGTGATTTGAAATGAGAATAAATGAGTATACCTTTAAATTTAAAAGGTATTTAAAGTTGAATATTTAGATTTGAACTCAAATGATATTTGATATATTAAAATGATTTGAAATGAAGTTTTGGAAAGATATGATATTTTGATATATTGAAATGATTTGAAATGAAGTTTTGAAATGATATGATATTTTTAAAAATATGGGAATGGTTTAGAATTGATTTAATCTTTATTTTGATAGAGATTTGGATTTGAAATGATATTCTATTTTGAAGTATAAACTGTTTTTAAAACTTATAACCACGGGTTATAATAACGATTGGTTGGCAAAGAGACCGGGATCGGATATGGACATACTCTCTGTCGATACCGAAAACCACTTTGACAACCGTGTACGCGATGGAGATTCCAGAATGAAGTAGGATGGTGGTGACGTTCTTAAGGTATTACGTGGACCCAACTCCCGTGAGTTGGCATAAGGTGGCTAAAACAGGAGCGATCTCGGACCAGTGAGGTAGCACCTCTTCTCGGACACATTTCTTCGACATTATACTCTTACTTGTGATTTGACTAGATGGCCATCCTCCGATTTGGGAATGTTGTTCGAGGTGGAACGGTAGTGGCTGCTATGCGTATCCATCAGTCCGTGTGCGTAATTGGTATATCTACCCTGACATTGCCTAGTTGTGCCGTGTCACCTACCATATCGAGCTTTACTACGATTATGATTTTAAGATCCGACCGCGTTAAGGTTCTCCATCCCCTTAACGCTATTTTCCGATATGATTATATTTTACTTATCTAGACACTATTATAATAGCGAATATTACTACATAGTAGATATTTTAACGGATCCTTAGAGGATGGGCGGTCCCAAGCATCTTCTAAGTTACTTGTACCCTTACTACAGTTCATTTGAGTTGGTTTACATTGTATAAGTATGTATATCCTGACTCGAGTGTTTATGTTTTATTTTACGCTCGGGTCAGCCTGAGTATCAGTTGGACTTCATCTTCACGGAGCTAGGACTACTGGAGATCATCCTTATCCAGCTACTATCTGGTTTTATCTATTCAGTCTGTTGTTCTATTTAAGCTCTTGTATTAGTAGACTTTTATGTCTTGAGACTTCTGTTGTACTCTATTCCTTCTGTTGTATCTTATGTAACTTTGTTATATTTATATAGTAGCTTCATGAACTACTATCTCTTTTACTTCCGCTGCATTATTTTACTCTGTGTCTGTGATCTGTGCTTATATTTATTTACTGTATATTCTGAGATTTGCCAAATTTTAATTACAACGCGGTATTTTGAGCAATTCAACTCCGGCATGAGTGTCTACCTATACACTTATAATGGATGCGAATGGTTGAAAATATCGGGTCGTTACAGTTGGTATCAATGCTTTGGCTTTGAGGCAAAACTTAGAATGTATGGTAAATTTATTTACAGATTCACTTTCGTTCGAGTTTGAATCTCTTCCTTTTGATTCGATTTCCTTTGAATTTTTGGAACGTTCCCTGCGGTTCCAAAATTCATTCTTGTCCCTCACTATTCATCTTCTTTTGACTTTGGAGTATCACATAACTCCACTTCGAATGATCTTTATAATGAATTGGCTGTCTCGCCAATATTCTAATTTTCTGGTAAAGAGGGAAACTCCTTTACAAATTTGCATCGATTCACCAGAGATTTATATCTATCCTTGGTTTAGATGCTAATATCTTTTGTTATTCCAAACTCTATCTCTTGAGATCGGATGTAGATTTACCCCAGAAAATCCACATTTGATCTTATTCATTAAGTCATGGTTGACCCGGTTAAGGTTGTCCGCGATTTACCTAAGCTTACCCATCTCTCTACTCTGTTTAACCATCTTGTCTTTTGTTTCTAAACTATCTCCAAACATTTTAAACTGTACTAGTAAAGCTATGTTTTGTTTTATATATTGTGTTGTTTGAGTTGTTGATGATGATTTGGGTTTCCGATCGATTCGTCTGATCAACGCTATCGATAGGATTTCTAAAACACTTTGACAGAACAGACTGACACAATATTATTTTAAAATTGTTAATGAAATAAATTTTGATATAGGTAAATTTATGGAACTTAATAAATTGATTTAAATTGATAATTTGAAGTGATAATACTGTATTTATCATTTGTTGTTCTACAAATGAATTTATAAATAGTTGTTTATAAATTTATTTGGGAACTGAAATTAAAACAAGAAATTTAAAGAATTTAATTTCCGATGGTTTCAAACCTTGTGTTTAAAATTTTAAAAAGGATATAATTTAAAGTATTTTTGAAAAAAAAAATTGTCTCTAAAGGATTTTTAAGTTTAAAAATTTAGTGCTCTTCTCTTTGTCGCTGGAAAATAATTTCGGTGATGACTGCAGCATCATCGACGTTCATTTTCGAGTTTTGAACTGAAAAAACCGTTCTGTAGTCTTACTACAGCTTTGTTTTGAAAGATTTAATTTATTTGAATTTCTAAATATGATTTGATTTATAATATATATAGATATATGATTTAAATTGATTTGACATACTATGTACATATATTTATTTATTTCTAACTGGTTTGAAGGAAACCGGAAAATTAATTCTTAAATTTCATCTTAAAGAATAATTTCAGTTATAAAAAAAAAGAAAAATTAAATTTTTGAATAAATGATTCAAACTTGAGATAATTGAATCGGAAAGTTTTATTTGTATAACACACAATTTCATTCCAATATAACTTACCTAAATTACACAGAAGTTGAATATGAGATTGGATAATATACAATATAAAAGGATTTTTTTTTATAAAATTTGAGTGGTTATAATAAATTTTATACACCTAAATTTTAGTTATAAAAGATTTACAGAGGTAAATAGTGAAAAAGGGAATTTAAAGAGATTTTATTTAAATAACTTAATAATCAAATTTGATTTAATATGGAACCTTAAGTCTAACCTAGGAATTTTAATAATGGTTAGTTCCTGAAATGAATATGTTGTATAATGAATAATGTATCTTTGAATAGATAAAATAAAATACATTGGAATTGGACATTTTGTAATAAAGTTTATTTAATTTGAATTCATAGTTTAAGTGATGTCTAAATGAATAAATGTGTAAAGAAATTCGATTGTTATATTTGCTATGATAAATATTTTATTTATGAAATTGATATGTCTTGAAGAATGAATAATTATGATAGTTAAAATGTATTTTAACATCACTAAATTGGATAATTGAGAATTTGGTTTTTCAAATAGAAATTTAAGTGTAACTTATTGAAGGAATATCTATTTATGAAATGGGCATTTTAAATAAAGTGTTAGGTTATTTGTTAAATGAAGAGATAAGTAAAATAGTGAGCTTTTGACTTAATAAACGAAGTATAGTTTAATTTGGATATTCCATTCATAAAAGTTTGTTTTAATAAGTCATAAGTTAAATGATATCCAAATGAATATTCTAGAATAAAACTGATTTGAAATATTAATATATCTACTGTAGCATTTTATAAGTGCTGCTGTTTTGAAAATACAATGTTTTGGAAGTTTTATAATTGAATGAACTTAGAAATGTTACAACTTTAAAATGAATATTATTTGACCTTGAATTAAAATGGTTTAAATAAAGATTATTTTAAAAGGTGTTATGATTTTCTAAGTATTCTGTTTTTTTAGAATTACATTTCCAAAGTGTTATGATTTTAGTAGTATGATTTCCAAATGATAAACATCTATAATTTGTTATGATTTCAAAGCGTTATTGTTTCAAATTTATTATCTTATTTTGTTTTTTTAAACTATCTTTTGGTTGTCCTTATTTCTCTTATCTTGTTACAGAATGGGAAGGCTATTGCTTATACCAGTCTGTTTAGACATCTTTTTATAATCTTTGAAATCTTTGTTACTCATCTGGATCTGAAAACTGTTTTTCCATTCATAGACCGTTGGTCAAGTGAAAGGGGTGATTCAGACTCTAGAGGATCTTTTTCGTGTTTGTGTTCTTGATTTGATCACCTCCATTTTGTTAAACTTGCCTATAACAATAGTTATCAGATGTAATTCCAATATTCTTATCATCTTGTCTTAATTCTATTCATTCTATCTTTTTCTGTGCTTTCCCGTACCTCGTTCCTTTTCGGGGATGAAAAGTTTTGAGTGGGGGAGAGTGTAACAGCCCAAAATTTTAACGAAATTTTATTTAAAAATTTAACATTTTGAAATATTGATTTGAATTAAAAGTGTAATAACTAGTGTAAAACGGGAAATTTAAACTTTACATTTTACGTATAATTTATATCCGTTCTTAACTTTATATTTAACAATCAAAATTTTATTAATTGATGATAATAGCTATTTTATTTTTAGTGTGAAATGATACGTTATTTTATTTAAAGAAACGTTATCATTTTTAAATTTATTAAATAAAAGAAACAAGTAACGGTTGTACGTTACTTTGGGCGTTACACTTTACGTTCGCTGTGCCTTTGTCTATTTGATTTTATATGCGTTGACTTTACAAAATTTCAGCTATATATTTTCAGTTGAAAATTTCATAAAAAATCTAGCCTTAAATCGTGCACGTGAGAATCATTCCAATTCCTTTTACCTTCCTTACGTTTCGTTCAAACAATTATTATTGCCTTAATTTCCTCTAACCGATCAAGACTTTTCCTTTGCCTTCTCTCTGTAAATTTGTGAGCAGCTCTTTTCTATTTCCCACGTTCAAATATAATTCCAGTTTACAAAATTTCCTTTAACCTCCATAGAATTTCCGTAAGCATCTCACTGGAGGTAAGCTTGCATCTTTTCCTTCTATTTGTGTTTCAATTGTTCCCTTCCACTGTTTTCATTTGTTCTATGTTTGTCTGTCCCCTGTTTTATTTATTTTTTTGCCTACTCCACCGTCACCAACCCCTACCCTATACGCGACCAGCCACCACCGAACCTACCCCATTCGCCAACAGCCTAGACCGCCACCATGTTCCTCCACCAGACCTTCGCCAGATCTACTCCACCACAGCCGTTCGCCCTGCCTGCCACCAACGCCTCACCAGCCCGTGAACAACCCCTTCGCCTGACCACCTACCCATTCGCCTGCTAGACCCGCTCCACCATGCTCCGCCCTACCCATGCACTACCACGTCAGCCCACGCCTCCACCCCAGGCACCCCACGTCAGACCGAGAACCCTTCGCCAGATCTACCTCCACCACCAGACCACGTCCAACCCACCACGACCCTACCCAGACTACCACGCCAACAACCGAACCCTGACACCTCCAAGCAGAGACCAGACACCACAGCCCCATTCGATTCCAAACCGAGACCAAACCGCCTCCAACCCAACTCCGTGCCGAGACCAACCCATCCAACCGAGACCAGATCCCACGAAGTCCCTCTGCCAGACCGAAACACCCTGCCCATTCGTAACCACCACCACGTCACCAGACCCAGGCCAAGAACCCCACGCCCTACCCAGTCACCAGACCCAGGCCGAGAACCCCACGTCATGCCTGTCACCACCGAACCCCACCACGTCTCCAACCCATGCCGAGACAAACTCCTCCAGACTTGAACCCGAGAACAGTGACCGAGCCTTGTTTTGTTGAAGTGTAAATGTGTGCCACTGACCTTTCTTTTGAGAAAAATGAACAAGAGTATATGCTTTGTCACTTTTGAAATTTGTTGAAGTTTGCTGTACGAGTTGTGAGAAAAAGGAAATGGGCAAGTTGGTTGTCACGTGTTTGTTTCCTCTGACCTATTTTGTCCCTTTGTATTTTGTATCAAAGTTTACTTTTTCTCCTCTGCCTGGAAATGAACAGAAGCGTGTTCCATCACTCTGTATTTTTGAAGTAAAATGTTTTGTCACTGTGAAGGTTTATCTTATGTTGTATCACTCTACATTTTATTTTATGGTCAAGAGAAGTGTGTTCTGTCATTTTGTAAATCGTCGAATTTATATTCTGGCATCTGTTTGAAAAAAAAATTTGTTTGGTCACTTTGCAAATTTTAAAGTTATAATCAAATTCTAATAGTGGTCGTGCTATTGCTTTCGATTGTCAACCTGTTTCTTTTTCGTTTGTTAGCTTATTTGAATTTCGTTATTCGTGCAATCTTAGAGTTGGTTATTTATTGTGCTTTTGATTTGAATCTAGTTGGCGCATCCGCTAACGACTGATCGTGCTATCCGCGTGCTTTCGATTTACATCGTATTTCTCTGTTCTTCGGATCTCCAGCTCCGTAGAGGTGAGTAAATCTCACACGAATATTCATACTTATATGATTGTGAAACGACCGCAACTGAATGTGTAGAAATAAATAAATAAATAAATGATGTTATAATTACCTATGATTTATTTATAGTTGATGTAAATTGTTAAAACTCATATCGTATCATCTGTTATATTTTGTTCTTATTTTACTGTTATTCTGTTCTGCTAAATCACACTGCAAGTTCCCTGTAGAATAGAATCACTATGGGTTGAAATGATACATACCCGAACGGACTTTAGAATAAGGGAAGGTCGTTATGGGCTGAAATGATAGGCCTGAGCGATTTTTAATAAAATTTTATTTACTTGGGATTGCGGGTTTGAAATGATAAAACCCGGATTTTTCTTTGTAAATTACGGATTGAAATGATATAGTATATGTATCACTTGACTTAGGCTAGAAAATACTATACAGACCCGTGGTTATTTTTCTGTATTTTTCTGGATACCTTTAAATAATTTAAATATTGTAATAATATTAAATTGATTTAAATCGAATTTTTAAGTGATTTATTTAAAATAGAAATGATTTTTCTATGTGATAAATAAATAAATGAAGGAATATTGATTTTTAAAACGAAACTTAAATTGGAAATTTTGACTAAAAGAAAGGATGGAAACTTAAGTTAATTAAATTGAAATGAAAATTTAGTTTTAAAAATGGTGGAAAAATGGAGTTTAAGTTTAAATGTTGAAATGAATGTAATAAGCGAATTTGTAAGTTTTGGTTTTTAATGTGTAAAAAAAAATTCCTCTTAAAAATAAATTTGTTAAAGGATTTAAATGAACATTTTAATGTATGATTTTATAAGTTCTAAACTAGGTAGAATCTGTAGCACTTGTTAAGTGCTGTGGTTATATAAGTGAACCAAAAGACTAAAATGAACTAAAGCTGTGATAGTACTTGGTAAGTGCTGTTGTAGCAGAAACTAAAATTGAATCTGAACTAATAAAAGGGCTACTGTAGCACTTGTTAAGGACTGCAGTAGGCTGAAATATGATTTTGTTTTAAACTGAATCGTTATAGCAGTTTATAAATGTTGTTTTGCTGAATAAAATGTTTTCAAATATAACCTATAGCAGTTGTTTTTAAATGTTGTGAAATGCTGAAATTTTAATAATTAGGGTTTTGACTTAGTAAACGAACACGGAATGGTTTGAAACTTTGGAAATTGAATACTTGATTTGAAAATATAATAATTACACTTTTAAAAAGGTTTAAATGAATTATTTGATTGGAATATAAACTATTTAAAAGGTGATTTGAAATGAGAATAAATGAGTATACCTTTAAATTTAAAAGGTATTTAAAGTTGAATATTTAGATTTGAACTCAAATGATATTTGATATATTAAAATGATTTGAAATGAAGTTTTGGAAAGATATGATATTTTGATATATTGAAATGATTTGAAATGAAGTTTTGAAATGATATGATATTTTTAAAAATATGGGAATGGTTTAGAATTGATTTAATCTTTATTTTGATAGAGATTTGGATTTGAAATGATATTCTATTTTGAAGTATAAACTGTTTTTAAAACTTATAACCACGGGTTATAATAACGATTGGTTGGCAAAGAGATCGGGATCGGATATGGACATACTCTCTGTCGATACCGAAAACCACTTTGACAACCGTGTACGCGGTGGAGATTCCAGAATGAAGTAGGATGGTGGTGACGTTCTTAAGGTATTACGTGGACCCAACTCCCGTGAGTTGGCATAAGGTGGCTAAAACAGGAGCGATCTCGGACCAGTGAGGTAGCACCTCTTCTCGGACACATTTCTTCGACATTATACTCTTACTTGTGATTTGACTAGATGGCCATCCTCCGATTTGGGAATGTTGGTCGAGGTGGAACGGTAGTGGCTGCTATGCGTATCCATCAGTCCGTGTGCATAATTGGTATATCTACCCTGGCATTGCCTAGTTGTGCCGTGTCACCTACCATATCGAGCTTTACTATGATTATGATTTTAAGATCCGACCGCGTTAAGGTTCTCCATCCCCTTAACGCTATTTTCCGATATGATTATATTTTACTTATCTAGACACTATTATAATAGCGAATATTACTACATAGTAGATATTTTAACGGATCCTTAGAGGATGGGCGGTCCCAAGCATCTTCTAAGTTACTTGTACCCTTACTACAGTTCATTTGAGTTGGTTTACATTGTATAAGTATGTATATCCTGACTCGAGTGTTTATGTTTTATTTTACGCTCGGGTCAGCCTGAGTATCAGTTGGACTTCATCTTCACGGAGCTAGGACTACTGGAGATCATCCTTATCCAGCTACTATCTGGTTTTATCTATTCAGTCTGTTGTTCTATTTAAGCTCTTGTATTAGTAGACTTCTATGTCTTGAGACTTCTGTTGTACTCTATTCCTTCTGTTGTATCTTATGTAACTTTGTTATATTTATATAGTAGCTTCATGAACTACTATCTCTTTTACTTCCGCTACATTATTTTACTCTGTGTCTGTGATCTGTGCTTATATTTATTTACTGTATATTCTGAGATTTGCCAAATTTTAATTACAACACGGTATTTTGAGCAATTCAACTCCGGCATGAGTGTCTACCTATACACTTATAATGGATGCGAATGGTTGAAAATATCGGGTCGTTACAGAGCGTAATGAAAAGACAAAACACTCGAGTCAGGACTAAAATATCCTTATGAAAGTTAAATCAATCGTAAATAAATATGAGTGTAACGGCGTCAGAGATGTTTACGGGGTTTGACATCTCATATCCAGTGTCAACGTGCGTGCAATAACTTAAGAGATGTTACGGGATTTTCCATCTCTCAAGGATCCTTTAAACTATCTACTATGTAGTACAATACGCTATTATAATATGCCTACATTAAAGTAAAAGTATTAAAATAGCGTTAAGGCGTTACCATAATCCCCCTTAACACATTTTTATTCCCAAGAGCATATACAAGACCGTAGTTTCCCCAAAATCGGAAGTCACCAGAGGGCAATCCATATACTAAAGGTACAAACCAAAACGTAGTGGTCGCGAATAGGATAATCAGTATGACAAGGTACATGAGGCGATACCAACTAGGATACTAGTAGTTGCGTGATCCGGACTGATGTTGAGCATAGCAGCTACTACCTCAACACCGCGAAACAACACTCCCAAATCAAGGGGTGCACCCAAATCGAATCACAAAGGTAATAGATATGGTATCGAAGAAGTGTGTCCGCTAGAGGTGGCGAACCTCAATGGCCCGGCGCGGCTCCTGTTTTAGTCATGTCAGGGGTCATCTAATATCGTTCTCTTTCTTCAGTCAACGCGTTCACCAAACCATCCACTTCATTCTGGATCAACACTCCGCGTATAATAGTTATTAAAGTGGTTTTCGGTATCGACAGAGAGTATGTCCATATCCGATCCCGGTCTCTTTAATAACTACGTATTATTACATCGATGGCTCTTTTACATTTCAAATCGATTCATAATTGATATCAAAATATCATATTTGCTTCAAAATCAAATCCATTTGAATTATAACTATATCTATTCAAGATGTAAGATTCCATTTCAAAATCATTTTCGCCTCAATATCTCATTTCGATTTGAAAATCATTTTCGCCTCAATATCTCATTTCGATTTAAAAATCATTTCGGATTTCAATTTAGGTTGCAACTTCATTTAACCCAATTCGTATTTAAATTCAAGATTTAAATATACACATTTAACCTTATTGACCAGCTTGAAATTTTAGAAAATAGTTTTAAGTAGTTTAAAAGTAGTTTTAAATAATTAAAATAGTTGACATACTTAAAATCTTTAAATGGATTTCAAATAGATAAATTAGTTTAAAATAATTTAAATTGGGTTAAGTAGGTTTAAAATAGATTAAAATAGATTAAAATAGTTTAAGTATTTAAAGATGGTTTATATAACAGAGAAATTTGGAAACAAAATGAAACATCTTCAAAACCAAACCATTTCAATTATAACTTCCCAATTCAAATCAATTTCAATTTCCATTCTACCGATTCAATTTCGATTTCAATTCAAATCAATGTCAACTTGACTTCAAATTAATTCAATTCCACATTCACCTTTAATTAATTCAATTTCAATTTATATCGATTTGGAGCTTGATTTTCAAAATACCAATTTATAACACTTAACAAAATTATCCTTCAATATTCAACTTTTAAATCCAAATTTCAAATATGATTCAATTCCAAGCTCAATTTCAAAATATCATTTTTATATCACTTTTACTTAGGAATACTCAAAGCTCGAAATAATGTTCAATCCTTAAAACAAATAAATTTTCGAAATTCAATCATATCCCAATTTTAGATTTCAAAGTCTCAACTTAAATTATTCAACAATTTCTTTTAACTAAAATTTATTTCAACCTTCCAAACTCAATTTTCGATAAATTCGATTTCTATAAATTGATTTTATTTATAACCTTTTAATCAAATATTTGAATAAATTTCAAATCAACGATTTAAAAAAAAAATAATTTAACCAATCCGGTGTCCGTATATAATTTTCTATCCTATGGCCAAGTGATTAGTTATTTCAATTAAATGTCAGGGATGAATATATATCACTTAAATCAAATCACAGTGTCATATGTATGCATAACAGGATATATATAAGCAAATAAACATCCAAACATTTAAATATCAACCAATAGCATCCATCAAAATACATCATCCAATAGACAATACAATTCACGGCAATTTCATAGTTATCAATATCAGGAAATTTAATCGCAATTCAATTTAATTTCAATTTGACTGTCAATTTAATTTTCAGCGGTGAATTCAAATGAAAATCTATATGACAATTAAATTTTATCAAACAACGACCAATAAAATTCATATCACTTCATAATATCAAATTTAACTACCATAAAGATATTCAGTATGTTGTGAGCGTTATAAAGCACTCACCTTGAGTTTACGTTGTCAATCGTTCAAATTTTTAATTAAATCGAGCGCGTTCGATTTAACCAAAAAATTTAACAAGCTCGAAACAGTCCCGGATCTGCACTGCAGCGTAGCTCTCGTCGTTGCGATTCCAACGTCACCAGTTTCGTCCGATTCCGACCTCGTACGACAAAGATATAAATGTTTAAAGATTTGTATATATATTTATAATTTAAAACCAAATCTTCTCTTTATTTATTCTAAACCCATACCCAAGATTCAAGGCCCGGCCCAACCAGAAGCTATCTTCCTCAAATTTAGATTCCTGTACACGCACAAGGAAAAACCCACCATGTCGTGCACTGTTCTCCGGTGATACAGAGCTCGACTTCACGAAAACAACTTCCGACCTCGCCATCGCTCTTCTCACCAAAATCTCCACCATCTCGTACCCCTAACTCCAAGCTCGACGTCACCATGGAAGTCGCGACCTAGAGGATCTTCCCTTCGACCATGCGATGATCGCACTCATCATCTCTCCACCGAGCTCCTCCAAAACAACTACCAGGGTGCTAAACAACCACCCGATTAAGAATCCAAGCTCCAAAATCCACCTCGATGCCCCTAGCTCTCCAAATCCTAAACCCTAGTTTCGGCCTCTCCTAGCTTCACACTGTCGAGCGACCAACGTCATCACCGAACCCCATGGAACTAAGCCAGAAAGAAGGTCTAGATGAAATAGGATTTTTTAAAATTGGTTACGTGGTTTTTAGGCGAGTAGAATAGGAGTTAGGAATTTTTGAAGTTTTGGTTTAAAACTTTTCTTTACTGTCTGAAGCTTGCGTGAAAAATAAAGGAGAAGGAGATGTGATCCTTGCGTGTTTGAACAGGATGGCTAAAATGATTTGAGGTTAGATAAAGCGGCTGATGTGAATAAAAGGTCAAGTCGACGAATAAATAAATTATTTAAATTATCAAACTGTCTCTAATACAATGTAAAATTGTCAATTTCTAGTTATTCGCTTAAAATCCAATTTTAAATGTTAACAATCTTTATTGTTGTTTAAATAAACTTTACATTAACTTCCGGTTTCATTTTCAATCATATTATATTCAAAATTCAATTATTCAAATATTTGCAATTATTAAATTTTAAACGATTTTGATCACTATCATGAAATATTGAAAATGACTTATAAGATTAAATCTTTAAACGAATTCAAATTATAGAACAATTATTTCCATTATACAGTTATTCAATTCCCGTTATTCAATTTTTATTCAATTATTCAATTAATTTCCAATATTAAATTTAAACAATTTAATTGTTCAATATTCAACAAATTTCAATATTAGATTTCATATAAATTTTTACTTATCACTCCATTACTTTATTTACATCTATTAAACTCAGCATTATTATTCAATCCAACTATTGATCGTAAACTCATTCAATAAGTAGCATTATCTTTCAATACTTGTTATTATTAAATCTTCGAAATCAGTCTATTTCAAAATTTTATTTCTAAATAATTCACAATTATTATTCAACTTCAGTTATTGATTATACACCCGGTTAATATATAAAATTTCATTCGACTGACTAACTAAACAGGTAACTTATAATAATTATCACCATTAACTTTTAATCACACTTATAAGTTTATTATTTACAACAAGTGTCACAATTTCCTATATAAGACTAATTAGATTCCACTACCATTGACTATATATTACTTCATTAGTTAACCCAATATTTACATTTGTTTTCTTATATTCCCTTTATAACCAAGTTATAATATTTAAGTCATTTCAAGTGATTGGCATTTCATTCAATTCATTAATAATTAACTTAGATAAATATTATTGCAATCCATTCTAGTTATTATTATAAATAAATAAATTACAAATTTTTTTTTCTTCCAACATAAAATCGAAAATCTTATTAGATTAACTATTTTAAATATAAAAAATTTACGGGTCGTTACACTCACCGCCGTTGGCACCGTCACCTAATTTGCCGTCGTTGAAGAGAATCGAGCCCAACTATTTCGACGTTCATATCGAGGTTCCGGCTGCCATAGTGATCATTGGCTACAAAACTTCGACCAAGCCTAGTCCTCTGCATCCCCTACATTTGTTCTTTAGAGTCCATCGTCAATCGATAACCCAAATCGTCAAAAATTGCCAAAATATCCTACGACGTTCGGCCACCACGCGACGATTGACGACAATCCAACCGTTGAATGAGTCGAGCTCAATGTCGCGAAAAATTCCGAGTTGAAGACTTCGCTTGAAAACGCCGTTAATGGCTTTGATGAACCACTGGCCATTGGATGAGGTTATGCTTCAATTCAAAATTTCGAACCATTTTCTCGTTAAAACGCGATTATATAAGATGAAGATGGAATGGTTGAACGTGTGAGAGGTATGTGTTGAGTGAGGGGTAGTATGGTTAATGTATGGTGAATACACACACACACACACACACATACATACATACATACATACATACATACATATATATTATATTCAAAAATATCTAGCTCGATGCACTCAAAAATATCGAACTCCAAAGGAGGCGTGTCGCTTGGCGTTCTATACTAAATACCCATATTCCAAACACAATGGAACTAGTCTCGAGACGTAATTCGATCACATATAGAAGACAGCGTTTCAAACCGGTTATATTATATTAATTTCTTTAATTAGTTTCTAAGCGTTTTGAGCTCACATGACCAAATGATACTTCCGATCGTCAAGAAATTCGTGGCATACTATAATTCACTATTACGGATCCAACGGAACTAGTTTCGTTCAATTATAAGACAGTGCCCCAAAAGGCTATTTTCACACGTTAATTAAAACTAATTATTATTAAATCATCTTATTCACTTTTAAAGTCAAAATTTTACTATCTTCATTCTTATTCAAATAGAATTTAAATCAAATTTTGAAATCATTTTTATTCACATTAAATTCATAATTTAATGATTTTAAACAATTCCGAATATTCAATTTAACTATTCAATTATCAAATAAATCGCTGAATTTGAAATATAAGTTGTTTAACTTATAAAATTAACTTTTCAATATTTAAAATCAATTAAATATTCAATATTCAAATGATTGAAATTCTGGGTCGTTACATTCTTCCCCCCTTAAAAGAATTTTGTCCTCGAAATTAGCAAGTAAGAAAAATGCCCCAAACCCATTAACTTTTCAAAACCAATTTGTTGAAATAGATTACCAATTTTTTTAAGTTGTTAACTTTCCAAATTCAATTTGTTGGAACTTTGTTATCGCCTTTTTAAGTCTTTAAATTCATTCATAGTTACTAACTAATACCATGCCAAGTTATAACATAAACATCAAATTTTAGTTGTAAAAAATTTCTTCAAATTTTATCAAAAATTTTCTTTCTAAAATTACGGAAATTTTTGGCAGCGTCTCTTTTGCGCGGTTCGATTGGAAAATTTTACAATACATTTATAATTACAAATATGCATCTCATCTTCAAGAATGAGGCATTCCGTAGGGAAAAACATAAAAATACGATATGTAATCCAAGATGTGTACCTTTTATTATATTTAGCAAGCATATACAATCGATATAATGCGAAAGCGAGCTCCAAATGCATAGCATACGCCATCCGTACCTACTAATCACTCAATAACCAATGTGAACATGTATAGGGAAAGTGATATTAATATATAACATAGACTATACAATAACCATATGCAAATGTAACAAATGTGACCAAAGAACCATCAAACAAATAATATCCATCCCATCAATTCATAACCATATTAATTTGCATTTTTCAATGTCAACATTTAATTTATTAATGCCCGTACGATGTACATATATCATCCGTACGCAATATCAAATCTGATTGCTCGCCTGATCGCATAATTTCACTTTCGACCTAGTATCATTCACACGACCCCACTGGTGCGGACTCAGATCCGGTTCCTTGATTAGAAATTGGCATTCTCCATGCATAGCCATATACTATGATAGAGAATATCAAAATCGATCAAACATCCATATCCAGTGTTTACCGTTAAGAATCGAGTGAAAAATCCCAACTCGGTTCGGTGTAAATCACCTCGCAATTATATACTCGAATCTAGATCAAACAGTTACGCGAATAAAATAATATACGTACAATTTACGCATTTATTTCAATTGTTTCTCGTTATTCAGATTCTTTTATTTACATTCATTTATTCATAATCACTATTCACATTGCTTTATTCACATTCATTTATTACTTAATATATTTCTTTCAATACTAATCTCACTTAAGAACCATTCCATCAAATTTTACTTAAGTTTATTATAAACATTTTATACAACCCAACTCATTTTTATTATCACTTCACAACTTAAGTTCATATTCGTTTCTAGTCAAATTCAATTTCATTTAACTCATTTCATTAATTCACTTCATCATTAAATTCTATCAAACAACATTCTAAACCATATTCAATTCAATAATTTATTTAATTAGTTCATTTCATTAATTCATTTCAAATCATAATCAATTTCATTTCCAAAAATCATTTCATTTAACCTAAGTTTTCATTTCAAATTTTGCTTTTCTTAACATTTATATTCAACAAATTTAAAACTTTGTTATAATTTATTATTCCTCAATTTATAAGCTACAAAACTGATTTCTTATAATTTCAACAAAATACTTAGATAAATTTTTTTGGAGTTTAAACACTCTATTTTATTTCAACTCTATTTTGAAATAACACATAATATATATATATATATATATATATATATTTGTAACAAATCATATTTGGGATTTAAATCAAAACTTGTTTTACCAAAACAAATCTCCTATAGTAGCAATCCGTTCACTTAGAAACTTGAAAATGAATGCCGATGATGTTGTAGTCATCATCGAAATTATTTTCCAACGACCGAAGTGAGTTCAGTGCTTTCTATTTCCTTTAAATCCTTTTAAAATATTTCAAATCAAAATATTTTCAAAATAATACTTTTACTATTCTTCCAAAACCTTTGCAAAACAATTTTCAAAATCAACATGATTTATATTCTCAAATTTCTTGTTTTAAATCCATTTTATTTACAAATCATATGTAACGACCCAATATTTTCAACCATTCGCATCCATTATAAGTGTATAGGTAGACACTCATGCCGGAGTTGAATTGCTCAAAATACTGCGTTGTAAATAAAATTTGGCAAAACTTAGCATATACGGTAAATAAAATAAATACAGATCACAGACACAGAGTAATATAACAATACTGCAGCGGAAACAAAGGATAGTAGTTCATGAAGCTACTATATATATATAACAGAGTTAAACAAGATACAACAGAGGTCTCGAATACAATAGATGTGTGATATCCCGGGTTTTTTAGCAATATAAATTTAATAATCTGTATTGATAATTTAATTGATTTGATAATTATCCTATATAATTTTAGTTTAAATTGGTAATTTAATCAATATTTAATCTGGAAATATTGATCAATATCCTTTTAATAATTTAAAATGGATAAAATTTATCTTTGAAAGCTAATAAAATTTATTCTGTATATAATATATATATTTGTTATATATTGTGGATAGGATATCTTTTGTTTTAACTAAAAGATGAATTTTTCAAATTGTATGTAAGTATATGTTATAATTTGAAATTGTTTTGAAATTTAATTTAATCTATTGATATATATATAGTAGGAATATATTGTGATTTAAGCTTTGTTTTAAATTTAATATCTTTCAAAAGTTAAAGATTAATTCATTTGTTTTAAAAATATAAAATAATTATTATTTCTAAAAGTATGATAGTTTAAATAAGATTTAATAAAAGATTTATTTTTATCTTGTTTTCTTTTAATAAGTATAAGACTAAAATGGTTATAAGTGTGTATATATATGGTTTTAAATAAACTTTCTTTTTTAAAATATCTCTTAAATTAAATAGTTTGTAAACAAGTAAATGAATTTATATAAATCCATATTCACATAATTAATATAACATAAATACTTTTGTAAATAAGGTTTTAAAATATAAATATTTTTCAAAGAGTAATTGGTTTTATAATATTTTCTCTAAAAATAGTTTATATATACATATACTAAGGTAAGTGTTTATTAATTAGTGAATTAAGTATAAAGGTTTTATATTAACATTTAAATTAAATAAAAAAAAATTATTTAATATATTAAAAAGGACATGTGTAAATACATTAACACTTAGTGGTAACAAGTGTAGGGTAATTAGGTGATAAAGGACACATGTAAGTTTTAAAAAAATACAAGTGGCAAATTTCTTTGGAAAATGAAATAACAAATATAATGTTGTATAGAAACCTTGCTTCTATTTTTCAGTTCAAAACGTTTTCTCAGTTTTTCTTTCTTCTTCTAAAACTGAAATCAAAGTTAAAAGAAAAATAATATCAGTTCTCAAATTTTCTTCAACCTGAAATTCAAATCTGCAACTAAAAGGAAGTTCAACTATAATTCAAATGCAAAGGCTTCAGATTTCAACAAGTAAATAAGCAAATCCAATGATGAAGCTTCAGATCTTTTCAAATGTAAAGTACCAGAAACAAAATCAAATGCAAGTTGCCAGAATTCAAAATTTAAAAAGCCTGGAAGTGATAAACAGTGCTCTGCTTTGTTCTCTGCAAATAAAAAGGTGAGTAAATTATTTTAAAAACAGTTGATCTTAGATTTCTTCGTGATTTTGTGATGATATAACAATGTTATATGCAATATCTGTTTTAAATTGAATGCATGTTGAATTGAATACTTTGAATTGCCTGTAGAGTAAAGGATTGTTACTGTGTTTATAAACAGTTTTCAAATCTGAGAAAAATTTCAATATCTTGATTTTGAATACGAACTGGACTTTGATTTGTAAATGAAGGTTGTTTGTAATCATGTAAATTATCATCTAAGAATAATTCTAGGATTTTATAATTTGAAATTTCCCTCGAATTTAAGAAAATACAGTGAAATTAAAATATAAGTTAAAAATCAATTGCTCTAAATTCTAAATTGAATTATATATAGGAAATCGTACTGGAAAACCATGAATTTAGGCATGCATATCAAAAATTTTAGTTTGGAAATTCGAACGTAATTTGGGTTTGTTCGAATTTGGGTTGATCAGCGATTAGTGGTGATCCGCATGTTGGAGTTGAACGATTTTTGGTATGGAGGAGGGTTGATTGATTGTGATCATGGGAAAAATACAATCGAATTTTTTCAATGTTTGAATTGTTCGAATTCGAACGATTTAGGGTTTTAGCTGGTTTGGTTTCGGTTTGAATGTCGTGACGTTTACGGCATGGGAAGGGGACCGGAAGCGATCGCGAGATGGGGGATAGAGGTGTGGAGATGCGGCGTTGCTCTGGTAGGAGAGCCATGGGTTCCAGGCGTCATGATTGTCGGCGATTGGTTGGTTTGTGGTCGAATGTGCGTTCAGTTTTTCGATCAGTGATCGAAATTTTAACTCGCGTGTTATTTGATCGATGTGGGTTTGAATCCATGCTCGCGTGGGTTTATGGGACTGATGGGGATGGTCGCAATGAACGTTGGTGGTCGGAGGCGATGGCACAAGTGCACCACGTGCACATGCACGTTTGGATGTCTGAGTGTTTCGATGGTTTGGGAACGAAGGGGTTTGCTCGAGTTTTCTTCGGGAACGATCGAGTTTTACTCGAAGCAGTAGGAGGTTGCAGGAGGACACGGGGTAGACTCGGGGGTTTTAGTGGGATTACTCGGGTTTTTCATTTGTTTAGACTCGGGTTGTTTTATTCCAGTAACCAGGTTTGAAATTTTAAAGCAAACATATTTTTAGTTTTAAAATTTAAAACAGGGACAAGTTTTTAAGTATTAAACAAGTTTTTAAATAAATAAATTTTCAATTTGATTAAACATGTTTGAAAATGTCTTTCAAAGATTTAAGTATATTAAAATTAAATGTTTGAATTGTTTTGTTAAAGTAAATTTTATTTCAAAATTGATTTTTAATTTACTTTTAATAAAGTAAATGATTTGAGTAAATGTTTAATAAATGTAAAGTTTATTCTTAATTAGTTAAGTAGAGATTAATTAAGAACAATTAATTAATAAATAAATTTAAGCTTAATTAATGTTTGTAATTAAGAATAATTACTTAATAAAGTAATTAGTGGATAGTTAATGAATTAATTAGAGATTAAGAGATGATTGATTAGTTGATTAATTAATGTAATTAATTTTAGATTAATTAATTAGCCTAATTAATTTAAGATAATCAATTTATAATTAAGTGAGTAAATTTCTTAAATGAAGTGATTAATAAATAATTACTTAAAGTAATTAGGAGGAGTAAATTACTCATGGAAGTAATTGAAGTGATTAATAGGTAATCACTTGTTGTAATTAATTAAGGAATTAATTAAGTTAATTGTTTGAAGTTAATTAATTATGGAATAATTAATTAATTAAAGTATTAAGAATTATTTAATGATGGAATTAATTATTGGTTAAGTAATTAATTAAGAAAGTAATCAAGATTTTTAATGGAAGTAATTAGAAGATAATTACTTATGAAAGTAATTAAGAATTAATTACTTAATTATAGTTTAGTTAATTAATAAATGTGATTAATTAAATGTGTTTAATTTAAGATTAATTACTAAGAGTAATTAATTAATAAAGTAATTAATTAAGGATTATTTGTTAATTTAAATTGATTAATAATTACTTAATGAAGTAATTAAAGATTAATTAATTAGATTAATTAATCAAGGTTAATATAATTAATTAAGAAGTAATTAATTAAGATAAGTAATTACAAATTGTTAATTACTGTTTATGATTAATTAAGTCTAATTAATTAATGAAGTGGTTGATTAAAATTAATTATTTAATTAAAAAAAAAGGTTAATTAATTAATAAGGATTATTGTAATTAATGATAGTAATTAAAGGTTAATTATTGTATATGGTTAAGGATAATTACTTGATGTAATTAAAGATAATTAATCAAAGGAGATTAATTAAGGAAGATCATTTAGATGTTTAATTAATTAATTTGTAATTAATTAATGATAGTGAGCAGGATTAAGATAATCCAAGTAATTAAAGGATAGTAATTAATTTAATTAAAGGTTAATTAAATTGATTAGAGTAAATCAATTCTGTTTAGATAATTGATTAATACCGGATGTTTGATATTGGGTGATTGGTTGATATTGGATGATTTGTATGTCTCTGATATATATATGATATATGCTGCTTTGTGAGATGAATGTTGATATGAATTATCTATTGTGATAATGTTATTTATCTATCTGTTTATATCATTCAGAATATAAGTTTAAATGTTTAAACCTTTAAACAACTTGGCCTTAAAAGATACGTTTTGGATTTCGATGAGACCGGGATCGGGTTTCCGTATACCGGTATTCCAGGTCTGGAGACTCGAATACCACATCGATCCAAATTAACGATAGGTCGTGAATCTCAAGTGAAGATGAAGATTCAGAGTGCAAGGGTTATTGTCGTTAACTCTGAGGGTGATTCCAAAACGAGTGTAACGAGATAATGCCTTCGGTTTCGTTCGAACCCGGAACGAACTTGTATGGATTGAATGCTTTCAGCACATCGTCAGGCGGACGATGAGCATTCTAAGTGATATGTTCTGATTAAAGGTAATCGTAACCTCAAGCCTCATCAACCGGGAATGGCTAAAACAGGGGAGGTGCAGCAAGGCTTCGTGGGTAGCACCCACTGAGAGCAAGATAGATCCCTGTCTAGAGGTCCCTTTTCTTTTTTCGGCTTAGTGTGTGGTTGGTCGCGCCAACTACGGGGTTATCTTGTTCGGAATTATCCAGTAAGGGATGGTTCCGGCTTTGTGTTGCAGGGGAGCGGGCGTACTCCTCGGTACGGTGATCTAGGCCACGTACTGTGACGGGCGGTACCCCAGTAGCCCTGCCATTGTATGGAATCCAAACTCCAATAAGTGTCGTACGTATTAGTTGTGCCCAACTATGTTGGAATGTGAGATGTAAGCATTTCAGCTATTTCTGTATTTTACTTGAAAACCCTAGACCCTATTATAATACAATCAGATTTCCTATCAAACGTTTTAGTTAGCGTAAGGTAAAAACTTACCCATGTTTATTTGTGGGGAGTCTTACGTGATACTTTTCTTTCAAAGGTTTTCAAAAGTTAAACAATTTTAAACCGTTTACTCACACCAGACCCATGTCTGACCCAAGTGTTTATTTTCTGTTTTATTAAACTCTTGGGTACTCATATTATATATGAGTAGTCAAGTGATTCAGGTTAGCTTGACGAATTCTGGAGGAGATTTGGAGCAGGAGGCTTCACCGTGTAGATATATTATGATTCCGCTGTGTATATGTTGTGTCTGTATCTGTGATACTTGAGTTGTATGAATTAGACAGATGTTTATAACTGTCTAATATGTGTTGTATAAGTTGTGTACTCTGATGTAATATGATACTATGCAATATTTTATGTGATATATTATATTTTATTCGTTCCGCTGTGAGATTCTGATGTGTTGTTCTTTCTTCTTTTCTATCTTTTCTTTTTCTATCCCTTTCTTTCTTAATTAACGATGCGACTTTCTGTGGAGAAAAAGTCGGGTTGTTACAGTTGGTATCAGAGCTGTAGGTTGAGTGAATACCTAGACTCTGAAGTGATGTCTATCTTGAGAGCGCGTAATTGTTAGTTATATAAAAATGATTTTATATTGTGTTAATTGATCGGTTGAGTGGTATATGGATTCTGGTCAATACGAGTAGCTAACGTTATTGATAGGGATCTCTAAACACTTGAACCAGGCCAACGGACACAATATTGTTTTAAAGAGGTAAATGAAATAATTTTACCCAGAAATAATTTCTATATAAAAAGTATCATTTTAAATATATATATTTATGTATTTCTACCTATTTATTGGGTTACCTGCTCGGGTTTTCCAATATAAGTTATAAAGGTAGATAAGGTGGTAGTGTGTGTAACACAATTACCAATAGATGGAGTTTGAATGTTTGAGGTTGGAAGTATATATCGAGACTGTAAACCCAATATCGTCTCGAGTAAGTTGGCAGTATGGAGTAAGGATGTCTCGGATCTCTGAAGAAAATCCTTTTCAAGATTCGGAGTCCATTATTGGAATGTAAGATTGCTTGAGCTCGGGTGAGCAGATTTTTAGAGTTGAATCTATCAGTTGTACAGAAGTAAGTGATGGTAGCTTGGCGACTTCAGGAAGGAGCAGTTGTGTGATAAGACGCAGTATCTATGGATGTTCCCGAAGGAGATTTTCTTTTGGAACAAGATTAAGAAGGTATTGGAGGAACAGTTGATGTCTACCGCAGGAAAGACTCGACTGTATAGGAATTCTCTGATATCAAGTAAGAGAGTTTTGTCTATTTTGAAGTATGGGACTAAGGTCGATTAGTTGTTCTTCGGACATGGTCTCATTGTTCCCTTAAGAAGAGTAAGTTATTGGCGATTGGTTTGGAGCCCGAGTTTCTTTTGGATGTCTGCCATCTCGGAGATTCGTTGAGAGGTTTGTTGATGGTTTTAGTTTTGAGAAGCCTTTGGATTAGAAGTTCTTGGTTAGCTGTGATAGCAGTGCAGCTCGGAGTGTTCGGTGTGCTGTCGAGATAGAGTTTGGAAGCAGTAGTGTGGTCCGTTTCTTCGATGGTCCCGGAATCTTTGTGGTTCTTCTATCAGCAGTCTGAGTAGTTGGTTATGTCTTTAAGATAACCAATGTTTCCGCTTGTTTGTGGATCTAGTGTGCTCGAGTTCATCAACATTCTCATCTATTTCAAGATCGGAGTTGTGCAGCGGAAGCAAAAAGTAGTAGCTGTGCGAGAAAGGAAATAACCTCAGATTTCTACAGGAAGTTTATGTGAACATTCTGAGTGTGTATAGAAGTTTCTGGAATTTGAAAGAAGGAAGTTCAGTCTTCTATTGCTTGTGAAGTAGAGTTTGTGTTCTGGATTTTGACGGGTTTTGGGAAACCACCTTGAATGAGTAGACCCAGGAACTTATTATTTTGGTCTTGATTGTTTCTGGAAGCATCAGTAAGGGTTAAGCTGACCAGGAAGAGATGAGGTAGCCCAGGATCGTCTAATGAGTTATGCAGATATGAGACAGAGTTTGGAATTCGGAGTTGGAGATTGGAAATTTGTTTTAAGTTTTCTCCGATTATAAAGCTATCAGATTTGGTAAGTCTGGAAAGCTAGCACTAAATTATTTTGGATTTTCCTGTGTTCTCGAGAGAAGTAGTTCTTTGTCTACAAGATCGAATGGCCAGTTTGGATATCTGGAAATTCGTTGTGTTTCACGTATCTCTGAGGGAGTACGTGTAGGATTCATCGTTGGTTGTGGAATTTGTAGTTCAGTTGAATTTGGAAGTTGAATTGGACTTGAGTGTGATCTGATATTTTGTTCAGAATTGGTGAATCTAAAGAAGAGAGGGGCTCTGGATTATGGTGTGTAGTTTATTTAGCTTCTGTAGAGCGAGTCTCCCGGTGATTTTTACTCGGGAAAACTCGAGATAGTATTATGAAGTCTATTCTGATTTATGTCAGAATAGTTAGTTAGATTAGATTGTTTGATTGGTTGCTTTGATTGATAGGAATTGGATGATAGGTTTGTGTTTAAAATTAAAAATCTTTGCTGGGTTATTAAATTAACTTTGCTTTTAATTTCGGGGACGAAATTATTTTAAGGGGGGAGGAATGTGATATCCCGGGTTTTTTAGCAATATAAATTTAATAATCTGTATTGATAATTTAATTGATTTGATAATTATCCTATATAATTTTAGTTTAAATTGGTAATTTAATCAATATTTAATCTGGCAATATTGATCAATATCCTTTTAATAATTTAAAATGGATAAAATTTATCTTTGAAAGCTAATAAAATTTATTCTGTATATAATATATATATTTGTTATATATTGTGAATAGGATATCTTTTGTTTTAACTAAAAGATGAATTTTTCAAATTGTATGTAAGTATATGTTATAATTTGAAATTGTTTTGAAATTTAATTTAATCTATTGATATATATATAGTAGGAATATATTGTGATTTAAGCTTTGTTTTAAATTTAATATCTTTCAAAAGTTAAAGATTAATTCATTTGTTTTAAAAATATAAAATAATTATTATTTCTAAAAGTATGATAGTTTAAATAAGATTTAATAAAAGATTTATTTTTATCTTGTTTTCTTTTAATAAGTATAAGACTAAAATGGTTATAAGTGTGTATATATATGGTTTTAAATAAACTTTCTTTTTTAAAATATCTCTTAAATTAAATAGTTTGTAAACAAGTAAATGAATTTATATAAATCCATATTCACATAATTAATATAACATAAATACTTTTGTAAATAAGGTTTTAAAATATAAATATTTTTCAAAGAGTAATTGGTTTTATAATATTTTCTCTAAAAATAGTTTATATATACATATACTAAGGTAAGTGTTTATTAATTAGTGAATTAAGTATAAAGGTTTTATATTAACATTTAAATTAAATAAAAAAAATTTATTTAATATATTAAAAAGGACATGTGTAAATACATTAACACTTAGTGGTAACAAGTGTAGGGTAATTAGGTGATAAAGGACACATGTAAGTTTTAAAAAAATACAAGTGGCAAATTTCTTTGGAAAATGAAATAACAAATATAATGTTGTATAGAAACCTTGCTTCTATTTTTCAGTTCAAAACGTTTTCTCAGTTTTTCTTTCTTCTTCTAAAACTGAAATCAAAGTTAAAAGAAAAATAATATCAGTTCTCAAATTTTCTTCAACCTGAAATTCAAATCTGCAACTAAAAGGAAGTTCAACTATAATTCAAATGCAAAGGCTTCAGATTTCAACAAGTAAATAAGCAAATCCAATGATGAAGCTTCAGATCTTTTCAAATGTAAAGTACCAGAAACAAAATCAAATGCAAGTTGCCAGAATTCAAAATTTAAAAAGCCTGGAAGTGATAAACAGTGCTCTGCTTTGTTCTCTGCAAATAAAAAGGTGAGTAAATTATTTTAAAAACAGTTGATCTTAGATTTCTTCGTGATTTGTGATGATATAACAATGTTATATGCAATATCTGTTTTAAATTGAATGCATGTTGAATTGAATACTTTGAATTGCCTGTAGAGTAAAGGATTGTTACTGTGTTTATAAACAGTTTTCAAATCTGAGAAAAATTTCAATATCTTGATTTTGAATACGAACTGGACTTTGATTTGTAAATGAAGGTTGTTTGTAATCATGTAAATTATCATCTAAGAATAATTCTAGGATTTTATAATTTGAAATTTCCCTCGAATTTAAGAAAATACAGTGAAATTAAAATATAAGTTAAAAATCAATTGCTCTAAATTCTAAATTGAATTATATATAGGAAATCGTACTGGAAAACCATGAATTTAGGCATGCATATCAAAAATTTTAGTTTGGAAATTCGAACGTAATTTGGGTTTGTTCGAATTTGGGTTGATCAGCGATTAGTGGTGATCCGCATGTTGGAGTTGAACGATTTTTGGTATGGAGGAGGGTTGATTGATTGTGATCATGGGAAAAATACAATCGAATTTTTTCAATGTTTGAATTGTTCGAATTCGAACGATTTAGGGTTTTAGCTGGTTTGGTTTCGGTTTGAATGTCGTGACGTTTACGGCATGGGAAGGGGACCGGAAGCGATCGCGAGATGGGGGATAGAGGTGTGGAGATGCGGCGTTGCTCTGGTAGGAGAGCCATGGGTTCCAGGCGTCATGATTGTCGGCGATTGGTTGGTTTGTGGTCGAATGTGCGTTCAGTTTTTCGATCAGTGATCGAAATTTTAACTCGCGTGTTATTTGATCGATGTGGGTTTGAATTCATGCTCGCGTGGGTTTATGGGACTGATGGGGATGGTCGCGATGAACGTTGGTGGTCGGAGGCGATGGTGCAAGTGCACCACATGCACATGCACGTTTGGATGTCTGAGTGTTTCGATGGTTTGGGAACGAAGGGGTTTGCTCGAGTTTTCTTCGGGAACGATCGAGTTTTACTCGAAGCAGTAGGAGGTTGCAGGAGGACACGGGGTAGACTCGGGGGTTTTAGTGGGATTACTCGGGTTTTTCATTTGTTTAGACTCGGGTTGTTTTATTCCAGTAACCAGGTTTGAAATTTTAAAGCAAACATATTTTTAGTTTTAAAATTTAAAACAGGGACAAGTTTTTAAGTATTAAACAAGTTTTTAAATAAATAAATTTTCAATTTGATTAAACATGTTTGAAAATGGCTTTCAAAGATTTAAGTATATTAAAATTAAATGTTTGAAT
This sequence comes from Allium fistulosum, assembly GCA_030737815.1. NCBI lineage: Eukaryota > Viridiplantae > Streptophyta > Magnoliopsida > Asparagales > Amaryllidaceae > Allium > Allium fistulosum. Next base: position 513,112,901 of record CM060903.1, on the reverse strand, counting down.
TGTTTTGTTAAAGTAAATTTTATTTCAAAATTGATTTTTAATTTACTTTTAATAAAGTAAATGATTTGAGTAAATGTTTAATAAATGTAAAGTTTATTCTTAATTAGTTAAGTAGAGATTAATTAAGAACAATTAATTAATAAATAAATTTAAGCTTAATTAATGTTTGTAATTAAGAATAATTACTTAATAAAGTAATTAGTGGATAGTTAATGAATTAATTAGAGATTAAGAGATGATTGATTAGTTGATTAATTAATGTAATTAATTTTAGATTAATTAATTAGCCTAATTAATTTAAGATAATCAATTTATAATTAAGTGAGTAAATTTCTTAAATGAAGTGATTAATAAATAATTACTTAAAGTAATTAGGAGGAGTAAATTACTCATGGAAGTAATTGAAGTGATTAATAGGTAATCACTTGTTGTAATTAATTAAGGAATTAATTAAGTTAATTGTTTGAAGTTAATTAATTATGGAATAATTAATTAATTAAAGTATTAAGAATTATTTAATGAAGGAATTAATTATTGGTTAAGTAATTAATTAAGAAAGTAATCAAGATTTTTAATGGAAGTAATTAGAAGATAATTACTTATGAAAGTAATTAAGAATTAATTACTTAATTATAGTTTAGTTAATTAATAAATGTGATTAATTAAATGTGTTTAATTTAAGATTAATTACTAAGAGTAATTAATTAATAAAGTAATTAATTAAGGATTATTTGTTAATTTAAATTGATTAATAATTACTTAATGAAGTAATTAAAGATTAATTAATTAGATTAATTAATCAAGGTTAATATAATTAATTAAGAAGTAATTAATTAAGATAAGTAATTACAAATTGTTAATTACTGTTTATGATTAATTAAGTCTAATTAATTAATGAAGTGGTTGATTAAAATTAATTATTTAATTAAAAAAAAAGGTTAATTAATTAATAAGGATTATTGTAATTAATGATAGTAATTAAAGGTTAATTACTGTATATGGTTAAGGATAATTACTTGATGTAATTAAAGATAATTAATCAAAGGAGATTAATTAAGGAAGATCATTTAGATGTTTAATTAATTAATTTGTAATTAATTAATGATAGTGAGCAGGATTAAGATAATCCAAGTAATTAAAGGATAGTAATTAATTTAATTAAAGGTTAATTAAATTGATTAGAGTAAATCAATTCTGTTTAGATAATTGATTAATACTGGATGTTTGATATTGGGTGATTGGTTGATATTGGATGATTTGTATGTCTCTGATATATATATGATATATGCTGCTTTGTGAGATGAATGTTGATATGAATTATCTATTGTGATAATGTTATTTATCTATCTGTTTATATCATTCAGAATATAAGTTTAAATGTTTAAACCTTTAAACAACTTGGCCTTAAAAGATACGTTTTGGATTTCGATGAGACCGGGATCGGGTTTCCGTATACCGGTATTCCAGGTCTGGAGACCCGAATACAACATCGATCCAAATTAACGATAGGTCGTGAATCTCAAGTGAAGATGAAGATTCAGAGTGCAAGGGTTATTGTCGTTAACTCTGAGGGTGATTCCAAAACGAGTGTAACGAGATAATGCCTTCGGTTTCGTTCGAACCCGGAACGAACTTGTATGGATTGAATGCTTTCAGCACATCGTCAGGCGGACGATGAGCATTCTAAGTGATATGTTCTGATTAAAGGTAATCGTAACCTCAAGCCTCATCAACCGGGAATGGCTAAAACAGGGGAGGTGCAGCAAGGCTTCGTGGGTAGCACCCACTGAGAGCAAGATAGATCCCTGTCTAGAGGTCCCTTTTCTTTTTTCGGCTTAGTGTGTGGTTGGTCGCGCCAACTACGGGGTTATCTTGTTCGGAATTATCCAGTAAGGGATGGTTCCGGCTTTGTGTTGCAGGGGAGCGGGCGTACTCCTCGGTACGGTGATCTAGGCCACGTACTGTGACGGGCGGTACCCCAGTAGCCCTGCCATTGTATGGAATCCAAACTCCAATAAGTGCCGTACGTATTAGTTGTGCCCAACTATGTTGGAATGTGAGATGTAAGCATTTCAGCTATTTCTGTATTTTACTTGAAAACCCTAGACCCTATTATAATACAATCAGATTTCCTATCAAACGTTTTAGTTAGCGTAAGGTAAAAACTTACCCATGTTTATTTGTGGGGAGTCTTACGTGATACTTTTCTTTCAAAGGTTTTCAAAAGTTAAACAATTTTAAACCGTTTACTCACACCAGACCCATGTCTGACCCAAGTGTTTATTTTCTGTTTTATTAAACTCTTGGGTACTCATATTATATATGAGTAGTCAAGTGATTCAGGTTAGCTTGACGAATTCTGGAGGAGATTTGGAGCAGGAGGCTTCACCGTGTAGATATATTATGATTCCGCTGTGTATATGTTGTGTCTGTATCTGTGATACTTGAGTTGTATGAATTAGACAGATGTTTATAACTGTCTAATATGTGTTGTATAAGTTGTGTACTCTGATGTAATATGATACTATGCAATATTTTATGTGATATATTATATTTTATTCGTTCCGCTGTGAGATTCTGATGTGTTGTTCTTTCTTCTTTTCTATCTTTTCTTTTTCTATCCCTTTCTTTCTTAATTAACGATGCGACTTTCTGTGGAGAAAAAGTCGGGTTGTTACAAGATGTCTCAATACAATAATCAAATACCAGATCTGAATACATCACTGGATCGACGGAATAACTGAAAGCAGGATCGATAGATAGCTGGATCTCCAAGCGAAGCTCCAACTCCAAAGGTGAGTCTCCAAATGCTGTATCACTCAGTCTGACCCGAGTGTAAAGCAAAACACAAAACACTCGAGTCAGGATTAACATTCTTATATTTATATATCCACTTCAAGTGAAATATCAACTGAAATACAAGTAACTTAAAGGATGTTTGGGATAACCATCCTCTAAGGGTCCGTTAAACTATTTACTATGTAGTAATATACTCTATATACAGTAGTGTCTGAATAAGTAAAGTATAATCATATCGGAAAATAGCGTTAAGGGGATGGAGAACCTTAACGCGGTCGGATCTTAAAATCATAATCGTAGTAAAGCTCGATATGGTAGGTGACACGGAACAACTAGGCAATGCCAGGGTAGATATACCAATTACGCACACGGACTGATGGATACGCATAGCAGCCACTACCGTTCCACCTCGCACAACATTCCCAAATCGGAGGATGGCCATCTAGTCAAATCACAAGTAAGAGTATAATATCGAAGAAATGCGTCCGAGAAGAGGTGCTACCTCACTGGTCCGAGATCGCTCCTGTTTTAGCCACCTTATGCCAACTCACGGGAGTTGGGTCCACGTAACATACCTTAAGAACGCCGCCACCATCCTACTTCATTCTGGAATCTCCACCGCGTACACGGTTGTCAAAGTGGTTTTCGGTATCGACAGAGAGTATGTCCATATCCGATCCCGGTCTCTTTGCCAACCAATCGTTATTATTACACCGTGGTCGTTTCAAAATAGTTTATACTTTAAACCAAAATCATTATCATTTCAAAACCCAATTTAATACGATATCATTTTACTTCAAATATCCATTTTCAAAATCATATTACTTTCCAAAGTTATAATGCTTTCGAAATCATAGTCTGGAAATCACAGTATTTTGGAAATCATAACACTTTCCTTTTAAACAGTTTAGATATCAAAATTTCGTTATAAAATAAATTAATTTCCTCAAATTTCACAAATCGATTCAAATTAACTCGAATTCCAAAAATTTATTTTAAACAAATCTCGAATCATCCGTTTCAACACGATTTAGCTTCTAAATAAACCATTTCAATTTATCAATTTCAAATACATATCTGAACCATAAAATAAGCCATTTCAATTTGAATATATTTCAAAGCTTTAAATATTCAACATTTCAAAACTAAGTTCGATAAATTTATATACATATCAGATTCATTTTACAATTATTTAGTTTGAAACATTAACTTAACATTTTCATAACATTTGAATACAATTTAAAATTTGCAATTTAAATAAATCCAATATCTTATTTAAATATTTATACGTTTGAAATATCCATTTAAATCACCTTTAAAATTTCAAGTTGTAAATCATTTCTTTAAATTTCAAATTCAATACATTTCAAATCAAACTTATTTAAGTATAATTCTTAAATAAATATAATATCAATCAATTTCAAATCATTATAAATTCTATATTTGAAATTATAGATATTAACCAAATACTTAAACATATTATTTTTCAACTTTATTAAATCAACTTTAATAAATCTTTAAAATCAATATTTATCAAAACCATATATTTCCTTTCAAAACCATAGAAATCATTTTCAAACGTTTATATATATACCAACGGTGCCTGTATATAATTTTCTATCCTATGGTCAAGTGATACGGATATTTATCATTTCAATCCGCAATTTAAAACATATTCGGGTATATATCTTTTCAACCCGAAATCCCAAATTCAATTCAATTGAAAATCGCTTGGGTTTATCATTTCAACCCATAACGATTTCCTCCTATTCTACAGATCGTTCGGGTATGTATCATTTCAACCCATAGTGATTCTATACTAACAGGGAACTTGCAGAGTGATAACAGATATGAAAATAAAATAACAACAGTAACATGCATATATCAACAGTATAAATGACAGATAATGGTGTCAGATGTCACAGGTGAACAGATACAGATAAAGACATATATATCACAATGTAAATAACTAACATCAGCATATTTCAATTGACATTTCAATTGAAATCAAATTTAATAAATATAAAAATATTAATCGTGAGTGATTGCTCACCTTTCGAGGCTAGAGATGGACGAGAATGATAAGAGTTACAGATCCAAGCATGAATTTCAAAGCAAAGCAAGACTGGTACAAAATTTGACGGATAAAGCTGATAACAGAAATAGACGAATCGAATCAGAAATGGATCGATGATGATAAATGGTATAAGTGAATTCATATATAACTATATATAACTATATATAAAAAAAATCATATTCCACATTCAAACACATATAAAAATCTTTATAATATATATAAAAGAAACGATATTAAGTTTAAACATATATACACATACCCAAATAAAATTCTATATGTATTAAAAATCAAGGTACAGCTACTATGTGAAATATATGGAACATATGCATATGACTTAACATATTATTATTATTATAACATATACATGTTACCAGCAAAAATCAAAATAAGTACAGGTTTTATAAACTTACATGAACATAAAATATACAACTCGACAGAACATAATATACATATATACAAACAACAGACATAAATAAAACTTGCTTAACACATATATAAGCAGACTTAATTTATCTATTAACATATCTATAAATATATACGGCTAACCTTTATACTTGAAACTAACTCATGTATACTTATGTATAAACTAATATATGTAGATCATGTACGTTGGTTTTAAATGTAAACATATCTATAGGGTCCAGCCTATACTTACATACCTATAATATATAATCATACTTCATACTTTAAAGTATGTACATTGAAAAGCCAGAATAGATGGAAATAGCAGGGGAAAAGCTAGACAATTTAATATATATGTACGACTAAACTTCACCAATATATATAACAATTTAGAATCACCATTTAACTTCATAAATATATTACCTTTTAAAACAAATACCAAAACGAAAATCTTAAACACACAAAAAAAAAACTGTTTTGAAACCAAAGATATATATATATAAATCAGATAGAATATATTCTACCTCCTAATATATATAAAACGTTGTATATATTATTATCAAAACTGTTTCAAACATGCTACAGTTTCAGTATATATGAGTTACAGGCAAAGACCTTATATATATAAACTAACTTTATAAACCAAATATTATAAACACCTATATAGTATAACACTATCAAACATATAACATATACGATAGAATAGCTAACAGTAAGTATAAATAATACATATATAAACAACTTAAGAAAAACTAACTGTAAACAAAGTCTTAAACAAAATATATACATAATAAAATACTTACATAATAGTTTCAAACACTAAGACCAATATATCATGCGTCATCAACAGAAAAGCTTGGCAACAAGAGAAAGTTTCAGGGTGGCGGTCGAACAATGGTCTAGCAGGCGAAGGTTGCTGCTGCTCCGGAGAGGAGATGACTTGGTGGCCTACCATGGAGTGGGTGGTCGGCGGCACACTGGGTTCGGCAGGGATGGGCGAGGCGATGGGTTATGGTAATGATCTGGCATGGGTTTCGGTGGTGACGTGGTGGAGGGCTGGAAGGCTGGCTTAGTCAGGTGCTCGGTCGTGGTTGTGGGGTGGTGACAGGCCTGGGTAGGGGCTCGGTCTGGTGGTGGTAGCTGGGACTCGAACTGGATTGGACTGTCTGAGTGGAGACGTGGCCGGGGTGGTTTCTGGCAGAGCACGGCATGGGTTTGGGCGTGATGGCGAATGGGTGGTCTGGGGTTGGCGACGTGGTGGGTCTGGTCTCGGTCGTGGCTGTCTGGGTGGAGGCGTGGTGAAGTTCGGTGGTGACAGCATGGCGTGGGGTTCTTGGCCTGGCGTTGGCGACGTGGAGGTAGTAGCTTCGTGGAGGCATGGGTTAGGCGAAGGGGTTGGACGTGGTTGGTGGATCTGGTGAGAAGTGAGATGTGAGAAAAGTGACAGGCAATAAAATTCTTGAGAACAAAAATGATGGAAGGCAAAATAGAAATGGAGGAGTAGCAGGATTGAGAAGGTAGCTTCTTTGATTAATATTTGGAACGCATTGAACAGAGAAGGCAAACGAACAGGTATAATTACAACGAAAGAAAAGGTCCACAGTACTAAACAGTAGGAATAGAATTGGTCACCCCTTGATTTTTGGAAATTTATTAAACCAATTAATTGTTGTTGGGCTGCACGTTATAGATTTGAAGCCTAAGGGAAAAATGTAAAGTCAAAATTCGGTACCGTTATGGTGAACTGTTTATTCTTTTCGACGCGTACCGGATCTCAAATTATAGAAATGAATATACCGCAGAGATCAGCACGACGAGACGATTAAAATGGTACACAGATATCAGTGATACGGTCATCCGATCAAAAGTCGATAACCGGTACCAGAAATGCTGCTATTCTAACCGAATTAAGATAAACGGAGCAACAGAAGTCCAAATTTGACGAAACGAAAGATGACGTCTCACTCAGAAGATGATTTACAAATTTTCCATGTAAAAAATATTTAGGTTTGGAAAACATTTTATTATCATCAATTTTAACTGATTAAATTGAAGTAAATTTACGCGCGAAATAAATTTTCATATTTTCGGACGAAAATTTACCAGTTGCTATTTTTAATTATTCGCATTCCAAATATCAAATTTAAATTTCAAAATTTTATCCGTTAAAATTTCACAAAATTCAATTAATTAAATAAATAAAACAACTGAAATTTTGCGGGTCGTTACATCATATTTATAAATTTCCCTTATATATAATTTCACTTTGGTTGTATAAAACCAATTTTTAATTGTTTATCTTTGTTTACCTTATAATAATAACAACTTTTATTAGAACACCAATAACGAATGACGAATGATAATAATCAATATTATCATTCACTACAACCAAACACACCATATATACTATAATAATTTCTGAAAAACTATTCCTTTATATAAAAAATATAATCAAGGAAAATTTATTTAATTTATCCAATTTCAAAACAATACCATGTCGAATTGCTCGGTTTAAGTGTTTGGAGATCCCTATCAATAACGTTAATTACTTGTATTGACCAGAATCCAAAAGCCACTCAACAGATCAATCAACACAATATAAAGCATTTTATATCACTAACAAATACGCGCTCACACACACACACACACACACTCAAACTCACTCTAGGGTGCTACTGACCCTGTAACGACCCTATTTTAAAAGCTGTAATATTAAATTAATTTAATCAAAATAGAAGTGTTTGAAATCGATTTTGATACTTATTATTTTGGAATCAAATTATTATAACATTTAAAGTCTATTTAATAAAAGTTTTGTTATAATAAAATATAAGTACTTAATAAATTCATTTTTAGATAATATATTAAATATTTAAATGAAAGATTTAATAAATATAAAATAGTTTAAAATGTAAATAATTTTATAGAATAGATGAAATAAAAGTTTTATTAGTATTTAGTAAAATCATTAAATCGACAAAGATAAATAAATTTATTCTTATATTAGTATAGTGAATAATAAAATAGAATTTAATGAAACTGTAAAGTTATTGGAAAAATATATTTGGTAAGATGAGGTTTAAACCACTTTAAATTATATTGAGAAATATTTATAAATATACGACAAGAATAAAGCAGTAACGACCCCACTGCTATGCTCAGTTTAGCAGACAACATTACTTGTAATGTTCTTTGCTAAACTGGGCATAGCGGTGGGGTCGTTATAGACCCTATCTATAATGTGCACCCCAACAAAGCCATTGTTCTCGTTTAACCTTGCACTCTGATACCAATTGTAACGCCCCGCTTTTTCGTATAGTTTAAGTTGATAATAAATCACGCATGTCCAACCCAAATTGAACGGAAAGACAGATAGTTATGGGGAAGAAAGAGGAAAGAAGAAGAGAAGAGAAGAAGAAGAGAAAAGAAACTAAACAATACAGAATATCACAGAGGAATGAATAACTTAAAATGTATAACAAATCTTTGCACAAAGAAAAATGTAGTATACATACACCAATCGGAGTACACTAACCTATTCCAACCCGAACATTTATAACAACCTATTCTTACAATTGCTGATAAATACAACCAACAGACAACACAGTGGAACACAAAGAAGTACGTAGATATGTCTTAGGCCTCCAGCTCGTCTCTTGAGCTCCAATCCATCCCAAGCAATCTGTAAATATGCTCGGTCTGACCCGAGCATTATAATAAAATAACACCCGAGTCAGTCTGCTAAACCAGTGTGAGAAAACACACCTCAATTGAATTTTAATGTTTCAAAAATCTTTTGAAAATAAAGGTATCTCGTAAGACCACGTTGCACATAAACACGGACGGTTTTTACCTTACGATAACCAAATCATTTCATATGAAATTTGTAACGACCCGGGAATTTCGATCCCGAAATTTCCAGATAGTTAGAGAAAAGAAGAAGAGATAGAAGAAAAAGAAGAAGCAGAAGCATCAAAACACAGAAACCTCACATTCGCAGCGGATAAAATATAATAACAAATAATAGCATTTATACAAAGAAAAGCTGTAATTGTTACTTTACATACAATTTATCAGAGTTACACTCATTACAAATAGACTGGACAGTTATATCAACCTGCCCCAATACTACTATCAATACAACTCTCAAATACACAGCGGAATACACTCCATACGTCTCTGCCATCCAGCTCGCCACCTGACTTTCCAGAACGTCCTTACCTGAAAATCTGTAATACTCGGTCTGACCCGAGCATTACATCAAAGTAACACCCGGGTCAGGCTGGAAACCAGCGTGATTAAACCCATATAATTTGAAATTCTAAGTTCAAACCATAAAAGAAAAACCCGGGGTAACTCGTACTTCACTATGAGTTCATTACTTGTTATGCTCAATACTTACTTCACATATCGATCTATAAAGAATCGAAGTGGTTTTGGGTATTAACTAATACCCGACTCCTGTCTCTTCGAATCCAATGTCATCTTAATCCAAGTTATTCAATGAGATACAATTCAAACTTTAAATACCCGATGTCATTTTTATACATAGAAATCTACGATAGGTAACATACTATCAATGTCTATCCAAACATATCGTATCAGAAAAACATTACATATCAGAAATATCAACCTATTCAAGATATTTACATCATTCAATCATTCATAAACAAGATTAATTAGTCAAACCATTTCTAATTAATTTAAATTAATTTCTTTAAACATTTTTAATCCTGCTTACTTATCATTAATGATCCTTAATTAATTACTTCCATAATGTAATTATCCTCTTTAATTAATTACATTTAGTAATTACACATTAATTACTTGAACTAAGTAATTTACTTAATTAATACTTAATCCAATTCAAAGTTTATTCTTAATTAATAAACCAATTAATTATCTTAAATTAAATTAATTAATTATTCCTAATCACTAGTTAATGATCCCATCATTAATTATTCATTAAATTACCATTAATTACTTACCCTAAGTAATTATCTTTAATTAATCTCATCATTAATTTATTACACCAATAAAGTTTATTAAATGATAAATCTTTTAATTAATTCACTAATTAATTATTGAAAAATAATTCACAACTTAAGTTAAAGATAAGATAATTCACAACTTAAGTTAAAGATAAGATAATTCACAACTTAAGTTAAAGATAAGATAATTCACAACTTGATTCTGATACAATTAGATATTGGATAAGAAAATTAACTCAATATTCAAACTAACACAACTTCAAAAGTATTAACTTAAAAACTTTCTCTTTTGCTTTTGAAAACTTATTAGCTTGTAGATGAAAACCCGAGCCACACTCGATACCATTCCCGAGAAACTCACGTTCTTCTTCTTTTCCTTTTTATTTTTAACTTTGTTTTGATTTAACTTTTTAAATATTACACACTCGCGTTCGACCCAATCCAACACTCGAGCTAAAACTGTTTTTCCCCGAGTACGACTTCGAGTCCATCCTTTTCTTCTCCAAATTCAACCCACTGACACAATCCTGACATCGCGTACACGTGCACGCCTGAACGAGGCAACTCCGATCAACGTCCTGATCGCCAGCAAGTCGCCAACCCTTTCTTCCATCGTCACGAACACCCAGATTCTCGAAACATCCACGAAATCGAATTCGAGCATGTTGAACAAACTGGACCCAAAAACTGATCATCTGACAACGCCTTGTGTCGACCAATTCGATCACCAAAATTCACACCGATCAACCCAAACCTTCGTCGCAGTTCCACACATCGATTCCCCCACCACCGGTCCAACTCGATGCACTACTGTCACCGCACGAACCTTGACATCCCCTTCGACAACAACAGGCCACATTAAACCCTAAATCAACGTCGACCAGCCACCTCGATGATCAGAAAAATCAAAGATCATTTTCCCAAACGCCACAACCCTCGAGCTACCTCCAGTCGCGAACTCGACCTTCCACACTTCACCGATCACCAGAAATTGACACAATACCAATTTCCGTTCAACCAGAAAATTCTCTTGATTTACAAACTTAAAATTCTAGTTATTATCATTAAAAATCATGGTTTTCAAACTCGAATTAGATTATATAGGTGAGGCATGAAATTAAAGCAATTGATTTTACTGATATATTTCCTTTATACTGTAATTTCTTGTTTTACAGTTAATCACTTAACAATCTCACATAAAAACATTTTTAACAAAAGAATTTAGTCAATACAAGCCTATCTTCTTTAAACATCATAATCTAAAATAGATTATATGAAGAGGGATCAAAATTTTAGTGTTTTGGTCTGTTGATACAGACATGCTTACAAATATAAACACAGCACTTCCTACTAATATACATGCAAAGCATATTCATTTATTCATGCATACATTTCCCAACATTACTTTCATTATCCATCACATGTAACAGGATATAAACAGATTTAGCTATAAAAGGTGAAGTTTACTCACCTTCTTGCAATAGCAGAGAACAGAGCCTGGAAATTGCTGCCTTTTTTTTTTGAATTTCAAAAACTGGAAGTTGATTTGATCCTGGAAACTGAACTTAGTTGTTGATCTGCTACTAGATTTAGAATTGAGGCTTGATTGTTGATTTTGATTGCTTGATTCTTTTTAATCTCCGGTTTAGTTTTTGTTTCCAGATTTTGAAGGAAATACTCTGGCTTTTTTTTTCTTTTATTATATTTACCTAATTTTAATTTAAAAGAAAATTCCATTTGTAAAACTAAGCTTACATTTGTCAATACATATAATCATTTTCTTACAAGTGTTAGTATGCAATAATGAGATGTTTACATGTGTTTTTAAACTTATATTCAAATACCTCTTTTGTTTAGGTCCTTTATCCTAATTAATTCAAAAATTGTGTTTTAAACCTTTTCCTTTTAAAATTTGTGAATTAATTTATCTTTCAAGTTTAATACCTTTATATATATACAACATACATATATTTTAGAGAAAGAATGATCATTTATTAAACCTATTTTAAATCTTGAGCCACTATATTCAACCCTAATAAGTATTTATTTCTAGTGTTTATAAATATAGAATTCTATCTTTAAATCTCCTTTAAAAATCTAATGTATTGAATTCAAATTAATGTTCTCAATTCAAAAACATATATATACACATATATGTTTGTATATGAACATACTTAAATTTTTCAATATTAATAAGTTTGCACATCACTATATATATATATATATTTATGGACATTTAATCTTAGAGGGTGGAGTTTAATATATACATTTCTAAAATATTTATCATATTCTGTTTTTAAAATTTAATATTTCAATAATTAAAATTAATTAATTACACAATTACAGACGTCAAAAATACGGGTCGTCACATTCCTCCCCCCTTTAGAACTTTTCGTCCTCGAAAAGGAACGAGGCCAGAATTTACTTAATACTTAAAATCAGATAAATCATTCTCTTATCATTTTTATTTTATTTTAAAACACTTAAAAATCTATATAATATTGCCAAAATAGTTTTATAAAAATACTTTTATAACTCGATGTTTTAACAAATCCATCCTTGTTCTCACAGAAATTCGGTCATACGTTGATCAAACGTAAAACTGAAAATCTATAAGTACTTAGCAGACCCGTTTTCAACACCCAGTGAAAAATACTTGGAAAATAATTTTATTGAAAATATCAAAAACGTTTTTGAAAATAGAGGAAATATCTTTGGTGAAAATGCTCTGGAAATCATCACCCCCATCCATGGTCGCAGTTAACCCGATGGTTACGTTGCCGTCCCGGCAAAATCCACAGATAACTGTAGGTCTCCGCGCTCCTCGATTACGCCATGGAACCCGCTACAGATCGCAGTTATACCCGGGCCTTACGTTGCTATCACAGCACAAACCCATATAACTGTAGGCATCAACGCCACCGAATTTCGCTGCCAAATAATGAAACTTCTCCCACATAGGTCGCAGTCTACCGATATAAAATCAAACGTAGACAGTTGGCTCTCAGCGGCACACACGACTTTCGCTATGTTACCATAGTGTCACAGTCTACCGATATAAAATCAAACGTAGACAGTTGGCTCTCAGCGGCACACATGACTTTCGCTATGGTCTGCAGTAGATCGCAGTGACATCGAGTTACATTGTCGTCACAGAATAACCCAAATGCCTCTGTGGGCACCAGCCCCTCGACTTTCGCTACACAAATAATCCTCAGGAACTAGTTTTGTCCGGACTCCTCACAGGATCAACTTTAGAATCCCCCCTTGGGGTTCAAGGCAGTACCACCCAGTGGCACTCCTGAGAAGTTCATTTCAAGGGAGCGCCTTTTTCCCCAAAGCTATACTCAAAACATTTTATACTATATACTTATAGTATCTTCAAATCATACCCTTTATGATTTATCAAAATCTCCTTTACACAAAATCGATTACCAAAAATCGATAATTCTCAAACTAGGCTTTCCAAAATCCAAAATTGATTTCTCAAAAATCAAAAGCCCTTTCCAAAATTCATAGGTTCCCAAAACCTTTTCCAAAATCATTCTCATAAGATCCTTTATATATATAGATATAGATATATATGACTTTGAAAATCTTTGGATCATTTCAAACTTGTATAAAACCTCTTTTATACTTCAAATATTTCAAAACCCTTTTTATTCTGGCTAGATTCAATAAGGGAAGTTTATCATATTACAAAATATAACGTTATTTATTGTCAAATCAAATATTCAAGTTTGATTTCTTTATAAAGTTATTTACCATTTACTTACCTCCATAAAGTAAATTTCAACCAAAGAAATACCCAATTCCATTATATTTCACATAATATACCTTTCATTTTCGAAAACCATTTCAAATTTCTTATCCTCAAATTTTAAATGCCAATTTCATTTAAACCCGTACGATGTACACATATCATCCGTACGCTATATCAATCTGATCGCTCAATCGATCACACAATTTCACTTCCGAACTAGTATTGTCCACCCGGATTCCTAGTGCGGACTCAGATCTGGTTTCCTGATCAGAAACCGTCATTCTCCTTGCATAGTCACAACTATGATAGAGAATATCCAGAACCAATCAACAATCCATATCCAGGTTCGCCGTCGAAAATCGAGCGAAAAATCCTAACTCGGATCGATAATACTATCTCGAAATTCTGTGTTCGAATCTGGATCAAATCACTATGCGAATAGAATAATATACGTATATCCTACGTATTTATCTTTATTGGTTATTAGCCAAATCAATTCTCTTTTCTATTCACATTTCCTTTAATTCTATTCTCTTATTCTCAATTGCTTCCATTTACAATTGAGTTAATACTTCAATTATAAACAGTTTGAACTCTGACCTATTTAAATTTAAAAATAGCTTGAAAAAGTTTAAAATAGATAAGTAGTTGAAAAATAGTTATTAGTTGTAAAATAGCTGTAAAATAGTTAAGAAGGTATAAAATAGTTAGATAATTGCAAAATAGATTTAAAATAGTGATTAGATGTAGGTAACTGAAAAATAGTAATTAGTTTATAAGACAGTTTCAAAATAGTTAAATAGTTCCAAAATAATTGTAAAATAAGTATGAGATAGTTTGGGGTTTAAGAAGAAAGATTATATAGTAAATAGTTTGGAAAAATATATTTGTATTAAAACAATTTATTTTGAAAATAATCCAGAGCCAAACTGTTCAATTCTCATCAATTCAATTTAAATTTCCATCTCCATTTAAATTAACTCAATTGCAATTTAAATAACTTCAATTTCCATTGAAATTGATTTAATCCCAATTCAAGTTGAATTTACCTTAATTCCTTTCCAAATTCAAATCAAATTCCATTTGATTTTTAAACTTATACATCTTCAATCACAATTCTAATTAATTCAAACCAAATCCCATTTGAACAAATTTCAATTTAAAACTCAATTTTAAGCTATCTTAAATTTATATAAATTCGAGTTAAATTTCTAAATGTTGATTTAATTTCTTAAATCAAATTAACTTATATCTTTAAACCATTAAATTCTGAATCCAAATTCCAAATTCCATTTTAAAATTATCTTTACTTAACTTATTGCAAAGTTCAAATAAGAATTCAAAAACAATTTAATCTTCAGATTCTAATTTATTATCCATTTCTAACTTTAAAATAAATTCTTAGTTTCATAGATTATTTATAACAATAGAATGATATCAGGATAAATAAACATCCAAATTTATCCAAACACCAATTAACAACATCCCATTTCAATTTCCAGATCTCAAACCCATTTTGAGATTACTCATAACTCCCATTTAAACCCAACCATTTAACTTCTCAAGTTAAATTTTAATTTCATCTTGAAATTTCTAATTCAAGTTGTTCATTCTAAACTCATTTAACTTACCTTAAGTTAAATTTAATTTAATTTAGTCAACTTGACCTAATTTGAATTCCCATTCAAATTTTTTAAATCTTATAATAATAATCTTCCCATTTAAATTCAAAAACTTATCACTTTGGGTTTCCATATCATATTTCAATTTAAAACTTAACACTAAGAGTTATTTCAAATCATCCTTGATATTATGTATATCCTTATATATACATTTTCTTTACATACCAAGTTATACTTTAAATTTTAAACCATTCTGGGTTTTTAATTTCAAAACAAATTTCTTTAAAACGATCTCAAGTTTTCTGGACTTAGATTTAAAACTTCACAATTTTAAATTATCTTCAATTCCAATTTATAAGTTATACTCACTTAAATGTTTACTTCCCTAAACATTTCATTTTGCTAAATCATTAACAACATTCATTATTAAACACAATTACCATTTATGATAATAACCAAGATTATCATATCTGGAAACCAATTCATTATTATCTTTATTCTTGATAACATTTCTACAAATTCAAGATTTTAATTTTAGTTTGAATTCATTTCAAACTTATCTTCATTCAATTTTAATTTGGCTTTATTTCTATTACCACTTAATTTAATTCCAACATTTTAACAACCAATTACCTTAATATTTATTAGAAAGAAATATCATTTTATATATCAAAATATATTCTTATATAAAATCATTTAAAATCCTTATATTAGAAAATAACAATTACGCTCTCATATATATATATATACACTCAACTCGTTCTAGGGTACCATTGACCCTCTCCTTAACGAGTAATCCCAACAGAGCCAAGGTTCTCGCTTAACCTTCGCTCTGATACCAAATGTAACGACCCGGGAATTTCGATCCCGAAATTTCCAGATAGTTAGAGAAAAGAAGAAGAGATAGAAGAAAAAGAAGAAGCAGAAGCATCAAAACACAGAAACCTCACATTCGCAGCGGATAAAATATAATAACAAATAATAGCATTTATACAAAGAAAAGCTGTAATTGTTACTTTACATACAATTTATCAGAGTTACACTCATTACAAATAGACTGGACAGTTATATCAACCTGCCCCAATACTACTATCAATACAACTCTCAAATACACAGCGGAATACACTCCATACGTCTCTGCCATCCAGCTCGCCACCTGACTTTCCAGAACGTCCTTACCTGAAAATCTGTAATACTCGGTCTGACCCGAGCATTACATCAAAGTAACACCCGGGTCAGGCTGGAAACCAGCGTGATTAAACCCATATAATTTGAAATTCTAAGTTCAAACCATAAAAGAAAAACCCGGGGTAACTCGTACTTCACTACGAGTTCATTACTTGTTATGCTCAATACTTACTTCACATATCGATCTATAAAGAATCGAAGTGGTTTCGGGTATTAACTAATACCCGACTCCTGTCTCTTCGAATCCAATGTCATCTTAATCCAAGTTATTCAATGAGATACAATTCAAACTTTAAATACACGATGTCATTTTTATACATAGAAATCTACGATAGGTAACATACTATCAATGTCTATCCAAACATATCGTATCAGAAAAACATTACATATCAGAAATATCAACCTATTCAAGATATTTACATCATTCAATCATTCATAAACAAGATTAATTAGTCAAACCATTTCTAATTAATTTAAATTAATTTCTTTAAACATTTTTAATCCTGCTTACTTATCATTAATGATCCTTAATTAATTACTTCCATAATGTAATTATCCTCTTTAATTAATTACATTTAGTAATTACACATTAATTACTTGAACTAAGTAATTTACTTAATTAATACTTAATCCAATTCAAAGTTTATTCTTAATTAATAAACCAATTAATTATCTTAAATTAAATTAATTAATTATTCCTAATCACTAGTTAATGATCCCATCATTAATTATTCATTAAATTACCATTAATTACTTACCCTAAGTAATTATCTTTAATTAATCTCATCATTAATTTATTAAACCAATAAAGTTTATTGAATGATAAATCTTTTAATTAATTCACTAATTAATTATTGAAAAATAATTCACAACTTAAGTTAAAGATAAGATAATTCACAACTTAAGTTAAATATAAGATAATTCACAACTTAAGTTAAAGATAAGATAATTCACAACTTGATTCTGATACAATTAGATATTGGATAAGAAAATTAACTCAATATTCAAACTAACACAACTTCAAAAGTATTAACTTAAAAACTTTCTCTTTTGCTTTTGAAAACTTATTAGCTTGTAGATGAAAACCCAAGCCACACTCGATACCATTCCCGAGAAACTCACGTTCTTCTTCTTTTCCTTTTTATTTTTAACTTTGTTTTGATTTAACTTTTTAAATATTACACACTCGCGTTCGACCCAATCCAACACTCGAGCTAAAACTGCTTTTCCCCGAGTACGACTTCGAGTCCATCCTTTTCTTCTCCAAATTCAACCCACTGACACAATCCTGACATCGCGTACACGTGCACGCCTGAACGAGGCAACTCCGATCAACGTCCTGATCGCCAGCAAGTCGCCAACCCTTTCTTCCATCGTCACGAACACCCAGATTCTCGAAACATCCACGAAATCGAATTCGAGCATGTTGAACAAACTGGACCCAAAAACTGATCATCTGACAACGCCTTGTGTCGACCAATTCGATCACCAATATTCACACCGATCAACCCAAACCTTCGTCGCAGTTCCACACATCGATTCCCCCACCACCGGTCCAACTCGATGCACTACTGTCGCCGCACGAACCTTGACATCCCCTTCGACAACAACAGGCCACATTAAACCCTAAATCAACGTCGACCAGCCACCTCGATGATCAGAAAAATCAAAGATCATTTTCCCAAATGCCACAACCCTCGAGCTACCTCCAGTCGCGAACTCGACCTTCCACACTTCACCGATCACCAGAAATTGACACAATACCAATTTCCGTTCAACCAGAAAATTCTCTTGATTTACAAACTTAAAATTCTAGTTATTATCATTAAAAATCATGGTTTTCAAACTCGAATTAGATTATATAGGTGAGGCATGAAATTAAAGCAATTGATTTTACTGATATATTTCCTTTATACTGTAATTTCTTGTTTTACAGTTAATCACTTAACAATCTCACATAAAAACATTTTTAACAAAAGAATTTAGTCAATACAAGCCTATCTTCTTTAAACATCATAATCTAAAATAGATTATATGAAGAGGGATCAAAATTTTAGTGTTTTGGTCTGTTGATACAGACATGCTTACAAATATAAACACAGCACTTCCTACTAATATACATGCAAAGCATATTCATTTATTCATGCATACATTTCCCAACATTACTTTCATTATCCATCACATGTAACAGGATATAAACAGATTTAGCTATAAAAGGTGAAGTTTACTCACCTTCTTGCAATAGCAGAGAACAGAGCCTGGAAATTGCTGCCTTTTTTTTTTTGAATTTCAAAAACTGGAAGTTGATTTGATCCTGGAAACTGAACTTAGTTGTTGATCTGCTACTAGATTTAGAATTGAGGCTTGATTGTTGATTTTGATTGCTTGATTCTTTTTAATCTCCGGTTTAGTTTTTGTTTCCAGATTTTGAAGGAAATACTCTGGCTTTTTTTTTCTTTTATTATATTTACCTAATTTTAATTTAAAAGAAAATTCCATTTGTAAAACTAAGCTTACATTTGTCAATACATATAATCATTTTCTTACAAGTGTTAGTATGCAATAATGAGATGTTTACATGTGTTTTTAAACTTATATTCAAATACCTCTTTTGTTTAGGTCCTTTATCCTAATTAATTCAAAAATTGTGTTTTAAACCTTTGCCTTTTAAAATTTGTGAATTAATTTATCTTTCAAGTTTAATACCTTTATATATATACAACATACATATATTTTAGAGAAAGAATGATCATTTATTAAACCTATTTTAAATCTTGAGCCACTATATTCAACCCTAATAAGTATTTATTTCTAGTGTTTATAAATATAGAATTCTATCTTTAAATCTCCTTTAAAAATTTAATGTATTGAATTCAAATTAATGTTCTCAATTCAAAAACATATATATACACATATATGTTTGTATATGAACATACTTAAATTTTTCAATATTAATAAGTTTGCACATCACTATATATATATATATATTTATGGACATTTAATCTTAGAGGGTGGAGTTTAATATATACATTTCTAAAATATTTATCATATTCTGTTTTTAAAATTTAATATTTCAATAATTAAAATTAATTAATTACACAATTACAGACGTCAAAAATACGGGTCGTCACAAAATTCTATGATATTATAATAGTGTCTAAGATACAAATACTTATTAATCATAGCTGAAATTGTTACATTAATTAAATTCCAGCATAATAGGTATACAACTAAAACCGTATAGGCACTTATTGGAGAATGGATTCCATACTATGACAAGGTAAGAAACTACCTTCCGATGGTACATCTCTAGATAAAATGCACCGAGGTCTGACAAGAACATCTTGTACCCCTGCCACACTGGACTGGCCTACCACTTAACTAGTAGTACTGAATATGATCAATCCTTTTGTTAATGGGCCAGAAGCATACATGAGTAGATAGTAATCGATCAAGATTTGGGATGACCATACCCTGATGGGAGTGACCCACATGGCCCTGCTGCATGCCCGATTTTTGTCATTTCCCAGTGTGACGACCCACAATTCCATGCCCTTTGAGCCGACAATAAACCACACATGTCTGACCCAAAATGCACGGAAGAATGGATTATCAAGTGTAATAAAGAAAAATAGACAAAACAGAATCACGAATGGAATAATATATAATATTGAACAATATCTTTACAGCGAATTTAAAAAAAAATACATATATCAGAGTCTAAGCTAAATTCAGCTTGGACAGTTATAAACATATGTCCTTACAAATGCTAACAAATGTCAAACAACAACAAATGAACAAACAGCAGCGGATAATAGAATACGTCCGTACGTAGATGAATATCTCCAGCTCTCCTTTGGAACTCCAACCATCTTCAACTAAACCTGAAACTACTCGGATCTGACCCGAGTATTGAAAATACCCGGATCAGGCTTGATAAACTAGCGTGAGAGAAACTCAATAATAAATGACAGTGTCATATATCAGCCTTGGAAATAAAATCTTTTGAAAAGAAAGAATATCTCATAAGACCACATCCACAAATAAATACGGACGGGTTTTTACCTTATGATAACTAAAACACTTTTATATCAAAACATTTGATATTATTTTTAATGACATTCTTTGAAAACATTTGCAAATAAACCTTTTAATCTTAGCCGAAATTGTTACATTGATTAAATTCCAGCATATTAGGTTTACAATCAAGTCCAAAGGCACTTATCGGAGAATGGATTTCCATACAATGACCAGATGAAGGGACTACCTTCCGATGGGTACACCTCTAGATGGATGTCCCGAGGAACCATCACAAAGCTCCTCTACCAACATAAGACCGGCCTACCTCTATAACTAGATAGTATCGAATATGTCATCTCCCGGTCGTTACCGACCTTTATCCGAGTGCTCGATTCCCATACACCACATTAATTTACATCCCGAACGCTATAGCGGGAAGAAATATATCTAGAAGGAGATGATCATACCGTAATTGGGAATGACCCACTTAGCTTTGCCGCATCTAACCCTGTTTCGGTCATTTCTGGTTGATGAGGCTTAAGGCAACGATTACCTTTTCACATAGCACATATCACATATCACATCTCTGAATGCCACATTGCCATTTCCGTTGACTACTAATTGCCTTCCACAAAAATACAACCCTTGAGCGCATACGTCTCAAGGAGGGTGTTAAGCTAAGAGAAGTTGCCTTCTCCACCACCACAGATGTATGTTTGTAAAAACCAATGTACGTAATCTGAGAAAATGCACTGTCAGACATTCCTCCATACAAGTTCATTATGGGACTGAACGAAACCGATGGTACTCTCCTACACACCCTGTCGGGAATTAAACCTAGGATTAGTAGCGAGAAGTCCTTGCAACCCAAAGAATTTCAAAAACGAAAGCACCACTACTACTTAGTATTTGGGAGCTAACCAGAATTATCAACAAGCAGTCCTTTCATCCCGATAATCCATGGTCTTCATTCTTCATTCTCTCTATCAGTCTTCATTTTTCGAACACGTAAATTGGTTCAAAGTGGTTTTCGAATAGGAATCACCCAAATCTGACCCCGGTTCCTTCGAAATCCAATCATCGATAAAAAGTGAATGTGAGTATACAGGATTTATTAAGTCTCTTTTCACTTTAATTCATTTTGGATGATTACAAAATCTCTTCTTTTTGCCTTAGAGTAATTCTAAGTTAATTCATTCTTTTGCTTTGGATAATATTTCAAATTTCCTCACTTATCATTGATCCAAATTCCTTAACTTTTAAATGGGTCAAAAACAATGTTATTTAAGACATCGTTTACTATAAACCCTAAAAACAATCTTGGCAAACACTATTGAGTAAATGGAATCATAGAAATCATTTTACTCAACATTAATTTCTGCATTCAACAAGTGCTATGGGCGGAATAACGGTGAGATCACCTTTTAAATTCCATGGATAGGACGAGCTTCCACTTTGGAATTTAATACCAAGTATAAAAAGATTATCTCTATGCAATCCAAGTTGTAATTTATTCATTTTTGAGATTAATCTTTTTATACTTAAATTGCTTAACTTCTGGAAAATAGTAATTCTCTTTTATTTTGGAAAAACTTAATGTAATCTTTTAGAGCATTTGGGCTTTCCTTTCGATCTGTTCCACCCCTCGCCTAAGAAGAGAAAACATAGGCCATGTAAGTTCAGGGTACTGGTTGCTCCATTCCTAACCTTAGTTAAACACCTTGTTTATCTTCCCAGATCTCATAGGCGGGACAAATGTCCCAGTCGTTTCCACATACTCGGTTATTAGCTTTTATTTTGAAATTAATTATAAAGATTCCAAATTACCTTTTAAACGCTTAATTTTCCTTTTAAAAACATTCATAATTGATTCTAGGAATTATCGTTAAGTTTAAACTCATATTTCAAAAGTTATAGAATTCGTATCAGAAAAGTGCTACGGAAAGTGCTATATATGGCTTATTTGATTTAATCAACTTTTAATATTTGAAAATTCATAATTTCCAATTCAAATATCTTTTAAATTATTTAAATAGATTTATCAAATTTATTTCATATTTTTCCATAATTAAAAACGTTCATTTAAAAAGATTTTACGTTATGGTCACCTAACTCCACAAACGCGATTTTTGTAGAAAATAGTTTTGGACATAATTCAAAATACTTAACGAAATTTTGATTTTCTTTCTTTATTTAGCAGATATGGATATAATTTTCTGGAATTTTCTTATCTTGAAGAATTCCGAGCTATATTCCCTTCTGTATACCTGTTTGAACTTTTCGGCGCGAAATCGTGAATTACCGCTTGCACGACGCATCTAGTTTTAATTTATTTTTCAAAACTTGAAATAATTTATTCAAATTGAAATTTATTACTTATAAAATTATTACAGATTATTTTAAATCAATATTTTCAATTTTTAAAGTATTTATAAAACATATTTTCACTATTCCCATATTATAATATTGTTATATTCCTATTATTTTAATATTAAATTTTTAAATCCAATTTCAATTAAATTTCAATTCTAAATTCATATTAAACTCAATTAAAACTTAGATTTCAAATTTGATTTCAAATCCATCTTTAATTTCAACTCAAATTTCAATTTCAATTTCAATTTCAATTTTCATTTTAACTTCGATTTCAAATCCAATTTCACTTTTAAATTCAAATTTTATTTTACCTTAACTTTATTTTCAATTTCACTTAAAAAGAGACTTGTTTTTCCGAAGTATCTCATATCACCAAAATTGGGTCTTATTTAACAAAGGTGATTACTTGGGTGAAATAAACATAATCACTATTTATAATTACCACTACCATATCCAAATCAACCAATCACATAATCACTAACATAAACACTTGCTACTATTCAAACATAACACAAACATAACCAAACATCCATAACAACATTTTAAAGGTGTGTATACTTGCATATGTCATAAGGTGATTATTATAACAAAATAAAAATACGATCTTTTAAAAGCGATGAGAATTTCTTACCTTCATATCCATTCCGTCAATCATTTGCAAAACTAGTGTGCTTACATCTAACAAACTAACGCGCGTTCCTTTCTTTCCTTCCTTCGCTTTCTTTTCTTTCTCTCTCTTTTTTTCTTTTTTTTTATACGGAAGGGGAGGGTACACCCGAATTGAAGGGGAGAGGAGGTGGTGGTTTTGCGGAGTTTTGAGGTGTTTTTTTCTTAGAAAATAGAGATGGAAGCCACAGATATGGAGATGAAGAAGAAGAAGAAAGTGAAGAAGGAAGTAAGGAATGAAGTGTGAAAGAATAGAAGGTATGCATTGTAACGACCTCCTTTTTGGATGTTTTAAGCAGACACACACGTCAAACTCAAACCATTCAAAAGGGCAGATTGTTATGGGGTAAATAAGAAAAAAGGAGAGAAATAAAACAAATACAGGATCTCACAGTGGAATGACAAAATATAATAATCAAATAATAGTTTATGAAGCTGTTTTATAAATACATTTGATTATTCTTTACAACACAACCATCAGAGTTACATAAACAGGAATAAATGAATAATAAATGCAGCGGAACAACATGATGAAGTGGAATAAATATAATAATAATAATAGTACAAATCTTCGTCTTCGTCCTCCAGAAATAAGGTCTTCAACCCTGAAATGCTCGGGTTGACCCGAGCGAATTGAAAAGACAAAACACTCGAGTCAGAACTAAAAGATCTTATGTAAGTTAAATCAATGGTAAATAAATATGAGTATAAACGGCGTCGGAGATGCTTACGAGGTTTCACATCTCCTATCCAGTGTCTAATGTGTGTGCAATAACTTAAGAGATGTTCGGGATTCACATCTCCTAAGGATCCGTTAAACTATCTACTATGTAGTACAATACGCTATTATATTATGTCTATAGTAAAGTAAAAGTATTAAAATAGCGTTAAGGCATTACCCATATCCCCCTTAACACATTTTATATATTCCCATAGTCTATACAGTACCGTAAGCTCCTTTGTAAATTGGAGGTTTACCCATAGGGCACACCATAGGTATGGTAAAAAACAAACTCGTAGACGGCACTCTAGGGCATGTGAACACGGCAAACGAGGAAATGCCAGGGTAGATATACCATTTGCGGATCCAGACTAGTGGTAACGCATAACAGCTACTATCGCCCACCTCGAAACACACTCCCAAATCAAAATCAAGGGTGGCCACCAAATCAAATCACAAAATCAGAATATAGTATCGAAGAAGTGTGCCCGATCGGAGGAATGACCTTACTTAGCCCGGCGTGGCTCCTGATTTTAGTCACATCTAAGCTGACTCACAAGAGTCAGTTACGTCATACGTATACAGAAATCATCCACCAAACCATCCTACTTTATTTCTGGAATCTCCACACGTACACAGTTGTTAAAGTGGTTTTCGGTATTAGCAGAGAGTATGAAAATATCTGATCCCGGTCTCTTTAACAACCCATCGGTTATTACACACCGGATGGTTCTTTTACATTTCAAAAGTCAATTCACAATTTATATCAAAATATCATATTCTCAAAACCATAATACTTTCGAAATCATATTCACTTTGAAATCACATTTACCTTTGAAATCATATCGTTTCTGAAATCATAATTTCTTTCAAAAATCATACTTCCAAAATAGTTTAAATCCTTACCTCAAAATCATCATTTTCAGTTAGTTATAACATTTAAATCCCAACTAGGTTATAACATCATTTAGCTGTATTAGCTTTTATATCAAGGAATTTAAATATAACACATCAACTATACTAAGTATGAATTTTTAGAAAAATAGTTTAGGTAGTTATGAATGGTTTTAAATAGATTTTTTAATAGTCAAAACACTCTAAGATATTTAAAATAGATTTAAAAATATTTTTAAAATTGATTAAGATAGTTTAATAGATTTAATAATAGATTAAATATAAATAAAATAGATTAAATAACTTCAAAATAGATTAATTGGATTTAAAATAGGTTAAATGATTTAATTGAGTTAATATAAGTTAAAATAGTTTAATAATTTGAAAACCTTAATAATTATAAATTTTCAAACAATATATTTTCAAACAGTTTATAATAAAATATGAATTTGGAATTAATATCAATTTAAACTATTTATTTCATTTTAACACATCTGAACCATTTCAATTTCCAAATCAACAAAACCCAATTTTAAATCTTTCAATTCAAATTCTTTCCAATCCATGTTTGAAATATCAATTTAAATTATTCCAATTTCATTACATTTCAAAGTCATATTCAATCCAATTCAATAACTCAATTCCGATAAAATTTCATTTATACTTAAAGATTCAACTTTAAATCTTTAATTTAATTTCTTAAAACAGTTCCTTTAAACCCATTTACATTTCAACATAAAACTTGATTTTCCAATAATAATTCAATTTATATAAATCAAATTTTATTTCAAAATATCATTTAACTGGATTTGAAATCAAGGTTTAAAATCATTTAATTTAACCAATCCGGTGTCCGTATATAATTCTCTACCCTAGGGTCAAGTGATACGGTTATTTATCATTTTAATCCGCAATTTAAAAATTTATGGTTATATATCATTTCAAACCGTAATCCCAAATTTAAATAAAAATCCATAAAACCGCTCGAGTCTATCATTCCAATCCATAACGATTTTTCCCTATTCTATAGAACGTTCGGGTATGTATCATTTCAACCCGTAGGGAGCTTGTAGAGTGGTAACAGTATATAAATCAAACATAACATCCAATCATCCAATATCAACAATCAAACATCCATCATAATCATCATCCAATTCGACCAATAAATTACAACAAATAATGGATTATCATTTATAGGAAATTTACTAGCAATTTAAATTCAATAATACATTAAATGACAATTTAATTCAAATAAATTCAAATTAACTGGAATAACAATTTTAATATACCAAAACAGCCATAAATAAATTTCTAATCACATCATAAATTAATTTAACTAACATAAAAAAATTTAGAAGTTGTGAGTGGGTCAAATCACTCACCTTTTGAATTCAAATTGATTTGAAATTCAAAATAGGGCCCAAATTCAAACAGTCTCGTAATTCGTCCAAACCAGCGTCAAAATGTTTGGAATTTCAATACGATCCTTACGCAAGAAACCGCGCATGAATTGGACCTCGTACGTAAAAGTTATTCGAATTAGAAATTATACAATTTGAATTTGGAAATAATTAAAGTAAAATAAACTATACACGTCACTAACCCTTTCCACGTCTGCGTCACCTTCTGTGACGACTCGGGTTTTGCCCGCTCGAAAATCAACATCCGTACTTCACATTGTACTAGAATGCCGCAGATTCGACCGTTCAAATCCGATTCGCCGGAGCTATAACACAATTAAGTAAATAACACAGCGGAAGAAAAGAATAATACATTGATATACAATATCTGATACAACAGAGTGATACAATGAATATCAATATACATCAGAGATATGATACAAGAAATAGCAGCGGAAAAGAAAAGATAACAACAGTAGCGGAACAATATCAATAGAAGTGATAACTCCAAAATGATCTTCAGACAAGAATGAATCCACAACTCCAAGATAAGCAACTCCGATGAATGAACTAGCTCCAGATAATCTACTAAACCTGAATATCTGAAAAGAAACCCAACTCTAGACTGCTCGTGTGGAAAATTATGAGCACCCAGAGTTTAGGAAGGGAACAATAAACTCCGAGTCAGTCGTGGGACTGGTGTGAGCAACAAAAACAGTTTATCTTTAAAAACAAATAGCAGAGAATTTAAAGTCAATTCGCAATGCTTTTGGAAAATGAAACTACCATAAGACCTCCCACCACACACACAATGCAAACGCAGAATTGGAGGAGATTTCTTCTTATGATAGTCAAAGATGCTTACTACGCAAAATCGAATTCTTTTTTATATTATTATTAGTGCATAGTGTAGAAATCATTTCGAAAGTATAATATTAATCTTAGCCAACATACGACCAGTATCGTATGCCTACTATAGCTACTATGTTCAATAGCAGGTTACCGCCACATTCCATAGCAGGTAATACAACTAAAACCGTACACGTCACGTATTGTTTCTTTGGATTTCCAACAAATGGTCAGGCCAAGGAACTTCCTATTCACGATGGGTACGTCCCTGGAATAGACGACCCAAGAACCTAACCGGATCTCTGCCAACACAAGGCCGGGTTACCTCTGCAAAAATAGGTAACTACTGACACGCGTATGCCATCCCCCGATCGTCACCGATCTTCCCGAGGATCCCCGATTTCCAACAAACCACAAAGTAATAAATTTGCAGCAACCACAGAGGTTAAGTATCTGGGCTCCATACCATGATACTACCTTTATCTAGAAGGAATGACATACACTAAGGGGCGCTACTCCCTAGAACCTTGCCGCATCCTTCCTGTTTCGACCATTTCCGGGGTGTGAGGCTCGACGAAGTCTCGTCCACAAAGCTACGCTTTGTTCACAAAGCCATGCTTCGGGTCAAACAAAAATGATCAACCTATGATCACAAAGATATCAGATCAAACAAATGATCATATCGCAAATGATCAAACACTGATCATCACACAGCAACACTCAGCATGCCACATTACCAAATTGGGATATATCGCTGATAAATTTCAACTACATAACCTTTGAGCTCGTACGTCTCAGAGAAGGGTGTTAAGCTAAGAGAATAAATTCTCCGCCACCAAACAGAAATGTATTTGAAAGAAATCGGCTTTATATCTCAAAGTGTAATGTCAGACATGTATCCATACAAGTCTGTTCCGGGTTCGAACAGAACCGAAGGCACTTCTCACGAAGCCCTTGCAATTCCGGATAATTTCCAATCACGTCCGGACTTCCCATCACTAAGGGTGATAAAACCTCTATATCGGGGATCAGCCGATGCAGAGTAACTCGACGGTAATCCTTCCGTTTTCAAAAATATCCGGTCTTCAACACCGGTCTTCAAATGCTATCCATATACGTCGTATCACACATTCGGAATGGGTTATACGACCCAAAGGTCCTTTCCCGGCTAACCCGAATAATGAGCGCAATTTAAAATCATATGGATATGGGATTTCAATTAAGTCACAACTTATTAATTCAACTTCTTTTTTTTCAACTGATTTAAGACAAATTACTGTTTTTAAATCTTTAAACAAAAAGATTCAACCTTTACGGTTTAAACAGTTTCCACACTTTAATCTTTTAAACAAAAGATTCATTCACAGATTTTCCCAATTAATTTCCATTTCAATTTGATTAACTCGTTAAATCTTTAAATCAAAGATTTAACTTATAGCTTTCAAAACAATTTCATTTCGAATGGTTTAAACAAATCATCATTCTAAATCTGTTAAAATAAACCGATTTAATTCATAGCTTTCAAAAAAAGAATTCATTTATAACTTGGAAAAACCATTTTTCAATTCGTACTTGAAATTCCTTTAAATTGGAATTTCATTTCTTATATATGTGAAAGCTTTTATCATCTGAAAACAAACAGTTTTCATTTCGGAAAATCTGATTCATTTATACGAGTTGGAATCCTTGGGTTAAATTCAAATTCCCAAAATTTTACTTTTAAATGGTTTAGATTCATACAAACACATTTATATCATGTTTAATCCCTAGTTTCAAATCATAGGATTCAATTCCAAACTTGAATTCAAATTTAAATCAAATTATTTAAATTTTCAAAACTCGATTAAGTTATTCAAAATAACTTTTATCTTTGAAATTCCATTTCAAAAGCTTTTCACTTTAAACCCAAATTTCCAATTTCAAAATCAATTGAAATTAAAATTTCAATTTCAAAAACATCAAATTTAAATTATCTGTGACTTAACCGATTTCCACGTGAAATCCATATTTGTGTGTTTAAAAGTGTAGTCCAGGGGTTTTACACAGTAGTGCAACATCGTACAATCATCATATATCAGAATACAGAAATATAATTCGATAAGCGGTATAAGAACAACGCTTATCGTTCATTCACAGATCATAGATATATAAAGGTCACAGATAAGTAAACTACAGATCACAACATAAATCAGGGTGTATCACAAAGCATCATATATCAGGGATATCAAACAATCAAATCAATAGAATCCAAATATAATCCAAGCATCCATAAGTAAGGTCAGTTAGTTATCTGATAAATTCAAATCAGATTTATTTCTTATGAATTATTAATCCTGGTTAATTAACATTAATTAATTTCAAATCATTTGATTATTTGTCCTTTAATCATTTCATTGATCAATTTTAATCGTTAAATTACCTTTAATTAAGTAGTTATCTTCAAGTAATTGATTATCTTTAATTACTTATACTAATTAATTATCCCTTAATTAATTTCAGTGAGTAATTATCCATTAACTACTTTCATTAATTGATTTTCCCTTAATTGCTTATATTAAGTAATTAACCTTTAATTAATAAATTTTTAAAATCTTAACTATTTATTTATCTATCCTTAATCATTGATTAATTAAACTAATCAATTAATTAACTTAAATTAATCATATTACCAAAATTAATTACTATTTAAAACCACAAAAACAAAAAAATACTTTATCTTTCAAACTTAATTACAACTTTTAAATTTATAACTTTCAGTTTAAATTCAAACTCAAATACTTTTATACTTAAAAGTTTTAACCCCAATTTAGATTTCAAAATTTAAATTATCTCAAACCTCAGATTCAACTACTTTGAATTCATATTCCGTTTCAGATTTTAAACTTAGTTTAAATTTCCAGTTTGCATTTAAACTTTACTTTGAATTTAAAAACAACAAAACAGGTTTCTGTTTTCATTTAAAACCTGGAATAACATCAATACTCAAGCCACTCGAATTTTACTTCGAGACAAAGCCTTAGCTGCTTCGAGTTATACGTGACCTTATTTTGCTTCGAGCAAAAACATGAATTCCCCGAGTCGCCCCCGAGTTTCCACCTCGTCTTCGTCTTCCCCAAAATCTCGAACGCAACAGATACGTATCGTCTCGCGTGCACATGCACACTTTGTCGGAGACTCTCCGTCCATCGCCACTCGTTCCAGCAAGTCGACAATGATCTCGACTCTAAATTCGACAACCCAGGTTTTCGAATAACCCAACCAATCAAAATTGAGTTGCCTCGATCAAAATAAACACAGCAGCTATCACCAGAAACCATCTCGATCCCCCTCCCCCGACCATCAGACGCCACAAGACCTCGGCCACGTCACGACAACACGTAATTCTTCCATCCCCCAAATGCTTGTGACACTCGATCACGATTAGGCGACGAAAACAAGTTTTTACAGAGCATCGAAAAACATTCGAACAAAACCCTACTTCCAATTCGTCACAAACGTACTTGCATTAGAAAAATTATTTAGCATTTTTCCTATGTTAATACATCTTCAAGGTTGCTTCATAATAGATTTCAACAATTAAAATTAATCGAATCAACCGATATTGACAAAAATGCTACTTTTGTTCATACCCAAACTACACCTTCAATATTGATCAAAATATCATCGTTTCTATTTTAAAAATCCTAATCTTGTATGTTAAATCAAGATATGGGATCAAATCTTCCAATTAAAACATTCGAATTTTTAGCTTTGGATTTCTTTCTTACTTAAAATCTGTATAAACAGTTTCTAAATTCCACGGCATGCTTGAAACCATTTCCAGGTTAAAATCTAAGTTTAAAACAACCTATTTGGTTATGAACTCTAAGCTTAAGATGTTATATATGAAGATGTATGAGTTTCTTTACGTTTTCTTTGCCCAAAGATTTGAAATATTGAAGAACATCATATAACAGACTTCCAGTAAAACAGCAACTTCTCAGAACAAATACATAACAGCATAATATTTTCTTGAACCAATAATCTAGATTTAAATTTTCAAAACAAGTCAGGCTATTAAAATAGGAGTTGCTCACCGTGGTCAAAAGAAAGAACAGAGCATATTTTCTTGAAACAGCAGTTTAAACTTCCTGGTTGAAATCTTCCACTTGATTCTCTGGTTTGACTTTATTGTATTATTGTTGAAGTTGAGATTTGTTTTTATGTTTTGAAATAATATTGCTTTAGATTTTTACTCAGTTTTCACTTAGCTTGATGGATGAAAATGGGACGAGAAGGCTGGTAAAAAAAATGAGTTACAGTGTGATAGAAATAATGAGTTTGTGCAAATTTCTTTAGCAGGGATATTTTTCTTCTTGCTTGCGGCTGAAAGGATTTTAAAACAAATCGAATTGACTTGTTTATGTTAGCATTAAATGCTCCAGTACTTTATGTTCCTAGATGTGTTATATTTTCACATCTTGCCTGCATATATTTTTATTTTGTTGTCCTTAAGTCTGCATACCCATTTCATATTCGAGCCATTTGTTTTCATAATTATTCTATGCAAGCTTTTCTAACAAGTTGTTATTATTTTTGACTTTGCAGATTTTTATTAGGGGCTGGCCAATCTTCTTATGTCCTATACAAATATATGTTACTGGTTTAAAGGCAAATGAATGTAAGTGGGTGTTATTCTAACATGTTGCTTGATTTATTTTATGGTGTATTTGGTTTATGATTCACAAAGTTATAAAAATTCAATAAATTATCAATTTAAATTTAATTAAAATCCGGGGTCGTTACACCTTCCAGGCAGTGCTCGTACGAAGATGCATCACACGGCCGCTCTCTCACCGAAACCCTAAGCAATTATCGTCGCTGCTATGGTCGCCAAGGACCAGATCAGAGACCACCATCGGCCTCCCCCCTCCCCGCCGCGGCTACGGCGAAGAAGCGACGTCCTCCGGCTGCGCCAAGTGGCTTTGCCGCCACCGCTGTTTTCGGTCGAATTACGATGATCCCTTCAACTTCTAGCATGAATGAGCCACAGATCCAAGGCCTACATGCCTCCCTCTTCCCAACTCCGCCTCCTGATCGCCAAAAGGTCGACGATCCACCATTGGATCTTCAGAACTCTAATATGAACGGCTGAGGTTCATTCGCGAATTCTAGATGAACGGTAGTTCGTATTGAAAAACGAACTGCACCAGTGAATTACCCTCGTCGAGAGCTTCGAATTGATATATAATTCGATATTGTTTGAGGAGTTTAAATTTTTTATTTGAATTTGATTGAGGGTTTGAAGTTTGAATCTGTTTCTGCCATTAAGAAGGAGAGGAGCAGAAAGAATTGTACATACTGTAAATGAGAAATGGGGAACAATTAGGATTTATAACGAGCTATTTATAGGTAGGACAGAAATAGAGATGAATGAATCAGATTTGATTTACACGTTGAACGATAAAATGACACAAAAAGCCCGTTCTGCCTCCGGAACGAAAATGGGTCATCCCATATATCAAAACATATGTTTTCAATATTTTTAAACTCAACGGAACAGGTTTTGTAACAACCCAAGTTTTTGTAAATTTTAATTATCGACAAAATGACGATTTAATCTAGTTGACAATTGATATTGAGTTTTAAATCGTATTTAAAATTCTTTAATAAAAATGTCGACCGGGCTTTACAATTTGAATCTTGGCCCATGTTTCTTGGCTTTGCCGAGATGATATCAGGGGCAAACCCGATCCCCTCTCTTTCATGCTTCCATTTCGTAACCCTAAAACTAAACCAAACGAGAGAATAAAAATGGCAACCTAGTTTCTTCATCTTCGTCCCCAAACATCCAAATTAGGGCTACGCGATCTCGTTTTCAAATCATCGTCACGCGAGATGATTTCAGCTGGATTGAAGCTTCAAAACTTCAATTCTCGACCGAACTGAGGTGAGTAATTTGCTCACATCTAATTCAACCTTATATACGTGATTTTGTGGCTCCGGTATATATGCAGGAGGCCCTAATTTTATTTGTTGCCTTGACTTGTTCGATTTCCTGGGTCGAACTTGTTGCACCCTCCCGAGCTTGTTTTACTGATACATTGAGCTCGTGTAGTCTTCATTTAGGGTAGTCTGTACTGCTCATGTTGTATTCATCCCCTGATTGCTCTGTACTTTCGTGGCTAATCATTTATATACATACATTCATGTATGTATATAGTTGTATGATCATTGGCTACACTCTGAAATCTTGAGTTGTATTGGTGAACTTCACTTTCATCGTCATCTGTATGTATGCCTTATCATTCACTTGACTATTTGTACACGTACATCGCTCTGATGTTGTCTATGTGATGCATTTGTCATTGATACTGTTGTTCAATTTTCTTCCAGTAGTTGCCTTTGCATTCTGTAGTCATGTGTACATCATTAACACTCGAGTCTGGTTCATGTCTTGAATTTGTTGCACTGAATCTTGATACATTTTGTATTCAATCTGGATCTCGAGTGCTGTTACATGTGGGGTTTTGGTTATGGGTTTCTTTGGTACTGGGAAAGTTTGTTGTTCTGTCTGCATTAATATTGGTGCATTCATATCCCTGTCTAATTAGTTCAGATTTGTACTGAACTTGAGTTGCAGTGCTTCATGTTGTAATTGTATATCACTATGTTGCATTTAGCTTGACTTTGTCTGATTACGGTTGTTACTATCTGTTTCATTGATTTGCTTCACACTTGATCGCTTGAGTTTACCTGTCTGTTCTCTGACCATATGACAGTGGCTTCATTACCTTGTTGTTCCTGCCTGTAGTTTGACCATTTGTGTTCACTGTGTATTCATGGGCATTGATACTCAAGTCTTGATTCACTGTTGCTGGTGCATACTGTTACTGCCATTATTGTGGGCACTGACTTCATTTCGTCTGCACTTTGATGATTAGGTCGTATTGCCTCTGACTTTTGACATATAGTCTTCATTCATTTCGAGTTAGTCGCTTACAGTTGCATTGTTGACCCATTACTCTGGTTGACATTTTGTTATCGCCTACTTGTATCAATCCATATCATCACTTAGTTATTGCAGTCTTCGAGTAGCTAGAGCACTTGTATACAGCTGCATTGGTTAGTCCTTTGCAGTCTTCACTATACCATATTGTCACTGCATATCTCTTTTGCATTTCTTTCCTTGTGGTTTAGTTTCACACTGCTGTCACTTGTAGTTGCTGCAGTGTTATAGTTCACGGTCTTCATTTGAGACAGTG
Organism: Allium fistulosum; assembly: GCA_030737815.1. Classification (NCBI taxonomy): domain Eukaryota; kingdom Viridiplantae; phylum Streptophyta; class Magnoliopsida; order Asparagales; family Amaryllidaceae; genus Allium; species Allium fistulosum. The sequence goes on along the minus strand of CM060903.1, from coordinate 513,077,889 downwards.
TTCATATACTCTTGAGTCATGTTTCATTTGCTTGAATTGGTTCAGGGCTTTTGTTGTTGGTCTTGTTTGTCTTGTATATAGTTGCATTTTCTTCCGGCTTGTTTCACTTGAGTTGTGAACTGATGTTGAATTCATTCGTTGTCTGTTGTTTGCATTGTTGTTCAGACTCCATACATGAATTCCCTGTTGCTTGTTGACTTGCAAGTTGACACTCTGGTCTGGTGTACATTCATGTGTCTGCACCCAGTCTCTGCCTTGTTGAGCATTTCTTTGATTGTTGAACATAATTTTTACTCTGTGCTTTGACACTTCTGCATTGTTGAACATTGGTCTGTATTTCATATAGATTTGAAATCTTTTGCTATCCAGTTGATTCACTGATGTTCATATGTACTGCCCTTGTACATGCTTCACTGCATCATCTTCTACCTGTTGCACTTGCAATGATGTTCTCCATTTCATGTTCGAATTCATACTTGTCTGCACTGATGTTCATCTGTTCTTGTTGGCATTGGATTACTGAAACAGTTTGTACATGTTTATTCTCGAGTTGTCCATCTCAGTTGAACTGCACTTGGTTCTGCTTCATGATGTACTCGAATTCGTCTCTATTGCTGTATATGCTTGAACTGTTGATGACTTTTCTACAGTTTAGTTGCAGCCTGCCTTTGTCCTTACATCTGTTTGCCACTGCAGTTTCATTGTGGTGGTGACTTTATATTCGGTGGTGGCGAGGCAGTGCACGCGTGCGTGCACTGCAGCCACCCAGAATTGATAGTTTTGAATTGACTTAGTCGATTTGATAAATTGTTTATTTATCTCTGTTGATGATTTAAATCTGCTGATTTTTGCTTAACACTGTTAAGTGTTATATTTTTAGTTATCCGATTTCTTTGTTAAAAGGATTGGATAGACGGAAATTATTGTGACTGTCATCTATTTGATTATTATTGCTTCCATGCATTAATAACTGAGTTTGAATTAGACTGATCCGGATATTATTTTCTTTTGAATGTAATACTCGGGTCAGACCGAGTATTTACAAGTTGTAGATTTTTAGCTTTGGGTTGCTGCTAGAGCTATGAAGACTTTTTATATCACTTGAAGTGGTCTTCGTCTTGTTGTAGTAGTCAGTGTGTCTGTTTTAAGATGATAATGTATTCATGTATATTAGTCGATAATGTACTTGTATATATAACTTCTTGAGTCGACAGTTGTAGTTGTATCATTTGTATTGTGTCAAATGTATTGTAACTGATATCAGTTATTATATATATGAGACTTTTCGTTCCATCTGTATTCCGCATTTATGTTATCTGTGTTATTTTTATATCTATTGTCCTAAACTATTATAGCCACTGTGTAGTAGCTTTGAGTTTGTATCGGTATGTCGGATTTTCTCTAAAGATGAAATGCAATGTTTTATTATCTGACATATCGGTGCTCGCACGAAGCAATTACATAGATGGTCGCTCCTCAACAGCCTTATTTTCCGTGCTAGTTGACAGCACTACACCGTAGTGTTCTTGGCTAGCGTGGGTATAGAGGTGGGGCGTCACAGCTTGGTATCAGAGCCTGGGGTTTAGGACAATTATAAAACATAACTTAGATGGAACATGTGTTACAACTATTTGTCGATGTTTTATCTCTCATCTTTACATATGACTATTTTTGACTGTTAGGTATGAATTCCTAACGCTTATGCTTGTGTTTTCGGCTTTGAATTGATTTAGCCGATGTTGATTTTGTTTTAATTTGGCAAATTAAAGCCATTTTGACTTTTGGACTTTGTTCCACTTTTGTTCTATGCTATGAGTGTCATTGTGTACCTGTTACACTGTGATGAAAAATAGCTGGACCAGGTGCAAATTGAGTGATTTTGATTTCTCATTCACATCTAGTTTGAATCTCAACGATTTTGAACTTGATATTTTGTGTTTTCCTCATCTGGATTTCCCTTCGACTTCGGTCACTTTGTTTTTGAGAAATTGCTAATTTCTTGATTTTCAAGACTCTGATTTTGTTTGCCGTTGGTTTCTTTGATAATGATGATTGATTCATTTTGTACTCGACTGCGGCTATTAATTGTTGACTTCGACATTGACTTGATTCTTACTTTTGTTGAAGTCATTTATGCATTTCTGCTTGTTTTGCTTTGTTTTTCCAGTTGATAATCGATTCTTCTTTTCTAATTAGTTGTTATCACCTTTGTCGATTTTGATAACTTCTATTTCTGGAATTTTTGGGTATTCCTACTTTGATGAATTTGGAATCGAATTCTTTGGATTTTATTCACGTCTTCGAATGTGAAATTTTAGTGAACTGACTTGGTTTCCTAATTTAATCGATTCTTGATCATTTCCCCGATTTGTTGCTATCATTTATTAGCAACTTTGATGACATTTTCTTCGGGATTTTTGTGAACATACTTTCTGATGGATTCAGTATCGATTTCTTTGGATTCCATTCACATCTTCGTATGTGAATTCTTGTGATTGATTGTTTCTACAATCATTTTTGTGATTTGTCACTTTAAAAATATAAAGGTTTTCTATACTAGTAGTAAAAATTAAAATCCCTTTTTCCAAACGATTTCAAAACTATTTTACTACAAAGCTCTTTTTCTTAAACCGTTTTCCAATCTATTAGTATATACAAGCCTTTATTTCACTCGTATGAGAAATTGAATTAAACGGTCTAGTAAAACAAGTGGTATGAAACGCTTGCGTTTACTTCGTCGGTTAACTCCTGGACTTGTTCGATTGAACCTTTTATGACAATTTTCTAGTGTAGATTTACAGTTTGTTCGTAAATATTTAAGTTAAGCAAGTGGTTATGGGACATGAAGCTAAACTTTTATATTTACTAGCTTAGTGTAATTGACACTTCTCGTTGATCATGACGATCATTTTATGATTTAGACTAGCAATTGTGCGATGTCTTTTCGTTTGCAAGGTTAGACTAGACCGCAGTGGTGTGATTCCGACTCACACATATCTCTTTGTGCGCAAGGTTAGTCTAGACCGCAGTAGTGTGATTCCGACTCACACATATCTTTTTGTTTGCGAGGTTAGACTAGACACCACTTGTGTGATTCCATTCACACATACCTTTTTGCTTTTTGGTTAGTCTGGACCTTAATTTGTGTGATTCCACTCACACATATCTTTTTGTTTGCAAGGTTAGACTAGACACCACTTGTGTGATTCCATTCACACATACCTTTTTGCTTTTTGGTTAGTCTGGACCTTAATTTGTGTGATTCCACTCACACATATCTTTTTGTTTGCGAGGTTAGACTAGACACCACTTGTGTGATTCCATTCACACATACCTTTTTGCTTTTTGGTTAGTCTGGACCTTAATTTGTGTGATTCCACTCACACATATCTTTTTGTTGCGAGGTTAGACTAGACACCACTTGTGTGATTCCATTCACACATACCTTTTTGCTTTTTGGTTAGTCTGGACCTTAATTTGTGTGATTCCACTCACACATATCTTTTTCTCTGCGAGGTTAGCCTAGACCTCAATCTGTGTGATTCCGACTCACACGTGTGGGATAGCGACCCACGGTCTTTGGACCATTCCTGTGTGAAAATTTAATGGATGGCTTCCATGAGATAGCGTCTCGTCTTGTGATACCGGTGTTTTGGAGTTTTCATGCTCCCATTTTGTGATAGGCCTTTCCCTTTTCCTTTTTATGATTTAGACTAGCAAATGTGCGATGTCTCTTTCTCTGCGAGGTTAGCCTAGACCTCAATCTGTGTGATTCCGACTCACACGTGTGGGATAGCGACCCACGGTCTTCGGACCATTCCTGTGTGAAACTTTAATGGTTAGCCACCATGAGATAGCGTCTCGTCTTGTGATACCGGTGTTTTGGAGTTTTCATACTCCCGTTTTTATGCTAGGCCTCCCCCCCTCTATTTGTGATTTCTGGATTTCTTGTGATGATTTCTAGAATTTGTACTTCACCAATTTTCGTGATTTCTATTGACAAGTTTTGTCAATTTTTGTGTATTGGTGAATTCATGTGTTATTGACTTGTTATGAATACAAGTTTAGGGTATGATATCCCTTTCTATCTTTGAGAAGATTCTTGTGACATTTTCTTATGAATGAAAATTCATTGGTATTATACTTTGATGCCAGTTATTTTGATGAAATTTTGACGTGTTAACTTCAGTAACCGTCAATTTTAAAATGGATTTACAAGCGGTTCTTCCGCAATGCTGAATTTGTTGTCCGTTTTACTGTACTTTGAGAAGTGCAACTTCCTTATCTAAGTTGCTACTGATATTGCTAATTTAATCACGTGTTTTCAAAATTCTTTATTTTTAAAAAGTTGTTTCAAAAATATAAATTAAAATTGTTTTCAAAATTTTCACAGTTTACATTTTCAAAAGAACGAGGAAGCGATTTAAACGTTTCAGAAAAATTGAGGACTATGACCCCTTTCTTTTACTGATTCGCTTAATTCCGGACTTGTCCGTTTGAGTGTGTGAAATGTTATTTTTAAAACACACAATTCTGCACTTTCAAGGAAACGATAAAGAGATTTAAACGATTTAGCAAAAGTAAGGAGTATGAAACCATACTTTTACTACTTCGGTTAATTCCGGACTCGTTAATTGAATATTTACGACTTCTGATTATCGTTTTTGATAATCAGATATTTGTGAAATTTGATTATTGTTTGAGATAATTAAATATTTTTCGATTTGATTAATCGAATATTTGTATTTCTGATTATCGTTTTTGATAATCAGATATTTGTGAAATTTGATTTTCATTTGTGATAATTAAATATTTATTGATTTGATTATCGTTTGAGATAAGTAAATATTGGCGATTTGAAAATTCGATTATCGTTTTTGATGATTGAATATTTACGATTTTGAGATTCGAGCTTCGTCTTTTTCTCTGGCGATTCAGGTGAGTAATTTGATTTACTCACATTCAATTCGTGCAGTACGTGAATTCTGCTCTATTTTCTTTTTCTTTTAAATGCTAGAACTCGATTGATTCTTGCTTTTGATAGTCGTCTGATTTTGATTCCTTGATCCCCACGATTTTGATTCTTTTGATTTGAATCAGTCGAACCTTTTTGATTCTATATCTGATACTTCCATAATTCCAATACTTCCCCTGCTGACATTTGCTTTGCTTATGCTTTCGACATTGCCATGCTCTTATGGTTGTTACCTTTTATCCATTTATTCCTTATGATTGCGAGGACGCAATTTCTTTAAGGAGGGGAGTCTGTAACAACCCAAGTTTTTGTAAATTTTAATTATCGACAAAATGACGATTTAATCTAGTTGACAATTGATATTGAGTTTTAAATCGTATTTAAAATTCTTTAATAAAAATGTCGACCGGGCTTTACAATTTGAATCTTGGCCCATGTTTCTTGGCTTTGCCGAGATGATATCAGGGGCAAACCCGATCCCCTCTCTTTCATGCTTCCATTTCGTAACCCTAAAACTAAACCAAACGAGAGAATAAAAATGGCAACCTAGTTTCTTCGTCTTCGTCCCCAAACATCCAAATTAGGGCTACGCGATCTCGTTTTCAAATCATCGTCACGCGAGATGATTTCAGCTGGATTGAAGCTTCAAAACTTCAATTCTCGACCGAACTGAGGTGAGTAATTTGCTCACATCTAATTCAACCTTATATACGTGATTTTGTGGCTCCGGTATATATGCAGGAGGCCCTAATTTTATTTGTTGCCTTGACTTGTTCGATTTCCTGGGTCGAACTTGTTGCACCCTCCCGAGCTTGTTTTACTGATACATTGAGCTCGTGTAGTCTTCATTTAGGGTAGTCTGTACTGCTCATGTTGTATTCATCCCCTGATTGCTCTGTACTTTCGTGGCTAATCATTTATATACATACATTCATGTATGTATATAGTTGTATGATCATTGGCTGCACTCTGAAATCTTGAGTTGTATTGGTGAACTTCACTTTCATCGTCATCTGTATGTATGCCTTATCATTCACTTGACTATTTGTACACGTACATCGCTCTGATGTTGTCTATGTGATGCATTTGTCATTGATACTGTTGTTCAATTTTCTTCCAGTAGTTGCCTTTGCATTCTGTAGTCATGTGTACATCATTAACACTCGAGTCTGGTTCATGTCTTGAATTTGTTGCACTGAATCTTGATACATTTTGTATTCAATCTGGATCTCGAGTGCTGTTACATGTGGGGTTTTGGTTATGGGTTTCTTTGGTACTGGGAAAGTTTGTTGTTCTGTCTGCATTAATATTGGTGCATTCATATCCCTGTCTAATTAGTTCAGATTTGTACTGAACTTGAGTTGCAGTGCTTCATGTTGTAATTGTATATCACTATGTTGCATTTAGCTTGACTTTGTCTGATTACGGTTGTTACTATCTGTTTCATTGATTTGCTTCACACTTGATCGCTTGAGTTTACCTGTCTGTTCTCTGACCATATGACAGTGGCTTCATTACCTTGTTGTTCCTGCCTGTAGTTTGACCATTTGTGTTCACTGTGTATTCATGGGCATTGATACTCAAGTCTTGATTCACTGTTGCTGGTGCATACTGTTACTGCCATTATTGTGGGCACTGACTTCATTTCGTCTGCACTTTGATGATTAGGTTGTATTGCCTCTGACTTTTGACATATAGTCTTCATTCATTTCGAGTTAGTCGCTTACAGTTGCATTGTTGACCCATTACTCTGGTTGACATTTTGTTATCGCCTACTTGTATCAATCCATATCATCACTTAGTTATTGCAGTCTTCGAGTAGCTAGAGCACTTGTATACAGCTGCATTGGTTAGTCCTTTGCAGTCTTCACTATACCATATTGTCACTGCATATCTCTTTTGCATTTCTTTCCTTGTGGTTTAGTTTCACACTGCTGTCACTTGTAGTTGCTGCAGTGTTATAGTTCACGGTCTTCATTTGAGACAGTGTTCATATACTCTTGAGTCATGTTTCATTTGCTTGAATTGGTTCAGGGCTTTTGTTGTTGGTCTTGTTTGTCTTGTATATAGTTGCATTTTCTTCCGGCTTGTTTCACTTGAGTTGTGAACTGATGTTGAATTCATTCGTTGTCTGTTGTTTGCATTGTTGTTCAGACTCCATACATGAATTCCCTGTTGCTTGTTGACTTGCAAGTTGACACTCTGGTCTGGTGTACATTCATGTGTCTGCACCCAGTCTCTGCCTTGTTGAGAATTTCTTTGATTGTTGAACATAAGTTTTACTCTGTGCTTTGACACTTCTGCATTGTTGAACATTGGTCTGTATTTCATATAGATTTGAAATCTTTTGTTGTCCAGTTGATTCACTGATGTTCATATGTACTGCCCTTGTACATGCTTCACTGCATCATCTTCTACCTGTTGCACTTGCAATGATGTTCTCCATTTCATGTTCGAATTCATACTTGTCTGCACTGATGTTCATCTGTTCTTGTTGGCATTGGATTACTGAAACAGTTTGTACATGTTTATTCTCGAGTTGTCCATCTCAGTTGAACTGCACTTGGTTCTGCTTCATGATGTACTCGAATTCGTCTCTATTGCTGTATATGCTTGAACTGTTGATGACTTTTCTACAGTTTAGTTGCAGCCTGCCTTTGTCCTTACATCTGTTTGCCACTGCAGTTTCATTGTGGTGGTGACTTTATATTCGGTGGTGGCGAGGCAGTGCACGCGTGCGTGCACTGCAGCCACCCAGAATTGATAGTTTTGAATTGACTTAGTCAATTTGATAAATTGTTTATTTATCTCTGTTGATGATTTAAATCTGCTGATTTTTGCTTAACACTGTTAAGTGTTATATTTTTAGTTATCCGATTTCTTTGTTAAAAGGATTGGATAGACGGAAATTATTGTGACTGTCATCTATTTGATTATTATTGCTTCCATGCATTAATAACTGAGTTTGAATTAGACTGATCCGGGTATTATTTTCTTTTGAATGTAATACTCGGGTCAGACCGAGTATTTACAGGTTGTAGATTTTTAGCTTTGGGTTGCTGCTAGAGCTATGAAGACTTTTTATATCACTTGAAGTGGTCTTCGTCTTGTTGTAGTAGTCAGTGTGTCTGTTTTAAGATGATAATGTATTCATGTATATTAGTCGATAATGTACTTGTATATATAACTTCTTGAGTCGACAGTTGTAGTTGTATCATTTGTATTGTGTCAAATGTATTGTAACTGATATCAGTTATTATATATATGAGACTTTTCGTTCCATCTGTATTCCGCATTTATGTTATCTGTGTTATTTTTATATCTATTGTCCTAAACTATTATAGCCACTGTGTAGTAGCTTTGAGTTTGTATCGGTATGTCGGATTTTCTCTAAAGATGAAATGCAATGTTTTATTATCTGACATATCGGTGCTCGCACGAAGCAATTACATAGATGGTCGCTCCTCAACAGCCTTATTTTCCGTGCTAGTTGACAGCACTACACCGTAGTGTTCTTGGCTAGCGTGGGTATAGAGGTGGGGCGTCACAGGTTTCAAGTCCTAACTCCATCGTATGAAGAAGTTATGTTAAAATCAGCTTATTTCAAATTGATTTCAATTGATTTCAATTAAATTGATTTCTAGGCGTTTCGAATCTGTACGATCAAACAACAAGTCGGATCGCTACGAAATTTGAAATCCTATAATAATTCACCGTTACGGATCTGATGAAACTAGTTTCGTCGAAATCTGAGACAGTGGCCAAAATGGCTATTTTCACATTAATTAAATAAATTAATATTAAATTAATTAAATCACTTTTTCAATTCAACTTAAATAACCTACAACTTCTATCATTTTTGATTTCTTAAACATTTACAATAATTTAAACAAATTTAGATATCAATTTAAAGTTGATTAATTTACCCATTTCAGTGCTTAAATTCAATTGCCATCAATCCTATTTAATTTAATTTAATTCCAATAAATTGATTTTATTTGTTTTCAATCTTTTTATTTAAATCAGTTATTATTTTATCAACATAGTTAACATTGTTTTATATTTCCATACATTAATATCCTCCAATCTCCATCTTTTATTTGTATTAGTTACTATATTTCAATTATATTGAATTTTGTCAATTTCACACATTAAATAAAATTTAAAATCCCAAATTGATTTATTTATCTTGATTTCACTATTTAATTAAACCAATTATTACATTATGAATATAATCAACATTTCTATTCATTTTATTGCATTCACAATTTACAGTTATTGCCTTAACTCCCATTAATGTAACATTTATTTACATTTTAATTCCAATTGATTTCCACTTAAATTTTATACACTAATTAAATAGGTAACTTATAATAATTGTTACCATTAACTTTAAATCACATTATAGGTTTATTATTTACAAACAAAAGTCACGATCGCTTACCTAACACGGATTTATTCAATTATCATTAACTGCATATTATTTCGTTGGTTAATTCAATATTTACATTTGTTTTCTTATATTCACTTTATAACCAAGTCATACATGTTAGTCATTTCAATTTATTGGAATTTCATTCAATTTATCAATAATTAACTTTGATTAACATTGTTACGTTTCATCTTAGTTATTATTTCATTTATAAATCCCAAATTTTTATTTCTTCCAATGTTAAATCACAAAATCTTATTAAATTAACTAATTTGAATTATCAAAAATTACGGGTCGTTACACTGTCCCCCACTCAAAACTTTTCGTCCTCGAAAAGGAAAAAGAAGGGAAAGAAGAAATTAAGAAATCGATATATCTTATTCAAAATATTAAACTTATAAACAATAAATTTACAAGATTAAATAATTTATATAAAATAAATCATTTATAAATAGTTAAATCCTTTTATACTCAAACTAATAAAATTTGGAAAACATTTATCAAAATTTCTAAGTCCAAAATTTACGAAAATTTTCGCCAGAGTCTCCTTTGTACGGAGAGGCTCAGGAGAAATAATAATATCAATAATAACCATATATATATATATCATAATTTTCAAAATAATATATCCCAACAGTGGGAAAACAATATAATATTGTAAGAAAACCGTAATCCGAGAACGTACCTATTCGTCGGGCAAATAACGCTTATTTTATGAAACCAAAAGCAGTAGAAATTGCTTCCAAAACTTGTATTCCACTTATATAATCCAAATAAGTTAATAATCATATAGGAGAAATATTTATATTGCTTCAATTTTTAACAAACAAATCATAACAATATTCACTTCCAAACAACATACAACAAGCACTTGCAACCAAAAAGCATACAATCATCATATGAAACCAATGTAACCAATCATACATCCATATCAACCAAAACAAGTGGTTTGTTCGGGTTTTGATACTTTTAAATCGTATAGAATGATAAATAACTATTAAGTATACCAACTCAACAATCTTAGATAAAACTCAATAGATTATTCATACATCCTAAACAATTAGAAGTATCCTTTCCCAAACAACCCATAACCCAAACAAACAACAAATTTCAAACATTATTTAAGTTTACTCTTATTAATTTCCTTTTCATATCATGTGTTGTTCACCATTTTCATTCATACAATGATTATTTCTTTAATTTACCTTTATTTCTTACAAAAATTAAATTTCCATTCATTTATTTACATATGTTATTTACATTTCTTACATATGTGACTCATATACAATTATTTAAACATATGTGAATCAATTCTTAAAATACTATATTGGTTCCTTTGTAAATAAATTCACATTCATCCATTCAGTGCTTATTTTCATTTATTTTTATTCATTACTTACAAGGTTCATTTCCATTTATTTATATAATGCAAATGTCTTTTTATTTCTTTACATTCATTTCTTACATAAGTTATTTCCATTCATTTGTTTATAATAATCAATGAATTCATTATTTAAGTATTACATACATTTATTACAGTTTAGTTTACATTAATTAATCAATATACTTGGTTTCATTAGATATTAATATACATTGGTGCATAAGTTCCTACTTAAGTTTCTTACCCTTTTAATTTACATTCACTACCTTATATCTATTTTCTGAATCATTTTAACTTTTCTGAAGTTATAATCATGAGATTTAATATAGTATTCATTTTAATTAAAAATGGCTTCCATCATTAACTTGAGTTTATAATCATCTACTTACGGTATTCATCCTTTCTACTTATTTTAATTATAAATAACTTCAAACATTTACTTAAGTTTATAATCATTTATTTATAATACTCACTTTTCTATTACATTTAATTAGTAACATTTCAATTATAACTTAAGTTTATAGCAATTGTAATATCAAAATTTTATTTATAAAAGTAATTCCATTGAACACTTTCATTACTTAAGTTTTTCTTGTATAATATTCCCATTACATATTCTTATTACATTCCAACTTTTTAATATTTTGGTAAGTTATATATATGTTTTTAAGAATGCAATTAAATATTACCCAAGTTTCTCTTATTTATTTATTTAACAATGATGTTCAATAGTTACCATTTCTTATTTTCATATCCTTAAGTTTACAGGTTACAAATTTTCAAATTTCTTGTAATTTCATTTATACTTAGCATTTAATCTTCTTATTTTCATTTTAGAAGTTCCAATTATTAAATGGTAAAATTTCATTTCATTTCAATAATTAAAATCTCTAATTTACATAAACTTAAGAACTAAACAACCGGGTTTCATTTCAGTTATTTAAAATAATATATAAAATCATATCTTATATATATATATATATCAAATCATATTTGGAATATAAAACCAAGGTTAATCTATCAAATAATTGGGCAGTAAAATAATTATATGGTCTTCCCACTTTGAAACATGAAAATGAACGTCGATGATGCGTGCACTCATCACCGAAATTATTTTCCAACGACAGAGAGGGGAGTACAGAACTTATTTCCTTCCAAAATTCTTTTTAAAACATTTCTTCCAAATCATATTGAAATATTTGTATCTGAAAATATTTCTAAATAATATTAATATTATATTCCAAAATCTTTCAAAAGAAATTTTCAAAAATCCCGGAAATCAAGTTCTCAAATTTTTAGTTTATATTCATTTTATTTGAAAATCTCATTTTCCAATCAATACTTATAAATTTCACTACATAACAAACAAATACATTGCAACCAAATATATCATTTCTAAAATTTACTATTTTATATACAAAAATATAATAGGCAAAATTATTTCATTTACCTATAATTCAAAACAAATATTGTGTCAGTCTGCCCTAATAACTGTTTAGAAATCACTATCGATGTCATAGCGTCCTATGCACCGACCAAAATTAATAAATACAAAATGGAACAAATTAACACAATATAAAAACCTTTTTATAACACTAACAAATACGCTCTCTCATATATATACACTCAGCGACTCATTCTAGGGTATTACTACCCTATTTAATATGAGTCAGACCCCACAAAGCTAACATTTTTGCTAAACCTAAGCTCTGATACCAACTGTAACGACCTCCTTTTTGGACGTTTTAAGCAGACACACACGTCAAACTCAAACCATTCAAAACGGCAGATTGTTATGGTGTAAATAAGAAAAAAGGAGAGAAATAAAACAAATACAGAATCTCGCAGCGGAATGACAAAATATAATAATCAAATAACAGTTCATGAAGCTATTTTATAAATACATTTGATTATTCTTTACAACACAACCATCAGAGTTACATAAACAGGTATAAATGAAAAATAAATGCAGCGGAACAACATGATGCAGTGGAATAAATATAATAATAATAATAATACAAATCTTCGTCTTCGTCCTCCAAAAATAAGGTCGTCAACCCTGAAATGCTCAGGCTGACCCGAGCGAATTGAAAGGACAAAACACTCGAGTCAGAACTAAAAGATCTTATGTAAGTTAAATCAATGGTAAATAAATATGAGTGTAAACGGTGTCGGAGATGCTTACGGGCTTTGACATCTCCTATCTAGTGTCTAACATGGGTGCAATAACTTAAGAGATGTTCAGGATTCACATCTCCTAAGGATCCGTTAAACTATCTACTATTTAGTACAATACATAAAGTAAAAGTATTAAAATAACATTAAGGCGTTACACATATCCCCCTTAACACATTTTATATATTCCCATAGTCTATAAAGTACCGTAAGCTCCTCCGTAAACTGGAGGTTTATCCAGAGGGCACCCCATATGTATGGTATAAAACAAACTCGTAGAAGGTGCTCTAGGGCATGTGAACACGACACACGAGGAAATGCCAGGGTAGATATACCATTTGCGGATTCGGACTGGTGGTAATGCATAGCAGCTACTACCGCCCACCTCGAAACACACTCCCAAATCAAAATCAAGGGTGGCCACCAAATCAAATCACAAAGTCATAATATAGTATCGAAGAAGTGTGCCCGATCGGAGGAATGACCTCACTTGGCCCGGCGTGGCTCCTGATTTTAGTCACATCTAAGCTGACTCACGGGAGTCAGGGTCACGTCATACCTATACAGAAATTGTTCGCCAAACCATCCTACTTCATTTTTGGAATCTCCACCACGTACACAGTTGTTAAAGTGGTTTTCGGTATTGGTAGAGAGTATGACAATATCCAATCCCGGTCTCTTTAATAACCAATCGGTTATTACACACTGGATGGTTCTTTTACATTTCAAAAGTCAATTCACAATTTATATCAAAATATCACATTCTCAAAACCATAATACTTTCGAAATCATATTCACTTTGAAATCACATTTACCTTTGAAATCATATTGTTTTCAAAATCATAATTTCTTTCAAAAATCATACTTCCAAAATAGGTTAAATCCTTACCTCAAAATCATCATTTTCAATTAGTTATAACATTTAAATCCCAACTAGGTTATAACATCATTTAGTTGTATTAGCTTTTATATCAAGGAATTTGAATATAACACATCAACTATACTTAGTTTGAATTTTTAGAAAAACAGTTTAGGTAGTTATGAATGGTTTTAAATAGATTTTTTAATAGTCAAAATACTCTAAGATATTTAAAATAGATTTAAAAATATTTTTAAAATTGATTAAGATAGTTTAATATATTTAATAATAGATTAAATATAAATAAAATTGATTAAATAATTTTAAAATAGATTAATTAGATTTAAAATAGGTTAAAATGATTTAATTGAGTTAATATAAGTTAAAGCAGTTTAATAATTTGAAAACCTTAATAATTATAAATTTAAAAAAATATTTTCAAACAGTTTATAATAAAATATGAATTCAGAATTAATATCAATTTAAACTATTTATTTCATTTTAACACATCTGAACCATTTCAATTTCCAAATCAACAAAACCCAATTTTAAATCTTTCAATTCAAATTCTTTCCAATCCACGTTTGAAATATCAATTTAAATTATTCCAATTTCATTACATTTCAAAGTCATATTCAAGCCAATTCAGTAACTCAATTCCGATAAAATTTCATTTATACTTAAAGATTCAACTATAAATCTTCAATTTAATTTCTTAAAACAGTTCCTTTAAACCCATTTACATTTCAACATAAAACTTGATTTTCCAATAATAATTTAATTTATATAAATCAAATTTTATTTCAAAATATCATTTAACTGGATTTGAAATCAAGGATTTAAAATCATTTAATTTAACCAATCCGGTGTCCGTATATAATTCTCTACCCTAGGGTCAAGTGATACGGATATTTATCATTTCAATCTGCAATTTAAAAATTTACGGTTATATATCATTTCAAACCGCAATCCCGAATTTAAATAAAAATCCATAAAACCGCTCGGGTCTATCATTTCAACCCATAATGATTTTTCCCTATTCTATAGATCGTTTGGGTATGTATCATTTCAACCCATAGGGAACTTGCAGAGTGATAACAGTATATAAATCAAACATAACATCCAATCATCCAATATGAACAATCAAACATCCATCATAATCATAATCCAATTCAGCCAATAAATTACAACAAATAACAGATTATCATTTACTGGCAATTTAAATTCAATAATACATTAAATGATAATTTAATTCAAATAAATTCAAATTAACTGGAATAATAATTTAAATATACCAAAACAGCCATAAATAAATTTCTAATCACATCATAAATTAATTTAACTAACATAAAAAATTTTAGAAGTTGTGAGTGGGTCAAATCACTCACCTTTTGAATTCCAATTGATTTGAAATTCAAAATAGGGCCCAAATTCAAACAATCTCGGAAATCGTCCAAACTAGCGTCAAAATGTCCGGAATTTCAATACAATCCCAACGCAAGAAATTGCGCATGAATTGGACCTCGTACGTAAAAGTTATTCGAATTAGAAATTATACAATTTGAATTTGGAAATAATTAAAGTAAAATAAACTATACACGTCACTAACCCTTTCCACGTTAGCGTTACCTTCCAGGCAACGCTCGTACAAAGATGCATCACGCGGCCGCCCTCTCACCGAAACCCTAAGCAATTATTGTCGCTGCTACGGTCACTAAGAACCAGATCAGAGGCCACCATCGGCCTCCCCCCTCCCTGCCGCGGCTATGGCGAAGAAGTGCCGATCTCCGGCTGTGCAAAGTGGCTTTGCCGCCGTCGCTGTTCTCTGCCAAATTACGGTGAACCCTTCGACTTCTAGCATGAACAAGCCACAGATCCAAGGCCTGTATGCCTCCCTCTTCCCAACGCCACCTCCTGATCGCCAAAAGGTCGATGATCCACACCGTTGGATCGTCAGAACTCTAATATGAACGACTGAGGTTCATTCGCGAATTTTGGACGAACGGTGGTTCGTATTGAAAAACAAATTGCACCAGTGAATTACGCTCGTTAATAGCTTCGAATTGATATATAATTCGATATAGTTTGAGGAGTTTAAATTTTTGATTTGAACTTGATTGAGGGTTTGAAGTTTGAATCTGTTTCTGCCATTGAGAAGGAGAGGAGCAAAAAGAATTGTACGTACTATAAATGAGAAATGAGGAACAATTAGGGTTTATAACGAGCTATTTATAGGTAGGACATAAATAGAGATGAATGGATCAGATTTGATTTACACGTTGAAAGATAAATGACCTGAAAAGCCCGTTCTGCCTCCAAAACGAAAATGGGTCATCCCATATATCAAAATAGATGTTTTTAATATTTTTAAAATCAATGGAACAGGTTTAAGGTCCTAATTCCATCGTATGAAGAAGTTATGTTAAAATCAGCTTACTTCAAATTGATTTCAATTGATTTCAATTAAATTGATTTCTAGGCGTTTCGAATCCATACGATCAAAGGACAAGTGGGATCGCTACGAAATTTGAAATCCTATAATAATTCACTGTTACTGATTCGATGAAACTAGTTTCGTCGAAATCCGAGACAGTGGCCAAAATGGCTATTTTCATATTAATTAAATAAATTAATATTAAATTAATTAAATCACTTTTTCAATTCAACTTAAATAACCTACAACCACTATCATTTTTGATTTCTTAAACATTTACAATAATTTAAACAAATTTAGATATCAATTTAAAGTTGATTAATTTACCCATTTCAGTGCTTAAATTCAATTTCCAACAATCCTATTTAATTTAATTTAATTCCAATACATTGATTTTATTTGGTTTCAATCTTTTTTTTAAATCAGTTATTATTCTATCCACTTAGTTAACATTGTTTTATATTTCCTTACATTAATATCCTCCAATCTCCATCTTTTATTTGTATTAGTTACTATATTTCAATTATATTGAATTTTTTCAATTTCACACATTAAATAAAATTTAAAATCCCAAATTGATTTATTTATCTTGATTTCACTATTTAATTGAATCAATTATTACATTATGAATATAATCAACATTTCTATTCATTCTATTACATTCACAATTAAAGTTATTGCCTTAACTCCCATTAATGTAACATTTATTTACATTTTAATTCCAAATGATTTCCACTTAAAATTTATAGACTAATTAAATAGGTAACTTATCATAATTGTTAGCATTAACTTTAAATCACATTATAGGTTTATTATTTACCAACAAAGGTCACCATTGCTTACCTAACACGGATTTATTCAATTATCATTAACTGCATATTATTTCGTTGGTTAATTCAATATTTACATTTGTTTTCTTATATTCACTTTATAACCAAGTCATACATGTTAGTCATTTCAATTTATTGGAATTTCATTCAATTTATCAATAATTAACTTTGATTAACATTGCTATGTTTCATCTTAGTTATTATTTCATTAATAAATCCCAAATTTTTATTTCTTCCAATGTTAAATCACAAAATCTTTTTAAATTAACTAATTTTAATTAAGTCCTTTTTGTAATGATTATGTTTAGTAATTTAATTTTAATTATAAATTATCAAATCATGTTACTTATTTGAATTATTTGTAAATTTTGACTTTTCAAAGTGCATTTGTTTTTATAAGATGTAAATGAAAGTGTTGTATAGTTTATAAAGATGTAATATACATGTTATAAGGTGCATATGTTCATATAATGTTGCGATAACTTGTTTTGGTTGAAAACAGTGTAACGACCCGAAATTTTCGATATTTAAAAAAGAGTTATTTTAATAAGATTTTGTAATTTAATGTTGGAAGATATTCAAATTTAAGATTTATAATGAAATAATATATAATAAATGGTAATTGAATAAAATCATTATTATGAAAGTAATTACAATAATTGGTTGTAAATAATAAACCCTTACAAGTGTGATTAAAGTCAATGGTAACAATTATTATAAGTTACCCACTTATTTAGTCTGTTAAAATTAATTGAAAATCAAATGATAATTAAATGAAATTAAATGTTACATTAATGTGAGTAAGACAATAACTATAAATTACGAATGTAATAAAATGTATAGGAATGTAATTATATTCATAAGGAAATAACTGATGTATTAAAAAGAGTGAAATCAAGATAAATAAATTAATTGGGATTTTAAACTATAATAAATGTGTAAAATTGACAAAAATCCAATAAAATTGAAATATAGTAGTTAATACAAATAAAAGATGGAAATTGTAGCATATTAGTGAAATAAGACATCAACAAACATTAACTATGCTATTTGAGTAATAATTGATTTAATATAAAGATTGAAATCAAATTAAATCAATTTATTGGAATTAAATTTTAAATAATTGGATTTAATTACAGTGTAAATTGAACACTGTAATTAGTATAAGAACCAACATTGAATTGTTATATAAACTTGTATTAAGTCATTGTAAATGTCTAAGTGATTAAAAATGATGAAATTTGGTAACTATCAAATTTGAATGAAAATTGATTTAATTAATTTTAATTTATTTAATTAATGTGAAAATAGCCATTTTGGCCACTGTCTCGGATTTCGACGAAACCAGTTTCATCGGATCCGTAATGGTGAATTATTATAAGGTTTCAAGTTTCGTAGCGATCGGACTTGTCGTTTGATCGTACGGACTCAAAACGCGTAGAAATTAATTTAATTGAAATAAATTTGAAATAAGTTGATTTTAACATAACTTCTTCATACGATGGAATTAGGACTTGAAACCTGTTCCATTGAGTTTAAAAATATCGAATATTTTGATATAAGGGATGACCCAATTCCATTTTGGGAACGAAACGGGCTTTTCGGGTCGTTTATCGTTCAAACTTGTAAATCAATCTTGCCCATTCATTTCTATTTCTGATCTGCCTTTAAATAGCCCATTATAAACCCTAGCTACTTCTTATTTTTCATTTGTTTGTACGTACAATTTTTCTCTAGCTTCTTCTTCTCAATGGCAGACAAGCCAAACAAATTCCAAATTCAAATTCAAATCAAATATCAAATCGAAAATTCAAACTCCTCAAACTATATCATATTATATATCGATTAGAATCTCTCGACAATACGAATCAGCGCTTGGCATCTGTTTTCTGAAATGGGGCATGAGTCATCGGGAATTTGTGGTCAAAGGTCAAAATTTCGAAACCCTAAGGCGAAATTTGGGCTTTCTGATTTTGGCTTCAATCGACGAAATCGATTTGTGGGTTTTTTCGAGAATGGTGTCGTGAGGCTATCGGCGGTAGTCGCTTCGTCCAATTCGACCTGTGGCCGTCGAATTTCGTGAGTTAGGGTCTAAAACCCATGATTTGTCGGCGGTGGCGTCGGCCTGGGGAGGGGCCGCGATGTAGCTGGGTGATGGAGACGAGGTCGGTGATCATGCGAAGGGGGTTGGCTTGGTCGTTGGTGACCCCTGGTGGCGGCCGTGGCTGGTCAAACGTGGGTGAAGGCGGGTTTGACTGGGTCGAACTGGAGAGTTGGGGTTCGAGCGTGATGATTCACGTGAGGTGACGTGTATTCCCAATATTATTATTTTATTTGTTTTAAAAGTGAAACTATATAACTTCTAACTCGTATAACTTTCACATATGAGGTCCGTTTCATGTGCAGTTTGCTCTGCTGCGATCGTACTAAAATTCCGGACATTTTGACGCTGGTTTGGACGAATTCTGAGACTGTTGAATTTTGAGCCCTAATTTGGATTTAAATTCGATTTAAAATCGAAGGTGAGTGTTTTGACTCACTTACAACTTCTAAAATTTCTTATGTTAGTTAAATTAAATTTGTGATGTGATTAGGAGTTTATTTATAGCTATTGGTATATTTAAATCGTCATTCTAGTAATTTGAATTTATTTTGAATTAAATTGTCATTTAATTTATTATTGAATTTAAATTGCCAGTAAATTTCCTGTGAATGATAATCTGTTATTTATTGAATTTATTGGTCAAATTGGATGGTGAGTATAATGGATGTTGATTGTTGATATTGGATGATTGGATGTTATGATTGATCTATATATTGTTATCACTCTACAAGTTCCCTATGGGTTGAAATGATACATACCCGAACGATCTATAGATTAGGAAAAATCGTTATGGGTTGAAATGATAGACTCGAACGATTTTATGGATTTTAATATTAATTCGGGATTGTGGTTTGAAATTGGGTTTTTGGAAATTGAAAATAGTCCAAATATGTTGAAAGGAAATGAATAGCTTAAATTGATATTAAATTCAAATTCATAATTTTAATATAAACTGTTTTAAAAATATATAATTGTAAAGATTCTAAATTTTAAGATTTTTAAATTATTAAACTATTTTAACCTATATTAACTATATTAAATCAATTTAACCTATTTCAAACCATTTAATTTATTTTAAAACTAATTAACCCGTTTTAACTTATTTTAAATCTAATTAATCTATTTTAAAGCTATTTAATCTATTTTAATTATATTTAATCTATTATAAATCTATTTAACTATCTTAAATCAATTTAACAGTATCTTTAATATATACTTAAATCATTTTAGAGTATTTAACTATTTATAACTATTTTAACTATTTATAACCATTTAAACTATTTTCTAAATTTTCAGACTAAGTAAAGGGAAAGTGTTTATATTCAAATTCATTGGTTTAAAGGCAAATACGGTTAAATGACGTTATAACCTAAGTTGGGATTTAAATGTTATAATTAATTGAATATGATGATTTTGAAGTGAGAATTTAACCTAATTGGAAATATGATTTTTGAAAGAAATTATGTTTTCCGAAACGATATGATTTCAAGGGTGAATATGATTTCAATGTGAGCATGATTTCGAATGTGGTATGGTTTTGAGAATATGATATTTTGATATAAGTGAATTGACTTTTGAAATGTAAAAGAACCATCCGATGTGAAATAAGCGTTTGGTTGTTAAAGAGACCGGGATCGGATATTGTCATACTCTCTGCCAATACCGAAAACCAGTTTAACAACTGTGCACGTGGTGGAGATTCCAAAAATGAAGTAGGATGGTTTGGTGAACGATTCTGAATGAGGTATTTACGTGACCCTGACTCCCGTGAGTCAGCTTGATGTGGCTAAAATATGGAGCTACGCCGGGCCAAGTGAGGTCATTCCTATCGGGCACACTTCTTCGATAATATATTCTGACTTTGTGATTGATTTGGTGGTCACCCTTGATTTTGATATGGGAGTGTGTTTCGAGGTGGGCGGTAGTAGCTGCTATGCGTTACCACAAGTCCGGATACGCAAATGGTATATCTATCCGGGCATTTCCTCGAGTGCCGTGGTGCATGCCCTATCATGCCTTCTACGAGTTTGTTTTTTGTCGTACCTATGGAGTGCTCCCTGATAGCCCACATACGGGTGGAGTTTACAGTATCTGTATAGACTACGGCATTATATAAAATGTGTTAAGGGGGATATGGGTAACGCCTTAACGCTATTTTAATACTTTACTTTACTGTAGACATATTATAATAGCGTATTGTACTACATAATAGATAGTTTAACGGATCCTTAGGAGATGTGAATCCCGAACATCTCTTAAGTTATTGCACTCACGTTAGACACTGGATAGGAGATGTCAAAACCCGTAAACATATTTGACGTCGTTACACTCATATTTACCGTGGATTTAACTTACATAAGATCTTTTAGTTCTGACTCGAGTGTTTTGTCTTTTCAATTCGCTCGGGTAAGCCTGAGCATTTCAGGGTTGAAGACCTTATTTATGGAGGACGAAGACGAAGATTTGTACTATTATTATTTATGATACATATTCCACTGCATCATGTTGTTCCGCTGTATTTATTTATTTATTCCTGTTTATGTAACTCTGATGTTTGTGTTGTAAAGAATAATCAAATGTATTTATAAAAAACTTCATGAACTGTTATTTGATTATTATAGTTTGTCATTCCGCTGCAAGATTCTGTATTTGTTTTATTTCTTTCTCCTTTTCTTATTTACCCCATAACAATCTGCCCTTTTGAATGGTTTGAGTACGACATGTGTGTCTGCTTAAAATGTCCATAAAGGCAGGTCGTTATAAACATTGTTTTTGTCGACGAATTTTACAGTCAAAATTTGACGTTTTTGCTAAACTATATATTGATGTAAACCAAACTTAAAAATGAACTTCTTACTTCCTTAAATAAATTTAAACATATCTATTCATATTTTAAATTCATATTTAAATAATATCAAAATCTCCATTTTTACAGTGTATGTAAAACTGACAAAATGCGACAAAATTTGGACATTTTGTAAACCAATTAAAATTATGTTTTCACAAACCTTATTAGATTTTAATTATCATTACTAAATGATTTTAATATGAATCTTTTTCTTTCTCAAATCAATTTATACTTTTTAAAAATACCACTTTTGTTGATTTTGGAGTTGCATTGACAAAATATGACAAATTTTGAATAGGGGCTTTTCACTAGAAGGACAAACTTTGAAGTCCAATTAGTTTCTAGGACACACATTCATAGAAATTAATTTCAAGGCCAAAGTCAGTAGAATAATTACTTTTAAGGACAAAGTCAGCAGTCCAATTACTTTCAAGGACATAATTTCATAGGTCTTTAGGCCTTAAAAACTAATTATTTTGCATTTTGTCCTTAAAAGTAATTATTTCAGTTGTGCATCCTAGAAACTAATTGCACTAGCTAAAGAGGCCCTTGTGGCTAATTTCCACTTTTGAATATTTTTGTAAAACGATTATTAACATATTTTTAAACCCTTATTATACTTATATTATCTTTATTAATTGATTTTATTAAGATTTAACATTTCAAATAAATATTTAAACATATTTATTTAACCATTTATTTATTTTTACCAAAACTTAACTTTTGCTGATTTGTGATAAAATCCAAATTTTATACTTTTTAATTATTAACTATGAGAATAAATAATTTCTCTATTATTATTTATTATATATAACTTATTTATTTAAGTTTTTAAACCTTTTTAAATGTTAAAATAAACAAAATATCTCATTTTCGAAGTAGCGAAATTACGGTTCGTTACACCCAGTTGATGTGGCTAGAGGCTACGTTTTACCTTTATATAGCACTTTCCCCTTAGAATACTATATTGCCTTCCAGTCCACGACACCATGTCGGCATTCATCCATACAAGTTGTCCAGGAGAAGGACAAACCGAAGGCACTACTTCTACTACATCCACTTTGGAATCACTCTTATGATTAGTAACAAGCAGCTCTTGCACTTCAAAGAGTTTCGTCTTCAAATTCCATCATCTTCAAGATGTCTTCACTTTGAAATGCTTGAGTTGGATCAAAGTGGTTTTCGGATAACATATCTGATCCCAGTCTCTTCGAAACAACTTTCGATAGATTTCAGTAAACTCAACCCCGGTTCTTTAGGAAATAAAAAGTCAAAGATAAGAGCGGAGATCACCTCCTAACCATTAGCAGACGGATTTCCTTATCATTTGTCCTAGGAGAACGAAACGAGATTTATACGCACAATACAACATCATCGGAGATGACTGTGCCATACAGCTAACGTGTTTTTCCTAGATATTTCCAAAGTTACGTTTTGGGTAAATATTTGATAGTCAGTTATTTAACTATCAACTAACACACATCCAAATCAGGAATTTATTCCAAAGGGGAAACAACATTGGTTAAACACATAAGCAACCACTAGCCTCTTTAATTAACCTTTTCATTAATTAGAATCATCTTGTAAATACTTGTATCAAAATAATTTTACAAAGATATATTCACAAATACCTATATTTTCAATGCTCGAAAAAAAATCCATTAGTTATCTTATGGTATAAGTATATTCACAAAACGGAGGAAGAATTCCTTTTTACACAATTCTAAAATCATTTATAAACTCCATTATAGTTCTAAAAACCCATTTATAAATCTCTAAAAACCATTTATAAACGTCTCTAAAACATTTCTCAAAACATTTATAAACTTTTTATAAATCCATAAAACTAATTATAAAACTTCTCTTATAAATTTATAAACCCATTTCTAAAATTAGTTTATAAATATTTAACCATTTATAAAACTCCTTTACCTTGTAAATAATCTTTCTTTAAGTCTTCAAACTATTTTATAAAACTCCTCTTATAACCCCAAGTCTGTTTATAAAACTTTATTTATAAGTCTTTAAAACATTTGTAAATAAATAAAAATCATTTACTTCAAAACCCTATTATTATTATATAATAATAATTATTATTAACAATAAACATTATAAATAAATAATTATTATTAACTTCAAACATCTTGAAAATAACAATTAATAATTTCAAAACATCATTAAATAAACAATAATGATTAATCTTTACCGTTATTATAAATAGTAATAATTTATTTCCAAAATATTATTAATAAATCATTATTACTAATTTCAAACCATATTAATTATTTAAATAATTAGCATTTCAAAATATTAAAAATATTAGTAAATAACTTTAAAACAACATTAAATATAAAATAATAATCTTTAAAACAATATTAAATATAAATAAATAACTTAGGAAAGACGGATAATAAGGTTGGAGTAAAATAGATTTTTTTTTTTATAAATATTTCTAAAAACCCCAAATTTAGATTTAAAATCATTTCCTATCCTAAAAACCAACTTCAACTCAAATGGCAATTTATAGTATTTTTAAAATATTAATTTGAGGCCAATAACTACCAAACGCTTAACCAATATTGCTATTGATTTTCTATCACTACTGAGTTTCAGTTTTGAATATAAACAATGACATAACCAATAGTGTCCACAAATCAGGTTT
Source organism: Allium fistulosum (assembly GCA_030737815.1). Classification (NCBI taxonomy): domain Eukaryota; kingdom Viridiplantae; phylum Streptophyta; class Magnoliopsida; order Asparagales; family Amaryllidaceae; genus Allium; species Allium fistulosum. The sequence goes on along the minus strand of CM060903.1, from coordinate 513,053,189 downwards.
CATATTCAATAATCATTTAAAGGAATATTATTGAAAACAATTTAACAATTGCGAGGAATCCTGTTGGATCTCTCCAACCTGCCCCCCCTGCATCACAACTCATATATATCAGCACATATATATAAATAAAAATCAACGGTGGGCAGGAATCCTATTGCATCCCTCCAACCTGTTTCTGCATCACAAATGGTATATAATCATATTATATGGGTCATCCGCTACTAGGCGGGTATATATAAAAGGTCATCCGCTTCAGGGGCGAGAATAAATCCAAACCAACTGATAAAAACAGTAAATCATCCAAACATACAGTCAATAATTTTTTTCAACTATATAACATAGTGGTTAACCAAAAAGGTGAGTTTAACTCACCGAAACTCCAGTTGTCGTCGAGGCGTTTTGGAATCCGTCCGAAATTCGAACGACGTTCAAATTCAGTGTAAAATTCAACTAACTCCAACGTCACCAATCCAATTCCATAATGTAGTATTCGCTAATACGATCCCAACGCAACTCATCATGTTAAATTTTGACCTCGTATGAATGAGATAATTAATCTACAATGCTTGAATTAATTAAAATAATTTAAATTCCTTAATTACATCATTAAAATCTTAATTACCCTTAAATAAAACTAATATTTTCTCTCTCCTTCACTCTCGTAATGCTCCATCCACAAAACGCAACTCCATCAACCTCCACCGTTGCCTACGCGCCTCCATATGACGCCGCACCATCACCACGTACTTCCCCGTCCTCGAGAATCTCACCGCCGTTTGCCCCATCACCCAATTCACCGCCGTTGAAGAGAACCGAGCCCAACCATTTTGACGTTCATCTCGCGATACCGACTTCCACAATTGATCATTGACCATGAAACTTTGGCCAAGCCTAGCCCCCCAAATCCCCTATATTTTTCCTTTTAGAGTCCATCATCAATCGATCACCCAAATCGCCAGAAATTGCCAAAATATCCTACGACGTTCAACTATGAACTGCGGCTACCACGCGACGATTGACAACGATCCAACCATTGAATGAGTCGAGCTCGATGTCACGAACAAATTCCTAGTTGAAGACTTCACTTGAAAATGCCGTTAATGGGTCCCATGAAACACGGGTCGTTGGATGAGGCTATGCTTCAATTCAATATTACGAACCATTCTCTGGCTAAAATGCGATTATATAAGGTGAAGATGGTATGGCTAAACGCGTCAGAGGTATGGGTTAAGTGAGGGGAAATATGGTTAATGTATGTTGAATTTATATAAATATATATATATATATATATATCTGTGTGTGTGTGTGTATGTATGTATGTATGTATGTACATATGTATATTCAAAAATATCTAGCTCGATGCACTCAAAAATCTTGAACTTCAAACGAGGCATGCCGCCTGGCATTCAATACGAAATACCCCAATTATGAACACAATGAAACTAGTCTGGAGACCTAATTCGATCACATACAAAAGATAGCTTTCCAAACCCAGTTATATTATATTAATTTCTATAATAAGTTTCTAAGCGTTTCGAGCTCACACGACCAAATGATACGTCCGATCGTCACGAAATTCGTCGACATTCTATAATTTACTATTACGGATCCAATGGAACTGGTTTCGTCCAATTCCAAGACAGTGCTCCAAAATGCTATTTTCACACGTTAATTAAAACTAATTATTATTAAATTAGCTTATTCACTTTTAAATTCAAAAGTTTACTATCTTCATTCTTATTCAATAGAATTTAAATCAATTTTCGAAATCATTTTTATTCACATCAAATTCAAGATCTGATAAATTTAAACAATTCCAAATATTCAATTTAATAATTCAATTATCAAATAAATCGATGAATTTGAAATATAAGTTGTTTAACTTATAAAATTAACTTTTCAATATTTAAAATCAATTAAATATTCCAAATTCAAATGATTTGGGTCGTTACATCCATACTTTGGTGGACTTGAGTTTTCGATTTAGCAAAAATTCTAGCCCACTAAGGTGCGGGTTGTCACAGATTTAAAAAAATATATTTATATATGCATAAAACTATGTTATAATTTATGAACTTTTTTTTTAATATATTACCTATGATAATATTCTAAACATATTATTCAATTTAATGATTTAAATGTTTCTGCTTGATTTTTTGTCAATCCTAAAATATAGGGTTTGTTGATATCTTATTCAACTTTGTAATATCCCGGAAATTTTGACAATATCAATTTAATAATCTGTTAATAATTAAATTGATATGGATAATCTTTGATAATAAGATTTGAATTTAATTTAATAATCTGATTAAATTAGTATTTAATTGATGATTTTATCTTTTAAAAGTTAATAAGATATTTTCTATTTGAATATATATATTTATTTGTATATATTTTAAATAGAAGCTTTGGGCAAATTGGAAATTTAGATTTAGTTTAATCTAGACTTTTCAAAGTTATTTAAATAAATAACATTTTAGTTTTAAATATACTTTAGATAAATCTTTTAATTGGTTTTATTTTCTTTAAAGAAATTTATATATATATAGATAAGCAATTATAAAATAATAAATTAAGAAAAAGCCTTTATTAACATTTATATTAAATAAGTAGTAATTACTTAAATGACATGTGTAAATCTCTAAAGGCTTGTTTTACCAAGTGTTAACTAATAAAACAATATAGTGACAAATGTCATTTTTTAAAATTAGTTTTCTTTTTATTTTTAATAAATCATTTTACCATTATAAACATATGCCTTCTTCTCCTCATTTCTTTTGCTATTTCTCTTTTCTAATACAAAGAAAACTTCAGCCTGTAAACCATTCTCAAAACAGATCTGAAATCAATACTTCTCAAACCAAATCTAATTCAATAACCTGAAACCACTTCCTCAAACCCCTGTAAACACATTTCCAAATCAAGAGCCTGTAACATTTTCAAACATACATCTCCTGTTTCAAAACTCTAAAGCCATCATTTCCAAATTAAAGCAAACCTGCACGTTTTCAAACAATGGCAACTGCATTCATTATCTTCAACCTGAGATGATTAGGATGCATTTTCTTTTAATCTGGAAGTATGCAAAGCAAATCTGAAGCCAGCATTTTCTTTCCAAAATCTGGAATCATCTCAAGCCTACCTGCAATTATTTTCATCTCTGGAAGGAATTCATACTGTCTGCATTCATTCTTCAAACTGGAAGCAACATGCATGTGTTAAAATCAATTTAAAGCTTCAACAACTAAAGTTTAAAAATCAAATTCAAACAAGCATGCAAGTTTACAGCCTTCAGAAGCTAAACTGCCTCTGTTTCATCTTTGAACAGGTGAGTAACTTTAAATTTTAAAATATAATTAGTTGCATGCAAGTATGGTTAGATATAAAAGTGTATTACATAAATGAATGTCTGATTTGGATTTTTATTTGTGTGCATGCTGTTATAAGTGTTCTGTTCATTATTGTCTAGGTGAGTAACCTTTTATAAATTTGAAATCTGAATTATGGTTGCATGATTTTATGTTGATATGAATAAGCATTGCATGTTATTATATGTAAATATCTGATGTAAGTATATATGTGTGCATGATATTTCTTTCTATTTGCCTGTTCTGTTTTGATTTTCCAGGCACAAAACTTCACTAAAATACTTATCATTTAATTAAGTTTCTGATAGAATGAAATTTATAAAAATGAAGCTGTTGATTATCTTAAGTTAATATTTAAAATTTTAAGTAAGTTAAAATATTAGTCGTTGTCTCTGGAAACATAAGAAATATCAGTGTATGTTGATTTTTATCAAAATCCAAACATGTTAATCTGGAAATTCAGTATCATAAATCAAAAGTACTAACTGAAACATGATTTTTAAATCAAAAATTAGGATTTTTAGTTAAGGGGTTAGGGCGCAGTTCTCTGTTGAACAGAAAATGGAAACTGGGGAAGTTCTGATGATCTATAGGTTTGTACGGGTTGTAATTTCTTCTGGAGGTAGATGGGTGATCAGAGAAGCTAAGAAAACTATCAGATTGAGGTGTATTTCATTTTGGAAGAAGAGATTGTGATTTGCATTTTTAAACCCTAGTTTTACTGTGGCTAGAAGAAGTGATCATTTCGACAAATGTAATTGATCGAGTCGCTTGGGGTTTTGGTTTTTGGAAGAGGATGGGTTGTCGAAGACGTCGCTGGAGTTTCAAAGGTGATGGTGGCCGGAGATGGGAGGAATCGCCGTTGACAGGTTAGGGATTGAAAAGGGGGACTGATGTTCCAGGTTTTGATTTTAAACTCGAATTCGAATTCGAGTTGAATTCTGAAGGATCTGATGTTTGAAGGGAGTTGTGGGGTTGCTGGCCGATGGGAGATGACCGTTGATGGTGGCCAGTGATGGCCGGAGTTGATGAATGGGTGCACAGAGAGGTGGTGTGCATGTTGGTGATGATTATTGGGATACAAGGTTTTGGACCTCGTGATTGGCTCAGGAAAATTTGGGTTTCTGCTCGAAGCTAATTGATTGCTGACTCGAAGTAAAGTATAGAGAGGATCGAGTGTTTGTATTCCAGGTTTTAACAGAAATCTGTTTGCCAGATTTTAAATTTTAAAATAAAATTTAAAACTGATGTTTAAATCTAAAAGTAAATTTTAAATAAGTTTAGTTTTTAAATCTGGAGTTTAATTTAAAATCTCAATTTTTAAATAAGATAAAGTTTTTAAATTTTGAATTGACTTAACTACTTTTAAAGGGTTAAGAAGTTTGAATTTTAAAAATAAAGTTTTAAATTGTAGATAGGTTTCTAAATCTAAAGATTTATCTGGAATCAAAGTTAATAAGCATTTTCAATTTTGAAATAAAAAGAAGTTTTTAAATTTAAAATTGTTTTAAACAAATTTGAATGTTAAGGTATATTTTAAATTGATTTGAATTTAAAATGAATTTAGTTTTAAATTTCTTTAACATGTAATTTAAAAAGGATTTAAATAGTTTTAAAACTTTGTTAAAGTTAAACTTGTCTTCATTTTAAATCTTAAAATGAAATTTAAAGGTAAATTGTTTTAAATGCTTTATTAATGATATTTTAATCATTAATAGGAATAAAGTGTTATCTTAAAGATAATTAAGATTTAATGATGTGGAATAAAATAAATTAGTAAGGTGATTAAAAGATAATTAATCAATTTATGATTTGGATTTATAAATTAGTAATTAAGGGTTAAATTGATTAATTAAGATTTAATTAAATTAATTAAAGGGTAATTGATTTGAAATTAAGAATCATTAATTGATAAGTTAGGATTTTTAATTAATAATTAGGAATAAATTATTTAAGTAATTAAGGATTAATTAAGTTATTGTTAGGTACTTAATTAATTAAGTAATGAAAGATTAATTTATTGGTAATTGGAATTAATTAAATTGTAATCAATAATGGTTAGTTAAAGTTTAATTATTTAAGAAAAATAATTAAAGAATAGTTAATGTAGATCATTAACTTGGGTTATATAAGTAATTAATTAATGTGATTAATTGTGCTAATTAAATAGATTAATTAATTAAGATTAATCATTTGAGAAATTGGTTTAATTAAATATAATTACTTACTGGAAGTAATTAAGATATTAATTACTCATTGTAATTAATTAAGTTTCTTTTGATTAGTTAAGTTAATTAATTAAGTTTAATTAATTTAAGATAATCATTTAATGATTTGTATAATTACTTAATGTAATTTAATGAAGATTAATTATTTAGGGAAGTAATTAATAGATAATTACTGATGAAATTAATAGAGTAATTAAGGGTAGTTAATTACTTAATGGAATTAATCAAGGGATTAATTAAGAAATTAATTAAGGGAAGAGTAATTAAGGGTAGTTAATTACTAAATGTGATTAATCAAAGGTGATTAATAATTAAAGATTAATTATGAAATATAATTAATTTAGATGGAGAAATAAATTAAAGAAGTAATTAGAATCATTAATTAATATGATTAATGATGTAATTAAGGATTGAGTAATTAAGATTAATTAATCAATAATAAGTGATTAAAATAATTAATTAATTATAATTAATTAAAGATTAATGTAATTAAGTATGGTTAATTAATTATGAAGTAATTAAAGATTAATTACTTAATGGTTTAAGATAATTAATTTTTGAAATTAATTAAGTATTAATTACTTAAAGTAATTAAAGGGTAATTAATCAGGAATGATTAATTAAGATGGATACTTAGAGTATGATTAATTAATTGGTTTAATTAATGATTAAGTAAGAAGGATTTATAAAATGAAGTAATTAAAGATTAATTACTTAATGGTTTAAGATAATTAATTTTTGAAATTAATTAAGTATTAATTACTTAAAGTAATTAAAGGGTAATTAATCAGGAATGATTAATTAAGATGGATACTTAGAGTATGATTAATTAATTGGTTTAATTAATGATTAAGTAAGAAGGATTTATAAAATGAAGTAATTAATTTAATTCACTTTAAATTAATTAGATGATATAAATCATTGCTTAAGGATGGATGAATGAGATTGAATGTATTTCATTTTTGATATCTCTGATGAGATATGATTGATATATGATATGGATGTTTGGTTGAATTGAAATGATAATATGAATTATCTGTTGTGATGATAATGTAGATTATCTATTGAATTATCTATCTGTGTGTAGTATAGATAAGAATTGAATTGTTTTAACCTTAAAACAACTTGGCCCTTAAAAGATACGTTTTGGATTTCGATGAGACCGGGATCGGGTTTCCGTATACCGGATTTCCAGGTCTGGAGACCCGAATACCACATCGATCCAAATTAACGATAGGTCGTGAATCAAGTGAAGATGAAGATTCAGAGTGCAAGGGTTATTGTCGTTAACTCTGAGGGTGATTCCAAAACGAGTGTAACGAGATAATGCCTTCGGTTTCGTTCGAACCCGGAACGAACTTGTATGGATTGAATGCTTTCAGCACATCGTCAGGCGGACGATGAGCATTCTAAGTGATATGTTCTGATTAAAGGTAATCGTGACCTCAAGCCTCACAAACCGGGAATGGCTAAAACAGGGGAGGTGCAGCAAGGTTAGTGGGTAGCACCCAAGTAGGACAAGGTTACCTCTGTCTAGATGTCCCTTTCTATTTCGACTTAGTGGTGCGGTTGCTGATCCCAACCGTGAGGTATCTTGTGCGGGAATTATCCAGTAAGGGATGTTCCGACCTTGTGTTGCAGGGGATTGGGAGTGATCCTCGGTACGGTGATCTAGGCCACGTACTGTGATGGGCGGTACCCCGGTAGCCCTGCCATTGTATGGAATCCAAAATCCAATAAGTGCCAACGGACTTGATTGTATAACCCACTTTGTGGCTAGTATGCTGGAATTTAATAATGTAACAATTTCGGCTATTTCATATTTACTTGAAAACCCTAGACCCTATTATAATACAATCGAATTTCCTATCAAATGTTTTGGTTAGCGTAAGGTAAAAACTTACCCATGTTTATTTGTGGGAAGTCTTACGTGATACCTTTTCTTTCAAAAGGTTTTGAAGTTAAACAAGTTTAACCTGTTACTCACACCAGACCCATGTCTGACCCAAGTTGTTTATTTCTGTTTTATAAACTCTTGGGTACTCAAATTTTTACGAGTAGCCAAGGGATTCAGGTTAGCCTTGACGAATTGTGGAGGAGCAATGGAGCAGGAGGCTTCAGCGTTGTAGATAGATAGTAGTTTCCGCTGTGTTGATCTTGTTTAGATCTTTGTTTTGTATTGTGTTGTAATAACTAGACAGATGTTTATAACTGTCTAGTATATGATGTGTAATCTGAGTAACTCTGATAAGTGTTGTATATGATACTATGTAATAGTTTATGTTATTAATATAATTTATTCGTTCCGTTGTGAGATCGTTGTTGTTGTTTCTTTCTTTCTTCTCTTCTTTTCTATTTTCTACCCTTTCTTTCTTATTAGCGATACGACTTTCTATGGAGAGAAAGTCGTGGTCGTTACAAACTTGATGTATGAAATTTTGGTTCTATAATATTTTTTGATTGTTTAAAAACTTAATTTTTATTACATGGGTTGAAATTTAACTTGCACACACATATGTGTATGTGTGTGCGCGCGCGTGCCCACAACTACATCAGAAATGTTTGATGAAATATGGATGTATGTATGAATCAACAGGAAACTATTTTGGCTTAATCATTATATATGTATATGTATGGCTTAATCATTATATATGTATATGTATGTGCATGTGTGTGTATATTTTCATTTTTATTTTATATTGTTGAGGTATGGCTTTTAGAAACAATTTTATCCATAAATTTATTTTACATTGATAATTTAAAACTGAGTCAATAACATACATACTTATAAATATATATATATATATATATATATATATATTAACCATGTTATTGTTTCTTTTTGTTTATTTTAAACATATTATTATTATCACATATCATTTTGTATGAAAGTTAAATGTAGTGTCAATTGCATGTTTGCAAAAGATGAAGGTGAAATCAACTAATGATGCCACCTTTATCACTTTTCTTTTAGATTTTGGTGTGATTATATCAAGATCTAATTTCATGTTTGTTTCCATCTTTATACACCAAGCAATTATATTCACCACATGTTTCACATGTATGTCATACCATTAGAAATATGAATATATTTAATATATTTATACTTATTTAAATACGATACTTAATTAACATAGATTTAACTAACTATGGATAAGCCAGTCTTAATTAAATATGATTTTATTAAAAACAACCAGATTTGATTTGATATTAAAATTAGATTTCATAGGCCCACTATATTCAGCTAGAGAATTTTTCTTGAAATCTACCTTTTCACCCGCTACAAAACAGACCGGGATCCTTCACATTAATTGTAGCTCAGTGGCAAACGGTACGATGCTTTAGATCGTGATTGTAGAGATCATAAGATCAAACCTCCGAGACATCAAAATAAATGCTCTACTTGAATAAACTACCACTCTTATTATAAAAAACAACCAATATTCATTAATTTGTCCGATAATTCCTAAAAAATAAAAAATTAATATGCATGATAGATTTATATTAACAAAAGTGGAAAAAATAATTTTTTATTCAAATATATATATATATATATACGTATGTATGTATATGCGTACGTATGTATGTATATACATACATATACATATTGGACAAGGATCGGCTCCCCTCACTTTTGTTACACCTCAAATCCCCCCTGATTTCAATCGCATGTTCCGTATTAAATAATATAGTTTGTCTCTCCTAAAGTGACAACTGAGAGAAACTATATTATTTTAATCGGAACATGTGGTTAAAATATAAGGGGATTTGAGGTGTAGCAAAAGTGAGGGGGTGTCGATCCTTAACCATGCATACATATATATATGTATGAATGTATATGTGTGTGTATATAGGAGTGGTCAATAGCAACCTAAATGCCCCTTGATTTCCACCACAAATTTCGATTTAAATAATTGTTATTTCTCTCTCTTCCCACTATCACTATTATTTAAATCAGAACTTGTGGTGAAAATCAGAGGGCATTTAGGGTGCTATTGAATGATCTCCATATATATATATATACACACACACACACACAACAAAATGGATCAACACCCAAGAATAGATAATACGGAACCTATGAGACCTAGACCCAGTAGTTGAAATAAAAGGAAAATAACAGAAATAAAGTAGAGAGATGCAAGATTTATAGTGGTTCGGCAATCTATGGCCTACGTCTGCTTTATAGCTTTGTTGCTTATATATTTGATGTAGTTTGTTTCAGATTACAAGAGATTTGATAGAGAATAAGTCATAAGTATAGTGGTTAGACAGATTTTAAGTCCTAGAATTACTCAAAGTAGCTACCTTGGTGACTATTGTGTGGAGATAGAAGATGAAGTAGAGGCAGAGTTTTCACATAGTAATGGTAGAAATTAGATCTTATTTTGGTTTCTCTATGGTTTGCATTCATAGAGGAAATAGTCGCGTTGGACCAAAAGTTCAGTTGAAGCAGAGTCCATACGTCGATCCAGAGTTGTATGAGAAGACTAGAAGTCATCCAAGTTAAACAAATGAGTTGATACTGAGTCATTTGACTCGGTACCGAGTCATTTTAAATGGAAATGACTCTGCCCCTTTTCTACCTCCTTCCTATCTTCGAGTAGATGTGCTTCATACCTTTTTTCTAGTAATATGGCTGACTTTGGTTATAGTTCGTACACCACTTGGATTGCTTTGCTATTTGAGTTGTTCTCTCTTCAAACTTGATGATAGGTTGTCAAAATTTCATGAAAACACTTGGGCACACTCTGAAGAAGTATAAAATAGTTGGTATGAAATTGCTAAGTTGTTTCGGGGTGAAAAAATGAGTCGATATCGCGTGGTTTGAGTCGGTGCCAAGTGATTTTACTAAGCCATCTCAGGGTGAAACTTTCCAAGATATCCTCTTTCCCTCTTCTAAGCATGCCTGCCAAGTTTCAAGTCGTTTCGTCTTCATCCAACATTCTAACTCCCTTTAATCTCTGCTTGGTTAAAAAACCCAGTAACATTTGTCCCCTTGAGTATGCTTTCGTTAAAAACAAAGTGTGCAATGGACCGAGTTAAGTCTAAACCGCTATCCTGTGAATTTTGGTCAGTAGTTTAAACGTCTCAGGACTTTGCTTTCATATGGTCGATTTCCAGTTAACCTTTCATATTAACTCAAGTTGAACTTTCATTTCTTTGCATTGGAGATCCAATCTACATTCCAAAGACTATATTGTAATCTAGATTGACATAGGAACCCTCTATGGTGATTTTACATTGGAATAGGCAAGTAAAAAATAACCCGATACTGAGTCATTCCCTTATAAGTTAGGACTTAGTTAAATTTTAGATTCACTTTCACTTACTTTCAACTTTTCCCTTCGAGACTTCCTTGACTTTGACTCGAGTCCTCCTGCTACCAAATCAATCTCCAGCCGATTCAACCTTCCCACTCAAGTCGATCCATCTTTGGCCCAACTCTGATCGACCACATTTGCTACCAACATAACCTTCCGCTACCTAGAGCTGCCACTGCCACCTATAACCATTTGCCACAACCTCTTCTTAACTTGAATAGTTCGGAGCTGAATTAATCGAAACACTAGCATCCGAATCATTTTGATTTGAGGTTGGTGATGGTGAACTCTGTGATGATAATGAACTCTAAGATGGTGATGATGATGAGGGGCCTTAGTTGAGTATGATTCAAAGGGAATTGGTTAAATTCTGAATTACATTGGAACAGTGGGGAGACTTAGTTCTACCCCGATTGAGTGCAAGCTATATAGAGCCAAGACCTATTCTTTGGCTTCAACTGATTCTCTCCAAAATACTGCTAAGTCCCGATCGCCCAACTGATTCTAATATGACAATTCATTCCCAATAATCAGTCATTCTAGATGATCTCACTGCACCATTTTTTCATTTCCGCACTGCCAGTGATCCTATAAAGGAAAACATTTTGCATCTCTCGAGACAACGAATCCATTATCGATTTCCAATCAATAACGGGTGAGTTCCAAAAGAAATAATTTTAAAGTACGATGCGATTCATTTTTTCTAACCCGAGTGAGCTATCTATATAGGATGGTCGGTTTGCGATGTTCGGGACACTGGATTTATTTTGCATAGATAGCACACTACACTTGCCCCGGTCAATGCTCAAAACCTGGTTGGTTGATACACGTCGACTTTCTTTGGATTCCGAGCATTGGTCACAGGGGAATTTCATTTAAAATAGAATATACCAGACCGTATTAAACTCTGAGTTTTATTATCTAAAATGGCATGCCGGTCACCTCATCTTAAGCTCGGTAAGAGAGTGCCTACAACTTCAAAGGCTAGTTCCACAACAGCCCCAGCATCACTATATGTTCCTGCTGGACTGGGACAACCAGTTACTTCAGTATATTTCAGCATATTAGTTCCAGTAGGACCTGTAGTCAATCAGCTTCCTCCAGGACTTCGAATTCTGCATGACCCTCTGGAGCAAACGCCCACGGTCCTTTCTGTTAGATCACTCAGGAATATATGCCTTAACCATGGCATTCAAGAAGATTATGTACTTTTTCCATCGAGAGCCGAATTGCACACAACCTCCATCAGGCTTTACCGTTTATAACTGGTATATGTGCTTAGGCGGTGTCGTGACACCGTTCAATCGATTCCTGATCATGGTGCTATAAGACTTGTACCGGCGTTGTTTCAAGCTCATCCAAATGGTTATGCCCTCTTAAGTTCTCCGTACGTCCTATTTATGAACAGGCTTAATCGGCCTCCAAGACTCAACGAGTTAACTTATCTCCTTCATTTCAAAAGAAAAGGAGATTGTCCTTCCTACATGATTATTGAGTCCTAGAAAGGATGCAAGCTGGTAGAAAACCTTCATAATAAACGCCTGGCTTTTATACTTCTTCGTTCGATGTCCAGAGGGGTTCAACCATCTTTGATTGTTAGGAAGTAAGCATCTATTTTTTAGCTTTTTCCCTTCCAGGAGTTCTAAGTCTCTAACATGCTTCACATTTCATTGTAGACATTCTAGCTCGAAACTACAACAACGAGCATGATGTGATGCTCTATATCTTGAGAGCATTAAGAACTTCCCAACGCTCCGTCGACTTCCTTCTGACCAATGAAAATCTATGAACGTATGGCCTGCTTTACTTGAAGAGTCTGTTGTGGCCGAGTCTCTAGCCCCGAGTGTCTCTAGAATGCAAACCCATTCCTTTGCTCCATCTCTTAGCTCCATGAAGAACGCTCAGGGAGGCACAGTTGGTCTGTCGGGTGAAGTACAATGTGGAGAAGCCCCCAACATTAAGACCGATATATCCACTAGAGAAGATATCCCAAGGGATAGGGATGAAACAAGAAGGATGTCCCCGATCCTGGAGGAAGATGAGCCGATCTAGATAAGAGCAGGAAAACAACCGATTTTCATAGAGGAGGAAGAGGCTGCGGACGATGACGATGATAGTGATTTCCATGCCATCGAGGAAGGTAATGAATCTTACGGTGAATCGCCAGGAATTAGCCCCGATCTTCCCCACTCGCCTCCTCCAGAACAACTAATTACTAAAGCAATGAATCCCGAACTTCCTATCTTACCTACTTCCGAACAGTTAATCGTCGAGACTTCTCGATCAATTGGAGGCTAAGTCGAAAACGCCGGTGGGAGATACGACACATTCACGCCCTCTAAGAGACATCTCCATTAATTTGAGCAAATTTAGGGACTTCATAATTTATGAGATGATAAGCGAGATTGGTTCAAATATCTCCCTATCTCCGGGTGGTTTCGTAAGCGAAGGCAGAGAGACTCCAACTTTGGAACCATGTCAATATGGTTGGTAGAGTATATAGGGGGTCATTGGCACTACACACTTCACTTTAAGATCATGGACATGCATTCCTAGATTGAGTAAAGTTTCAAAGTTCCAATGCTAACTCCGTTCTTTTCTTTATTTCAAGTTCAATAGGTTGTGGACTCTTTAGTTAACTCTACCAACACTCCAGCTCTTATAAAGATCGGACTTCGGATCTAGCTCAATACCCTTACAGCGAAACCTATAAGGAGAGAAGGAGAAGAAAAGATGGAGAAACCGACGACGAGGCCCATCCTGCTAAGAGAGACCGTAAGAGGGGAGAGAAGAGTAGAAGGGATGGTGAAGGTGATTCCCCTAGTGATATTCATAAGCACCACAAGGACTTCCACGATCATCGTGGGACTACATCGTCCATCACTCCTCCCCACACCAAGGTTCAGACTGCTACAATGTAGGAAATCCCATCCTCCTGGGTCATAATTACTACTACTGCTGCTTCTACTTCTTCAGAGCATGGTGGGAAGTACACACTTCCAACGGGTCCATCTCAGCTTCAGGCTGCTTACCCACATCTGTTCTTGCATGGGGTTAAGTTTCATCAGAATATAAAACCCATGAACAAAGTTGACTCACTTCGAAATCTTAAGGTAGTCCGTGTGGACTAGGAAGCTGAGGTTGAGTGGTAGTGTCTAGTCCAAGCTCTTTCTAACATGAATCGAGTTAACTACCAGCAAATTCTTTCTTTTGAGGACGAAAGGGATTATCCCAATAGAATGCTCAAGATTATGATAATGAAATAGCTCAGCTGACTGAAAGGGACGCAGCCTTGAAGGGAAAGACCGCACGTGACATGTTGCTGAAGGAAGCGACCTAGGCACATGAAAGAGCGCTCCTTGTAATTAAAGATTAGCTCAAAGACGCCTATGAGGAGTCATTCAAATTGAAAAAGCGAATCACTGAGGGAGAAAATGCCATCAAAACCCAGGATCAGACTATAGCTGAACAGGCTGCAGAACTTACTGTTAATCGACGGAATTTTTATCAGATTAGAAAACCGTCGATAAATTTCAAATTAAAATTTACCACAAGCGCACGGCGTACACTTGTAGTACGTGGCGAATACGGGTCGATCCGTAGGGAATTGATGATTTTAAAATTCTATTCAATCAAATTAACCAAAGTTGAAAATGTGATTAGGTAAAAATGTAGAAAACTAGCAAAAGAAAATTGATAAAAATATGAGAGTGTGAAGGCAATTTCCACTCTCTAGATCACATAAATCAACAAAATGAAGTTATGATCTCTCTTTTCTTGTCATTAGTGAATTAGTTGATGTGCTTATCATAAGTATGGTATATTTGTGCTATTAATTAGCATAATATAAACCATCAAACTATAACACAACCACTAATACACATTTAACTCTCATGAAATATGACAACAAAGTTGGAAGCAAAATCTATTTTAAGCATGGCCTATTAACTATTGTTTAGAAATATAGGCCATCAAATTTTAATTTCAACAATCACTTTATTACCATCATCATATGTAGATGAAGAGGTAATCATTGTTTGTGATTGTTTAAGCATAGCCTATTTGGTGTCAACAATATACGGTATCAAATTCACATCAAAAACAACAAGTTAAACCACTTCAAATGATTCATTAAGCACAAAAAGAGAGCATAAACATCAAAATGTTACATCTACATACTAGAGAGCTTCATTACCCCTAAATTGTACGGATTAGCCTCTCATATTTGTTATCATATGAACAAATGTAGCTAGCAAAAAAGAAAGGAAAATGAAGGCTAATGGAAAAGAGAAGCTAATTAACAAGAATTAAAACTAACTACTTGCATGAAAGTAAATCTACACTACAACATGAAAGGAAATAAAGAAGAAAAGAAAAAGAACATGTATTGAATTGCATAAAAAAAAGTTACATGAAAAGAAGAAATGGCTAAGTAGCCATGAAAAGAAAAAGAGAAGAGCTTTCTTTATTTTTGAGCCTAAACTAAACAAAAGAGAGACTAAGGGAGAAGAGGGTTACATGAAACATAAGAGGTCTTTATACATGTATGAAACCCTAATTCATATTTTTGAGGAATGCCCAAAATACCCTTGAGAAAGTGTGGAGGTCAAGTAATCATTAGCTTCTACTAATCATCATTTAAGTGTACATGAAGCCATTAGTTCCATAAGCATGTGCATTAGCCTCTAATTTGTACATTAAGGTAGGTGGGTAGGTGGGGTCCTCCATTATCATGCCTTTGAATTATTTCCATATTCATTTCTTTATCTTCACTCTGGTGCATGCATACATCTTCATGAAACCACTTGTATATGAAGCCAACTTCCTATAAAATAATATAGGAATTTCCAATTAAATTTTCTCAAAGTAATATATGCACAAAAATGACCATTTTGCCCTTGGATGAAGATGAATATGTGACGATGTGAAAATAATATGAATTTTGGTTTAAACAAGTTAAAATGCCCGATATGATCATTTATTTAATTTAAATAGATTAAATATGGTGGTAAAAATATGCACATTTATGTGCACATCAAATACCCCCACACTTGTCTTTTTATTCGTCCTCGAATAAAGGAAAACTACATAAATCCATTTTCGTAGGGAGCACGATTTCATTGAGCGTATGCAACAAGCCGTTAAACCTCTGGGTGTCCCCAGTAGGACGAGTGTTGTCTCGTGAGGGTTTTCAGCGGATACTACCCACAAAATCCAAATGCAGGATGAAAATATTTACAAAATGCAAGATTTATTTACAAATAGATGAATGCGAGTTTTTGGAAATATTTACAAATAAAGATTTACTTTTAAATAGACACAACTAAGTTAAATATAGGTTTTGGTCATTATATTGAAAAATTAAGTCATTTACTTGTCAAAATTTCCAACAAAAATCAAGTTATCAAAGCAAATATACTATAGTTTAACTCGTTGTTCGGTTGATAACAAATTGTAACTATGAAATGGATCCTTAGTTGATTAAAAGTTTATCAAAGTGGTATTTTCGTTTCTTTTCAATAACAAGTCAAATCAAATAAGTTAAAATAGTGCTTGGATTTTATTTGCTTACTCTCTCCATTTTTTTTTCTTCTGAAAAATTTATTGATATTAACAATCTTTACATATGCCTAACTCAGATATACTGAGGCCAAATATATTACCCATGCACTGCCTTGCGGACTAATGTGAAGGGAATACAGAGCGTGGCGAGTGAACACACAAGTGTGAACACTTATTGACTGTAGGCGTTATTAGTAAAATAATTTTTATATACATACCTAACTCAGATAAACTGAGGCCAGATATACCGATCGTACACTGCCTTTCGGGCTTATGTGAGAAGGGTACAGAGCATGGCGAGTGAACACACGAGTGTGAACACATGACTCTAGGTGTTTATTAAGAAAATATATACATATATACAAGAAATATTTTGTTTTTTTTTGTGTTTTTGTATTTTTTAGGGAGAGAGTTTCGCAAAATCATCTTAGCATCATTTAACTTAGAAGACAAAAAAATTGTTATATCCTTTACTTTAAATCAACCACTTTTTAAAACAAAGATTTTCAATTAGGATATATTTCATAATTATCACGTATGAATCTTTCTATATACTAGTTAAACCATTATTATTTGTAATCAAACTTCATTTTTATTTTTGTTAAGACGATTAAATTTTCATAAATTTCAATTTAATAAACCGAAACCATATATTTATCTTATAGTGTTTCTTTAAAAATAAATCAAAATGCTTAAAAAAATTGTTTTTGGGATTATTTTTTTGAATTTTTAAAAGAAAAAGAAAAAATAAATCATGAAAAATTAAAAATGAAGATGAGTCTCCCTCCACACTTGATTTTTACTGTGTCCCCACAGTCAACCCAAGTGGAAGGAGAAAAATAAAAATAAAAACATGACCTTATTTAAATGAAAATTAACGGTATTTACACGAGATCAGAAAGTATATCGTCAAACGTAAATGAAACAGTCTTCCAAAGACCGATTCATTTGTCTCGTCAAGTATGCGAGACACAGCTTATGCTCGGAAAACCAAACCGTAAAATATTTCGAAGTTGAATTTGGATTTGGAAAAACGAATGCCGTTTTATTGAAAATCGTACGAGTTGTTTCCTTTTCGATGATTTTTGGGGTTGATAAAACGATTGATTGAAGTTCAATTTTATTTTCACCAAAGTGAAATTCAAATTTATCATTGAAAACTTCTTCAAAATTGTTGATTTCAAAATCAAAATGGTGATTTAAATCTTCCCCATCAAAATTCGACAACTCGTTTTCGAAAGGTCCAAAGAAATCATGTTCATTGAATTTGTCTTCCTTATTTGGATTATCAACAACTTCATCATATATCTCAAGTTCAAAATCTAAAGTTGTTGTATTCAAATTTTCAAATTCGAGAAAAGGAAGATCGAATTTTAAATTTGGTTCCACACCCTCAAAAGAATTGAAATCCAACTCAATTACTGTATTTTCAACAACTTCATTAAGATTGTCGTTTTCAATTTCAAAAGTTGTTATTTGAAAATCGTCAATTGTGGTAAAAGATGGATTATTATTTGACTCGTCACACGTTGGGATTTGATTTTGTTTTTCACGTTGTTCCATATATGTTTCAAACAATGAATCCGTGTGATCATCGTATATTTCGTTCATTTGCTCAACAAAATCCAATTTATAGTTATTAACTTGAGAATTTTCGATTTGGATTTGTTGAGAACAAAGATTTTCACTCGTATCGTAATCGATATTATTCCCATTGCCAAAATTATTTGAAAAGTGGATCACATTTTCGTTTTGATTTTGAAATTCATTTTGGAGTTCAAAATTGAATTGGCATGGGTTATAATCGAAATCATTTGAATTTGGAAGTGAATTCAAATTTTGAAATCCTTGAAAATTTTGACTTGAGTTATCACACAAATAAGAATTACACAAATCATTTATCATTTGATTTTGCTGTGTAGAGATTTCAAGTAGAGATGAAATGCTCTTTTCAAGACTTGAGGGTTGGTTATCGTTTTGAAAATTTTGTGGTTCAAAATTTGAATCATTTAAGCAATAGTTGTTGTTAAAATATCCATACGAATTTGGAGTGAAATCATATGGATTATATTGATTTTCACAACTATTGTAAAATTCACGTAAGTGGGAAAACTCGGACATTTTCAAGAATGTTTTTGTTTATTTTGTTTTTTTTGTAAAGGAAAAATATTTACAAATAAAATTTATTTTTCAAAAGGGAAATTGATTTTGGTTTTGTTTTTGGATTTTCAAATTTTTTCTTTGTTTTCGAAAAGGTTATATATTTTTGTTCTTTTTGGATTTTTTTTTGTTTTTCTAAATTATTTTTGGATTTTGAAATTTCAAAGGAAAAGGGAAAAAATTTCAAAGAAAAAGAAAGGGAATATTTATAAAAAAAATTAGTTTTGAATTTTGAATTTTTTTTTAAATATGCATGAACTAATGCAACTAAATGAATGCAAGGGCTAATTACAAATGATTTATACTAAGTTAACCCAAAATTGTATAATTATACATTGTCTTAAATCAACAAGATAGTTCTCAGCCAGGTAACGGGCAGGAGTTATCGGTGCACCACGAATCACCGTAGCAATGCAGTCGAAGGTTTAAGTACCTTCAAAGGAACAACCACTATAATATTTATGAATCACCGTAATATTTATAAATGGTTATTACTCTATCGTATCCTAGACACCAAGAAAGTAAATTGTTCAAAGAAGACAACTTGTCAATATACAATTAAGTGTTATCAATGTCTAACCGTTATTATTAATCAAATTCTAAGATGAAATGCAAAGTAGAAAATAAACGTGTATTAACAATGCAACTACGAATGGATTTTTATTTTGAATTTTTTTTAATAAAATGCAAATGCAAGTAACCAACAATGCAATTCAAATAAAACTAGAGATGAGGTTAAAAGCAACAAATTTTCATATATAAGCAAGCTAGCAATTAATTTTTTGGAGAGCGGAGCGGTAGTTTTCAGCAAGCTATTCTTCCTTTATTTCGTGCTTTGGCAACCTGAAAATTAAAAACAAGATATATATACAATTGTTATTATTATTTTTTGGTTGTTTTTTTCTTTTATAAAGGAAAAGTTTTGGAAAGAAACCTACTCAAAACAAAATTTCTATTTTTTTTGAAAAGGAAACAAAATTGAAAAGTGAAGTTTTACTAAAAAAAATTTTAAAAAAAAACGAGTAAAAATTGGTGAAAACAATCTAAACACAAGATTTTCTCTTTTTTATATTTAAGGATGGACTTAAAAGGATTAAAAGCAGAACCAATTAAAACCATACAAAACAAGTTCACAAATTAAAAAAAAGGCCAACTTCACCAAACCAAAGAAACCCGGCCCAAAACAAATTCCATTATTCTTATATTCTCAAATGAGTGGCTCAATTCAACAATCAAATGAATGAAACTGCAATTAAATCAGAATCTCAAAATAAAGGGTCTTCGCGTGTTAGTGGATTGTTGGATGGAGTCACGATTTGGATTGCTGGAGTTTGCGGTGATTTGGGAGGTAGGTGGCGGAGGCGAAGGTGTTGGTTCGCGACTGGTTTTCGATTGTTGGTTTTGTGGCATCGTTCTGGCCAATTGGGGAATTGCGATTGGGATTTGTCGTGATGAAGTTGAAGTGAGGTCGCAGTGTTCAAATTGAAGTTTTGGTTTGAAGTGGATTTGAGGTGGTGTATGATTGTATTGGTCAAGGGGGTCGATTGTGGTGAGGCAAGATTGCAGGAATGGTCGTGAAGATCACTTGCGATGGCGAAGTGATTGGTTGGTCGTGAGTTGAACTTGGACGCTCCGTTGTGGTCGCGGTTCTGGGTTGGCGATGATAAGCTTTGGGGTTCGAGTTGCGTCTTGGTTGTAGAGGTAGCTCGATTCTGGTAGTGATTTCAGTTGCAGTTTGTTGCGTGAGAGTCTGGTTGAATGGTAAGTTATTGGTTGTCAACTGAGTTTTGGAATATGATGTAGCACAGTCGCCAGGTGAGAAGTGCACAGAGGTGTTCTGTAGTCAGTTCTGTGTTGTGACTGGAAAATGGTTTTTGTTGTCGTGGACTGATGGATGAAGGCAGAAGATATTGCAACAGTAATGTAATGACAAAGAAGTATAGGGAGACTGTACTGCAGTATGGTTGTGGAAATGAATTGAAGTGAATTGAATGTGGTGGTGATGTTAGTTGATGTGAAAGCAAGCAAAGGCAAGGATGTAGGAGGAAGAATGTGACAGTAATTGATGGCAGTAAGTGATTGAGGAAGTGGTGATTATTTGTTGTCTTGTATGGGAGGATGAGTGATTGAGATGGAAGTGGGTTGTAGGAGAAGTGTTTGTATGTGAAGTACAGAGATGAATGATGAGAAGTTGAAGTAAGTTGTGAACAATAGTGAGGCAAGGTTGTGGAGTATGTTCACATTGCTGGTATATTGTCTGAAGTGTGTTGAGTTTGAATGTTAGCAGTCGAATGTTGGAGGCACAGTGAGATGATGTCTCTAGGCAGTGAGTGATGGTGAGTATTACAGTGGTCAGGGAATGGTGAAAGAGTGATGGAGTTTGTCACTGGTGGTTGGCAGTTCGGCGTGAGTTTTGTTGTAGTGTGCAGAAGTGGGAGCTGCAGTATGGTGCAATGTTTTCTGACGAGGCAGGGAGGTGGCTGATATGGTTAGAGGAGATGGCACTGAAAAGTTGATGACGTGGATTGGGTGAATGGTGGTGGCAATGGCTGTTAACTTGGAAACAGAAGTAGGGTGGTGTAATCAAGTGAATCACAAGTGTCAGTAGTATGGTTGCCAGGGAGGTTAATGTGCACAAGCACAGTTTTGTGCAGGGAGATATTGGGGAGTCTGGACTGCAGACAAAGGACGACAGTGTGCAGAAGAGTAATCGATGCAATGGTGGGTTCGATGAGGAGGGTGGGTGATTGCAGTGGTACAGTAGGCAAACAAAGAGACAGATTTTTAATAGAAGGTGGTTGTTTCAGCTGTGCACTGTGCACAGAAATGAAAATAGAGAGGAAAAAACAGAAATTGTAATAGTGTTTTGAATATTGTAACAGAAAATAGAAATGCAATAAACAGTTTTTTTTTGAATTGTGATTGTGTATAAAAAAAATTTTTAAAAATATGTGCAAATGAAAAGGAAACAAGAAAGTCAAGCGCACATCAAAATGCACACAAAAATCGCACGAACAAACAAATTTTTTTCTTTTTTTTTAACACACACAAAATAAAAACTCACAACAAAAATTAAACAACAAATAATTCGAAGAATATAAAAATTAAAATCAAAACAAATTCCCCGGCAACGGCGCCAAAAACTTGTTAATCGACGGAATTTCTATCGGATTAGAAAACCGTCGATAAATTTCAAATTAAAATTTACCGCAAGCGCACGGCGTACACTTGTAGTACGTGGCGAATACGGGTCGATCCGCAGGGAATTGATGATTTTAAAATTCTATTCAATCAAATTAACCAAAGTTGAAAATGTGATTAGCTAAAAATGTAGAAAACTAGCAAAAGAAAATTGATAAAAATATGAGAGTGTGAAGGCAATTTCCACTCTCTAGATCACATAAATCAACAAAATGAAGTTATGATCTCTCTTTTCTTGTCATTAGTGTAATTAGTTGATGTGCTTATCATAAGTATGGTATATTTGTGCTATTAATTAGCACAATATAAACCATCAAACTATAACACAACCACTAATACACATTTAACTCATGAAATATGACAACAAAGTTGAAAGCAAAATCTATTTTAAGCATGGCCTATTAATTATTGTTTAGAAATGTAGGCCATCAAATTTTAATTTCAACAATCACTTTATTACCATCATCATATGTAGATGAAGAGGTAATCATTGTTTGTGATTGTTTAAGCATAGCCTATTTGGTGTCAACAATATAGGCTATCAAATTCACATCAAAAACAACAAGTTAAACCACTTCAAATGATTCATTAAGCACAAAAAGAGAGTATAAACATCAAAATGTTGCATCTACATACTAGAGAGCTTCATTACCCCTAAATTGTAGGGATTAGCCTCTCATATTTGTTATCATATGAACAAATGTAGCTAGCAATATGAAAGCAAAAGGAAAGGAAAATGAAGGCTAATGGAAAAGATAAGCTAATTAACAAGAATTAAAACTAACTACTCGCATGAAAGTAAATCTACACTACAACATGAAAGGAAATAAAGAAGAAAAGAAAAAGAATATGTATTGAATTGCATAAAAAAAGTTACATGAAAAGAAGAAATGGCTAAGTAGCCATGAAAAGAAAAAGAGAAGAGCTTTCTTTATTTTTGAGCCTAAACTAAACTAAAGAGAGACTAAGGGAGAAGAGGGTTACATGAAACATAAGGGGTCTATATACATGTATGAAACCTTAATTCATATTTTTGGGGAATGCCCAAAATACCCTTGAGAAAGTGTGGAGGCCAAGTAATCATTAGCTTCTACTAATCATCATTTAAGTGTACATGAAGCCATTAGTTCCATAAGCATGTGCATTAGCCTCTAATTTGTACATTAAGGTAGGTGGGTAGGTGGGGTCCTCCATTATCATGCCTTTGAATTATTTCCATCTTCATTTCTTTATCTTTACTCTTGTGCATGCATACATCTTCATGAAACCACTTGTATATGAAGCCAACTTCCTATAAAATAATATAGAAATTTCCAATTAAATTTTCTCAAATTAATATATGCACAAAAATGACCATTTTGCCCTTGGATGAAGATGAATATGTGACGATGTGAAAATAATATGAATTTTGGTTTAAACAAGTTAAAATTCCCGATATGATCATTTATTTAATTTAAATAGATTAAATATGGTGGTAAAAATATGCACATTTACGTGCACATTACTTACTCGACTCCATGAGGAGAATGTGAAACTGGCCAAGGAGAAAGAAAAGATTGAATCTGATAAGTCGGCGGTCAAAATTGATCACTTGGTGACGGAACTTTCAGATCTTAGAAAGAACACGAGGAAATGACAACCCAGATGGACTCTACCATGCTACACTTCTATGCTTGCATCATCATGAACAAGGGGAGTTTAACGTGGCTAGGAGATAACTACCCCCGAACTCTCGCCATCGTTTGGAGAGAGGTATTGATCAGGTCAGAGTGAGCCGGGGACATGCGTTCCAAAGAAGAACTCATGCCACCTATCTCAATTCTGAGGACATGGATTTCTTGTGGCTAGCACGGAGTTCTGAAAGAAGCAAAGGAGAATGCCATTATCGAGGCCACTACTAAGGCTTTTGTTGTCCCGAGTTCTTCGGGTCAAGGCGAAACATCCGCTTCCAAATCTCAAGAGCTAGCAGCGACCATTCCCACATCCACAGGGGTCAGTCCTGCAACCACCAGTACCCTTCCAGCATCTGAAGCTTTGCACAAGCCATACCTTCACTTGGTTATTAAGCGTCCCACTGAAATAGAAACCGACGAAGGGGACTTCGAAGTTGAAGTTCATGATCAGACTCGGGCTCACGTATTTCACTCGTTTCTCCAGTGATGTAATAGCTTTAGTTTACTCCGGAGTCCTTTACTAAAATATACAACTATGCTTTCCAACTTGTAGGAAAACAATCTCTCTAATCTCTTCCTCCAACTACCCAGGGCTCGGGAGCTGCCGCCATCTTTACCCTTCCACCGCTGCTTCCAACTGCCCGACTGAGAAGGAGAGGATGGCGGGGAGACTTAAGAAAGAGAAGGAAGAGCTTGTAACATCTCCTATTTTGAGACCTGAAGCCAAGCGATACAGATGCTGCAGTCATCTATAGTATTAACTTCCGGTGACAAAATACGGTAATGTTAATGGTATCCATAATATCAGAAGCACATGAATATGAAATAGAATCAACATAGATTTCAAAAACAGCTTTTCTGATTACATTTCAAATCAAAATTTCATATTCAATTACATAATCCCAAAACGATTCCCAGTATTTGATCAAATAATATTATTACAAATTATACCAAGAGTGACATATGAAGATGCCCCTTTGGATGATTAGAGTACTAGATAGCTAGACATATCAGTCATAAATACATCATAGTGGAAATAATACTAAAAACTGCTACATAGCTAGCTTTTCCTCCTGCACATCTTCGGAAACTTATTAGTCCAACCTGATAAACATGAAAAGTTCTTAACTCTCAATCTACTCAAATTAAATTTTGAGCACCTAAGAGTTTAAGAGAAAAACATAAACTTCGAGTCAGACATAAAGCCTAGTGCAAATAATTCTATTACATCTCGGTTTACGGATATTAAGTGAGACCACGCCGCTTAGTAGAACGGGTTTCCCCTCACTAATGTGCTTTTAAAATCATATCTTTTGCAAATCAAAATCCTACAATCAAACTGATTATAACAACAATAGCATAACATATATGCATATAAATTAGGTAATCAATGGACTATCTTTCCGAACATTATAGTTTTATCTGGCTAACTATTACACTGGCTAACTCAGGCCTACCAGACAACAAATATTCTAACTTCTGTTAGATACAATTATAACATCCCCCTACTTGGAGGCCCAAAACTAACGGCTACGGGTGCTGTAGTCACCCATAGTTATTAATCCTCAACAACCAAATACGGCGGTGTTAGATTCATTGATGCACATAAACACATGAATATGGAAAAAATTTAAAACAACATACAAAGTCCACATTCCATTTCAAAATATTTCAAATTCATTACATAATCCTAGTACGCAGACCACTTTCAGATAACATATAATTAATACAAAATACGCCAAGAGCGACATATGAAGTTGCCCCTTGGATAATCAGAGTATATATAATAAGGCACTAAAGCAATTTGCCTTTACAATCAAACACACAATGGAAATAAAAGAACTCTAATAACAAGCTTGCCTCCTGCATGTCCTCAAAAGCTTTATTCGTCTAAAAGAACACCTGGAAACCTTAACTCTCAACCTACTCAAAATCAATTGAGTACCCGAGAATTTAAGGGGAAAACCAAAACTTCGAGTCAAACTTAAAGCCTGGTATGAATAATAATCTACCATCTCAAACCATTTAGATATATAATGAGACCACACCGCTTAGCGGAACGGATTTTCCCCTCAATAATATCCTAAAACATTTATAAAACCATATACCGTGCTCCTGCATCCACAATGGTTAAAACATAGTATTTCAAAGATGATATGCAAAACAAGTAAATCAAATATGGATTTTCCATCCCCATTCATTCTGACTATCTGTCTCAATTATAGTTTCTAGAGTTACTATTAACCTGTAAAATGTCAATGGACTATCTGTCAAATTCCATAGGTTTCATGTAATCACTATGAACCTATTGGTAACTCCAATATCTTTTCTATTATCCTAGTTTTCATGGGCTAACCAGGAACATATTGACTAACTGTCAATATCTTAATCCGGATATAGTTTTCATGGGCTAACTATAAACCTATTGGCCCCTGCCAATATAAATCATAGTTTTCATGGGCTGAATATGAACCTATTGGCCCCTGCCAATATCTTTAATAAAGATTTTAACATTTCTTGAGTTATATTCACTACAGGGTCAACCTAACTAGTTATTCTGCCCTTCCCCAAAATACCATTATGGGTTAATTACAATGTGAATAAACACATAAAGAAGTAATTATAACAACAAAATAATACCCACACTTGTGACTGTTTATCCTTGAGCCATATATATATCCTGGTTAAACCCTTTAAACTTTTTGATAAATAAAAATTTCTTCATTTCAAAACCTTTTATTTGCTTATGCCATGGTTATTCCTTTAAATTGAGATTGGGTTTATGTTTTGAAATCTTAACATCTCTTTCGAAACCTCTGGATGACTTCCGTCGAAAGCAAAAACTTCTTTTCAAAACATAATAAACATACCTTTTGAAACCCTTGTTAAATATTCAATTTCGAAACTAATTGTACCTTTCGATGGTATCAAAACGTTCTTTAAAACATAGCTTCGAAACAAATAAAAGTACCCTTTCGAAAGCATGGAGTTTACTCTTTAAAAACATCCTTTGAGTCAAAATGGTCATATATGGAAGTATCTCTTTCGAAACCAATTATAAAATTGTTTTGGGGAAAAAGTTGATGGTGTCAGAACCATCTAGTCGAAAGCAACAACCTTTTAAATTAAAACTTCGAAGGATAGAGTCAACACCCCTTTTCGACTCCATTGCCTTCGAAACCCTTAACCCCCTTTGAAAGCATTTAGGAAAAGGCTTAGTTTAAGTTAAAACAAAGTTAGGCCTTCGACAGCATAGATGGCTTCAATACAGTCGAAAGGAGAAATTAGCGGGCTCTTATTTAAAGAATAAGGTTCCCCTTCGAAGGCTACCACCTTTTCAATAGTATGGCAATCCTTGTTCAAAAACCATTTATAAAAACCCCTTTCGAAAGCATATGTTTCGACTATGTCGAAAGCTTTAAGTAAAACAAGGCAGGAATTTAACTTTAGAAAACAAACTAAGGTTTCGATTCTATAGGGTATCGATTCAGTTGAAAGCCCTTCAAAAACTAGGCAGGCGCATATCTTTTAAAAGTAAACCTTGGTTTCGACCCTGACGAAAGCATTGCTTTTGACACCCTACCTTCCGCTACTTACCAATTCACTTCTTACCAATTCCATTGATACCATGTGCATTGGTTTCGACTCTAATGGTTTCGACTGGACTGATGCGGAGGTAAAGGAGTCGAAAGGTGCCTCTGGAATAGGCGGAACCACCTTTTTCTGAAAAACGCTGGATTATAGCTAAATATGGCAATCACTTTATAACTAACCTACATGTTATAATTCCCTTGATTGGTTACTTTAAAACTTTTCATATACTTTACAATTAAAAACTGTCACCTTTAATTAGATCTAAATTGAAGAAATATAATGTTTAAGCCCTTCTATTTACCAAAACCAACATATGCATTAAAGTCTCTCATTTAAAATAATTTATTTTCCTTAATAAATCATCTGGGAAAAATCGCCAAAAATCACAAAAAATCACTTTTATCGTGTAATCAAACATATTAAAATTTCAGACCCGATTTCTTCCTGAAATACACGAATAATATTTTAAACCCAATTATATCATATTTTCCTTTGGAAATTCATAAAAAAATTCTATAGCTTGGAAAATTCTAAAAATAAAAACCAATCTCCAAAAATCATGTTTTACTTAACATAAAAATTTTCCATGGCATTCTAAAATCATAAACTCTCGGTTTTACTCTAAAACTGTGTTAATTTATATGTAATTGAATTAAAATAATCATACATAATATAGTTCTAGCATATCATCATCCATATTAACATAAATATGAATTTAATCGTAAATTCGAAACTTTTAATCATAGAATAAAATAGAGATGGTATAAAATTATTATTCACCTTAGATATGATAAGGAATTTGAGATTTGTTGTTGATTAATCCTTCCTAGCTTTGATCCTTAGCTTTAGATTGAATTTGTAACGACCCATAATTTAATCACTTTGAACATGAATAGTTAATATGTTTTTAAATGATTAAATAATGGATTTTATATCTAAAATTATTAACCCTGCCTAATAAAAAAGAATAGTATAATTACTTGCCTAATAAAACAAGAAAGAATTATTAACCCTGCCTAATAAAACAGAATAGTATAATTACTTGCCTAATAAAAGAAGAGAGAATTATTAACCTTGCCTAATAAAATAGAATAGTATAATTACTCGTCTAATAAAACAAGAAATAATTATTAACCTAGCCTAATAAAACAGAATAGTATAATTACTTGCCTAATAAAACAAAATAGCATAATGATTATTATGCCATGCGGATGGTTGCCATTGGACCAAAATCTGGTCGAATCAGGTTATGCCATGCGGATGGTTGCCATTGACCAAAATATGGTCGAATCAGGTTATGCTATGCGGATGGTTGCCATTGGACCAAAATCTGGTCGAATCATTTTATGCCATAGTTGATAAGGAGGATTCCTATTGGACCAAAATGTGGACGAATCAAATTAAGCCATCAAGATGTTTTCTATTGGACCAAAATATGGTCGAATCAAATTAGGCCATAAGGCTGGTTTCTATTGGATCAAAATCTGGTCGAATCTAGTTAGGCTATAGGAAATGACTAAAGTACCCTTCTATTTACCTATAAATAGCCAAGTCCATATCTCATTTTAATTGATTCACAAACTAAAGAAAAAAACTAAAATTCATTTTAAAAGGTGAAGTATTCCAAGTCTCCATCAAAGCAAATAGGATGTGAGTATATTCCTTGCTTTCATAGTTTAGTGGGTATAACTTATTCTATGAGTATATTCCTTGTTTTCATAGTTTAGTGGGTATAACTTATTCTATGAGTATAATTTAATTATTTTACAGTGAGTATATTCCTTGTTTTCATAGTTTAGTGAGTATGTTCCTTGTTTTCATAGTTTAGTGGGTATAACTTATTATGTGAGTATTATTTAATTATTTTACAGTGAGTGTATTCTTAATCTCGTTCCTTTTACTCATTCACATTTTAATAAATGTTGTGTTAACTATTGGTTGTGAATTGTTAATAATAACGAGTCTGTTATTATTCTTGTTTGGTTGTTTGATTTGTGCTCAGCCAGTTTATGGGCAATAACTTTGATGTTTAGTTAAAGGGAACTTACACCACCTTTAACTTAGGATTGACATTTAGTGACTTTTTGGTTAAAAGGAAATAACACCCCTTTTAGCTATCTCATTTGATTAAGAGGGAGCTTCACCCCTCTTGGTTATATTCTCCTTTAAAGATGATGAGTTTAAGTTATGATTTGAATGCAAGTTTTAAATCTTGGTTTAAAGTATTTTAAAGGAGCTTTGAAATTTATATAATGATTTAAATAGGTTATTTATGGAAAGTAAGTAGTCCTATACTTGGCACTAAAAGCCGATGAATAGATTGATCCTCTATCTGTGAGATCTGGAACCGAAGTGTCTAGGCAAGGCTAGGAGCAACCAGTGCCCTGACTTACCTGGCTTTGTTTCTGGGCGAGGGGTAGAGTAAGTCGAGAATATCGAAAACGTGACAAGTGTAGGAGATTTGATTTCCATAAATGATCTTTATAATTATAATGGAAAACATTCGCATTTCTTATAGACAATTGTTTTTGACCCATCTAAGTATGCTTTTGAAATATGAAATCCTCCCAAATGTTTTGTGAATATACTTATACCGATGAGATAAGTACATGGATATTTTCTAAGCATTGAAAAAGTATAAGATTTAATTTCCATATACGATCGTTTTATTATCCCCGATAGTTGATATCTTGACTATCAATTTCGATACCCTTCTTCCTTTTATTTTTGTTTCGTCAATCTAAGACGATTTGTTGCTCATTTAGAGCATTGATATCCTTTATCGGAAATGACTAAATAAAGAGCGAGTGGGGGCAAAGCTATGTGGGGTTGCTCCAATTAGGGTATTTTCACATCTACTCTAGATTGGTTTCGATTGTATGCGCACGAAGATGTGAAATACTTGGATACTCGGTAAGGTTGGCGGGGTCCGACTTGGAGGTTTCCGAGAACCATCGTAGTTCTCAAGTATATTTTCCAGAGGTATACTTTCGATAAGGGAGGCGCACCCTCCTAGTCATTGTTGGAAAAATTCCTTTTCCTTATTTTTGGTTCAAATCTTTGGATTGATTCTTTCTTAATTGCATCGGGAAGCGTCTTGCGCTCTTCGCAATGTTTAATTATTTGTGTCCATTCTTTTATGCTTGGATGTTGTCCTTGTGAGGGGAAACCCGTTCTGCATTTTTGCGACGTGGTCTCACCGGTTATTTTGTGTGTTCTATTTTTTTTTGGAGTTTACTCATACCGGACTTATTGTCTGACCTGAATTGTTTATTTTCCCTAAAATCTCGGGTGCTTATTTATATTTGTGTAGTCTGAAAATGACAAGTTTCTTTGGCTCTTTTGAAGATGGTGGACGAGTAGGAGGCTCCTTATCTATCTAGCTATTTATTTCCGCTGTTATGAGATGTTGGCTCTATATATGTATATTTAAAGGCAGGTTGTTATAACTACTTAGACTGATAGTAATACTTTTGTTGTAACTCTGATAACTCCATGTTGGGAGTAACCTTATGTACTGTCTTATTTTTATGTTATATTTAACCGTCCCATTGTGAGATTATTGTTGTGTTCTTATATTTTACCCCATGACAACTCGTCTTTCAGATACTTGGGCAACGACACATGAATACCATGGATGTATTAAGTGTCGTTCTCAGGGGTCAGAAAGGTGGGTTGTCACAGAATTCTTCCTCTTTGATAATGGACGACTCCTTAGGGTTTTTGTGTTTATTTAGATTTGAGAAAAATGAACGTGAATGGACAAGGTGAGAAGTGTATAGCCGTGTATAATGGTGTGGCTATTTTTACTAATATCCCCATGGGTAATCTAATTAGTTGATAACCCATTTAAAGCCCATTCATTTTATTATTAAGCACGACCCTCTTATAAATTTTATTCAAATCTCAATCCCTTTATCATCATTATTATATTTATTTTATCTAATTAAATTTCCTCAATAATGTTATCAAAAATTACGGATGTTACAGGCTCCCCCCTTAAAGAATTTTGTCCTCGAAATTCAGTAAGGACTAAATACTAATCATAGCAATCATCTGTAACAATTCATAACCACCACACTTGCTTATCTGACTAGTAATTATCTATATAAATCTAATATAGACATACCCTCAAAGTAGACCAGGATAAGTATCTCTAATCCTGTCTTTTGTCTTCCAAGTATAGTCCTTCTCGTTGTCACTCCATTGAACCTTCACCAACCGGAGCGTCTTATTCCTTAATCTTTTCTCACCTCTAGCTACAACCTGAACTGGTTGTCTAACAATAGTCAAATTAGGCTCTACCACTAAGTCATCCAACCCTTTCGAAGGAATAGTAGTCTCTGGATCATGGACATATTTACGAAGATAAGACACATGAAATATATTATGGACAACTGCCATACTGCTCGGGAACTCTACTATGTATGTGAGCTTTCCAATCCTCTCTAAAATCTGGAATGGACCAACATATCTCTGGGCTAACTTCTCTGACTTTCCAAATCACACCACACCCTTCATAGGTGATACCTTAATGAAACCTTGTCTCCAACTGAGAATTTTAGGTCTTTATGCCTCTTAACTGCATAACTCTTTTGTCTGGACTGAGCTTCTTTCATCCTTCCTCGAATTAACTCAATCTTTTCTGACGCCTCTCTAACCAAGTCTAGACCTAAGACTAATCTGTTTTCAGTCTCCAACCAACATGCCGGTGATTTGCATGGTCTTCCATACAAAGCTTCAAAATACATCATTCCTATACTAGTCTGATAACTATTATTATAGGAAAACTCAACCAAATGTAGGTGGTCCTCCCAAGATCCACCAAAGTCTAATGCACAAGCTCTCAATAGATCCTCGAGTACCTTGTTGACTCTCTCTGTCTGCCCGTCTGTCCGAGGGTGATATGCAGTACTCATATTAAGCTTGGTACCCAATACTTCCTGCAGACTCTTCCAGAACACACTAGTGAACAAGGCATCTCTATCATTGATTATACTACTAGGAACTCCATGCAGTCTAACTATATTCTTCATAAACAACTTAGCTAAAATATGTGCCGTCTTGATTGACTTAACTAGAATGAAATGTGCACTCTTGGTCAATCTTTCCACTATAACCCATATACCTTCATTACCCCTATTTGTCCTTGGCAACCCATTTATAAAATCCATGGATATCGAATCCCATTTCCAAACTAGAATCTCTAAAGATTGAAGTAACCCACTTGGTTTCTAATGTTCAGCTTTCACTTGTTGACAGTTTGCATATTGTCTATCCCATAAGCCAACATCCCTCTTCATACCTTCCCAATAGAAGCTCCTCTTCATATCCTGATACATCTTGGTTCCTCCAGGATGAATCGTAAACTTGGACCGATAACACTCTCCAAGAACTTCCTTCCTCAAGTCATCCACATTCGGAACACACAACCGTCTCTTCTTTCTCAACCATCCTCTATGGTCATGGCAAAATTCCTTTAGATCATCGATCTTAGTTCCAACCTCAAGCCTTCTGATCATCTCGGCAAAAACTGAATCCTCTTTCTGCTTCAAAGCAATCCTCTCGATCGACACTGGTCAAACTTCTAAATAGGACAACATGACAGTATACTGACTAGAACCAGCAATCGATCTTAACTGTACCCCACAACTGGCCAAAGCTTCTAAATCCTTCCACTCTGCTAACATAGCCAACACCACATTCTGATGTTTTCTACTAAGAGCATCTGCTACCTTATTACCTTTCCATGGTGTATACTCTATACCAAAATCATAAGCAGCCAAAAACTCCAACCATCTCTGCTGCCTCATATTCAACTCCTTCTGAGAGAATAAATACCGTAAAGACTTATGATCAGTATAAAGCTCAAACCTCTCTCCTAAGAGATAATGTCTCCAAATCTTCAATGCGAAGATCACAACTGCCAACTCCAAATCATGAGTAGGATATCTAACTTCATGTTGTCTAAGTTGCCGCGAAGCATAGGCAATAACTTTACCATTCTGCATCAATACTACTCCCAATCCTGTTCCGCATGCATCAGTATATACCACAAACCCTTGGTTTTGGTCTGGAACTACTAACATGGGTGCATTGGTCAACAAATGCTTTAACTTAAGGAATGCTTTTTCACATTTGTCGGACCAAACAAATTTTACCCCCTTCTTGGTTAGCTTAGTTAAAGGTGCTGCTATCCGCGAGAAATCCTTAATGAATCTCCGGTAGTAGCCAGCAAGCCCAAGAAAACTCCTGATCTCAGTCACCATCTCTGGTCTCTTCCAATTTTTCACTGCTTCGATCTTATCTTGATTGACTGACAATCCTTTCTCTGAAACCACGTGACCAAGAAATTTAACCTCTTTCTTTCAGAAATGACACTTGGTAAACTTCGCTGTTAATCGACGGAATTTCTATCGGATTAGAAAACCGTCGATAAATTTCAAATTAAAATTTACCGCAAGCGCACGGCGTACACTTTGTAGTACGTGGCAAATACAGGTCGATCCGCAGGGAATTGTTAGAGTTTAAAAATATGTTCAATCAAAATAGACCAAATGTAGAAGAAATTGTTAACTAGAAATAAAATGAAGCTAAACTTGAATAAAAAT
The DNA here is from genome assembly GCA_030737815.1 of Allium fistulosum. Taxonomy (NCBI): domain Eukaryota; kingdom Viridiplantae; phylum Streptophyta; class Magnoliopsida; order Asparagales; family Amaryllidaceae; genus Allium; species Allium fistulosum. The sequence continues at coordinate 513,019,468 of CM060903.1, read as the reverse complement.
TTGATTAAAAAAACCATTGAATTAGAGAACAATTTAAAGGCAAATCCACTCTCATATTTTTGTAAATCAACAAACAAACAATTTGTGATCTCTAGTTTTGATATTAAGTGAAATATTGTTGTATTTATCATAAGTATAGTTTTTTATGTTATTAATTAACATAACTCAAACCATCAAACTATAATACAACAAATTAACCACTTATAATTCTCATGAAAATGAAGCCAAAGCAAAAGCTATTTTAAGTATGATCTATTTACTATTGTAACTAGTAATATAGATCATCAAATTTCATTTTTACTTTAATTTCACAATCAAAAATGGATTAGCAAATGATGATGCAGATTGTGTTTATGTTGAATAAGAATAGCTCATTTGCATAAGCAATATAAGCTATCAAACTCACTTGTATAAACTTGCATCAAAGTTGACTTTCATGAAGCACAAACAAATAGATCATAAATCATAAAAAATGTTGAAATAACATAATATTTGAGAGCTTCATTACCCCTAAATTGAAGGGGTTTAGCTACTCATTTGTGTTATCAAATCAACACATGTAAGTTTCAACATTTAAAATGAAGCAAAGTAGAGAATAAACAAAAAAAAGATTAACTACTAGAAGAAAATTGATTAGACTAGTGCATAAATGTAAATCTAAGCTATGAACATTAAGAGAAAGAGAGCATAGAAATAAGCATTAACATAAAAACAAAGAAAAGCATGTAGACAAGAGAGGAAAAAGAGGCTTGGAAGCCATTTTTATTTCATATAACATTGAGCTTACAATTTGTTCTCTTAATTTCCTAAATAAAATGAAAGAGTAGATGATAAATTCATGTGCATGAGAGGGTTATTTATACATGCATAAAACCCTAATTCCATTTTTAGGGGGCTTCCCAAAATACCCCTTAGGAAGTGTGGAGACCAAGTAATCATTAGCTTCTACTAATCATCATTTAAGTGTACATGAAGCCATTAATTCCACAAGCATGTACATTAGAATGTAATTTGTACATTAAGGTAGGTGGATAGGTGGGGTCCTCCATGATCTTCACTTTGAATTATTTCCCTCTTCTTTCCTTTGTATTCATTTGTGCATGCATGTATCTTCATATAAGCCTCTTCCATATGCATCCAAATTCCTATAAAAATCATCAAAAATGTCCAAGTAAAAATTCTCAAATTTACACATGCACAAAAATGACCATTTTGCCCCTGAATGAAGATGAAAACATGATGTTTTGAAAATAATTGAATTTTGGTTTTAACATGTACAAACGCCCAAATATGGTGTATATTTAAATAAAAAGGGATAAAATATGGATGTAAATATATGCACATTTACGTGCACATCATTCACCTTTAGCTGATTCTACCTCAACGTCTCAAATATCACTCTAAGATGAACTTCATGCTCTCTCTCATACTTAGAGTAGACTAGAATGTCATCTATAAACACCAGTACATACCTATCCAAATACTCTCGTAAAATTTGGTTCATCAAATCCACGAAGCAAGTAGGTGCATTCATTAATCCAAATGGCATCACCAACCACTCATATGAACCATACCTAGTTCGAAATGATGTTAAAGGAATACTGTCCTCCTCCACTCTTAACTGATGGAAACTTATCGCCAAATCTAACTGGGAAAATAGTCTGGCTCCACTCAACTGATCGAACGGATCATCTATTCTTGGCAAAGGATATTTGTTCTTAATTGTCCTTTCGTTCAACTTACGATAATCGATACACAGCCTTAACGACCCATCTAGTTTCTTTACAAACACCGCGACCGCTCCCGAAGGCGAATTGCTTGGTCTAATAAATTCCTTCCTTCTAGATCCACTAGCTGCACCTTCAATTCCTTCATCTTGGTCATTGTCATCCTGCTAGGTGGTCTACTCATAGGTTCAGCTTCTGGCACAAGATCTATTCTAAACTCAACAGCTCTTTTCGGTGGTAGTCCCATGACTGGCTCATAGACATCTACAAACTCTCTTGCTACCCGAACCCGACTTAACTCATTTCCTACCTCCATAGCACTAAGCATAGTACAAACACTCTGGTCACAGAAAACAACTATGGTTTCGACTCTATAGGGTATCGACTTAGTTGAAAGCCCTTCAAAAACTAGGCAGGTGCTATCTTTTAAAAGTAAACCTTGGTTTCGACCCCGACGAAAGCATTGCTTTCGACACCTTACCTTTCGCTACTTACCAATTCACTTCATACCAATTCCATTAGTACTATGTGCATTGGTTTTGACTCTAAAGGTTTCGACTAGATTGATGCGGAGGTAAAGGAGTCGAAAGGTGCCTCTGGAATAGACGGAACCACCTTTTTCTGAAAAACGCTGGATTATAGCTAAATATGGAAATCACTTTACAACTAACCTGCCTGTTATAATTCCCTTGATTGGTTACTTTAAAACTTTTCTTATACTTTACTATTAAAAACTATCGCCTTTAATTAGATCTAAATCAAAGAAATATTACGTTTAAGCCCTTCCATTTACCAAAACCAACATATGTAGTAAAGTTCCTCTTTTAAAATTATTTATTTCCTTTAATAAATCATTTGGGAAAAATCCCCAAAAATCACAGAAAATCACTTTTATCATGTAATCAAACATATTAAAATTTCAGACCTGGTTTCTTCCTGAAATAAACAAATAATATTTTAAACCCAATTATATCATAATTTCCTTTGGAAATTCATAAAAAAATTCTATAGCTTGGAAAATTCTGAAAATCAAAACCAATCTCCAAAATCATGTTTTACTTAACATAAAATTTTCCATGGCATTCTAAAGTCGTAAACTCTCGGTATTACCCTAAAACCGTGCTAATTTATATGTAATTGAATTAAAATAATCGTACAGCATATAGTTCTAGCATATCATCATCCATATCAACATAAATACAAATTTAATCATAAATCCAAAACATTTAATCATAGAATAAAATAGAGATTGTATAAATTATTATTCACCTTAGATATGATAAGGAATTTGAGAATTGTTGTTGATTAATCCTTCCTAGCTTTGATCCTTAGCTTTAAATTGAATTCTTCCTCTTTGATAATGGCCAGCTCCTTAGGGTTTCTACGTTATTTTAGATTTGAGAAAAATGAACGTGAATGGACATGGTGAGTAGTGTATAGCTGTGTATAATGATGTAGCTATTTTTACTAATATGCCCATGTGTAAGCTAATTAGTTGATAACCCATTTAAAGCCCATTCATTTTATTATTAAGCACGGCCCTCTTATAAATTTTTATTCAAATCTCAATCCCCTTATCATCATTATTCTATTTAATTTATCTAATTAAATTTCTAGAATAATATTATCGAAAATTAGGGATGTTACAAAAATACTGGACGATCTGTCCTTAACTTACTTCTTCAAGGGTCAACTGATCCTATTGGTTTTGTGGACTCACCAATAACCTACCTCTACTCTGTGTATTCCATTCTGTATGTAACATCATTTTAATCTTACCTGTGACAAAGCCCGACACACTAGAATTTTGGACTTATATTAGCTAAGGGCTACTAGCTAAAGTATAGGGCGCGACCCTACACCAGTCCCATCTATTTTTCTAATATCCGATTCATATACTTATGGTTAACTACCCTATTCAATTTTCTTTGAAATCATTTCTTCCAATTAATTTAATCCTTTAAAGCATACTTTAACAAGGAAATTATACTCATTGTTTTACTCATAAAATCTATGCCATGGTATATGCTTTACAAAAACAATGTTGATGAAATCTAAATCAATGGGATTATCTATCCCTTAAAAATAAGTTAAAGCCCCTTTTTAACTTAGAAAACTTTAGGCCATAAAGCCAAAACAACATCTTCGAAACCATTGTTTAAAACCTAAAACAAGCCCTTTCAAAATCATAGAAAGCATTCCTTTCAAAATCATTACTTAAAACCTTAGACATCCTCTTTTGAAACTATTTAACATATATTTCGAAAGCATTGGAAATGTTCCTTTAGAAATACTTAAAAACATACCTTTCGAAATGCTTAAAACATACCTTTCGAAACACTTAAAACATACCTTTCGAAAGCATTGTGTCAAGTAAGGATTTGTGGAAACGTAGCTTCGAAACCATTTAAAAGTGTTTCTTTCAAAATCGTTGGGTTCAACATTTAATATAACTATAGGGTCAAAGAAAACAGAAGCGAAAGCATCAATTTCGAAAGCATTGATCTCAAGTAAAAGAATTGGGGAAGAAAGCACTTCAAATATATCCTTTCGAAACCATTGCCTCAGAAACTATTAGTAAAAATGGCTAAGAGACCCTTTTCGAAAGCATTAGGAAGGAAACTTCAATATTAGGAAGATGAAAGCCTTCCTTTCGAATACATTATTTTAAGGTTATAAAGAATAGCGGCTTCTAACTAATGCAAAAGGTATAAATGCGACAGCTAGGGTTTCGAAGGGGTTCAAAAGCGGCAACCCTTTCGAAAGCTTCTTTTTAAAAACAAAGACAGGTTAATGGATTCGAAAGCTAATAAAAATGGCTTCAACCCTTTCGAAATCATGCTTTCGCCACTATAACGACCCGTAAATATTAAAGGTTTTAATAACGTATTTAAGCTGAAATTTTGTGAAATTTTAAATAACAAAAATTTGAAATAAAAATTTAATATTTGGAATACGTCTAATTAAACATAGCAAATGGTAAATTTTCATCCGAAAATATGGAAGTTTATTTTCTTATATGATTTTATTTCAATTCAAATCAGTTATTAATTGATAATAATAAAATGTTTTCCAAACCTGAATATTTTTCTATAGAAAGTTTGTAAATCATCTTCTGAGTGAGACGTCATATTTCGTTTCATCAAATTTGGACTTCTATTGCTCCGTTTATCTTATTTCTGTCAAATTTGTAGCAATTTTCGGTACCGATTATCGACTTTTGATACGATGGTCGTACCACTGATATTTGTATACCGTTTTGATCGTCTCGTCATGCTGATTTCAGTGGTATATTCATTTCTGTTTTTCGAACACCGGTACGCCGCGAAATCGGTAAACGGTTGGCCGTTGCGGTTGGTTGCTTGAGCCTTTTGGTTTTCCACTGACCATTCGTTGTTCCAACAGTCACTAGCATTTAAATAATTTCAATAATCTTTTCCTATTCCCAAAATCAATATGATACGTTGGTTCATATTTTTCTCTATCACTAAAGAATATTGCTCATATATTATTTTTTCTATCTTCTTAACTTCCCTTCCAATTTTCGAAGCCTCCCTTCCCCTGCATTGCTCCAACACGAGCTCTCCTACCCTCTCACCTGTTCATTCAATCATGCCATGACTTTCCATCAGCCATTCTCCCAAACCTCCGGCCACACACACGCAAGCCGCCTCTCCAATAGCCACATCACCAAAATCCGCTCCACCCTTCAAACCCGAGGTCAAACACACGTCTCAGCCATCATTTTCCCCCTCCGCCCCATGACTTCTTGACTGAGCAAGATACCCTCTGGCCGCCACTTCCTTCCTCCTCCATGGTAGCACGCAGTCGAGCTTGCATAGTTTTCTTTCCGGGTATGTTTATAAGTACTGCATATATATGTGTTAAATATAATATTATTTGTTTGCGTAGATCCGTTAGTTGAAATGTAGTATAAGCTATATTTTCGTATAGCTATAGTTATATTTGTATAAGCTATATATATATATAGTTGTTTATGTGAGTTGAATAAGAGTGTTTGTATATATACAAAGTTGTTGTATATATAAGAGCACGCAAGTACACTATATATATATATATTATATGCCAGCCAGCATATGTTTAGTAAATTCTGAGATATATGTATATGTTTTACAATTTAATATTGATTTTATAATAGTCATTGAGTTAGAATATAATAATGTTTGTAAAGTATTTAAAAATATTTTAATTGTCGTAGCTTCTATTTCACTTTTGGGTTTGCTGGGGAAAACTTTATAACACATACTTTGAAAACTTTATAACATATCTACATGTTTCTCTGTATAGATATTATGTGTTAAAGCTTGTGTGGAAATCTTCTCTTATCTCAGATTGTTTCAAAATAGTTTATATATGAATATTGTATTTTTGGAAATATATGTAGATATTTTCATATTGGTTTCAATAGTGATTTTATATATTGTATATATGTGTTCGTAAGTTATGAAAGTTGCTTAAAAATATTAGTATATGAATTAGTTTATATATATATATACTTGAGTTTGGTTGGGTTTTGAAAGTACATAATTATATTTAAAATGTATATATAAAGTTGTGTGTATACTTTGCCTTCTGGGAATAGTACAACAAGTTACTCTATTTATATAGGCTGCAGACATATATATATATTGTTTGCAGTACAAATGGGTAGTACGTGTTATAAGTGTAGATAATAATATAGTTATATTAGTTGTTTATGAAAGTATATATGTGAATATAGTATGTCTGCATTTTTCTGGGTTTAGTGTACAAGTTAAAAGTTTACATATTTATTTAATTTAGCAGCTTTATATATAGTCTGTTAGCTTATATATATGTTATAGTATATTAATATTTTTCGGTTAGCAGTTATACAGTTTATACATATCAAGTTGTTGATTTTAGTTTATGCAGTTTAATGTATATAAAGCTATATAGATTGTTGTTTTATTTATAAATATAGGTTATGTATGTTAATATATATTGTGTTTAGTATATTATAAATAATATTATACATATACAGAAGTGCTATCTCGGTTGTTTGTAAATATATATAAATGTGTTTGCTCGTACATGTAGATTATAGTATCTATGTTTTTTCAATTTGTTAGTTATATATATGAGTTCAATTTTACCCATTTATCTTCATCGACCCAATTCTGATTTGATTTCGTCTATCCCTTGTTATCATCCTTGATCATCGAATTCGTGCTTGGATTCGTAACTCAATTTCAGTGTCTGTAATTGTGTTCGTATCCATGTCATCTCTTGTTCTCTCTAGCCTCGAAAGGTGAGCAATCACTCACGATTTACGTTCTTATATATATTAAATTTGATTTCAATTGAAATGTCAATTGAAATATGCAGCTGTTAGTTATTTACATTGTTATATATATGTTATTACCTGTATCTGTTCACCTGTGACATCTGACACCATTATCTGTTATTTATATTGAAGATACATGCCTGTTATATTATTATTATTATATATGTAATAACTCTACAAGTTCCCTGTTAGTATAAAATTCCCTATGGGTTGAAATGATACATACCCGAACGATCTATAGAATAGGAGAAAATCGTTATGGGTTGAAATGATAAACCCAAGTGATTTTCACTGAGTTGAATTTGGAATTGCGGGTTGAAATGATATATACCCGTATACATTTAAATTGCGGGGTGAAATGATATATACCCGTATATATCTAAATTGCGGATTGAAATGATAAATATCTGTATCACTTGACCATAGGATAGAAAATTATATACATACACCGTTGGTCTATATATAAATAATTTGAAATGATTACTATGGTTTTGGAAGGAAATATATGGTTTTATGTAAATATTGATTTTAGATATTATATAAATGTTATTTTATAAATAGTTAAATTCTTGATTTTAAGCTATGCATAAATTTGTTTTAATATAAAATAATCTTAATAATAAAGTTTGATTTTATTAAAATATAATATGGTTAAGTATTTATTTAAATTATATTTTAATATAGAGTTTGTAATGATTTAATAAATTAAGGTTGAGAAGATAGATTTGAAATTGATTTGAAATTGTATTTAATTAAGAAATATATTTAATTAGAAATCGATTTGGAACTTATTGAATTTGAGATTTTTGAAGAATATAATTTTATAACTTGATTTTGGTTAAGGTGATTTAAATGAATATTTCAAGTTTAAATAAGTTGAAGGAAATATTTAGTTTATTTGTAATTTGGGGTTTTATTTAAATAACATTGGATTCATTAAGTGAATATTTCAAAACTTAATAATGATAAAGTTAAATTAAGATATATATGAAATTATCAAATTTAGTCTTGAGATTGTGAAATATTTAAAGCTTTGGAATATATCGAAATTTAAATGGTTTATTTATGGTTCAAATCTGTATTTGAAATCGATCTAATAGTTTATTGAGAACTGAATTAAATTGGAATTGATGATTTGAGACTTGACTAAATTTGAAATTTTGGGATTGGTGTTGATTTGGAATTGATTTGTGAAATTTGAGGAAGCTATTTTATTATATAATGTATTTTTAAATTATATTTAAAACTATTTATATATGTTACTTTATAAATTTATTTCATATAAACTATTTTAATATAAATTATTTTTAATATAAACTATTTCAAATTATAACTATTTTTATATAAACTATTTTAAATTATAAACTATTTTATTATATATACTATTATTTATATTTAAATGGTTAGGTGGGAAGTGTTATGATTCCTAAGCATTATGATTTCTAAATTTTGATTTCCAAAGTATTATGATTTCCAAAGTGTCTGATTTAGAAAGTTTTATAACTTTGAAGTACTAAGATTTTGTAAATGGATATATTTGAAATGGAAGTGATATCGTATTGATATGATTTTGAAATGGCAATGATATTTTGGTTTTGAAATATAAACTATTTTGAAAGTTTATTAAATGACCAATCGGTGTAATAATTACATAGTTATTAAAGAGTCCGGGATCGGTTTGGGACATACTCTCTGTCTAAACGAAAAACACTTTAATAACTATTATACGCGGAGTGTGATCCCGAATGAAGTGGTTGGAATGATGACGTTGCTGGATTTGAAGAAAGAGAATGATAATGGATGACCTTGACACTTGTGTCAAATTGGAAATGACTTAAACACAAGCCGTGTCGGGCCAGTTAGGTTAGCTACCTCTAGCGGACACACTTCTTCGTAAACTACTCATTACTTGTTTTTGATTGGTGCGCACCCTTGAATTGGGAGTGTTGTTTCGCGGTGTTGCGATCGTTGCGGCGATGCGTTCTCACCAGTCTGGATCAGGCAAACGGTAGTTTCACTACCTTGGGTATTGCCTCATGTTCCTTGTCATACTCGTATCCCTATGCACGATCACTACGGTTTGTTTCGTGTTATACCTATGGAGTACTCCCTGATAGCCCACTAGTTTACGGTGGAGTTTATAGTGTTGTATAGACTACGACGCTTATATAAAATGTGTTAAGGGGGATAATGGTAACGCCTTAACGCTATTTTGATACTTTATATTACTAATAGGCATTATCTACTTAGCGTACACTACTATATATAAATAGTTTAACGGATCCTTAGAGGATGGTTATCCCAAACATCCTTTGAGTTACTTGTATTTTCAGTTGTTATTTCACTTGAGTTGGATTTATCGATATAAGAATGTTAATCCTGACTCGAGTGTTTTGTGTTTTGCTTTACGCTCGGTTCTGACTGAGTGTACCAGTATTCGAGGCTCACCTTGAGAGTTGGAGCTTCGCTTGGTGATCCAGCTATCTATCCAGCTTTCAGATATTCTGTTCATTCTAGTGATGTATTCTGATCTTGTATTTGACTATTGTATTCGAGACCTCTGTTGTATCTTGTTTAACTCTGTTATATATATAGTAGCTTCATGAACTACTATTCTTTTGTTTCCGTTGCACTATTGTTATATTACTATGTGTCTGCGATTTTGTGATTATTTATTTACTGTATATGCTGAGTTTTGCCAAATTTAAATTAACAATCTGATATTTTGAGCAATTCAAATCCGACATGTATGGATGCGAATGGTTGAAAATTTTAGGATGTTACATGTGGTATCAGAGCCCTGGTTTTAGGCAAAACTCGGTATATAGAGTAGAATTAATTACGGAATCACCTTCATTCGAGCTTGAATCTCTTCCTTTTTGATTCGGTTTCCTTTGAATTTTGGAACTCTCCCACTTGTTCTGAAATTCGTCCTTGTTTTTCTTATTCGGGTTGTTTTGGATTCTGGAGCATTCCATAACTCCACTTCGATTGATTTCTATAATAATTGGTTCCGCCAATCTTAGAATGATTTGTAAAGAGTGAAACTCCTTTACAATCGGTATTGATTCACCGGAGATTTCTGTATCCTCGGTTTACGATGCTGTTATCTTTTGCTATACCCGAATTCTACCTCTGGCGATCGAATGTCGATTTGTTCCAGAATGCTACCTCAATCTTACCTTTAAAGTCACGGTTGACCCAGTTAAGGTTGTCCGCGATTTATATATGGCTATCCATCCTTTTCTCTCTTTGAAATCTATTTATCTCCCTATCGAACCTATCCTCTAGCAAGGTCCCTCTAATTTGAATCTTTATTCTTGTTTTGAAATCCATTTTGTATAATTCAGTGAGGGAGTGTATTTTGTATTTTGTATTAATATTTGAATGTTTTATAGTGTGTTGTTTGAGTTGTTGATGTTGATTTGGGTTTTCGATCGATTCGTCTGATCAACGCTATCGATAGGAATTCCAAAACACTTGAACAGAGCAAACTGACACAATATTATTTTCAAATTTGGTAAATGAAATTAATTTGTTTGATTATATTATATATACAAGTAAAAGCTTTTGGAATTTAATAGGTTAATTAAATTGGTTGTTTGAAATGATAATATTTGATTTCCATTTATTGTTCACCAAATGAATTTATAAACATGGTTTATGTGACACCCCACCTCTATACTCACGCTAGCCAAGAACACTACTAAGTAATGTCGTTGACTAGCACGAAGAATAAGGCTGTTGAGGAGCGACCATCTGTGTAATTTCTTTGTGCGAGGACCGATATGTCAGATAATATAACTTACATTTCAATTCAAAAGGAAATCCGACATACCGATTCAAACTCAAAGCTACCACACAGTGGCTATGTGGACCTCAGAAATAAATATAGAAATAAACATAACACAAATCAGTCACATACATTCATATCACAAAGGTGGAAACAGATATGAATATAACACAAAGAAGTGTACACCAAAGTATTGGTAAAACAAGATCCACTACATCACAAGAGAATAGATAAAGTGCTAGACAAAAGAATAATTATACATCAAGGAGTCTATAGCTCAAATGTATAATAACGAAAACTACTATGCTAAAGTGGTTAGCCAAAAGTCAGGTGAAGGACCCTGATAAGAAGTCAAGCAGAAGCACCTGAAATACCTCGGTCTGACCCGAGTATTATTTAAGAAGAAAATAATAAACGGATCAGTCTAGCTATAAATATTAGATAAAATGATATAGGATAGGAGATATGACCAAAAATGTATGATAACTCAAATGTCATACGATGTTAAGTATACATCAAATAACAACAAAAATCATACAATATCTCAAATCAGCTCGAAGCACCAAAAAGAATCACATTCTTTAAATTATTCACCAAAACACAAATATTGATAGAGCTTATCAATTCAATCCACAAAAATTGGTGAAACACAAATTCTAGAAATCACAACGAGAAATCCAGAATCACAAAAGGGGGAAGGTCTATCACAAACGGGAGCATGAAAACTCACCAACACGTGTATCACAAAAGGAACACTATTCCTTGGTTGCTAACCATAAACCGAACATCGACGCACCTAGAAAGATATGCCCCATGCACAGTCGAACATCGACGCACCTGAAAAGATACGCCCCATGTATAAACTAACATCGATGCACCTAAAAAGATACACCCCATGCCTAGTCGAACATCGATGCACCTAAAAAGATACACCCCATGTACCGACTTAATGAGCCGATTGCTCAACGAACGGTCCAAAGACCATGGGTCGCTAGCACATAAAAAATGAGATGAAGCTCAACAGAACGGGGTATAGTCCCCCACGTGGACAAAGAGACATCGCACGGAGCTAGTCTAAATAACAAAATGATCGTCATCGATCATCAAGAAGTGTCAATTACACTAAGATAGTAAATATAAGAGTTTAGCTTCATGTCCCATAACCACTTGCTTAACTCAAATATTTACGAACAAATAGTAGATTCCCACTTGAAAATTGTCACAAGAGTTCAATCGAACAAGTCCAAGAATTAACCGGCGAAGTAAACGCAAGCGTTTCATACCACTTGTTTTGCTAAGTCGTTTAATTAGATTTTCTCATACGAATGAGGTAAAGGTTTGTATATACTAATAGATTAGAAAACGGTTTTATAAATGAGCTTTGTATTAAAAATAGAGTTGAAACCATCTTTGTAAAAGAGTTTGAATATTTACTACTAGTATAGAAACCTTTGTATTTTAAAGTGACAAAGCATAGAAATGATTGTAGAAACAATCAATCACCAAAATCCACATACGAAGACGTGAATCAAATCCAAAGAAATCGATACCGTATCCATCAAAATGGATATTCTCAAAAGTACCGAAAAAGAAGTCATCAAGGTCGATAAAAGTGATAACAACTAATCGGAGCAACTAAAATCGACAAACAATGGAAATCCACACAAAACAGCCTTAATAGGCAAAATAAACATTTCTAGACGTCTGATTTGGAATCTAGACGTCTAGATTTGTTTTCTGAAAAATAGTTCAGAAAGCCACCCAGACGTCTAGAATAGCCAAAGCAGACGTCTGAGCCATGGCCATACGTTTGAGCCATGGCCAGATGTCTGGTTTCATTCTCTGGAAATTTTCCAGAGAACCCCCAAACGTCTGAAACTTTAAGTCAGACGTCTGAGACTCATCCAGACGTGTGATCTGAGATTTCAGACATCTGAAAATAGTCTCTGACTTTTTTTTATAAAGTCCGCGTGCACATATTTTTGCTCCATGTTCAAACCAGACGTCTGGACTTGGTCACCAGACGTCTGGTCACCTGGTCTGGGCAACATTTTTCCTAGGCCAAAGTGGCCAAAACGTATTGGGAGCGATCGGACGAGCAACGGCGACTAAGGACTTACGCCAAGCGACAACCCGACCTTATAGGCTCTTCGATACACCCCGAATATCAATGTCCAAACATCCATAGAAGGATTTTCATAAAATTGGACCAAAACACCAAAATTTGGAAAATTCACCAAATCAATTCAAATCAAAAGCAAATGAATATGCAAAAATGTTAGGAATTCATACCTAACAACAACGATAGCTATAGTAGTAGATGTGAGTTAAAGAACTCACCTTTTCAACCCAAAAACACAAGAGAGAAGCCTGAAAACAAAGGAAAGACCAATTCCTCTTCAATATAACTCTAGAATCTTCAATCTAAGCTCAAAAGAAGAATATTTCCTAAATTAGGTTATAGGAAATTATGAAATTGAAGAGAGATAGAGATGGAGAAGATGAAGAGGATGCTTACCTAAGCTTCTCTTTGAATTTGGAGCAAGAACTTGAATTTGCAAATGAAACTAGGGTTTGGAATTCTAATTTCCCATTCTTTCCCTCATTTTTCTCTTAAGCTTGAAGAAAGGAGAATGAATGAAGGAAGGCTAAGTGGAGTTAGGGCATTCAGTTGGGTTAATGGGCTGAAACCTAAACCCAAAGCCCAAAATAGAAAAATCGCAAATTCTACTCAACTCCAAACATATCGATGTTTATACTCAAAAAAGTTATAAACGCCATTTTGGACTCAATGGAAGTGGTCTCGAGTCCCAATTCGACTGTTTACAAAAAGTAACATTTCGGACTTTAATCCGAATAACGATGCTATATTTAAATAAAACATTTAAATTTACAATCGTGAGATATGCGGGTTGTTACAGTTTATAAATTGATTTGGAATTTAAATGAATCTAAATCAGGAATTTGAGAATTTAATTTCCGGTGATTTCAAACTTTGGTTTTAAAGTTTTAAAGTGTATATTATTTAAAGTATTTTCAAATAGAAATCGTTTCAAAGAATTTTAAAATGTTGAAATTAGTGCTCTTTCTTTTATCGCTAAAAAATAATTTTGGTGATGGCGGCCGCATCATTGACATTCATTTTCGGGTTTCGAAGTGGAGAGACCATTCTGTAGCTTTGCTACACTTTTATTTTGGAAATTAAATTGAGTTGAATTTCTAAAGTATGATTTGATGTATAATATATAAATAAGTATATGATTATAGATTTGATGTGATATATTGAATGTGTATATATATATATATCTAAATTGTTTGAAGTTAATCGGCAATTTAATTCTTAAAATTTTTGTTAAAGGATGATTTTAATTATAAATAAAGCTAAATTTTTTGAATAACTATTTAAATTTGAAATGATTGAATTGGAAACTTACTTGTATAATACCCAATTTCATTCTAATACAACTTACCTAAATTATTCAGAAGTTGAATATGTAATTGAATAATATACAATATAAAATGATTTTATAAATAAAATTTGAGTGGTTATAATAAATGTTATACACTTAATTTTAATTATAAAAATGTTAATAGAGATTAATAGAATAATAAGTTGATTGAATTGTAATGAGACAAATTAAATAAAAATTTGTTTGAAAGAAATCTTTTGTATCAAACATTAATAAATTGAAATAAAAATCAACTTAATGAAATACCTTGAATTTAAAAATCAATTATTGAATATTAATTAAATTAAATTGAAAGTTATATGGTTTAAATTAATTGTTTTATTTGTATTCCAATCTATTTTCTTTCTAGTTGTTTCTATTCTCCTACATCCTTCCTTTTCGGGGATGAAAAGTTTTGAGTGGGGGAGAGTGTAACGACCCGTAAATTTTAAAGGTTTTAATAACGTATTTAAGCTAAAATTTTGTGAAATTTTAAATAACAAAAATTTGAAATAAAAATTTAATATTTGGAATACGTCTAATTAAACATAGCAAATGGTTAATTTTATCTGAAAATATGGAAGTTTATTTTCTTATGTAATTTTATTTCAATTCAAATCAGTTATTAATTGATGATAATAAAATGTTTTCCAAACCTGAATATTTTTCTATAGAAAATTTGTAAATCATCTTCTGAGTGAGATGTCATATTTCGTTTCATCAAATTTGGACTTCTATTGCTCCGTTTATCTTATTTTTGTCAAATTTGCAGCATTTTTCAGTACCGATTATCGACATTTGATACGATGGTCGTACCACTGATATTTGTATACCGTTTTGATCGTCTCATCGTGCTGATTTCAGTGTTATATTCATTTCTGTTTTTCGAACTCTGGTACGCCTCGAAATCGGTAAACGGTTGGCCGTTGCGGTTGGTTGCTTGAGCCTTTTGGTTTTCCACTGACCATTCGTTGTTCCAACAGTCACTAGCATTTAAATAATTTCAATAATCTTTTCCTATTCCCAAAATAAATATGATACGTTGGTTCATATTTTTCTCTATCACTAAAGAATATTGCTCATCTAATTATTTTTTCTATCTTCTTAACTTCCCTTCCAATTTTCGAAGCCTCCCTTCCCCTGCATTCCTCCAACACGAGCTCTCCTACCCTCTCACCTGTTCATTCAATCATGCTGTGACTTTCCATCAGCCATTCCCCCAAACCTCCGGCCACACACACGCAAGCCGCCTCTCCAATGGCCACATCACCAAAATCCACTCCACCCTTCAAACCCGAGGTCAAACACACATCTCGGCCATCATTTTCCCCCTCCGCCCCATGACTTCTTGACTGAGCAAGATACCCTCTGGCCGCCGCTTCCTTCCTCCTCCATGGTAGCACGCAGCCGAGCTTGCATAGTTTTCTTTTAGGGTATGTTTATAAGTACTGCATATATATGTGTTAAATATAATATTATTTGTTTGCGTAGATCCGTTAGTTGAAATGTAGTATAAGCTATATTTTCGTATAGCTATAGTTATATTTGTATAAGCTATATATATAGTTGTTTATGTGAGTTGAATAAGAGTGTTTGTATATATACCAAGTTGTTGTATATATAAGAGCACGCAAGTACACTATATATATATATATATTTTATATGCCAGTCTGCATATGTTTAGTAAATTCTGAGATATATGTATATGTTTTACAATTTAATATTGATTTTATAATAGGCATTGAGTTAGAGTATAATAATGTTTGTGAAGTATATAAAAATATTTTAATTGCCGTAGCTTCTATTTCACTTTTGGGTTTGCTGGGGAAAACTTTATAACACATACTTTGAAAACTTTATAACATATCTACATGTTTCTCTGTATAGATATTATATGTTAAAGCTTGTGTGGAAATCTTCTCTTATCTCATATTGTTTCAAAATAGTTTATATATGAATATTGTATTTTTGGGAATATATGTAGATATTTTCATATTGGTTTCAATAGTGATTTTATATATTGTATGTAACGACCCGCCATTTTGGACCATTCGCATCCATTATAAGTGTATAGGTAGACACTCATGCCGGAGTTGAATTGCTCAAAATACCGCGTTGTTAATTTAAATTGGCAAAACTGAACATATACAGTAAATAAATATAATCACAGATCACAGACACAGAGTAATAAATGCAGCGGAATTAAAAAGAGATAGTAGTTCATGAAGCTACTATATGAATATATTAATACATCAGAGTTTACAACAGAAGAGAAATACGATACATCAGAGTTAAACCAGATACAACGGAAGAGTAACCGATACAAATCAGAATACATCACTGGAATCATCGAATATCTGAAAGCTGGATAGATAGCTGGATCTCCAAGCGAAGCTCCAACTCCAAAGGTGAGTCTCGAAAGCTGAACTACTCAGTCTGACCCGAGCGTAAAGCAAAATACAAAACACTCGAGTCAGGATTAACATTCTTATATTAATAAATCCAACTCAAGTGAAATAGCAATTGAAATACAAGTAACTCAAAGGATGTTTGGAATAACTATCCTTTAAGGATCCGTCAAACTATCTACTAGGTAGTAATATACGCTAAGTAGATAATGTCTATCAGTAATATAAAGATATCAAAATAGCGTTAAGTCATGGCCCATTCCACCCTTAACACATTTTTATTCCCACAAGCATATACAAGACCGTAGTTTCCCCAAAACCGGAAGTCACCAGAGGGCAATCCATATACTCAAGGTACAAAACAAATTCGTAGTGGTCGCGCATAAATGGAATACAAGTATGACAAGGCACATGAGGCTATACCCAAGGTAGTGATACTACCGTTCGCCTGATCCGGACTGGTGAGAACGCAACGCCGCAGCGCCCGCAACACCGTGAGCAACACTCCCAAAATCAAGGGTGCACCAATCGACAACAAGTATAAGTAGTTCGAAGAAGTGTGTCCACTTGAGGTATCAATCCTCCATTGGCCCGGCACAGCTCCTGTTTTAGTCATTTCCAATTTGACACAAGTGTCAAGGCTATCCATTATCGTTCACTTTCTTCAATCAACACGTACATCATTCCAACCACTTCATTCTGGATCATCACTCCGCGCATAGTTATTAAAGTGGTTTTCGGTTTAGATAGAGAGTATACCCATAACCAAATTCCGGTCTCTTTAATAACTTTCGTAGTTATTACACCGATTGGTCGTTTATATATTTCAAAAACCAAATCAAATTCAATTTCAAATAGAATTCGTATATCAACAATTCGTTTGTCTTTCGAAATCAATTTCCAAAATTTACATTTCAAAACTTCCAATTTACCATTTCAAAATCTTATAATTCAATTTCAATATCTATTTAAAACCATTCAAATATTGATTCAAGTTGGCAAATATCAGTTTCATTCCGAAATCATTTAAATTACTCAATCTAACATTTAAATCAATTTCAAATTCATTTATCGATTTCATTCAATATTCGTTAAGTAAATTTATTATTCAAAACAATTTCTATTAAATTTCCAATTCATTAAATCAAAACTTACAATTTTGAATTATATTAAATTCGTCAAATCAATTCTTTAGATTTCAAGTCTTCCATTAATTTCAATAAATCGTATTTTATTTCTTGTTAAAGAAATCCAATTTCACTTATTTACTTACTTAAATAAATTTCCAAAACTTAATTAATAAAGAGAACTCAATTTCAATTATTTACGAAGTAAAATCACTTATTCAAAAGTTCAATTTTTCTCTTTAAAGAATTTCAATTCAATTTAATCATTAAATAATTCAACCTTATTTAATTATTAAATAATTCAAAACTTAATTATTAAGTAATTTCAAAGTTTAATAATTTCAAACTTAATTATGATTTCAAACTTAATTATTAAATCATTTCTCAAATTAAACAACATTCTTACATCAATTACATTGTTAATATTTTATTTCATATTTTTAAATATTACATTTTCCTTTCGTTAAATTCAAATTTCAACTTCATTTCAAAACCATATTATTTATTCAAATAAAATCTTCGTTTTATTTTAAATCAATTTATTGACCAATCGGGTTTTATTTAATTTTCTATCCTAGGTCACAAATTCAATTTTGGGTATTTATCATTTCAACCCGATTCCAATTCAATTCAAAATCAAAGCATAACAAAGGGAACTTGCAGTGTGATAACTGGGATGGTGTCAAAGTAAATAAACAAGCAATAACAACAATCAATATCAATCCAATAATCAATTCAAATAATCCCGAAATAACCGTATTAATTCGCATTATTATTTGTACGAATTAATATAATTATTTCTAGAGTCTACACTATCATTTCATGTAGATTAAAGATTATTACATTACGGTTTTCACTTGTCATTCAATTTACAAATTTCATACATCATAAATTTAACAACATACATTCAGTGGTTCAGAGTGTAATTAAACAAATCCTACGTGTCAATAAATTCAACAGTTAAAGGGGTCATATTATACAAATGTCAGTTAATCAAATTTAACATTTAATTATCCTATATCAAGTTCAATTTCATACTATTTATCATTTTAACATTTATAATTTAACGTCCAATATAAACATCAACAATCAATCAATTATCAACCAAACTGGATTATCATTGCATATATAACAGATAATGGTGTCAGATGTCACAGGTGAACTGATACAGGTAATAACAGTGTAATGTCAAACAGCAGCAATATTTCAATTGTCGTTTCAATTGAAATCAAATTTAATAAATAAAAGAACGTTAATCGTGAGTGAGTGCTCACCTTTCGAGGTTAGAGGCAGACGATAATGAGGTGAGTTATGAATCCAAACAAAGCTGGATTGAACGCGAATGTGACGAGCAAAGCTGATAGATAGGAATAGGCAAAAACCAAATCAGAACTGAATCGATGGAGATAATTGATATAAGTGAACTGATGTAGATATACGGATAACTTATATATATATGTGAAATCATGAAAATAGTACATATATTAAATTACGTAAAAATAGTTTACATATTAAAATAACTTATATATTACTCAAAAATCAATATAAAATTTGAAACATAAATTTAATATAAATCAGTATATAAATTTAAAATCAATGAACACGTTTTTTTTTTTTTTTTTTACCGACCCATATAGCTTTAAATATACTAACAAATATATAAAATGACAAAATTTTCTAAGCGTAAACGGTTATGGAATGTAAACTATGTACCCATGTTAAAATATCATTATATCATTACATACTATAATATAGTATAATGCAAAAAGTCTGGAGCACACATAACTAACGCATGGACTATATTATATAACTAACACACTTTAAAAATTTAACTCATACATAAACTAAGCGCATGGACATATAAACTAACACACGCATATTAAACACTAAACTTGAGATAAACCTTACTGTAAGTAATTTTAAACATCAAATATAAATAAGTACTAAGTTTATATAAAATAATATATATAGTTGCAATATATAGCACACATAAATAAAGCAGATCATTATATAATTACAACGTATTCTAAACAGCTTTATTAAAATCATGTTTATATATATAAAGTTATGACAACCGAAATAACTTATTTTGTATACAGTAGATATAACTAACATATGCCACTCCAAACTATTTCATGTATGAATAGAACATATTAGTACTTTACACAAATCGACAACAACTTGCATTTTTAATGCCTATGCACTTAATATTATAAACACAATACTAGACTATCTTAAAATATCAAGTAAAACCCAACAGGCTAAGTCAAAAATAAAAGTTAAAGTGGAAGGCACTTAGGCCACAAGATGAATATAACCCATCTATACATTATGTTTTAAAATAATGTTTATATCATATACAAACCAACAGAAACGAAATGCTCTACCCCGGCTTTTAACAAATACAACTTACACGCAACTAGTTTCATGTGTATTTACTTAAACAATATCATATTTGAAAACATTAAATATAATACGTATAACTTTTATAACTTTAAATCAAATGTATATATATTAAAATAAATACTTTAAACTTCAATAACATACTATCCATATTATATAACAGGCACCAATGACGTACTGTATAAATTATAAAGTAATAGTTTATAAAACTTAGATATGCTAGTATATTCTACAACTGCAACTTTTTAAAGGAAGAGAACTGCATATATAAACTGGTGCATGCTAACCCATAGGGTATATAAAAAAAATATTATTCATAATAATATTCATAATAATATATTTAATAAAATATATACATACAACAAGTAAAATAAATCCATGCAGACAACCAAATGTAGACAACCTAGCTTATAACTTATAAATAACTATATACTTACATACATATATATAAACTTACCTAACATAACACAAATTTTTAAACGTGTATAAATATATAAAGAAGCAAAGTATCGACATACCTATTGTACATAATGATACATGGATGAAAAGGATGTGCAGCGAGAAATGGGTGGCTACTGCTGCAGCGCTCGGTCCGTGGTGTTGCACCGGCGATGGGAGATTAGAGAGAGGAGGGGACGTATAGGTGGATCGGTTATCGGGGAGGAGCTGCTGTAGGTTTCGGCCATGGTGGCATTGAGCTTCGATTCAGGCGATGAGAGGAAGAGGATGTGTAAGGAAAGGGGTGAAGCTGGAATAGGCTGTCACAGGCGGTGTGGAGCTGTTTGATCTGGAGTGATCAAAATTAAACTTCTATTCTGATATTCTTTTGCAAAACCATTTACAGTTCAAGAAACTTGAAATATTTGCAAATTGAATAAAATTAAAAATAAAGATGTTTTCCGAAATCTGTTTGTATAAAGTAACGTCTGTATTTTGAAACATAAGTGTTTTGCTAAACTTCTCTTAGCTAAATTTCTATTTAACCTTAAATTGTATGAGTCCTCGTTTATTAAAATGATTTCAGCACCAATGATAGTATAGCAGACACTGGCGGATCTACATGGGTTTGAATGAGAAGAAGAATTGGAGAAAGAAGGATGTGAACAGATGAGATGATAGCAGTAGGAAATATAAATATTTGTTTTCCCTTTTTCCTAGGCCGGAGAACGAACCGGTGAAAGATGGAAATGCGAACGTTCAATTGAATTAAATGCCCACGTAATTTTTTTTTTTTAAACTGATGGAAATAAATGCAGACAGCAATGCCTTAGAAAGATAGAAAAGTAACAGTTGAAAATAAAAGCCTCCGGCCGTTTGAAATTTGAATGGACACCCCATTTAAAGCGTAAAAGTGGAACCGGTATAGTTTACTGTTTAATTGCTTCCATCGCGTACCGGACGTCAAAACACAAAATTGAATATACTGCTGAGATCAACACGACGAGACGATCAAAACGGTATATAGAAATCAGTGGTACGATCATCCGATAAAAATCGATATCGGTACCAGAATACTGCTATTTTGCAGAAAATAAGAACGACGGAGCCAAAGATGTCCGAATTTGGAAAAACGACAAACTGAAATCTTGCTCAGAAGATGGTTTAGAATTTTTCTATGTAAAAATATTTGAGTTTCGAAAACGTTTTATTTTCATTGCTTTTTAACTGATTAAATTGAAGTGAATTTACGCGCGAAATAAACTTTCGTATTTTCGGACGAAAATTTACCAGTTGCTATGTTTAACTAGACGTATTCCAAATATTAAATTTTTATTTCAAAATTTTATCGTTTAAAATTTCGCAAAATTTCAACTAATTACGTTATTAAAACAGTTGAAATTTACGGGTCGTTACACTCTCCCCCACTCAAAACTTTTCGTCCCCGAAAAGGAACGAGGTAGAAGAATGGAAACAACCAGAAAGAAAAACAGATTTGAAATACAAAATAACAATTAGTTTAAACCATATAAATTCAAATTTAAATTAATTGATATTCAATAATTGATTTAATCCATTTGATTTCACTAAAATCAATCTCTATTATTTCTAAATTCATTATCTTACTATCAAATCATCCTAAATTTACGATTTCTAAAACCATAAATTCGAATAGTCTTTTATTATAATCATATTTTTTTTTTTCAGCAATAAATTCTTTTTTATTCCAAATTACTGTCAAATTTATTCTACTTAATATATCTACTCACATATATTTAACCCACATAAATTAATTTAAAACATAAAAGTTTCGATTTAAATTAATTTACATCTATTAATTTCTTTTAAATTCAAGGTGTTTTCATATGTTGATCAAATTTCAATTTATTTATTTTTTTCAAAACAAATTTATTACATTATTAACTGAGTGTACTTATTATCCTATCTAACCCTATTAACATCTTTATAATCAAAATTTAGTGTATAACATTTATTATAAACACTCAAATTTTATTTATAAATTCAATTTATCTTATATATTATCCAATCACATATTCAACTTCTGAATGATTTCGGTAAGTTGTATTAGAATGCAGTTGAACAATATACAAATAAAATTTTCCCAATTCAATTATTCAAGTTTAAATATTTATTCTAAATTTTGGCTTTATTTATAATTAAAATCATCCTTTAACAAAATTTAAGAATTAGATTTCCGATTTACTTTAAACAATTTAGAGATATATAATATATTTATATCAATCAAATTAAATTTTAAAATAAGATACCTACATATATAAATCAAATCATACTGAAGAAATTTAAAAAAAAAAATATTTTTTCAAAACAAAACCGTATTAAAGCTACAGAATGGTATCTCCACTTCGAAACTCGAAAATGAATGTCGATGATGCGGCCGTCATCACCGAAATTATTTTCCAACGACAAAGAGAAGAGCACTGATTTCAACATTTTAAAATTCTTTGGAAACGATTTCTATTCGAAAATTCTGAGATATATGTATATGTTTTACAATTTAATATTGATTTTATAATAGGCATTGAGTTAGAGTATAATAATGTTTGTGAAGTATATAAAAATATTTTAATTGCCGTAGCTTCTATTTCACTTTTGGGTTTGCTGGGGAAAACTTTATAACACATACTTTGAAAACTTTATAACATATCTACATGTTTCTCTGTATAGATATTATATGTTAAAGCTTGTGTGGAAATCTTCTCTTATCTCATATTGTTTCAAAATAGTTTATATATGAATATTGTATTTTTGGGAATATATGTAGATATTTTCATATTGGTTTCAATAGTGATTTTATATATTGTATATATGTGTTCGTAAGTTATGAAAGTTGCTTAAAAATATTAGTATATGAATTAGTTTATATATATATATACTTGAGTTTGGTTGGGTTTTGAAAGTACATAATTATATTTAAAATGTATATATAAAGTTGTGTGTATACTTTGCCTTCTGAGAATAGTACAGCAAGTTACTCTATTTATATAGGCTGCACACATATATATATTATTTGTAGTACAAATGGGCAGTACGTGTTATAAGTGTAGATAATAATATAGTTATATTAGTTGTTTATGAAAGTATATATGTGAATATAGTATGTCTGCATTTTTCTGGGTTTAGTGTACAAGTTAAAAGTTTACATATTTATTTAATTTAGCAGCTTTATATATAGTCTGTTAGCTTATATATATGTTATAGTATATTTATATTTTTCAGTTAGCAGCTATACAGTTTATACATATCAAGTTGTTGATTTTAGTTTATGCAGTTTAATGTATATAAAGCTATATAGATTGTTGTTTTATTTATAAATATTGGTTACGTATGTTAATATATATTGTGTTTAGTATATTATAAATAATATTATACATATACAGAAGTGTTGTCTCGGTTGTTTGTAAATATATATAAATGTGTTTGCTCGTACATGTAGATTATAGTACTATGTTTTTTCAATTTGTTAGTTATATATATGAGTTCACTTTTACCCATTTATCTTCATCGACCCAATTCTGATTTGATTTCGTATATCCCTTGTTATCAGCCTTGATCATCGAATTCGTGCTTGGATTCGTAACTCAATTTCAGTGTTCGTATCCATGTCATCTCCTGTTCTCTCTAGCCTCGAAAGGTGAGAAATCACTCACGTTTTACGTTCTTATATATATTAAATTTGATTTCAATTGAAACGTCAATTGAAATATGTTGTTGTTAGTTATTTACATTGTTATACATATGCTATTACCTGTATCTGTTCACCTGTGACATCTGATGTGACGTCCCACCTCTATACCCACGCTAGCCAAGGACACTACGAGGTAATGCCGTCAACTAGCACGGAGAATAAGGCTGTTGAGGAGCGACCATCTGTATAATTGCTTTGTGCGAGTACCGATATGCCGGATAAAAATATAACTTTTCATCTCAAGAGGAAATCCGACATACCGATACAAACTCAAAGCTACTACACAGTGGCTATATGGACTTCGGAAACAAATATAGAAATAAACATAACACAAATCAGTCATAGACAATTCATATCACAAAGGCGGAAATAGATATGAATATAACACATGAAAGTGTACATCAGAGTAGTGGTCAAATAAGATCCATAATAACACAAAAGAATAGGTACAAGTGCAAGACAATAGAATATGTATACATCAAGGAGTCTAAATCTCAAATGTATACAACAAAAACTACTAAACTAGAGTAGTTAGCCAAAAGTCAGAAGATGGCTCCAGATAAGAAGTCATGAGGAAGCACCTGTAAAATCTCAGTCTGACCCGAGTATTATTTAAGAAGAAAATAATAAACGGATCAGTCTAGCTATAATTATCAGATAAAATGATATAGAATAAGAGATATGACCAAAACGTATGATAACCATAAAGTCATACTGTGATAAGTATCTAATCGAAAATCAATCCAGAGATTAATCAATATCACAAGAATCTTCTCAAAGATTAAAAAGAATGTCATATTCTTTATTTAATTCACCAAGCCACAATAATGACATACATATTAATGCCAATTGTAAAAGTTGGTGAAACATAAATTCCAGAAATCAACCATTAGAAATCCAGAAATCAAATAATCCGAAGCAACGACGTCGTACAGCGTAACGTCCGATGATCCAGAGAAACAATAAATAGGAACAACGACGTCGTACAACGTAACGTCCGATGAACCGAAGCACAATAAAAAGGAACAACGATGTCGTACAGCGTAACATCCGATGAACCAACACATAAGAAAATGGAACAACGATGTCGTACAGCGTAACGTCCGATGAACCAACACATAGTAAAATGGAACAACGACGTCGTACAGCGTAACGTCCGATGAACCAAATCACGATAAAACGGAACAACGACGTCGTATAGCGTAACGTCCGATGATCCAACACATAATAAAATGGAACAACGACGTCGTACAGCGTAACGTCCGATGAACCAACACATAGTAAAATGGAACAACGACGTCGTACAGCGTAACGTCCGATGAACCAAATCACGATAAAACGGAACAACGACGTCGTACAGCGTAACGTCCGATGAACCGAATCAAAGAGACATCGCACATTGCTAGTCTAAACCATAAAATGATCATCATCGATCATCAAGAAGTGTCGATTACGCTAAGCTAGTAAATATAAGAGTTTAGCTTCATGTCCCATAACCACTTGCTTAACTCAAATATTTACGAACAGATTGTAGATCTCCACTAGAAAATTGTCACAAGAGATTCAATCGAACAAGTCCAAGAATTAACCGACGAAGTGAACGCAAGCGTTTCATACCACTTGTTTTACTAAGCCGTTTAATTAGATTTCTCATATGAATGAGGTAAAGGTTTGTATATACTAATAGATTGGAAAACGGTTTAAGAAACGAGCTTTGTAATAAAATAGTGTTGAAATTGTTTTAATGAAAGGGTTTTGATATTTACTACTAGTATAGAAAACCTTTATATTTTTAAAGTTACAAGTCACAAAACGATTGTTGAAACGAATCGAATTACATAAATTCACGTTCGAAGATGTGAGTAAAGTCCAAAGAAATCAATCCCCAAAACCATCAAAGTAGGAAGTTCTGTTGAATGTTTTTCAGATAAGATCCCCTACGGAGGGGGGTCCAGGGGGGGTGGCAACCCCCCTAGGTGGGGGTGCGGGGGCAACGCCCCTGCTACGGTGTTCCACCTGCCCGGTCAGGTCGCGGGGGTCCAGGGGGCAGTGCCCCGTCCAAAACGGTACGACCTATAGAAGACAAGTTACAAAATGATTGTAGAAACAATCAATCATCAAAATTCACATACGAAGGCGTGAATCAAATCCAAAGAAATCGATAATAAATCCATCAAAATGGATATTCAAACTAGAAAAGCCTAAACAGGCAGAAATGCACACTTCCAAACGTCTGATTTGGAATCCAGACGTCTGGATTCGTTTTCTGGAAATAGCTCAGAAAACCACCCAAACGTCTGGAATAGAAAATCAGACGTCTGAGCCATGGCCAGACGTCTGGTTTTGAATCCAGACGTCTGGTTTCGTTCTTTGGAAAATTTCCCAGAGAACACCCAGACGTCTGAAACCTCAAGTCAGACGTCTGAGACTCGTCCAGACGTCTGATCTTGAATTTCAGACGTCTGGAAATAGTCTCTGGCATTTTTTTAATAAAACACGTGCATACGTTTTTTCTCTCCAGGTCCAAACCAGACGTTTGAACTTGGTCACCAGACGTCTGGTCACCTGGTCTGGGCAACATTTTGCCTAGGCCAAAGTGGCCAAAACGATTCGGAAGCGATCGGATGAGCAATGGCGACTAAGGATTTACGCCAAGCGACAACCCGGCCTTAAAGGCTCCTCGATAACTCCGAATATCAATGTCCAAATGTCCATAGAAGGATTTTCATAAAATTGGACCAAGACACCAAAATTGAAAAATTCACAAAACCAAATCAAATCAGAACAAGTGAACACGTAATAGGTGATAGGAATTCATACCTAACAACAAAGATAGTTATAGGCATAGATGTGAGATAAAAATATCACCTTTTACACAAAAACAATGAAGAGGAAGCTATAGAGCAAGGCAAGGACAATCACTCTTCAATTCCAACTCAACAAGCTTGAATCTAAGCTTAAAAGAGAATTATTTCCTAAAGTTAGGTTTAGGAATTTCCGAGATTGAAAGGAGAAAGAGTTGAAGAAGAAGAAGAAGAGGATGCTTACCAATAGCTTCTCTTTGAATTTGGAGCTAGAACTTGATTTGCAAATGGAAACACTACACCAAAACAGGCAAATCCTAACATTTATAAGTGTTACAAATAATTTCAGCAACACTTTTTAAGTGTTACTAATGGACTGTGAGGAATGGAGCTGTCAAATTTGTAACACTTATAAGTGTTACAAACATACGTATTACTAACGCTTATAAGTGTTGGTATAGAAATATACGGTAACGCTTATAAGTGTTGGAAAATGATTATTTAATAACACATATGTGTTGTTACACATAAATTGCATTGCTTATCATTTAGGTTTGTAACGTAGACAAGTGTTGTTATCCAAAATATTGGTAACACTTATATGCGTTACTAATTGAAATTATGTTTTTACCCTATTTCATGCACAATTAATATTAAATTCTTAAAACAAATGAATATAATATCTCATAATGATGATGTCCATATCACATATATAATTCATCGTATCAATTCAATCTGAAGTCTAAAATGCTTCCATCTCTCAAATGCAACAATATCATATTTAGATAATACAATAATATGAGCTACAAACTTTCCAATTTCAAAATACCACAAATATCATATCCAAATTACAAAAAACAAGATAAAGTTTTACTACTTATAAATATAATTTTAGATATTACGAAGACGAAACATGGGCCATATCATAAAGCCCCCATCTGAAAATTCACAAAGCTTGTAATGCCCATTTTGAGGACCATCGTAAATCGGTGCTTCCAGTTCTAAAACTTCCGTTATCCAAACAACTTTCTCAGCATTTGGAACTATCTCCCTGAAATGACACATAGCTTTTCTTTCTATCGGAGCCAAAAACTTTATAGATGGAATCATTATCAAGGTCATATGTGTTTGCTTCCTCGTTACCGCTACATTCCAACTTCTGTTTTTTCTTCCTCTTCCTCCACAAGTGTCTACATTCAATATGTCAAATGAGAATTCAAACATCAAAATTACTATTAATTGAGACTTAGCTTTCATTGTATAAAAATATAGAACACCGATGCACTTCCAACTCAACTATTCATGTATGTGAAGGTTAAGTATAGATTGGTTCACTCAATTATAATCAGGTCTAAAATATAATCTAAGGTATCAGTGCATTATTAGATCCAATTATTGCCCATGACAGGCTACTGACCATGGACCAAAAGCATATACACTGGTCCACAATTAATCATACAAAATAATGACTGATGAGGTATAGAGTATGCTGCACATGTCTTGGATTTTCATGCTGCAAGAGCAAACCATGTTGAAGGTGGGATGAACTCTAATGGCAGCTGCTGCC
Organism: Allium fistulosum; assembly: GCA_030737815.1. Classification (NCBI taxonomy): domain Eukaryota; kingdom Viridiplantae; phylum Streptophyta; class Magnoliopsida; order Asparagales; family Amaryllidaceae; genus Allium; species Allium fistulosum. The sequence continues at coordinate 512,990,699 of CM060903.1, read as the reverse complement.
TCTACCAAAATTGCAGCTATCTTGGCCAAGTCAATAAGAAAAACTAGCTTGATCAAATATACATAGCACCTACATACATGGATAGCCATACATACTCCACTCATCCATATAATCAAACACACACAATACACACTCAAAACAACACTAAATGCTCAGTAACTAAATAGAAAACACACAGGCATATACAAACCCAAATGATAAACTAATAAGTCGAAGAAACACAACTAAGACAAAACTAGACTAAGGGAACCAACTACATTGCCATACATGCACTCAGGCTGTGCACTCAAAAACCCAAGACGTGTACATTGGGCAATATTTTTCAATTATTGCCGAGCACCTCAACCTAACAAGCCTAATGCACTTTGAAAAGAGTGGTTTTATTCATATGTTATGTGTACTATTCGATTAAGCAACATAGAACTATTTCTTCACAAGTTTTACATCACTTGTTAAAAGAAGGAAAAAAATCATTAAGTACTGTATCAAGGTATAATATGTATTAACGTAAAATAAATCCTCTCCAAAAAGTAAAGATAGGTGAATGACATACATATGATTTAGAATCTTAGACGCAAGTATACTGTCAGGTCAACATCCTAGTTAATAAGCTCCACAGCTTGGTTCATAATTTTGATTTATCACTGCTCAAACTACAAAACGAATGGTAAAGCTATCACAATATTCATACACAGTTAGCTCGGCTTAATGAAAGTCAGTTTAAACTGGTTATAATACTCTGAAGCAGATCATAATTGAGTCAATAATAAGCATAGGCCACTGATACGGATTAAAAAAGAATGGGAAAAGTTCAAAGTTGTTATTTGCACATGCAACCAAAGTACAAGATGATGAAGAGTTAAAAAACCTAGTTTACTCATCTTTTTTGTTTTTAGGAATGGTCTTTGGATGATAAAATGTTGCTACACCATCTAATGCTTCACCATTTTTGCTGTTACTGATAGCTACATATCTTATTAAGACTCTTTGAAGTTTTAGTCGTGACAAAACATTTAAACAACTACATAAAAAAATTAAATAAATAAAATTATGATCTCATGCAAGTCTATGTCTGATAATAATTAAGATTATCTTCACTTGGGAATATATTCCTACTTGCTTCCTATCTTGGTCATTGTATTTTACATTTACCTATTTGATACAAACAGTTAAAAACAATGAACATAAATTCCATTTGACAATCTGTTCACTTTGTGGCTTTTTGAAAAGGGTTGTCACTGTCTAAGCTATAATTTATAATGGCATACTGTAAAACAAGATTAATGCAGGCCAAGATCGATAACATAAACAACGGATACTGCATTGTTCATAAATCTTTTAACATAAACAAAACTAGACCCGACCTTGAAGATTTAAAGCAAGCTAAAATTTAACAGAGGAAGTTATATAACATAAGAATATGTACTCCATTAAGCTATACAACAATTTCAATTCTGGCTTGTTTAATAATCATATAGTATGGTTATACCGTATTACATATTAAAACAATATTCTTAAGATTCTATTCAGAGCATTCTTCCAATTGTTTTGGCCTTCAACCAAGGTGGTAGATTTCTTTCAAACCTTAGCATTTGTTTTCAAGCTTAGCAGCTAAAAACAAGTATTTGTTTAAATAATAAATTTTAGTGTATACACTAAGTGGAATATAATTATGTAGTATAAGTGAAAATGATTGAATTTCAAGTTTGTCTATAATAGAGAGGGGAAGATGAACCAAGCAATTGGAAACAATACAGCTGTTTCACTAGCATAAACAAGCATTATACTTGATAATAATAACAACATCAATGACATTAGCATTACCTCCACTTTTTTGTGCTTCAGCTATTACATAAAGAGCTAGTGTTGTTTTCCCTATATCCTCTGGACCATATATCTCCACAGCACGTCCCTGCCAAAAGCAAAAACATGAAAATATAAAGATGCTTGTAAGAGTCAACCTCTTGATATACCAAAAAAGCATAACGAATATACCAAATATTCTCAAATTCTGATTTAAAACTCGAAAAAGCATTTTAGAGAATTCATTCAATCCATATTGAAATAAAAATATAAAGATGCTTGTAAGAATCTACAATTCACGAATTTATTGTCTCCATAACAAAGTAAAATGGAACAAAATAGAAAAATATATGAACGAATTACCACTGCGGACCTGGCCAGCTAGTTGCTCCTATATGTCGAACCACTTCCTGCCTGCTAGCAATTTCTTCTACATGCAGTACAAATTCATCATCCACTAGTTCAAATCTAGTTGGCGTAGATTGGTTCTGCAAGTATAGTCTACACCTAAATACATAAAGAGAAATTCATTACCCAATTAAAGAAAAAAATATTCTTATTTATTTTTAAGATAGCTCAATTAGTTGGGAATCACTTATCTATTTCTTTTAGAAACCTATCATAAGCAGGAAAGTGAAGTTTGTTTGAAGTAGGGGTGTGAGAGTTTCAAATGTTAATTTAGTTAATACAATAACTTTAAATTTAATTTAGTTAACTTCAAACTTTGACTTTAATTTAGTTAATTTAGACTTAACTTTAACTTTAAAAGGCAGCTTCACGATACCCTTCAAGTTATGATACAAGAAACACTCCATCACATGGTCCACTGAAGAGATAAGCAAATTTAGGAACAGCAAATTAGATCTACATTACCTGCTAGGTGAAACTTTTTCCGTTTATGTCTACCGCAAAATTTGATGATAGATTCAAATATTAAGTAGAAGCAGAAAAACAGAAAGAAGATGTATAATTTCCATGTTCTTAAACTTACCAATTGGATAGAAATCAATAATAGGCGAGTCTGGATTGGTCATAAGTTTTCTATAATGCAAAGGCAGTGCATGGGAACTGCAAATTAATTATATAGGATGATTAGAAACATGAGCATGTCCATATAAAATAAACGTGTCCATTGCAGCTGGCAAAACACCCTTCAGTTGATTGAATGGTTTAAAAGGCGAACCAATATCAAAGTTGGTCTTCAATTTTCCCAAGCCTTTTAGATCTGAGGCAAAAGGTGCATAATGATATGAATAGAACCTAAAACATAGCATATTCATAACAGAGCTTAAAAAAAGGTTGCAGGACCAAAACTTCAATGGAAATTATTCAAGATGCATATCTAGCAGTTATGTGTCTATATTAACTGTTTATATCAAAGTTTATGCCTGCATATTCATAACAGAGCTTAAAAAAGGTTGCAGGACCAAAACTTCAATGGAAATTATTCAAGATGCATAGCTAGCAGTTATGTGTCTATATTAACTGTTTATATCAAAGTTTATGCCTATTATTTCTCTAAATTATGATATTTCTTTCCAAATTGTATTTATATTTTTTATTCATGAGTTACTTGCATAGTCACATCTTTTCTTTCCAAATTTAGGATCAATAACCAGCGGAGTTAATAAAATTTATATGATACATTAATTGCTATAAAATCAACACGATAGGCATTTACCAATTTTGCACCCAATATTTCTATATTTTCCCTCTATAAATGTAAACCTAATCAAAATAACTTTTACAATCAATTACGTACTAGAAGAAGTAATTTTTTAAGATGGTATATACTTTAAGAAGCAACAAAATAACAGGAAAAAATCATGGAGTTATAAATGCATAAAGTATTTCTTTTAGGAAATAAATAACAAAAAGGTGAAATCTTTGAATTATAGGAATGTAAGCCAACGAGACATGGTATATCTAAGGCTGTTATGGAACTCCTCTACTCTAGACTATGCGTATGTACAAATGCATAGTTTCAGGTTGTTTTCAGCTACCCAATAGAGCAATTGCTTTCAGCTACCCAACCGACCAAAACTGATAAATGCCGATTACTACCATAAACAAAAGTTGTACACCATAGGTATGGGCAAAAAGGCTGAAGACATAAGTTGATAATGATAACATGTGCCTTTGCAGCAAACACAATTCAAGGTAATTCAAATGTTTTATTGTTTGCACAAAAAATGGACAAACACCTCAAAGTCGTATGATTTAGTAAAGCTTATGTTGTTCTTAGCGATTTTGGAGGTTTATGCAAATATATGAGAAGCAGGGACTAAACTGTAAAAAGACACACAAGTTTATAGTGGTTCAGCCAGAATATGCCTACGTCCACTTTATATGTTATTTCACTCCTCTAGTTTTGATTACAAGTACAAAGCTTTGATACGAGTAAAAGAAAGTTGTTTGAAGAGTTCCTTCCGTGTTTGAGCTCTCCAAACTTGTCCCCATTGTCGTACCCCTGCCCCTCTATTTATAGAGTGAGGCTGAGGGTAGGGGTCTAGGATGTGTACAGCTGCTGATGGGCCTGGGCTGACATGATCTGGCCTGGAAGAGCTGGTCCGGTTTCCTTTGGTTCGGCGGTGGAATCTTGGTCCGGTGGTAGGAGCATGGTGGTTCGGCGGAGCTGGTTCGGTGGCTGAGGAGAGGGTTGGTTCGGCGGATCTGGTTCGGTGGCTGAGGAGAGGGTTGGTTCGGCCATGATCTGGACCGGTAGCTTCGTTCGGTGACTACTAGATTTGGTAGTAGGTGTGTTGGTCCTGGTTCGGTATTGAGGTGGAGATGTTTTGGTTCGAGCGTTAGTTGATTAGGTGTTGAGAATTCACCCAACATTTGCCCCCCAAAGTAGGGTGTATGTTTAACATACATCGTGCTTTGTTTTTCACCATCCCATTTAGTCATTTGTATCCTACTCCTATTACCGAACCAACTGGTCCGGTATTCCGCCTTCGCCTATAAGTAGGGGACCAAGGCCTTCGTTTTTTTTTATCTGCCGAATCCTTCCATCGCTATCTTGCCGAATCAGGGTGTTAGCCGGATTAAGGTTTTAGCCGAACCAAGTTTTAGCCGAACCAAGTTATTTCGCCGAATCAAGTTGCTAGCCGAATCAAGGTGAGGTTCTTTTTGCCGAATGAATTTTCATTCTTGTACTACCGAATGAACTGAGGTATTGTTTTTTGCCGAATGAACTCACGAGTTGAGTGCCGAATGAACTTTATATCATACTACCGAATGAACTGAGGTACTGTATTTTGCCGAATGAACTCACGAGTTGAGTGCCGAATGAACTTTATATCATACTACCGAATGAACTGAGGTATTGTATTTTGCCGAATGAACTCACGAGTTGAGTGCCGAATGAACTTTATATCATACTACCGAATGGACTATTGACTTGTTGCATCTGCCCGCCGAATGAACTGTTGTATCGAGTGAACATGTGTTTCATACTTCAAAAATTTTAAGCGAAATTCCAGATTACGCTGCTTGTATATTCTAACGATATACTTTTCCCATGTTTGCAGATAAATGTCTCGAAAAGTTGAAACTCGATCAGATAAGAGGAGATCCGGGGGTGAAGGAGAGTCCTCGGCCGTGCCCCCAGCTCAATCAGGATCGGAGCGTCATGGGCCCGCCCCGAGGTCATTAGTGGATGGATATGGTCCCCAGGAGCTGCTGGATTCCCCGCCTGACTGCTTTCCTAGCTCTCTCAAAGAGGAGCAACTCGATGTTATATCTCGTTCCTTTGGGATCGATAGAGCCCTCATGCTGCTGCCGGGCCCAGGAGTCATGCCATACAGTCCTCCCGAAGGATACTTTGCTTATAGTAGGTACCATTGCATGTGTGGTGCTATCCCGCCTCTCAATGCTTGGGTAGTCAGCTTCCTCACGTATCTGAAGGTGGCCCCATTCCAGCTTCAGCCCAACTCTTATGCCATACTGGTGAGCCTTTTCGTTATTTTTCGGAGGAAGTATGGTCGCGCTCCCTCCAACCGGGAGATCCGGTACTTGTATAATTTAAGGGGCTATAAGAAGGGGTCCCCATACATTAGCTTGGAGTCCGCTGTGACCTTCAAGCCGGTCCTGGACCTGTACTCTAAATTCAGCATGTTCAAGAAAGAGTGGTTCTTTGTTAGGGACGACTCTGTCTCCATCCGGCGCTTTACCTCTGGATGTAAGTTGATGCTTTTACTTATAATTTTTATTCCGATTGCGATGCTTCTTCTCATACTTTCTCATTTTTGCTAGCGACAGGTGGCTTTCCAGTTGTGGAGACTGACCGCCTGGTTCAGACGGCGGCTGAGATAGAAGCCATTCTTGGGAAATACAGATCATCTGCCTTCTTGATTAGAAATGCAATTCTTCTGGAATATAACTTGATCCTTCCGCAGCAGTCTGTAGTTAAGCTGAGGGAAACGGCGGAGGAGAGGGCGGCTGCTCAGACCAAGGAAGGTGTTACGGCAGAGAGTAGCAAGGGGAAGCCTTTCACAAAACCTCCAGCCGTCGGAGGTAAGAAACTCAAGAAATCGGACGGCCCCTCCCCCAGCAATTGTCCACTTACCCGGGAGGAGGAAGACATAGAGGAGGTAAGAGGCGAGGGTGGAGATGGTCGGGATGGTGATAAAGGTAGCGATGGCATCGGGGCCCTACTTCCTGGGCAAGCGGGCGAGATCCAGGAGTGGACGGATGATGCGTTCCACCAGGCTTTTGAGGGGTTGGATGAGGATCCGGCTTTGGCAGAGAAGACCGGGAAGGCGGACAAAGCCGGGACTGGTGCAAGTGATTCTTCTCCGACCATTCCAGCCAAGGTGGCTCCGACGACTCAAGGTGAACTCTTGACTCCTGCATGCTTCATAAATGATAGGGACTTAGGAATATTTTACGATCCGCTCCCGTCCTGGAATGAAATCCAGGACTTATTGCAGTATCCCACTCCTCCCCAGGGTTTGTACAACCATAGCTGTGTTTCTTTTCCTTTTTTAACTTGTAATTTACCGCGTTTCTCGAATCGTATAGTGATGTAAGATTGTGACATTTGTCCTTTATATTAGGAGCAGGCAAGACGTCCAAAGCTTCAGACCTTCGACACAGGCTTGAGCAATATAAACTTTCCAAAATTTCTGCTAAGCCGAAGCCCTCAACCCAACGCTCCGGGGATGTAGTCGGATACCGTCCTCTTCTTGGGGTCATCGAAGAGGGTATTCAACAGAGGAAGAGGAGTCATCCTTTATCCGAAACTTCGCCCGGTCCTCAGCCTCCGGCTCAGCCTATTCATGACATTACTGAGGAGGGTAGCGAGTTTGCACCTTCTCCGCACCCTTCCGGAAACCCTTCTGTTATTCATATCGACCGTCCCGACTTGGCCCGTAATCCATTTGCGGGTCACCCTGATCTGGATCCCAGTTCTCATGATATTACTTTTGACGAAGTCACTGGTGAACATCTTCTCCCCCGTAACCCCATGGTACGAGTACTTGACGAAGCCAAGGCCTTAGATCTCGATCTACTCACTACTCATATAGTCACTATGGGAGACGAGGCCAAGGCTAATATTGATCGGGTGGCAGAGGAGACCAAGAAGCTGATGGGGCATCATGCTCGGCTGGTTAAGGCCGGAGAGGAGATTGGGAGCGCCAATATCCGACTTCGATTGGTGGTTTCGGATCAGGCCAAACAACTTGCGGATCAGGCTATCCAGATTTCTCAGCATGAGGCTGCTACTGGGCGACTAAGGAAAACCATGGAAGAGGCCAGTCGGGCTGAACTCCGGAAAATGGAAGCTGCTTGCAAAGAGCGGATTGACATGGCTATTGCCACGGTGGATGAGGTTCGGAGAGCGGATCTCGAGCAGGTGGAGGAATTGTCCGAGAAACTTGAGGCTGCAGAGCTTGCTCAAGCTAAGTTGAGGGAAGAGATGGAGGTGATGCGGAGGTCCCTTCAGGCTGATTGCTCGAGATACAGATTGGAGAGAGATGCTGCCGTCGAAAGGTTGTCGGCTTCCGATGCCCGGATGAGGGAGTTGGAGGAGAATGAGGGAATGATGGACGAGATGCTCCAGGACATGTATTTCCGAACCTGGAAGCAGGGCAATCTCTCTTGGATGGATGATTATCCCAGGGTCATGGCCAAGATCTACCTTCGGGCTTTGGAGGAGGCTAAGGCTGATGCAGATAAAGAGGGTGGAACGGTCTTCAGTATGGATGTGGTCACTGCCCAGTTCACCAAGGAGGAGAAAGCGGCGGTAAAGGAGGGTATGCGGCTGCTTGCTGCTGAAGAGGCAGGTGTGCAGGTAGAGGATGACGACCAGGACGGTCAAGAAGCAGGTGCTGGTAAGTCTTCCTTTCTAGTCTTTCCGTTAACTTGGTTACTTATCACTAATGAATCCTTTTTATGTCCGGACAGGCGGGCAAAAGAGCAAGGACAAGACTTTGACGCAACCGGCTCCCTGATTAGACCTGGAAAATTCTTTTTGTAGGTTTGGCATTGTTGTATCTGTTAGTCTTAAGACAGTAGAGTAACTTCTAAGTTGTAATTCTTGCTACTTGTAATAATCAACATTATTCTTGACGTGTAATTTTTTAACTTAAGCTGATTTTGTCGTTTCTTGAATGTTTGTTGCTGTTTTGACATGTCATATGAGAAATATAGCTGTGTATATTCTCGTAATTAAATTGTGTTTGATGTCAGATTCTGGTTTTAGATCATAATCTCATGACTTGCAATGTTAGCGTGTGGTGTGAAAAAATTAAATTACAGTCATGCATCTGCACATAAAGGAAGAAAATACCGCCTTTCATGTTCTGTTTGTAAATGGCAGCTTCGAATATCTTGTATGACCAAGCATGGAAAGCGGTTGAATGCCCTGCCATCTGATTGTGAATCCCTGCATCCATTGGCGGGTATCTCTTACCCTGCATCCTGTACTTTATGGTTTGTTATAGAGGATAGGAGGAAAGTTTTTTAAGTAAAATTGAAATATGTGAAATAGTAAAACTTCCAGTCACGGAAGGTCTTCGATGTGCTTAAGTTCGTGGCAAACGGGTTTTGTAGTCACTTTCCCTAGCTGTGGGTCTTGGAGACATTTGTCACCCATCTTACGCCTCCGCGGGGAGTTAATTCTTTTTTACCACAACCGCACTTAAGACACACCGGAGCCGAGATCGCGCACAGTAACTACCCGGGCCATTATGGCCCGTACTCATGGGTATTATTTGACTTACTGTGGCCGGCTAGCGTGGGTGCCGATCGTCAACTGTGAACTGCCCCTGGCTGGCCACACCTTATGTTGGGGCTTATAATCGGTTCACAGTTGCCGGCGAGCCTAACGCCGTAATGAGCTGCCTCGGCTATAGTCGGCCTTCTCGGTGGCTTATAATCGGCTCATTACAGTTGGCTTTAAGGGCCGTCGCGAGCAATGAGTTAACCCGCAGCAGAGGGATGCTGGAGCGAAAGTGTCTCATTGGCGAGGGCATAGATTCGCATAGTACCTGTTGGGTCTTGTCCACGTGAAGTTGCATTGTGGAGTGCTTTGAATAGAAATGCTATATGCTCAGGATTTTGTTCAACAGAAAAGGATAAAGTTAACAAGCAGCCAAGATACAAAGGAACAAGTTAAAAAAGAGACAAGGCTTTTTTAAAGTGGTTCGGCACGAAAAAGTGCCTACGTCCACTGATTCTCTTTGTTAATTCACTTCATATGGGCAATACAAGTTAAGAAAAGTATCGACGGAGGTGTTGGATGTTCCATGCCCTCTGGAACACCTCTCCGTCCACTGTTGACAAAATATAGGCTCCGTTGTGGAGATCTTTATGAATTACATATGGTCCATCCCAGATTGGGTCTAGTGCTCCGGGACGAGGGAAGATTCGCTTGAGGACAAGATCCCCTTCTCGTAAGGTACGATGCTTGACTTTGGAGTTGTATTGTGCTGCCACCTTTTGCTTGTGGGCTGCTGTTTTTAGGACTGCATCATTCCTTCTCTCCTCGACTAGATCCAAAGACATGTTGAGGAGCTCTTCGTTCTCTTCTGGGTTATAGTGGATCCTACGGTGGGAAGGCACAATGGTTTCAACTGGGAGCATAGCCTCCGATCCGTATGCCAAAGAGAAAGGAGTGTGCCCTGTTGATGTTCTGAAAGATGTGCGGTAGGCCCATAGTGCCGTAGGGAGTTCATCCACCCAAGCGCCCTTTGACTTTTCGAGCTTCTTTTTGATCAGAGTTTTCAGAATTTTGTTGACTGCTTCGACTTGTCCGTTTGCTTGGGGATATGCTACGGATGAGAAGCTTTTGTGAATTCCGTGTTCTTGGCACCAGTTGGCGAATTCCTCGCTGTCAAACTGAAGTCCATTGTCTGATATGATTTTTAGTGGGACTCCGTACCTGCACAGAACATTTTTGATTAAGAAGTTGATAACTTTCGCTGAAGATACTTTATTAAGAGGTTCTGCTTCCACCCATTTGGTGAAATAGTCGACTGCTACTATAGCATATTTGGCGCCGCCTCGACCCATTGGCAGTTCACCGATTAAGTCAATTCCCCATACTGCAAAGGGCCAAGGGCTGGTCATCTGAGTAATCTCGGTTGTTGGTAGCCGAGGGATCTTAGCAAATTTTTGGCATCTGTCACACTTCTTGACGAAATCTAAGGCGTCCTTGCTTAAGGTGGGCCAGAAATATCCGTATCGGAGTATCTTTTTTGCTAACGTTTGCCCTCCGGTGTGATCTCCGCAGCTTCCTTGATGAATGTTGGATAAGATTTCCTTGGCTTCCCTTCCGGCGACACACCTTAACAATGGGTTAGAGAACCCGCGCCGATAGAGGATGCCTCCTTGTATTGTGTAGCGGGACGCTTTCCTCAAGATTTTCTTGACTTCGTTACGCCCGTCGGGTAGTGTGCCATTTTGTAGGTAGTCTCGGATGGGAGTCATCCAAGTTGCTTCTTCGGTTGCAGCTATCAGATTCACTTTCTCAAAACTTGGGATCGTTTGCTTTGAGACAGTTACTGCCCCGAAGATGGCGACGTCTCTCATACTTGCTTGCTTTGCCAATTCGTCGGCCTCTTGGTTCTCTTCTCGAGGGATGTGTTTGACTAAGTAGTGGTCCAATCGGCTGAGAAGTAACTTGGTCTTCTTTAGATATGCTATGAGTCGTTCTTCTCGAGCTTGGAATTCCCCTAGTATTTGATTAACAATAAGCTGAGAATCGCTGTGAAGACACAAGGAATTGGCTCCGATCTCGATAGCAATTTCTAATCCGGCTATTACTGCTTCATATTCTGCATCGTTGTTGGTGGCAGCGAACTCCAACCTTATAGCATAGTGCAGTTTATTTCCCCTGGGAGTGATTATTACCACACCTGCCCCCGAGCCTTGTTCGTTAGATGCACCGTCCACAAAGAGATTCCACTTGATATCTTCTGTTATTTCCAGTTGCTCCTTATCCTCGTTGGTAGTGAATTCTGCAATGAAATCAGCCATGGCTTGTCCCTTGATGGCGGTGCGAGGGTGATAGGTGATATCATATTGACTCAGCTCAATACACCATTTAAGTAGTCGCCCGGAAGTGTCGGGACGATGGAGTACCTGCCTCAGTGGTTGATCGGTCAGAACTTTGATGGAATGGGATTGGAAGTAGTGACGTAGCTTTCGTGAAGTGATTAGTAAACAGTATGCTAACTTTTCAAGCTTAGGATATCTGACTTCTGCCCCAGTAAACCTTTTACTGACGAAGTAAACTGGTCGTTGCGTGCGGTTGTCTTCCCTTACCAAGGCAGCGCTTAGAGCGTGAGATGACACAGCAAGGTATAGGTATAATTCTTCGCCTTCGCTTGGGGTCGAGAGTACCGGTGGTTTCTGGAGGTGTTCGATTAGGTTAAGGAAAGCGGTTAAGCATTCGTCCGTCCATTCGAACTTTCCTTTATCTTTCTTTAGAGCTTCGAAAAAGGGGACGCACTTGTCCGTTGCTTTGGAGATGAATCGGCTTAGGGCAGCCACTTTTCCATTTAGGCTTTGCATTTTCTTTCGGGTGGAAGGTATCTTGATGTCCCTTAATGCTCGGACTTGTTCAGGGTTTGCTTCTATCCCTCGGGCATGGACGATGAATCCTAAGAATTTTCCCGATGACACTCCGAAGGAGCACTTTAGTGGAGTCAACTTCATTCCATACTGTCGAAGTACCTGGAACATTTCGCCTAGGTGGCTTACGTGATCTTTGGCTTTCCGTGATTTTACCAGCATGTCGTCTACATATACTTCCATTGTTCGTCCTATTAGCCCTGCAAACATCTTGTTGACGAGGCGCTGGTAGGTGGCTCCTGCATTTTTAAGTCCGAAGGGCATCACTTTGTAGCAGTATAAACCCCGGTCGGTGATGAAACTAGTGTGGTCTTGGTCGGGAGCATGCATAGGAATTTGGTTATATCCTGAGTATGCATCCATAAAAGACAGGAGTTCGTGCCCGGCTGTGCTGTCTACAAGTTGATCGATTCTGGGAAGCGGGAAGCAATCCTTTGGGCAGGCGTCGTTTAGGTTGGAGAAGTCAATGCAGGTCCGCCACTTCCCATTAGCCTTCTTTACTAGTACCGGGTTGGCGATCCATTCTGGGTAAATAGCTTCTCGTATGAAGTCATTGGCGAGTAGATTCTTTACTTCTTCATCGAGGGCTGCTGATCGCTCTGCCCCCATACTTCTCTTTTTTTGTTTTACAGGCGCCTTGGTAGGATCAATTTTTAATACGTGGCATGCTATGTCGGGGGAGATTCCGGTCATGTCAGCGTGTGACCAAGCGAATACATCCAAGTTGTGGCGGAGAAAATCAATGAGTTGTTCCTTCAATTCAGCTTTCAGCTGGGACCCAATTTTAAGTAGCCTACTTGAGTCGTGCTTGTCTACAGATATAAATTCCATAGCCTCTGCAGGCTCGGCGGTGGCCTCCTCCTCTTTGTCCCTAGGGTCTAATTCATTGAAAGGGTCGCTGGTGTATCGAAGAGGAGGGGCTTTCTTTAGTTGCTATGCTTCAAGGCTTTTTGTGCAGAGGGCAATCTCTACACCTTTCCCTTTATCTCTCCTGTGGTTGTTGCGAAGTTCGGTTACATAGCAGTCTCGTGCAATATCTTGGTCTCCTTCCACTTCCCCTACCCCATTGTCTGTTGGAAATTTCATTTTCAGGCACCATGGGGCTAGGACAATCTGGAAGTCAGACAAGGCTGGTCTTCCTAAGAAGGCGTTGTAGGCCGAATGGTTCTCTACCAGCACAAACGTCTGTTTCCTTACAACGGAGCGGGGATGACTTCCAATCTCAACAAAGAGGTCCAGCTGCCCGAGGGGCATCTTCGCATCTCCAGTGAAACCGTGTAGTGGTTTATCGCAGGGAGATACATCCTTTACTGATAGCTTCATTTTGTCGAATGCGTGTTTGAACAGGATATTTACAGAGCTTCCAGTGTCTACCAGGATTCGGTAAACTTCGGCGGGACCGAGTCGGGCAGAGATAACCATGGGATCCATGTGAGGGTACTGTCTTCCTTCCAGATCGCGTTTACTGAATGTGATGTCATCACTTTCTTTCCGCTTTGGGTGGCGCTCTTCTATAACCGTATTGACACAGTCTTTATTGTCTCTAAGCGATTTCCCATATCTTTCCATCTCTCTCCAACTTCTGTCTGCGACGTGCGGACCTCCTGAGATGGTATGGACCACTATCTTCTCTTGACTAGAGCTGCTAGCGTTGTGGTTTCCTCTGTCGGTCCCTGGTGAGGGTAGCCTTGGGTTTTCATTGGCAGGAGCTGGAGTCCTGTCTTGACTTTTTACATAGCGTTCCAGTTTCTTCCTTCTGATGTGTTCCTCAATCAGATCTCGGAGATGATGGCATTCGTTGGTATCATGTCCGTGAGATTCGTGGAAGCGGCAGAATTTTCCAGACTTCTGTGCGTTATCTGATTCCTTCTTGTATGGTGGGCGTTTGTATCTAACTTCGCCTTGGGTGGCAAGGAAGATATTTTCGACGGTCTCGTTCAAAGGGGTGTAAGAGTCGAATCTTGGTCCTGGCCGATATAGGCGTTTTTCTACCTTCTTGCCCCCAGCATTGTCTCTGGAGTCATTTCTTCGAACGTCCCTCGCCACAGCAGGGGCGTTGCCATGGGTCGTCTTACTTTGCTGTCCTGACTGCCCCTCAATGGCAGCATCCTCAAGCCTCATGTATTTCCCGGCCTCATGGAAGAAATCGGGTAAAGTAGCTGGTTTTTCTTTTGTCAATCTTCTAGCAAATTTAGTGTCCGGATGCACCCCACTGCAGAGGGCCATTAGGATAAGCTTCTCATCGGCATCTTGAACTGCGGCTGCTGCGGCGTTGAATCTGGTTAGGTATTGCTGCAGCTTTTCTCCAGGTTTCTGTTTGACGCTGGATAAGGAATAAGCGTCCTTAGGTTGCTCCACATGAATGCGGAACTGACTGATGAATTTTTCTTTCAACATTTCCCATGAGCTGATGGATCCTTGGGGTAGATGATAGAACCAGGAGGTAGCAAGATCTGCTAAGAAGAGCGGAAAGCATTTGCACAGTACTCCCTCTGTTGCTCCACTCATGAGCATATGCTGTGTGTACCTCTGTAAGTGTACAACGGGATCGGAGGTTCCTTTGTAGGGTTCCATTGTCGGCATCTTCCATTCTCGGGGGGTGATAGCGATTTCGATATTGCGGGCGAAAGGGCTGGTTACCCTAGCGCCTATCCCTCGATCTCTTTGCTCCCGTTGGACACACTCTCTGAATAAGCGTGCCATCCTTTCATCAGAACTTGGAGCAGATAGAAATGAGTTTGGTTCTGTTCTGTGGGATTGATTCCGTCCAGATAACCTGTAGGGATGGTATCGTCTATCATTCCTCATATTTTCCAGTGGCTGCCTTTGATCTTCTGGGAGCATGCTTGGGTCAGCTACAGTTGGCCCTTGCCTTGATCTCCCCCTGTTGGGTTCTGATCTAAGCACTTCCTCGGGTCCAACTTCGGGCTGAACTCTAGCTTGGCCCCGTTCACTGGTGTTTCTGTGGTTAGGCAGCATGACAGGCTCAGCTACAGTTGACCTTCGTCCGGTACCTTCCCTGTTGGGTTCGGTACCAAACGTTTCCTCAGGCCTAACTTCGGGCTGTGCTCGGTCTCGGCTCCTACCACGGCTACTTCTGCCGTTAGCTCCTTCGAAGAAGGAAGATCTTTGCTGTCTCTGAGATCCTCCAGACTGGGACTCGCCCCATGATTCAGTGTTGCGGTTGGATTCTTCAGCGTCCCTCAAGCGTGACATGAGATGGTCCACCAAGGCTTCCTGCTGGGACGTGAAGCGGTTAGTTACTTCAACAACTACTCTGTCCAAATCTGCCCTAGTAATTGCTGCAGGCTGTTCTGTGGCAGGAGTGGTTGGGTTAGCCTGTCCTTCATTTGTTACCGTTGCTGGAGGAGGACGATTTACTTGATTCGCGGTAGCTGGATCAGGAAGACTGCTGGATGCGATGTTTTTTCCTTTGTTAACATCTTTTCTCTGTTTGGGAGGCATGTTTTCCAAGTGGCGAACGATGCTGTCAGGAAAACTTGTTAAGCGGATGAAGCTGAAGCTTCGAGCCTTACTCTCAGTGAAAGCACCAAAAATGTTTGCACAAAAAATGGACAAACACCTCAAAGTCGTATGATTTAGTAAAGCTTATGTTGTTCTTAGCGATTTTGGAGGTTTATGCAAATATATGAGAAGCAGGGACTAAACTGTAAAAAGACACACAAGTTTATAGTGGTTCAGCCAGAATATGCCTACGTCCACTTTATATGTTATTTCACTCCTCTAGTTTTGATTACAAGTACAAAGCTTTGATACGAGTAAAAGAAAGTTGTTTGAAGAGTTCCTTCCGTGTTTGAGCTCTCCAAACTTGTCCCCATTGTCGTACCCCTGCCCCTCTATTTATAGAGTGAGGCTGAGGGTAGGGGTCTAGGATGTGTACAGCTGCTGATGGGCCTGGGCTGACATGATCTGGCCTGGAAGAGCTGGTCCGGTTTCCTTTGGTTCGGCGGTGGAATCTTGGTCCGGTGGTAGGAGCATGGTGGTTCGGCGGAGCTGGTTCGGTGGCTGAGGAGAGGGTTGGTTCGGCGGATCTGGTTCGGTGGCTGAGGAGAGGGTTGGTTCGGCCATGATCTGGACCGGTAGCTTCGTTCGGTGACTACTAGATTTGGTAGTAGGTGTGTTGGTCCTGGTTCGGTATTGAGGTGGAGATGTTTTGGTTCGAGCGTTAGTTGATTAGGTGTTGAGAATTCACCCAACATTTATGATTATGAAGAAGGAACTTTCATATGCTATGAAATTTTGTATTACAATGCTATTGTGGAATATCAATATACAGTAATAATATCCAAAAAATATCAATAGACAATAATATTAATAATAGACAACAATAATAATATGCTAAAAATTTTGTATTGGCAACTCGCTCTTCTTTAATCTCTTATATCCTACTAGACGTTTGTTATTTTTTTTTAAATATCATATTTACACTACACTATATCATGTATTCTAAAGTTTATACGTAGATCTATCATCGTGATAACACTTAATCTAAGCTTTCTATAAAACAAAACATAAAAAGCAATTATGTATGACCGTCTCAAACTTATATTTATTTATAATAATTTACCTCCAATATTTATCAAAAAGTAACAGTCAAATGTTAATTAACAGAGGAACCTCATGAAACCCATACTAAGAAGGCAAAAAGATTATACGATGTTAATTAAGATTGAAAATCATGTGTATTTTTTCCTTGATAATACAAAGAAATCTGAAATGAACTATAAGACTATCATCAAGCTCCGAAGAAAAAAAACACTACATACATCTAATCATTATTAAGTAAATAGCAACATAACATTAGCATTTTAATTTTTCCATACAGTTTATCATAAATCCAAAGTTGATACAAGCGTAAAAATTAGATCTAAACTATAAAATTGTTGTTGTTATTGAAGAGTAAAGAAGTAAGAATTATGAATAAAAATGCTACGAAGGAAGGAAGTCGTTGAGTCAAAAATTATACATGCTCTACAACAGTGTGGGCTCCTAAACATGTTTTAGCTTATGTGTTATTTT
Source organism: Allium fistulosum (assembly GCA_030737815.1). Lineage (NCBI taxonomy): Eukaryota > Viridiplantae > Streptophyta > Magnoliopsida > Asparagales > Amaryllidaceae > Allium > Allium fistulosum. The sequence continues at coordinate 512,973,773 of CM060903.1, read as the reverse complement.
TAAAAAGTTGAAAATTTGGAAGTGTAATAAACTAAGATCATAGAATAGTACCTTTTGGTAACTTAGGTCCTTTGAATTCTTTTATGATTTTGAATATAAAATTCTATAAGAATAAATTATGAGGTTAATCAAATAAAAATTATAGACTAAGAATTTACCATACTTATTGGCTTTTCATGACGCTCTATTATGCAGACTAACCAGGTCTCTTCTCCGTTCAAAGTTACTTCTACTCTTGTCGCCTTCTTTCCCCCACCTGTAGATCGTCTTTGTTAAATTTTTGCTCAGTCGATAAGGCATAAATAAAATATCAGTCAAGTCTGATGAGTACCTGTATGCATAGCCCTTCATCATGTAGGTCATATGTGTTGTTGTTGAGTTGATAGGATGTTTCTCTTCATAGCCTAGTGTAGTGATCACCGAATTGATGTTCAGCTCGTTGATTATATATTCTGTTTTGTACCACCATGCAACATAGATCAAATTAGAAAACAATTATTTATTTCCTCATGTAAGAACTAAAACCAATTCAGTATTAATATGATTACATATTAATATAATATCATACCTTCGGTATTAGCAAGTTCAGCATCAACATGAGCTGGAAAGACCTTGTTATCTTTACAATGATAGTAACTATCTGACTCATTTGGAGCAACAACAATCCTCTTCAACCATTTCACAATCCTTCCTTCAATAAACCTAGGCAATATAACCCTAACAAGAAATCTGGTTAGGACATAAATGCTCACCATTTTGCATTCAGGCAATCAAAATTTCCCTGGACCTATCCATTGCAAAGACCCACTTCATACTAGTCCTATATTTATTTGAACGCAAATACTTTCCGCCTTCTATGCATACATTCATAGCTCCCTCCCTCATCTTCATATTCCTAAACCTCTTTAATAAATCATTGTGAAATTATATCATGATTTCAAAAGAAGGCATCACAATCCATTCACCTGAGCCATCAATAATTCTGAGCAATTTACATCGTTGGCGTCAAGCTCGAGCTATCGATCCAGTCGCCGCAAGAACCACCGCAAGAAAAGTTGCAAAAATAATGGCTGCAAGATGTCAACCCAATCGCCTCAGCCATAGTCGAAGTGGTTTAGAAGTCGGCGTCGATGTAGAAGTGGCTGAAGTCGGCGTTGATTTTGTTGAGTGGAAGAAAACCCTAAATTAAATTAGAACTTATGCAGCCAAAATGTGATTGGGAATGGTTAAGCGTGACAAAACAGCACATATACATAAATTACATAAAACTCCAGTTGTTAATAAATTATTTACGAATTTACCAATTGTTGTAACACTTATTTGTGTTGCAAAGTTTATTTTAAAGACTATTTATTTTTACTAACACTTTTTTTAGTTATCCTAACGGTTTTCAACTGTTGGTAGTTTCTAACATTTATAAGTGTTATAAATTGACTAATATAAAATGTTGCAAAATCACTGATTTGGTGTAGTGAAACTAGGGCTTGGGAATTCTAACTTCCAATCTTTTCCCCCATTATTCTCTTTAGAGCTGAAGGTATTAGGAAAAGGAAGTGAATGAAGGGAGAGGGGTTCAGTTTGGATATTAGAAGGTTGATGGGCTGAAACACAAACTCAAACCCAAAGTGAAAAAGTAGCAAAATTCTACTAACTCCAAACATATCGAAGTTTATACTCAAAAAGGTCGCAAACGTCATTTCGAACTCAATGGAAGTGGTCTCGAGTCCTAATTCGACAGTTTGCAAAAAGTAGCTTTTCGGACTAAAATCCGACTAACGATGAAATATTTAAATAAAATATTTAAATATAAAATCGATAAATATGCGGGTTGTTACAGACTCCCCTCCTTAAAGAAATTGCGTCCTCGCAATACTTAAGAAGAAAATAAAGAGTAACAACCATAGAAGCATATCAACACAAAGGAAAATTTGAAATAATAAGTTCACCAAAAAGAGCACGAAAGAGTAAACCCAGACGAGTTTGCTCGATGAATTCTCTAGATTTTCCAAGGGCAATCCTTGGGATTTGAGAACCATTGAACTTTCACAAGAAAAACATCTTTATTTCGAAGGCACTCAACCTCTGAAGCAATGATGCGAATAGAATGTTGCTCATAAGTCAAATAGGCGAAACTTCGATTTCCACAATAACTACAGGCTCAAGAATAAAAATTGGAATCCCAAAAGCATTTCCGTAAATAAAAGACATGGAAAACGTCATGAATAGCAGAAGAATGATCCGGTGCAACGGCGTAGTACAATAACGGTACGCCAGAGAAACGAGAAATTCGAATAATTTGGAACAACGGTGTAGTACAATAACGGTACGCCATGAACCAAAGCTCAAATAATTCAGAACATCGACGTAGTGCAACGGTACGTCAAATGAACCGAACACCATAAAAGAACATCGGACGCTAGTCCATAAAAGAAATGAGATAAAGCTCAATAAAACGAAGTATATCAAAACGTCCGATGAACTTGATAAAAAGATAATTCCATTCAGACATCATCAAAGAATCAACCACTTGTTGCTTACGACTAAGGATATTGGCAACATGATTTCCCCTTTCGAGAGTATAAAGAATATCAAGATCATAAGATGTAAGGAACTCGAACTAACTTTAAGTTCCTTATGAGGAAATAAACATTTCAAAGATCTATGATCGGAATGGAGAACGAATTTCTCCCCCAAAATAGTGATGCCAAACTTTAAAAGTGAAAACAATAACCACGAGCACTAGATCATGAGTGGCAAATCTAGTCTCGATCGGCTTTAATGATTTAGAAGCACAAGTGATAGCACGTTCTCTTTTGCAAGAGAACGGCATTCAAACCAATACGATTATCATTGGTACAAAAGATAAGGTCTTGGTTCCCTTCGGGAAACACAAGAATAAGAGTATCGGAAAAGAATTCTTTCAAATAATCTTCTTTCCCGAAAAGCTAAAATTTTCAAAATTACATTTATCTTTATGTAATAATCTTTCTAGAAAAATTTGCATTTTACAAGTCAATATATCGTGTCTGATTGTCTCATCAAAGCGTTTAGGAAATTCCTATTGATAACGTTGATCAGGCGCATCGACCAAAATTCTTAAAGCACTCAATGGGCAATACAATCACAAAACCATCTTCCATATGATAAAAATATCTCTTAGAAGTTTTAAGAATATTCTTTGCTCATTGAAGAACAAAATCCGATTATACTTATAAATAAATCTTATGAAAAGGATTTGCAAAATTTTAAATTGCTGTTTTCATCCAAAATCAGTATATACAAGAATGGAGTCATCAAGATCGTAGAACACTCAATTTATAAAATGGATGAAATAAGCTGGACAAACTGAATGACATAATAAGTCATTCATAAGTTTCATAACAAGTGCGGAATGCGGTAAATGGAATGCTAACTCCCGCAACTTGTTGTAAATGAAAATCGGTGGCAAGGTCGAGCTAAAAAGACCTTAACACCGTTCAAAAGATTGCTTAGGTGATAATCCTAAGACAAACTCAAAATTACCGAAAAATTCTCAAACTACATGAATGAGAGAAATAACACTTTCCTCATCATGTGAGCTTAAAGAATAAAATGATGCCATTAAATTGGAATCAAAATCACAAAAGAAAAACATAAATCTACTTAACATATTGAAAATGTCGAAGGTGAATAGTCCACACGGGACAAAGGATATGGCTTCATAATAATTAAGCCAATCCTTACAAAAGTCAATTCCGAAGCATAAGTAAAAAGCGGCTCGGAAAGAAAAATCACATAAAATAATTTCGACATAAAAAAAACAAATCGATTGTTGCGGATCCACCAATCCGGATACGCAATCCTCAAAGAAGTCATCAAGCCCAAAAATGTTTAAAGAAAATGAATCACAAGTTCTTTTGATAAAAATAATGAGATGAAATCATATCAAAAGGAACTTGAATAAGATAATCACAAAATCAATGTCATCAAGGATAGAATAGTACCTTGACTAAGAGAAGAGTTGCTAGGGGCTTGCATAACATTTAGCTCTCCTTCTCTCCTACTTTTAAGAATGGGACATGTAGATATAAGATGACCCGAACTTTTGCAATAACGGAAAAAGAGAGGTTTCGGGCACTCCCTTGCATAGTGGTACGTAAGACCACAATTGTAGCATCGTCCACGACTAGAGGTAGGAGTCTTTGCTACCGGAGTTTGTTGCTTCCCTTTCTTAATGGGACTGGGGCCTGTGAATTTAATAGGCCTTTTCATGTTGTCGTTGAAGTTCTGTTTGGCACGCACAACTTCAATTTCGCTTTCTCTATTGGCCTCTTCAAGACGAAGAGCGATGTCAATAAGCTGATCAAATGAAGCCTCTAGTTTCAGAAGTAATGGCTTCTTGAGGTTCTTATTCAACCCATAGACGAACCTCTGATTTTTCTTCATCGGAGTATTAATATACTCAACCCCGTATTTAGAAAGAGATTCGAAAGATGCGACATAGTCTATCACAGAAGATTCACCTTAAACAAGGTCTATGAAGCGCCGTGCTAAAGTTACTTTTTCAGCCTCCGGCACAAATTTCAATTCGAATCTTTCCCGGAATTGCTCCCAAGTAAGATCCGCTTCTACGATTTCAGAAATTAAAAGCTCATACCAATCCAATGCTCTTACCTGGAGCATGCTAGAAGCCACCTGGACTCGATGTAGATCAATAAGGTTCATGCAAGAAAAGATGCGATTGCATGATTTGAGCCAAGCTTGAATTTCAATAACACTCTCGGATCCCCGAAATGGCCTTCCACCCAAATCGGTGTAATCTCTACACAAGCGTGCAAAACCGGATCTAGGATGAGTAGGCTCTGGAATGGGTCCAATAGCTTGAGCATTCTTAACAAGATCTAGAAGCTGCTGGGCAGACATAAATACTCCCTCCTGAGGAGTAGCACTGGATTGACCGACATTGGTACGGCCAGATCTAACCATTTCTCTTCTTTAAGAAAGAAAGAAAAGAGAAAAAGGTTAATCTCAGAATGAATATCGAACAAACTTGATTGATAAAACAAGGAATCATAAAATGAAATAGAATAGAACGGAACGAAGACCCGAATTAAATCCGATGGCACGATTCCTAAGAAAGACATAGGACAATGATCCTTGCTAGATTATTCTACGTTGTTCCGAAGTTTGGCTCTGATACCAAGCTGTGACGCCCCACCTCTATACACATGCTAGCCAAGGACACTATGAGGTAATGCCGTCAACTAGCACGGAGAATAAGGCTGTTGAGGAGCGACCATCTGTATAATTGCTTTGTGCGAGTACCGATATGCCAGATAAAAATATAACTTTTCATCTCAAGAGGAAATCCGACATACCGATACAAACTCAAAGCTACTACACAGTGGCTATATGGACTTCGGAAACAAATATAGAAATAAACATAACACAAATCAGTCACAGACAATTCATATCACAAAGGTGGAAATAGATATGAATATAACACATGAAAGTGTACATCAGAGTAGTGGCAAATAAGATCCACAATAACACAAAAGAATAGGTACAAGTGCAAGACAATAGAATATGTATACATCAAGGAGTCTAAATCTCAAATGTATACAACAAAAACTACTAAACTAGAGTAGTTAGCCAAAAGTCAGAAGATGGCTCCAGATAAGAAGTCATGAGGAAGCACCTGTAAAATCTCAGTCTGACCCGAGTATTATTTAAGAAGAAAATAATAAACGGATCAGTCTAGCTATAATTATCAGATAAAATGATATAGAATAAGAGATATGACCAAAACGTATGATAACCATAAAGTCATACTGTGATAAGTATCTAATCGAAAATCAATCCAGAGATTAATCAATATCACAAGAATCTTCTCAAAGATTAAAAAGAATGTCATATTCTTTATTTAATTCACCAAGCCACAATAATGACATACATATTAATGCCAATTGTAAAAGTTGGTGAAACATAAATTCCAGAAATCAACCATTAGAAATCCAGAAATCAAATAATCCGAAGCAACGACGTCGTACAGCGTAACGTCCGATGATCCAGAGAAACAATAAATAGGAACAACGACGTCGTACAGCGTAACGTCCGATGAACCAAAGCACAATAAAAAGGAACAACGATGTCGTACAGCGTAACATCCGATGAACCAACACATAAGAAAATGGAACAACGACGTCGTACAGCGTAACGTCCGATGAACCAACACATAGTAAAATGGAACAACGACGTCTTACAGCGTAACGTTCGATGAACCAAATCACGATAAAACGGAACAACGACGTCGTACAGCGTAACGTCCGATGATCCAACACATAATAAAATGGAACAACGACGTCGTACAGCGTAACGTCCGATGAACCAACACATAGTAAAATGGAACAACGACGTCGTACAGCGTAACGTCCGATGAACCAAATCACGATAAAACGGAACAACGACGTCGTACAGCGTAACGTCCGATGAACCGAATCAAAGAGACATCGCACATTGCTAGTCTAAACCATAAAATGATCATCATCGATCATCAAGAAGTGTCGATTACGCTAAGCTAGTAAATATAAGAGTTTAGCTTCATGTCCCATAACCACTTGCTTAACTCAAATATTTACGAACAGATTGTAGATCTCCACTAGAAAATTGTCACAAGAGATTCAATCGAACAAGTCCAAGAATTAACCGACGAAGTGAACGCAAGCGTTTCATACCACTTGTTTTACTAAGCCGTTTAATTAGATTGCTCATACGAATGAGGTAAAGGTTTGTATATACTAATAGATTGGAAAACGGTTTAAGAAACGAGCTTTGTAATAAAATAGTGTTGAAATCGTTTTAATGTAAGGGTTTTGATATTTACTACTAGTATAGAAAACCTTTATATTTTTAAAGTGACAAGTCACAAAACGATTGTTGAAACGAATCGAATTACATAAATTCACGTTCGAAGACGTGAGTAAAGTCCAAAGAAATCAATCCCCAAAACCATCAAAGTAGGAAGTTCTGTTGAATGTTTTTCAGATAAGATCCCCTACGGAGGGGGGTCCAGGGGGGTAGCAACCCCCCTAGGTGGGGGTGCGGGGGCAACGCCCCTGCTACGGTGTTCCACCTGCCCGGTCAGGTCGCGGGGGTCCAGGGGGCAGCGCCCCGTCCAAAACGGTACGACCTATAGAAGACAAGTTACAAAATGATTGTAGAAACAATCAATCATCAAAATTCACATACGAAGGCGTGAATCAAATCCAAAGAAATCAATAATAAATCCATCAAAATGGATATTCAAACTAGAAAAGCCTAAACAGGCAGAAATGCACACTTCCAGACGTCTGATTTGGAATCCAGACGTCTGGATTCGTTTTCTGGAAATAGCTCAGAAAACCACCCAGACATCTGGAATAGCAAATCAGACGTCTGAGCCATGGCCAGACGTCTTGTTTTGAATCCAGACGTCTGGTTTCGTTCTTTGGAAAATTTCCCAGAGAACACCCAGACGTCTGAAACCTCAAGTCAGACGTTTGAGACTCGTCCAGACGTCTGATCTTGAATTTCAGACGTCTGGAAATAGTCTCTGGCATTTTTTTAATAAAACACGTGCATACGTTTTTTCTCTCCAGGTCCAAACCAGACGTCTGGACTTGGTCACCAGACGTCTGGTCACCTGGTCTGGGCAACATTTTGCCTAGGCCAAAGTGGCCAAAACGATTCGGAAGCGATCGGATGAGCAATGGCGACTAAGGATTTACGCCAAGCGACAACCCGGCCTTAAAGGCTCCTCGATACACTCCGAATATCAATGTCCAAATGTCCATAGAAGGATTTTCATAAAATTGGACCAAGACACCAAAATTGAAGAATTCACAAAACCAAATCAAATCAGAACAAGTGAACATGTAATAGGTGATAGGAATTCATACCTAACAACAAAGATAGTTATAGGCATAGATGTGAGATAAAAATCTCACCTTTTACACAAAAACAATGAAGAGGAAGCTATAGAGCAAGGCAAGGACAATCACTCTTCAATTCCAACTCAACAAGCTTGAATCTAAGCTTAAAAGAGAATTATTTCCTAAACTTAGGTTTAGGAATTTCTGAGATTGAAAGGAGAAAGAGTTGAAGAAGAAGAAGAGGATGCTTACCAATAGCTTCTCTTTGAATTTGGAGCTAGAACTTGATTTGCAAATGGAACTAGGGCTTGGGAATTCTAATTTCCAATCTTTTCCCCCATTATTCTCTTTAGAGCTGAAGGTATTAGGAAAAGGAAGTGAATCAAGGGAGAGGGGTTCAGTTTGGATATTAGAAGGTTGATGGGCTGAAACACAAACCCAAAGTGAAAAAGTAGCAAAATTCTACTAACTCCAAACATATCGAAGTTTATACTCAAAAAGGTCGCAAACGTCATTTCGAACTCAATGGAAGTGGTCTCGAGTCCTAATTCGACAGTTTGCAAAAAGTATCTTTTCGGACTAAAATCCGACTAACGATGAAATATTTAAATAAAATATTTAAATATAAAATCGATAAATATGCGGGTTGTTACATCTGACACCATTATCTGTTATTTATATTGATGATGCATGCATGTTATATTATTATTATATATGTTATCACTCTGCAAGTTCCCTGTTAGTATAAAATTCCCTATGGGTTGAAATGATACATACCCGAATGATATGTAGAATAGGAGAAAATCATTATGGGTTGAAATGATAAACCCAAGCGATTTTCACTGAATTGAATTTGGGATTGCGGGTTGAAATGATATATACCCGTATATATTTAAATTGTGGGGTGAAATGATATATACCCGTATATATTTAAATTGCGGGGTGAAATGATATATACCCGTATATGTCTAAATTGCGGATTGAAATGATAAATATCTGTATCACTTAACCATAGGATAGAAAATTATATACAGACACCGTTGGTCTATATATAAATAATTTGAAATGATTACTATGGTTTTGGAAGGAAATATATGGTTTTATGTAAATATTGATTTTAGATATTATATAAATGTTATTTTATAAATAGTTAAATTCTTGATTTTAAGCTATGCATAAATTTGTTTTAATATAAAATAAGCTTAATAATAAAGTTTGATTTTATTAAAATATAATATGGTTAAGTATTTATTTAAATTATATTTTAATATAGAGTTTATAATGATTTAATAAATTAAGGTTGAGAAGATAGATTTGAAATTGATTTGAAATTGTATTTAATTAAGAAATATATTTAATTAGAAATCGATTTGGAACTTATTGAATTTGAGATTTTTGAAGGATAAAATTTTATAACTTGATTTTGGTTAAGGTGATTTAAATGAATATTTCAAGTTTAAATAAGTTGATGGAAATATTTAGTTTATTTGTAATATGGGGTTTTATTTAAATAACATTGGATTTATTAAGTGAATATTTCAAAACTAAATAATGATAAAGTTAAATTAAGATATATATGAAATTATCAAATTTAGTCTTGAGATTGTGAAATATTTAAAGCTTTGGAATATATCGAAATTTAAATGGTTTATTTATGGTTCAAATCTGTATTTGAAATCGATATAATAGTTTATTGAGAACTGAATTAAATTGGAATTGATGATTTGAGACTTGACTAAATTTGAAATTTTGGGATTGGTGTTGATTTGGAATTGATTTGTGAAATTTGAGGAAGCTATTTTATTATATAAAGTATTTTTAAATTATATTTAAAACTATTTATATATGTTACTTTATAAATTTATTTCATATAAACTATTTTAATATAAATTATTTTTAATATAAACTATTTCAAATTATAACTATTTTTATATAAACTATTTTAAATTATAAACTATTTTATTATATATACTATTATTTATATTTAAATGGTTAAGTGGGAAGTGTTATGATTCCTAAGCATTATGATTTCTAAATTTTGATTTCCAAAGTATTATGATTTCCACAGTGTTTGATTTAGAAAGGGTTATAACTTTGAAGTACTAAGATTTTGTAAATGGATATATTTGAGATGGATATATTTGAAATGAAAGGGATATCGTATTGATATGATTTTGAAATGGCAATGATATTTTGGTTTTGAAATATAAACTATTTTGAAAGTTTATTAAATGACCAATCGGTGTAATAATTACGTAGTTATTAAAGAGTCCAGGATCGGTTTGGGGACATACTCTCTGTTTAAACCGAAAACCACTTTAATAACTATTATACGCGGAGTGTGATCTAGAATGAAGTGGTTGGAATGATAACGTTGCTGGATTTGAAGAAAGAGAACGATAATGGATGACCTTGACACTTGTGTCAAATTGGAAATGACTTAAACAGGAGCCGTGCCGGGCCAGTGAGGTTAGCTACCTCTAGCGAACACACTTCTTCGTAAACTACTCATTACTTGTTTTTGATTGGTGCGCACCCTTGAATTGGGGGTGTTGTTTCGCGGTATTGTGATCGTTGTGGCGATGCGTTCTCACCAGTCCGGATCAGGCAAACGATAGTTTCACTACCTTGGGTATTACCTCATGTGCCTTGTCATACTCGTATCCCTATCCGCGACCACTACGATTTGTTTCGTGTTATACCTATGGAGTACTCCCTGATAGCCCACTAGTTTATGGTGGAGTTTACAATGCTGTATAGACTATGACGCTTATATAAAAAGTGTTAAGGGGGATAATGGTAACACCTTAACGCTATTTTGATACTTTATATTACTGATAGGCATTACCTACTTAGCGTACACTACTATATATAAATAGTTTAACGGATCCTTAGAGGATGGTTATCCCAAACATCCTTTGAGTTACTTGTATTTTCAGTTGTTATTTCACTTGAGTTAGATTTATTGATATAAGAATGTTAATCCTGACTCGAGTGTTTTGTGTTTTGCTTTACGCTCGGGTCAGACTGAGTGTACCAGTATTTGAGGCTCATCTTTGCAGTTGGAGCTTCGATTGGAGATCCAGCTATCTATCCAGCTTTCTGATTTTCAGTTGATTCCAATGATGTATTCTGATCTTGTATTTGACTATTGTATTCGAGACTTCTGTTGTATCTTGTTTAATTCTGTTATATATATATAGTAGCTTCATGAACTACTATTCTTTTGTTTCCGCTGCACTATTGTTATATTACTCTGTGTTTGTGATTTCGTGATTATTTATTTACTGTATATGCTGAGTTTTGCCAAATTTAAATTAACAATCTGATATTTTTAGCAATTCAAATCCGACATGTATGGATGCGAATGGTTGAAAATTTCAGGATGTTACAGCCACCATCCTTTCCTTCCACCTTTCTTCAATACACTACGTACCAATTGCTTGAAACCATGTGCATTGGTTTCAAATGGGTGTGAAAGGGTTACTGGTTATGGTGATGGAAGCAAGCAATGGAAGTGGCGAAGTTGTAATTTGAAAAAAAAACCGATTTTATGCTTTTTAAAGTAATTCCTTTTCACCTAAACGTCAATATTTGTCAAAATTTCATTGACTATGAAATCTTTATCATATACTCTTCTGATAAACAACTGCCAAATTAATTTAAAATATTCGAAACATTTTATACTTAACAAACTTAAAATCTTAAATACCAATTAAGCCCCTCTGGCTTAATTAATTTGTTTACCTTAGTAAAACACTTATGAAAAATCCCCAAAAATCACAATAATTCACTTTAAATCTGTTTTCTAACATATATAATTTCAGACCCAAAAACATTATTTAATTGCCTTAAATAATTTAAACCCAAAATTAACTATTTTCTCTCATAGAAAATTCATAATAAATCCACCATCACTTAGAAAATTATGAAACTTGAAACCCACTTCTAAAATATTGTTTTTGACCATATATCAAAAATACAACTCATTTTGATGTCATTTGATAGGTTTTCTAATCCAAACATATCATAAAATCTATATTAAACCATATAAATCATCAATAAGTATATATATATATCCATTTTAACAAACATAACATGGCATATTATTTGCAAACATGGTTCGGAGTTGAAACCGAAATTATTTTCAAAAGTGAGATGTAAACTAATTATTTACCTTGGTTTGATTAAGAATGTTTAGATTTGGATCAAGGTTGATTTCCTAAGCTTCTGATCTCGAATCTCCTAGCTTTAATCTTTGATTTCCTTCTCTTTTAATATTCGGCCATACCCCTTGGGTTTTAATTTAGTTTTTAGATGCAAATGAATGAATGAAGTAGAGAAAGAGAGGGTTTTAGGATATAAAATAAGGCTCTTCCTATTTTGCCCTTCTAATTTTCCTCCTCCTTATCTTAAATTTTAATTACTTATTTTAGTTCATTCATAAGGCATGGATCAAGTTTAATTATCAAATCTCAACCTCTTAACCTCTGCATTATTTAATATAATTTATTTAATTAAATGTCTAAATAACGTTAATTAAAATTAGGGTCATTACAGACTCCCCTCCTTAAAGAATTTCATCCTCGAAATTATGATAAGGTACCCACTAAAAATCAAACATAAAGATAAAACATACCATCAAACAAGTCAGGATAGGTGTCTCTAATCCTGCTCTTGGTTTCCCAAGTACAGTCTCTCTCGTCGTCATTCCACTGAACTTTGACTAATCTGACCATCTCGTTCCTTAGTCTCTTCTCATCTCTCGTAACTATATGAATTGGTTTTCTAACTATAGTAATATCTGGTTCCACTACTTGATCCTCTAACACAGTCGGTGTAATAGTAGTCTCTGGATCTCGAATACACTTCCTTAGATGAGAGATATAGAAAACATTGTGGACTCCTACCAAACTATTCGGTAACTCTACTCTATATGCGAGTTTCCCAATCCTTTCTATAAAAGGAAATGGTCCAACGAACCTTGGTGCGAATTTTCCTGATTTTCCAAATCTGATCACATCTTTCATCGGTGATACTTTGATGAAAACATGATCTCCAACTGAGAACTCTAAGTCTTTCCGTCCCTTATTAGCATAACTCTTCTGCCTAGATTGAGTTTCCTTTATTCTAGACCGAATTAACTCATTCTTTCCTGCAGTTTGTTTAACTAATCTGGACCAAGAATTAATCTATCCCCGGTCTCTAACCAACAAACGGGAGTTTTGCATGGTCTTCCATACAAAGCTTCAAATGGTGCCATCCATATACTAGTCTGATAGCTGTTGTTATACGAAAAATCGACTAAGTGTTGATGGTCTTCCAATGATCCTCTGAAATCTAGCACTAAATCTCTTAACAAATCTGCTAAGACTTTGTTAACTCTCTCTGTTTGTCCATCTGTCTACGGATGGTAAGTGGTACTCATATTGAGCTTGGTACCTAAAGCCTCATGTAGACTCTTCCATAACTCACTAGTGAATAAGGAATCTCTATCACTTCCTATACTACTAGGAATTACATGTAGTCCAACTCTGCTCTTCATGAATAACTTAGCAAAATCTGGTGTTGTTCTAGTCAACTTAACGGGTATAAAGTGTGCACTCTTAGTCAACCTATCCACTATAACCCAGATACTCTGATTTCCTCTATTCGACCTTGGCAATTTGTCTATGATATCCATTGAGATAGAATCCCATTTCCAGACTGGAACATCCAAAGACTAAAGTAATCCACTCGGTTTCTGATGTTCAGCTTTTACCTGTTGACAGTTCAAACACCGCCTCACCCATAAGCCTACATCTCTCTTCATACCTTCCCAGTAGAAACTCCTTTTCATATCCTGATACATTTTAGTTCCCCCAGGATGAATCGTAAATTTTGATCGATGACATTCTCTAAGGACCTCCTTCCTCAGGCTTTCTACATTCAAGACACAATTGTCCCTTCTTTCTCAACCACCCTCTCTGGTCAAGACTAAAATCCTTCAGATCATCAATCTCGATTCCGGCCTCTAGCCTTCTAATCTTCTCAGCTAACACTGGGTCATCTTTCTGCTTAGATGCAATCCTTTCTATCATTATCGGTCGAACTTCTAAACATGATAACATAGCTGTTTCTCGACTAGAACTAGCCTCGGATCTCCATTGTACTCCGCATGTAGTCAATGCTTCTAAATCTTTTCATTCCGCTATCATTGCCAATACTACATCTGATGTATTCTGCTAAGTGCATCTGCAACCTTATTTCCTTTTCCTGGTGTGTACTCAATACCAAAGTCGTATGCAGCTATGAACTCTTACCATCTTTGCTGTCTCATATTCAACTCCTTTTGAGAGTATAAATATTTTAGTGACTTATGATCTGTAAATAGCTCGAATCTTTCTCCCAAAAGGTAATGTCTCCACACAATTCAAAAATTACCGCAACTAATTCCAAATCATGAGTTGGATATTTAACTTCATGCGGTCTGAGCTATCGAGAAGCAAAGGCAATCACTTTACCTCTCTGCATTAACATAGCTCCTAATCATGTTCCACATGCATCCATGTATACCACTAAATCCTGATTCCCCTCTGGAACAACTAACACAGGTGCATTAGTCAATAAATGTTTCAATTTTTGGAATGCCTCCTCACACTTATCAGTCCAAATAAACTTCACGTCTTTCCAAGTTAGCTTAGTCATTGATGTGGCTATCCGTGAGAAATCCTTAATGAATCTCTAGTAGTAGCTAGCTAACCTAAGAAAACTATTTACCTCGGTCACTGTCTCAGGTCTCTTCCAATTATTCACTGCCTCGATGTAACACCCCTAATTTTATATAACATTATTCAGGAGATTTAATTAGATAAATTAAATAGAATAATGTGAAGATTAGAGTGATAAGGGGATTGAGATTTGAAAATTCATTAGAGGCCGTGCTTAACTAAATAAAAATTTAAAAGAATGAGTTAATGGAAATGGTTTTATAAGTTAATTAATAAGAGAACAAGGCAAGGGTATTATGGGGAATAGTTGTTAGCTAAAAAAATGGATCAACACCTTGGTTTGAGTTTGAAAGCACCAGCCCTATTCTGACAGAGCAATATCACAGATAACAGATATAGAAAAAGAATATTAAAAGAAAGAGGACAGAGAATTTTTATAGTGTTTCGGCTGTTAATGAAGCCTACATCCACTTTATAGTTTTATTAAAGACTGATAGATGTTACAAGTATTGTTTGATTACAAGGCTTTGATTATCCTTAGGTAGATTGAACCCCCAGAGTTGGAATCCACTAGAGAATCACAGTGAATTCCTTTGGAGATTGTTGTGAGGGAGGTAGAGAGTGAAGAATGTTTCCAGCAGAGCTTAATCAACCAGTTCGGAGAAGATCCAGTTTATGTTGCGGGTAGGATGATATTTATGGAGATCGGAGAGGTTCTGGGTCATGCCTGTTCGCTGACTACTTTGCAGATGGACATAGAAAGAGGCTATGGGCCTTAGCTCGTGACCCGAGCCAAAACCATGGATCGCTAGCGATCCATGGTCAATGGATCGCTAGCGATCCATAGATTATGGCTCGTGTGTGAGCTACTTGCTTAGCTCCTTTTCATTGCTTCAGTGTGCTAGCTCGCTAAGTCTCCTTTATCCAGTATGGATCGCTGGCGATCCATGGTGCAGGGATCGCTAGCGGTCCATACACTTAGTATATTTTTTGCTATATTTTCTATGTCTCATTTACTTCCTTTGTGCCATAGCGATCCACTATCTTGCATGGATCGCTAGCGATCCATAGGGTATAGATTCCTGGCGACCCAAGTACTTAGGCTATTTTTCGAGTCTGAAGTTTGGGATGCTTCCATGACCTTGTATTGTTGTTGTTTGCGTAGTCTCGTTGCACGTTGCTCTGTTTTGAAGATAATCTACTAGCTGGTTGTGCTTTGGCTGCTGATTGGACTAGATGGACGCTGGTCTCTTGGTTTAGTCATACTCATTCGTTGCTTTAGCCCTTTTTGGTTGAGTTCTGAGTCGTTCTAACTCCATCAAGTCGTTCCATATTCTCTTGGATCCTGATGGGTTAAAAACCTGGATAACAATAGCCATCCACCCTAACCCTTAACCCCTAAACCCTTATTCCCATTTTCATTTCACAAGTTCATAATTCTAAAACATAAACCAAAGAGCTCAAGTCGGCCATAACCTAGGGGAAAAGAGGAGAAAAATCAATTAAAAGCTAAGGAATCAAGCAAGGAGAATTAAGCAAGATCAAATCTCAAGTTCCATATCCAAAGCAAGGTGGATAATAATTAAAACCATCTTATTTTCGTTTTTAAAGAGCATTTGATTTCGGGTTTTAAGTTTAAAACCTTTATGATGATTTTAATGAAGATATGCTTGGATTACATGATATGTTTGATTCACACAAGTATGTTTGATAAATGTTTTATTCGGTTTAAGGCTAAAATCATATATATTGGGTTTCGAATGCCATGAGGATTTAATATGTTATGTAAAACACTATTTTAGAGATGGGTTTAAATTTTCATAATTATCCAAGCTATGGACAATTTATTATGAATTTTTGAAGGAAGAAATAAATAATTGGGTTTAAAAATTTATTTCGGCTATTATATAAAAGATTTTGGGTCTGAAATTTATATATGTTAATGTTAGATAACATATTAAAAGTGAATTATGATGTTTTTTGGGAATTTTTCCTAAGTAATTTACTAAAATTAAATTAATTTAATTGGGGGACTTAAATGTCTTAATTCTTTTGTTAAAGGGAAGAGCTTCTTTTTTAATTATTCTAATTAATTTTGGATGAATTCGGCAGTCCTTTAGAAAATATTTTGGTAAAGTGTATGGCAACCAATTATATTTTTACAAATAGGCAAGTTAGTTGAAAATGATTTATTTAAAAAGGCAACAAAACAGTTATGTACAAATTTATTGTTTCACCACTTCCAGTAGTAACCTTCCGACCCCATACTTCCACCCCTAACCAAGTCAAAACCATACACATGGTATCAATGCTTTGGTACGTAGTGGATTGGAGAAAGGTGGCAGGTATAGAGTCGAAACAATACTTTCGAAGGGGTCGAGCCACTTTAAATAGCTTGCGAAGGTCTTTGTTTTGCTTCCCAAAGAGATGCCGCTTGCCTTGCTTTTAATGGATGCTTTCGAAAGGGTTGAATTACTTTTATATAGCTTTCGAAGGGGTTGCCTCCCTTTTGTTTTGAAGGGAAGCTTTCGAATGAGTTGCCGTGTTTTATGTTATAAAAATGGAGCTTTCGAAAGGGTAGTTTTGAACCTAGTCGAAACCTTGTTGTCGTCTTCATATCTTTCAAATAGGTTGAAAGTTTTCAATGAGATCGAAAGGCAAGCTTTTGTTTTATAAATATGAAGCCGCTTCCCAATGCTTTCGAAAAGGCTCCAGTAGCCATATAAACTAAAGGTTTCGAAGGCAATGGCTTTGAAAGGTGTTTCACAACTATCCTTCCAATTGTTTTACCTAAAAGGTAAAAGCTTTCGAAAGGATGGTTCCGAAGCCATCTGTTTTCACCAAACTCTTTTATTTGAAGGTTAATGGTTTCGAAATGGGTACTTTCGTTTATGTTCACTTGACCCAAAAGTTATATTTAAGATTAAAACAAATGGTTTCAAAAGAGGTACTTTCAAATGGTTTCGAAGCTATGCTTTTATAAGTTGGAAAATATGTTTTAATACTTTCGAAAGGAAGGTTTTGATGCTTTCGAAAGAGATATTTTAAGTGTTTCAAAAGTCATATGTTTAATTGTTTTGAAAAGAAGGTTTGAATGCTTTTGAAAGAGATATTCTAATGTTTTCGAAAGTAAAGGTCTAAGGTTTCAAAAGCCTTAGTTTTCAAAATAAAGAACCCAATCTCATTTTCAAAGGAAAACCCATGGCAATATAAAAGAGCTTTAAAATGGCTTATAATTTTAGAGTTTTTGAAGAAGCTTTCCTTGATAAAAATAATGGATTAAAGCGATTAACCAAATTTCATATGGAAATGATTTCAAGGATATTAAACCACAAATGTTGGTATTGTTATGTTATTGTATATGCTTCTATAAATATATTCACTATATAATGGACCCATAACTGTATTTTGGGGAATAAGGGTAGAATAGCCAGCTAGGTTGAACCAGTAGTGAAAATAAATTGAGTTAACTCCTGAATGAATAGAGTTGCATCCAGGAGGTCAGGTAGACCAGAATATGGGATGCCCAAAGACTGTTCAAGAAGTTGTCAGTATAGACAGGTTCATAGTAAACCCATAAAAACTATACTTGGAGAGAGTTATTGATAGGAGCCAATAGGTTCATAGTGATCTCATGAAAACTATATCCGGATTAGTTATTGACAGAAGTCAATAGGTTCATAGACAACCCATGAAAACTATGATATAAGAAAGGTTATTGGAGATACCAGTAGGTTCGGGGAGAATCCATGAAATAATTGAATGAAGTTATTGGCAGGGGCCAGTAGGTTCTTAGTGATCCCATGAAAACTATAAGATCAAACAAATAGTCCATAAGCTTTAAACATGTTATTAGTCAGTCCATGAAAACTAATAGGTTAATAGTGACCCTAGAAACTATAACTGAGATAGATAGTCTAATGAATGGGGATGGGAAATCCAGGATATTTTGCTTGTTTGTATATTATCATGATATTTTAAATTGCTATGTTTTAACCATTGTGGATGCAAGAGCATAGTATATGGTTATTATAAATTTTTGTGCAAGATACTAGTAAGGGGAAAACCCGTTTCGCTAAGCGGCGTGGTCTCACTAGATATCTAAATGGTTCGAGATGGTAGCTAGGTTATTATTCACACCAGGCTTTATGTCTGACTCGAAGTTTATGTTTTCCCTTAAACTCTCATGTACTCAATTGATTTTGAGTAGTTTGAGAGTTGAGGATTTTCAGGTTCTCCTTTAGACGAATAAGCTTCTAGAGACGTGCAGGAGGCAAGCTAGCTATTAGGAGTTCTTTTTTATTTCACTGTGTTTTGATGTAAAGGCAAAGTTGTTTAATTGCCTATGTTTTGACTCTGATCATCCAAGGGGGCATCTTCATATACCGCTCTTGGCGTAGTTTATAATAACTATATTTTCTCTGAACGTGGTTCTCGAATTTGGGATTAAGTAATGAATTTGAAATATGATTGAAATGGAATGAGAAATTTGTTTAATGGTTTTAAATTTTTTTCATATCCATGTATTTCTGTTATATCAATGTATCTAACATTACCGCATTTGGTCACCGAGAATTAATAGATATGGATGACTGCACAATCCGTAGCCGTTAGTTTTGTGCCTCCAAGTGGGGGATGTTACAAGTTGGTATCAGAGCATGGGTTTATGAAAACTTAAAAGAAATTTCAAACTTAAAATGATTTTTCAAAACATAATCCAATGAATTGGAAAATATGAATGGGGTTTGGGTTAACGCTATAGTAACGTACTTGTACTTGATATATATCTATAAGTACGTATTCCTCTCTCTCTTAAACCGTTCTTCTATGTCTTACTAAGGCTCGTATGTAGATTTACGAGAAAGGAAGATATGAAGGCAGGAAATGGAAGAGGAAATGTCGGTGGAGGAAGCACCACGACAAATGGAAATGCTCGACCCAACAGGAGAAACCAGGATCGACAGGAAAATGCTAATTCAAATGCAAACGCCAACGTAGGTGCTGGAAACCCGACAGTGTATATGGGGATGATGTATCAGTTCTTCGTCGATCTGGTGCAAGCAGGAGCTGCCGCAAGAGTGGTTGGGGGTAATGCTGGAAATGTTGGAGGAGCTAATCCCGTGGCTCCAATTGGAAAAAACTATGCTAAGTTGAGCAGAGATTATGATAGTCTTGGTGGAAAGCCGTTTTTTGGAACGGAGGATGCTATAGAAGTTGAGAATTGGCTTTTGCATTATGAGAGAATCTTCACTGACTTCGGGTTGAATGATGAAAAGAAAAGGAGGCTTGCTTCTAGATAGTTGCAGGGAGCAGCGCTTTATTGGTGGAATAGTGTTACTACCGGAGTTCCCAAGGAAGAGTTGACTTGGGTGGAATTTCGAAGGAGATTCGAGCATAGGTTTTTGTCTGAAGTTGCCAAGTCAGCATTATTGAGGAAGTTCATGGACTTAGTGCAAGGCGATATGTCGGTGATTGAGTCTGCCACAAAGTTTGATGAGTTATCCAGATATGGACATGCTACCATTGACACTGTCATCAAGAGGAATGAGAAGTTTATTCAGGGATTGAGACCCGAGATTGCTAGGGAGACCCTGCCACATCTTCATGATCCTTGTAATGTTGTTGTGGAAATGGCAATCCGACATGAGGAGATGCTTGCTACTTATAGGAAGGAGAAGTAGGTTGAAACCCAGAGTTCTCTTGGCAAGAAGAGGAAATTCTTCAAGAGGAAGGGAACCTAGAAGGGAGAAGCTGCCAAGATGGCAAAGGCTAATCTGGTTTGCTTTAAGTGTGATAAGAAGGGTCATTATGCTCATGAATGCCAAACTGGCAAGGGGAAAAAGGCTGTAGACAAGAAGGGTGTGAAGTGCTTTAACTGCGACCAGGTTGGGCAATATAAGAATCAGTGTCCAAAACCAGTCAGGGTGGACAAGGGAAAATTCTTTGCTGTTGGACCATCGTTTGCTAGGCCAATTGCTGCTGAGAAAGGAAAGACTATGATGGAAGGTACGCTTTTGATTCGAAGTACACCAGTTAGGGTACTATTTGATACTGGTGCATCGCATTCATTTATATCTCAATGTTTGGTTGATAGGTTATGTTTAAAACCCACATATCTTGTTACTTCCTTAAGGGTTGTGAATCCGATAGGAGGGAATGCAATTCTGGTAATGAGATGTGATCAGTTAGAACTTAATTTGTTTGGTTATAAGTTTGTATGCAGTTTGTCTATTTTCGATTTCATAGATTTCGTAATCATTTTGGGTATGGATTGGTTGGGTAAATACGAGGCTAGGATATTTTGCCATGATATGGAAATATCACTGAGACACTCTGATAGTCATAACCGAATTATATTCTCAGTGGAAGATTCTGACCGGAGTGTTTTTACTCTATTGAGTGCTATGGAAGTAGAAGAAGAGTTACGTCAGGTTCGAATAGCAAGAGAATTTGCAGATGTTTGTGAGTTGGATACAAGATTACCACCGAAACGAGCCATTGAGTTTCAGATAAATCTTGTGCCAGGAGCTGAACCTGTAAGTAGAACACCTAGCAGGATGACACCGACTGAAACGAAGGAATTGAAGGTGCAACTAGTGGATCTAGAAGGGAGAAATTTTATTAGACCAAGCAGTTCACCTTGGGGTGCGGCTGTGGTGTTCGTGAAGAAACCGGATGGGTCGTTAAGGATGTGTATCGACTATCGTAAGTTGAACGAGAAGACAACCAAGAATAAGTCTCCTTTGCCGAGAATCAACGACTTGTTTGATCAGTTGTGTGGAGCCATAGTATTTTCCCAATTGGATTTGGCGATAGGTTTCCATCAACTAAGGGTGGCAAAGGATAGTATTCCGTTGACAGCAATTCGGACTAAGTATGGTTCATACGAGTGGTTAGTAATTCCATTCGGATTAACGAATGCATCGGTTTTCTTCATAGATTTGATGAACCGAGTTTTCCAAGAGTACTTGGATAGGTTCGTATTAGTATTTATAGATGACATTTTAGTATACTCTAAAGATGAAAGAGAGCATGAAGATCATCTTAGGGTAGTGCTTGAGACGCTAAGGTAGCATCGACTGAAAGCGAAGTTTTCCAAGTGTCATTTCTGGAAGAAAGAGTTAAGTTTCTTGGTCACGTGGTTTCAGAGAAGGGTTTGTCAGTCGATCCAGATAAGATCGAAGCTGTTAATAACTGGAAGAGACCAGAGACAGTGACTGAGATTAGAAGTTTTCTTGGACTTGCTAGCTATTAACGGAGATTCATTAAGGATTTCTCATGGATAGCAACGCCATTGACTTAGTAAACCAGGAAGGACGTGAAGTTTACATGGTCTGACAAATGTGAGGAAGCATTCCTTAAGTTAAAGCATTTGTTGACCAACGCGCCTGTGTTAGTGGTTCCGGACGGAAACCCAAGGGTTGGTGGTATATACCGATGCATGTGGAACTGAATTAGAGGATGTGTTGATGCAGAAAGGTAAAGTCATTACCTACGCTTCACGACAGCTTAGACCGCATGAGGTGAGATATCCTACTCATGATTTGGAGTTAGCTGCGGTGATCTTCGCATTGAAGATATGGAGACATTATCTCTTAGGGGAGAGATTTGAGCTATACACAGATCATAAGTCTTTCAGATATTTATTCTCTCAAAGGGAGTTGAATATGAGACAAAAGAGTGGATTGGAGTTTTTAGCATCTTATGATTTTGGTATAGAGTATACACCTGGGAAAGGAAATAAAGTAGCGGATGCTCTTAGCTGAAAACACTAGAATGTGGTGTTAACCATGTTGGAAGAATGTAAAGATTTAGAAGATTTGGCTACTTGTAGTATGTAGTTAAGATTGACTGCTAGTTCTAGTCAGAGCATCGCTATGTTGTCCTGTTTAGAAGTTCGACCAGTGTTGATTGAAAGAATTGCTTCTAAGTAGAAAGAGGACCCATTATTAGCCGATAAGATTAGAAGGCTTGAGGTTGGATTGGAGGTCGATGATCTAAAGGGTTTTAGTCTTGACCAGAGGGGATGGTTGAGAAAGAAGGGACAGTTGTGTGTTTCGAATGTTGAGGACTTAAGGAAAGATGTTCTGAGAGGATGTCATCGATCCAAATTTACGATTCATCATGGAGGAACCAAGATGTATCAAGATATGAAGAGGAGCTTCTACTGGGAAGGTATGAAGAAGGATGTTGGCTTGTGGGTTAGGCAATGTGTGAACTGTCAACAAGTGAAGGCCGAACATCAAAAGCCGAGTGGGTTGCTTCAACCTTTGGAGATACCAATTTGGAAATGGGATTCGATATCCATGGATTTTATAGACAGGTTGCCAAGGTCGAACAGAGGAAATGAAAGTATATGGGTCATAGTGGGCAGGTTGACCAAGAGTGCCCATTTCATTCCAGTTAAGTCAACCAGGACGGAACCTGTTTTACCTAAGTTGTTTATGAAGAACATAGTTAGACTGCATGGAATTCCTAGTAGTATAATTAGTGACAGAGATGCTTTGTTTACTAGTGAATTCTAAAAGAGTCTACAGGAGGTGTTAGGTACCAAGCTCAAGATGAGTACTGCGTATCATCCTCAGACGGATGGGTAGATGGAGAGAGTCAATAAGGTACTCGAGGATTTATAGAGGGCTTGTGTTCTGCACTTTGGTGGATCTTGGGAAGATCGCCTACATTTGGTTAAATTTTCCTATAATAACAGTTATCGGACTAGTATAGGAATTGCACATTTTGAAGCTTTGTATGGAAGGCCATGCAAATCACCAGCATGTTGGTTGGAGACTGGAGATAGATTAGTCTTGGGTCCAGACCTGGTTAGAGAGGCGACAGAGAAGATTGAGTTGATCTGAGAAAGGATGAAGGAAGCTCAGTCTAGACTGAAGAGTTATGTAGATAAGAGGCATAAAGATCTAGAATTCTCAGTTGGAGATAGAGTCTTCATTAAGGTATCATCGATGAAGGGTATGGTACGATTCGGAAAGTCGAGAAACTGACATCGAGATATGTTGGTTCGTTCCTAGTTATAGAAAGAATCAGAAAGATCATGTACAGAGTAGAGTTGCCGAGTAGTATGGCAGGTGTCCATAATGTGTTTCATGTATCTCATATTCGCAAGTATGTACATGATCTAGAGACTAATATTCCTTTGAAAGAGTTGGAAGATATGATAGTAAAACCGAATTTGACTTTTGCTAGACAATCAGTTCGGGTTGTAGCGAGAGATGAGAAGAGGTTAAGAAACAAGACAGTCAAGTTTGTGAAAGTTCAGTGGAGCGACAACAAGAAGGACCGTACTTGTGAAACAGAAGATAGGATTAGAGATACTTATACTAATCTGCTGTGAGGGTATGTTCTATATTTGTTTTATATAGACTGTTGCTAGTCAGGTAGGCTTGTATGGTAGTTAGGAGATGTTACAGATGATTGTTATGCTTAGTATTTAGTCCTTACCAAATTTTGAGGACGAAATTCTTTAAGGAGGGGAGCCTGTAACACCTCCAGTTTTAAATAACATTATTCACGAGATTTAATTAGATAAATTAAATAGAATAATGTGAAGATTAGAGTGATAAGTGGATTGAGATTTGAAAATTTATTAGAGGTCGTGCTTAACTAAATAAAAATTTAAAAGAATGAGTTTATGGAAATGGTTTTATAAGTTAACTAATAAGAGAATAAGGCAAGCGTATTATGGGGAATAGCCATCCACCATAACCCTTAACACCTAAACCCTTATTCCTATTTTCATTTCACAAGTTCATAATTCTAAAACATAAACCAAAGAGCTCAAGCCGGCCATAACCTAGGGGAAAAGAGGAGAAAAATCAATTAAAAGCTAAGGAATCAAGCAAGGAGAATTAAGCGGGATCAAATCTCAAGTTCCTTATCCAAAGCAAGGTGAATAATAATCAAAACCATCTCATTTTCGTTTGTAAAGAGCATTTGATTTTGGGTTTTAAGTTTAAAACCTTTATGACGATTTTAATGTTGATATGCTTGGATTAAATGATATGTTTGATTTAAACAAGTATGTTTGATAAATGTTTTATTCGATTTAAGGCTAAAATCGTATATATTGGGTTTCGAATGCCATAAGGTTTTAATATGTTATGTAAAACATTATTTTAGAGATGGGTTTAAATTTTCCTTATTATCCAAGCTATGGATAATTTATTATGAATTTTTGAAGGAAGAAATAAATAATTGGGTTTTAAAATTTATTTAGGCTATTATATAAAGGATTTTGGGTCTGAAATTTATATATGTTAGATAACATATTAAAAGTGAATTTTGATGATTTTTGGGTATTTTTCCTAAGTAATTTACTATGGAAAGTAAATTAATTAAGTTGGAGGACTTCAATGTCTTACTTGTTTTGTTAAAAGGAAGGGCTTCTTTATTAATTATTTTAATTAATTCTGGAGGAAATCGGCAGTCCTTTAGAAAAAAATTGGTAAAGTTTATGGCAACCAATTATATTTTTACAAATAGGAAAGTTAGTTGAAAAGCGTTTACTTAAAAAGGCAAAAACACAGTTTTGTACAGATTTATTGTTTCGCCACTTCCAGTAGTAACTTTTCAACCCCATACTTCCGCCCCTACCAAGTTGAAACCAATACACATGATATCAATGGTTTGGTACGTAGTGGATTGGAGAAAGGCGGCAGTTATAGAGCCAAAACCATGCTTTCTAAGGAGTCGAGGCCACTTTAAATAGCTTTCGAAGGTCTTTGTTTTGCTTTCCAAAGAGATGTCACTTGCCTTGTTTTAATGGATGCTTTCGAAAGGGTTGAATTACTTTTATATTGCTTTCAAATGAGTTGTCGTGTTTTATGTTATAAAAATGGAGCTTTCGAAAGGGTAGTTTTGAACCTAGTCAAAACCTTGCTGCCATCTTCATATCTTTCGAATAGGTTGAAAGTTTTCAATGAGATCAAAAGGCAAGATTTTGTTTTATAAATATAAAGTCGCTTCCCAACGCTTTCGAAAGGGCTCCAGTAGCCATTTAAACTAAAGGTTTTGAAGGTAATGGCTTCGAAAGGTGTTTCGCAGTTATCCTTCCAATTGTTTTACGTAAAAGGTTAAAGCTTTCGAAAGGATGGTTCTGAAGCCATCTGTTTTCCCCAAACTCTTTTATTTGAAGGTTAATGGTTTCGAAAGAGGTACTTTCATTTATGTTCACTTTGACCCAAAAGTTATATTTAAGATTAAAGCCAATGGTTTCGAAAGAGGTACTTTCAAATGGTTTCGAAGCTATGCTTTTATAAGTTGGAAAATGTGCTTTAATACTTTCGAAAGGAAGGTTTTAATGCTTTCGAAAGAGATATTTCAAGTGTTTCGAAAGGCATATGTTTAAGTGTTTTGAAAAGAAGGTAAGAATGTTTTTGAAAGAGATATTCTAATGTTTTCAAAAGTAAAGGTCTAAGGTTTCAAAAGCCTTGGTTTTAACAACAAAGAACCCAAACTCATTTTCGAAGGAAAACCCATGGCAATATAAAAGAGCTTTGAAATGGCTTATAATTTTGGAGTTTCTGAAGAAGCTTTCCTTGATAAAAATAATGGGTTAAAGGGATTAAACAAATTTTATGTGGAAATGATTTCAAGGATATTAAACCATAAATGTTGGTATTGTTATGTTATTGTATATGCTTCTTCTATAAATATATTCACTATATAATGGACCCATAATGGTATTTTAGGGAGTAAGGGCAGAATAATTAGCTAGGTTGACCTAGTAGTGAATATAAATTGAGTTAACTTCTAAATGAATAGAATTGCATCCAGGAGGTCAGGTAGACCAGAAATGGGATGCCTAAAGACTGATCAAGAGGTTGTCAGTTTAGACAGGTTCATAGTAAACCCATGAAAACTAAGCTTGGACAGTTTTATTGATAGGGGCCAATAGGTTCTAGTGATCCTATGAAAACTATATCCGGATTAAGTTATTAACAGAAGTCAATAGTTCATAGTTAACCCATGAAAACTATGATATAAGAAAAGTTATTGGAGATACCAATAGTTCGGGGAGAACCTATGAAATAATTGAATGAAGTTATTGGCAGGGGCCAATAGGTTCTTAGTGATCCCATGAAAACTATAAGACCGGACAGATAGTCCATATGCTTTAAACAGGTTATTAGTCAGCCTACGAAAACTAATAGGTTAATAGTGACCCTAGAAACTATAACTGAGACAGATAGTCTAATGAATGGGAATGGAAAATCCAGGATATTTTGCTTATTTGCATATTATCATGATATTTTAAATTGCTTTGTTTTAACCATTATGAATGCAGGAGCACAGTATATGGTTATTATAAAAAAAATTTGCAAGATACTAGTGAGGGGAAAACCCGTTCCGCTAAGCGGCGTGGTCTCACTAGATATCTAAATGGTTCGAGATGGTAGGTTATTATTCATGCCAGGCTTTATGTCAGACTCGATGTTTATGTTTTCCCTTAAACTCTCGGGTACTCAATTGATTTTGAGTAGTTTGAGAGTTGAAGATTTTCAGGTTCTCCTTTAGACGAATAAGCTTTCGGAAACATGCAGGAGGCAAGCTAGCTATTAGTTCTTTTCTTTTTTATTCCGCTATGTTTTGATGTAAAGGCAAAGTTGTTTAATTGCCTATGTTTAGACTCTGATCATCCAAGGGGGCATCTTCATATGTTGCTCTGGCGTAGTTTGTAATTATTATTTTTTTTTTCTGAACATGGTTCTCGAATTTGGGATTATGTAATGAATTTGAAATATGATTGAATTGGAATGAGAAATTTTTGTAATGGTTTTAAAATTTATTTCATATCCATGTGTTTATGTTATATCAATGTATCTAACATTATCGCATTTGGTCACCGAGAATTAATAACTATGGATGACTGCAGCATCCGTAGCCGTTAGTTTTGGGCCTCCAAGTAGGGGATGTTACACTCGATCTTAGTTGGATCTACTGACAACCCATTCTCTAAGACTACATGACTATGAAACTTCACTTCCTTCTTCCAACAGTGACAGTTCGAAAACTTTCCTTCAACTGATGTTGTCTCAGTGTCTCAAGCACTATCCTAAGATGAACTTCATGATCCCTTTCATCCTTGAAATATATCAATATGGCGTCTATGAATACTAATACAAATCAGTTCAGATGCTCCCGGAAGCTTATATTCATCAAGTCCACGAAGAATGCTGGCGCATTAGTTAGACCAAACGGCATCACTAACCATTCGTATGATCCATGTCTGGTCCTAAACGCCGTCAAAGGAATACTATCCTCTTATACTCAAAGTTGATGGAACCCTGTTGCTAGGTCCAATAGAGAAAATACTTTGGCTCCACTTAACTGGTCGAACAAGTCATCAATCCTAGGTAACGGATATTGGTTCTTTATCATCTTCTCATTCAGCTTACGATAATCGATACACAACCTCAACGATCCATCCGGTTTCGTAATAAATACTGCGGCTGCTCCCCAAGACGAACTGCTTGGTCTGATAAAATTCTTACCTTCTAGATCCACTAACTGTACCTTTAGCTTCTTTATCTCGGTAGGTGTCATTCTACTTGGTGGTCTACTCATAGGTTCAGCCCTTGGTACTAAATCTATCCAAAACTCAATGGCTCATTTCGGCGGTAGTTCTATCACGGGCTCAAAGACATCGGCGAATTCGCTAACAATGAAAACTCGATTCAACTCGTCTTCTTCGTCCATAACATCCAACAAAGCATTAACCTCAAAACTAGGGTTTTTTACGGAGTATATAATCCGATCACTACAACTAGGGTGCTTAAGTGATATTTTCTTATTATGGAAAAATATCTTAGCATTGTAATTACTTAACCAATCCATACCCAGAATAATTCGGAACCCTACAAAATCAAATATATGACCTAACAATTCAAACTCTAACTGGTCACATCTCATCCCAAGTGTCACGTACCCTCCTATCGAATTCACAACCCTTAAGGACGTAACTAGGTATGAAGGTTTTGGGTTAAGCTTATCTACCAAATAATGAGATATAAAAGAATGTGATGCACCAGTATCAAATAGAACTCTAACTGACATGCCATGAATCAAAAGCATACCTCCCAACACAGTTTTTCCCTTCTCCTCTATTGTTGGTCTTGAGGTAGCTGGTTCCAATGCAAACACTTTGCCCTTTCCATCCTTGGTCGGTTCCTTGCATTGGTTCTTAAATTGTCCAATATGATCATAGTTGAAGCATTTCACTCCTTTTTTATCAGCAACCTTCTTTGCTTTGCATGTCCGACACTCGTGAGCAAAATGTCCCTTCTTGTAGCACTTTTAGCAAAATGCATCGGTCTTCCCTTTCTTGGCTAATCCTCCTTTCTGAGCTCCTTTATTATGGTAAAGCTTTCTCTTCTAGTTTTCCCTACCTTGAGTTTCCACTGCTTTGTTACCATTAAAGAAAGCGAGCATCTCCTCATTCCTTAAAGCCATCTCAATAACTACATCGCACATATCCATAATATGTAGTAAAGTTGCTTTAGCAAGCTTGGGTCTCAATCCACGGATGAACTTCTCATTCCTTTTGATAACTGTATCCACCATAGCATACCCGTATCTCGATAATTCCTCAAATCTGGTAGCATACTCAAGCACTGTCATGTCTCCCTACACCAACTTAGCAAACTTCCTTAGCAGAGTTGACTTGGTGATCTCCGACATGAATCTTTCCTCAAACCTCCTACTGAATTCCACCCAAGACATAGCCTCTTCGACTACTCTTACCGTAACACTATTCCACCAGTACAGTGTGCTCCTTGCAACTGTCTGGATTCCAATCTCCTTTTCTGCTCATCGTTAAGTCCTAAATCAGCAAAAATCCTCTCAAAATGAAGCAACCAATTCTCCACTTCAATTGCGTCCTCAGTGCCGATAAATGGCTTTCCTCCAAGCCTAGCATAGTCTCTGCTTAGTACTGCATAGTTATTGACCACCAGAGCTTCCTGATTTCCTTCTCCAGAATTTCCTTCGACTAATCCCGTAGCAGCTCCAGCTTGCATCATGTTGACGAAGAACTGATACATAGACCCCATATCAACTTACGGTGCTCCAGCACCCACATTAGCAGCTTGGGCCCAACCTGGTTTCCTTCTAGTGTTTGGTCTGGTATTTCCATTGGTTGTGGTGCTTCCTCCTCCAAGGTTAACTCTTCCATTCCTAGCATCCATATCTTACTTCCTTTAAATCTCCATTTAAGCCTTTGTAAGATACAGAAGAATAGCATAAGAGAGATGGGAGAATAGAGATAAAGCATATACTTATATATAGCAAATAAAAGTACGTTACTATAACGTAATCCCATAAACCAATCTTTTCTCTAATTCCTTAGGATTATGTTTTCAAAAATCATTTTAAGGTTAAAAAAAATTTTAACCTCGCTCTGATACCAAGTTGCAACATCCCCTATTTTGAGGTCCGAAGCTAAGCGCTACAGATGCTGCAGTCATCTATAGTATTAACTTCTAGTGACAAAATACGGTAATGTTAATGGTATCCATAATATCAGAAGAACATGAATATGAAATAGAATCAACACAGATTTCAAAAATAGCTTTTCTGATTACATTTCAAATCGATATTTCATATTCAATTACATAACCTCAAAACAATTCCCAAATTTTGATCAAATGATATTATTACAAATTACGCCAAGAGCGACATATGAAGATGCTCCTTTGGATGATCAGAGTAATAAATAGATAGACATATCAGTCATAAATACATCACAATGGAAATAATACTAAATAACTCCAACAAAGCTAGCTTTGCCTCCTGCACGTCTTAGGTAGCATATTCAACTAACCTACTAAACCTGAAAAGTCCTTAACTCTTAATCTACTCAAATTAAATTTTAAGCACTAAAGAGTTTAAGGGGAAAACATAAACTTCGAGTCAGAAATAAAGCCAGTGTGAATAATTCTATTACGTCATGGTTTACGGATATTAAGCGAGACCATGCTGCTTAGCAGAATGGGTTTTCCCTCACCAATGTCCTTTTAAAATCATATCTTTTGCAAATCAAAATCCTATAATCAAACGGATTATAACAACAATAGCAATAACATATATGCATATAAATTAGGTAATCAACGGACTATCTATCCAAACATTATAGTTTTATTTGGCTAACTATTAACCACTGGCTGACTCAGGCCTACCAAACATAATAAATATTCTAACTTCTATCAGATACAATACTAGGCAATCTGTCCTTAACTTACTTCTCCAAGGGTCAACTGATCTTAATGGCTTTGTGGGCTCTCCAATAACCTACCTCTACTCTGTGCATTCCTCTCTGTGTGTAACATCATTTTAGTTTACCTATAAAAAAGCCCTACACACTGGGCTACTAGCTAAAGTATAGGGCGCGACCTTAAACCAGTCCCATCTGGTTTTCTAATATCTGAGTCATATACTTAGGGTTAACTACCCTATTCAATTTTCCTTGAAATCATTTCTTTCAAATTGATTTAATCCTTTTAAATCATACTTTAACAAGGAAAAAATACTTGTTGCTTTACCCATAAAATCTATGCCATGGTATATGTTTTACACAAAACAACATTGATGAAATCTAAATCAATTGGATTATATGTCCCTTCAAAATAAGTTAAAGCCCCTTTTTAACTTAGAAAACTTTAGGCCATAAAGCCAAAACAACATCTTCGAAACCATTGTTTAAAACCTAAAACAAGCCCTTTTGAAATCATAGAAAGCATTCCTTTCAAAATCATTATTTAAAACCTTAGACATCCTCTTTTGAAACTATTAAACATATATTTCGAAAGCATTGGAAACGTTCCTTTAGAAATACTTAAAAACATACCTTTCGAAATGCTTAAAACATACCTTTCGAAACACTTAAACATACCTTTCGAAAGCATTGTGTTCAAGTAAGGATTTGTGGAAACGTATCTTCGAAACCATTTAAAAGTATTTCTTTCGAAATCATTGGGTTCATCATTTAATATAACTATAGGGTCAAAGAAAACGAAAGCGAAAGCATCACTTTCGATAGCATTGATCTCAAGTAAAAGAATTGGGGAAGAGAGCACTTCAAAACTACCCTTTCGAAACCATTTCCTCTGAAACTATTAGTAAAAATGGCTAAGAGACCCTTTTTGAAAGCATTAGGAAGGCAGCTTCAATATTAGGAAGACGAAAGCCTTCCTTTCGAATACATTGTTTTAAGGTTATAAAGAATAGCGGCTTCTAACTAATGCAAAAGGTATAAAGGCGGCAGCTAGCATATCGAAGGGGTTCAAAAGCGGCAACCCTTTCGAAAGCTTCTTTTTAAAAACAAAGGCAGGTTAATGGATTCGAAAGCTAATAAAATCGGCTTCAACCCTTTCGAAAGCATGCTTTCGCCACTATACTTTCCTACCGCATTTCTCCTATACACTATGCACCAATTGCTTAATACCATGTGTATTGGTTTCGAATGGGTGCAAAAGGGTTACTGGGTATGGTGAAGGAAGCAAGCAATGGAAGTGGCGAAGTTGTAATTCGAAACAAAACTGATTTTATGTTTTTTAAAGTAATTCCTTTTCACCTAGATCTCAATATTTGTCAAAATTTCATTGGCTATGAAATCTTTATTATATACTCTTCTGAAAAACAGCTGCCACGTTAATTTAAAATATTTGAAACATTTTATACTTAACAAAATAGCCTAAAATCTTAAATGACAATTAAGCCCATCTGGCTTAATTAATTTATTTCCCTTAGTAAAACACTTAGGAAAAATCCCCAAAATCACAATAATTCACTTTAAATATGTTTTCTAACACATATAAATTTCAAACCCAAAAACATTATTTAATTGCCTTAAATAATTTAAACCCAAAATTAACTATTTTCTCTCATAGAAAATTCATAATAAATTCACAATCACTTAGAAAATTATGAAACTTGAAACCCACTTCTAAAATAATCTTTTTGACCGTATATAAAAAACGCAACTCACTTGGATGTCATTTGATAGGTTTTCTAATCCAACCATATCATAAAATCTATATTAAACCATATAAATCATCAACAAGCATATATATCCATTTTAACAAATATAACATGGCGTATTATTTGCGAACATAGTTCAGATCTACTTGAAACCGAAATCATTATCAAAAGTGAGATGTAAACTAATTATTCACCTTGGTTTGATTAAGAATGTTGAGATTTGGATCAAGGTTGATTTCCTAAGCTTTTGATCTTGAATTTCCTAGCTTTAATCTTTGGTTTCCCTTCTCTTTAATAGCTGGCCACACCCCTTAGGTTTTAATTTAGTTTGTAGATGCAAATGAATGAATGAAGTGGAGAAAGAGAGGGTTTAGGGTGTAAAATAAGGCTCTTCCTATTTTTCCCTTTTAATTTTCATCCTTCTTATCTTAAATTTTATTTACTTATTTAGTTCATTCATAAGGCCTGGCTCAAGTTTAATTATCAAATCTAAACCTCTTAACCCTCTACGTTATTTAATTTAATTTATCTAATTAAATGTCTAAATAATGTTAACTAAAATTAGGGTCATTATAGAGCTGCAAATGAAGAAGGAGAAGGAAGAGACCAAGTGAAAGACTTCAACTAAAATCGAGGTCCGAAAGCCGAAGGATGAAGGCACGGTTGCAGGACGATTTGTGGGATTTGGTCCCACCGCATGAAGAGATTTTGCGCACTTGGAGGGTGGCAGTTCCCTAGCATGGAAAGCAAGAGGAAGTCAAAAGGTTGGAGACTCATCTAAGCGATACTGGGAAATGTGGCCGGAGTGGGAAGAAGGGGAAGACTTAGTAGTATGCGTGCTAGCTAGGAATTTTGCATTTTGTGTCGATGTGTCTATCGAGTCGGAACTTTTGTTTCTTTTTCATTGTGTAATGTCCTGCATTGGACAAGTCTGTATTTTTGTGCTTCTTTAGTGTCTAAAACAGGCCGGTATTTTGCGAAAATGGCCCCCGCTCCTTGTATTGTCCATAAAAAGATATTAGTAATGAAAGATTTAGCTTTTCTATTGTAATCTCTCTTGTTTACTTTTCTGCATTCCATATATTGTACTGGTTTGTGCGCCATTGTATGTATATATAATATGATTGCCTGCTTTGCAATTTCCCATATTATATGATGCTATTCTGTATGACGTGTTTATTTACCGCAGCTCTATGCTTGTAAATAACACTCCTGCAGTTATTTAGCACACTATATTACTTAGTTATGTTGTGACTGCCAAAATGCTTCGTTCGTTGTAATAGAATTGTGGTGTGTCTTGGTTTAGCCCACTCCGCAGCTGTTCGGTTTAGCTCATCTCGACCATGTATGAGTGTGTGTACCCCTTACTCCATAGGCCTGGTTACACCAAACGCCGAATTTAAGCACTCAATGAGAGACCAGGTATTCTAGGCAATTCATTTGGTTGCCCCCTGTCTAAGTTGTGTGATATCCCTATATCCAGGAACTTGTGGTTCTGTCGCTCGGTTCGTGCATTAACTTCTATCTTCGAAACTTATGCATGAATGGCTCAAGTCCTTGGATTTTCCTAAAACATAGCCTATCTCCAAGAAAATTGAAATTTTGATAGTTATGAGTTGATTTCTCAATTAGCTTGGTGATTTGCAGTCTCCGAGTGTTGTTGGGGCAACATCGGTACTTAAAATATAAGGGTCAAATTTTACCGTCAATCCGGCGGTCGTAGTCGATTTACACCATCGACTCAGTGGTTTCGAATCTTCCTGACGTTGCTGGAGCAATGCTGATCCTCGGAAAATGAAGATTGATTTTCCATCAATCCTACAATTGCAAACTTTCCCAGTAATGCCAGGGCAATGCTGATATTTAGAAAATTTGACAGTCTCTCGGTGTTACCGGCGTAACACTGATAAATAGAAAACGAGAAGTTTCCCAATGTTGCCAAGTGATGCAGCGGCGGATTACAAAAATGTATGATTCGGTGAAAGTAGCAATCGGTGAATTGAAGAATACCAAAGGCCCAAATCCGTTGATCCAAAGATACCAGATTCTAGCTATCTCAAACACGTTGATCGCGCACGATACCGTGTTTAAAGATCTACGATTCTTCGTACGTTGATCTAGCGCACTAGATACCATGAATCGGCTTCAACGATCGTTGATTCGAGCGCACTCGAATACCGAAGGTGGAGATAGGAGATCACACTCAACTACCAATTTGAGAAGTGGCACAAAGCACACAAACAAGTTTTATTCAAAATCAACTAAAACTATTACAAATGACCAACACTCGCCTATTTATAGGCTTACAACTCAACACTTACAACACAACACTTAGGTCAGTGCCGACCTAACAAACACAATACGCGACCTACACATATACAACACAACTCAAACCAACACGACTCAACTTAGGTCGCAACGCGACTTACGACCTAAACGCATTTAGTACAAAACAAGTTAAAACAATACAACATGATTTACGACCTATCTTTATGCGACCTAACTTGAAACGGCATAAGCGACATATCCACAAGCTTCAGTAGCGACTCAGGACTTCAAGGCGGCTTGAAATTCATATGCTTCATTCTGGGTTGTTGGTTAGGTCGTTCGCGACCTACTCTCGAGCGACATAAGGCCTCGCGACCTAAGGACGCACTTTCTTCACGCGACCTAACTAGGTCGTAGGTCGTTGAAGTTTGGTCGGAGCGACCTAACGACTCGTTTCTACTGCAACCGCATAGCCTTGGTACCTCGCTAGGTCGTTCCATATAGGTCGTTCGCGACCTAAAATGCTGCGACTTACTGAATAATGCACTAAGTATATGTTGCATCCCATCCTCCTTCTCGTTAGGTCGCTCGCGACCTAAGACTACGTTGGTTTGTACTTGCAAGCGGCCTTCACTAGGTCGGAACTCCTTACCTTGTGGCTTGTTAGGTCGCTCTTGACTCAAGAGCTCGTTAGGTCGCTCACGACCTAACACTTCATCAATCTGGGCTGCATCATCCTCCCCCTGTTGGAAGAAATTCGTCCTCTAATTTAACAGCTCTTCGTCTTCGATACTCTTATCCTCGTGAAATGGAACCAAGTGTTTGATATTGTCAATATTAGCCATAGGACAATGATCTGGCAAGCTCATCTTACAATCATTCTCACAAATTGTCTTCATAATTTCCAAACGACTCATTCCTCCGACATCTAGTTTGTTGTACGTACCAACAAGAAATCGTTCAACCATCAAGTAGATAGAATTGTTGTCACTTTGTGTCTTCATCAAATCCAATACAGAGTCCATATTTACGTTCACCCATGATCTAGTATGTATAGGTAATGACATACATAATCCTGACTTCGTCGCGGTCTCCTTTGAAATTTGATAACTCTGACTCTTCTGAACAAGCCTTTCAACCCCTTTCCTTATTGACGGCCCAAAACAAAACATTGTCACCATCTACATGGTATGGTCACTGTCCACGTGTCTTTCTACACGCTCATCTTTGATAACTTTTATTTGCCAACTGCGTTCAGGAGTATACAATTACCTTCCTTTGAACAGAAACCCATCAACCCATCTTCTCAATTCTACCTGCTCTGTCGGACACATATGGTTACGTGGCATATATGGTACAATAGCACTTGACACTTGATTAACATGATGTACGTTTCCCTTTGGCAGTAATTCCTTGGACAACTCCGAAGGAATTACATCTTCACATTCATTCAACATTGACTTAACCTCTTCGATAATTTCAACACTTTCACTGGTCTCATTTTCATTTAACAGGAATATTTCTACGCTATCCTCCACTTCTTTAACAAGCTCTCTTGTAGATTGTAGGATAGTCGAATCCACCTCCTTCATCAACAAATTATCCTCTTCATCTCCTGATTTATTTTCTTCACCCTCATCCAACTTTGCTGACTGTGAATTTTCAATCTTATGTTCATCAGATTTCGTTGGTTGAAACTCATCAACTTCATCTTCCATATCAACAAATTCCTTTAAAGACAACAAAGTCTTTAGCTCCTCGATTTCCTCCAATTTGTTTTCACTCTGTTGATGCTTTTTAGGAACCAAAATGATTTGTGTATCATCGAACATAAAACTATAGTTGTTGGTGCGACCATCATGTTGCACAGCTCTATCGTATTGCCATGGCCTCCCCAACAACAGATGGCATACATCCATGTCAACCACATCACACCAAATTTCGTCTTTGTATTTCTTTACAATGGAAAAATTAACACA
Source organism: Allium fistulosum (assembly GCA_030737815.1). Lineage (NCBI taxonomy): Eukaryota > Viridiplantae > Streptophyta > Magnoliopsida > Asparagales > Amaryllidaceae > Allium > Allium fistulosum. The sequence goes on along the minus strand of CM060903.1, from coordinate 512,936,936 downwards.
AGCACTTCGATCACCTCCCCTCCTTTCCTCAACCAAGCTAATTTGTAGGGGTTTGGATGCTTCTCTGTTTTCAATGATAATTTCTTTACAGCTTCTGAAGAAATAATATTATCACAGCTTCCTGCGTCAATCACAAATTTACAAACCTTCCCTAGAATAGTGCATGTTGACTGGAAAATATTGCTCCTAAACCAACTAGAATCATCTTCTTGCTTTGGTGTTAAACAAGATCTCCTCAACAACAAACTACAACCCTCATCTCCAAACAATAATTCTTCTTCTTCAACTTGTATAGAATTGACACACTCTACCTCTGCATTTTCATTCTCAATCTCCGCAATCATTGCTCGCTTCTTGGGCTTTGTACATTCATTGCTTTTATGGCCCAACTCTTGACAATTAAAGCATTTGAAATGACTATTGACCTTTGCTTTGTTGACTTCATTCACAATTGACTTACTGACGACTTTGGAAACATCCGCACTGTTACTAACATCCTTGTTCTGATTGTTGGAATTCGTAAACACTCCACCACCTCTCCTCCCTTGTTTCTCCCAAGCAAGTGCTTTCTGATGTGCTTCGGCGATAGATCTTGGATCAAACATATTCACCATGTCTTGAATCTGCGTTCGCAACCCGCCAACATACCTAGCTGTTAGCTGTTCCTCTGTTTCCATAATATCATTCCTCGCAATCAATTGGTAAAAATCATCTGCATACTCATTCACTGATCTCGCCCCTTGTCTTAGGTTCTGCAAACGTTGATACATAAGAGATTGATAATTGTGTGGCAAGAAAGTAGCTTTCATTAACTTCTTCATCTTATCCCAGGTAACAATCTTTGACTTTCCCATTCTCTCCCGTGTAAGTTTAGTCTGTTGCCACCACGCCATAGCTCTCCCTCTTAATCTTGTAGCAACCAACTTCACTCTTCGATCCGCGGGAACTTCTTTGAAGTCAAAAATTTCCTCAACATTTGAAACCCAATCCAAAAATTCCTCCGTTTCCATTCCTCCCTTGAATTCTGGAATTTCAGTTTTCATCCCCGACTCCCATCGGCGATCATCTTCTACAACCCGATATGTATTCCGCCCTTGGTCTCGATCTCGCGAATGAACACTACATCTACCACCATCTTCATCAAAAATAGATGTACTTCGATAACGATCTCGACCACCCACATCTCTATGATCTCGCATATCTCTTCTACTTTGTCTTTCATCATCACGGTATGGTTCATGTTCAAACTCACGTGGAGTTCTTCTCTCTTCATCTCTATACTCATGATGTTCTCTTCTCATTGAAACTGATGATTCTCTTCTTCCTCGATCAGAATGTGGTGACACCCTCCTCGCTTCCGTAACCGATGGCAAAACTCTGTTTCCTCCATGGTTCGAGAGTGGCGATCTTCTCCTTTGTCCTTGATTCATGTCCATCATCAATTTCTCTAACCTCCCAATACCTTCATCCAACTTCTCATTGAATTTGTTGCTAATTCTTTGTTCCATCTGTTCGGCATCCTCTCGCTTATACAAATCTTCAACATTTTGATGACGATTAGCTATTCTCGGCGGCATGATTTGAAACTTCACAAACACTTCAATTCTCGTCTTGGACTTTCAAAATGATACCAAATGATGCACGGCCTTCAACTTCAAACTCTCGGCTCTAACACTTCAAATAAAATTGGCTCCAAGACTCGGCTTAGCTATGATTGGCTAAACCTCGCTCTGATACCAAATGATGCAGCAGCGGATTACAAAAATGTATGATTCGGTGAAAGTAGCAATCGGTGAATTGAAGAATACCAAAGGCCCAAATCTGTTGATCCAAAGATACCGGATTCTAGCTATCTCAAACACGTTGATCGCGCACGATACCATGTTTAAAGATCTACGATTCTTCGTACGTTGATCTAGCGCACTAGATACCGTGAATCGGCTTCAACGATCGTTGATTCGAGCGCACTCGAATACCGAAGGTGGAGATAGGAGATCACACTCAACTACCAATTTGAGAAGTGGCACAAAGCACACAAACAAGTTTTATTCAAAATCAACTAAAACTATTACAAATGACCAACACCCGCCTATTTATAGGCTTACAACTCAACACTTACAACACAACACTTAGGTCGTTGCCGACCTAACAAACACAGTACGCGACCTACACATATACAACACAACTCAAACCAACACGACTCAACTTAGGTCGCAACGCGACTTACGACCTAAACGCATTCAGTACAAAACAAGTTAAAACAATACAACATGATTTACGACCTATCTTTATGCGACCTAAGGCCTCGCGACCTAAGGACACACTTTCTTCACGCGACCTAACTAGGTCGTAGGTCGTTGAAGTTTGGTCGGAGCGACCTAACGACTCGTTTCTACTGCAACCGCATAGCCTTGGTACCTCGCTAGGTCGTTCCATATAGGTCGTTCATGACCTAAAATGCTGTGACTTACTGAATAATGCACTAAGTATATGTTGCATCCCATCCTCCTTCTCGTTAGGTCGCTCGTGACCTAAGACTATGTTAGTTTGTACTTGCAAGCAGCCTTCACTAGGTCGGAACTCCTTACCTTGTGGCTTGTTAGGTCGCTCTTGACTCAAGAGCTTGTTAGGTCGCTCGTGACCTAACACTTCATCAATCTGGGCTGCATCACCAAGGCAACACAGGAACTTACGAAGTTGGGATCGATTTTGCCATCGATCTGGTGGATTAAGTCGATTTTCCTCATCGACCCAACGGTTTTGGGAGTCTGTACTTCTTATCCGGAGATTGAGAAGTATGTTCTTAGTAATGTGGCTTATTTTGTGGCACACAGGGGTATTGCTTACAAGAACGCGGTTCTATTAGTTCAAGAAGCGTCATGCGGCTTATTGTGTGGCGCATAGGGATATGGGCCTTTCCAATTTTACCAGAACAACACTAGTTCTCAGGAAGTGTGGATCGATTTTCCCCGTTGATCTGATGGTTTGAGTCGATTTTCACCGTCAACTTAGCGGTTTTGAACCTTTCTGACGTTACCGGAGCAACGCTGGTTGTTAGAAGGTTTGGATGAATTTTCCCCATCAATTTGAAGGTTTGAGTCGATTTTCCCCATCGACTCGGCGGTCTGCTTACAAGAACGCGGTTCCATTGATTCAAGAAGTAGGCTTTATTGAAGAAGTAGAAGGAAAAAAGGCAAGTCCTACCTATTTACAATACCCCCAGTGTCCCTGGATGGCTTATTTGCGAAAATAGGAAATACATAGATAGATATCAAATGTAGTAGTGCCACAGCAAGTCGTCGTTCCAAGCACATGGAACTGGGATTCCATCGACTGTTGCTAGCTTGAATGTTCGGTCTCCGAGCTTTTAGTTGATAACATGGGATCCTTCCCAATACGGGCCAAGCGCTTCTGTATCCAGGAAGATCCGTTTCAAAATGAGATCTCCCACTTCAAAGGTGCGGCTGTAAACCTTGGCATCGAAATGTCATGCCACTCTCTTCTGGTGAGCAGCGGTCCTCAATTCAACTTCCTCCTGTTTCTCATCAACCTGGTCGGGTGACTCGAGCAATAGCTGCTCGTTCTCTCTTTGATTGAAACATCTTCCACGATGAGAGGGGACATCCAATTCCATTGGTATTACAACTTTTGAACCATATGCCAAAGTGAACGGTGAATGTCCAATCACCGATTTGCGTGTCATTCTGTAAGCCCACAGTGCAAGCGGAAGCTCATCAACCCAATTTCCTTTGGCTTTTGTCAGCCTCTTTTTTATGGTGGATTTGATGATTTTGTTCACTACCTTCACCTGCCCATTTTCCTGAGGATGTGCTACCATGGAAAATCCCATCTAGATTTGATAACATTTGCAGAAGTCCTGGAACTCGATGCTCTCAAATAGAGTTTCGTTGTTTGTGATGATTTTTTATAGTACTCCAAACTTGTAGATAATATTTTTCATTATAAAGCTAATCAATTATTTGGTAGTAATCATTATAAAGCTAATCAATTATTCGATGCTCTCAAATAGGTTCCACTTCAGCCTATTTTGTAAAATAATCAACTGCGACAATAGCGCATTTGGCTCCTTCCTTTGCTATTGGTAGTACATCGATTAATTCGATTCCGTAGACCACAAATGGCCAAGGGTTGACCATTTGCATGAGTTCGGAAGATGTGGCTCATAGGATCTTCACAAATCTCTGGCATCGATCACACTGTTTTCAAAATAAGTATAAAAATATTTTATAAATGTTTTTCAAAGTTCAAAATATTTATAAATTATGTTTAAAATGTTTTATAAAGTATCACAATATTTTACAAAGTATAAAGTTTTCAAAGCAATTTTTAAAGAAACCAGTTTTCAAAATTTTCATGTATATGTCAACATAGATGTTGTAGATATGTCGACATACATGCTGTAATTTAGTTTTTCAAATTTTGGATTGAAGTTTCTATTCATTGCAACTCTTCACGAATGAACACATTTGTTTATACACCATATATAAGGGGTTTTAAACGAATTTTTGAGTAGTCATTATCTTGTTTTCATCCCTCTTCTTACTCACTCAAAATCTCAATTAAAAATATACAAAATTCGTTTCAAAATCAAATAGAATCAATTCATACCTTTGTGTATTGATTAGATATTACTTTCTTATTATTTTGAAATCATCTCTCTCTAAAATCAAAGATCAAAGTGCCATCTAATAGGCTATAGGATCCATTTTATCCAAAGTTCAAGAAATTGTCTTTGGAAAAACCATCAAACTCTATTTGCATTTACTCGGGTGTGATTGTAGCCCATTCAAATCTATTGGGTGCGCTTGGTAGCTTGGAAATCCAAGTGGGTGTGCTTGTAGCTCATCCAAATCAAGTGGGTGTACACTAAGCCCGAAAAATCAAAAGGTGTGTCTCGTAGCCTCAGAATCGAGATTGTAATTGGGTTTGCCTTCTACCATTTAAAGATTGGCATTCGAAAAGAAATCTCTACAAGCAATTGTATGGACTAGATGTAGGAGAAATCCGAACCAGTATAAAATCCTTGGCGTCCTTTTCTTTATTGCTTTAATTTTATATTTGATTGCATCTGTAGTTGATTGTTGATATAATTCTGTGTTGAAAATCCATGATTCAATATTAAACTTGAAAGAAACTTAAAATATTTACAAAAGCTAGAAAACATAGTTCACCTGCCTCTAGTGTTTAATTAGCCTTATGATCCATAATTACCCAACCCACGCTTGGTATTAGAGCACTAGGTTTTTGAAAACTCGTAATTTGATTTTGAAAAGTTTAATGGCTATCAACACTGTTTGTACATTTGTTAACACTTATTCGAAGGACAATCTACTGCTAGACCCCTCTTTTTAATTGCAGTAACTACACTTATTGGTCATGTAGAATGAAAATTTACTTACAGTCTAATGGTTTAGATATTTGGAATGTTACACAAAATGAGTACACTGAACTGGAGACTAATTTTGCACAATAGACTGCTGACCAAAAGTCACTTGCACAGAATAATTCTAAAGCCATTAATATTTTGTATTGTTCATTAGATAAAAATAAATTTAATAGGGTCTCTATTTGTAAGTCTGCATATGAAATTTTGAGAACACTGCAGGTTACACATGAGGGCACTAGTAAAGTAAAACAGACTAAAATTTCCATGCTAACCAATAAGTTTCAATGGTTTAAAATGAATCCAAATAAGTCTATTTCTGACATGCACTATAGATTTCAAGATATAGTGCATTCATTAATTGCATTAGGTAAAAACTTTTCTAAGGAGGATCAAGTTAGAAAAATCCTCAATTCACTCTCTCCGGAATGGGATCAAAAGATACTAGCAATAGAAGAGGCTAATGATATTAGTATTCTGAAAACTGAAGAGTTAATGGGCAATTTAATGTCCTATAAAGCACAACTGTAGGGCAGAAGAGAAAGTAAGGCAACGGAAAAGAAATCCATCGCTCAATGCAGTAAATGACGATCGAGATTCTGATGATGACAATGATGAAGAAATTGCCTTCATGACTAGAAATTTCAGAAAATTCCTAAAGTATAGGAAAATGAACTATTTTCAGAAACCTGAAAACAAGACCCCTTGAACTGCAACTAGATGCTTTAACTATGATGAACTCGGTCATTTTCAAAGAGATTGCCCGCATCCGAATAAATCAAAGATCTCACCAGTAAATGATTCATACTAAAAAAGGGCTTATACAACAACTTTGAATGATTCAGAAACTTCCTCTAGCGACACTGAACCAAATACTTAAAATGTGAATATGTATTTCACGGTAACAAACGACTAGTCAAAACTGATCAACAAAAACTAGCAAAAATAGTACCTTTTATCTAATAATTTTTATTTCATTTTTTTCTTGATTATGGTTTTTAGGAATAACATATAGATTAATAATAATATTGGATGAATATAAGTATATAAGTATATAAATATATATGAATATAATAGCTTAGTTTTATTTTGAAAATTTCGAGCTATATGAAGTCATATGTCGACATAGATGCCAGTAAACTGAAAACTGAAATTTCAATTCAAATTTCAAAATTCCCACTCTTTTTCACTCACTCGCATGTTCTAAAAAGGCACCTTTTTGACTAGAGAACATGACTCTTCACTCTTCATTAATTAAATCTTTCTTAATCCATTCATTCACTCGCTTAATTTCAAATTTCAAATATCTCTTCATTATCTTATCTCCTCAAAAACTCAAAAATGGCTTCCTCTAGCCAAATTCTAAGACCATAAGGCTCTATAAGAAAACTAAAAGTTCTCTTCAATGAGAAAGATGCCATTGAAGCCTATATGGGGTATACTACTTCCAGAAAAGTTCCTCCTGGAAGATTTGTTATATTCTAAGTTTTTTCCACTTTTTGTTTACAAGATCTTTGTTTTGAAAATGAAATTCTTGATTTAATTGAAGCTTCACAAAATGATTTTGTTTATTATTCGGATTTGGTCAAAATGTTTTATGCGAATTTAAATGGCGTGTGCACTTATCTCAAATGTTATGATATATTAAATTTACGATTTTCAGCATCTCGCCGCACAAATTTTCATTCACGTATGTGTTGCGAACGACAAAACAAAACTACAGTCGTGCTTAGAATATTGACACGATCTCAAAATGATAATAATATACACTAACTATCGTATTCTGCAAATCCACAAAAACACCGTCGTTTGTTAAAAAATCATCAAACGATAATTTAAATATTTTCCAAATTAAAAATTATAGAAAAATCAGATAAATTAAATTAAAAATACATCAATAAAAATCGAGTCGTTATATTAAAAATAAATTTTCTGATTAATTGTCCGAACTATTTATTACTGCAAATAAATTTACAAAATAAATTAACCATTATTATTTATTAATTAAAAGGAATTAAATAAGACTATTAAATCCATTAAATTAATAATAATTAAAAATCAAGATATTTAAATCACTGTTCGAATATTAAATTCACCACTCAAATATTTTAAATAGTCTCTATATTTGAATTCCAATTATTAACTTAAAAATTAATTATTTCAATATTTAAAATTAATTAAATATTCAAAAGCACATGACAAAAATTCTGGTTTGTTACACTCTTCGCCTCTTAAAAGAATTTCATCCTCGAAATTCCCAAAGTAAGAAAAATGTCTTCAAACCCTTAAACTTTTCAAAAACAATTAGTTAAAATAGATTATTAAATTCCTAAGTCTTAAAGTTACGGAAAATTTCGACAGTGTCTCATTTGCATGGCTCGACCAAAAAACTACAAATCGCCACTATGGCCCAAATCAACAAAAAAAACAAAAGCCAAGTGGCCTCCCATATCTGGGGCATAAAACCATCAACCAAAATAAAATATAAACATGTACTTATTAGTCGAGCAATCAAACTCTTCTCATGAAACCAAAAGCATCAAACTAGCCTTTGCTTTCATGAATCTGCATCTTACTTACAAATAATATCCAACCATATAACTTACATTTATAAATTTCAAAATCATAAAATTATATTAGAGCCCGTGCGATGTACACATACCATTCGTAGGAAATATCAAATCTGATCGCTCGCTCGATCACACAAATTTCACTTTCGAACTAGTATCACTCACATGACTTTACTAGAGCGGACTCCAATCTGATTCCTTAATTAAAAACCTCCATTCTCCTTATATAGCCATAAACTATGATAGAAAACTTCAAAATCAAATCAAAAATCCATATCAAGTGTTTGCCGTCAAGAATCGAGTGAAAAATCCTAACTCGGACCGGTGTAAGTTACCTCGAAATCGTGTACTCCAAGTCTGGATCAAAATAGTTATGCGAATAAAATGGCCCACGTACAACTTACTTATTTATTCCATTTATTTTCTTAGTTATACCAATTTCTTTTTATTCACATTTATTTTAAATCACAACTAATTTCCCTATTGTTATTTCATTTAATACTAAGTTACTTACTAACAATTTCATACAACTTTTACCTAAGTTAAATTTCATTTCTTAAGTCAAATCCATATTAATATAATACTCTCTTATCCAAAAGAGTATACACACAAAATTTCAGCTTTACTTTACCTAATCTGAATGTCCAACAAACTTAAATTTTATTTTAACTTATTGTTTCTCAAATTTATAAGTTACCAAAGCTTGTTATCTTATATTTTCACCAAAACACTTAACTCCAATTTATACCAACTCGAAAGTTTTCGACTGTCCAAAAGCGTCGAAATTCCATTTCATTTTTAATAAATGAAAATTACCAAACAACATCTCAAAATAAGATGCACAACTGAACTATCCTAATGGATAAAATACAAGTGTCTAAAATATTACTTAACTGAAAATTTCAAGAATTAAATACCCAGTTTTATTTCAAATCATTTTCAAATAAAAATAATATACATTTCCTTTATATATATCAGATCATACCTTTGTAATTTTAAAACAAAATATGTTTTTCCAAAACAATCCTGAAGCAAATTGTTATTATGGTAGCAATTCCTCACTTTAGAAACTTGAAAATGAATACCGATGATGCTGCAGTCATCCCCGAAATTATTTTCCAGCAACCAAAGTGAGCTTGGTGCTTTCTACTTCCTTTGAAGTTCATTTTAAAATAATTCTATTCAAAAAAATACTTCAAATAGTATCATTATTTTTTCTCCAAGCTTTTGAAAAACAATTTTCATAACACCGGAATTTAAGTTCTCAAATTCTCAGTTTAGATCCCTTTTTATTTATAAACTATATTTATATAATTTCACTTTTTACATAAAATTATTTCATAATTTTTTTATCTTTGTTAAGATTATAATAAACAATTTTATTAACATTATACTTTAAATCCAACCAAAACAATAAATGCTCTTAAATTAACTGAGCACAACTAATAAACAATAAATCATAATAATTGAATATTATCATTCTAACAACCAATCACACCATATATAACTATATTAATTTCTAAAAATTATTCTTTTTATATATAAAATATAATTTTGGTAAAATTATTTCATTTACCATTTTAAAACAATATTGTGTCATTATACCTCGTTTAAGAGTATAGAAACCCTTATCGATACAGTAGTTCCTTCTGCACCGACTAGAATTCATAAACCACTCAACCGATAAATCAACACAATATAAAACAATTTTATAGAACTAATAAATACGCGCTTATATATATACAATACACTCAAACTCATCCTAGGCTCTCACTTACCATATTTCAAATGAGTTAACCTCACCAAAGCCTAGGTGTTCGCTCAACCTAAGCTCTGATACCACGTGTAACGACCTGCCTTTTTGACCCTCAAAATTTGATACTAATACATCCACAGTATTAACTTGTCGAGCATCCAAGAGTTGGAAAGACAGATTGTTAAAGAAAAAGAAAGAAAATACAAAAAAAGAATCTTACATCATGATGATTAATATAAAATATACAACAGATCTTTACCAAAAGAAAACTGTAACATACACACATCAATTAGAGTACACTAATCTATCATCAGCCTGGACAGTTATTAACAACATGTCCTCACAAATGCTGATAAATATAAACAACCAATGCAATGGAAATAAAATATATGTAAATACGTCTTCGAGGCATCAAGCTCGTCTACTGAAGCTCTAAAGCATCCAAAGCTAAATCTGAAAATATGCTCGGTTTGACCAGAGCATTATAAGAAAAATAACACCCAGAGCAGTCTGGTAAACAAGCGTGAGATACACACCTCAATTTGGATTTTAATGTTATAAAAACCCTTCAAAACAAAGATATCTCATATGACCATGATGCACATAAAAACGGACGAGATTTTACCTTACGGTGACCAAAACATTTCTATAGAAAATCCAGTGATATTATAATAATGTCTAGGGTTTAAAGTAAATATTGAATTATAGTCGAAACTGTTACATTAATTAACTTCCAGCATAATAGTTATACGATCAAGTCTTAAGGCTCGTAATGGAAAATGGATCCCAACTATGAAAGGGTAAGGGTCTACCTACCGAATCAGTACACCTCTGGATAAAACGTACATGAGGCTACAATAGGTTGCACCTCTACTACTCAGGACCGGCCCTACCCCTTACTAGATAGCACCGAATATGATCACCCCTTGGTTGATCAACGACCATAATGGGGCTCGAAGCCTACATAGATATCGACTCTGGATAAGGAGTGATCATACCCTAATGGAAGCGACACTCATAGCCCCGCTGCACGTCCCTGCTTTAGTCATTTACCGGGTATGAGGCCTAAGGTTACACTTTACCTTTTGAATAGCAAACACACTTGGAATGCTAACACTGCCTTCCAGGTAGAAATGTAATGCCAGCATTCATCCATACAAGTTCGTTCTTGGTCTGAACGAAATTGAAGGCACTACTTCTACTACATCCTTTTGGAATCACACTCAAGATTAGTAGCAAGTAGCCTTGTACATCAAAGGACTCCGTCTTTGAAACCATCATCAAGGTGTTCTGATTCGAAACGCTTATGTCGGTTCGAAGTGGTTTTCGGATAATATATCTGATCCCGGTCTTTCCGAACCAACAAAGATTGTTCAAAACAGGACAACATTTGATAGTTCGGTTATTTAACTATCAAATATTAAATAATTCGACCGGAGATTTAATTTCCAAAGGAAAATAACGTTGGTTAAGCATAAAGCATTTATTAGCATCTTTAATTAATCATTTCATTAATTAAAATCACTTTGTAAATACTTTTATAAAAATACTTTTACAAAGATATATTCACAAAGCCTTTATACTCCTTTCAATACTTGGAAAAATATCTGTATCCTTCTTTCAATGGTATAAGTATATTCACAAAAACACTACACTTTCCCTACTTAGAAAATGTATTTGTATACTTATTTCAATGGTATAAGTACATTCACAAAACACTACACTTTCCATACTTAGAAAATGTATTCATATACTTATCTCAATGGTATTATTCACAAAACATTATGAAAGACTTCTTATTTCAAAATCATATCAAAGGATTAAAATAAATATTGTTTTAAAAAAAATGGAGATAAGTATAAAACTAAACACTATACATTGGTGTTAAGCATGGAATGAATATCCACACCACCAAAATTAAGAAGGTCAATTTAGAAAAATCCAATCTCAATTTCTTTTAAAATTTTCTTCAATAAATCCTTTTTAATATATTTCTTTCATTTATGAACATCTTCTTTACTAAAATTTCAAATCCATTTATTAAACTCTTAATAAATCTCCAAGTTTATTTATAAAACTCTTTTATAAATATACAAAACCATTTATAAAACTCTTTTACAAATATCCAAAATCATTTATAAAACTTCTTTCATAAATATCCAAAACCATTTATAAAAATTCTTTTATAAGTATAAGCCCTAAATTCATTTTAGAATCCCTTTCATAGAATATCATTTATAAATTCCTTTATAAATACACGCGCGCGTGCACAACATACAACATAATTAAAGCCACGGTTTATAAATTTTCAAACTTATTGCAACTCTTTACAAATTCCAAATTCATTTATAACTTCTTTTATAAATTTCTAAATGGAATTACAAACTCCCTTTTCATAAAACAAAAACTCTAAATATAAGCACAACTCCAATATATAATTATAAAACTCATATACTTCCTATTACTAGGTCATTCCATATATTTCTATAAATTCACAAATGGAATTATTTATTCCAATTTATCAAAATGATATTGATTTCCTTTTTATTTATAAGATACCGCTTATAAATCTCCTTTAAATCTATACCATACCATTTATAAATTTGTTCTTTTAATTTCAACATTTTATATAAACTGGTTTCACAAATATCCATTTATAAAATATCTCCACCTTCCTTTAAACATAAGATCTCCCTTTTTAAAATAAAAGATAACTCTTTTAATTTCCCTTATTAATAATTAAAATCATTTCCTATAAAGACAAATACTTCCAATTATTAAAACCCTTACTTGTGTGTGTATATGAATTTAAAAGAATAAAATAGGAGTTGAATTAAAATATAAAAAAAGTTCCAAAACTCATTTTTAAAATAAAATATCACTGAAACCCCAAGATCAATTTTAAATCATTTTTCCAAATCGGAAACCATTTCCCAAATCAAACATTACTTAACAGTATTTCCAAAATAACATATCGAGGCCAACAGTTACTATAGCACTTAACAAATGCTAATACTTCCCATTTTCAATAAAAAGGTTTAATTTTTCACAAGTGTCAGTGTCACATCCAATACGGTCACATAGTCTAATTTCAGCATTTAACGATGTATTTAACTGGAATATAACTGAAATAGAATAACTGGAATATAATTGGAAATTAATAATCATAATTTCAAGAAATCCAGATTTCCCTACAAATTTTATTGTCTTTCAGTTTTAAACAATAATTGCTTTTTAAAGCAAATATTTTAAACAATAAGCCAATAATTTCAACCAAACACAAATTGTAAAATTCTACCTATTATATAATATACTGATTTATCTAGAGAAGTGAGTTTAACTCATCGAAATTCCAATTGGTGCCAAAGCGTACCGGTTTGATGTTCGATTTTAGCCTAAATTTCAACTTGATCCAAATTCAACCAAACCAATTCCATCACGCTGCCTTCTCTATTGCGAGCACAGCGTAAAAAGTTTCGTCTCGATTGAACCTCGTATGAGAGATTTATTACATTTATAAGTTTTTGAATTAAAATAATATAATTAATAACTAATTAGACTTTAATTATATAATTACCCTTAAACTAAACCTCCCCAAATCATCTTCTTCCCTCTAACTACCTTGCACCTACACATGAGAACCCACCAGTTCCCATCTTCTCTGCAACGACCAACAAATTTATCACTTTAATTAATTATATTTATTTTTAAAATTATTCAAATAAAAGGTTTACAGCACAAATAATATTGTTTTAATTGATGATATATAATAATAATCTTATTTTGAATAAATATTTACAAAAATATTTCCCTTGGAATTTAAATCGATAAAATAGCTGAAAACTGTTTTATTGAAAACCAACTTTATAATTGTAAAACATCACGCACGGAGCTAGATACATACACTTACATTTATAATTGAACAAGAATATGAAATAAAATTAATTATTTTATTTTTGAGAATAAAATGTGTTTTTGACATTGTTAGTAATGCCCTTAAATATAATAATTGATTTATTAAATTAAATTGAGATTTAACGATTTAATAATAATAATTATTATTCAAATAATGATTTTAAAAAGGTTATAATTCATTTTAATAGTTACAAAGTGTTAATAAATCATTTATAATAGTTTTATAGAAACATATATTTGATTTGAAAATATAAGGAAAAATCAATATCACTTTATCGGTAAAATAGCAATTATTGTAAATATTTTTTAATATTAATTTACATGGTTTTATAATTCAAATATTATCATTTTAATTCATCTAAAATAATAATAAAAGGGTTTTCAAATTTGTTTACAAATATATGTACGTTAATTAATAAGTGAAAATATGACCAAAAATTGGAATTAAAATTCGTAACGGTCTGACGTATATAACTTATACAACGTTGTTTATATAATTTGGACACCTTTGTGACATGCACACACATATATTAACAAATAAATATACATATAACATTGGTATAAAAGTAGAAATATATTTACATATGGTAAATATGAAAAAATATCTAAGATATTTTGGTTTACTTAATACTTAAGCTTTCACAAAGTCAAACAAGGATATGCACCTAAGTATGCACATGGGCACACTCACATAGGGGTCATTTCGGTTGAAATGGTGAGGTAAGGGTGGCGATTGAGTAATGATGTTTGTAACACCCGCATTTTTAGATAATTAAATAATCAAAAAACGCTGAATAGTGAAAATAAGCATTTTTGGAATTGTCAGAATATGGCCTTGAAACTTATACCATTGTGTTCGTGGCGATTTTCTGATCAATTTCCATATATAACTTGTCGAAAGTCGAGTTAATATGAAGAAGTTCAAGAAGAACAAGAAATCAGAATTAAACGGAAAAAAAGAGTAAGACCCTACGGGTCGACCCGCAAAGCACAAGGGTCGACCAATAGGTCGACCAGCAAAACACATAGGTCGACCCGCAAAATGTAAGGGTCGACCCACGTGCAGCCCTAGACGATTCGCAGCGAGCCTGTGACGTGGTTGCACCAGATTCAATCCAAAAATCCGACGGTCTGAGATTCTCAAACTCCACTGTGAATAGAACCCTAGGCCTAGCTATTTTCTCCCAATTGGGTTCATTGCCTGAGGCTGAACCCTAAATAGAAAATATTACTAGGGAGAATATCTTTTTAATAAAAATATTAGACGCCTTAGAAGAGGATCCAAGAAGGCCATGGAGTAAAGCTAAGAATGACAGGTGAGTGGATTTAAATTATATCTCTTTTATGTTTATGATATATAATATCGTTAGATTCCCGTTAAATATTTAATTCATCATTTTGACTAATTTCAGTAACTAGTTCTACTAGTTAGTTATGTTGAAACTGTAATTTTATAAGAGAAGTGTACTTATATTTAAATGTTATTTATATGGAAAAAGAAAGGAATCCAATTAAATATAAGTAATATTAGGCTTAGAAGTTGTACAGAAAAGCATAATCCTAAAAGTGAGAAATTTACAGTAAATTATGTTAAAACGGGAGAAATGAATTAAAAAGGGGAAAATCTAATAACTTGATTTGGAAGTTAGTGATAGATTAGTTGGTTGGTTTAGAAAAGGGAATACATTTCCATAGTTTAATATTGTAAGAATAACGGTAAACGTAATTGCAAGAATAAAAGCAAGAAAAATGGAATTAGTGCAAAATAGAGACATTACCATATTTTGCATTACCCAAAAATTAAAGAAACAATAAAAGAAATATCTTGCAGTTATGAGTTAGTGTTTATAGCATTATTTAGTATTAAAATATGGAAATGGATTTTTAGCAAAGTTTTTGTAATCAACCAAATAGAATAGAACTACTTTCTAAAATAAAAAAGAATAACGTGTAGCGTTAAAGAAATTAAAGAAGAGGAAATAATCCAGTTAATTATTTGACAAGACTAGAAATAATAAACAAGAAATGTGACTAGATCTGCATTTATTGCGCAGATAATAGAGTAAAAAGTAAAGTAGTTATTATGATAAGTAAATTATAACAGTTGGACGTAGTCCCAAGTTAAGACTATCATATAATATAAGAGAACTTAAGAGAATTTAGTATAATAATAAAAGAAGGCAGACTAGAATAGGAAAGAGACACTTGCAATTACATTTATAACATGTAGGTTATAAAAGAAAGAAAAGAATATAAAAGTGACAATTGCATAATTAAAAAGAAAGAAATAGAAGAGGCTTATTTTATCAAACTTAGACCTTGGATTAAGTTAATAATAAAAATAATAGAAGTGGCACGTACCGGTAGCATTCCCTTTCAGGTCTAGGACTGATGGTCTTACACATGGGTGGGGCTGGGCATGCTGATTAGGGTAAATAAGTAGCCAACAAAATAAGAAAAGTAAACTAAACGCATAGTAACAGATTATATTAGGGTCTAATAAAATGGTAAGGTGCGTTTGGAGCATCCCGAAAGAGAATCTGGATAAAGAGCCTAACGAAGCAGTTCATCGCAGATTTTTAGTACAAAAAGAGCACGTCCAACTTAGTTATTTTGGGCTAGAAGGAAGTACGAGACTTCAACGGGACGTGAGGATAATCTGGATGGCCCTATGGGGTAGGCCTAACGAAGTCGCACCCCCGGAGGAAGGTATGTAGGTGTTCCATCAAGAGACTATGCCTTGACTGCTTTTGCATTGCAGGCCTAACAAAGCGGACCTTTATAGGCAGTCAAAAGGTTGATGATGGAGTAGGATATTCGTATGACACCGTACTCTAGTTTGCAAGTAGGTTGTAGTGGGCAGGACCCAAAAGGATAGTCGCATGCGGAGATCAGCCATCATCAGTCAAAGCTATTTCAGGAAAGACTAAAGTTAAACCAACAGGCCAATGATTCTTTCACTATCGAGACATTGGATGAGGGGCACAACCATTGGATGTTTAGATTGTTTGTGGTAGGGCACAGCTACTTAGCCCTTGAAAGGTCTTTCGATTAGTTGAGGGAGGGCTGCGTGGGGCCATAACCATGATGAGAAAAGAGACAGACCAAGTAGAATATATGTATTTTAGGCCTAACGAAGCAGACCTTTACAGATATAGAAAATCCCCAACTGAGTTCCATACAAGGTAGACCTTGTTGGCGGAATTCAAGGAGTAGACAGAACGATTATGTGTAGTCCTCAAGGTACGCACTGGGTGGTACATTGTGGATGTCCGAGCACTAGTATAAGCCAGTGCGGATGCAGTTTCACGTTTCCATAGTAGACGATGGAACATTTGTATTGTAGGCCTCATGAAGCTGTCCTTTATAGATGTAGTTACAGTACGCTCTAGTAGCGAGACGATGGAATCCTTTTCGAGGAGGATACGGAAGGTACTATGGGTAGTACCTAGGACCGACGCGGTCTTTGGGCATGTAGCTACGTATATATATTGGTTATTAGGTCTTAATCTACTAGGGAGTAGATGGTACGATTCACGCACAAAGGCGAGAGTATTATAAACCCAATAAACCTAATATAACAGAAAATGGAAATAGAACGGTATATGTAGAGTTATGCTTAGAAGTGTATAATTTGTCCATTCACCGGAACTTTAGTTCTGACCGCCTCCTCATAACATCCCACGGGTTAGATAGATGGCAGAGATCTTCCAGCTTTGAGACACTTGTTTAGAAAGTGTTATTATCTTGGTGAGTATTTATTTACTATTATATTTTAGTCAGTTCCACTGTGAGATATTTATTTGAGCTCTGATATATTTACCTTTGCCTATTTGCAGGATACCAGATACCCAACTCGGGCTTCAATGGGCTTGGGTTTTAGCATTTTTGCGAAAAACCCAGACCCACTGGAATTCGGGTTGTTACATTTGTATCAGAGCTTAGGTTAGTAGATCCTAAGTAAATTAGGAAATATGAGTGAATGTATTTGTATTTTTGAATATAATATAAATATATTATGTACTAAAATCCAAATAGTCCCCAATTATAAATTTTAACATATGGAAAGTTTTTGGAAGTATATTTGTGCATAGTTTGCTAGTTGGGTTTGGGATGACCCAAGGATGTTGAGCCCTATGTTATTGCCGATTTATAGTGTACAGTAAGCTATGTTTTGAGAGAAGATTGGTATCCATATGTTATAGGAAGTAGGAAAGTTCCCTAGGGATAGTAGGGAGAGTATTTTTATTTTGGAAGGAATAAGAGATTTTAGTAAGGAAATGAGATTTCCAAGGTTTAGGAAGGGCATTCCTAGGGTAGTAAGAAGAAAATCCACTTTATGTCTATCCCAATAAAATGAAACTTTTGAAATTGAAAAGTTGAATAATATGATTGTTAAGATGTTTGAGGAAGTAAATATTGGGTTTCTGAAAGAAAAAAATTGGTATGAAATTTAAATTGGTTTTTATATGATGTAAATTTTTTTAAAAGTGAAATTCTTTTTGAAGAATTATAGAGCATGTATAGCTCGCTAGTTTCTTTGTAGGAAAACAAAGATTTTAAATATAAAAACCTAGAGTGTGTTAGGTATCGAAAACGTAGGTTACAACATTTATTGTTGTAATAGATGTTTTCGTGGAAAATAAAGGAAGCATAGACTATGACACTATTGTTATAGTAGGTGACTCCCAAAGGAAATGTTTTTACATAGTATATGGGATTTATTAATATTTATTTTAATTAAATCCATATACTGGTATTTTTGGGTTGTAGTAAGGGTGTTTTACACAACATCTGTTTTGACCCAAATAAAAATGTGTTTTGAAGATAATTTCTAAGTATAGAAATAAAGTGGTTTGTAAGTACACTTATTATTTAAATAAGTATATGGAAATTTTTTCTAGTTATGAAAATATTAAAACATTTTTGAAAATGAGTTCTTCTGAAAAAAAAGATGTAAGTTAAATATTAGGAAATTAATAAATTTCGTAGGTAATGTCTATTATAAGTGAATATAGATTAAACATACTTTAATCTATTGGAATGAAATGAATAATGATAAAATTTTCTATGAAACCAAATCACAAATAAAGATGTTTTGTGTGATATCCCGGAATTTTGGACAATATCAATTTAATAATCTGTTTAAATAATTAAATTGATTTGATAATTTTTGATAACAAATTTGAATTGGTTTAATAATCTAATTAAATGGATATTTAATTAGTGAATTTATCTTTTAGAAATTAATAAAATGATTTCTATTTACAATGTATATATATGTGTGTATATTGTAAATAGATAAGCTTTGGGTTTGAAATTTAAATAATAAATAAAATCTTGTTTTAAATTTCTAATATATATATATATATTGATAGTTTGGAGATTTGGATTTATTTAATATTAGCTTTTCAAAGCTATTTAACCAAATAACTATATGGTTTTAAATTAATAATAAGGTTTTTACATTTAAAATAAATATTAATTAAATAAAAAGACAAGTGTTAATATATTAAGTAACCATTATAACATGTGTTGTAAAATTAGAGTATGAGAAAGACAAGTGTCATTTTGTTTTAATTTTTCTTTTTTTAATAAATCATTTATACTTATAAAAACATGTTTTCACCTTCTTCTTTCTTTCTAGTCTTCATTTCAAAAATATGACATTCGTTTTCCACTTCTAAGAGCAAACCAGAAAATCAAATTTAACATTTTTCTCAACAAACAAATCTATAACTTAAAATCCTCCTCAAACAAAACATGAAATCAATATACTCCTCAAACCAGAAAATCAAATGGAAGCCTGTAACTCATTCTTCAAATCTGCATTTCTTTAAGCCTGGATACTTTCTTCCTCAAATCAGAGATTATCAAAATCAAATCTCTGTAACCCATTTTCCAAAATCTAAATCAAAGTCTGCCTGCATTCATCTTTCAAACCTGGGTTTTATCAAAGTCTTCAGCCTGCAATCTCTTTTCAAACCTGGAATCAAAACTCCAGCATGCACGCAAATGCATTTTTAAATCAAAGAAGCAAATCAAGTATTTTTCAAGCACTAAAGTTTTAAAAGGGCATTCAAGTTTTAAAGTTCTGGAAGTCAATAGCAATGCAAGTTTCCAGTTTTAAAGACAATTCAAGTTTCAAAAAAAATCAAAACTGAAGTAGCTCTGTTCATTCTCAAATCTGGTGAGTAACAATATTTTTAAAATTTAATGATGAAATCTGGTTGCATGCTTATCTTTGAAATAAGTTTATCTGTGAATATATTTTCAAGTAAATATCTGTGCATGCATGTACTTGAATGAATTGGTGTGCATGTCTGTTATTTGCCCTGTTCTTCAATTTAAAATTAATGAGTAACATTCCTCTTAAATTTTAAAGTATATGAGTATTTGATTGCATGTGAAATTCTGGAATAAAATGAATATTGAATGGATGTATATGATTGAATTTCTATGTATATAGTTGAATATATAGATGCATGTTTACTGTGTACCTGTTCTTACCTGTTTTACTGTTAAAGCTAGAATCATGTTCAAAATTTAATTCCTCTTGATATAATCTCTGTTAAACTTTGGATTCAAACAACATTCGATTGTTTAATTATGACTTTAAGTTTAAACTCTTTTCCAATGAACTAAAACTGGAATCTGCTCTGGAAAATAAAAGTAGAACAGGAAATCTTGAATTTTGTTAAAATTCGAACTTCGTAATTTAATGATTCAGACATATGATCTGGATCCTTGTTTAAAATCATGAATTTTAAAAGAAAAATCACAATTTTTAATTTTGTAAATATTGAGATATGTTAGTATGAACGGAAATTGGAAATCGATCAAATTCTGGCGATCGATGCAATCTGAAGGGTCGTGGTCTTTAGAGGAGGAAGTGGAACGATCGTAGAGGTCGGGAAAAATGCCAGAAAGATCATCAATGTACGATGGTGGCGATGGTAGTCGATTTAAATCTGTAGCCCTAGTTTTTAAGTGCAATGGTTACTTGTCTCGTTCGAAGTCGTAGCTCGATCGAGTGTCTCGAGTTTCTGGGTTTTGGTAGTGGGGTGTTTGACGAAGCGGTGGCCAGAATTTCAGGCGTGCCGGTGGACGAGGCGGCGAGGACGGCGAGTTTCCAGGCTATGGGTTTTGTTCCAGTTTCCATGACAGGTAACTCGAATTCGATTGAGGTGTTTGTTCGAGGTTCTGGTGGTCGGAATCGTGAAGGGTGGTCGTAGACGATATGCTGGCGTTCGCATCGATGGTCAGAGGCGATCGACTCGCCTGTGCACGTGCACATGTACGTTTCGTACATCTGGAAAATTTGAAGTTGGGGAAGAAGAGATGGGTACGGGATTGACTCGAAGTCGTGCTCGTGATAGTTAGGTTCTGGCTCGAGTTGTTTTCAGGGGGACTCGTGTAGTATAACTGTTTTTAAAGATTTTAAAACATAACAAAGTTTAAAAGAAAAGGGGAAGGAAACTAGAAGGAATACTCGGGGAAATTGGGTTTTTACTCGGGTATTTTGATATTTGTCTCGGGTAGGTTTAGTGTCTCAGGTTTTAAACCTGACAGCGTTTTTAAAATTTAAAATGACTTTTAAAATTTAAAGGCAGGATTTAAACTAAGTTTAAATCAAGTTTTCATATGGATTCAAGTTTAAATTTGTATCCTAGTTGAAATAAATAAGTTTTTATTAAATTTAAAATGTTTAGACAACTTTAATATGTTTAAAGTATAATTTTAAAAGGGGTTTGAATTTAAATAAAGTGGTTTAAAAATCTTTAAATATTAAGTGTTTCTTAACATTTGAATTTAAAAAGATTTTGTAAATTTGATTTAAGTCTTGGTTAAAGTTAAATGTGTAATTTGTTTTAAATCTTAAATTTAAAATGAATTAAAAGGAAGATTTAAAAATAAAAGTTTTCAAAGCCTTTTGTAAATAATAAATTAAAGTAGTTAAAGGTTAATACTTTAATTTAGAAAATAATTAAGGTTTAATGATATATGAGTCATTAAATTAATAAGATAATTAAAGAATAATTTAATAATTTGATTAATTAATGGTTTAGTGTTAATTAATTAAATAATTAAGATTATAAGTTAAATTAATTAAGGGTTAATTAATTTGGGATTAAGAATCATTTATTTAGATAAGTATAGATTTTAATAAATGATTAGAAATTTATTTATCAAGTGATTAAAGGTTTATTTAGCAATTAATTAAGTAATAGAGTTAAATTAATTGGTAATTAAGAATTTATTAAGTTGTAATTTATAAATAGTTGATTAAAGTTTAATTACTTAGGAAGTAGTTAAAGAATTGTTAATAATTAATGAAAGAACATTAATTAGGGATTACTAGATAATTAAGTAATTAATTAATTAACATGATTAAATTTGATAATCAATTAGATTAATTAGTTAATATGAAAATGGGTTAAGTATAATTACTTAATGGAAGTAATTAAGGTAATTAATTACTTAAGGTAATTAATTAAATAAATTTGATAAGTTTAAATTAATTAGTTAAATTAATTTAAGATAATGATTTGGAAATTTGATAATTACTTAAATGTAATTAGTGAAGTGTAATTACTTAGGAAAGTAATTAAAGTTAATTAGTGAATGTAATTAACTAAAGATGATTTAAAAAGTAATTTGAAGTTTAATTACTTTTGAATAATTAATCAAGTGATTAATTAAAGGATAATTAATTAAGGAGTAATTAATTTATGAAGTGTAGTAATTAAGAGTAGTTAATTACTAAATGAGATTAATCAAAGGTGATAAAAAAAATGTGTGACTAATTAATTATTAATTTAAATAAGATAATTAATTAAGAATAATTAAGGATCATTAATTAATATAATTAATGATGTAATTAAGAATTGATTAATTAAGATTAATTAATAAATAATAAGTGATTAAAGTAATTAATTAATTGTAATTAATTAAGGATTAAGATAATTAAGTATAGTTAATTAATTAATGAAGTAATTAAAGATTAATTACTGAATGGTTTAAGATAATTAATTTGTGAAATTAATTAAGTATTAATTACTTAAAGTAATTAAAGGATTATTAATCAGGAATGATTAATTAAGATGGATACTTAGAGTAATGATTAATTAATTGGTTTAATTAATAATTAAGTAAGCAGGATTTATAGAATGAAGTAATTAGTTTAATTCACTTTAAATTAATTAGATGATATAAATCATTGCTTAAGGATGGATGAATGAGATTGAATGTATTTCATTGTTTGATATCTCTGATGAGATATGATTGATATATGATATGGATGTTTGGTTGAATTATAATGATAATGTGAATTATCTGTTTGGGATGATAATGTAGATTATCTATTGAATTATCTATCTTTGTGTATATAGATAAGAATTGAATTGTTTTAACCTTAAAACAACTTGGCCCTTAAAAGATACGTTTTGGATTTCGATGAGACCGGGATCGGGTTTCCGTATACCGGAATTCCAGGTCTGGAGACCTGAATACCACATCGATCCAAATTTACGATAGGTCGTGAATCTCAAGTGAAGATGAAGATTCAGAGTGCAAGGGTTATTGTCGTTAACTCTGAGGGTGATTCCAAAACGAGTGTAACGAGATAATGCCTTCGGTTTCGTTCGAACCCGGAACGAACTTGTATGGATTGAATGCTTTCAGCACATCGTCAGGCGGACGATGAGCATTCTAAGTGATATGTTCTGATTAAAGGTAATCGTAACCTCAAGCCTCATCAACCGGAAATGGCTAAAACAGGGGAGGTGCAGCAAGGCTTCGTGGGTAGCACCCACTGAGAGCAAGATAGATCCCTGTCTAGAGGTCCCTTTTCTTTTTTTGGCTTAGTGTGTGGTTGGTTGCGCCAACTACGGGGTTATCTTGTTCGGAATTATCCAGTAAGGGATGGTTCCGGCTTTGTGTTGCAGGGGAGCGGGCGTACTCCTCGGTACGGTGATCTAGGCCACGTACTGTGACGGGCGGTACCCCAGTAGCCCTGCCATTGTATGGAATCCAAACTCCAATAAGTGCCGTACGTATTAGTTGTGCCCAACTATGTTGGAATGTGAGATGTAAGCATTTCAGCTATTTCTATATTTTACTTGAAAACCCTAGACCCTATTATAATAAAATCAGATTTCCTATCAAATGTTTTGGTTAGCGTAAGGTAAAAACTTACCCATGTTTATTTGTGGGGAATCTTACGTGATACCTTTTCTTTCAAAAGGTTTTGAAGTTAAGCAAGTTTAACCTGTTACTCACACCAGACCCATGTCTGACCCAAGTGTTTATTTCTGTTTTATAAACTCTTGGGTACTCAAATTTTTACGAGTAGCCAAGGGATTCATGTTTAGCTTGACGAATTGTGGAGGAGCAATGGAGTAGGAGGCTTCAGCGTTGTAGATATATATAGTAGTTCCGCTGTGTTAATCTCTATGATAGTGTGTGTATTGTATTGAGTTGTAATAACTAGACAGATGTTTATAACTGTCTAGTATGTGATGTATATGCTGTGTAACTCTGTAAATTGTTGTAAACTATGTAATAGTTTATGTTATTAATATAATTTATTCGTTCCGCTGTGAGATCGTTGTTGTTGTTTCTTTCTTTCTTCTCTTCTTTTCTATTTTCTACCCCTTTCTTTCTTTATAATGATGCGACTTTCTGGGCATAGGAAGTCGGGTCGTTTCATTTGGTATCAGAGCAGTAGGTTGAGTGAATACCTAGGCTCTGAAGTGGTGTCTATCTTGAGAGCGCGTAATTGTTAGTTATATAAAAATGGTTTTATATTGTGTTAATTAATCGGTTGAGTGGTATATGGATTCTGGTCAATACGAGTAGCTAACGTTATTGATAGGGATCTCTAAACACTTGGACCAGGCCAACGGACACAATATTGTTTTAAAAGGGTAGATGAAATAATTTTACCCAGATATAATTTCTATATAAAAAAAAGTATCATTTTAAATGTATATGGTATTTGTAATGATTGGTTGAGATGATAATAATTTATCATCTAGGATTAGGAGTCTGAGTGTTGAGGTTGGAAGTGTATTTGTCGAGACTGTAGACCTAATACCGTCTCGAGTGAACTTTGCAGGTGTAAGGATTTCACCAATCTCTGAAGGAAACCTGTTATGGTTCGGAGTTTATTTTTGAAGTTTGAATCTGTCGGTTAGGCAGAAGCGAGTGATGGTATCTCAGGTAATAGTAGCTGTGTGATGAGATGCAGTGACTATGGATGTTCCCGAAGATGTTTTCTTTGGAACAAGTTAATGAAGTATGTCTGCTTCGGTGTTGTGGCTGAGTTCAGCATGGTGATTCTGTTTAGTTTGGGTCCGAGTTTCTCGAAGAGCTTTGGTTAGGAAATCTTTGGCATCTGTGGCAGCAGTGCAGCTCGAAGTGTTCTGTATTGGCAGGAAGTTTTCTGGCTGAGCAGTTTTCTGAAGGTGAAGTTCAGAAGCAGCAGAGTGGATCCATTTCTTCGATAGATAGGATAGATAAGTGTAAGCTATTCTGATTGGTAAAGAGAGAACATTTTCTTTGCATTTTGGCTGGGTTGATCGCAAAAGTGACTTGCGATTGCTAAGTATTCTCTTGAGTTATCTGAGATTTTCTGGGATGTGTTGTCCAGTCTGTGCTTGTGTTCTTCATCAGCATTTTCATTCTACTCCAGATCAGAGTTGAGCAGCAGAAGCAGTTTGGGAGTGAATCACTAGATAGGAGAAGTAAGTTTGGAATCTATTGATGTTTGTGAGTAGAGTTGTGTTTTGGATTATGGGTAGATCTGGAGAGGATTATTCTGTTGAGTTATTTTTAGTCTAGTTGTTTCTAGAAGCATCAGCGAAGGTTGAGCTGATCAGGAAGGATGTAGACAGCTCAGGATCGTCTGAAGAATTTTGTGGATAAGAGATGAAGGAATTTTGAATTCGAAGTTGGAGACTTCGTTGTTGTGAAGTTTTTCTCTGGTTAAAGGGAGCTATAAGATTGGGTAAGTCTGGGAAGTCAGCTCCGAGTTGTTTTGGATCTCTTCTGTGTTTTAATTTGGATAAGTACTTTGATCTACAAGGTTGAATTGTCAGTTTGGATAACTGGAATTCAATGTATTTTACTTATCTCTGAGGGAATACGTGTTTGATCTATCTCTGGTTTAGAACCAGCAGTTCAGGAGATTTGGTTGTTGAGTCAGACTCGTCTGTAGTCTGATATCTTGTTTAGTTTTGTAAATCTAGATAAGTAGGAGCTCTATAGCTTAGTAGTATTGTTTGTTTGGATTCTGTGGAGCGAGTATCCCGATATATATATATACTTGGGGAAACTCGAGGAAATTCTATTCAGAATTTTGTCTGGATAGTTAAAATTGTTTGATTGGGTAAATTGGTTGCTATGGTTGTTAGCATATGGGTGATAATATATGTTTGTGATTTAAATAGATTATTAAATTACCTTTGTTTTAAATTTCGGGGACGAAATTATTTTAAGGGGGGAGGAATGTGATATCCCGGAATTTTGGACAATATCAATTTAATAATCTGTTTAAATAATTAAATTGATTTGATAATTTTTGATAACAAATTTGAATTGGTTTAATAATCTAATTAAATGGATATTTAATTAGTGAATTTATCTTTTAGAAATTAATAAAATGATTTCTATTTACAATGTATATATATGTGTGTATATTGTAAATAGATAAGCTTTGGGTTTGAAATTTAAATAATAAATAAAATCTTGTTTTAAATTTCTAATATATATATATATATATTGATAGTTTGGAGATTTGGATTTATTTAATATTAGCTTTTCAAAGCTATTTAACCAAATAACTATATGGTTTTAAATTAATAATAAGGTTTTTACATTTAAAATAAATATTAATTAAATAAAAAGACAAGTGTTAATATATTAAGTAACCATTATAACATGTGCTGTAAAATTAGAGTATGAGAAAGACAAGTGTCATTTTGTTTTAATTTTTCTTTTTTTTAATAAATCATTTATACTTATAAAAACATGTTTTCACCTTCTTCTTTCTTTCTAGTCTTCATTTCAAAAATATGACATTCGTTTTCCACTTCTAAGAGCAAACCAGAAAATCAAATTTAACATTTTTCTCAACAAACAAATCTATAACTTAAAATCCTCCTCAAACAAAACATGAAATCAATATACTCCTCAAACCAGAAAATCAAATGGAAGCCTGTAACTCATTCTTCAAATCTGCATTTCTTTAAGCCTGGATACTTTCTTCCTCAAATCAGAGATTATCAAAATCAAATCTCTGTAACCCATTTTCCAAAATCTAAATCAAAGTCTGCCTGCATTCATCTTTCAAACCTGGGTTTTATCAAAGTCTTCAGCCTGCAATCTCTTTTCAAACCTGGAATCAAAACTCCAGCATGCACGCAAATGCATTTTTAAATCAAAGAAGCAAATCAAGTATTTTTCAAGCACTAAAGTTTTAAAAGGGCATTCAAGTTTTAAAGTTCTGGAAGTCAATAGCAATGCAAGTTTCCAGTTTTAAAGACAATTCAAGTTTCAAAAAAAATCAAAACTGAAGTAGCTCTGTTCATTCTCAAATCTGGTGAGTAACAATATTTTTAAAATTTAATGATGAAATCTGGTTGCATGCTTATCTTTGAAATAAGTTTATCTGTGAATATATTTTCAAGTAAATATCTGTGCATGCATGTACTTGAATGAATTGGTGTGCATGTCTGTTATTTGCCCTGTTCTTCAATTTAAAATTAATGAGTAACATTCCTCTTAAATTTTAAAGTATATGAGTATTTGATTGCATGTGAAATTCTGGAATAAAATGAATATTGAATGGATGTATATGATTGAATTTCTATGTATATAGTTGGATATATAGATGCATGTTTACTGTGTACCTGTTCTTACCTGTTTTACTGTTAAAGCTAGAATCATGTTCAAAATTTAATTCCTCTTGATATAATCTCTGTTAAACTTTGGATTCAAACAACATTCGATTGTTTAATTATGACTTTAAGTTTAAACTCTTTTCCAATGAACTAAAACTGGAATCTGCTCTGGAAAATAAAAGTAGAACAGGAAATCTTGAATTTTGTTAAAATTCGAACTTCGTAATTTAATGATTCAGACATATGATATGGATCCTTGTTTAAAATCATGAATTTTAAAAGAAAAATCACAATTTTTAAGTTTGTAAATATTGAGATATGTTAGTATGAACAGAAATTGGAAATCGATCAAATTCTGGCGATCGATGCAATCTGAAGGGTCGTGGTCTTTAGAGGAGGAAGTGGAACGATCGTAGAGGTCGGGAAAAATGCCAGAAAGATCATCAATGTACGATGGTGGCGGTGGTAGTCGATTTAAATCTGTAGCCCTAGTTTTTAAGTGCAATGGTTACTTGTCTCGTTCGAAGTCGTAGCTCGATCGAGTGTCTCGAGTTTCTGGGTTTTGGTAGTGGGGTGTTTGACGAAGCGGTGGCCAGAATTTCAGGCGTGCCGGTGGACGAGGCGGCGAGGACGGCGAGTTTCCAGGCTATGGGTTTTGTTCCAGTTTCCATGACAGGTAACTCGAATTCGATTGAGGTGTTTGTTCGAGGTTCTGGTGGTCGGAATCGTGAAGGGTGGTCGTAGACGATATGCTGGCGTTCGCATCGATGGTCAGAGGCGATCGACTCGCCTGTGCACGTGCACATGTACGTTTCGTACATCTGGAAAATTTGAAGTTGGGGAAGAAGAGATGGGTACGGGATTGACTCGAAGTCGTGCTCGTGATAGTTAGGTTCTGGCTCGAGTTGTTTTCAGGGGGACTCGTGTAGTATAACTGTTTTTAAAGATTTTAAAACATAACAAAGTTTAAAAGAAAAGGGGAAGGAAACTAGAAGGAATACTCGGGGAAATTGGGTTTTTACTCGGGTATTTTGATATTTGTCTCGGGTAGGTTTAGTGTCTCAGGTTTTAAACCTGACAGCGTTTTTAAAATTTAAAATGACTTTTAAAATTTAAAGGCAGGATTTAAACTAAGTTTAAATCAAGTTTTCATATGGATTCAAGTTTAAATTTGTATCCTAGTTGAAATAAATAAGTTTTTATTAAATTTAAAATGTTTAGACAACTTTAATATGTTTAAAGTATAATTTTAAAAGGGGTTTGAATTTAAATAAAGTGGTTTAAAAATCTTTAAATATTAAGTATTTCTTAACATTTGAATTTAAAAAGATTTTGTAAATTTGATTTAAGTCTTGGTTAAAGTTAAATGTGTAATTTGTTTTAAATCTTAAATTTAAAATGAATTAAAAGGAAGATTTAAAAATAAAAGTTTTCAAAGCCTTTTGTAAATAATAAATTAAAGTAGTTAAAGGTTAATACTTTAATTTAGAAAATAATTAAGGTTTAATGATATATGAGTCATTAAATTAATAAGATAATTAAAGAATAATTTAATAATTTGATTAATTAATGGTTTAGTGTTAATTAATTAAATAATTAAGATTATAAGTTAAATTAATTAAGGGTTAATTAATTTGGGATTAAGAATCATTTATTTAGATAAGTATAGATTTTAATAAATGATTAGAAATTTATTTATCAAGTGATTAAAGGTTTATTTAGCAATTAATTAAGTAATAGAGTTAAATTAATTGGTAATTAAGAATTTATTAAGTTGTAATTTATAAATAGTTGATTAAAGTTTAATTACTTAGGAAGTAGTTAAAGAATTGTTAATAATTAATGAAAGATCATTAATTAGGGATTATTAGATAATTAAGTAATTAATTAATTAACATGATTAAATTTGATAATCAATTAGATTAATTAGTTAATATGAAAATGGGTTAAGTATAATTACTTAATGGAAGTAATTAAGGTAATTAATTACTTAAGGTAATTAATTAAATAAATTTGATAAGTTTAAATTAATTAGTTAAATTAATTTAAGATAATGATTTGGAAATTTGATAATTACTTAAATGTAATTAGTGAAGTGTAATTACTTAGGAAAGTAATTAAAGTTAATTAGTGAATGTAATTAACTAAAGATGATTTAAAAAGTAATTTGAAGTTTAATTACTTTTGAATAATTAATCAAGGGATTAATTAAAGGATAATTAATTAAGGAGTAATTAATTTATGAAGTGTAGTAATTAAGAGTAGTTAATTACTAAATGAGATTAATCAAAGGTGATAAAAAAAATGTGTGACTAATTAATTATTAATTTAAATAAGATAATTAATTAAGAATAATTAAGGATCATTAATTAATATAATTAATGATGTAATTAAGAATTGATTAATTAAGATTAATTAATAAATAATAAGTGATTAAAGTAATTAATTAATTGTAATTAATTAAGGATTAAGATAATTAAGTATAGTTAATTAATTAATGAAGTAATTAAAGATTAATTACTGAATGGTTTAAGATAATTAATTTGTGAAATTAATTAAGTATTAATTACTTAAAGTAATTAAAGGATTATTAATCAGGAATGATTAATTAAGATGGATACTTAGAGTAATGATTAATTAATTGGTTTAATTAATAATTAAGTAAGCAGGATTTATAGAATGAAGTAATTAGTTTAATTCACTTTAAATTAATTAGATGATATAAATCATTGCTTAAGGATGGATGAATGAGATTGAATGTATTTCATTGTTTGATATCTCTGATGAGATATGATTGATATATGATATGGATGTTTGGTTGAATTATAATGATAATGTGAATTATCTGTTTGGGATGATAATGTAGATTATCTATTGAATTATCTATCTTTGTGTATATAGATAAGAATTGAATTGTTTTAACCTTAAAACAACTTGGCCCTTAAAAGATACGTTTTGGATTTCGATGAGACCGGGATCGGGTTTCCGTATACCGGAATTCCAGGTCTGGAGACCCGAATACCACATCGATCCAAATTTACGATAGGTCGTGAATCTCAAGTGAAGATGAAGATTCAGAGTGCAAGGGTTATTGTCGTTAACTCTGAGGGTGATTCCAAAACGAGTGTAACGAGATAATGCCTTCGGTTTCGTTCGAACCCGGAACGAACTTGTATGGATTGAATGCTTTCAGCACATCGTCAGGCGGACGATGAGCATTCTAAGTGATATGTTCTGATTAAAGGTAATCGTAACCTCAAGCCTCATCAACCGGGAATGGCTAAAACAGGGGAGGTGCAGCAAGGCTTCGTGGGTAAAACCCACTGAGAGCAAGATAGATCCCTGTCTAGAGGTCCCTTTTCTTTTTTCGGCTTAGTGTGTGGTTGGTCGCGCCAACTACGGGGTTATCTTGTTCGGAATTATCCAGTAAGGGATGGTTCCGGCTTTGTGTTGCAGGGGAGCGGGCGTACTCCTCGGTACGGTGATCTAGGCCACGTACTGTGACGGGCGGTACCCCAGTAGCCCTGCCATTGTATGGAATCCAAACTCCAATAAGTGCCGTACGTATTAGTTGTGCCCAACTATGTTGGAATGTGAGATGTAAGCATTTCAGCTATTTCTATATTTTACTTGAAAACCCTAGACCCTATTATAATAAAATCAGATTTCCTATCAAATGTTTTGGTTAGCGTAAGGTAAAAACTTACCCATGTTTATTTATGGGGAGTCTTACGTGATACCTTTTCTTTCAAAAGGTTTTGAAGTTAAGCAAGTTTAACCTGTTACTCACACCAGACCCATGTCTGACCCAAGTGTTTATTTCTGTTTTATAAACTCTTGGGTACTCAAATTTTTACGAGTAGCCAAGGGATTCAGGTTTAGCTTGACGAATTGTGGAGGAGCAATGGAGTAGGAGGCTTCAGCGTTGTAGATATATATAGTAGTTCCGCTGTGTTAATCTCTATGATAGTGTGTGTATTGTATTGAGTTGTAATAACTAGACAGATGTTTATAACTGTCTAGTATGTGATGTATATGCTATGTAACTCTGTAAATTGTTGTAAACTATGTAATAGTTTATGTTATTAATATAATTTATTCGTTCCGCTGTGAGATCGTTGTTGTTGTTTCTTTCTTTCTTCTCTTCTTTTCTATTTTCTACCCCTTTCTTTCTTTATAATGATGCGACTTTCTAGGCATAGGAAGTCGGGTCGTTTCATTTTGTGCAAGTTATAAGGAATACGTGAAAGAGATGTATAAGGTATAGAAAGCATCATATTTTGTATAGCCTAGTTCGATAAATTATAAAATAAGTTCCTTGTAATTTCACATAAACATGAAATCCTCTTTTAAAGGATTCATAGAAGGTTTTAGCATTAATGGTTCCTCATAAGAGAAAGTAGTTCCAGTACATTAAGGTATAAAACAATTAGGTGTAATAAGAAGTATAATAATTAGAGACAGTGTTAGTTGGGGGGATATTATAGAGATCCTTAGTAGGAAAGCTAAGCAATGGAAATTTCATATTTTTCCATTGATTATGCGCATTGGTTGCTTGCCTTTGTAGAAAGTCCCCATTTGTAGTAAGTTAGAAACTCCTCCAAGGTTAGGTAATTCTAAGAGTAAGTAAGTTAAGGGATTTTTTATAAAATAATTGTTCTTATCTACTCCAGCTTTTGTAAATTTGAAAATCTACGAAAATAAGATGTTTTGAAAACATGAGAGGACATTTTTGGAAGTCAAGAAAAAAAATGTTTTAAGGACAAGCAAGGCATGTTTTAAAGAAAAATGGTTTGGTGAAAAGGTAAATAAGTTTATGGAAGAGAAAAACTTAGTAAACAGTTAAATTTAAAAATCCAATTTTTTTATGGAAAGCTGTAAAGGTCTTTAAAAGGAA
This sequence comes from Allium fistulosum, assembly GCA_030737815.1. Taxonomy (NCBI): domain Eukaryota; kingdom Viridiplantae; phylum Streptophyta; class Magnoliopsida; order Asparagales; family Amaryllidaceae; genus Allium; species Allium fistulosum. The sequence continues at coordinate 512,904,490 of CM060903.1, read as the reverse complement.
AAGATGAATAAGTTTTGAACTTAGAATTTGTAAGTTTACCCCTTCTAGATTTGAGGAATAATTTAAATTCAAAGAGCTGTAAAGAGGCAAGTGTAGAAAGATAAAATATTAAGTAACCAAGTACCTTTGAATTTAATAGAAACTTCAAAGTAACACTTTTAAAAGCAAGAATTTTGGGATCTGATGTTTCAAAAATTTAGAAGCTTTAATTTTTGAAATGAAATGATAAATACCAAACCAACCTTTTAAATATGGAGTAGATAGGAATCATTTCCTAGGTGTGATGGGAAAAGTGTAAGGCTATGTAGGAGATAGTAGTGATTACTTTTAGTAGTAATAATAAAAGTTCCTGTAAAGTGTATAGGACACTAGTGAGAACCTAGGAATGTTGATTCATGTGTGTAGACCATAGAAGAATAGTGAAGTGATATTAGTAAGATAGTAAGACACACGTGGTTGGGATAGGTAGACCTTAGTTGGGGGGAAATGAAAGGTAAAGGTAAAGAGAAAATTTCCCCAAGCTTAGTTGCCTTTTTAGATAGAGACTGCATAGATTGAAATCCTTATTCGTTGAAGTAAATGAGACTTGGTTATTCCATTTTGAGTATGGAATGGAAGAGATGAATAGATCTTATTCATCTTGAGTAATACAACATAAGTTAATAAAGAGTTGTAGGCGACAGGAGGAGCATATGAGTTACTTGGATTCCTAGAGTATGACCTTTCTGTTTCAGAGTGGATATGGTCCTAGGCCTCCTAGCCCTAGATGATAGCTGTGTTTAGCTGCTATATTTACCTATCTAGTATCGTTTTGTAGTAGGACTTGTTTTCTCGAGATTGTACTTCTATGTAGGCATTTAGTTCCTATTGTAGTAAATCAGTGATGATTAGTATGATGCTCTTTTTCTGTGATGTTCACAAGAAGAGAATAAAAACATAGGATGTAAGTAATAAAAGAAAAGTAAAAGCCAAAAAGAGTAACTAAAAGGAAAACAATAAATTTAAAGAAAGTGACATAAACGTCAATAAAAATAAATGAGAATTGCAAAAGCAAAATACATTTTTTTCCAAAAGTTAAGCTTGGAAAAAATTTGGAAAGGAAGTTTTTCTTATGTAAACCGTGCTTAGGAAAGAAAATAGAGATTTTTATAGAATAGCGGCATAAGTTCCAAGTACGGAGAAAGAGGTGCGCAAAAGTAAAACGGTAAATGTGAGTTTTCCGTTTTCTACCTTCTTTTTGACATAGGAAATCGATTTTGGAAAAAAAATAGATTTTTCTAAAATTCGAATATTAGAAGTTGTGTTGTAGGATTTGGATATAAAATTCATTGAACTACGCCCCTATTTAGTAGGAGTGTGGGAAAAATTGGATGAAAATGTTTTGAGTTTTCAAAAGATTGCATTCATATAAAAATTGCAAGTATATTTAGGATGTGTGCATCATATTTTAAAAAGGAGTTTTTATAGAATAAAAACATTCATATAGGAGGTATCGCTTAGAAATTCATGTATATGCATATAATTTATGTTGAATGACACTTTGCATAAGGACACGGATGGTCGCAAAATTGGATGTACACAAAATGGATGTGATTGATAAGGAGAATTACATAGTTTTACCCTTATCGAATTTCGGGGATGAAATTTCCTAAAGGGTGGGAGAATGTAACACCATACATTTTTAGATAATTAAATAATCAAATAACGATGAACAGTGAAAATAAGCATTTTTGGAATTGTCAGAATATGGCCTCAAAACTTATACTATTGTGTTTGTGGCGATTTTCTGATAAATTTCCATATATAACTTGTTGAAATCCGAGTTAATATGAAGAAGTTACGAGAAGAACAAGAAACCGGAATCAAACGAAAAAAAAAGAGTAAGACCCTACGGGTCGACCCGCAAAATGTAAGGGTCGACCCGCGTGTAGCCCTGGACGGGAAATCGTCCAAGGACATGCCAAAAGTCTTGTAATCTAATTTCTGTGCAATCTAAAGCGTTGTTTTCTGCATCCAACGATTCGCAGCGAGCCTGTGATGTGGTTGCACCAGATTCAATCCAAAAATCCAACGGTCTGAGATTCTCAAACTCCACTATAAATAGAACCCTAGGCCTAGCTATTTTCTCACAATCAGATTTTCTCCCAATTGGGTTCATTGCCTGAAGTTGAACCCTAAATAGAAAATATTTCTTGGGAGTATCTTTTTAATAAAAATATTAGACGCCTTAGAAGGGGATCCAGGAAGGCCATGAAGTAAAGCTAAGGACGACAGGTGAGTGGATTTAAATTATATCTCTTTTATGTTTATGATATATAATATCATTAGATTCTCGTTAAATATTTAATTCAGCATTTTGACCAATTTCAGTAATTAGTTCTACTAGTTTGTTATGTTGAAACTATAAATTTTATAAGAGAAGTGTACTTATATTTAAATGTTATTTATATGGAAAAAGAAAGGAATCCAATTAAACATAAGTAATATTAGGCTTAGAAGTTGTAGAGAAAGGCATAAGCCTAAAAGAGATAAATTTACAGTAAATTATGTAAAATGGGAGAAATGAATTAAAAAGGGGAAGATCAAATAACTTGATTTGGAAACTATTGATAGATTAGTTGGTTGGTTTAGAAAAGGGAATACATTTCAATAGTTTAATATTGTAAGAATAACGGTAAACATAATTGCAAAAATAAAAGTAAGAAAAATGTAATTAGTGCAAAATAGAGACATTACCGTATTTTGCATTACCCAATAATTAAAGAAACAATAAAAGAAATATCTTGCAGTTACGAGTTATTGTTTATAGCATTATTTAGTATTAAAATATGGAAATGGATTTTTAGTACATTTTTTGAAACCAACCAAATAGAATAGAACCACTTCCTAGGATAAAAGAGAATAACGTAAAGCATTAAAGAAATTAAAGAAGAGGAAATAATCAAGTTAATTATTTGACAAGACTAGAAACAATAAACAGAAAATGTGACTAGATCTGCATTTATTGCGCAGATAATAGAGTAAAAAGTAAAGCAGTTATTATGATAAGTAACTTATAACAGTTGAACGTAATCCCAAGTTAAGACTATTATATAATATAAGAGAACTTAAGAGAATTTAGTATCATAATAAAAGAAGACAGACTAGAATAGAAAAGAGACACTTGCAATTACATTTATAACATGTAGGTTATGAAAGAAAGAAAAGAATATAAAAGTGACAATTGCAAGTATAATTGTAACACGTAGTTTATAATTAAAAAGAAAGAAATAGAAGGGGCTAATTTTATCAAACTTAGATCTTGGATTAAGTTAATAAGCAAAATAATAGAAGTGGCCCGTATCGGCAGCATTCCCTTTCAGGTCTAGGACTGATGGTCTTACACATGGGTGGGGCTGGGCATGCTGATTAGGGTAAATAAGTAGCCAACAAAATAAGAAAAGTAAACTAAACGCATAGTAACAGATTATATTAGGGTCTAATAAAATGGTAAGGTGCGTTTGGAGCATCCCGAAAGAGAATCTGGATAAAGAGCCTAACGAAGCAGTTCATCGCAGATTTTTAGTACAAAAAGAGCACGTCCAACTTAGTTATTTTGGGCTAGAAGGAAGTACGAGACTTCAACGGGACGTGAGGATAATCTGGATGGCCCTATGGGGTAGGCCTAACGAAGTCGCACCCCCGGAGGAAGGTATGTAGGTGTTCCATCAAGAGACTATGCCTTGACTGCTTTTGCATTGCTGATTAAGGTAAATAAGTAGCCAACAGAATAAGAAAAGTAAACTAAACGCATAGTAAAAGATTAGACATAGGGTCTAATAAAATGGTAAGGGGCGTTTGGAGCAGCCCGAAAGAGAATCTGGATAAAGAGCCTAACGAAGCAGTTCATCGTAGATTTTTAATACAGAAAGAGCACGTCCAACTTAGTTATTTTGGGCTAGAAGGAAGTACGAGACTTCAACGGGACGTGAGGATACTCTAGGATGGCCCTTTGGGGTAGGCCTAACGAAGCTGCACCCCCGGAGGCAGGTCTTTGGTGTTCAATCAAGAGAGTATGCCTTGACTGCTTTTGCATTGCAGGCCTAACGAAGCGGACCTTTGTAGGTAGTCAAAAGGTTGATGAAGGAGTAGGATATTCGTATGACACCGTAATCTAGTTTGCGAGTAGGTTATAGTGGGCAGAAGCCAAAAGGATAGTCGCATGTGGAGATCAGCCATCATCAGTCTGAGCGAGTTCGGGAAAGACTTGAGTTAAACCAACAGGCCAATGATTCTTTCACTATCGAAACATTGGATGAGGGGCACAACCATTGGATGTTAGATTGTTTGCAGTAGGGCACAACCACTTAGCTCTTGAAAGGTCTTTCGATTAGTTGAGGGGGGCTACGTAGGGCCATAGCCACGATGAGAAAAGAGACAGACCAAGTAGAATATCTGTATTGTAGGCCTAACGAAGCGGACCATTACAGATATAGAAAATCCCCGACCGAGTGTCATACAAGGTAGACCTTGTTGGCGGAATTCAGGGAGTAAACAGAACAATTAGGTGTAGTCCTCAAGGTACGCACTGGGTGGTACATTTTTGATGTCCGAGCACTAGTATAAGCTAGTGCGGATGCAGTTTCACGTTTCCATAGTAGACGATGGAACATCTGTATTGTAGGCCTCACGAAGTTGTCCTTTACAGATGAAGCGAGACGATGGAGTCCTTTTCAAGGAGGATATCGAAGGTACTATGGGTAGTACCTTGGACCAATGCGGTCTTTCGGCATGTAGCTACATATATATATTGGTTATTAGGTCTTAATCTACTAGGGAGTAGATGGGTATGATTCACGCATAGTGGCGAGAATATTATAAACCCATTAAACCTAGTATAACAGAAATAGAACGGTATATGTAGAGTTATACTTAGAAGTGTATAATTTGTCCATTTACCGGAACTTTAGTTCTAACCCCTTCCTCATAACATCCCACAGGTTAGATAGATGGCAGTGATCTTCCAGCTTTGAGACACTTGTTTAGAAAGTGTTATTATCTTGGTGAGTATTTACTTACTATTATATTTTAGTCAGTTCCGCTGTGAGATATTTGTTTGAGCTCTGATATATTTATCTTTCCTTATTTGCAGGATACCGATACCCAACTGGGGCTTAGGTGGGCTTGGATTTTAGCATTTTTGCGAAAAACACGGACCCATTGGAATTCGGGTTGTTACAATGGCGGTGATGGTGGATGATGTAAGGTGGAGATAAATATCTGCCTGTCCACTTGTTTATAAATACCCACCCATTTTGCCTCTTCTTCATTCCTCCATAACTCTCTCAAAAGCAAATGAAATGCTGCAATTTTTTTAAAAATCATTCAAAATTTGAGTGGATGCAACTTTCGAGTTGACCACTTCTTCCATTCCAAGCTTAGCTATGCTCAGAACTCCATTCTCTCCAAAGCATTTCCGAGCCCAGTTTTAAAGATCGAAAATACCTCCTTTTCATTCGAGCATAACTCCTCAAAAACCATTTGAATCGGAGTAATTCTTTTTTCCAAACCATGTATAATTCCAATGGCTACAATTTTCATGTTTAGCACTTCTTTATGTTTTGAGTCTAACAATGTCAAAATTCCACTTTTTTACGGTGCATTTCGGGCTTCATTTTTACGAATCCGAGAATACCCCCACTTCTTCTAGTTGATCATAACTTCCGCAAAATGAATCGAAATCGAGTGTTAGTTTTCTTGAAACCATAGAGAAAAGAATTTCCTACAACTTTCATGTTGACCACATTTCCAAATTCAGATAATAGAATGTCAAAAAACCCAAGAGAAAATGACCTATTTTTAGGTCTAGTTTTTGCTAAATTCAATAAGAATCCAAAGTTCTACAACTTATTCCCCATGCTTGGTCGAGCACCACTTTTGGCATGGAATGCCCAAGCACGCTTGGAGGCAAGGTGTTGGGATTCGTGAGCTCAGACCGCGAGTTAGTGAAGCTATAGTCTTTTTCCGATAGAAAATCAATCTGAGAAACTCCTAAACTATAGTATTATACGCTATTGGTTGTTATATATGTTTGATTATGATTGCTGATGATGGTTTTTTAATATGAATGTTGAATATATATGCAAGTCACAGAAATACACGTTGAAAATCACAAAGGAAACCACTTTCCTTTATTGAATGAATTGGTGTATATGGAATTTTAAACCTATTTAAAATGGTTTAAAATTAAGTTTAAAATGTTTTATAAACATATGAATGCGTTTTGGCGAAGTTTGAAAAGTAATTCAAAATTTAGTCAAAAATAAGCAAGTCGCGTGACAGTAGTTCGCGATTTCGCATCATAAAAGTCAAACGAGTATATAGAATGTAATATAGCTCGAAATTCTTCGAGATAAGAATTTTACGAACTATTATATCCATAGTTTTCAAACAAAGAAAGAAAATCGAGATTTCGATAAGTAGATTTTTAAATATGAGTAAAACAAGTTTTTTGAAAAATCTTGGTTTTGTAGTTCGGAATCCATAACATGATTTCTTTGAAAATGATATTTTAAAATTGTTTAAAAATATGAAATAAATTCTAAAAATATTTTAAAAATTTTGAAAGTTATTTGAGTTATAAAAATAATTTTCAAATGATAAAAGGTCATTTTGATCAATATAGCTTAAAAAGCACTTTTCGTAGCACTTTTTCGCAACACTTTTTTTATAACTTTTGAAATATAGTTTTAAATGCAACCGTTCTTTTCCAAATCTTTTGTAAATGTTTTCAAATGATTAATAAAGTATTTTAAAGATGATTTGAAGGATTTATGGAATAGATAAATGTTAAATGATTTAGTGTCGATCAAATAACTTGACCGCCTTATGGATGTCAGAGAGATAGTGTTTAGGCTCGAGTTTGAAAAACTAGTTTCCTGCTCTCCCTGGCTATCCGGACTGGCCCGACGGAGGGGATGGTAAATTTGGTTTGCTCGGATCAATATTTTCCTAAGTGAAAAATTAAATGATTTCAAATTTATTCCCAATAAAAAAGATTTAAAGTTATCAAAGGATTTGATAAGAGAGGTTTAATGATTCCGTATATACCAGAAAGAAGTGTTTTAACGTTATATATTTCTAAAGGATATTTTTGATAAAAAGAATGAATAAATCAAATATTATTCACTATCTCTTTTCCCTCTTTTATCGATGATTGGATCGAAGGAACTAGGGTCGGATTTGGGAAATTCCTATCAAAAGACCACTTCAAACCAATTTACGTATTCGAAGTGAAGATATGGATAAAAGGTGGAAGATGGCATGTAGGACTGCTTGTCACTGACCCTTAAGGAAAATTTCCCATATCATATTATGTGGTAGTAGTTCTTCATTTAAGATCTTCGATGCAAGGAATTCTCGCTACTAATCCTAGGGGTAACTCCCGACAGGATGTGGTAGGAGAGTGCCTTCGGTTTGTCCTATTCATGAGCAACTTATATGGACGAATGTTTGACGTTGCATTTCTAGTTACATAAATTGATCTCTATGAACGTATCATCTGTTTGGTGGCGGAGAAGGTAACTTCTCTTATCTTAACACCCTTTCATGTGACGTACGAGATCAGGAGTTATACGTTTGTAGAAACCAGTTGTGTCACTATGGAATGAAAATGTGGCATTCAAAGTGGAATGTGCTATGTGAAAGGTAATCGCTACCACAAACCTCACACCCGTAAAAAACCAAAACAGGGTGGATGGGGTAAGGCTATGTGGTTCACAACCATTAGGGCAAGATCATCCCCTTCTAGATATATTTTTACCCGCTATGACGTTTGGGTTTAAATTAATGTGGTGTGTGGTAAGCGAGCGCTCGGATAGGTCGGTAACGACCATGGTGATGACTTATTCGGTACTATCTAGGGAGAGGTATGCTAGTCTTGTGTTAGTAGAGGTGCAGATGTTCTGTAGCCTCGTTGCATTCCTCTAGAGATGTACTACCGAAAGATAGTCCCTTCACCTAGTCATTTGTATAGAAATCCATTCTCAAATAAGTGCTTGTCGTTTTGTTTGTAAAACCCACTTTGTGGCTAATATGTTAGAATTTAATCGATGTAACAACTTCGGCTAAGATTAATAGGTTTACTTGCAAATGTTTCCAAAGAAATGTCATTAAAAATAATATCCCTTATTTTATACATAATAAATATTTGGTTATCATAAGGTAAAAACACATCCGTGTTTATGTGCGGCGTGGTCTTATGAGATACTTTTTTGTTTTCAAACGCGTATTTTGAGTTCTCACACCAGTCTCATGACTGACCCGGAGTTTATTTTCCTTTCCCTTAAACTCTAGGTGCCCTAATTTTCCCGGACAGCCCAGTAGTCAAGTTTAGTTTAGAAGAAATCCGGTTGGAGCTCAGAGCATGGAGTCAAAAGATTTTTCTGAAGATTTTTGTCTATTTTCACCACGCTCTTGTGCTATAATATTCCGCATTTGTAAGGACGGAACTATTTAAATTTCCGCCATAAAGTTTATGTTGAAATAATATATGTGAGATTCTGTTCTGTCTTTATTTTCTTTCTTACCCCTGAGAATCCGCTTCTCCGGCACTTAGATTTGCGGCACGTGAATACCGAGGATGTATTAGTGTCGATTTCCGAGAGTCGAAGAAACGGGTCCTCACATTTGGTATCAGAGCTTAGGTTGAGTGAACAACTTGGCTTTAGTATGGGTAAAAGTCTCATCAGAGATAGGGTTAGTAATACCCTAGGATGAGTAACTCATTAGAGATAGGGTTAGTAACACCTTAGAATGAGTTTGAGAGTATATATATAAGCGTGTATTTGTTAATGATATATACAAATGATTTTGGTTTTGAAATTTGTAAACGAAATAATTTTACCAAGGATTATATTTTGAATATAAAGAATATTTTTCAAGTAATATGGTTATTTGATTAAGGAAAGGATAATACTCAGTTATTATCATTAAGTGATGGGTTGTTTAATTTAAAAGTTTAAGTACGAACACCTCGTGAATTTTGTTTCACAATTTGACTATGGGGTATTCGATAAATAACAATGTTGGTTTAAGATTAACGGAAATTATTTAAGATAAATAAATCTTATGAATATGTTTTATATAAATGATTTTATAAACTGGATTTATAAAACGTGCTTTATAAAGGAATTTTTATGAATTTAAATTCCGGTATTTTAAATGATTTTTGGAAAAGGAATAATAATAGTATTATTTCTAAAATAGGATTTCGAAAATAAAAAAATAATATTCTTATGATTAATTGATCTGTGTGGCTCGAAAGTAACTAAAAATGGGCAGGAGATGTGTTCGGATGGTAAATGCTTCTCTTAAGTATTTCCCTTCTTGCTAAGGAAATATGTGATACTATTGGTAGTACTCAGTTCCTTGGTAACATTTTTGAGTTACTCGATCAATATAATTTTCTAAAGTTAAAAAGCATAATGTGAATCATTAGTTGATAAATTAATTGATGATTGTCAATTTTTTATCAAAGTGTATTATCTTTTGATAAGCATGGGTATGCTTTGACCTTTAAAATAAATGTTTAAAGTTATTAATAAATGGTTTTGGGTTTGTAGTAAACGATGTTTCAACAACATTTGTTTTTAAACCCCTGAATGACACTTTGGAAGAAATCTTATAAATATATTTGGATCTGTAATAATGGAATTTTAAAGATAATAACAAGTATTGAATCTTTTATAAAAAGATATGAAATGTTATATGTTTAATTTATAAAGGAGTTTATTATAACAATGTTTTGGTAATAATTGTTTTAATCTTTTTGATTATATTTAAAGTAAGTAAAACTTGGTTAGTCAATTGTGAATATACTTAAAACATTTGAATAAGTATAAGAATACTTTTAAGTATTGAAAAATGGTATAAGTGGATAATTAATAAGAGGAGTATTAATTAATAAAATAAGTCTTGATTAACAAAAGAAGTTTTATTAAATACAAAGTTGTTTGCATTTAATATTGGTTAAAAGGAGCAAATTATTATATAAGTGGTACATTATAATAAAAGGCAAGTTATCTTTAACTTAAATAATTTCTTAGAAATGTTAGCAAATAGTTAAATATAAAGAAGCATCTTTATAAAAATGTTCGAATAAAGAATGAAAGTTTTATGAAATGTTTCCATAAATTTTTTTTGAAAGATTAATAAATTCATATGAAGTATGTGGATTATTTCGATGCACGATTTAATCTAAGATTCGAGTATAGAACATTGACGTGTTTGACACTTATTCGAAAAAGTATTTATCATTCGATTCTTGATAACGAACATTGATGAGGATTTGTGGTTGGATACTTGAGTTTTCTATCATAGTTGAGAACTATGCAAGGAAAACTAAAATTCTAATCGGAAAGTCTAGTTAGAGTCCGTACTAAAGGATCGAGGGATCAAAACTAGTTCGGAAGTAAAGTTGTGAATTCGAATAATAGATCGAATAAGATATTGTGTACGGATGGTCTATATACATCGTACGAATGTAAGTTTAAAAATAAATATTTTGGGCAAACCTTTGGGTTTTTTCTTTGGGTAATTTCGGGGACGAAATTCTTTTAAGAGGGGAATTCTATAACAACCCGCAAATTTATCACTTTAATAAATTATATTTAATTTTAAAATTATTCAAATAAAAGGTTGACAATACAAATAATATTGTTCTAAGTGATGATAAATAATAATAATAATCTTTTTTTGAATAAATATTTACAAAAATATTTCCTTCGGAATTTAAAATCGATAAAATAGCCGAAAACAATGTTATTGAAAACCAGCTCTATAATTGTAAAAAGTCGCGCACGGAGATGGATACATACACTTATTTTATAATTGAATAAGAATATGAAATAAAATTAATTATTTGGTTTTTGAGAATAAAATGTGTTTTTGACATTGTTAGTAATGCCCTTAAATATAATAATTGATTTATTAAATTGAATTGAGATTTAACAATTTAATAGTTATTATAATTATTCAAATAATGATTTTAAAAAGGTTATAATTCATTTTAATAGTCACAAAGTGTTAATAAATCATTTATAATAGTTTCATAAAAATATATATATTTGACTTGAAAATATAAGGAAAAATCGATATCGCTTTATCAGTTTAATAGCAATTATTGTAAATACTTTTTAATATTAATTTATATGGTTTTATAATTCTAATATGATCAATTTAATTCATCTAAAATAATTAGAAAATGGTTTTCAAATTTTGTTTACAAATATATGTACGTTAATTAATAAGTGAAAATATGACCGAAAATCGGAATTAAAATTCGTAACGGTTTGACGTATATAAGTTATACAACGTTGTTTATATAACTTCTACACTTTTGTGACATGCACACACATATATTAACAAATACATATACATATAACAATGTTAGAAAAGTAGAAATATATTTACATATGGTAAATATTGAAAAATATCTAAGATATTTTAGTTTACTTAATACTTAAGCTTTCACAAAGTCAAACAAAACAAGGACATGCACTTAAGTATGCACATGGGCACACTCACATAGGGGTTATTTCGATTGAAATGGTTAGGTAAGGGTGGTGGTTGAAGTAATGATGGCGGTGATGGTGGATGATGTAAGGTAGAGATAAATATCTACCTCTCCACTTGCATATAAATACCCACCCATTTTGCCTCTTCTTCATTCCTCCATAACTCTCTCAAAACCGAACAAAATGCTGCATTTATTTTTTTAAACCATTCAAAGTTTCAGTGGATACAACTTTCTAGTTGACCACTTCTTCCCATTTTAAGCTTAGCTATGCTCAAAACTCCATTCTCTCCAAAGCATTTTCAAGCCAAGTTTTAAAGCCCGAAAATACCTCTTTTTCATTCGAGCATAACTCCTCATAAACAGATCCAAATGAAGTAATTCATTTTTCCAAACCATGTAAAATTCCAGTGGCTACAAATTTCATGTTTAGTACTCCTTCTAGTTTTGAGTCTAACTATGTCAAAATTCCACTTTTTTACAATGCATTTTCAGGCTTCATTTTTACGAATCCGAGAATACCCCCACTTCATCTAGTTGATCATAACTTCCACAAAATAAATCGAAATGGAGAATTTGTTTTCTTGAAACTGTAGAGAAAGGAATTTCCTACAACTTTCGTGTTGATCACATTTCCAAATTCAGAGAGTAGAATGTCCAAAAACCCAAGAGAAAATGACCTATTTTTAGGTCTAGTTTTTGGTAAATTCAATAAGAATCCAAAGACCTACACCTCATTCCCCATGCTTGGTCTAGCACCACTTTTGGCATGGAATGGCCGATCACACTTGGAGGCAAGGTGTTGGGGTTCGTGAGCTCGGATCGCAAGCTAGTGAAGCTATAACCTTTTTCCGGTAAAAAATCAATGTGAGAAACTCCTAAACTAAAGTATTATATGATATTGGATGTTATATATGTTTGATTATGACCGTTGATGATTGTTGTTTAATATGATTGTTGAATATATGTATGCAAGTCACGGAAATATACGTCGATAAGCACAAAGGAAACCCCTTTCCTTTATTGAATGAATTGGTGTGTATGGGTTGTTAACCCTCTTTAAAATAGTTTAAAAATAAGTTTGAAATGTTTTATAAACATAAGAATATGTTTTGGTGAAGTTTGAAAAGTAATTGAAAACTTAGTTAAAAATAGGCGCTTCGTGTAACGGCAGTTCGCGGTTTCGCGCCATAAAAGTCAAACGAGTATATAGAATGGAATATAGCTCGAAATTCTTCGAGATAAGAATTTTCCGAACTATTATATCCATAGTTTTCGAACAAAGAAAGAAAATCGAGATTTTGATAAATAGAGTTTGAAATATGAATAAAACAATTTTTTTGAAAAATCGCGGTTTTGTAGTTCGGAATCCATAAAAGGATTTCTTTGAAAATGATATTTTAAAATTGTTTAAAAATATGAAATAAATTCTAAAAATCTTTTAAAATGTTTTAAAAGTATGTTTTAAAAGTGATTTGAGTTATAAAAATGAATTTCCAAATGATAAAAAATCGTTCTGATCAATATAGCTTAAAAAGCACTTTCCGCGGCACTTTTTTTATAACTTTTGAAATATAGTTTTAAACGCAACCGTTATTTTTCAAATCTTTTGTAAATGTTTTCAAATGATTAAAAATTATTTTAAAGATGATTTGAAGGATTTACGGAATGGTTAAATGCTAAATGATTTAGAGTCGATCAAATAACTTGACCGCCTTATGGGTGTCAAAGAGATGGTGTCTAGGCTTGAGTTTAGAAAACCAGTTTCCTACTCTCCCTGGCTATCCGGACTGGCCCAATGGAGGGGATAGTAAATTTGGTTTGCTCGGATCAATATTTTCCAAAGTGAAAAATGAAATGATTTCAAATTTATTCCCAATAGAAAAAGATTTAAAGTTATCAAAGGATTTGATAAGAGAGGTTTAATGATTCTGTATATACCGGAAAGAAGTGTTTTAAAGTTATGTATCTATAAAGGGTATTTTTGATAAAAAGAATGAATAAATCAAATATTATTCACCTATCTCTTTTACCTCTTTTATCGATGATTGGTTCGAAGGAATCCGGAATCTGATTTGGGTAATTCCTATTCGAATACCACTTCAAACCGATTTACGTATTCGAAGTGAAGATATGGATATGATTTGGAAGATGGAATGTAGGACTGCTTGTCACTGACCCTCGGGGAAAATTTCCAATATCATATTATGTGGCAGTAGTTCTTCATTTAAGATCTTCGATGCAAGGACTTCTCGCTACTAATCCTAGGGGTAACTCCCAACAGGATGTGGCTGTTAGTCCTTGAAAAGAATGGATTTGATGACAACAACATTAGGACTTGTTATAAAATATAAATACTAACATTATAGTTTAGATATTTATGTATATGCGGGATATAAACATGCAGGTACTGAGAATGAAGACTGTACAGTATAGAGACTCAAGATCGAAGACATCAAGATTCAAGACCCATGAGTATCAAGATATCAAGAGTTCAAGATTTCAATAGTACAAGACAAGTATCGAGTCTAGAATTATGTTAAAACTCCTAAAAAAGCACTAACATCTTAAAATCCATTTTATTCGTGGAATGGAATCCACTTCGAGCCTGTTAAAGTGATGGAACCCTAAGTAGGATGGAACCTACGAAAAATTTAGTGGAACATTATTTTGTATCCACTAACTTTTATTCAAATGTTTTACAAAATTATATCTTGTTTTCAAAATGATTTCAAAATCTTCCTTTTTAAATCAAAAACATCTATCCTGGTTTTAAAATACTTTTAGCCTCAAAATAATCTCTATTTTCAATATCAAAAATTATCCTTGGTTTTAAACTATCTTTAATTATAATGTACTTAACTTTTAATATTTATATTTAAGATTTAAATATGAAATTATAGTAAAATTTTATATATACCAAAATATTATTCTCTATACTTATTTATGTATTTTAACTATAGTATATTTATAAAGTTTAATATAGTTTTAATATAAGATAGAAGTTATTTTCAAAAGAAAAACAAATTATCAAAAATACCTTAGGCATGTCGACAACCCCTAGGTACCCATGTCGACATGATGACAGTTTATTTCAAAAGTTTGAATTTCAATTGAAGTGTCTATTCGTCATATCCTTTCCCGAATGGACATGGCTGTTGTTCTACCATAAATAGGGGATATTTTAAACGAATTTATATTCATAATTTTCTGATTTCACTTCTCTTCTTCTTCCACATTTCTTTATATACATTTTTACTATTACTTTGCTGAAATCACCATTGAATCTAACTAGAATCAGATCATCTCTGGTTTGATTCTCTATCACTATCTCAACAAGATCCCAGTGCTATTCAGAGTTATAGGCTTCTTTGTAATCAATCGAGCGAGAAAAGGTGTGATTGTAGCCTGGAAAATCAATCAAGTGAGAGAAGGTGTGATTGTAGCCTAGGAAATCAATTGGGTGAACTTGTTGCCTGTAAAATCAAGTATCTCTACCCAGAGGATTGTGAATCTGGAGTGGTGTACCTCGAGGCCTTGAAATCGAGAGTGTAATTGTAAGAATTGATTTTGAAAGGAAATCCGTACTATTGTTGCGGGACTAGATGTAGGGTAACTCCGAACCAGTATAAAATCTGGTGTGTTCTTTCCTTTATTGCTTTTACTTTATATATGCATCTGTGTTTGATTCTGTGATCATATCTGTGTTTGAATATTTCATACATTTGTGTTCAAATTAAGATAAACTCAAAAAGAATTAGTAAATTCTTAAAAAACTATTCACCCCCCCCCCCCCCTCTAGTGTTTATTCTAGCCTTAAGATCCATAATCTGCATTTCTCATATTTAGTATCAGAGCAAGGTTTTCAAAGTTTTCATAATCTGAATTTTGAAAATTTTTAAAATGGCAATTCTTTTTTGATAAAATTATTAACATTATTTCATATAAATATGTCACAAAATCATCATGATATTGTTGTTTAAAACTATATTTAGTTATTTTGAAAAGTCATTTGATTCTTTAAAAGATTACGTTGTTTTGCAGGAGAAGAGTTATGTCTAATGACAGTTGGTTAAAAGATAACATGTAATCATTCATCGATCAAGAAGAACAAATGGATATATAATGGCAATCGACAATGAAATGGGTACCAGATCAATACAAAACTTTTGATTCTCATCTACAACTTGATTTGATATTGTACTTCTCTCCATTTTCTTTGCAATGCCACTGGTTTCGTGCGAATTCGTCAAGAAATGACCAAGTTATGGTCAAATGAAGTTTTGGTGAACAAAGAGAAAATGAAAGCAAAACTGTCAATGGTATTCTTCCAATTGCATCCAGAGATTTGAGTATTTTGTCCCAACTTCTTTTCCAGATTGTAGTTCTTGTTCTCATGGTCATTTTGATGGATGGATCATCAAATTCCGATCAAAATTGAGTGAGATATGATAGTTTGAAGTTGGCTATCCAAAACTGAAAACTGTGTATGGGATTTCCTGCATTTCTCTTACTGTTCGGCCGGTTGCACCACAATACCGTCCAAATTCGTCACCAAACTATTATTAGATCGTAGCACTTGCCTTCCTCTTCGATTTGCCGCTGGTTTCATCCAATTCCGTTAAGAAACGAAGGAGATATGCCTTCTAGAAGTTTGATAGTAAATAGAAAAACGGGAAGAAGAAGAAGAAGAGAAAGCTTTATGAAAAGTGGTGACTGTTGAGCCTATTTATAGTGGTTGAAGTGTCCATTCATTCAAAATTCAAATTCAAAATTTTGGCGCCAAGTTAGTCAATCTACTAAATCATCTGTATCTTTCTCATACGGTCTTCAAATTCAGCAAATGAATATACTACGATGATCAGAAAAACAAGCCCGTCGCAATAGAACAGATCTCGTCGTCAAATCCTAAAAGATATAAATGTGTGGTTGACAATGGAAGAACAACAAAGTTAGAAAGATAGAGGAGTGCAAAAAGTGGTATGCTTTACTATTATTTCATCTTTATTGTTGCATTTAGGAATATATATATTTATGCATTTAGTTAGGCATTGAAATTTATCTCTTTTATAAGTTTTGATATTTTGGCCCATATATCGACACACCATGGTATACATATCGATATACCAGTCTAATTTTTTTTTAAAGTCTTTTAAAATGTGTTTCCTTTCAAATAAAATCTTGCTACTAATTTATTACAACTGTACTAAGTAGAAAAGCATACCTTCATTCGTGATTTCAACTTTTCTAATGTTGTTTTTACTTCTCGTACTCTATTTCTTTTAAGATACTAATTTTATGTCTTTAAGAAATTAATAGAATGAATTTAGAATGTTAGAATAAGGCTCTATTTATATATTTCTTCATTTAATAAGATTGCGCCACATCACATGACACTTGTCATATAAATAGATTGTGACATACATGCAAAATGACACGTGTCATTACACTTGTTCTTTAATAAAAGCATTTTTACATGCATAATGCCAAGTGTCTTTACACATTATTTTTCATTATTTTTCTTTATGTTTTTTATTTACTTTAATTATATTAACTACTATAAAAAATTGGATCAAAAATCAATTATTTACATGTCAAAATGTAGTCGTAAAATTAGTGCAAAATCATGTTAAAAACAGGCCCAGAACTTTAGATAACATTACTGAAATGTTGTCTTTGCTTCTTTTAACGTTTTTTTAAGCACTGCAAATTCGTTTTTATAGCATTACTGTGCTATGAAACGCTGTAGTGTTTCGGAAACTTTTCACAGCATTGGTTAAATGTGGCAGTTTCTGTTTTATAATGTTTTGAATATATTTTACTGCAAAAACTTTTTATAGCATTCTGTAAATGTTGCCGTTTCTATTTGAAACTTTAAACTATGTAAAAATGATATTTAAATTAAGTATTTTTCTCTATTCTTTTTAGAGTTATTTTCTAACTTATATTAAAATATTTTAAAATTAATTTCATGTTTAAATATTTTTTAATAATTAACTAAAATTTTTAATGTAAGAGGCCTTAATATAACACATGTTTATTTTAGTTTTTCAATCTTTGGTATTTTATTTAATATTTCATTATGATATTTTTTTAATTTAAAAGGTGTTTAAACATGTTTCTAAATACTTTAATCAATAATAATTTAGTATATAGGTTTTAATTAGTAAGTTAATTATTTTATAAACATGGAAGTTTGGATTCTTAAAAAAACAATTAAGTTAAAAAAATTATTTTAAAGAAATAAAATAAGAAGGGTATTAATTTTTAAAAAACCATATTGATCGTATATATAGTTTAAATCCATATTTCTTAGAAATTTGATTTTGATATTGAGTTTGATTACTACCTTTCATGAATATGTTATAGTTTTAATATCATTTATTACCTTTAAACTCTTGTCTTTACTACTCTTTCAGTCCCATTCATTAGTTTCCTTAACCTAAGTCTAGTAATTGGTGTGTATTACCTTTGTTTGGTTGAAGTGATTTATAATAAATAGTTTGATATATGTATACATACATATATACATACATACACACACACACACACACACACACATATATATATATATATATGCTTGTTAATTAGATATTACTGATCACTCATGTTTATCTTATAATATGAATATCTCTTACCATAGTATATATATCATCATATCATTCTGCATATTATTATTTTTACTTCGTTATCATTTTATTTCATATTACATATCATTATGCATCCTATTTCATATCACATTTCATTGCTTATTACATCATAAATTACAATGCATGAAATATCATAATCATTTGCATCATAAGTTGCACTTCATTCTGCATATCATCCCATGCTACATTGCATATGTCATACATTTCATACTGCATTACAAACTACATATTGCATACATGTACACATAACAAGTGTATTTTATTTAGGGGGAGTTTATATTATTGTCTTATAGTATAGGGTTATTAGTTTTTGATTTGTTTGGTATGTTTTTATTGACTTGTTTGAATTGATTGACTTGATTGACTTGTTTGACTTGATTGACTTGATTGACTTGTTTGACTTGATTGATTTGTTTGACTTGTTTGACATGATTGGATTTGATGTGTGTGTTGATTGGATTGTCTGAAATATACTTATACATATTTATGTATTGAATGATTATAATATAATTATGTTAATGTCTTTCACATTCCATTTACTATACTTTGTTCTAGTATTAGTTTAAGGGGGAGTTTTATAGTCCTATGGTTTTAGGATGGTTTTATTGATGACAAAGGGGAAGAAGTATAAAATAGGATAGTTAGGCATAGATTAAGGGGGAGTTATTAGTTTTAGGGGGAGTTATTAGGATAGAAGTAATATTTTATAAACAAAGGTTGTCATCATCAAAAAGGGGGAGATTGTTAGTCCTTCAAAAGAATGGTTTTGATGACAACAACCTTAGGACTTGTTATAAAATATAAATACTAACATTATAGTTTAGATATATATGTATATGCAGGATATAAACATGCAGGTACTAAGAATGAAGACTGTACAGTATAGAGACTCAAGATCGAAGACATCAAGATTCAAGACTCATGAGTATCAAGATATCAAGAGTTCAAGATTTCAATAGTACAAGACAAGTATCGAGTCTAGAATTATGTTAAAACTCCTAGAAAAGCACTGACATCTTAAAATCCATTTTATTCGTGGAATGGAATTCACTTCGAGCCTGTTAAAGGGATGGAACCCTAAGTAGGATGGAACCTACGAAAAATCTAGTGGAACATTGTTTTGTATCCACTAACTTTTATTCAAATGTTTTACAAAATTATATCTTGTTTTCAAAATGATTTCAAAATCTTCCTTTTTAAATCAAAATCATCTATCCTGGTTTTAAAATACTTTTAGCCTTAAAACAATCTTTATTTTCAATATCAAAAATTATCCTTGGTTTTAAACTATCTTTAATTATAATGTGTACTTAACTTTTAATATTTATATTTAAGATTTAAATATGAAATTATAGTAAAATTTTATATATACCAAAATATTATTCTCTATACTTATTTATGTATTTTAACTATAGTATATTTATAAAGTTTAAAATAGTTTTAATATAAGATAGAAGTTATTTTCAAAAGAAACACAAATTATCAAAAATACCTTAGGCATGTCGACAACCCCTAGGTACCCATGTCGACATGATGACAATTTATTTTAAAAGTTTGAATTTCAAAAGAAGTGTCTATTCGTCATATACTTTCCCAAATGGACATGGCTGTTGTTCAACTATAAATAGAGGATGTTTTAAAAGAATTTATATTCATAATTTTCTGATTTCACTTCTCTTCTTCTTCCACATTTCTTTATATACGTTTTTACTATTACTCTGCCGAAGTCACCATTGAATCTAACTAGATCATCTCTGGTTTGATTCTCTATCACTATCTCAACAAGATCCCAGTGCTATTTAGAGTTATAAGCTTCTTTGTAATCAATCAAGCGAGAAAAGGTGTGATTGTAGCCTGGAAAATCAATCAAGTGAAAGAAGGTGTGATTGTAGCCTAGGAAATCAATTGGGTGAACTTGTTGCCCGTAAAATCAAGTATCTCTACCCAGAGGATTGTGAACCTGGAGTGGTGTACCTCGTGGCCTTGAAATCGAGGGTGTAATTGTAAGAATTGATTTTGAAAGGAAATCTGTACTTGTGTTGCGGGACTGGATGTAGGGTAACTCCGAACCAGTATAAAATCCAGTGTGTTCTTTCCTTTATTGCTTTTACTTTATATCTGCATCTGTGTTTGATTCTGTGATCATATCTGTGTTTGAATATTGCATACATTTATGTTCAAATTAAGATAAACTCAAAAAGAATTAGTAAATTCTTAAAACACTATTCACCCCCCTTCTTTAGTGTTTATTCTTGCCTTAAGATCCATAATCCGCATTTCTCACAGTGGCAGGAGAGTGCCTTCGGTTTGTCCTATTCCCGGGCAGCTTGTATGGATGAATGTCTGACGTTGCATTTCTAGTTACATAAATTGGTCTCTATGAACGTATCATCTATTTGGTGGTGGAGAAGGCAACTTCTCTTAGCTTAACACCCTTTCCTGAGACGTACAAGATCATAAGTTATACGTTTGTAGAAATTTGTTGTGTGACTATGGAATGGAAGAGTTGCATCCCAAGTGGAATGTGCTATGTGAAAGGTAATCGCTACCTCAACCCTCACACCCGAAAATGACCGAAACTGGGTAGATGCGGTAAGGCTATGTAGTTCGCAACCATTAGGGTATGATCATCCCCTTCTAGATATATTTTTACCTGCTGTGATGTTCGGGTTTAAATTAATGTTGTTTGTGGTAAATGAGCGCTCTGATAGGTCGGTAACGACCGAGGTGATGACGTATTCGGTACTATCTAGGGAGAGGTAGGCTGGTTTTGTGTTGGTAGAGGTGCAGATGTTCTGTAGCCTCGATACATTCTTCTAGAGATGTACTGCCGGAAGGTAGTCCCTTCACCTAGTCATTTATATAGAAATCCATTCTCCAATAAGTGCTTGTTGTTTTGTTTGTAGAACCCACTTTGTGACTAATATGATGGAATTTAATCAATGTAACAATTTCGACTAAGATTAATAATTTCACTTGAAATTTTTTTCAAAGAAATGTCATTAAAAATAATATCCCTTATTTTATACATAATAAAGATTTGGCTATCATAAGGTAAAAACTCGTTCCGTGTTTATGTGCGGCGTGGTCTTATGAGATAACCTTTTGTTTTCAAACGCATATTTTGAGTTCTCACACCAGTCCCATGGCAGACCCGGAGTTTAGTTTCCTTTCCCTTCAACTCTGGGTGCCCTAATTTTCCCGGGCAGCCTAGTAGTCAGGTTTAGTTTAGAAGAAATCTGGATGGAGCTCGGAGCATGGAGTCAGAAGATTTTTCTGAAGATTTTTGTCTATTTCCACCACACTCTTGTGCTGTAGTATTCCGTGTTTGTAAGGAAAGAAATTTATAATTGTCCATGTTTAACTCTGATAAATGTATTTAAATTTCTGCTGTAAAGTTTATGTTGAAATAATATATGTGAGATTCTGTTCTGTCTTTATTTTCTTTCTTACCCTTGAGAATCCGCTTCTCCAGCACTTATATTTGCGACACATGAATACCGAGGATGTATTAGTGTTGATTTCCGAGAGTCGAGGAAACGGGACCTCACATTCTCTCTCCTCTTCTCTCTTACTACGATCGACGAAGTCCAAAACCGACACCGCCATCTAATCACTCATCGCATCCTCTCTCTGACCGACACCCCCAAGGTTCCACTCGAATGCCCCCTATAAATCGCGACCCATGCACTTTATTCCATCCTATACCAGGTCGCATGGCCCAAAACAACGCCGAGCTCCACCAAAATTGGCCTTTAGGTGCCATTTCCCACCACGAACTCCAATTCATCCTCCAATCAATCTAAATTATCCTCTATCAAATGGAAACTCAATCCCTAGTTCCACTAACACTGTTTACTAACTGTTGAGCACCTCAACTATTGCCGCACCTTCTAATATATATACCAAAATGGAGATCTACTCACAAGGAATCCAAATATATTTATTTTATAATTTTTCGATGAATGGATTTGGAGATTTTGAATTTTAAAGTTTTGAAATTTTACTTTGTTTTAGATTTGAAGTTTACTGGAATGGTTTTTTATGTAACATTGAATTTAGGAAAAGAAGGTGGCATGTTCACTTATCTAAAATGTTAGGATGTATTAAATGTACGAATTTCGGCATATCGCAGCATAAATTTTCATTCACGTATGGGCAGCGAACGACAAAACAAAAATACGATCACACTTAAAAATCGACACGATCTCAAGACGATAATAATATACTCTTCTTATCATATTCTACGAAATCACAAAACACTGTCGTTTGCCAAAAAATCATCAAATGATAATTTAAATATTTTCCAAATTAAAAATTATAGAAAAATCAAATAGATTAAATTAAAAATACGTTAGTAAAAATCGAGTCGTTGTATTAAAAATAAATTTTCTGATTAATTGTCCGAACTATTTATTATTGTAAATAATTTACAAATTAAATTCACCATTATTATTTATTAATTAAAATGAGTTAAATAAGGCCATTAAATCCATTAAATTAATATTCAATTAAAAATACAGATATTTAAATCATTATTTGAATATTAAATTCACCATTCAAATATTTTAAATAGTCTTTATATTTGAATTCCAATTATTAACTTAAAAACCAATTATTTCAATATTTAAACTTAATTAAATAGTCAAAAACAAACGATAAATTCTGGGTCGTTACACTTATGGTCATTACAACATCAATTGAAACAAATCATTTTAAATGACTTTGTTCAAAATAACATTTCTAGACATGAGAATACACTCTTCCATGGTGTGTATCTTACTAGAATTTTTATATATTTTGGTGTTGACTTAAGAGGAGAAAAATCTATTCCTCGAAAAGTTTTTGATAAGGCCAACATCTCTTTTGTGCACATTCCACCACTTTTCGAACCATACGAGACACTTCCCGAAAAAGAACAAAGGTTTGCATATGAAGAAGAACAAGAGATCAAAGAAGAAGAAGAAGGCGGTGAAGTGGAAGAAGAGGAGGAGGAGGAAGAGTAAGAAGTAGGTACTTCCTTAGAAAGTTTTGACAAACCATCTCACACTTCCAACAAAGAGATCCAAAGGAAATAAGAAAAGCTTCTTAAAAACCAAAAGAAGTTTAAGCGATCATTTAGTAAAATGTTTACCTTTCTTTCCAACAAAGTGGACAAATACTTTGGGAAGATCATTCACAAACTTGGCGGCTCTTCATCATCATATCTACATCTTTCTAAGCCTATCTAGTTGTTTCCTTATGATATTTGCCTTTGTATTATGTGCTTTTAGTTTAAGTTTATGTCATTTTTATGTATTTTCTTTTACTAATATTTGAAATCCATGTATCCTTCAATCCTAAGTATTGAAATATATCTATTTCTATCCTATATTGTCTATTAGTTTATGGAAGTTATAAAAATATAATGGTATAAGTTTAAAACAAAAACATAAAATTTGCAATTTATGACATGTATGTCGACATACATGTACCCTATATGTTGACATATAACGGCCATATGACAAAAAAAATTAAAATTCAAAATTAAATAACTACCTCCTATTCAACTCGTTCTAAATGACTTTTCACTCCTATATAAGCCTATTTCTTCTAGAGAACTCACTCATCGCTTTATCTATACTCTCTTTTCATTCTCAAAGATATTTTTACAAATATGTCTTCTCCACATTAGAAGTTATGCAAAAATCTTGAACAAAAGTTTTCAATCTTTTAAGGATACTCTTTCTTTTATCTTAAGAAATCAAAGGCATTTAGAGTTAAGTCAAATGTATATGATCAAAGAACAAGAAAAGCATTTTGATGCCATTCGATGGATTATTTCTTCCTTAATCAAAGATGAACCATCCAATAGCCCAGAGTGCACTATTAACAAGGATAATGAAGATTGGGGTACCATCAAAGCAGATCCAATCTTTAGGTCCAACGGTTGGGTTGAAGTTCCACGAAATGTCTAGTTAAGGTATGGTTTTGATATGTAAATATATATACACATACTCTTAGGATTTGGTTTGATTGATTTAGTTTGTATATTTGGATTGAATTTGATTGGTTTGGATTATTTGGATATGTGTGTTTTGAATGATTGAATAATATATAAGATTGATTTTAAAGTCATATTATCTTATATAATCATATATATCATGCTTAGTTTACATTAGTGCAATGTTTCAAAGTATCATTAATATATCATCATCATAATCATATATATCATTTTTAACTTAGTTATTGATTTTGAATCAATAGTTCTAAGTATTTAGGGGGAGTTTTTACTTTTCCACCCATTTTTGTTGATGACAAAGGGGGAGAAAAATATGAAATATACATACGCATATATTCAGAGGGAGTTATATCATAATTTATATATATGGGATATTAATGGTTGTCATCATCAAAAAGGGGGAGATTGTTAATACCTCGGTTATTGATTTTGATAATAACAACCTTAATAAACAATAATATATATTCATATAAAATATAGATACTAATGTTTTGTCAAGTTATATAGTATATAGTGTAGGATATTATACTAGTATTGAATCGAAGACTGTACAGTATAAACATTCAAGGAATGGACATGAAGACTCATGAGTATGAAGACCAAGATATGAAGATCTCAAGGCTATAGTATAGTGTATAGAGTCATAGAATATTGTTAAAGTATATGGTAACAATCCTTGACCTCTATCTCTTATTTTTCAATCTTTTATATCTTTAAAATAAAATAAATTTTCAAAATATGTATAAAAATATTTTATAAAACTTTTTCAAAGTTTAAAATGTTTATAAACTATGTTTAAAATGTTTTACAAAGTATCAAACTATTTTACAAAGTATAGAGTTTTCAAAGCAATTTTTAAAGAAGCAAGTTTTCAAAATTTTCATATATATGTCGACATACATGTTGTAGATCTATCGATATACATGCCACAATTTAGTTTTTCAAATTTTGAATTGAAGTGTCTATTCATCCCAACTCTTTACGAATGGGCACATTATTAATACACTATATATAAGGGGTTTCAAATGAATTTTTTGAGTAGTTATTATCTTGTTTTCTTCCCTCTTCTTACTCTCTCAAAATCTCCATTAAAAATATACAAAATTCTCTTCAAAATCAAATAGAATCAATTCATACCTTTATGCATTGACTCAATATTACTTTCTTAATGTTTTGAAATCATCTCTCTCTCTCTCTCTTAAATCAAAGATCAAATTGTTGTCCGAGAGGCTATAGGGTAAATTGTATCCAAAGTTCAAGAAATTGTCTTCGGAAAAACCATCAAACTCTATTTGCATTTTCTTGGGTGTGATTGTAGCCCGTTCAAACCAATTGGAAGTGCTTGGTAGCCAGAAAATCCGAGTAGGTGTGCTTGTAGCCCGTCCAAATCAAGTGGGTGTACCCTAAGCCTAAAAAATCAAGAGGGTGTGTGTCGTAGCCTCAGAATCGAGATTGTAATTAAGTTTTCCTTCTTCCCATTTAAAGATTGGCATTTGAAAATAATTCTATACAAGCAATTGTACGGGACGGGATGTCAGAGAAATTCGAACCAGTATAAAATCTCTTATGTCATCTCTCTAACTCTCTACTTTACTTTATTGCTTTTATTTTATCTGTGATTGCATCTGTGGTTGATTATTGATATAATTCTATGTTGAAAATTTGTGATTCAATATTAAACTTGAAAGAAATTTAAAAAGATTTACAAAAGTTAGAAAACACTATTCACCCCCCTCTAGTGTTTAATTAGCCTTAAGGTCCATAATTCTGCAACCCACATCCTCTCTGGTACAGCACTCCATCCTGTATTACGGACCGTGATGCCTTTTGGAGGAGCTTCTTTCGCTCATTCCGGTCTCTGTGAAGTGTTCCTTTGAGTAGGTAGTCCTTGATCACCGTCATCCACGATTCTTCCTCTTCCGTGGTCTCCAGAACCCAATCCACATCCATCTTATCTATGCTGGGAGCCGATAATACTTCTTCTAGAACTAGTCCCAGTGACTGTGTCTCTAGAACTAGCCAGTTTGGTTAAATAATCGGCCTTCATATTCTGCTCTCTAGGAATATGAGTTATTGTGTAATGTTCAACGTCGTTGAGCAATTCCCATGCTTTCGATGGGTAAGGGGCAAGGTTTGCTCCTTTAGCTTGATATTCTCTCTTCACATGACATACAACTAATTGGACCGTCCTTCAGGAGTTTCAAGCACAATTCCAGCTCCTAAGCAAAATTCGTTTGATGCACCATCGACAAACAACTTCTATTGCAATGCTACGACCGTAGTGTCCTCCATCTCGTCATCCCGAATCGTGAATTCAGCTATGAAGTCAGCCAATGCTTGTCCATTAATTACCCTCCAGGGATGATAAGTTACATCATATTGGCTTAACTTGATATTCCATTTCAAAAGCCGTCCTGAAGTCTCGGGCCGGTAGAGCACCTGTTTCAAGGGTTGATCCATGAACACCTTGATTGGGTGAGCTTGGAAGTATGGCCGTAGTTTCCTAGATGCTATCAGCAAGCAATGTGTCGGCTTCTCCAGCTGCGGGTAGTTTCATTCAGCTCCGGTGAACCGCTCGCTAATATAGTATATGGGTCATTAAATCCTAGCTTTCTCACTAGTGTCGTGCTTAATGCATGGGCAAACACTACCAAATAATGAATAGATCTTCTCCATTAGACAGTTTGGACAGAATCGACGGTGTCTCTATGTGTAGCAGCAATTCTTTAAAAGTGGTCTGATAATCCTGACTCCATTCAAATTTTTTCTTACCCTTCTTCAATGCATCGAAGAATGGTATGCACTTATCTATCACTCTACATATGAAGTGGCTCAATGCTACGATCTTTCCATTCAAACTTTGCAACTCCTTTTTTGTCATTGGGGCTTTAACCTTCCGTAGTGTAGCAATCTGCTCTAGATTGGCCTCAATGCCCCTTGCGTTCACAACGAATCCCAGAAATTTCACTGAAGCAACACCGAATGAACACTTCGGTTGGTTCAGTTTCATTCCATATTTCCAAAGGATCTCAAACATTTCCGTGAGATCATCCAGATGATTTCTAGACACTCGTGATTTCATTAGCGGGTCATCCACATACACTTTCATTAATTGTCTGATCTAGTTTTCGAACATTGTGTTCACCCATCTTTGGTAAGTAGCTCCAGCATCTTTCATGCCGAATGGCATTACACGATAGCAGTACATCCCTAAGTCTATGATAAAGCTGGTATTCTCCTGATCAGGCTCATGCATCATAATCTGATTGTACCCTGAGTAGGCATCCATAAATGAGAGCAATTCGTGCCATGCGGTTCCATCAACAAGTTGGTCGATTCTAGGCAACGGAAAGCTATCCTTTGAGCAAGCCTTATTCAAATCTAAGTAGTTGATGTAAGTTCATCACTTTTTGTTCGATTTTCGGACCAACACAGGATTTGACACCTACTCAGGATATGTTGCATCACGGATGAAGCCATTGACCAATAGCTTATCCACTTCCTCTTTTAATGCAGCAGATCGCTCCAGACCCAGACTGCGCCTCTTCTGCCTCACCGGTGTGAACTTGGGATTGATATTAAGTGTGCGGCATGCTATCTCTGATGATATCCTGTACATATCGGAATGCGTCCAAGCGAACACATTCCGATTGGCACAAAGAAATTTTATCAATTCATTTTGCATCTTGATTCTTAGCTGCGAACCTATTTTCAAGACCGGAGTTGGGTCGCCCATGTCGATAGGGACATTCGCCGTAAACTCCGTCGGTGTTGCCCGTACCTCCCCTGTACTCTTCTTCCTACGTTCCATAGGCTTATCAAAGCAACTATGGTCCCCGAACCGGGGGTGGTTTTGTAGTTGCTATGCTTGTGGTTCACAAATGTGGAGAGTTGTCCCTACATTCTTCCCTTTTTTGTGGTGCTTTGATTCACGTAATTCTACAACATAGCATTATGTTGCAGCGCTTTGGTCTCCTCTTATTACTCCTATCCCGTTCTCCATTGGGAATTTCATCGTGAAACATCATGGAGCCAAAGCAATTCTGAAGTCAGCGAGGGCTGGTCGGCCTAAGAAAACAGTGTAAGCAGAATACTCATCAAGGATCACAAATGTCTAGATAAGGACCACTCTCCGTTCTCCTTCTCCCAGTTCTACAGGTAGATCGATCATCCCAACCGGTTGCTTAGGTTCACATGTAAATCCTCGGCAGGTAGTCTGTGATGACCCACCTTTCTGACCCCTGAGAATAACACTTAATACATCCACGATATTCGTGTGCCATTGCCCAAGCGTTCGAAAGACAAGTTGTTATGGGATAAAATAAAAGAAAAGAACATGACAGAATAGAAAAATCTCATAATGGAATAGTTACATATAATACAAAATAATATAGTACAAAAGCTTACTCTATACATTAGCTAATAATATCCATTTCAAACTGTATCTTAGCAAGGTTAGTTATAATATTAATTTTTTTAATCTTAACAATAGCTTTTATAACACTAATAATAATATTATTAATATTTTTTCTAATTCTTATGATAATCTCACCTTAAATCATAGTTTTCTTATGATTTAAGATATATCAGTCTGATCCGTTGTTTATGTTTTCAGCTTTTTTGTTTCTTTAGTTTTTGTCCTTTTTGTCTTATTTAGGTTTTTATTTCATTCCTTTTAAATACACATATATGTATATTTACTATATAAATATACATATATATATGTATCATTCTAACTTTTTTCCTAGTCTTGTTTCAGATATAGATTTTGGGAGATTGTGTATTAGGTTCATTTTGCAGGTTTCTCTCATCTTCAGTATGCTGGATATCAGATAGTAGAGAGGTTACCAGAGCAGAGTTTCTTCATCCAGGACTTCTTGCTGATATTCCCTCAGATATAGGATTCTACTATCTTCGTTATGGAGTACTTTTTTAGGATGTTCTATTTCTCCAGTTTGGCACTCCTTCTTCTTTTTCAGAGCATTCAGAGTGGTCTCCTAATTTCAGCAGATCCTCTTCAGAGCATTCACTTCTTCTGGTTCTGACCTTTTGGAGCTTTCTTTTTGTTTTTAGCCTTTTTGGTATTTCTAACATCTTAATATTGGGTGGTGGCCATGCCGGAACTTGATATTGAGGTGAGATGGGTGGTGGCCTTGCCGGAACTCATCTTAGGAGTACTTGAGATTAGCTATCTTTTTTTTATTTTTTGCTCTTGTTACCTGCCAGGCATGTTGGCAGCTCCTTATATTCGTGTTTTATATATATTCGCATGTGTGCTCTCCTCTATGCGTAGAGGATCACACATTTTTCTCCAAAAAAAAAGTTATCAGAGTTACACAAAAGTACTACAACTATCAGACTAGGCGGTTGGTTATGCACTCTTCCTTTACACATGTTGATAAAAAATACACATACATAATAGACATAACAGCGGAAATAAATAACCAGATAGAGAAAGGAGCCTCCTGCTCGTCCATCATCTTCAAATAGCCCAAAGAAAAACCTGCTACTCTTGGACTACTCAAATATAATTCAATACCCGAGAGTTTAAGGAAAATAAATAACTCGGGTCAAATAATAAGTTTGGTATGAGTAAATCACTAAACAAAAAGGTGGAAATAAACACAATATGTGATACCACGCCGCCAAATGTGGAACAGGTTTTTCCTTACAATAATAACATCCAATCACAACAGTGGATACAAATAATTAAACATAGCGAAGTGCTTACAACACTTCCCAATGTAATTAAGAAAGAAGTAAATTAAAAAAATTGGTACCATAAAAATGAAAGGGAAATTTTCCAAAAAATGACTAGGAGGTTGCTCCCCCCTTACCGAAAGTATACATTTAGAAATATACTTGAGAACTACGATAGCACTCGGGAACTCCAAGCTGGACCCCGCCAACGTTTATCGAGTATCCGAGTATGTCACATCTTATTGCACATATAATCGAAATCGGCCTAGAGTAGGTGTGAAAATACCCTAATGGGAGCAACCCACATAACTTGGTCCCCACTCGCGCTTTGGTTTTAGTCATTTCTGACAAAGGATATCAAAGCTCAAATGAGTAACAAATCGTTTGAGATGGACGATATACAATGAAGAAAGTTGAACTGATAGCTAATAAATCAACTATCGGGGATAATTGAAAAAGATTGTATATGAAAATTAAATTTCATATTCTTACCACTACTCCTTGATTCCAAACAAGTGCTATCCCTCGGTTGAAAATGAAGTGGACAAGCTGAGGTGGTGTTACCTCTAGGCATTGCCTTGGCGATATTTTTAACTTTCGAGATAATAACGAGTTCATGCCTCGACATTTAGTGTTAAAAGTATGACTAAATCTTTTCTATATAAGCGATATCGTATTATGGAAACTTATTTTCCATAACCAAATCGAACCTTTATACTTTAAAAGACCAAACTTGTGCTGGGATTTCACATTAAAAATATTAACTTTAAACAGCACTATCAAAATGGTTAATTAACTTTAAAACATGACTAATTTGCTTCAATATCATTATTCAAAATGATTAATCAACTTTAATCAATGATTAATTACTTCAGTCATCTTTATTCAAAATAACAAATTAACTTTATCATGAATTAATTACTTCAAAACATCATTATTTAAAATGATTAATTAACATTAATCATTATTATTAAAGCGATTAATTTACTTTAAAACATCATTATTAAAATGATTATTTAACCCTTAAACATTATTATTAAAATGATTATTTAATCTTAAACATTGTTATTAAAATGATAAATTAATTTTAAAACATTATTATTAAAGTGATTAATTATTCTTAAAACATCATTAACAGAATGATTAATTAACTTTAGTACATCATTAATTAAATAATTAATTAGCCTTAAACATCATTAGTTAAAATGATTAATTAATATTAAAACATCATTAATAAAATGATTAATTAATCTTAATTACATCATTATTTAAATAATTAATTAACCTTAATCATCATTATTTAAAATGATTAATTAATTTTAAAATATCATTATTAAAATAATTAATTAACTTTAATCGCATCTTTATTTGAATAATTAATTATCTCTGCAAAACCCATGCATAAGATTAACAAAAACTTTCAAAAGGAATAACATTTTTCAAAGTGCCGACATAGCGATAGTTGCAATACGAACATTTCCATAAATACTTTTATTGAGTCATTTTCCATCTAAACATCACATAACCTAAGTATGGTATATATATACAAAAGCAATTAACAACTATGCACATATAGAGAACATCTTTTATCCAATATAAATATACTAGCATACAATTCGATGTCCAAATCAATATAATAGCAGAACGAGGATTTATTCTTCCATATGGATGTCCAAATAATCTATTTAATTTAATTATAGAAGAATGAGGATTTATTTTGCTAAACAAATGTCATCTATATTTTATCAAATTAAATGATAGCAGAACAGTGTTTTATTCTGCTAAACAAATATCTAAATAATCTTATTCAATTAAGTTATAGCGGAACGGGGATTTATTCTGCTAAACCGATGTCATCTAATAAGCATTCATGTTTACTATGCTAACTTAATGGTATAGACAAGATATTCCTTGGTTTAAAATCAATTTACTTATGAAACAAAATTGACTTAAAATATAACTAATAGAGTTTAAAATAAACCTTTAATTGATAATAATTAAATCTTAACTTAATTATTACTTAAAACTTAATTAAATCTTAATTAATAATAATTAATTCATAATTAAATCACAATTAATCTTAGTTAAGTCAAAATTAATTAACTAGTAATTAAACCTTAATTAATTCAATAATTAAATAAATAATTTAAAATCTAATTAAATAATTAAATAAACAAAGTTTAATCTAAACTTGATTAAATAAAAATTAATACTTGATTGCTCTTTACTTAATCAATGATTAATTAAAACCTTCTTAATTAAGTTAATTTTAATTAACTTACATAATTAATGCTTAAGTACTAATTACTTTGTTTTATTACTACTAATTTACTAATGACCCTTAATTAATTAATAGATAAATTATTTATTTATTAAGCTCATAATTAATTACAAAATAATTAAGCTTTGTACTTAACTAGTGATTTGAAAAAGTTTACAAAAATATTTATAAAGAAACACTTTTAAATTTAGAAAACATTAACTTTTCTCGAACTGCATCTATAACGACTATCGCTATGGATACCATAACTTTTTAAACTAGTTTTACTAGTCTAATACCTTTTCAAAACTTTTACCTTTGACTTACCTTTTAAAAAAACATGGTATGAAGTTTGAAACTAAAAATAAAGTGAAACCTTGAAACAATTTAGTAAATTAAAAACTAGTAAAACAACATTTGTTTTTCAAAAGATCTTAAGTCGTTTTATAAGTAAAAGAGCTAACTTTTTAGCATAAACAACACCATAACATATATTTATAAGCCATCACAACAAACACAAGCACGATCAAACTTTTTAACTAATCACTACATTAGATTTCATTTTTAAACCCTAAATCAACATTACACATAAGCACATATATACCAAACCAAACCATCACTAAAACCCATCAAACAACTACATTTAACACCATATTAAACATCATTATAAAGGCTAAAACTTTTCCTAAAATGAATGAGCCTTTGCTCACCAAAAGTTATAAAAACAAACCAATCTTTCACTAAAACTTGAAATATGCCTAAATCTTAGAATTTTTCTTTAAAAGAATGATTTTTGGCCTTGGATCTTGGAAAGTGGGCTCGACCTAGGCATGAAAGGGTTTGGCCATGGGTCGTAGAAGGTGAGTATGGATTGATTTTGAAAGAGGAAGGAGTGTATAAGAAGAAATAATGGTTTAGACAAGTTATTAAAAGAATTTAAAGGAGAAGATTTGATTTTTAAAACTTGAAAATAAAAGTGGGAGCCATTAAAGAGAAGTGAAGCTTTGTTAAAGGGATAACAAAAGTTAGAATGAGAAAAAAAATGAAAATGAGAATGGAAAATAAAAAGAAAAGCTTTTATATAAAATGAGATAAGAGAATTACTAAAATACCCTTAAGTACAAATATCATCCACTAATTTTTGAACACATCATCGCCTTCCATCTCCATCCTCCCCTTACTTCCTCCACGCGCCACCTACAAGGCACCTTCCCCTTATCCACTAAACAAAGCTCTACCTTCTACTAAGATGTGCAAGTGAAAGGTGACATATCATTCTTAATTTTAATTTTGATTTAAAATTTTGAAAAGATGTCACATCTTCTTTTATTTACTTAAGTAAATATATTTTCACCCTATTACTAACTTATCCATACTTATATTATTTGTAAATGTGTGTATATGTTAACCATAATGTACACAATATTTCCGACAACTTTTAGACACTGAAAAGTCGGAAATTAGGAAAACGATTTCCGGTCAAATTTTCTATTTTCTTTTGAACTAATTATTTTTGTAAACACATTTTAAAAATCATTTCACCATCACTGGTTATTATTAAAAAGGGATACTTTTGGGTTATAAAATCCATTTATTAATTACAAAATAATATATTAAATATCCATGTTTAAAGTGATTAAATTTCAGGTCGTTACACGGTCACATCCTTCATGTTGATTTTCATTTGGTCAAACATCTTTCAGAACAGAATGTTGGCCGAACTCCCACTGTCGACCAAAACTCGATGTACAACTACTGGACCAACCCTAACCGTTATTACCATTGGGTCAAGAGTCGGCGCTTCAATGCCTTTAGTGTCCCGATTCCAGAACACGATATCATCGGTAATCATTCTTTGTTGCTTAGCTGGAGCTCTATATTCAACGGCATAGCAATTCTCCCGAGGGGTGTGCTTCAGAGAACTGGCATATCGTTCCATTTAACCCAACTCCTCTACACTGGATGACGTCCTCCAGTGATGGTATTTATAACTAACCTTTGATCCATTTGTCTAGGCCCTTCTCCGCCGGGTCTGGACTGATTTCCTTGAATGTTCAGTGCTTGTGGTCCAGTAGGTTGATCGAGGTTTCGTAGTTTCTTCACGTATTGCTGGAGCTGATTCTACCTTATCAATTCCTCAATCAAGTCTTTCATATGCCAACACTCATTTGTGTTATGTCTGCGAGTCTCGTGGAAGCAGCAAAATTTCCTCGATCTCTTTTGCTGCTCGGATGCTTCCCTCTTGTGTGGTTTGTTGTATTGCTGAGTTCCTTGAGTGGCTAGGTAAATGTTTTCCAAACTATCATGCAATGGTGTATAGTCTTTGGGCCTTAGACTCCTCATATTTTTCTGCTCCCATCACGCCTATCAGAATTCTGGTTCCTTTTTTGATTTGCATTCTTTCCTGTACTTCCTGTAGTTGCTTGCTGCAGAACTATTTCCATCCTATTTAACTACAACATTACTTAGGATCGCTTCCTTTGGTTGCTCATCGACAGTTCTGCCTTCGATCATACTTGCTTCTTCCAGTGTTAGAAATTGGTTTGCCTTTCAGTGAAATTCTTCCATGGCAGTTGGTTGCTTCATTTTAAGCTATTTAACAAAATCCATATTCGAATGAATGGCACGGACCAAAGCCAAATAATACAATGTCTTCCTTTGGATTACTCACCTCAGTAACCACGACGTTAAACCGATTCAAGAAAGCTTTTAGTGACTTATTGGGCCCTTGGGAAAAGCCATATAAGGATATCACGTCCTTTTGTCATGCAGTATGGAGTCTAAACTATTCCAGAAACTTTCTTGCCAACTCATCAAAAGTGAAAATGGACTTCAGTGCGAGTCTGGTAAACCACATGGAAGCGACTTCTTCCAAGAAGATAGGGAAACACCTACAACAGACGGCATCCGTAGCTCCTGCTCCATCCATATGTCATTCGTATTTAAATAAGTGTTGTTTAGGGTCCGTTGTTCCATTGTACGATGGCATAGTCGGCATGGTGAATGTTCGGAGATATTCTTCTATCAGGATGTTCGCGGTAAAAGGGTTCGACTTAGTGTAGAACCCCAGTCTTCATTTTTCCTACTCCTTCCCTCCATCAATCGTTTGACCATGTCAGCGATTTATTCTTCGCTGGTGCGGTGATCTGCAGACCGGTTGTTAGGGGCTACCCAAGTGTTTGATTCTATAAACAATCTTGGTTTTCCAACTGAAGCCTAGGTTCTCCATTCTCTGGGAGAACTACTCCTACAACGTTCTGTTGGTGTGCGGTGCGGTTGGTCTTGCCATGGCAGCTTGAGTTCCAGCTCCAGCATTTTGTCTGTTAATACCAGTATTCAATCCCAAGTCTCCACCATCAAGCTACATATCATCTTCAGAGTCTGAAACAAGCACGACGCCACCTTCCTGAGGAGTGTTCACCCCAAAGTTTGGGTCGACACCAAGTTGTTTTGGCTCGGTACCATCCTGTCTCCTTATAGGGAGAACCCACCTACTTCCTCCTGCAGCATCCCCTGAAATTCCGGCAATTGCTTCCTTCTATCTTTGCTTTCCATCCCTCCTATTCCGGCAGTTGCTTCCTTCTAGTTCTCCTTGTAGTTGGCGGTTGTAAAGTTAGCAATGCGTCCGTCTTATCCATGAGAGCTTTTTGACTATCAGTAAATTTCTTGTTAAATCAGTGATAATCTAGTTAAGCTCTCCTTTAGTAACAATTTCCCGTTGAGCAGAAGATCCAGGTAGCGGATTTCCATTGTTTACTTCTGTTTTGTGGGTGTTTGCTTTATCACCACCAATTGTTGCTCCTATAGATCTTACAGATGCAGATTTTCCTTTTCTTAGAGCCATTGAAATAGCTAATCTTTAATTCCTCTAAGCAAACTTTATGGATCTAACTTCTGGATCTTATGCAATCCAAAGTAGAGAGCTAGATCAAAGCCTAGGTTCAGTTTTCTCAGTGAAAGCACCAAAATGTTGATACCAAAAATGGATCAACACCCAAGAATAGATTGTAAGGAACCTGTGAGACCTAGATCTAGCAGATAGTAGTTGAAATTAATGGAAAATAACAGAAATAAAGTAGAGAGACATAAGATTTTATAGTGGTTCGAAAATCTTTGGCCTATGTCCACTTTCTAGCTTTGTTGCTTATAGATTTAATGTAGTTTGTTTGAAATTACAAGAGATTTGATAGAGAATAAGTCACAAGTATAGAGGTTAGATAGGTTCTAAGTCATAGAATTGTCCAAAGTAGCTACCTTAGTGGCTATTGTATAGAGATAGAAGATGAATAAGAGTCAGAGCTTCCGCATAGTGATGATAGAAATCTGATCCTGTTTTGATTGCTTTATGGTTTGCATTTATAGGGGAAACAGTCGTGCTGGGCTAGAAGTTCAATTGGAGCAGAGTCCAAATGTCGACTCAGAGTTGTATGAGAAGACACAAAGTCATCCGAGTCTGATAAATGAGTCGGTACCGAGTCATTTCTTAAAGTGGAAATCACTCCACCCCTTTTCTATCTCCTTCCTATCTTCGAGTAAATGTGCTTCGTACATTCTTTCTAGTAATTTGGCTGACTTTGGTGATAGTTCCTACATCACTTGAATTGCTTTGAATTTGATGATGGGTCGTCAAAATCTTATAAAAACACTTGGGCACAATCTGGAGAAGTAGAAAATAGTTCATATGAAGTTAGTGAGTTGTTTTGGGGTGAAAAAATGAGTCGGCACCGAGTGGTTTGAGTCTGTGCCGAGTGATTTTCTTAAGCCATCTCGGGGTGAAACTTTCTAGGATCTCTTCTTTCCCTCTTCTAAGCATGTCCTCCATGTTTTAAGTTGTTTCGTCTTCGTTCCAACGTTCCAACTACTTTTGATCTCTGCCTA
This sequence comes from Allium fistulosum, assembly GCA_030737815.1. Lineage (NCBI taxonomy): Eukaryota > Viridiplantae > Streptophyta > Magnoliopsida > Asparagales > Amaryllidaceae > Allium > Allium fistulosum. Next base: position 512,867,447 of record CM060903.1, on the reverse strand, counting down.
GTTAAAAACCCGGTTAACAATATATACATATATATGGCAAGGATCAGCTACAGCTCATTTCTAGTACACCTCTATTCCCCTCGATTTTAATCGCATGTTTCGATTTAACTAATTATACAAGTGATTGGAGAGCGAAACTATAATTATTTAAATCAAAATGCATGGTTGAAATTATGGAGGAATAAAGGTGTAGCAGAAATGAGATTAGCTCATCCTAGTCCTATACACACACATATACATATATAACATAGCAAAAATTAAATACTTAAACAGTAATAACAATTTAAAATATACCAACATAGTTGGCTCAGTCGGTAGATAGTTTAAACTATGAGATTAAAAGATCATAACATGGTTTTCTAATCAAATTGCTACATTTTTGTAAATTATACGACACAATGGTTTCATCAATTTTTGTTACTAATTAAATTCGAACCATCTAAATAAATTGGAATAACTAATATTCATTAATTCTCTAATAAATCAACTTCTCAATTCTCTTGTGATATTTTATTTTAAAATATATGTATAATGATTTTTAAAATTAGTCGTTGTTTTATTGGTTCTCAACAACCATATTAGGTTGAAATGCCTATCTTTAATAATTTCTAGAACCAAGCGGTTCTACTTGACTCTCTCAAAATTATTTTATATTTAAATCCATACATAAAAGTTAACTAAACATATAAACCACTCAAATAAACTAATGTAATCAATATTCATTAATTCTTACAACGAATCCTTAAAAAAAATAACAATTTCAGTATTCCAGTTAATACTATACTAGTAAAAATCACCAAAAGTTTAGAAACAAATTATCATCAGAATACTGACTCTATAACATAATTTCCAAGAAGAAAGCTTACACTGCTACAAATCTAAACTGCTCTAACCTGACATTTATAATCAGAACGAAATAAAATTATTCAGTACAAAATTGGTGTGTGCATGGAAACAAATATAGTTCCAATATTCTCCCATTGATCAAATGAAGATCCTCAAAAAATCAGTCATCTTTACGCTTCATACGCTTCTCAAGACCCTTGGCGCTCATGCACCTTCCAACAAACTTAAGAACCTCATCGATCAAAATAACCGGAAGAGCAACGGCCAAAACCAGAAGCCATTCGTTAAGGTTAAGAGGCACAACTCCAAACACTTGAGCAAGGAAAGGAACGTACAAAATAACAAAATGAAGGCCAAAGGAAATCGACATTGCTAGCATTAGCCAAGGATTGACCCAAGGAGGCATGGCTAAAAGGCTGACATCCTCCGACAATGCATTGAGAGAGTTGAACATTTCGATGGCGACCAAGACGGAGAGGGAAAGGGTCATGGCTTTGATTTTGCCGGAGTGGAAGTAGTCGCAAGGGTTTTGGTCGAAGGAGAAGGTGCAGGATCCGGCACTGAATGGGGAAGCGGTGAAATTTTGCCAGGTGGGGCACTGACCCCAGTTTGAGAGCTGGGAGTATGAGACGAGGGAATGGTTGTCCCCGCTTAGGTCTATTCCCATAAAGGAAGAGTGAGTGTACCATATGATGAATACTCCTACCGTTGCTACTCCTACGTAAAGACCAATAACCTGCATTTCAATTCATCATAAACATTATACATCATCATGTGTCTAATCTACATTAACTAGTTGGGACGTCACACTTTATGGGCATATAGTAAAAAATACATGTTATATGCAGTACAGTTTGAGCTTTATTCATTCCGAATTTTGTGGGAACTCCATTCAATGACCAAGTTTAGAAAACAATCTCTCCACATCAGACCCTACTCAAGTAAAAGACTTCTGCACTGGGTAGTAAATGATAAATGATGATCAACTGGGTTATTTGTAGTTGCAGACAAATAGAAACACCAATGAATCCGAGTCATTAAATCAAAAGATTCAATAGCTTTCGTCAATGATGCGTTTTAGCAGATTCAATTCTACTAATGTGCACTATTGGATAAAGCAATTAAAATTTCAAATTAATGATCAAATGGCTGGTGGATCTCTGTTTTTTTGGGTTAAAACCTAAGTACTTCTCTCTTTTTTGTAGTACTCCCAGTCTCTCCATGCTTTGATTCAAGCTATGGGAAAAAATATTGTAATTGCAGCAGTGGTCACATAAGACGGAAAAACATCACTTGCAAGTCTGGACCATAAAATAAGTAAATGCGCTGATTTTTTGAATCAAAACTTTACGTCTTTTACTCAAATATTTTTTTTGAAATGAGATTGTGAATTCAATTTGAGAAATATATCGGATTTTCCAGCACCAAAATGTACATACAGTAGCATTAGCTATGCTTCCTTTTTATTCCTGTAAACGTAATACTAAAAAGTAACTGTTTGAATTAAGGTAAACAGGAGGTATATATGTTACCAGATAGCGAAATAAAATCCAAGGACTAATTAATGAGTCATCGCTTCTACGAGGTGGTTTCTTCATAATATCTCTGTCAGGTGGATTGAACCCAAGAGCAGTAGCAGGAGGACCATCAGTTACAAGATTAACCCATAATAGTTGAACTGGTATTAACCCTTCTGGAATACCTAATGCAGCAGTTAAGAATATGGAAGCCACTTCTCCGATATTTGAAGATATCATATACCTGTATTTAATGATTAAATATAGCAATTCAGACACTGTATTAGTAAGCATCGATCTGCCAGACCTTGTAAAAAATAGACTGGATGATCAAACCTTATAAAAGCCTTCATATTGTTATAGATAGATCTTCCTTCACCAACTGCTGCAACTATAGTATTGAAATTGTCATCTGCTAAAACCATGTCTGAGGCTTCTTTAGCAACCTATAGGACGGTTAGAAGTTTTAAGAGGATGAAGAAAACAAATAACTATTAATTTGAATTTCAAGATATTTTAGGATAACAGAGCTTCCAATGTTTTTCAAAAACTGTAATCCACAATGTGTTATGTATATAACATCATTCCAGTTACAACTAAACACTTCACAAAAATATACAAAACTCACAATAAACCATAATATTATAACTTACCTCAGTCCCTGCAATTCCCATTGCAATACCAATATCAGCCATTTTCAATGCTGGAGCATCGTTAACTCCATCTCCAGTCATTGCAACAACTTCTCCATCCTCTTTTAGCAATCTCACTATCTCTTGCTTATGCTTTGGTTCTGCCCTAGAAAATAGAAGCCCTCCCTTTTGCCTCAAAAGATTCATTTTATCAGAGTGACACATAAATTCTTTTCCAGTTAAACTCTTTATGCTAATATCTTCATTGGCTTCAAATATACCTATTTCACGACATATGGCTTCTGCTGTTTCTTTGTTATCTCCTGTTATTACCATAACTCGAATACCAGCTGCTCTACAATCCTCTATTGCACCGTATACCTCTTCCCTTGGGGGATCCTATAATATATTATATGTAAATATTTGGAAGCATACATGGAAGACGGTTTGCAAATCGAAGCTTGGAAAAGGGAGATATCGCAATTTGAAGTAAGGTGTTGGGGGTTCTGTCAATTCTGACGTTTGAAGGTTTTCTCATACGGCTGATATTGATGTCAGGCATCTGAGATACCCCCTCAGACGTCTGATATACCCTGTAAACCATCCCAAGAGTTTGCAGTGCATTTTGGACGATTTCAGACGTCTGACTTTAGGGTCAGACGTCTGGTTGAATGAGTTCAGACAGCTGAAGATTTGGAAGCGTACATGGAAGTTGTGTCATGTTCCGAATAACAAACCCAAATATGTATTTTTTCATATAAAAAATACCCTAAAGCCTAAACATTAGTGTGATGTCACGTTACTGAGTTTAAGTTGGGCCCTTCTACAAATATGCATGCAAAGATTCCTTTTGAATTTATTTATTTTTTCAATCGTCTACATTCAAATAGTTTTATGGCAAAAAGGAGCAAATTCTCTGTGTTAGAAAATGATAGCATCCTACTGTGTATGAAATTGGATGTGGAAAGTAATAATGAAATATCTCCAGAAAAATGGTTTTGTCCCTGAGCAATATCATTAGGGGCTTTGCACTGAAGGTCCCTATTTTTGATGTTGTTATAAGAAAAGTCCTTATGATAATGAGTATGTAAATTAAGTCTCTGTTTTTTTTTAAATCAGAAAGTGCAAACTATCCTGCGCTTTCCTTATAGAAAGTGGAAGATAACTTGCGCTTTTCAAAAATTTAAATTTTTTTGAAAATTTCAAAATTTTCAAAAGAAAATTCAAAATCAAAAAACGCAAACTAGCTTGCGCTTTTCAAATATTTTAAATTTTTTGAAAATTTTAAAATTTTCAAAAAATTTCAAAATCATAAAGCGCAAACTAGCTTGCGCTTTCCATCAAGTTAACTTGCATTTTTCAAAAAATTTAAAATTTTCAAAATTTTCAACAAAAATCAAAATAAAAGCGCAAACTAGCTTGCGCTTTCCTGATAGAAAGCGCAAAGTTTTAAAATTTTCGAAATTTTCAAAAAAAAAATTCATAGTCAAAAAGTTGCAAGTTAGCTTGCGTTTTCTGTCAGAGAAATGCAAAACACTTGCATTTTCTATTTTTCAAAAAACAGGGACTAAATTTACATATTCTTATCTATAGGGACTTTTCTTATAACAACATCAAAAACAGGGACCTGTGACACTTTTCTTGATATCATTAATATCAACAACACAATGTCAACAAAAGACCAATTAAGAATATTATCATCGCTGACTGGGTCATATTCAAAATAAGACTAAGATAAGCAATCAACTACGAGAATAAAATGTGGTATTTACGTGAAATATAATTATATTACTGATAACTGCATAAGGAACGGTAAGTCCATCTTACTCTTAGCCCAACCATGCCAATAAAAATGAGGTCACTTTCAATTGCTGAGTAGTTAGAGGGGTCGAGTAAAAGCTTGTGCGCTGGATGATCTTCACCGTCATAGGTTGAGAATTCTGCAAGGTCGTCTTTGTATGCAAAACCCAAGCAGCGTAGAGCATTCGTAGACATTTCATGAAGAGCGTCCAGGATGACAGATCTAGAAGTATCATCCAAAAGCACGACAGAACCATCAAGCAATTGCATATAGATACTTCTCTCCAACAAACTTTCCACAGCACCCTGTCAATTCAAAAGCTTATTAGAAACTATAAGAAATCTAACTTTAAGCATATACCGACAATTATAGAAAAGAACAAGAATCTGTGTACAGATATGTACTAAAGCAAAAACAACAGTAGATATGTCATTGACACTTATCAATAAACTAAGTAACTGATCTTATATCAGTAAAATTTTGTTCTAGTGTCATTACAAGTTAACTTAAAAATATCAATGCCAATATCAGAAATATATTTTGCACTTATTAGCAACTTAAAAGCACTTCCAACCTACGGAAAGAACAATATTTGAGAAGGTTCGAAAGTAAATATGAGTTATGAAACTTAAAAGGTTTTATTCATTTTCATGCTGAATCGCAGAAATTATCTTCAAATGTAGAACTTGCTTCAATACTCAAATCTTACGTCATAAACTGAGGGAGATAATTGTACTTTGAATCATAATATCAGAGTAAATGAACTAAAAATCAAAGTTAAATAACAAAAGAAGTGTTTTTCCGAAAGAAACAAAAAATATTGTTAGTTCAGTCTCTACTCTCCAATAGATTTGTGCTTCTCTCACTAATTTAAGGCTAATTTTTCAACTTTAGAGAAACTTTTTTTCTGTTTTGGGTTCCATCTCTAGCCGACCCCAACTTGTTTGGGAATAATGGCTTAGTTGTTGTTGTTGTTGAGAAACTTTTTTCTAAAATCTTTAGTGGCTGTCAAAAATGTATTCCAGTATGGCATTTTATTAAACAAAGAACTAAAATAAACACAAAATTGATGTTGCCAGGAGTTGGATAATGCGGTAAGCACTAAAGTTTCTAAAACCTGCAGAGATCAACAAAGTACACTATAAGAGCATCTCCAACCCTACAACCGTGCAATGTCAAATTAATCCTATGTGTCAAAATGTGTTACAATCCTATGTGTCAAAATGCGTTTACAATTTAGACTCGATGTGAAATTAATTTTTGGAGATTACATTAAGAACAAAAGAAGTTGCTCCAATTCAAATGTGATCATATATAAAAATTGATCTAGAGTAGATGAAATACTACTAGAAAATTTTACAATATATATATATATATATATATATATATATATATATATATATATATATATACACACACACACACACACATATATAGCATCACATTGTGGAGTAATGTCTTAAACTATACATTGCACTTGACAATGTTCAACAAATTTAGTGTCACAGCATCTCTAAATTCTAATTAAAATAACCATTGGAGATGGAAATGCAATTAATATTGTGTATTGATGATGAGTACTGCACTTTACATCAAAATTACAATAGGATCGGAGATGCTCTAAATAAAGATGTGGAGCGCTATAACTGTTAAATTTTGGCGACACTATATGTAGAGTTGAAGAGGACGAAAGTAGCTTGATATCTGTGAAGACGGTTTGCGGATCGAAGCATGGAAGAGGGAGATATCGCGATTTGAAGTAAGGTGTTGGGGGCTCTATCAATTCAGACGTCTGAGGGGATTCTCAGACGATTGATATTGATGTCAGATGTCTGAGATACCATGTAAACCATCCCAAGAGTTTGCAGTGCATTTTGGACAATTTCAGACGTCTGACTTTGAAGGTTAGACGTCTAATTGAATGAATTCAGACGGCTGAAGATGAAGGTCGGACGTCTGATCGTTGTTTTGGAGACAGATTTGCCCATGCAATTGTGTAATAATGAGTGTTGCTTCAAGGGGCAAATTGGGTATTTTCCAGTCGATTTTTCACCATATAAAAGGCTATTTCAGATCTTAAAAGAGGCGAGTTGTTCATTCAAATTGAAAAGGGAATTCTCTATCAACGTTTCTTCAATTTTAATCTCCATAAATCAAATTCAATAGAATTTTGAGTGATCATTATAATAAATCTCTTGTACTCTTTCATTATTGGTAATAAAAATGTTCTTTCCAAAGTGGTTGTACACTAACACGACGTTAGTGAAACCACTATAAACCTTGTGTGATTTATTTTCGTCATTGCTTTTATTGCTTGTTTGAGATTGTGATTTAGTTTTATTTGGATTAGATCAGGTGTTGAGATATTGATTGGTTGTTTTTGCATATCTTTCAACGATCTAGCTTTTTCGTGACGTTTAGAGTTTGGATTAGAGCGGTCTCAAATTTAAATTTCATAACATTTGGTATAAGAGCTTTGGAGTTTGTAAGGTGTTTGTAGAAATAACGGAATCAGAAAATATCTCGAATAGCCCTTCAATGGTTGGTCCAAATAATATAGCACTGTATATACATGGATTGTATGCGGTTTCGGATTCACAATTGATCATAGACATGTAGAATGGTGATAATGATTTTGAAAAATGACAACGGAAGATGAAAGCGGTTTTTAGACGGAATCGTGTGTATCGGGTTGTGTTTGATACGCATTTGTTGCCGGCGGATATCTCGAATGTTAAGAGAAAAGAAATGGAAGAGTGGACATTCACTACACTTCAACTTGTTATCGATGAGAATGTAGTCTCTGAAATTAGTGGTGAGACCACCAATAAGGGTATTTGGAATAATTAAAAGAATTGTATATGAAATCGATAACTAATCGTTTGATTTTATTGCAAACAATCTTCACCTATAAGATGAAGAAGGGAACTCCGCTAAAAGCATACTTGAATACCTTTGATGGTTTGTTATTGAAGATGAGGGGTAGTAAACTTGAAGAATGAGACAAAGCAAAAGGCGATGATCTTGTTATGTTCGTTGTCGGACCATCATACGGGTTTCTCAAATAACTTGATCTATAACCGGAATGCTTTGACTCTTAGTAATGTTAAAGTAGATTTTCTTAGCGATGGGTTGCGGGATCAAATGAAGGAATTGAGTGATAGTAGTAGTGGTCACGGTATGTTGGTGGAGAAGGAGAGAAATGAGAAGGTAAAGAGGAATCGTGGACGTTCTAAATCAAGAAAGTTCGGTTGGAGAAGAAAGTCGAAGAAAAGAAATAACAAGTGTTTTATCTGCAAGAAGCTCGATCATTGGAAGAATGAATGTCCGGACAAGGATAAAAAGAAGTAGCATCTTCATCGATGGCGGTGGAGAGTGATGTTAGTGAGATAGATGAAAATGTATTGACGGCGGTAGCATCGGATGTTTCGGGGGACAAATGGATACTCGATTCGGGTGCGTCTTATCATATGACGCCTAATAGGAATTATTTTTCCTCTTATGTCGACAAAGACGGAAATTCAATTGTTATGGGTAATGGTGCTCTTTGTAAATCAACAGGCATTGGTTCCATGCGAATTCAGATGTTTGATGGTGTAATTTGTACGCTCGCTAATGTACGTTATGTTCCGGGTCTTCGTAAATCTTTTATTTTCTTTGGACAATTGGATTCCTTGGATTGTAAAATCACCATTAAGAGTGGTAGCTTACGGGTTTCGAAGGGTGCACTTGCGGTGATGAAAGATGTTAGAGCTTATGGAGTTTATTTGCTTCAAGGTGTGATTATTTAAAGTGAAATTTGTGTAGGTGTTGGTAGTTCTTGTGGCTTGGATGCGACAATGTTGTGGTATTTGAGATTGGATCATGTCTTGGAAAGGGGTTTGGATATTCTTCGAAAAAGGGAAATGATTAATGGAGAAAGTCTCAACAAACTTAAGTTTTGCGAGTAACGTGTCATGAAAAAGCAAACTAAAGTATCATTCGGTGAAGAAAAACATGATTCGAGAGATGTTCTTAAGTATATTCACACGAATGTTTAAGGGCCGACATCAGTAACTTCTTTGGATGGAGCTCGTTATTATATTTCTTTTATTGATGACTTTTCTCGAAAAGTTTGAGTGTATGTAATGAAGACCAAGTCGAAGACATTTGCAAAGTTCAAAGCTTGGAAGACTCTTATTGAAAATGAAAGTGGTAAGTCTTCGAAGGTGTTGAGGTCTGACAATGACGGGGAGAATATTTCCGGAGAGTTTTTGGACTTTTGCAAGTATCATGGTATTCTGAGACATTTTACTACACTCGGGGATCCGCAATCAAATGGTGTAGCAGAGAGAATGAACTATACTCTACTTGAGAAAGCTCGATGTTTGAGATTGACATCGGATTTTTCGAGCGGATTTTGGACCAAAGCTTTGTCAACCGCATCTGCATGTAAATCGAATTATGTGCTTGGCTACTGATAACAAAATTCCGAACGAAGTGTGGAAGGAAAAAAACATTAACTTGAGTTATATTCGTGTGTTTGGTAGTCCGGTTTATGTGCATGATCCGAGAAATGATAAGCTTGAGCCTAAAGCTTTGAAAGGGATATTGCTTGGTTATACGGACGTTGTTAAACGTTAACGAATTTGAAATCTGGAAACGAAGAAGATTGTGAACAAGTCATGTTACTTTTGATGACTCAATCTTGTTTCAAGGAGAATGAGAGTTCATCGAATCTTCCGGCTTTGATTTGTGACAAATCAAAGGAGATGGAAGTTGTTTCCACTTTTCGTCCAAGGAGTAGAGTTGTTGGAGATGCTTGTGTTAAGAAAGTGGTTGATGGTACATCACATAGTCTACATGTATCCTCTAGTAGTGTTAGTGATGTGCACGACTCTAAAGATGATTCAGTTCAAGGTGAAACCGAAAGGTGTTTTAATGATAGTATTGCAACTCGGGTTGATCGTCATGATATAAGACCACCCAAAAGATATGGTGACTGGAATTATCTTAGCTTTTGTTATAATTTGGACTATGCTCTTCATGTATTCCAAGGTGAGCCGATGGACTACGATGACGTCATGGATTCGAGTGATAGCTCGAATGGATTTGCACCATGGAGGATGAGATGCAATCTTTGTTGAAGAATCAAACTTGGGTTTTGGTTCTGCTTTCTAAAGGGAACCATGCTATTGGATGCAGATGGATATACAAGGTAAAGGATGATGGAAGGTACAAAGCTAGATTAATGGCTAAGGGGTTTGCACAAAAGATGGGAGAGAGGTATGACGAAATTTTTGCATCAATCGTGCGCCATACTTCAATCAAGATATTACTTGCTATAGTTGTTATTCATGATTTGGAATTGGAGCAACTTGAGGTGAAAACCGCCTTCTTATGTGGTGACTTAGATGAAGACATCTACATGGAGCAACCGGAAGGTTTTGTTGTAGATGGTAAGTCAAATTCATGATTTTAAATCTCCTATATATCGCCCGAGATCTCCTCCGAGATCTCTTTTTCACACTTAAACGAGACGAGACATCAAATCTCCTTCATATCTCCCTCGACACTCATCTTGTCCGAGATATTCAAATCTCACCCGAAATATGGATCAAAATCTCAATCCGAGATCTCACCCGAAATTATACATTTTTCTTATTTTCCATAATATTTTTTATTTTCATATTGATTCAAAAGAAACTACTCAATTCAATTATAATTTATCAACTTCTTGAACATATTCTTTACTTTTTATCTTAATGAGTCATAGCGAAAGGTTTCACTTCTTTATTATGTTCAAATAAAAGGATATTATTCAATCATTACCAAATCAATTAAGCTAATCAAGCTACTGCTCTTATGAAAATATTCCTTTTTTCATGTAAATCAAGTATGTTACCATTTTTATTTTACTAAGGAAGTTATAACCGTTAAATAAATTTTTGACACATCAATTTTAGACACATAAGTACATCCGAGATATTCCCGAGATGCATTATAAGATCCGAGATGTCAATCCGAGATGTACACCCGATATGTACTCATCTCGTCCGAGATCTCCCCCGATACGAGATAACTTGTATAAAAATTCCGAGACGAAACGTGACCGAAATCCGATATTTAAAACCTTGGTCAAATTTAATTTGCAAGTTGAAAAAATCACTATATTATTTAAAATAATTACCTAGACAATGGTACAAGAGATTTGATCATTTTATGCTTGAAAACGATTTTGATAAAAGCATTAAAGATGCTTGTGTATATTTCAAGAGCGTAGAAAATGATTATTGGATGTATTCACTCTTGTACGTGGATGACATGCTCATTGCTTCTAAAGATAAAAATGAAATCAACAAATTAAAAAATTGCTTAAAATCAAAATTTGATATGAAAGACCTTGGAGAGGCAAATGAAATTTTGGACATGAAAATAGAAAGGAATCGAAAGTGTTTTGAGTTGAAATTGACTCAAAATAAGTATATTAAGAAAGTGCTTTGTCGGTTTAACATGGAGAATGCAAAGGCGTCTAATACACCTTTACTTTTGCATATGAAGCTTTCGATTAAGGGATCACATATCTTGAAGAAAGACAACACTTATATGACAAGGGTGACATATGCTAGTGCGGTTGAAAGTTTAATGTATATCATGGTGTGTACAAAGCCCGATATTGCAAAAGACGTTGGAATTGTTAGTCGATATACGGCTAATACGGGGAAATCGTATTAAAAAGCCATGAAAGTTATTTTGAGATACCATGAAGGCACTTTACGTCATGGTCTTGTTTTTACGGTAGTGATGGAATGAATTGCAAGTTGGTCAGTTATTGTGATTCAGACTACGCCGACGATAGGAATCGAAAAAAATCAACTTTCGGATATGTTTTCACTCTTGGTTCATAAGTTGGAGGTCGAGATTGCAAACCGTAGTTGTTTTATCCACTACGGAGGCGGAGTTGATAGTCGCGGTGGAGGCAGCAAAGGAAATACTATATTTGAGGCGATTATTGTATGACTTGAGTTTTGAACACAATAGTATTGATGTTCAATGGATAGCTAAAATGCTATATATTTGGCGGAGAATTTAGCTTTTAGCTCTCGGACTAAGCATATAGAGGTGAAAGAGTCATTTTTGATAGCCATGGATGAAGATAAACTTATTCATTTTCGAAAAGTGCACACAAAAGATAACGTGATGGATATGTTTACAAAAACATTGTCGATTGGGAAGTTCAAGCATGTTCAAACTTGATTTGCTTGTTAAAATGCTAGGTGGCATGAGGTGGCACGGTTGAAGTAGTTTGGTTATTGATAATAAAGAGTATCGGTGAAAGATTATGATTATATCCTCTTGATAAGTACTTGTTTCACTCCAAAGTACATTTGTCTTTAGGTAAGATATTTTTTTGTTTTTGGATTCAACACTTCGTTAGCGGACGATAGATTTGTTGAAGCTCATTGACGGAGTGTAATGGACGGTGACTTTGTCGAAGAACATTTGGAAAGTATTCAAGTGTGTCGTGGTGGAAGATAGAGTTTGGTGATGACTTGTTGTCATTGGTTTCTAATGGTGTATGGAGATGGATATAGTGTCGAGGTAGAGTGTTAAATTTTGACGATACTATATTTAGAGTTGAAGAGGACGGAAGTAGCTTGATATCGGTGAAGACAGTTTGCGAATCGAAGCTCGAAAGAAGGAAATATCGCTGTTTGAAGTAAGATGTTGGGGGTTCTGTCAATTCAAACGTCTGAGGGGGTTCTCAGACGTCTAATATTGAAGTTAGACATCTGAGATACCCCTCAAACGTTTAAACGACCATGTAAACCATTCCGAAAGTTTGCAGTGCATTTTGGACTATTTCAACCCTCTGACTTTGGGGGTCAGATGTCTGGTTGAATGAATTCAGATGGCTAAAGATGAAGGTCAGACGTCTAATCGGCGTTTTAGGGACAGTTTTGCACGTGCAATTGTGTAAAGATGGGTGTTTGTTTCAAGGGGCAAATTGGGTATTTGCCAGTCGATTTTTATGAAAAGCTATTTCAGATCTGAAAAGAGGAGAGGTGTTCATTCAAATTGAAAAGAGAATTCTCCATTAAAATTTCTTCAATTCTTAATCTACACAAATCAAATTCAATAGAATTTTGAGTGATCATTGCAAATCAATCTCTTGTACTCTTTTATTATTGGTGATAAAAAGGCTCTCTCTAAAGTGGATATACACTAACATGTTAGCGGAACCACTATAAATCTTGTATGTGATTTACTTTTGTTATTGCTTTTATCGTTTATTTGAGATTGTGATTTGATTTTATTTGGATCTGATTGTGATTTGGTGTTGAGATATTGATTGGTTGTTTTTGCACATATTTCAACGATCTGGTTTTTCCGTGACGTTTGAAGTTTGGATTAGAGCGGTCTCGAATTCAAATTTCACAACAATAACATCATTGAACGCTGGGCGAGAAGGTTCAGAAATACAGCTTAAGCAGAGCCTTTCACAGTATACCACAAAGAATAGAGATTCAATTATCCTTTTTCCCACGTTCTTCCATATTTTGATATATCCACGGTATTTTGTCTCAAGTACCAGTAAATATCAGATAATATATTGCTACCAACACTATAACCAATGTTATAAAAAAAATACTTGAAGTTTGAGACAATATCTTGATAATATTTGACATTAACTGCTAGTACTAGGTTATGGTATAAGAAAAGGATTATCCTACTTTACTGGCTATAGACGTACTTGTCAAGAAACACATTTTTTGTGTTATAGTATAAAGTTGCTCCCAAAGTACCATAACATAACAGAAGAATCCCAAGTTATCTGATATAAAATGCCTAGTAACTGTGCATAGATAGTTACCATTGATCGTTCTTCCCTCAATGTATTTGAAACAAATATTGTGCCATTCTAATAATCAGAAGGGGAAAAAACAGAGAACACAAAGAAGAGACAAGAAGAACAAAATGTGCGGATTAGGGATTCTAACATCACTAATTACATCAATATCCATCTAAGTAGTTAAAGAACCGCCTTTCAGAATTGAAGAACATTTTATGGACTACCATTACAGAAAGATAAATAATTCTATAATTTTTGGCTATGGTTGAGGGTTCAATATTGGGTTTTGGCCTTTTGAGATTTTATAACTCCTAATCAGCTTGGTAAAAAAAAGATGTTGCCGTTGATTTTGATTGTTGATGCTATGTATTTCATTATTTTCAAGTTGTGTGAACTAGAAATAAATAAAAATACTTATGAAATTTTGGTCTGAAAGTTCAACAAGTAAACCCAATTAAATATAATCTAACCAACGATATTAAGAAAGCTAAATTCAAAGTCTCATACAGGCAAATTATATAATTGGATCTGGTTTAATTAGTACTGGTCAGTTCAAAATCATAGCAAGTACAGTATAAGATGCTGCTTTTTCTCTCATGACGTAAAATAGAAATTCTAATAATTTCTCTAAAGAATATTCTGCCAAAAAAAGTCTACCGCTCAATACTGTACTACAATTCATGTCTTTATAACCAAAAAAACTGGTTACATTTTTTATAAGCCATATCTCGAGCAAAGATATCACTTTAACCTTCTCTGTTGTTTTCGACTGAAACCAAAACATATGTACATTTTGTACTGCCTTTAGCAACGGAACCAGGATGGCTGGAAATTTCAGGGTATTGACTAGAACTCAAACCTACGTTTCAACTTTCAACAGAGAATTGTTGGAGAAAAATAATTACCCAAGCGAGCCAAAGTACTCGAGTTGTGCTTAGAATTATTCATTTTCATACTTCAGATAAATGTTTTAAGAAATAAGATTTTGGTGGTTCTAAAGAAATACACTAATCCAACCATCCTAACATCACAACAAATGAAGCATTTGCTATATTTCATGCATTATGTACTTCCACGACAATTTTTCCATAATATGTTACACGTGATACATAGCACTATAGTATTTGACTGTGCACAGCACACAAAAATGTAAAACCGTCATGGAGTCTTGCACATGTTTTTTTATAGAAATACTGCACATTTATTCAAACAAAAATCAAATGGTATATTTCTATTATACATCACAAGCTAACGAAACAAAACCAATATACATGTATGCGAATGTAATAACACTATACACAAAGACTTACAATTAATTCGACAATAGTTTCTTTTCTCTCCTTTAAAACTTTAGAATAGTTTGAAAACCAAATAAAAGCACAATTATATAACAAATACAAACATTTTATCCCTTTTATTTAGATCTTGAAAAAATAATATGAAAATAACTATTAAAAAAACTTATTTGTGACATGCATTATGTGTTGTCTGCACCATTTTGTGCCGCTTTTATATGGGTATCTGGCATAAGAGAAAAAGGTGCTATCGGTGCACAGCGGCATGACACGTCTTTTACAACAATAGCTAGTGATGTTTGAAAGAGTTCAAACTTCTGAGTAAATTTGTTTTGTTCTGACTAAATGATATGGTTAAACATATTTTTAAGTACAAGGTATCCCATGACCTTCGTAACTACGGAAGAACATACCTAAACATCCATTAACTGACTGCATAGTCTACGAAGGTTCTCTATTATACGTAACTGGGAAAAACAAAAAAACACACACACACAAATGTAGTATAATCAGTCACACAAACTGACACTATATATAAGAGCCTATTATTAGACTAACAAGACTGTGGTATTCAAAATATAATTGAAATTGGCTGAAATATGAAACAATGTAGGGTAAATGATTCTGGGAAACATGTAATATTATATCTGTTAATTGTCAGCAACAAAAACACCAGATACATGTTGTTTAATGATGTTCTTGACAGTACCTTCACTAGCAACGAATTTTTTCCAGACTTCGAATTGACAATAACCCCCATTGATTTTCGAGTGCGGTCAAATTCAAGAGTTGCAATTCTACGTGCAGTCTCGTTCCACCATTGGCAGCATCCTTCAGACCAAAAACAAGATTATGGTTTTCATATAGCTTGAAATTTTGAATTAAAAAGTAAGTGTTCAGATATAAGATAACAAGAGGATAGTCAGGCATACGTAGGAAACTAGAATCCACTGAAGGGTTACATCCTGTGGGAAGTCCCATTTTCTCCACAAGGACCTGTTTGGAACAAAACATGCATTATTCCTGTGTAAACTGATTATATTAAGTCTTACAAATAATACCATGTGAGCTAATATGTCATTACAGTTCCTTGGGAAAAATGAGTTTGATGTTATCATACTCTGGTTCTTTACGTCTTATCAATCTTTTTTAATTCAGTCAGTACCGGCATGCCCAATTCAAAATCCACAGCAGTCCTTTGTTGTTAACCAGTATTGTAAAACATGGTTTGCGAAGGGAAAGAGGGTATAACAAATGGCATATGACAACATGTAATTATTTGCACAGTGAAGTTTACAGCTAAAGGTTCAAGTAAAAACTGCAGTTCATGACAACTCAGCCATAACCCAAAACTAATAAATAACTGAAACAAGAGGATAGTTGAAGGAAGACGTATTGCTTTTAGCTAAAGCAATAAGACAAATATTGGTAGTTCATATACGCATTGTGCAATACCGTCATATAATGACAAATTGTTGACATCAAAAACATCTCCAATAGTTATTTAAACTTATTATTAATGAACATATAGTATAGCTATGTACCATCACTATGCTAAAGTACATATTTTTATCACTGTCGATATTCACAAAATCAAATGAGTTAAAACATTAATTAATAAATGTAATGAATTCGTAACTGCATACCTTCAATGCTGCCTCTGTAGGCATACCACTAGCAACATGTTTCTGGTCAGAGCATGTGATACTTGCATCATTGCAAACAGCAGCAATCTTTGCAATCATTTGAAGATTAGCATCCATATCACCATTTGGAAAATCATGAATCTTCCCATCACAAGGATCATAAGTAGTACCATCAACCTTAAAACTTCTCAAACTATCGGTCCATCTCCCAATAGCTAATAATCTAACAGCTGACATTTGATTGGTAGTCAAGGTACCTGTCTTATCTGAACAAATTACTGTCGTGCAACCCAAAGTTTCAACGCTGGGCAACTTTCTAACTAATACATTTTTCTGAGCCATTTTTTTTGTGCCCAATGCTAAACAAGTAGTAATTACCGCAGGCAATCCTTCGGGTATCGCAGCAACTGCCAATGCCACAGCAATCTCAAAATAATATGTACACTTCTCAAATGAGAACTTAAAATTACTTGGCCATCCATCAACGTACTCCCAACTCAAAAAATACTTCACGTTAATAAGCCAAACCAGTGCACATATGACACCAATGATTGCAGTTAAAACCTCACCAAACTCATTCAACTTCTTCTTTAATGGTGTATCATCCTCCTCTTGCGATGCTTCATGTATTTGCGAATGAATTTTACCAATCTCAGTATTCATACCAGTCTCAATAACCATGCAAACACAGCTTCCATTCACTACAGTTGTTCCTGCAAAAACCATACATTCTTTTCCTTGTATATCAGAATCTTCTAGCTCGACTCGTTTATTAGTCTTATTAACCGCCTCGCTCTCACCAGTCAAAGAACCTTGTTCAACTCTCAAGGTAGAACTAACTAAATACAAAATCCTCATATCGGCTGGGACTTTATCACCAACTCTCAACTCAACAATATCACCTGGAACTAATTCTTTTGCAGGTAAATTGGGAACAAAATTCCCATCCCTCTTTATAGTAGCTTGTTCTGATTGGATTTCTTTCAAAGCTTCCAATGCTTTTTCAGCATTGCTTTCTTGCCAAACACCCACAATAGCATTAACAATCAAAATTAAAAATATTACTAACGGTTCAACAAATGCAGTAATTTCCAGTTCACCACCTTCATCCCCATCATACCAAGCAAGCACAAAAGAAACTACTGCAGCTACTAATAAAATCCTAACAAGTGTATCGTTAAACTGATCTAGCACTAGTTTAAAAATTGACGGTCCAGAATGCTTATCAAGCTCATTCGGACCATAGATCCTAATTCTATTTGCAGCTTCTGCAGTTGAAAGGCCGTCATTTGCTGAAACCTTGAACTGTGTTTCACATTCTGATATCGTTTTAGTCCAAGCTGGAAAAGTAAAGCTCGATTCACATTGCCCTCCTTTCCCCATTTCACCCCCCAGAATCTACGCAAACTTTCAAAAGAAATGGACTTATATAATTTTTTATCTTAATATAAGGCCAGATCTGAAGTGGGTCGAGGTCAAAACTCCAGAAATGGAACTCTGAATTGAATTTAGCGAGATAAGTTTGGAATGAATGGTAAAGAAAAAGGTAGTGTTTGTTACCTGATTAGAGGACCTACTGCGTATTGTATTCAGATTTTTTTCATTTCAACTCGATTTGGGAGGTGGGAATGAAGATGAACGATCTTAAAAAGGAAAAGAATTGAGCTGTTGCCTTTGCTTTTGACCTTTGGACAGTTAGGAGAGCTCGTTTACAGTTTATAGAGCAGACTTTTGTACAATGTACTACCATTTAGGACCTTCTTCGGTTTATAGTTGCTAAAGAAAGGGCGTGGATAAAGATAGGGCTGTTATAGTTGCTATTATGTGAATACACTTTTATCGTAACTTTTTTCATGATAAGCTAAAATTATTTATCATAGAATTATATACCGATAAACTAGTAATCGTTACATTGATAATGATAATTACTTCTTTTTTTTAATAAATTGACATGTTTTTGCACTGTGATGATACTTCATTACACAATTTATAATGTTACCTAATAAAAAACATCAACAAGAAGGAAAATAAGTGTAGTTGGCATTATTTGATTTGAATTACTGAACTAAATTTAATTATTTGTTTAGTTCTAAATGCCTATAATAAAGCATGTTATATGAATATCGATGTATTATAAATTTGCTGTTAGATTTACAATTATCGCTAGTTTCGAAAAAAATATTGCGCTGATTTTGAAAAATGTTACCGATGGTTTATCGTAGAAAATGACAAATTTACCGTTACAATACCGGTTAAACTTCCATACCGATAAATGGTAACCGATTGACTGGTAATGGTATAGTAATAGTAAATTTATCATTATCATAACAGCCTTAGATAAAAGGACTCCACTTTTGGATGTGAGGGGGTTTTCGGTATGGGGTCACCGAATTTGGGCATGTTTTTCGATAGAAGGTTGCCGAGTGTAGTGTAATTTTTTTTCGGCGGGGATCGTCGAACTTTTTGATCCCCTCATATCCAAAAGTGAAGTCTCTTTATCAATGTCCAGTATAAATTTTCTTTTTCTTTCTTCCTTTTTTCATTGTATATATATACACGCGCGCGTGCGCACACGGACTATTTATACTTTTTTTGAGAGAAATGAGTAATCTTCTGTTAGAAGAAGAGAGCACTCATGTATTTAATTTTACACTAGAAAAAGGAGCTATCGACATGTCTGACAAGTAGCAATATCCACCATGTACAATGTAAAAAAGAAAAAGAAAAACTCCAGTCCTGGAGAGCTAAGGTCCATAATAAAATAATACAGTACTATAATCCACTAAATGAGATGAGTGATCATATCCTCAAAATCAGACAAATACATCCGGTCCAACGAGCATATCTAAAGCTATAAAAAAGTATCGAAAGCGTAAGACCAATACATATAGTGTGTGTATGTGTGTGGTATGTATGTATGTATGTGTGTGTGTGTTTATATGCATATACACACACTATCTCTCTCTCTCTTTTATATACACGTATATGTGAATATAGATATACTAGTCTATTAAAAAATAGAACAAGCAATATTATGATTGAAACTGAGTAAGAAACAATAGAGGGTACAATACAATACATTATATAAAAATAGTGTGCTGCTAAAAGCATCTAGAAATGTGCTTCTTAATACCATTTCTAAAGAGCATCATGTATAATTAAGTTATGTGCCACTTAATACCATGGAAGATAATTACGAGACATCCAAAACATTTAAACCCTAATTTCCATTCTTCTATTTCAATAAAAAGTCACAAAACCACGATGCATAACAATCTCCCATCAATGAGGAAGTTAGCCGGAACCACCAAGCAAAGCCAAATCTCTTAACAATCTTACGATCAACCAGGGAAGAAAATTTTAGATTTCCATCTTTTGATGTTTACCTTCCTCCTTAGAATAGTGCTTTTCTTCCATAGATTAGTGATCTAAAATTGAAAATTTGATCAATTTTGATAAAGATATTTTGAATTTTTTGGGTTTTACGTGTTCGAGATTAGGCTGAGATATTTAACGTCCATGAAAAGTTTTGATGATTAATTACTAAGTGAAGAAATAGAACTGGTGTAAGTAGCATGTTTATTTGTTAAACTTTATTAAAACTTTATATGATATTAGTAAGCATATTTCTGAGTGCTTTTAGCAAAACACTAAAATAAAAAAATTAACGAGAATTCTAAGTCAAGTCAAATATCACAATAATAATGAAGCATCAAATGTGTCATAAGTAAAGGCGTCCATGGTAGCTAAATTTGGTTCATTGCTGTTTTTCTATTATTGAGAGAAAGTATCATAATTGTTGAAATAAATGTATATTCAAAATTGCAACAATTTAAAATCTAACTAATTTCCTAAATAGGGAATTAGGGAAAAGGACATACTTTTATAAAAAATTAGGTCGAAGGACTTCAAGTTCTATTTTTAGGCTGAAAGACAAATGCTAGTTATAAGTAGCATTATATTCAACTTTTACGATATACAAAATGCTAGTTATAACTAGCATTATATTCAGTTTACACTATATAAAATTCTAGTTATAAATAGCATTGCCCTTCAGCCTAAAAAACAAACTTGCTGTCCTTCGGCCTAAAAAAATTTCTAAGTTTGTCCTTATACCTATTTTCATGTTTCCTAAATATAATATAGCTTTGGATTCATTGGCATACATGTCAATTAAAAAGGTATTTAAAGAAGTATTGTTATTTTTATTTTTAAATACTATATTTTTCTTAACTAAATTAATACAAGATTTAACTATATGACTATGTGACTCGAATACTCAAACATCTTGGTAATATACAAAGTATTTGTAAAGGCTTAGAAAATGCTATATAGGAAGTATAAAACCTCAAGCAGGGCTCGTTTCTATAGCTTTAGTTGCCCTAGCCAAATATGAGATGGAATTAGGATAAAAATATATTATGCAATAATATTGAAGGTAGGCTCGAACATAGAATGTTCAACTGGAAAGGCAACTAACAAACAACTAAACCAAATTTTTTTTGAAAAGATTGCCCTTTTATCAAAATCAACCAAATCATGTGTAAGAAATTTAAAATTTTATTTCCCTCCTTCCACATTTTGCCCTAGATTAGCCTAGGACCAGGCCTAATGTTAAGGAACACATAATACAAGCATTACCTCTCCAATTTATTACAAACAAGCGTTTTGGTACATGCATTGCACGTGCATACAAAGGAATAAACATAAAAAATACTTATAAATATGAAATAATATTCAAATATATTTGTTAAAGTTTCAATAAATGTATAATCCTAATTATTATAGGGGATCATCTAACAAAATTGTTAAAATTATTGCATAAACATAAGGACATGCATGAATGTTCGACACTACATGCGCTTATTAAATTTTAAGGAAAATTGTTATCTTTTATTGTTCTATATTCTTTTCCTAAATATTTTAGTTTTTTATACGATTACTTAATATTTCTTTTCCATAATATTGTACTTTAAAAAATTGGATTGATTGTTTCTCACTCCTACTTCATACCTATTTTTTTCTCTTTTCAATTTATTAATATTCTTGATTTGAATGCTATTCATTTTATATTTCTTATATTTATTACTCTTTTAAAATTTATTAAATTTGTAGTATATGTAATTGAATTAAAGGTATCAATGGAAGTTCACATTCACATGAAAAAAGTAATACTAAAGGTAATACAATAGCTATTAAGGAAAAAATTACTAAATTTTTACGTAGTAATCATATGAGAATTAATTATTTAAAGTAACTTTGTAATTGTTTAAGTTTAATTTGCCAAAAAAATAATATTCAGGTCGAAAGATGTAAGATTAGAAAGTGTATATAAACATTTTTTGGAATAGTTTTAACATCTTAATTTTGAAAAGGAAATACTTATGCATAATACTAAAATTTTAAAGCCTAACTTTAAAGGAATTTTTTCAGGAGTGGGATTCGAACCCGTGACCTCCTATGCAAAATGCAGAGGTATTTTTGAAAGTTCACGTCTACACCAAAAAATTATGACACCGAATGTATTGCAACTATTAATAAAGGTAGTTGTCACAATAAAACTATACTAAAAAAACTTAATGAGATAAAACAAAACAAATAAAAGATATGAACTTTCACAATAATCATCTCTTGACTAAGTGTTAACTTACTATAATAGTTGATCTATTCTTAGTCAAAAAGTGCAATCGGAGATCCGAGTGTAAGAAGACTATCACGTTGAATGTATTAATGTGAAAATGTGAAGGTACTACCACAACTGTTATTCACTAAAAACCATTGTAGAAAGTTAATTTGATTGTGGGAAATGGGATATGAATAGGAAAACTAAAATGCCATAGAAAAGATGGCATGAAGCTTTTATAGTCGTTCGATCCATATATGATTTATGTCCACTTCATTATCATTCTATATATAAATATTTTTAATATCGAATGATTACAATACAAAATTAAGCAAAGTACTATAAAATCCTTATACATGTTAAACAAAATTCACATTGGCGGATACTGGAAATTCTAGATCTTGAAAGTTAAGCCTTTTTTCAGTTGTTCATCCTTCTTCGCTTATAGCTGGAGCTTAGAATAAATATCTTTAGATATCATAGAACATAAACTAATATTTTTGGATTAAAATCTTAAGGGTACAATGGTTGTACTCATCCAGTATTTTTGATGTGATCAAGCATTTTACATATATGGACTCGATGTGTGTTTAGTTATATGAATGGATGTAGAAAATATTCTTAAGTTTCTTAGCATAAGCTAAGTATCTAGTTAATTTATCAAAGTTAAACCTATTAGAGTTCCTTAGTGAATGACAAGATTAGGAAGGTAGATTTAAGATGTGTGCCCTAGGGCGATTATGTAATATATATATTTTACATAATATAACTCTTGTATTAGAACCTTACTTGAAATAAAGTACGTTTTTGATTTTTTTCTTCTTCTATTGTATATATTGTTCTATCGTGAGTATGATCTGAATCGTTAGATATATACGAGTAGAATATTCTAAGGAAAATATGTCATTGGTTGTAGTTACGGATATATCCATAACCATGTGTATTGAATCGAATGTTTAAAACCTTTATCTTTAAAATGTTCATGATCAAGATGTATTAAGAAAGAGATATCGATACATCCGTTAGAACCAATATACGTAATGCTCTCCATAATGGACGGTGAAGTAATCATCGTCGTTATGGAGATCAAGGGATTATGTTCTTGTATTTGTTTGGAACAACTACAGAATGACCCAATGAGAGTCTACTATAGGTTAATGCAAGAAGTTAAAATAGATCTCATGTAAGGATGTGTAGTTGTCTTCGGATTTGAGAATAATGCTGATCCTAGTTACTATATTGTACTTGATTATGGTTAATCACATAACATCATGATCATGAACGACCATAGTTGGGTACACAATGAACCACTTGAAGTAAAACACTACTCAATAAAGGATTTGTCTCTTTCGATGTAGAAGGTTAGTGGTACCATAATTGTTAGTCAACTTGAAGTCAAAATCTCCCTCTAAAGTAAATCAGTTAATAAATATATATTATGGAACTTAACCAAGAGCTTTAAATTGGCATTATGCAATTAAGTGCTAATATCATTGGAGTTTTTTTTACCATTTTTTAGACTAGATATCTTAGTGATATATTGATGACGAAAAGAAAATATGGACAAAATATCATTACTTAGAGTACATCCTAATATAGATTAAAAATAGGATTTTGTCTAAATAATCTATAAGCGATTGAACTTATGCCTGATATTGTACTTCAACGAAGTCCGTATAAGCTTTAATATTTAAATTGTTTAAATGTTACTGAGAACCGACCTCACACTAGGAAGTCAATACAATAGTATTGTTAGCAATTCTCAAAGTTCAACTTGACCAAATTAATCTAAATGATACAGATTAATATAAATATCGTATCAATTTTATATGGTTTTTATTTATTTATTAAGACCTTATAATTAATTAGAATTGTTGTCAAGGACTTCTAGCTTAAGTGGCTAGAGGCATAACGTTTTAAACAAAGGTTCTAGAGGTCATGGGTTCGAGCCCCCGAGACACCATAATGAGTGCTCTACTTGGATAAAGTATCGCTCTTATTATCTAATTAATTAGAATTATTATAGGAAATTTTGACATAGTCATGAAACAGATCAATTGCAGTTGGAAAATATGCTTAAGGTCGGGAGATGCTCCTTGGTCAAAATCGCGTCTCAATCCAAGTTATAGATTAAAAGATATGATCATCTTAAAATCAATCCTCTACTTAACCGATTTGAGCCCCATCTTAGAGAACTACTGGCTACATCACTCAAATGGAATGTTCGAAGGCAACAAAATTTTCTATTCAATGATACAAAACTATTCGTCCAAGTTATGCCCTATTCCGATCTAAATAAAGAAATTATGATTCGACGGTAACAGTTTAACCATTTTTTCCTACTAAGAAAATTGCTTCAAAAAATGACTAAGTATGGAACTCAAAACCTAGCAAAGTAATGTATGGGACCAGTGCGCCCATAGAACAAAATGAAGCGCTAGACAACAAAAAATTGTAGGCAAAGCCAAAGGCACCAAAATCAGACCCTAAAAATGGTCCGGTAAGTTGCCTACCAGACTGTGAAAACAATCTGCTACTGGACCATTTAGACGGTCCAGTAATTAGCCTACCAGACTATGTAAATGGTTCGGTTGGGTTCTAATTAGTACCGCCATAATGGTTCGATCATAAATTTTCCTGCTTATAACCAGGCCCCAATGGAAATGTCTTTCCTTATAGACTCCAGGGTCCAAACTTGAATGATTTTCTATTTTCATGCAACAACCTCAGAACCTCCTAGCCTCAAGAATACACCTAAAAATACTCCCTAGCATCATCGTTTATAAAAGAGGAATCCATGAACACCTGGACTCTATAGAATCAAGGGAAGAAGCTTCCAGACCACTTTTGAAAAAAGGAAACATCCAACATCGCTACATATCTGAATCAATAAGATCCACCTTCCAATAGTAACAACTGGAGACTGGATCGATCTTTTTCAAGATCTAGGAAATCCAAAGTCTTATTAACCTAGGAGTTGACTATTTGCAATTATTGTAACTGATCCAAAGAGTTGTAGCAACTTTAAATCAAAGAATCACAATAAGAGATATGAAGTGGACGTAGGCCTGAGAATGTCGAACCATTTATAAAAAAATTGTCTTATTTACTTTTCTGCACTTTACTTCTTTCTTTCTAAAATATCCATCTATAATTTTAATCTGAATCAGAGTAAGAACTTAATTTATTTGACGAATAGAGATCTCACCACCTAGAAACCATCACTAGATCACACTCGGGATCCTAGACTCTACTCGATCCTTGTTCTGGAGTGTTTATACCTTTTTGATGCAAAAATTTTAGTGCTTTAACTGAGAACTCAATTCAGATCAAGTTACTCGCTAGAAGCAAGGGCCATGAAAGACATTGTTGGATGGAGAGCGATTTGCATACGGAGGCAGTCTAGAAGCAGCGTCTGGTCCAAGTCAACATATCAACTACCTTACCAAGGAAGAGTTGCAGACGATGATGGCAAATACGTAAGCCTCTTTCTTAGCTAAAAAATATGAGATGATGGATGCGTTCCTTAGACACATGGAGCAGCCAGCACCAATGGAAGTTTAGAGAGATCGGATTGAGAATTTTGTTGGAAACCCATCAGAAGTGGATGCCAAAGAACGAGCGAGGTAGGAAGAAGCCATAGAGATACAGACTTCCACACAACTAAACCGACCAGGGATCAAACCATTTTGGCTTAGTACCAAACAAACTGGTACTGAGCCAAACGGTGTAGCCTTATCAATACAGTAGAACCACTCCCATCAAAAGTCAAAGTTGATGCTAGAACCATACGCTTGGCTATCAAAATGTCGATCGGTTGAGTTTGGACCGACTAGTCCATAAGTGGTTGATCCATTGTGCAAGTGCAGGACATTGCCTACCAAGCAACCTAAGGAAATACTCCAATGGTAGAAGAGCAAGTCGTTGAGATAATACGTTGGGTATTAGATGAGCAAAATAGAAGATTAGACATTGACGAGATGAACCAGAGTTTGTTCACTTCAAACATCCGATGTGCAGTCAACCCTCCTCCTTAGAGTTTATGATGTGGGTTATGGAACCATATGCTGGGAAAACCGATCCTACAATGCACTTAGGACTCTACATTCGACATATCGAGGTAGTTGGAGCTACAAATGAAGCAATGTGTCATTTATTTCCTATATTCTTGTCTAATTTTGCGACTATATGGTTTATTCATTTAGAGCATGGATCCATTAGGTTTGGGACATACCGAAGAAAAAATTCATGAATCAGTTTAGAGTCAATATCGTTCGGCCTAAAAATGAAATATGCTTGGCAGATATGAAGCAAAAGGATGGAGAAACTCCATAGAATTATCTTGCACAGTTCAATGCTATAAAAACTACTATGTATCAACCAGATGAACAAATTGTCCATATGGCTATTGTCTTAAGAATACACAAAATAGTCTTATACAGAACTTAAGAAAAACCCAACCACTAACTTCGAGGACTTCTATTATCAAGAATATATGCGCTTGGAGGATTCTGATTTTGAGGCAACAACGATCATTTTCTATCAAGTTGGAGATGGCAAGCCTTGGGATAAGGGTAAGGGGAAAATGAATGAGAAAGTTGGAGGAAAGAAATGCTTCCAAGGAGGATAAAGAAAGTTTCCCCATTTAGATTTTATGGAGAAGCTTGAAAGAATTTACCCTACAACCGTGGATATCATGGATTATGATGAACCAATGACCAAAGTGTCAAAGATAATAGATATGAAAACTGGTAAATAATACCTTTCATGGGATCTATGACCATGAGACAAATGAAAGTGAACATATCAGAGATACCATCGAGAAACAAATCCAAGAGAAAAGATTGTTGCAATATGTCAAGAACCCATATAATAATGGCCATAATCGTAATGGATGACAATCTCAGCAGCTAACGAATCAGGCAGTGATCAATGGTGACAACTCGGGTGGCACACCTGGGGCATGGTCATCTCTTAAAGGCACAAAGGAATTATGTTTAGACTTTGCTTTGTCTGTTTATTTCATGTTTAAATAAAGTCCTAGAGTGTACCTTAATATTCCTACACATGTATGAGAAACAAAGATAGATCGCTTCGCATGCTTTGAGTTTAGAACCCAAGGTGCAATTTGGTCTGAACCTTTTTGAGTTGATTTGATTATCGTACTTTCTTTATGAACTTTTTTGAATTGATTAGTTGTGAACTTAATTTACTGGACATATAGAATTATGTATAGGGTTGATTTATGAACCAATAATATTCTGTTATACTTGGTTATAGCATTATGGAATTGATGTATGAATTATTAAGCTTAACTTCATCCTTTGCAAGTAACTCTGGCGAGAGTGGCACAAACTCCGATATTTAGACCCTTGATGGAATCAATTCCTTGAAGAGAAAGAGTATAAACCACACTCATGGGAATAATGTTGGATCCCCCATGAACATTGAAGTATGTCCATCTCATACTAGGCATCCGGAGATAAGTGTCCATGAAAATTGTGAAACAGGGAGTAGCCATAAGACATTTCCATTTAGTGAGTAACCAGATGGATTCATCGAATGCCTCTTGATCTTAAAGATGCAATTCCATTTTTCTAACGAGCAAGTGGTTGGACTTGTTGGACCCTTATTAACTTAGAAGCCATAAACACCTTTTATGGCCAAATGATTGAGATGACCTATCGGTTGTTCTTAAACTCTGCCAGACGTAGTGGAGTATAAACTCACTCAACTTACCAGAGGTCGTGGAGTACAAACTCAACTCTACCAGAGAGAGTGGAGTATAAACCCAAGTATAAACTCACTCAGGTTTACCGAAGATGGTGAGTATAAACTAACTTAACTCTACCAAAGATGGCATAGTATAAACTTTTTAGCCGTAGAGACAAGGTTCAACTCCATCAATAGTGGAGTATAATGTTGCCTAACCTTAGAGACAATGTATAACTCCACCGCAAACAGTGAAGTATCAAGTTGTTCAACTTCAGGGACTAGGCTCAACACCACCAAGGACAAAGGAATGTAATTCTGACTAGTCCAGAGACATGACCTGACTCTGCCAAAGATGATGGAGCGCAATCTTCTCAGATAGCCCTTGAGATAGGATCAACTAACATGAAGTGTGACACTTAAGAGACAGAGTATCCTCACAGATTATACAGACTTTAACGCAAAGGTTGACTTACTTTTATGAATAATTTCTGATTGACATTTGATAAAAATACTCAAGAGCATATTAGCATCTTGCGCTCGATCATGTGAAACCTAAAGAAGTGGGAGAAAAGACCTATGAATGTGCAATAACGGACGTTCTTCACCGCTACGAGTCAGATATAACATATTTAAGATTTAGGGAAGCTAGAGCTTGCTAAACTAAGAGTTGACTATTTTCAATTATTGTAACCAAGCTAGAGAGATCTAACAAGCATTGTAATACTTGTAAATCAGAGAACCATAATACAAGATATAAAGTAGACGTAGCACGAAGGTTGCTGAATCGCTATAAAAAGTTTATGTGTCGTTTAATTTTTCTGCATTTTACTTCTTGTTTTCTAGAGTATTTGTCTATGTTTTGTAATATGAATTAAAGTAAGAACTTACCACATTTGATAAATAGATCTCACCTCCTAGAAGCCAACACTAGGATCACACTTAGTATCCTAAACTCTATTAGATCCTTATACTGGGGATTTTAGCCATTTTTGATGTAAACAAGGATAATATATAAAAGTTAGCTATTAATTTAATTATTTAGATGGGCCTAAATAAATAAATAAATAATCAATATGGAATACTAATCATGCCTAATATTTGAATAAAATCTTTCCTATTAAGGGTCGGCCATTGGATGGAGGGATAAGGGGTTTTATTATAACTGTGTCAGCCCATAGTAGAAGATATAGGTGAATTTCAAAAAAAATTACCATATTGGATCTTTATCGGGCCTATAAAGTCTAATTTCTTTAGAATATTTCTAAATTTGATTTAAATAAAATCATATATTTAATTTAAATAAAATTATATATTTTATTTAAACTTATAAATAGTTGATAGAAATTTATATGATTTATTTTCAATTTGTATATAAGTATACATATGTATCTTATACATATGTGTATGTGTGTGCATGTGTATTCCGTGCAAGGTATAACATGCCTATATATGGATGTTAAGATTTATATCGCAACGGACATGTCAGCTCATCCTATATGCATTGTATGTTGTCCAAATATGTATATATATTTATACTAATTATATATAGAAACCCAAGTGTAAATACACACACACACACACATATATGTATGTATGCATGTATGTATATTATGTTAAAATATTATAGTGTTAAATATTAAATAAACATACGTGTGTGTGTATATATGCACGGTATAAGTTTAATTCATATATATGTATATATTAAAGTAATATAATTACATATATATAACAATATGTACATATAAATTTAGGTATAATAATTAATGTAAATATGAGTTAGAATAGTTTATATAAATATATAAATTACAAAATTAAAAATTATATTATTTTTTAAACATTCAAGATCGAATACATAGCATATCCAAATTTAATTATAATTTTTTATGTTAATATATATATTATGAATTAATTAGTTAAAAAACAATAAATAAATGTAGAAAATATTTATATAATAAATATTTCGAATTTTAAAATTTTATAAAATTAGGAATAATATTTTACAGCTTATGAATTTTTTTTAGATTTTTCTAAGGAAAAATTTATTTTTTATTAATTAAATATTTTCGGCCGAATTTAAAAATGATTTTTTTAAAAATATGAAGAATGGTTTAAAAAATATTATTTTTTGACTGAGAGCTTCAATAATGACAAATTAATTTTAGAAAATTTAAAATCGAATTTTCAAAACATAATTTATTTTATATCAATTTATTAATTCATACGATGATTAAATAATAAAAGAAAATATTAAATAATTACAAAAAAATTAGTTTTGGTCTCTAAAATAATAGTTGACGTAAATATATATTTGAAAAATATTAGTTCAGATATTTATGAGATATAGTTATATAGTTTAATACAAATCATATAAATAAATTAGTTAACATATTAATATATGTATATATTAATTAATAAAATATTAATAAATAAAATATAATGATTTCGGCTATGTGTATCAGATCCTTAATTGAAAATTTGTTTTTTTGTAAACATGTACACATAACCAATCAGTATGTTACAACATCAATACCTACAGAAATCTTACCTAACTAACAATACAATAATCACAATATATATGTGTGTGTCTGTGTGTGTGTGTGTATGTATGAATAATATACAGTTATACAAAGGTTATGCATCATATATAAAACTAAACAGTTGCCTAAAACTAACACCCTTAAGTCCACCTTGTAGTGATGATTTCTCCTCTTTTGGAACCTTTTAGATTCTATAGATTGCTAGTCCTTGAACCACAGACCCTTTGCTATCAAGTAGTTGTTAATTTGAATTGATTTGATTTAAGTTTTGTTGAAGCTTTTAGAGGTGTAGTTCGGCCAAAATGATGGAGATAGGAGGCAACAAAACATCCTTCCAAAGTTAGGGTTAGAGTCTTTTTTATAATGATTGAATCAGAGAGAAAAGTGGATCACATCACTTACCTTTTCTCACCCAATCTTAACCATCCATTTCAAACCCTTTTTCCCTCTTTTTGGCCGCCCCTATACCATAGATTTGCTACCGAATTTTGCCTCTAACATCATGGGCTAATAGCCTATTTAAACCCAAATAATATATTTAGTTAAATCCAATTTAATTCCTTATCGATATCTCATATCGATCGATATATTTATAACTATTATATATACAACAATTTTTATTCCTTAAAACATATTCAAATTTTATAATTAATATTTTATAAATATCAAATAATTTAATTAATTTACAACAATTATAAAGTAATTAAATCATTTGGTCTAAGGAGAGTTCATCATTTTGGTTGTGTGACCATTGGGTGTAAATTTGGTCCGCGATTAACATCGAACTATTCGTATGTTAACGTTCATATGTCACTTAGCAGGTGGCGTGACATTTTGGCCAAATTTATCGCTTACTTAGTTTCGCTAAAATCCAAATTTAGTAAATTAAGTGTTGCTCGGTTGTGACATTTATATACACCAACTTTCTTCGTCAAAACTATATCACTTTGGACTTATTGAATTTGGTAACGGTCAAAATTCCAACATCATACATATTCAACTCTATAGTCCAAACACAAGTTCCTTAATTCAATAATAACAATTATTATTAAACGAACTACTTTGGTCAGAGATTTTGATTTTGGGTTGACTTGAGTTGACCATGATACTAACCCCATATAACCGAGGAGACGAATCCTCTCTTGGATAGTGCTTCACTTCAACTCGACCCAACTATAGTCAGTCGATGGAAGCCATGCCATGATTTGACTATAATCAAAGCGAAGCATTCATATTTAAGATTCATGGTATTCTTAAGTCGAGAGAACTGTGTAGATTAGCCACGTCAATATTTCTGTTTGACCATAGTTATATTAAAGAACAGAACACTATCGAGTGAGTCGTTCCATAGTTATCCAATAACTACCAGTACACAACCTTTAAGTGCCTCTAGTAGTCATGGGTAATACACTGCCCAATATTTGGAAAGCATTATGTACTCTAGTCTCAACGGATATACCGATATCCAATCTCGATGAATCTTGACTAGGAACTGTTGGAACTTTAGTTCCTGATATTTTGATAATAACAATTATATGAGTTTATCTAACCAAGTTTTGCAGAAAAATATTGATGATCAGACTCCGGATTGATGAGCGTAATCTTTTATATTGTTAGAGTCTGTGTATAGTTAGTAATATATATTAAAATCTCTCCTAATTGGTATACGTGCACAAGCTATTGAATACACGCACTTGTTTTCAAAGGAAAACTTTTATATGCCTGAAACGCAGAATTCAGACGTCTGAAATCATTAATTCAGACGTCTGAATACTGAAGCACAACATAAAATTTAAGGCGCATTCAGACGTCTGACCTTAATATTCAGACGTCTGAATTCAACCTACTTTGCACTATTTCAGCGCTGGTTTGTTATTTCGTTACATTCAGAATGCTGAATTTTATTCAGACTTCTGAGTTAAAAATAACGGCTAGTTTTTTGAAAGGTTGCTTCTCTTCCTTGAACAGAAACAATGCTCAATTCAACAGTTGCTTCTTTCTGATTCATGGCTACTCTTCACGAAGCATTGCAACCTTTTAACAACTATAAATAACAAGCAATTTCAACACTATTATTAACCAATTTTTATTTTTGATTTCTAAATTCTATACACTTGCTATTTACTTTAAAGATTCTCAAATCAAACTATTTGATCACTAACACTCAAGCATATTCTTGTGTGATCAATTATTCTTCCTTTCTTCACGAATTTCACTATATACCATAAAGGAGAAGATTATAGGAAGGGTGTACTCATATTGACTCATCAGTGTTATTACAGAGCATATTTAGTCTATATATTTAATTAGGAACAAGTACATAAAATCTTTTATGGAAAATATTCACAATAATAAAGATTTTATTTATAAAGGGAATGTTGAACCCGCTTAGGTTTGGTTTCCTAAGACCTAACTCTTAGGACCCTAACAAAAAGTGGGTACCAATATCATTTTCATATTTCTTGCAGGTACCACTTAAGAAAAGAGGGAAATGGATATTAGACAGTGGTTGCTCAAAACATATGACAGGAAATAAAGACATGTTGACCAACATTATCTACTATGATGGAGGTTCTATCACTTTTGGAGATAATTCCAAAGGAAACATCATCGGCAAAGGCGATTGCTAATGCAATTACCAAAGCGTCCGCCATCTCATGATATCATTCCCTTTCATCAATTGATCAACAACCGGAATCGTGGTATTCGTCAACCATCAAATCCTAACATACCTTCGTCATCTTCATCTCCACCTCCTCATCCACAAGAAGAAGAATACTATAAGGAAATTCAAGAAATCCGAGAAGATGCAACACCAAAGCAAGCTTTAAGAACTCTTTCGCAAAATCAAAAGAAACTTCAAAAACAAATGGTGAGCATAGAAAGAAACACGAACAAAAAATTCAACTCCATCAAGGGATTCTAAAACAAAATATGGGATAAGCTTTCTGGTATGTCTTCCTCATCTTTCGACATTCAGCACAACCTGGCCCCATTTAATTGGTCTTCCGATCAAGAAGAAGAAGAAGAAGATGTTGATGTTGTTAACGACAGTGATGAATTTTAAGTTGGTATGGATGATTCTTATCTCATTTTTTTATGTGTGTTTAGTTATCTTTTGCTACATACTTGTTACTCTCTGTTTAAGTACTTTATAGTGTTTTATGTTGTTTACTTTTAAAACATTATTTCTATTTGTAGTTCAATCTGTAGTTGTGTTTGATTCTAAACGTTCTTGTTCTTCCATGGTTTTCTATGTGATATACATCTTTATGTTCTTATGGTCATTTTAGTACTTGTTTTTTTCTCTCCTATACTGTGTTGAGTAATTAATTCCTATTTGTCAATGACAAAGGGGGAGATAAAGGTAGACTATTGATTCTTTAATTCAGGGGGAGAAAATCTTATTTGCGTACTAACTAATATTTCTATGACAGGAGAAGTTATTATTTGCTAACCAATATTTTCGTAAATTGTCATTATCAAAAAAGGGAAGAATGTTTGAACCTCGGTTCCTGATATTTTTATAATAACAATTATATAAGTTTATCTAACCAAGTTTTGCAGGAAAATATTGATGATCAGACTCCGGATTGATGAGCGTAATCTTTTATATTGTTAGAGTCTGTGTATAGTTAGTAATATATGTTAAAATCTCTCCTAATTGGTATACGTGCACAAGCTATTGAATACACGCACTTGTTTTCAAAGAAAGCTTTTATATGCCTGAAACGAAAAATTCAGACGTCTAAAATCATTAATTCAGACGTCTGAATACTGAAGCACAACATAAAATTTAAGGCGCATTCAGACGTCTGACCTTAATATTCGGACGTCTGAATTCAACCTACTTTGCACTGTTTCAGCGCTGGTTTGGTATTTCGTTACATTCAGAAGGCTGAATTTTATTCAGACTTCTGAGTTAAAAATAACGGCTAGTTTTTCGAAAGGTTGCTTCTCTTCCCTGAACAGAAACAATGCTCAATTCAACAGTTGCTTCTTTCTGATTCATGGCTACTCTTCACGAAGCATTGCAACCTTTTAACAACTATAAATAGCAAGCAATTTCAACACTATTATCAACCAATTCTTATTTTTGATTTCTAAATTCTATACACTTGTTATTTACTTTAAAGATTCTCAAATCAAACTATTTGATCACTAACACTCAAGCATGATCTTATGTGAACAATTATTCTTCCTTTCTTCACGAATTTCACTATATACCATAAAAGAGAAGATTATAGGAAGGGTGTACTCATATTGACTCATCAGTGCTATTACAGAGCATATTTAGTCAGAAACATTTCCACTTGTATTTGAAGTCCTGCCGTAGTATCCTCAGGCAGTAGAAGCCCTATTCGGTTGTCTAGGCGGGAAAGTCATGTTCGGTTGTTCAGGCGGTGTAGTACATGTTCCTCCGGGTGAAGCGAGGGTATCGATTGAATACTAGAAGGAGTCTGGGACTGGACGTAGAACGATAAGTTCGAACCAGTATAAAAATTTCTGGTGTCTTTTATTATTGCTTAAATTTTTATATTCATATTCCGCTCAAGCAAATAATTTAGTTAACTTTCATATTACACGATCACGTAATCACTTTCAGGAACATCTAAAATGATGTGTTTTATAATATTGTGATATAATACTCATGATTACAACTATTTGGAATTACTACCACAAACACATCATTTATGGATTTTTTGTTAAATATATTTTAATTAAGAATTTAATAATTTATAAAATATTGTAACAAATACATAACAGAAAGAAAAACACCATTATTATGAACGAGAATTTATTACTAAGTTAATTAATTTACAATAAATTATAGAATTGCCCCTAGGGCATACCCCTAACTTTATCAATCTCCCCCTTGCACTTAGGACCAATTGTGGAATTTCAATCCCATCCCTTTAATCAATTTCTCGAGAGTTGCCAGAGCTAGGCCTTTGGTAAATGGATTTTCTATGTTGTCCTTGGTATCTACCCTTTAAATCGCGACTTCTTTCTTCTCAATGAATTCTCT
Source organism: Allium fistulosum (assembly GCA_030737815.1). Lineage (NCBI taxonomy): Eukaryota > Viridiplantae > Streptophyta > Magnoliopsida > Asparagales > Amaryllidaceae > Allium > Allium fistulosum. Next base: position 512,831,973 of record CM060903.1, on the reverse strand, counting down.
AATTAGGTGGACCTTTCGAAGAATGTGCCATGACTTCTTGTGTACTCTCGGTTCATTTGTGATCTGTATCGTTGCATTGTTGTCATAGAACAATGCCATAGGATTCTCGGTATCGGGAATCACTCTGAGCTCACTCAAAAACTTGCGAATCCAAATTGCCTCTTTTGTTGCTTCATTAATGGCAATGTACTCAGCCTCCATCGTGGATCAACAATTGTTTCTTACTTGGAACTTTTCCAACTAACGGCTCCCCCGTTACGCGCATAAACATAGCCAGATACTGACTTACTGTCATTTATATCACTTTGAAAGCTTGAATCTATATACCCCTTCATAAGGAGGTCTCCATTCCCATATATAAGGAATAAGTCCTTAGTATTTCTCAAATACTTAAAGTATATATTTTACGGCTGTCCAATGTTTTTCTCCGGGATTAGACTGGTATCGGCTTATGCATTCAATACGTATGCCACATACGGTCTAGTACATAGCATGACGTACATTATGGATCCTATGGCTAAAGCATAGGGAATCCTCTTCATACGCTCATTCTCCTCATCGGTATGAGGTACTTCCTTTTTAGAAAAAACGATTCCAGATTCGTTGGAACATTTCCATGCTTGGAATTCTCTATATCGAACCTTTTCAGTATGGTGTCTATGCATATGGATTGGGACAATCCCAACAGCCTCTTAGATTTATCTCTATAGATCTATTTACCAAGTATATAGGCTACTTCTTCCAAATTCTTCATGGAGAATTTTTTTGAAAAGCCAAGCTTTCATTGATTGTAACAACGAACTGTCATTGCCAATCAATAATAGATCATCAACATAAAGTACTAAGAATACGATAGCATTGCCATGTTCCTTTCTATATACGCTTGCTTCCTCTATGTTCTGATAAAAACCAAACTATTTGATTACTTTATCAAAACACTTGTTTCGACTCCTTGAAGCTTGTTAAGTCTATAAATGGACTTTAACAATTTGCAAGCCTTGCCTTTACTCCCATTGACCACAAAACCCTTTGGCTATGACATATAAATGGTTTCTTCTAAATCACCATTTAGAAATCCGTCTTTACATCCATTTGCCATATTTCATTGTCATAGTATGCAGCGATGGCTAGCATAATCCGAATAGATTAAGCACAGCTACAGGCGAAAAGGTATTTTCATAATCAATACCTTGAATTTGACGAAACCATTTCATAAATAGCATTGCCTTATAAGTATTTACTTCCCCATATGCATTTAGCTTTTTGTTAAAAATCCATTTGCAGCCGATGGGTTTTATCCCTTCAGATATGTCTGACAAAGTCCAAACTTTGTTTTCATACATGGAATCCATCTAAGATTTCAGAGCTCCAAGCCAGAGTGCAGAGTCTTTAGTATGCAGTGCTTGTTGGAAAGATAGAAGAGTGTCGTCATCTAAGACATAGTCCTCCTTCTTGCCATCCACAAGAAAACCGTAGTATATCTCTGATGTGCGAGATTCCATACTAGACCTTCTAATAGGTTGTGTGTTTTCGTGTAAGAGTGAACTTGGTTCACCCACTGTTTCGGTTTCAGTGTTTATTTTTTGGATCTCATCCAAGTCTACAATCACGCTCTAAATTAGAAATTCCTTTTCTAAAAAGACAACGTAACGAGAAATAATTACTTTTTGTTCCTCAGTGTTGTAGAATATATACCATTGAGTTTTTAGGATATCTATAAAATTACACAGCATCGATCTTGCCTCTAGGTTATTCAGACCAACGTTCTTAATGTACGTCGGACAACTCCACACCTTCAAGTGCTTGAGTTGGGGTTTCTTACCATACCACATCTTATATGGTGTTTTTAGCACAAATTTAGTGGGTAACAAGTCCAACATATGTACTGCGGTTTCTAGCGCATATCCTCAATTGAACAGAGGTAACAAAGCCTTACTCATCATGGAACGAACCATATCTAATAGGGTTCGGTTCCTTCGCTCTGACACACCGTTTTGTTGTGGAGTATAGGATGGAGTAACTTGAGAGATAATCCCATCATCTTTTAAGTATTGTTGAAAATCTTGTCCAACATACTCATCTCTTTAATCCGATCGAAGAATCTTAATCTTATGGCCTATTTTGTTTTCTACAACATTTTTATATTTGATAAATTTATCATAGACGTCAGATTTGTTCTTCATAAGAAACACATATCTTAGTCCTGAGAAATTATCAGTAAAAGTAATAAAGTAAGAACTAGTATCTTTGGTAATTACAGGCATAGAGCTACATACATCACTATGTATTAACCCTAAGAGTTCATCAACTCTTTCATTGCTCCCACTGAAGAGGTACTAGGTCATTTTACCTTTTAGACACGACTCACACGCGTCAAATGATTCAGAATCAATTGACGGTGGAAAACCTTCGGTTTTCAATTTGTGTAGCCGTCTCACTAATATGATCTAGCTTGCAACGCCAAAGATAATTATCATAAGTATTATTCACAGAACACACATAATTAGTACAAATTACATAAATGCCATTTTAAAGAATACCATCGCAGACTTTATTTCCATTCAAACTAATGTTCATAATAGTATTTGCATAATGAAATTCCAGTCTCAGATAATCTAGAAACAGAAATAATCCCACAAATAAAGTCTTTTACAAATAACAATTACTTCATACTAATACTAATCCACTAGGCAAAAATAACTGATAATCTCCTACTGCAGTTACATCTACTATGGATCCATCAGCAACTTGGAGCCTCATTTCTCTTTTTCCCATGTGATGCCAGTTCCTAAGCCTTTGTAATGAATTACATATATGAATACCTGATCCAGTATCTAAAACCCAAGACATTTTATTGATTGTAAAACAATTTTGAATCATAAATGTACCCGATGGAGCCGCGGAACAATTCTGCTTCTTTTTCCTAACAATCTTCAAGTAGTTAGAATAATTCCTTTTTTAGTGACCTTTCTTGTGGCTGTGGTGACATTCACCCTTGTCATCAGTCTCTTACATTTCTTTTTCTTACCTTCTCTTTTCCACTTCTTCGAACTCTTCGAAGATGATGCACTACCCTTTACAAAAAGTACGACACCTTGATCTTTAGATGTAGACTTGGTCGATGTCAATATATTGAGGAGCTCCACGAGGTTTACATTTAATTGGTTCATGTTATAATTCAGTATGAATGGTTCATATTAAGAAGTATGGGAACCATGGATCAAGTCTACTTGTAGTTCATTGCGTACTTGTGCATCCAACCATGAAAGCCTATTAATGTAGGCCTTCATCATCGGCACGTAACCATCCACCTTTTGTGCCTTGGTCATTTTGGTATTGAACAGCTTCTTCATAAGCTCGTACCTTACGAAATGTGACTGTTCACCAAACAACACCTTAAGACAATCAAATATCCAACGGACATACATCTTTTCGTGATGCCTCTACAGCGGCTTGTTTAACGTAGACTAAACAAAAACTTGGACGATTTCTAGATCCGACGCCCATTTTTCATAAGCAAGTCGTAGTTTGGGGTCCGTATCATCAGCGAGTTATTCTTTAGGTTCACATGTAATAGAATTCCAAAGTTACTTATAAGTCAATGCTCTTTTAATTGCTCTTAGCTAGTCGGTATAGTTATTTGGTCCATCATTTTCTACAAGTTTAACTGGTAGATTATGAGGATAAATCATAGTAGATGTTCTTATAATATCAGTAAGGTTAAACTTTATGTTTTATTTTACTAATAAGCTCCCACTAGCATTTTATGTTTCGTCAAACCCTAAGTCGAAAGACTCAAAACATAGAAGTCTTTCGACTTCACTTGTAGGTGTTAGGACACGTTTGTCTTGGGATTCTGACTTTGAGTCTGCTCAACAAGTCATAGCTCCACAGACGATGGATAACTACTTATCGATTATATCATATATAATTCCTAACCCTTTGGTGCCTTGTCCTAATTTCGATTCGACCTTGAGTCTGCTCAACAAATTGAAACGAAATTATTCACTCACACCTACCATATCGTGACGGCCTAAGCATAGTATATGTACCTTGAGTCTGCTCAATAAAAAATATAGTTATCTTACCTCGTCTATTCAATATATTAATAATACTACACATACATCCATAGCTTGAGTATGCTCAACAACTAAGGAGTATGCAAGTAATTTATTAATATATATATATGGTAGAGGACAACATTATATTGAAGATTCATAATCTTCAATATATCACATTGAGTGATATCGGCTTATGGAATAATACAATTCTTATGAATTACCCTCATGATTCAAGTGTCAGACATATCAAAAATCATGACATACATATGCTTATGTATGTATTTATTCCATAAGTCTATTTTGGATTTCTTTAATGTTCCACCTTTAGTTTATACATTCATGTTATATAAATTTTATTATTATATAACTTTTATATTTTATATTACCCATATAATAATCTTATGTATAATATAATATTAATTAAATCTTGTTTAATTAATTTTATACTGATATAACATTTCTATTTGATATTTATTTACCTTTATAGTATAACACATATATCATATACATGCGTATATTATTTAATTAATTAACCTTTTAATTAATTTATTTAATTAAACTATTTTAATTAAATTATTTTAATTTTGAAAATCATAATTTAAACATACATGCATGTTTATGCTATCTTAAACATTTTAAATTATCATAACTTTTTATTATAATATATAACACATACATATACATTTTATTAATTAACCGATTTAATTAATCTTATTAATAAATTTACAATTTTTGAAATTTATTTTATATTATCTTTCCAAACATTTTGAAAAACTTTATTATATTATAACTTTTATAATACATTATATCTTATTTTAAATTTAACTTTTAAATTTAAAATTTTTGAAATTTTTTGAAAATTAGCCCAATGCCTAATTCAAATTTAAGTCTTTTCTATTAGGGACAACCTTTGGACTGTGGACTTAATAGTTAACCTAATATGACTAATTTAGAATGCATAGGCTATTGGGCACTCATACCATTGTTGGAACCGTGCTAGCCCACAACGGAAGATATGAGTGAATTCCAAATTTTTTTACCATATTGGATCTTTATTGGGCCTATGAGGTCTAATTTATTTAGAACATTTCTAAATTTAATTTAAATAAAATAATAAATTTCATTTAAATGTATACATTGTTGATAGAAATTTATATAATTTATTTTCAATTTATATATAAGTATACATATGTATCTTATACATATGTGTATGTGTGTGCATGTATAATATGATATTCCATGCAAGATATAACATACCCGCGTATAGATGTTTGGATTTACATCGCAATTGACATGTTAGTTCATCCTATATGTATTGTAAGTTGTCCAAATATGTGTATATATCTATGCTAATTATATATAGAAACCTAAGTGTGTGTGTGTGTGTGTATGTACGTATATTATAAGAAAATAATACAGATTTATTTATACATAAAATATTACAGTGTTAAATATTAAATAAATACATGTGTGTGTATATATATGTGTGCAATATATAAGTTATTTTTTTATAAATATATATATGTATATGTATTAAAGTAACATAATTACATATAAATAACAATATATATATATATATATATAAGTATAATAATTAATGTAAATATTAGTTTATGTAAATATATAAATTACAAAATTATCATTATAATTTTTTTAAACATTCTAGATTGAATACACAACACATCCAAATTTAATTATAATTTATATATATTGTTAATTAATTAGTTAAACAACAACAAATAAATGATAGAAAATATTTATATGATAAATATTTTGAATTTTAAAATTTCAAAAAATCAGGAATGATATTTATAGCTTATGAATTTTTTTTAGATTTTTCTATGTAAAATTTTATAAATTAAATACTTACGGCCGAATGTAAAATCGATCTTTTTAAAATATAAAAAATGGTTTAAAAAAATATGATTTTTTGACCGAGAGCTTCTATGATGACAAATTAATTTTAGAAAATTTAAATCAAATTTTAGATACATAATTTATTTTATATCGATTTATTAATTCATACAATGATTAAATAACAATATTAAATATTAAATAATTACCAAAAAATTATTTTCAGTCACTAAAAAACATAATTAATGTAAATATTGATTTGAAAAATATTAATTTGGCTATTTATGAGATATAATTATATAGTTTAATGCAAATCATATAAATAAATTAGTTAATATATTAATATATGTATATATTAATTAATAAAATATTAATAAATAATATATAATGATTTTCGCTGTGTGTATCAGGTCCTTAATGAAAAATTTGTTTTTCTATAAATATATAAACAACCAATCAATATGTGACAACATCAATACCTAGAGGAATCTCACCTATCTAACAATACAATAATAAAAAAATATATATGGATGAATAATATACAGTTATACAGAGGTTATGCATCATATATAAAACTAAACACATACCTAAAACTAATGCCTTTAAGTCCACCTTGTAATTATGAGTTCTCCTCTTTTGAAGCCTTCTCGATTCTACTGATTGCTAGTCCTTGAACCGCAGATCCTTTGCTATCAAATAGCTGTTAATTTGAATTGATTTGTTTTGAGTTTTGTTGGAGTTTTTAGAGGTGTAGTTCGGCCAAAATGATGGAGATAAGAGGCAGCAAAAAGTCCTTCCAAAATTAGGGCTAGAGTCTCTTTTATAATGGTTGAATGACAGAGAAAAGTGGATCACATCACTCACCTTTTCTCACCCAATCTTTGCCATCCATTTCAAACCCTTTTTGCCCTCTTTTTGGCTGCCCCCTATACCGTATATTTGCTACCGAATTTTTCCTCTAACATAATGGGCTCATAGCCCATTTAAGCGCAAATAAATATATTTAATTATATATAATTTAGTTTCTTATCATTATCTCATATCGATCGATATATTTATAACTATTATTAATATATATAACAAATTTTATTCCTCAAATCATATTCAATTTTTGTAATTAATATTTCATAAATATTAATTAATTTATAACATTTATAAAGTAATTAAATCGTTTGGTCTAAAGAGAATTTATTATTTTGGTTATTTGACCCTTGGATGTAAATATGGTCAGCGATTAACATCGAACTATTCATATGTTAACATTCACACGTCACTTAGCAGGTGGTGTGACATTTTGGCAAAATTTATCGCTTACTTAGTTTTGGTAAAAATCCAATTTTAGTTAATTAAGCGTTACCCGGTTATGAAATTTATTTACAATAATTTTCTTCGTCAAAACTATATCACTTTGGACTTATTGAATTCGATAATGGTCAAAATTCGAACAGCGTCCATATTCAACCCTATAGTCCAAATATAAAGTCATTGATTCAATAATAATAATAATTTTAACCAAACTACTATGGGCAGAGATTTTGACTTTGGTTGACTTGACTTGATTGTGATACTAACCTCATATAACCAAGGAGAAGAATCCTCTCTTGAATAGTGCTTCACTTCCAATACTTCCACTCAACCCAACTAGTCACTCGATGGACGTATTGCCATGATTTGACTATAATTAAAGTGGAGCTTTCATATTGAAGATTCATAGTATTCTCAAGTCGAGAGAACTGTGTAAATCAGTGTAACATCCCTAATTTTTGATAACATTATTCAGAAGATTTAATTAGATAAATTAAATAGAATAATGATGATAAGGGGATTGAGATTTGAATAAATTACATATTAGGCCGTGCTTAATAATAAAGATTTAATGGGCTTTAAATTGGTTTATAAGATAATTAAATTACACATGGGCATATTAGTAAATTAGCCAATCTATTATACACGGCTATACATTTATCATTATTGTCCATTCATGTTCATTTTTCTTAGATCAAAAATAAAAAACAAATCCTTAGATAGCTGACCATTAACAAGGAGGAAAAGAGGGACTTCAATCAAAAGCTAAAGATCAAAAGCTAGGGAGGATTAATCAACAACAAATCTCAAATTCCTTATCAAGTTTAAGGTGAATAATAATTTTATTCCTTCTCTGTTTGTTTTTGTAATCCTATGATTTTAGACTTAAGTGTTTATTTCATTTGTATGATAATTTGGGATGATGATCTGCTAAAGTTATGGATTGTTTCATTTAACAATTTAATTATATGCAAAATCCATATGGTTTTAGGGTCAAAACCGTGGTTTATTGATTTTAAAATACCATGGAAAAATTTTATGTTAAGTAAAACATATATTTGGAAATGGTTATAATTTTCGGAATTTTCCAAGCCATGGAAATTTTATTATGAATTTTTGATGGTAAATATGGAGTATATGGGTTAAAAAATTAATTTGAATATTCCTGGAAGAATTTGGGTCTAAATTTTTGAAATGTTTGATTACATGTGGGTATTGATTTTCTGTGATTTTTGGGGATTTTTCCCAATTAATTTATTTGGGAAATAAATTATTGTTAAAGAAGGACTTTTTTGCAAAAATTGATTTTGTCATATGGAAGGGTTTAACGTTATAAAGCTTCGATTTAGATCTAATTAATGCGGCAGTTTTTACTTGTAAAGTATTTGAAAAGTTTTAAAGTAGCCAATCAAGGTGTTACAACTGGCAGGTTAGTTATAAAGCAATTTCCATGTTTAGCTATAAATCAGCATTTTAGGAAAAAGGTGGTTCCGCCTACTTCGGAGGCAGCTTTCGGACCCTTTACCTCCACACCATCTCAGTCGAAACCATCCTTGTCGAAACCCACATAGTCAGAACCAAGGCACATGGTATCAATGGAATTGGTACAAAGTGTGTTGGTAAGTAGCGGAAGGTTGGGTGTCGAAAGCTATGCTTTCGTCAGAGTTGAAACCAAGGTTCTATTTTAAGAAATGAATGCATGCCTAGTTTTTGAAGGGCTTTCAACTGAGTTGATACCCTATAGAGTCGAAAACTTTTTTTTCTAAAGTTAAACCCTTGCCCTGTTTTACTTAAGTTTTTCAACATAGTCGAAAGCTATGCTTTTGAAAGGGACTTTATAAATAGCTTTCGAAAGGGACTTCATAAATAGCTTTTGAAGGGGAACTTTTTCTGTAAATAAGATGCTTTCGAAGGGGTAGATTCCGACCTAGTCGAAACCTAGCCGCTATCTCCTTCTGAAGTATTGAAGTCATCAATACCTTCGAAAGGTTATCCTTGTTTTTACCTAGGCTATGCCGCTCCCTAATTGCTTTCGAAAGGGGTTGTGGGTTTCGAAAGTGATGGAGTCGAAAGGGGGGTTCGACTCTGTCCTTCAAAGTTTTAATTTTAAAGGTCTTTGCTTTCAAACTAGATGGTTCTGACACCATCAACTTTTCCCCAAAATTTATTTTTGTTGGTTTCGAAAGAGATACTTTCGTACATAACCATTTTGACCCAAATGATGCTTTTAAAGAGTAAACCCAATGCTTTCGAAAGGGTACTTCAATTGTTTCGAAGCTATGTTTTAAAGAACGTTTCTTGATACCATCGAAAGGTATCATTGGTTTCAAAAGGTATATACTTAGAGTTTTGAAAAGAGGTTTTCTATGCTTTCTAAGGAGGTTATCTAGTGGTTTCGAAAATGATGTTTTAAAGTATCAAAACAAATAACCCATTCTCATTTTTTTAAGGAAAACCATGGCATAAATAAAGATTTTGGAAATATTATTCACATTGTTATTAACCCATAACTGTATTTGGGGAAAGGGCAGAGTAACCAACTAGGTTGACCCAACAGTGAATATAACTTAACAGATGTTAAAATCTTAATTAAAGATATTGGCAGTGGCCAATAGGTTTACAGTAAGACCATGAAAACTGTATGATATTGGCATGGGCCAATAGGTTCATTGTCAGCCTATGAAAGCTATGATTTGATACTGGTAGGGGCTAGTAGGTTTGTAGTTAGCCCATGAAAACTATATCCGGATTAAGCTATTGACAGTCAGTTAATAGGTTCCTAGTTAGCCCATGAAAACTATGATAAGTGATAAGATATTGGAGTTACCAATAGGTTCTTAGTGATCCTATGAAAACTAAGTAATTGGACAGATAGTCCATAAACATTTAATAGGATAATAGTAACCCTAGAAACTATAATTGAGACGGATAGTCAGAATGAATAGGGATGGGTAATCCAGAATTGATTTATTTGTTTTCCATATCATCATAATGTTTTGAAATACTATGTTTTAACTGTTAACCCGCCTTTTGGCAAGGCAGAATGCATGCGGATTTAACCCAACCGACTGCACGATGATCAAAGCTAAACTTTCACAGATAGTAAGCATTATCACAAGGCTAAAATATAGCATAATCGACAAACAAACACCACAAGATGTTTAAAACATGGTTTCGATGAGTCATTTCAAGTTGCTTGGAATCTGCTCTGAGTCACCTTCCTGTTTGCTTCGGGTTTCCAAGCAGTTTGCTTCGAGCCAGAGAAGGGTCTGCTTCTAGTCTTGGATGGATTAGCATGTTTACAAGCTGCTTCAAGTTAGCTTTGAGTCATTGGAATGTTTGCTTCGGGCTAAAAGGATGGTTATATCGGATCAAGACCACAATCGATCGCTGATTACCCATTTCATATCCATCTGCATCGTGACCATCTAATTTGTATCCATGGGCACCAGACCCATCCCCTAAATACACTTTGTATATATCAAAATTACCTACACTCACTAGCTTCGCGTCAATCAAACTCCCGCATATTTCATATCGATTAGTCAATTGATCGATACGAAGTAGTGCACCGTTGATCAATACGATGCCATGAATCAAGCATCGATACAAAATGCAAGGGGATCATTGCTTTTGTATCGGTCTCTGTTATGTATGTCTCGTATCGATCAGTCAAACGATTGATATGATCCAACGACCATTTGGTCGATACGAAAGCAAAATTACATGATCGATATGAAGGCGATAGCCATCCATCGATACGAAGTGGCTTCAAGGATTGATACGAAGTACATAGCGACTCATGGATACGAGCAAGGCAGAGTCAACCAAAAGAAGTGGTCAACGAGCATGGAAAGTGGATCTCCCCTGATTTCTCGAGCCACATCATCAACACACGACCAACCGGTATGAAGGGGGAAGAATCAACACGAATCGGATTTTTTGAGGAACGTATCGAGAGAGAATTGGATTTGGTTAGACAATGTGTGGTTGGTAAACAAGGATTGGTTTTTTAGCAGGGTACGGAATGTATTGTCAAATATTCAATATGATTCCACAAGATCTATTTTCGTTCAAGTAACGGATTCTAGCCAATCGAAAGGATCCTCTGATCAATCCAGAGATCATTTCGATTCCATTAGAAATGAGGATTCAGAATATCACACATTGATCGATCAAACAGAGATTCAGCAACTAAAAGAAAGATCGATTCTTTGGGATCCTTCCTTTCTTCAAACGGAACGAACAGAGATAGAATCAGATCGATTCCCGAAATGCCTTTTTGGATCTTCCTCAATGTCCCGGCTATTCACGAAACGTGAGAAGCAGATGATTATTCATCTGCTTCCGAAAGAAATCGAAGAATTTCTTGGGAATCCTACAAGATCAATTCGTTCTTTTTTCTCTGACAGATGGTCAGAACTTCATCTGGGTTCGAATCCTACTGAGAGGTCCACTAGAGATTATGAAGGAGGTATCGATACGAACCAAGGGGACAACCATGGATACGAACAGTTTAGCCTACCACCAATTCAAACTTGTATCGATCATATCTCAAAATCTACCAGTCCAAATGCCACCAAATTTGCACAGGAGTTTGCGTATCACCTCAAGAATGTCCCTGATCAATCTCAAGCCAAATGGAGGTGTTTTTGATCGATACGAAATGTACATGTATCGATCCCAAATCGCCCCAGGTCGATCACGTGGGCCCACCCACATGTGAGAAAGGGTCTTCCGAGATCTGAGTCGGATATTTCCATGCCGCGCCTATAGATAGCAGTCCAATGCTTCGGGAAAAGTGATATTTTAGCTCTTCTACGTCGTTACTCTGCTGAACTCCATTGTAATTCGGATACTATCAATTGTACTCTTGTAAATCAAAAGAGAATTATCAATAAAACAGCAACTCTTCAAAGTGGCGTAGGCTACAATGCCGAACCACTATAAGTCTTGTCTTTTTACTGCTTTCCTTTTAATTCTTTGAGTGTTCTTCACATTTATATTTGTTGATTCATGAGTTTTGATTCATGACACAAGCTTCAGAGATCATACGACGAAATACAAAGAGAATACTATATGAAAGCGACAAAAAGAGAATAAACGTATATTGTGAACTACAAAGGAGATAAGACTACAATCCAGAGATTAGTATGAATATTTTATTTTATTGAGTCTTAGAATATTGTTAAAATCATTCCTCAAGTAGTCACACACACACAAATTGATCCATGTTAATTTATACATATATAAGTGTACACTGTGCAAATAACATCAGGTCGGCTGACCGACCAGGATCCTCGGTCGACCGACCCTGTGTTATGTGCACAGTGACTTTCTGTTTTATATACGATTTCAAACTCAGCTGACCGGCCAGGTTTTCCGGTCGACCGACCAGAGAATAACGGCTAGTTTACTGAAGAGATGCGATCATTTCATGAAGAGGAATGTCCTCTATTTCAAGAGGTATGGACACAACTGTTAACTAAAACTCTTCATGAAAGATTACAACTCTTCTACAACTATATAAACATATTCAATTCACTTCTACAATAACCAATTCATGTTTTAATTCTGAAATCTATTCTCTATTATTCTCTGCAAATAAAAAGCATTCATTCTCATTCAATATCACTAGAATCCTTGAATTAATTCATATACTTCGATTCTACGTGATTATCTTCCTTCTAAATCTTCACACACATACATACTCTTGAGGATTTGATTATAGGAAAGTTGTACTATCAAAAGACAATCAGTGTTATTCAGAACACATTCGTCAACAAACTATTTGTATTAAGTTGAAGTCCTCTTCGGCTGTTGAGGCGGAAAATTCCTGTTCGACTGCTCAGGTGTCGTATACCTATTCCTCCGGGTTAAGTGAGGGGTTTAGTTTAAATCCAGAGGGTATTCTGGGACTGGACGTAGAACGGGAAGTTCGAACCAGTATAAAAATTCCCGATGTCATTTTAATATACTGCTTTTATATTCCGCACTATTTACCTTATAATTATCATCACTACACTCTGTATTATCATATATCCATATTACACGATCCTTAGTACTACACGTGTACACTTTCATTTGGTATCAGAGCCTGGTATTCTATCGATCGTCACAACATCATAGAATAATGGCTAGAAAAAGATCCGGTCGAAGTACAGCAAGCAAAAAGCCTAAAACTATCAGAGCAACGACCAATGAGGACTGTAAAAAGGTACATTCTGATTTACAAATTTCAATAAGTAGTAATAATGAATTAATTCGTTTATGCGATAAAATCTCAAAGCATAATTTTATTATTTTAGAAAAGATGAAATCTGTTGAACTTGAAAATGAGAAATTGAAAAATGAGAAGTTAGATTTAGAAAATCAACTTGGTGTTTTAAAAAGTAATTTTGAGGCTCTTACAGATTTTCTAGATAAACAAAACACCATATTTGAAAACGAGAGAGAAAAATTTTCAAAAGAAAATTTTGATTTGAAAAGACAAAATGATTTATTACAATCCTCTTTAGATAATTTAGAATCTCAAAATTTTCTTCTCAAAAATGAGAACGGTACGTTAAAAAATGAGAATTCTGAATTAAATGAGAAAATTGATATTTTAAATAATAGTAATATTTCTTTTTAAAATAATAAGTGTGACTTTAAAGCTAAATTTGATAAACTTAACACTGAAGTCGCAAAATTTAATAAAGGTCAAAATGATTTAAACATGATTTTATCTAGTTCTAGACCTTTACATAATAAAAATAGTTTAGGGTATAATCATAGAAATAGCACTAGATATGCTTTTATATATAATAAAAATGTTAGTGCTACTACTAAATTTCGAGTAAAGTCGAAATCAAATTTTCATCGAAATTCAAAAACTGCTATGACCAATAATGTTTATAATTTCTTTAGAAGTACAAAATCATTAACGGGAAATATGAATAAAAATTATCTAAGTATCTGGGTTCCTGTTAATTGGAAAAATAGAGAAAAATGCATTAATAATTATTTTGATATGGTAGTTAATAATGAAAATTATATTTATAAAGGTACAACCACACCCAAATGGGTATGGTTCCCTAAAAATTAGGAAATTATAAGAACCTTGGGTATCACATGCTTTAAATGTTCATTGTTTTCTGATACCTTACAAGTAGTAATTATTTTGTTCTATATTGTTAACACTTATAACAAATATAATATTCGTTATCATATAAACTCTCCTTTTCGTCAATGACAAAGGGGAGAAAGATATTGCTCTAACACAATTTTCAGAAATAAACAATGCAAGCACAGATTAAGAGGGAGAAAAGTAAGTATTACCTTAAAACTCTTATTTGTGATGATGCAATGTATGAATGCTTGTTTCTTTTATTGCTATGTTTTGAATATCTATACATGCATCATATTGTTTTACAACTTGCTATTTCATAATTTCAAGTATTCTTTTACATATTACATCTAGTAAGTATTCCTTTTTGTCGATGACAAAGGGGGAGAAATATATGAAAGCTAACAAGTTTTTTGCAGAAAAGTTGCCATATATTCAGGGGGAGAATTATAATATAGATAAGTTTTACTTCGTCACATAAGTATTTTCATCAATCAAAAAGGGGGAGAATGTTGATTCATGAGTTTTGATTAACAAATATAATATTCGTTATCATATAAACTCTCCTTTTCGTCAATGACAAAGGGGAGAAAGATATTGCTCTAACACAATTCTCAGAAATAAACAATGCAAGCACAGATTAAGGGGGAGAAAAGTAAGTATTACCTTAAAACTCTTATTTGTGATGATGCAATGTATGAATGCTTGTTTCTTTTATTGCTATGTTTTGAATATCTATACATGCATCATATTGTTTTACAACTTGCTATTTCATAATTTCAAGCATTCTTTTACATATTACATCTAGTAAGTATTCCTTTTTGTCGATGACAAAGGGGGAGAAATATATGAAAGCAAACAAGTTTTTTGCAGAAAAGTCGCCATATATTCAGGGGGAGAATTATAATATAGATAAGTTTTACTTCGTCACATAAGTATTGTCATCAATCAAAAAGGGGGAGAATGTTGATTCATGAGTTTTGATTCATGACACAAGCTTCAGAGATCATACGACGAAATACAAAGAGAATACTATATGAAAGCGACAAAAAGAGAATAAACGTATATTGTGAACTACAAAGGAGATAAGACTACAATCCAGAGATTAGTATGAATATTTTATTTTATTGAGTCTTAGAATATTGTTAAAATCATTCCTCAAGTAGTCACACACACACAAATTGATCCATGTTAATTTATACATATATAAGTGTACACTGTGCAAATAACATCAGGTCGGCTGACCGACCAGGATCCTCGGTCGACCGACCCTGTGTTATGTGCATAGTGACTTTCTGTTTTATATACGATTTCAAACTCAACTGACCGGCCAGGTTTTCCGGTCGACCGACCAGAGAATAACGGCTAGTTTACTGAAGAGATGCGATCATTTCATGAAGAGGAATGTCCTCTATTTCAAGAGGTATGGACACAACTGTTAACTAAAACTCTTCATGAAAGATTACAACTCTTCTACAACTATATAAACATATTCAATTCACTTCTACAATAACCAATTCATGTTTTAATTCTGAAATCTATTCTCTATTATTCTCTGCAAATAAAAAGCATTCATTCTCATTCAATATCACTAGAATCCTTGAATTAATTCATATACTTCGATTCTACGTGATTATCTTCCTTCTAAATCTTCACACACATACATACTCTTGAGGATTTGATTATAGGAAAGTTGTACTATCAAAAGACAATCAGTGTTATTCAGAACACATTCGTCAACAAACTATTTGTATTAAGTTGAAGTCCTCTTCGGCTGTTGAGGCGGAAAATTCCTGTTCGACTGCTCAGGTGTCGTATACCTATTCCTCCGGGTTAAGTGAGGGGTTTAGTTTAAATCCAGAGGGTATTCTGGGACTGGACGTAGAACGGGAAGTTCGAACCAGTATAAAAATTCCCGATGTCATTTTAATATACTGCTTTTATATTCCGCACTATTTACCTTATAATTATCATCACTACACTCTGTATTATCATATATCCATATTACACGATCCTTAGTACTACACGTGTACACTTTCATTTGGTATCAGAGCCTGGTATTCTATCGATCGTCACAACATCATAGAATAATGGCTAGAAAAAGATCCGGTCGAAGTACAGCAAGCAAAAAGCCTAAAACTATCAGAGCAACGACCAATGAGGACTGTAAAAAGGTACATTCTGATTTACAAATTTCAATAAGTAGTAATAATGAATTAATTCGTTTATGCGATAAAATCTCAAAGCATAATTTTATTATTTTAGAAAAGATGAAATCTGTTGAACTTGAAAATGAGAAATTGAAAAATGAGAAGTTAGATTTAGAAAATCAACTTGGTGTTTTAAAAAGTAATTTTGAGGCTCTTACAGATTTTCTAGATAAACAAAACACCATATTTGAAAACGAGAGAGAAAAATTTTCAAAAGAAAATTTTGATTTGAAAAGACAAAATGATTTATTACAATCCTCTTTAGATAATTTAGAATCTCAAAATTTTCTTCTCAAAAATGAGAACGGTACGTTAAAAAATGAGAATTCTGAATTAAATGAGAAAATTGATATTTTAAATAATAGTAATATTTCTTTTTAAAATAATAAGTGTGACTTTAAAGCTAAATTTGATAAACTTAACACTGAAGTCGCAAAATTTAATAAAGGTCAAAATGATTTAAACATGATTTTATCTAGTTCTAGACCTTTACATAATAAAAATAGTTTAGGGTATAATCATAGAAATAGCACTAGATATGCTTTTATATATAATAAAAATGTTAGTGCTACTACTAAATTTCGAGTAAAGTCGAAATCAAATTTTCATCGAAATTCAAAAACTGCTATGACCAATAATGTTTATAATTTCTTTAGAAGTACAAAATCATTAACGGGAAATATGAATAAAAATTATCTAAGTATCTGGGTTCCTGTTAATTGGAAAAATAGAGAAAAATGCATTAATAATTATTTTGATATGGTAGTTAATAATGAAAATTATATTTATAAAGGTACAACCACACCCAAATGGGTATGGTTCCCTAAAAATTAGGAAATTATAAGAACCTTGGGTATCACATGCTTTAAATGTTCATTGTTTTCTGATACCTTACAAGTAGTAATTATTTTGTTCTATATTGTTAACACTTATAACAAATATAATATTCGTTATCATATAAACTCTCCTTTTCGTCAATGACAAAGGGGAGAAAGATATTGCTCTAACACAATTTTCAGAAATAAACAATGCAAGCACAGATTAAGAGGGAGAAAAGTAAGTATTACCTTAAAACTCTTATTTGTGATGATGCAATGTATGAATGCTTGTTTCTTTTATTGCTATGTTTTGAATATCTATACATGCATCATATTGTTTTACAACTTGCTATTTCATAATTTCAAGTATTCTTTTACATATTACATCTAGTAAGTATTCCTTTTTGTCGATGACAAAGGGGGAGAAATATATGAAAGCTAACAAGTTTTTTGCAGAAAAGTTGCCATATATTCAGGGGGAGAATTATAATATAGATAAGTTTTACTTCGTCACATAAGTATTTTCATCAATCAAAAAGGGGGAGAATGTTGATTCATGAGTTTTGATTAACAAATATAATATTCGTTATCATATAAACTCTCCTTTTCGTCAATGACAAAGGGGAGAAAGATATTGCTCTAACACAATTCTCAGAAATAAACAATGCAAGCACAGATTAAGGGGGAGAAAAGTAAGTATTACCTTAAAACTCTTATTTGTGATGATGCAATGTATGAATGCTTGTTTCTTTTATTGCTATGTTTTGAATATCTATACATGCATCATATTGTTTTACAACTTGCTATTTCATAATTTCAAGCATTCTTTTACATATTACATCTAGTAAGTATTCCTTTTTGTCGATGACAAAGGGGGAGAAATATATGAAAGCAAACAAGTTTTTTGCAGAAAAGTCGCCATATATTCAGGGGGAGAATTATAATATAGATAAGTTTTACTTCGTCACATAAGTATTGTCATCAATCAAAAAGGGGGAGAATGTTGATTCATGAGTTTTGATTCATGACACAAGCTTCAGAGATCATACGACGAAATACAAAGAGAATACTATATGAAAGCGACAAAAAGAGAATAAACGTATATTGTGAACTACAAAGGAGATAAGACTACAATCCAGAGATTAGTATGAATATTTTATTTTATTGAGTCTTAGAATATTGTTAAAATCATTCCTCAAGTAGTCACACACACACAAATTGATCCATGTTAATTTATACATATATAAGTGTACACTGTGCAAATAACATCAGGTCGGCTGACCGACCAGGATCCTCGGTCGACCGACCCTGTGTTATGTGCATAGTGACTTTCTGTTTTATATACGATTTCAAACTCAACTGACCGGCCAGGTTTTCCGGTCGACCGACCAGAGAATAACGGCTAGTTTACTGAAGAGATGCGATCATTTCATGAAGAGGAATGTCCTCTATTTCAAGAGGTATGGACACAACTGTTAACTAAAACTCTTCATGAAAGATTACAACTCTTCTACAACTATATAAACATATTCAATTCACTTCTACAATAACCAATTCATGTTTTAATTCTGAAATCTATTCTCTATTATTCTCTGCAAATAAAAAGCATTCATTCTCATTCAATATCACTAGAATCCTTGAATTAATTCATATACTTCGATTCTACGTGATTATCTTCCTTCTAAATCTTCACACACATACATACTCTTGAGGATTTGATTATAGGAAAGTTGTACTATCAAAAGACAATCAGTGTTATTCAGAACACATTCGTCAACAAACTATTTGTATTAAGTTGAAGTCCTCTTCGGCTGTTGAGGCGGAAAATTCCTGTTCGGCTGCTCAGGTGTCGTATACCTATTCCTCCGGGTTAAGTGAGGGGTTTAGTTTAAATCCAGAGGGTATTCTGGGACTGGACGTAGAACGGGAAGTTCGAACCAGTATAAAAATTCCGGGTGTCATTTTAATATACTGCTTGTATATTCCGCACTATTTACCTTATAATTATCATCACTACACTCTGTATTATCATATATCCATATTACACGATCCTTAGTACTACACGTGTACACTTTCAATATTCTCTACACACTCGCTATCTTTAATCTGTGATTGTGAACCGGTGCTTTCATCTGCAATTAGGTGTTTGTAACCAGTTTTGGCGCAAACATTTGGGTGCTTTCACTGAGAATTGAACTCAGGGGTTCTACAGCTTGGATTTTGGATCTGAAGGCTTAAGGATTTGGATCTGGAAAGCTATGGTGAAGCGATCAGCAAGGAGACCAAGAGACAAAAGGATTCAGCGTGTGGGAAGTCAGGAGGCTTCCTCGGGAGCTAATCAGACTTCAGCTTTCATCACCAGAGACGAGATGGAGATGATGATGGACGCTATGTAGGAAGGGATGCTAAAAAGGCAAGAGGAGATGATGCAGAACCTACTCCATCAGATTGGGCAAGCTAGAGTGCAGAATCAAGATAACGCAACTGCAGGAAGTTTTGGAAATAGGGATAAGGAGCATGGAGCAACCGGGATTTAGAATAGAGCGGGACCATCAGGAGCAGCCCCTGAGCTGGGGGGCACTCCCCAGGAGCATGTTGATCCAATCTCAGGCCGGATACCAGGCGGAACTGTTCAACATGGCGTTGATAGAGGAATGGATGCTCATCTAGGAGAGCAGATTCCAGGATTCCCTCATGAACTCGAGGGGGGGCAGATCGGAGGCAACGGACAAGGACTACAGCTTGGCGATAGTGACAGATTGGCGGAGATGGTCAGACGAGCCATGAGAGGCGGATTAGTGAATAGAGATCTGGAGGATGTGAATAGGAGCCCCTTCGCTCCCGCAATTAAGCACGCTAGGAACCCACCTGAATTCAAGCTACCAACACTGGAGACATATGATGGCAGGACAGATCCTGCAGTTCATCTGACAAGGTATATGCGACACATGGAGGTACTGGGGACATTAGAGGAGGTCATGGCCTGGTGTTTCCTCTTGTATCTAACAGACATAACAACACTGTGGTTCAGACAATTGGATAGCGGTTCGATCGGATCATGGATAGAGTTGATTGAAAAATTTATGAGGCAGTTCAGGGTTCATATATCGAGGCCCAAGAATGTGATGAGTCCGACGACACTGAAGCAGAAGACCGAAGAGTCTTTGAGGAACTTTTTAACGAGGTTTAATGTGGCAGCAGCATCAATGGATCGCCCAGATCCATCCATGGTCTTGATGGCAGCTGTATCTGGCATAGCCGATGGCACGGAATTCAAGAATTCACTAACAAGGGATCCACTTATGGATCTAGGAGAGTTATACCATGAGGCAGAAAGGTTTCTGTGATAAGAGGATGTAAATGCTGAGAGAGAGGAAGGAGAGGAAGTTGATGTTTATGCAGTCAAAAGCGGAGATCCGCCCGGAAAGGATTTAGGCAAGGATGAAGGGAAACGAAAAGCAGAGGATAGCTGTGATGAGCCAAAGCGGCCGCAAAAGGATCCGAGATTCACCTCTTATACGGAGTTGAATGAGACTTTAGAACGAATCTACCAAGACACTAGGGGGCCGGTTCCCTACGGGAGGCCGATGAGAAGGGACCCAACCAATAATGAGAGGAAGTCAGACAAGTAATGCCTATTCCACGAACTAAGCGGCCATAGTACAAACGATTGCAGGCACTTGAATGATGAGATTGAAGGACATATCCGGAACGGCATGCTATTGTAGTACATGAAAAGGCGGGCAGCAACGGTGGAGCAGGTGCGACCACCAACTGCACCAAATGAGGATGGCTCTAGATCTAGGCATCGTCAGCTTATCATCAACTGATTGGAATAATGATGAATAAGTATCAAACTCCACACTAACAACGCTTAAATCGCTTACAAATGTACGTGATCATGAACGGTCCTCAAGCATGCTCTGAGACGACTATGAACCGCAACAGTGGAGGTGTTTGCACTTTGACATTTCTGTTTTGCTTTTGTTTTCTCCTTTGTACATCTAGACTTGATTTAGATGGACATTTTTGTTATAAGACTCGTTTGAATGTAAATCTAGTATTTATAATTCCATAATGGCCAAGTCACTTACACATGCATGGGATCGCGAACGGTCCTCAGGCATGCTCTGGGATGGCAATACACCGCCATAACAAATGATTCAGAAACTCACTCGAACGTGAAATCTGACATTAGTAATACTAGGTCCCCCCCGGGCATACACCATTCGCCCCCAAAGGCACCCGACCACGAATGGTCACCATTCGCCACGAACGGCACCCGACCACGAATGGTCATAATTCACCACGAACGGCATCCGACCGCGAACGGTCATAATTCGCCACGAATGGCACCCGACCGCGAACAGTCACCATTCACCACGAATGGCACTCGACTGCGAATGATCACCATTCGCCTCGAACGACACACGACCATGAACGATCACCATTTGCCTCGAACGACATCCGACCTCAAACAGTCACATGCCATCCCAAGCGGCATACGGTTTCGAACGATCGCTATTCACAATCAGGTAAGATTGTCAATCTCTTTACAGGTCATTAACAGGATACGAACATCCAGCTTATGGCACTACAAAACATACCTTCCTATCGCAAGGCATGATTTGGGGGGCAAAGTGTTAACCCGCCTTTTGGCAAGGTAGAATGCAGGCGGATTTAACCCAACCGACTGTACGTTGATCAAAGCCAAACTTTCATAGATAGTAAGCATAATCACAAGGCTAAAATATAGCATAATTGACGAACAAACACCGCAAGATGTTTAAAACATGGTTTCGACGAAGATCAAGTCATTTCAATTTGCTTGGAATCTGCTCTGAGTCACCTTCCTGTTTGCTTCGGGTTTACAGGCAGTTTGCTTCGAGTCAGAGGAGGGTCTTCTTCTAGTCTTGGATGGATTAGCATGTTTACGAGCTGCTTCGAGTCAGCTTCGAGTCATGGAAGGTTTGCTTCGGGCTAAAAGAATGGTTACATCGGGTCAAGGCCACAATCGATCCCTGATTACCCATTTCGTATCCATCAGCATCGTGACCATCTAATTCGTATCCATGGGAACCAGATCCATCCCCTAAATACACTTCGTATCTATCAACCTTACCTACACTCACCAGCTTCGTGTCGATTAAACTCCCGCACATTTCATATCGATCAGTCAATTGATCGATACGAAGCCATGAATCAAGCATCGATGCAAAATGCAAGGGGATCCTTGCTTTCGTATCGATCCCTGTTATGTGTGTCTCGTATCGATCTGTCAAACGATCGATACGATCCAACGACCGTTTGGTCGATACGAAAGCAAAATCACATGATCGATATGAACGCGATAGCCTTCCATCGATACGAACTGGTTGTAGGGATCGATACGAAGTACATGGCGACTCATGGATAACAAGGCAGAGTCAACCAAAAGAAGCGATCAACGAGCATGAAAAGTGGATCTCCCCTGATTTCTCGAGCCACGTCATCAACACACAACCAACGGGTACAAAGAAGTGATCGATATGAAGGAGGTATCGATACGAACAAAGGCGACAACCATGGATATGAACAGTTCAGCCTACCACCAATCCAAACTTGTATCGATCATATCTCAAAATCTACAAGTCCAAATGCCACCAAATTTTCACAGGAGCATGCGTATCACCTCAAGAATGTCCTTGATCGATCTCAAGCCAAATGGAGGTGTTTTTGATTGATACAAAATGTACACGTATCGATCACAAATCGCCCCGGGTCGATCACGTGGGCCCACCTACGTGTGAGAAAGGGTCTTCCGAGGTCTGAGTCGGATATTTCCATGCCGCACCTATAAATAGCAATCCAATGCTTCCAGAAAAGGAATCTTTTGGCTATTCTACGCCGTTACTCTACTGAACTCCATTGTAATTCGTATACTATCAATTGTACTCTTGTAAATCAGTAGAGAATCATCAATAAAACAGCAACTCTTCAAAGTGGACGTAGGCTACAACCCCGAACCACTATAAATCTTGGCTTTTTACTGCTTTCCTTTTAATCTTTTGAGTGTTCTTCGCATTTATATTCTCTACACACTCGCTATCTTTAATTTGTGATTGTGAATGGGTGCTTTCGTCTGCAATTGGGTGTTTGTGACCAGTTTTGGCGCAACATTAATCGTTGTGGATGCAGGAACACAGTATATGGTTTTATAAATGTTTTAGGATACCAGTGAGGGGGAAAACCCGTTCCTCTAAGTGGCATGGTCTCACTAGATATCTAAATGGTTTGAGATGGCAAATTATTATTCATACCAGGCTTTATGTCTAACTCGAAGTTTTTGTTTTTCCCTTAAACTCTCGGGTACTCAACTGAATTTGAGTAGGTTGAGAGTTATGGTTTCTAGGTGTTCTTTTAGACAAATAAAGCTTTCTAGGATGTGCAGGAGGCAAGCATATTATTAGAGTTCTTTTATTTCCGCTATGTGTTTTGTTTGTAAATGCAAATTGTTTTATTGCCTATCTATATACTCTGATCTACCAAAGGGGCATTATCATATGTCGCTTTTAGCGTATTTTTGTAATAATGATATGTTATCTGAACGTGGTCTGCGAATTGGGATTTTATAATCAATTTGGAATATTTTGACATGGAATGTGGAATTTATTTGCTGTTTAATTTTTTTCCATATTCTTGTGTTTCTATGTATCAATGTATCTAATGTCACTGTATTTCGTCGCCGAGGATTAATATCTATGGATGACTACAGCATCCGTAGTCGTTAGTTTTAGGCCTCCAACTAGGGGGATGTTACAAGTTGGTATCAGAGCATAGGTTTATGAAACTTTAAAAGAAACTTAAACCTAAAAGATTTTCCAATCATAATCCAATGAATCAGATAATAAGATTGGGGTTTGGGTTAACGTTATAGTAACGTACTTGTAATTGCTATGTATATATATAAGTGTGTATTCCTCGCTGTCTTAGACCGTTCTTCTGTATCTTACTAAGGCTCGTATGAAGATTTACAAGAAAGGAGATATGTAAGCAGGAAACGGAAGAGGAAATCTCGATGGCGGAAGCACCACAGCTAATGAAAATGCTCGACCCACTGCTAGGAGGAATTCGGGTCGATAGGCTAATGCTAGCAATCAAAATGTTGATGTCAATATGAGTTCTGGAAATCCACCAGTAGATATGAGGGCGATGTATCAGTTCTTTTCCGGTTTGATGCAAGTAGGAGCCGCTGTTGGAGTTGCTGAAAATGTAGGAGGAGCTAATCCTGTGGCTCCTGTTGGGAATATTGCTTTGTTGAGTAGAGATTACACCAGTTTGGGTGGGAGGCCATTCTTGGGAATGGAAAGTACCGTAGAAGTTCCGAATTGGCTGTTGCATTGTGAGCGTATATTTACTGATTTAGGCCTGAATGATGGACAAAAGAGGAGGTTGGCCTCTAGACAGTTGCAGGGGTCGGCGCTGCATTGGTGGAATAGTGTCACTGCCGAAGTGTCGGAAGAGCAGTTAACTTGGGCTGATTTTAAAATGAGATTTGAGCAAAAATTTGTATCTGAGTTTGCCAAGTCTGAGCTGATGAGGAAATTTATGGATTTAGTGCAATGAGAGATGTCAGTAGTCGAGTATGCTACTAAATTTGAAGAGCTGTCTAGATATGGATATGCTATTATAGATACCGACATCAAAAGGAATGAGAAGTTATTCGAGGACCGAGGCCTGAGCTTGCTAGAATGACCATGACACATGTCTGTGATCCCTGTAATATAGTGGTGGAGATAACCATTCGCCATGAGGAGTTGCTTGCTGATTTAGCTAAAGAGAAGTCAGTGTAAACCCAGGGTTCTCGGGGGAAGAAGAGGAAGTTCTTTAAGAAGAAGGGAGCCTAGAAGGGAGATACTGCTAAGAAATCAAAGGCTGAGGTAGTTTGCTATAAGTGTGACAAGAAAGGCCACTTTGCTAATGAATGCCGGTCAGGAAATGGGAAGAAAGCTACAAGTAAGAAGAATGTGAAATGCTTCAACTGTGATCAAGTTGGGCATTACAAGAATCAGTGTCCAGAGCCAGTTAGGGAGGACAAAGGAAAAGTCTCTGCTACTGGATTAGCTAGGCCTACTACGGCTGATAAAGGGAAGACTGTGATGGAAGGTACGCATTTGATTCAGAGTATTTCAGTTAGAGTACTTTTTGATACCGGTGCATCACATTCATTTATATCTTGGTGTTTGGTTGATAGATTATGTCTAGAACCCACCTACCTTGTTACCTCCTTAAGGGTTGCAAATCCAATAGGAGGGTATGCAACTCTAGGGTTAAGATGTGACTAGTTAGAGCTTGACTTGTTAGGTCATAAGTTTGCATGCAGTTTGTATGTTATTGATTTCGTAGATATCAGAATCATTTTGGGTATGGATTGGTTGAGTAGGTATGAGGCTAGAATATTTTTCCAGGATAGGGAAATATCATTGGGACAACCTGATAGTCATAATCGAGTGATATTCTCAGTAGAGAATACTGACCGAAGTGTTAGTACTATGCTTAATGTTATGGAGGTAGGAAATGAGTTAAGTCAGGTTCGAGTAGCAAAGGAGTTTGTAGACGTCTTTGAGCCAGTCACTAGACTACCACCGAAAAGAGCTATTGAGTTTAGAATATATCTTATGCCCGGAGCTGAACCTGTAAGTAGACCACATAGCAGGATGACACGAATTACGATGAAGGAATTGAATGTGCAGCTAGTGGATCTAGAAGGAAGGAATTTTATTAGACCAAACAGTTTGCCTTGGGGAGTGGCCGCGGTGTTTGTGAAGAAACTGGATGGGTCGCTGAGGATGTGCATCGACTATCACAAGTTAAATGAAATGACAGTTAAGAATAAGTACCCTTTGCCAAGAATAAATGATCTGTTTGATCAGTTGAGTCGAGCCAGAGTGTTTTCCTAGTTGGACTTGGCGATAGGTTTCCATTAGCTAAGAGTGGCGCAGGACAGTATTCCTTTGACAGCATTTCGGTCTAGATATGGTTCATATGAGTGGTTGGTGATGCCATTTGAATTGACAAATGCACCTGCTTTCTTCGTAGATTTGATGAACCAAGTTTTCCAAGAGTACTTGGATAGGTTTGTACTAGTGTTTATAGATGGCATTCTAGTATACTCTAAGGATGAGAGAGAGCATGAAGTTCATCTTAGAGTGGTGCTTGAGACGCTGAGACAGAATCAGCTAAAGGCAAAGTTTACCAAGTGTCATATCTGGAAGAAAGAGGTAAAATTTATTGGTCACATGGTTTCAGAGAAAGGATTGTCAGTCGATCCAAATAAGATCGAAGTCGTGAATAATTGGAACAGACCAGAGACGGTGACTAAGATCAGGAGTTTTCTTGGACTTACTGGCTACTACCGGAGATTCATTAAGGATTTCTCGTGGATAGTAGCACCCTTAACTAAGTTAACCAGGAAGGAAGTGAGATTTTTTTGGTCCAACAAATGTAAGGAAGCATTCCTTAAGTTAAAGCGTTTGTTGACCAATGCACTCATGTTAGTAGTTCCAGATGGAAATCAAGGATTGGTGGTGTATACTAATGCATGTGGAACTGGATTAGGAGCGATGTTGATGCAGAATGATAAAGTTATTACCTACGCATCTATGCATCTTAGACCGCATGAAGTTAGATATCCTACTCATGATTTGGAGTTGACAGCTGTGATCTTCACATTGAAGATTTAGAGACATTATCTCTTAGGGGAGAGATTTGAGTTGTATACCAATCATAAGTCCTTACGGTATTTATTCTCTCAGAAGAAGTTGAATATGAGGCAGCATAAGTGGCTAGAGTTTTTGGCTGCATATGATTTTGGTATAGAATATACACTAGGAAAAGGTAATAAAGTGGCTGATGCTCTTAGCAAGAAACATCAGAACATGGTGATCTACGTTGGCGGAGTGGAAAGATCTAGAAGCTTTGACCAGTTGTGGTGTGCAGTTAAGATCGACTATTGGTTCTATTCAGAGTTCCACGAGGTTATCTCGTTTAGAAGTTCGACCAGCATTGATTGAGAAAATTACTTTTAAGTAGAAGGAGGATTCAGTGTTGGCTGAGAAAATTAGAAGGCTTGAGGTTGGAACTGAGATTGATGATCTAAAGGATTTTAGCTTTGACCAGAGAGGGTAGTTGAGAAAGAAGAGACGGTTTTGTGTCTCGAATGTGGAGGACTTGAGGAAAGAAGTTCTTGGAGAATGTCGTCGGTCCAAATTTACAATTCATCCTGGAGGAACCAAGATGAACTAGGGTATGAAGAGGAGATTCTATTGGGAAGGCATGAAGAGGGATGTTGGCTTGTGGGTTAGGCAGTGTGAAAACTGTCAACAAGTGAAAGATGAACATCAGAAACCAAGTGGGTTACTATAGCCTTTAGAGATTCCAGTTTGGAAATGAGATTCGATATCTATGGATTTTATAGACGGGTTGCCAAGGTCAAATAGAGGAAATGAAAGTATATGGGTTATAGTGGACAGATTGACCAAGAGTGCCCATTTCATTCCAGTTAAGTCAATCAGAACAACACCTGTTTTTGCTAAGTTATTCCTGAAGAACATAGTTAAACTACATGGAGTTCCTAGTAGTATAGTCAGTGACAAGGATGCTTTGTTCAGTAGTGAATTCTGGAAGAGTCTACAGGAAGTGATGGCTATCAAGCTTAATATGAGTATTGCGTATCACCCTCAGACAGATGGGCAGACAGAGAGAGTCAACAAAGTACTCGAGGATTTACTGAGAGCTTGTGTATTAGACTTTGGTGGATCTTGGGAGGATAATCTACGTTTAGTTGAATTTTCCTATAATAATAGTTTCCATACTAGTATAGGAATGGCATCGTTTGAAGCTTCGTATGGAAGACCATGCAAATCACCAGCATGTTGGTTGGAGACTGGAGACAGATTAGTCTTAGTTCCAGATTTAGTTAGAGAGGCGTCAGAAAAGATTGAGTTAATCCGAGGAAGGATGAAGGAAGCTCAGTCAAGACAGAAGAGTTACGCAGATAAGAGGCATAAGGACCTAGAATTCTTAGTTGGAGATAATGTTTTTATTAAGGTATCACCTATGAAAGGTGTCGTACGATTTGGAAAGTCAGGGAAGTTAGCCCTAAGGTATGTTGATCCATTCCAGATTATAGAGAGGATTGGCAAGCTCGCATACAGAATAGAGTTGCCGAGCAGTTTGGCAGGTGTCCATAATGTATTTCTTGTGTCTCATCTTCGCAAGTATGTGCATGATCAAGAAACTACTATTCCTCCGACAGGGTTGGATGACTTAGTGGTTGAGCCTAATTTGACTTTTGTTAGATAATCAGTTCCGGTTGCATCTAGAGATGAGAAAAGATTAAGGAACAAGACAGTCATGTTGGTGAAAGTTCGGTGGAGTGACAACGAGAAGGACTATACTTGGGAGACAGAGGACAGGATTAGAGATACTTATGCTGACTTTCTATTAGGGTATTTCTATATTAGATTTATATAGATAGTTGCTAGTTAGTTAGACTAGTATGATTGTTTAGGTGTTGTTACAGATAATTGCTATGTTTAGTATTTAGTCCTTACTTAATTTCGAGGATGAAATTCTTTAAGGAAGGAGCCTGTAACATCCCTAATTTTTGATAACATTATTTAGAAGATTTAATTAGATAAATTAAATAGAATAATGATGATAAGGGGATTGATATTTGAATAAATTACATATTGGGCCGTGCTTAATAATAAAGATTTAATGGGCTTTAAATTAGTTTATAAGATAATTAAATTACACATGGGCATATTAGTAAATTAGCCAATCTATTATACACGACTATACATTTCTCACTGTTGTCCATTCACGTTCATTTTTCTCAAATAAAAAATGAAACACAAAAACCCTAAGATAGCCGGTCATTAACTAGGAGGAAAAGATGGATTTCAATCAAAAGCTAGGGAGAATTAATCAACAACAAAATCTCAAATTCCTTATCAAGTTTAAGGTGAATAATAATTTTATTCCATCTCTTTTTGTTTCTATAATCTTATGGTTTCAGACTTAAGTGTTTATTTCGTTTCTATGATAATTTGGGATGATGATATGCTAAAGTTATGGATTGTTTGATTTAACAATTTAATTATATGCAAAATCCATATGGTTTTAGGGTCAAAACTGTGGTTTATTGATTTTAAAATGCCATGTAATATTTTTATGTTAAGCAAAACATAATTTTGGAGATGGGTTTTAATTTTCGGAATTTTCCAAGCCATGGAAATTTTATTATGAACTTTTGATAGTAAATATGAAGTATTTGGGTTAAAAATTTATTTTGAATATTCCTGGAAGAATTTGGGTCTAAATTTTTAATATGTTTGATTACATGATGAAATTGATTTTCTGTGATTTTTGGGGATTTTTCCCAATTAATTTATTTGGGAAAATAAATTATTGTTAAAGAAGGACTTTTCTGCAAATATTGATTTTGTCATATGGAAGGGTTTAACGTTATAAAGCTTTGATTTAGATCTAATTAATGCGGTAGTTTTTACTTGTAAAGTATTTGAAAAGTTTTAAAGTAGCCAATCAAGGTGTTACAATTGGCAGGTTAGTTATAAAGTAATTGCCATGTCTAGCTATAAATCAGCATTTCAGGAAAAAGGTGGTTTCACCTATTTTGGAGGCACCTTTCGGCCCCTTTACCTCCGCACCATCTCAGTCGAAACCATTCCAGTCGAAACCCACATAGTCGGAACCAAGGCACATGGTATTAATGGAATTGGTATGAAGTGTGTTGGTAAGTAGCGGAAGGTAGGGTGTCGAAAGATATGCTTTCGCCAGAGTCGAATCCAAGGTTCTATTTTAAAGAGATGAACGCCTGCCTAGTTTTTGAAGGGCTTTCGACTGAGTCAATACCCTATAGAGTCGAAACCTTTGTTTGTTTTCTAAAGTTAAACCCTTGCCTTATTTTACTTAAAGTTATCAACATAGTCGAAAGCTATGCTTTCGAAAGGGACCTTATAAATAGCTTTCGAAGGGGAACTTTTTCTGTAAATAAGATGCTTTCGAAGGGGTAGGTCCGACCTAGTCGAAACCTAGCCGCTATTTCCTTCCGAAGTATTAAAGCCATCAATACCTTCGAAAGGTTATCATTGTTTTTACCTAGGCTATGCGGCTCCCTAATTGCTTTCGAAAGGGGTTGAGGGTTTCGAAAGTGATGGAGTCAAAAGAGGGTTTCGACTCTGTCCTTCGAAGTTTTAATTTTAGAGGTCTTTGCTATCGAACTAGATGGTTCCAACACCATCAACTTTTCCCCAAAATTTATTTTTGTTGGTTTCGAAAGAGATACTTTCGTATATAACCATTTTGACCCAAATGATGTTTTTAAAGAGTAAACCCAATGCTTTCGAAATGGTACTTCAATTGTTTCGAAGCTATGTTTAAAGAATGTTTCTTGATACCGTCGAAAGGTATCATTGGTTTCAAAAGGTATATACTTAGAGTTTTGAAAAGAGGTTTTCTATGCTTTCGAAGGAGGTCATACAGTGGTTTCGAAAGCGATGTTTTAAAGTTTCAAAACAAATAACCCATTCTCATTTTTTTAAGGAAAAACCATGGAATAAATAAAGATTTTAAAAATATTATTCACATTGTTATTAACCCATAACTGTATTTTGAGGAAAGGGCAGAATAACCAGCTAGGTTGACCCAGTAGTGAATATGACTTAACAGATGTTAAAATCTTAATTAAAGATAATTGCAGTGGCCAATAGGTTTACAGTAAGCCCATGAAAACAGTATGATATTGGCAGAAGCCAATAGGTTCATAGTCAGCCCATGAAAACTATGATTTGATACTAGTAGGGGCCAGTAGGTTTGTAGTTAGCCCATGAAACTAAATCCGGATTTAGATATTGACGGTCGGTCAATAAGTTCCTAGTTAGCCCATGAAAACTAGGATAAGTGATAAGATATTGGAGTTACCAATAGGTTCTTAGTGATCCCATGAAAACTAAGTAATTGGACAGATAATCCATAAACATTTAACAGGATAATAGTAACCCTAGAAACTATAATTGAGACGGATAGTCAGAATGAATGAGGATGGGTAATCCAAAATTGATTTATTTGTTTTGCATAACATCATAATGTTTTGAAATACAATGTTTTAACCGTTGTGGATGCAGGAGCACGGTATATGGTTTTATAAATTTTTTAGGATACTAGTGAGTGGAAAACCCGTCCTGCTAAGCAGCATGGTCTCACTAGGCATCGAAATGGTTTGAGATGGTAAATTATTATTCATACCAGGGTTTATGTCTGACTCAAAGTTTTTGTTTTTCCCTTAAACTCTCGGGTATTCAATTGAATTTGAGTAGGTTGAGAGTTAAGGATTCCAGGTGTTCTTTTAGACGAATAGAGCTTCCAAGGATGTGCCTGAGGCAAGCATGTTATTAGAGTTCTTTTATTCCGCTGTGTGTTTAGTTTGTAAAGGCAAATTGTTTTCTTTCCTATCTATATACTCTGATCTACCAAGGGGCATCTTTATATGTCGCTCTTGGCGTATTTTTGTAATAATTATATGTTATCTGAATGTGGTTTGCGAATTGGGATTATGTAATCAATCTGGAGTATTTTGAAATGGAATGTGGAACTCATTTGCTGTGTAATTTTTTTTTCATATTCTTGTTTTTCTGTGTATTAGTGTATCTAATGTCGCCGTATTTGGTCGTTGAGGATTAATATCTATGGATGAGCGCAGCATCCGTTGCCGTTAGTTTTGAGCCTCTAAGTAGGGGGATGTTACAATAGGTCACGTCGATATTTTCCAGTTTGACCTTATTTATATTAGCCAACAGAAAATTATTGAGTAAGTCATTCCATAATTATCCGATAACTATCATTACGTAACCTGTAGATGCTCGGGATCATAAGTAATATACCGCCCAATATTTGGAGAGCATTACGTATTCTAGTCTCAACGGATACACCGATATCCATTCTTGATGCATCTTGACTAGGAACATTTGAAATGATGTGTTTTATAATATTGTGATATAATACTCATGATTACAACTATTTGTAATTACTATCACAAACACACCATTTATGGATTTTCTATTAAATATATTTTAATTAAGCATTTAATTATTTATAAAATCTTATAACAAGTATATAACAGAAAGATAAACAATTTTTTTTATAAACGAGAATCAATTACAGAGTTAATTAATTCACAATAAATTACAAAATTGCTCCTAGGCATACCCCTAACTTTATCAGGTTTGACTTTCTTTTTATGGAGAGATTAGATCAGGATAAAGATGGGAGGAATATAAGTAGGTATTTTGAAACTTTTGTAGCTATAAATACAACATCTCTCTTTCCTTTTATTTACACCATTATAATTAAAACCTTAAACTCCATTGCCTACAAGTTGAATCTTATAATTGGGTTGCAAATGCTAGGAGGAAGAAGTAACCATACCCCAATACGGAAAAGCTAGTAATGTGACGTGTCAACAACCTATAAGATCTAAAGGTAAATATTGTAATTTGAATTTGTTAATCTCAACCCTTAGATCATTTTCGACGACAAAAATATTTTATTCAAAATTAATTATTTATATATATTGAATAAATCATTTTTTATTCATTATATAATATTTATTTTTATTAATGTTTATATATATATAATTTAAACTCTATATATATATTTAATTATAGATTTTTATTCTCATGTTTGAATTTTTTTTCTTTCTTCACTTTATAAAATAAAAAATTATGCTAAACTCCTATTCTATATCCTTTTATATATGTGGACGACCCACTATAAATGCCAGCTAGCTTTGCTAAAACAAAGATAACTTTGAACTATTAATTAATTTTTTTAGAATATATATATATATATGTGTGTGTGTGTGTGTGTGTGAAGTGCATAATATATAAATATGTTTAAGCTTATGGTTTTCAAATTTTTTATAAGGCTAAACTATGTATATAATAAAATAATAAATTTGTGTAGAATCTTAATGTTACATATGTTTGTACATAAATAAATATATGTGTGTATGTGATTAAAAATAATGTTTTTTATTTAGGCCATGAATCTTAGTGTGTATATATAATTATTAAAGGATTTAACATAAATATATATTTATGTGTATATACTAAATAATATGTATAAACACACACCATATATATTCATATATATGTATGTGTATATATATGTATATGTGTGTGTATATATATATATATGTATAATAACTGAATATTATATATGTAATTTAGTATTAAATACACATAATGTATATATAATGTGATCATAAACCCCAGTGATCACATATGCATCTCATGTTATCCATTTCATATATCATTTATATTACTATATGCTCTTATTTATATTTCATATGCCATTATTCAATTTGAATATATGAAAATTCCAAATAATAGATAAAATATAAAATGTTTGAACCTAAACTAAGATTAATCATATTTGAACCTAAAATTAATTTAAACTAAATTTGTTAAACGAAATATCAAAGTTGAAATTAAAACAAAATTAATTTCAAAAAATGAAAATTACTTTTACTGAAAATACAATAAATATGATTTAATTTGACTATATTATTCATGATAACATAAAATTAAGATATAGTGTGTGGCTGGTCATAGGATTTTTCTAAGATTTTCCCTTCCCTCATCCCTCATGCTACCAATGCCCCTGATCCAACAATGGTATCAAAGCCCATATTGTAATAACATAAATAATCAACCAACACTTAGGATAGTCGGTTGAAAAGTATAATTGGATGGGTGTCTAAGGAAAGGGTGTTTAACTAAATAGAATATCTCTCTAATTAAGGAACCTTCTTATGAACGGAAAATCTTCTCCCTTATAAGGCTTACCCAGCTAATCAAAGTGGTTTGTATTGGAATTCAGCCAACATGTAGCAGGGGAAATGGGTAAATTTCAAAAAAAAATATTCCATTTTGGATCTTATTGGGCTTATGAAGTCTAAATTTATTTAAATTTTATCTAATTTTGTTTTAAACAAAATCTATGTTTTATTTAAATTATAAATAAAGATTTATTTAATGTTAAGTTTAAATTATATAATATGATATGTAAACCATACACACATATTTATATGCATGCACATGTAACATAAATAGTGTATATGGTTTAACATGCCAATGTATAAGGGTAGGGATTTAGACCGCCAACGGACATATTAGCCCCTCTATATACATGTGTGTTATCTAGCGTATATGTACACGTAAATATATATATATATATATTTAAATAAAATGGTTCTTATATATATATAATACGTATATAATATAAATGTTTATGCAAATGTGCGTATATTTAAAA
Source organism: Allium fistulosum (assembly GCA_030737815.1). NCBI lineage: Eukaryota > Viridiplantae > Streptophyta > Magnoliopsida > Asparagales > Amaryllidaceae > Allium > Allium fistulosum. Next base: position 512,797,238 of record CM060903.1, on the reverse strand, counting down.
AAATTATTATAATATAAAATAATTGTAAATGTTAATATAAACAATTATAAGTTTAAACTTAAATTTTAAATTTAATTTTAAATTTCATACCCAAATCGACATAATAAAATAACTAGCAATTCAAATTCAAAATTAATATATTAAATTTTAATTAAATATATACGTAATGTATATATACAATTTGAAATCTAATAGTTTTTTTAATTATATATATGTAAATTGGTATATTCATATTAAATTAATATCCATAAATACATTATATAAAATATATACATATGAACATGTTTTAATGTAAATCAATCATTAATATATATATACACACTTATACACTTTCGGCATAAAATAAATTTTTTCGGTTTAAGAATTGTTTTAATTAAAACACGTTTTTTTATTGATTTCGTATGGAAATCAATAAAAAATATTTTTTTTCCTATTTTTGAAAACAATTATAAACTTGTACATATTTTATAAAATATCAACATATATGTACTATATTATTTATATATATATTTATTTTATATATAATTAGTTACAAAGTTTAATTTAATATATATATATATATATTATATTTAGATTATAATATATATATATATAGAGAAATTGTTTTTTATTCTCACAAAAAATTACATTTATGTATTAATGAAATATATAAACATATATTTTATATAGTAGTTTTTGTATTTAAAATTTATTTTATTTAACTATCATTTTAAATAATGTTACATTAAAAAAACAATTTTTTAATTCATGGTCGTGAGCTTTAAGTATATAAATACGTATAATTTTTTACATACATATATATGTTATCATCCAACGATGACAGTTTCAACATATATAGATTTGTGATAATTAATATAATAACTGTAGCACATAAATGACATGGTGAATAATATATACATCCATATGTAATTGTAAATGGAGGATTTACCATTATCTAAAGCCTAGATGAAACAACCTGGCACTGAATTGAAAAATCCTTAAAAAGTGTCCAAAATCTAGAAAGAGCTACCAATTTAAATGCAACAACCACCGATCTTCGATATGTATTTAATTAGCGTTTTAATGGCTTAAAAATTTCGAGGCGGAGATCTAGAGGGGACCAGCCTTAACTGGTGTAAGTATAAGCAAACCGAAAGGGGCTAAAAATAGGGGGTTAGAGATGAATAAATAACAAGATCCTAAGGACTAGAAAAGAGATCTAGAACCACCTTTTACTCTTACCAATTCACCTCTTTTTGAATCAAAATTCCACCCTACATCTCCCTGATATGGTCAGCCACACTACGCTCTCTTCTAGGCCTCAAAACCATTTCATGCCCGATCAATAAAAAATGCATTAAATCTAATTCAAATGCATACATATATCGTATATCAATTTGTGTGTTTATAACTATTATATACACACTATTTAATATTGATCAACACAAATTAAACAAAATTATATGATTAATGTTTCACAAATATTGATTAATTTAATTAATTTTTAACAATTATAATCAGTGTTTTAAATCTCGGATTTTGGCCAATATCTCGGGAAAATATCTCGGCTATCTCGGGCGATATTTAAAACACTTATAACTAAATAGGCTGCCAAATCTCGGATTTTGGCTGATATCTCGGATTTTTCATCTCGGCCATCTCGGGGAGATTTAAAAGCCTGATTATAATTAATTAAATTAGATGGTATAAGGAGTATTCGACTTTTCGGTTGTGTGACTCCTAGGTGTAAATTTGGTTAACAATTAATATCTAACTATTCGAATATTAATGTTCACATGTCACTTAGCAAGTGGTATGACATTATTGCCAAATTTATCGCTTACATACCTTTGGTAAAATTTAATTTTACTTTATTTAAGCATCACCCAGTAGTGACAATTATTTACACTAATTCTCTTCATCAAAACTATACCACATTAGGATTTATGGAATTTAGTAATGATCAATATTCAAGTATCACCCATATTCTACCCATTAGTCTAGAATAAAAAATACTTGGTTCAATAATAACAATTATAATTAACCGAACAGCTTTGGCCTGAGCTTTGACTTTGGGTTAGTTAATATGATACTAACCCTATACAACTAAGGAGAGAAATTCTCTTTTGAATAGTGTTTCACTTCTAGTGCTTCCAATCGACTAAACTATTGTCAACTGTAACAACCTAGAATTTTATCATTTTGATTTAAGAATATTTAATTAATTTTAAATATTAAAATAATGGTTTTTAATGGTCAAACAAACCTCTTTTAATTAATGACTAATTATGGTAATGATGTTTTAAGAATTAGTTTACGAAATAGTTAGTTCGGAGAAAAATCGAAAATGTGACCGAAAATCGTTTTTTGGATTTTCGATTTTTCATCATCTAAAAGTTGTTGTGCACACTAGAGTATATATGTACACACATATATAAATAACATATGCTTTTGGCTAATAAAGCGGCTAGGTTTAAATATGTTTAAATATACACTTAAGTTAATTAAAAGTGAGTGGACTTTTCTTTTATTATTAAAAATAGAAAATGGCACAAAAGATAAGAAAATAAGGACTAAACATCATACCAAAGTACACACAAAAGAGATGAAGTGATGGAAGTGTGTAAGAGGGGGGATGGGTGATAACGTGTGCAATATAATGAAGGAGGGGGGTGATGTGTCACTATTTTGTGGAGGGTATGTGATAAGGGTAGTTTGGTAATTTCCTATCTTCAATTTTCTATAAAAACAAACTTACCATTTCCTTTCTTCCTTTACCTCATTTCATTTCTTTCTCATTTCTTTGCTTCCTACTTTCCATCTTCTTCTCCACTTCATCAATGGCTTCTCAAAAGATTTTTAATTAAAAATTTCTCCTTTTCCTCTTAAAACACTAAAACTAGGTTCTAGAACCACTTTCACTCTTCTCCATTTATTCAACAAAACAAGTCCCAAAACCCCACAATAAGCCCAAGGCCAAGCCCAATCCACCTCCTCTTGGTCTTGAAAGCATGTTTTTGTAGAAGGAAGCTTCATCCATGTGTCATTTGCAAGTTTGGTTGAAATTTGTGTTTGTTTAAGTGAGTAAAGCTCACTTTAAAAATCAAAATTTTAACTTTATTATTTGTTATAAAAATATTGATTGGTTTCTTATGTTTATAAGTTTGAAATGATTATTGTTTGGTTTGGTTCCCGCTTGAAGCGGATGTCATATGTGTTAATTTGCAGGGACTTGAAAGGAAGTCGAAGTGTTTGTAGCAAATAGGTCGCTACGACACACTTCGAAGTGCTTAAGTAATGATTTGCAAGTAATAATTTTTCCTTGCCTTATGAATGTTATTTACCTTTTTGTATATATGTGCTTATGTATATAAATGTTGATTGTTGTTTGGAATAGTTAACATACTTGAATTGGTTTATATTTCGACATCAAGATCCCGTTTTCTTTAAACTAGTTTTACTACTTTGTTTTCTAAGAATGTTTACTAAATATTTTTCCAAATTTAACTTTTGTTTTCAAAAACTTTTTACAAAGTTATTAAAGTGGTTTAAATATAGAAAGAAAGGGTTTAAAAGCAATTTTTATATGCAAAATATGTTTTAAAAGTTATGGTCCATATAACGATAGTCGTTATGGATGTAATTTGTAAATCGATAATTTTTGGGTAAATAAAAAGAGTTTCTACTTGAAAAGTATTTTCAAAGGTGTTTATAAAAGTAATATAAATGCTTTTAAAAGGAGTTTGAGATTTAAAATTGTACCTTTAAGAATTTATTTGAATTATTTAAGCAAGTGGTTTATATAAAGGAAATTCCTTTACTTTCCAAAGTTGAACTCTATTTTAAAGCAATGACTTTTTAGTTGTGTTTTGAATGGAAGTTTTAAACATTGTTTAAATATGTTTAAAAGAGGTTTGGAATTTATGAAAATGATTTTAAAATATTATTTGATAATAAGGCAAGATGCTTAAATCATACCGCTTTATTTCAAAAAGTCAAGTTTTGTTTAAAAGCAATTATCTTTTACAAGGATGTTTTAAATACAAATTCAACTTATTCTAAAAGGGTTTTAAAAGTAATTCTAAAGGAGAAAGGAATCATGGATTACAACACTATTGTTGTAATAAATGTTTCAAGAAAAGTAAAGAGATTATGGACTATTACTTTTTTTGTTATAGTAAATGGTTTTGAGAAATTGGAAAGAAAGTTAATTTATAACACTTTGTTATTATTAAATAAGTTATTTAAAGGATTGCAACTCATATATTAGAAAGATATTTACTTTTATACAAAGAAAAAGTGTTGCTTCTTTTAAAATCAAACTTTGGTTTTAAATAATTGATTTGAAAAATGTTTTCAATAATAAGTAGATTTGAAATCTAGATACTACTTTAATTTCAAGACTTCGAGGTAGGGGGACTTGTCTTTATTTTAAGGATTAGAAATGTTATTGAGTCAAGGTTTGAGAGGTAATAATACCCAAACTTGAACGGTTTCATTTCTAATTGATGAACAATACTAGTTTGAAATCGAAGACTGGAAACAAGTTTGCGGAGTTTGTTTTCAAATTTATTTTGAAAAGACTTTGTTTATGCGAGGAATTTATTTGTCAGTGCCATTACGTAGCCAAACAAATATGATAAAGTAGTGCCAAAATGTTGACGTTTATGGGAAGTAAGTTGTCTTATATTTAATAGTAAAAGTCAATGAGCAGACTTCCCTTTATCTGTGTGATCTAGAATCGGACCTAGCTTCGATTCTTAGGGAGGGATAGAGAAGTCGAAATGTCAGAAATGTGATAAGTATGAGAAGATTTAATTTCGATAAATTCATGATTAATTAATTATGTGGAAGGTACTTCATCATACACTTAACACCAAGTTCTGAGTTATGGAAACTCGTCTCTATCCCAGAGGTAACAATGTTGCCAAGTCAAGGTTTGAGAGGTAATAGTACCCCAACTTGTCCGATCTCATTTTTAGTCAAGGGATAGTACTGTTTGAAATCGAAAAGTTATGATAAGTATAAGATGTCAGATTTTCCATATACAAACTATACTCACACCTAGATAGTGGATTTGGCCACTATTGATAACTTGACCAAATTTTAACTCTGGAAATATCTAAAAGAAACAGGAGAATTATACGTCATAGTTATCTTCGGTGATGCTATACCATACGTATAAACTCATTTTGCTCTTCAAGGACAAATGATAAAGAAATCCGTCCACTTAAATGGTTAGGAGGTGATCTCCGCTCTTATGTATTTTTTGTTTTTTTACATAAGAACTAGAGCTAGGTTTAATGGAACCTATCGATTATTGGCTCGGAGAGACGGGATCAGATAAGCATGAGTTATGTGAAAAACATTATGAACCAGCATAAGCATTCAAATTGAAGACATTTTGAAAATGATGGAATCAAAGATGGAAATCTTTGAAGTACAAGGGTTACTTGCTAATAATTTTGAGAATATAGTAGAAGTAATGCCTTCTGTTTATTCATATCTTGAAAAACTTATATGGATGAATATGGAATTGCATTGTTTCCTGGAGGGCAGTGTTAGCATTCCAAGTGGGATTTGCTAAAGAAAAAGGTAAAACATAGCCTCAAGCCTCACACCTGGTAATGAATAAAACATGGGATATGCTTTAGGGCAATATGGTTCACTACCATTAGGGTATGGTCATCATTCGATGTAGATCGATATTTTCAGATTATGTATTCTAGTGGCGCTGGTACGGTTGTTGATCGCAACCGGGATGATGACATAGTTGGTACTATCCAGTAAGGGGTAGGTCTGTCTCAACTCAAAGGAGGTCCATGTCGTCCCTCGGTACATTTTTCTAGAGGTGTACTGTGGCAGGCGGTACCCCAGTAGCCATGTCATTGTATGACATCCATTCTGCAATACGTACCCTTACGGACTTAGTTGTATATCTATTATGCTAGAATGTAATTAATGTAACCATCTTGGTTATGATTCAATATTTATTTTAAACCCTAGACATTATTATAATATCACAAAATTTCCTATAAAATGATTTGGTTATCATAAGGTAAAAACCCGTACGTGATTATGTGTGACGTGGTCTTACGAGATACCTTTTGTTTTGATGGGTTTTATGCATATAAAATCCATATGATTAAGTTTCTCACACTGGTTTACCAGACTAATCCAGGTGTTATTTTATTATACTACTCAGGTCAGACCGAGTATTTTTCCAGAGTTAGCTTTGGATGTTTTAGGGCTTCAAAAGACGAGCTGGATGCCTCTAAGACGTATGCCGATGTATTTTATTTTTTTCGCTGTATTTCTTGTTTATGTCTATCAGAAATTGTTAACACATGCTATTATAATTGTCCTGGCTGATGATAGGTTAGACTCTGAATGTTGTCTACTTAATATTAAATCTGTCTTTTTTGTAAAGATCTGTTATATATATTGTATATTACTTGTCACATTGTGAGATTCGGTTCTGTCTTTACTTTTCTTTCCTTCCAACAATCTATCTTTTCGGCACATGAATGCTTGGCATGTCAATACCGTGGATGTATTAGTGTCGACTTTTGAGGGCCGAAAAGGCGGATCATTACAGTTGGTATCAAAGCAAAAGGTTAAGCGTGACCTTAGCCTTGATAGGGTAACTCATTGGAGATAGGGTATAAGGGGTATTCGACTTTTCGGTTGTGTGACTCTTAGGTATAAATTCGATTAGCAATTAATATCTAACAATCCAGATATTAATGTTCACAGGACACTTAGCAAGTGGTGTGACATTATTGCCAAATTTATCGCTTACATAGCTTTGGTAAAATCTAATTTTAGTTTATTTAAGCGTTACCTAGTAGTGACAATTTTTTACACCAAGTCTCTTCATCAAAACTATACCACATTAGGACTTATGGAATTTGGTAACGATCAAAATTCAAATATCATCCATATTCTACTCATTAGTCTAAAATAAAAAGTACTTGGTTCAATAATAGCAATTATTATTAACCGAACTACTTTAGTCAGAGACTTTGACTTTGGGTTAACTTTAATTAACATGATACTGATCCCATACAACTAAGAAGAGAAATTCAATCTTGAATAGTGTCTCACTTCTAGTGCTTCCAATCGACCAAACTATTGTCCTTCTGTAACGACCCGAAATTTTATTGCTTTAATTTAAGAATATTAATTAATTTTAAATATTCAAATAATGGTTTTTAATGGTCAAATAATCCTCTTTTAATTAATAACCAATGGTGGTAATGTTGTTTTAAAATTACTTTACAAAATATTTAGTTCGGAGAAAAATCGAAAATGTGATCGAAAATCGTTTTTCGGATTTTCGATTTTTCATCATCTAAAAGTTAGCGGAACATGTTGTACACCTGAAGTATATATGTACACATATTTATAAATAACATATGCTTTTGGCTAATGAAGTGATTAGGTTTAAATATGTTTAAATATACACTTAAGTTAATTAAAAGTGAGTGGGCTTTTCTTTTATTATTAAAAAAGGAAAATGGCACAAATGATAAGAAAATAAGGACTAAACATCATAACAAAGTACACACAAAAAAGATGAAGTGATGAAAGTGTGTAAGTGTGGAGGGGGAGGGGTGGTAACGTGTGCAATATGATGACAGGGTTGAATTGTCACCATTTTGTGGACTATATGGGCTAAGGGCATTTTGGTAATTTCCTTTCTTATATTTTCTATAAAAACAACCTTACCCTTTTATTTCTTCCTTTACCTCATTTTGTTTCTTTCTCATTTATTTTCTTCCTCCATTCCACCTTTTTCTCCACTTCATCAATGGCTTCTTAAAATATTTTTAATTAAAAATTTCTCCATTTCCTCTTAAAACACTTAAACCAGCTTCTAGAACCAGTTCCACTCTTCTCTACTTTTTCACCAAAACAAGTCCCAAAATCCCACAACAAGCCAAGGTCGAGCCCAACCAGGCTAAGGCCGAGGCCAATCCACCCCCTTTGGTCTTGAAAGCATGTTTTTGTAGAAGGAAGCTTCGTCCGTGTGTCATTTACAAGTTTGGTTGAAATTTGTGTTGCTTAAGTGAGTAAAGCTCACTTTAAAAATCAGATTTATAACCTTATTATTTATTATAAAAAATATTGGTTGGTTGCTTATGTTTATAAGTTTGAAATGATTATTATTTGGTTTGGTTCCCACTTGAAGCGGATGTCATATGTGTTAATTTGCAGGGACTTGAAAGGAAGTCGAAGTGTTTGTAGCAAATAGGTCGCTACGACACACTTCGAAGTGCTTAAGTAATGATTTGCAAGTTATAATTTTTCCTTGCCTTATGAATGTTATTTACCTTTTTGTATATATGTGCTTATGTATATAAATGTTGATTGTTGCTTGGAATAGTTAACATACTTGAATTGGTTTATATTTCGACATCAGGATTCTGTGTTCTTTAAACTAGTTTTACTATCTTGTTTTCTAAGAATGTTTTCCAAAGATTTTTCCAAATTTAGGCTTTCCTTTCAAAACCTTTTTACAAAGTTATTAAAGTGGCTTAAATATAGAAATAAAGGGTTTAAAGTAATTTTATTTGCAAAACTAGTTTTAAAAGTTATGGTCCATATAGTGATAGTCGCTATGGGTGCAGTTTGTAAATCGATAATTTTTTAGTAAAATAAAATGAGTTTACTTTAGATATTTTGAAAAGTACTTTCCAAGGTGTTTATAAAAGAAATATAAATGCTTTCAAAAGGAGTTTGAGATTTAAAATTATACCTTTAAGAATTTATTTGAATTATTTAAGCAAGTGGTTTATATAAAGGAAATTCCTTTACTTTCCAAAGTTGAACTCTACTTTAAAGTAATGACTTTTAAGTTATGTTTTGAATGGAAGTTTTAAACATATTTTGGATATATTTAAAAGAGGTTTGGAATTTATACAAATGATTTAAAAATATTATTTGATAGTAAGGCAAGATGCCTAAATGATACCGCTTTGTTTCAAAAAATCAAGTTTTGTTTAAAAGCAATTATCCTTTAAAAGGATGTTTTAAATACAAGTTCAACTTATTTTAAAAGGGTTTTAAAAGTAATTTAAAAAGAGAAAGGAATCATGGATTACAATACTATTGTTGTAATAAATGTTTCGAGAAAAGGAAAGTGATTATGGACTATAACATTTTTGTTATAGTAAATGGTTTCTAGAAATTGAAAAGGAAGTTAATTTATAACACTTTGTTATTATGAAATAAAGTTTTTTACTTTAATAAAATTAAGTTGTTTAAAGTGAATTGGAACTCATATATTAAAAAGGTATTTACTTTTATACAAAGAAAAAATGTTACATCTTTTAAAATCAACCTTTGGTTTTAAATAATTGATTTGGAAAATATTTTCAATAATAAGTCGATTTGAATTCTAGATATTATTTTATTCTCTAGACTTCGAGGTAGGGAGACCTGTCTTTATTTTAAGGATTAAAAATGTTATCGATTCAAGGTTTGAGAGGTAATAATACCCCAATTTGAACGGTTTCATTTCTAACCGATAAACAATACTAGTTTGAAATCGAAGACTAAAATAAGTTTGTGGAGTTTATTTTCAGATTTATTTTAAAAACACTTTATTTATGCAAGGGATTTCTTTGCCAGTGTTATTAAGTAGCCAAAAGTATATGATAAAGTAGTGCTAAAATGTTGACATGTTTATGGGAAGTAAGTTGTCTTGTATTTAACACTAGAAGTAGATGAATAGACTTTCCTTTATCTGTGAGATCTCAAACCTGGCTTCTATTCTTGGGAAGGGATATAGAAGTCGAAATATCGAAAATGTGATAAGTATGAGAAGATTTAATTTTGATAAATAGGTCATGATTAATTAAGCCTATGGAAGATACTTCATCGTATCTTAACAACAAGTTTTGAGGTATGGAAATTTGTCTCTGTTCCGAGAAGTAATAATGTTGCCAAGTCAAGATTTGAGAGTTAATAGCACCCCAACTTGTCCGATCTCATTATTAATCAAGGGATGTAATTTCTGAAATCGAAAAGCTGGCGACAAGTATATGATGTCCGATTTTCCATACACTAACTGTACTCACACCCATATAGTGGATTTGCCCAGTTTCGATAATTAACTTTGGAAATATCTAGAAGAAACTGGAGAATTATATGGCATAGTTATCTTCGGTGATGCTATATTGTACGTATTAACTCGTTTTGCTCTTCTAGGACAAATGATAAAGAAATCCGTCCACTTAAACGGTTAGGAGGTGATCTTCGCTCTTATGTATTATTTGTTTATTTCCACAAGAACTGGAGCTGAGTTTAACGGAACCTACGATTGTTGGCTCGGAGAGATCGGGATCGAATAAGCATGAGTTTTTCGAAAAACACTATGAATCATCATAAGCATTGAAATTGAAGACATCTTGAAGATGATGGAATCAAAGATGGAGATCTTTGAAGTGCAAGGGTAACTTGCTACAAATTCTGAGTATGTAGTAGAAGTAATGCCTTCGGTTTGTTCATATCTTGAAAAACTTGTATAAATGAATGTTGGCATTGCATTGTTGCCTAGAGGGCAGTGTTAGCATTCCACGTGGGATTTGCTAAAGAAAAAGGTAAAACATAGGCTCAAGCCTCACACCTGGTAATCACTAAAACATGACATATGCCTTAGGGCTATGTGGTTCGCTACCATTTGGGTATGATCATCATCCGATATAGATCGATATTCTCAGATTATGTATGCTAATTGTGCTGGTACGGTTGTTGATCACAATCGGGCTGATGACATATTCGGTACTATCCAGTAAGGAGTAGGTCGGTCCTGACTCAGAGTAGGTCCATGTGCGGCCCTCAGTACTTTTTTCTAGAGGTAAACTATGGCAGGCGATATCCAAGTAGCCTTGTCATTATATAGAATCCATTCTCCAATACGTGCCTTTACGGACTTAGTTGTATACCTATTATGCTGGAATGTAATTAATGTAACCATTTCGACTATGATTCAATACTTATTTTAAACCCTAGACATTATTATAATATCATAAGATTTCCTACAATATGATTTGGTTATCGTAAGGTAAAAATCTGTATGTGATTATGTGTGGCATGGTCTTACGAGATACCTTTTATTTTAAAGGATTTTATAAATATAAAAATCCATATGATTGAGTTTCTCATGCTGGTTTACCAGACTGATCCTATTTTCTATAATACTCGGGTCAAACCGAGTATTTTTCTGGAGTTAGCTTTTGATGCTTTAGAGCTTCAGGAGACGAGCTAGATGCCTCCAATTCGTATGCCAATGGATTTTATTTTTTCCGTTGTATTTCTTGTTTATGTTTATCCACAATTGTAAGCACTTGTTGTTATAACTATCCAAGCTGATGATAGGTTAGACTTCGATTGTTATCTGTTTAATATTAAATCTTTTTTTAACGATCTATTATATATATATTATATTACCCATCATATTATGAGATTTTGTTCTGTCTTTTCTTTTCTTTTTCCTCAACAATATGTCTTTTCGATACTTGAATGCTCGGTACATTAATACAGTGGTGTATTAGGGTCGAATTTAGAGGGTCAAAAAGGCGGGTCGTTACAGTTGGTATTAGAGCTGAAGGCTAAGCGAGAACCTTGGATCTGGTAGGGTAAACTCTTTAGAGATAGGGTATAAGAAGTATTCGACTTTCGGTTATGCGACTCTTAGGTGCAAATTCGGTTAGCGTTTAGTATCTAACAAGTCGAATTAATGTTCACATGTCACTTAGCAAGTGGTCTGACGTTATTGCCAAATTTATCGCTCACATAGCTTTGGTAAAATTTAATTTTACTTTATTTAAGCATTACTTGGTAGAGAAAATTATTTACACCAATTCTCTTCGTCAAAACTATACCACATTAGGACTTATGGAATTTGGTAATGATCAAAATTTAAATATCATCCATATTCTACTCATTAGTCTAAAATAAAATGTACCTGGTTCAATAATTGAAATTATTATTAACTGAACTACTTTGGTCAGAAACTTTGACTTTGGGTTGACTTTAGTTAACATGATACTAATCCCATACAACTAAGGAGCAAAATTCTCTCTTGAATAGTGTCTAACTTCTAGTGCTTCCAATCGACCAAACTATTGTCATTTTGTAACGACCTGGAATTTTATCGCTTTGATTTAAGAATATGTAATTTATTTAAAAATTCAAATAATGGTTTTTAATGGTCAAATAACCATCTTTTTATTAATTTATGATGGTAAATTTGTTTTAAATATTGGTTTATAAAATAGTTTGTTCGAAGAAAAATAAAAAATGTGACCGAAAATCGTTTTCGGATTTTCGATTTTTCATCGTCTGAAAGTTATCGGAACATGTTGTACACAATAGAGTATATATGTACACATATATATAAATAACATATGTTTTTGGCTAATTAAGTGGTTGTGTTTAAATATATTTAAATACACACTTAAGTTAATTAAAAGTGAGTGGACTTCCCTTTTATTATTAAAAAAAGAATATGGGCCCGTTCTAATCTTCTTTCTTGGAAAGATGGAATTGGAGACAAAAGATAAGAAAATAAGGGCTAAACATCGTAACAAAGTACATACAAAAGAGATGAAGTGATGGAAGTGTGTAAAAGGGGGTGGTGGTAACATGTGCAACATGATGAAGGGGGGTGATGTGTCACCATTTTGTGGTGGGTATGGGCTATGGGTAGTTTGGTAATTTCCTATCTTCCATTTTCAATAAAAACAACCTTACCCTTTCCTTTCTTCCTTTACCTCATTTCATTTCTCTCTCATTTCTTTCTTCCTCCTTTCTACTTTCTTCTCCACTTCATCAATGGCTTATCAAAATATTTTTAATTAAAAATTTCTCCTTTTCCTCTTAATACACTTAAACTAGCTTCTTGAACCACTTTCACTCTTCTCTACTTCACTTATTCACCAAAACAGGTACCAAAACCCCACAACAAGCCTAAGGCCGAGCTTTGGTTATAGGGTAAACTTTGGTTTTAAATAATTGATTTGGTTGTAAACTTTGATTGTAAACTCATTTACTCTTCTAAGACAAATGATAGAGAAATCCGTCCACTTAAATGGTTAGGAGGTGATCTCCGCTTTTATGTATTGTCTATTTATTTCCACAAGAACCAGAGTTGAGTTTACTGGAATCTATCAATTGTTGGTTCGGAGAGACTGGGATCAGATAAGCATGAGTTATCCAAAAACCACTACAAATCATCATAAGCGTTCGAATTGAAGACATGAAGACGGTAGAATCGAAGATGGAGATCTTTGAAGTGTAAGGGGTACTTGCTACTAATCCTGAGGATGTAGTAGAAGTAATGCCTTTGGTTTTTCATATTCTAAACAATTTGTATGGATGAATGCTGGCATTGCATTATTTCTTAGATGGCAGTGTTCGCATTCCAAGTGGGATTTGTTAAAGAAAAAGTTATAACATAGCCTCAAGCCTCACACCCGATAATGACTAAAACATGGGGTATGCTTCAGGGCTATGTGGTTTGCTACCATTAGGGTATGGTTATTGCCCGATCTAGATCGATATTTTTAGATTATGTATGCTAGTGGCGCTCGTACGGTTGTTGATCGCAACCAGGGTGATGACATATTCGGTACTATCTAGTAAGGGGTAGGCCGGTCCTGACTCACATGGGGTCCATGTGAGGCCCTCAGTACATTTTTCTAGAGGTGTAATGTAGTAGGCGGTACCCCGGTAGCTTTGTCATTGTATGAAATCCATACTCCAATACGTGCCTTTACGGACTTAGTTGTATACCTATTATGCTAGAATGTAATTAATGTAATCATTTCGGCTAGGATTCAATATTTATTTTAAACCTTAGACATTATTATAATATCACAAGATTTACTATAAAATAATTTGGTTCTCATAAAGTAAAAACTTGTACATGTTTATGTGCAGCGTTGTCTTACGAGATACCTTTTATTTTGAATGGTTTCATAAATATAAAAATCCATATGATTGAGTTTCTCACGTTGGTTTACCAGACTGATCTAGGTATTATTTTCTTATAATACTCGTGTCAGACCGAGTATTTTTTCAGAGTTAACTTTGGATGCTTTGGAGCTTCAGGAGATGAGTTGGATGTCTCCAAGACATATGTCGACGTATTTTATTTTTTCCGCTCTATTTCTTGTTTATGTTTATCATCAATTATAAGGAAATGCTGTTATAACTTCCAAGGATGATGATAGGTTAGACTCTGATTGTGGTCTATTTAATATTAAAGGTTTCTTTTTTGTAAAGATCTATTATATATATTATATATTACTCGTCACATTGTGAGATTCTATTATATATAAGTTGATTTGCTATTGCTTTCGAGATAATTTTAAAGGAGCAATTTAGAAGAAAAATAGGTCTAAAATCTTTTAATTTATTCACACCCACTTTCTTTTATAATAGAATAACATTAGCAAAATTAAACCTACCTAATTACAATGTACGATTACAGAATTCAATAAACATATTAATTAGATTATATTTTAGAACAAACCAAAACTTTTTGTAAAGCAGAATCAAAAACCCATTAGGACCTGGCGTACTGTCGTATGGCATATCATTAATAGTCAAAAAATTTCCTCCTCAAGTAATGGGGGTTCCGAACTGTCTAAGTCAATTAGGGTATCATTGGGATATAGATCATCCCAATTAACTCCAATCCCATGGCTTATCATAGTTCCAAAAGTCTCTCTAAAATATTTGGTAAAAGCCTTAGATATTTCATTTTGGTAAAAAATTTCAACCTCATTAATAATAAGTGAGTTGATGGAGTTACTATGTTTTCTACTGTTAGCTACTGTATGAAAACTTTTAGTGTTTTTATCGCCCTCGTCCATCCACTGAATTCTTGCTCTTTGTTTCTACATAATTTCCTCATGAGATAAAGTTTTGTTCAATTCCTTCTTTAAGTTTGAAAGGACATTTTTCTCCGATAAGTTCAAGGTTCTAGTTTCTTAAATTTATTTAAGTCTAGGTTTTCATAAAGTAAATTCTCTTGTCCTTGCTTCATTTTTTAAGAAAGATCCTTAAAACTCTAAGTTTGCTTACAATTATCTTGGCTATAGTACGCGAAAATATAGCATTATAAAAACTCATGGAAGGCCATCTGTTTGTAATTATATTTGTAAAGTTATTTTATAATAACCACATCTTTTCAAATCTATTTTTATTAATGTCGCTAAGATTATCGCAAGAAAGAATAATCAGACAATGATCTGCTCAGAAAACCAACAACCTTACAAATAGGGAACTTATCTTCAATCTCGTCGCTAATGAAGAACCTATCCAACAACGTCATCGATTGGACCTCTCTAAAGTTCGACCAGATAAAATGTTTGTTAGTTAATGTTAATTCTATTAAATTACTATCAATGATAAACTAGTCAAACTCTTCCATAGCGGTAAAATCTCCTTCTCTAGGAGACCGCTCCTCTAAGAATCTAGTAATGTTAAAGTCCCTACCTTGAACCCAAAGGCTTGGAGCGAGTGCTCTAAAAGTGAGACACTCACGCCAAAGGTCCCTACGCTCGACCTTGGAGTGAGGCCCATAAACAGTGGAAACATTGAGGATCGAATTATCAGAAAGCTCTAAAAAGATAAGGTGCAGTGAATGGAAATTAATAATTTGCTGCAAAAGCTGAATGCAATTATCACGCCAACCCACCAATAATCCCCCTGAGCTACCCCTAGCCGGGAGACAAACCCAGTGACTAAAGTGAAAACCTCCCAAACTCGTATAAAAATAATAGATAGGATTTTCAATTTTAGTTTCTTGTGGAAGCGCGATGTCAATATTGTTATCTTTAATAAAGACCTAATTTTATTACATTTGTCTAAAGTGTTAACAACTATAGGCTATGTATCTTGTATCGGTCACCTAAAACCTATTAATTGGGGCATGCACGTCTTTTCCATAAGCCTTGTAGAGAATATCTCTTTAGCACATGGAAACCTTTACTATATCCCTACGATTTTTGCTATTCAGCACTGCGTTACTAAAGAATGAATACCCCTAACATTCCAACTAATGAACCTCATGGTCTGTAAGATCATGCCCTCTCTAGTTCCCTACTCCTAATGAACTCAATGTTGATATGAATAAATATGTATGTTATTGACTTATTAGAACATATATATCTATGTGTGTGTGTTTTATTTTTGGCCACTAATGAATAAATATGTATGTACATTGACTTATTAGAGTATATATATATATATATAATTTAAATTTTAAAAGTGGATCTAGTCTTATCTACATTAACATTAACATATATATATATATATATATATATATATATATATTTGAAATTCAGTGCTCTAAGTCTAATCAGAAATATATATTTTTATTGATCGTGAGCCAGGACAAAAAAAAATTAATTTAAAAATCCAAGCTTGTTTATATATGCATGCATGCATATGTACATATTATTTAAATTTGTTTTAGTTAAAATATGTATATACATATATTAATAATAATATAGGCCGAGAAGGAAATTAACTTTTTTTAAAAAGCCGTGAGTATATAAACACACGTTTATATATATATATATATATGTACGTTTTTACATACTTGTGTATGTACGTTATTAATTTAAAATATTATTTTAATTGTACATATATAAATATGTTAACTTATGGTTGAGCCATATAAATCCTTTATATCGATCCCTTGGAGCATAATTCGAATCGATCGAAAATTCTGGGTTTCGAATCCATCAGACGCAACCCCTTCATATCGATCAACATGTTCGAGACACTCGCATCGATCATCCCGACTCGATGCAAAAGCTTAGCCATCGATCGATACGAAGGCCTCCATCTCATCATCTCGAAGCCCTGACTCCAGATTGACACGAAAACGAGGACTAAGCCATCTTCCTCCACACTCCTTCTTCCCCGGATCGATTCGAACTCCATCTTCTCCTTCCTCGACCTCGCGCAATATCTACTTCCCCAAACCACGTCTGGACATGAATTCGAATGGAATGGCATGAGAATTTGAATCTCATCATTTTAGGAGTGACTTTGTTCAATTAATTACCTGATTTTGGTAACGGGTTAATGGGGTTAAAGGTTTCTGAATCGATTCGAAGGCAAGAACTTTTTTTTTCCGAGGCTCTGGAGCGATACGAAGGCAAGACAGAAGGAACGAGCGAGTAAAAGTGAAAAACGGCTAAGTCCACAGTATTTATATGGACTCGAGTGCGAGGGTAAAAAACGATACGCATTTTAGTAAACTCGACCGGTTGCAATGTGTCACCTTTGAATCGGTTCGAAACAATTGTTCGAATCCATGAACTCGAGTCTGTATCGATACGAAGTCATCACCAAATCCATCGATGCGAAGCCCTTATTCGTATCGATCACTTTTGACTCCATCCCCAGTGCAACAATATGAACTGTGCAGTTCGAATCCATCGAATCACAGCTCTCAGAGGCCAGTACCCATCGATACGAAATGTCTATTCGTATCTAATGACACCAGGTCCCTCGATTCGAAATGCACAGCAAGGGCAGTTCTGGAAGGATTTAAATCCATCGATACGAACGATCGTTTCGTATCCATCGGACCTCACATCCATCGATACGAAATGCTCATTTCGTGTCCATCAATACAATGAATACTGATGCAAAGACAATGTTTCAACCTTTTACATCGATTCAGGAGAGGATCGTTACGAAGGAACATTCAAAAACAACCATCAAGCGTTGTTACAATTCGAATTTCACATCGGTTCAGGAGAGGATCGATACAGAATACAATACGAGATAAACTGACAACAACTCGTGAACGTCAGCGAGAGTCAGATCAACGTATATGCATATACGTCGGACTAATATTCAAATTTTGACATTCACAGGAATTGGATACTTATCTGATAACGATTACAACAACAAACAGCTAATCTCAGTCAAGCAGCAATCAGTTACAACAATACAGGGTACAACAGTTGACAGTCAACAGTTTACATTACTGTGGAAATCAGTCAAAGATTACAACTTTCATCAAAAAGACGATAACTGTTCAGAATGAAGATTGCAGCATTTCAAAGCACATCATGTTTTCATAAGACGTACTTTGGGAGGCAAATGTTATCCCGACTTTTGGCAAGGCTGTGACGCCAAGAACTTGACTAGAAACCAATGACGGTTCGTCTTAGAGATCGGTTATACGCAGACTCACCATGGATATCGACGAATTTTGTCAGAGTCCGAATCAAGCTACAATCGACAAGACATGGCGAGCGAAGCAATGAAAGTCAACGTTCCAAATTTCAAGTCAATCCAAGTTCATATGCTCAAGCTATGATCGATGCAAGTTGGATGGAATAGCCCCAATTTCGTATCCATCAGTAGGCCGCACTTCGTATCGATCAGAAGGCCTCTGTTCGAATCCATCAGTGGATCACTGTTTGCATCCATCAGGGAAGCCCAGCTGCTTCGTATCCATCGCGGAGTCCCTGTTCGTATTGATCATATAATGGTTATTCATATCGATCGGCAAGCCACACTTCGTATCGATCAGCCAGTGTCCATCGACGAACCTTTGTTCGAGTCCATCAGGAAAGCCGCTGTTCGTATCCATCGGGTTGGAGCGCTTTCATCGATACAAACAAGCCAACCTCCATCGATTCGAACTACACCACTTTTATCGATACGAACAGAACGTGACCATCGATACGAACTGAGGAGCTTTCATCGATGCGAACTGTGCATCCTTTATCGATGCGAACAAGGCAGCACCATCGATACGAATGAGGCAAAGTTCAAGGACAACTCGTTCAACTCAGCATCGAAAGTGGAGCGATCCAAAGATTCAAGCACCACGTCAACTCACTGTCACGCGCAGCTATCGATTCGAACAAGATCGAGTCGATATGATCGAGTCGAACCAAACAGCCTGCCGAAAACCACCATTTCGTATCGATCATATCTCACGATCCACAAGTCCAAATGCTACCAAATTTTCACAGGAGCTTACGCACATGCTAAAGAATGTCCACGCCAAATTTCGACTCCATTGGATGAAATCTTGATTGATACAAAATCCATTCGTATCGATCACGGATCGGGCCGAAACTTCACGGGCTTGGTCGCGCGGGCCTACTCATGTGCCAAAAGGAGTCACCCGAGATCTGAGAGAAATATCAGCCTCTTACACCTATAAATAGAGCCCCAAGGCATACAGAAAAGGGGATATTGATTCTTTTGAATTTTCCAACGCCCAGACTCTACCGGATTCAACTCCATACTCCATTGTTGCTGCTGCAAACGAATTTCACTACTGTACTCGAATTTCTCAACTGAATTTTGCTGTAATCCGCTGCAATCAATTGTAATTATCAAAGAAACATCAATAAAGAGATCAATTTCATAGTGGACGTAGGCAACACGCCGAACCACTCTAAATCCTTGTGTTTCTGTGCGCTTTGATTATTTTCATTATCTGTTTTTTGGAGTTTTTGTTAGATAATCTTCTTTTTCCATTTAATTTCTTCACTTTATCTCTTCAAAAACTTCCGAAGAGTGTTGTGCCCAATTTTGGTACAAACATATACATAAAAATCTATATTTGTAATATATTTAATATATAAATTTATATTAATCCTATTTATATTAAGACTAACCAGTCAATCTTAAACTTCCCTAGGAACTTCTACCTAACCATCAAAACCAAAAAATTGGATCTACTTCGATGGCATTCCAGTCTTCATCTTCTTGTTGATGGCACATTCAGGATTATTGGTTGGTTGGTCTTTGATAAGGGAAGAAATCATCTATCGAATGGCATCAAATGCTTCTTGTTCTTTTATCATCAGTAGTTGACTCAATTGTAAGTGTCTAAGGATAAAAGTAAGGATATTCTTGAATGAATATAGAGTTTGTTCAGGGTTTTCATAAAATTTCTGGCGTGAAGAAGCCATTATTCAAGAGATAAGTCTATAAACGAAAAGAGAGAAGAAAGATAATAGAAACGATGTATTTCTGGAATGAATAGGTTTATATAAGGTTGAGAATTCATTTGAAATGAATAGGTGTTTGGTAGTTATTTTATTTTAATTTATTTTTGGTTTCTGCCCGTTATATGTCGACATATAGGGTATAAATATGTCGACATATGTACCAATTTTTGCAAAAAAACAACTCTCTGGCTATATTTTGTGTTTAGCCCAAACTATTTTACTTTTATGGATTTCCAAAGACTATTAACACTATATAATAGCGAGGAACATGATTTCATTGATGATAATAGATGAGTACATGGAATTTCAAAGATAAACATAAAGATACATGGATTAAAGCTAAGATAATTCACACTAAAAACTAGAAAATCAAAAGAAAATACAACTAGGAAGAAGTAAAAGAAGATGAAGCTTTTCCGCTAATCTTTCAAATGATCTTTCCAAAGTACTTTTCTACTTTGTTGGAAAGAGAAGTGAATTTCTTAGAAAATGATCTCTTAAGCTTCTTTTGGTTTCATACAATCTTTTTTTGATTTTTGAGAAGATCTTTGTTGGATGGATGAGATGGCATTTCGTTACTTTCCAAAGAAGTATCTTCCTCCTCTTCTCGTTCTTCCTCTTCCTCCACTTCCATTTCTTCTCCTTCCTCTTCCTCCTCTTCTCTTATTTCATGCTCCTCTTCCCAAGCCAATCTTTGTTCCTTTCCCGCAAGCATTTCATAAGGCTCAAAAATGAGTGAAATTTGCATGAGTGAGACGTTGGCCTTGTAGAAAAGTTTTCGAGGAATGATTTCCTCTCCTTTTAGACCAAAACCAAAATATATGAATACTCTAGTAAGATACACACCATGAAAGAGTGTGTTCTCATGCCTAAAGATATTCTTAGGAAAAAATTCGTCCAAAATAACTTATGACCAATTTATGTCATAATGACCGTAAATGGCAAAAAGTAATTTCGAAACTTTTTGAGTCGGGTTATTATAATTTAACATCCTCGGAGTTATGCTTTGTTGCATCCGAGAATGTTACCTAAAATTTTAGAATTTAAAACAATTTGAGTGTCTTTGACACTACTCCAAACTTCACTTTTATTCCATTCATAAACCTTTCCTTTTAAATTCTCATAAACATTTTTATTAAATTTGGAAAACATACGAAATCATTTTGGGAAGCATCCATTAAACCAAGAATTCCATTTTGCGCATAAAGATTATAAAGATCATCGGTATGAATTTTTTTGAAAATGGCGAATCTTCCGGGGCAGACTTTTCTAAAAGATATGTATTCCATATAGGCTTGTATGGCTTCTTTGTCAAGAAAAAGATAGTGTTTTGTTTTCTTAAAAAGCATCATGGTTGATGGAGTATTGTTAGAGGAAGCCATTGAAGAATAGTTCGAGGAAATAAGAGAGTTAATGAATTTTTAAATTTTGAAAATGAGAATAAAATGAATGGATGGAGATAGTATAATTAAATAGAGAATTAATGGATATGTTCTCTGGTCAAGAGACACCTTTTTAGGGCATTAGGGTTAATGAAAAGGTGGAGGGAATTTCAAATTTTGAATTTGAAAGGGAAATTCAAATTCTGAATTTGAGTGGGTATGTTGACATATGGCTAGGGGATTGTCGACATTTAGCACGTGATTTTAAAAATGAAAATGACTAAATTATTCCTTATTATATATATATAATTATCTTAAAATTATTACTAATTTGTATATTTAGTAAATAATTTAAAAATTGTTTTAAATGTATATATTTTATATTATTTTGTTTCATATTATTTCTTATAAAATAAATTTTATATAAAATTAATACATACACATACACACTATATTCATCTATTTATTAATAATCTGTAGGTTATTCCTAACAATTAAAAGCAATCAGAAAAATTCATTAAAAAAATATTCAAAATTTAATTTTAAATGCATACCTATTTTTGGTCCATTTCTTCGGACTTTTCTGAATTTATTATTGTTGTGAAGCGCATATTGGCATTTTCGGTATTTGGTTCATTAACACTTGAGGAAGTATCTGAATCGTCTAGTCTTGCAGTATAAGCCCTTCTTCGTTTCCTAGACGAATCGGTATTTAGTGAATTTTTCGATTTCTTTGGATGTGCACTTTCTCTTTGTATTTTGCCAAGTTCATTGCAATTAAAATATCTAACAACATTTCCACCTCCTAGATTTTTGTTATCATTTCTTCTAAGATTATTTATCTTTTTGTATTTCAGAAATTTTCTAAAATTTCTGGTCATAAAGGAAATTTCTTCATCATCATCGTTGTTTGAATTCGGATCATCTATTATGGCATTATAAGCGATGGATTTCTTTTCTATTGCCTTGCTTTCTCTCCTGCCCAACATTTGTGCGTCAAATGATATTAAATTGCCAATTTACTCTTCAATTTTCAGAGTGTTAATGTCATTAGCCTCTTCAATCGCAAGAGTCTTTTGGTCCCATTTAGGAGTAAGTGAATTGAGGATTTTTCTAACTTGATCCTCTTTAGAAAAACTTTTACCCAATGTAATTAGTGAATGTACTATGTCTTGAAATCTACTATATATACCAGACATGGATTCATTTGTACTCATTTTAAAAAATTGAAATTGATTAGTTAACATAGAAATTTTGGTATGTTTGACTTTACTAGTGCCCTCTTGTGTAACTTGTAGTGTTCTCCATATTTCATATGCAGACTTACAAATAGACACTCTATTGAATTCATTCCTATTTAATGAACAAAAAAAATATTCATGGCTTTAGAGTTACTTTGTGCAACTGCCTTTTGGTCAGCACTCCACTGTGAAAGTTAGTCTAGGGCTTAGTGCACTCATTCCGTTTAATATTCCAAATTTCTGGACCAATTGACTGTAAATATATTTTCATTCTACATGACCATTATCTGTAATTACACCCATTAAAAAGTAGGGGTCTAGTAGTAGATTGTTCTTCGACAAAGGAGTTACTAACAAGTGAACTAACTATGTTACTAACAGTATTACTAACAGTGTTGTTAGCTATTTAATCTCTACAAAAATCAAAATTATGAACACTTTGAAAACTAATGCTCATATACCAAATGTTAGTTTGTAGAAGATGGATCTTAAGGCTAATTTAACACTAGAGAGGGGTGAATGGTGTTTACTGATTTTGTGAATCTTTTTGAATTCTTTTAAGATTATAATTAAAAAATGCAGAATCAACAATCAAGATGCAAAAAAATACATATATAAATGTATTAAAAGTAAAGAGTTGGAGAGATCACACTAGGAGTTTTTATACTGGTCCGGAACCCTACATCCAGTCCCGTAAAATTTCTTGTACAGATTTTTTTTCAAATATCAAGGTCAATACAATCTTGATTTCAAGGCTACGAGACACACCCTCTAGATTTTCTGAGCTTTAGGTACACTCACTAGATTCAGATGAGACACTAGCACACCCACTTGGATTCAAACGGGACACTAAGCACGCCCAATTGATTCAAACAGGACACAAGCACACCCACTTAGTTCAGGAACACCAAGCACATTCAAGAGTATAACAGTATGATTTGATAAAGTTTATAGACTCGGTTTTTTGATATTGAGTACAAATGATGCTATAAAATCTTGAGTAGCACCTTGATCTTGTTTAAAGTGATAGAGATGAGAGAGATCGGAGAGTAATTGATAGAGTTTGAATTTGATTCTGGTTAAATTTGAGAATATTTTGAGTAGATTTTCTTTTATAAATCAAGAGAGTAAAAGAGGAGAGAAATAATGAGAAATTAGTTAAAAAAAATTGTTGGTAAAACCTCCTATTTATATAGAAACAACGATCATGTCCTTTCGCGAAGAGATGTGACGAAAAGACACTTCCATTCAAATTTGAATTTTGAAAATCCTAGCCTATATATTGACATATATTAGTAAGATATGTCGACATATCCCTTTGTAATTTGAAAAATCACTTTATAAAAATTAATTTGTAAATGCTAAGCTTTGTAAAATATTTTTATACTTTGTAAAATCGTATAACCATAGTTTATATACATTCTAATCATATCAAAACTTAAGAAATCTTTATAAAATTATTTTTATTTTTTTAAATATATAAGGGATTTAAATATGAATTTCTTTTGAAAATAATATATACAAAGTGTAAGTGAATATATATTTAAAACCAAAGTTATAATGAATGTTATAATATACTTATGAACATTTTGAAAGCATAAAACTAAAACTATAACAAAGTATAATAGATTTAAAAGTATATTTAAAATATAAAATACTTAAAAACTTAATCACTCAAAGTATAATAATCTTGTAAATAAAATTAAAAGTTAGAAATCATTTCAAGGCCATTTTGAAGGATCATTTTGACAACAGGGATTTTTTAAAATCATTTTTGAAATCCAGAATATTTGAAAACCATTTAAAATCAGAGAATAAATTTTAAACCTATTTGAAAAATGAAGAGAGATCAAAGAAGTACTATCAGGGTTTTAAGAAAATAATCTTTGACTCTATTAATTATCTTGATATCTTGAATCTTTAAACTCATGAGTCTTCAATCTCTAACTCTTAAATCTCTATATCAGCCACTTGAATCTTCTCTAGATACTGTACAGTCTTCTTAATCAACACCTGTCTAATATCCCGCACTATATACTATATATAACTTAATAAAAACATTAGTATCTATATTTTATAAGATGCCATATGGTCGTTGTCATCAAAACTAATGCCTAAGGTACTAAGAATCTCCCCCTTTCTGATGATGACAACCATGTTTATAAAATGTGATATAACTCCCCCTGAGTTACAACTCTCCCTTAATCTATGCCTAGATATTTTATATATTTCTCCCCTTTTGTCATCAACAAAAATATAACCAAAACTCCCCTTTAACTGAAGTTCTATAAGGAATAAGAATGATATGTAAATAAGAAGTGATTACATAAACCAAATTTATTAATCGCACAAATCCATTACATACCATTGTCAATCCAAACCAAATTTAATATAAATCAATCAATTCAAACAAACCAAATAATCCAAACAAATCAATCCAATCCAATAAGTTTATACACACCAATCCATATTTGTAATATATTTAATACAGATTTATATTAATCCTATTTATATTAAGACTAACCAATCAATCTTAGACTTCCCTAGGAACTTCTACCTAACCATCAGAACCAAAAGTTGGATTCGCTTTGATGTCATTCCAATCTTCATCTTCTTTGTTGATGGCACAATCACGATTATTGGTTGGTTCATCTTTGATAAGCACTACAAGAAAAACACCATTGACAGCAGCTATTCTCAGCGTTTCTCCCTTGAATGCGGTTGACAAAAATCTTAGAGGGAAATTTTTTGCGTGTGAATGCTGAGAAAACGTAAATTAATATAATTTTTCTGCATCATTTTTTCACTTCCCCTATTTACTTTTCTCAGCCTTTCATCTCGTTAACACCTTCACCACCCAAAACTGAATTAAATCTCTCTTCCAATCATCGAAATTTGCCTTCATCACCGCCGCTCCATCGTTCAGACATCTCCCTTCACCATTCTTTTGATTTCAAATCCGAATAATCACCGCTAGCTGCTCCCTCTACAGGTACTTATTTTCAACTATTCATCAATTTTATTTAGCTTTAAAATGGGTTCTTCGATTAGTTTAATCATCCATCAATTTCGATTTTGTTATTTCAGTATGTGTTTCTTCGATTGCCCTAAATCAAAATTCATTAGACCTGCTTTACTGGTAAATTGATGTTAAGGAGTTTACTAAGATTGTTGTATGTTAATAAGTTTATTTTAATGACTATGGATTTCAAGGTAAATAGGGTTTGTTTAAAAAAAAATTAATTAGGGACAGTTATCGTTATTTTCTACGAGAGATTAAGATACATGGATAGTGATAAGCCTGCACTGGAGATTGCAGACCTACTATATTGCTACAAATAAGTTAGAAGTTCTGAAAGTTAAAATTCCCAAGGAGTTGTAATGAATTTGACTAGTTAGAGAATGAGTTGAAGTCCTTAAACAGTGAAAGAGAAAACCATATTGTTCCGTACTCATCACCAAAGATTGAGAGCTTCTCTGAGCATGGTTCTGGTTCAGCTAATATTTCACTACCTTTGAATGCGTGTAACATAGATAAATTGTCAAAGGAATCAACCAGTGAAACATTCTCTGTTGAATGAGTGCAATGTAATACATACAAATGAGGTATCACATACAATGTCCAATGTTAAAGAAGTATCAAAGTAATCGAGGAATCAATTGTTAGTGCTGATAACCTATATACAAGCTCAAATAATGTGGACAAAGTCTTAACTATGGCTTCTAACAAGGATGCTGTGAAAAATGCTTTGCAGGAGTTTGATAGATTTATGCCAATCAATCAACAAAAAATTAACATTTGGGAGTCTGATTTTATTTTAGCATGCAGAAAAAAGGACATCTTTATCAAAGAGAAGCTTGCTGCATGGAAATAGGAACTTAAGATCAAGGAAAAGGTTCGTGCTATGAAATTCAAGGCATTACATCAGATATGGAAAGTGGATTTACACTTGCTCTTTGTGAAAAAACAACGACCAAATACACAGAAGTGCACTGAATTTTGTAGCAGTTCTTTGCATAGCACACGAAAGCATTGTCCTTTCACGATTCACATCCCCATGTGAGTTGTCTTTTTATTGAAATTCTACATTTATTTCATATTTGATACAGATATATTTTGGAGTGAATTTCAAAGGAGAAGAATTTGTTTCAAGAAAAGTTTTTAATCACTCAAACATTTCTCTTATGAAAATTCCATATGTTTTTCAACCATATGAGACTCTTGTCGAAAAGGAAGAGCGTTTGGCTCATGAGGAGATGGAAGAGGAAGAAGAAGAAGAAGAAGGGGATGAAATGGAAATAGAAGAAGAAGAAGAAGGTGAAACATTCGTGGAAAGTATTGACTATCCCTCTAATCCAACCAACAAAACCTTACTCAAAAATCAAAAGACCATTGTAGAGAATCAATGGACTCTTAAACGATCCGTTAGTAAGAGATTGGATAAAATGTCATCCAAGATGAACAAGTTTTTCTCCAAAGTCAGCAAGAAGCTTGGATTATCTTCATCTTCATCATCCTCTAACTAGTTCTACCTTTTCATGTCATGTTGTATTGGTTTTAGTTTGTTTTGATTTGAATGTTCGTGTAGTTCTTAATGTTTAATCATTGTATCGTTCTATTATGAAACAAAATTGAATTACTTTTCTGTTATCTAGCTTATCTTATCTCCAGAATAAATGTTAGTATATTATATAAATATATATATACTCAATTATTCAAAAAATCAAAATGAGTCATCAAAATTAACCGACCCCTGTCGACAACCCCCCAGAGACCCTGTCGACAAGTGCTGGTCAGAAATGACTTTTCATTTTAAATTTGGAATTTGAATAACTACCTTGTGTTTATTCATTTCAAACGAATTTCTACACCTATAAATACATATTTCTTCCAGAATTCATCACTCAAAATCATTTCTTATCTACTCAATCTATATTCCCTCTCACAAACTCAAATATGGCCGATCCAATTCATAGTTTGACCGAGAATCTTGAATAAACCCTTAATACTTTCAAGAATATTCTTTCTTTCATTCTCCGTAATCAGCGACACTTAGAGTTGAGTCAAATACAGATGATCAAGGAGCAAGAAAAACATTTCGATGCGATTCGATGGATGATTTCCTCCCTGCACAAAGATGATAATGAAGCACATCCTCCAGTCTCTCTCACCAATGAAAATGAAAATTGGGATGCCATTAAAGCAGACCCTATATTTGGAGAAGAAGGATGGGTGGAAGTTCCTCGTAATGTTTGATTTTATTTGATTGTTTTTTTAATTTGAATTGATTGCTTGGATTGATTTGATTTGATTTGGTTTGGTGTGGATTGATAATTGGTGTGCAAAACATAATATGTATAAATACACAATGATATTTATATGATCTTTGATTAGTTTCATGTCTATCAGTATAATTATCTCTTAATCTATCTATTATATACTCCATTATATATTTTATTAATGCAGGTACTTTAGTACAAGAATAAGGGAGAGTTATATAGTTTGGAGTTAGTTTTTGTTGATGACAAAGGGGGAGAAGTATAAAATAGGATAGTTAGGCATATATTAAGGGGGAGTTATTAGTTTTAGGGGGAGTTATTAGGATAGAAGTGATATTTTATAAACAAAGGTTGTCATCATCAAAAAGGGGGAGATTATTAGTCCCTGAGAAGTTGGTTTTGATGACAACAACCTTAGAATAAGATTATAAAATATAAATACTAACATTATTGTTTAGATATATATGTATATGCAGGATGTATATGCAGGATGTATATGCAGGTACCAAAGAATGAAGACTGTACAGTATAGAGATTCAGAAACTGATGAACTCAATGATCGAAGATATCAAGATTCAAGACTCATGAGTATCAAGATTATCAAGAGTTCAAGATTTCAATATAAGTAATTTAGTTAGGAATTTTGTTAAAACTCCTAGAAAAGCACTGACATCTTAAAATCCATTTTATTCGTGGAATGGAATCCACTTCGAGCCCGTTAAAGGAATGGAACCCTAAGTAGGATGGAACCTATGAAAAATCTAGTGGAACATTGTTTTGTATCCACTAACTTTTATTCAAATGTTTTACAAAATTATATCTTGTTTTCAAAATGATTTCAAAATCTTCCTTTTTAAATCAAAAACATCTATCCTGGTTTTAAAATACTTTTAGCCTCAAAATAATCTTTATTTTCAGTATCAAATTATCCTTGGTTTTAAACTATATTTTAATTATAATATATTTAACTTTTAATATTTATACTTAGATTTAAATATAAAATTATAGTAAAATTTTATATATACCAAAATATTATTCTCTATACTTATTTATGTATTTTAACTATAGTTAAGTATATTTATAAAGTTTAAAATATTTTTAATACAAGATAGAAGTTATTTTCAAAGAAAAAAAAATTACCAAAAATAACTTAGGCCCGTCGACAACCCCAAGGAACCCTTGTCGACAAGGCGACAGTTTATTTCAAAAGTTTGAATTTCAAAAGAAGTGTATATTCGTCATATCCTTTCACGAATGGACATGGTTGTTGTTCTACTATAAAAAGGGGCTATTTTTAACGAATATATATTCATATTTTTCTCTGATTTCACTCCTCTTCTTCTTTCACATTTCTTTATATACATTTTTACCATTACTCTGCCGAAATCACCATTGAATCTAACTAGATCATCTCTGGTTTGATTCTCTATCACTATCTGAACAAGATCCCAATGTTATTCAGAGTTATAGATTTCTTTGTAATCAATCGAGCGAGAAAAGGTGTGATTGTAGCCTGGAAAATCAATCGGTGAACTTGTTGCCCGTAAAATCAAGTATCCCTACCCAGGGGATTTTGAGTCTGGAGCGGTGTACCTTGTGGCCTTGAAATCGAGGGTGTAATTTTAAGAATTGATTTTTAAAGGAAATCCGTACTTGTGTTGCGGGACTGGATGTGGGGTAACTCCGAACCAGTATAAAATCCGGTGTGTTCTTTCCTTTATTGCTTTTACTTTATATCTGCATTTGTGTTTGATTCTGTGATCATATCTGTGTCTGAATATTGCATACATTTGTGTTCAAATTAATATAAACTCAAAAAGAATTAGTAATTCCTTAAAACACTATTCACCCCCCCTCTAGTGTTAATTCTAGCCTTAAGATCCGTAATCCGCATTTCTCACACTCATTTCATCATTGCTTACCTGATGAGAATAGAGAAGAAGTCTCTTCAAGGTTAGAAATAGTGTCCTTTGCCTGTTAGTTGAATGCTTGTTTCTTGCAATCATTTGCAGTCCTTTAATCTTTGAATCATTGTAAAACTTTTTTTTGGTATTTGTTATTGCAGAGGCACTTGAATCTTTCGAGGAAGTATGCGAATTAGTTCCTCCTAATCAAGGATTCCTTAACCAGGTTTGACAGCACTATTAATGCTTGTTAGCATCATTTTCTTTTTGTGTAGGTTGCATGGGCATAAGTTTTATGTTAACTAAGTTAACTATGTTTTATAAAAACTAAACAAGTTTATAAAAATTGACTAAACTTTATAAATTTTTAACTAAGTTAACTAAGTTTTATTATAAAACCAAGTTTCTAATATTAATTAAGTTTTATAAAGATTTAACAAACTCGACTAAGTATATAAAAATATAAATTAACTGAATCTTCTATAATAATAATAATAAACTAATATTTATAATAATAATAATAAGTTAACTAAGATTTATAAATATTAAATAAGTTTATAAAAATTAAATAAGTATTATGAAAATTTAACTAAGTTAGCTAAGTTTTATAAAAATTAACAAGTTTAGTTTATAAAAATTAACTAAGTATATATATATATATATGTATGTATAACTAAATCTTCTATAACAACAACAACACAACAACAATAATAATTATTAACTAAGATTTATAATAACAATACTAAGTTAACTAATATTAATAAATATTAAATAAGTTTATAAAAATTAACTAATTATTATGAAAATTTAACAAAGTTAACTAAGTTTTATAAAAATTAACTAAGTATATAAAAATATAAAATATAACTAAATCTTCTATAATAATAATAGTCTAAGATTTATAATAAGTTTACTAAAATTTATAAATATTAAATAAGTTTATAAAATTTAATTAAGTATTATAAAAATTTAACTAAGTTAACTAAGTTTTATAAAAATTAACAAGTTTAGTTTAAAAGAATTAACTAAGTATATAAAAATATAAAATATACATAAATCTTTTATTATTATAATAATAATTATTATTATTAACTAAGATTTACAATAATAATAACGAGTTAACTAAGATTTATAAATATTAAATAGGTTTATAAAATTAACTAAGTATTATAAAAATTTAACTAAGTTAACTAAGTTTTATAAAAATTAACAAGTTTAGTTTATAAAAATATAAAATATAACTTAATCTTCTATAATAATAATAAACTAAGATTTATAATAATAAAAATAAGTTAACTAAGATTTATAAATATTAAATAAGTTTATAAAAATTGTAACAACCCTGGTTCGGGAGAATACCTGTAAATATTAAATTATAAAGGTAGTTATGATTTAATATTATGAACTAAAATTAAAATTGGAGATTTTAAATTGCTTATTTAGAATAAACAATGAATTTTGGGAAATAAAATGTGAAAATAAAGTTTAAAAGATTTATTTTATTTGTTTGGGTTAATAATGAATGGAAAATGATTTTTATTTGGAGAAAATGCAATAATTTTATTAATTATTGCCAATTACTTCTTTTAATAAATTTTAAAGGAAATATTTAATTTTTAAAGGTTGTTTATTTGAATAAAAAGGTGAAATTTGGTTTAAAAATGAGTTTTGGTTATAAAATTGAATTTGAAATGGTTTATTATATTTTTCTATGCAGGAAAATAATTTTTTTTAGAATTTTTGAAGTTAAAAGTAAGGATTTATACATTAATTTGTGTAAATTGTATATTTTTGTAAAATAAGGGTTAATTTTAATAAAAATGTTTTTTTAAAACTAAAATTATCTTTTTATATGATGAAAAATATTTTATTTCATATGTAAGTATGTTTGCATAAATTGTTAGTAGAGAAAACTAGTAGAAAATGTGTTGTTTTATTTTACATAGGGTATTAATGTGCATATTTGGTTTAAATGAATGATTTAAATTAACATAGGCTTGTTAATTCTTCTCTAATTTGTATCCAAATCCCATTATCCAACCTAAACCAGAAATAAGAAATGAGAAAACTTTACTGTACGTACATAACTTATCTCACCTTCTTCCTCAACAACCTGAAATAAGAAATTCACCATTTTCTTCAGTACAAAGCTTTCAAACTTCAATCTCTTCAAACAAGTTGCTATTTTTCTCAATCTAAAGTGAAATTCAAAGGTAATGTAATCCAAAACCTAAATAATTTCATCAAAATCCAAGTTTGAGAATGGGTTTTCTTATTATAGTAAATTATTTTGTTGCATGCATCTACTTCTTCCCGTACAGGTTCCTGAAGGTCAAATTCAAGCCAAAGCTTCCATCTTTCAACTCAAATCCAAGTCTATCCAATGCAACAGCAAGGTGAGTTCCTAAAACTCAGAAATGCTAGCTGAGCAAAGCTTAAATCACTCAACAATGTGAAATCTGCTTGCTGTATAAATTTTTTTATAGTTGATTTTGTTTGTTTATAATCTGGTTTCTGTTGCTACTTTGAACTCTTATATCTTATGATTCCGGCAATGAAATGCTTCCAGATTTTCTTTTGTTGGTAGCTTGTGTGTTGTAGTATATGTTTGCCAAATTTCATTGCAAAACATATTCGCTTGATGCCTGAAAACGGCACTGCAAAATCAATGCACAGCCTGGAAATTACATGTACACATTGTTTTCTGAGTTGCTGCAAACATGGCATGAGTCCATGTTTTAGACAACATACCTCTTTCGTTTCTTGCTCAATTGCGTGATTCTTCTTTTTTTGAAAGATAAAGTTTTCTACTGTAAGCATACCAAATTTAAAGTCATTTCGACCTATATAGCTTATAGAAATATGCTACCGAACTTTGATCCGGAGCATGTTTTTGCCCAGAGTTTTACAATGAAAACACTGCCTGGGTACAACTTTGAGACATCATTACTTTCTCATAATTTATCCAAATCACAGGATTCTTTTTTTTTGTGAAAGATAAAGTATTCTACTATATGCATACCAATTTTGAGCCCAATCTGATGTCGTTTGGTGCTCTACTTTATGCCTGGAAGTTGAACCCAGAATGGATTTTCAGGCCTGGGCACATTCTTGTTGAAATGTTACAAACATGGTCTGAGTCCATGTTTGAGACAGCGTAACTTTTTCCTTTTCTGTCAAAATTCATTGATTCATTTTTTGTTTGAAAGATGAAGTTTTCTAATTTGCGCACACTAATTTTTAGTTCAATCAAAGGTCGTTCGGTCACCTGTTTTATGTCCGAAAGTTGAACCTAGAGAAGATTTCAGACCTAGGTATTATTTTGCCTAAACGTTTATGTTCTTTTTCCGTCCGACTTTTGACTTTTACTTCATGTTTTTGTGATATTTATGAAAGGTTTTGAGGGCTGTGATGCCTATCAATAGGCTAGCCAAGTCTTGATGAGAAATTCAAATTTGAATTGAATTTGAATGATAGTTTTGAGTGATTTCTTTGATTTCGAGCACAGATTTTTCCAAACAACTTTGAAATAATTTTTAAAATAAATTGGCATTTAAAATAATTATAGTGTAATATTTTTAAATTATTTTAAGCTATAAAATCTATTTATTCTCTACAATAAGGGAATTTTCAAATATCGTCTTCAAAATTGATTTCGAAAAATGGTTTTAAAGCTTGTTTTCTCAAAATAAATTATTTTATATATAAAATACACGTTTTTGCA
Organism: Allium fistulosum; assembly: GCA_030737815.1. Classification (NCBI taxonomy): domain Eukaryota; kingdom Viridiplantae; phylum Streptophyta; class Magnoliopsida; order Asparagales; family Amaryllidaceae; genus Allium; species Allium fistulosum. The sequence continues at coordinate 512,763,713 of CM060903.1, read as the reverse complement.
CTATTCGAGTGAATGAGAAGGAGAATTAAACAGTTTGGTAAAACACGTGGTATGGGACACGTGCGTTTATCTTATCGGTTAATTCACGACTTGTCTGTTTGATCGTTTTGACCTTCGAGTCGAGTTTACCGATGAGATGGGGTAAACTTTTTTTTACTGCTTTGAGCGTGAAATTTACTGGCGGTTAGTAAACTGATTAGTGTGAACGTGTGGTATGGGACGCACATTAACACTATTCAGGTTCCTATTCGAGAGTTTGTGACACATTTGCCATTGCGGCGTGCCAGTACTGGACCTTCGGGTCATTGCCATTGCGGGGTTTGCCATTGCGGCCTATTTGTCTTCGAGGCATTTGCCATTGCGGCGTATTTTTCATTGTGACGTGTTGCCTTCGGGCGAGGTACCTATTTGAGATAACAGTACTTGGCAAGGCTTCGGCCACATGCACGTGCAAACACTTTTGAGATGGTTTTTTGACTATTTTCCCTAGTGTATCGCCCCTTTCCGGAATTGGTACTTTGAACCATTCGATGTATATTTGTGGCGATTTCCTTTTGGAAATTTGAACTCTTGGAAGTTCTATTTTTGAGATTTGAATTGCCTACACTGGCGTTATATGAGATTTGCTTTTTGGCGTTTACTTGAGATTTTATTCTCCTCTTTGGAGATATATTTGCCTTATGGCGTGTTTGAGATGGGATCTCTTTATGCATGTTTTGGGTTTGCCAAGATGGCGGGTTTAGGTTTTCCCCTAATCCATATTTGTTGTTTTATGAATGCCGATGATATGAGGCTTACTACTTTTAGCGTTTTATTGGTTATTTTATCTCTTTTGAGACTATATGTTTGTGTAGTGATACCATATTATCACTTGATGTAATCATACACTTTAGTTGTCCCTTCTCACTCAAGAATATTATCACATTATCCATATGCTCATATTATCACTTGTCTTTGTTAACTGATTTGTTTAGCTAGACTGACCCGTGTATTTTATACTCGGGTCAGACCGAGGTGTTTCAGGTTAGGTACATTTGGACTTAGCCTATTCTGCTTCCGCAATAGACTCTATTTCTGTGTAGTCTTTTTTTGGTTGCAACTCTGATATGTATATTCGTTTAACTCGCTTGGATATTGTGGTTGCTACACCACTTGGCATGTATCATTTTGTATACTCTATGATGTATCTGTATATGTATATATATGTGATGATCTACTGTTATGTGATGTGTTTTACATTCGAGTTGTTGTATTTTATTCTGATAGATCCTATAGCCATCTGTGGCTTTGTATTAAGTATTTATTGGATATGTCGATCCACTTGAGATAGAAAAAAAAATGGCATTTGTCGACGTATTCAATAGATATTTAAGACAAGGCTATAGATGGTCGCTCCTATCCAGCCCTATTCTCTACATTTGCAGACAGTATTACCCAGTAATACTCTTTGTTAATGTAGGTCTCGGGGTGGGGCGTCACAGCTTGGTATTGGAGCTATGTTCATAACAAAATATGATAAACAAAGAACATAAACACATAATACGGTACATCAAAAGTGTAATACAAATGTTACGAATCCCTGAATCATCGTGCCTTTATTCTTTTCATGTCCTTCGGGGTAGATAGAATTTTGGGAATACGTCTAGGAATGCATTTTAATTCCGTAGTATTCCATATTTGAATTAATGATATCTACCATGTGAATAATCTTTATCTTATCTTATCTTAACTTTCAACTAATGGCTGGAAGAGGTAGAGGATGACGCTCGGATGCTGGGCATTCCAGCAGCTCGCATCCGAACGGCGTATGTATGTCTACCGATCAGTTTATGGAGTTATTTAGGACCACTCAGCCTCCAGCTCCTACTTGAGCTTCTCCTCCATGCAAGTCTGTCTTTGCGCGCTTATGCAGTGATTTCTCTCATCTCGGAGGAAAGCCGTTCAAAGGCTCTGAGCCCGTTCTTGAGGTCCAAGCTTGGATTCGTACGTGCGAGCGCATCTTCTCTCGCATGGATCTTTCTGACCACAACAGATTTCTTGTTGCATCTAGCCTATTGCAAGAGTGTGCCCTTGATTGGTACGAGCTTCTCATAGCCGAGCTCGATGAGTCTACTCTTTCTTGGGCTCAGTTTCAGGAATGATTCGAGCTCAAATTCGTTCCTGAATCTGAGAAAGCTTTATTGGCCCGTCGCTTCCTTGAGTTGAAGCAAGGGAAGTCCTCCATCTCTGAATATGTTTCATCATTCGAGGCCTTATCTAAGTATGGTCTTGAATACATTAGCACCTCTTATAAGAAGAATCTGAAGTTTGTCTCTGGTCTTAACAAGTATTTGAAGAAGTCTTTGATTCTCCAGCTCAAGTTTTCTTTCGAGGAGTTGGTTGACTCGGCACTTCATCTCGAAGCCGTGGAGGAGGAGTGCGAGAGTGGTGATGAGGTTGAGGTTCGCAAGAACCCTAATAAGAAGAAGTTCCTATTTCATAAGCCAAAGTTTTTCCCTTCCAAGAAGAAGAAGCCCGTTGGATCTAGTCCAAATTCCAAGCCTAGTGGAGCACCTCCTACTCGGAAGGGGTGTTTCAATTGTGGTTCTCCTGACCATATGATTCGAGATTGTCCTAAGCCTCTCTTCTGCCTCTATTGCAAGAAGGAAGGCCATCGTATTTCCACTTGTTCTATTGCTCCGAATAATTCTAAATCTGGCAAGCTGAATGTAGCGGATGCTTCTGGAGGTTCTTCTCAGTGCAGTGGTACTTCTCCTTCTATTCTTGAAGGTTCATTGTTGTTTCATGATCGTTCTATTCGAGTCCTCTTTGATACGGGTACGTCGCATTCATTCGTATCGAAGAAGCTCGTCGATGATTTGTCTTTGGATGTTTCTTTTATGGTTACTTCATTGAGGATTGTGAATCCTATCGGGGGATCTGCAACCCTTAGCATGCTTTGTGATGATGTTGAGATTGTTTTATGTGGATTTTATTTTCGTGCGAATCTGCACGTTATTTCTTATTTGGGATTTGATATGATTTTGGATATGGACTGGCTAGTGCGATACGATACCAGGATTATTTGTTTTGAGAGAATTTTATATCTTCGACATCCAGATTCGTCTACTCAACTATCACTTGTTCTTCGGAATGTGGATAATTCCAAAGTGGCTTTATATTCTCTAAACTCACGAAATGATGATGATATATCTCGTATTCCTATTGTTTGTGACTTCTCTGATGTATTTGAGCTCGCTTCGGGTTTGCCACCCAAGCGAGCGATCGAGTTCCGCATTGATCTCATTGCAGGCGTGCAGCTAGTTGGTCGTCCTCCCATGAGGATGTTTACAAAGGAAAATGAGGAACTTGAGAAGCAGCTTTTGGAGCTTGAGCCCAAGTAGTTGATTCAGTCCAGTTTTTCACCGTGGGGTGCCGCGGTCATCTTCGTGAAGAAGTCCGATGGAACTCTTAGGCTTTGCATCGACTATCGCAAGCTTAACGAGTTGACCATCAAGAATAGGTATCCATTACCTAGGATCGATGATATGTTCGATCAATTGAGTGGCGCCAAGGTCTTCTCTCAACTCGACCTTGCCACTGGTTTTCATCAGCTCTGAGTTACGGAAGATAGCATTCCTCTTACAGCTTTTCGCATTCAATATGGATCTTACGAGTGGCTCGTTATGCCGTTCGATTTGATGAACGCTCCTGCTTTCTTTGTTGATCTTATGAATCGAGTATTCCGGCAATATCTCGATAAGTTTGTCCTTGTGTTCATCGACGACATCCTTGTTTATTCGAAGTCTGAAGCCGAGCATGCTAATCACTTGAGAATTTTCTTGAGTACTCTTCGTCACCATCAGCTTAAAGCCAAATTCTCCAAGTGCCATTTTTGGGAGAATCCATCCAGAATTGGAAGAGGCCTGAGAATGTTCATGAGATTCATAGCTTCCTTCAATTGGTGGGTTATTACCGCCGATTAATTAAGGATTTTTCTCGCATTGTGCTTCATCTCACCAGCCTTACTCAGAAAGGTGTTCGATTTATTTGGTCTGACAAGTGTGAAGCTTCTTTTCAATAGTTGAAGGAGCTTCTCACTAATGCTCCTATTCTAGTGGTTCCCGAAGGGAATCAAGATCTTGTTGTCTACACCGATGCTAATAGATGTTGCCTCAGTGTCGTGCTTATGCAGAAGGATTGGATAGTTGCTTATGCTTCTAGGCAACTACGACCGAATGAAGTACGCTATGCCACTCATGACCTTGAGTTAGCCGCCATTGTCTTCGCTTTGAAGATTTGGCGCCATTATCTATTAGGCGAGCACTTCATTCTATACACCGATCATAAGTCCTTGAAATATCTGTTCACATAGAAGGAGCTCAATATGAGGCAACAACGTTGGCTCGAGTTCCTTGCCTCCTATGACTTCGATATCCAGTATACCCCTGGTAAGGGTAATCGTGTTGCTGATGCGCTTAGTCGCAAACATTCGGCTGTTGTTTCCATGATGTTAGCCGAGTGGGATGTTCTTGAGATCTTATCTCTTTGTGGTATTCGTGATCGAGCTCCATCTTCTGATTCGCCTATTCTATTATTCAGTTTGGAAGCTCGACCCAGCTTATTGGATCGTATTGCCGATGCTCAGCGACGTGAGCCCGATCTTGTGCACCTTATCCAAATTTGTGAGTCTGAGTCCCGTGACGAGGAGTTGAGGGATTTCAGCATTGATTCTCATAGGTGTCTTTGCAAGAAGAACCGTCTTGTTGTGCCTTCTGATTCTGCACTTAGGCATGACATTCTCGATGACTGTCATCGTTCTTAGTATACCATTCATCCTGGCAGTAGTAAGATGTATGCCGATATGCATCGCCTTTATTATTGGGAAGGTATGAAGCGTGATGTGGCGAGTTATGTGAGTAATTGCATGACTTATCAACGTATCAAAGCCGAACAACAGTGCCCTTCTGGTCTCATTCAGCCTCTAGAGATTCCATTATAGAAATGGGATCAGATTTCGATGGATTTCATTGACGGCCTACCTCGTTCGAGATCGGGCCATTCTAGCTTTTGGGTTATTGCTGATCGCCTCACCAAATCAGCTCATTTCATTCCTATTAAGTCTAATAGGAGTGCTTCTCATTTTACCAAGTTATATATCAAGGAAATCGTGAGACTTCATGGTGTTCCTAGTTCAATTGTTTGTGACCGTGACCCGTTATTCACGAGTCATTACTGGCAGAGTCTTCAATAAGCTTTTGGAACAAAGCTTAATTTCAGCACAACATATCATCCGCAGTCTGATGGACAGACTGAACGGGTGAATCGTATTCTTGAGGATCTTCTCCGTGCTTGCATTCTAGATTTCGGTGGTAGTTGGGAGGATCACATACCTTTTGTGGAATTCTCTTACAACAATATTTTTCAGTCTAGTATCGGTATGGATCCTTTCGAAGCTTTATACGGAAGGCCATGTTGATCACCTTCTTATTGGTTGGAATCTGGTGAGAAGCTTATTCTTGGACCAGATTCTGTTCGTGATTCTTCTGAGAAGATTGATCTTATTCGTCAGAGAATGAAAGAGGCACAGAGCCGCCAGAAATCCTACGCGGACAACCGTAGGAAGCCTCTCGAGTTCTCTATTGGTGATCTCGTCTTTATTCGTGTTTCTTCTTTGAAGGGGGTTATGCGTTTTAGTACGACTGGGAAATTGGCTCCTCGCTTTATAGGACCATTTCCTTTTACTGAACGTATTGGCCCTATGGCTTATAGAGTTTCACTTCCAGCTCATCTATCTGGCATTCATGACGTGTTTCACGTCTCTCAGCTTCGAAAGTGTCTTCGAGAGTCAGATTATGTTATCGATTCTCCTGATTTGCTAGAGCTTAAGATCTCACCAGACCTATTTGTTGTGCAGCAGCCTACTCGCGTACTTGCTTCGGAGGTGAGACGCCTTCAAAACAAGGACGTGCCACTCGTTAAATTTCAATGGTCCGCTAATCCCAATGACTGCACTTGGGAAACCAAAGAGTTTATGGAGTGATCCTATCCCGGTTTTCTATCTTCGCATGGCGATGGTGAGAATGTCTCTTTATCTCAAGCTTATTTTCTTTTCTTTTTTAGTAATGAAAATAAATAGTTGAATACAAATTCTTCTCTAGGAATTGCGAGGAAGCAATTTTGTTAAGGAGGGGAGTCTGTAACAACCCTGGTTTTGGAGATTACCTGTAAATATTAAATTATAACAACAGTTATGATTTAATATTGTGAACTAAAATTAAAATTGGAGATTTTAAATTGCTTATTTAGAATAAACAATGAATTTTGGGAAATAAAATGTGAAAATAAAGTTTAAAAGCTTTATATTATTTGTTTGGGTTAATAATGAATGGAAAATGATTTTTATTTGGAGAAAATGCAATAATTTTATTAATTATTGCCAATTACTTCTTTTAATAATTTTTAAAGGAATTATTTAATTTTAAAGGTTGTTTATTTAAATAAAAAGGTAAAATTTGGTTTAAAAATGAGTTTTGGTCATAAAATTGAGTTTGAAATGGTTTATTATATTTTTCTATGCAAGAAAATAATTTTTTTAGAATTTTTGAAGTTAAAAATAAGGATTTATACATTCATTTGTTTAAATTGTGTATTTTTGTAAAATAAGGGTTAATTTTAATAAAAATGTTTTTTTTAAAACAAAAATTATCTTTTTATATGATGAAAAATATTTTATTTAATATGTAAGTATGTTTGCATAAATTTTTAGTAGAGAAAACTAGTAGAAAATGTGTTGTTTTATTTTACATAGGGTATTAATGTGCATATTTGGTTTAAATGAGTGATTTAAATTAACATAGGCTTGTTAATTCTTCTCTAATTTGGATCCAAAGCCCATTAGCCAACCTAAACCAGAAATAAGAAATGAGAAAACTTTACTGTACGTACATAACTTATCTCACCTTCTTCCTCAACAACCTGAAATAAGAAATTCACCATTTTCTTCAATACAAAGCTTTCAAACTTCAATCTCTTCAAACAAGTTGCTATTTTTTTCAATCTAAAGTGAAATTCAATGGTGATCTAATCCAAAACCTAAATAATTTCATCAAAATCCAAGTTTGAGAATGGGTTTTCTGATTACAGTAAATTCTTTTGTTGCATGCATCTGTTTCTTCCCGTACAGGTTCCTGAAGGTCAAATTCAAGCCAAAGCTTCCGTCTTTCAACTCAAATCCAAGTCTATCCATTGCAACAGCAAGGTGAGTTCCTAAAACTCACAAATGCTAGCTGAGCAAAGCTTAAATCGCTCAAACATGTGAAATCTGCTTGCTGTATAAAATCTTCTATAGTTGATTTTGTTTGTTTATAATCTGGTTTCTGTTGCTATTTTGAACCCTTATATCTTTTGATTCCGATAATGAAATGCTACCGGATTTTCTTCAGTTGATAGCCTGTGTGTTGTAGTATATGTATGCCAAATTTCATTGGAAAACATATTCGTTTGATGCCTAAAAACTGCACTGCAAAATCAATGCACAACCTGGAAATTACCTGTACACATTTTGTTTTCTGAGTTGCTGCAAACATGGCCTGGGTCCATGTTTCAGATAGCATATCTCTTTCGTTTCTTTCTCGAATTGCGTGATTTTTTTTGTTTGAAAGATAAAGTTTTCTACGATAAGCATACAAAATTTCAAGTCATTTCGACCTATATAGCTTATAGAAATGTGCTGCCCAACTTTGATCCGGAGCATATTTTTGCCCAGAGTTTTACAGTGAAAACACTGCCTGGGTTCAACTTTGAGACATCATAACTTTCTCATAATTTATCCAAACTGCATGATTCTTTTTTGTTTGAAATATAAAGTTTTATACTATACATACCAATATTGAGCTCAATCTGATGCCGTTTGGTACTCTGTTTTATGCCTGGAAGTTGAACCCAGAATGGATTTTTTGGCCTGGGCACATTCTTGTTGAACTGTTACAAACATGGTCTGAGTCCATGTTTGAGACAACCTAACTTTTTCATTTTCTGTCAGAATTCATTGATTCTTTTTCTGTATAAAAGATGAAGTTTTCTAGTTTGTGCACACCAATTTTTAGTTCAATCAAAGGTCATTCGGCTACCTGTTTTATGTCCGAATGTTGAATCCAGAGAAGATTTCAGACTTGGGTATTATTTTGCCTAAGCATTTATGTTCTTTTTCCATCCGACTTTTGACTTTTACTTCATGTTTTTGTGATATTTATGAAATGTTTTGAGGGCTGTGATGCCTACCAATAGGCTAGCCAAGTCTTGATTAATTTGAAATTCAAATTTGAATTGAATTTGAATGACAGTTTTGAGTGATTTCTTTGATTTCGAGCACTCCAAACAATTTTGAAATAATTTTTAAAATAAATTGGCATTTAAAATAATTATTATGTAATATTTTTAAATTATTTTAAGCTATAAAATCTATTTATTCTCTATAATAAGGGAATTTCAAATATCGTCTTCAAAATTGATTTCGGAAAATGGTTTTAAAGCTTGTTTTCTCAAATAAATTATTTTATATATAAAATACACGTTTTTGCACTATTCGAGCAAATGAGAAGGAGAATTAAACGGTTTGGAAAAACACGTGATATGGGACACGTGTGTTTATCTTATCGGTTAATTCCTAACTTGTCAGTTTGATCGTTTTGACCTTCGTGTCGAGTTTACCGATGAGATGAGGTAAACTTTTTTTTACTGCTTTGAGTGTAAAATTTACTGGCGGTTAGTAAACCGATTAGTGAAAACGTGTGGTATGGGATACATGTTAACACTATTCGGGTTCCTATTCGAGAGTTTGTGACACATTTGCCATTGCGGTGTGCCAGTACTGGACCTTCGGGTCATTGCCATTGCGGCGTATTTGTCTTCGAGACATCTTCCATTGCGGCGTATTTTCCTTTACGGCGTATTTGTCATTGTGTCGTGTTGCCTTCGGGCGAGGTATCTATTTGAGATAACAGTAGTTGGCAAGGCTTCGACCACATGCACGTGCATACACTTTTGAGATGGTTTCTTTGACTATTTTCCCTAGTGTATCGCCCCTTTCCGAAATTGGTCCTTTAAACCATTCGATATATATTTATGGCGATTTCCCTTTGGGAATTTGAACTCTTGAAAGTTATATTTTTGAGATTTGAATTGCCTACACTGGCGTTATATGAGATTTGATTTTTGGCGTTTACTTGAGATTTTATTCTCCTCTTTGAAGATATATTTTCCTTATGGCGTGTTTGAGACGGGATCACTTTATGCATGTTTTGGGTTTGCCAAGATGGCGGGTTTAGGTATTCCCCTAAATCATATTTGATGTTTTATGAATGCCGATGATATGAGGCTCACTACTTTTAGCGTTTTATGGGTTATTTTATCTCTTTTGAGATTATATGTTTGTGTAGTGATACCATATTATCACTTGATGTAATCATACACTTTAGTTGTCCCTTCTCACTCGAGAATATTATCACATTATCCTTATGCTCATATTATCGCTTATCTTTGTTAACTGATTTGTTTAGCTAGACTGACCCGTGTATTTTATACTCGGGTCAGACCGAGGTGATTCATGTTAGGTATATTTGGACTTAGCCTATTCAGCTTCCGCAATGGACTCTATTTCTGCTAGCTCTTTTTGTTATAGCTTTTTGTGTAGTCTTTTTTGGTTGCAACTATGATATGTATATTCTTTTGACTCGCTCGCATATTATGGTTGCTATACAACTTGACATGTATCATTTTGTATACTTTATGATGTATCTGTATATGTATATATATGTGATGATCTACTGTTCTGTGATGTGTTTTGCAGTCGAGTTGTTCTATTTTGTTCTGATAGATCCTATAGCTACCTGTGGCTTTGTATTAAGTATTTATTGGATATGTCGATCCACTTGAGATAGAAAAAAAATATGGCATTTTTCGACGTATTCAATAGATATTTAAGACAAGGCTATAGATGGTCGCTCCTATCCAGCCCTATTCTATGCATTAGCAGATAGTATTACCCAGCAATACTCTTTGTTAATGTAGGTCTCGGGGTGGGGCATCACAAAAATTAACTAAGTATTATAAAATTAACTAAGTTAACTAAGTTTTATAAAATTTAACTAAGTATGTCAAATATAAAAATATAACTTAATCTGCTATAATAATCATAATTAACTAAGATTTATAATAATAATAATAAGTTAACTAAGATTTATATATTAATAATTAACTAAGATTTATAATAATAATAATAAGTTAACTAAGATTTATATATTAAAAATTAACTAAGATTTATAATAGTAATAATAATAATAAGTTAACTAAGATTTATAAATATTAAATAAGTTTACAAAAATTAACTAAGTATTATACAAAAATTAACTAAGTATGATTTATAAATATTAAATAAATTTATATTATTTTGTACCACCTTGATTAATTAAATATAAAGTGGAGTTTAAAGTACAACATAATGAGCTCTGAATGTGGTAAATGCTACATATTGCATGAGCATCCGGGTCTTCAAATTTTGCATAACTTGTCATTTAGTTGCTGTACTGTAAAAAGATATAATTTATTCAAGGCTATTTTAGTACATACCTGAAATTAGCATAGTAAATGTAAATTAAAATTTAGTTTCAGTTCTTACTGCTTCATATATGATATTTTAAGGACTTAATTATCTTTTTTCTGATATCTGTCTTCTAAAGTAATTGTTGTCCAATAATTTCATGACAATTCTGAAACAGAATCCATATGGGTAGCATTATTCCAAATCTACAACTTCGTTATGAATTATTAATGTTCCAAAATCAAGATAATAACATATTGATTTCATTTGTAGGTTTATTAGATTGCAAGGATGAAGCTGTCGCTAGAACTGCGCGTCACATTATTGCTAGCATAAAACAAATTTTCGCTCAGGTACAAATTTATGTTCTCTATCCTTGTTTTTATAATCATTTTATATGTTAATCTCATAATTTCTCTCAAGTTCACTAAATCAGTTGTAACTTTATTAGATTGCTTAATTGGACCTCTTTAATAGGTATCTCGGAGGTAGGTTCTCTGCATTTACAATGCTTAACATTTTGAAAATTTAATGTCTAATCTTTTATAATTTCTTTTTTGCTTCTAAGACCGTATGACAAAGTCATGACTTGCACATCACAAACATCCTTTATTTGGGTTTCCAACATTGCTGTGGTTTGGTTAGGGAAACTGCACTTCTTATTTTGAAGATTCGGTTGAAGTTCTTTGGTGAGTTATCAATCATATCAGTATAAGTACTGTACTTACTTTTTGGGTCTGAGGTTTACAATGCCTTATGCACTTCCATTTTCTTTAGTGAGTTATCAACCAAGTCATGTATGTTTCTCTCTTTAAGAAAAGAAATAAATCAAAATACTTGTTCTCTCTCTCTCTCTTTAATTATTATTTGACATCTGCATATTGTACCCATATATTAAAACAAGCTTTGTATTCTTAGTGATAACTTTGATATAACTATAAAGAATATACATTGCAGGCATTAGACATGATAAAGGGGAAAATCATATTAATTCTAATGGATTCTTTTTTGGAGGGACAATATACAAATGAAGATGCTACAAAGTTGATTGATCTTACTTTAAATGCCTATTATTTGAAACAAGAGGTCACCCCAATTCTTTATTTCTCTTATCCATTGTGGCTTCTCTTCAAAAGAAGAAAGAGGTACCTTTTTAGCTTTGTCAAAGTATGCAATGTTTTATATTCTTATTATAATTCTTGCTTTTGTTAGGTGGCATCACATGTACTCATGGGTTTGTCTAAAGCTCTCGTTGCACTATCAACAACACTCACTTCGTTGGTACTGCAATTGCTTGGCCTGCTAAGAAAGTTATAACGGATGCAAGTTTAAGTAACTGTAATTTTACATGATATTATCATATTTGCAAGTTCAAATATCGCCCATGCCTACAGTTTGGTTGTTTGTACACTACATATGCATTGTCATTTTTCCATGGCCACACTGTCATCCTGCTCAATGCCTATAATTATACTAGCCATATTACACCTGTATGTATGCATGTATGATATAATTATACTATCATGCATTTGGAGCTTCTCTACCATACAAAACAGAATATATGATGTATTTTCATTTTGAAGAATTTTTCAGACAGATCATGATATGGAGTGTCCTCTTTAGTTTGTTACATGTCACAATCTAGAACAAGAGAATATTATTACTGTTCAAAAGTTGATAAACATTTTTATCTGTACAAAATTTGTAAATGAATAAACATACATTATACTACTCACCACTTCCCATATTCCAAAAATACCAATTTCGGATTCTATACTTTTATGGTCAAATTATGTACATGGATTTGTTAGGCATGATATTATCATGACTGTAAATAATCTTTTACTGGAGAATCTCAACTGCTAACCACTGATATTTGTCTACTGGGTCTCTGTTATATGTATTAAGGCTAAACAAACACGATTGCTTATTGTTAAACTATGGATAATACGTTGTAAGCTATACATATGCATGTATTTATATAATATATGATAAACTCACATCTTTGTTCTTGAACTGAAGATTGATCTTGGCCATCAAGATACATACTCAAGGCCTGGTCTTGTCCTCCAATATCATATGAATCTGATTCCTTGTATCTGCTTTTATTAGATGGAAAAATATAGATAAACTAAAATAGTTAGTAATTTTCTAATTTAAATGAGATATGATTAAGCTTATAATAAGTATAGTATTTCAGTGACATATTACACTTCTAATATAAATTTTGTTTCATGATTAAAGGTTTTTTCATCATATGTATATGTGCAATATAAGGTGATACCTATGCATAGTTGCAAGTTTAAATTTAAAACATGAAGAGTAATGTAAATTGGATCATATATCTTCATAAACAAAGATAGTCAAAAAGTTAGCTGATGTAACAATAATAATATTAGGAAAAAGAAGAAGGTGGAGACTAAATATTAAATATACAAATAAATAAATGGTTTTATTAGTATATGTTGCATCAATTTTACTACACCAACTCGTCCTTATTAGTATATGTTGCATCAATTTTACTACATCAATCTTATGGGATTTCCTAAAGTTTTTGTGGCTTGGATTTATGTCTGTATATCTTCCCCCACATTCTCAATCAAATACAATGGCTCTACTTCTGGATTTTTCAAGAGTAAGCAGGGGATCAGGCAGGGGGACCCCATCTCCTCCTATTTGTTCATTCTTGTTATGGAAGTCCTGACTGTCATGTTAAACAGAAACTATGAGAATAAGGATATTTTGTTTCATTCTAAATGTAAATCACCGACTATCACCTCACTTCTCTTTGCCGATGACATTTTGTTATTCACTAAACCTGATAAGCGATCATTGGATAATATCAAAGCTACTCTTCACAGTTTCTATCTTATGACTGGCCTTCAACTCAATTTTAATAAATCCCATATTCAATTCTCTGGATTAACTTCTGAGCAAGCAACCACTTTATTTGTATCCTCTGGTATCCAAGCAATGAACAATAACATGACTTATTTGGGAATCCCTCTGTTCTCCTCTAGAATCACAACTGCTAATTGGTTGCCTTTGTATGATAAAATCTGTAGCAAAATGAAGTGTTGGGCCAATCGCTTTCTCTCTCAAGCTGGAAGACTTGTACTTATCAAATCTATTATAACTTCCATGATGGTGTATTGGTGCAGGGTCTTTATTCTTCCCAATAAACTTGTGAATATGGTGAGAGCTGCTATGCTAAGATTCTTCTGCACTGGCTCCATCCATTCGAAAATTTTCATTCCCTGCTCTTTTTCTATCATGGAGCAGCAAATACATAATGGTGGACTTGGAATTCTTAATATGCTCAAGTGGAATAGAGCTGCCATTAGCTCTGTACTAAATGACTTGATAGCTGATAGGGATTCTTTATGGGTTAGGCGGACCAAAAAACACAACTTGGGCAGTAGGAATTTCTGGATTATGACAGTCCCACCAAATTGCAGCTGGACATGGAAGAGCTTGCTGAATTTAAGGCCCTCCTTTTCCCTGTATATCAAAGTGTTGATCTCTCCAATGAGCACTGCCAATTTCTGGGCTGTTCCTTGGATGGCAGATGGCCTTATTCTAGGCAAAATCTTTTCCCCGCAGCAGATTATCCAATCTGGTATTAGTGCTAATGCAAAAGCTGCTGACTTCATCCATGATGGTAAGATCCTATTGCCTTATTCTAGCAACCAGGTTATCAGAGCAGTATGGAACTACTTTGAGGACAAAACTTATCACCTTAGCACTTCTGATGATATTCAATGGAATGGAAAGCATCACTCTATCTCCTCAGTTTACAAACTTCTTGATAATGCTCCTGTAACTGCTGCTATAAAATGGCACAAGGTAATTTGGACAGTGAATTCTAGTGCCAGAGACAACTTAATGCTCTGGAAGGTCATAAATAAAGCCCTTCTGACCAAAGACAAACTTCTGAGTTATGGGATGGTGGTTGATCACATTTGTGTCATCTGCAACATGCACACTGAAACTGTGGACCACCTGTTTTTTGATTGCAGTGTGCTAAGGGGATTGTGGACCACACTGTTGAGTAGTATGAACCAGAATCATATTCTTGGTCTAACCAGTTTTGATTGGGATCTGATTGGCAAAGCTACTAAATGGAGAAAGAAGGATAGATTTGTGCAATTCTTTATGATCAAAAGGTACATGACATTAATATGGGATGAAAGAAACCTAAGAATTTTTGAGAACAAATCAAGGAACATAAACCTGCTATGGAATGCTTTGAAGGCTAGCATCAAGATTGGAATGAGGGAGAGTAAATTTGATTTCAGTGATTACTTTCCTTCTGACTGGCCTTAGCTCATTTCTTCCCTGTTTTTTTTTCTTTTTTCCTCCTCCTTTGTTTCTGTGTTGTTACTCTCTTGTTCTTTTTCTGTGTGTTTCTTTCTTTTTTTCTTTTTCTTTTTTTTCTTCCCTGTGATGTTTGTGTTTGTCTGGTGACTTGAGTTTGTTCTAGTCACCTCTGTTTTCTTGTGCCTGTCTTTTCTTTTTTTAGCAATAAACTGGTAGGGGACCAGTCAACCCCGCTTGCCTTGCAAAAAAAATTTTTTTACTACACCAACAAATAAATGGTTATATTATTTTTGGCTTTTATTATGGCTTTTTTGGACAGTCAAATCATGCTTCTATTAATATATTATGCACCAATTTTACTCATTGCCTTTAGTTAAATTTGGGGTGTTTACTTATTGCCTTTAGGGATAGGCAGATTGTTTCTTTAGAGAGAAAAAAGTATAAATGGTAATGAAAGATCGACTTCAAGTTTGTAATTTGTACAATCATCCATTATGTCCAGAGCTATTCTAACAATTTAAGTTAGAGGTGGATATGTTAATAAGAGTCATCTATTGCTAATTTAATTTGCTGAAGTTCTGCTATATTTGTTTAAAATCCATTTGAGCTAAATAATTAGCTCCGTCGGATAAAAAATACCACATTAGTATGGCAATGACATTTTTGAAAATTCTGTTCTTCTGTTGCTCTCTCTACGCTTATAGAAATATTATACTATTAAATACCATATATTTCAATTTTACAGTTTGCTTTATTTTTCAACATAAATTGCCACATTTTGTCTTAATACCAAATAAACTACATACTGTTTGTAGACTCCTGGTAAAAAGTGTCATATATAGCCATTACACATGTATATGCTTGTGTGGACTCTTGGAATTATGAAATGATGTAAAACATAATAAAGTATATGCATTAAATTTTGTAGCATGCAATGATACTTCGTTTATAGCAAGATGAAATGTCATATAACCGTCTTGTACTGAATGAAGTATATTTAAAGAATGTAACAAGAGAAATCTAGCATTTTAGAATCTCCCTGTAATTAGATGATCAAGTCAGCAAATTATGTTTCATGTCTCGAAAATAGTTGGTCTTATGTAATGTTAATAAATTGCCTTAAATGAAACATGATTCTTCATTTATAGCTTTATTTACAGTGTGTTAAAGTATGTATAACTAAAGAATTTTCACTTTACAGATGGATAGATATCTTTGATGCAAAAAAGTGGTAACATGCCGCAACAAGTTATGGATTCGAAGTTACTTTTGATGCCAGAACTACATTTTGGTTTGTATGCTTGTATGTACTATTACTATTGGTCACTATTCGCTACTTGTTGACATTTTGAAAATTATGGATGTATTATATATGTTTCGATGTAATAATATTACATATGTTTATTATGTAGTGTTACGTGTTGATTATGAGATTTGTGATTAATATAATATGTTGCCTATCAAATGTATGTGTTTTTATTGACTGTGCTATATATAAATCATGATTGTGTAGAGAACTAGAATCTGTATATGAAAATGCAGAGCCCTTAGACTACAACATTTATACAACGTTGTGAAAAACATTCAACAGCGTTTTAAAATGCTGTAAAAAATTTCACTAGCGTTTAAAACGCTATAAAAAGTAATTTAGTTCATCAACACAAACGCTATAAAATGTACTGATAACATCAGTTCAACGCTATTAAAAACATACTTTTTACAGTGTTTACGCTATTGCTATGGTATGTTTCTAACCTATCATGGCATGTTGTTACATAGCATAGTCAAAAACGTTGTTAAAGGCTTTTATAGTGGTTTTTAAACACTATTAAAGGTCCAATTTGTTGTAGTGAAGGGAAGAAATCATCCATTGAATGGTATCAAAGTGTTTTTCTTATTCTTTTATCATCTGCATTTGACTCAATTCTAAGTGTCTTTCGATTCTAAGGATAAAAGTAAGGATATTCTTGAATGACTACAGAGTTTGTTCAAGATTTCCACACAATTTCTGGTGTGGAGAAGCCATTATTAAAGAGATAAGTATATAAATGAAAAAGGAGAAGGAAGATAACAGAAATGATGTTTTTTGGAGTGAATAGGTTTATATAGGGGTGAGAATTCATTTGAAATGAATGGTTTTTGGTGGTTATTTTATTTTGAATTTTAAAAAAAAATTGGCTTTTGCCCGGTATATATCGGCATATAGGGTACACATATGTCCACATATGTACCAATTTTTGCAAAAAAAAAAAACAGTTATCTTCCTATATTTTGTATTCAGCCAAAACTATTTACTTTTATGGATTTTCAAAGACTAATAACACTATATAACAACAAGGAACATGATTTCATTGATGATAATAGATGAGTACATTGAATTTCAAAGATAAACATAAAGATATATGGATTAAAACTAAGATAATTCACATTAAAAACTAGAAAATTAAAAGAGAATACAACTATGAAGAGGTAGATGAAGATGAAGCTTTTCCACTAAACTTTCGAATGATCTTTCCAAAGTACTTGTCTACTTTGTTGAAAAGAGAAGTGAATTTCTTAGAAAATGATCTCTTAAGCTTCTTTTGGTTGTAAACAATCTTTTCTTGAGTTTTGAGAAGATCTTTGTTGGATGGATGAGATGGCATTTCGATACTTTCCAAAGAAGTATCTTCCTCTTCTTCTTGTTCTTCCTCCTCCTCCACTTCTGTTTCTTCTCCTTCCTCTTCCTCCTCTTCTCTTATTTCATGCTCCTCATCCCAAGTCAATCTTTGTTCCTTTTCCGCAATAATTTCATAAGGCTCGAATATGGGTGAAATTTGCATGAGTGAGATGTTGGCCTTGTCGAAATTTTTTCGAGGAATGGTTTCCTCTCCTTTTAGGTCAACAACAAAGAGATGGATCGATACCAATCCGAAAGTTGGAGAAGATTTCCAACTTTATAGCCTATGATTTTGGGTCTAAAGGGTTATATAACCTATCTCTTTCATTCTCCTCTTCACTTTATTTGCCCACTAATCTAAGACCTTGAGCCGCCATTAACAAACCTCGCCTTCTCCGGTCACACCATGCCTCCGTTTAAACTTAGAATCACCGCCGCCCTACATAGCCTGGACCTAGCCTCGCTTACCTCGTCGTGGTCAAACTCCAACCACTGATCTAAGACCCTAACCATTTCCTCACCAACCTAAGACTTAGGGGAATCGCCCCTTGGCTTTAGCATTCCTTAATTGGACCCATTCTTAACTCGTGCATATAGGTAGGTGATCGTGATGACTTTGGATGCATGTGAGTTTTTGGTGTTGGCGGCCATGCCATAGAGCCTATGTGGAGAGACAGCGTTTGGGAGTTGAAGGCGAAAAAATCTTCCCAAGGTTTGGATCGGTATAAATCCGATGCTTGGGTGGATTTTTGTTTCCAAATTCTCTTATGTTTGAACTTTATTCATGAACACTCCCATTTGCCAAACGTTGTCTCTTGAATCTCAATGTATATCCAATGCATAGCCATCAACATAAAATCTGATGGGACGGTCAGCAGTGACCGTCACTTTAGGTGATATCCAAACTCCTTAAATTAACTGTTATATAATATCAAAAATCTAAACTGCACTACACTTCAAAACACCGCACTAGGTTTCACTTTAGCATGGAGGGCATAGCTTATAATTTATCTGATTTTGATTATCAAACCAATACAATAGGCATATCAAACCAAGAAAATCCATAGGTTGAACAGCAAGTTCCTGAAAATCCAATAGAGCCCGTGAAAAGGACAGAGTTTGAACCTGCTCCTAATACTCTAGAAGATGGTGTTCTTTTAGATTACCCTATTGATTCTGTTGCTTCAAAGATAAACGAGGCTCTCTTTGCAGAATTTGTGACAAGAATGGAATTCCATTCGATGACATATTAGTCCCCTCTCACCGTCAAAGAGCTCATAATCCCCCAGAAAGCTACCCTGCTTACAACAGATATATGTGTTTGGTGGGACGTGTTCCACCATTCAAATATTCATTCGTCTAGTTTTAAACTTTATGAAATTAGCTCCGATGTAGTTACACCCAAATAACTGCGCCTTCCTTCTCGGCACAGACCTTATTTTTGTTCAACATTTGCATTGAGTGACCAGTGATAAGGAAATCTGATACATATACAGTTTTAAAAGCCAAAAGGGAAGTCCTTCTTTGACTTACTTGGAGCCACCAAAGAAGTGAAGAGTTGTCACTGGCACTGGAACAAGTTGAGCTTTTTTAAAAGTGAATGGTTTTACGTACGTTGTCTACGTAGGTTTGCTCGAAGATGGATATTTAGATGTGAGTTCTCCTCCACTCGTTTACTATAAGTCACCATATTAGTTACCGAACTTAACTGATATTCTTTCTGTCATTCAGATGTTCTGGCGAGGCCCAGCGGTGCGACCCTTGAGGTGCTATCAGAGTTCTCATGACACTTCCGAAGGGGGATAGAGACAATGGAGTTCTTCTCTCAGACGAGAATCTCCTAGCCAATAATTTGCTAGAATCGGGTTGCAGCACTGATGTAACGACCTGTATTTTACGTATCGGATGATCGTAAATTTTTTTATTATATTCATATAAGGTCGTATGATTCTATAATTTTGAGATATGACTCTTGAGGATACACTACACCAAATATTGAGATTTGCAACTAACCATCCGCGCATTTGGCAACGGTTATTAACCGTTGCCATTTAGAAATGGTTAATCACCGTCTTGGTTCAGTTAGCAACGGTTTTTTATCGTTGCTAATTGGGAACGGTTATTAACCGTAGCTTCTTTGGAGACAAATGATGGCGGTGAATTTCATCCTTTCGCGCTATAATTTTTGGCGCGCTTCGTTCCAACTAGCAACGGTTTTCAACCGTGGCTAATTAGCAACGGTTTGTAACCGTCGTAAATGTTGTGGCATATAATGGTGCTAATTTTGTGCCAAATATTCGCTGGGAGCCAAAAAGAATTGGCCCGTCACTTTTCCTTCCCTCCTTTCCTTTGATATTCGTTTCGTCCTCTTTCAACGAAAAGAAAACCTAAAAAAAAACCCTAATTCCACCAATTCGATTTGCTTCAACCCGCTCATCTTTCCATCTAATCGTGAAATCATCTTCCATCCAACCGCGAACCCATCTTTCCACCTAATCGTGTCTAGCTGCGAACTCATCTTCCTTCCAGCCGCACTAGTTCTTCCTTCATTCAACGCCAATCAGTGGCCCTCTCAGATCTGTGTTCGGAGAAGTATTACAACGTGAATTTATCGAATACCTACTCCAGGTTGGGTACTCATTTATAATTATTTGATTTCTATTTTAAATTTGATTTTGTTTCATACTTGTATTATAAAATCTAATTTGAAATCTTAATTATCTCAGATCTGTGTATCTTTGATATTTGGTTCCTCGAGTTTCATTGGCATAATCGAAGAGAGCGCATAACTGCCTGGTAAGCTTTGTTTTGTAATAATACTTGTTGTCAATTGAAATGGAAATTCTGTGTACATGTATTTGCGGTGCATTGTTATATCACAGTACTTATGTGTAGAATTAAAAGAACCTTTAACTTCATACATTGCTCGGCTAAGTCTTGAAGAACCTGGTTCAAATTTAACGTGAATATCTTCATGGTGATAAGATAAACTTTTAACTATGTACCAAGGATTTTCTAATTCTTCTCGGCCAAAAATTTGCCACCTTTTGCTTGTTCCATGTCGTTGAAAAGAGATTTAGGACGAATGTTACAGTCACCTTGAAAATTGACTTATCACAACTTAGTCAAAAGATTGTCAAATGCAATGATAACAAATTAATCTGTAATCCACACATGATTAATAGAAATCAGTAAATTATTTGGAAAACAAGCATGTGTGTTTCTACTTAGTGCTTTATATGTATTATCGACGACTGGCTGTCTGTACACGGTGAATCCATTCGTTTCTATGGTTGAATAATAGGAAAAGATTACATGCTTATATTTGTAGTTTAGAATAATAAAGAAAGGGATGCAACACAAGTTAAGGAACAGTTTATTCCCTATAATGCTTGCTTATGGGTTTGTTTAGTGTTACCATATAAGCTGTCATTTGAGTTCCATCATTATCTTCATCTTTTAGGATTGATGTTTCATTAAGTTTTTGGGGATTGATTATAGTCAATATCTACTACTCTTTAACAGTTTGCCAAAGTAGAGATGCACCTTCTAATCTGAACCATCAGAATACATATTTGATGTTTTAAGTGTACAGTGCTAGAGAACCAAGAAACAATTGGTTATGCAAAGGATGATCTTTTTACATTTATATATGATTTGTTTTACAAATTGTACAATGTGAGATAATCTAACACGTCCCCGTATGTGTGGTGTATCAGCAGCCAAACATTGCAACATGGAAGAGAAGTAGTGTTGTAGTGTGCATTCTCATATTTACTAAAGCCTAAATGTTGTACTCTACTGCATGCTAGTTAGACATAGCTGCTTATAGTGACTGCTAGGGTATAAGTTGATGCAATGAATTTTGTTTTACTAAATATGAGACCATATTTAGTAAGTGGATAAAATTGTTGTTAATGGCGCAAGCCAAGTATCAGGAGAGGGGTAATGCATAGACATTACTCTGGTGCTACAAAATGGCGCCGTTGTAATGGCAAATTTTTTGGAAATAGTTTGATGCTAATGTTAAATTTCAAGTGAAATCAGAAGAATATACATCTGTTTAGTTAATATCAGAGTTGAACTTGGTGGAAAGCCATAAGATATTGTTACCCATGATTTCTTATTAGCTCTTGTTATTTTCTTTCAGTGTGTCTTTTAGTATAGACAAACAATGGATGAATCAATCTAATCGAAGAAATACAGAATATGTGGAAGGTGTGAGAAATTTCGTTAAATTTGTTGCTAAAAACGGCGGCAATAAGGAAAAGTATTCATGCCCTTGCACGCGGTGCGAAAATGAAGATACATTCAAATTAAATGACATTCATTTTCATTTGCTTAGATATGGTATTGTTCAATCATATACCGTGCGGTGTTTTCACGGGGAAAGAATACCGGAGAAGCCAAAACAACAACTGGTTAGTCATGCCACAAATACCGATGAGTCCGAACATATTAGGATGGAGGATTTGATCAATGATGCAGATAGATTCCATCATTTTCAACCTACAAGTCACTTGCATGATAATGCTAATATTGGTGAGCAGTTTACGGATAAATCATTTTTTGATAGTGCAACTGCAACAGAGCCACTGTATCCTTCTTGTCCAAAAGAGATTACAAAGTTGTATGCCATTGTGAAACTGAATAGCTTAAAGACCCAATACGGCTTTTCAGACAATGGTGTGACTGCACTACTCGAATTCATAAAGGAGTTACTCCCCGAAGGTAACACGCTACCGTCAAAGTACCCCGACGTGAAGAAGATCATTAAGCAAGTTGGGATGAATTACATAACTTATGATGCATGCATTAATGACTGCATCTTATACTGGAAAGATAATGCGAACAAAGTTTCATGTACAAATTGCAACGCACCAAGATATAAGACATCATTCGACGAAGAGAGAAAAGCTACCATAGTACCTCAAAAGACCTTAAGACATTTTCCTTTAATTTCTAGATTGAGAAGACTGTATACTGTACCATGGTAGCAGAAGCGATGACCTGGCATGGTCGTGCCGTCCGGTACAACCGTAATGCGTCATCCGCGTGATACTTCTCAATGGAAAACTACAGATTCTTTTGATTCTTCGTTTGCTGCTGAACCACGAAATATCACGCTTGGAATAGCAACAGATGGTTTTTGTCTGAATGCTTCTTTAACTAACCCTTACAGCTGTTGGCCAGTAATTATAGTACCATATAACCTTCCTCCGTCTTTGTGCATGAAAAGAGAGTTCTCAATGTTAACACTGTTGATTTCTGGGCCAAAACAACCGGGGAAGGATATTGATGTTTATTTAGAACCTTTGATAGACGAGTTAAAGCAGTTATGGGAAGGAGTCGTTACATTTGATTCATTTAAGAAATCTGAGTTCATAATGAGAGCTAGAGTGTTGTGGGTAATCCATGATCATCCCGCTCTTGGGACTTTATCGGGATGTACAACTCACGGCTACTTTGCATGTCCTATTTGTGGAGAAGAAACTACATCTGTTTATCTTCCTGAAAGTAAGAAGATTTGTTACATGGGACATCGTAGATTTCTTCCGTCCAGACACAAGTTTCGATACGATAAGACAAATTTCAACAACGAGCAAGAACTTAAGCGTCCTCCAAAACCACTGACTGGTTATCAAGATGAAAAAAGGTAGCGAATATAAAATTGAAAGTTGGTAAAAACATACCAAAAATTGGTCGAAAACGGAAAAAGACAATCGATGAAGAAGTTCCTGCATGGTATAGGAGGTCGAAGTTCTTTGATTTGCCATATTGGAAAACAAATTTGACCCGACATAATATTGATGTTATGCATACGAAGCTGAATGTCACGAAACATTTGATCAACACAATTATGAACCATAAAGACATGTCAAAAGATGGGATCAATGCACGGAAGGATTTGAAAATCATGGGTATAAAACAAAAGTTGTGGGTGATAGAAGATCCTGAAACAAGTAAAGTAACCATACCAAATGCGACTTTCACTTTGAGCAAAGAAGAAAAGATACGGTTTTGCACCGTTTTGAAAATTTTGAAAGTGCCGAGCAAATTCTCTTCGAACTTCCATAACAATGTGAGCATCAACCCTCCTGAACTAAAAAATATGAAGTCACATGATTACCATGTCATAATGCAACATTTACTTCCGGTATTGCTTCAGCATTGTTTTCCGCAACATAAGGATCTACGGAATGCAATTCACCGCATTAGTCTCTTTTATAACATTTTGTGCTCAAAGGTGATCAACAGGGAACATCTTCTAAAAGCAAAGGCTAGTTTGGTAGAAGCAATGTGTGTTATTGAAAAACATTTTTCGCCTGCATTTTTTGATATCAGTATTCACCTTATGGTTCATTTAGCCGATGAAGCATTGATTTTTGGTCCTGTTAGATATAGGTGGATGTACCCATTTGAACGGTAAATTACTAATTTTAGTTATGTACATAATTATTCGATTTAAATAGCTATTGATGTCTACATTTTACAATTATTCATCTTCATAGGTTGATGAAAACATATAAAGGATATGTGCGCAACAAAAGATATATTGAAGGGTGTATTGCAGAAGGATATATTGTACAAGAAGCTAGTCTTTACTACATGGAGTATATGCCAAAAGGAGGTGCTGGCACTCATAAACATACCCGTGAAGCGTTTTTAGACGAAGATGATGAGTTTGCTGATGAAATAGCACTAGATAATGGTAAAGATATAACATTAACTCAAGTGCAATTTCAACAAGTGTGTAAATGGGTCCTTGATAAGTACGACGGATTGGATGAATGGAAGAAGTAAATTCATGAATTTGTTCTGAATTCTTATTATTGTAAATCAATTCATATATATAGTATTTATTGTGTGTTTTTCGTAGGAGGTATAACTCCTATGTGCAAAGCACCAAATCTCAAACTCGAGGCAGGGGTACATCTGGGGAAGCTATTAAAAATTTCACTTTTTGGTTACGTGAGGAGGTATATGTATTAAATATTTAACGTATTTTCAAGTTGACCATACACCTCCTTGACAATGTTTTTTTACTTATTGTGTTTGTTGTAGTTGTTGAAGACCGTCGATGTTGACTCAACTCTTTGGCGGTTAGTTAACGGGCCGAAGTTTTATGCCCGTAGTTATATGAAGTACCAAGTGAATGGGTTTTTATTTTCTCCAAAGAGTTATGAAGAGCGAAAGCTAACACAGGATAGTGGTGTATGCATGAGAGCAATTACACAATTTAGAGCGAGTGGGAAGGATAAAATTTTTAAGGAAGCAGAAACAACTTATTACGGAGTCATTCAACAGATAATTGAGTTGGATTACATTGACTTCAAACAAACATTTTTTTATTGTGATTGGGTAAAGGTCGAACATAAGATCAATGGTTGTAAAATAGATTCTGTTTCAAGCTTGATCACAGTTAACTTGGGAAAATTGAAGAATAAAGAAAGCGTGAATGATGAGCCATTTATTCTTGCATCGGAAGCGAGTCAAGTGTTCTACTCAAAAGATTTAAAAAATAACGGATGGTTTGTGGTTTTGCATACACCAAAACGGTTGACCATAAATGTGGATGACACTGAGTTTCCCACCGTTTATCAATCAGTTTTTGAAGACAATGAAAAATTAGAAGATCTTATCAAATGCATATGTTAACTTTGTATTTCAGAGCAGTTATTGTACCTTAACAAAATATTTATTTAAAATGGTGTAAAATGTAAAATGGTGTGTTATATGATAGTAATAGATGCATTATATTTTTTTATTAGTGCCATTATAATATCCTGATGGATCCATAAGGATGGATATATTGCAAGAGTTCATTTTGTGTTTGTAGTTGTAGGTACTTACATATGATCACATACATACACACATGTACACATACATACATATGATCAGCTTGACTATTCTTTCTTTCTTTGTGTTTGTAGGTAGACAGGCAGTTCAAGATATTGTATTTGCACCCTTTAGTTCAGCAGTGCTAAGGTAATATATTTTTGTATTTGCATCCTTTATTTCAGTCAGTATTTTAGATATTTTTTTGAATCTGCTTAAGTTTAAAATTCTGGTGATGCAGGAAGACTTTATCACTACCGTAAAAGTGAATGTTCCCCTTCCCGCCCATCCTTGTGATGCCCGATTGCTGTTAGCCAAATTATTGCACGGATTCCCCTCCATAACAAGATCAAACGCATTATATGACTTAATAAAATTGCTCCAAGCGATTACTGGTAAGCTGCTGTACATCTGATATAGTAAACAACGTCCCCTTCTGATTTGTCTGATCCCACCAGTTTCTCATCACATTACGATTATTGTCAGTCGGACTGACAAAAATCGTAATGTGATGAGAAGTTGGTGGGATCAGACAAATCAGATAAGGGGACGTTGGTTCATATATCAGATGTACAGCAGCAATAAGGGGACGTTATGGAGGGGACTCCGTGCAATACTTTGGCCGACAGCAATCGGGCATCACAGGGATGGGCTGGAAGGGGAAGAAATGTACGTCATAATGTTGTTGGGATTATTTTAGGATTTTAGACTTTGCAGGACATAATGTCACAAGATGCCACACCACCGTCAAATGATACAACTTCACAATCATCCACTTTAAAATGGGAGAAAATTGATACAGACAACTACGGTTCTCCAGTCGGAAAAAATGGTACAAAGGTAGCTACGAAGATTGGTAAACTAGTAAGAAATCATGTGCCAATCTCATATCCAAGTTGGAAAAAAGTTCCGCCAAATTAAAAGGAAGACGTGTGGAATCAATTGGAGGTAAGTTCTCCAATCTCATAACCATTTTTATGTACTATTTCTGTTTGTAAAATATAGTCGTCTGATTGTAATATGCACCCTTTTTATGTACTGTTTATGTTTCTGTACTGTTTCTGTTTCTGATTGTAAAATAGGCCTGAATGAGCGAGAGTTCATATGAGACCATATTTATGTACTGTTTCTGTTTCAAAGTATATTCTTTTATGATATTTATAGGATATTTAGATTGATCACTTTATTCATAGAGACTGATAAAACTATATACGTTGAAATGTAAAAATCCATATACTTTGAAATGTAAACTGTGTACATGAACTTAGATGGTTTAAATTCATTTATAATGCTTTCAATACATAAATGAAAAATGGTTTACATGCATTTTTTGTTATGCAGAAATATTATGAGCTCGATCCTCTATCAAAGGACCTTATTATGAAAAAAATGTCCGAGGCTTTTAGGAGACACAAGAATGATTTGCGCAAGAATCATTATGACCATTTCATCACTGACGAAGAAAGAATGAGAAATTGTCCACCGAAAATTGCTCAAGATGATTGGGATGAGTTCATAAGAAACGAATCAAAACCCGAGGCGAAAGAAAAAAGGAAGCGAGGCAAACAAAATAGATCAATGCTCGAATATGGTCATCATTCGGGACGTAAGAGTCACGCTATGATTACTCAAGAAATGGTATGTGTCATTGAATTGGTGCATCACATTGCATATACCATTAGTTCCAAATATAATTTTAGGTCATTGTATGCAGGTCGATTCAAGTAGTCCGGGAACAGAAGTATCACGTCTTCAAGTATGGGAGAAAACGCATAAGAAAAAAGATGGCAGCACGTCAGATGCGACATCTTCCTACTTTGTAAGTTAAACAAATAACGCCTCTAAATTAAATTTTCATTATTCATATATATGTATTTACTTTTTAGGACAAAATTGAAAAAGAAAAGGAAACGACGAGTGGTGGTGATGAAGCCTTCTTTATATCAGTGTTTGGTAAAGATGTAAAGGGCAGGAGCCGAAGTATTGGGACCAATATAACTCCTAGCCAAGTTAAGAGTGCTGCCATTCCATGCAAACGGCTCAAACAGGCCCAAGGAGTATATGAGCAGCGACTGCAAAATGTGGAGCAAAATTGATGAAGCCGGACAATATGGATGATAAACTGGAGCGTCTTCTCAGCATAGCCCAAGATAATCGTCAAGTAGGCAGTGAAATCGCATCTTCTCAGTTTGCCACTCCGAACAATCAGTTAATCGACCAAAGATGTGAAATCCTGAACTTCGAGGACGAAGTAATTGCAACAGGTACTATTTTAATCGACCAATCAGTCTTTTTGTGCTTCAACCGAGTTTACTGCTCTCTGTTATTGTGCATATAAACAAATTAATGAGTATTAGTGCATGTGTATTTATAGATTCCAAATTATCTTTTGTTATAGAAAAAGAGGTTAGGCAACAAAGGTTCACGTTTGACATGTACGTCATAATTAGGTTCACAAGAGGTATATATGACATTTTCAAATCCAAATTAACATAATCATAAGATATAAGAGAATATTTAGCAATATTTATAATGCTATAACCATAGAATAGAGCAAATTAAGCAGTTTTAAGTAGTTTTAGCAAATCAATAACAATGATCACATGGATAAGTTCTGGTGGGCACAACCTTCACTAAATTCTTGCTTGGCTAAAAGTACAGTGTTATTTAAAAAAGGTTGTGTTCATGATTAGATTTGAGAAACAGTGAGAGATAGCAAGAAATGATGAAGAATCACGTAAAAGTTCAAAATGCTATTGCAGAGCTGGAGTTTGAGACAGCGAATGAATGACAGAGATGAGAAGGAATTCATTGTCAATAGCGATCTAGTTTGTATACTTATACTCATCGTAGTCTTTATCTTATATCTGTTTTGGTTTCAATTTTCATTGACACTCACAATAGCCATTATGTCCAAAAATAAATCAGTAAACTCCAAAACAAAAAAGGATATAGAAAGATCATAAAATTTTACACCTTCCATTCCAATCTTGCATGATTTTAAAGATCGAATATCGCATACACAATGGGTCTAGGACTTGTGTAGCTCTGCACAATGGTCTTAAATGTTTGGGAGCTTGTTAGTTCTGTAAATGTGATTCCATATATTCACTCCAGAAATGCTTATATAACAGGTACTATATGCCGAGATTCCACAGCATGAAAACCAGTACCACCCACATATGAAAAAGTGTTGTTGGACAAAATTTTATTGCCGGATGAGCTAACCGCCAAAATATGTCGACAATTTACCGAGACCTTTGGGGATGTTGGAGCCGGAGGTTATGTGAGCCATCAAAAGGGTTTGATACGATATCTTTAGTCAGAGGTATTGATGAAATCTTTGTAGACTTCACTGCTTGCAAAACAATGTAGTGTAATTAATGAAATCTTTGTAGTGTAGTGTAATAAACAATGCAGTGTAATAAGTATGATATTCCGGCACGGTAGCATTCTGTTTGCAAAACAATAGTGTAATTATAAGTTTGGATAATTTTATATGTATGGTATATGTGCGATATGTTTATAGTGCTTGTGTACCAATATTTTGATATTCTGGCATATTTTGATATATATTGATATTCTGGTATATATACTGAGATATGCGTGTAACGAAGTAGTGAGTTACAGATGTGATTTTGTAGGAGCAGGAGCAAACACTATCTGCAACGGGTGTTAACCGTTGCTTTATGTGTGCCTTTGGCCCAATTTGCAACGGTTTATACCCGTTGCCTTTGGCCCAATTTGCAACGGTTAATACCCGTTGTCTTTGGCCCAGTTTGCAATGGTTTATACTCGTTGCCTTTGTCCCAATTTGCAACGGTTTATACCCGTTGCCTTTTGGACATAAAGCAACGGTTTTCTCCCGTCGCTAAATTCAACCACTCCTGTGTTGAAGACGGTTTTTACCCGTTGCTTTTGGAATTAACAACAGTTTTTACCCGTTGTTAATAGCTTATAATGGTGTAGTGATATTTTACATACTTGTTATTTTTTCCAAATTTATATGTGACCATTTTGACCCTGAAAACATTGTTTGGGCTATAACTTTTGATAGGAGTCGAATTAGGGTCTCAAAAAATTCCATTGCTTCGAGATGATGGTTTCTCTTTATGTAGAGTTGTCATAACAGAAAAACAGATTTATGCTTAGAAAGTTATAGCTGTTTTAAGTTTTAAGCATTACTGGCTAAGATTAGTGTGTAATTAGTGAAGCACATTAGTTCGCCCAATAGTCTAACTAGAGAATCATTATAAATATATGGGCCGTAGAAGTCAAACGAAAACTTCCTTTCAATCTCAATCCGGTATAAACCCTAATTAGCCCTAATTTCATCCAAAAGCATCCAGATTACTCTCTAAATCAAATTGGATTAGAGATTAGCGAATAGATCATCAACTAAAAGATTGAGAACATCCATTTGGTCGATTTCCATTGCTTTAGTTTGCTGTCTAAATTAGACCTACACCCATATTGGTTGAATTTGTTAATTTGTGAGTGGTTTATGCCTTCTCACTATACTATGCATGTTTATATGGTAGAATGGTAGGATTTAACATGTTTTAAATTTATGTTTGGCCATAAAACCTTTTCTAACTTTAATTACATGTTAAATTATGAAAGTGATCTAGATTGGTTAGAAATTACCATTGCTTATGCTCATATATTCATGTTATATGTATATCTATGTTATAAATTGACAGGTTTATCTTGTTTTTATGGATTGCATGTTTGGTTGGATGAAATTACTTGTTATTCTATGTTTGGATGATATGATTTGATGTTGTTTGCTAGCGTTGTGATTGCATACGAAGTTAGGTTGGAGAATTAAGCATATCAGAGACACAGATGGTCAAAATTGGACGAAACTTGGAGGGGAAGCTCTGGAGGATAGGAAGAGCTTAGGTTCCAAGTCACATGCTCTAATTCGTAATTCCTTAAGTATAGAAGTCAGCATCGACATGAGAAGTCAGCATTGACATGAGAAGTCAGTACCGACATATATGGGATAGTCCATGGTGGTAGCGACTTTGGGGAAGGCAGTTGTATGGCTAGTAGAGGTTGCTTATAGTGTTGGGTTAGTGATTGGTCAAGTGCTTAAGGCTATGATGACTTGATTCTAGGAGATGAAGTTGGTTGCTTTAAGGAGTGGACTTGTTCTATGATGACATGTTTTATGTAGAGAGGTCGGGGTCAAAGCATCTAGGTATGAAGTACTATAGGCAAGGAAGGAGTGGAAGGAAACTTAGTTGTGGAGTGGTTAAGTGGAGATGACAGCACCGAGTTGAGAGGTCGGCACCGACTTCATGTGGTGAGCCGAGGGATGGTGGAACTTCTAGGGACTGTTGTAGAGGTTTTGTAGGTCATGCTGGAGCTTATGGCTTGTTCATATTCAGGTTGGATGACGATGTAACAAAACGACGAAGGCTTTGATTCTTCGATTTGTGACTCATGGTGGGAGTAGGTGTTGAAGATTGAGAACTCTGTAACCTTCGGTTTGTGACTCGTGTAGGGAGTAGGTACCGAAGGGGCTCATATTGGGAGCTGTGGAGTGGAGGAACATGGTGGGTTCCTGGATAATAGAAACTAGATTGAACAAAAAGGGCTCAGTGTCCTAAAAGGAGCAAAGAAGGGCTTAGGTGAAAGTGCCATGGAATCGTTGATAGTTCAAAGTACTTTCTGCTACACTCGAAGAAGGGGTATTGTGAGGGGGGATGCCCACGAGTCAAACGAGGGACCTGTATACACTGGACCTTTTAGGTCTAATGTCCAACTTTGGGCTACGAGACACGTATCCAGCTTTGGGCTGCGAGATATGAGAGTACAATGGAGAACCAGGATTTTCCATTAGTCCCTAATAGTAAAGAGGTCATACGGGTTATCATATATTCAGGGCATATGGAAAGAGTGATAGTAGGGATTGTTTAATTGATGCTATGGTTGTTTAGTTGCTATCTGGGCTACCACTTAGGATATCATTGGGAGTAGGTACAGGAGATTGGGATATTGGGACATCCACTATTGTATGTTATATTGTACCTTTAGGATATCGTAGAGTAGCGCATTATACTGTTATGTGCTAACTCTTTGGTTGTAGAGACAGGTCAGGTATGGTTCGTGTACCCTTGTTCCTTACCATATTTACCTATATAGAATTTTGAGATTCATTTACCGCTCACATTAGACTGTTGTCTGACCCGAGGTTTTATGCTTTGCTTCTTAGTATCTCGGGTACTCTTAAATGACTAGAGTAGATAATAGGTCTAGGTGACGCAGTAGCTATTTGAAGGACGAGCTGGATGGAGCTATCACATACTATTTACATATATGGAGTCTATGCTTATTCTGGTGAGCAACACTGTGGAGCTATCACATACTATCACATACTATTTACTATTGTATTTGAGATAGTTATTGATTTTAATTCCGCTGTATAAACTCTACCATTGATGTTTAACTTTGTGGATACTATACTCTGATATTGTTGATTTGTTCACACTGCTATTAATGTTTCTTCTGTTGTATATGTGATATTATATTTTTTCCATGCACTATGAGATATTCGACATGTTATATGTTGCATTTGCTTGTTTCAACTTGGATGATCGTCCTATATCGGCCAAGCACGATTGTAGAGCATTAGTTAGTTATATTGGTGCCGATGGTATAGGTCGTGTTAGCACCAAAATTGGTCACTAACACCCTTGAGAAAGATTGTGTAGAGAGAGTAATGAAGAAAGTAAATTAAAACAGAGAACTGTATGCTAAATTAAGTGCAAAAACAAGAACACCGAATTTATAGTGGTTCAGCGTAATTGCCTACGTCCACTTTAAGTTTTGATCTTTATTGCTTTCACCAATGATTAAATACAGATACAATCCGTACTATAAAGATTTGAATACAAGTGCTCAGTAAAATAGAATAAGTCTGGAATGCAGCAGAGTCTCCCGAGTGTTCTCCAAAAAAGGTCCATTTCACTGTGCCCCTGCCCTTCTATTTATAGATAAAAATGGGTTGGACTTCCCTCATGGGCCTAAGAGTAAGATACCTCGGCCCGTAGTAAGTGGCTTCCGCGCGCCGAGCCACAAATGCCGAACGGCAATTGCCGAACCACATACCAAGGCCGCACGACACTCGTATGCCGATCGAGGAAGATATGCCGAACGGTACCTGTGCCGACTGAGACTTGATGTCGGTCGAGGGGAGATTCTGAACGAGGCCCATGTCAAACGACCTAGCTATGCCGAGCGAGGTCGAATGCCGAACGGCCTTGTTATGCCGAGCGAGGTGGAATGCCGAACAGCCTTTCCATGCCGAACGATGCCAGATGCCGAACGGGGTGAAATGCCGAACGGCCTTTCCATGCCAAACGATGCCAGATGCCGAACGGGGAGAGGTGTGCCGAACAAGGCCGTATGCCGAGCGACCTCTTAAAGCCGATCGATGCTCTATGCTGAGTGAGGGGAGGTATGCCGATTGATGTCTCCATTCCGAGCCTCTTGTTACATGGTCAAACAACCGGGTAACACTTGCCCCCTAAAGTGTATCATGTGGACGAACATGATGCACTTTGATCCATGAGTACTCCGTGTTCTCCTTTAAGCCTTCGTTCTGTCCTCTCGAAAGTGTTCTCCTGAATGTCGAACGACACACTGAACGTCGAACGACACTGAACGCCGAACGACACATCAAATGTCGAACGACATAATGAATGCCGAACGACATTGACGCCGAACGAGGGAGGTGCCTTGACCGGTTCTACCGGTCGCTGACTATTCGCCTTCCTCCTTTCTATCTATAAAAGTCGATACTCCAACCCTTCTTCCCTTTTACTTTTTACGTCCACTCTAAACACCCTCACGAACTCAACTTTTCTTAAACCCTTGCTAACACCTCAACCTCTCCTTTAATCCCCGAGTCCTATTGGTTACTTCTCGACTGCCTTTAACAGCAAGCCTGAATCGACTTCCACTTCCAATTCGAGCCTCTCACTAGATTCCTACTCCTTCTCCTAGGTACGCAACTCTCATTTGCTTGACGTTCTCTAATTTAGGGCTTCATACAATATTCGAATATGTGACTTTCATCTAACTCAAAGACGATGGAAGCCACATAGATCAGGAAGATGGATCTTGGCGGTTTAAACGAGCCTTAGGATTAGATAGAGAGGAAGAAGAAGAGGGTGTCGGTCCAGTAGGAATTGGTGAGGTTAATCAATGTTGGTTGAGGGCGGCGTGCGAGTTGAAGTAGTGGTCGACTGGCCATTTAGGAAGATGTTTAATTTGTCTAAAGAAAGGAGTTGGAAGAAGATGTATGGATGTGGCTCGGCATGCCCTCCTCATGCTGAACGATGTGAGGGTGTGTAGGAGTAAAGTTGAGGTTGGGTTTAGCATGCCGAGCGATATGGTTTGATATAGCTACGGCTCGGCATGACCCCCTATGCCGAACGGTGTTAGAGGGAGCGCATGAGAAAAGTGGGAGATGGGTAGAGTGCCGAACGAGGCGGCTCAGCATGACTTGCTGGATGACTCGTCTGTGCCGAGCGGTAGAGAGGATGTGTAGGAAGGAAGTTGGCTTTGAGGGCAAAGTGCCGAGCGATGCGGCTCGGCATGTCTGCGGTCCGGCATGATTGCGGTTCGGCATGTCTTGCCGCATGCCGAATGGTAGTGATGGATGGTAGGAGAGTGGTGTACAACAGCAACACTAGTCGAACATAATGCATAGTTGACTCAACCTATTTTTTATGCCCGATCATATAACAGTGAACAAGTACGAGGACTTAAACAATTAAGCATATCGGACAGTCCAGACTGATAACTCCCTTGTTTTGACAACTATAAATCTGAACTTAACTTGTTTTAAACAGATAATAACCTTTCACATACAGAGTCGAAGCCGAGTTCAAAATAGAAACCATCATACGACAAGTTCTCGTAGACGGTCAGCGATGACGGTCTTCGTAGATGATAGTTCAAAGCCTAACTTTATTTCATCAACTCTGTGACTTGTAATTCTTTGGCACTTATACTCGAATGACTGCACTAGTTCACACACCACACGGGGGAAGTATTTTTGTTGTTATGTCTAATATCGATCGTTTTTCAAGTATAGTTCAAACAGGTGCTTCATCAGATTCTACACACATTAGAAATGTCTAGGAAATCTAGCTCTTCCACGATCTCGGACAGACCCGGGCCATCTTCTCAACAAAAAGAAGTTAGAACTTCAAATCCGTCGTCTACACCTATACAAGACATGCCAAACCCCACGATCGCATCTGTCGACTTGGCTCCCGATGCCTTGGATGCAATGATCTTTTTAGACGATCCAATCGATTCTCAAGCCTCGAAGCTTAACGAAAGCACGCTTCGCCGTATATTCTCAGTACACGGGATTCCTTTTGACGACATGTTGGTTCCATCGGGACAGGATCATCCTTACTTGCCCCCAGTAGGATATACAACCTGCAATAGATTCATGTGCTGGGTCGGTAGCGTGCCGCCATTCAACTCCTTTCTTCGGGACCTGTTACAGTATATCGAGATTGCCCCATCGCAATTACATCCAAACAGCCACGCATTCATATACGGCACTTGCATTCTCTTTATGAGTGTCTGTTTCAGGCTCCCGACTCCTGACGATATCCGTTATATCTATCACTTCAAGAGACAGTCAGATAGTCCATCTTTCGTATTCCTTGAGCTGTATAGCAAGTGTCAAATCCCAACTGAGGCATGGAGCAAGTTCGCCCAGTATAAACAGGAGTGGTTCTACGTGCGCTGTCCTCCCAGCTTCGCGAGGAGATGGGTGGAAGGGAGTAAGTCTTTTTCTGGATCAATACTCATGTTTGGCGGAAACTGCACCTTTTCTAACTCTTTCTATACTTTTACAGGTATCAACCCACGTCCCGAAGGCTTCGGGTATTCTGAAGCTGTCGAAGCTATCCGAGCTATTCCCGCAGAAGACCGGGACATCAGATCACCCATTTCAAATGAATCGCTCACGAATTTTGGGCTATTGGCGGAAGGTCACCGAATAAGCCTCCCTCAAGGCGTCATTATACCCAGGCCTGCTTCGGGCAAAGGAAAAAAATAGGCTGGGTCTTCATCACGTAACGCCCCTGACACACCACAGGAGGGGGAGATTAGAGAAGCCAAAACGCTCAAAGTACAGGGCAAAAATGTTAGCCCTGCTTTGGACCCGATAGTCGAGGTCCAAGATATCGAGAAGACGCCTTCCCCTTCGAAGGGAAAGAAGAAATTGACCTACAAATTGAGGAAGAAGACGGTGGGTGGAACCTCTAAGGTCACCCTTACTCCAGTGGAGAGAGAGCCTTCTCCTCAACACTTAGAGAGTTCATTGAGAGGCTTGTCGGACCTCACTATTCCCGACGATTTGCTTAATTATGGGTTCGATGATCCGAAAGCCCTGAAGCTTTGCTCGCCCGCGAAAGGCGATGAAGGCGCTCAAGTCCAAAATCAGGGAGAGAAGACTCCGATAAGTAAAGCCAAAATAGATGGTCCGTCGGGGGGAGACACTAGGACACACACAACCACGTGCACTTCACCTTGCACTTAAATTTCCGTCATCGCTCTACCCTTCGCTAACTTGTCGTTATTTAAATTCTGTGCAGGTGACATGGGACGCACTCACGGACTCGATCGTCTTCGCGGGACATCTATTTTTCATTATTTTGGCCGGGGTTCGGGCCTCGGCAAGCGCCGAGACGGAGACGACTCTGGAGACCGAGATTATCGCCTCTGAGAATCAACTTATCGAAGGAAAACATACAGCCATTCCTCATATTCTCGCGATCATACTTCTCAATCAGAGCAAGGCAGGGAGAAGTCTGCACAGAAGGGATCCCAATCCGATGTCCCCTGTGATCAACACTCTGGTTCATCCAGCACACGGCAGTCTTGGCAACATCACAAGAAGACTGAACTTTCAAAGCCATCTCCCCCTGTTCCCACAATATATCTGACGATATCGGAGAGGCTAGCTGAGCTTAAAGTTAAGTTCCCCAAAATCTACTTCGATGGTCTAAGTTCCTCCTGGCGATCCATCACATTCCCGGACATGTCAAACAGAGCGCCATTGCTTGCAACAACGACGTTTATTTTCAACATGACCCATTTGTCCATCTAGCTGAAAAAGTTTCGGAAGTCTCTGTTGAGCGTCAACACGAAATCGACCGCCTGAAGCTTGAAGCCATTCACGATAAAGACATCATTAAAGCTCAGGATGAAGAGCTCTCTTCATACAAGTCTCGACTTGAGACTGCTCAAAAGAATGCTAAAGACACAACGGAGGCCGTTAGTCGTCTAGAGACGACACATAAAAAAGAAATTAACGAAGCGGTTCAACGTTGCGGGGCCTTGGCTTTAGAAAAGGACTCTATTCAAAAAGAAAGGGATGCATTCCCCTGCAAGTCAAAGAGTTGGAAGATCTACTCTGCAAAGAGAGAGAAGAAAAATTTGCTGCCCAGGAAGAGTCGCAACGATATTGCAATGAGATTGTTGCTACGCGGCTCCTAAAGGCAAAGCTCGACGACGAGCTCTCTAAGGTTGGGATGCTGAAGGATGAAGCCCGTGAAGAGGGCCAGAGAATAGCATCCGCGGAGATTGACTCTCGCCTTGAGGTGGCTACCGAGGCTGACAGGGAGGAGATCAAGTGCTTGTTCGACCCACTTATAGCAGAATATAATGCCCGTGTCCTCATACATAGGGATTTGACTTTTCTTGGCGAGGGCTACCTCGAATCTCTAGCCGAGGCATGAGAAATTTTGATAAAGATCAGAAAGGTCGAGTCAGGCACCGAGGAGGTTGACGAGGAGGCTTTAATAAAAGAATTTCTCAGGGGGAACGAGCCTTCAGACTTGTCTGCAGCGAAGGCTTTTTTTGGCAAAGACTCTTCTCCATCAAAGGAAAAAAGCAACATTGCCGGTCCGTCTAGAACCGAATCTCCAGCTCCTCCTCCTACTCAATCG
Organism: Allium fistulosum; assembly: GCA_030737815.1. Classification (NCBI taxonomy): domain Eukaryota; kingdom Viridiplantae; phylum Streptophyta; class Magnoliopsida; order Asparagales; family Amaryllidaceae; genus Allium; species Allium fistulosum. The sequence continues at coordinate 512,726,326 of CM060903.1, read as the reverse complement.
GCTGATCGGCCAGTGCTTAATCCATTCGAGCAACACGCTGGTTATGACCCGAAAGACCCTGGCATCGGCATTCATGTTCTATCTCCTATTCCAAAGGGTGAGAATCCTCGGACGGTTGAGATCCAGCAAGAAGCCGGTATATAACTCTTCTCCTTAAAGTTCAAAGAACCTTCGTTTTCGGCGAGAGGTTATTGTATTCTAACGTTCATCTCTTGTGATTTTGCGCAGACCGTTCTGATCCTGATCCGTCTCCAAGGAGCAATGACGCCAAGGAGGAAAAGGGGAAAACGAGTGAGGCTACTCACGCGGGAGTGACCCCTGGTCCTGATGCTCAGGTGATTGAGGCGCTCGACGAGTATAAGTCCGAAACTTCGTCCCCCGTCGAAGAAAGTTATGAAATTGAGATTACCGGCGCTTCTGAACATACCTCAGGGCTGAGCATGAAGGAGCGGCTCAAGGAAGAGAGGAAAAAGAAAGTGGAGATCAAGGTCGAGCCTCAAGTAGTAGAACTTGACGACCCATTGAACAGGCCTCTAAAAGTCATTCTTCCTGGCAGAACCAAATAACTGGATGTTCCTTCTCCCACTTCTGACACCGTTTCTCTGGAGAGTCAGATGTCTAAAAGAAAACGTGAGGGAGAGGGGTCGTCTGAGAAATCGATGAAGGAAAAAAAGCCAAAGAAATAGCAATCATACTTGTTCAACTGAGGGATAGCTGTGATTTCATAATTATTACTATTTATTTTCATAGCCAGTGTAAATAGGCTTTTGACTCCGAGTTTTAGGAGGAGTTGTAGTAGGACCTCTTTTTGGATTAATACATGAAATTTAGTTTCTTTGTCTTTCAACCGACTTTTGTTTTTCAGCTTTCTGTATAACTGCGGTCGAAACCCAAGCTCTTGTGAGTTACATAAACCCCCAATCCATTTTCACATAACTGGGAGATTCTTTGGAATTGTACATCCCTTATTTCACACTTCTGGTACTTGGAATATTTTTTAGTCCGTACTCTGGTGACTTGAAAATTTCAAGTCACTTGTACTCCAGTCCGCATGCTGGGGACTTAGAGATTTTAAGTCGTTCACACCCTAGTCCATACTCTAGGGACTCTGAGTACTCCAGTCCGCACTCAGGAGACTTGGAGATTTAAGTCGTTTATACTCTAGTCCGCACTCTGGGGACTTAGAGTTCTCCAGTTCGCACTCATGGGACTTGGAGAGTTAAGTCGTTTATACTCTTGTCCGCACTCTTGGGACTTAGAGTACTCCAGTCCGCACTCAGGGGACTTGGAGATTTAAGTCGTTTATACTCTAGTCCGTACTCTGGGGACTTAGAGAATTTTTAGTCATTTATACTCTAGTCCGCACTTTGGGGACTCAGAGTACTCTAGTCCGCACTTAGGGGACTTGGAGATTTAAGTCATTTATACTCTAGTCCGCACTCTGGGGACTTAGAATACTCCAGTCCGTGCTCATAGGACTTGGAGATTTAAGTCGTTTATACTCTAGTCCGCACTCTGAGGACTCAGAGTACTCCAGTCCGCACTCTGGGGACTTAGAGATTTTTTGTCGTTTATACTCTAGTCTGCACTCTGGGGACTCAGAGTACTCTAGTCCGCACTCTAGGGACTTGGAGATTTTTTAGTCGTTTATACTCTAGTCCGCACTCTGGGGACTCAGAGTACTCTAGTCCGCACTCAGGGGACTTGGAGATTTAAGTCGTTTATACTCTATTCCGCACTCTGGGGACTTAGAGTACTCCAGTCCGCGCTCAGGGGACTTGGAGATTTAAGTCATTTATACTCTAGTCCGCACTCTGGGGACTCTGAGTAATCCAGTCCGCACTCTGGGGACTTAGAGATTTTTTGTCGTTTATACTCTAGTCCGCACTCTGGGGACTCAGAGTACTCTACTCCGCACTTTGGGGACTTGGAGATTTTTTAGTCGTTTATAATCTAGTCCGCACTCTGGGAATTCAGAGTACTCCAGTCCGCACTCTGGGGACTTAGAGATTTTTTATCGTTTATACTCTAGTCCGCACTCTGGGGACTTGGATATTTTTTAGTCGTTTATACTCTAGTCCGCACTATGGGGACTCAAAGTACTCTAGTCCGCACTCAGGGGACTTGGAGATTTAAGTCGTTTATACTCTAGTCCGCACTCTGGGGACTTAGAGTACTCCAGTCCGCGTTCAGGGGACTTGGAGATTTAAGTCGTTTTATACTCTAGTCCGCACTCTAGGGACTCAGAGTACTCCAGTCCGCACTCTGGGGACTTAGAGATTTTTTAGTCATTTATACTCTAGTCCGCACTCTGGGGACTCAGAGTACTCTAGTCCGCACTCTGTGCACTTGGAGATTTTGTCAGGATCGTGGATGGTCGATTCACATCCACCCTGAGTTGACAAGCGAGGTCGTTAGATGGACAGATCTATCCTCCTCGAACTTGTTTTGGATATGGGTGAGGTCGTTAGGTGGACGGGTCCACCCTCCTCGAAACCGCATTTAAAAACTTATACTCCAGTTCGCGGTTTGGTCATCTGGAGTTAGTGAGAGGACTGTTGTGTATCAATCCAATTTAGTCTCTAGGGCGATGGCTTGCCCCCGAGCTCGGGTTTCTCTTAATGAATGACCGGTCGTATCACAGTCACTCTCTCGCTTTGAGTAAATCCCACCGTATAACGAAACTTAGCTCTTCGTGCATCATGATAGTTGTATGACATATTCAATAGATCACAGAGTTGGCTCACATAGATGGTATTTCGTTGTTGAAATAAGAAAATATAGTAAAGTCAGTTGCCTTATTACAAATTCAAATTTCGAAATGCTGAAACAAATTGCAAATGACTAATATACTAAATAAATAAAGCCTGTCATATGCAGCAGTGGTGAAGATTCTCGCTGTTCTAGGCTTCTGACAGGGTAGGACCGCCAACGGTTGCTAACTTAAATGTGCCATTTCCGAGCTTTTGTTCAATCACGTATGGCCCTTCCTATTTTGGTTTTATGTGCGAAGGTACCGAATAGATCCTTTTGTGGACAAAATCACCGAGTTTGAAGGTTCGGGGTCAGACCTTAATATTGTGCAATTGGGGGATTCGATTTCGGTACACGGCTGCTCTCAACTCAGCCGGATCCCCTTGAACGATTCCAACTCCGTTGGCAGTAGGGAATTTTAAAGTTAAGCACCACAGGGCAATAACAGCCCTGAATTCAGCAAGGGCCAGCCGGCCCAAAAAAGCATTGTATGGAAAGTCTATGTTCAGTACAACAAACTGCAACGTCCGGACTCTCCAGCGTTCTCCAGTTCCCAACTCCACTGGCATTTCCACCATCCCAGTGGGCATGGTTGCACTTCCATCGAAGTCATGAATATGGAGTTGACAAGGCTTCAAATCTTTGGCCTCCATCTCCATTTGGTCATAAGCTCACTTAAATATTATATTCACAGAACTTCCACTGTCGAACAGCATCTTCTTCATCCAAGCATGACCTACTTGAGCTGATATGACCAGTGGATCAGTAGTTGGGGTTCCGACCTTGTCAGCATCTCTTTTTCGAAACACGATGTCGTCGGTCATCGTTTTCTGTCGTTTGGTCGGGGCTCTATCTTCTAAATTACTTCGACACTCGAAATCTGCATGCCTAATGGAACTGCCATACGATTTCTCTTCCTTCCAGCTTCGGTCTGCTGGATGAGGACCACCACTAACTGCATTTATTACCAATCTCCCGCCGGTAGGAGCAGGTTCCTCCTGTCCTGCCTGGTTTGGGACATGATTTTGATCTGATGGGCTCGCACCTCCCGACTGCGGCGCCCGCACAAACTGCTCTAGCTTCTTTTCTCTTATCAATTTCTCAATGAGATCTTGAAAATGACGACACTCATTTGTATTGTGGTCGTAGCTTTCGTGAAATCTGCAAAATTTACCTGTCTGGATCTGTCTCTCCGACGACTGCTTCGGAGCAGGTTTCTTATATTGGATAGTGTTACAGATTTGTAGATACACATTCTCCAGTGATGTATTTAGAGGAGTGTATTCGTTGTAAGTCGGAATCCTTGGTTTCCTCTCTCCTGTTTCCCTTTTCTTTCCGGGATTTTCGCCTTCGAATTCTTTAGATTGTCCTGGCTTGTTCTGGACATTAATCTGGACCTTCCCTGAATTATCATCGGATTGTTTTACAGCAATGTTGCTCTTCACAGTCTTTTGACCAGACCCTGGTGCCTTATCTTGCCTCGTCCACCTAGCTTCCTCCCTTCTTATAAATTGGTGTGCTTTTGAATAAAAACGTTCTAGCATAGTATGAGGCTTTCCCGCCAGCCAATCTCCAAATTCTGAATCTGGATTTACCCCTCGCATTACGGCCATTAAAATAGCATGGTCGTTGGGGTTGCTAACTTCAGTTGCGGCAACATGAAACCTCTGTAAGTACTCTTTCAAAGACTCCCCTGGAGTCTGAATCACACTGGACAAGGATATCACATCCTTGGGATGAGTGGCATGAATCCTGAATTGTTCCACAAATTTCATCGCTAACTCATCAAAGTTGGAGATAGTTCACGGAGGAAGTCGGGTGAACCACATGGTAGCAATTCCGGATAAAGTTATTGGGAAACATCTACACTTGGTTGCATCGTTCGCTGTAGCTGAGTCCATCATCCAGTCATACCTCATCACATGCTGTCAGGGATCAGTCTTTCCTTCATAGACTGGAATAGTCGGCATGTTAAACTTCCTGGGGTACTCCGCATGTAAGATAACATCTGTGAATGGAGTATGACTCCTGGATATCCCCAATCTTCATTGGTCAGGCCTTGATTTTCTCTCATCAACTGTCTGACCATAGCCGATAGGTCCGAGGCTTGTATGGAAGATGGAAAGTTGGAGTCCGTTTTACGGGATCGTTCGGGTTGATGTCTCCTCTGCTAGCGATCTGCCAAACATGTATCTTGAGGTTTAGCATCATTGGCGTCTTGGTGAGCCGGGCGTCCAGTTTCCACACGCGCTCTAGATCCTAAGTTTTCCGTTCCTGCTTGGTTATGGTCTCCGAGGTGTAAGTGATCCCTAGTTGATCGATCAGCAGCGCCTGCCTGTGTAGTTTCAGTCTTGCGGCGTCTGCGCCTGGGAGGTTCATCGGACGAAGTCGAGCTATCAAATGAAGAGTAAGGAGCTGGACTACCCCCAGCATTCTGATGTTGTTGTTGAGTGAGCTGAGCCATAAGGTTGGCGTTAGCTTAAATCTGTTCTCCAAGTTGTTTCCTGCTTTCCATGAGTTCTCTCATCAAGTCGTTGAACTCTGATCTGGTGACAACTTCCATTTGATTTTGGGTGGTGGTTCCTGCACCCAGATTTACTTGTTGATTGCTAGGTCCTATTTGTTGTACGGTAGCAGTCTCATTGACGTCCGCATTATGAGAGGCTGATCTGGTACGTGGACTTCCCATGGTAGAGTTATTAATAGGAACTCTGAGTAGAATCAACGGACGTCTTGTGAATGATTTGGATCTCCTTCGGGAGATTTATTCAATCCAGTAGCTATAAAGCAGATCCTAGCGGCCTGAGAATTCGTTCTCAGTAAAAGCACCAAAATGTTAACACCAAAATTGGTCACTAACACCCTTGAGAAAGATTGTGTAGAGAGAGTAATGAAGAAAGTAAATTAAAATAGAGAACTGTATGCTAAATTAAGTGCAAAAACAAGAACACCGGATTTATAGTGGTTCAGCGTAATTGCCTACGTCCACTTTAAGTTTTGATCTTTATTGCTTTCACCAATGATTAAATACAGATACAATCCATACTATAAAGACTTGAATACAAGTGCTTAGTAAAATAGAATAAGTCTGGAATGCAGCAGAGTCTCCCTAGTGTTCTCCAAAAAAGGTCCATTTCACTATGCCCCTGCCCTTCTATTTATAGATGAAGATGGGTTGGACTTCCCTCATGGGCCTAGGAGTAAGATACCTCGGCCTGTAGTAAGTGGCTTCCACACGCCGAGCCACAAATGCCGAACGGCAATTGCCGAACCACATACCCAGGCCGCACGACACTCGTATGCCGATCGAGGAAGATATGCCGAACGGTACCTGTGCCGATCGAGACTTGATGCCGGTCGAGGGGAGATGCTGAAGAGGCCCATGCCGAACGATCTTGCTATGCCGAGCGAGGTTGAATGCCGAACGGCCTTGTTATGCCGAGCGAGTGGAATGCCGAACAGCCTTTCCATGCCGAACGATGCCAGATGCCGAACGGGGTGAAATGCCGAACGGCCTTTCCATGCCGAACGATGCCAGATGCCGAACGGGGTGAAATGCCGAACGGCCTTTCCATGCCGAACGATGCCAGATGCCGAATGGGGAGAGGTGTGCCGAACGAGGCCGTATGTTGAGCGACCTCTTAAAGCCGAACGATGCTCTATGCTGAGCGAGGGGAGGTAAGCCGATCGATGTCTCCATGCCGAGCCTCTTGTTACATGGTCAAACAACCGGGTAACAGGTCGGTCATCACTTTTGGTATTAAAGCTTTGGTTACGTGATTAACCAGAGTTGATACCGTGATCCAGTAGAGGTAGGGTAGGTGATATTGCCTTAGAGTAGATAGAGAGTATATATGTATACGTGGGTATGCGTACTTGTTATAAGTTTGGTTTTAAAAATTATATAATAATATAGTAGAAGTCGCATGCACATGAGCACTATAGACATAGTTTTCTTTTATTAGAGACTAATCATTCTTGTTACAGATAAGAATGTGCCGACATACAAGAAACGATGTGAGGAATTCTGTTTTAGGAGTGGGAGAGGGAGTGGGATCAAGAGCTGCTACGCTTGATGTCCAAACCATGTTCAATGCTATGATGGAAAACATGATGAGGAGTGCTCCTGGAGTGGGAACTGGTGGAGGTGCTCCTGTGCAAGCGCCTAGTGTTGATTTTTCCAAGCCGAGCAAGGATTACTCTACTTTGGAGGGAAGCCATTCTAAGGGATGGAATCAGCCATAGAAGCACAGGAGTGGATTGATACTTGTAAGCACATCTGCATGCATATGAAGGTGCAAGATACTATAAAAAGAAAGTTGGCTTTAAGGCAACTACAAGGCCGAGCCATGAATTGTTGGAATGTGATTACTATTGGTACTCCTGAGGATCAGTTTAGTTGGGACCGGTTCAAGGCAACATTTGAGAAGAATTTTATTCCGGCTGCTCAAAAGTCAGTTCTGTTTAGGAAATTTGCTAATCTCAAGTAAGGAGAAATGTTTGTTTCTGAGTGTATGGCAGAATTCAATGCTCTGTCTAAGTATGGGATGTTATTCATTGACACTCCATTGAGAAAGAATGAGAAGTTCGTCATTGGGTTAGACGACTATCTTGGAGAGAAGCTAATAGACCATATTGAGGAGCCCTTTGAGAAGCTAGTAGAGAAGGCACTTCGCCATGAAAACCTATACTCTAAGGCTAAGACTGATGATGTTGTTTCTACTGAGAAGGAGGAGCTAAAACCGCAGTAAGGCAGTGAAGGCAAGAAGAAGTGAAATAGGATGAGGAAGCAGTCCCAAGGAAATGATGGTAAGAAGAAGGGTAAATGGGAACCTGTTTGTTATGGATGTATCAAGAAGGGTCACTTGATCAAGGATTGCAAAGTGAGTGATAAGAAGAAGTGTTACAACTGCGACAAACCTGGGCATTTGAAGAGGAATTATCCGGAACTGGTGAAAGATAAGCAGGCTGTGAAGACGTATGTTTTGCATGCGGTCCCAACTTCATCGAGTGCTCCTTCGACAAAGGAGAAGGGAGATGTCGAAGGGAAAAGGGGTCGTCATTCAAGGTATGCTTTCTATTGGTGATGTTCCCGTTTGAATTTTGTTTGATATCGGTGCTTCATATTTATTCAAATGTGGTGACCTAGTAGACAGATTAGGAATGATAACTAAGATAGTAAACTGGCCCATAATCATGATAAACCCTGTTGGAGGCTCGACTAGCATATGCATGGTTTGTAGCGATTTAGTCTTATTGAGTCATGTATGCTCTTTTGTCTGTAATTGCTTTGTTTTGAATTTCGTGAGGCTCAGGATTATCTTGGGAACAAACTGGCTAAAGAGGTATGCGACCGTAGTGGATTGCGAGAAGTTGTTGGTAACAATCGAGGATGTGGATGGATGAAATGGTAATGATTAGCTACCGACTAGAGGATGAGGTGATGGTCAGCTTTCTATATTCACTAGAGGTACCACAAGAGGATTTGTCATTAATACCTATCGATAGAGAGTATCCAAATGTCTTCAAGGAAGTGATTGTATTACCGCCACATAGAGAGATCATGTTTCAGATTGACTTGGTAAAGGAAGCTAGACCGATAGTTATGATTTTGAGGCGTATGGCATCCAGAAAGCCAAAGGAATTGGAGGTGAAAGTTAATGACCTATAGAGGAAGAGGTTCATTCGTAGAAGCATATCAGAGTGGGGTGCACCTATTGTATTCGCAACTAAGGCGGATGCCTCTTTGAGGTTGTGTGTGGATTATCGTGAGCTGAATAAAGCGATGAAGAAAAACAAGTATCCACTCCCGCGTATAGATGACTTGTTTGATCAGTTGTACAGTGTGAAGTTGTTTTCTCAAATGGATTTGGCAACGGAATTTCACTAGCTTAGAGTAGTAAAGGAGAGTGTGTCTATTATTATTTTCATGTGTCATTGGGTTTCTATAAGTGGTTGGTGATGTCGTTTGGATTGACCAACGCTCCAGCATACTTTGTGGATCTCATGAATCAGATTTTCAAGGATTAGTATAATAAGTTTGTGCTTGTGTTCATGGATGATATTTCGATCTACTCCAGAACTGAAGAGGAGCACAAGGCGCACTTAAGGACTGTGCTAGAGATATTGAGGAAGCATAAGTTAAGAGCAAAGTTTTCTAAGTGTCACTTCTGGAGGAAAGAAGTGAAATTCTTGGGTCATGTCGTTTTGAGACAAGGTATAGTAGTGGATCCTGGGAAGGTGGTAGCGGTCCAAGATTGGAATCCAACTAAGAATGCTATGGATGTGAGGAGTTTCCCGGGATTAGCGGGATATTATAGGTGCTTCATAAAGGACTTCTCGAAGGTAGCGGCACTGTTGACCAATTTGATGAAGAAGAATCAGACTTTTGTGTGGATTGTAAAGTATGAGCATGCATTTGTGACTCTTAAGGAAAGGTTGATAAGTGCACTAGTGTTGACTACTCCAAGTGGGAATGAAGAGTTGACAGTATACACAGATGCTTGTGGTACTAGATTAGGAGCGGTTTTGATGCAGAAAGGAAAAGTTATTGCTTATGCTAGTCGACAACTAAAACCTCATGAAAGGAATTGTCCAACTCATGATTTGGAGTTGGCGGTGATTGTTTTTGCTTTGAAGATATGGAGGCACTATTTGTTAGGAGAAAGGTTTGAGCTGTTTACGGACAACAAATCCTTGAAGTAACTTTTCTCTCAGAAGGATCTCAACCTTTGATGGCAACGGTGGTTGGAGTTCTTGGCCTCTTATGATTATAGTATTTCCTATACTCTGGGGAAAGGGAATGTAGTCGCTGATGCATTGAGTAGAAAACATGTTGGGTTGGGAGCAATGTTCTTAGAATGGAAGCAAATGGAGTATATTGTTGGATTCGATTCAGGCCTCACTATGAGCTAGAACCTAAAATGTTAGCAAGATTATCGAGTAGACCTACTCTAATTGAAAGGATCAGTACTAGTCAGAAGAGAGATGCTAGGCTAGCGGAGATCATAATGAAGATAGAAGGAGTAGAGCCTGAAGATATGAAGCAATACGAACTTGACCAAGAAGTTTGGCTTCATAAGGATGGAAGGTTGTTTGTTCCCGATGTGGATGAATTGCGAGATAAAGTAGAGTGTCACCATTCCAGATTGACTATTCATCCTAGTGGTAGTAAGATGTACCGAGACATGAAGTGAATCTACTACTGGGAAGGCATGAAAAAGGATGTTGGGGCATTCATCTCGAAGTGTATGAACTGTCAGATGGTAAAAACAGAGCAGAAGAAACCTACTGGATTGTTGCAACCGCTAGATGTTCCTGAGTGGAAGTGGGAACAAGTATCGATGGATTTTATAGATGGACTGCCGAGGACTCGATTAGGGTACGATGCCATTTGGGTCATAGTAGATTCGTTAACCAAGAGTGCAAGGTTTATACCCATCAAGTCAAGTAGAACGATGTCCAAGCTAGAAGAGTTGTATGTAAAGTGTATAGTACGATTTTATGGTGTTCCAAAGAGCATTGTGAGTGACCGAGACTCGTTGTTCACTAGTGGGTTTTGGAAGAGCTAGAAAGAGGCGTTAGGGACGGAGTTACATCTAAGTATAGCTTATCATCCGCAAATCGATGGGCAGACCGAGAGGGCAAATTGTAACGACCCACCTTTCTGGATGGTTTAAAACGACGATAAACCACACACGTCAGAATCAAACCATTCAAAGGGAAGATTTTTATGGGGTAAATAAGAAAAAGAAGGTAAAGAAATAAAACATACACGGAATCTCACAGCGGAATGACAAAATATAATAATCAAATAACAGTTCATGAAGCTGTTTTACAAATAACATTTGATTACACTTTACAATACAAAATCAGAGTTACATACAATAAGAATAAATAAATAAATAAATAAATGAAGCGGAACAACATGATGTAGCAGAATAAATAAAATAAATAATATAGTATACAAATCTCCATCTTCGTCCTCCAGAAAAGTAGTCTTCGATACGCTGAAAAGCTCAGACTGACCCGAGCGAATAGAAAAGACAAAACACTCGAGTCAGAACTAAAGGATCTTATGTAAGTTAAATCAACAGTAAATAAATATGAGTGTGATGGCGTCAGAGATGTTTACGGTGTTTGACATCTCCTATCCAGTGTCTAACGTGTGTGCAATAACTTAAGAGATGTTCGGGATTCCATCTCCTAAGGATCCGTTAAACTATCTACATACATAGTACAATACGCTATTATAATAGTGTCTACAGTAAAGTAAAGTATTAAAATAGCGTTTTGGCGTTACCCATATCCCCCTTAACACATTTTATAAAATGCCGTAGTCTATACAAATACTGTAAACTCCACCATAAACTGGCGGGCTATCAAGGAGCACTCCACAGGTACGACAGAAACCAAACTCGTAGAAGGCGCGATAAGGCATGCGACAAGGCACACGAGACAATGCCAGGGTAGGATTCTACCATTTGCACTCCTGGACTGGTGGTAACGCATATCAGCTACTACCGCCCACCTCAGAACACACTCCCATAATCAAAATCGAGGGGTAGCCACCAAATCAATCACAAAGTCATAATATGGTATCGAAGAAATGTGCCGGATAGGAGGTGCGACCTCACTTGGCTCGGTATAGCTCCTGTTTTAGCCACATCAAGCTGACTCACGGGAGTCAGGGCTACGTAAATACCTCATACAGAATTATTCGCCAAACCATCTGTAACAACCCGTATATTTTATGATTACATATTTAAATATTTTATTTAAATATAGCGTCGTTAATTTAATTCAAAGTTCGAAATGTGACTTTTTGTAAACAGACGAATCCGGACTCGAGACCACTTCCATTGAGTTTAAAATGACGTTTACAACTTGTTTAAGTATAAACATCGATATGTTTGGAGTTGATTAGGATTTTGGTATTTTCAATTTGGGCTTTGGGTTGTGTTCTAACCCACTAACCCAACAAGATAACCCAAACCTTCTACCTAATAGCTCCCACTCCACTCCTCTTCATTCATTCATTCCACTCATAATTTCCTAACACTCAAGCCCTAGGAAAAATGGTGGAAAGAGAAAACTAAATTCCTATGCCCTAGTTCTCTTAGGAAATTCAAATTCAAGTTCCAAAATCAAGGAGAAGCTTAAGTAAGCATCCTCTTCATCTTCTCCATCTCAATCCCTCTTCAATTCTTGATTTTTCCTATAACCTAACTTAGGAAAAACTTTGTATTTGATAATAGATTGAAGACTCTAGAGGTGTAGTGAAGAGGAATTGGTCTTGCTTTGTTTTAGAGCTTCTCATTCGTTGTTTTTGAATTTAAAGGTGAGTTCTTGAACTCACATCTATGTCTATAGCTTTCATTGTTATTAGGTATGAATTCCTAACATCTATTTCATGTTCAATTGATTTTTATTTGAATTGCTTTGGTAAATTTTCCATTTTTGGTATTTTGAAGTCAAAATCTTTAAAGATCTTATCTTGGATGTTTGGACATGTTATTTGAGGTGTATCGAAGAGCCTATAAGGCTAGGTTGTCGCTTGGCATAAATCCTTAGCCTCCATCGCTCGTCCGGTCACTTCTAAATTTAATTGGCCATCAATGGCCTAGGAAAATTGTTGCCCAGTACAGGCAACAAGACATCTGGTTGAAAAATTCAGACGTCTGGTTAGGGCACCAGAAGAAAAAAAAAAGGAACGGCAAAATAAAAAAAATGAAAGAGCCCATGACCAGACGTCTCGTAAAACCAACCAGACGTCTGGTAAAACCAACCAGACGTCTGGTAGGCTTCAGGAAGTAAAAAGAAAAAGGAGAAAAAAAGTATAAAATTTCCAGAACCCCAGGTCAGACGTCTGGCCAAACCAACCAGACGTCTAGTCCTGAGAAATTTTGCCTATTTCTGAGTGAATTTCAAATTTTTATCGATTTTTGTTGATCTGATTAGTAGTTGTCGTTTATTATCGACTTTGATGACTTCTTTTCTAGATTTTTGGGAATATCCATTTGATGGATTTGATATCGATTTTTATGGTTTTAATTCACGTTGTTGAATGTGGATTTTTGGTGATAGATTGTTTTTACAATCATTTCTGTGATTTGTCACTTTAAAATACAAAGGTTTTTATACTAGTAGTAAATATTCAAACTCTTTTACAAAAATGATTTCAACATTTACTTTTAATACAAAGCTTGTTTTTAAAACTGTTTCCCAATCTATTAGTATATACAAACCTTTACCTCATTCGTATGAGAAATCCAATTAAACGACTTAGCAAAACAAGTGGTATGAAACGCTTGCATTTACTTCGTCGGTTAATTCTTAGACTTGTTCGATTGAAATCTTATGACAATTTTCAAGTGAAAATCTACAATTTGTTCGTAAATATTTAAGTTAAACTAGTGGTTATGGGACATGAAGCTAAACTCATTTATTTACTAGCTTGATGTAATTTACACTTATTGATCTATAACGATCATTTTGAGGTTTAGACTAGCGATATGCGATGTCTCTTTGTCCGCATGGGGGACTGTACCCTGTTCTGTAGAGCTTCGTCTCATTTTTATGGGCTAATGACCTATGGTCTTTTAACCGTTTTATTGAGTTCGGTTCATCGGGCGTATCACTGTACAACGTCGTTGTTCTGGCTTATTTGAGTTCGGTTCATCGGGCGTATCGTTATACTACGTCGTTGTTCCGGCTTATTTGAGTTTCAGGTTCATAGGGCGTATCGATGTACTACGTCGTTGTTCCAGCTTATTTAAGTTTCAGGTTCATCGGGCGTATCGCTGTACTACGTCGTTGTTCCGGATTATTTGAGTTTCAGATTCTTCGAGCGTATCATTGTACTACGTCGTTGCTCCGGCTCTATAGGCTAGCGACCCATGGGATAGCATCTTGTTTGTGATACACGTGTTGGTGAGGTTTCATGCTCCCGTTTGTGATAGGCCTCCCCCCTTTGTGTTTTTTGGATTCTAATTATTGATTTCTGAAATTTGTGTTTCACCAATTTTTGCGATTTGCATTGATATGTTTTGTCAATATTTGAGGTTTGGTTTATAAGCTAAAGAATATGATATTCTTTTTGGATATTTGAGAAGATTTGAGATATTATATGATTTTCATTGTTATCAAATATATATTTGACACAGTATGACATTATTGTTATCATATATTTTTGTCATATCTCTTATCCTATCTCATCTTATATGATATTTATAGCTAAACCGATCCGTTTATTATTTTTCTTCTTAAATAATACTCGGGTCAGACCGAGGTGTTTCAAGTGCTTCCACTTGACTTCTTAGCAGGGAATAACTTCTGACTTTTGGCTAACTACTTTAGCTTAGTAGTTTTTGCTTTTATACATTCGAGATAGAGACTCCTTGATGTATACTTATTCTTTTGTCTAGAACTTGTTCCTATTCTTTTGTGATGTAGTGGATCTTGTATGACTACTATTTTGATGTTCACTTCTATATGTTATATTCATATCTGTTTCCGCCTTAGTGATATGAATATTTGTGACTGATTTTGTGTTGTGCTTATTTTATATTTGTTTACGAAGGCCATATAGCCAATGTGTAGTAGCTTTGAGTTTGTATTTGATATGTCGGATTTCCTCTTGAAATGAAATGCATGATATACTATCTGACATATCGGTACTCGCACAAAGTAATTACACAGATAGTCTCTCCTCAACAACCTTATTCTTCGTGCTAGTCGACGGCATTACCTCGTAGTGTCCTTGGCTAGTGTGAGTATAGAGGTGGGGCGTCACACCATCATACTTCATTCTGGAATCTCCACCACGTACATACTTGTTAAAGTGGTTTTCGGTATTGGCAGAGAGTATGACAATATCCGATCTTGGTCTCTTTAACAACCAAACGCTTATTTCACACCGGATGGTTCTTTTACATTTCCAAAACTGATTCATAATTGATATCAAAATATCATATTCAATTCAAACCATATCACTTTTGAAATCATATTCACTTTCGAAATCATATTGATAAGATGGGTTAATTAAATCCTCATTTCAAAATCATTATATTTACTCAAATATGCCATTTCACTAGCAAATATCATTTCAAATCCCATCTTATGCATGTTATAACATCATTTAACCATATTCGCTTTAAAATCAAGGATTTAAATATAAACGCTTCACTTTACATAATCTGGAATTTTAGAAAATAATTTAGATAGTTATAAATAGTTTAAATAGTTTAGCATAGTTTAAAATAAATTTTAAATAGTTAAAATACTCTAAAATAATTTAAAATAGATTAAAATAGTTTTAAATAGATTTAAAATAGTTTAAATAGATTTAAAGTGATTTAAATAAATTTAAAATAGATTAAATAGATTTGAATTAGATTAAAATGGGTTAATTAGTTTAAAATGGGTTAAAATAGATTAAATTGGATTTAAATATATAAAATAGATTAAATAAGTTGAAATAGTTTTAAATTGATTAAAATAGATTAAAATAGTTTAATAGTTTGAAAATCTTAGTAATCGGGATTTAAGAATAATATATTTAAATAGTTTATGTTAAAATAATAAATTTGGAATTAATATCAAATTGTACTATTTCTTTCATTCAACACATCTTTAAACCATTTATTCAATATCGATTCCAAATGCATGTTCGAACTATAAATTCAAACTATTTCAAATTTAGCAGATTTCGAAGTTTAAATATTCAAATATTTCAGTAACTCAATTTCGATAAATTTTATTAATACTTCAAATCTAACTTTAAATTTCAATTTAAACCAATTCCAATTTAAACATTTAAAGCTTGGATTTTCGGAAATAATTCAGTTTTATAAATCCAATTTTATTTCAAAATATCATTTAACTGAATTCAAAAATTAAAGATTTAAAATCATTTAATTTAACCAATTCGGTGTCCGTATATAATTTTCTACCCTATGGTCAAGTGATACAGACATATATCATTTCAATCCGTAATAGTTTTAAAATTTACGAGTATATATCATTTCAACCCGCAATCCTGAATTTAATAACAAATCCATGAAATCGCTTGAGTCTATCATTTCAACTCATAACAATTTCTCCTAATCTATCAGATCGTTCGGGTATGTATCATTTCAACCCATAGGGAACTTGCAGTGTTAAAACAATATAACAATATAACATCCAATCATCCAATATTAACAATCAACATCCATCACAATCACCATTCAAACCAAACATTAACAATAACAAGTGACTGATTATCAATAACGGGTATTAACTGGCAATTTAAAATTTAATATTAAATTAATAGCGATAATGTTCAGTAAAAGTCAGATTTAACTGGAATGACAATTTAAATATACCATACATTAACCAATCAATTTCTAATTGCATGATAAATTCAATTTAACTAACATAAGAAAATTTAGTATTTGTGAATGAGTTAAAACACTCACCTTTGATTTCAAAACGATTTGAAATCCAAAATAGCCCAAAATTTGAACTGCCTCAGAATTCATCTAAATCAGTTCCATAATGTCTGTAATTTCGATACGATCGTAGCGGAGTGAACCGTGCGTAAATCGGACCTCGTACGTAAAAGTTATGCATATTAGAACATTACACGATTTATATTGAAATAAATAAAATAGTTCAAATTAACAACTACACGTCATCATCCCTCCAACCATTTGAAACCCTAATCCCCTCAACTATACATCGCGTTTGAACCCTAGCTGCCAACGACTCCTACTTTGCCATGCCAAATCGAACAACGGCCGCCTCTACATCGTCGCGCCTCCATCCACACGAAGCGCCACCGCCTGGACCCTCCCCCATAACCTCTGAGTCACTCGAACGACCCCAAAAAGATCACAGCCGCCGATATAGATAAAACCCTAATCGAATTATCTGGCACGATCCAACCATCATCTCGCCAAACAAAATACATGGATGAACTACCGTGACAATCTCCACTCATCCATACCACCCAATCGACGATACGTTGAAGTTTATCAAGACTCATTGAACGGCCGAGAATGAATTTCCCATTTCTGGCCAAACTATGATTCGAATCGAAAAACAAATCGTTGCAAAAGATTACGCTCGTCGAGAGCTTCAAATCGATATATAATATGATATAGTTTGAGTAGTTTGAATTTGAAACTGAATTTTAAATTGAAATAGGGTTTTGAGATTGAATTTGTTTCTGCCATTGAAAAAAAAGAGATAGACAGAAGTTGATGTACATACAGAATAAGAAAAATGACTTCTAGGATTTGGGAAACAAGACTATTTATATTAACAAGGCCCGATAAGAAAATAAACACAAATCGAATTTGTACGAACGACGAATAGCGACCCAAAAAGCCCATTCTGCCTCCAAAATGAAAATGGGTCATCCCATATATCAAAATAGACGTTCTTGATATTTTTGAACTCAATGGAACAGGTTTCAAGTCCTAATTCCATCGTATGAAGAAGTTAGCTTTAAAATCAGCTTATTTCAAATTGATTTCAATTGAATCTAATTAAATTGATTTCTACGCGGTTCGAGCTCGCATGATCAAACGATAAGTCTGATCGCTACGAAACTTGAAATCCTAAAATAATTCACTGTTACGGATTCGATGAAACTAGTTTCGTCGAAATCCGAGACAGTGGCCAAAATGGCTATTTTCACGTTAATCAAATAAATTATTGTTAAATTAATTAAATCACTTTTCAGTTCAAATTTTATAATTAACAAATTTTCATCATTTTTTATTACTTGGATATTTACAATAATTTAAAACAAATTTACATATCAATTCAGTGTTAAATATTACACTAATTACAGTATTCAATTTCAACTGTAATTAAATCCAATTAATTATAATTTAATTCCAATGAATTGATTTAATTTGATTTCAATCTTTTTATTCAATCAATCATTACTCTATGAGCATAGCTAACATTGGTTTATATCTTATTACATTAATATTCTCCAATTTTATCTTAATTTCCATTAACGTAATATTTAATTACATTTAATTTCAATTGATTTCCAATTTAATTCAACAGCTTAAATAAATAGGTAACATATCACAATGGTCACCTTTTACTTAATTTAATCACATTTATGGTTTTATTATTTACAAACAAATGTTATAAATACTTACACAACACTGATTTTATCCAATTACAATTTATTACCCATTATTTCACAAATTAATATAACATTTAATCTATTTCCTTATTTGCAATTTATAACCAATTATAACCTTTCAAAAATTAAAATAGTTATTAATTGCTTAAATTAACATTACTACATTTCATTATAGTTATTATTCTCATTAATTAAATCACAAATTTTAATTTCTTCCAACATTAAATTACAAAATCTTATTAATTAATAAATTTAATTATCGAAAATTACGGGTCGTTACATAAACCGTATACTAGAAGATCTTTTGTGAGAATACATTATAGACTTTGGTGGATCATAGGACGACCATTTGCATTTGGTGGAGTTTGCATGCAACAACAGTTATCAGTTGATTATTGGTATGGCTCCATATGAAGCATTTTATGGAAGATCATGTAACGCTCCTTCATGTTAGTGGAAGGCGGGAGAGAAATCAATACTTGGACTGGATATGATAAGAGAAACATCGGAAAAGATTGAGCTCATTCGACAATGAATGAAAGCTGCTCAGGATCGACAAAGAATCTATGCCAATAAGAGAAGAAGGGATTTAGAGTTTTATGTCGTAGATATGGTGTTTGTGAAGGTTCCTCCTTTGAAGAATGTGGTTAGATTTGGTAGGAAGGGGAATTTGGCACCTAGAATTGTATGACCCTTTCCAATAATATAAAGGATTGGAAATATGGCATATAGAGTCGACTTGCCTTAGAAAATAGCGAGCATGCACAATCACTTTCACATCTCTTATCCATGGAAATTTCTCCACGACTCAGGCATGGTAGTTGCGCCATATCGACTAAAAGATGTTGCGGTGGAACCAAAAGTTATGGGATCTCATAAGCCACTTCATGTTGTTGGGTACGATACAAAACAACTTAGGAGAAAGGTAGTAAATCTAGTGAAGGTGCGGTTGAGTGAAAGTGATGACGATTGTATGTGGGTGATGGAGGAGATCATGAGGACTACATGTCCAGAGCTCTTTGAATGGTAAGATCCACTATTTATTGTATCTACTTTCGCCATTGTATGTTATATTTGATACGTTATTATTCCGCATGCTAGGGTAGGTCACATATACTATTGGTTGCATGGCTACATGATTGATCCATGTAATGGTTGCTTATGATTGATAGGCATATGGAATAACTATGATTTCTTATGCTTTGGCTTATTGACGATTTCGGGGGAGTAATTCCTAAATGATGGAGAATCCGACGACCCATATTTTACGTATCGAAGGATTGTAAAGTATTTATATTTTATTCATATAAGTTCGTATGATTTTATAATTTTGGGATATGACATTTGGGGATATTTTACACACTTGCGATTTTTCCCAAATTTTTATGTGACAATTTTGATCGTAAAAACTTGTTTAGGCTGTAACTTTTCGTAAGGTCGAATTAGGGTCTCAAACCAGTTTCATTGCTTCGAGATGATGGTTTCCCTTTTTATAGAGTGGTCATAATAGGAAAATGAATTTATGGTTAGAAAGTTATAGCTATTTTAAGTTTTAAGACTTGCTGGCCAGGATCAGTGTGTAATTAGTAAAGCCCATTAGTCTAATTAGAGAATCACTATTGATAGGGGCTATAGGAGTCAAATGAAAACTTTTCCTCTCATTCTAAATTAGGTATAAACCCTAATTAGCCCTAATTCCATCCTAATTTCATCCAAATTGCTCTCTAAATCAAATTGGTTTAGAGATTAGCGAATAAATCATCAATTAAAAGATAGAGATAATCCATTTGGCCTATTTCCATTGCTTTGGTTTGCTATTCGGATTAGATCTACACCCATAATGGTTGAATTTGGTAATTTGTGAGTGGTTTATGCCTTCTCACTATACTGTGCATGTTTATATGGTAGAATTGTAGGATTTAACATGTTTTAAATTGATTTTTGGCCATAAAACCTTTTCTAACTTTAATTACATGTTAAATTATAAAAGTGATCTAGATTGGTTAGAAATTACCATTGCTTATGCTCATATATACATGTTATATGTAGACCTATGTTGTAGATTGACATGTTTATCTTGTTTTGATGGATTGCATGTTCGATTAGATGAAATTACTTGTTATTCTATGTTTGGATGGTATGATTTGATGTTGTTTGCTAGTGTTGTGATCGCATAGGAAGTTAGGTTAGAGAATTGAGCATATCGAAGACACAAATGGTCAAAATTGAACAAAACTTGGAGGGAAGCTCTGGAGGATAGGAAGAGCTCGGGGTCCAAGTCACAAGCTCTAATTCCTTAAGTATAGAAGTCGGCACCGACATAAGAAGTCGGTACCGACATATATGGGATAGTCCATGGCGGCGGCGACTTAGGAAAAGGTAGTGGTATGACTAATAAAGGTTTCTTATAGTGCTGGATCGGTGATTGGTCAAGTGCTTAAAGCTATGACAACTTGTTTTTAGGAGATGAAGTTGGTTGCTTTGAGGAGTGGACTTGCTCTATGATGACGTGTTTTGGGTAAAGAGTTCGGGGTCAAAGCACCTAGGTATGAAGTACTAGAAGCAAGGAAGGAGTGGAAGGAAACTTAGCCGTGGAGTGGCTAAGTGGAGAAATTGGCACCGAGTTGAAAGGTTGACCTAGACTTCACGTGGTGAGCCTAGGGATGGTGGAACTTCTAGAGACTGTTGTAGAGCATCTGTAGGTCATGCTGGAGCTTATGGCTTGTTCGTATTCGGGTTGGATGACGATGTAACAACACGATGAAGGCTATGAATCTTCGATTTATGACTTATGATGGGAGTAGGTGTCGAAGATTGAGGACTCTATAACCTTCGGTTTGTGAATCATGTAAGGGGTAAATACTGAAGGGGCTTGTATTAGGAGCTATGGAGTGGAGGAACATGGTGGGTTTCGGATAATGGAAACTAGATTAAGCAAGAAGGGCTCGGTGTCCAAAAAGTAGCAAAGAATGGCTCGGGTGAAAGTGCCAAGGAATCGTTGATAGCTCGGAGTGCTTTTTGTTGTACTCGAAGTAGGGGTATTGTAAGTGGGGACGCCCATGGGTCAAACGAGGGACCTATATACCTTGGACTTTTTAGGTTTAGTGTCCAGCTTTAGGCTGGGAGACATGTATCCAGCTTTGGGCTGCGAGATACGAGAGTACAATAGAGAACTGTGATTTTCCGTTAGTCCCTAGAAGTAAGGAGGTCATACGAGTTATCATATATTCAGAGCATAAGGGAAGAGTGATAGTAAGGATTATTTGATGGATGTTATGGTAGTTTAGTTGCTTTCTGAGCTATCACTTGGGATATCATTGGGAGTAGGTACATGATAGAGATATTGGGACATCCACTATTGTATGTTGTATTATACCTTTATGATATCGTAAAGTAGCATACTATACTATTATGTGCTAACTTTTTAGTTGTAGGATAGGTCGGGTATGGTTCATGTACCCTTGTTCCTTACCATATTTACCTGTATAGCATTTTGAGACTCATTTATCGCTCACACCAGGTTGTTGTCTGACTTGAGGTTTTATGCTTTGCTTCTTATTATCTCAGGTACTCTTAAATGAGCAGAGCAGATAACAGGTCTAGGTGACGCAGTAGTTTCTCGGAAGACGAGATGGATGGAGTTATCACATATTATTTACATATATGGAGTCTATGCTTATTCCACTGAGCAACACTATAGAGCCCATGACAGTGCTTGCCTATTTCTGCTTACTGTTGTATAGAGATTGTTATTGAGTTTAATTTTGTTGTATAAACTCTACCATTATTGTACAACTCTGTAGATACTATACTATGATATTGTTGATTTGTTCACGCTGTTATTACTGTCTCTTCTGTTGTATATGTGATATTATATTTTATCCATGCATTATGAGATATACGACAGGCTTTAGGTTCCATTTGCTTGGTTCAACTTGGATGATCGTCCTACATTGGTCGGGCATGACTGTAAAGCATTAGTTAGTTATATTGGTGCCGGTGGTATATGGCGATCGTCACAACTAATCAAGTCCAAGTGGCCGCTAGTAATGATGACGATGATAACTTACACGAAGGAGGCGAAGCTAATCCAGACGTGCCTCTAGTCTCGGGTCCAAGGGCAAAAGTTGAAGAAAACGTTGAGGAAAGGGAAGAACACGCTGAGGAAGGCGAAATTGTAGGTGGGAATGATGAAGTTGGCCATGATGGTACTAATGTGGGCCATGAGTCATTGGCTGAATAACCCATAGACGACCAACGGTTTGCTTCGAAGAAGAGACTAGTCATGAAAATTTCTAAGGTGCAGACTTCTGCACAACCTCCACCCGTTATAACTGTTGATAAAACTCCTTCTCTTCCTTCCACGGATAATTCTCTAAGTTGGGTTGATTCCTATCGAGTTCGGCTCCTTTGGCATTGGTGACATGAGCCTCGAGGGTCTTGACTCCCTCATCTACTTTAATGATGACATTCCGCCCATTAGCATGGGGAAAATCACTCATATGAGCAAAGCTCCAGAACATGGTCCATAGGGGGGACACTTGGACATTCACACACATGTGCACTTCATGGCACTACGTTGCACTCTACTCGCATCCTTTCTAGTCGAAACTAATTCGTTCTTGTTTCATTTGTAGGATCCATGGAGAAGAAGAAAAACATATATCAACCACCTATGGAAAATTCATCCCGATCATATAGGCATCGTCTACGCTCATATCTTCAGAGCAGTGGTCAAGATTCTGAGGCTGGTTACCGATCTAACTGAGATAGAGGAAGTCGCGACAGAGGCAGTTACGACAGAGATTATCCATCGCATGACTCGACTTCCAAACGTCCTTCCAGATTTAGGTCACCTCCGCCTAGAGGCTTAGATAGGCATTCTAATGCCGCAATGACTTTCCACCAGGCGATGCTTCTCACACACCTCCTCCAGCTTCCATTCCTATGTAGCACTTGGCACTCTCTCACTCCGGTCGGTCCTCCAACCACATATGCCATCAAAGTATTTCTGAGACTTCCCATCATAAAGCCAACAAACAATCGATTGAAGTTCCAGTCGTCACTATAGAGCAAGAACTTGCCGCCAGCGCCCGAATGGATGAATTGAAAGAATAATTTCTAGGATTTGTTTTGACTGGCTTATGTTCATGCCCAACTTGAAGGTTATTCCACTCGATGTCCAAGACATAACCATTGCTTTTGTAACCGATGCATATAACCAATACAATGAATGGTTGTGGGTAGGTAAGAAAATATCCAAGGTCTCGAGAGAAAGGTAACTCGAGATTTATAATTTGAATCTCATGGCACTGCAGGACAAAAGATGCCATCAAGGTGATTGAAGATGAGAGAAAAAGCATTGAGATGAGATTAAGGTTGTGCATCATCGGAATCATGCCTTAGTGTTGGAAAGAGACGCCTCAAACAAGAAAGTGATTAAGTTGTCAGCCAACCTTGAGAGTGAGACAAAAGAGAAGAATGATGCTCTCCAACAAGTTCAGGACTATTGGAAAGAGCTGCTTGCCGCTCGCGGTGAATGATACAAGGCGGTTAAACGTGCTAAAAATGTGGATGCACTTGTCAAAAAGGAGGTTGAAGCTGCGGAACAACGGATAATGGAGAAATTCAAGCCATTGCTTTATAAGTACAATGCTAACGTGCTTAAATTCCGCAACTTGGGGTGGTTCAACAATGATTACCCCAGAATTCTTGCTCTTGCTTGGGAACAAATTGTCGAGGAAGAAAAGGAATTTCTTAAATGTGGTGAGGTGGATCTGCCTCAGCTAGAGAAAGAAATCTTGGTTGGAGATGAGCCCAAGGTGCTGAAAGAGGGTCAGCTTATTCTACATCCGTAGCCACTACAGTGCAGAAAGACTTAGGCGAAGGCCCTGGATCGTCGCCTCGAGATGCTGCTGTTGGGGACACTCCCGGGCCCAGAACCATTCCTGATCCATCTTTGGTCCCAGGATACAATCTAGATCAACCCCAAATGCATAAACCTATTATCCTTTCTCCCATCTCGAAGAGGAACTCTGGAGGCACTCCAGCCCATACAGAAACCCACACTGAAGAAGGTATTTCGTTGACTAGTCCTGTATTTCAAAGAGTTCATATGTCACTGATTGATATCTCTAATCTCTCATTTATATCTCTTAAGTTTCAGGTCAGCCTCAAATCATCCCATTTCCCGATAAGGAGCCTCGGGTGGGATAACAAGCGCCTGCAACGGAATCAGTAACCATTACAACTTCAACAACAATCCCAAGCATTCCAGCTGAAGAGATCCCTGGACCTAATAAACAAATGACAGATGCTTTGTGGGATGAAAGGACTGGTGGGACTTAGGGTGCTTAGACCGATGACGACGTCGTAATTACTGGAGTCTCTGAGCCCCTGTTGGGTCGCACCATGAGTACACTCAAGCAAGAACATCTTTGAGACATAGAAATCAAGGCGGAGAAGATGGAGAACATCCACGTTCCTTCATCCGTAGCCCTACCTCAGCAGAATATCTACGTTCTGGTCTCTCTTTCTCCACCTGGGAGTACACAGAGCGAATCTACCATTCCATTATTTAGCCCGCCTTCGAAAGCAAAGGGAGTAGAGGAAGAAGAGGAAAGAGGAAGGGTGAGAGCTCAAGTGAAGTATCTCCTGGCAGTGCAAAGAAGCGGAGGAAGCACAAGCCAAAAAAGTGACCATCGGTCAGACTTGTGTAAATATACTCACTTTTTTGGCAGTTGTAGGAGTCTTATTAGTTTTTTTAGCCGGCTTTGTGTGGATTCGGCCTTCGCTTTTGCTTTTTGTTTAGGTGTAAATAAAACATGTACGTATCTTTCCAAGTTCTATGTGAATAACAAAGGTTTTTTTGTTAGGTCTTTGTGTGAATTTTCCTAAGTTATTCAAGAGAAGCACTTTCCATTCAATGTACTCGTGATCCATCTCTTTTTATTATCGTCGTCGGACTAAGTAATTTGTTTGTTCCATAACTTTCCAGCCTTTCGTCGCTCTAGCGAACATTAAGTAACCATAGAAATGCCAAACTCCAGGCACTAGCCAAGATAGACCACTTAGACTAGCGGATCTAATATCCTTATCTAGGATATTGATTTTAGATCGCGCCAAACGCAGGGTGCTAGCCGAAGTGTACAAGCAAGATCCCGCCTTACAACATGCATGGATCTCTGGCCTTCCTACTCTGGGCAAGATGTTGGTGATTGGATGGTCGTGTCACATCCTTTCTGAATTATACTCCTGCCCATATATCAAGAGCGAGAGTTCGTGGATGAATGGTCATATCGCGTTCATTATTATTTATACCACCACCCCAACGTTAAGGGCTAGAGTAAGTCGATGGATGGGCAAGTCATGTCATTTTTGGGTTTATGCTCACACCCTCATTGCAAAGGCAATAGTTAGTGGATGGATGGTCAAATCACGTCTACATAGGTTTATACTCCTGTCCTCAATCCTAGGTCAAGAGCTAAAGGATGAGTGGTCGTATCATGTTCTTTCGATTTATATTCCTATCCCCGCATCAAGTCCTAGAGTAAGCGTATGGACAGTCGTAACATGTCTGTTTCGGGTTTATACACCTGCCCCCACATCAAGGGCAAGAGTTAGCTGGTATCGATCTTCGGACACCGAGATTGATTAAACTTCAAGGGCTCGATCATGGACCATGGAAGTTTGGTTGGCACCTATCTCCGGGTACCTACATACTTGCATTACATACATGTAGATTCATTCAAGTTAGTCACATTTCACAACTCTTAAGAAATGCAAAGACAAATCCAGAAAACCATTTATTGAAAACGGGAAATGACAGATTCTGTCTTATTGCATGGCTTAATTCGATTATGTACAAATTTATTTCTAAGTGAAATAACATCGTAAATACTCGCTATTCCACGCCCTCGAGAGCGAGATCCCATCAACTATTGCAAGCCTGAAAGTTCCATCTCCAAGCTTTTGTTCTATTGTATATAGACCCTCCCAAGTCAGGCCTAAGTTTCCAGGGCCTAGGAAGATTCGTTTGAAAACTAGGTCATCAATTTCAAAGGTCTAATTCCTAACCTTGGCATTGTAATATTGGGCGACTTGGTTGCGATGCGCAGATGCCATCAAGTCAGCTTCGTCTCGTTTCTCATCGATCATGTCAAGTGATTCCAGAAGGAGTTGCTCATTAGCCTATGGATTGTAATGAATTACCCGATGAGAAGGTACTTCCAGTTCAACCGGAATCATAGCCTCTGATCCGTAGGCTAGGGCGAATGGAGAATGGCCAGTCGCTAACTTATGGGTCATTTGATAAGCCCAAGTACCAGTGGAAGTTCATCGACCCACTTGCCCTTAGCCTTTTCCAATCATTTCCTAAGAATGGACTTGATAATCTTGTTTACATCTTCAACCTATCCATTCGCTTGGGGGTGTGCCATTGCAACAAATCTCTTCTCTATGCGATGTCAGCGACAGAAATCCTTAAACTCGATGTTGTCGAATTGGGTTCCATTATTGGTAACAATCGCCTATGCAACTCCAAAATGACAGATAATATTACAAACTATAAAGTTGATCACTTTGTTCGTGGTAATTATGGATAATGGCTCCGCCTTAGCCTATTTGGCGAAGTAATCAACTGGGACGATAGCGTATTCTGTGCCACCTTTAGATATCGGCAACACACCGAGATTATCAGTCCCCCAAACAAAAAACGACCAAGACTGACCATTTGAGTAACTTTCCCTGGCAGGGATCTTGGAATCTTAGCAAACCTCTTGCACTTGTCACACTTTCTAGTGTAATCAGCTACATCTCGATTGACAGCTGGTCAGAAGTACCCATAATGAAGAATCTTCTTCGCCGAGGTAAGTTCCCTAGTGTGTTCACCGCAGGCACCTTAGTGCACTTCTCGCAGGACTTGTTTGGCCTCATCATGAGAGACACATCAAAGCATAGGGATAAAAAAACCCTTCCTGTATCGCAATCCTTCCTGTATGATATATCTGGGAGTTTGGCGAAAGAGTTTCTATAGCTCATTCCTCCTGTTGGGAAGGATTCCTCTTTGCAAGTAGTCTTTTACTGGAATCATCCATGACTCCTTTTTAGATTCAGCCTCCAAGATCCAATCGACATCCATCTGGTCGATGCTCGATGCTGACAATATTTCAACTTGAACCAAGCCCATGAGCTATGCATCTCCGGAACTAGCCAGGTTAGCCAGTGAGTTGGCCTTCGCATTTTCCTCTCTTATAATATGTGTTATCGTATAATATTCAGTTCTACTAAGCAGTTCAAGGACTCTGTTTAGGTAAGGCGCTAGCCTTGCACCTTTTGCTTGAAACTCTTTCCACACTTGACACGCCACTAGCTGAGAATCACAAAAAATATGTAAAGTCTTTATCTCTAGTTCTTTGGCAATCTTGAGTCCCGCAATCAAAGCTTCATACTCCACTTTGTTGTTTGTTGCAGGAAAATTGAGTCTCAGGGCATAACAGATTGCACGTTCCTCGGGAGTGACAAGTACAACTCCAGCACCAGAATAACGTTTATTTGATGCACCATCTGTGTACATCTTCCACCTAGCATTTTGTTCTCCACTACTCTCCGGAGTATCATCTCATGCAGTGAATTCGACTATGAAATCTTCCAAAGCTTGACCCTGGATAGCTCTCCGAGGGTGACAAGTTATATTGTATTGGTTAAATTTATAATGTTCTATTTCAACAGCCTTTGAAGTCCTAGGTCATTGCAAGACTTTTCACAAAGGCTGGTCGGTAAGAACTTTGATTGGATAAGCTTTAAAGTAAGGGCGGAGCTTCTTTGAAGCAATCGGTGGACAGTATGCAAGCTTTTCCAGATTCGGGCAATTTCTTTCAGCTTCCGTCAATCGTTCACCGATATATTAGACCGATCGTTTAATATGGGCTTTCTCACCTACGATTGCGGTGTTCAGAGCATGGACTGACATTGCTAGATATAAAAATAAGTCCTTATCATCCACCGGCTTCAAGAGGATGAGGGGTTTCTCTAAGTGATCCACCAAAGTCTAGAATGAATCGACTCAGGGCGGCGACCTTCCCGTTCAAGTTCTGGACCTCCTTAACTATCTTTGGGGCCTCCATATCCCTTAACGCCTTTACCCTTTCTGGATTGGCTTCAATCCCACAAGAGTTCACAATGAAACCTAAGAATTACCCTGATGCAACAGCAAAAGAGCATTTCAAGGGGTTTAGCTTCATCCCATATTTTTAGAGAACGTCGAACATCTCTATCAAATCATCAATGTGGTTTCCTGAACTTCGTGACGTCAGGAGCATGTCGTCCACATAGACTTTCATTGAGCATCCAATCTGATTTATGAACATCCTATTTACATTCTTTAGTAGGTCGCTCTAGCGTTCTTCAACCTAAACAGCAAGACTAGATGGCAAGATAGTCCCAAGTTGGTAATAAAGCTGGTATGTTCCTGGTCCGAGAAGTGCATTAGAATCTGGTTGTATCCAGAGTATGCATCCATGAAGGAAAGCAATTCATATCCGACCATTGAGTCCACCAACTGATCAATCCTTGAAAGCAGCTATCCTTCGGGCATGCCTTATTCAAGTCAGAATAATCGATGCACATCCTCCATTTCCTATTAGCCTTCTTCACCAAGACTGGATTGGATACCCATTCTAGGTATAAGGCATTGTGGATAAAGCCATTGTCCTTCAGCTTCTCCACTTCGTCTTTGAGTGTAGCGAATCTCTTTGGACCGAAGTTGTGGCACTTCTATTTCACAGGAACGCATTTGGGATTTATGTTCAATGCATGGCTTGCTATCTCCAACGAGATCCTATACATATCAGAGTACGTCCAGGCAAACACATCCAGGTTCGCCTGAAGAAAACCAATCAACTTCTTCATTATCCTGACACCAAGTTGTGATCCGACTTTCAGGATCCGTGTTGGGTCGTCTTGATTGATCGAGATATTGACCGTCGGCTCGGCTGGAGCTACTCTTCCATCCAACAGCTCTTTTCATGGATCAATATCCTTATGGGATCGACTGTGCTGCCAGAGCCAGAGCTCAGGCATTGGTTGTTATGCATCCAAATCCTTGATGCAGAGAGTACCCTCTACACCTTTTTCTTTCTCTCTTCGCCTCACTTCTATTAGCTCGACGACATAACATTCATGGCCAAGCCCTTGATCTCCATGCACTACTCCCACACTGTTGTCCATAGGAAATTTAAGCACCAAACACCAAGAAGCTATAGCCACTCTGAACTCAGCCAAGGCTGGTCGGCCCAAAAATGCGTTATAAGCAGAATACATATCCAACACCACAAAAAGCATGACCCACACTCGTCTACAGTCGCCCACTCCAAGCACTACAGGTAATTCCACATATTCGACTGGCTCCGTAGCTATACTGTTAAATCTATGGATCCGAGATTTACATGGTTTCAAGTCCTTGCCCTCTAGAAGCATCTGGTCATAGGATTTTTTAAATAGAATGTTGACTGAACTCCCACAGTCAACCAACACCTTTCATACAATATCAGGGCCAATCGTGGCCGTTATAACCAATGGGACAATCGTCAGGGCTTCCACCCTATCAGCATCTCTGTTTCGAAAAACAATGTCATCTGTCATGGTTCTGAACTGTTTTGCTGAAGTTCCATCCTCAACTTCCAAATAACTCTCAGACTCGGTATGCTTCAAAGCACTAGCATACCTGTCCATCTCAGTCAAACTCATGTCGGTCGGATGTGGCCCACCGATGATTGTGTTTATCACCAAACATTTTCAAGTCGCTTAGGCTCCTCACCACTAAGAACAGCTTGCCCCCATTGGGATGTTGACCCAGGAGTATTAGAATTTCCTTGCCCACCATTTTGCGGGGCTTTCATAAACCGTTGCAACTTTTCTTTCGAATCAGCTCCTCAATCATATCACACAAGTGTTTGTATTCATTGGTATTATGATCGTGCATCTCATGAAACTTGCAGAACATACCAAATCTCTTCTCCTTCTCGGTCAACTCTCTTAGAGCCAGCTTCCTATACTGCTCGGTACCTTGAGTTGCCAAATAGGTGTTCTCGATTGAGTTGTTCAGTTTAGTATGATTATCGTATTTAGGAGTCCTAGGATGATTCCAATTATCTGGCTTTCGTTTCTTGGCCCCATTATTGCACTTTTTGGCTATCATTCTTATTGCCAATGTTCACATCCATGTTTCCAGGACTTCCTCCAAATTGCTTTACAGTAATGTTGCTTTGTATCACTTCATCTGAATTTTCACCACCGTTCCTCTAGGGACGATTACGTGCTTCTTCCAAACATAAGTATCGATTAGCTTTTCTATAGAAAGCATCCATCATCGATGGGGGTTTCCTCTCCAAACATTCCCCGAAATCTGTCTCGGAATGGATCCCCCTAATCAGTGCCATCAATACTGTCATCATTAGGATTTGTTACTTCCGTCAAAGCTATTTGGAACCGATTCAAGAAATCTTATAATGACTCTCCTGCTCCCTGGAAGAGGTTTGATAATGACATCGCATCTTTCGGACATACAGTGTGTAAATGGAACTGCTCCAGAAATTTTCACGATAGCTTAGCGAAAGACATTATGGATCTCAATGGAAGCTGAGTGAACCACATCATCGCTACTTCTTTCAGAAAAATTGGAAAACAACAACATCTCACGGCATCAGATGCTCTGGTTTAGTCCATATGCCATTCGTACTTCATCAAGTGCTACCTAGGATCCGTCTTTCCACTATATAGTGGCACGTTGGATTACAAATCTCTATGCATGCTTCTCACATAGATGTTCTTAGTAAACGAATTCCGACTAGAAGAAGTGCCCTATTCATCATTGCTTCTGAATTAGTTTTCACTCACAAGTCACCTGACCATATCCTCCAAGTACTTCGGGTCCACAAGTTCGGCTGAAAAGTGGTGATCGAGATCTGTTCCGAGTGTTCGGCCCGGGGAAGGCTCTCAGGCAAACTCTCGCTGCCTGGTTTCTCCAGATTTCAAAAGAACCGTTTGCCCAGTAGTCCCCCTGCTTGATTCCCATGCATAGCATCATCAGCAGTTGTCTAGTATTCAAAATTCTGATAATCCACTGTGCATCCAGAAGTCAGATCCATGCCGCCATCTAAAGGGCGAGCATCGGGCCCACCATCAGCTAAATCAGTATCGATCCATCCTCTTAGATCGGTACCGATTCACAAACTCGAGCCTCGAGTTTGTCTTCCTCCTTGATATAATGTCCCAATAGTGTTTTGAGTCTTCTTCTGCTTATTATCTCTCCGTCTCTGGTTAGATGATGAGGAACTTTCAAATTCTGAACTTAAATCCCTCATGCTCCTCCTTTGACTATTATGCGATAGTTTGTTCAACAGCCTCAAGCTCTACTGCATCTGTTGGTTCATCTGATTATGACTCTCCTAGAATCTATCCTCCATCTGGTTCATCATCCGATCCATTTCCACTATGGTCATGACATCAGTTGGATTCTGGATCTTTGGCTATTTTGTTTGGGCAACTCCATCCGCATGGTGAATATCTTGATTCTCAGCATCATTGATAGCTTTGGAAGTTGTAGCACGTTCTCTCCTTGTAACAACCCAAATTCCAGTGGGTCCATATTTTTGCAAAAATGCTAAAATCCAAGCCCACTGAAGCCCGAGTTGGGTTTCTGATATCCTGCAAATAGGCAAAGACAAATATATTAGAGCTCAGATAAATATCTCACAGCAGAACTGACTAAAATATAATAGTAAGTAAATACTCACTAATATAATAACACTTTCTAAACAAGTGTCTCAAAGCTGAAAAGTCTCTGCCATCTACCTAACCTGTAGGATGTGATGAGGAGGGGGTCAGAACTAAAGTTCTGGTGAATGGACAAACTATACACTTCTAAGATTAATTCTACATATACCGTTTTATTTCCATTTACTGTAATATTAGGTTTATTGGGTTCATAATACTGTCGCCTCTGTGCGTGAATCGTACCCACCTACTCCCTAGTAGATTAAAACCTGATAACTAGTGTATATATATGTAGCTATATGCCCAATGACTACATCGGTCCTAGGTACTACCTATAGTACCTTCCGTATCCTCCTCGGAAAGGACTCCATCGTCTTGTTTCTAGAGCATTCTGTGACTACATCTATAAAGGACAGCTTCGTGAGGCCTATACTACAGATGTTCCATCGTCTGCTATGAAAACGTAAAACTGCGTCCGCACTAGCCTATACTAATGCTCGGACATCCACAATGTACCACCCAGTGCGTACCTTGAGGACTATACATAATCGTTCTGTCTACTCCCTGAATCCCGCTTAACAAGGTCTACCTTGTACGAAACTCGATTGGGGATTTCCTATATCTATAAAGGACTGCTTCGTTAGGCCTACAATACAGATATTCTACTTGGTCTATCTCTTTTCTTATCATGGCTATAGCCCCATGTAGCCACCCCTCAACTAATCGAAAGACCTCTAAAGAGCT
This sequence comes from Allium fistulosum, assembly GCA_030737815.1. Classification (NCBI taxonomy): domain Eukaryota; kingdom Viridiplantae; phylum Streptophyta; class Magnoliopsida; order Asparagales; family Amaryllidaceae; genus Allium; species Allium fistulosum. Next base: position 512,693,904 of record CM060903.1, on the reverse strand, counting down.
AAGTGGTTGTGCCCTACTGCAAACAATCTAAACATCCAATTGGTTATGCCCCTCATCCATTGTCTCGATAGTGAAAGAATCATTGGCCTTTTGGTTTAACTCTAGTCTTTCCCGAACTCGCTTCTTGGTTTGATGCTGGCCTACTATCTACATGCGACTATCCTTTTGGGTCCTGCCTACTAAAACCTACTCGCAAGTTAGATTATGGTGTCATGTGAATATCCTACTCCAAACATCAACCCTTTTGACTACCTACAATGTTCCTGCCATGCAAAAGATGTCAAGGCATACTCTCTTGATGGAACACTTACAGACCTGCCTCTGGGGGACTACTTCGTTAGGCCTACCCCAGAGGGTCATCCTAGAGTACCCTCATGTCCCGTTGAACTCTCGTACTTCCTCTAGCCTGAAATATCTAAGTTGGACGTGCTTCTCCTGTGCTAAAAATATGTGATGAACTGCTTCTTTAGGATCTTCATCCTTTACGCTGCTTCAAATGCATCTTACTCTTTTATTAGACCCTAAGTCTAATCTTTTATTTTTCGTTTAGTTTACTTTTCTTATTATGTTGGCTACTTATTTACCCTAATCAGCATAAGCTTGTCCTAGCCTCAGCTAGCTATTGTGAGACCATCAGTTCCTGACTGAAAGGGAATGTTGTAGGTATAGGCCCAGTTTCTATGTTTGCTTATAAACTTAGTGTAAGTTTTAAAATAAGCTTCTTATGTTATTTCTGCTCTATTTGCTTATTAACTTAATCTAAGTCTTAAAATAACCATTTTCTGTTCTTTCTGTTTGATTATAACCAATGTTATAATTTTACTTGCAATTGTCACTTCAATATTCTTTTATAATCTATATATTATAAATATAATTACAAGTGTCGTTTTTATTCTAGTCTGTTTTCTTTTATTATGATATCGAGTTCTCTTTAATTCTCTTATGTTATACGACAATCTTCTCTTGGGCCTACGTCCGACTGTCACAAATTTACTTATCATAATAATTGCTCTGCTTTTATTCTACTATCTGCGTAGTAAATGCAGATCTATTTTAGTTCTAGTCTTGTCTAATAATTAACTTGATTTCTTCATTACTTCCTTTAATTCTTCACTTTATTTTCTTATATTCTAGGAAGTAGTTCTATTCTATTTGGTTGGTTACAAAAATTGTGCTAAAAATCCATTTCCATGTTTTAATACTAAATAATGCTATAAACAATAATCCGTAACTGCAAGATATTTCTTTACTTTTTGGGTAGTGCAAAATACAGTAGTGTCTCTATTTTACACTAATTCCCTTTTTCCTTTCTTTTATTCTTGCAATTACGTTTATCGTTATCTTTTAAATATTAAACTATGGAAATGTATTCTCTTTTCTAAACCAACCAACTAATTTTTTACTAACTTCCAAATCAATTTATTTCTCCCTTTTTAGCATGATTTATGGTAAATTTCCAATTTTCCTCTTTTTATTTCAGTTTTCTTATTTTACATCTAATTTCTGTAAACCTGGTGTTTCTCTATTTTAGTCCATATTTGCGAATTCTTCTCATTTATTATTTTATTTGCGTAAAAAGGAATAAAAAGAAACTAATATTTACGGGCTAAATTCCAACTTAAAATATATGTAAATAACTGTAAATTTCTTGCTTTTAGGCTCATGCCCTTCTCTATAACTGTTACGCCTAATATTATTCATATTTAATTGGATTACTATCTTTCTTTTCCATATAAATAATAATTAAATATAAGCTCTCTTAAAATTTACAGTTATAGCAAATTAGTAGAACTAATTATTGAAATAAATACTGAATTAAAATAACTAAAAGGGGATCTAACGATAATATATCATAAACGTAAAAGATTTATAATTTAAATCCACCCACATGTTGTCCTTAGCTTCAATCTATATCCTTTTTAATTTGTTACGCTTTTCTCTGCTTTTTCCCTTTTTTGATTCGTTGTAAATTCCCTGATTGGTTTACGCAATTCTCTGATTTGCTTGTATGTATTTCCTTGCTTAATTTTATTTTTAGTTTGGGGAAAGATTTGATTAACAGAGGAGAAAGGAAGAGGGAGAAGAGAAGAGGAGTTTGTTGTAAACAACAACAGCTAATTCAGAGAAAATAGTGTGGGCTAATGTTAAGTTATGTTCAATTTATAGGTGTAGTGAACAACTATAACGTATAACATAGTGTGGGCTAGGGTTAAGTTACGTAAAAAATAACTAGGAACCATCCGATTAACCCTACAAACAATCCTCACCATTAGAACTTGATTTGTTTACGTTAGCTTATAACGTATAACTCTCCAATGTTATTCATTTGTTCCTTTGTTATACGACCCTATTAATTCACGTTTCCTTCTAAATAAGATTCTCTCATTAATTATCCAATTAATTAGATCATACATACATACATATATATATATATCCAATATTAATTGATTCTTATACGTTATGATTTCTTACCTATTTGAACACGTCAATTAATACCTCTATTAATTGAATGCATATAAAAGTTATAATTTTCAATTTATTCTTATTAATTTACCTTCATCATAAACCTAAGTACTTTGTTTGATTTTTGTACGTGTTCCAATTTTTTTTAACTTGGAAACAAATAATCCTATAACTGGCATTTTCTTCTAGCTAATTAATTTACATTATTAGCTATTGTAGAAATGGCATATTCTTTGATTGATTGACATCCTTTTTAAAACGCTCAACTAATTTCCAATTAATTAATTGACATGTTTTCCCATTTTAATCGATATCCAAATTAATTCCTATGTGTCACTCAATCACACATTTATTAATTGTACATATTTAAACCGCCAATTCATTACCCGATTAATTGACATATAAGTTTCCCTCTTTTATTAATTAACGCTTTATTAATGTCTTTAATTAATTTCTCAATTAATTGATTGCGTCAATTACAAATTAATATATGTATGTTATCATTAAATTTATTCCCCACATACATTTCCCTTAGTAGAAGATCCCTTAATTAATTAATGTTATAAAAGTGACATATTCTCTGACTAATTGACGCCTCTATGTCTCTTAATTAATTCCTCCTTTAATTAATTGATGCGTCAATTAATCACACACTCATTGGTTGCATATATCTAAGTAACGTCTTAATTTTTTTTTAAATGCACATATTTGACATTTATATTTTTCATTGTTTTGCAATTATATTAATTCCATTGATTTTATTTGTCATTAAAGCGTGGGGTGTTACATTCTCCCCCCTAGGAAATTTCATCCTTGAAATTTGATAAGGGTTCAATCATGCAAACCTTCGTGCATCTATTCTACACTAACAACCATTTAGTGTACACCCAATTTTGCAACAATCCGTGCATAGTGCAAAGTGATACATCATAAAATATATGCATGTACAAGAATTTCTAAGCGGTACCTCCTATATGAATGCCTTTTCTTTTAGAAATTCCTTTTAAAACATGATGCACACATCCTAAATATACTTGCAATTTCTATATGAATGCAATATTTTGAAAACTCAAAACATTTTTCATCCAATTTTTCCCACACTCCTACTAAATAGGGGCATAGTTCAACAAATTTTATGTCCTAACCTACCACACAACTTTTAATTTTCGAATTTTAGAAAATTCTAGTTTTCCAAATTCGATTTCTTATGTTATAAAGAAGGTGGAAAACGGAAAAACCTCACATTTCCCATTTTATTTTTGTGCACCTTTTTCTCTGTACTTGGGACTTATGCTACTATTCTACAAAAATCCATATTTTCTTTCCCAAGCACAGTTTACATAAGAAAATTTTCTTTTCAAATCTTTTTTTTTTCTTTTACAGTTCTCGTTTCTTTTAGTTTTCGTCGTTGGTTGCTTTCTTTAAATTTGCGGTTTTCCTTTTAGTTACACTCTCTTATTTTATTTTCTTATTTTATTATTATTTTTTCATAATTTCAAATCATAAAAAACTGGAGTAGATAAGAACAACTATTCCTCTATTATCTTCATAACAGCTCATACTCTTCGTTCAAGGTGGGTTTTCTAAAGACACGAAATTAATTGTGCATAACAAGGGAAAACATTTATTTTCCCTTGCTTAGCCTCTCTAATTATATTTTCTATAGTATAACTATTATTACCCAACAATACGGTCTCTTATTACTGCACTTTCTACCTAGAGATTTCACACTTTAATGCATTGAAACTATTTCTCCTAAGAGAAGCCGTCAATGCTAAAATTTTCTATGAATACTATAAAGTAGGATGTGCGTTTTATGTGAAATAACAAGGAGTTTTTGTTTTATTTCTGTGTTGAAATAGATAGTACAAAATACAGTGTTTTCCATATTTTGTACATCTCTTTCGCTATGTTTACTTTCCTTATTATTTCAACAAAACATTTTCATTTATAATGTGGTTGATTCATAAAAACCAATACCATTACTCCTTCATTCTAATGAATTAAAGCATGTCAAATTTATATTTTATCTATAATGATTCTTGTCTCTATTTAATTTATTTGAGTTCTTACTACACTAGTGCAGTTACCTACTATTAGATGTCAATTACTAAACTTCCACCAAACATCTACTCTATTTCCAAAATTTTAACAACTTATTTTTTTTTCAAAACCAAATATGTACTTTTCAAATATGTTACTTACATGTTTTTTTAAAAAATTTCAAATCTAAAAAATGTCTCTTTTTCTTTCAAAAATTGTTTTCACACAATTTTCCATGTTTAAACCAGTAAATATTTAAAACTGTAAACTTTTAAGTTTAAAACTTGAAAACTCTCTAAATCTCTTATTTTTAAACTCTTAAAAGTTTAATTATTAGGCTAGACTCAAAGTGGGTTCTTAACTTCCTTATACTTTCCCAAATATTCTCAGGAAGTCATTCTTCTCAATCCAATTATATATGTTCCTAATCCATTTCCTCTCTTATGCTTCTATTTATTCTAAGGCACTACTGCCCCTCCCACTAATCTGAAACGACTATCAATTTCTAGATATTAACATATGGACTTCCATTTTTATACTAAATCTATTATACATCTCATGCTTTGCCACTCTAGGTCCTATAACTCTTGGATTCCCACAATCCTAACATTGATGTACAAAAATGTTCCTCAAAATCTTCCCATATGTCATTTCTCTTAAAAGTTGGTTTTTCTATCTAGGTATATACAATATAATATATTTATATTTTAAAAAATACAAATATGTTCACTCTCTATTTATTTAGGAACCCTAAACCTAGGCTCTAATACCAAATGTAACAACCCGAATTCAATGGGTCCGGATTTTACGCAAAAATACTAAAATCCAAGCCCACTGAAGCCCGAGTTGGGTTTCTGGTATCCTGCAAATAGGCAAAGACAAATATATAAGAGCTTAGATAAATATCTCATAGCGGAACTGACTAAAATATAATAGTAAGTAATTACTCACCAATATAATAACACTTTCTAAACAAGCATCTCAAAGCTGGAAAGTCTCCGCCATCTACCTAACCTGTAGGATGTGATGAGGAGCGAGTCAGAACTAAAGTTCTGGTAAATGGACAAATTATACACTTCTAAGCTTAATTCTACATATAATGTTTTATTTCCATTTACTGTTATATTAGGTTTATTGGGTTCATAATACTCTCGCCTCTGTGTGTGAATCGTACCCATCTACTCCCTAGTAGATTAAAACCTAATAACTAATATATATGAAGCTATATGCCCAATGACCGCATCGGTCCTAGGTATTACCCATAGTACCTTCCGTATCCTCCTCGGAAAGGACTCCATTGTCTTGCTCCTAGAGCGTTCTATGACTACATCTGTAAAGGACAGTTTCGTGAGGCCTATAATACAGATGTTCCATCGTTTGCTATGAAAACGTAAAACTGCGTCCACACTAGCCTATACTAATGCTCGGACATCCACAATGTACCACCCAGTGCATACCTTGAGGACTATACGTAATCGTTCTGTCTACTCCCTGAATCCCTCTTAACATGGTCTACCTTGTACGGAACTCGGTCGGGGATTTTCTATATTTGTAAAGGACTGCCTCATTAGGCCTACAATATAGATATTCCGCTTGGTCTGTCTCTTCTCTTATCGTGGCTATGGCCCCACGCAACCACCCCTCAACTAATCGAAAGACCTCTAAAGAGCTAAGAGGTTGTCCCCTACTGTAAACAATCTAAACATCCAATTGGTTGTGCTCCTCATCCATTGTCTCGATAGTGAAAGAATCATTGGTATTTTGGTTTAACTCTAGTCTTTTCCAAACTCGCTTCTTGGTTTGATGCTGGCCTGATATCCGCATGCGACTATCCTTTTGGGTCCTGCCCACTAAAACCTACTCCCAAGTTAGAGTACGGTGTCATACGAATATCCTACTCCAAACATCAACCCTTTTGACTGCCTACAATGGTCCTACCATGCAAAAGCAGTCAAGGCATACTCTCTTGATGGAACACCTACAGACCTGCCTCCGGGTGACTGCTTCGTTAGGCCTACCCCAGAGGGCCACCTAGAGTACTCTCACGTCACATTGAAGTCTCATACTTCCTCTAGCCCAAAATATCTAAGTTGGACGTGCTTCTTCTATGCTAAAAATCTGTGATGAACTGCTTCGTTAGGATCTTCATCCTTTGGGCTGCTTCAAATGCATCTTACTCTTTTTATTCTGTTGGCTACTTATTTACCCTAATCAGCATAAGCTTGTCCCAACCTCACCTAGCTATTGTGAGACTATCAGTTCCTGACTGAAAGGGAATGTTGTTGGTATGGGCCCTGTTTCTATGTTTGCTTGTTAACTTAGTGTAAGTTTTAAAATAAGCCTCTTCTGTTATTTCTGCTCTATTTGCTTATTAACTTAATCTAAGTCTTAAAATAAGCCTTTTCTGTTCTTTCTGTTTGATTATAACCTATGTTATAATTTTACTTGCAATTGTCACTTCTATATTCTTTTATAATATATATATTATAAATATAATTACAAGTGTCTCTTTTCAACTCTACTCTGTTTTCTTTTATTATGACATTGAATTCTCTTTAATTCTCTTATGTTATATGACAATCTTGTCTTGGGCCTACTTCCGACTGTCACAAATTTACTTATCATAATAACTGCTTTGCTTTTATTCTACTATCTGCGCAGTAAATGCGAATCTGGTTACATTACTTCTAATCTTGTCTAATAATTAACTTTATTTTTTTTTACTTCCTTCAATTCTTCACTTTATTTTCTTATATTCTAGAAAGTATTTCTATTCTATTTGGTTGGTTACAAAAACTGTGCTAAAAATCCATTTCCATGTTTTAATACTAAATAATGTTATAAACAATAATCTATAACTGCAAGATATTTCTTTTATTATTTATTTACTTTTTGGGTAGTGCAAAATACAATAGTGTCTCTATTTTACACTAATTCCCTTTTTCTTTCTTCTATTCTTGCAATTATGTTTATCGTTATCTTTTAAATATTAAACTATAGAAATGTATTCTCTTTTCTAAACCAACCAACTAATTTATTAATAACTTCCAAATCAACTTATTTCTCCCTTTTTAGCATGATTTACGGTAAATTTCCACTTTTCCTCTTTTTATTTCAGTTTTTCTTATTTTACATCTAATTTCTGTAAACCTGGTGTTTCTCTATTTTAGTTCATATTTGCGAATTCTTCCATTTATTTTATTCGCTTAAAAAGGAATAAAAAGAAACTAATATTTATGGGCTAAATTCCGACTTAAAATAGATGTAAATAACAGCAAATAACTATAAATAACTATAAATTTCTTGCTTTTAGGCTTATGCCCTTCTCTATAACTGTTAAGCCCAATATTATTCATATTTAATTGGATTACTATCTTTCTTGTCCATATAAATAATAATTAAATATAAGCTCTCTTAAAATTTACAGTTATAGAAAATTAGTAGAACTAATTACTGAAATAAATTCTAAATTAAAATAATTAAAAAGGAACCTAACGATAATATATCATAAACGTAAAAGATTTATAATTTAAATCCACTCACATGTCGTCCTTAGCTTCAATCTTTATCCCTTTTAATTTGCTACGCTTTTTCCCCTTTTTGATTCGCTGTAAATTCCCTGATTGGTTTGCGCAATTCTCTGATTTGTTTGTATGTATTTCCTTGCTTAATTTTATTTTTAGTTTGGGGAAAGATTTGATTAACAGAGGAGAAAGGAAGAGGGAGAAGAGAAGAGGGGTTTGTTATAAACGACAACAGCTAATTCAGAGAAAATAGTGTGGGCTAGGGTTAAGTTACGTTCAATTTATATGTGCAGTGAACAACTAGAAACCATCCGATTAACCCTAAAAACAATCATCACCATCAAAACTTGATTTATTTATGTTAGCTTATAACGTATAACTCTCCAACATTATTCATTTGTTCCTTTATTATACGATCCTATTAATTCACGTTTCCTTTTAAATAAGATTCTCCCATTAATTATCCAATTAATTAGATCATACATATATATATATATATATATCCAATATTAATTGATTCTTATACATTATAATTTCTTACCTATTTGAACACGTCAATTAATACCTCTATTAATTGAATGAATATAAAAGCTATACTTTTTAATTTATTCTTATTAATTTACCTTCATCATAAACCTAATTACTTTGTTTGATTTTGTACGTGTTCCAATTTTTTTTAACTTGGAAACAAATAATCCTATAACTGGCGTTTTCTTTTAGCTAATTAATTTACATTATTAGCTATTGTAAAATTTGCATATTCTTTGATTAATTGACACCCTTTTTAAAACGCTCAACTAATTGCCAATTAATTAATTGACACGTTTTCCCATTTTAATTGATATCCAAATTAATTCCTATGTATCACTCAATCACACATTTATTAGTTGTACATATTTAAACTGCCAATTCATTACTAATTAATTGACATATAAGTTTCCCTCTTTTATTAATTGATGCTTACCTAATGTCTTTAATTAATTTCTCAATTAATTGATTGCGTCAATTATAAATTAATATATGTATGTTATTATTTAATTTGTTCCCCACATACATTAATCTTTAGTAGAAGATCCCTTAATTAATTAATGTTATAAAAGTGACATATTCTCTGACTAATTGACGCCCCTATGTCTCTTAATTAATTACTCCTTTAATTGATTGATGCGTCAATTAATCACACACTCATTGGTTGCATATATCTATGTAACCTCTTTTTTTTTTAAATGCATATATTTGACATTTATATTTTTCACTGTTTTGCAATTATGGTAATTCAATTGATTTTATTTGTCATTAAAGCACGGGCTGTTACACTCCTTGATGAGGCCATGTTGAATATCTTCTCTTAGATACTGAAAATATGAATAGTAGAACTGTAAGGTTGGAAAATTGGATTTATCTCTTGGATTTATGAAATCAAATAGTACATGATGGATCCAAGTAGCCCGAGGATAGGAGTTCTCAGTGAAAACACCAAAATGTTTGAACCAAAAATGGCACAAACACCCAGAATATTAAGTAGAGAGTAAAAATTGAGAAAATTTAAATGAAAACGATTAGGAGAGAACACATAGCAATTTATAGTGGTTCGGCTAATCTTGTCCTACGTCCACTTAGTGATTTTATTGATTATCCTGCTGATTACAAGTAGGAGTTCTTATGTGTAACAACCCGCATATTTGTCGATTTTATATTTAAATATTTTATTTAAATATTTTATCGTTAGTCGGATTTTAGTCCGAAAAGCTACTTTTTGCATACAGACAAATTAGGACTCGAGACCACTTCCATTGAGTTCAAAACGTCGTTTGCAATCTTTTAAGTATAAACTTCGATATGTTTGGAGATAGTGAAATTTTCATCACTTTTTTGCTTTGAGCTTTGGTTTGGGTTGGACCATTCACTAACTCAGCCCAACCCCCTCCTTCTCTTCACAACTTCACTCTTCGTTTCCTAAACATAGAAGCTTCATCAAAAATGGAGGAGGGAATGGGAAATTAAAACTCCAAGCTCAAATTCAATTGCAATCCATCATTCAACTCCAAATTCAAGAAGAAGACATTGATTCAAGCTTGGGACTGTTCTTGCTTTGCTTCAAGCTTCATCTTCATCAATTTCGTGGAAAAGGTGAGATTTTTATCTCACATTCTTGCCTATAACTATCTTGGACTGTTGGGGATGAATTCCTATCACTTTAGCATGTATATTTGCATTTGGTGTGTTCGAAAAATTAAATGGATAGCTTCCATGAGATAGCTTCTCGTTCGTGTGATAGGCCTTCCCCCTTTTTGTGATTTCTGGATTTCGTGTGTTGATTTCTGGGATTTGTTCTGGATTTCGTGTGTTGATTTCTGGAATTTGTGCTTCACCAATTTTTGTGATTTTCATTGATATGTTTTATCAATTTGTGTGCATTGGTGAATTTGTGTGTCATTCCCTTTTTGTGGATTTGGATCTTTGAGAAGATTCTTGTGATATTGATTAATCTCTTGTTGATTATCATTTACATACTTATTGAAGTATGCCATTATGGTTATTATATGTTTATGCCATATCTCTTATTTTATATCATGTCATCTGATATTTATAGCTAGACTGATCCGTTTATTATTTTCTTATGAAATAATACTCGGGTCAGACCGAGATGTTACAGGTGCTTCTGCTTGACTTCTCTTCTGGATTTCTCTGACTTTTGGCTAACTACTTAGATTAGTAGTTTTTGGATGTACACATTTGAGATATAGACTCTATGTTGTGTACTTATTCTTTTGTATAGCACGTGTTGCTATTCTTTTGTATTATTGTGGATCTTTCTGACCACTACTCTGTTGTACACTTTCATGTGTTATATATTCATATCTTTTTCCGCCTTTGTGATATGGATGTCTGTGACTGATTGGTGTTATGTTTATCTCTATATTTGTTTCCGAAGATTATATATAGCCACTGTGTGATAGCTTTGTGTTTGTATCGGTATGTCGGATTTACTCCTTAAATGAAATGCATGCTACATTATTTGACATATCGGTGCTCGCACAAAGAAGTTACGTGGATAGTCGCTCCTCAACAGCCTTATTCTCCGTGCTAATTGACAGCACTACACCGTAGTGTTCTTGGTTAGCGTGGGTATAGAGGTGGGGCGTTGAAGCTTGGTATCAGAGCCAAACTTCGGAACAATGTGGAATAACTTAACAAGGATCATCATCCTAAGCCTAACTTAGGAGTCGTGCCTTAGGATTTAATTCGAGTCTTCGTACCGATTTATCCTATTTCCTTTTATGTATCCTTGTTCTATCTATCAAGATTTGCTAGATATTTATTTGGAGAATAACTTTTCTTCTTCTCTCTTTCTTAAAGAAGAAGAGAATGTCTAGAGCAGGCCGTCCCAGAGCTGGACCATCTACTGTTACTCCCCAAGATGGAGTTTTTATGACTGCTCAATAGCTTCTTGATTTAGTAAAGAATGCTCAAGAAGCTGGTCCTAATCAGGAACCTACTCATCCTAAGTCTGGATTTGCATGCTTGTGCAACGATTATACCAACTTGGGTGGGAAACCGTTCAAAGGTTCTGAAACTATAATTGAAGTCAAGGCTTGGCTAAGAACATGCGATCGAATCTTTTCTTGCATGAATCTTATCGATCTTCACCGTGTTCAGGTGGCTTCCAGTATGCTCCAAGAGAGAGCATTGGACTGGTATGAACTTCTTATTTCTGAAATTAATGAAGCAGATCTCACCTGGGAGCAATTCCGGGAACGCTTCGAATTAAAATTCATACCAGAAGTAGAGAAAGTGACATTGGCTCGACGTTTCATAGACCTTGTTCAAGGTGAATCCTCTGTGACAGATTATGTCGCATCCTTCGAGTCACTGTCCAAATATGGGGTTGAATACATCAACACCCCATTGAAGAAGAATCAAAGATTTGTCTATGGCTTAAACAAGAATCTCAAGAAGCCATTACTTCTAAAATTAGAAGTTCCTTTCGATCAACTAATTGATATCGCTCTTCGTCTTGAAGAGGCGGATAGGGAAAGTGATGTTGAAGTGGTGGGTGCCAAACCGAACTTCAACAACAAGAAAAGGCCTAACAAGTTCAAAGGTCCATATCCCAACAAAAAGGGGAAGCAAGCAACTCCTGCTGCAAAGACTTTTTCCTCTAGTGATGGGAAATGCTACAACTGTGGTGCTAGGGGCCATTTTGCGAACAAGTGTTCAAAGCCCCGTTCTTGTCGCTACTGTAAAAGTCCGGATCATTATATGCATCTATGCCCTAAGCTTCCAAGCAAGAAGGAGGGAAAGTTAAACGTTGCTCAAGCCCCTGGCAACACATCTCGCGGTCAAGGTATGTCTCATTCTGTCCTTGATGGCATTATTATATTTCAAGATCAACCTATTAGAGTTCTCTTTGATACGGGTGCATCCCATTCTTTTATATCAAAGGAACTTGTAGACACTCTTTCTTTAAGTGTTATTGCTTTAATGACTTCATTAAGAATTGCAAATCCGGTTGGTGGATCCGCAACTCTTAGTTTGCTTTGTAAAGATGTGGAGATTATTTTGTGTGATTTTCCTTTCCTAGCCGATTTGCATGTCATGCGTTATTTAGGCTTTGGAATGATTTTGGGTATGGATTGGCTTAACCGTTATGAAGCTCATATCCTATGTCCCGAGCGGACTATTTATCTCCGACATCCGCAATCTGTTAATCATATTTCTATTATTCTAAAAGATTCGAATTCCTCTTTGGTTGCATCTTTATATTCTTTAAATCCTCGTGATGATGACAATGATGATGAGGAGGATGTCATTTCTCTTATTCGCGTCGTTCGTGAATTTTTCGACATATTCGAGCCCGTCTTAGGATTACCACCTAAGCGAGCAATTGAGTTCAAAATTAATCTTATACCTGGAGCTCAACCTATTACCCGTCCTCCTTATCGCATGTCCAATAAGGAGGATGAAGAGATGCGCAAACAATTATCTGAGTTGGAAATGAAGCAACTTATTTGCTCTAGTTCCTCGCCTTGGGGAGCTTCAGCTATTTTCGTAAATAAGTCCGATGGTACACTTAGGCTTTGCGTCGACTACCGCAAGCTTAATGATCTTACTATTAAGAATAAATATCCTTTACCTCGGATTGATGATCTGTTTGATCAACTTAGTGGTGCTAGAGTCTTTTCACAATTGGACTTGGCTACTTGTTTTCATCAGCTTCGTATTGTAGAGGATAGTATTCCTTTGACTTCATTCCGTACTCGTTATGGATCTTATGAATGGCTAGTTATGCCATTTGGTTTAACGAATGCTCCGGCTTATTTCGTTGACCTTATGAATCGAGTTTTCAAAGATTTCCTCGATCGGTTCGTCCTCATCTTTATTGATGATATTCTTGTGTATTCTAAAACCGAGGAGGAACATGAAAAGCATCTTCGGATTGTATTGGAAACTCTTAGGAGCAATAAATTAAAAGCAAAATTTTCTAAATGCCATTTCTGGTAATCTAGTGTGAAGTTTCTCGGTCATATTATTTCCGAATCCGGAATATCAGTGGATCCTTCAAAGATTGAAGCGATTCAAAATTGGAAGAGACCGGAGAATGTAACGGAAATCCGTAGCTTCCTTGGATTGGCAGGTTATTACCGTCGTTTTATCAAGGAATTTTCTAAAATTGTCGTGCCTCTCACTAGCTTAACGAAGAAAGGTGTAAAAAACATTTGGTCAGACAAATGTGAAACTTCTTTTCAGAAATTAAAGGAACTCCTTTCTGATGCTCCTATTCTTGTTATTCCCGAAGGGAATCAAGGTTTTGTTGTTTATACCGATGCTAGTCGCGTTGGTTTGGGTGCCATTCTTATGCAAAAAGAACGTGTTATTGCTTATGCTTCTAGACAATTGAAGCCAGCTGAGACTAGATATGCCACACATGATTTAGAACTCGCGGCTATCGTTTTCGCCCTTCGAATTTGGTGACATTATCTTTTGGGAGAGAAATTTGTACTTTATACTGATCATAAGTCTTTGAAATATTTATTTTCTCAAAAGGAACTTAATTTGCGTCAACAGCGTTGGCTCGAGTTCCTTGCCTCTTATGATCTTGATATCCTTTATACTCCTGGAAAGGGAAATCGTGTTGCCGATGCACTTAGTCGCAAGCAACAAGCGGTTGTTTCTATGATGATATCCGAATGGAGGGATCTCGAGGTTTTAGCCACTTGTGAAATTCGAGACCGTGTCTCCGATTTATGTTCATCTCTTGTTTTATGTAGCCTTGAAGCTCGTCCTTCTCTTTTAGACCGCATTCTTGAAGCTCAATAGTTAGATCCTGAATTGGCTTTGCTTGGTCAAAATCTTAACGATAAAACCGATATTGAAGGTTTGAAAGACTTTGATATTGATTTCGTGGCGGCATTCGAAAATTTGGTAGACTTATCATACCAAATAGTCGAGATCTTCGTAAAGACATTTTAGAAGATTCTCATCGTTCCAAATTTTCCATTCATCCTGGTAGCAGTAAAATGTACGCAGATATGAAGCGACTTTATTACTGGGAGGGAATGAAATCAGATATTGCTAACTTTGTTAAATGTTGCATGACTTGCCAACTTGTCAAGGCTGAACATCAAAGACCCGGTGGGTTATTGCAACCGTTGGAAATTCCAGTTTGGAAGTAGGATCAAATTTCCATGGATTTTATTGATGGCCTCCCCCGTTCTCGTTCGGGTCATGATAGCTTATGGGTTATTGTTGATAAACTTACTAAATCCGCCCATTTTATTCCAGTTCGGTCGAACCGAACCGTTCCTCTTCTGACCAAACTCTTTATCAAAGAAATTGTTAAACTACATGGAGTTCCTACTTCTATAGTTAGTGATCGTGATCCATTGTTTACTAGTGGATTTTGGAAGAGTCTTCAAAAAGCTTTGGGAACGAAGCTTAATTTTAGCACTGCTTATCACCCCCAGTCCGATGGACAAACTGAGCGTGTGAATCAAACTCTTGAAGATCTTCTTCGTGCTTGTGTTCTTGACTTTGGTGGAAGTTGGGAAGATCATATTTCACTTGTTGAATTTTCCTATAATAACAGCTTCCAATCTAGTATTGGTATGGCACCTTTCGAGGCACTCTATGGAAGGCCATGACGATCTCCTTCTTGTTGGCTTGAGGCCGATGAGAAGCTGGTGTTAGGTCCAGATCTTATTCGTGATTCCACAGAGAAGATTGACCTTATTCGACATAGGATGAAAGAAGCCAAGAATAGACAAAAATCATATGACGATAACCGAAGAAGAAAATTAGAATTTTCTGTTAGTGATCTTGTATTTGTTCGTATTTCACCCATGAAGGGTGTTGTACGCTTCAGTCGATCGGGAAAGTTAGCGCCTCGATACATTGGGCCATTTCCTATCACTGAACGTATTGGTTCCATGGCTTATCGCCTTTCATTACCGGCTCAGTTTTCTGCCATGCATGACGTGTTTCACGTTTTTCAATTATGGAAGTGCCTTCGGGATTCCGATTCCATTCTTGAGCCCGGCGTTGTGGAAGAGATTGAAGTTTCACCTAATTTAACTTATCAGCAGCATCCTATTCGAATTATTGCTTCGGAAGTTAAACGACTTCGAAATAAAGGTGTTCCGCTTGTTAATGTTCAATGGTCCTCAAATCCTAAGGATTGCTCTTGGGAAACTAGAGAATTCATCGAGCGGACACATCCGAACTTACTTACTCATGCTCTTTGAGGTAAACTTCTTATTTCAAATTTCTTTTGTGTTAATATGTTTTTATGGTTGTTACTTTTTATTTCCATCTTATATATTACGAGGACGTAATTTCTTTAAGGAGGGGAGTCTGTAACAACCCGCATATTTGTCGATTTTATATTTAAATATTTTATTTAAATATTTTATCGTTAGTCGGATTTTAGTCCGAAAAGCTACTTTTTGCATACGGACAAATTAGGACTCGACACCACTTCCATTGAGTTCAAAACGTCGTTTGCAATCTTTTAAGTATAAACTTCGATATGTTTGGAGATAGTGAAATTTTCGTCACTTTTTGCTTTGAGCTTTGGTTTGGGTTGGACCATTCACTAACTCAGCCCAACCCCCTCCTTCTCTTCACAACTTCACTCTTCGTTTCCTAAACATAGAAGCTTCATCAAAAATGGAGGAGGGAATGGGAAATTAAAACTCCAAGCTCAAATTCAATTGCAATCCATCATTCAACTCCAAATTCAAGAAGAAGACATTGATTCAAGCTTGGGACTGTTCTTGCTTTGCTTCAAGCTTCATCTTCATCAATTTCGTGGAAAAGGTGAGATTTTTATCTCACATTCTTGCCTATAACTATCTTGGACTGTTGGGGATGAATTCCTATCACTTTAGCATGTATATTTGCATTTGGTTTGGATTGGATTGGTGAAAACCCCAAATTTTAGTGTTTCTGGCGAAAAACTGCACTTAGCTCGTTCTGTCTCGTTAGGTCGCTCGGCATGGAAGAGTTACGCTGGCTATAGGTCGTTTCCCCTTAGGTCGCACGGCGCTGCTCAATTTAACACTTAGGTCGTTCGCTCCTTAGGTCGTTCGTACCTTAGGTCGTTCATCCATTTAGGTCGCATGACTCCATTCCCACTAGGTCGTTCGGCCTATGCCGTTTGTTAGGTTGCAAATAGTTAGGTCGTTCGTCCTCCAATGGTTAGGTCGTTCGAGTATAATGAGACCCGCTTGCATATAGCTCGTTCGGAGTTAGGTCGCTCGAGTGCTTAGGTCGTTCTCCTTTAGGTCGTTTGACCTTAAACCGTTTGCAGTTAAGTCGCTCGAGTCCTTAGGTCACTCGGCCTTATCACTACTTAGGTCGCTAGACCTTATTTCCCTTAGGTCGTTCGACCTCACTCCTTAGGTCGCTCGACCTTGCTTGGAACGTAGGTCGCTCAGCCTTCCACCATTAGGTCGTAGGTCGCATGACCTCAATTCTGTTAGGTCGCAAGACCCCAATACCTTTAGGTCGTTAGACCTTATCTCCTTTAGGTCGTTGGACCTTATTACCTATAGGTCACTCGCCCTATTGCCTTCATAAGTCGCTCGACCTGTTATCCCTTTAGGTCGCTCGCCTTTTATACTTAGGTCGTATGACCTGTATTTAGTTAGGTCGCGTACCATCTTAGGTCGCGTACCACTTAGGTCGCGTACCACTTAGGTCACGTACCACTTAGGTCGCGTACCACTTAGGTCGACCTCGTTAGGTCGCGCCTTTCCTTAGCTCAGCCTGGAGTTAGATCGCTCGACCTGTCTTCCACTTAGGTCGCGCCTTTCCTTTTCTTGACCGTGTTAGGTCGTTCACCCTCCTAGGTCGCGCCGCAGTTAGGTTGTGTACTTATAGGTCGCTCGCCTTCACACTTAGGTCGTTTGATCTGTATTTCACTAGGTCGCTCGACCTGTTTTCCCCTAGGTCGCACGGCATTCTACTCTTAGGTCGTTCGACCTATTTTACTTTAAGTCGTTGCACTTTAATTCAACCATATTAGGTCGCAAGTATATTTCTACTTTGATGGTTTTGGAATTGATTTCCTTGGGTTTTATTCACGTCTTTGCATGTGAAGTTTTGTGGATTGATTTATTCCTACAATCAATTTTGTGACTTGTCACTTCAAAAATATGAAGGTTTCCATACTAGTAGTAAATATCAAAACTCTTTTATCAAAACGATTTCAACACTATTTTATTACAAAACTCCTTCTCTTAAACCGTCTTTCAATCTACTAGTATATACAAGCCTTTAGTTCACTCGAATGAGAAATCTAATTAAACGGCTTAGTAAAACAAGTGGTATGAAACGCTTGCGTTTACTTCGTCGGTTAACTCTTGGACTTGTTTGATTGAACCTTTTTGTGACAATTTCCTAGTGAAGATCTACAATTTGTTCGTAAATATTTAAGTTAAGCAAGTGGTTATGGGACATGAAGCTAAACTCATATATTTACTAGCTTGGTGTGATTGACACTTCTTTATGATCATGACGATCATTTTTGTGATTTAGACTAGCGATTGAGCGATGTCTCTTTGTCTGCGAGGGAGACTGGACCCCGCTTGTGTGATGTTTCTACTCACATATATGGGGTAGCACCCCATGGTCTTCGGGACGTTCGTGTGTCAAAGGCCTTCGGGTCATTCGTGTGTTTGAAAAATTAAATGGATAGCTTCCATGAGATAGCTTCTCGTTCGTGTGATAGGCCTTCCCTCTTTTTGTGATTTCTGGATTTCGTGTGTTGATTTCTGGGATTTGTTCTGGATTTCGTGTGTTGATTTCTAGAATTTGTGCTTCACCAATTTTCGTGATTTTCATTGATATGTTTTATCAATTTGTGTGCATTGGTGAATTTGTGTGTCATTCCCTTTTTGTGGATTTGGATCTTTGAGAAGATTCTTGTGATATTGATTAATCTCTTGTTGATTATCATTTACATACTTATTGAAGTATGCCATTATGGTTATTATATGTTTATGCCATATCTCTTATTTTATATCATGTCATCTGATATTTATAGCTAGACTGATCCGTTTATTATTTTCTTATGAAATAATACTCGGGTCAGACCGAGATGTTACAGGTGCTTCTGCTTGACTTCTCTTCTGGATTTCTCTGACTTTTGGCTAACTACTTAGATTAGTAGTTTTTGGATGTACACATTTGAGATATAGACTCTATGTTGTGTACTTATTCTTTTGTATAGCACGTGTTGCTATTCTTTTGTATTATTGTGGATCTTTCTGACCACTACTCTGTTGTACACTTTCATGTGTTATATATTCATATCTTTTTCCGCCTTTGTGATATGGATGTCTGTGACTGATTGGTGTTATGTTTATCTCTATATTTGTTTCCGAAGATTATATATAGCCACTGTGTGATAGCTTTGTGTTTGTATCGGTATGTCGGATTTACTCCTTAAATGAAATGCATGCTACATTATTTGACATATCGGTGCTCGCACAAAGAAGTTACGTGGATAGTCGCTCCTCAACAGCCTTATTCTCCGTGCTAATTGACAGCACTACACCGTAGTGTTCTTGGTTAGCGTGGGTATAGAGGTGGGGCGTTAAATTATGGATCGGTATAAATACGACAGTGATTACAAGAAATTAGAGTTAGGGAAACCAAAGCCAAAGGACCTTTAGAAATGATCCCCGCCCCTCTATTTATAGACGTAGGAAGCCTAAAATCTCACCCAGAAGATCTCCACCTCATTTTTCACATCATAGACCATTTCTCCACAAAAGTAGGTTGCCACATCAGCAATTATCTTGGATCAGTACCGATCCATAGGCGTGGATCGATACCAATCCACAAGATAGCCAAATTGGCTATCTTGAGCTCTTCATATTGATTGCCTGGTGGTTAGCTTTGTGATTCCAAGTTTGTTTGCATCAATATTTGCTTGTCTATAACGATCCGTAATTTTCGATAATTAAAAATATTAAATTTAATAAGATTTTTTTAAAATTAAATATTGTAAGAAATTAAAATGTATGATTTACATATGGAAAAGATGATTAGAATGCAATTTTATAATGTTGGTTTAATGTAATTGATAACTATTTTAGTGTAACCTCAATAAATTGAAATAATTGTAAAGTTAATGTGGTTATAATTGTAAATAAGGAAATCAATTAAATGTTGGATTTAATGTTGAAATTATATGTAATTAATTGAAATAGGTTAATATAGAATGGAATCAATATTTTGTAAGTAATTTATCAACCTTTGTTGGTAAACAATAGGTTAATAGAGATGAATTATAATGTATAAAAATTTATGCATTATCATCTCGATATTTAATCTGTTTGAAATTAATTATAAATCAATTGAATTAATATAATTAATTATTGCTATTAATATGAGTTAAGATGAAATTGTAGAATATGAATGTAATAAAATGTAAACTAATGTAAATTATATTCATATGATATTTTATGATTTAATAATAAAAGTGAGAATCAAAATATAAGAATTTGATTGAAATTAAAATATAATTAACTGGGGTTTTATTTCAAATGCAATTGAACTCTGAAATTAACTTCAGAATGATTTTCAAAACTGCTTTTCAAAATGTTTTAGCCTTAAAAATTATCTTTTCAAATGATTTTCAAAAAGATGTTTTAGCCTTAAAATATTCTTTGTTTTTGTTTTTAATAAACTCTTGTTTTAAACTTCGTTTGTTTTAAACTATCTTTTAATTATAATATATTTATACTTAGATTTAAATATAAAATTATAGTAAAATTTTATATATTATTCTCTATATTTATCTATGTATTTTATCTATAGTCAAGTATATTTATAAAGTTTAAATAGTTTTTAATATAAGATAAAGGTTATTTTCAAAGAAAATCAAATCTTCAAAAAATGCTTTGGGATGTCGACATGCCCTAGTACCCCATGTCGACATAGTGACAGTTAGATTCAAAAATTTAAATTTATAAAGAAGTGTCTATTCGCCATAACCTTTCACGAATGGACATGGCTGTTGTTCTTCTATAAATAGGGGTTAGTTTCAACGAATTTGAGAATAGATTTTCTGGTTTTTTACTTCTCTTCTTCTTCCACATTTCTTTATACATATTCTTACCATTACTCTACCGAAATCGACATTGAATCTAACTAGATAATCTCTGGTTTGATTCTCTGTCACTATCTCATCAAGATCCTTAGTGTTATTCAAAGTTATAGGCTTTCTTTGTAATCAATAGAGTAAAAGGTGTGATTGTAGCGTTGGAAATCAATCAAGTGAGAAAAGGTGTGATTGTAGCCTTGAGAAATCAATTGGGTGAACTTGTTGCCCGGAAATCAAGTATCTCTACCCAGAGGATTGTGATTCTGGAGGGTGTACATCATGGCCTTGAAATCGAGGGTTGTAATTGTTGAATTGCTTTTGAAAGGAAATCCGTACTTAGTTGTGCGGGACTGGATGTAGGGTAACTCCGAACCAGTATAAAATCCGGTGTGTTCTTTCCTTTACTGCATTTACTTTATTTCTGCATCTTGTTTGATTCTGTGATTATATCTATGTCTGAATATTGCATACATTTGTGTACAAATCAACAATAACTCAAAAAGATTTAGTAATTTCTTATAAACACTATTCACCCCCCTCTAGTGTTCATTCTAGCCTTAAGATCCATATTCCGCATTTCTCACATATCTGTATCACTTGATCATAGGGTAGAAAATTATATACGGACACCGGATTGGTTAAATTAAATGATTTTAAATCCTTAATTTTTGAATCTAGTTAAATGATATTATGAAATAAATTAGATTTAGATGAACTAAATTATTTTCAAAATCCAAGCTTTTAAAATGTTGAGATTGAATTTGGTTTAAATGGATTGTTTAAAGAATTTAAATTGAAATCTTAAAGTTGAATTTTGAAATATAAATGAAATTTATCAAAATTGGGTTATTGTAAATATTTGAATATTTAAACTTTGAAACCAACTGAATTCGAAGTGGTTTAAATTTGTAGTGCAAACATGGATTTGAAATCGATATAAATTAAAATGGTTTTAATGAGAATTTGAATTGAAACCTTTAGCCTTTTGAATTGAAATCGTTGAACTGAGATTGTTTAAATCGAATTTTGGAACTAAAGTTGGTTTGAATTGATTTGTGAAATTGGAAGAAACAATTCTAATTTGAAACTATTTTCGATATAAACTCTTTTATATACAAACTCTTTTAACATATAAACTATTTTTCTCATATAAACCATTTTAATATATTAATAATTTTTAATACATTAACTATTTGTAATATATAACCTATTTTAATATATAAACTATTTCTAAAATATAAACTATTTTAATCTTTAACCTATTTTTAAAATATAAACTATTTAACATACATTATTTAAATTTATAAAAAACTTTTAATATATATTTTAATATATAAACTATTTTTAATATATAAACTATTTCTAAAATATATAAACTATTTTAATCTATAACCTATTTTTAAAATATAAACTATTTTTAATGTATAACTATTCCAATATATAAACTACTTTCAATATTCAAACTGTTTAAGTTGGAACTGTTATGATTTAGATTTAATTGATTTAAATGCGAAATTTTTGATATGATGATTTAACCTATTTTGTGGTTATGATTGTGAAATTTAATATGATTTAAAGTGAACAATGATTTCGAAAGTGATATGATTTAAAGTGAATAATGATTTCAAAAGTGAATATGATTTCAAAAGTGATATGATTTTGAAGTGATTATGATTTCGAAAGTGATTTGATTTTGAAGTGAATATGATATTTTGGTATCAATTATGAATCGGTTTTGGAAATGTAAAAGAACCAACCGGTGTGAAATAAGGGTTTGGTTGTTAAAGAGAACAGGATCAGATACTGTCATACTCTCTACCAATACCGAAAACCACTTTAACAACTGTGCACGTGGTAAAGAATCCAGAAGGCAGTAGGATGGTTTGGCGAACGCTACTGGAATGAAGTAAGAGAACGATGATGGATAGCCTTGACTTTCAGGTCATAATTAAAATGACCAAAACAAGAGCTATACCGGGCCAAGAAGGGCCGCTCCCCTTATCAGACACATTTCTTCGATACCATATTTATTGCTTTGTGATTGATTTGGTGGCCACCCCTTAATTTGATTATGGGAGTATGTTCCGAGGTGGGTGGTAGTAGCTGCTATGCGTTACCATTAGTCCGGGAGTGCAAAACGGTAGTATCCTACCCTGGGCATTGCCTCGCGTGCCTTTTCATATTTATCCCGATTGCACCCACTATGAGTTTGGTTTGTGTCGTACACTATGGAGTGCCCTCTGATTTCCTTTCAGTTTACGAAGAAATTACGGTACTATATAGACTATGGCATTTATATAAAAATGTGTTAAGGGGAATATGGGTAATGCCTTAATGCTATTTTAATACTTTAATTTACTGATAGACACTATATATATAGCGTATATTACTACATATAAATAATTTAACTGAGATGGAAATCCCGAACATCTCTTAAGTTATTGCACGCACGTTATACACTGGATAAGAGATGTAAAATACCGTAAACATCTCTAAAGCCGTTACACTCATATTTACTTATTTTGATTTAACTTACATAAGATCTTTTAGTTCTGACTCGAATGTTTTGTTTTTCATTACGCTAGGGTCAGTCTGAGCTTTCAGTGTATCGAAGATCGTTATTTCTGGAGGACGAAGACGAAGATTTGGTATTATATTACTAGTATTATTCCACTGCATCATGTTGTTCCAATGCATTATTTATTTATTTCCGCTGTATGTATAACTCTGATATATTGTAAAAGTGTAATCAACTGTTATTTGTAAAACAGCTTCATGAACTGTTTATTTGATTATTATATTTTGTTATTCCGCTGCGAGATTCTGTGTTTTGTTTTCTTTCATTTCTCTTATTTTCTTATTTACCCCATTAACAATCCTCCTTTTTGAATGGTTTAAGTTGACATGTGTGGTTTATTATCGATTTAAACTGTCCAAAAAGGTGGGTCGTTACGTTGTCTCTGGGTCCAAATGATGGATCCATGGAAGAATGAAGTTGTTGATTCAAGTGCTAGTAGAGAACGATATAGAATTGTATTGGAAAAACAAAATAATACTTGGAATAGGCTTCTAACATCGAGTGGAACATGTAGGTGGAAGTTGGATAAGATTGGAGAAGAAAAATTAGATTGGTACCGATCCAAGGAGTTGGATCGGTACCGATCCACCACTTAGGTGGATCCTTCTCTTCTTGTCTTGGGTTGGTTTATGCTTTCTCCCATGCCTCTATTTGCATTTGGTTTTCTGGACTCTAGAGCTTTCTCTTTGGCCTCCAGCCTTGACAGGTTCAAGTTCAACTTGTCTAGTCTGTCCGAATAAGGCTTGGTCAAAAGGTCGGATAACACAAATGAAGTTTTAACGAATTTTTGGTCTTTTATCAAAGCTAACTAGAGAATATCTATGCTTAAGTGACAGAGAGAAGTCATTAAATAGATATTTGTTGTAGGAAACCAGCCCGGATAATGATATTTAAAGCAACCATGATTTTACCTATAAAAACAAAATGAGAAAGTTAATTTATTAGACTTATCAAATGTTTTGCTGATAACTATCCTGAAAAATGAATTCCAAAACCCAGCTTTCAAAGTTTCAAAGGTTAACAAGACAACTTTTTCACAAAATATTCTTTGGCATTTACAAAGCAAAATAACCTTTAAGAAAGAATTAATTTCTCAAAGCTAGGAAAGCCATAACTATTTGCTGTATGTTTTTTCAAAAGGAAAAGAGAGAACCAGAAAGGCTGGTCTAAAGCATTCTTCAAGGGAATAAAGAGCAAGCAAATCTATGCTTAATCAAAGACTATATACCACATGGAATCAGTCTAAAGCGCTGAAGTAAGTTACAAATCTCATACAATTCAATGAGTTCAAATATAAGACAAAAATAAAGGAGAAAGTACAAAGTCCATTCAAGGTGTCAATTGTTCAAGTACAAATTTATCTAC
This sequence comes from Allium fistulosum, assembly GCA_030737815.1. Lineage (NCBI taxonomy): Eukaryota > Viridiplantae > Streptophyta > Magnoliopsida > Asparagales > Amaryllidaceae > Allium > Allium fistulosum. Next base: position 512,669,315 of record CM060903.1, on the reverse strand, counting down.
CATTTTACATTTTATATATCACATACAAAAGTTACAAATAACAAGAAAGATTAATCAGTAAGAGAATCCAGCTAAGAGTTTCCAAGCGACGTAATTTGGGTTATTTTCCATTACGAATCAAGGTCTCGCACTTTCTCCTTCAAGTCTTCAAGAGCCGAAGAAGGTTCGGTGATGTGACGAATCGCCACATCCAAAAATTCCTTAAGTTTCTTCTCTTTCTTTCAGGTAATATTTGTATCGTCAATAGAGCTAATTTGAACTTTTAACGCATGATTAAGCATCTTATTAGCTCCTTTGAGAGTTTTGACCTTACTATGTAATTCTTTAACTTTCTGATTAAGAGCATATTTTCCATGTCCTAATTCCTCAACCTACTTTGATACTTGTTGAGATACTCCAAGATTTTTCATCCCATTTTCCTTTTAAAAATTGAAAGCATTCATACCTAACTCTTTGGCACCATAGGGGGATTTCTCCACAAATCAGACCCGAGGGCGGGTTCAACAAGGCAAAAAATTGTTCTTTGCCAGTCGAAGGGATAGGAGTAGGAATGTTGAATTCGCATCCACTTGCAATGAGTTCTAAAGATTGACAGGATACCACACTTTTTAACAAGTCCACTTCAAGATCCATTACCCTTTAACGTAATCGGGCAATTTCTACATCGGCCTTGATTCTTTAGATGAAAGGTCCAGACTGGCCAGCCACTCATATTCCCTTTTAGCTCTTAGATTTCTTTGTCTTTTTCTTTAATTTTCTCTTCTAAGCTAGAAGTCATTTCCTTCATACTGCGTAACGTAGATCACGATTGATAATATTTTCTATGCTATTTTTGCACATCCGCGTTATCTAGAAGCAACAAAGTTGAAGCAACTTGAGAAGAACGTTTCTCCTCAATGACTGACCTTATCTTGGCTTTAATATTATCCAATCGGGAAAGGAGATTTGGACCGCTAAATGCAAGCGTTAATTGTTTTTCCTAATGAAAATAAGTAAATAGGAAAAAGAAATTAATACACAAGAAATGCATTCTTTATTAGCAAAAAGAAGGTTTACAAGCATAAACAAATCCAAATTACATTAACAATATGAGTTTTATATATTCTTAAAGTTTGAATATAGCAGTTTGGGCCTTTTTGAGTGAACCCGTGGATAGAAAGGGTAGAGTGGAAAGGAACATTAAACCATGGAGGGGTATTGACTGGTGGGAATTGATGGTAGTCCTTTGGTCGGAGGACTGGCTTCACCATATAACAATTTGGCATAATTAGTTCGCATCTTTTTTAAGTAAATTGTCCTCTTCATTGTCCAAGAAAATGAAAGGAAAGTGTGGAAACCGTGTATAAACTTCTTGGAGATCCTCAAGAAAGCAATATTTTGCTAACCGAGTGGTTTTGAGAATTAACGATTTCTCTTTAAAGTCCCTCTTTAATTTGATAAATTTACTTAAGAGTTCCATGGAAATAGGACTACCTGATTATTCCTTAATCTGTATGATTTAAGAAAAATAAGCTAAAGTGCAAAGAAACGAAGATACTGGAATTTAAAACATTGTCTGAATTACATACTACAACAACAAAAGTACTTGAGTTCGCACAATATCGACCCTTTGTAAAACTCGAAAAGGAATCTCTCTTTATTAAACTTAACTTTCTCGAGGGGAGATTGTTAGGGGAAAGTGGAACGGTCGCAACCCTGGGAAGATTCCAGCATTCCCCAAGATGGGCCTATTCAAATATCTATTATGGAGACATCTAATTAAACCTCCACTCTTCTCCCCCAAGAAAGAAAATCAACAAAGACTCCTAGAATAAATTTTGTAAAGAAACTCTCATCTCTATCTTCAATAAGCATCTAAAAGAGTGCAGTTAACTATACATTTTCTTTTAAAACTCTTTCTCTATGAAGACGAGATCTTTTCAAGAGTTGGGCAGCTCATTTTTCCTTAAAGTCTTTTAATCGTTTAGCATAAATACGAAGAACGCATGTACCTCTCAGATAAACTATTGTAATCTTCAATCACTTTCTTAATCTCTTTATTTAATTGCTGCACCTTCTTCTCACTCTTCTCATATAAGATATCAAAGTAATACTTGTTTCTATTTCTTAACTAAAATAGTAAATTTATTATCTAAAATCAACAGATAGTTATAAGCATTTAGAGATGATAAATTTCATACCTGTATCACTGGAGTTTGTGAGTAAGGAATTTGAGTTTTCTCCTTACCCATTTCTTTATTAGTAGTTTGAATATTCTTTGCCGAGGTGTCCTTTTGAGAAGCATGTGGGAGTTTAGGAGGGTTGGAATATTCAGCATCATAGGAAAACCAACCCAAGTTGTGACCACCTGATCCATCACCACCATCAACATCTTCGCTACCATTTCCTCCATCCTTCCCAGGATTATCATCATTTTTATTATCATCATCACTATCGTTTTCATCCCCACCTTGATCATCGTCATCGTCCCCTTTATTGGAATCTTCATCACCTCCAAGTGGAGGCTTATCATAAGATAATAATCCCTTAGATTGACGACCTTCTCTTCAGGAAATTCATCTTGGAGCGACTGCTGAGCTCTCCCGAATGAGATCAGACTTCCGCTTAAATGTGTTGTTCACATTTGGGAGGCAAGGAAAGTCCAGGTCAGAACATTTGCCGATATTATCCATTTCTTTATTAGCAGATTGAATATTCTTTGCCGAGGTGTCCTTTTGAGAAGCATGTGGGAGTTTAGGAGGGTTGGAATATTCAGCATCATGGGAAAACCAACCCAAGTTGTGACCACCTGATCCATCACCACCATCAACTTCTTCGCTACCATTTCCTCCATCCTTCCCAGGATTATCATCATTTTTATTATAATCACTATCATTTTCATCCCCACCTTGATCATCGTCATCGTCCCCTTTATTGGAATCTTCATCACCTCCAAGTGGAGGCTTATCATAAGATAATAATCCCTTAGATTGACGACCTTCTCTTCAGGAAATTCATCTTGGAGCGACCGCTGAGCTCTCCCGAATGAGATCAGACTTCCGCTTGAATGTGTTGTTCACATTTGGGAGGCAAGGAAAGTCCAGGTCAGAACATTTGCCGATATTATCATTATATGCTACAAAAAGAGCATCTTCGTAGCACTTCTCTTTTATTTGGTAAGAGGCTGATTAAGAAAGAGAGTAACTTTCTTCTTGGCATCCTTTATAATGTTGTTAGCGTATAATATGGTGGCATTTTTATATTTTGGCTGGCTTTCCAAAATTTTTATCTTATCGGCCGTTTTGGCCATCTCTATCCTTAAAGTTTTCACACTCTCTTCAAGTAACAATTTGGTTTTCTTCTCCTCATCAAAGGAGGAGGCAAGTATGCCCTTCTCAAGAATAGCCTTATCCTTTTCCACTACAGCATCAATCATTTGACTCGACAAAAGCCCGACTTTAGTCTTTAGCGAGGAAACTTGCTCCTTGAGCTCCGCCACTTGACCAACGGGACCCTAAGAGGCCCGTTGAAGAAAAATCTTGTGCTTGACTGCCTGAAACATATAATGGATATACGCTAAGTAAGGATGAACCAAATTAGAGTCTAGATTAGCCAAAATACTAAGAGACATATACCAATAAAAGCTGTTGATAAAGAACATAAAGATGATCCACTAAGGAAGTTAATGGCTATAGTGACATAAGAGAAGCCATGGTTGGAGATTGAATAGCTGAACGAATAAGATCATTAAAGTCCATATGGATAGTTTGAGCTTAGGCCTCCGAAGGAAGAGATTTGGTGGGAAGGAGAATCAAATCTAACTCCTTATACAAACGTTGAAAACCAAAAGAAAAAGTAGGAAGCGAGATGTTAAGTAAAGGATTTGGGGTATGAACATCCTCTGTGTGTTTTTGAACATCCTGGTTCGGAGAACTTAAATCAATCTTGTTAGGATCGTAAGTGGCCAAATCAGCATCCACATTCAATTCCTCAACGATAATGATAGAAGTCTAGACTTCTCCAAGCTTAGCCTTTTTGATCGAAGGAAGGAGTGAAGCATCAGTTGGAGTGTCAGAGCCCGCCTTTCTTTTTATAGCATCAACAGCTTTAGCAATAGAACACCTAATAGAGGCAGCCTTGGTTGATTCAGCCAAAGAAGAAACATGAGCTTTAGCCTTCTTAAACTTAGAGGCTATGATAATAGTAGGTGAACCTAAGTTAAAGGAAAATTCATAAGAGACCGACATAAGCAACTTCGTTTAATTACAGTATAAACTTACTAGAGGAATCACACTGGATAGGGAAAGAAATAAAAAGAGTTTTCTGATTGCTGACAGCCAAGGATCTTCTCCCATGAGCATCCCCCTTCACCATTGGAGGTTCTCCAAGCACTCTATGGTTGTTTAAGATTAAATATTGTTTACGAAGGTTAGTTTCAGTCAAAATCTTGAGCATGTCCCCTATACTTTTAGAAGCTTGAGTCAAAGCCTCAATAGTAGTGGTAAGAGGCAACGGAGGAATTAGATTGTTTAGGAGCAGATTCTAAAAGAGAATACTCGTTATAGGAGAACGAAAATATATAACGTAAATAATAAGAGGGAATAAAACTTACCGGGATAAGAAAACAACACTCTAATCTTAGGAGTATAGCATCTAATGTAAAAGAAATAATTCTCCCAGTCCCTTGTCTTATTGATCAGATGAGTGATTAAACTCTTCAGATAAGGAAGAAGGCGATATACAGAAATATTGATTGCTTGTCCACTCTTATAAGATTCATTAAAGAATGAAGAGTCTCAGCATTTAGTGAAACAAGGTTGGATTCCCTTGCAAGGACCTCCAAGCAACTTAAGTAAGTGTAGGAGTTGGAAGTTAATTATATTGGAGGGATTATATTGGAGGGATTTCTAAGTGCTCCAGGAACTGTAGAAGGAATTATGGGAAAGGATGGTAGCATGAATGCCAGATATGAATAAGAGAAAAAGCAAAGAATCCTTCGAGTGGATTATCTATTCTACTAGATAGACCAGTGACCATAGCTTCCACATTTGTAATCCCAAACTGCTGAAGAATAGTTTCTACTTCCTACTGAGAAGTTATAAAGGATTGGTTAAGCTTATAATCTCTCTTCTCTGAAGCAGGAGAAGGTTTGGTCCTTTGTTAGATTTCTTACTATTCATTTAGCTGCCAAATAACATAATACCAAAGTCAGGAAGTGTCATATACTCTATGAAAGTTCAGAAAACATTAAAAGGATTCATAGCTAGATATTGAATTCATAAGTAGTTGTTGAGTTTATAACTAGAAGGTAATTCTTTTAATGATTTTTGAGTACTAGATGTCAAACTTATAAGTAGTTAAATAATGACTAATTGGAGGTCCAATAGTAAGTCATTAAATTTATGACTAGATGTCGAATTTAAAATGTTGTAACTAGTTAATGAGTCATTAATTAGTTATCAAATTTCTAATCTGATGTCGAATTCATAAATGAATTGTTAAAAATCGAAACCAACAAATGATTCCTTAACTGGTTGTCAAGCTTATAGTTTGATGTCGAATATGTAAATAAGTTGTTGAAATTTGGAACTAACTGGTGATTCTTTGGCTAGTTATCGGGTTTATAATTCGATGTCAAACGCATAAACAAGTTGTTTGATTCAAACCTAATAACTCTCTAATTAGTTATCGAGTTCATAATGTGATATCTAATTACTAAGTGATTGTTGAATTCGAAGACTAGTGATGCCGAGTTTATAATTAGTGGTTGAGTTCACAAAAAGATGTCGGGTTTATGAACAATTGTCGAATCCATAACCGGGTAGCAAGTCATTAACTTGTTATCAAGCTTCTAACTAGTTATTGATTTTATGTTTGGCTGGCGAACTAATAATTAATTAGCGAGAGTCTATCTAGTTATCGAGTCCCTAACTTGGTGTCGAGTTGATGACTAGATAGTGGATCTATAACAAATCCCCAGTTGGATGTCGAGTTTCTAGCAATTGCTTATAGATGTCAGGTCTATAATTGGTTGTCGTGTTGCAGACAACCATTACCATTAAACCTTTGCTGGCTAAGGAATTTTTGAATAATTTCCAGATTTTCGATAATTATCGAATTTTCATTAATTACTAAATGTCTATTGATTAAACAGAGATAAGCAATTGTCAAGTTGCAACTGGAAATTACTTAGGAGTAAACTGTCAAATTAACAATCGCTTGTTTCAAAAAATGCAATAAATATTTCTCAAGGTTCCAAATCGCCAAAGACAATGGCCAACCAGCAACACTTGGATTCAAACACAAAGACTCTCAAAATCATGAAATCATTCAGATTAAAATCGCTAATCAATCTCAATCATTTCATAAAACCCCAATTTGCAAGCCCTGGTTTCAAAATCGAAAACCCCGATCATCTTAACCAGCAAAATGAAGAATTATACCTCGGGTTTGATTAAAGATAGAGAAAAGCGAAGCTTCTTTTCAGAAAATTGCAAGGTTGAAGAAAGATTATAATTATGATTTTGAGTTTGAGTTATAGGTAAAGCTTTTTGGAGAAGAAAGAATGAGTAATTATAGAAGGAAAGGGAAAGAACCGGAAGCATTGATTCATATATAAATGAATGGGTATGATTAAAAGTCCTAGAATACTAAAAGGCGGGAAAATGAAAAGGCGGCATTATACTAGAGTATAATGTATCTCTTATATACAAGTGGGGGGGGGAGTAAATGTTACTACAAATAAAGATGTCAATCATCTAGGGAGAACATATCGAAATTCAAAGCATCGAGTGTGAAGAAGGGAAAACACTCAAGCATTCAGTAAGGGGTATCAAGCTTCAAGCAACCAATCAAAGGTTTCAAATGTTCAAGAGGGGATGATGACTCTCTGAAGGTGTCGAATTTCAAACAGTTGGCAAATCCAGAAGGTGTCGAACATGGACATAGCAAGAAGGTACCAAACTACAACAAATTAGGGGAAGCCTAGGGAACCGAGCATCGACAACATAAAGTTTATCGAACCTTAACAATGGAAAATATATCACACCAAGGTACCAAATCTCTAGAGATGATGAGTTACAAAGATACAACATACATAAAGGTTAACGAGTTGAATAAAGGAGAGGGAGTTATCGTGCCTCAACAACCATAACGGTTGTCGAGCATGCAAAGAGGAAAAAGTATTGTGTCCCAAACAATTTTTAAAGATACCAAATACATAACAAGCCTATGATACAAATGATATCGAATCTGAAGATAATTAAAGAAATTGCCGAACCACTACAACATAAAGTGCTAATAAATGTAGAGTAAAGAAGGGTGCCATATCACCAAGAGATATCGAATACCTAGTTACAAAAAAGGATATCGAGTCTCTATGAAGCAACCTTGGATACGATAATAGATACCGAGCCTTTACAACTGTGACCGTTGTAAAGCATCCGCAAGTATGTGGTCTCAAGCTTTTATAAGCGGAAAAGGATGCCAAACTTCAGGAGACATGAATGATATCGAACGAAGAGCTTAACAAGAGATCTCGACCATTTACATGAAGTAAAGAATGTTAAACCATATCGAATGTCTACCACCACAGGTGATATCGAATGAATGCAATGTTATAAGATGTCGAATATCTACAGTTATAAAGAATGCCGCATGTCATCAATGTAGAACAAGATGTTGCATATCCTCAAGATGCCCAATGCCATCAGTACAACAAACAGTGTCGAGTATTAGCAATTCAGAGGGGGTGTCAAATATCAGCAATTCATCCTATGTCGAAGGACACGTGGCGTTAATACCACCTGCTTTTACCCCTATAAATACGGATCGTGGCGTCAATCCCACCTGCTTCTACTCCTATAAATACGGACCCCATGGCTACATGGGAGGGGGAATTTTTTCTCATCTCGTTTCTTACATTCTTAAGTTGTAAACCCTAAATCAAATTGGGGATTTTGTAGAGCCGATTGTACATTTGTGACTTTTTGCACATAAGGATTTGAACAACGAAGTTTGCATGGCATACGTCAATTGAATAAAGATATTTGACCAATTATTGATCTTATGACATGTATATGACTTCTTGCACTTGACTGGGACAATGAACATGCATACTTCATCCTTTTGGACTTGGATTCAAACTTTGACTTGCATACTTCTCTTAAGCTTTGTGTAAGGCTACTCAAGCCCTTATCTGAACTAGTTCTTTCATATTTGGGGTTGGCAAAGAAATTTGTTAACAACTGCGTTAACTACCTAGCAATTTTCCGATCGAATATCGTATCTATTATCCATGTTCTAAAAAAGAGCTATTATATTATTGGAAGAATAAATGTAGACGTTAATATGCACAAGGAGCGTAAGTTGCATATAGCTAGAATTATTTTATCCAATCCATTATTGCGTAAAGTTAAGTCCATTGTACGTATGTATGACTCAAAACTTAAAGCATTTAACATTAAAAACCAATAATAAGGTACAAACATTAAATTATGAAAGTTAAGGTTTGTTTGTTCTTCTCTACAGCCAACAATGTCTTATTTAAGGGTTGGATAAAAATGAAGGTTGAAGCAATATATAGTCCATAAAAAATAAAGAATAATGACAATAAAACAAATATAAAGGAGTTATCAATACGACTTCGTGGAAAAAGGAATTGATATACAAACTTGGATATGTAGTTCCAAATCACCATCAAATTACATTCATATATGAGAAAAATAGAAAGTTATGATTTTTAATTGTACATATATAAATAATTTATAAAAAAATGTTGCATGACTGAATGTAAACTCGATGTTAGCTACAGAAAGTAACTACCAATATTAGGTGTGTATTCATCCACATTTAGTACATTTTAAGATATGGAAGCAAGAAGGATGGGCATGTGATAATAAAATCAAAACATAATAAAAATATAACAAAATCACCTAAATTTCAACCTTTTAGATAAGCTGCTTGATGCAACAGAAGCACCCTTATAAAAAAAACTAATGAAAAACCCACAGAGAACAACACATATAAAAAGTGAGTAAATCGATATATCTTGCACATTCAAAATATTATGCAAGGTTCTATATATTCAACTATCTTCGTATTATCCCTACTACATTTATATTCATAAATATCAACCTAATTCTATAACATAACTAAAAAAACAATAGCATATATTTGTACTTAAAATTTGATGAATACCATATCTTAATTGTTATCATAGTATGTTCAACTATAAAGTCATAGTAAAGTATGCGGTCTCTACTACTACATCACTGACTAAAGCTCGGTCATCATCTAACCTAGGTGTATGGAACCTATACCTATATCTATACACCTGAGTGCTATGTGAGAAAGGTATTACAACATCTACCATACATTTCCTACACTTTTATCACCCTCATGGATTACTAATCATAATAAGTATAGTGGAACCCTATACTATAGGCCAAATATGTCCTTAAGATGTGTTCACCATCTATATGCGACTGGGTATGGTTTACCTCTGTGCGGTTAATGCCCTGCTAAAGCCTTACGAAATCCCCGTTATACTTATAGCACTCTTCGACTGCTAAGCTATTTCAATTTTTCGCTATTAAATAGTAGATCCACTTTAAGCCCTGCTATTTTCTGTTGCACCCGCTAAATCAAGGTTTTAAGCACCTGCTTTATTAATATTGATATACAGAGATTGATTTGACTAGTTCTCTTTTGAACCAATTTAATGAAGTTAGGGTAAAGTCATAATTTTAAGGTATAAGTGCTCAACATAAATTAGAAATTTATTGTAGTCACCAAATCTAGTCTGCATAAATCATGATATTCTTTAATTTTGTTATATAAGATTAAATAATATTTTTTTTCCTACACAACTAATATGAATGAGAATAAATTAACTTTAAATACTTTTTTGTATATTTAATGAACATTTTACACCTCCTCTATTTTCCGCTATATCCCTGCTATAATTTTTTTTACCTCCACTGCTATAGAACCGCTAAGCATTTTAACTACACAGGTTTACCTTCATTATTCTTCCAAGGATCCACATTTCCTTCATTCGTTCATTAACTACTAATGTATAGTCTTGGTTATCAACACAACTTTCGAGAGCCACTTGGTATCTTGCTTTTATACTCTTAACACCACACATAAGAGTACATGGGAGTCCACTTGCTAAGCACCCTATCCCCATTATCTTGCTAGAGATGAGCGCTACTCATATGGTGCCCACTCCACTCTCAAGTTGATGCCCTCAATTCCAGGACACACACTTACGTATAATTTAAGGATCATAAGACCTATCACACTGTTCCTCGTCTCTTCGATAGTTACCATATAACCCATGTGAAATTGCATGGATGTAGACCCTATATTGATAGCCTTACATCTTGAGTGAGTTCGTTTGTACGTGTTGACCCTTAATTACACCACTTGGCTGCCAATCTATTCGAGATTCGATGTTTAAAGCAAGATCTTTCGATCATGGCTTAAAACCAAACTATCCAAATTCTCCCAAAAATTCACATATTATAGATCACATTGTCCTAAGAACAATGTTCGAGTTCCATTTAAATCCCGAGTTTGCCTCAAAGTTCCATTGATATCGATCCATGCCCTAATTCCAATCCATGCTGCCTGAGTCTATTCCGGCCTTTCCTCAACAAATCTCCAATTTAGCCCCGAGTTTGCCTCAAATTTCCTTGATACCGATCCATACGCCAATACCGAGCCATGCATCTTGAGTCTACTAGAGGCTTTCCTTAGAAAAACCTCAAGTTAAGCTATTTTCCCAAATTCTGCCTGATTTTGCCTCTAAATGACATGGATCGATACCGATCCATCATGCATCGATACCGATCCATCATGCATCGATACCGGTCTATGACTCAGAAAATTTCATACACTTTTCCTACTTTGCACTTCATATTATTGCACCCTCCCTGGATTAGTCGAGATCGATCGATTCCAGTCCATGATCGATCAGTACCAATCCATTTCTTTAGCATTTCAGCCTTCCACTATTTTGCTCCGACTCGACCCATTCTTCCCATGACACTTTTGCACCTCCTCGCATATCCATTTCAATAGCTAACTCTAATCTTATTTAAGATTGTAACACTCCACATTGTTGATTCCATTGCCCTTAGGCATTTTGTCAATCGCCTCCTAGATGCTATCCAAAGTGCCTTATTTCCCTAAAACAAAATCTCACAAACAACAAGCATCAAATCTAAAAAACAAGCATGCAATACAATCAACAATACAAGCATTCAAACACTCACACCCTATCTAGTATTCAAGTTAATCCCAGGTGTCTATACGTGCATTTCCTAAAAACTAACATATCAATTTGCTCCACATTACCCATTTATAGGATCTACTTACATATATAGAAGTCTTAAGTGATATCTAATCATGGTCTAACATATAACCAACATATAATTTTTTTTTGGTGTGAATCTTGTAATATTCCTAAGGAAAACTAATATAAATATATGCATATGCACGAATATAGACCATAATACCATTTGAAATAGTTTCTCACTTGCCTAGATCCTCCTTGCAAGCAATAAGAACATCCAAACATGCCCAAACCAGAGTAAATTCGATCTATCTGAAATGTCCCTCTCCAAAAATGTAATTTGCTTGTATATATGTGGTGATTTTGACTTAATGTGAATTTACCTTGATTTTAGGGATTTTATCCTGACTTGAAGATGGATTTCCATATGGAGAAGTTAGCTTAATGAAAATGAAGAGTTTTAGGATGTAATAGTGATTTAAAAAGTGATTTCCTGTGACTAATAATGGTTGACCGAATTTGGCTAAATGTGTTGGGCTGAAATTAGTTATATGTTGAAAATCTGTCTCGTTTTGGTAATTCTTATTATGGTCATAACTTTCTTTCGAAGCTCTAAACTTTATAAATCTATAGTCCGTTTTGATAGGAAAAAATCTCTCTGCGCAACGGTAATATTTCAGGCCTTAATTATTTAATTTGTAATTCTTTTTCTAGTTGTTATTTAACTATATTTAATTATTAAATTAACTACTTAAACTACTAGGTGTAAATTTATGGGTTGTTACAATTACAATGTTTTTCTTAAAGCAGATAATTTTTAGTGTAAATCATGTGTAAATAACATTCCTTTTTATAATTTTTGGGTACTACTATATGCACCACATTTATCACTCTATTTTGTCATAGGGTTCAATCGGTGTCGTACCGACCACTGCTTCATATAGAGTGCGACTTTATACTGCTGACGGTAGTGTAAATTTTCCTTTTTTAACCTGAATTTTCATATGTGCTATATTGTCGATCAAAATTGGTAAAATGAAGTTAGGGTTTAATACCGCACTCTTTTTTGGAAATCTGGTTATGTCCTTTATTTTAGGTTCGGTAGGCGAAAAATCCTTTCAACAACATGTTTTAAATCGCTTCTGTTTTTAATTTTGGTATATTTTTGTTTTTGTTTTTTGAAATTAAGGCTACGTTTGTTTTCAAAAAGTAGTTCTTAATAAAGTTCTTAAAACAAAATCAATTAGCGTTAAGAAGAATTGGAGCTGTTTGTATCCAAGACCTACTCAGTGATACCAGGTCAATTTAGTGAACGTTCATTAAGCAATAAAATATCGCTTAATTTAAATTCTGGATCTAAATGGATCTCATGTTCCTAGAATGCTCTTTTACTTCTCTATATAAACTAATTATACCATTCCATTCATATTTTCTCCTTCATCATTCCAAGTTTACTTCGATATAGATTATTGTCCCTCACCATTCAAGTTTACCTTCACTCCAAACGGTTAGTTCCATAGCTTTTATTATATCATTATTAACGGTGAAAGATATAGTTCATTCATATGACCAACAAAATGATGACTGTCTATTTCTGCACAGACTTGAATAATCATTTAGATCTTCTCTCATTTTTTCTTTGAATTTTACCAATAATTCCAATAAATAAGACCGTTAAAAAAAAAAAATTAGTTAACATTTCATGCATACGCATCATAACTACTTAACGCACTAAATCATAATGTAAAGCATGGGTAGTTTTGTCAAAATAATAATTTATTCTAGTAACAAATTTCTTTTTAGTAAACAGTCAAACATTTAGCATCCAACAGTCCACATTCAGCATTCAACTTTCAGCAATCAGCATTAAACATCCAGATTTCAGTATTCAATCTTTAGCCTTTTAAACAAACGAAGCCTAAATCTGAACAGCAACCGCATATTTCTATATTCAGAACAATTCCTTTTGAAAAAATGCAGATATTTGCAGTTTACAAATTTCAAATATTTACAGATTGTAGAGTTCCCTACAAATATGCTGAAACTTGAAAATATAGTTTTTATTTTATTTTTTAAATATGATTTTAAGGAGAGACAGCCGTATTTTGAAATTTAGAAGGTGCTGTTAGGGAAGATTTTGTTTTTGTTTTTTTTCATTTTCCTTTTCTTGTGCCGTTTTCCCTATATCTTTATGGATCAGTGCTAGAAGACCCGAGAAAATGGTACGAAAATCTGCGAATTCAATCTTACTGTGGAACATATAGGACCACCATAAATGCTTACGGTTATTATTATCAACAAATCTAGAAGGCCCAAAATATTGGTTAGAATTTGTGTCCGAACTTAATCTATTGGCTGATATTAAATCAAATACTTAACATGAATGGCCCCCCTGAATTTCAGCCGAATCCCGTTCAAATTGACTTACCAGATTCGGGCTTCGTAGCATCACTCTATTATTATAGCCGCACTTTCTCTGGCTTCTTTTCCGGGCCTGGTAGCATAGCTGATCTTTATGTCCCTAGTCCAGGAAACGTGCTAGAAGGCCCGAAAAACAGCTGTACGAAAGGTGCGAAAATGGGTTTAACGGTGGATTTCAGAGGGCAGTTTTGTTGCTGTGTGGTACAGATCTTTTCGGGCCTATTCCCTGACCTCTGTTTCGGGCCTTGTAGAATTGTTGCTAGTCCAGAGCAACTTTGTGACTGGCATAAACTAGCGCTGTTAGCTTCCATCTCTCTAAACATGGGAAGAACAAAAAATAAAAGAAAAACCCTAAATTCGAACCTCCAACAAAATCAATCAATTCAAAAGTTGTATCCTAGCTCTCAAATCAATCTTCTCATAAACAAAATCAAAGATGAAAACTCCGACAGCAGAAACTGGAACGACTTACCCGAGCCGATCCTAACCTCAATCTTCATCCTGCTCCCCTCAGTCGCCGATCTAGCCTCTGCTGCCTCCGTCTCTCATCAATGGAACTCCGTCGCCTCATCCTCCTCGTTCTCCTCCAACAACAAATGGGCACCGCAGCGTCCACCGCTCCTCCTTAAACCCATCCTAAAGTCCCCTCTCTCACGCTACAACCGCTACACCCGCTGGAAGCAAGCTCCTCGCTGCAAGCTCATCCCTATTGTGTCCGGCCCCACATCCAAACTCTGCCATCACCCCTTCCTCTGCTCTCAAACCCTAGCCAAGTCTTTTTGTGTAGGCTGCCACTTCTCCAAACTCATACTCATTACCAACGACTCCATCGTCCTTCATGATGTGTTTACTGGCGAGCAAATCAGGTCTCCCAAAATGGACTATTTAAGGGGCCTATACGTCAATTTTGGTACACTAACCGCACCTCTCCACTCTTCTTCTTTATCTCTGGTTTTGCTTGCAGCTCATCAAACTTCATCCCAAAATCACTACATTATCAGTTGGGAACCCAACGGTTCTGGTAATAGAGATGGGAAGTACGCGATCAAAGTGGAAATCGTATCATTTGTGTTGTTTAACAATCAAATATACTATCTTGATTTATTTAGAAGGGTTGGTGTTGTGAAATTTGAGCCGGAAGTAAGCTGGAGGTTGCTTGATGAAACAGTTATGGCAAATTTACAAACCTTATGCAGATACACTCATCTAATAGAGCATTTGGTTGAATGCGATGGGGAGCTTTTGATGTTGCTTTTTATTCCATATCAAATGTTTAAGATGAATATTGATATTTATAAGCTTGATTTGGAGAAACGAAAGTGGGCTAAGAAGGATAAGTTGAATAATTGGTGCTTGTTTGTTGATGTGGTTGGGAAGACGGGGTTTTCGTGCAAGGATCCGGAGAGATGGGGAGGGAGAAGCAATTGTATTTATGTGCCTGCACCGGATTGCACGGAGTATGGTATATATACGTTTAATGAGGAAATTGATATGATGGAGGCTGACACTCTGTTGTTGTCGTTGAATGCTCAACTTCCTAAATGGCCTTCTCCCCTATGGGTGTACCCTAGTATGTTTCTTTTTTCTTTTAAATTTTCCAATTTGCAGTGTAGCAGAAGAAATTTCAACTCCTTGGAGTTGCCACACACACACAAAATACACAGATAACTCTACCAAAATCCTGTAGTACATTAAAAAAAACCATAATTTAATAAATCTATGAAATCAACACCATAAAATTTGAGATGGAAGCATCGTAGCAATGAACTGAATCTCCCTATTGCATATGTTTTATATCCATATATTCATCCCTTTACCAATTAATTCTACTAGAATTTTTTAATGTTTGGCTGTACTTACAAATCTAACCAATTGTCTTTTATCTATTGATTGCAATAGTGATGCCAACATTGCTATTTAATTACTGATTATTATCAATAATTAATATTATGTTAACACATCGTTAGTAATCCTTTACTAAATCAATCTAATGTTTTCACAAATGAAGCGTTGAATTTGAAGGAAGCTATTGAACCTATTTTAGTAGATATATGGTTTTTTTTGCCTAAAAAATTCTCAAAATCGTTCTATGCTTCCTCCAGCGAATGTTTTGTAATTATTAAGTATTAATCATTTTTACTGCTTATTGGAATTTATATTGTCTATTATATGATATAAAAAAGGATACATAATTATGAATTATGTAGAAAACGACCAGGTGTGGCACATTGATATTTATTGTATATTCCTATTTTGTTTAGTAAGTACATTATACCCTATATTTTTTGTGGTAGTAGAGTGCTAAGTGTTAAGGATGTCCATAGAGCCCAGATTGAGTCTAGACTGGATGAAATAAATGCTCACCGCATAATTTGGTACAAATAAGTTTTGTATTAAAATAACTATAAAAATAATAACCTTATATAGGAAGAATCTCAATTGGATTTGATTAGATCATCATTAATTAATATTTTAATTTTAATATGAGTGATATGTACGTACAGACGTATATACACACTGTTGTAAAAATTCTTTTAGGCCTCCACCTAGGCGCTAAACAAAGCTTACTGCCTAAACATCCACCTAGGCGCTAAACAAAACACCTCATTTGAGAATCCAAATGAGTATAAAGACGCTGGTTAGGCATTAACTGAGGCTTGATGCATCGTATAAACATCCACGTCTTGTTTTTAAGCAATGTTGCCTCCTTGGTTGCTTTGAAGCTCAACCGAACCCAAATTACCAATTTTGATCTCGGTTAATTCTAAACCACCAAAATAAATGAGTTCTCAAAATCACTTAACTCTAATTAATCTCCGTTTAAATGATTAATCTCCAGTCCATTACTTTCCACCTATCGTGCGCCTAGCGACTTTTACAACCTTCTATATACACACACGCATGTTTTTAATTTATTGTAAGTAATTTTCAAAATAAACAAAGTACTATTGTAGTTTACAACAACAACTAAACTTTTATATATATATATATATATAATATTAAGTCGTGATTATAATTAAATTTTTGTGTACGAACTAATTATGACATCTAATTAAAAAATGGCAAGAATAGTAAACAACTTAGTTATTTATTTATTTTTTAATTGATTTCTTTAGGTTGTATTTCAAAAATATCTAATAGAATTTAAAAATAAATAGAATAACAAAGAAAAATGAAGAAATCATTAAAATCAAATTTCAAAGAATCAAATTTCAAAGAAGTGAGAAATTAGCGAGTAATTTTTACTATACATTTTTTTTGGAACCAGGAAGCCAGTTAAAATAAACTTTGAAAAGCCTTAAACTTGTACGTTTATTTTGAGTTATAAAAAAGAATATCTATTGGATGATTGTCTATATATTTTGAAATGAAATATAAGAAGTGTAATTAACTTTTGAAGTTATATTAGAAAATTAAGAGCTTCAATAAACAAACAAAACAAACAAAGTAATCGAGTGTTTTTAGTGTAATTATACCTAATTTAGTCAAAGTAGAAACAGGTTATACTAAAACATCTATTTTCTTAGCATCCTAGAAAAACTTAGCGCTCATGTAACGACTAGTTAGAGGTGATCGCTATGTTTTGGCCATTCATTCTCATTGGGCCTTAATCTGTCTGGCGAGGGTTTCATACATACATGGCTCTACGCGACTTGTACCACTTCTTTTCAACAAGGGCGGGGGACTTGCTTCCAAAGAGTTGATTTCATCGTTTCCATCAAAGCGAGAAGTTATCATATGTTTTACCACTGATTCTCCAGCAGAATGGAAAAAACGTCAAAGTAAAGAAGTGGAGCGTGCATATTGCGAAGTAGCGCATAAATGACGCTCCATTACACCCTTGACAGCGTAGATTTTACCACTGTGATTAACTATGTTGCATCAACTTTGTACAAATATGTCTTATTCTTACATCAAAATTTTCTCTTATTTCTTTAGCTGGTATTATCGGTTTAGGCCGTGTGTTATGCTTGTTGCTTGATTTTGTCAAAGTTCCGAACATCAACTTTGTACAAATATAAGTTTAGTTTATAGCTAAGTACCGAACACGTTCTGCAAATTAAATTAGGCCTTACGTAATGCTTGTTGCTTGATTTCTTGTGTGTCCTTTTGTCAGTGTGTTAAAGAAGTATGCTTGTTATTCTAGATATCAAGAGGGTGGAAAAGGTCAAAAGTGGGAAAGCCCAAATGAAGTTTAAATAGTTGAAAACAGGTGATCATTAAATACCGAGAAGGTGAGAACTGGTATGTTTTTTAACTTTTTGAAAGACGCATGAATTTGTATGTTCTAGCTTAGCTCTCAGATTAATGTTGAATGTAATGTAGATGCATTTAAAGTCTGTACAAACATTTGTGATAATGTCATCGATATGCTAACAAATTTTGGTTATTCTTCACAGATTTTAAGAGTGGAAAATGCTGGAAGTGGGAAAGCTTGGTTCAATTCTGGAAAAGTAGAAAGAGTGAAAATCAGTTTTGTTTAAACTACAATGGACAGTCGCCACCATGCTTCTTTAGTTCTCTTTTGAAAATCTTCAATATCATGATTCATGACAATCCTACCGATCAATCTAGGTTTACAGATTAAAAATTATACTTATCGCATGATAAAGAGTGAACTGTTGAAATTGAGCATATTTGTAACTTTTTTCTTGGTGATTTCAGGAATTGTATCAAACGTTTTTTCTGCTTATTCTTGTTTTAAAAGTTGGGACTGATTTTTAGGTCCGTTTGGTTGATTATTACTACATGATTTACAGTTGGAAGTTTTCATTCACATTGTGTACACCTAAGGCTAAGAGGCTGAAGTAGCTTAGATGCAAAACTCAACTCTTTGTTGCTTGCATTTTATGTTTTTAAACAATTTTTACAAATAAATTCCTATTATTTTAAATTCATAAAAAATATGTGATTTTTTATGCACTCTTTACTATAAACCATACAAGTACATTAAAATTAATTAATTTTAATTCAAAATTCAAATTATATTTATGCTTTTGCTTAGAAATTACTATTTAAACTACTTAGCATACACCGAGTGCCAAAATAAGTGCTGTTATTACACAAAAAAATTGATTTCTTTTTCATCAAACCACCATCGTAAATTAATTGAAACTTGAACCAATTTATAAAGTTACAAAGAGATACGGTAAAAATAAATTAAGCAAAAAGTCACCTTAAACTATTTTCTTAAATGCAGTGGCATAGTATTTTTTTTATATATATAAGTTTATCACGGTGTTAATTTCGGTAGCATCTTTTTTACGTATTACAGAAGAATGCAACTTTGAATGAACAATATATAATTTCAGTTGATCAAATGCATCGCAAAGCATGTTCACAAGGAAAACATAAGTAGATAAATAGAAGGGTTTTGTGTTTTAAAATGTCGTATGATTATCAAATACGAAAAACAGCGAGTACAATGTTTTCTTCCATTAATTGCTGTCTTTAAATTTAAATCAATCTTTTGCTAATACAATGGCTGACCGTATGAGAATTTCTAAATAAAACAAAAATAGAGTTCCAAATTATTTCTTGATTTATCACACTTAAGGAAGAAAATAAAATCTAAGGTTTCTTAGAATCGGCAATTCAGATGTTGAATAAACGAAGTTACTGTTTGTGAAACAATGCCTTTGCAATGTTAAAATAAGTTATGTAACCACTTTCGAGTTGAACGGTTTGTAAATGATCAAAATCGTTTAATCCCTAATTTGAAGTTGCTCCTCTATAATCACCATCACCACCTAATCTTCAAAACCCGATTGTTCTCTTCATTGTCATCGCCATGCCAGAGCACTTCTTCGAAATCGCCATCGTCGTCCAACTCCAAAATCATAGTTATCGTCTTTGTCGTTCAACTTTGAAATCCTAGCTCCGCCATTCATTGTTACCACTAGAGTCGTCGTCATCTATCTCCAAACACGTGTTGTTCTTCTCTATAGTCTCCGATGTTTGGTATGGAACCCAGTTCAATTTGTCATGACTGTTAAAAATCGAGAAGTCTTTTCAATGAATAAGTTTGTCCTTCCAGTGAATCCATTTACATTAGTCTGAATGTAAAACTAAAATCAGAATTAGAGTCTGATACCATCAACAATTAGGCGCTCTGACTTTGTCTGCGAGGTCATAAAATTGAATCTTGTGTAGCGTGATTCGAACCACTAGATATATGTTGACTTGTAGTATGCTATATCTCTACTTCTCTACTACTAATAAAGATGATTCAATGAATATGATTTTCATCATATCCTTTTGAAATTCCGAAACCACCCTACACCTATCAACGGAATTTCATCAACGGTTTGCAACTTTCACCATCATCTCTTTCTCGACCATCCATCAATGGGATTTCACTATCAATTTGCATCATACAACACCAATAAAATTGCTTGAAATAAATGTGTTATAACCATCAAAGCTTTTGCACTTATAGCACACATCTGTTCATTAATTTTTTTTTAAACAAAAAGATATTTATCTAGTTATTAGATGCACGTACGTGCGATTTATATTAGTACCATCTAAGATTTGTAGTACAACTATCTACTACCATCTAAGTACTAAATTTCAGAATAAAAAAGAATTAGAACTAAATAGATGGAAGGAAAATAAAGTTCCATTTCGAAGATTATTTATGTTAATGGCTTCCTTTCCATGGCGATTTTTTCCACGGCCCCTTTGCCCCGTCTTCTCCTTCCCCTTAGCTTCGTCTGCTCTTCTCCTCGCTTCGCTTCATCTCCGATCTCATGGCCAAGAACCGTAAACTTAAAGCCCGATTCGCTGCTTCCCTCGCTTCTTCATCGCAAACGAGATCTGGTCGGAGTTTCTCTCTATCTGCGGCGCCAGCTTCTCCTTCTATTCCATCCGTCACGGTCAACGAAAGCATCCCAGTGTCGTCTCCGTCTCCACTTTCGGTTGTCGACAATAGCGTGCGTAACCCTATGTCTTTTCTCAATGCTGAAATTGAATCGACCGCACCTGATGCAGTTCCTATATCAGGTATCTCTAATGTAACTCCTTCTCTGCCTTATTCAAATATGGTTCGATTTGTGGGTAACTAGGTTAGAGCCGTAAGCAATTTAGATAATGGGGTCGCAAATAATGTTGTTTTGGATTTTGGTACTGAGTCAGATTTGAACGCTTTGCTTGAGCACTGCACTGGTGATCGAATTAATGTGGAGAAATGTAAATCGAATGATACTCATGCTTGTGATAACAATTCCAGGCCGCGACCTGTTACTGCACCTATTTTGCCAATTCCTGTATCCATTGTTCCAGTAGCTATTGCTGTGAATTCAAGTGATAATTCTAATGATTGTTGTGTTGATGTCGATAGCACCCCTATTGTTATCAAGCCAGTATGGTCCTCATTGTTTAAATCATTGCCACGAAATGCTGGTGAATACTCCCCACAGAAATTTGACACTCAGGTCATAGATGGTTCTAATGTGCTCCCTCCTTTTGTGCTTCAGGAGGTTGTTAACCATTGGTCTGAACACCTTATTGGATTTTTTCTAGATGCTTCTTCTTCATATTCGGTTGTTCGTGAGCATTGTAGGAGAGCATGGAAATTGAAAGGTTCACTACATGTCCAATATTTGAATTCCTTTTTCTTCTTCCATTTCGGAAAAAGGAAGACATGCCTATAGCGATTCATACTAGCCCTCTCATTATTGAGGGGAAACCATTTATTGTGACTCCCTGGAGTGTTGGTATAGACAGTGCTAGAGAGCATATTCTATCTATTTCGGTATGGGCCACTTTCTCCAATATTCCATCTGTCCTCCAACCTCTGCTTAGGCTGAACTGGCTTGCGAGCCTTATTGGGGAATTCAAGTGCTTTGATGCAAACACGGTTGCGTGCAAGAATTTATTATATGCTAGGGCTTTAATTGAAATAACCCCATCGAAACCGCTTCCGTCGTTACTGAAAGTAAGAATCATGGAAGGTCACGAGATGAAGATAAAAGTTAATTATAGCTGGAAGCCAGAAATATGTACTAATTGTCGTCGTTTGGTCATTATATGGAGAAGTGTTCTTCGATTGCTCCTACTGAAAAAGTGCTCCTCCCTAGACAGGAAATGAAATGGGTCCCCAAGGTTAGCTTACCGCCTGTCTTTAATTCCGCCATTGTTGTTTCTCCTGCTGTGGAGTCAGGCTCGGAATCTCCAGCACTTAGTGTCTTTGATGATGAGGTTATTTACTGGGAACCTGTCGAGTGTTCATGGGTACACGTGGAAACAGAAATGAGGTATGATCCGCAGAGGCATGGTTATCATATGTTCTTAGGTGATGAAGATGAATCTAGGAGGCTGGTGTATCATGTTGAGGGTGAGGGACTTTCTCTGTCGACCACTGGTGATGATGGTGTATGCAATTGGTGGCAATTCTTAGATCTTACATGGGACCGGATTTATCTCTACTCTTCTCTTTCGAGGTCTTATGATCTGTATCTGGCAACATACTTTTCTACTGTTCAGCATATTTTTGGACCTGGTACAGATGTCGATATCAGTAAAGACAAGGGGGACGTTCGTCCTTCTGAGCTGACTTGACCTTTTTATTTTAGTTTATGTATTAGTGGTATGGCCACTATAAAACTAGATTATAGCCGTAGAAGCACATTTGCTTCTCACCTATTATGTACTCTAAGTGGAATGGCCACTATAAAACCATATAGCTATTTCTGTGCATGTGCAGAACACATTTTCTTTATTTATATACGGTGGCACGACCCACTATAAAGTCGGCTGGCTTTGTCAAAAAGAAAATAGATGGAAAAAGATTAAGTGATTTTAGTAAGAAATGAAAACATAAAGAAATGATCAATGCTAATTGAGCTTTTTTTTAAATTAATTTTAAGAGGCTTTTGAGCTTTTTATTTACCCAACCCACAATTAAATTCAATGTTTCATTATCGAGTAATGAAGCATGATACCTTGAAGACATCGATCATCAAGGCTAAATTCAGGTAACAGAATTACTTTTGGAGGTTTTAATTAACTTTTTAGCTTCCAGCGTTAGTATTTTATTTTACGCTGATATAAGTATTTTTATAAATTCAATAAGCATTATCTTTAAAATTTGCAAATTATGCTATGATCACTTTCATTTTCGATTATATTGCTTGATTAATCTTCATATACATTTTAATTTAAATGTTACATTTGTAAATACAACTATTTTTACGGGTTTATGGCATGATTGTCATGTTTTTATAATTTTATATTGAAGTTTATTATTAAACTTGCTTAGCAATTGTATATCCTTTTCGACGTCTGCTCAATTGGTTTATTGATTTCGTTATTTGTTTATGTTATCCACTTTGGATAGTTTTACATTTATTTTAAATTCTGTTAATAGATAGATCTTAACTGTAACATATGTCTGAAAAAAATTATCTGATTATGTTTTAAATTGTCAATAAGTTGTATGTTCTTTTAGTTTTTTGTAATGTAATAACCATTAAGCTGACCAACCTTTTATCCTTAAACTTCTTAGTTCTTCTCGCTATTAGAAATTTAATTTTCATTTTCAAATCAAGATCATCAATGATCATGGTAGGTTGTGTAGGGTCTTAATGCATGAGTGCATATTGATGGATAAATATATGGTACTTACGATGATCATAATTTCAAGCTCAAATTTTGCATTGAAGCCCATCTCCCCTCTTTATCAAACATTTGTTTTAACATTGTCTTTATTTTTAAAAATGTGCTATTATTGACATACATGAAAATGATTTTGCTACCATTAAATTTTCATTATCTATCAATATTTTTCATATGCTTATGGCCATCAAAATCTATTTTCTCATTTAGTCCTAAACAACTGTAGCCTCTTCATCTCTCTTAGAAAAACTCACGTACACTATCTCAAAATGTCATTAGTAAACAAAAATTTCAAACCCTAAAGCCAAAAAAGCTATTTTTTTGTTTAATAGATGAAGGCAAATGAAGATTTAGCGAATGATCGTAATTTTGATAAACACAAAGAGGTTAATTTAATTTATATTTCTTAAAGTCTATTTTTCTTCTACGTATCAATCTTAGATTTATCGTTCAAGGTTTTTTTTACTATTTTTTTAGAATGAGTTTAATTATCCGTGGCTAACACAAATTTGGAGGATGTAAAGTTTGATGATGTTGCAATTGAAAATCTCTATGTAAATTATTAAGTTGTAATGTTTTATTGTACAACGTTCATGCCATTTTTTCCGTTATATTTTTTTTTTGTGTAGTTAGATGGAAGATATCAACCACAATAAAATTGGGAATGCACTTATTGTTTCGGATAAAAAAGTGTTTGATAGTGAAATATGAAAGAAGACGATCGACGCTCCAGTTTTGATGGATACCTTCAAAATTTTGTATGTTTTATGATTTCTATTATTTTCTTAAAGCAGTTGAATTTTGTTTAGGGAATAGGAGGGATAATTATTGTGTTTTGAAACATGTCGGTGTCTATTTACTTAAAGTAAAATAACAGTTGGCATTGAAAACAAGGAACCAAACTTTGTATGGTGGCCATTAGTTTTGGAAGCCAAAAGCATTTTTCTTGATACCAATAGTAGCACACTTTCTAAAATTTACTTTAGCACACTAATGACGTGCTTTTTCCCCTGCTCCATTAAAATATAAATTCCTCACATTTCCTTCAAACTCATTACAGTTCTGTAATTTTGGCCATAATTATGATAACCTGTGTACATAATTCTTTTCATACTTAATGTGAATTCACTTAAAAAAGCCATTATTGTTCTCTCTTCTTTAGGAGAATTAACAAGGCCTTCTTTCTTCCCATTAAAAAGGGATTTTCACTCATCAAATGCAAATTAAACAAAATTGGGGAATTAAATCTTAAATTTCTAGCAATTTAAACTTTATTTTACATATTTCCCCTCCTATTATTTTTAGCTCTATTTATCCCCACCTAATGCGTTTGTTATTCATTTGCAGCTTAATCACTTCTTTTCTTATTTTGGTCTCTTAATATCTATACTATACTATATACTAAGTTGAGCTTCCTTAGCTCTCATCCTCTTTTTTTCTATAGGAGTCATTCATGTGCTGCCACATGTATTTAGAAATTGAAACTTCTTGCCCTTCCTACCACATTTTCTCTTCCTTTTCCTGTTTTCAACCATTGGCTTAATTTATTTTGCTCTGACCTAAATCACCACCATTCCCCAATTTTTTAACCATGTTTTTCTTTGATCTAAATACCCAAATGACCCGATGATACCTTTTTATTCATAAAATCATTTTCTCTTGAATCAGCTATTAACTCCATCGACTCATATCTAAGTAACATTATTATTCACATTAATCCCCTCATCTAAACCACCAGCATAGTCACCAAGTTCCATGCTCTGACACTCCATTGGTAACTTACCACTCAATTTGATGTCAGCTATGTTACACAATCATCATTGCCTAGTCATATATTTCAAAGTACTGATTTCAGATCTAACATTGTTCATTTCCTTTCTTGTATGTCTAAATTGCAAATTTTATCTTTTTCAAAGTATTATGCAACTGTGAAGCAAATAAGTAATTGACATTTTCTTTCGGTCAGTTTAAAACAGGATTCAAATCATATGGTTTTAAGATTCCTATAAATAATGAAATTAATGTTTTTTGTTATTGTCACATTCGATAAGAGTTTCATGTTCAACTAACTAAAAATTAAACAATTCCCCAAATAAAATGTTGATAAGAAATTAGATGACAGGAATCTTAAAACCTAATGGTAGCCATAAAAGCTAGGATTTGTTTTTTAATAAAAATAAATCTAGGACATTAACTTTGTACACTGGTGTAACACCCCTAATTTTTGATAACATTATTCAGGAAATTTAATTAGATAAATTCAATAGAATAATGTAAATGTTAGATTGATAAGGGGATTGAGATTTAAAAATTTATATTTAGAAGCCGATCCTAATTAAATAAATGGGCTTATGAATAGTTTTATATGTTAATTAATTAACACAAGGGCGTATTAGGAATTGCCGCACCTCTTATACTCACGGTTATACTCTCTATTCACGTTCATCATCTCAAAACACAAAACGTAAATCAAAGAAAGAAAAGTCGGCCATTACTTAGGAAGAAAAGAGGAGATAAATCAATCTAAAGCTTAGCAATAAAGCAAGAGGGATTAATCTCAATCAAATCTCAAATTCCTTATCCTAATCAAGGTGAATAATAATGAAAACCATCTCTATTTTTTTTATGATCATTTGATTTCGGGTTTAAGTTCAATCCATTATGATAATTTTTGATGATGATATGCTTGGATTTCATAATATGATATATTCAAACAAGTTTGTTTGATAATTGTTTTATACGGTTTTAAGGCTAAAATCATTTTTTTTGGTCTTGAATGCCATGAGGAATTTATATGTTATACAAAACATGATTTTGGAGATGGGTTTTAATTTTTATAATTTTCCAAGCTATGGAAAATTTATTATGAATTTTCAAAGGAGAAAATGAATAATTTGGGTTTAAAATTATTTCAGCTAGTATATGGAAGAATTTGGATCTGAAATTTCTATATGTTAGATAACATATTAAAAGTGAATTTTTGTGATTTTTGGGGATTTTTCCTAAGTAATTTACTATGGAAATTAAATTATTTTAGAAGGAGGACTTAAATGATTTAATTGTTTTGCTTAATGGATGGGTTTATTTGTAAATTAATCTTTGTTTAGATCTGAAATTATGCGGTAGTTTTATTTTAAGAAAGAATTTTAAAATTTTATGACAACCAATTAAATGTTTACAAATTGGTAGGTTAGTTAAAAAGCATTTACTTTAAAAGGCATTAAAATAGTCTTTATCTAGAAATTATGTTTCATCTCTTTCAGTAGTACCTTTCGACTCTATGCTTCCGCCTCAACCAAGTCGAAACCAACCAAGCCGAAACCAATACATAAGGTATCAATATGTTGGTACGTAGTGGATTGGAGAAAGGCGGAAGGCATGGTGTCGAAACCAATACCTTTGAAGGGGTCGAAGCCTTTGTTTTACTCTCAAAAAATATGTGCTTTCCTTGTTTCAAAAGAATGCTTTCGAAGGGGTCGAAACCCATTTAAATAGCTTTTAAAAATGTTGCCACCTTTTTGTTTCGAAAAGATAGCTTTCGAATGAGTTGCCTTGTTTTTGAATCAAAGCTTTTGAATTTCAACCCAATCGAAATCTTGCTGCCAACCTTATGCCTTTCGAATGGATTGAAGTCATCAACTAGATCGAAAGGTAGCTTTTGTTTTATAAATGAAGTAAGCCACTTTCTATAGCTTTCGAAAGGTTTAATGGTTTTGAAGGCAATGGCTTCGAAAGGGGTTTCGAAGCTATCCTTCAAATGTTTTACTTAAATGATTTAAGCTTTCGAAAGGATGGTTCCGAAGCCATCGGTTTTTCCCCAAATACTTTTACTTAAAGGTTAATGGTTTCAAAAGGGGTACTTTCGTTTATGTTCACTTTGACCCAAAAGATATTTTTAGAATAAACCATATGGTTTCAAAAGGGATACTTTCAAAAGGTTTCGAAAGGGATACTTTCAAATGGTTTCGAAAGGGGTACTTTCAATGGTTTCAAAGCTATGCTTCTAAGAGTTAATAAGTAATGCTTTAATACTTTCGAAAGGTATGTTTTGAGGTTTCGAACGAAATGATTTAAAGTGTTTCGAAAGGCATACGCTTAGTGTTTTGAAAAGAAGATTTGAATGCTTTTGAAGGAGGTTATCCAATGGTTTTGAAAGTAATAGTTAAAGGTTTCGAAAGCCTTAGTTTTCAAAACAAAGAACCCAATCTCATTTTTTAAAGGAAAACCATGGCATAATAAAGGAGCTTTAAAATGGCTTTTAAGTATGAAGTTTTTGAAGAAGCTTTCCTTGATAAAACAATTGGTTAAAGGGATTAACCATGTTTCATATGAAAATGATTTCAAGGATATTAAACCACAGGTGTTGGTGTTATTATGTTATTATGTTTGTTTCTTCTAATATGTATCATATTCACTTTAATAAGGACCCATAACTGTATTTTAGGGAGAAATGGCAGAATAACCAGCTAGGTTGATCCAATACTGAATATAAATCGAGTTAACTCCTAAATGAGTAGAATTGCATCTAGGAGGTCTGGAAGACCAGAAAATAGGATGCCTAAATACTGATTAAAGAAGTTGTCAGATAGACAGGTTCATAGTAAACCCATGAAAACTATGTTTAGGAAAAGTTATTGGCATGGGCCAATAGGTTCATAGTAAACCCATGAAAACTATGATTAGAAAGAGTTATTGGTAAGGGCCAATAGGTTTGTAGTGAACCCATGAAAACTATATCCGGATTAAGTTATTGACAGAAGTTAATAGGTTCATAGTCGACCCATGAAAACTATGATATGAGGGAAGTTATTGGAGATACCAATAGGGTCAGGGAGAACCCATGAAACAATAAAGTTATTGGCAGGGGCCAATAGGTTCTTAGTGATCCCATGAAAATTATGAAACCGGACAGGGAGTCCATAAGTTTTAAATAGGTTATTAGTCAGCCCATGAAAACTATTAGGTTAATAGTGACCCTAGAAACTATAACTGAGACAGATATTCAAATTTAATGGGGATGAGAAATCCAGAATTGATTTACTTGTTTGCATATCATCGTAATATTTTGAATTGTTATGTTTTAACCATTGTGGATGCAGGAGCACAATATATGGTTTTATAAAGTTTTTGGATAAGATACTACTGAGGGAAAAACCTGTTTCGCGGAGCGGCGTGGTCTCACTAGATATCTAAATGGTTTGAGATGGTAGGTTATTATTCATACCAGGCTTTATGTCTGATTCAAAGTTTATGTTTTCCCCTTAAACTTTCGGCTGCTCAATTGATTTTGAGTAGTTTGAGAGTTGAGGTTTTCAAGTACCTCATTAGACGAATAAGCTTCTGGAGATGTGCAGGAGGCATGATAGCTATTTAGAGTTCTTTTCTATTTCGATTCCGTTGTGTTTTTTTGTAAAGGCAAAGTTGTTTAATAGCCTAGTTATATACTCTGATCATCCAAGGGGGCATCTTCATATGTCGCTCTTGGCGTATGTTGTAATAATTATATTTTCTCTGAACGGGGTTCTCGAATATGGGATTATGTAATGAATGTTGAAATGAGTTGAAATGGAATGTGAAAGTTGTTTAAGGATTTTAATTTTTTTTCATATCCATGTGTTTCTGTTATATCAATGTATCTCACATTACCGTATTTAGTCGCTAAAGATTAATAATTACGGATGACTGTAGCATCCGTAGCCGTTAGTTTTGAGTCTCCAAGTGGAGGATGTTACAAGTTGGTATCAGAGCATTGGTTTATGAAACTTAAAAAGAAATTTAAACCTAAAAGATTTTTCAAAACATAACCCGATGAATTAGAAAATAAGATCGGGGTTTGGATTAACGCTATAGTAACGTACTTGTATTTGATATATATATATATATATATATATAAGTATGTATTCCCCTCTCTCTTAGACTATTCTTCTGTATCTTACTAAGGCTCGTATGCAGATTTACGAGAAAGGAAATATGGAGGTAGGAAACAGAAGAGGAAATCTCGATGGAGGAAGCACCAAAACCAACGGAAATGTTCGACCCACCAGGAGGAACTCGGGTCGATAGGCTAATGCTAACCAAAATGCAGATGCCAATATGGGTGCTGGAAATCCACCAGTAGATATAAGGACGATGTATCAGTTCTTCTTTAATCTGATGCAAGCAGGAGCTGCTACTGGAGTTGCTGGGAATGGAAGAGGAGGCTGGCCACTAGGCAGTTGCAAGGGGCAACACTTCATTGGTGGAATAGTGTTACTGCCGGAGTTCCGGAGGAAGAATTGACTTGGGCAGAATTCCAAAGGAGATTTGAGCAAAGGTTTGTGTTCGAAATTGCCAAGTCAGCATTGCTGAGGAAGTTTATGGATATGGTGCAGGGAGAGATGTCGGTAATTGAGTATGCTACTAAGTTTGATGAGTTGTTCCAATACAGGTGCTACTATAGACACCGTCATCAAAAGGAATGAGAGGTTCATTCGGGGATTGAGGCTTGAGATTGCTAGGGCGACCCTAACACATCTCCATGATACTTGTAATGTAGTTGTGGAGATCGCAATCTGACATGAGGAGATGCTTGCTATTTGTGCGAGAGAAAGCCGGTTGTAACCCAGGGTTCTCAGGGAAAGAAGAGAAGTTCTTTAACAAGAAGGGAGCCCGGAAGGGAGAAGATGCCAAGAAGGCAAAGGCCGATTTAGTTTGCTTTAAGCGTGACAAGAAAGGTCATTATGCTCATGAGTGCCGGTCGAGCAAGGGAAAGAAGGCTGCAGAAAAGAAAGGTGTGAAACACTTCAACTGTGACCAAGTCGGGCATTATAAGAATCAGTGTCCAGAACCAGTCAGGGCGAACAAGGTAAAGGTTTTTGCTGTTGGACCATCATCCGCTAGGCCAACTGCAGCTGAAAAAGGGAAGACTATGATGGATGGTATGCTTTTGATTCAGAGTATACCAGTTAGGGTACTTTTTGATACCGGTGCATCACATTCATTTATGTCTCAAAATTTGGTTGATAGGTTATGTTTAGAACCCACTTACCTTGTTACTTCCTTAAGGGTTGTGAATCCGATAGGAGGGTATGCAACTCTGGGGATAAGATGTGACCAGTTAGAACTTGAATTGTTAGGTCATAAGTTTGCCTGCAGTTTGTATGTTTTTTATTTCATATATTTTGGGATCATCTTGGGTACGGATTGGTTGAGTAAGTATGAGACTAGGATATGTTGCAGGATAGGGAAATATCATTGAGACACCCCAATAGTCATAACCGAATCATATTCTCAGTGGAGAATTCTGACCGGAGTGTTTGTGCTTTGTTAAGTGTTATGGAAGTAGGAGAAGAGTTAAGTCAGGTTCATGTAGCAAGAGATTTTGCAGATGTTTTTGAGCCGGTTACAGGACTACCACTGAAACGAGCTTTTGAGTTTCGGATAGATCTTGTACCAGGAGCTGAACTTGTCAGTAGACCACCTAGCAGGATGTTGTGCAGTTAAAGCGCTTGGCGGATTCAATGCGACGGAGGTGCAAAAAGTCATAGCGGGGATACAGCGAGGATATAGCGGGATATAGCGGATGACTATAAAATAGCATATATAATGCATACTTAATGTTTTTACAAATACATAAATGGTAATTAAATGAAAAATTATCATTCAATTGAATTATAATTAATACATAAATAATTTTAAATAAAAACATGTGCGAATATACTGTAAATAAACGTAAAATTGTAACATAATGAATTTAGTAGAATATTAGAGTATTTTCATTTCTAAACATATACTAAAAATTCAATTAAATAAATTAATTTCATAATTTTTACAATAAATGTTATTTTTTAATTCATTTCTTTTAAAGAAGATATAGCGGAAATAGCGGAATATAGTGGGAATATCGGGATATAGTGGAAATAGCGGGGCTTAAAGCGGAAAGGCTATATTTGGGGCTATATGGAAAAATCGTAGCAGTAGAAATCCGCTATGAGATACAGCAGGCTTATAGCGGGGCATTAACTGCACAGGTAGGATGACACCGACCGAGATGAAGGAATTGAAGGTGCAACTAGTGGATCTAGAAGAGAGGAATTTTATTGGACCAAGCAGTTCGCCTTGGGAAGCGGCCGCGGTGTTCGTGAAGAAACTGGATGGGTCATTGAGGATGTGTATCAACTATCGTAAGTTGAACAAGAGGACAATTAAGAAAAAGTATCCTTTGCCGAGAATTGATGATATATTTGATCAGTTGTGTGGAGCTAGAGTGTTTTCCGAGTTGGATTTGGCGACAGGTTTCCATCAATTAAGGGTGGCAAAGGACGGTATTCCATTGATAGCATTTCGGACTAGGTATGGTTCGTATGAGTGGTTAGTAATGCTATTCAAGTTAACGAATGCACTTGCTTTCTTCGTGGATTTGACGAACCTGGTTTTCCGAGAGTATTTGGATAGGTTCGTGTTGGTGTTTATAGATGACATTTTAGTATACTCTAAGGATGAAAGAGAGCATGAGGATCATCTTAGAGTGGTGCTTGAGACGCTAAGGCAGCATCAGCTGAAAGCGAAATTTTCCAAGTGTCATTTTTGGAAGAAAGAGGTTAAGTTTCTTGGTCACGTGATTTCAGAGAAGGGCTTGTTATTCGATCTAGATAAGATCGAAGCTGTAAATAATTGGAAGAGACCAGAGACGGTGACTAAGATTAGAAGTTTTCTTGGACTTGCTAGCTATTACCGGAGATTCATTAAGGATTTCTCGCGGATAGCAGTGCCTTTGACTAAGTTAACAAGGAAGGATGTGAAGTATGTATGGTCCGACAAATGTGAGGAAGAATTCCTTAAGTTAAAGCATTTGTTGACCAGCGCACCTGTGTTAGTATTTCCAGATGGAAACCAAGGGTTGATGGTGTATACTGATGCATGTGGGACTGGATTAGGAGTTGTGTTGATATAGAAAGGTAAAGTTATTGCCTAGGCTTCACGACATCTTAGACCGCATGAAGCAAGATATCCTACTCATGATTTGGAGTTGGCTACGGTGATCTTTGCATCGAAGATTTCAAGACATTATCTCTTAGGGGAGAGATTTGAGCTCTACACAGATCAAAAGTCATAAAGGTATTTATTCTCTCAGAA
Source organism: Allium fistulosum (assembly GCA_030737815.1). Lineage (NCBI taxonomy): Eukaryota > Viridiplantae > Streptophyta > Magnoliopsida > Asparagales > Amaryllidaceae > Allium > Allium fistulosum. Next base: position 512,636,881 of record CM060903.1, on the reverse strand, counting down.
GGAGTTGAATATGAGACATCAGAGGTAGTTGGAGTTTTTAGCTGCTTATGACTTTGATATAGAGTATACTCCTGGGAAGGGAAATAGGGTAGCGGATGCTCTTAGCAGAAGGCATTATAATGTGGTGTTAGCTATGTTGGAAGAATGGAAATATTTAGAAGCTTTGACTACTTATAGTGTGTAGTTAAGATCGACTGCTAGTTTTAGTCAGAGCACTACCATGTTGTCCTGTTTAGAAGTTCGACCAGTGTTGATCGAAAGGATTGCTTCTAAGTAGAAAGAGGATCCAGTATTAGCCGAGAGGATTAGAAGGCTTGAGGCGGGATCGGAGATCAATGATCCAAAGGATTTTAGTATTGACCAGAGAGGATGGTTGAGAAAGAAGGGACGGTTATGTGTTCTGAATGTTGAGGACTTAAGGAAAGAAGCTCTTGAAGAATGTCATCGGTCCAAGTTTACGGTATATCCAGAAGGGACCAAGATGTATCAAGATATGAAGAGGAGCTTCTATTGGGAAGGTATGAAGAGGGATGTTGGCTTGTGGGTTAGGCAGTGTGCAAACTGTCAACAAGTGAAGGCCGAACATCAGAAGCCGAGTGGGTTGATTCAACCTTTGGAGGTACCAGTTTGGAAATGGGAATCGATATCCATGGATTTTATAGACGAGTTGACAAGGTCAAATAGAGGAAATGAAAGTATATGGGTCATAGTGGACAGGTTGACCAAGAGTTCCCATTTCATTCCAGTTAAGTCTACCAGGACGACACCTGTTTTAGCTAAGTTGTTCATGAAGAACATAGTTAGACTGCATGGAATTCGTATTAGTATAGTCAGTGATAGAGATGCTTTGTTTACTAGTCAATTCTGGAAGAGTCTACAAGATGTGTTAGGCACCCTGCTTAAGATGGGTACTGCATATCACCCTCAGACGGATGGGCAGACAGAGAGAGTCAATAAGGTACTCAAGGATTTGTTAAGAGCTTGTGTATTGGACTGCGATGGATCTTGGGAAGATCACCTACACTTAGTGGAGTTTTCCTATAACAATAGTTATCAGACTAGTATAGGAATAGCGCCTTTTGAAGCTTTGTATGGAAGGCCATGCAAATCACCAGCATGTTGGTTGGACACTGGAGACAGATTAGTCTTAGGTCTAAATCTGGTTAGAGAGGCAACATAGAAGGTTGAGTTAATCCAAGAAAGGATGAAGGAAGCTCAGTCCAGACAGAAGAGTTACGCAGATAAGAGGCGTAAAGACCTAGAATTCTTAGTTGGAGATAAGGTTTTCAATAAAGTATCACCGATGAAGGGAATGGTACGATTTCGAAAGTCAGGGAAACTGGCACCGAGATATGTTGGTCCGTTCCAAGTTATAGAGAGGATCGGAAAGCTCGCATACAGAGTAGAGTTGCCGAGCAGTATGGCAGATGTCCATAATGTGTTTCGTGTGTCTCATCTTCAAAAGCATGTGCATGATCCAGAGACTACTATTCCTTCGACAGGGTTGGAAGATTTGATAGTAGAAACGAATTTGACTTTTGTTAGACAACCAGTTTGGGTTGTGACTAGAGATGAGAAAAGATCGAGGAACAAGACAGTCAAATTGGTGAAAGTTCAGTGGAGCGACAATAAGAAGGACTGTACTTGGGAGACAGAAGACATGAATAGAGATACATATCCTGATCTACTTTGAGAGTATGTCTATATTAGATTTATATAGATAGATGCTAATCAGGCAGGCTAGTATGGTTGTTAGGAGTTGTTACAGATGATTGCTATGTTTACTATTTAGCCCTTACTAAATTTTGAGGACGAAATTCTTTAAGGAGGGGAACCTGTAACACCCCTAATTTTTGATAACATTATTCAGGAAATTTAGTTAGATAAATTAAATATAATAGTGTAAATGTTAGATTGATAAGGGGATTGAGATTTGAAAATTTATATTTAGATGTCGAGCTTAATTAAATAAATGGGCTTATGAATGGTTTTATATGTTAATTAATTAACACAAGGGCATATTAGCAATTGCCACACCTCTTATACTCACGGTTGCACTCTCTATTCATGTTCATTATCTCAAAACACAAAACATAAATCAAAGAAAGAAAAGCCGGCCATTACTTAGGAAGAAAAGAGGAGATAAATCAATCCAAGCAAGGGGAATTAATCTCAATCAAATCTCAAATCTTATCCTAATCAAGGTGAATAATAATCAAAACCATCTCTATTTTGTTTTTATGATCATTTGATTTTGGGTTTAAGTTCAAATCCATTATGATGATTTTTGATGATGATATGCTTGGATTTCATGATATGATATATTCAAACAAGTTTGTTCGATAATTGTTTTACACGGTTTTAAGGCTAAAATCGTTGGTTTTGGATTTCGAATGCCATAAGGAATTTATATGTTATGTAAAACATGATTTTGGAGATGGGTTTTAATGTTTATAATTTTCCAAGCTATGGAAAATTTATTATGAATTTTCAAAGGAGAAAATGAATAATTTGGATTTAAAATTATTTTGGTTAGTATATGGAAGAATTTGGGTTTGAAATTTCGATATGTTAGATAACATATTAAAAGTGAATTTCTATGATTTTTGGGGATTTTTCCTAAGTGATTTACTATAGAAATTAAATTATTTTAGAAGGAGGACTTAAATGATTTAATTATTTTGCTTAATGGAAGTGCTTATTTGTTAAATTAATCTTTGTTTAGATCTGAAATTATGCTGTAGTTTTATTTTGAGAAAGAATTTGAAAAGTTTATGGCAACCAAATAAATGTTTACAAATAGGCAGGTTAGTTAAAAAGCACTTACTTTAAAAGGCATTAAAACAGTCTTTACCTAGAAATTATGTTTCGCCTCTTTCAGTAGTACCTTTCGACTCTATGCTTCCGCCTCAACCAAGTCGAAACCAATAAAGCCGAAACTAATACACAAGGTATCAATATGTTGGCACGTAGTGGATTGGAGAAAGGCGGAAGGCATGCTGTCGAAACCAATGCCTTCGAAGGAGTCGAAGCCTTTGTTTTACTCTCAATAGATATGTGCTTGCCTTGTTTCAAAAGGATGCTTTCGAAGGAGTTGAAATCCATTTAAATAGCTTTTGAAAATGTTGTCACCTATTTGTTTTGAAAAGATATCTTTTGAATGAGTTGCCTTGTTTTTGAATCAAAGCTTTCGAAAGGGTAGTTTCAACCCAATCGAAACCCTGCTGCCAACCTTATGCCTTTCGAATGGATTTAAGTCATCAACTAGATCGAAAGGCAGCTTTTGTTTTATAAATGAAGTAAGCCACTTCCTATAGCTTTCAAAAGGGTTAATGGTTTCGAAGGCAATGGCTTCGAAAGGGGTTTCGAAGCTATCCTTTAAATGTTTTATTTAAATGATTTAAGCTTTCGAAAGGATGGTTCCGAAGCCATCGGTTTTTCCCCAAATACTTTTACTTAAAGGTTAATGGTTTCGAAAAGGGTACTTTCGTTTATGTTCACTTTGACCCAAAAGATATTTTTAATATAAACCAAATGGTTTCGAAGGGGATACTTTCAAAAGTTTCCAAAAGGGATACTTTCAAATGGTTTCGAAAGGGGTACTTTCAATGGTTTCAAAGCTATGCTTCTAAGAGTTAATAAGTAATGCTTTAAAACTTTCAAAAGGTATGTTTTGAGGGTTTCGAAAGAAATGATTTAAAGTGTTTCGAAAGGCATATGCTTAGTGTTTTGAAAAGAAGATTTGAATGCTTTCGAAGGAGGTTATCCAATGGTTTCGAAAGTAATAGTTAAAGGTTTTGAAAGCCTTAGTTTTCAAAACAAAGAACCCAATCTCATTTTTTAAAGGAAAACCATGGCATAATAAAGGAGTTTTAAAATGGCTTTTAAGTATGAAGTTTTTGAAGAAGCTTTCCTTGATAAAATAATAGGTTAAAGGGATTAACCATGTTTCATATGAAAATGATTTCAAGGATATTAAACCACAGGTGTTGGTGTTATTATGTTATTATGTTTGTTTCTTCTCATATGTATCATATTCACTTTAATATGGACCCATAACTGTATTTTAGGGAGAAAGGGCAGAATAACCAACTAGGTTGACCCAGTAGTGAATATAAATTGAGTTAACTTCTGAATGAGTAGAATTGCATCTAGGAGGCCAGGAAGACCAGAAAATAGGATGTCTAAATACTGATTAAATAAGTTGTTAGATAGACAGGTTCATAGCAAACCCATGAAAACTATGTTTAGGGAAAGTTATTGGCAGTAGCCAATAGGTTCATAGTAAACCTATGAAAACTATGATTAGAAAGAGTTATTGGCAGAGGCCAATAGGTTCATAGTAAACCCATGAAAACTGTGATTAGAAAGAGTTATTGGTGGGGTCCAAAAGGTTTATAGTGAACCCGTGAAAACTATATCCGGATTAAGTTATTACTAGAAGTCAATAGGTTCACAATCGACCCATGAAGACTATGATATGTGGGAAGTTATTGGAGATACCAATAGGTTCAGGGAGAACCCATAAAACAATAAAGTTATTGGCAGGGGCCAATAGGTTCTTGGTGATCCCATGAAAACTATGAAACCGGATAGGGAGTCCATAAGTTTTAAACAGGTTATTAGTCAGCCCATGAAAACTATTAGGTTAATAGTGACTCTAGAAACTATAACTGAGACAGATAGTCAAAATGAATAGGGATGGGAAATCCAGAATTGATTTACTTGTTTGCATATCATCATAATATTTTGAATTGTTTTGTTTTAACCATTGTGGATGCAAGAGCGTAGTATATGGTTTTTATAAAGTTTTTAGACAAGATACTAGTGAGGGGGAAACCCGTTCCGCTAAGCGGCTTGGTCTCACTAGATATCTAACTGGTTTGAGATGGTAGGTTATTATTCATACCAGGTTTTATGTCTGACTCGAAGTTTATGTTTTTCCCTTAAACTCTAGGGTGCTCAATTGATTTTGAGTAGTTTGAGAGTTGAGGTTTTTAGGTACATCATTAGACAAATAAGCTTCTGGAGACGTGCAGGAGGCATGATAGCTATTTAGAGTTCTTTTATATTTTGATTCCGCTGTGTTTTGTTTAAAAGGCAAAGTTGTTTAATTGCCTAGTTATATACTCTAATCATCCAAGGAGCATCTTCATATGTCGCTCTTGGCGTATGTTGTTGTAATGACCCACCTTTTTGGACGGTTTAAATCGACAATAAACCACACATGTCAAACTTAAACCATTCAAAAGGGAGGATTGTTATGGAGTAAATAAGAAAAAGCAGAGAAAGTAAGAAAAACAAACACAGAATCTCGCAGCGGAATGACAAAATATAATAATCAAATAAACAGTTCATGAAGCTGTTTACAATTAACATTTGATTATACTTTTAAAATACAGTTCATAGTTACATACAACAGGAATAAATAAATAAATGCAGCGGAACAACATGATGCAGTTGAATAAATATAATAAATAATAATAGTACAAAATCTTCGTCTTCATCCTCCAAAAAGCAGTCTTCGATAAACTGAAAGCTTAGGCTGACCCGAGCGAATTGAAAATACAAAACACTCGAGTCAGAACTAAAAGATCTTATGTAAGTTAAATCAACAGTAAATAAATATGAGTGTAACGGTGTCAGAGATGTTTACGGGGTTTGACATCTCTTATCCAGTGTCTAACGTGAGTGCAATAACTTAAGAGATGTTCGGGATTCCAATCTCCTAAGGATCCGTTAATCTATCTACTATGTAGTAAAATACGCTATTATAGTAGTGTCTATAGTAAAGTATTAAAATAGTGTTAAGGCATTACCCATATCCCCCTTAACACATTTTATATAATGTCGTAGTCTATACAGATACTGTAAACTCCACCCGCATGTGGGCTATCAGGGAGCACTCCATAGGTACGACATAAAACAAACTCATAGAAGGCGCGATAGGGCATGTGAACACGGCATTCGAGGCAATGCCAGGGTAGATATACCAATTGCGGATCCGGACTGGTGGTAATGCATAGCAGCTATTACCACCCACCTCGGAACACACTCCCATAATCAAAATCGAGGGGTGGCCACCAAATCATCACAAAGTCATAATATGGTATCGAAGAAATGTGTCCGATCGGAGGAATGACCTCACTCTGCCCGGCGTGGCTCTTGTTTTAGTCACATCTAAGCTGACTCACGGGAGTCAGGGTCACGTAAATACCTCATATAGAATCGTTCACCAAACCATCCTCCTTTATTTCTGGAATCTCCACCACGTACGCAGTTGTTAAAGTGGTTTTCGGTATTGGCAGAGAGTATGACAATATCTGATCCCGGTCTCTTAACAACCAAACACTTATTCACACCAAATGGTTCTTTTACATTTCAAAAGTCAATTCACAATTGATATCAAAATATCATATTCTCAAAACCATATCATTTTCGAAATCACATTTACTTCCGAAATTATATCACATTTGAAATCATATCACTTTCAAATTCATATTTCCAAAAATAGATTAAATCCTCATTTAAAATCATCATATTCCTTAAATATGTCATTTAAATCCCTACTTATGTTATAGCATTATTAAACCTTATTCGCTTAATACTCAAGGCTTTAATTATAAACATTTCCACTTTACACCTTTTGAAATTTAGAAAATAATTTAGATAGTTATAAATAGTTTAATTAGTTTACATAGTTTTAAATGGAGATAAATTAGGTTGAAGAGGTTTAAAAATAGATTAAATAAATTTAAAATAGATTAAAATACTTTAATTATATTTAAAATAGTTTAAACGGTTTAAAATAGTTTAAATAGGTTTATTATGGATCAATTAGATTTAAAATAGATTAAATGAATTTAAAATAGATTAAATAGAATTAAAATAGATTAAATAGTTTAAAATAAATTAAAATAGTTTAAATAGATTAAAATAGTTTAATATAGTTTAATAAATTTTAAATGATTTAAAATAGATTAAATAAATTAAAGTAGATTAAGATAGGTTAAATAGTTTAAAATAGGTTAAATTAGATTAAAATAAATTAAATAGTTTAAATTGATTAAGTTGGTTTAAAATAGATTAACTTATTTTAATAGTTGAAAATCTTAAAATTATAATTTAAAAGAACATTTACAGTTTATATTGAGATAATAAATTTTGAAATTAACCTCATATTTAACCATTTCTTCCATTCCAACATTTCAATAACTTAATTTCGATAAATGTCGTTTATACTTCAATTACAACTTCAACATTTCAATTTAAATCAATTCCAATTTCAACATTTAAAACTCAGATTTCCGAAAATAATTCAGTTTATATACATCAAGTTTTCTTCAAAAGATCATTTAACTAAATTCAAAATTTAAGGATTTAAAATCGTTTAATTTAACCAATCCGGTGTCCGTATATAATTCTCTACCCTATGGTCAAGTGATACAGATATTTATTATTTCAATCCGCAATTTAAAATTTTACGGGTATATATGATTTCAACCCGAAATCCCAAAATTTAATTTCAATACATGAAATCGCTCGAGTCTATCATTTCAACGCATAACGATTTCTCCCTAATCTATCAGACCGTTCGGGTATGTATCATGTCAACCCATAGGGAACTTGCAGTGTTACAACAATATAAAATATAACATCCAGTCATCCAATATCAACAATCAAACATCCGTTAAAATCATCATCCAAATCAATCAATAAACATCAATAGCTAACTGATTATCAATAACAAGTATAAACTGATGAATTAAAATTTAATATTAAATAAAATGATGATTAAATGCAATAAAAGTCATATTTAATTGGAATGACAATTTAAATATACCAAACATCAATCAATCAATTTCTATTCACATCATAAATTTAATTTAACCAATATTAGATAATTTAGTAGTTGTGAGTGGGTTAAAACACTCACCTTTGATTTTAGCCTATAAAAATCCAAACAGAAGCGCAAAAACTCAACAGTCTCCAAATTCAACTAAATCAATTTCATGTTGTCAGGAATTTAAATATGAATCCAACAGAAGAAATCTCGCGTGAACCAAAGTTTATATGCAAAAGATATTCATGTTATAAGAAATATTATTAAAATAATAATTAGTACGCATAAAAATTTTTAATACTTACGTTTCTCTTAAGATGAGGCTTAAGGAAAAGATTGAAGAACAACTAAGATGAGGACAGGAAGCGTACGGAAAAATGAGGAAAAAAATCATGTTTCATAAAAGAAAGCTTTTGGATTTGCAAGAATAAGAGCTTTTGAATATGAGGTGTCAGGAGAAACAAAACGCAAATGAAGAAATAAGCTGCAGGTTATTTATAATTAGGAAATGAAGGTGGAGGGACAAAAAAAATTTCATGTTTTATTTTGAAAGCTCCAGGCATTAATAATGCATAAGAAAATGTACGTAGGAATGAAAAAGTTTGCAAACCAAATAAAAGTAAAACTTTGTATACGTGAAAATGAGGTCGCAAGGATTAAATACAACCTAAAAGTCTAGGCTCGGGTATTAAATAGAAGGAGAAATGAACGGATCAAGTATTAATAATAAGGTAACTATTTAAAAACGTTCATGCAACAATTAATAACAAAAGAAATGAAGGGACCATGTACATCGCACAACCCTTTGAAATTCAATTTTTTTTTGAAACGTAACCAAATTAACTTCATTAATTCAAATAATATTCAAATTTGTACGCATTTAGGTTTTTATCTACGCATAATAAATTTTTTATACTTACCTTAAAAATGAAAACGCTCAATTTGGTTTTCCCAAAATGATCTTTTATTTCCATCAAAACACCCTTTTTGTTTAACGTAAAATGTGCGTTCTTTTATTAAATTTATTAATTGCAATCAACGTTTTCTTTCCTTTTAATTGAAATATTTGAATTACATTAATTGCAAATACTTACAAAGTTAAATTTCAAAACAGACAACTAAAATGGATGAAAAATAGAATAATTGTGCTAAAACACAGTTCAATAAACATATATCTCTTCCTTTAAAATCAATCATTCTATTCTTTATTTTAATGAAATTAAACCTACATTCACAAATGAAACAATCATTTTATTTGATGTAAATGTTCTTTTCATTAAATCAAACTTTCCTTATATTTTCACAAAACATAAGCTACTTTTAATTACACCTATTAATTTACAATTTAATATTCTCTCTCCTATTAATTGAAAATTTTCAATTACATTAATTTCAGTTGATTAAGTTTCAAAATGGACTAAATGAATGTAATGAGAAGTAGAACAATTATTTCCTATCTAATAGTAATTAAAACATATTTATACACTATTGGATACAAACAGTAATTACACATTTCTTACTAAATAATAGTTTCTCATCTCTACAATCAATCTTTCAGTTACCAAACATTTCAAATAAATAAACGTATGTTTACTCCTTTACTAAACTTATTCATTTTTATTCTTTTATTTTGATTTACACTCCTACTTTTAAATCAACCAATACCTTATGAAATTGTTAACATAGGTTTCTTTCTTGTTACTCTCATTTTGTACAATTGACGCATTTTCTTACATTAACCACAATATTTGATTACATTAAATTCCAATTAATTATATTCTAATTCCAATAAATTGGTTTAATTAGATTTTAATCTTTTTATTTAATCAAACATTACTCTATGGATATAGTTAACCTTGGTTTGTATCTTATTACGTTAATATTCTCCAATTTCATCTTAAATTCCATTAACGCAATATTTAATTACATTTATTGTAATTTATTTCCAAGTTGATTTCAACAAGTTAAACAAATAGGTAACAAATAACAATTGTCACCTTTTGCTTAATTTAATCACATTTATAAGTTGATTGTTTACAACAAATGTTATATTTATTTATACACTACTAATTTTATTCAATTATAATTTATTACATACTATTTCATTTGTTATAATACAATATTTAAATTATCAATTACTCTTTTAATCCAATTACCAATTAATACACACATTATTACAATTAATTTACAATCTATAACCAATTATAAAGTTTTAATAATTTTAATTAATTGGAATTACATTTAAAGCAGTTATCAATTACCTTAAATTAATACTATTACATTTCATTCTAGTTATATTCTTACTATTAAATCAAAAATTTTTTTGTCTTCCAACATTAAATCACAAAACCTTATTAAATTAACTAATTTTAATTATTGAAAATTACGGGTCATTACAGTTGTAATAATTATATTTTCTCTGAACGGGTTCTCGAATATGGGATTATGTAATGAATGTTGAAATGATTTGAAATGAAATGTAAAAGTTGTTTAAGGATTTTAAAATTTACTATATCCATGTGTTTCTGTTATATCAATATATCTAACATTACCGTATTTGGTCGCCGAAGATTAATAACTATGGATGACTACGGCATCTGTAGCCGTTACTTTTGGGCCTCCAAGTGGGGGATGTTACAACTAGTTAGATATCCTTTGTAATCAATATGTATGTTGGATCATGTGTACATTTGCAGAATTTGGTTGAGACCATTGGATAAATATATGATCATCAGCTTTTGTTGCATGTTCTTTGACCTTGATGTTAATCTTCTTTGTTCCACCACTATAATCATTTATTGAAGATTTCATAGAACTAATATCAATTTTAGGTTGACAATCGATATACTTGAGTAATTATTTATATTTTGGTACTATTTCATCTAAGTATCATCATCTATCTATTGCTAGAAATAAAATTCCATTACAATGCATAGCAATTTTTGAAATATTAAACCGCAAGGTGGTGTTAGAAGACAAATGAAGTTTATATTATGTTTGATTCTCTTTTAAGGATGGTTCACTTAATGACTTTTATTACACTATAATCGGCAGGTAAACAATCCAACTAATCTCCCAATGAAAGTAACCTTGAAAATTATTCCTTGATTTGGGAAATAGGTGTGTATTTAATATGATATGCTTTTACCAAAGCTTATGTGAAAAAATTGAGTGTACTATTTTTGAAATAAAATTAACTAAGTGCTTGCATTTGACATATAATTGTTGCACCATCAAACTTCTTATACTTTTCCATATTATATTTATCGGTGACTTAATTGAATCCCAAAAGATAATTTTTAGGTAACATCTACTATGCAAATTTGTACTACCTTTCAGAAGTTTGAGTTGAATTGATGTGTTTGAACGATGGCTTATTAGGCTTGAAATTTAAGTAACACAAACTGCAGTGGATATAATTACTATTATTAAAAGGTGAAACATTTTCTATGTATGTTGTCATTTGATGTAATGCAATGCACATCGCAACCAAGACCTATACAAAAACCTGAAATGAGAATGGTATACTAATGATAGTAGAAATTTTGATTATTTATCTTTTACCATGAACCTTAAAAGCAAACTGAAATGACTAAGGGTTCATAATTTTTTGGTTGCAAATTAGTAATAATAAGTACATTGATGTGATGCATTTATGATAAATATGAATACAATGTTGATAATATAGTAACTATTCATGTGATTTTTCAATGGAGACTATATTAGCAAAGTGAGGTTTACTTTGTGAATGATCTACTAATTGGTTATGCATGTGATAAAAGTTCTCAATGGTTGCATTATCATAACTATGTAGAGAATAAGATTTTTTAATAACTTAACGTTCTTTGTTAAGGACCACTAGCTCAAGTGACAAGTGCTAAGGTGTTGTAGATTGAGTTTTTAGAGGTCCGTAGTTCGAACATCGAGATATCAAAATAAGTGTTCTGCTTGAACAAAATACCACTTTTATTCTCAAAAGAAATAAACTTAACATTTCTTACTACTATCTTAGTTTTAGTTATTTTACCGTTTTGATGTAATAAGTGAAGTCCCTAAATTGTAAATAAAAGTTTTGATATGATAAATGTGTCAAAGTTTATAACTATTGATGTGTATATGAATATATACGATTGTGATACATGTGTCAAAGCTTTGGTATGATACATTTCAATTTATTTTTCCTTTATGTGATACTTTAGTGGTGTTATTTGACATTTGAATATATATAAATAACTATTTGAATTTATGATTATGGAAATTAAATTAATCTAATGGAACACATATTCATTAATAAAAAATTCAAGCTGATTCGGTATTCTTTGACCTTGAATCTAATTACATGTGGTTTCAAGAGGCTAATACTAACCATTAATTCATTACAAACACACTCGTTTATATTTGAACTACTTTGGTGGTTTTGAATTTTATTGTATTATTAGGGTCTTTTTTGTGACTTAATTACTTTCTAAACTACTTAAATTAGTTATAAAAATACATTTTTCATGTCTCTTTTGTAGCACGTTGAACTTTACAAAATAACAGTACTAATAAATAGGAAGATGTAAGGAAAATAGAATGAATAAAAGAATAATAATATAGCGTGAGTAGATATGTGATTATTTAAGATGTCCTTAGCGTAAGCATGTCTTTAAGTTTATATTAGAATTTCTCCAAACTCATTATTTACATATATTATACTTATAGATTTGCTGATGGAAAGGATTAGATCTTTGTATTCTGTGCACATGGTGAGTATTTATTATTATTATTATTTAGCCAACCTCGCTATCCATTTCTTTTCACAACTAACGATAGATTGAACTACGTAAACTGAGGAATTTGTTAAAAGTATTGTGATTTTACCTTAAATAAATTTAGAAATAACCTACTTTATTTGTATGAGTATAACAAGGTTTTTATTGCTTAAATTGCAAAAAAAGGATTGTGTTTTGCTGCTACTAAATTGGAAATTTTATATTGTCGCATAAGCTAATCAAGGTAAAAGTGAAGCGACACAAGGATTATTAACTATATGGCATTTTCATACTACAAATTGACAGCAACACACCATGTTTATTAACGTCACCATGGAATTATGTTATGGTAGGAGTTTTTCACTAATGAATATGTGTTAAACAAAGGCATGCATCCTGATATGAAATTTGGACCTGTTAAGAAGTCCAAGATCCACTACTTAAAGAGCTAGCTCAAATAACATGAGTCTATGACTCCAAAATCCAGTTGATTGAAACATTCATACAATCAATGAAATGGACGATTTCTTTTCTTGTGCATAGAGACTTCTACAAAACTGATTTAGAGAAATGTACATGCATCTCCTTTTTTTTATTTCTATTTCCTTACATTTAAAACAAGTCATTTAAGAATATTTGTGTATTTTTTTGTGTACAAATTTACCATGTGGACGACTGCTTATTTTGAGGATAGGTCTAGTTGAATATTGTAGAAATGATATTCAAACAATATATAGATATTTTGAGTTATCACTGGATTTGTAAATTGGTCCATCCTGTACATAGATATTTTGTTGTTTTTTCAAGTATTAACCTATTGAATACTATATCAAACTATTGAATACTACATTCGAATTTTAAACTTTAGATATTCGTATTACATTGTACCGGAAATCAATGTAAAATTAATTATTAAAAAATTATATTTTGCATGTTATAATTGTTAAAAGATTATAGGTGGAAATGCTTAAATCCATTTATCGAGAAGTGAATCGAATGAAAGGAGAAGTTTAATTATCATTATAGTTACATTCCTACAAGAAATGAAACCAAAAAACAATGGTAATTGCAAAAAGATATAACTGTACTATTTCTTTTCGATTATCATGCAAGATTGGTTAATATAGATTCATATGTAGTTGCGATTATACAAGTTTATGTTCATATACATATTGTCTCATATTATTATTTGTTACTATTTATGAAATGAAATTTTCCCTTGTTTTGACAGGATGCGCCAAATTCAAACTACATGGAGGGATGAATGGTGCTTGAAACATTAATACTTATTAGAGAGGCATTTCTAAGTTCTTGGATGTATTCTTCTCTCTCTAACATACACACACATTTATTATTTAGAATTAATTGCATTTTAAAATTAAACTAATTTCTTATGTTGTGTGAGCATGATTTTTCTTGAAAAAACACATTTTTGAAAGTTTACTCATCTTTAAACTCAAACTACATCTCCGGTAACAACTCTCTTTTCCGTACCTTGATTTGAATTTAATAATAATTATTCGATAAATAATTAGGGGAAATAATTATATACATGGAACTTAATAATGTAAATTCTTGTGTTAAAACTTATTAGAGAATGTGCTAGTATTTTCTAAACATTGTGAAATATTTATTTTGTGAAAAAGAAAAAGAATTTAATTGTGCTAAAACGATAAAAGTGTTGTAATTGGCATTTTGTTGAAAATAAAGCATTGTTATGGTCTAAATATTAAAAAGGAGGTTGAAATAAATGTTTAAACTATGTTTCTTTCTTTTTAATGAAAATATAAGAGATTGAAATATATTTTAGTATTTATGTAAATTTTTAGAGGTGAAATTAATTTTTAAAATAGTGCTTTAAAATGAGAGAATGAGTGTAAATGGTTTAATTCCTTATTTTATTGATTGGGTTTGGGCTTAAATTTGATTTCAGCCCATTTATGTATAAAAAGAGATTATTTTCTCTTTTCTGCACAAAGCAAAATGAATAATACATTCATTTTTTTTCTACTGTAAATAAACACAAAACATTCTTATTCCTCCTCAAGCCAAGAACCTAAAGAAAAATCAAGGTTTTAACAATAAATAAAATCAGGAAAAATCCAGGAAAATTTGGGTAAGATCTATAAACCTAACTACATCTATATTAGAAATCCTTTGTTTGATTATGATGTATAATTGTTGTTTTGTGTATTTATGTAAAACCGAGTTTTAGGTTTAAATTGGGGAAAAATGAATTCTAGCTTGAAGATGAATGGAAAGTAGAGTTGTAACAAGACTATAAGGTGAGTTTACCACACCACTATTCTAAATGGAATGCATGTTGCTGTCTGTTGATTTGGATGAATCTATGATTGATTGGATATCAATCTCTTATGATATTCTCAATTCATGTTGTTTAATTTTCTGATTATTGAAACCCTATACCTATGATCTCATGTAGTAGCAAAATCATAGATGTTTATCTGCTTGCTTGTTAGTAAAATCAGTGCTTTATAAGTTAGAATGACCAACGCCGGAGTAATCGACCTCGACGGACTATCCAGGGGGTTTCCTGGAGCTGCAAAAGTTCCAGGATTCACCAACTCTGGTGGACTGGTAGGCACCACTGGTGCATCGGTGGTGAACACCTGGGGCTGTTTCAGCTCCAGGTGAAGCCCTCCGACCCGCCTAGTCATTACCCTGATCGTTGCCTCGTTTATCGTCATTTATTTCCTACGTTTTGTGTGATCTTGTGTAGCTTTTTTGGCATCCTTTTCAATCCATCTTCTATTTTATAAAAAATGTGTTTGCAGATGATATAGAGCTTAATTCTATGGATCTAACTATTCATATGATTTGTCGGATTGAATCTCTTTGTTTAGATATAATTTTGTTGCCTATTTCTAATGGTTTTCAATGTTTCATTCTGGGTTTTGATTCTTGAATTTGAGAATTCATCTTGGATTTATTTTTCCATGGAATTATTCTATGGATCTGTGACATAAAAATCAGGTTTATGGATAAATATGGAAGGTGTTTAATCATGTGTTTATGTAAGTTTTAAGTGGTTTTAAAGCCGGAATTAAATTGATTTTAACTCCTTGTTTGGTTCGAAATAATTGCTTAGGGAAATAAAGAAGTTTCTTAAAAATGAAAATATTATTTATGTTTTTGAATTCGACTTCTACAATTTTAGATAAAGGATTCTTAATTATCATATTTTAGTAATAATATTTTATGAAACACACACACACACACAAATATATATATATATATATATATATATATATATTAATATATGAAATCAAAAGTTGGGTTTTTACGGCATTTGGAAAATCATTGTATTTTCTAAGGAAAGAGTTTTGAAAGTTTACTTCCACAAACATATGCTTATTCTTATTTGATTACGTTTTTCTATGAAATGAGAAATATACTTAAACAATTCAATAGTAACAAGTGGTTATGGGACATTAGTTATCACTCCATTGTTTAATTATACTACTTGTTTGTGTAGAGTATTTGGTAGTGGAATTTACTAACAAATAGTAAATACTTTAGCAACACCCAGTGGTTATGGGACAAGGGTTTTACTTTAATAATTACTATAAAAAGAGTATGTGATATTATAGGATTAAATAGTATTTTGGGGATGCAAATTATTGTAAAATTCGTTATATTTATTAGTGTGTTCTGTAGCTTGATCTTGTAGGCTAGTTGTTCGACCTAGCGGCTTGACGGTGGAGGTCGCAACCAGAGTGGTGGTATTCAGTTTAGTTTCTAGACCTATACCACTAAGGCAACAGTCTGTACCCTGGGCTATATTCGATTTCATAACATTTGCACCATTCATTAGTAGGTGTGGCACCTCAGCAGTGTGATTTTAGGTTGAACACATGTTATGGATATCCAGTACCGTTGGACCATAAGACTTTAGCGGGCTAAACTCCTGGAGCTTTTCTTATCAGTCTCCCATAGAAAGAGAGCAATTAGCACTAAGAGTATTCGATTAGTCTAAAATATTTAGTATGGTGTTAGCAACCGACCAAATTGCTAGTATGGTGTTAGCAACCAATCAAACTACTAGTGATTATTTATTAGTATATTCGGGTATCCATTCCCGCATGTTCTTCATAGTGTTCTATGTTTGAGTATGAATTCCCTTTTTGTGCTTCGAAGATTTTGATATGTTAGCACCATACTTAAGATGATAGTCCATGAGAGACTTGATACAATTTTATGACAGTGTGGTTTGTTTGTGTTTTATAATTGTCCAGGAGGGGACCATACCTCTAGGTTTAGTCCACAAAGGGGACAGTACCATTGATTAGCAATAATCTTGTGAATTTATTTTCGTTTTATTAATTTAAAATGGCTATATATATCACCATATTTGTGAATGATAGTCTATAATAGACTTGATTATTGTCGAGATCACTTGTATGTTAGTTATTGTTGGACATATCTTGTTGCTATTGATATTTGATTGATATCTTTATTATTGAGATCTTACCATTTGATATTTAGAGCTAGTCTGATTTGGGTGTTATTTTGTTAAAATGCTCAGGTCAGACTGAGACATTTTAGGTTCAGGGACATTGACCATAGATTCGTGTGCGTGTTTGGAGTTTAAGGGGATTTTGCAGTATGCATCTTTTAGTTATCTCATCATTAGGCTTAGCGAGGTTTTCATTTGTTATCTCTTCAGTTAGGATGTGTCCTATGGATATGTATATATATGTATGCTATTTCGGATTTGGGTAGTGATGATACTATGATGTGTATTTTTAGATATTGGGCTTTGTACTCAATTTTGAGACTCACTTTCTTTTATGTGATGTGTATCATATTTTATTCCGCAACGATGTGATTCTGTGTCTGTGTATATTTATTATAAATTGTTCTGCTAATATAAACCTACGTAAGTGTTGCTTTGCGCAAATATCGCATATGTCAAATTTGGATTGGTTTAGATTACGGTAAGATAGACATATCGGTGTTAGCTCGAGGGAAAATTTACATAAGCTTGCTCTTCACAAACTTCATACTCTGTATTATTAGATGGTATTACTTAGTAATACTCTTTAGTAATATAAGGGATAGAGGCGGGGCGTTACAACTTGGTATCAGAGTAGGTCAGAACAATATAGAATATGTAACGGCCCGGAATTTCACTGCTTTGATTAGTGAACATTTAGTTAATTTTAAATATTCAATATATAGGTTATATAATGAAAATAACTCATTTTAATTAATTAATAATGATGGTAAAATCATTTTCAAAATTTGTTTACCAAATTAAATAGTTCGTAGAAAAATAGAAAATGTGACCGAAAAACGTTTTCCGAAATTTCGACCTTTCGACACTGGAAAGTTGTCGGTGTTCGTATTTTTTCACTATATGTACATATATATAAGAGTAAATTAACTAGATAATAATACGCTTAGAAATAAATTATCTTATGTTAATTTGGATTAGTAAGTGATGTGACAAGACATAGTTTTAAAAATAATAAACATTTTATATAAATATATATATTAAGTATTGTCACATCCTAGATTTGTAATCATTAATCATAATTTTCTCTTGTCACATCTTTGTTAATTAATAATTAAACCTACAGATATATATAAAAAAGTGATGTGACTAAACATAATAATATATATATATATGTATATATATATGTATATAAGAAAGTGATGTGAATTAACATAATAATTATATATATATATATATAAGAAAGTGATGTGACTAAACATAATTATATATATATAAAAGAGTGTTGTGATTAAACATAATTATATATATATATATATTATAAAAGATATGTGTTGTGACTTGACAAAGTGATTAGGTGTGAAATCTTGCCTATAAATAGCCCATATGTTTCTCCATTTTTCATCCTCTTTCCACCAACTTTTTCTTCCTCATTAAAACTCAAATGGAGTTTTTATTTTTTTGGAACAGTGTAAAATTTTAATGGGTACAACATTCTAGTTGACCACGTTTTTAAATTTCTATCATAGCTACGTCAAAATACCCAATCTTTGCAAAGCAATTTTTCACCCAGAATTTCAAGTCCGAAAATTACCCTTCTTCTTTTGATCATAACTTTTCAAAAACAATCGAAAATGAGTGATTATTTTTTGAAATGATAGAGAAAATAAATTCAAATAACTTTTTCTTTGAGTGCTTTTCGAAATTCCATGAGTAGGTAGCCCAAAAATCAGTTGCAAAATGACCTATTTTTGGGTTTATTATTGAGAATTCGATGTTTATCCGAAGTCGCTCCACCTTACCAAAACAAGTCTTGCTTCCTCTTCCCTTCAAGACCGAGCCTACCTAGTGCATTCAGGGTTCAAGACTCCATCTTGTTGCTTAAGAATGGAAGTGCTATGTCATACTATAATTTAGTGAGAGTTTGGATAGCTTTCGGTGAGTAAATTCCTAATCTTTTGGAAAGAACTTTCCTTTATATGTTGTGTTGATCCTTAGCTATATGTATGTTATGTATATGTTGGATCTTGGTGTAACGACCCAAAATTTTTGATAATTAAAATTTGAATATTTAATTAATTTTAAATATTAATAAGTGGAATTAAGAAGTCGAATGATTTATTTTTCGAATATTGGATTTAATTTGGTCAATTAAATCGATAATTTAATGATTGAAATTCCAGAGGTAATTGAGAATCGAGTTTAAAATGATTGAAAATGATTTGGGAAATTTTATTTAATCATACTGGAGTTATAGAAATATTTTAGAACTCTTAAAATTGAATTTGGAGTTAAACTGTGAGAATTGAATATTTTAATATTTAATTATCGACTGAAAAATAGCCAACTTTCGAACCGTCTCAGAATTGAACGAAACTAGTTCCATTGGATCCGTAATAGTTTATTATTATCGGATTTCAATTTTCGTATCAATCGAAGTTATCGTTTGACCGTGGCAACTCGAAACGCATCGATATTATTTTAATTTAAATCGTCGAGTTAAAAATAGTCATTTTTCAAACGGTCTCGGATTTCGACGAAACTAGTTTCATCGGATCCGTAATGTGATATTATTGTAAGATTTCAAATTTCATAATTTTTGGATGAACCGTTTGTCCGGTACAAATCAAAACGCCTCGAAATCGATTTAAATCGGTTTAATTTAAATTGATCGTTTATTGTCATATCTCACACATACGATCGAATTAGCTTCCGAAACACGTTCCATTGCATTCAGAACGCAGGGTAAACCTTAGAAACGTCAGCCGGCACGTTCGATTCGGAGTTCGGAAAATTTCGATGAATAGTAAATTGGGCAATTTTCTATAAAAGGACATGTTATCTTCACTTTTGCAAAGCAAAGACAACCCTAGGGTTTTGAACGTAGCCGCCAGTTCAAGCTATCAATGGCTGAAATCTTCTTAGCTTCTTCCCTCGATTTCTTCATATCCACGCATCAATTCAAGAAATATTTAACTGCAAAATTGTAGATTGTAGCGAGTTCTACGAGGTCAACGGCTATGATCGTCTATTGTCGAGTGAATCAACGGCAAAATGCCAGGGAAGCGCTGCCGTTCGCACGCAGTTCTAGAATGCTAGAGGGGACCGAGCACGGCGAGCTTGGGGCCGGACGTTGGTGGCGCGATGGGCGTTGGAATGGTGGGTCTTGATCGTGATGGAGGCGTTCGAATGGATGGCGTGTTCTAGGGTTTCGTGGCGGCTCGAGATGGGTTCACGTGAACGAGAATGTCGCGTGAGGAAGAAGGAGACGCGTGCGCTATGATCTTCTGGTTTTGAAATTCACGGTCCAGATCAAGCTAGGTTAAAAATTTAAAATAAAATTGTAAATAAATTTTTATAATTCAAATTGTGTAATTTCTTAAATACCGTATCTTTGTCATATATTGTCAGAAAATTACGAAATCAGTTGCGTTGGAATCGTCTCGACGTGTACTTCCCTATGCAACTGATTTGGAGTCGTTTGGAGCTAGTTTGAATTTCGGGTAAAATTAAACGCCGTTTAATTTTATTCGAAAATAAACGCTGAAATCAGAATTAAAATCACGGTGAGATCTTCTCACTCAAATGAAAGTGGATTTTCTTTTACAGTTATTGATTGATGATTGACTGTTTGGATGTGATATTAGATATAGTAGGATATATCTATATATATAGCAATATATACATATTGGCATATGTATATATTGGATTGATTGATTTCCCGCCTCGTATAGCGGATGAGACCCTATTGCGCCGTTAGTAAGCGGATTTTTATAAAACCTATATACCGCGATAATTCCGTACTGGAGCGGAATTGGTATTGTGCTAACATCTGTGGATGCAGGGAAACAGGTTGGAGGGATCCAACTGGATTCCTCACCGTATTGATTATTTACAGATATTTTGATATATTCTGTTATCATATGATGATATATGATATTTGACTGTTGTGATGGACTGATTGGTGTTGTTGCATCATCGGATTCAGTTTTGAAATGTAAAAATAACGACTTTTACTTTAAAAGGGTTTTTAAAGTGATTTTTGAAAATATACGTTCTATGGAATTTTTGAATCGATTTATAAACGTAAAATTTTAAAATTATAAAAAGTTATAATTTTTAGTGAAATATAACCGAAGTGTTGTTTTTGAAACAAAAGTTGATTTATTTATAAAATGGTTTAAGTTGGGATTTTTGAATAACTATAAACGATTTGTATAGAAAGATTTATAAAATTGATATTTTATAAATCAAAATATTGGACTTATAAAACGAATTTTATAAGTGTTAAAAATGAAATATTATGGAATCCGTAAGTGAATGAAATTTATAGATTTATAAATTGTGAAGTTATAAAATGGATGAAACTGTAGAATAAAAGATTTATAAGAGATTAACTTATAAATTGGATTTTTACCTTTAGATGGAATATTTATCGAATTATTAAAAAGGAAGATTTGTAAGTTGAAGTTGTTATTAAAAACAGAAATAGAATTTATAAACGTTGTTTTATAAATTCAAAATCAATTGGATTTGATAAATTAAATATAGAAGATTATTAAAGGAGATATATTCGCGATTTTGGATAGCGAATTATTATTGAAATAAAATGTGTAGAAAATAGTGAAATGTAATTTGTAAAGTATATTCACGATTTTGGACAGTGAATATATTGTTAAGTAAAATGGATATGGATATGGTTTTGGGAAAAGCGATATTGTAAAATAAAGTTAATTGTTTTAAAAGATGTTTTAAAACGTGATAAGTATCGAATACATAGATTTCAACCTTTATTGTTGAAATAGACGTTTCGAGAAATAAGGAAATGATGGACTATAACACTGTTGTTATAGTAAATGATTTTCGAAAGGAAATGTTTTTTTTATGTAGTATTGGGATTTATATATCTATCTAAATTCGAATCCCTATACTAGTGATTTTGAGTCGTCGTAACGATGTTTTACGTAACATTCGTTTTGACTCAAATAAATGTGTTTAAAGAGAATGATTTCCTTAAAGAATGAATATATACTTAATATTGATTTAAGTATATCGAATATTTTCAAATGTTGAAAATAAATGATTTGTGAAATACTTATTTTTAAATAAGTATGGAAATGCTTTTCCAATATGAAATGAACTGTTTTGAGATTTTATCTTCAAAGATAAAATGAAATGTGGAAATTGATTTGAAATTGTTTTCAAATGGTTAAGTGTGGAAATAATATATCTAGTAAAGATATTTTTGGAAACTAAATAATTCGGGAAATTATTTGGAATCTGATGATGTTGCGCATCTTTATTGATAGTTAAATAACCGACTATCAATAATTACCTTTAGAATGGTATTTGTTGTGAATTGGATGAAATTGAATGCCACACTTATTTTTGAATAAGCGCTCACTATTCGGGTTAACCGGGAAAGGACCATGGGGTCGTATAACCCATTCCGAATATGTGATACGTCGTTATGAATCGCATTTGAAGACCGGCGTTGAAGACCGGATATTTTTGAAAACGGAAGGATTACCGTCGAGTTACTCTACATCGGTTGATCTCCGATTTAGAGGTTTTATCACCCTTAGTGACGGGAAGTCCCGACGTGATTGAAAATTATCCGGATATGCAAGGGCTTCGTGAGAAGTGCCTTCGGTTCTGTTCGATCCCGGAACAGACTTGTATGGATTGTGTGTCTGACATTACACTTTGAGATATAAAGCTGTTTTCTTTCAAATACATATCTGTTGGTGGCGGAGAATTTATTCTCTTAGCTTAACACCCTTCTCTGAGACGTACGAGCTCAGAGGTTATGTAGTTGAAATTTATCAGCGATATATCCCAATTTGGTAACGTGGCATACTGAGTGTTGCTGTGAAATGATCAGTGTTTGATCATTTGCGATATGATCATTTGTTTGATCTTATATCTTTGTGATCATAGGTTGATCATTTTGTTTGACCCGAAGCAGGGCTTTGTAGAAAGCGTAGCTTTGTGGACGAGACTTCGTCAGGGCCTCAACAACCCGGAAATGGTCGAAACAGGAATGTTGCGGCAAGGTTATGAGGGTCGCGCCCTTTAGGGTATGTCATTTCCTTCTGGAAAGGGGTGGTATCATGGTATGGAGCCCAGATACTTACTCATGTGGATACACTTTCTTTATGATGTGTGATGTTGGATATCGAGCGCTCGGATAAAGGTCCCAAAGGACCGGGTGATGACATATTCGTGAGTTACTTGTTACAGGAGTAACCCGGCCTTGTTTGGCAGAGAGCAGTTTGTCTCTCGGGACGTCCAGCCAGAGGCGATCCTATTCGGCAGGAGGAAAGGAAGTTCCTTAGCCTGACCATTTGTTGGAAATCCACCTTCCAAATACGAACTTTGTACGGTATTAGTTGTAGAACCTGCCATTTACTTATGGTGGCGCCCCACTGTTTAGATGGTAGTTATAGTAGGCATAGTTCGGAATGTCTATGCTGGCTAAGATTAATATTATACTTTCGAAATGTTTGTCACACTAGACATTAATAATAATATCCAATGATTGGCGTAGTAAGCATCTTTGACTATCATAAGAAGAAATCTCCTCCAATTCTGCGTTTGCATTGTGTGTGTGGTGGGAGGTCTTATGGTAGTTTCATTTTCCAAAAGCATTGCGAATCTGTTTTATTTTCTTTGTGAAAATAACTGTTTTACGATCTCACACCAGTCACCATGACTGACTCGGAGTTTATTGTTTCCCTTCTAAACTCTGGGTGCCCACCAATTTCCACACGGGCAGCCTAGAGTTATATTATCAGGATATTCTGGATATTCTGGAGCTTTGGAAGCAAGCTGGATGGCGAGACGTAGTATTTGTATTTGATATATTTATTCCGCTGTGTATTCTGTATGAGGACAAGTTATATAACTGTCTATTGTTGTATATTGACTCTGATGATTGATGTATGTATAAACTGATATAGTTCTTTGTTTTAAAAGACTAGTAATTATCTATTGTATATTGTTCCGCTGCGATATGTGAGATTCTGATATTGTTTCTGTTCTGATGTTGTTCTTTTGTTTCTTCTTTCTCTTTTCTTCTATCTTTTCTTCTACCTCTTCTTTTAAAACCCTAATGGTTCGGTTTTTCGTTCACCTTGAGTAAATAGATGGAGATTAGTGTCTATTCAAGGGGTACGGAAAAGCGGGTCATTACACTTGGCATGTTTGAAATATGATGATAAGTGTTAATGTATGGGTTAGTGTTAGCACTAGAATGGATGTGTTACTGCAAAGTTAGTAATTGTATATATATATTGCTACATGTATACAATTTGTTGTATGAATGTGATGTGTGAATAAAAAGGGTTGATGATGAACTTGACTATAGTCATGATGGGTTGAAAAAAAAGTTGAAACTTTGTATGTAGTCGCGACGGATTTGAGGTTGGATTTGAAATCAAACTCGTTTCAATAGTTTTTTTATAATTAAAACTATTAAATTAAATAAGATTTTAAAATTTAATATTGTGAGAAATAAAAATTTATGATTTATTAATGAGAAAAATAATCAGAATATGATTTAGTAATGTTGTTTGAATGTTATTGACAACTATTTTAATGTAATTTCAATCAGTTGAAATAATTTTAAAGTTGATTTGGATATAATTGTAAATAAGGAAAAAATTAAATGTTGGATTTAAGGTTGAATTATATGTTATAAATTGGAATAGGTTTATTACGAAATATGAAAGCAATTTAATTAGTATGTAAATTTATTAGCTTTTGTTTGTAAACAATAGACATAGAAATGTGTTTGAATTACTAATGTGTAATAATTGTTTTAATTATTATTTTTTTATTTAATCCATTGAAATTAATTTGGAAATCAATGAAATTTAATGTAATTAAATATTGCAGTTAATATGAGTTAAGATGATAACCGTAGAATATGAATGAAATAAAATGTAAATTAATATTAATTATATTCATAAGGTAATAGTTGATTCAATAATAAGAGTGTAAATCGAAATAAAAAGAATTTGATTGAAATTAAAATATAATTAACTGAGGTTTTATTACAGTTGTAATTGAACGCTGAAATTAATGCAATATTTAAATATTGGATTCAACATGGAAAATTTATTTTAAAAGATTATAAATGAAACACCCTACACCCCTTAATATACCCAAAAGGACACATTAAAATGCGTGGAGCATTGTAGGTATAACTAAAGCTAACAGAGACTAAGATTCACAAGACAAAAATATATAAAAACAGCGGAAACTTAAAATAATAACTTAATTAAAACAAAACTTCATAATCACTTCATAAATAAGTCAAGTACCAAATACCACATACATGTCTAAAAATCCAATGTGTCTCATGAAACAAAAATTCATACTCCCAAGAATCAGAGTACATAATATCCCTCATAATAAGCCAGTACACAGAAAGAACTAAAGCTGAAATAAAAGAAATACATCGTAGAAATCTTCTCCAAGAAACCTCCAAGCAACTGCAATCGACTAACTTCTTCCTTGATTGCCTATGGGGGGAAAAAGAGGAAAATAGAGGAGTGGGTCAGACTAAAAGTCTGGTGAATGATAGTAATTACTAGAGTCTTTAAGCAAGATAAAAGTAACAGACTCTACAACAGTTCTAGCATAATTAAGGGAGACAAAGGAAATAGGAAAGAGATAAACTGGAAATAAATACGATTAAATATTGCTCAAATTATAAGATAGGTTAACTTTGATTGTTTGCACTTGTCCTTGCTAGCTACTTTGATTAGGCTGAATTCCCAATCCTACTTTAATTAGGCTGAAGTCCTAATTCTACCCTTTGATCGGCCTCCTACTAATGTGTCTACTGCGGATCGAACCCTATGACCCTATGGTCCCTAAACAGAAGACACCAGTTTCTACGGAAGACACCTACTAAGCGCTTTGGAACTTAATAGCGACTTATCTCCCCTAATCGATGTCGCACGCTCGGTCACCGTCGGTTCGCACTATCATTTGCTCCCTCTTTTAACCTTTTATTTACCCTAGACAGCATAAGCGTGCCCTCATCTCACTTCAGGATAATGTGAGATCACCATGTCCATAGAAATAATAGGGGATGCAGTTGGTACCGGTCCCTGTTAAACAAAATTTAGTTGCGCCCCTTGTTCAAATCCCCATGATTCAGACTTCTAATTATTGATCGCGTGTCTATCCTAAACAGCATAACAGAAATGCCATCGGTACAGATCTTCCTCTTTAACTTTTGATTGCCTATCTACCCTAAACAACATAAGGGAAATATTGCCGATACGGATCTTCCTCTTTAACTTTTGATCGCCTATCTACCCTAAACAGCATAAGGGAAATGGTGCCGGTATGGATCGTCCACTTTCACTTCTATCTTTGCTTATTGACTTAGATAAATTATTTGAATAAGCCTTTACTATTATTCTTGCTATTTTTGCTTATTAATTTATCCTAAGTCTTGAAATAAGCCTCATTATGTTCTTTTTCTTATTATAACATACGTTATAATCATGCTTATTACTTAACCCAAGGTCTAAGTGTGAAAACAAGCTTCTTTCATCTTTTACTCTTTTTAGTTATATTCCTAAGTTATAACTAGGCCAATTTCTTTTTAATTCAGTCCAATTAATGTCATAATTAGACATAATTTCAGTCCTATTTCATTTATATTACGGTCCAATTTATTTATCACAGTCCAATTCCATTATTTATTACAGTCTTTATAATTTACATCTTATTTTCTTCATTCAATATTCTCACTTATATAATCCATATTCGCGTTTAATTTATTCTAGTCCATACGCAAAGAAAAGGAGGGGGAAGAGAATAGATGCTTGCATAAAATCCAAAACGTAGAAAAAGATGTAAATAAAGCCATAAATAACAGTAAATAAACTTAAATACTGTAAATAAAATGTAAATAAATAAAAAGCTATGCTTAACGGTAATAAACTATAATTAACTGAAAAAGAATAACTAAAAAGGAATAGATTGGAAAATAAATTTGAAACTGATAAAAAGGCTATTCCAACATCGTAGTAAAACTACAACTATTAGAAACCCTATTATTTTAAATTACTTAAAAAAATCTTAAAATAATTACAATCACTCACCTCCAGTCCTAAGCTCTTCCTTTGGTTGTAAAATGATTTAATTTATAACGATTTTCTTCTTGGAAATTTATTCCGTTTAGGGTCCTTCCTAGAAAGGTGAACCCAATTGGAGAAAACCTAAAATGAGAAAAAGTGTTAAGCCTAGGGTTATATTTATAGGTGTAGAAGTGGATCTCAGACCGTTGGATTTTGGGGATTAAATAGGATGCAACCACGTCATAGGCTGAATAGCAGCCATCGGATGCAACAATGGAGGGTCCGAATTGGTTTGAAGAATGCAAAACACGTCATAGTCGGCTAAAATTTCGAACGAACGAACGAACGTTCGTTCGCCCCCAAAAGAGCAGGTGGGTCGACCGCCTGTTGCCCAGGTCGACCGGCTGGTCGACCTGCCTATATTATTATTATTATTATTAGTATTTCTTCTTTTTTGTTTATTTAATAACTTGTTCATATTAGCTTGGTTTCAGACGTTCTATATATGGAAATTGACCAGAAAATTACCACGGACACAATGGTGCAACTCCAGTAGCTCAATTCTGATGATTTCACAAAGTTATTTTATTATATAATTAATTAACGAATTATTTATTATGGGTTAAATTTCGGGTTGTTACATTCTCCCCTCTTTAAGGGATTTCGTCCCCGAAATCTCTAAGGATAAAAGAATGTACTAAATGTTTTCATCCAATTCTACAATCAACTACTCAATCATCAACCATTCATCCATTGTACTTAAGTTTTTCTAATGCAATTTATGATACTTATGCAATTAGTGTGGTGTAAATGTTCCTAACTAATGCAAAAGATTAAGCGGTCCACTGATTCAGTTGACCTCCTTTTATGCAATCATGTCCGTGTCATGTATCCAAATGAATGCAAAAATTCCCTAATGATAACTGATAGTTCTATATGCATGCTACAATCATCATCCAAATGCAACAATCATATGATAATCATCCATTTATAGCAACCATGGAATAAAATAAAATGCAAATGCGCACACATCCATATGCATGTGCTCTAGTGTCCTAGTTAGGCCGATCCCTAAAATATAATAGTGTCTAGTGTAAGTATATGCGTCCATTAGCTTCCACTAGCAAACACTTGCAACCACTACCATCCATCATACATAACATGTTCTAATAACATGTTTACATCAAATCATATTATCTATAGGTTAAATCCTAAGTTCTACCCTCCCAAAGGATAATAAAGGAAAGAACCTATTCAAAACTAGAGATGGAAATAGAAAATTCGAAATTTATTATCAAAGAGATGTGGATGGGAGATACGAATTTTCTTCTGATCAAACCAATCTTCTCTGAAGTCTCTCTAACCATGTTGGAACCAAGAAGCAACCTTTCCGTAGACTCTAACCAACATGAAGACGTCTTACATGGCCTTCCAAAAAGAGCTTCAAAAGGTGTCATTCCAATGCTAGTTTGAAAACTACTACCATATGAATTCCACTAAAGAAAGATGCTTTTCCTAAGTTCTTCCAAAATCAAGAATACTCATTCTCAACCATGCTTGCCTTACTATCCTACTAATTTCATTTTACTGTTCTTCATGAATTAACATTCCTAGATTCTTACTAGTGTCCTATACACTTTACAGAAACTTCCATTATTACTTCTAAAAGTAATTATTGCTATCTCCTTACACCTTTTCTGTTACTCCTAGAAAATGATTCTTATCTACTCCACATTTAAGAGTTTGGTTTGGTATTTATCACCTTGTTTTAAAAACTAAGGTTTCTAAAAAATTTAAAACATCAAATCCCAAAATCTTTGTCTTTAAAAGTGTTATCTATTCAGTTTCTATTAATTTCAAAAATACTTGGTCACTTAATATTATTTCCCAAATCTAGAGGAAAAAACTTCCAAATTTTTAAGTTTAAAACTTATATCTCTCTTTCTTTTAAAGACTTTTACAGTTTTCTATAAAAATTTGAATTTTCAAATTTTACTTTTATTAAGTTTTTCATTTCAAAAACTTATTTACTTTTTCACCAAACCATTTTCTTTTAAAATATCTTTAAAATATCATTCATGTGTTTTCAAAACAGCTTCTTATTACACCTAACAGTCTCATATCTTAATCTATTGGAACTACTTTCTCTTATGAGAAGTTATTAACGCTAAAATCTTCTATGAACCTTTTAAAAGAGAATTTCATGTTTATGTGAAATTACAAGGAACTTATTTTATATTTTTCGAAATAGGCTATACAAAATATGGTGCTTTTCATACCTTGTATATCTCTTTCATGTATTCCTTGTAACTTGCACAAAACATTTTTATTGGTTTCATAGAAAATCATACCATTATCCTTTTCATTCCAATAGATTAAAATATGTTTAAATTATATTCTTTCATGATAAATATTTTCTGATATCTAACTTACACATTTTCCTTTCAGAAAAACTTATCTTCAAATCTGTTTTAATACTTCCATAACTGCAAAAACACTTCCTTATACTTATTAATAATAAGTGTACTGTACAAACCATTTTGCTTCTATACTTAGAAATTACCTTTTAAAATACATTTTTATTTGGGTTAAAATAGATGTTGCGTAAAACACCGTTACTACAACCCAAAAATACTAGTGTATGGATTCAATTAAATAAACACCAATAAATCTCATATACCTATGTAAAAATATTTCTCTTAAGAGTCACTTACTATAACAATAGTGTTATAGCCTACGCTCAACTTATTTTCCATGAAAACATTTATTACAATAATAAAAGTTGTAATCTATGTTTTCGATACATGATACACTCTAGGTTTTTATGTTTAAATCTTTGTTTACTTACAATGAAACTAGTGAGTTATATATATACTCCATAATTCTTCAAAAAGAATTCCAATTTTTCATTATATAAAAACCAACTTAAATTTCATACCATTCTTCAAAAACCCCATGTTTATTTTCTAAAAGAAAATATTAACAATCAAAATGTTCAATTCCAATAATTACAATTCTTTTTTCAACTTTTTAAATTTTAAAATTTTCATTTTATTGGGCTTAGCATAAAGTGGATCTTCCTACTTACTACCATCGGAGTACTTTTCCTAAACTAAAGGCATTTACTCCTATTCCTCTTGTATACTCGTATTTATTCTAAGGCATCACCATCAAATCCACTTGTATTGAACAATTATAATTTCTGCAATTATCTACTCGTGGCCTTATCAATGTTATCATCAGCAACCCTAAGCTGATGAAATCCAGTGGCTAAATCAAGCTGAGAGAATACTGAAGAGCCAACTAACTGGTCAAAAAGATCATCTCTCCTAGAAGGTAGTCCCTTAACCTCCTCAAAGAAGTCTGGAAAATCTTTGACGATAGGAACTGAATCTAACTCTTGTTGATGATGAATCGAGGGAATAAAGGAAGCTCAACATAACTGACCCTTGCGGGCCACAAGAAACCTCGAGAGTCCTACTGCTGCATGTCTCTAATCTAACGACTCTCCTCTCGTAGTCCAATATCGCTTCACAAGTGGATACCCAATCCATCCCCAAAATCATCCCATACCCCGTGAATCCTAATACATAAGTGTCACAATCAAATCCTATGCCTAGGATAAAAAATTTAAAACCCCTACAAACCATAGACAAGTGTGCCGATCCTCCTATGGGGTTTGAAACAATAATGGGGTCTACTATTAAAGAAATGTCTAAGTGCAAACAATCCACCCGAGAACTAGAAATAAAAGAGCGTGATGCTCACAGATTTAAAAGAGTTCAAAAGGGGAAAATCAGAAATAGGAATCAAATTTTCCTACCTCGATCCGGTCTGCTGTTGGAAGGTGCTGCCTCCAAAGCCTGAATCTGTGCCGCTGGTGCACCTGCTCCCTGGCCCATCTTCTAGGGACAAGCTTTACTAAAGTGACCAGGCTGTCCACAATTGAAACACTTCCACCTCATTGCTGCCTTTCTACAGTCTTTTACGTAATGACCCATCATCCCACAACTCCTGCACTTCTCTTTTTTCTTGATCTGATTTTGAGGTCCTTCTCCTCTCTTCTTAGAACCTTCGGACTTAATGACTTCTTTAGATTCCCCTTCCTTGACTGCATTTGACATAAGTGCCATCTCGACCAAAGACTCATAAGTAGCTCCCATCGGTACATGAGTCAGCAATAATCCTTGAAGGGGTTGATTCAATCCCTTCGCAAACTTCATAGCTTTCTTATGCGGCGTGTTCACGAATTCCATACCAAACCGCGACAGCTCATTGAATTGATTGATGTATTCCTTAACAGCCAAACTCTCTTGCTTCAAATTGATAAACCTCTCCAGCTGTACACTCTCTTTTGCCTGAGATAGAAACTTCCTATCAAATCACTCCCGGAATCCATCCCAAGTAGCATTTCTACCCTCTAACTCGATCACCTCCCACAGTTAAGACACCTACCCCTTCAGTTGCCAAGAGGCCAACTGAAACTGCTGTTGATCGTCCAATCCCAAAAGACCAAAAATCCTTTCTGTGTCCCTAAGCCAAGCTCTAGCCTCTACAAAAGTCTCCTTGCTAGAAAAAGTCTTCCCGCCCAAACTCGCAAAATCCTTACAAAGCTTAGAGAAATTGATGGCGGCAGGTGGGTAATGGGGTTCCCACCTGCTGGTGCAGGATTGGGCACTTGCCCATGCACCCCTGGACGTGGCTTGTAAATACCCACGAAACAAGGCTGGGGCTGGAATGCCCTTGGGAAGGTTCGGGGCATCAGCCATTCTATAAAAAGAAAAGGATAGTTTAAGAAAGAGTCAAAGGGAGTGTGACGCCCCACCTCTATGCCCACGCTAGCCAAGAACACTACGGTGTAGTGCTGTCAGCTAGCGCGGAGAATAAGGCTGTTGAGGAGCGACCATCCGTGTAATTGTTTTGTGCGAGCACCGATATGTCAGATAATATAACATGCATTCTTTTTCAGGAGGAAATCCGGCATACTGATACAAACACAAAGCTACTACACAGTGGCTATAATAGTTTAGGACAAAATATAGAATAATAACACAGATAATATAGATAAATGCGGAACACAGATTAAACAGAAAAGTCTCATATATATAATAACTGATGTCAGTTACAATACATTTGACACGGTACATATGATACAACTACAACAGTCGACTCAGGAAGTTATATATACAAGTACATTATCGACTAATATACATGAATACATATCAACCTATACTATGACGCGACATCTCCCAAATATATGAAAAGTCTTCATAGCTCAAACAGCAACCCAAAGCAAGAGATCTACACCCTGAAATAACTCGGATCTGACTCGAGTATTACGTTCAAAAGAAAATAATACACGGGTCAGTCTAATTCAAACTCAATTATTAGTGCACGGAAGCAATAACAATTAGACGACAGTCCGAATAAATTCACCTATCCGATCCTTTAACAAGGAAATAGGATAACGGTGAAAATAACACGTAATAGTGTTAAACAACAAATCAGCAAATTCAAAATATCAACAAAGATAAATGAAAAGATTTTCAGTAAAGATACTTTAGAAAATATCAGAATTGCCTAAACGGAAATTACAACAAAATCATCAAATTAAACCAAATCAAAATATCAAAGTATCACTGCAACAATGAAATGTGCATGTACACAATGAAGTTAAAGAAGTGCAAATTGAAACAACAAATTTGAAAATGCTCAAGTAACTAAAGTAGCTCAAAATCAATGAAACAAAACTGTCTCAAACACAAGTACATCAAGTCAATCAAATGTATCTGAAAACTAGAGTGCCCAACAACTCAGTCAAATATGGAGGTGTACATACAAACCAGAGTGGTACAAGTTCAACATGGCATGGTTCCATGTAAATGACCAGACACAATGGCAACTGCAAATGACAGAAATGATCAACCAAGTTCAACAATCAAAGTCAGGTACAAGATCAACAAAGTACACAGGTGAAGGCAACAGACTCAAGAGACCAAAGCAACTAATCAAGTGAAACAATACAGCAATGAAAGCAAACCAGACAACATGATGAAGGCTACAACATGTACAAATGCACAGTTATAGTTCATCAAGACTACAACATGCAGACCAACTAGTTCAAAACTACAATTACTTCACTGACTCAACAAGGAAAAGGTCAGAATGAATAAACTCAAGTCCAGATGTTCAAGTGGAACTGCAAATGACATCAACCCAGATAGAAATGATCAGTAGTAACCAAGGTGCGTCAGACTTGATACAATACAACTTCAACCACAAAAACAGTGATGATCAAAGACCAGACTACTACAGCAATATAATCAATGCAACATGTACAATCAGTGAAACAGAGGGAACTGTGTGCACAGGGAAATCAGAAACAGTGCATCAATGTAAAACAAACAAGTTCAATCCCAATGAAACCAAAATGATAGTTCAAACTGTAATGAATCAGTTGAAACAAATGCTTACAGAAGTACATCAGTGAATCAAGACATGTTCATGTATGAAGACTACACTGACAAGTGCACAGCTACAAGTAACCAGGTGAACACGTGCATATCTAACAGTGTCAAGTAAAGATCAAAGTCAGGTTCAAGTAACCAGATGAATATACAACTCAAGTTCAAGTTCAAATGAACAGGGAACTGGTTAATACACAAGTGAAACATATGTTAATGCAAACTACAATGAACATAGGTGAAACAGAAGTGATGTCAGAAGTCATACAATACAAGACTACAGCAAAATGCACAAGACAAAGTGAATACATGAAGATCATATTCAAGTGCATCGAACCATCGAGCAAGTGCAACCAGACAGAATACAAAGCAAAACAAGTGCACAGCTACAAGGGTACATAAGCAACTGTATACATGACAAACACTATCAAGTCAAATGCAACAGAGAAACGAAGACCATCAATAAAAAGGTCAGCAGTGAAAACAAGTGACAGAAGGCATGCAAAGTCAGATGATCAAAGACATGAATCAAGTTTTAAAATTGTTTAAACAAGTCAAAAATCAATCTACAAAGTTAACTGCAGGTCGCAGAATTTACATATGGCCAGAAAATGACCAAAGTCACAGTGAAACAGTAAACAAAACCGTGATCAACCGTGAACGAATCAAAGTTGAGATCATCGACAGTGAACAAGTCAAGGCAGTGGTCAGAAGTCAGAGAAGTGATAATATCACAATTTCAAAATAAAGTTAAGAAATTATTGAAACAAGACAAAGCCGTATATTTTCGAATCAAAGTGAAACAGTCAAAATTAATTTTGGGAAGTTCATGGAATGAAAGAATCGAACGTCACATAATAGAGGCTGTGGATACAAAGAATTTTCCAAAAATATAAAAACATATTAAGGGAAAGAATCATCAACGTGAATATCACGTAAATCAAATCAGACGTGTATATAAACCCCCGATATCATCATCGACTCGGAGGGATGCAGAGCAACAGAGAACAATCAAGTTCAAGCATAAATCAGAGAGAAGCAACGAAGCAGAAATTACATACTGAGCACGAATTAGATGTGAGTAAATCAAATTTCTCACCTTCTTCTACGAGCAAGCAAATCAATCGTCGCGAAGCAACAGAGATTCAAGAAGCCGAAGCTCAGAAATCCAGAATCGTCAGAGAAGGAAAAGCCCTAATTCCAGAATCAAGCGAAGAGGAGCTGAAGTCTCAATTCGCCAAACAGAGAATCGAGGAGCCGAAGCTCAACAATCCAGATTCGCCAGAGCAACAGAAGGAGCCGAAGCTCATAATTCCAGAGTCGCCAGAGAGAAGTCAAAGCCCTAATTTCATCGATCCACCATTTATTTTCCTTTTTCATTTTGACTTAGGGTTGAGAAAATGGTAAAAAGGGGGACGAGTTGAACACTTAAGTGGTTATAGGGTTTTCGAACGAATGCAAATGAAAAGAGGGATCAGTTATACTTCAAACAATACGGCATCAAAATGGATGGCTGAGATTCAAATTTGCAAAGCTCAAATACACTTAACCAATTTTCAAAAGAATTTCAGCTGATTTAAAATATTCAACTGAAATTAACAATCAATTAATCGTTTAATTACGATAATCAATTGATGCAAAATACTGGGTTGTTACAGACTCCCCTCCTTATAGAAATTGCGTCCCCGCAATTTTCATAATTAAGGTCGTCATTAACAATAAATTTTCTAACATAAACTGGTTAGTCTAGAAAAATAAGGGTAGAGAATTGAAACATCAAAGAAATCTTTTAATTTCATAAAAGAAATTCACAATTCTCAACGAAATATAACTATCAAATGGAAAATCAGAAAACAACAAAACTGAATGAACGCAATTATCAGTAATATTCAATTATCCATTAGACAATTAAAATTTAGAAATCACAAAACAGCAATATCTAATTATCGATACGATAATAAGAAAATAGCAAAATTAGCAATTACCTAATTATCAAAACGATAACCAGATCTCACAAATATTCGATTATCAAAAACGATAATCAGAAATCACAAATATCCGATTATCAAAAACGATAATCAGAAATCACAAATATCCGATTATCAAAAACGATAATCAGAAATCACAAATATCCGATTATCAAAAACGATAATCAGAAATCACAAATATTTAATTATCTCAAACGATAATTAAACCACAAACCACAAGTATTCAATTATCACAAACGATAATCAAACCGAAAAATATTTAATTATCTCAAACGATAATCAAATCAACAAATATTTAATTATCACAGTTGATAATCAAATCTCAAATATCTAATTATCACAAGCGATAATCAAATCGAAAAATATTTAATTATTTCAAACGATAATCAAATCAACAAATATTTAATTATCTCAATTGATAATCAAATCTCAAATATCTAATTATCACAAGCGATAATCAAATCGAAAAATATTTAATTATCTCAAACGATAATCAAATCAACAAATATTTAATTATCACAATTGATAATCAAATCTCAAATATCTAATTATCACAAGCGATAATCAAATCGAAAAATATTTAATTATCTCAAACGATAATCAAATCAACAAATATTTAATTATCACAATTGATAATCAAATCTCAAATATCTAATTATCACAAGCGATAATCAGAAATCACAAATATTCAATTAACGAGTCTGGAATTAACCGAAATAGTAAAAGTATGGTTCCATACTCCGTACTTTTGCTAAATCGTTTAAATCTCTTTATCGTTTCCTTGAAAGTGCAAAATTGTGTATTCTAAAAATAACATTTCACATTCTCAAACGGACAAGTCCGGAATTAAGCGAATCGGTAAAAGAAAGGGGTCATAGTCCTCGATTTTGCTGAAACGTTTAAATCGCTTCCTCATTCTTTTGAAAATGCAAACTGTAAAATTTTTGAAAACAATTTAAATTTATATTTTGAAACAAAATTTTAAAATAACGAATTTTGAAAACACGTGATTAAATTAGCAACATCAGTAGCAACTTTGATAAGGAAATTGCACTTCTCAAAATACCGTAAAAATGGACAACAAAATCAGCATTGTAGGAGAACCGCTTGTAAATCCATTTTAAAATTGACGGTTACTGAAGTTAACACTTCAAAATCTTATCAAAATAACTGGTATCAAAATTATAATACCAATGAATTTTCATTCATCAAAAATGTCACAAGAATCTTCTCAAAGATAGAATAGGGTATCATACCCTAAACTTGTATTCATAACAAGTCAATGACACACGAATTCACCAATGCACAAAAACTGATATCATATCAATGAAAATCATGAAAATTGGTGAAGCACAAATTCCAGAAATCATCACAAGAAATCCAGAAATCACATAAAAAGGGGGGAGGCCTATCATAAAACGGGAGTATGAAAACTCAAAACACCGGTATCACAAGAACGAGAAGCTATCTCATGGTGGCTAACCATTAAATTTTGACACACGAATGGTCCGAAGACCATGGGTCGCTACCCCACTACTATGTGATGGTGAAACATCACACAAACGGGGTTTAGTCTCCCTCGTAGACAAAGAGACATCGCACAATTGCTAGTCTAAATCATAAAAAGAAAAGGGGAAGGCCTATCACAAAATGGGAGCATGAAAACTCACCGACCGGTATCACAAGAACGAGAAGCTATCTCATGGTGGCCAACCATTAATTTTTGACACACGAATGGTCCGAAGACCGTGGGTCGCTACCCCACTTCTATGTGATGGTGAAACATCACACAAACGGGGTTTAGTCTCCCTCGTAGACAAAGAGGCATCGCACAATTGATAGCCTAAATCAAATCACAAAAATGATCGTCATGATCATCAAGAAGTGTCAATTACACTAAGTTAGTGAATATAAGAGTTAAGCTTCATGTCCCATAACCACTTGCTTAACTCAAATATTTACGAACAAACTGTAGGTCTTCACTAGAAAATTGTCACAAAAGGTTCAATCGAACAAGTCCAGGAGTAAACCGACGAAGTAAACGCAAGCGTTTCATACCACTTGTTTTACTAAGCCGTTTAATTCAATTTCTCATACGAGTGAAATAAAGGTTTGTATATACTAATAGATTGGAAAATGGTTTAGGAAAAGAGCTTTGTAGTAAAATAGTTTTGAAATCGTTTGGAGAAAAGGATTTTAATATTTACTACTAGTATAGAAAACCTTTATATTTTTTAAAGTGACAAGTCACAAAAATGATTGTAGAAACAATCAATCACAAGAATTCACATACAAAGATGTGAATAGAATCCAAAGAAATCGATACTGAATCCATCAAAAAGTATGTTCACAAAAATCCCGAAGAAAGTGTCATTAAAGTTGCTAATAAATGATAGCAACAAATCGGGGAAATGATCAAGAATCGATTAAATTTTGGAAACCAAATTAATTCACTAAAACTCACATTCGAAGACGTGAACAAAATCCAAAGAATTCGATTCCAAATTCATCAAAGTAGAAATACCCAAAAATTCCAGAAATAGAAGTTATCAAAATCGACAAAGGTGATAACAACTACTTGGAAAAGAAGAATCGATTATCAATTGGAAAAACAAAGCAAAACGAGCATAAATGCATAAATGACTTCAACAAAAATAAGAATCAAGTCAATGCCGAAGTCAACAATTAATGGCCATTGTCGAGTACAAAATGAATCAACGTCATCATCAAAGAACCCAACGTCAAACAAAGTCAGAGTCTTGGAAATCAAGAAATTAGCAATTTCAGAAAAACAAAGTGACTGAAGTCGAATGGAAATCAAGCCGAGGAAAACACAAGAACAAAATCCTCATCATCAAAAACCCAACTAGAGTTCGCAAAGCAAACGGAGGCAGAAGCCAAAATACTTCCACGAAATCAAAATCAAATGCACTTCTATGTCCAACCATTAATTTTTGACACACGAATGGTCCGAAGACCGTGGGTCGCTACCCCACTTCTATGTGATGGTGAAACATCACACAAACGGGGTTTAGTCTCCCTCGTAGACAAAGAGGCATCGCACAATTGCTAGCCTAAATCAAATCACAAAAATGACCGTCATGATCTTTTCTGAAAAATACTTTAAAAAAAAGTTATATTTGAAAAATACTTTACTTTAAAATAAATTTTTAGGAATCCCGTAACCTTATGCTCTGATACCAAGTGAAAAACCCCACACCCCTTAATATACCCAAAAGGACACATTAAAACGCGTGGAGCGTTGTAGGTATAACTAAAGCTAACAGAGACTAAGATTCACAAGACAAAATATATAAAAATAGCGGAAACTTAAAAAAATAACTTAATTAAAACAAAACTTCATAATTACTTCATAAATAAGTCAAGTACCAAATACCACATACAAATGTCTAAAAATCTAATATGTCTCATGAAACAAAAATTCATAGTCTCAAGAATCAGAGTACATAATATCCCTCATAATAAGCCAGTACACAGAAAGAACTA
Organism: Allium fistulosum; assembly: GCA_030737815.1. Classification (NCBI taxonomy): domain Eukaryota; kingdom Viridiplantae; phylum Streptophyta; class Magnoliopsida; order Asparagales; family Amaryllidaceae; genus Allium; species Allium fistulosum. The sequence goes on along the minus strand of CM060903.1, from coordinate 512,597,745 downwards.
AAGATGAAATAAAAGAAATACATGGTAGAAATCTTCTCCAAGAAATCTCCGTGCAACTGCAATCGACTAACTTCTTCTTTGATTGCCTATGGGGGGAAAGGGGAAAATAGAGGAGTGGGTCAGACTAAAAGTCTGGTGAATGATTGTAATTACTAGAGTCTTTAAGCAAGATAAAAGTAACAAACTCTACAACAGTTCTAGCATAATTAAGGGAAACAAAGGAAATAGGAAAGAGATAAACTGGAAATAAATACGATTAAATATTGCTCAAATTATAAGATAGGTTAACTTTGATTGTTTGCACTTGTCCTTGCTAGCTACTTTGATTAGGCTGAATTCCCAATCCTACTTTAATTAGGCTGAAGTCCTAATTCTACCCTTTGACCGGCCTCTTACTAATGTGTCTACTGCGGATCGAACACTATGACCCTACGGTCCCTAAACAGAAGACACCAGTGGCTACGGAAGACACCTACCAAGCGCTTTGGAACTCATAGCCACTTATCTCCCCTAATCGATGTCGCACGCTCGGTCACCGTCGATTTGCATTATCTATTGCTCCCTCTTTTGACCTTTTATTTACCCTAGATAGCATAAGCGTGCCCTCATCTCACTTCAGGCTAATGTGAGATCACCGTGTCCATAGAAATAATAGGGGATGCTATTGGTACTGGTCCCTGTTTAACAAAATCTAGTTGCGACCCTTGTCCAAATTCCCAAGATTCGAACTTCTAATTATTGATCGCCTATCTACCCTAAACAACATAAGGGAAATACTGCCGGTACGGATCTTCCTCTTTAACTTTTGATCGCCTATATACCCTAAACAGCATAAGGGAAATGCTGCCGGTACGGATCTTCCTCTTTAACTTTTGATCGCCTATCTACGCTAAACAACATAAGGGAAATGCTGCTGCTACGGATCTTCCTCTGTAACTTCTATCTTTGCTTATTAACTTAGATAAATTATTTGAATAAGCCTTTACTATTATTCTTGCTATTTTTGCTTATTAATTTATCCTAAGTCATGAAATAAGCCTCGTTATGTTCTTTTTATTATCATAACCTACGTTATAATCATGCTTATTACTTAACCCAAGGTCTAAGTGTGAAAATAAGCTTCTTTCATCTTTTACTCTTTTTAGTTATAATCCTAAGTTATAACTAGGCCAATTTCTTTTTAATTCAGTCCAATTAATGTCATAATTAGACATATTTTCAGTCCAATTCCATTTATATTACGGTCCAATTTATTTATTACAGTCCAATTCCATTATTTATTACAGTCTTTATAATTTACATCTTATTTTCTTTATTCAATATTCTCACTTATATAATCCATATTCGTGTTTAATTTATCTAATCCATACGCGTAGAAAAGGAGGAGGAAGAGAATAGACGCCTGCATAAAATCCAAAACATAGAAATAGATGTAAATAAAACCATAAATAACAGTAAATAAAATTAAATACTGTAAATAAACTATAAATAAATAAAAAGTTATGCTTAACAGTAATAAACTATAATTAACTGAAAAAGAATAACTAAAAAGGAATAGACTAGAAAAAAAAATCTAAAACTGATAAAAAGGCTATTCCAACATCGTAGTACAACTACAACTATTGGAAACCCTATTATTTTAAATTACTTAAAGAAATCTTAAAATAATTACAATCACTCACCTCCGGTCCTAAGCTCTTCCTTTGGTCTTCCCGGATCCACTTGGAGTTGTAAAATAATTTAATTTATAACGATTTTCTCCTTGGAAATTTATTTCGTTTAGGGTCCTTCCTAGAAAGGTGAACCCAATTGGAGAAAACCTAAAATGAGAAAAAGTGTTAAGCCTAGGGTTCTATTTATAGGTGTAGAAGTGGATCTCAGACCGTTGGAATTTGGGGATTGAATAGGATGCAACCACGTCATAGGCTGAATATCAACCATCGGATGCAACAATGGAGAGACCGGATTGGTTTGAAGAATGCCAAACACGTCATAGTTGGCTAAAATTTCGAACGAACGAACGTTCGTTCGCCCCAAAATGAGCAGGCGGGTCGACCAGGCGGTCGATCGCCTGTTGTTCAGGTCGACCTGCCTATATTTTTTCCTTCTTTTTTGTTTATTTAATAACTTGTTCATATTAGCTCGGTTTCAGACGTTCTATATATGGAAATTGACAAGAAAATTACCACGGACACAATGGTGTAACTCCCGTGGCTCAATTCTGTTGATTTCACAAAGTTATTTTATTATCTAATTAATTAACGAATTAATTATTATAGGTTAAATTTCTGGTTGTTACAATAAATTTCTAAGTAATCAAAAATGATAAATTTGTTAACTTTTAAATTTGAATTTTAAGGTGATTAAATCATTTTAATAATAATTTATTTAATTAACGTGTAAAATTAGCCTTTTTGGGCACTATCCTAGATTTTGACAAAACTAGTTTCATCGGATCCGTAATAGTGAATTATTATAGCATTTCAAGTTTCGTAGCGATCAGACTAATCGTTTGATCGTGCGAGCTCGAAATGCGTAAAATCAATTAAAAGAATTTAAATGAATATAATTTGATTTTAAAAGCTAACTTCTGTATACAATCAAATTAGGGTTTGAAACCAGTTCCATGGAGTTTAAAAATATCGAAAACCTATATTTAGATATATTGGATGACCTAATTTGGTTTTGGAAACGAAATGGGCTTTTCGGGTTGTTGTTATCGTCTCGACCCAATTCGATCTGTTCTATCCGTTCTTATCCATCTCTACCTATATATAAACTGTTATAAACTCCAACAGTCTTATTTCTATTATCTATACGTACAATTTTCTGTTCTCTTCTTCCTTCTCAATGGCAGACAATTAAAAACCCTAAATTCCCAATTCCAAAATCAAATCGAAAATTCAAACTCCTCAAAATCTATCATCGCGAAGCTCTCGATGAGCGTAATCTACTTCTGCAATTTTTTTTGCAATCGAGGTTCGGTTTGGTCAGAAATCAGTGAAGAAGTATCGGCCGTTGAAACTAGGGTTTTGTTTTCAACGGTGCATCTTCAACTTCGGAGCGATCAGGAGGTGCTGCGTCGTAGAGGGCGTCAAGGGCTTTCGATCCATGTGGTTCGTTTGTGTTAGAGGTGCACGAGATCACCAGAAAATGGCGATATACGGCGGCGCCGGCGGAGCGTCCAGGCGGCGTCGCTGGTGGTCGCGCGACCACTATGGGGGCGGCCATGGACGAGCGACATGGTGGTGCGATCTGATCAGGTGGAGGATGGACGGAGGCGGCACGGTTGCACGATGAAGATGGCGGCTGGAGAACGAGGTTGTGTTCGAGGGTTTTGTTCGCGATAGGGGTGATGACGTGGTAATTCAGTTATGCCTTATTTATTTTTAATTTAATTTTTAAATTTTGAACGTTCTAACTATCATAACTTTTCCATGCGAGCTCGGATTAGCGCACGATTTCTTCCGTTGGGATCGTATCGAAATTCCGGACAACATGGAACTAGTTTGGTTGGTTTTGAAGACAATTCAAATTTTGGGCTTTTACTGGATTTTTAATCGACTAAAAATCAAAGGTGAGTGATTTAACCCACTCATGCAATACTAAACCTTCTTATGTTAGTTGAAGTAAGTTTATGTTGTGATAAGAAATTTATTGATTGTTGTTTGGTAATTTAAATTGTCATTTAAATTTAATTTGAATTTATATTGAATTAAATTGCCATTTAAATTAATATTGAATTTAAATTGTTAGTTAAATACCTGATAATGATAACCAGTTAACTGCTGTGAATTATTGGCTGATTTGGATATTGATTGTGATGGATGTTATTTGTCGACATTTTGGAGGATTGGATGTTTATATCTCTGTTATCACTATGGGTTGAAATGATACATACCTGAATGATCTTATAGATTAGGGAAAATCGTTATGTGTTGAAATGATACATACCTGAGCGATTTTATTGATTTGAAATTATTGATTCGGGATACAGGTTGAAATGATATATACCCGAAAAATTTAACTATTTTGGGTTGAAATGATACATACCCTATCACTTGACTATAGGGTAGAAAATTATATACAGACACCCTTGGTCGGTTTTAAATTATTTTCTAAATGGTAAAGTATGTTTGATTTATAAATTTGATTTATAAATTTAATTTAATGATTTTATTTAAAAATTTATATTTGAAAAATAATTTATTTTATATGTTTTAAAGTTTCAAATTATAAGTTAATATATGGTTTAAAAAGTAAATTTAAGATTTTTACTTGTAATTTTATTTAGTTTTAAAAATATATTTTTAAATGGTTTAAATTTAATTTAATAAAATATTTAATATAGTTTTAAGAGATTTATATAAAATTTAATAAAAAAATATTTAATATGGTTTTAAGAGGTTTATTTAAATTCAATTTAAATAATAAATATAGATTTTATAATAACTTTAATAAATAAAAATGTAAGAGGTTCTGTAAGGAATTTATAAAAGTTTTATAAGAGATTTTATAATGGATTTTTTTTAAAAGGATTTTATAAAGGATTTTTATAATGGTTTTATAAAGGAGTTATAAAGGTTTTAAAGGATTTTATAAAGGGTTTTATAAAAGAACTTGTATAAAAGGATTTGGAAGTGTTTTAAAGGAATTTGCGTAGAAGTTTATCAAAAGGGAAGAGTTGTAAACTGTTTTGGAATTTATAAATGGTTCTAAAGCATATAAATAGTTATAAATGGTTTAATAGAGATATATAAATTATTTTCGAAATTGATTGAAAGAAATATTCCTCAGCATTTATGAATATATTTATACTTTTGGAATATGTATATGGATATCTTGATATGAAGGTATAAACTTTTTTCTGGATTTATTATTAAAAATGTTTTATAAAATGACCACGGTGTAAAATAAGCGTTTGGTTGTTAAAGAGACCGAGGTCGGATATTGTCATACTCTCTGCCAATTCCAAAACCACTTTAACAACTATGCACATGGTGGAGAATCCAAAACAAAGTAGGATGGTTTGGCGAACGCTACTGGTATGAGATAAGAATGCCGCCCTGACCTTCGGGTCAGCTTGATATGACTAAAACAAGAGCCATAACCAGGCCAAGTGAGGTCGCTCCTCCTATCGGACACACTTCTTTGATACCGGATCTGTTACTTTGTGATTGATTAGTGGCCACCCTCGATTTGATTATGGGAGTGTTGTTTCAAGGTGGGTGGTAGCAGCGGCTATGCGTTACCACCGGCCTGGTTCTGCAAAAAGGTAAAATCCTACCATGGCATTGCCTCGCGTGCCTTGTCATATGCCTTATCGAGCCCACTATGATTTTGGTTTGTGTCGTACCTATGGAGTGCTCCCTAATAGCCCACCAGTTTACGGTGGAGTTTACAGTACTGTATAGACTACGATGCCTATAAAAATGTGTTAAGGGAGATATGGGTAACGCGTTAATGCTATTTTAATAATTTACTTTACTGATAGACACTACATATATATAGCGTATTTTACTACATATAGATAGTTTAACGAATCCTTAGGAGATGGAAAATCCTGAACATCTCTTAAGTTATTGCACGCACCTTATACATTGGATAGGAGATGTAAAATCCTGTAAACATCTTTGAAGCCATTACACCCATATTTACTTATTGTTGATTTAACTTATATAAGATCTTTTAGTTATGACTCGAGTGTTTTGTCTTTTCATTATGCTCGGGTCAGCCTGAGCATTTCAGTTTTGAAGACTTTATTTCTAGAGGATGAAGACAGAGTTTGATATATTATATTATTAGTAATTATCCACTGCATCATTATTGGAATGTCATTGTTTGTACTCTGATTGTTGTAAAAAAAATTGTGTAATCAAATGTATATTATAAAACAGCTTCATGAACTGTTTATTTGATTATTATATTTTTTCATTCCGCTGTGAGATTATGTGTTTCATTTTTCTTTCTTTTCTCTTATTTACCCCATTGACAATTCTCCCTTTTGAATGGTTTGAGTTAGACATGTGTGGTTTATTGTCAATTTAAACCATCCAAAATGGTGGGTCGTCATAGATGATATACCCTAATGGGTGCGACCCACATAGCCCTGCTGCATATCCTATGTTTTAATCATTCCCGGTTGATGAGGCTTGAGGCTACGTTTTACCTTTCTGAATGGCAGTCCCTCTTGGATTCACTGCCCTCCCGACAGTAATGCAGTGCCAACATTCATCCATACAAGTTGTCCAGGATAAGGACAAACCGAAGGCACTACTTCTACTATATCCATTTTGGAATCACCCTCAAGATTAGTAGCAAGCAGCCCTTGTACTTCAATGGCCCTGTCTTCGATCCCATGCTTCAAGATGTCTTCATTACAAAATGCTTGGGTTGGATTGAAGTGGTTTTCAGATAACATATCCGATCCCGGTCTCTTCAAAACAACTTTCGATATTTTCTAGTAAACTCAACCCCGGTTCTTTAGGAAATAAACAGACAAATGACAAGAGCGGAGTTCACCTTCTAACCATTTGTGGATGGATTTTCTTATCATTCATCCTAGAAGAACGAAACGAGTTTATACATACAGTATAGCACCTTCGACGGTAACTGTATCATATAATTCTCGTGCTTCTCCTAGATATTTCCAAAGTTATGTTTTGGGTCCAACTTTGATAGTCGGTTATTTAAATATCAAATAAACGAACATCCAATCATGGTTTAATTTCCATATGGGATCCACTAAGCCTTTATTAATTCTCTTTAATTAATAAAACCACTCTATAAGATCTGATCAAAAGATCTTTCCAAAACACTATTCCCAAACCCCTTACATGTCCTTTATACTTGGAAACCTTTATATACTTATCTCACTGGTATAAGTATATTATCAAAACATTTTACTTTTCATGCCTTGAACAAAATCATATACTTATCTTATCAATATTAGTATAATTACAAACTTTTCAAAGTTTTCTTCTTTCCAAATCCCATATTAAATAACCAAACATTTCCTCCAAATAAAACATTCAGCTTATCCTTTATAAAAAATTCCCTTTTTAAAAGCTCATCTCATATTTCAATTAACTTATAACTTTCAAAATAAAGTTATAACCCACTTTTATAAACCTTTAAGTTAATTTATAAACCTCTTTCCAAATCTCTGAAATGATTTATAAACCTTTTTCCTATTTTTAAAACTCTTTATACAAACCTTTCTATACTCCTTTACAAAATATCCTTTATAAATATCATTTACAAAACATCATTTGTAAAACACCTTAATAACCCTTTTCATTAGAAAAACCCCTTTCTATAAACAAGTTATCATTTATAAATACCTTTATTAGAATTATATAACTTGAAAAACCATTTATAAAACCTTAGCCTCAAATTGATTAAAGAATTAAAGTAAATTCAAACCATACTTTATAAATTCCAAATGAGTCTTAGCAGTTCCAGTGATACTAATTTAAGTTACCATTTAATTTCAATTCAATTTCCAAACCACATAACAATTATTTACATAAGCTACCATATATGTAAATATAGTTCATATCCAATCAGAGAATAACACGTCAATATAACCAATTGGCATATATACAAGTCCAAATAACATAACAACAGGATGGTGATTTATTCTGCTAAATAGATGTCTAAACAATTCAATCAATTTATAGTAGTACGGGAATTTATTCTGCTTAACACATGTCCACACAATCAAATCACTTACACTATAGCAGAATGGTGTTTTGTTCTGCTAACGGATGTCATTTAATTCTCCTAATCATATGGGTTGCTTAAGGGTCCGAACAAGAGATCCTTTGATATGGAATCGATTTACTTTGAAAAAGAAAATTGATTAAAACACATTCTATTTAGTTTAAAATCACCTTTGAAAAGTTAAAAGTATATTTAATTAGCTTAAACCCTAACTAAATCTTAATTAATCCAATTTAAATCAAGATTAAATCATAATTAAACACTAATTAGGCTTAATGAACTTGATTAAGTACTAATTAACTTCCTAATGCAACTTGGTTAAGGTTAAACCAAATTGTTTAAGAGTTAAACCCTAATTGATTAAATATTAATTAAATAATCCATTAATTACTTAATAATTAATTAACCATTAATCTTAATTAAATAATTATTAATCACTTAATTACTTCTTAACATTATAAAACATTAATTAAAACTTTATTAATTAATTAACAGTCATTAACTTAACTTAAGTGATGATAAACCTTTAATCACCTTCTAAATTACCAATTTAGTGCTAATTACCTTTTAATTAATTAATTATATTACAACTTAATTAATTTTTAACATTACTAATTAAGTTTGAAAACCTCTGTAGATTAATTTCAAAATAAAACAAATTTGAAATAGAAATTCAAACCTTTGCCGAACTACATCCATAGTGACTGTCGCTATGAGTGCAGTTTGCTCTAACCCACCTTTAAGCAAAACCACTTTACTAAAACCATACTATTTCATGATCAAAACATACCTTAGTAAATTTTCACACTTTAAAACCAATTACGCAAACTTTAACCAAAATCTAAACTTTAATACGGGTCGTTAAACTCTCCCCCACTCAAAACTTTTCGTCCTCGAAAAGGAACAAGAAGGAATTAAAAAACTTGATAAAATTTTATTCAAATTCTTCAATTTATAAACACTTTAAATTTACATCATTAAGTTTTAACATTACCTTGAAAATAACCACGTTTTCACAAAAAATTTCTAAGCCCTAAATTTACAAAAAATTTCGGCAGAGTCTCCTTTGCGCGGCTAGGTCCAGAAAAATAATAATACCAATAATTAGAGTATATATATCATATTTCAATAATAAACATCCCAAATCATGGGAAAAACAATAAAATATCGTTTCATAACCATAATCCAAAAACGTACCTATTTGTCGGGCAAACAAACTCTATTTATGAAACCAAAAGCAGTAGCTATTACTTCCATAAACCTGTATTTCACTTATATAATCCAAAGAGTTAAAATTATGTAAAAGAATAATATATTTGTTGTTTCAATTAATAAGAGCAACATACAATATATAATAATCATATGCAAATAAAAAGAAGTACAACCATTATATATGCAACAAAGGAAACTATCAAACATCCATAGCAACCAAACTCATGGTTTGTTCGTACAAGGGTGATAAATAAACTACCAAGTGTACCTTACGCTCAACAACCTTAGATAATTACTTAATAGATTATTTATACAACCTGGTACAATTTGAAGTATCATTTCCCAAACTTTCCACAAGCCAACAACATAGAATTTAAATATTATCTAAGTTTATTCCATTGGCTTATTTTCATCATTTACTTTTCATTCATTCACACAATGTCATTTTTTACTAATTTTCATTCATATACTTACAAAATTATTGTAATGACCCACCTTTTTGGATGGTTTAAACCGAAATTAAACCACACATGTCAACTCAAACCATTCAAAAGGGAGGATTGTTAGTGGGGTAAATAAGAAAATAAGAGAAAAGAAGGGAAAACAAAACACAGAATCTCACAGTGGAATGACAAAATATAATAATCAAATAAACAGTTCATGAAGTTATTTTATAATATACATTTGGTTACACAATTTACAATACAATAAAAGTTATACATACAACAGGTATAATAAGATAATGCAATGAAACAACATGATGAAGTGGAATAAATATAATAAATAGTATACAAATCTCCGTCTTCGTCATGCAGAAATAAAGTCTTCAACACTGAAATGCTCGGACTGACCCGAGCTTAATGAAAAGACAAAACACTCGAGTTAGAACTAAAATATTTTATGTAAGTTAAATCAACATAAATAAATATGAGTGTAACGACTTCAGAGATGTTTATGGGATTTTACATCTCCTATCCATTGTTAACGTGCGTGCAATAACTTAAGAGATGTTCGGGATTTCCATCTCCTAAGGATCCGCTAAACTATTTATATGTAGTAATATATGCTATATATATAATGATTACAGTAAAGTAAAGTATTAAAATAGCGTTAAGGCGTTACCCATATCCCCCTTAACACATTTTATATAATGTCGTAGTCTATACAGTACTGTAAACTCCATCAGACCGGTGGGCTATCAAGGAGCACTCCATAGGTACGACAAAAAACAAAATCGTAGTAGACTCGATAAGGCATATGACAGGGCACACAAGGCTATACCCACGGTAGGATTCTACCGGATTGTGGAACAAGGCTGGTGGTAACGCATAGCAGCTACTATCGCCTACCTCGAACAACACTCCCATAATCAAATCGAAGTGGCCACCAATCAATCACAAAGTAACAGATATGGTATCAAAGAAGCGTGTCTGGTCGGAGGAGCGACCTCACTTGGCCTGGTTATGACTCCTGACTTTAGTCATGTCAAGCTGACCCAGGGAGTCAGGGCTGCGTTCATACCTCAAACAGAATCGTTCGCCAAACCATCCTACTTCGTTCTAGATTTTCCACCACGTGCACAGTTGTTAAATTGGTTTCGGAATTGGCAGAGAGTATGACAATATCCGACCCCGGTCTCTTTAACAACCAAATGCTTACATTTTTCACACCGTGGTCATTTTAATAAAACATTTTTAATAATAAATTCAGAAATCAGTTCATACTTTCATATCGAGATATCTATATACTTATTCCAAAAGTATAAAAATATTCATAATTACCGAGGAAGATTTCTTTCAATCAGTTTCGAAAATAATTTATAAATCTCTCTTAAACCATTTATAAACTATTTATACGTTTAAAACCATTTATAAGGCTATTTATAAATTCCAGAACAGTTTACAACTTTTCCCCCTTTATCATAAACTTTTACACAAATTCCTTTTTTGCTTCCAAATCCCTTTATACAAGTTCTTTTATAAAACCCTTTATAAAATCCTTTAAAACCTTTATAAAACCATTATAACATCTCTTACAAAACTTCTATAAATTCTTTACAAACCTTTTTTAAAATTCTGAAATCTTTTACAAAAATCTTTTATCTTTTAAAGTTATTATAAAAGTCTATATTTATTATCTAAAATTTAAAACTATATTAATTATGTTATATTATATATATATATATATTAAAACTATATTAAATATTTTATTAAATCAAAAATTTTAAAATATTTAAATTATATATTTATAACTAAATAAAATTATAAGTTAAACTCAAAATTACATTTAAAACCATATATTAACTTATAAATTTGAAGCTTTAAAACAGATAAAATAAATTATTTCCAAATATATTTTTTTTTAAAATAAAATCATTAAATCAAATTTATAAATCAAACATACTTTACTATTTAGAAAATAATTTAAAACCGGCCAACGGTGTCCGTATATAGTTTTCTACCATATGGTCAAGTGATAGGGTATGTATCATTTCAACCCCAATTAGTTAAATTTCCCGGGTATATATCATTTCAACCCGTATCCCGAATTAACAATTTCCAAATCAATAAAACCGCTCATGTTTATCATTTCAACCCATAACGATTTCCCTAAACTATAAGATCATTCGGGTATGTATCATTTCGACCGATAGTGATAACAGGGAAACAAGCATCCAATCATCCAAAATGTCAACAAATAAACATCCATCATAATCAACATCCAAATCAGACAATAAATCACAATAATTAACTGATTATCAATATCAGGTATTTGACTATCAATTTAATTTCAATATTAATTTAAATGGCAATTTAATTCAAAATTTTCAATTTTCAATTAAACCATCAAATTAAACTACCAAACAACAACCAAGAATATTCTTATCACATCTTAATTTTAATTTAACTAACATAAGAACGTTTAGTATTTGTGAGTGGGTTAAATCATTCACCATTGATTTATCGTCGATTTAAAATCCAAATAAAGCCTAAAATTCCAACAGTCTCAGAATGCAGCCATACCAGTTCCGTGTTGTCCAAAATTTTGATACGATCGCAACGCAAGAAACCGCGTCCAAATTCGAGCTCGTATGAACACGTTATGATAGTTAGAACATTTGAATTTAAAATTTAAATAAAATAGACATAGGGGCAAATACGTAATTAATTTACCTCTCCCAAAACCCTAACCTCAACTGTCGTTCACAAACCATACATACGCTTCAGCCGCCCTCGAACAATGACCTGCCGCCGCCGCTAGAGGCGCTTCCACCACGATCAGACAACTCCATCGTCCTCTCCATGGCCTGCCGCACCTCCGCCCTTGTCACCGCCACTTCCAGCTCACCGTAGATGCCAGCGCCGCCACATGAGATGGTGGCCAAATTTCGATGATTCGAACCTCCATACGATGAACGGACACCACAGATCGAAAGCCCTTGACAACCTCTACCAGCAGCATCTTCCCGATCGTCAAACGGTCGACGATCCACCGTTAAATCCCAAGCCCTAATATCGACAAAACGTTGACTTTCGAAAAAATGTTTTACGGTCACATTTTGACGTTTTAGTTAAACTATTTATTTATGTAAACCAAATTTGGAAATAAATTTATACAATGTTATTTAAAAATATAAATACTTATAAATTAATTAAAATAATTTATTTAACCATCGAAACTTACTTTTCTAAAATCAGCATTTTGTCACTTTTATCGGTATAAGCAAATGTTTCTATTTTTGTGTATATTTTTATTTCCAAATCCTATCTAATATTATTTGAATCATAAAATGTTATATATTTTACATTTAAAATCACTTTAAATGTTATATTTTGAAGTGGTCAAATTCCGGGTCGTTACATCAACTGTCGTTCACGAACCCTACATCACGCTTCAGCCGCCCTCGAACAATGACCTACCGCCGCCGCTAGAGGTGCTTCCCCCACGATCAGACAACTCCATCATCCTCTCCATGGCCTGTCGCACCTCCTCCCTTATCACCGCCACCTCTAGCTCGCAGTAGATGCCAGCGTAGCCGCACGAGATGAAGGCTAAATTTCGGCGATTCGAGCCTCCATACGATGAACGAACACCACAGATCGAAAGCCCTTGACAACCTCTACCAGCAGCAATTTCCCGTTCGTCAAACGGTCGGCAATCCCCCGTTAAATCCCAAGCCCTAATATTGTAACGACATGGATTTTTACAACGTTGATTTTTAAATATTTGAATGGTTTAAAATATTCGATTTGGAATTTTAATTTAATTAGTAAGATTTTAAAACTAAAAATTTAAGTAATTTCGACAAAATTTTGAAATCGTTAATTAAATCGATGCGTAAAAATAGCGATCCGAGGCACAGTTTCGGAATTCGATGAAACCAGTTCCATATGATCCGTAATAGTGTATTATTATCGGATTTCAAAATTTTAGAACGTTTGGAGTTATCGTTTGGTCATACGATCTAGAAACACCTAGAAATAATTTAATTTAAATAGCTGATTTAAAAATCTATCTTCCCCATACGATCGAAATAGGACTTGAAACCTTTTCCATTGCATTCGAAATAGGGGTATAACATTACGAACGTCTTGCAGCACGCTTCGTTAGGAGTTCATATTTTAAGCTATGTAATCGAGACGATTTAAAAAAAAAAATATATATATATATTTCTTGACTTGACTATATTTTCAAATCAGCTTCTTTTCTCTCATCTTCAAAACACTGTAGCCATCCACCAACACGCTAACATCACATCCTCTTCCCCTTTATATTTCACGCAACCTTACAGAAGAAGAAAAAAGAAACCAAATGAAATGTTACAAATCATTCATTTATGAAAGGAAGAAAGGAATGAATTCAAAATCGAGACAATCTTCCCTTCTTCGTCATAAAAAAAATCACGCGAGTTCTATCAGCTTAGTTCATTGATTCACAAATTCGATTTCAAAAAAAAAGAGGGAATCGAATCGAAATCGTAAGTGGCCGTGAGTGACGTAGTCGGCGTCAGGGAAAGCGATGGTACGAGGGGGCGCGACATGGTGATACGATCTCGTAGCCGGTCGTAGTTGTGATACCCTCTTTTGACAAAAGCGCGGTGGCGCTGGAAGGAGTCGGCACAAGAAAAAAAGGGCAGCTAGGACTCATGACGAATCGCGATCGAACAGGGAAGAAGCGACGAATGCAAGGTTATGTTCGGCAAGCCTGGGAAGGCCATCTGGTCTAAGCGAATCGTGACTTTGAAATCACGAATGAAGTTGTCAATGGATGCTCGTATGTGTCACGACTATAGTGGAGGGTAGAGGCGTGCAGGCACTAACGATGGAAAGTGTAAGGCAAAGTGAAGGCGGTTGTCGTGAGTTTTTGTGAGGCGATTTGGTGAGGACAGAAGCAAGGCAAAGTGGCGGCGATCTCTGGTGTTTTTGTAGCAGTTATGAGGCGAGCAGTTGAGATGGAGGAGAAGGTACCTCTGACTATGTTAATTTAACTTATAGAGTTAATTATATTATTAATTATTCACTTATCCTATAATTAAGTTATTTATCTCAATGATAATAAGTTCATCAATCCATATTAAATTTATACGAGGTCCAAAATAAATGAAATCAAGATGAGTTTGTATTCGTATACGAGAAATATACAAGCTGGATTTAAAAATGGGATCGGTCAGCAAATTCGAAAAATAAAGGTGAACTCACTCATTTAGATTTACCACATTTAAATTTTAAATGTTTAAATTTAAATTATTTAATGCTTGAATGGATGGATAAATTATAATTGTCTGTTGAATAATTATATATATGTATATAGTAGTATATATATTAGTAGTTGGAGTGATATTCCCGCACATTATAGCGAATGAGACCCTATGCGTCTCGCATAATAGCAGATGACCCTATATACCGCGATATCCCCCTCGAAGTGGGATTGGTATTTTTATTATTGTCTAACATCTTTGGATGCAGGGAAGCAGGTTGGAGGGATCCAACTGGATTCCTCAAATATATAGTGTTTTTCATATATATAAAATATATGATGTGATTGAATAATCTGCTAGGTTATTGTGTGTTTTTAAAAGTTATAATAGCATGGGAATTAACTTGGGTATATTAAATGCTACAATTCTTATTTTGAATTATTTTGGGAATTAAAAGGAGATTTTTAATATAAAAATATGTATATCGAAATTTGGATTATTTTAAAAGAGATTGATTTAAAAAAGCAATAATGGATTTTTGATCGTATTAAATAACGTGGGAAAAATATTTTAAATAGAGATTTTAAAATAAATTATATAAAGGAATTTTTAAGATTGGAGTTTTAAAATGATATTCAGAAAATAATATGGAAAGAAGTTGAAAATCGATATTAAAAATAGTTTGGCAAAAATAAATGGAATTTATAAGGAATCTCATTTATAAAATGGAATTTTATAAATGAGATTATTTTTGGTGAAACTCGAAGAAGTTATATAAATTTATAAATGATGTTTATAGACAAAGGAGATCGATATCACATGATAAATTTGGAATATAAATTTACAAGGAGAATTTATATTTGAATATGGAAATAGGGTGAGAGAAAAATAGTGGATACTATTCTTGAGTGAAAATGGTTAAGGAGACCGAAATGGAAGTGATGTGATGGAAATCGAGAGGGATTTATAAATTTAAAATTTGGTTATTGAGATTTAAAAATATATTATAGTAAAAATCTAAGTTTTATTTTAAAAGGGAAATTTTATTTATTGGACTATGCAATTCAAAGTTAGTTAGTATTGAATACTTCAGAAGTGAATTTTTCAAATACTGAATATTTATTTTAATAAATCCTAAATTTTAAATTTGCTTTGAAAAGTGATGTTATAAAAAAAGTGTTTGAATATTTTAGATAATTATTTGAACAAGTCTCAAAAATAAATCATTGTTGTTTTTCTTTAAAATACTTATTTTTATTTACATGTGTATATATATAGAGTTTTGAAATGGTTTTAAATTCATTTTAAATCTTCTCGAGAGTTGGGAAAGGGTTATTTAGTAGATGGGAATTATAAGAGAATTCTCAAAACGAAATTTGGGAAAAGAAAGAAAATTCCCGAAGAAGTTAGGTAAAAGTAAACTTCGAAAAATGAAGTAGAATTCATAAAAGAAGTAAAAAGGGAAATTGGAGTTATAAGCAAGTATATTTACCCTTTGGAAATATTAAAGGGAATTAATTAAAGAATTCTGGGACTATAAAATTCATTGTAAACGAGTTAAGAGATTTACAAATAAATTTGTAAATGAATTTGAGAAAAAGAAATAGGGAATAAATGGAATACTTCCTAAGTGTTGAATATAGAATGAAGTGGGAAATATTCGAAGTATTGGGAAGGGGTGGAAATATTCATTCAAAATACAAGGATTTGAAAACTGTTTTCAAAATGTTGAAGTACTGGAAGTAATATCTTATAAAGACATTTTTGGAAATAAATTTTCGAAAAGTTTGCAATAAGGCCAGATGTCTGCTTTTGGATGTGTATTGATAGTTAAATAACCGACTATCAATTTTGCCCAATTTCTTTAATCGTTTCGAAGAGGTCGGGATCAGATTTAATTATCCGAAAACCACTTCGATCCGGTTTGAACGTTACGAATGAATACCATGAAGATGATGAAGACAGTGATTCGGTTTGTCCAGACCCATGACAACTTGTATGGATGAATGCTATCAGCACATCATCATTGGAGGGCGATGAGCATTCTAAGTGAAATTTATTCTTGAAAGGTAATTGTGGCCTCTAGCCTCATCAACCGGAATGGCTGAAAATCAGGGGATATGCAACAAGGCTAAGTGGGTCATACCCAATTAGGGTATGTTATCACCTTTTTAGATAACCTCGGATATATTATATTAGATGGATACGGTGCATGAGAAAGAGCTCTCGGTAAGGGTGGGAACACCCGGGGTGATAACATATTCAGTTTTATCCAGGTTAGGGATAAGGCCGGTCTTTTGTTGTAGGGTATCCCGGCGAGATCCTCGGTACATTTTTCTAGACGTGTACCGTGATAGGTGGTACCCCAGTGCCTAGTCATTATATGGAATCCATTTTCCAATAAGCGCCGTATGGTTTTGATTGTGCCCAACTATGCTGAAATGTGAGATGCAAGCATTTCAGCTATTTCCTTTACTTGGGTTAGACACTATTATAATATCAGACGGAATTGATAAAAATGTTTTGGTTATCGTAAGGTAAAAACCCGTCGTGTTTATGTGTGGCGTGGTCTTACGAGATACCTTTGTTTTCAAAGGATTTTGAAAATGTTAATAGTTCAAATTGAGTGTGTTTTCTCACGCTGGTTTTCCAAACTGACTCGGGTTTTATTTTATTATAGTGCTCGGGTCAGACCGAGTATTATCGATTCAGGATAGTATGCTATGGAGCTCAGGAAACGAGATGGATGACAGAGGCATATTTCCGTACTTGATGTATATTTTCCGCTATTGAGGACAAGTTATTATAACTGTCCAGATTGGATGTAATGATTGTTGTACTCTGATGGTTGTAAGTATTAAACAGTTATAGATCCTTTTGTATAAAAAAATCTATTATTATATATTATATTTTGTTCCGTTGCGATTGTGAGATTCTGTGTTGTTGTGTTCTATTTCCTTCTACCATTTTCTTCTTCACCCCTAATGAACTGGTATTTCGGGCACTCGGCTGCTCGGTATTTTATAAAGTGGACGTATTAATGTTAATTTTCGAGGGTCGAAAATTCCCGGTTCGTCACAGTTGGTATCAGAGCTGAAGGTTAAGCGAGAACCTTGGCTCTGGTGGGGATTACTCATTAGAGATAGAGTCAGTAGTACTCTAGGATGAGTTTGAGTGTATTAATAGATATGAGCGCGTATTTGTTAGTGAATATAAAATGTTTTATATTGTGTTAGTTGATTTATTGAGTGGCTTATGAACTCTGGTCGACACCGCCCGTACAACTGTATCGATAGGGGTTTCTAAATGCTTGAATAGAGAAAATCGACACAGTATTGTTTTGGAAATGAGGTAAATGAAATAATTTTACCCAAGGATATATTTTGATATAAAAGAAATAATTTTTCTGAAATTATTATATATATATATATATATTTGGAGTGTTTGGATTATAATATTATAATCAAATAGGATTATAAAATTGGAAATGGTTTATATAACCAAACGAAAATTTGTATAAGTATAAATTATACAAATGGATTATAATTAAAATTTGATTCAAAGGAGAATCTGGAAATTTAAATCTCGGAAAGTTTGGAAAAAATTGTTTTTCAAGGTGGTGTGGAAAATAATAATAAGAGTATTATTTTTGGGAATATTTTTGAGTGAAAATTGTTTTAAAGTGGATTTTGGAAGAGATATAGCACTGAACTCACTTCAGTCCCTGGAAAATAATTCTGGTGATGACTGCAGCATCACCAGTATTCATTTTCGAGTTTCTAGGCGACGGATTGCTACCATAGTAATTTGATAGGGAGATTTTTGTGAAAAACAAATGATGTTTTAGAAATTCCGAGGGAATTGTTTTGGATAAAAATCAAGTTGATTTTTGAAAGTTGAAGGAAATGGTTTGTTAAAACAGAGTTATATATTTATATATATATATATTATTATTATTTCAAATGGTTTGAAATAAGTACCGGATGTTTGAACTCTGAAATTTCTAGTTAAGAAGAGAAGTGAAATAAGAAGAGAATAAGTTTTTGAAATAAAACTTGGAAAAAAAATGAACTTCGAGATGAAATTAAAATTTAACTTGTGTAAGTTAAATAAATTGAATTTGTAAAAGAAATTTTGTAGGAATTCGAATTAACTTAAGCAAAAGGTAAAGGAATTAAATTAAATGAGGTGATTATAAAAAGTAGACGAAATAAACAAAATGTAATGAATTAACTAAGTATAAAGTGCATATGTAACGACCCATAAAATTTAGTGGTTTTATTTATTTAATTAATTGAATTTTGTGAAATTTTAAATGATAAAATTTTGAAATTTAAATTTGATATTTGGAATGCGTCTACTTTAACATAGCAACTAGTAAATTTTCATTAGATAATATAGAAGTTTATTTCCTTGTGTAATTCTATTTCAGTTTAAATCAGTTAATATTTGATGGTAATAAAATGTTTACCAAACCTGAATATTTTTCTATAGAAAATTTGTAAATCATCTTCTGAGTGAGACGTCATCTTTCGTTTCCCCAAATTTGGACTTCTATTGCTCCGTTCATCTTATTTCTGACATTTTTGCAGCATTTTCAGTATCGATTATCGACTTGTGATCGGATGATCCTATCACTGATATCTGTATACCGTTTTGATCATCTTGTCGTGCTGATCACTATGGTATATTTAATTCTGCGTTATGAAGTCTAGTATATAACGGAATCCGTGAAACCGGTAACAGTATCGGTACCGGTTCCGTGATTTTTGGTTCTTGTGACTCTCAGTCTCCCACCGTGTAAACCAATGGACACTATCATTTATTATTTTCTGAAATCAACACGTGACTCTTACTATTTCCACTTTTTGATATAATCATTGCTTTTGGCTGTTCACTTTCTTTCTGTTCACTATTTCTTTGCTCCACTTTCTCTCCCTGCTTTCTCTTCTTCCCATTCTATTTACAGAGATATATATTTCATTTTTTTTATACAAAGCTTCCCTTTGAAAAAAAAACTTTCACCTACCGTTTCCTATCTCCCCACCATCCTAGCGGCTGAAGCTCCACCTCATCAACCTCACACGCAACCCGATCCCTCCTCCTCGCCTACCCCCCTCTCTCTCTTCCAGGCATCAACCTTCCTAGATCCGCGTGCTCTACAACAGCAACTCCTCACGCAACCACAGCCGGCCTCCGCCTATTCCCAGACACCCTCCGATCACCGAAACCCATCAAGCTCCACTCAGCATCGTGCCTTTCCCCTCCCATCTCAGGCCAAGCAAATTCCCACAGCCAAGACCTCCTTCCTCATCTCCAATATGGCGGAATGCATTTGATATATAAGGTATATATATATGCAAGCACTTTTATTTATATTTGTTTGTATATATTTGTTTATATATAGTGCTGCTATATATATGTTACAATGTATTAGTTTATCATATTTATAAAATATATACAGATTTTGATTTTTAAATATGTATGAGTTTTAAGTCATATATATATGTTATATTTATCCATTTGTATGCATAAATACATTTTTCCTTGGTTCGAATATATAAAGTTATTTGTTTATATATATTGTTGTTAATTAACGCATATGTATAATGTTTCAAGTGTGTAGTTTATGTACAGGTTATATATCAGTTTAATAAAAAAAAATTGTTTTGTAAGTTAATATATACCTTGCGGTATAGGTTTACTTCAGTAAATAATATATATGACAGTTTACATATACATATTAGAAATCTTGAAATAATATGTAGGCTGTACATATGGTTAGCTATAGGCCTGCATATATATTTTTATAAAATATTAGAGTTTGCAGTTGAGTAATATGTTAATTATATAATATAGTAATGTTACCTATTCATGTTTATATAAGTATATTTAACTTTTGTATGAGACAAGAATTGTTTATCCATATCAAAACCTTATACATTTGTTTAAAATATTTGGTATGCATGTTTCCATGGTCTGCTTGTATATATATAACTTATAATTTTTATGTAAGTATATGAAGTTATAGAATATAAGTAGATTTACAGAGCTTTGTTATGGTTACTGCATATAGGTAATATACTTACAGCATATTTATTTTAGAAGTATTATATATATATATATATATATTGCATTATACTGTAGTTGTACTAGTCTTGTTAAAGTATATATATACAGTGCTTCTTTGTTGATAATTGGTAAAAAGTATTACTATATAAGTTTTAATTTTCAAAGGCAATATAAATTGTTTTGTGTATTCTCAAAGGCTATGGTGTAATTTGAAACAATTTATATATATTTTTCTATAATGATTTTTGATGTTAGCTGTTATGCAATTTATGTAATTATAAGTATATACAAGTCCATTTATTTCAGATTATATGATGTATATATGTTGACTTTATTATATGTGTTTTAATGTAAACTATGGTTTTGAATTACATATATGTTTAATTTATTATATGCTTGAGTCTAGGATATGATTCTATATATATATATATAGTTATATATATAAGTTCACTTATAACATTCAGCCTCATCGATCCGTTTCTGATTTGATTTCGTCAATTCTTATTTATCAGATCTGTTCGTCGAATTTGTGCCAATCTAGCTTTACTTTGGAAGTCGTGCTTGCATTCCGTAACTCATTCCATTTTCGTTCGTCTCTAACCTCGAAAGGTGAGCAATCACTCACGATTAACGTTCTCATATTTATTAAATTTTATTTCAATTGAAACATCAATTGAAATATGCTGCTGTTAGCTATTTTCATTGTTATATATATATATGACATTATCTGTATCTGTTCACCTGTGACATCTGACACCATTATCTATTATTTATACCGATGATATATGCATGTTACTGTTGTTATATTATTATCATATATGTTATCACTCTGCAAGTTCCTTGTTAGTATAGAATTCACTATGGGTTGAAATGATACATACCCGAACGATCTGTAGAGTAGGAGAAAATCGTTATGGGTTGAAATGATAAACCCAAGCGATTTTCATTTGAATTGAATTTGGGATTGCGGGTTGAAATGATATATACCCGTATATATTTAAATTGCGGATTGAAATGATAAATATCCGTATCACTTGACCATAGGATAGAAAATTATATACAGACACCGCTGGTCTATATATAAATATTTTGAAAATGATTTCTTTGGTTTTGAAAAGAAATATATGGTTTTACTTGAAATTTTGATTTTAAAGATTTATTAAAGTTGATTTAATAAAGTTGAAATATAAATATTTATTTAATATCTATATTTTCAGATATAAAGTTTATAATGATTCAGGTTGGAAAGATAAATTTGAAATTAGGTTGAAATTTTATTTATTTAAGAATTATACTTAAATAAGTTTGATTTGAAATTTATTGAATTCGAAATTTTAAAGATTTGTTTAAATGAATATTTCAAACTTATATAAATTTAAATGGGATATTTTGTTTATCTAAATTTGTAAATTGAAGTTGTATTTAAATGTTATGGAAATGATTAAGTTAATATTTCAAAACTAAATAATTGTAAAGTGAATTTGATATGTATATAAATTTATCGAATTTAGTTTTGAAATGTTGAATATTTAAAGCATTGAAATATATTGAAATTGAAATGGTTTATTTGTGGTTCAAATCGGTATTTGAAATCGATATAATTTGAAATGTTTAATTAAATTGAAGTTGAAATTATGAATTGAGATTTGAATTAAGTTGAATTAGGAAGTCGAGTTGATTTGAATCGATTTGTGAATTTGAGGAAACTATTTTATTATATAAAGTATTTTAATTATATTTTAACTATTTTATATTTTAACTTATAATTATTGTATTATAAACTATTTTAATACAAATCAATTTCAATATAAATTAGTTTAACATAAACTATTTTACTAACTATTTTATTTTTAAACTATTTTTAACTTATAACAATTTATATAAATTATTTTATCTTATAAACTATTTTACTATATATACTATTATTGATATCTAAACGGTTTAAGGGAAATGCTATGATTTCAAAGTATTATGATTTCCAAAATGCTATAATTTCAAAGTGTTATGATTTCCAAAATGCTATAATTTCAAAGTGTTATGATTTCCAAAATGCTATAATTTCAAAGTATTATGATTTCCAAAATGCTATAATTTCAAAATGTTATGATTTCCAAAATGCTATGATTTCAATGCTGTGATTTCCAAAGTGTTTTGATTTTTAAAAAGACTATGATTTCGAAAGCGTTATAACTTTGGAAAGTGATATGATTTTAGAAATGATATATTGAATTGAAATGATATCGTTTTGATATGGTTTAAAAATGGAAATGATATTTTGGTTTTGAAGTATGAATTATTTTGAAATGACCACGGTATTATAATAACGTTTGGTTGTTAAAGAGACCGGGATCAGATATGGACATACTCTCTATCTATACCGAAAACCACTTTAACAACTGTGTACGCGGTGGAGATTCCAGAATGAAGTAGGATGGTGGCGACGATCCTAAAGGTATATACGTGGACCCAACTCCCGTGAGTTAGCATAAGGTGGCTAAAACAGGAGCGATTCTCGGGCCAATGAGGTAGCACCTCTGATTGGACGCATTTCTTCGATACCATTCTATTACTTTATGATTGATTTGGTGGCCACCCTTCGATTTTGATTGGGAGTGTGTTCCGAGGTGGGCGGTAGTGGCTGCTATGTGTTTCCACCAGCCCGGATGCGTAATTGGTATATCTACCCTGGCATTGCCTTGTTGTGCTGTGTCACCTACCATATCGAACTTTACTACGAGTTTGGATTTGTGTCGTAGCCTATGGAGTATTGAGGGTAGCCCCCATCTGGGAGTATGCTAATACTGGATAGACTACTGGGATTATTACGTGTTAAGGGATATATGGGTAACCCCTTGACGCTATTAAAAAGTAAGTTTATTTTATTATTATACATTATTATAAGAGCGTATATTACTACATAGTAGATAGTTTAACGGATCCTTAGAGGATGGTTATCCCAAACATCCTTTGAGTTACTTGTATTTCAGTTGATATTTCACTTGAGTTGGATTTATTGATATAAGAATGTTAATCCTGACTCGAGTGTTTTGTGTTTTGCTTTACGCTCGGGTCAGACTGAGTGATACAGCATTTGAGACTCACCTTTGGAGTTGGAGCTTCGCTTGGAGACCTAGCTATTTATCTATCCTGCTTTCAGTTGTTCAGTCGATTCCAGTGATGCATTCAGATCTTGTATTTGATTATTGTATTGAGACATCCATGTACTCGTGACTTTTGTTGTATCTTGTTTAACTCTGTTATATATATATATATAGTAGCTTCATGAACTACTATTCTTTTGCTTCCGCTGCATTATTGTTATATTACTATGTGTCTGTGTCTGTGATCTGTGATTATTTTATTTACTGTATATGCTGAGTTTTGCCAAATTTAAATTAACAATCTGCTATTTTGAGCAATTCAAATCCGACATGTATGGATGCGAATGGTTGAAAATTTTAGGTCGTTACAACATATGAATGTGTAAGTAAATGGAATAAATAAATATAAGTAAGAGAGTGTGGAAAATTTTGAAATTTGAATTAAATTATTACTTGATTAAATTGAATGAATTAAAATAAATTGTTGGAATGAAATTAATTTAAGTATAAATAAATTTGAATATGGTTCGAAAGTATTGGTAAAAGGGAATTAAAATTTAAATAAAATTGGATTGAATTGGAATAAGAAATGAAATCGAATGGAATTATAAATAGAATTTGAATGGTAAAGCGATTTTATAACCATAAGATAGGAATTCTGAAGGAAATAAAAATTTAAGTGAAAATTGGGATTGCGAATAAATAAATTCGAATAGCTTATAAAAATTGAAACTAATGGAATAAAAGTATATTTAAGCTGTAAAGTGATGTATAATCTTTAGTTAAAAATAAAATGTGGATATACTCGAGTACAAAATTTAGGGAAATGTGAGAAAATAAGTTGTGTAACTTATAAAATTTGAAAGTGGAATAGAAAACCAAAAAAATAAAAATGGTTTGATATTTTAGTGAAGAAATAAAAATCCAAACCTGGATTATAAAATAAATTTGAACTCAAGTGGATTAAATAGAATGATTTTTGAAATAAAAATCAGATATTGAATTGTAAAATGGAAGTGAACTAATTAGATAAATTAATTAGTAAATTGAATGTGAATGGAATTTAACTTGATTAAATAGAATGGATTGTGGGCTAAAACTGAAGTTGAATATAGAATTTGAGTAATAAATAAAATTCGAATTATATATATAAGCTGATTAAATATATATTGAATGTGATCAAATAAAATTGGATTGAAATAAAAATGGCTTGGGTTATAAATAAGTTCAATGAAAATAAATTGAATATGGCTATGGATATTATTTTAAGTGGATTCTCGTATGAACTTGAATATGGAATTAAAAATTGGAAGTGGAGATGTATATAAAAGGGGTATAAAAAGGTTATATATAACTTTATGAAGTGATTTAGAAATTAAATGACATGAATTGGTTTGAGAATGTGTAAATAAATTGACTAAGAATCAATTTGAAATGGAATAGAATTGAATATAAATTGATTTGTAATCAATTTAAAATAGCTATGAACTGAAATGGTTATTTTATTAAATGGATATCGCCGAATTTGCATAGAAAAATTTGTCGTTTGGCGTAAACGGAAGCGAATAAAATTCTATGAATTAATAGAAAGTGAATAAATTAATTTTTAATCAATTTGGAATGGATATGGGTTTGTTTGTTATAAATATGAATTGAATGCAATAAATTTGGTTGTAAATCATTTTGAATTGAATGAAATGATATTTGAATCGAGTGGAAGTAATTAAATTAGTAACGGAACCTTATAATTGCTTATAAATCTTTGTTTGGCATGTGTATATGAAATTCATGTGTTAAGTTAGTTAAATGAATGAAATGTTATGGAACTTTCATATTTTGGTACTTACGTGGTTAAATTGAGTAAGTACAGGTACCCGAAGGCGATTGAGCTAGAGTTGGGTCACATAATTGCATAATTAAATAAGTCGCTTGCTTAAAAAGGCTAAAATAAGGTACGTTTTCAGATTAAAAACCGCAAATATATAAAATATTGATATATATTGTTGTTTTCCGACCGTGTGGGTCGATGTAAACATTTTTATCTCTTGCCATATTGCAAAAGGCTCTCCGTACAAGGGAGACTCTGCCAAAAAAATTTGGAAATTTAGGGAGTAAGAAAATTTTTTGAAATTTTTTGAAAATGTTTTGGTTAACTTAAAAGGGTTGATTTTGAATTGTATTTGAAAGGAAAGGTTTGAATTAAAAATGAAAGCTAGTTATTTGGAATGTAAATAAAGGGTTTGGAAAAAGTGGATGTCGAGTTTTAACGAAGTGGGTTTTGAAAAAAAACATAATGAGTTTGGATCGTTCGTCCTACCTTAGCAATTTCGGGGATGAAATTTTTTAAGGGGGAAGGAATGTAACGACCCGGATTTTTACGACGTTGGTTTTTAAATATTGGATTTGAAATTTTAATTTAGTTAGTAAGATTTTAAAACTGAAAATTTAAGTAATTTCGACAAATTTTTGAAATCGTTAATTAAATCGATGCGTACAAAAAGCGATCCGAGGCACAATTTCGAAATTCGACGAAACCAGTTCCATTGGATCCGTAATAGTGTATTATTATCGGGTTTCAAAATTTCAGAACGTTTGGAGTTACCATTTGGTCGTACGATCCGGAAACGCCTAGAAATAATTTAATTTAATTTAATTTATATAGCTGATTTAAAATTTTATCTTCCCCATACGATCGAATTAGGACTTGAAATCTTTTCCATTGCGTTCGAAATAGGGGTATAACATTACTAACGTCTAGCGGCACGCTTCGTTAGGAGTTCAGAATTTTAAGCTGTGTAATCGAGACGATTTAAAAAAACTAAAATAATATATATTTCTTGACTTGACTATATTTTCAAATCAGCTCCTTTTCTCTCATCTTCAAAACACTATACCCATCCACCAACACGCTAACATCACATCCCCTCCCCCTTTATATTTCACGCAACCTTATAGAAGAAGAAAAAAGAAACCAAATGAAATGTTACAAATCATTCGTTTATGAAAGGAAGAAAGGAATGAATTCAAAATCGAGACAATCTTCCCTTCTTCGTCATAAAAAAAAATCACGAGAGTTCTATCAGCTTAGTTCATTGATTCACAAATTTGATTTCAAAAAAAAAGAGGGAATCGAATCGAAATCATAAGTGGCCTTGAGTGACGTGGTCAGCGTCAGGGAAAGCGATGGTACTAGGAGGCACGGCATGGTGATACGATCGCGTAGCCAGTCGGAGTTGTGATGCCCTCTTTTGACAAAAGCGTGGTGGCGCTGGAAGGAGTCGGCACGAAAAAAAGGGGTAGCTAGGGCTCACGACGGGATCATGATCGAACAGGGAAGAAGCGATGAATGCAAGGTTATGTTCGGCGAGCCTGGGAAGGCCATCTGGTCTAAGCGAATCGTGACTTTGAAATCACGAATGAAGTTGTCAATGGATGCTCGTATGTATCGCGACTGCAGTGGAGGGTGGAGGCGCAGGCACTGGCAATGGAAATCATAAGGCAAAGTGAAGGCGGTTGTCATGAGTTTTTGTGGGGCGATTTGGTAAGGACAGAAGCAAGGCAAGGTGGCGGCGATCTCTGGTGTTTTGCAGCAGTTATGAGGCGGGCAATTGAGATGGAGGAGAAGGTATCTCTAACTATGTTAATTTAACTTATAGAGTTAATTATATTATTAATTATTCACTTATCGTATAATTAAGCTATTTATCTCAGTGATAATAATTTCATTAATCCATATTAAATTTATACGAGGTCCAAAATAAGTGAAATCAAGACTAGTTTGTATTCGTAGACGAGAAATATACAAGTTGGATTTAAAAATGGGATCAGTCAGCAAATTCGAAAAATAAAGGTGAGAATTTCTCACTCATTTGGATTTACCACATTTAAATTTTAAATGTTTAAATTTAAATTATTTAACGCTTGATTGGATGGATAAATTATAATTGTCTGTTGAATGATTATATATATGCATATAGTAGTATATATATTAGTAGTTGGAGTGATATTCCCGCACATTATAGCAGATGAGACCCTATGCGCCCCGCATAATAGCGGATGACCCTATATACCGCGATATCCCCCTCGAAGTGGGATTGGTATTTTTATTGTTTTCTAACATCTGTGGATGCAGGGAAACAGGTTAGAGGGATCCAACTGGATTCCTTAAATATATAGTGTTTTTCATATATATAAAATATATGATGTGATTGAATAATCTACTGGGTTATTGTGTGTATTTAAAAGTTATAGTAGCATGGGAATTAACTTGGGTATATTAAATGCTACAAGTATTATTTTGAATTTTTTAAGGAATTAAAAGGAGATTTTTAATATAAAAATATGTATATCGAAATTTGGATTATTTTAAAAGAGATTGACTTGAAAAGGCAATAATGAATTTTGATCGTATTAAATAACGCGGGAAAAATATTTTAAACAGAGATTTTAAAATAAATTATATAAAGGAATTTTTAAGATTGGAGTTTTAAAATGATATTCGGAAAATAATATGGAAATAAGTTGAAAATCGATATTAAAAATAGATTGGCAAAAATAAATGGAATTTATAAGGAATTGAATTTATAAAATGGAATTTTATAAATGAGATTATTTTTGGTGAAACTCAAAGAAGTTATATAAATTTATAAATGATGTTTATAGATAAAGTAGATCGATATCAGATGATAAATTTGGAATATAAATTTACAAGGAGAATTTATATTTGAATATGGAAATAGGGTGAGAGAAAAATAATGGATACTATTCTTGAGTGAAAATGGTTAAGGAGACGGAAATGGAAGTGATGTGATGGAAATCGAGAGGGATTTATAAATTTAAAATTTGGTTATTGAGATTTAAAAATATATTTTTAGTAATAAGCTAAGTTTTATTTTAAAAGGGAAATTTTATTTATTGAACTATGCAATTCAAAGTTAGTTAGTATTGAATACTTCAGAAGTGAATTTTTCAAATACTGAATATTTATTTTAATAAATCCTAAATTTTAAATCTGCTTTGTAAAGTGATGTTATAAAAAAAGTGTTTGAATATTTTAGATAATTATTTGAACATGTCTCAAAAATAAATCATTGTTGGTTTTCTTTAAAATACTTATTTTTATTTACATATGTATATATATAGAGTTTTGAAATGGTTTTAAATTCATTTTAATTCTTCTCGAGAGTTAGGAAAGGGTTATTTAGTAGATGGGAATTATAAGAGAATTATCAACATGAAATTTGGAAAAGAAAGAAAATTTCCGAAGAAGTTAAGTAAAAGTAAACTTCGAAAAATGAAGTAGAATTCATAAAAGAAGTAAAAAGGGAAATTGGAGTTATAAGCAAGTATATTTGCCCTTTCAAAATATTGAAGGGAATTAATAAAAGAATTCCTGGACTATAAAATTCATTGTAAACGAGTTAAGAGATTTACAAATAAATTTGTAAATGATTTTGAGAAAAAGAAACAGGGAATAAATGGAATACTTCCTAAGTGTTGAATATAGAATGAAGTGGGAAAATATTCGAAGTATTGGGAAGGGGTGGAAATATTCGTTGAAAATATAAGGATTTGAAAACTGTTTTCAAAATGTTGAAGTACTGGAAGTAATATCTTATAAAGACATTTTTGGAAATAATTTTTGGAAATAAATTTTGGAAAAGTTTGAAATAAGGCCTGATGTCTGCTTTTGGATGTGTCTTGATAGTTAAATAACCGACTATCAATTTTGGCCAATTTCGTTAATCATTTCGAAGAGGCCGGGATCAGATTTAATTATCCAAAAACCACTTCGATCCGGTTTGAATGTTACGAATGAATACCGTGAAGATGATGAAGATGGTGATTCGGTTTGTCTAGACCCAGGACAACTTGTATGGATGAATGCTATCAGCACATCGTCATCAGAGGGCGATGAGCATTCTAAGTGAAATTTATTCTTGAAAGGTAATCGTGGCCTCTAGCCTCATCAACCGGAATGGCTGAAAATCAGGGGATATGTAGCAAGGCTAAGTGGGTCATACCCAATTAGGGTATGTATCACCTTTTTAGATAACCTCGGATATATTATATTAGATTGATACGGGGCATGCAAAAGAGCTCTCGGTAAGGGTGGGAAAACCCGGGGTGATAACATATTCGGTTTTATCTAGGTTAGGGATAGGGCCGGTCTTGTGTTGCAGGGGATCCCGGCGAGGTCCTCTATACATTTTTTCTAGACGTGTACCGTGATAGGTGGTACCACAGTGCCTAGTCATTGTATGGAATCCATTTTCCAATAAGCGCCGTACGGTTTTGATTGTGCCCAACTATGCTGAAACGTGAGATGCAAGCATTTCAGTTATTTCCTATTTACCTGGGTTAGACACTATTATAATATCAGATGGATTTGATAAAAATGTTTTGGTTATCGTAAGGTAAAAACCCGTCATGTTTATGTGTGGCGTGGTCTTATGAGATACCTTTGTTTTCAAAGGATTTTGAAAATTTTAATAGTTCAAATTGAGTGTGTTTTCTCACGCTGGTTTTCCAGACTGACTCAGGTGTTATTTTATTATAATGCTCGGGTCAGACCGATTATTACAGATTCGGGATAGGATGCTATGGAGCTCAAGAAACAAGCTGGATGATAGAGGCGTATTTCCGTACTTGATGTATATTTTCCGCTGTATGAGGACAAGTTATTATAACTGTCCAGATTGGATGTAATGATTGTTGTACTCTGATGCTTGTAAGTATTAAACAGTTACAGATCCTTTTGTATAAAAAAAATCTGTTATTATATATTATATTTTGTTCCACTGCGATTGTGAGATTCTGTGTTGTTGTGTTCTATTTTCTTCTACCGTTTTCTTCTTCGCCCGTAATGAACTGGTGTTTCGGGCACTCAGCTGCTCGGCATTTTATACAGTGGACGTATTAATGTCGATTTTTGAGGGTCGAAAATCCCCGGTTCGTCACAAATATGGACGGTCGAGACTTCTTCAATGATTTCTGGCCAATCCAAGACTCAATTGCAAAAATGAACAGCAGATCTAGATTATGCTCGTCGAGAGCTTTCCAACGATATAAAATATGATATGGTTTGAATTTTTGATTTGATTTTGAATTTGGGAATTAGGGTTTCGATTGACAGCCATTGAGAAGGAGGAAGGAGCAGATGATTTGAACAACGTACATAAATGGGAATTGACAGCTAGGGTTTCAGAAAAAAAACTGTTTATATGGACAGATGGATAAGAACGAATAGATAAATCGAATTGGGTCAAAACGGTAACAACGACCCGAAAAGCCCGTTTCGTCCCCGAAACGAAAGTAGGTCATCCAATATATCAAAATATAGGTTTTTGATATTTTTAAACTCAATGGAACTAGTTTCAAACCCTAATTCCATTGTATATAGAAGTTATTTTTGAAAATCAAATTATATTCATTTAAATTCTTTTAATTGATTTCTACGCGTTTCAAGCTCGCACGATCAAACGATAAGTCCGATCGCTACGAAACTTGAAATCGTACAATAATTCACTGTTACGGATCCGATGGAATTGGTTTCGTCGGAATCCGA
Organism: Allium fistulosum; assembly: GCA_030737815.1. NCBI lineage: Eukaryota > Viridiplantae > Streptophyta > Magnoliopsida > Asparagales > Amaryllidaceae > Allium > Allium fistulosum. The sequence goes on along the minus strand of CM060903.1, from coordinate 512,566,370 downwards.
GATGGTGGCCAAAATGGCAAATTTTCACGTTAATTAAATTAATTATTATTAAATTGATTTAATCACTTTCAAATTCAAGTTTAAAAGTTAACCATTTTACCATCCTAGATTAAACAACAATTACACAGAAATTAATAGTCTTTTGAAATTTAAATTTTCCATGTTAATTCCAAGGTTTAAATATTACATTAATTTCATCGTTCAATTACAACTGAATAAATTCATAGTTTATTATAATTTAAATTCCAACAATTTCTTTTATTTTGATTTAAGTTCTTATTATTGAATCAACTATTACCATATGAATATAATTAACATTAGTTTACATTTTATTACATTCATATTCTACAGTTATCATCTTAACTCATATTAACTGAAATATTTAATTACATTAATTTCAATTGATTTACAATTAATTTCAAACGGATTAAATAACAAGATGATAATAAATCAATTGTTACAGCTTAGTAACACATATCTATTAACTCACTATTTATAACAAAGGGTTATAAATTACTTACCCAAACTGATTTTATTTTCTATATTAACTAATCTCAATTTAATACATATAATTCACCATCAAATACAACATTGATTTTATTCCTTATTTAGAATTATTTCAATTGATTGAAGTTACATTAAATAGTTATCAGTTACATTAAATCAACATTATTAAATCATATTCTAATTATTTTCTTCTCATTAATAAATCATAAAATTTTAATTTCTCACAGTATTAAATTTCAAAATCTTATTTAATTTAATATTTTAATTATCAAAAATATGCGGGTCGTTACAATTATTTTCCATTCAATTATTTAGAACATCAAGGAATAAATTTTTAAAGTATCACATAAGTTTCTTGCAGTTTAATTCTCATTTATTATTATATATAACTTGATTTCAATTTAATATTAGTATTCATTAATGAATCATTTCAACTTAAGTTTCTTAACCTTTTAATTTACATTCATCTTTTCTTATATAGTATCATTGATTATTAAATCTATTTCTGAATCATTTCAACATTTTCTGAAGTAATAATCTTTTACTTTACATAGTATTCAATTTTACTATTCACTTTAATTATAAATAACTTCAAAACATTAACTTAAATTTATAACATTCTTGTACATCTTAATTTTTCATTTATAAATATATGTTCATTTTGAAACACTTTTGTTATTAAGCTTTTATTTGTATAATATTCTATTACATATTCATATTAACATTTCAACTTTTTAACATTTCTGGTAAGTTTTATATATGCTTTTAGAATGTAATTGAATGTTATACAAATTTATATTATTCATTTTGATTAACAAAAATGTTCAATAGTTTACATCTTCTTAATTTCCATTATCTTTTAATTTCCAAGTGACAAATCTCCAATTTCTTTATAGTTTCATTAAACACTTAGCTTTTAATTTCTTATTTCTCATTTTTAGAAGTTTCCAACAATTAAAATAGTTAAGATTTCATTTCATTATAATAATTGAAATCCTTAATTTATAGAAATTTAAGAACTAAATACCGGGCTCCATTTCAAATCATCTTGAAATAATATCAAATCATATTTAGAAATTTTAAACCAAAATCTGTTTATCGACCCAAATGCATAGCAAAACTACTAAGTGGCCTCCCTCACTTTGAAACTCGAAAATGAACGTCGATGATGCCGCGATCATCACCGAAATTATTTTCCAGCGACAGAAGAGGGGAGTACAGAACTTATTTCCTTTTAAAAAATTCTTTTAAAACGTTTCTTTCAAATCACATTGAAAATATCTATATTCGAAAATACTTCCAAATAATACTAATATTATATTCCAAAATCTTTGAAAACCAATTTCAAAACTCCGGATCTTAAATTCTCAAATTTCCAATTTATATTCACTTTATTTATAAATCCTATTTTGCAACCAGTATTTATAAATTTCACTTCCTAACAAACAAACATATCACATACAACTATATCCATTTATAAAAATAATTCTTTTATATACAAAATATAATACTAGGTAAAATTATTTCATTTACCTGTATTTCAAGAACAATATTATGTCGGTCTGCCCTATTAAGTGTTTAGAAATCCCTATCGATGCCATATCGTCCTATGTACTGACTAGAATTCATAAATACTCAACAGAACAAATTAACAAAATACAAAATATTTTTATATCACTAACAAATACGCTCTCTCATAATATACTCTAAAACTCATTCTAGGGTATTAATAACCCTATCTCTAATGAGTTAACCCCGAACAGGCTAAGGTATCCATAAACCAAAGCTCTGATACCAACTGTGACGATCGACCTTTTTAGACGGTTTAAATCGACAATAAACCACACATGTCTAGCTCAAACCATTCAAAAGGGAGGATTGTCAATAGGGTAAATAAGAAAATAAGAGAAAAGAAAGAAAAACGAAACATAGAATCTCACAGCGAAGTGACAAAATATAATAATCAAATAAACAGTTCATGAAGCTATTTTATGATATACATTTGGTAACACAATTTTTTACAACAATCAGAGTACAAACAACGACATACCAATAATGATGCACCAGAAAATTACTAATAATATAATATATCAAACTCCGTCTTTGTCCCCCAGAAATAAAGTCTTCAACACTGAAATGCTCAGGCTGACCCGAGCGTAATGAAAAGACAAATCACTCGAGTCAGAACTAAAAGATCTTATATAAGTTAAATCAACAATAAGTAAATATGAGTGTAATGGCTTCAGAGATGTTTACGGTATTTTACATCGCCTATCCAGTGTATAACTTGCGTGCAATAACTTAAGAGATGTTCGGGATTTTCCATCTCCTAAGGATCCGTTAAACTATCTATATGTAGTAAAATACGCTATATATATGTAGTGTCTATAAGTAAAGTAAAGTATTAAAATAGCGTTAAGGCGTTACCCATATCCCCTTAACACATTTTTATAGGCATCGTAGTCTATACAGTACTGTAAACTCCACCGTAAACTGGTGGGCTATCAGGAAGCACTCCATAGGTACGACACAAACCAAAATTGTAGTGGGCTCGATAAGGCATGTGACAAGGCACGCGAGGCAATGCCAGGGTAGGATTCTACCGTTTTGCGGAAACAGGCTGGTTGTAACGCATAGCCGCAACTACCGCCCACCTCGAAACAACACTCCCATAATCAAATCGAGGGTGGCCACCAATCAATCACAGAGTAATAGATATGGTATCGAAGAAGTGTATCCGATAGGAGGAGCAACCTCACTTGGCCTGGTTATGGCTCCTGGTTTAGTCATATCAAGATGACCCGAAGGTCAGGGCTGCGTTCTTACCTCATACCAGTAGCGTTCGCCAAACCATCCTACTTCATTCTGGATTCTCCACCACGTGCACAGTTGTTAAAGTGGTTTCGGAATTGGCAGAGTGTATGACAATATCCGACCCCGGTCTCTTTAACAACCAAACGCTTATTTCACCCCGTGGTCATTTTATAAAACATTTTTAATAATAAATGCAGAAAACAGTTTATACCTTCATATCAGTATATCCATATACTTATTCCAAAAGTATAAATATATTCATAAATGCCGAGGAAGATTTTTTTCAATCAATTTCGAAAATAATTTATAAATGTCTCTAAAACCATTTATAACTATTTATATGCTTTAGAACCATTTATAAAGCTATTGATAAATTCCAAAACAGTTTACAACTCTTCCCTTTTCATAAACTTCTACGCAAATTCCTTTAAAACGCTTCCAAATCCCTTTATACAAGTTCTTTTATAAAACACTTTATAAGATCCTTTAAAACCTTTATAACTCCTTTATAAAACCATTATAAAAACCCTTATAAAATCTTTTATAAAATCCTTTTAAAAAAATCCATTATAAATCTCTTACAAAAGTTTTATAAATTCCTTACAAAACCTCTTACATTTATTAAAGTTATTATAAAATCTATATTTATTATATTAAATTGAATTTAAATAAACTTTATTATATTATTATAATAAATTGAATTCAATTTATTCCTTATTAACAATTATAACCAAGTCAACTTTACAATTATTTCAATTGATTAAAATTACATTAAAATACTTGTCAATAACATTCAAACAACGTTATTAATCATATTCTGATTATTTTTCTCATTAATAAATCATAAATTTTAATTTCTCACAATATTAAATTTCGAAATCTTATTTAATTTAATAGTATTAATTATCAAAATACGGGTCATTACTTCATCAACCTTCTAGATATATACACAATCATCAATGAATTCGTGTACGTGGGAGTGCTCGGTTAAAGGTTGCAAAGCAACCAGGGTGATGATATATTCGGTACTATCCAACAAGGGGTAGGTCGGTTCTATGTTGGCAGGGGTCGTTAGGTACGACCTTGGTACATTTTTCTAGAGGTTTACTACGGCGGGCGGTACCCCAATAGCCCAGTCATTAGTTGGAATCCATTCTCCAATACGTGCCTTACATTTTCGATTGTAGAGCCTAGTATGTTGGAATGTGAGATGCAAGCATTTCAGCTATTTTATCTATTTACTTTAAACCTAGACTCTATGATAATATCACCAAATTTTGATATAAATGTTTTGGTTATCATAAGGTAAAAACCCATCTGTTTTATGTGTGATGTGGTCTTACGAGATACCCTTTATTTGAAAAGTTTTCAAATGCAGAAATCGGTTTGGTTATTACTTGTTATCGAGTTTTACTCATGCTGGTTTACCAGACTAACTCGGGCGTTATTCCATGTAATTGTAACGACCGGGATTTTTCGATCCTTGGAAATCGATAATAATACATCCACTATATTACATGCCGAGAAATCGAATGCCGAAAAAACTCGATTGTTAGGGGAAAAGAAGAAGAAGAAGATAAGAAGAAAACTAAACAACATAGAATCTCACAAATCGCAGTGGAATAATATACAATAGATAAATACAAATCTCTATACAAAAAGGAACTGTAACTGTTAATATACATACAATCATTAGAGTACGACAGTCAACATAGCTATCTGGACAGTTAACTTGTCCTTACAAATACTGAATATACAGTTTAACACACTCACAACAGAAAATAAACTTGTCCTTACAAATACTGAATATACAGTTTAACACACACACAACGGAAAATAAACAAGTACGGGAATACGTCTCTATCATCCAACTGTCTCCTGAGCTCCATAGCATTCTAACTTGAATCTGTAATACCCGGTCTGACCCGAGCATTATAATAAAATAACACCTGAGTCAGTTTGGAAAACCAGCGTGAGAAAAACATACTCAATTGGATTTCAAGTTATAAGAAAATCTTTGAAATCAAAAGTATCACGTAAGACCATGCCACACATAAATACGATGGGTTTTTACCTTACGATAACCAAACCACTTTCATATAAAAATCCTGTGATATTATAATAGTGTCTAAGTACAAATACATATTAAAATAGCTAAAATGCTTGCATCTCACATTTCAACATAGTTAAGCACAATTAAAACCGTACGGTGCTTATTGGAGAATGGATTCCATACAATGACTAGGCATTGGGGTACCACCTATCACGGTACACATCTAGAAAATGTACCAAGATTGAACCTATCGATCCCTGCCAACACAAGATCGGCCCACCCCTTACTGGATAGTGTCGAATATGTCATCACCCCGGTTGCTTTGCAACCCTTTTGAGATCTCATGCAAAACCAATCCATAAATATATAGATGCAAGGTATCTAGAAAGGTGACAACAAACCCTAATGGGTGCGACCTACTTAGCCTTGCTGCATCTCCCCTGATTTTCAATCATTCCCGGTTGATGAGGCTTGAGGCTACGATTACCTTTCAAGAAATTTACACTTAGAATTCTCATTGCCCTCCAATGACAATGTGCTGATAGAATTCATCCATACAAGTTGTTCTAGGACTGAACAAGCCGAATCTCCTTCAAGATCACCATCTCCATTATCTTCGAGGTATCATAATTCGTAAAGCACAAATCAGATCGAAGTGGTTTTCGAATAATTAAATCCGATCTTGGTCTCTTCGAACCGATCAACGAATTTGGCCATATTTCACAGTCGGTTATTTAACTATCAAATTACACACATAAGCAATCACTAGGCCCAATTTTATAGATCTTATAAAAACATTTATTTCAAAATATCTTTACAAAGAGAAATATTAACCTCTCTTCCAGCATTCCAACATTTGAAAACAATTTCAAATACTTATCCATAACAGGATATTTTTAAACCATTTCAACACTTAGAAAAATATTTCTAAAAAATTCATTTCACACTTAAAATATTTTCCCAAAACCCCCTTTTCAATACCTAGGAGAATATTTATAGGCAGATTCTCCAAAATCATTTTTATATCGAACTTAGGAAATATTTCATAAATTATCTCATAAATCTCCGGAATTTTATTAATTTCTTTTACAATTTCCAAAAAATTTCGATTATACTTATTTATAATCCAACTAACAATTTATAACTTCTTTTATGAATTCAGATTCATTTTCGAAGTTCCCATATTTCAACATTTTGGAAATTCCATTTTCTCCCAAAATCTTTTATAAGATTCCTCTTATCAAAATCATATCCGTTAAATCAACCCCGTTTACAAATCTCGAGAGCATTTATAAATAAATTGCAATCACTTACCTTTAAACTATATACATATAATAATAAATTTCAAAAACACGGTTAAATAATTATTTAAAATACCAAAGCACTTTTAAAATAAACTTCAATAACTAATTCCAATTCATTTATAAAATTCCTAATCGATTTACAAAACTTGTTTATAAAACTAAGAATTCATTTCAACAAATTTAATTATTTAAATAACTAACTTTCTGAAATATTTTAATCCAATTAATAGTTTAATAAATAAAAATCCTTTTCTAAAAAACAAACCTTAACTTCTTGTGAAAAACTATTTTTAAAATTCGACATACCCATTTTTATATTTATAAATCTCTCTCGATTTATCACAAATCGATTTACATTTCCAATTTCATTTCCCAAATTCCAAAGTAGAATTTACTATTTCTTTCTAAACCGATTTCCACAACTAATTTTAAATTCACACTGTGAATTTATATCTCAAATTTATCACATGATAATCATTCCCCTTATTTATAAACATCGTTTATAAATTTCATAATCCCATTTCCAGTTTATACAGGTTTATATTACAAAAATCTATTTATAAATCGATTTCTAATTAAAATTCCATTTATAAATTTATTTCTTAAATAATCCAAACTATATTCCAAAACCATTCAAATCTCGATTTCGACTTCCATTTTGTATTTGAAGAGTCTTATTAAAAATCCATTGTTTAAAAATCCTCAATTTAAAATTCTCTATTTGAAACCATTTTATGAAATACCTAGATAAATGTCCAAAATCCAATCATTTATTTATCCAGTTTAATTTCCTTTTAAATAATCCCAAAATTCAATATAATTATTTTCATTTCCAAAATCACCTTTGAATTTCCTTTTTAAATTAAAAAATATTATTTATGGTATTTATAATACACAAAATTAAAACCGGTGCTACTATAGCATCTAATTAATCAAATCATCTCATAATCTATCATAGATTATTCAAACACATCATATATCACTATATATGAAATTAAAATCAACATTTTTGAGGAATCCAGTTAGATCCCTCCAACCTGTTTCCCAATAACCATAGATGTTATGTAATCACAAAAATATAGTCATCGCTTCGAGGCGGGATATCGCAATAATGTCTCATCCGCTCCAATTGGCGGGAATATTCAACCCAACTAATATATATACTAATATATATAATATAACATCCAACTGATAAATTATTATCAATTCATCCAATCAACTAATAAATAATTTTAACTATTTAAAATAAAACCAATTATTCAAAATGAGTGAGATTTACTCACCAGAGTTCCAATTGTTGCTTTCCCGTTTAGGTTGGTCTATAGTCGAACGACGTTCGGCTATAGCTCAAAATTCAACTACTTCGAATCTTCCTGAATTCAGTTCCATAGTGAAGATCTCGTTATTAAGAACCCAACGCAAAAATCTGCGTCTCGATCGGACCTCGTATGAGAGACTTATTTAATTTTTAGTTCATTGGTTAAAATATAATTAAATTAAAACACTAATTACTCTTTTTCATTTAAACTCATTACCCTTAAGACTTCCAGCCCGGCCTGCTAACACTCAGCCCACAAGCTAACCTTCTTCCGCAAATGATCAATATTGTGCACGACATTACAGTGCACACTCGTGCACCATGCACCCCCTCCCCTCGACAATCGTTCGAAACGACCCCACCACCGAACCCTCATCGAACACTGCGCCTCCGAGACCCCACTTCGCTGCGCCACGACCCTCCAGTCAAAACGCAATGCGACCTAAGACTTGCTGCTGAGCAAAAATCACGACCTCCACCAAACCGATTCGGCCTTCCAAACTCCAACCCGGGGTGCTGCCATTCATCACGAATTCAAAACTAAGCTTCGATTATCCTCCCATCGATCGTGCTCCAAAAATTCGCCAACCCTAGATGCCAAGCTTCCCACCGCCGAGCGACATGCAAGCATCACACCTAATAATACGCATATGAAAAGAAAGCCCTCCTCGATTCAAAGATTTTATAGCTGGTTTCGAATTTTTTTATTAGGTGAATCTTGCGAAATAAATTTTTGAATTCCATTTTCTTATTTTCTTTCTTTGATACGCTGCGTTATAAAGAAAATGGATGATGGGAGATACATATCAGCGTAGGGTGGCTGATAGGGGTTGGCTTAAAAAATTTATAATATTATTAAATTCCAAAATACCTCGTTTAAAGTAACTTAAAACTCCTATAAAGGTGTGCCGCCTGACGTTCCTAATGTTATAACCCTATTTCGAACGCAATGGAACAAGTTTCGAGCCCCAATTCGATCGTATAGCCTTTTGAACCCCATTATAATATTAGTTTTTCAATATAAATTTCAACACATTTCTAACCCGTACGACCAAACTGTGCTTCTGATCGCTACGAAATTTGACGGCGTATTATAATTCATTATTATGGACCCAAGGACACTAGTTTCGTCGAAATCCGAGACTATGCCCCGGAAGGCTATTTTCACTCGTTAATTAAAACGAGATATTTTCAAAATCAAGTAAATTACATTTGAATCAATTTTAAAAGTTTTATTATCTTCATTCTTATTAATAGAAATTTAATAAGCCTTTAAATCATTTTAATCCAAATAAAATCAAGATTTAAATTATTTAAATGATTTTCAATTATTAAATTCAACAATTAAATTATCAAATAATCGTTATATCTGAAATTTAAGTTATTAAATCTATAAAAAAAATTAACTTTCAATATTTAAAATCAATTAAATACTCCAATTTCAAATCCCAAAAATTCTAGATCGTTACAGTAATGCTCGGGTTAGACCGAGCATGTTTTCCAAGGTTTAGTTGGATACTTTGGAGTTGAAAAGGAGCTGGATGGTTAAGACGTATTCACGTATATTTTTCTTCTGCTGTATTATAGAGTCTGTATGTTTGTCAATGTAAGAACATGTTTCTATAACTGTCCAAATTTAGGACAAGCCTATTGTACTCTGATATTATATGAATAAAAATGTTTCCTTTTTGTGAAGATCATTGCTGTATTATATATTATTTGCTGCGTTGTGAGATTCTGTGTTTTTTAGTTTTCTTCTATCTTCTATCTTCTTCTTTCACCCTAACAAATCGGTATTTACGGCACTTGAATGTTCGTCATGTGATACAATGGGCATATTAGTGTCGATTTTCGAGGGTCGAAAATCCGGTTCGTTACAGAATAATTATCTAACACGGATCTCGACCTAGAAAGACTTAATGTCCCTACCCCTAAGTGTTTGTGTGTGGTAGACAGAATTTTATTTCTATTTAGGGATAGGAATAAAATGATTACTGGTGTAATCGTTGGGTCATATTTGTGTTATTTTATTATTTGAGTATATTGAGTGTCAAGATTGGTTTGTTTCTAATTTTAAACTCACTTTTTTCAAAAGTGAGATTTAATGGATAGTGTTTACTAGACTTTAGAAGGCTTAAAGTTAAAATGTTGTGTCCTGATCTGTAACAACCCGCATATCTATCGATTTTATATTTAAATATTTTATCGTTAGTCGGATGTTAGTCCGAAAAGTTACTTTTTGCATACGGTCAAATTAGGACTCGAGACCACTTCCATTGAGTTCAAAATGATGTTTGCGATCTTTTTGAGTGTAAACTTCGATACGTTTGGAGATAGTGAAATTTTCGACACTTTTTCCCGCCTTTGACTTTGGTTTGGACTGCACCCCTTTAGTTCAGCCCAACCATCTTCCTCACTCTATCAAAAACACTTCAAGCTTTGTCAAAAATGGTGGTGGGATGTGGAAATTAAAACTCCAAACACAAATTCTATTGCAAATCCGAGATTCAACATCAAATTCACGTGAAGAACATTGATTCAAGCTTGTTGGTGTTCTTGCTTTGCTCTCAAATCTCCATCTTCATCAAATTCCATGAAAAGGTGAGATTTTTTGATCTCACACCTTGCCTATAATTGTCATTGGACTGTTGGGGATGATCCCTCATCACTTTAGCATGTTTGTTTGCATTTGGTTTGGATTGGATTGGCGAAAAACTACAAATTTTGGCATTTTGGTGAGTTTCTGGCCTTAAGTCGTTTCTGGCCATCGCTAAGTCGTCCACGAGTTAAGCCTAAGTCGTAAGTCGTTCACGTTGAAAAGTCACACGGAGCATAAGTCGTTCCAGGCCTTAAGTCGTTCCGGGTGTGCTAAGTCGTTCGCGAGTTAAGGGCTTAAGTCGCGCGCATTGAAAAGTCACCGCCTTTGTATTTCTGTTCGCCTGTGCTAAGTCGTTCACGAGTTAAGCCATAGGTCGTCCACGAGTTAACCCCTTAAGTCGTCCACGAGTTAACATCTTAGGTCGTCCCCGAGTTAAGAGTTAAGTCGTTGCCTTCTGCTATCTTGTCCTGGCTTAGGTCGTACTGAGATAAGTCGTTAGGTCGTATAGACCTTAGCTCGTAGCTCGTATTTGAGCTTAAGTCGTTAAGTCGTATCGACTTTAAGTCGTTGGGTCGTACACCCTCTTAAGTCGTAAGTCGTTCGCGAGATAAGCAAGTACTAAGTCGTTCGCGAGTTAAAACCTTAAGTCGTAGGTCGCCTCCGACCTAATATTTCCCCTGCTATTTCACTAGGTCGCTTGACCTTAAGACGTAGGTCGTCTCCGACCTATGCCCCACTTAAGTCGCATCCCACTTAGGTCGCAGGACTCTGTTAAGTCGTAGGTCGTCTCCGACCTTACCCTTGGCCTTGTTAGTTCGCGTGAACCCTTAGGTCGTATGACCTACTTTTCCTTAGGTCGAACCCCGTATTACTCTGCGTAGGCAATCTTATCTGAAAAGCATTCATCAGAACTTCCACTTTGATGCATTTTGAGCTGATTTCCTTGGATTTTATTCACGTCTTCGAATGTGAATTTTTGTGATAGATTGTTCCAACAATCGTTTTATGACTTGTCACTTTAAAGATATGAAGGTTTTAATACTAGTAGTAAATATCAAAACTCTTTCATCAAATCGATTTCAACACTATTTTTAATATCAAAAGTTCGTTTTCTCAAACCGATTTCCAATCTACTAATATATATAAGCCTTTACTTCACTCGAATGAGAAATCGACTTAAACGACTTAGTAAAACGAGTGGTATGAAACGCTTGCGTTCACTTCGTCGGTTAGCTCTTGGACTTGTTCGATTGAACCCTTTTGTGACAATTTCCTAGTGAAGATCTACAGTTTGTTCGTAAATATTTAAGTTAAGCAAGTGGTTATGGGACATGAAGCTAAACTTGTATATTTACTAGCTTAGTGTGATTGACACTTCCTTATGATCATGACGATCATTCTTGTGATTTAGACTAGCGATTGAGCGATGTCTCTTTGACTGCGAGGGAGACTAGACCCCGCTTGGGTGATGTTTCTACTCACATATATGGGGCTGTACCCCATGGTCTTTGGACCGTTCGTGTGTCAAAGGCCTTCGGGCCATCCGTGTGTTCGGAAAATTAAATGGATAGCTTCCATGAGATAGCTTCTCGTCCGTGTGCTCGGACTTCCCCCTTTTAGTGATTTCTGGATTTCGTGTGTTGATTTCTGGGATTTGTTCTGGATTTCGTGTGTTGATTTCTGGATTTAGTGCTTCACCAACTTTTGTGGTTTTCACTGATATGATATCAGTTTTTGTGTATTGGTGAATTTGTGTGTCATTACCTTTTTATGTGTTTGGATCTTTGAGAAGATTCATGTGACATTGATTAATCCCTTGTTGATTATCATTTACATACTTATAGTAGTATGCCATCATGGTTATTATATGTTTATGCCATACCCCTTATCCTATATCATGTCATCTGATATTTATAGTTAGACTGATCCGTTTATTATTTTCTTATAAATAATACTCGGGTCAGACCGAGATGTTACAGGTGCTTCTACTTGACTTCTCTTCTGGATTATTCTGACTTTTGGCTAACTACTTAGATTAGTAGTTTTTGGTTGTACACATTTGAGATATAGACTCTATGTTGTGTATCTATTCTTTTGTATAGCACGTGATGCTATTCTTTTGTATTATAGTGGATCTTTCCGACCACTACTCTGATGTACACTTTCATGTGTTATATGTTTATTCATATCTTCTTCCGCCTTTGTGATATGGATGTCTGTGACTAATTTATGTTATGATTATTTCTATGTTTGTTTCCGAAGATTATATATAGCCACCGTGTGATAGCTTTGTGTTTGTATCGGTATGTCGGATTTCCTCCTTAAAGGATATGCATTCTACTCTATCTGACGTATCGGTGCTCGCACAAAGAAGTTACATGGATGGTCGCTCCTCCACAGCCTTATTCTCCGTGCTAATTGACAGCACTACATCGTAGTGTTCTTGGTTAGCGTGGGTATAGAGGTGGGGCGTCGATCCGTTAGTGATCAGAGTTGCACAGTAGGAACAGATGGACTATTTTCGCTGAGCACATTCGGTTGTTTGATCTTTAATAGATGTTTGTTTGGTTGGTTAATTAATATTGGATGTTTGGAATTTTAAGTATTGTTTAAAGTAGTATTGAGTAGGAATTATCATTTAGAGTCTGCAACCTACTCAATATTAATAATAAAAACTTGCCTTGTCATCAGTGGAGTAGCTACCGCAAGAAATAATGGAAAGCTAAAATTTTGTAAAACGAAATTTTAATTCATATATGTGATTAATTGGATGTTTAGGTAAATTAAATATTTGATGTTTACTTGAAGTAGTTATGAATGAATGGGTGCATTATATGGTTGGTATTAGCAAAGAATTACTGGTATGTAAACAATGAAGATTTATTGTAAGAATTTTAAGAAAAGAAGCATCCATTTAAATTTAAATCTTTCTAATAAAGGATATACATATTTGTAGAATTTGATTATGTTTATTGAAGCAAGCAAATATTTGAAAGGACAAAATATTAAAAGATATGTATATCATATAGAAAATAACTTTTGTGTTAAATTGCCAGTTGAGTGCTTTACGAATTATGGTCGATGCCTGATCAACGTTATCTTTAGAATTTTCCTAAACACTAGAATGAGACATTCGAACACAGTACTTTGAGTTAAAATATTTAAAGTATGGTAAATAATTATAAAAGAGTTATAAATATAAAGAAGAATTTTTTGGAAAAATGTATATGTATTCATATGTGATAATTTTGAAAGAAGTGTCTTAAAGAAGAAAATATTTTGAAAAGTTGCTTAGTATATATTTCGAAAAGAAAACTATAATTAGAATGACAAAAGCTTTTATAAAATTTTGAGTGATAAAATAATTACAATGAAAAAAATAGAGATGCCATTAAGTATTGATTTTATTTTAGATGGTGTATACAGCCATCGAGCATTAGCGATAGTAAAATTCAATGGCAAGACATTATCATTATATTATTTGATATTTAAGAAATTTGTTTATGTGCTTGTATAAAATGTATGCTTAAATAAATTAAGTATGTTACTTGGTTGGCTAAGTATAACCATTGTGATTTGGTTAAGTGTTAAAAGTGAGTGTATAATATTTTTGAAAAGAAGATAGTATTTTGAAGTAGTCAAATAGTATGAAAAAATAAAGTGGAAATTTAGATAAGTTCTTTCGAAAGAGAAGAGATATTTTATGGATATATATAATTATATTTTGAGAGAAAGTATCATGTGATATTTTGATAATTAAAACAAAGTATTCAAAAATGAGAAAATGCCTTGGTTAGAAAACTAAAGAATTGCTTAAAAAGACGTTTTAGTAAATTTTGAATATTTATGAAATGTTTAGATTCAATTGCCACGATGTATGTTAAATAAATTTTGTGTGATAATTTTGATAATAATGCATATTAGATTGTGTTGAATTGAATGTCATATTTCATAGTTAGATAGTATGAAATGGTATAAAACTTATGTATAGAAATTTCTAATATAAGAAAAGTGTGAAAGGTGACTATAATTCATTTATAAGTGTAATAAATTATAGAAAGTTGAATATACTATGTGAAAAGTTGGTGGAAAAGAATCTATAGAAAGAAAAATATTATTTTTGTATAAAAAGATATTATTGCCAAAATAAAGGAGTAAGCATCTTAAACTCTTATAAGAAATGTGAACTATTTGTGTAAAACTTATTTTCAATTCGAAAAATAAGAAAAAGTAATTTTGTAAAGTTTATTTACAAAGGTAAAATAATATATTATATTAGTGGAGCTTATGTACAAGTAGTAGATAAAGAAGAAAATTCAAGATTAAATTTTTTGGAAGAGAATATTTTGGAAAGTAGGGGATTTAAGATCAAAAGAGTTTTCCTAAAATGGAAAATTAAGAATTTATAAATCAAACAATTTGAAGATTTAGGATTGTCAAAAAGAGGATAATCTATTTTAGAATGGTAAATTCTAAATTTATGTGAAAAATTGGAAAGTTATAGTTATATCTTTTTGAGTAAATTCACTTTGATAAATAAAGCATAGAATTTTGGTTAGAAAACCTTTGTGTGAAATGTAAAGAAAAACTAAAGTATAGAAACCACACTTAAAATAATATTGATATTTTATTTCAATATGATAAGTACGAAGAAATGAGTAGTATTTAAATTGGTTTCTAAATGAAAAGTGTGCAATTTGAAAATGAGTTATGAAGAGATTATTCTTCTATTTTAATGTAAAGATTAAAATATTATAATAAAGGTGTTGTTTAAAATAAAAGTATTATAGCTTGACTCTAGAATTTATAATGAAAAGAGTAATAAAATGTTGAAAGCATTCGAAATCTTAATAAAAAGGGTGTTGAATTTTATGGGTTATTAATTTTCAAAAACTAAATTAAAATTTAACATCTTTAGATCGAGTTCTTATTATTCAATGTTTAAATTTTCATGATAAGAAATTGATTTGAAGGAAATAAAAACTTGAAATGTTTTAAAAGAAAAGGAGATTTTTAAAATCTTGATTCACCTATAATTATAAAAGGTTATTTATAAACTGGGTTTTAATTATTAGAGGTAACCATTTGGAGTTTTAAATACAATAGTGTTGGTTGTGAATGAATGAGTAGGTTGTTGTGATAAGTTTGGATGTTGTAAATTCTTTGCAATATATATACTTTGTACCTTAGAGTTTACTCGGAAGTTTTTCGGAAAATTTGGACATTTGAAAAGTAGTCGAATTGATTATGTTATTGTTATATCTTCTAAATGAGTTTACGAAAAACTCATAGTCCATAACAATGAAGAAAAAGACAATGAATATAGTACTAAGATAAAGTGGCCATCGATAAAAAGGGTCTAATAGATGTCTTAGATTGTCTATTTATGCTTGTTGGGTCGAAGTAGACCCCAATTCTTGTTAAACCGATAGAGTGAATTTAGAGCTTTCTGAATTTTTAGTTAGAAATAATTTTGATATGGAATTGTTTTATGGTTCAATGTTATGTGTACAATGGATTACTTATGGTAATCTAATTATTTTGAGCTTTTTTTGAAATCGAATTATGAGGATACAATTCTCAAAGGAGGGGAGTTTTGTAACAATCCTCTTTTCAGTACCTTGATTTGAATTTAATGATAATTATTTAGGAGATAATAAAGGGGAAATATATATATAAATGGAATTTAATGATGAAAATTCGGTAACGACCCACAATATTTGGTTATTTAAAATTGGAATATTTAATTGATTTTAAATATTAAATGTTAATTTTTAACTTGAATTTTAAATACAACGATTTATTGGATAATTTAATTATTGGATTAATAATTGGAAATTGGTTAAAACACTGAATCTTCAGTTTTAAGCTTGATAAAAATAATTTAAAGGCCTATAAAATTTCTATTAATAAGAATGAAGGTGAAAAAACTTTTGAATTGAATTTAAAAGCGATTTACTCGATTTTGAAAATAACCTATTTGAATTAACAAAAAAAGCCTTCCAAGGCACTGTAACGACCCGTAAATTTCAACTGTTTTAATAACGTAATTAGTTAAAATTTTGAGAAATTTTAAACGATAAAATTTTGAAATATAAATTTGATATTTGGAATGCGTCTAGTTAAACATAGCAACTAGTAAATTTTCGTCCGAAAATACGAAAGTTTATTTCGCGCGTAAATTCACTTCAATTTAATCAGTTAAAAAGCGATG
This sequence comes from Allium fistulosum, assembly GCA_030737815.1. Classification (NCBI taxonomy): domain Eukaryota; kingdom Viridiplantae; phylum Streptophyta; class Magnoliopsida; order Asparagales; family Amaryllidaceae; genus Allium; species Allium fistulosum. The sequence goes on along the minus strand of CM060903.1, from coordinate 512,549,561 downwards.
AAATAAAATGTTTCCGAAACCTAAATATTTTTACATAGAAAAATTCTAAACCATCTTCTGAGCAAGATGTCAGTTTGTCGTTTTTCCAAATTCGGACATCTTTGGCTCCGTCGATCTTTTTTTCAGTGTTTTTTCTTGCATTTTCCGCTATTAGAAAATTCAAATTTTTATAATTTAATCATACCACTGATATCTGTATACCGTTTGATCGTCTCATCAGACTGATCTCTGCGGTATATTAAATTCTGTGTTTGGAGTCCGGAAAGTGGCGAAATCTGTAAAACGTCGGACCAAATCGATATACATTTGAGCCGCTTGAATTTCCTATACCCTTCCATTATACATCGTGTAATCCAACTGTCACCTGTAATTATTACTTTCAGCTTTTAACCTTTCCTATCCCCAACGTGAAATTTATAATTTACTGGTTCCACTTCAATATAATAATTCTCTGCCTTCTCTTTTTCTGTCTTCGTCCATCTTCATCTCTATAACATAATAATATATATAAAAGGAGAAGTTGTACAGAACTTTAATCCACCTAAACTATTATATTTACTCACCCGCTTCCTAGATTGGCTTCACTCACAACCCATCTTTCAAATTCAAACCCGCCTTCCACCGTGCTTCAGCATCATCCCCTCGCCATTCAAACTTCACCCCATACCAAGCACACAACCACTTTGCTATTTCAAAACCACGTTTTCATTAAGCCTACAAGCCAATTCGGCCACCAGAAGCACCGTCTCCACTTGCCTAGCATCCCGAAGTACCAACCTCCGCACACCGCTCCTCTCCGGCCTCGAAACCCTACCACCAGATTTCTCTGCCCCATGACTTTCTCCGCAACCAGTCCACCACTCGAACCCAGTTGACCCGCACCCAGACACCCAGCCCTGCAACCACCGAACACCCGCCAGCCATGAAGCCACCATCTCGTGCCTGCAACCCGAAACCTACCCATGCTCCTCCATCTCCACTGCTCCCTGACCTCCTCCGTATAGCCACACCGGACCCTTCAAGCTCAGCCTCCCCTCCGTAGTTCGCCACTGACCGACGCCGAGCATCCACTTTTCTTTGTTAGACTCTGTCACCCGAACGCTGCACCTCCCTGTGCATGCAACTCCAATCCCTGCTGCCTGCTTTCATTTTTCCACTTTCCAATTTCTTTGAGTAAGTATACTATGTACGAAATATATATATATATATAGTCGTTGGTTTGTACTGTCTTTCTTGTTGTTATGCCTTAACGTACGTTTATGTATGTTAATATATATATATGATAGCAGCGAATTTTTTTTTATGTCTCATATATTATAATATATTTGTTTATGTACTTCAAAATATAATAAGAAAAGTTATATATATGTGGATTTTGTTTTATCAGGTGTTGAATTGAACAATGGTATTTTAATATATATATATATTTTGATTTTAGAATATATCAGTTGGTTCATATATTTTTACAGTTTGTATATACGTTCATATACATTAGTTTATATAATAGTATTCACAAGCTATATTAGTTACATTATATATAGTATATAGCAATGTATTTAACTACATTACGTGATATATATTCTATACATATAAAGTTGTGAGTTTAATTTTATATGTTAAGTCAGTTTAAGTATGTATATATATATAATCTTTGTTTTGCAGTTTACATATATATAGTCGTGTTTTACTTGTGAACTAGCGGCACATGTATTGGTTGCATATGCTGTATATTTAATATGTCTGCATGTATTTGTTTGTTTTCTTTTCTGTTTTGTATTTTGCAACAGTTTATGTATTGGTTTATATATATTAAGGTATATTTATGATGTGTTCTTAAGTCTGTATGTCAGTTGATATTAGTCTATATACAGTGTATATAAGTATTTTCTTTTTGAGTCAGGTTTCAATTAAAATATATATAGAGATTTCGTTAATATATATATTACGTTTAAATATATATGTGTATAAAATATGGAAATTTTATTCTGAAGAAAATGTATGCCTAAATTTAAATTTTGGTATTGTATAATATATTTCGTTTAGTTATACCAAACTCATTTTGGTTTTTGATTTCCAATTTATCAGCTTTGCTCGTCGAACTTGTTTCCGTCGTGCTTCGGTTCAAAATTCGTGTTTGGATTCGTAACCCACCTCATTCTCATTCATCTCTAGCCTCGAAAGGTGAGCACTCACTCACGATTAACGTTCTTTTATTTATTAAATTTGATTCAATTGAAACGACAATTGAAATATGCTGCTGTTAGTTAATTACACTGTTATACATGCTATTACCTGTATCAGTTCACCTATGACATCTGACACCATTATCTGTTAATTATTTATGCAATGATAATACTGTTTGGCTGATAATTGATTGATTGTTGATGTTTATATTGGACGTTAAACTGTTAATGTAAATTGATAAATAGTATGCAATTGAAATCGATATAGAATAGTTAAATGTTTAAAATTGATTAGTTAAATTTGTATAATATGACCCCTTTCACTGTTAAATCTATTGACACGTATGATTTGCTTAATTACACCTTGAACCACTAAATATATGTTGTTAAATTGATGATGTATGAAATTGTAAATTGATGACAAGTGAAGAACCGTAATAATCTTTAATCTACATGAAATGATAGTGTAGATTCTAGAAACAATTTTATTAATTCCCACAAATAACAATGTGAATTAATACGGTTGTTTCGGGATTATTTGAATTGATTATTGGATTGATATTGGTTGTTGTTATTGATTGTTTATTTACTTTGACACCATCCCAGTTATCACACTGCAAGTTCCCTTTTGCTATGTTTTGATTTTGAATTGAATTTCAATCGGGTTGAAATGATAAATACCCAAATTAAATTTTGACCTAGGATAGGAAATTAAATAAAACCCGATTGGTCAATAATTTGATTTAAAATAAACGAAGATTTTATTTGAATAATAATATGGTTTTGAAATGAAGTTGAAATTTGAATTTTAATGAAAGGAAAATGTTAATATTTAATAATCTGAAACAAAATATTAACAATGTAATTGATGAGAGAATGTTGTTTAATTTGAGAAATGATTGAATTAAGTTTGAAATTATTAAACTTTGAAATGATTTAATAATTAAGTTTGAAATTATAATTAAGTTGAAATTATTAAACTTTGAAATTATTTAATAATTAAGCTTTGAATTATTTAATACTTAAATAAGATTAAATTATTGAATGATTAAATTTAATTGAAATTCTTCAATAAGAAAAATTGAACTTTTGAATAAGTGAATTTTACTTTGTAAATAATTGAAATTGAGTTTCTTTATAAATTAAGTTTTGGGAAAATTATTTAAGGAAGTAAATAAGTGAGATTGAATTTCTTTAACAAGAAATAAAATGTGATTTTTGGAATTAATGTAAGACTTGTAATTGAAAGAATTGATTTGACGAATTTAATTTAATTCAAAATTGTAAGTTTTGATTTAATGAAGTTGAACTTAAGAAATTGATTTAATGAATTGGAAATTTAATAGAAATTGTTGTGAATGATAAAGTAACTTAACGAATATTGAATGAAATCGATAAATGAGTTTTAAATTGATTTGAATGTTAAATAAAATTTATTTAAATGATTTCAGAATGAAACTTATATATGAACTTGAATCAATATTTGAATTGTTTTAAATAGAAATTGAAATTGAATTATAAGATTTTGAAATGGTAATTTGGAAGTTTTGAAACGGAAATTTGGAAATTGGTTTATAAAGACAAACGAAATGTTGATTTATAAACTCTGATTGAAATTTAATTTGATTTGGTTTTGAAATATATAAACGACCAATCGGTGTTATAATTACGAAGTTATTAAAGAGACCGGAGTCGGTTATGGACATACTCTCTGTCTAAACCGAAAACCACTTTAATAACTATACGCGGAGTGATGATCCAGAATGAAGTGGTTGGAATGATGTACGTGATGACTGAAGAAAGTGAACGATAATGGATAGCCTTGACACTTGTGTCAAATTGGAAATGACTAAAACAGGAGCCGTGCCGGGCCAATGGAGGATTAGCTACCTCAAGTGGACACACTTCTTCGAACTACTCATTACTTGTTGTCGATTGGTGCACCCTTGATTTTGAGAGTGTTGTTTCACGGTGTTGCGGGCGCTGCGGCGTTGCGTTCTCACCAGTCCGGATCAGGCAAACGGTAGTATCACTACCTTGGGTATTGCCTCATGTGCCTTGTCATACTTGTATCCCTTTATTCACGACCACTACGATTTTGTTTTGTACCTTTAGTATATGGATTGCCCTCTGGTGACTTCCGGTTTTGGGGAAACTACGGTCTTGTATATGCTTTTGGGAATAAAAATGTGTTAAGGGTGGAATGGGCCATGACTTAACACTATTTTGATATCTTTATATTACTGATAGACATTATCTACTTATCGTACACTACTACATAGTAGATAGTTTAACGGATCCTTAAAGGATGGTTATTCCAAACATCCTTTGAGTTACTTGTATTTCAATTGCTATTTCACTTGAGTTGGATTTATAAATATAAGAATGTTAATCCTGACTCGAGTGTCTTGTGTTTTTGCTTTACACTCGGGTCAGACTGAGTGTACCAGTATTCGAGACTCACCTTTGAAGTTGGAGCTTTGCTTGAAGATCCAGCCATCTATTCTGCTTTCAGTATTCGATGATTCCAGTGATGTATTCTGATTTGTATCTGATGTATTGTATTACTCTTCCGTTGTATCTGGTTTAACTCTGATGTAACTTATACATTTATATAGTAGCTTCATGAACTACTATCTCTTTTATTTCCGCTGCACTTATTACTCTGTGTCTGTGATCTGTGATTATTTATTTACTGTATATGTTCAGTTTTGCCAAATTTAAATTAACAACGCGGTATTTTGAGCAATTCAATTCCGGCATGAGTGTCTACCTATACACTTATAATGGATGCGAATGGTCCAAAATTGCGGGTCGTTACAGTTGGTATCAGAGCTTTGGTAGCTCTAGGCAAAACTTAACATATAGGGTAAATGTATTCACAGAATCACTCTCATTCGAGTTTCAATCTCTTCCTATTGACTCGATTCCTTTGAATTTTGGAACGTTCCCTGCGGTTCCAAAAAAAAAAATTCATTCGTGTCCCTCACTATTCGTCTTCTTTCAATTCTGGAGCACCCCATAACTCCATTTTGAATGATATCTATAATAGATCGGCGGTCTCGCCAATCTTCGAATGATTTTTAAAGGGGTGAAACTCCTTTACAATAGGCATTGATTTACCGGAGATTTCTGTATCCTCGGTTTACGATGCTATCTATCTCCTGCTATACCTGAATTTCATCTCTTGAGATCGAATGTCGATTTACCTCGAAATTCTACAACGATCTTATTCTTGAAGTCACGGTTGACCCGGTTAAGATTGCCCGCGATTTATATAAACTCATCCATCTTCTTATTTGTAATTTAAATCATCTTATCTTCTGTTTCGGACTTATCTTCGAATCAAAAATTATCTTTGATTTGATTTCTATCAAAAAAATTGAATCCCTATCCTTATTTTGAAAATTCATTCCCGTATCGTCGAGCAAAAAAAAATGTATCTGTAAATTAATATTAAATGTTTTATATATTGTGTTGTTTGAGTTGTTGATGTTGATTTGGGCTTTCGATCGATTCGTCTGATCAACGCTATCGATAGGATTTCCAAAACACCTGAACATAACAAACTGACACAATATCGTTTTCAAATTTGGTAAATAAAATAAAAGTTTTGTGTGATTATATTATATATAAATATAAGTTTTCTGAAATTAAATTGTTAATGAATCTGTTGTCTGAAATAATAATATTTGATTTTCATTTATTGTTTTGTAAACCATTGACTATTGCATAATATAAATAAATGAATTTATAAACTTGTTTATAAGTTGATTTGGAATTTGAAATGAATTTAATTTAGAAATTTGAGAATTTAGTTTCCGGTGATTTCGAACTTTGGTTTTAAAAATTTTAAAATATATATTATTGGAAGTATTTCCGAATAGAAACTGTTTCAAAGAACTTTTAAATGTTGAAATCAGTGCTCTTCTCTTTGTCGCTGGAAAATAATTTCAGTGATGGCGGCCACATCATCGACATTCATTTTCGAGTTTCGAAGTGGATATATTATTCTGTAGCTTTGCTACAGTTTTGTTTTGAAAATATTTTGATTTGAATTTCTTCAGTATATTTTGATTCACATATATATAGGTATCTTATTTTAAAATTTAATTTGATTTGGTAGAAATATATTATATATATCTCTAAATTGTTTAAAGTTAATCGGAAATCTAATTCTTAAATTTTGTTAAAGGATGATTTTAATTAAAAATAAAACCAAAATTTGGAATAAATATTTAAACTTGAATAATTGAATTGGGAAAATTTTATTTGTATATTGTTCAACTACATTCTAATACAACTTACCTAAATTATTCAGAAGTTGAATATGTAATTGGATAATATATAATATAAATTGAATTTATAAATAAAATTTGAGTGTTTATAATAAATGTTATACACTAAATTTTGATTATAAAGATGTTAATAGCGTTAGATAGGATAATAAGTAAAACTCAGTTAATAATGAAATAAATTTGTTTTGAAAGAATTAATAAATTTGTTTTGAAAGAATTAATAAATTGAAATTTGATCAACATATGAAAATACCTTGAATTTAAAAGCAATTAGTAGATGTAAATTAATTTAAATCGAAACTTTTATGTTTTAAATTAATTTATATGGGTTAAATATATGTGAGTAGATATATTAAGTAGAATAAATTTAACAGTAATTTGGAATAAAGAAGAATTTAAAATTGTTGAAGAAAATATGATTATAATAAAAGACTATTCAAAATTTATGGTTTTAGAAATTGTAAATTGAAGAAAATGAGATAATAAGATAATGAATTTAGAAATAGTTGAGATTGATTTTAGTGAAACCAAATGGATTAAATCAACTATTGAATATCAATTAATTTAAATTTGAATTTATATGGTTTATATTAATTGTTATTTTGTATTTCAAATCTGTTTTTCTTTCTGGTTGTTTCCATTCTCCTACCTCGTTCCTTTTCGGGGACGAAAAGTTTTGAGTGGGGGAGAGTGTAACGACCCGAAAATTTCAACTGTTTTAATAACGTAATTAGTTAAAATTTTGTGAAATTTTAAACGATAAAATTTTGAAATATAAATTTGATATTTGGAATGCGTCTAGTTAAACATAGCAACTGGTAAATTTTCGTCCGAAAATACGAAAGTTTATTTCGCGCGTAAATTCACTTCAATTTAATTAGTTAAAAAGCGATGAAATAAAATGTTTCCGAAACCTAAATATTTTTACATAGAAAAATCCTAAACCATCTTCTGAGCAAGATGTCAGTTTGTCGTTTTTCCAAATTCGGACATCTTTGGCTCCGTCGATCTTTTTTTCAGTGTTTTTTCTTGCATTTTCCGCTATTAGAAAATTCAATTTTTTTTAATTTAATCATACCACTGATATCTGTATACCGTTTGATCGTCTCATCGGACTGATCTCTGCGGTATATTAAATTCTGTGTTTGGAGTCCGGAACGTGGCGAAATCTGTAAAACGTCGGACCATATCGGTATACATTTGAGCCGCTTGAATTTCCTATACCCTTCCATTATACATCGTGTAATCCAACTGTCACCTGTAATTATTACTTTCAGCTTTTAACCTTTCCTATCCCCAACGTGAAATTTATAATTTACTGGTTCCACTTCAATATAATAATTCTCTGCCTTCTCTTTTTCTGTCTTCGTCCATCTTCATCTCTATAACATAATAAAATATATAAAAGGAGAAGTTGTACAGAACTTTAATCCACCTAAACTATTATATTTACTCACCCGCTTCCTAGATTGGCTTCACTCACAACCCATCTTTCAAATTCAAACCTGTCTTCCACCGTGCTTCAACATCCTCCCCTCGCCATTCAAACTTCACCCCATACCAAGCACACAACCACTTTGCTATTTCAAAACCACGTTTTCATTAAGCCTTCAAGCCAATTCGGCCACCAGAAGCACCGTCTCCACTTGCCTAGCATCTCGAAGTACCAACCTCCGCACACCGCTCCTCTCCGGCCTCGAAACCCTACCACCATATTTCTCTGCCCCATGACTTGCTCCGCAACCAGTCCACCACTCGAACTTAGTTGACCCGCACCCAGACACCCAGCCCTGCAACCACCGAACACCCGCCAGCCATGAAGCCACCATCTCGTGCCTGCAACCCGAAACCTACCCATGCTCCTCCATCTCCACTGCTCCCTGACCTCCTCCGTATAGCCACACCGGACCCTTCAAGCTCAGCCTCCCCACCGTAGTTCGCCACTGACCGACGCCGACCATCCACTTTACTTTGTTAGACTCTGTCACCCGAACGCTGCACCTCCCTGTGCACGCAACTCCAATCCCTGCTGCCTGCTTTCATTTTTCCACTTTCCAATTTCTTTGAGTAAGTATACTATGTACGAAATATATATATATAGTCGTTGGTTTGTACTGTCTTTCTTGTTGTTATGCCTTAACGTACGTTTATGTATGTTAATATATATATGATAGCAGCGAATTTTTTTTTATGTCTCATATATTATAATATATTTGTTTATGTACTTCAAAATATAATAAGAAAAGTTATATATATGTGGATTTTGTTTTATCAGGTGTTGAATTGAACAATGGTATTTTAATATATATATATATATATATATTGATTTTAGAATATATCAGTTGGTTCATATATTTTTACAGTTTGTATATACGTTCATATACATTAGTTTATATAATAGTATTCACAAGCTATATTAGTTACATTATATATAGTATATAGCAATGTATTTAACTACATTACGTGATATATATTCTATACATATAAAGTTGTGAGTTTAATTTTATATGTTAAGTCAGTTTAAGTATGTATATATATATATAATCTTTGTTTTGCAGTTTACATATATATAGTCGTGTTTTATTTGTGAACTAGCGGCACATGTATTGGTTGCATATGCTGTATATTTAATACGTCTGCATGTATTTGTTTGTTTTCTTTTCTGTTTTGTATTTTGCAACAGTTTATGTATTGGTTTATATATATTAAGGTATATTTATGATGTGTTCTTAAGTCTGTATGTCAGTTGATATTAGTCTATATACAGTGTATATAAGTATTTTCTTTTTGAGTCAGGTTTCAATTAAAATATATATAGAGATTTCGTTAATATATATATTACGTTTAAATATATATGTGTATAAAATATGGAAATTTTATTCTGAAGAAAATGTATTCCTAAATTTAAATTTTGGTCTTGTATAATATATTTCGTTTAGTTATACCAAACTCATTTTGGTTTTTGATTTCCAATTTATCAGCTTTGCTCGTCGAACTTGTTTCCATCGTGCTTCGGTTCAAAATTCGTGTTTGGATTCGTAACCCACCTCATTCTCATTCATCTCTAGTCTCGAAAGGTGAGAACTCACTCACAATTAACGTTCTTTTATTTATTAAATTTGATTCAATTGAAACGACAATTGAAATATGCTGTTGTTAGTTAATTACACTGTTATACATGCTATTACCTGTATCAGTTCACCTATGACATCTGACACCATTATCTGTTAATTATTTATGCAATGATAATACTGTTTGGCTGATAATTGATTGATTGTTGATGTTTATATTGGACGTTAAACTGTTAATGTAAATTGATAAATAGTATGCAAATGAAATCGATATAGAATAGTTAAATGTTTAAAATTGATTAGTTAAATTTGTATAATATGACCCCTTTCACTGTTAAATCTATTGACACGTATGATTTGCTTAATTACACCTTGAACCACTGAATGTATGTTGTTAAATTGATGATGTATGAAATTGTAAATATATGACAAGTGAAGAACCATAATAATCTTTAATCTACATGAAATGATAGTGTAGATTCTAGAAACAATTTTATTAATTCCCACAAATAACAATATGAATTAATACGGTTGTTTCAGGATTATTTGAATTGATTATTGGATTGATATTGGTTGTTGTTATTGATTGTTTATTTACTTTGACACCATCCCAGTTATCACACTGCAAGTTCCCTTTTGCTATGTTTTGATTTTGAATTGAATTGGAATCGGGTTGAAATGATAAATACCCAAATTAAACTTTGACCTTGGATAAGAAATTAAATAAAACCCGATTGGTCAATAATTTGATTTAAAATAAACGAAGATTTTATTTGAATAATAATATGGTTTTGAAATGAAGTTGAAATTTGAATTTTAATGAAAGGAAAATGTTAATATTTAATAATCTGAAACAAAATATTAACAATGTAATTGATGAGAGAATGTTGTTTAATTTGAGAAATGATTGAATTAAGTTTGAAATTATTAAACTTTGAAATGATTTAATAATTAAGTTTGAAATTATAATTAAGTTGAAATTATTAAACTTTGAAATTATTTAATAATTAAGCTTTGAATTATTTAATACTTAAATAAGATTAAATTATTGAATGATTAAATTTAATTGAAATTCTTCAATAAGAAAAATTGAACTTTTGAATAAGTGAATTTTACTTCGTAAATAATTGAAATTGAGTTTCTTTATAAATTAAGTTTTGGGAAAATTATTTAAGGAAGTAAATAAGTGAGATTGAATTTCTTTAACAAGAAATAAAATGTGATTTTTGGAATTAATGTAAGACTTGTAATTGAAAGAATTGATTTGACGAATTTAATTTAATTCAAAATTGTAAGTTTTGATTTAATGAAGTTGAACTTAAGAAATTGATTTAATGAATTGGAAATTTAATAGAAATTGTTGTGAATGATAAAGTAACTTAACGAATATTGAATGAAATCGATAAATGAGTTTTAAATTGATTTGAATGTTAAATAAAATTTATTTAAATGATTTCGGAATGAAACTTATATATGAACTTGAATCAATATTTGAATTGTTTTAAATAGAAATTGAAATTGAATTATAAGATTTTGAAATGGTAATTTGGAAGTTTTGAAACGGAAATTTGGAAATTGGTTTATAAAGACAAACGAAATGTTGATTTATAAACTCTGATTGAAATTTAATTTGATTTGGTTTTGAAATATATAAACGACCAATCGGTGTTATAATTACGAAGTTATTAAAGAGACCGGAGTCGGTTATGGACATACTCTCTGTCTAAACCGAAAACTTCTTTAATAACTATACGCGGAGTGATGATCCAGAATGAAGTGGTTGGAATGATGTACGTGATGACTGAAGAAAGTGAATGATAATGGATAGCCTTGACACTTGTGTCAAATTGGAAATGACTAAAACAGGAGCCGTGCCGGGCCAATGGAGGATTAGCTACCTCAAGTGGACACACTTCTTCGAACTACTCATTACTTGTTGTCGATTGGTGCACCCTTGATTTTGGGAGTGTTGTTTCACGGTGTTGCGGGCGCTGCGGCGTTGCGTTCTCACCAGTCCGGATCAGGCAAACGGTAGTATCACTACCTTGGGTATTGCCTCATGTGCCTTGTCATACTTGTATCCCTTTATTCGCGACCACTACGATTTTGTTTTGTACCTTTAGTATATGGATTGCCCTCTGGTGACTTCCGGTTTTGGGGAAACTACGGTCTTGTATATGCTTTTGGGAATAAAAATGTGTTAAGGGTGGAATGGGCCATGACTTAACACTATTTTGATATCTTTATATTACTGATAGACATTATCTACTTATCGTACACTACTACATAGTAGATAGTTTAACGGATCCTTAAAGGATGGTTATTCCAAACATCCTTTGAGTTACTTGTATTTCAATTGCTATTTCACTTGAGTTGGATTTATAAATATAAGAATGTTAATCCTGACTCGAGTGTCTTGTGTTTTTTCTTTACGCTCGGGTCAGACTGAGTGTACCAGTATTCGAGACTCACCTTTGAAGTTGGAGCTTTGCTTGAAGATCCAGCCATCTATTCTGCTTTCAGTATTCGATGATTCCAGTGATGTATTCTGATTTATATCTGATGTATTGTATTACTCTTCCGTTGTATCTGGTTTAACTCTGATGTAACTTATACATTTATATAGTAGCTTCATGAACTACTATCTCTTTTATTTCCGCTGCACTTATTACTCTGTGTCTGTGATCTGTGATTATTTATTTACTGTATATGTTCAGTTTTGCCAAATTTAAATTAACAACGCGGTATTTTGAGCAATTCAATTCCGGCATGAGTGTCTACCTATACACTTATAATGGATGCGAATGGTCCAAAATAGCGGGTCGTTACAGGCACAGTCTCAGAATTCGACGAAACTAGTTCCATTGGATCCGTAATAGTGTCACGAACCAGTTCCATTAGGTCAATCCAATTACTAATATATACTACTATATATAATATCACATTCAACTGATAATAATATATCAATTCAACCAATCATCCAATAATTAATTTTAATCATTTAAAATTAATTGCAGTAATCCAAATGAGTGAGATTTACTCACATTGATTTTTATTTTCGCTTTTGCGTTCTGGTTTCGATTAAATTCGAGCGTGTTTAAATTTATCTGTAAATTCAGGAAGCTCCAAATTTGTCCAAACCATTTCCTATGGGTAGATGATGATAATACGATCCCAACACAGCTTGAATCGTCCGAATGAGACCTCGTGTGTAGAAGTTATACAATTTTTAAGTTCAACGGTTAAAATATAATTAGACTAAAACACAAATTTATTTTATTTAAACCCATTACCCAAAAGCAACAGGCCCGGCCCGCTTCCCTTCCCACCCCCTCCTTTCTTCTTCAATTCACCTATGCTCGATAAAACCCATCCACTATGTGCACAGCAAACACAGACACGCCTCCCCACTCGACAAAAATCAAAATCCGACCTCGCCATCGATCTTCCCGCCTCGAGCTCGACCGATTCCACCCTGCCACATCACACACGCTACACCCAGTCGAAATGCCACTGTTGAGGCTTCCACCTACTACAGCGTCAGGTCGCACCCCCCATTCCCAAGCCGAGCTCCACCAAAATCTTGCCGTAGATGCCACTCGTCATGCCAAACCTAAATCCAATCTCCGATCGAGCTACAACCCCTTCAATCCCAAAAAAAAAAAGCAAACCCTAGCCATTAACTCGCGTTCGACCATTACTGTCGAGAAACAGAACCACGTCGCATCCCACAATCACTACACCAGATTGAAGCATTAAGTGAAACATGATTTTTAAAACAAGTTTCAGAATTTTTAGTCGAGTAGATTTCAAAGAATTGATTTTTAAAGTTTGATTTCCCTTTTTTTTTCTTCACTGTCATGCACTATTTAAAAAGAAGAAGAGGGGGAAGAAAGATTCCTTGCATGTTGGTGGATGGCTATAGTGCTTTGAAGATGAGAGAAAAGAACTGATGTGAAAATATGTCAAGTCAATCAAATATATATATATTTAAATTTTCAAATCGTCTCGATTACGTAACTTAAAATCTCGAACCCCTATCGAGGCATGCCGCTAGGCGTTCCTAATGTTATACCCCTATTCTGAACGCAATGGAAAAGGTTTCGAATCCTAATTCGATCGTATGGAGAAGATAGCTTTTTGAACCCAATTATTATATAGAATTTTCGATATTAATTTCAACGCGTTTATATCTCGTACGACCAAATGATAACTCCAAAAGCTACGAAATTTGAAATCCAATAATAATACACTATTACGGATCCAATGTAACTGGTTTCGTCGAATTTCGAGACTGTGCCTCGGAAGGCTATTTTTATTTGTTAATTCAAACAGGTTATTTTTAAAATCGAGTAAATCGCTTTTAAATTCAATTCAAAATTTTATTCACCTTCATTCTTATTAATAGAAATTATATAGGCCTTTAAATTATTTTTATCAAGCTTAAAACTCAAGATTCGATGTTTTAACCAATTTCCAATTATTAATCCAATAATAAAATTATCCAATAAATCGTTATATTTGAAATTCAAGTTAAAAATTAACATTTAATATTTAAAATCAATTAAATATTCCAATTTCAAATAACCAAAAATTCTGGGTTGTTACAGAATTTTCATCATTAAATTCCATTTATATAATTATTTCCCCTTTATTATTTCCTAAATAATTATCATTAAATTCAAATCAGGGTACTGAAAAGAGGATTGTAACAAAACTCCCCTCCTTTGAGAATTGTATCCTCGTAATTCAATTTCGTAAAAAAGCTCAATGATTACGTCTCTATCCCAGAGAAATCCAAACTTAATTGTAGGCAATCTCTGCCTCCCGATTTCACCATGAAAGTATACCATTACCTTCCGAAAACTTTATTTAATAATTATCTCAAAATAATGCTTATAAAGTTTCTATAATAATTTTCCAAGTTTAATTTAAGCAAATACTCTTAAATAAAAGTTATTATATAAAACAATATTAATATTGAATAATTTATCTTTTAAAATAATAATACTGATTAATTCTGATTTATTAATAAAACTCTAATCGTTCTATAAGACTAGTTACAAACTTATAAAATCATTTTGACAATTTAAAAATATTTAAATAACTAACTTTCTGAAATATATTTTTTATGCTAAAACATTTTTAAATTACCCAGTCTAATAATTTAAAATCCTGTTTTTAAAACACACTCAACTTCTCGATAACAATATATTTTTCAATTCCAATATAGCCAGTCTAATATTTATAAATCTCTCTTGATTTATCACCAATTGATTTACGTCCAATTTCGAAAATCCTCTTTTTCACATTTCTAAAAGAAAAATCTATCCTTTCTTTTTAAACCGACTCACCCAACTCATCATAAATTCTTACCGTGAATTTATATCTTCAATTTATCAAATGAAAAATCATTTCACTTTATTTATAAACATTGTTTATAAATCCCATAGTCTCATTTCCAGTTTACAACAGTTTCACATCACTTAAATCCATTTTAACTCGATTTCTAAATTAATTTCCATTTATAAATCAATTTCTTAAATAACCCAATTATATTCCAAAACCAACCAAATCTCAATTCAATTTCTACTCCATAATTTAGAAATCTTATTCAAGATCCAGTATAACTAATTTTATATTTATTTTCCAAATTTCCTTCTATTTCCTTAATCTATTAAAAACCTCGATTTTCAAAATCCTTTTACACTTAAACAAATATCACTTAAGTTTTATAATTTAAAATCCCTTATATACATTGTCCAAAATCTCTATTTACAATATTCCAAAATAGTTAAGTACAAATTTAAAGTCAACCCGTTTATTTTATTCAAATCAAATTCTTTTAACTAATCCAAAAATTCAATATAACTATTTTACTTCCAAAATCCCTTTTTAATTTCCTTTCAAAATCCAATACATGTATTTATGGTATTTTTGAAAAATACCAAAATCTAGGCCACTACTACCATAGCATCCAATAAATTCAAATCACACTATAATCTATCACAGATTATTCAACATATCATATATCACTATATATGAAAATTAAAGTCAACATTTTTGAGGAATCCAGTTGGATCCCTCCAACCTATTTCTTTGCAACCATAGATGTTAATACAACATAAAAATACAAATCCCACTTCGAGGTGGGATATCCCGGTAATATAGGGTCATCCGCTATTATGCGGGGCACATAGGGTCTCATCTGCTCCAATAGGTGGGAATAATCAATCCAATTACTAATATATACTACTATATATAATATCACATTCAACTGATAATAATATACCAATTCAACCAATCATCCAATAATTAATTTTAATCATTTAAAATTAATTGCAGTAATCCAAATGAGTGAGAATTACTCACATTGATTTTTATTGTCGCTTTTGCATTTTGGTTCCGATTAAATTCGAGCGCGTTTGAATTTATCTGAAAATTCAGCAAGCTCCAAATTCATACAAACCATTTCCTATGTGTAGATGATAACAATACGATCCCAACGCAACTTGAATCGTCCGAATCGGACCTCGTGTGTAGAAGTTATACAATTTTTAAGTTCAACGGTTAAAATATATTTAAACTAAAACACAAATTTATTTTATTTAAACCCATTACCCAAAAGCAACAAGCCTGGCCCGCTTCTCTTTCCCCCATCCTTTCTTCTTCAATTCACCTATGCATGATAAAATCTATCCACCATGTCCACGGCAAACACTGACACGCCTCCCCACTCGACGAAATCAAATTCCGACCTCGCTATCGATCTTCTCGCCTCAAGCTCGACCAATTCCACCCTGCCACGTCACGCACGCTCCACCCAGTCGAAATGCGGCCGTCGAGGCTTCCACCTGCTACAGCGTTAGGTCGCACCCCCGATCCTCAAGCCGAGCTCCACCAAAATCTTATCGTAGATGCCACTCGTCATGCCAAACCTAAATCCAATCTCCGATCAAGCTACAACCCCTTCAATCCCAAAAAAAAAGTAAACCCTAGCCATTAACTCGCGTTCGACTATTACTGTCGAGATACAGAACCATGTTGCACCCCACAATCACTACACCAGATTGAAGCTCTAAGTGAAACATGATTTTTAAAACAAGTTTCAAAATTTTTAATTGAGTAGATTTGAAGGAATTTATTTTTAAAGTTTGATTTCCCTTTTTTTTCTTTACTGTCGTGCTCTATTTATAAAGAAGAAGAGGGAGAAGAAAGATGCCTTACGTGTTGGTGGATGGCTACAGTGTTTTGAAGATGAGAGAAAAGAACTGATGTCAAAATATAGTCAAGTCAATCAAATATATATATATATATATATATATATATATATATATATTTAAATTTTCAAATCGTCTCGAATACGTAACTTAAAATCTCGAACTCCTATCGAGGCATGCCGCTAGGCATTCATAATATTTTACCCCTATTCCAAACACAATGGAAAAGGTTTCGAGTCCTAATTCGATCATATGGAGAAGATAGCTTTTTGAACCCAATTATTATATTGAATTTTCGATATGAATTTCAACGTGTTTATATCCCATACGACCAAACGATAACTCCAAAAGCTATAAAATTTGAAATCTGATAATGATAACTATTACGGATCCAATGGAACTGGTTTCGTCGAATTCGGAGACTATTCCTCGGAAGGCTATTTTTATTTGTTAATTCAAACAGGTTATTTTTAAAATCGAGTAAATCGCTTTTAAATTCAATTCCAAATTTTATTCACCTTCATTCTTATTAATAGAAATTTTATAGGCCTATAAATTATTTTTATTAAGCTTAAAACTCAAGATTCGATGTTTTAACCAATTTCCAATTATTAATCCAATAATTAAATTATCCAATAAATCGTTATATTTGAAATTCAAGTTAAAAATTAACATTTAATATTTAAAATCAATTAAATATTCCAATTTCAAATAACCAAAAATTCTGGGTCGTTACAAATTCCTTTGTTAAAACTTATTAGAGAATGCGCTAGTATTTTCTAAACATTGTGGAATATTTATAATTTTGTGAAGAAAATGAGTTTAATTATGGTAAAACGATAGAAGTGTTATAATTGGCCTTTTGTTGAAAATAAAGCATTGTTATGGTTTAAATATTAAAAGGGAGGTTGAAATAAATGTTTAAACTATGTTCCTTCCTTTTTAATGAAAATTTAAGAGATTGAAATATATTTTAGTACTTGTGTAAATTTTTAGAGGTGAAATCAATTTTTAAAATAGTGCTTTAAATTAGAGAATGAGTGTAAATAGTTTAATTCCTTATTTTATTGATTGGGTTTGGGCTTAAGTTTGGTTTCTGCCCATTTTTGTGTAAAAGAGAAATTTTCTCTTTTCTGTACATAGCAAAATGAACAATACGTTCATTCTTTTTTCCTATTGCAAACAAATTGAAAACATTCATCTTATTCCTCAAGCCAAAAACCTAAATCAAAATCAAGGTTTTAAAATAAGGAAAAATCTGAGAAAATTTGTATAATATATTTAAACCTAACTACATCTATATTAGAAATCATTTGTTTGATTATGGTGTTTAATTACTGTTTTGTGTATTTATGTAAAATTGAGTTTTAGGTTTAAATTGGGGAAAAATGAATTCTAGCTTGAAGATGAATGGAAAGTGGAGTTGTAACAAGACTATAAGGTGAGTTTACCTCACCATTAACTCTTAATGGAATGCGTGCTGCTTTTTGTTGATTTGGACGAATCTATGATTGATTAGATCTCAATCTCCTGTGATATTCTTAATTCATGTTGTTTAATTTTATGATTACTGAAACCCTTGACCTATGATCTCATGTAGTAGCAAAATCATAGATGTCTATATGCTAACTTGTTAGTAAAATCGGTGCTCTAGAAGTCAGAATGACCAACGCCGGAGTAATCAACCTCGATGGACCATCCAAGGTGTTTCCTGGAGCTGCAACAACTCCAGGATTCACCACCACCAGTGGACCGGTGGGCACCATTGGTGCACTGGTGGTGAACACCCGGGGTTGTTTCAGCACCAGGTGAAGCCCTCCAACCCGCCTAGTCTTTGCCCAGATCGTTGTCTCATTTATCGTCGTTTGTTTCCTATGTTTTGTTTGATCTTGTGCAGCTCTTTTGGCATCCTTTTCAATCCATCTTCTATTTTATAAAAATGTATTTGGAAATTATATAGAGCTTAATTCTATGGATCTAACTATTCATATGATTTGTCGGATTGAATTTTTATATTTAGATTGATTTTGATGCTTATTTCTAATGGTTTTCAATGTTTCATTCCGGGTTTTGATTCTTGAATTTGTGAATTCATCTTGGATTTATTTTCCATGGACTTATTCTATGGATCCCTAACTTAAAAATCAGGTTTATGGATAAATTTGGAAGGTGATTAATCTTGTGTTTATGGAAGATTTTAAGTGGTTTTAAAGCCAGAATTAAATTGATTTTAACACCTTGTTTGGGTTGAATAATTGCTTATGGAAATAAAGAAGTTTCTTAAAAATAATTTTTTTTTATGCATTCGACTTCTAGAATTTCAGATAAAAGAATTTTAATGATTGGATTTTAATAATAATATTTTATGATATATATATATATGAAATCAAAAGTGGGGTTTTAAAGAGATTTGGAAAATCATTGTATTTTCTAAGGAAAGAGTTTTGAAAGTTAACTTCCATAAACATATGATTATTCTGATTTGATTGAAATATACTTATATAATTCAGTAGTAACAAGTGGTTATGGGACATTAGTTATCACTCCATTGTTTAATTATACGACTTATTTGTGTAGAGTATTTGGTAGTGGAATTTACTAACCAATAGTAAATATTTTAGCAATACCCAGTGGTTATAGGACACATGTTTTACTTTAATAATTACTATTAAAAGAGTATGTGATGCTATGGGATTAAATAGTATTTTGGGGATGCGAGTTATTGTATAACTCGTTATATTCGTTAGTTCATTCGGTAGCTTGACCTTGTAGGCTAGTTGTTTGACCTAGCGGCTTGATGGTGGAGGTCGCATCCCGAGTACTCGTTTTAGTTTCTAGCCCTATACCACTGAGCCAGTAGTCTGTATCGCAGGCTATATTCGATATCATAATACTTGCGCCATTCGTTAGTAGTTTCGGCTCCTTAACAGTGCGATTTTAGGTTAAACACAAGTTATGTATATCCGGTACCGTTGGACTATAAGAGTCTAGCGGGCTACACTCCTAGAGCTTTTCTTATCAGTCTCCCCTTAGAAGAGAGCAATTCTCACTAAGATTATTCTATTAGTCTAAAATATTTAGTGTGGTATTAGCAACTGACCAAACTGCTAGTATGATGTTAGCAACCGATCAAACTACTAGTGATTATTTATGAGTGTATTCGGGTATCCATTTCTGTATGTTCTTCGTAGTGTTCTATGTTTGGGTATGAATTCCCTTTTTGTGCTTCGAAGATTTTGATATGTTAGCATCATATTTAAGATGATAGTCCATGAGAGACTTGATAGGATTTTATGACGGTGTGATTTGTTTGTGTTTTGTGACTGTCCAGGAGGGGACTGTACCTTTAGGTTTTGTCGACAAAGGGGATAGTACCTTTGATTAGCAATAGTCTTATGAATTTATTTTGGTTTTATTGATTTGAAATGGCTATGTATGAATCGCCAAATTTGTGAATGATATTCTATAATAGACTTTAGTATTGTCGAGATCACTTGTATGTTAACTATTGTTGGATATATTTTGTTTCCATTGATATCTTGATTATTGAGATCTTACCATTTGATATTTAGTGATAGTCTGATCCTGATGTTGTTTTATTAAAATGCTTGGGTCAGACCGAGACATTTCAGGTTCAGGGACATTGACCATGGATTCATGTGCGTGTTTGGAGTTTGAGGGGATTTTGTAGTATACAGTTTTTTGTTATCCCATCGTTAGGCTTAGTGAGATTTTCATTGCTATATCTTCAGTTAGTATGTGTCCTATGGATATGTGTACATATATATATATATATATGTATGTATGTATGTATGTATGTATGTATGTGTGTGTGTGTGTGTATGTATGATATTTCGGATTTGGGCAATGATGATACTATGATGTGTTTTTTTAGGTATTGAGCTTTGTACTATATTTTGAGACTCACTTTCTCTTATGTAATGTGTATGAGTGTATCATATTTTGTTCCTCTACGATGTGATTCTGTGTTTGTGTATATTTATTATATATTGTTTTGCTAATATAAACCTATGTAAGTGTTGCTTTACGCAAATATCGCATATGTCAAATTTGGGTTGGTTTAGATTACGATAAGATGGACATATCAGTGTTAGCTCGAAGGAAGATTTACATAAGGTCGCTCTTAACAAACCTCATTCTCTGTTTATTAGACGGTATTACTTTGTAATACTCTTTAGTAATATAGGTATAGAGGCGGGGTGTTACATCTCCACTCTTCAAATCCATATTTTAAAATTAAAGTAATTTTACTATGTTGTGTGAGCAAGATTTTTCTTCAAAAAACACATTTTTGAAAGTTTACTTTTATTTGTTACGTTGTGTGTGCATGATTGTGGCCATATTCTATTTTTCTAATAACAAGAAAACTTTTGTCTAAAGCGCCATACCTCTAACCACTTAAGCTAGAGGTCCTTGACGGCCTTATTATATATTTTATGGCACTTTTCATATATTTTATTAATCAATAATATTCAATGATCTATATTTCTTATTATTGTGATATTGAAACACATTAAACCTCATCTATTAGGTGTTATTTTTCTAGCAATTTGATTTAATAATAGTTGTTATTTCATTCAAACAACTATATAGCTGCGCTTCAGTAATAAACAAGCATGATTCAAGCTTTTTAAAAAAGAAACATGTATTCTGTTATCCATGCTTAGGCTTTATAACTCCAAATACTAACAAATATTGTATAGACTCCTCTTCCACCCTTAGGTGATGTGCATAATTTGTTGAACGCAACATTGGAGGTGTTAAGGAAAGAAGAGGTTGTTGCTATTAAAGAAGGTGTGCATTCAATTGAACTTTATTCTTATGTATTGATTAATCCCTTATCAAGATTTATCATCCTATGTACTAGAGTATTTTTTTTATTTACTTCCAATTTGATTATCTATAAGTAAGAAATATAATTGATTCATGTATTTTACTAATATTGTGCATATGAATAATGGTTGCCATATCCATGTTACATTACATTAGTACCATTTTTCTAAGCATGTTAGCTCAATATGAAATGGTAGCTTAATCCAAGTTGTGCATAACATAATCTTAAAGGAATTTCTTTATTGTTTAACGATAGTTGTTTTCTACAATATATGTTTGATAAACAAAAGGCTTATTAATATTAACATATTCATGATATACATCCAAATTATAGGTTATGATAAAATTTAAGTTACAAGCCAACCTAATGTAGTAATAAATAACAGAGCTTGCTAGATGTTTACCTATTTTAGTTGAATTTATTAAGAAAAATCATTATACCTTGAGATGTGTTCATAAAGAATTGGAATTATTGACAGACACACACACAACCCACCATCTTTCATTAATATCATATATGATTTATTAGCACTCTAACTTTTTCACTACTTATAGATGTAATACCAGAGGGCTTCATTACATCTAGTAAGCATTTAAGGCAAGGGGACCCTGTATCACCTTATTTATTTTGTGTTATAATGGAATATTTTTTACTTACAATGGATGATTACATTTCTGGTGAACTACTGGAACCAATGGTCAAATTTCAACCTTTGATATCCCACTATTATATGTTGATGATGTTTTGGTATTTCTAGTTGCAACAACTTCAAATTCTACTGGCTTGCAACCTATTGTTACATTAATGGAACAAACAGTGGGACCGCATATTAATTAGATGAAATTAAAGATGTTTTTCAGCAACTTAGAGCCTAATAAAGAAGAAATAGGAAAAATTCTTCATACGTCTACTACAAATATACAAGTTAAGTATTTAAGGGTATCACTCTCATCGGATTATTTACATGCATCTTGATGTAATTCATTAATAGACAAAATTTCCAATAAACTATAGGGACGAAATAATGCTTTGCTATCTACGATAGGAAGGGCAAAACTTATACAAAGTACAATCACACCAATAGTTATCTATTGGGTTCTTTATCATATCCCAAATTCCGTGTTAAATAAAATAGAAAAAAAAGTGTTTTGACTCCTTTTGTGGAGGTAAAAGACATAAAATCTCATGGGAAATTCTATGTAGACCCAAAAGAGAAGGAGGATTGGTTTGTGACTATTATGAGATCTCAGGAAAACATTAATTATAAAACTGGTGTGGATATTGCTTACAAAAAATGACTTATGGACAAAGTGGATGCACTGCAAGTATCTGCATAATAAAAATGTTGGACCACTGCAATTGACATAAAATTACTCTAGTGTAATGAAACAGATGTTAAGGCAGAGACATCAAGCGTCACAAATCATAAACAGATGTCTGGTAAATGGAGAAGACATATCCCTATGGTTTGATCCATGGATCAACCATGGTTGTAACGACCCAAAATTTTTAGTGATTTTATTTATTAAATTAATTGAAATTTTGTGAAATTTAAACAATAAAATTTGGAAATAAAAATTTATTATTTGGAATACGTCTATTTTAATATAGCAACTGATAAATTTTCATCTGATAATATTGAAGTTTATTTTCCTGTGAAATTTCATTTCAAATCAAACTGGTTAATAACAGTGAATTTAAAAGTTTTCCGAAACCAAAATATGTCAACAGGAGAAAATTTATTCAGATCATTCTGAATCAGACTGCGAAATTCGTTTTTCTAAATTTGGACTTCTACTGCTCCGTTTATCTTAATTCTGGCAAAATAGCAGCATTTTCGGTACCGATTATCGACTTTTGGTCGGATGATCGTACCACTAATATTTGTATACCGTTTTGATCCTCTCATCGTGTTGATCTCAATGGTATATTTATTTCCGTATTTTTGAGGTCCGGTACGCGACGGCGACAATAAACAATTCACCGAAGCGGTACCACTTTTTGACTTTACATTCTCCCTTGATTTTTCAAATCTATTGCTTGCAGCCCAAACAAGAAATTTATTGCTTAAATAAATTTTCACCAAATCAGAGGACCCGTTATCTTTTTTTTTCCATTCGAACCATTTGAATTTTTCCACTGTTGAATTCGAGTCAGTTGCCTTTAATACATCCGAAAATCGTGTGTAACTTTTGCAATCCTACCGTTTCGAAGTTTGAACGCGTAAACTTATATACGTTTAGCATTTATTAATTCAGACTGTTCAACATCTTTTCCAAGCCAGCTCGTTACCTTCCCTTTTATATTCTTTATATACGATATCACAGTCTCTTTGTCCTTTTTCACTATCTGCTTGCATTTCTCGCCTCTTCCCTGCTAGGTAGGTATATATAGAATATATATGTTAGTTTGTATATATATTTTTAGGCTGTTGAGTATGTTAGTCATATATTTGTTTAATATATATAGGGAGTTTGTTGTTTGTTGAAGAAAAGTTATTTATATGTATATACTTATAAATGAGTCTGCATATTTTATGTCAAAAGCATCATTACATACACATCATACTTTAAGCTTGGCTGGGATATGTTCTTATAGGTCACTGTATACTTAAAGCATAGCTGACATAAGTCGTATCTTAATATATATATTCCTATAAGTCTGAGACTATACTTTTTTTTTTATATTGGCTATATGTAAAGCTGTTTACATAACTAAGTGTATGTATATACACGCATGTCTTGTATATAAGCATATATATGGGTTCATCTTAAAAGTAGCGTGTGGCATTGTTTTATATCATGGGACTAGTATTGGTATATATTTTCGGCAGTGTATATATTTATAAAGGGAAAATATGTTTTGTTAACATCCTGGTAGATTATGTTTATAAAGTTTGTGATGTTTACATTGTTATTAACATCCGAGGAAGTATAGATATGTAAATGCTTTAAATTATAAGCTTGTATAGTTGTAGATCTGTTGGTGTGTACATATAGGTCCAAGTGTTATATTTTTGTAAGTTTTGGTCAATGCGCATTGTTAGTATTGATATTAAGCAAGTTATATAGACTTTATTTTTATATTGATTCTAAAGATATAAATTGTATATAAGTTACACAGATATTATATGTTGTCTATATAGCTATTCGTTTATTTACATAAGTATTAATTTTAAAACATATTATGTATGCACGTCGATTTTAATGTATGTACGTATTTAATTTTGAAATATATAAATCTTGGTCTGCATGCGGCATTTGCATGGTCTGCATTTTTAATCATATATTTTATTTTATTTTAGTGTTTTAAATTAAATTTTGATTTGAAATTTATAATATATATTTTGTTTCGATTATATCAAGACAATTCTGATTCGTTTCCATCAATCTCTATCTTTCAGCTTTGCCATCAAATCCACTTTCAGCTTATTTCGCTTTGAGATTTTGTTTGGATTTGTTTGATTGTCTAAGATCGTGACCCAATCCATAGCTCAATTCCGGTCAAATCTATCTAGCCTCGAAAGGTGAGCAATCACTCACGATTAACGTTCTTGTATTTATTAAATTTGATTTCAATTGAAACGACAATTGAAATATGATGCTGTAGTTATTTAAATTGTTATATATGCTATTATCTGTAACTGTTCACCCGTGACATCTGACACCAGTATCTAGTATTTATATGCCTGTTATTACTATCATCTGTAACTGTTCACCCGTGACATCTGACACCAGTATCTGTTTTATTATTATTAATGATATATGCCTGTTGTTGTAATTTATATTATCTGTTATCACTCTGCAAGTTCCCTGTAGTTTAGAATTCACTATGGGTTGAAATGATACATACCCGAACGGACTTTAGAATAGGAGAAAATCGTTATGGGTTGAAATGATAGACCCAAGCGATTTTCATTTGTATTGAAATTGGGATTACGGGTCGAAATGATTTCTACCCGTATATATTTAAATTTCGGATTGAAATAATAAATATCTGTATCACTTAACCATATGATAAATATATATACAAACACCGTTGGTCCATATATATATAAGTATTTTGAAATTGAATTCTATGGTTTCGGAAAGAAATATATGGTTTTATAAATGTTTGAGCCTTAAATTATTTAATTTAAATTAGGATGGATTAAATACTTATGAGATGCTTAAGTATAAAAATTATATTTTCAAAATAGATTTTGGTAATAATTTGAATAAGTTAAGGTTGGAAAGATAATTTATTAATTAAACCAATTTGAAACTTATTGAAATTGAGATTTAAGATATGATTTATAACTTGGGTTTATTTAAATAATTAAATGAAAAATTCTTGCTTAAATAAATTTAAGAAAATAATTAGTAAAAAATGAAATGTAAGGCTAGTTAGATGATATTGAGTTTATTAAGTGAATATTCCCTGATTAATTAATAATGAAGTTAAATCAAGAGCTATATGAAACTGTTAAATCTAACTTTGGAAAATGTTGAGTATTAAAGCTTTGAAATATATTGAAAATTTAAATGATCTGTTTAGAAATGAATTAATTTGATGAATTGAACTTTGAATAAAATTTGAATTTGGAAATTGAGTTGATTTGAACCGATTTATGGAACTTAAGGAAATTATAAATACTTTATTTTATAAATTATTTAACCTATATATACTATTTTGGAAAATAGTTATATTTGAAATGAAATGATATTTGGGGTTTTGAAGTATAAATTAAATTGAAATGACCACGGTGTTATAATGTATATTTCCACCTTGTAGATAGTTCTGAAGATCCTTAGAGGATGGTTATCCCAAACATCCTTTAAGTTACTTGTATTTCAATTGATATTTCACTTGAGTTGGATTTATTAGTATAAGAATGTTAATCCTGACTCGAGTGTTTTGTGTTTTGCTTTACGCTCGGGTCAGACCGAGTGATACAGTATTTGAGACTCACCCTTGGAGTTTGGAGCTTCCTTTGGAGATCCAACTATCGCCTCAGCTTTCAGCTTTTCTAGTTGATTTGTTCAGAGAAGTCGTCTATTGTACTGGAGACTTCACTGCCTTTGAGATATTCTGTTGTATTTTATTTCTAACTCTGATGTTTATATAGTAGCTTCATGAACTACTATTTTATCTATTCCGCTGCGTATTATTGTATTACTCTGTGTCTGTGATTCTGTGGTTGATTTATTTACTGCATATGCTGAGTTTTGCCAAATTTAAATTAACAATCTGATATTTTGAATTATTCAAGTCAGACATGTGTGGATTTATTGTCGATTTGAATGGTCCAAAATAGCGGGTCGTTACAGCTGGTATCAGAGCTTTGGCTCTAGGCAAAACTTAGCATATATTGTAAATTTATTTACAGAATCACTTTCGTTCAAGTTGAATCTCTTCCTTTTGATTCGATTTCCTGTGAACTTTGGAACGTTCCCTACGGTTTCAAAATTTCATTCTTGTCTCTCTCTATTGGTATTCTTTTGATTCTGGAGTATCCCACGACTCCACTTTGAATGATCTCTAGGAGAATAGGATCCCACCAATCTTTGAATGATTTGTGAAGGAGTGAAACTCCTTCACAATTGGCATTGATTCACCGGAGATTTCTATATCTTTGGTTTAGATGCCGCTATCTCTTGTGATCGAATGTTGATTTTTCTTGGAATTCTGCATCGATCTTGTTCCTGAAGTCATGGCTGACCCTAGGGTCATCCGCGATTTATATAAGTAGATTCATCTTCTATTTTGAAATTTAATTATCTTATCTTCGGTCGAGCTTATCTTCGAATCATAATTCTATTTGATTAAGAGTTCCTCTAATTTGAATCTCTATCTTTGTTTGAAATCCATTCTTAGATCATCCTTTGAAAATCGGGTTTGTTTGTATTCTAGAAATTGTTTTCTAAACCGAAATTGTTATTTTGATAAGTATGATTATAGTCTATATATAAAAGTGAAATGTTTTCGATAAAGATTATATGTACCTTTTAAAAATGAGAATTTGAAGTTTTGAAAGGATTTGTAATTTTGAAAAAATTTATATAAGAAAATTGATTTATCTAAAAATGATTTATGACTAAAGAATTTTAAATTTGAAATTCGAGAATTGAACCCCGGTGTTTTGAAATTAGTTTTAAGATTTTTTGAAATATATAATAATAATATGATTTAAAAGTATTTTTCCAAATAAGAAATGTTTCAATGATTTTAATGAGTTTCGAAGAAATTTCAAAAGAAGTTTGAGAAAAATAGAAGTCCAGAACTCACTTATGTCGCTGGAAAATAATTTCGGTGATGAGTGCACGCATCATCGACGTTGATTTTCGAGTTTCAGAGTGGGGGAGAGGCCACTTTAGTGGCATTGCTACGCGAGTGATTTTGCGAAACCAGTTTTGATTTTTCAAATTCCGAAGTAATATTTGATATTCGAAAGATATATGTATATATATTTGAAATGATTTGAAGTAAGCCGGTGTTCATTCCTTTAGTTTCGGATTTGAAACCTATCTTTTGAAATTGATTTACTGATTTGTTGCTGATTTCCAACTCTTGAATTTGAAAATGATTTCTTCAACTATTTTGAAGGTTCGAGCACTTCCAAATCAGGGTTAACTTTTAAAAGCTAAGAAATTTTGAAAAGTAAATTATTTGATAAAGTATATAAATTTGTTTCGAATGTTTAAGTATGAAGTAATATGATTTAAATAAGTTGAAACTGTTTTGTTAAGTATATGAATAAGGCTATTTTGAATTTTTCTAATATGAAATTTAAATTTGGAATGTTTCGAGAAGAATTTGGTCTTCAAATTATTTTGAATAAAGTTTAGTTTAAATGTTTTAACTTAGTAACATCTTTATTAAACTATATATTTAACAAGTTGGAATAAATATATAACTTGTACGTATGCTGTTTTATTCGCATAATTGAATTGATCCAAGTTTGAGTACACAAGTTCGAGGTGAATTACACCATTTCGTGTTAGGATTTTTCATTTGATTCTTGATGGCGAATATTTGATATGGATTTTGGGCTCGATTCTAGAATTCTCTATCATAGTATATGGCTATGCAAGGAGACCGATGGCTTCTAGTCGAGAAACCATATCGAAATCCGCATTAGGGAAGTCGAATGGACGATACTAGTTCGAAAGCGAACTTGTGTGATCGAGCGAGCGATCAAATGTAATTTTGCGAAACGATGACGTATGTACATCTTATATCCTAATATCATTGATATATTTTGACGCTGAAATTGAAAGCTGTCGAGTTAGAATATCTTTGCTTACTAAAAGAAAATTTCCAATTTAAATTACGAAGATATATAACCCATAAAAGCAAAGATATTCAATCCCATATGGCTCTTCA
The DNA here is from genome assembly GCA_030737815.1 of Allium fistulosum. Taxonomy (NCBI): domain Eukaryota; kingdom Viridiplantae; phylum Streptophyta; class Magnoliopsida; order Asparagales; family Amaryllidaceae; genus Allium; species Allium fistulosum. Next base: position 512,520,569 of record CM060903.1, on the reverse strand, counting down.
TACAGCGATATTTATTTTGAAAATTTTGATCCCTATATAAGATGGACCTTATGTAAATATAAGATGATTTTGAAAACCATTTGATTTTGGAAATGAATTGGTTGACTTAAATTATTGATTTGGAAATTTGGATTTATTTCTAAACCTATTATTTTGGGAAATTTTGAAACTAAAGATAATTAATTTGAGAAGAAATAATTTGGTGAAATTGTATATGATTTTGAAATTTAACTGATATTGAAACAAAATTGAAATTTGAGAACCTTATGTTACTAAATACTTGATTTGGGAGTTGTCGAACTTATATAAAATTGATTTGTATGAGTATGAAATTGATTCGAAAACTATGGATTTGAAAAGGGTACTCAATTTGAAAAGTGAAATCTTATATAATTGAAGTCTATATAAGTATGATTTGATATACTTTTGATTTTGGAAAAGTATTTGATTTGAAAATTTAATCTTATATATAATGGATTTTATATAAGTACGATATTTGAAAGTGATTTGAAAAGGTACTATATGATGCATATTTTCGAAGTAAAGATATGGAAAGTGCCTTCTGCTTGATATCCGATTTGTGGCCACATCTTGGATTCATTCTATCGATATTATTCTCTCTGATTTTGGTTTTCCGGATATGATACTCGAGTGTCCTTCGAATTCCATGGCGTTACCCATGGTCTTATGTTTCTCTCGTGACTGCATAGCGCAACTGCCTGGCTGAGTCTTGCCTAGGGGTACGGATTGTTTCCTGGGGGATCCAGGCGTAACCATTGTGTATCCTGCATTCTACTAGTCATCATGGCGTAACTCGCAGGGCTGAGAAAGCCTACGGATATGGATTGTTTCCTGGGGGAACCAGGCGTAACCATTGTGTATCTGCGAACCATGGTTAGACAAAGGTTTTGTTCGTTTTGATTGGATTGTACTTTCCATATCTGTTTTTAAAAGTTTTTCCAGTATTTTCACTGGATGTTGAAACAGGTCTACTAAGTACCTGGAGAATTCTAGTTTTGCGCCTGATCAACGCACTACCAGAATCTACAGGAACAAGGATAAACTTGTTGAAACATCGAGTTATAAAAAGTATTTTATTATAAAGGTATTTTATTATAAAAGTATTTCTAACAGAGAAATTTTGTATTAATATTCGAAATTGAAATTCTAATGGTTTGAATTAATTATTCGTGCCCGATTCTATTCTTTTGAATCTACCTTATCTGCTCAGCTTTATTTATCCACCTATATTCTGTTCCCAAATCCTCCTTCTTTTCCTTGTTGACTATATTCTTTTAAAATATTGTTATTTATATACTACATGGTTTAATAGAAATTTTAGTGTTATAAATATTTTGAGGTTATTAATTAGATAAAACATATTTAAAGTAAATGATTATTGGTTATTAATAATATTTGAAAAGTATCTTGAGGAAAAAAATTAATAAGTTATGAATTATAGATTTAAATGTTTTCAATAGCTTCTTTGTAAAAATAAGTAATAATGTAAATAATTGTTTTCAAATTAATATTTCAAGTAAAATTTATATAGTTTAAATTAATTGTTTAATCTTGTCTTTTAACCTACCTTTTCTGCCTGGTTGTTCTATTCTCCCACCTCCTCTCTTTTCGGGGACGAAAAGTTTTGAGTGGGGGAGAGTGTAACGACCCAAAATTTTTAGTGATTTTATTTATTAAATTAATTGAAATTTTGTGAAATTTAAACAATAAAATTTGGAAATAAAAATTTATTATTTGGAATACGTCTATTTTAATATAGCAACTGATAAATTTTCATCTGATAATATTGAAGTTTATTTTCCTGTGAAATTTCATTTCAAATCAAACTGGTTAATAACAGTGAATTTAAAAGTTTTCCGAAACCAAAATATGTCAACAGGAGAAAATTTATTCAGATCATTCTGAATCAGACTGCGAAATTCGTTTTTCTAAATTTGGACTTCTACTGCTCCGTTTATCTTAATTCTGGCAAAATAGCAGCATTTTCGGTACCGATTATCGACTTTTGGTCGGATGATCGTACCACTAATATTTGTATACCGTTTTGATCCTCTCATCGTGTTGATCTCAATGGTATATTTATTTCCGTATTTTTGAGGTCCGGTACGCGACGGCGACAATAAACAATTCACCGAAGCGGTACCACTTTTTGACTTTACATTCTCCCTTGATTTTTCAAATCTATTGCTTGCAGCCCAAACAAGAAATTTATTGCTTAAATAAATTTTCACCAAATCAGAGGACCCGTTATCTTTTTTTTTCCATTCGAACCATTTGAATTTTTCCACTGTTGAATTCGAGTCAGTTGCCTTTAATACATCCGAAAATCGTGTGTAACTTTTGCAATCCTACCGTTTCGAAGTTTGAACGCGTAAACTTATATACGTTTAGCATTTATTAATTCAGACTGTTCAACATCTTTTCCAAGCCAGCTCGTTACCTTCCCTTTTATATTCTTTATATACGATATCACAGTCTCTTTGTCCTTTTTCACTATCTGCTTGCATTTCTCGCCTCTTCCCTGCTAGGTAGGTATATATAGAATATATATGTTAGTTTGTATATATATTTTTAGGCTGTTGAGTATGTTAGTCATATATTTGTTTAATATATATAGGGAGTTTGTTGTTTGTTGAAGAAAAGTTATTTATATGTATATACTTATAAATGAGTCTGCATATTTTATGTCAAAAGCATCATTACATACACATCATACTTTAAGCTTGGCTGGGATATGTTCTTATAGGTCACTGTATACTTAAAGCATAGCTGACATAAGTCGTATCTTAATATATATATTCCTATAAGTCTGAGACTATACTTTTTTTTTTATATTGGCTATATGTAAAGCTGTTTACATAACTAAGTGTATGTATATACACGCATGTCTTGTATATAAGCATATATATGGGTTCATCTTAAAAGTAGCGTGTGGCATTGTTTTATATCATGGGACTAGTATTGGTATATATTTTCGGCAGTGTATATATTTATAAAGGGAAAATATGTTTTGTTAACATCCTGGTAGATTATGTTTATAAAGTTTGTGATGTTTACATTGTTATTAACATCCGAGGAAGTATAGATATGTAAATGCTTTAAATTATAAGCTTGTATAGTTGTAGATCTGTTGGTGTGTACATATAGGTCCAAGTGTTATATTTTTGTAAGTTTTGGTCAATGCGCATTGTTAGTATTGATATTAAGCAAGTTATATAGACTTTATTTTTATATTGATTCTAAAGATATAAATTGTATATAAGTTACACAGATATTATATGTTGTCTATATAGCTATTCGTTTATTTACATAAGTATTAATTTTAAAACATATTATGTATGCACGTCGATTTTAATGTATGTACGTATTTAATTTTGAAATATATAAATCTTGGTCTGCATGCGGCATTTGCATGGTCTGCATTTTTAATCATATATTTTATTTTATTTTAGTGTTTTAAATTAAATTTTGATTTGAAATTTATAATATATATTTTGTTTCGATTATATCAAGACAATTCTGATTCGTTTCCATCAATCTCTATCTTTCAGCTTTGCCATCAAATCCACTTTCAGCTTATTTCGCTTTGAGATTTTGTTTGGATTTGTTTGATTGTCTAAGATCGTGACCCAATCCATAGCTCAATTCCGGTCAAATCTATCTAGCCTCGAAAGGTGAGCAATCACTCACGATTAACGTTCTTGTATTTATTAAATTTGATTTCAATTGAAACGACAATTGAAATATGATGCTGTAGTTATTTAAATTGTTATATATGCTATTATCTGTAACTGTTCACCCGTGACATCTGACACCAGTATCTAGTATTTATATGCCTGTTATTACTATCATCTGTAACTGTTCACCCGTGACATCTGACACCAGTATCTGTTTTATTATTATTAATGATATATGCCTGTTGTTGTAATTTATATTATCTGTTATCACTCTGCAAGTTCCCTGTAGTTTAGAATTCACTATGGGTTGAAATGATACATACCCGAACGGACTTTAGAATAGGAGAAAATCGTTATGGGTTGAAATGATAGACCCAAGCGATTTTCATTTGTATTGAAATTGGGATTACGGGTCGAAATGATTTCTACCCGTATATATTTAAATTTCGGATTGAAATAATAAATATCTGTATCACTTAACCATATGATAAATATATATACAAACACCGTTGGTCCATATATATATAAGTATTTTGAAATTGAATTCTATGGTTTCGGAAAGAAATATATGGTTTTATAAATGTTTGAGCCTTAAATTATTTAATTTAAATTAGGATGGATTAAATACTTATGAGATGCTTAAGTATAAAAATTATATTTTCAAAATAGATTTTGGTAATAATTTGAATAAGTTAAGGTTGGAAAGATAATTTATTAATTAAACCAATTTGAAACTTATTGAAATTGAGATTTAAGATATGATTTATAACTTGGGTTTATTTAAATAATTAAATGAAAAATTCTTGCTTAAATAAATTTAAGAAAATAATTAGTAAAAAATGAAATGTAAGGCTAGTTAGATGATATTGAGTTTATTAAGTGAATATTCCCTGATTAATTAATAATGAAGTTAAATCAAGAGCTATATGAAACTGTTAAATCTAACTTTGGAAAATGTTGAGTATTAAAGCTTTGAAATATATTGAAAATTTAAATGATCTGTTTAGAAATGAATTAATTTGATGAATTGAACTTTGAATAAAATTTGAATTTGGAAATTGAGTTGATTTGAACCGATTTATGGAACTTAAGGAAATTATAAATACTTTATTTTATAAATTATTTAACCTATATATACTATTTTGGAAAATAGTTATATTTGAAATGAAATGATATTTGGGGTTTTGAAGTATAAATTAAATTGAAATGACCACGGTGTTATAATGTATATTTCCACCTTGTAGATAGTTCTGAAGATCCTTAGAGGATGGTTATCCCAAACATCCTTTAAGTTACTTGTATTTCAATTGATATTTCACTTGAGTTGGATTTATTAGTATAAGAATGTTAATCCTGACTCGAGTGTTTTGTGTTTTGCTTTACGCTCGGGTCAGACCGAGTGATACAGTATTTGAGACTCACCCTTGGAGTTTGGAGCTTCCTTTGGAGATCCAACTATCGCCTCAGCTTTCAGCTTTTCTAGTTGATTTGTTCAGAGAAGTCGTCTATTGTACTGGAGACTTCACTGCCTTTGAGATATTCTGTTGTATTTTATTTCTAACTCTGATGTTTATATAGTAGCTTCATGAACTACTATTTTATCTATTCCGCTGCGTATTATTGTATTACTCTGTGTCTGTGATTCTGTGGTTGATTTATTTACTGCATATGCTGAGTTTTGCCAAATTTAAATTAACAATCTGATATTTTGAATTATTCAAGTCAGACATGTGTGGATTTATTGTCGATTTGAATGGTCCAAAATAGCGGGTCGTTACAATGGTTCACTAGTGGATTTAATGGGCTGGCAAAGAATACATGATGCAATAGAAATTCAGCTAAATATAGACACTATTATGGGGTAAAATAAATTATATCTAGAATTACACTCAATAATTAATAAATCTATATAACAAGGTTATAACTGAATAGAATTAACAGATATATATAACTGGAAATTTATATCACTACAGTGAGAAATTCGAATTCCTCGATAATATTCCTGTATTTAAATTTAAAATAAAAATCACTTACAAAAGCGAATATTTAACCAATCAGCCAATAATTTCAACCAAATACAAATAGTAAATTTTATCTAATTTATAACATACTGCTTTATCCAAAGAGGTGAGTTATACTCATTGAAATTCCAGTTGGCACCGAAGCATTCCAGTTTCATCTAAAATCGAACTGTGTTCGATTTTGGCTTGAAATTCTATAAGCTCCAAATTCACCCAACCCAGTTCCATAGTGTAGCCGTCGCCATTATGAGTGCAATGCAAAATGTTTTCTTTCGAGTGGACCTCGTATGAGAGAGATATTGATTTTATAATATTCAGGAATTAAATTAGTTAAATAAACTAATTACACTTTTAAAACATCTAATTAACCTTAATTAAAACCTTTCTTCCATTCACAAACTCCCGCCCTCGTCAGACTTACTCCTCCACCACAGCCAAAACAAATAAATTCGCATACTGATTAGTTATTCTATATTAACCAATTTCCATCAATTACATACAATTCTCCATTAAATACAACATTTAATTTATTTCCTTTTTCGCAGTTTATATTCAAATCAACTTTACAATTATTTCAATTAATTGAAATTACATTAAAATAATTGTCAAAAACCTTCAAACAACATTATTAAATCATATTCTAATTATTTTCTCACTAATAAATAATAATTTTTTAGTTCTCGCGATATTAAATTGAAAAATCTTATTTAATTTAAAAAATTTAATTATCGAAAATTGCGGGTCGTTATACTCTTCCCCACTCAAAACTTTTCATCCTCGAAAAGAGGAAAGAAGGAATTAAGTAAATAATATATTTTTATTTAAATAATCAATTAATAAGCACTGTAAACTTACATAATTAAGTATTTATCTCAATTTATAACAACTAAATCTTCATATTCAAGTTTAATACAAGTTTGAAAGTATTTCACTTTCACAAAAAATTTCTAAATCCCAAATTCACGAAATATTTCGGTAGAGTCTCCTTTGTACGGAGAGATCCGGAAAATAATAATATCAATAATTAAAAAATATATATATATATCATATTTCAACAATAAAATATCCCAAACCACGGGAAAACAATATAATATCACTGTAAACTGTAATCTGAAAACGTACCTATTTGTCGGGCAAACAACTTTATTTATGAAATCAAAAGTAGTAGCTATTGCTTCCATAAACCTGTATTTCACTTATAAAATCCAAAATAGTGATAATTATGTACAAGAGAAATATTTGGTTGTTTCAATTAGTAACAAAAGCAAAATCAACAAAAACATATGCAAACAAACATCACGACCATTATATGCAACAAAGGAACCAATCATACCTCCATAGCAACCAAAACTAATGGTTCATTCAGGTTTAGACTTCTCATCGTTCAAGGGTGATAAATAAACTATCAAGTGTATCCTACGCTCAACAACCTTAGATAATAACTTAATATGTTATTTATACATCCTTAAACAATTCGAAGTATCATTCCCTAAACTTCCCATCAGCCAAACAATAATGAATTGTAAATATTATTTAAGTTTATTCAAACAGTTTCCCCTTTTTACTCTTTTTATTCATCCATTCATACAATGTCATTTTCATTCATTTACATTCATTTACTTACATATGTTGTTTTCCATTCAATATTTAAAATAATCAATGAATTCATTATTTAAGTATTACATACTTTTCATTTATTTCCAATTTATTCATATGAGGTTATTTCTTATTAATTCATATTCATTTTATTTCAGTTTATTTAACATTTATTATTTATATAGCTTGATTAATATATATATTCATTCATGGGTCTTTTCACTTAAGTTTCTTAACTCTTAAATTACATTCATTACTTCACAGACAACATCAGTTAATATTACATCTACTTATATATAAATGTTAAATCTATAAATGAATTATTTCAACATCTTCTTAGATAATATCAACTTTTTACTACTAACTCCAATTATTAGCATTTCAAACATTAACTTATGTTTATTACATTCATTGTACCTCTAAATTCCTATTTATAGAAATAATTCCATTGAACACTTCCAATACTTGAGTTTTACTTGTATAATATTCTATTACGTATTCATATTTAACATTACAACTTTTAAACATTTCAGGTAAGTTATATATATGTCTTAAGAATGTAATTGAATGTTACATAAGTTTATATTATTCATTTTAGTTAACAAAATGTTCAATAATTACATTTTCTAAATTCCATTACTCTTTAATTTATAAGTGACATCCCTCAATTTCTTTACATTTCATTAATTACTTACTCTTAATTTCTTATTTTTCTTTTTAGAAGTTTCCAATTATTAGTATAGTCAAGATTTCATTCATTATAATAATTAAAATTTCTAATTTATAGAAACTTAAGAACTAAATACCGGATTCCATTTCCAAATCATTTTAAAATAATATATACTCATATCCTTTATATATATCAAATCATATTTGGAAATTAAAATTAAGATTTGTTTATCAAAACAAATGTGTAGAAAACTACACAGCGGTCTTCCCACTTTGAAACTCAAAAATGAACGTCGATGATGCATGCACTCATCACCAATATTATTTTCCAGCGACAAAAGAGGGGAGTATAGAACTTATTTCCTTTAAAATATTTCTTTCAAATCACTTTGAAAATATCTATATCTAAAATACTTCCAAATAATATGAATATTATATTCTAAATCCTTTGAAAACAAATTTCAAAAATCCCGGAACTTAAGTTCTCAAATTTCCAATTTAAATTCATTTTATTTATAATCCCATTTTGCAACCAATATTATAAAATTTCAATTCCTAACAAACAAACATATCACATCCAACTATATTATTTATAAAAATATTCTTTTATATACAAAATACAATACTTGGTAAAAATTATTTCATTTACCCATATTTCAAAACAATATTGTGTAGGTATGCCCTAATAAGTGTTTAGAAATCCCTATCGATCTCATAGCATCCTATGTACCGACCAGAATTTATAAATACTAAACCGAACAAATTAACACAATGTAAAAACATTTTATAACACTAACAAGTACGCTCACTCATATATATACACTCAAACAAACTCATTCTAGGGTATTACTATCCTATTTCTAATGAGCCAGACCCCACAAAGCTAAGGTTATCGCTAAACCAAAGCTCTGATACCAAATGTAACGACCCACCATTTTGGACGGTTTAAATCGACGATAAACCACACATGTCAGACTCAAACCATTCAAAAGGGAGGATTGTTATGGGGTAAATAAGAAAAAGAAGGGAAAAGAAAGAAAACAAAACACAGATTCTCATAGCGGAATGACAAAATATAATAATCAAATAAACAGTTCATGAAGCTGTTTTACAAATAATATTTGATTGCACTTTTACAATACAGATCAGAGTTATACATACAGCAAGAATAAATAAATAATGCAACGGAACAACATGATGCAGTGGAACATATATGAAATAATATAGATAATATACTAAGTGTTCGTCTTCTTCCTCCAGAAAAATAGTCTTCAATACACTGAAAAGCTCAGACTGACCCGAGCGTAATGAAAAGACTAAACACTTGAGTCAGAACTAAAAGATCTTATGTAAGTTAAATCAACAATAATAAATATGAGTGTAACGGCTTCAAATATGTTTACGGGGTCTGACATCTCCTATCCAGTGTCAACGTGAGTGCAATAACTTAAGAGATGTTCGGGATTTCCATCTCCTAAGGAGCCGTTAAACTATCTAGATACATAGTACAATACGCTATTATAATAGTTTCTATCAGTAAAGTATTAAAATAGCGTTAAGGCATTGCACATATCCCCCTTAACACATTTTTATATATTCTCGTAGTCTATACAGATACTGTAAGCCCCACCAAACTAATGGGATACTCAAGGAGCACTCCATAGGTATAGTACAAACCAAACTCGCAATGGGCATGATAAGGCATGTGACAAGGCACGCGAGACAATGCCCAGGGTAGGATACTACGGTTTTGCGGATCCGGACTGGTGGTAACGCATAGCAGCTACTACCGCCCACCTCGGAACACACTCCCATAATCAAATCGAGGGGTGGCCACCAAATCAATCACAAAGTCATAACATGGTATCGAAGAAGCATGTCTGATTGGAGGTGCGACCTCACTTGGCCCGGCGTGGCTCCTGTTTTAGTCACATCAAGATGACTCGAGGGAGTCAGAGCTACGTTAATACCTCATACAGAAATGTTTGCCAACCATCCTACTTTATTCTATAATCTCCACCACGTACACAGTTGTTAAAGTGGTTTTTGGTATTGGCAAAGAGTATGACAATATCTGATCCCGGTCTCTTTAACAACCAAACGCTTATTTCACACCGGATGGTTCTTTTACATTTTCAAAACTGATTAATAATTGATATCAAAATATCATATTCAATTCAAACCATATCAATTTCGAAATCATATTCACTTTCGAAATCATATTGACAAAATAGCTTAAATTCTCATTTCAAAATCATCATATTTACTCAAATATGTCATTTCACTAGAAAGTATCATTTCAAATCCCACTTAGGTTATAACATCATTTAACCATATTCGCTTTTAAACCAAGGATTTAAATATAAACACTTCAACTTTACACAGTCTGTAATTTTGAAAATAGTTTAGATGGTCATAAATAGTTTAAATAGTTTTAAAATAGTTTAAAATAGTTAAAATAGTTTGAAATAGTTTAAATGGTTTAAAATAGTTTAAAATAGATTAGAATAGCTTAAAATAGTTTAAAATAGTATAAATAGTTTAAAATAAGTTAAAATAGATTAAATCAATTTAAATATAGATTAAAATAGATTTAATACAGTTTTAATAGTTTAATATAAAATAGTTTGAGTATTGAAAATGGTTTATATAGTAAATAGTTTGAAATTCTCAATAAATCTGAATTTAAAATACTATATCTTTAAACAGTTTACATTAAAATAATTAATTTGAAATTAATATCAAATTAAACTATTTCTTCCATTTCAACAAATCTGGACCGTCTCCAGATTTCAACAAAACTAAATTTTCTTTCAATACAAATTCCCAAAATCATTTCAGTTTATATCGATTTCAAATTCATATTTGAACTACAATTTTTAAAGCACTTCAAATTCATAGATTTCAAAGTTTTAAATATTCAAACATTTCAATAACTCAATTTCGATAAATTTCATTTATTTTTCAAAATTCAACTTTGAAATTTCAATTTAAGTTCTTTTAAACAAATCATTTGAACTAGTTTCTGTATCAACATTTAAAGCTTGGATTTTCGAAAATAATTCAGTTTATATAAATCAAATTTTATTTCAAAATATCATTTAACTGGATTCAAAATTTTTTAGGATTTAAAATTGTTTAATTTAACCAATCCGGTGTCCGTATATAATTTTCTACCCTATGGTCAAGTGATACTGGTATTTATCATTTCAACCCGCAAGAATTTAATTTTACGGGTATATATCATTTCAACCCGAAATCCCGAGTTAAATTTTCAAAATCCATAAATTCTTTCGAGTCTATCATTTCGACCCATAACGATTTCTCCCTAATCTATAGATCGTTTGGGTATGTATCATTTCAACCCATAGGGATTTTTCTAACAATAAACTAAGGGAACTTGCAGTGTGATAACAATATATAATTTAACATACATTCAATCATCCAAATATCCACAATTAAACATCCATCACAATCATCATCCAAATTAGCCAATAAATCATGTCAATTAACTGGTTATCATTATCTGGTATTAAATGGCAATTTAAAATTCAATATTTAATTAAATGGTGAATAAATTCAATAAAAGTCAGATTTAACTGGAATGACAATTTAAATATAGCAAACATCAACCAATCAAATTCTAATCACATCATAAATTCAATTTAACTAACATAAGATAATTTAGTAGTCTGAGTGGGTTAAAACACTCACTTTTGAATTTTCGATGATTTAAAAATCCAAATAAAGGCCCAAATTTGAATAGTCTCAGAATTTGTCCAAACTAGTTCCATAATGTTCGGAATCCTGATACGATCACAGTGGAGAAAACCGAGCGTAAATCCGACCTCGTATACAAAAGATATGACAATTAGAAGATTGAAATTCAAATTTTATATAAATTAAAATATAATCAAATAAAATCTACCACGCCGGCACATTACCACACACGAAACCCTAACCCATGCAATTGCCTAAACCATCGTTTTGAACTACAACCACCAACATCAATCAATTTTGCCACCGCCTACAGCCTTCTTCACGCCGATCCATGCACGACACTGGCTTCCTCACCTCGAGCCGCCCCAGCCACCACGAGCGCGACCCCTCCGCCTTCCTCTGATGATCACCGCCACCGCCACGTTATCAAAGCCACCATGGCCAATTTTTCCACCTTTGACACCCATAAACCACATGGATCTGCTCTGCACATCGATCTCTACAAGCCCATACCCTCTGATCGTCGTAAGATCGATGATCCGCTGTTAAAACGACAAACCCTACCATGGACGGTCGAGGTTCATCCTCAATTTCTGATCAAACAATGCATCAATTTGGAAAACGAATTGATGCAGTGGATTACGCTCATCAAGAGCTTTCCAACGATATATAATATGACATAGTTTGAGGAGTTTTAATTTTTCGATTTGATTTCGATTTGCAATTGAATCTAGGAATTAGGGTTTCTGCCATTTGAGAAGGAGGAACGGACATATGGAATTATATGTACTATAATAAGAAATAGAAAGGCTACTAGGGTTTAGAAAAATCTATTTATATAGACAAGGCCCAATAAGAATGAATAACGTATTGAATTGGTTCGAAACGACAATAACGACCCGAAAAGCCCGTTCCGCTTCCGAAACAAAAGTGGGTCATCCCATATATCAAAATAAATGTTTTCGATATTTTTAAATTCAATGGAACATGTTTCAAGTCCTATTCCATTATATGAAGAAGTTAGCTTTTAAAATCAGCTTATTTCAAATTGAATTCATTAAATTGATTCTACGCGTTTCAAGCCCGCACGATCAAACAACAAGTCTGATCGTTACGAAACTTGAAATTTTACAATAATTCACTGTTACCGATCTGATGAAACTGGTTTCATTGAAATCCAAGAGAGTGACAAAAATGGCTATTTTCCACGTTAATTAAATAAATTATTATTAAATTAATTAATCACTTCAAATTCAAATTAAATAGTTAACATTTTCATCATCCTTGATTACCCATTAATTTAAAATCTTTTAAAGTAAATTTCCAAGTCAAAACCAATGTCAAATATTGCATTACTTACGATGTTCAATTTCAATTGCAATAAATTCATAAATTATAATTTAAAATCCCAATTAATTTATTTTGATTTCAATCTTATTTTTCAATCAATTATCACCTTATGGATATAATTAACCTTGGTTTACATCTTATTACATTAATATTCTATAATTATCATCTTAATTCATATTAACTGCCATATTTAATTAGATTAATTGCAATTGATTTCCAATTTAATTTCACCGGATTAAATAATGAAATGGTAATTAAACAATTGTTGCAACTTACAATTTCAAACACACTTCTATGTTTAATGTTAACAATCAAAACAAATAAATTCACATACAGATTAGTTGTTCTATATTAACCAATTTCCACCAATTACATACAATTCTCCATTAAGTACAACATTTAATTTATTCCCATTTTTGCAGTTTATATCCAAATCAACTTTACAATTATTTCAATTAATTGAAATTACATTAAAATAATTGTCAAAAACCTTCAAACAACATTATTAAATCATATTCTAATTATTTTCTCATTAATAAATAATAATTTTTTATTTCTCATAATATTAAATTGCAAACTCTTATTAATTTAAAATTTTTAATTATCAAAAATTACGAGTCGTTACACTCTCCCCGACTCAAAACTTTTCGTCCTCTAAAAGGGAAAAGGATGAATTAAGTAACTAATATATTTTTATTCAATAATCAATTTATAAGCACTTTAAACTTACATAATTTAGTATTTATCTCAATTTATAACAACTAAATCTTCATATTCAAGTTTAATACAAGTTTGAAAATATTTCACTTTCACAAAAAAATTCTAAATCCCAAATTCACGAAAAATTTCGGTAGAGTCTCCTTTGTACGGAGAGATCCGGAAAATAATAATATCAATAATTAAAATATATATATATATCATATTTCAACAATAAAATATCCCAAACCACGGGAAAACAATATAATATCACTGTAACCGTAATCCGAAAACATACCTATTTGTCTGGCAAACAACATTATTTATGAAACCAAAAGTAGTAGTTATTGCTTCCATAAACCTGTATTTCACTTATAAAATCCAAAATAGTGATAATTATGTACAAGAAAAATATTTGGTTGTTTCAATTAGTAACAAAAGCAAAATCAACACAAAACATATGCAAACAAACATCACACCATTATATGAAACAAAGGAACCAATCATACCTCCATAGCAACCAAAACTAATGGTTCGTTCAGGTTTAGAACTTCTCATCGTTCAAGGGTGATAAATAAACTATCAAGTGTATCCTACGCTCAACAACCTTAGATAATAACTTAATATGTTATTTATACATCCTTAAACAATTCAAAGTATCATTCCTCAAACTTCCCATCAGCCAAACAACAATGAATTGTAAATATTATTTAAGTTTATTCAATAAGTTTCCCCTTTTTACTCTTTTTTTTATTCATTCATACAATGTCATTTTCATTAATTTACATTCATTTACTTACATATGTTGTTTTCCATTCAATATTTAAAATAATCAACGAATTCATTATTTAAGTATTACATACTTCCATTTATTTCCAGTTTATTCATATGTGGTTACTCCTTATTAATTGATATTCATTTTATTTCAGTTTATTTAACATTTATTATTTATATAGCTTGATTAATATAAATATTCATTCATGGGTCTTTTCACTTAAGTTTCTTAACTCTTAAATTACATTCATTTCTTTACAGACAGTATCAGTTAATATTACATCTACTTATAAATAAATATTAAATCTATTAATGAATTATTTCAACATCTTCTTAGAAAATATTAAATTTTTACTACTAACTCCAATTATTAGCATTTCAAACATTAACTTGTGTTTATTACATTCATTGTACCTCTAAATTCTTATTTATAGAAATAATTCCATTGAACACTTCCATTACTTAAGTTTTACTTGTATAATATTCTATTACATATTCATATTTAACATTACAACTTCTAAACATTTCTGGTAAGTTATATATATGTCTTAAGAATCTTTTTGAATGTTACATAAGTTTATCTTATTCATTTTAGTTAAAAAAATGTTCAATAACGACATGTTTTAAATTCCATTACTCTTTAATTTATAAGTGACAACCCACAATTTCTTTACATTTCAATAATTACTTACTCTTAATTTCTTATTTTTCTTTTTAGAAGTTTCCAATTATTAATATAGTCAATATTTCATTCATTACAATAATTAAAATTTCTAATTTATAGAAACTTAAGAACTAAATACCGGGTTCCATTTCCAAATCATTTTAAAATAATATATACTCATATCCTTTATATATATCAAATCAAATTTGGAAATTAAAATTAAGATTTGCTTATCAAAACAAATGTGCAGAAAACTACATAGTGGTCTTCCCACTTTGAAACTCGAAAATGAACGTCGACGATGCGTGCACTCATCACCGAAATTATTTTACAGCAACAAAAGTGGGGAGTACAAAACTTATTTCCTTTCAAAGATTCCTTTAAAATATTTCGTTCAAATCACTTTGAAAATATTTATATCTAAAATACTTCCAAATAATATGAATATTATATTCCAAATCCTTTGAAAACAAATTTCAAAAATTCCGGAACTTAAGTTCTCAAATTTCCAATTTATATTCATTTTATTTATAATCCCATTTTGCAACCAATATTATGAAATTTTAATTCCTAACAAACAAACATATAACATCCAACTATATTATTTATAAAAAATATTCTTTTATATACAAAATACAAAACTAGGTAAAATTATTTCATTTACCCATATTTCAAAACAATATTGTGTCGATCTGCCCTATTAGGTGTTTAGAAATCCCTATCGATCCCATAGCGTCCTATGTACCGACCAGAATTTATAAATACTAAACTGAACAAATTAACACAATATAAAAACACTTTATAACACTAACAAGTACGCTCTCTCATATATATACACTCAGACAAACTCATTCTAGTGTATTACTATCCTATTTCTAATGAGCTAGACCCCACAAAGCTAAGGTTATCGCTAAACCAAAGCTCTGATACCAAATGTAACGACCCACCTTTTTGGACGGTTTAAATCGACGATAAACCACACATGTCAGACTCAAACCATTCAAAAGGGTAACGAATGTTTGCGCCAAAAATGGTCAAACTCCCAATTGTATGTCAAAGCACCAATTTTCAAAAACAATATCCAAATAGAAAGATAAGCATGCAGATTATAGAATAAATAGCAGAAAAGTAAAGGAACACACGAGTTTTATAGTGGTTTGGTTATCTTCGGCCTACTTCCACTCCAATGATCTTTTATTTATACTATTTGTTTACAGTTACAAATGTTTTTGCCTTCGAAAAATAATAGAGGAAGAGATAGGAAGTGATGAAGGAGAGCCAAAAGAAAATCTCTTTGCAATGAGCAAAGTCCGCTGTATTTATAAGTGAAGATGTGCATGGATCGGGCTGAAATTTCGGCAGAAGAACCTCCAGGCCCATACGACCCGACTCACAAAATTTGGGATCGACGGACACCAAAAAAATTTTAGGCTGATCATTCCATACCAACTCCAATGGGGTTGTGATTGTTTTTATGGGGTCCCCTATGCCACTAGTCCATGCTCCCAAAGTTTCACGCCATTTCGACTTACCGTTTGTGAGATATCGATCGATCTTTGCTATTTTGACTAGAAATTAGATCATAGGAGATCAGTCCATGTTTCATCCATTCGATCTACAATCGATCACGTGGGTTCCCCATGATTTAGCTACTTGCTCTTCAAATTTTGTGCAATTTCACCGTACTGTTTGTGAGATATCGCATTTTCCGTGAAACTATGGATCGTTCTGGCTGATTTGTATGATCGTTCCAATATCGATCGGCCTCTTTTTCCAAGATTTGGGATTATTGAGCTGCGATCGATCATTGGGGTGCTCCATGATGTAAGATACTTTCTCTTCAAATTTTGTGCAATTCTGACATACCGTTTGTGAGATATCGCATTTTCCATGAAACTAATCGTTCTGGCTGATTTGTACGATCGTTCCAATAACGATCGGCCTCTTTTTCCAAGATTTGAAAGTTTGAGCTATGATCCATCATGGGGGTGCTCCATGATGTAAGATACTTGCTCTCTAAATTTCGTGCAATTCCGACGTATCATTAGTGAGATGTCGCATTTTCCGTGAAACTATGGATCGTTCTGGCTGATTTGTACGATCTTTCCAATAACAATCGGCCTATTTTTCCTATGATTTGGAGTTTTGAGCTGCAATCGATCATGGGGTTCTCCATGATGTAAGATACTTGCTCTCCAAATTTCGTGCAATTCCTACGTACCATTTGTGAGATTTCGCATTTTCCATGAAACTATGGATCGTTCTAGCTGATTTGTACTCTTTTTCCAAGATTTGGGAGTTTTGAGCTTCGATCAATTTTGGGGGTGCTCTCAATTGATAATGAACAAGATACAAAAGGTGCCAATATGTGGTTCGCAGCAATAATCAATTAAATTCGGAAAAGATCGAAGAAATGGAGTAAAAATAGGTACAATTTTAAAATTTAAACTTTTGATTGGATTTTTAGTTGCTTTTGATTGTTAAGAATAACTTATAGATATGTTGGATGAATAAAATATATATATATACACAAAGAAAAATTTATAAAATTATTTATAATAATATAATATTGAATAAAAAATAGTATAAAGTATATATTTAAATTAATTTTTAAATTATTTGCTAAGTATATAGACTAGTAATAATTATAGGATAATTATATATATATAAGTAAATAGGAATAATTTATTTAGTTCCACTTTTTGAAATTCACGGGCTATATGTCAACATACTCACTATGCATATGTCGACATATGCACATGAATCTAGAGTTTGAATTTTCATTTCCAATTCAAAATTTGAAATTCCCTCCACCTTTACACCAACTTCAATGTCCTGAAAATGTGGCTCTTGACGAAAGAAGATATATATTGATTCTCTAATTAATTATCCTATCTCTATCCATTCATTTTCACTCTAGTTTTCAAAATTCAAAAATCCATTATCTACCTTATCCCATCAAACAATTCATCAATGGCATCCTCAAGCAACACTCCAAAAACCATAAGACTTTTAAAGAAAACCTAAGGCTATCTCTTCCATGATAAAAAGGCCATTGAACCCTATATGAAATATGTTTCTTTCGGAAAAGTCTCTCCTGGAAGATTCGCCAAATTTGATTCCTTTTTATGATCTTGATGATCTTTGTAATCAAAATAGGATTCTTGGTTTGGTGGATGCTCTCAAATGATTTCAAATGCATTCCTAGACGTATTCCCAAAATTCTATCTACCCCGAAGGCATGGAAAGAAATAAGGCACGATGATACAAAGATTCGTAACATTCGTACTACACTTTGATGTACCATAATATGCGTCTCTGTTCTATGTTTATCATATTTTGTTCTGAACTCAGCTCTGATACCAAGCTGTAACGCCCCACTCCGAGACCCACATTAGCAAAGAGTATTACAAGGTAACACTGTCTGCTAATGCGGAGAATAGAGCTGGTTAGGAGCGACCATCTATAGCCTCGTCTTAATTATCTATTGAATACGCCGACAATGCCACTTCTTACTTAAATGGATCGACATATCCAATAAATACTTAATACAAACCCCTAGGTGGCTAAGGATCTATCAGAATAAAATATAACAACTCAAATGTAATGCACATCACAGAACAGTAGATCATCACATACATTTTCACATATACAGATACATCAAAGAGTTTACAAAATGATACATGTCAAGTGGTAAAGCAAACCACAATATACAGGCGAGTCAATAGAATACATATCAGAGTTACAGTCAGAAAGGACTACACAAAAAGCTATAACAAAAAGGAGCTAGCAGAATAGTCCATGCGGAAGCAAAAGAGGCTAAGTCCAAAGTACCTAACCTGAAACATCTCGGTCTGACCCGAGTATCAAATACACGGGTCAGTCTAGCTAAACAAATCAGTTAGATAAACTAAATGATAATGAACATACAAGATCATAAAGTACCACCAATATCTCCAAAAGAGATAACCAAATCATCTAACAAAAGATGAATCATAACAAGCCTCATAACATCGGCAACTCAAATAAACCAAGGATATCATATCCCAAAACAAGCCAAGAAGGCAAATAACAAATACCAACAAAGGTAACACAAGTTTCCACAAGGTAATCGCTATATATCGTGTGGTTCAAAGGACCTACCCCAAAAGGCGATACACTAGGGAAATATAATTGTCAAAGAAACAAAAGATGCTCGAGCTCAGTACTGTATAACAAGGATCCATACGCCCGAAGGCAACGCCCGAAGGCAACAAACCCAAATATCACTCGAGCGGTGGCGAATGACCAACTCCAAAAGCGGTACTATAGGGCAACAAACCCAATATCACTCGAGCGGTGGCGAATGACCAACTCCAAAAGCGATACAATAGGGCAACACCTGAAGGCAACGCCAAAAGGCAACAAACCGTAGTGGCGGTACTGGACACCACTGTCCGGCGGAATGTGTCACAACTCTCAGAAAGGAACCCGAAAAATGTTAACGTGAGTCCCATACCACACGTTCGCACTAAACATTTTACTAACCATTAGTCAATTTCACACTCAAAGCAGTACAAAGTTCACCTCATCTCATCGGTAAACCAGACCCAAAGGTCAAAACAGTCAAACGAATAGATTAGGAATTAACTGGAAAGATGAACGCACGTGTTCATAGCATGCATTTTATCTAATCATTTAATTCTCCTCCCTCTTCGCTCGAAGTGCAAAATCGTGTGTGTGTTTTAAATATAAATTATAAATTGGAGAAACGAGCTTTTAATACAATTTAAAAAGATCACTTTATAAAAACTCGTGTACGAAATCTAAAAAGAACCATCAAAGTCAAAGAATGCAATAACAACTAATTGGATCAACACGAATCGATTAAACAATGGAAATTCAATCAAAAATAGGCAAATAGGCAAAAATAGGCAATCCCAGACGTCTGGGGGTCAATCCAGACGTCTGGATTTGGTTTTTGGAAATATTCCAGAAAACCAACCAGACGTCTGAAATCTCAAATCAGACGTCTGACCACTTTTCAGACGTCTGAAACTTTAATTCAGTCGTCTGAAATTAGTCACTGCCATTTTTTTATTAATCTGTGTGCACATATTTTTGCTCCAGGTCCAAACCAGACGTCTGGACTTGGTCACCAGACGTCTGGTCACCTGGTCTGGACAACAATTTGCCTAGGCCAAGGTGGCCAAAACGTATCGGAAGCGATCGGACGAGCAATGACGACTAAGGATTTACGCCAAGCTACAACCCAACCTTAAAGGCTCTTCGATACACCCTAATCATCAATGTCCAAACATCCATAATAGGATTTTCATAAAATTGGATCAAAACACAAAAATTGGAATATTCACCAATTCAATTCAAATCAATAGCAAACGGACATAGATAGTGTTAGGAATTCATAGCTAACAACAATGATATCTATAGAAGTAGATGTGAGTTCAAAAACTCACCTTTTAACTCAAAAACAAAGATAAGAAGCTCAAACACAAGGAAAAGATCAATCACTCTTCACTTCAACTCTACAAGCTTCAATCTAAGATCAAAACAAGTATTTCCTAAATTAGGGTTTAGGAATTTTCTGAAATTGAAGAGGAAATGAGATGGAGAAGATGAAGAGGAGGCTTACCTAAGCTTCTCTTTGATTTTGGAGCAAGAATTTGAGTTTGCAAGAGGAACTAGGGCTTGGAAATTTCTATTTCTTTTTCTCTTCCCCCATTTTCAGCTGAGGTAAAGTGTTTGGAGAGTGAATGGATGAAGAGTTAAAGAGTTAGAGTAATAAGTAGGGTTAGTAGGCTGAAACCCAAACCCAAAAAGCCCAACAGAAAATAGCAAAATTCAACTCGCTCCAAACATATCGATGCTTATACTCAAAAAAGTCGCAAACGCCATTTTGGACTCAATGGAAGTTGTCTTGAGTCCCAATTCGACTGTTTGCAAAAAGTGACATTTCGGACTTAAATCCGACTAACGACGCTATATTTAAATAAAATATTTAAATATAAAATCATAAAATATGTGGGTTGTTACAGACTCTCCTCCTTAAAGAAATTGCGTCCTCGCAATAATTAAGAGGAAAATAAAAAGTAACAACCATAAGAGCATATCAACACAAAAGAAAATTTGAAATAAGAAGTTCACCATAAAGAGCACAAAAGAGTAAGTCCGGATGTGTTTGCTCGATGAATTCTCAAGATTCCCAAGAGCAATCCTTAGGATTTGAGGACAATTGAACTTTCACAAGAAGAACATCTTTATTTCGAAGGCGTTTAACCTCCGAAGTAATGATACGAATAAAAATGTTGCTTATAAGTCAAATTTGGTGAAACTTCAATTTCTTCAATTACACCGGGCTCAAGAACAGAATCGGAATCCCTAAGGTATTTCCGTAGTTGAGAGACGGGGAAAACGTCATGAATAGCAAAAAAAATTGAGCCGGTAATAAAAGAGGTGATAAGCCATGGAAACAATGCGTTCAGTGATGGGAAATGGACCAACATATCAAGGTGCTAATTTTCCCGATCGACTAGACACACAACACCTATCAAAGGTGAAACATGAATGAACACCAAAAAAGTCTGGACTTAAAACCAGCTTCTCACCGGCTTTAAGCCAACACGAAGGAAATTGGCATGGCCTTCCGTAGAGTACCTCGAAAGGTGCCATACCAATACTAGATTGGAAGCTATTATAGGAAGAAAACTCAACAAGAGACATATGATCTTCCCAACTTCCACCCAAAATCAAGAACATATGCACGAAGGAGATCTACAAGAGTTTGATTCACACGCTCGGTTTGTCCATCGGATTGAGGACGATAAGCAGTGCTAGAATTAAGCTTTGTTCCCAAAGCTTTTGAAGACCTTACCAAAATCCACTAGTAAAATAATGGATCATGATTGCTAACAATAGAAGTAGGAACTCCATGCAATATAACAGGACATAGAGTTCAGTCAAAAGAGGTATAGTCCAAAAGAGAAGGACAAGCCTCAAGGCTACACAAAACAAGAGATGAACATGAATTGGATTCACGATCTTGAATCTCACAAGTGGATAAAGTCTCGAGATCACTCCATTCGGATATCATCATGGAAACAACTGCTTGATGCTTTCGGCTAAGGGCATCGGCAACACGATTACCCTTTCCGAAAGTATAAAAAAATATCAAGATCGTAAGATGCAAGGAACTCGAGCCAATGCTGTTGACGCAAATTGAGTTCCTTTTTGAGAAAACAAATACTTCGAAGATTTACGATCGGTGTAGAGAACAAATTCCTCTCCCAAAAGATAACGACACCAAAATCTAAGAGCGAAAACAATAGCCGCGAGCACCAGATCATGAATGGCATATCTAGTCTCGACAAGCTTTAATTGTCAAGAAGCAAATGCAATAATGCATTCCCTTTGCAAGAGAATGACACCAAAAACAATACGACTAGTATCGGGACAAACAATGAAGTCTTGGTTCCCTTCGGGAACCGAAAAAAATAAAAGCATCGGAAAAGAGTTCCTTTAATCGATTCTCTTTCCCGAAAAGCTAAGACTTTCAAAATTATAATTAACTTTATACATATTCGTCTTTTTAGAAAAATTTACTTTATACAAGAATTTACTGTGTTTGAGTGTCTTATCATAGCGTTTAAAAGATTCCTATCGATAACATTGATCAAGCGCATCGACCAGAATTCTTAAAGCACTTAATGGGCAAAACAACACCAAAATCATTTTCTATACGATAACCATGTCTCTTTTAAAATTTACAAATATTCTTTGCTTGTTTTAAGAACAAAACCCAATCATACTTATAAATATCTTATTAAAAAGATTTGCAAATTTTAAATTTGTTATTTTCAACCATAATCAATAAATATATAAGGATAAACTAATCGAGATATTCATAGAATACTCGATTCACAAAATGGATGAAATAAGGTAGAAGGTTCGTCAAATCGAATGACATAACTAACCATTCACAGGAATCATAACGAGTGCGGAATGCGGTAAGAGGATGTTACCTTCCGCAACTCATAGTTGATGAAAACCAGTGGCAAGGTCGATTTGAAAGGCCTTAGCACCATCCAATAGATTGCTTAGGTGATAATCCTAAGACAAGCTCAAATATACCGGAAAATCCACAAACTACTTGAATGAGGGAAATAACACTTTCCTCATCAAGTGAGTTAATGAATTAAAATGATATCACCGAATTTGGAAATCAAAATCATTAAGAACCAAAGAAATCTGCTTAACAGATTGAAGATGTCAAAGATGAATAGTCCACATTGGACATAGGATATGGGCTTCATAATGATTAAGCCAATCCTTTCCCAAAAATCAGTTTTGAAGCCTAAATAACGCATAACATGCAAATCGGCTCGAAAAGAATAATCACAAAAATAATCTCGACATTTTTACAAAGCAAACTGAGTGTTGCGGATCCACTAACCGGATTCGTAATTCTCAGTGAAGTCATCAAACCCATAATATTTAAAGAAAAAGAATCAACAAGTTCTTTTGATATAAAAGAGTGGGACGCACCCGTATCAAAAGAAACCAAATAGGAAGATCACAAAATAAAATAATGCCATCAAGGATAGAAGGAGAATTACCTCTGGACTGAGAGGAACCTCCAGGAGCCTTAGCAACCTAAAGCTTGCCAGACTTGGCACTAGCGGGAGCAGTAGGGCAGGTGGAAATACGATGACCTTCCTTCTTGCAATAACGGCAGAAGAAAGGCTTAAGACAATCTCGGATCATATGATCAAGAGAACCACAATTGAAACACTTCCGAATGGAAGGTGTTCCAGCAGATTGAGAAATAGAACCAGATTCAACAGGCTTTTTCTTCTTGGAAGGGAGAAATTCATGTTTATGAAATGGAAACTTCTTCTTATTGGGATTCTCGCGAACCTCAAAATCATCACCACTAACACACTCCTTCTCGATGGCTTCGACATGAAGTGCCGAGTCAACCAATTCCTTAAAAGAAAGCTTAAGCTGAAGCATTAAGGACTTCTTAAGATATTTCTTAAGACCAGAGACAAACTTCAGATTCTTCTTATAAGAAGTGCTAATGAATTCAAGACCATACTTAGATAAGGCCTCGAATGATGCAACATATTCAGAGATGGAGGACTTCCCTTGCTTCAACTCAAGGAAGCGATGGGCTAATAAAACTTTCTCGGATTCAGGAACGAATTTGAGTTTGAACCGTTCCCGAAACTGAGTCCAAGAAAGAACAGACTCATCAAGTTCGGCTACAAGAAGCTCGTACCAATTAAGGGCACGCTCTTGCAACAAGCTAGAAGTTATAAGAACTCGATCGTGGTCAGAAAGATCCATATGAGAAAAGATACGCTCGCATGTGCGAATCCAAGCTCGGACCTCAAGAACGGACTCGGAGCCTTTGAATGGCTTTCCTCCAAGATGAGAGAAATCACTGCACATGCGTGCAAAAACAGACTTGCATGGAGGAGATGCTCGAATAGGAGCTGGAGGCTGAGTGCTCCTAAATAACTCCAAAAACTGATCGGCAGACATGTAAACCCCGTCTGGATGCGAGCCACTGGATTGCCCAGCATTCGAGCGTCGTCCTCGGCCTCTTCCGGCCATTGGCTGAAAGTTAAGATAAGATAAAGATTATTCACAAGGTAGATATCATTAATTCAAATATGGAATACTACGGAATAAAATGCATTCCTAGACGTATTCCCAAAATTCTATCTACCCCGAAGGCACGGAAAGAAATAAGGCACGATGATACAAAGATTCGTAACATTCGTACTACACTTTGATGTACCGTAATATGTGTCTCTGTTCTATGTTTATCATATTTTGTTCTGAACTCAGCTCTGATACCAAGCTATAACGCCCCACTTCGAGACCCACATTAGCAAAGAGTATTACAAGGTAACACCGTCTGCTAATGCGGAGAATAGAGCTGGTTAGGAGCGACCATCTATAGCCTCGTCTTAATTATCTATTGAATACGCCAACAATGCCACTTCTTACTTAAATGGATCGACATATCCAATAAATACTTAATACAAAGCCATAGGTGGATAAAGATCTATCAGAATAAAATATAACAACTCAAATGTAATGCACATCACAAAACAGTAGATCATCACATACATTTTCACATATACAGATACATCACAGAGTTTACAAAATGATACATGTCAAGTGGTAAAGCAAACCACAATATACAGGCGAGTCAATAGAATACATATCAGAGTTACAGTCAGAAAGGACTACACAAAAAGCTATAACAAAAAGGAGCTAGCGGAATAGTCCATGCGGAAGCAAAAGAGGCTAAGTCCAAAGTACCTAACCTGAAACATCTCGATCTGACCCGAGTATCAAATACACGGGTCAGTCTAGCTAAACAAATCAGTTAGATAAACTAAATGATAATGAACATACAAGATCATAAAGTACCACCAATATCTCCAAAAGAGATAACCAAATCATCTAACAAAAGATGAATCATAACAAGCCTCATAACATCGGCAACTCAAATAAACCAAGGATATCATATCCCAAAACAAGTCAAGAAGGCAAATAACAAATACCAACAAAGGTAACACAAGTTTCCACAAGGTAATCGCTATATATCGTGTGGTTCAAAGGACCTACCACGAAAGGCGATACACTAGGGAAATATAATTGTCAAAAAACAAAAGATGCTCGAGCTCAGTACTGTATAACAAGGATCCATACGCCCGAAGGCAACGCCCGAAGGCAACGCCCGAAGGCAACAAACCCAAATATCACTCGAGCGGTGGTGAATGACCAACTCCAAAAGCGGTACTATAGGGCAACAAACCCAATATCACTCGAGCGGTGGTGAATGACCAACTCCAAAAGCGATACAATAGGGCAACACCCAAAGGCAACGCCCAAAGGCAACGCCAAAAGGCAACAAACCATAGTGGCGATACTGGACACCACTGTCCGGCGGAATGTGTCACAACACTCAGAAAGGAACACGAAAAATGTTAACGTGAGTCCCACACCACACGTTCGCACTAAACGGTTTACTAACCGTTAGTCAATTTCACACTCAAAGCAGTACAAAGTTCACCTCATCTCATCGGTAAACCAGACCCAAAGGTCAAAACGGTCAAACGAATAGATTACGAATTAACTGGAAAGATGAATGCACGTGTTCATAGCACGCGTTTTATCTAATCATTTAATTCTCCTCCCTCTTTGCTCGAAGTGCAAAATTGTGTGTGTGTTTTAAATAGAAATTATAAATTGGAGAAACGAGCTTTTAATACAATTTAAAAAGATCACTTTATAAAAACCCGTGTACGAAATCTAAAAAGAATCATCAAAGTCAAAGAATGCAATAACAACTAATTGGATCAACACGAATCGATTAAACAATGGAAATTCAATCAAAAATAGGTAAATAGGCAAAAATAGGCAATCCCAGACGTCTGGATTTGGTTTCTGGAAATATTCCAGAAAACCAACCAGACGTCTGAAATCTCAAATCATACGTCTGACCCCTTTTCAGACGTCTGAAACTTTAATTCAGACGTCTGAAATTAGTCACTGCCATTTTTTTTTAATCTATGTGCACATATTTTTGCTCCAGGTC
This sequence comes from Allium fistulosum, assembly GCA_030737815.1. Lineage (NCBI taxonomy): Eukaryota > Viridiplantae > Streptophyta > Magnoliopsida > Asparagales > Amaryllidaceae > Allium > Allium fistulosum. Next base: position 512,493,767 of record CM060903.1, on the reverse strand, counting down.
CAAACCAGACGTCTGGACTTGGTCACCAGACGTCTGGTCACCTGGTCTGGGCAACAATTTGCCTAGGCCAAGGTGGCCAAAACGTATCGGAAGCGATCGGACGAGCAACGACGACTAAGGATTTATGCCAAGCGACAACCCATCCTTAAAGGCTCTTCGATACACCCCAATCATCAATGTCCAAAAATCCATAATAGGATTTTCATAAAATTGGACCAACACAAAAATTGGAATATTCACCAATTCAATTCAAATCAAAAGCAAACGGACATAGATAAGTGTTAGGAATTCATACCTAACAACAATGATATCTATAGAAGTAGATGTGAGTTCAAAAACTCACCTTTTAACTCAAAAACAAAGATAAGAAGCCCAAACACAAGGAAAACATCAATCACTCTTCACTTCAACTCTACAAGCTTCAATCTAAGATCAAAACAAGTATTTCCTAAATTAGGGTTTAGGAATTTTCTGAAATTGAAGAGGAAATGAGATGGAGAAGATGAAGAGGAGGCTTACCTAAGCTTCTCTTTGATTTTGGAGCAAGAATTTGAGTTTGCAAGAGGAACTAGGGCTTGGCAATTTCTAATTCTTTTTCTCTTCCCCCGTTTTCAGCTGAGGTAAAGTGTTTGGAGAGTGAATGGATGAAGAGTTAAAGAGTTAGAGTAATAAGTAGGGTTAGTGGGCTGAAACCCAAACCCAAAAAGCCCAATAGAAAATAGCAAAATTCAACTTGCTCCAAACATATCGATGCTTATACTCAAAAAAATCGCAAATGCCATTTTGGACTCAATGGAAGTGGTCTCGAGTCCCAATTCGACTGTTTGCAAAAGGTGACATTTCGGACTTAAATCCGACTAACGACGCTATATTTAAATAAAATATTTAAATATAAAATCGTAAAATATGCGGGTTGTTACATAACCCGACTCAAAAGGTTTTCAAATCACTTTTTTTCAATTTATGGTCATTACGACATAAATTAGGCACAAGTTATTTTGGATGAATTCTTTCCTAGGAATATCACTAGGCACAAGAACAAAGTCTTCGTGCTATGTATCTCATTAGAATATTCACATATTTTGGTATTTACCTAAGAGGAGAGGAAACCATTTCTCGAAAACTCTTTGACAAGGCCAACATCTCTCTCATGCACATTTCACCCATCTTTGAGCCGTATGAAACTCTTTCGGAGATGGAAACAAAATTGGCTTAGGAAGAGAAGCATGAAATTGGAGAAGAAGAGGAAGAAGAAGAAGGAATGAAAGTGGAAAAGGAGGAGGAACAAGAAAAGGAGGAAGACACTTCTTTGGAGAGTTTCGAAAAGTCATCTCATCCATCCACAAAGGGAATCCTCAAATTAAGAGAAGCTTCTTAATAACCAAAAAAAGATTAAGAAATCATTCACTTCTCTTTCCAACAAAGTAGATAAGTAGTTTGGAAAGATTATTAGCAAAATTAGTGGGAAGTCCTCATCTTCATCTACTTCTTCCTAGTTGTATTCTATGTTTTTCTAGCTTTTAGTTTGATTTGTTCTAGTTTTAATTCATGTATCTTTTATGTTTATCTTTAAATTTCATGTATTCATCTATGGTTATCAATGAAATCTTGTTCCTTGTTGTTATACATTATTATTAGTCTTTGGAAAGTCTTAAAAGTACAATAGTTTAGGCTAATTACTAATATATAGCAAATAAATTAATTTTACAAAAAATAGTATATATGTTGGCATATGTATACCCTATATGTCGAAATATAACGAGCAGATTAAAAAAAATTAAAATTCAAAATAAAATAACTACCATATATTCAACTTATTCAAATGATTTTTCACTCCTATATAAACCTATTCACTCCAGAAAAAACATTATTTTACACTCTCTTTCTTTATCCTTTTCATTTATAAACTTAACTTTTCAAATATGACTTCTTCACACCAAAAACTGTATGAGAATCTTTAACAAACCCTTCAATCGTTCAAGAATATCTTTACCTTTATTCTTAGAAATCAAAGACACTTAACTGAGTCAAATGCAGACGATAAAAGAACAAGAAAAGCATTTTGACGTTATTCGATGGATGATTTCTTCCCTTATCAAAGATGAACCAATCAACAATCCGGATTATGCCATCAATAAGGACAATAAAGATTGGAATGCCATCAAAGCATATCCAATTTTTGGTTTTGATGGTTGGGTAGAAGTTCCTAGGGAAGTTTAAGTTAATTGGTTTGTTTTTAAATATATATATGATTTTATTTAATTTTGTATAATAATGAATTACACTAGGATAAGAACTATGGATTGGTGTGTATAAACTTATTTAGGATTAGAATTATTTTGGACTGATTTGTTTGACTTATGATTGGATTGGATTGGTTTGACTATATATATTGGATGGATTGATTAAATTGTGTATTATCACTCTTATATATCACTTTTATATATCATACAGTTCTTTAGTTAGGGGGAGTTTTTTTGTTAATGATAAAGGGGGAGAAATATATAAAATATCCTGTAATGACCCGGAATTTCACTGCTTTGATTAGTGAATATTTAATTGATTTTAAATATTCAATATATAGGTTTATAATGAAAATAAACTAATATTTATTAATTAATAATGATGGTAAATTATTTTCAAAATTTGTTTACCAACTTAAATAATTCGTAGAAAAACAGAAAATGTGGCCGAAGAACGTTTTCTGAAATTTTGACCTTTCGACACCGGAAAGTTGTCGGGAATGTTGTTCGTCTTTGTGCACCATATATACACATATATAAGAGTTAATTAGCTAAATAATAATATACTTAAGGATAGATTATCTTATATTAATTTTGTTTAGCAAGTGATGTGACGATTCATAAATTTAAAAATAATAATCTTATTATAAATATATATATTAAGTATTGTCACATCGTAGTTTTTGCAATCATTAACCATCATCGTATCTTATCACATCTTAGCTTTAATTAATAATTAAATTTATATATATAGATAATGATGTGACAATTCATAGTTTTTAAATAATATATATATATATATAAGAAAGTGATGTGATTAAACACAATTATATATATATAAAAGAAAGTGATGTGACTAAACATAAAATTATATATATATATATAAGAGTGATGTGATTAAACATAATAATTATATATATATATATGTATGTAAAAGAGAGTGATGTGACTTGACAAAATGATGAGGTGTGAAATTATTGCTTATAAATAACTCATAGGTTTCTCCATTTTTTCTCTTCTTTCCACCAATCTTTTCTTCCTCATTTCGAAATAAAATGGAGTTTTGATTTTTTTGAAACTGTGTGAAATTTTAATGGCTAAAACATTATAGATGATCACTTTTTCAAATTTCTACCATAGCTATGTCAAAACACCAATTCTTTACAAAGCAATTATTTTACCCAGAATTTTAAATCCGAAAATTACCCTTCTTCTTTTGATTATAACTTCTTCAAAGAAAATAGAAAGTGGGTGATTCTTTTTTTGAAATGATAAAAGAAAGAAATTCATACAACTTTCCTTTTGACTAATTTTCCAAATTGCTTGAGTTGGTGGCCCAAAAACCAGTGGGAAAATGACCTAATTTTGGGTTCATTTTCGATAAATCGATGATAACCCGAAGCTCCTCTACCTTCAAGCTACTACCCACATCCACCGCCACACCTCTAGCCGAGCCTACATACACCTAGGACAAGCCCATTTTGAGGGTTGCTAGCACCTAAAGCTTTCATCCTTTAAAGCTAGGGAGTCGTTGGCAAGTTTAGCTTAAGTTCGGGTGGCTTCTGTGGAAGTTTGGTGAGTAAATTACTCGTTTTTTTTTTTTGAAAATTGTAACTTTATTTATGTCACTATATATGGTGACTCTATAGTTTAGAATTTGAATGATAATAATGTTGTTTGATTGTGATTTGGATGGTTGACTTTATTTTGATTTGGTTATGGAAATCGATGTTGTATTATAAAGTTAGTAGGCATGTATATATGGATGTATACTTGCAATCTATGACGAAGATGGTTGATGTTAGTAATGTGTTGATTGTAAAAAATGAGCTATGGCATAAGGTTGGTAAAAAAAATTAACTACTTTGTGTAATTGTGATGGTTATGAGATCCAGTTGGAATCGAAGTTTGTGTTCGAAGTTTAAAGTTTTGAAATGAATTAAAGTTTGAAACTTTAGTTTTAAAGTTTTTTTAAAAAAAGCTTTCTAAATTATGTTTCAAATCATGAAAAAGTAAGGGTTTGTGAAGTGGTTCGCTAAGAATATGTTAGAGCGAACTACGCCCATAGCGATAGTCGCTATGGATGCAATTCGGCAAAGGTTTGAATTTCTATTTCGAATTTGTTTTATTTTAAAATTAGTTTACTAAGTTTAACTTAATTAGTAATATTAAAAAGTAATTATGTTGTAATATACTTAATTAATTAATTAAAAGGTAATTAGCACCTAATTGGTAATTAAGAAGGTGATTAGAGGTTAATCATCACTTAAGTTGAGTTAATGACTATTGATTGATTTATAAAGTTTTAATTAGTGATTAATGGGGTTAAGAAGTAATTAAGTGATTAATAATTATTTAATTAAGACTAATGGTTAATTAATTATTTATTTAATTTATGGGTTATTTAATTAATATTTAATTAATTAGGGTTTAACTCTTAAACAATTTGGTTTAACCTTAACCAAGTTGCATTAGGAAGTTAATTAGTACTTAATCAAGTTCATCAAGCCTTATAAGAGTTTAATTATGGTTTAATCTTGATTTAAATTGGATTAATTAAGATTTAGCTAGGGTATACTTTTAACTTTTCAAAGGTGATTTTAAACTAAACGGAATGTGTTTTAATAAATTTTCTTTTATTAAAGTAAATCGATTCCATATCAAATGATCTCTTGTCCAGACCCTTAAGTAATCCATATGATTAGGAGAAATAAATGACATCCGTTAGCAGACAAAACACTATTCTGCTATAGTGTAAGTGATTTGATTGTGTTGACATGTGTTAAGCAGAATAGATCCCCGTTATGCTATAAATTTATTGAATTGTTTGGACATCTATTTAACAGGATAAATCACCATCCTATTGTTATGTTATTTGGACTTGTATGTTCCAGCTGGTTATATTGACGTGCTATTCCCTGATTGGATATGAACTGTATTTACATATATGGTAGCTAATGTAAATGATTGTTAAGTGACTTGGGAATCAGTTGAATTTAAATGGTAACTTAAATCGGTACCATTGGAACTGCTAAGCCTCATTTGGAATTTATAAAGTATGGTTTTGAATTTACTTAAATTCTTTAATCAATTTGAGACTAAGGGTTTATAAATGTTTTTTCAAGTTATATAATTCTTATAAAGGTATTTATAAATGATAGCTTCTGTATAGAAAGGGGTTTTACTGTCAGAAAGGGTTATTAAGGTGTTTTACAAATGATGTTTTCTAAATGATATTTATAAAGGAGTATAGAAAGGTTTATATAAAGAGTTTTAAAAATAGGGAAAAAGGTTTTTAGATCATTTCAGAGATTTGGAAAGAGGTTTATAAATTAAATTAAAGGTTTAATAAAGTGGGTTATAACTTTATTTTGAAAGTTATGAGTTAATTGAAATATGAGATGAGCTTTTAAAAAAAGAAATTTTTGATAAAGGATAAGCGGAATGTTTTATTTGGAAGAAATGTTTGGATTTAGGAAGAAGAAAACTTTGAAAATTTTGTAAATATACTTATACTGATAAGATAAGTATATGATTTTGTTTCAAGGAATGAAAAGTAAAATGTTTTGGTAATATACTTATACCGTTGAGATAAGTATATAAATGTTTCCAAGTATAAAGGAAATTAAGGGGTTTGGGAATAGTGTTTTGAAAAGATCTTGTGATCAGGTTTTATAAAGTGGTTTTATAAATTAAAGAGAATTAATAAAGGCTTAGTGGATCCCATATGGAAATTAAACCATGATTGGATGTTTGTTATTTGATAGTTAAATAACCAACTATCAAATCTGGACAAAACGTAACTTTGGAAATATCTAGAAGAAACACGGAAATTATATGGTACAGTTACCGTCAAAGGTGTTATACTGTACGTATGAACTCGTTTCGTTCTTCTAGGATAAATGATAAGGAAATCCGTCCACAAACGGTTAGGAGGTGAACTTCGCTCTTGTCATTTTTCTGTTTATTTCCTAAAGAACTGGGATTGAGTTTACCAAAAACTGTCAAAAGTTGTTTTGAAGAGACCGGGATCAGATATGTTATCCGAAAACCACTTCAATCCAACTCAAGCGTTTCGGAATGAAAACATCTTGAAGCATAGGATCGAAGATGGAGCCATTGAAGTGCAAGGGTTGCTTGCTACTAATCCTGAGGGTGGTTCCAAAATGGATGTAGTAGAAGTAATTCCTTCGGTTTATCCTTATCCTGGACAACTTGTATGGATGAATGCTGGCAGTGCATTGATGCCTGGAGGGCAGTGTTAGCATTCCAAGATGAATTGGTATTCAGGAAAGTAAAGCGTAGCCTCAAGCCTCACAACTGGGAGGAATGGCAAAGCAGGGCATGCAGCAGAGCTATGTGGTTAGCTACCATTAGGAGCGATCACCCCATTCTAGATGCCCCTTTCAGAGTTGGTTTGCACGCAAACACCGTGATAGTATAAGGCCTCGGTGTCAAGGGGTGAGGTAATATGGTCTGCCATGTTAAAGGGGCAGCCGGCTCTGTGTTAGCATCTGTGCATTTTCTAGAGGTGTATCTTCGGAAGGTAGTCCCTTACCATGCCATTGTTGAAATCCAATCTCCAATCCATGCCTTACGTTTTTGATTGTAGAGCCTAGTATGTTAGAATGTGATATGCAAGCATTTCAGCTATTTTATCTATTTACTTTAAACCTAAACACTATGATAGTATCACTGGATTTTGATATAAAATGTTTTGGTTATCATAAAGTAAAAACCTATCCATTTTTATGTGCGGTGTGGTCTTACGAGATACCCTTTGTTTCAAAGGTTTTCAAATGTAGAAATCAGTTTGGTTGTTACTTGTTATCGAGTTTTACTCACGTTGGTTTACCAGACTGACCTGGGCGTTATTCCATGTAATGCTCGGGTCAGACCGAGCATGTTTTCCCAGATTTAGCTGGATACTTTGGAGTTGGAGAGGAGCTGGATGATCAAGACGTATCCACGTATATTTTTCTTCTGCTGTATTATAGAGTATGTATGTTTGTCAATGTAAGGACAGCTTTCTATAACTGTCCAAATTTGGGATAAGACTTGTGTACTCTGATGTTATATGAATAAAGATGTTTCCTTTTTGTAAAGGTCATTATTGTATTATATATTGTTCGCTGTGTTGTGAGATTCTGTGTTGTTTAGTTTTCTTCTATCTTCTACCTTCTTCTTTCACCCTAACAAATCGGTATTTTCGGCACTTAAATGTTCGGCATGTGATACAGTAGACGTATTAGTGTCAATTTTCGAGGGTCAAAAATCAGGTTCGTTACATATCCAGGCATAGATTAAGAGGGAGTTTTGTAACTCAAGGAGAGTTATATCAAATTTTATATTGGTTATCATTATCAAAAAGTGGAAGATTGTTAGTACCTTAGGCATTGGTTTGAATGACAACAACCATATGACATTACAAAAAATATAGATACTAATGTTTTTACCAAAATATATATAGTATATAGTGCAGGATATTAGATAGGAGTTGATTAAGAAGACTGTAAAGTATCATGAGCATACTCAAGAGGCTGATATAGAGATTCAAGAGTCAGAAATTGAAGACTCGTGAGCTTGAAGATTCAAGATGAGTTATAGAGTCATAGATTATTTTGTTAAAACCCTGGAAGCACCTCTTTAATATCTCTTCATTTTCCAAAAAGGTTTTTTAAATCTATTCTTTGATTTTAAATGATTTTCAAATATCCTGGTTTCAGAAATGATTTCTAAAGAATAACTATTTTTAAAATAATTTTTCAAACATCTTTTGAAAATAGTTTTCGAATGATTTTTAAACTTCTTTTTATTATAAAGTTTATTATATTTTGAGTAATTAAGTTTCTAAACATTTTATATTTTAATATAATTTTTATTTATTATTCAGATATAGCTTTTGGTTTTATATTTTCTAAATACTGTGGTATTCAAAAGTATATTTTAACATTCATTAATACTTTGATTTTAACATATATTCACTTGCACTTTATATATATATATATATATATATATATTATTTTTGTATATATTATTTATATTTAAATCCTTTATATTAAAATATTTTAAAATAATCTTATAAAGTTTTCTTAAGTTTTATTATGATTAAAATGTGTCTAAACTATGTTTAAAGGGTTTTACAAAGTATCAAAATATTTTACAAAACTTAATATTTTCAAAATAATTTTCATTAAGTAATTTGCAAAGGATATGTCGACATATATAGTACCCATATTTCGACATATAGTCCGATATTTTCAGAATTCAAATTTTGAATGGAAGTGTCTTTTCATCGTATCTCTTTGCAAATGGACAAGACTGTTGTTTCTCTATAAATAGGGGTTCTCTCAACAAAATTTTGGTTAAATACTTTCTTATTGTTTCTCTCCTCTTTCACTCTCTTGATTTCTAAAAGAAATTCTACTCAAAATCTTCTCAAATTCAATCAGAATGAAATTCAAACTCTATTTATTTGATTCTCTATGGTATACTCTCTTATCACTTTGACCTCTCTCACTCAAATCAAGATCAAAGTGTTATTCAAGAACTTATAGGATTATTTGTACTCAAGATCAAGAAATTGATTTTGTAAACTCTATCAAATCATATTCAAATACTCTTGGGTGTGCTTGGTGTCCCTGAAATCCAAGTGGATGTACTTGTATTCCGTCTGAATCAAGTGGGTATGCTTGGTGTCCCGTTTGAATCCAAGTAGGTGTGCTGGTGTCCCGTTCGAATCCAATGAGTGTACCCGGAGCTTGAAAAATTTGAAGGGTGTGTCTCGTAGCCTTGAAATCGATACTATATAAACTTTGATATTTGAAAAGAAATTTGTATTAGAAATTGTACGGGACTGGATGTAGGATAACTCTAAACCAGTATAAAAATCCTGGTGTGATCTCTCCAACCCTCTACTTTTTACTTTCACTGCATTTATATCTGTCTGTGTTTGCATCTGTGGTTATAAATTTGCATTGTTTAAACTATAATCTTAAAAGAATTCAAAACAATTCATAAAAGTTATTAAACACTATTCAACCCCCCCCCCTCTATTGTTAAATTAGCGATAAGGTCCTTACTTCCGCAGACTAAAATTTGGTATCAAAGTATTGGTTTTTAAAGTATTCATAATTATGGTTTTTTAAAAGTTTAAATGGCTAGTGGCACAGTTAGTTCACTTGTTAGTACACCTTTGTCGAAGAACAATTTACTGCTAGACCACCAATTTTTAATGGTAGTAACTACACTTATTAAGCATGTAAAATGAAAATCTATTTACAGTCAACTGGTCTAGATATTTGGAATGTCACACAAAATGAGTACACTGAGCCTAGCCTAACTTTTCATAATGGACTGCTGACCAAAAGGCACACGCATAAAGTAACTCTAAAGCCATGAATGTTTTGTTTGTTCATTAGATAAGAATGAATTTAATAGTGTCTATTTGTAAATATTCATATGAAATATGGAGAACATTGCAAGTTACACATGAGGGCACTAATAAAGTCAAACAGACCAAAATCTCTATGTTAACAATCAGTTTCAATTATTTAAAATGAGTCCAAATGAGTCCATTTATGATATGTATAGTAAATTTCAAGATATAGTACATTCACTAATTGCATTGGGTAAAAGTTTTTCTAAAGAGTATCAAGTTAGAAAAATCCTCAATTCACTTACTTCTAAGTGGGACCAAAAGATTCTTGCAATTGAAGAAGCTAATGACATTAGCAATCTGAAAATTGAAGAGTTAATTAGCAATTTAATGTCATTTGATGCACAAATGTAGGGCAGAAGAGAAAGCAAGGAAATAGAAAAGAAATCCATCACTTTCAATGTAACAACAGATGATCTGGATTCAGACAACGACGATGATAAGGAAATTGCTTTTATGACCAAATATTTCAGAAAGTTTCTAAAATATAGAAATATGAATAATCTTAGGAGAAATGATAACAAAAATCCAGAAAGTGGAAATGCTATTAGATGCTTTAACCATAATGACTTTGGCCATATGTAGAGAGACTGTCCACAACTGGAGAAACCGAAAATCTTACCAAATACTGATTCGATCAGAAAATGAAGAAGGGCTTATACTACAACATTAGATGATTTAGATACTTCCTCAAGTGGTAATGAATCAGATACGAAAGGTGTCGGTATGTGCTTCACAGCAATAATCAATTAAATAAGAAAAGATTGAAGAAATGGAGTAAAAATAGGTATGCTATTAAAATTTAAACTTTTGATTGGACTTTTATTTGCTTTTGATTATTATGAATTACCTATAGATTAATAATGTTGGATGAATATAACATATATATATACAAAGAAATTTTTATAAAATTATTTTGATAAGAATAATATTGAATAAAAATAATATAAATTATATATTTAAATTAATTTTTAAATTATTTACTAAGAATATAGATTAGTAATAATTATAGGATAATTATATATGTATACATATATAAGTAAATATAATTAATTTATTTAATTCCTCCTTTTGAAATTCACGGGCTATATGTCGACATATCCACTATGCATATGTCGACATATGCACATGAATTTTGAATTTGAATTTTCATTTCAAATTTAAAATTTGAAATTCCCTCCATCCTTTCACTAACTCCAATGTCCTGAAAAGGTATATCTTGACCAAAGAACATATCTATTGGTTCTCTATTTAATTATTCTATCTACATCCATTCATTTCATTCTCATTTTCAAAATTCAAAAATGCATTATCTCTCTTATCTCGTCAAACAATTCATCAATGGCATCCTCAAGCAACACTTCAAAAACCATAAGGCTTTTAAAGAAAGCCAAAGGCTATCTTTTTCATGATAAAGTGGCCATTGAAGCCTATATGAAATATATTTTTTTGAAAAGTCTCTCCTAGAAGATTTTCCAAATTTGATGATTTTCCTTCTTGTGATCTTGATGATCTTTGAAATCAAAATGGAATTCATGGTTTGATTGATGCTTCTCAAAATGATTTCGTGTATTTTCCAAACTTAGTAAAAATGTTTTATGCTAATTTAAAAGGAAAGTTGTATAAAGAAAATGAGGGTGAAGTTTGGAATAGTATCAAAGGCACTCAAACTGTTTTGAATTGTGAAATTTTAGGTAACATTCTCAAATGCAAATCTAGTGGAATGGACCTTTCGTCTTTTAAATTGAAAATCAAAATCATGAAGTTATTTATGAAATTTTTGAAAGTGTTGATGATTTTGAGTTTGAAAATAAAAATTTGCGCCATAAAGTAAGAATTTAAGTCTCAATTTGCGCCATAAAAACCCGACTCAAAAGGTTTTCAAAGCACTTTTTGCAATTTATGATCATTACAACATAAATTGGGCACAAGTCATTTTGGAGGAATTCTTTCCTAGGAATATCTCTAGGCATAAGAACACAATTGTAAGAACCCACCCCGGAATAGGCCTAAATTTTGACCCAGATAAGGCCCATCGAAACTTAGATCCATTCTAAGGCATGCTGTTGGTAGTAAAAAGAAAAAACATTGCAGAGCCATAACTAAACTTTTAGAACTCACAGTGGATGGAAAAAAATATAATAGCAAAGTGTACCCATTTATTTCAAAACCATAAAAATGTCATAACACAAAATCCAATAAAAACCATAACATAATATCCGTTACAACAATTGTTTAAATCCATGGGTACACATAAAAGCAAATAATAATAAATACTGCCACAAGCCAAGCTTCTCCATCTCTAAGCATCATCACCGTTGTAATGAGGAGGAAGTCAGAACAACAAGTGTCTGGTGAATAAAAACCTCGAGTCTTACCTTTTTAGTACTTGGGCAGTATATCTCAAAATAAGAATATGTCTACGAACATAAAACCATTAAAATCATTTAATACTTCTTTATAAGGAAAGGAGGCGGGTCCAACCACTTAATAACTTCCATTCCAGAAGCATGTTTCTAAAATCTCATATCACAATCATATGTTATAGATAGCTAATAATGTGGGAGATGGTACCCGAGCCACGTAATACTTCCAACTAGAAAATAGGCAGACTATGGTTATTTAAGACCTTAATTAAGGCAGACCCCATCATTTAAGACCTATTTCCAGAAGCGGACCCCTATAAAGATACCACATAATGTGTCCCATTGGCCATTTAATACTTCATCCGGGTAAAAGAGGCGGGTCCAACCACTTAATGCCTCAAAAACTTGAAGCAGGCCCTTCGTCTTATGGCACATACTCATAATGACGCCTCACATTAGTCCGCTATTCGTAGGAACTAGAAGAAGATTAGCTGGACAGATTTCCCCTATAGAATTTGGGACCAACCTCGCGTCATTACAAATATTTATCATACAGATATCTCACATCAATAAAAGTGTACATAATCTGCTGGTAGCCTCAAAGTGAAGGGCAGACTTCATTCATATAACTCTATTGACCTCGCATCCCAATGACTTAGCCAGAAATTGATTACTCTACATACACACACACACTAACTCTCTCATCTCACCATTTCATAAATAAGGCCTTGTAAGGTATCTTCGTTATTATGCCTTAAAATAATAATTAGGCTAAATAATATTTTCCTCTTATTTTTGCCTCACAATCAATTACCTTCCTAATGGAGGAGATAAATGTAAATAAATGCCAAACTAACTACGCCATATACGCCATAATTATACATTAATTACGTAAATAGAGGAAAATAAATATTCGTGCCTAATAAGTTCTAAACACACGAATTTTACGCCCTAAACCAGCGTTAAATGTCAATTCTCTAACCAATTATTATCATAAATCATTTTTCTTCAAATTCCCAAGATTTCATGGGATTCTAAAATCCAAAGCAGGGAATAAATATTCATAACCAAAACTGCAATAAAAGACTTGTAAATTAAATAGAAACTCAATTTATTACACCAATTCAATGAAATATCTTAAATAATAAGAATTGCAATCTAAACCTTATATTTTATTCAACTCCTCTCTTTTACAAAGAAATAGATAAGTGGTGTAAACTATGAATAGAATCCGTCATCTAAACCCTTTATTTTATTAAAGAATCTCAATTTGACCCAAGGAAGAAGGAGAAGTGGAATAGACTATGAGATTATCAAAAATTGCATAAATGAAACAATTCTATCAAATTAATGTAAATAATTGGGAATCTCAGCATAAAACTGACATGTCAAAATAAAAAGAAATTTTGGGTGATTTTATCTATCATATTTTCAGAATCCCAAAATCCCTAACGCATATTCAAATTCGAGAAGAAATACACTAAACAGATTAGCCTTAGCTTCACTCAAATGGATTTGTAGCCTTCCGGTCTTTTCCAGAACCTCTCTTTTTTTATATATATATACACACAATATGGAAGAGGTATATACATTCATTATATTCAGAATAATTTGAAAAAGAATAGGATAAGAATAGATTAGAGGAAGAAGAAACAAATAGGAAATAAGTTGAATTCTTTCCTGAACTCTCTACGGAGTTTTTGAATCTTATTAGAGAGAGATAGAAATGGCAGAATTTCGTCGTATTCTCTAAAATAATATGAGTAAAAGTGGAGAGGATAGAGTTCTATTTATAGGAGTTAAAACGCATCAGAACCGTAGGATGGAAGTAAGTAGGAAACTGGTAAATCTGGAGCGTACAACCGAATAAAACACAGCTTCAAAACCTAGCCGCCACTGGCAACTTTTGTTGCCAAGCGGTCGACCACCTTTGGATGATTGATCGACCACTACGGTCGATCGATTGACCTATATAGGTCGACCGCTCCTCTATTTCGGGGAACGCATATTTATTTCCATTGCAAGATAATTTTATTCATTAATTAACTTTTTAACGTTAAACGTTAATTAAACATTTACTTAGCCCCCAAGCTAATTTTTGAAATTTAAACCCTAAATTTGATTTCTCGTTTGAATTTGAATTCAAACTAAATTAATTTAAATTTGAGAACTTCAAGTACATAACTTCTTTGCTTGAGCTCCATTTTCAGCATATTATATATGGAAACAGATCAGAATTTTGCCACGAACACAACGGAATAACTTTCATGGTCAAATTCCAACTTTTATAATATTTCCATATCCAGCCCTTATCAAATTTAATTCAATTTACTTTATTTATTTATGGTTCATTTTACGGGATGTTACATTCTTCCCTCCTTAAAAAGGATTTCGTCCCGAAATCTTCCAAGGGGCGAACAGCGTAACTCGCAATAACATCAATGTTATTCAACCAAGTTCTCTACGCAACATCTACTCAATCAATAGTGCAATGTGATTATGTATTTCAGACCTGCTAAAATAAGGTCAATCCTAGCGTGAGTGTGTAATCGTGTCATATAAGTATGTATGCAAATATCCTAAACATGCATAAAAATTCCTACATGAGTGTAAAGTGATTGTGAAAAAGTGTAACAACCATCTCCTACCATCCAATCTAGCAATCGTGAAGCAACCAAAATCCTGATTTTAAAGAGAAAAATTACCAGTGAAAAGCTCTGGGTGAGTGTTTTTCATCTTCTCCTTGGTCTCCCATGTGCTTTCCGCCAGATTGTCCCTCCCTTTGTACTCGGACCAACCTAATTATTTTATTATAAAGTCTCCTAGTACCGTGCTCCACAATGCGTGCAGTTGCACGAGGCGCTATTGGATCCATCTCAAAATCCCCAAACTGATCAGGCTCTATTCTACAACTGGTGTCATGAAGGTATTTCCTAAGGTGAGAAACGTGTGGACTCCTGCCAACTTGTCAGGAAGCTCCATACGTTACACCAGTTTTCCTATTCTTTCTAGAATTCTGAATGGCCCAACAAATCTATGCGCCAATTTTCCAGACTTGCCAAACTTAATAACTTTTCTAAGAGGGTAGATTTTAACAAATACCATATCACTAACCTTAAATTCGAGCTCTTTCCTTCTTTTATCCACATAAGATTTATGACGGTCTTGCGCTACCTTCATTCTTTGCCTGATCAACTTAACTTTTTCTGTTGTATCACGGATCAAATCGGGGTCAAGCAATACTTCGTCGGTGGTTTTCCACCAACAACTAGGCTATTTGCATGGCCGCCCATAAAGCACTTCAAAAGGGGTCATACCAATCGTCGTTTGATAGCTATTATTATACGCAAACTCAACCAAAGGTAGATGCTTCTCCCAATGTCCTCCGAAATCTAAGACACAAGCTCTTAAAAAGTCCTCCAAAACCCTATTCACCCTCTTTGTTTGTCTGTCAGTTTGTGGGTGATATGCCATGCAAAGGTTCAAAGAAGTTCCCAAAGCTGTTTGTAGGCTCCTCCAAAATTCGCTAGTGCATAAGGGGTCCCTATCACTGACTATGCTTACAGGAATTCCATGTAGAGGAACTACCTCCTTAATATAAATCTGGGCGAGAGAGGCACTAGTCCTATTTCTCCTTATCGGGACAAAATGAGCACCCTTGGTGACTTTGTCCACAGCAACCCAAATAGCCTCATTGCCCTTCCGTCTTTTAGGCAATCCTTCCACAAAATCCATCGAAATATGTTCCCACTTCCAGGAATTTCCAAATGCAATAATAATCCACCAGGCTTCCCTTGCTCGACTTTTATCTTTTGACACGTCAAACACCTAGCAACAAACTGCGCTACGCTCATCTTCATTCCATTCCAAAAGAAAATTATCTTCATGTCCTTGTACATCTTATCTCCTCCGGGATGAATGGTCATCCTTGAGTGGTGACACTCCTTAAGCACATCTCTCATCAAATCATCAATCATTGGGATGCAAAGACGTCCATCTCTTCTCAAACATCCCTTCTCATCAACTGAATACCTCCTAGCATGGGGAAAATGCTCTCATTTTCTCAAATTTTCCAAAACCTCTACTAACTTCTCATCTTTCACTTGCTCATGCCCTATACGATCCATCAAGGCTGGTATAATCTCCATAACTGATTGAAAACCTTGGATGGGTTCTGTTGACGGTTGGAGGTTAAAACTCGAGAGAAACTCCAACTATCTTCATTCATATATAGCACCTATGGTAGTGTGTCTTCGACTAAGGGAGTCGGTGACTACATTCCCTTTTCCAGTGGTATATTGAAACACCAAAGTTAAAGGATGCTACATACTCCATCCACATATGTTGCCTAAGATTCAAATCTTTTTAGAAAAATAGATATTCGAGTGATATATGATCAGTGAATAACTCAAGCCTTACCCCTAAGAGATAATACCTCCGCATCTTTAAAGCAAAATCAATGGCTGCCCATTCTAAATCATGCACTATATACCTCTTCTCATGGTCCTTTAGTTGTCTACTAGCAAAGGCAACTACCTTCCCTTCTTGCATAAGAACTATCCCTAATCATATGCTACATGCATCTATGAAAACCGTAAACAGCTTGGTTCCATCTAGGATAGTGAGCACAAGTGCACTAGTCAATGACTCCTTAAGCTTCTCAAATGCCTCGGTGCATCTATCATCCCAAACAAAAACTAGATTCTTCTTAGTTAATCGGGTTAAAGGGGCTGCTAATTGTGCAAAGCGCCTGATGAACTTCCTATAATAGCATGCCAACCCTAGAAAACTTCTAACCTCTAATGCATTACTAGGAGTCTCCCATCCTTTGCAACTTCTTCTTTAGCAGGGTTCACCACCAATACTCATTCCGAAACAATATGCCCAAGGAACCTAACTTCATTTTTCCAAAAGTGGCATTTAGAAAACTTGGCTTTGAGTTTGTTTCTTCCTCTCCAATACCTCCCTAAGGTGGTCCTTATGCTCCTTCTTGCCTATGGAGAAAACCAAGATATCATCAACAAACACCATGACATGTTTTATTAAGTTGCCCTCTAAATATTCTACTCGTCAAATTCACAAAGTATGTTGGGGCATTCGTCGGTCCAAAAGGCATCACTTCCCACTCATAGAGCCCATCTGGAGTACGAAATGCGGTCTTCGGCTTGCTTTCCTCTGCAATCCTCAACTGATGGAATTTCGTTGCTAAGTCTAATTTGGAAAAGACTTTAGCCCCTACGAGTTAGTCGAACAGGTCATCCATTCTAGGTAGAGGGTACCTATTCTTCCTTGCAACTTGTTCAACTCCCTATAATCGATGCAAAGTCTCAAAGAACCGTCTGCCTTACTAGCTAAAACAATAGGGGCTCCCACTCAGAAATACTTCTACGAATGAATCATTTCTTCAATAGCTCTGAGATTTGCTTATCCAATTCCCTTCTTTCTTTGGAGGCCATATGTCGCAAACGTAGAGCGATGGGTCTTGCGTCCTTCACCAAATCGATTCGGAACTCAGTCTCCCTTTGGGGTGGGAGACCTAAGACCTCCTCGAAGACATGAAGAAATTCACAAATTACGTTTACAAATGATGGCTCTCGAACAACAGATAGTTTTAGTGAGTATAAATGAATTAAATCAACTAAAGCTTTGGATGTACAAAGAACTTCTAGGTCACAACCTCCACAAATCTTTAATCGTACTACCCTCTTATCGCAGTCAAGAATGGCTCGATAATATGACAACCAATCCATACCCAAGATTAGCCCATACCACTCGAAATTTAGAACGTACACGGTACATATAAAATCAACGTTGCATATATCTAACACTAGGTCTTTGCAAATAAGAGAAAGATGGATCAAACCCCCGATGGGATTAGAAACCTCTATTGGGTTGTTAGCCATCTGAGTTTGAAGGTTTAAGGAATTTACTACATCCCTAGCTAGAAAGGAATGTGATACCCCCGAATCAAATAGGGTATGAATAGTAACCCTAAAAATAAGAGTTATACCTTATAGAGCTGCCTTTCCTTGCTCTTTTAGTGGCTTACTGGCAATAGGGACAGCTTCAATACCGTAGGCATGTTCGTTTGATCCTTCCTTAGACATCTTGGGACATTGATTCTTGTGATGCCCATCCTCGTGGCAGTTAAAGCACCTTCCTTTAAAGGCTTCCTTTATCATACTCACCCTACAATCTTTAGCTTCATGACCCTTCCTTTGGCATTTCTTACACACCTTCACATCCTTCTTAAACTTCCCCTTCGACTTCTTGTTGGCTCAAAAGCTCCCCTTCTTAGACCCTCCTTACTTCTGGGTCAATGCAAACTTCTCCTTCTCTTTTCCCTTATCTTCCTCATTGGCTACATGTAGCATTGCCGTTTCTACCAACATCTCATACGTGCCCCCCATAGGTACTTCGATCAACAACATTTCTCTTAGTAGAGAATTTAATCCCTTCACGAACTTTATGGCCTTTTTCATATGTGTGTCTATCAGGCTTATCCCGAATTTAACCAATTCAGTAAACTTAGTTATGTACTCCTTAAGGGTAGAATCTCCTTGCCTCAACTGTATGAACTTTTCCAATTGCAAGCTAACCTCTGCTCTAGACATGAATCTCATCTCAAATCGGTTCTTGAATTCATCCTAAGAGAATATCCTTCCCAGGTGCTCATCAGTCACAAAGTTCCACCAATTCAATGCTTCTTCCCTGAGGTGCCAAGATGATATTCTTCTTCTTAGCTGATTAGCCCAACCAAGCTCTCTAAATATCTTCTCGCGGTTACTAATCCAAGCTTTAGCTTCCAAATATCCTTCAGTTTGAGAGTATGTATTCCCTCCCATATTGAGAAAGTTCTTACACAACTTAGGAAAATCGACAGGATGGGGTGCTGCTTCGGTGGGTGGGGCAGTGGATGCTACCGGTGCAGTTGAAGGGATAGGAATCTGCTCGACAGTTCTAAGATATTGTTTAAACCGTTCGGGCATTCCACAAATGGGTGGTCTTCCATGGATAGGGTTCCCTTGTTCAGATGAAGATTGATTATCAACTGTATCAACTATCTATAGGTTAAACCTTTAGTGACGATTTCCTAAGATTGTGTGTACATGCTGAAGGAAAAAGGTTGCCTGGTATACGTGCGTATGTTCAAGAAGAGAGGGTGTATATATATATAGTAAGATGTCTTTGAAAATTATTTTTGAAAAACCTTTTTCAAAATAACAAATACGTCTCTCATACATATAGTTTTTCCCCGTTAATTAGGTAACCTAGGCTCTGATACCAAATGTAACAACCTACCCCGAAATAAGCTTAAATTTCGACCCAGAAAAGGCCCATCAAAGCTTAGATCCATTCTAAGGAAGGCTGTTGGTAGTAAAAAGAAATAACATTGCAGAACCATAACTAAACTTTCAGAACTCGCAGCGGATGGAACAAAATATAATAGCAAAGTGTACCCATTTATTTCAAACACATAAAAATGTCATAACACAAAATCCCATAAAAACTGTAACATGATACCTGTTACAATAATCGTCTAAATCCATGGGTACACATAAAAACAAATAATAATAAATACTGCCACAAGCCAAGCTTCTCCATCTCTAAGCATCATCACCGCCATCACTCCATCCTTAACCTATGTTGTAATGAGGAGGGAGTCAGAACAATAAGTGTCTGGTGAATAAAAACATCGAGTCTTACCTTTTCAGTATTTGGACGGTATATTTTAAAATAAGAATATGTCTACGAACATAAAACCATTAAAATCATTTAATACTTCTTTATAATGAAAGGAGGTGGGTCTAACCACTTAATACCTTCCATTCCAGAAGTAGGTTTCTAAAATATCATATCCCAGTCATGCGTCATATATAGCTAATAATGTGAGAGACGGTACCCAAGCCACTTAATACTTTCAAGTGGAAAATAGGCAAACTTTGGTCATTTAAAACCTTAATTAAGGCAGACCCCATCAACCTATTCCAGAAATGTTCTCTTGAATGGTACTAAATATCTGAAATCATATGGAATCTCATAGGCCACTTAATACTTCCAAGTGGAAAATTGGCAGACTCTGGTCATTTAAGAGCTTAATTAAGGTAGACCCCATCATTTAAGACCTATCTCCAGAAGCGGACCCCTGTAGAGATACCACCTAACATGTCCCCTTGGCCATTTAATACTTCATCTGGGGAAAAGAGGCGGGTCCAACCACTTAATACCTCAAAAACCCAAAGCAGGCCCTTTGTCTTATGGCCCATACTCATAATGACGTCTCACATTAGTCCGCTATTCGTAGGAACTGATAGCCATATTAGCTGGGCAGATTTCCCCTATAGAATTTGGGACCAACCTTGCGTCATTACAAATATTTATCATAAGGATTTCTCACATCAATAAAAGTGTATACAACTGCCGGTGCCTTAAAGTAAAGGACAGACTTCTGTCATGTAACTCGATTGACCTCACATCCCTATGACTTAGCCACAAATCAATTACTCTCCACACACACACACACACGCATGCACACACGCACACTCATCTCACTGTTTCATAAATAAGGCCTTATAAGGAATCTTCCTTATTATGCCTTAAAATAATAATTAAGCTAAATAAGAGTTTCCTCTTATTTTCGCCTCACAATCAATTACCTTTCCTAATGGGGGGAATAAATGTAAATAAATGCCTAACTAACTATGTTATACACGCAATAATTATACGTTAATTACGTAAATAGAGATAAATAAATATTCGTGCCTAATAAGTTCTAAACGCACAGATTTTACGCCCTAAACTAGCGTTAAATGTCAATTGTCTAACCAATTATTATCATAAGTCCTTTTTCTTCAAATTCCCAAGATTTCATGGGATTCTATTATCTAAAGCAAGGAATAAATATTCATAACCAAAACTGCAATAACATACTTGTAAATAAAATAGAAACTCAATTTATTACACTAATTCAATGGAATATCTTAAACAATAAGAATTGCAATCTAAACCCCATATTCTATTCAACTCCTCTCTTTTACAAAGAAATAGATAAATGGTGTAAACTACGAATAGAATTCGTAATCTAAACCCCTTATTTTATTAAAGAATCAACGAAGAAGGAGAAATAGAATAAACTATAAGATTATCAAAAATTGCATAAACGAAGTAAATTCCATCAAATTAATGTAAATAATTGGGAATCTCAACATAGAATTGACAGAACGAAATAAAAAGGAATTTTGGGGGATTTTATCTATCATATTTTCGGAATCTCAAAATCCCTAAGGCGCATTCAAATCCAAAAAAAATATACTAAACAATTGTTGAAAAGAAATACTAAGGTTTCCACTCACAGATTAGTCTTAGCTTCACTCAAATGGATTTGTAGCCTTCTCGTCTCTTCCAGAACCTCTCTCTTTTGATATATACACACATAATAGGGAAGAGGTGTATATATTCATCAAATTCAGAATAATTGGAGAAGAATAGGATAAGAATAGATTGGAGGAAGAAGAAACAAATAGGAAATAAGGTGAATTCTTACCTAAATTCTCTACGGAGTTTCTGAATCTTATTAGAGAGAGATAGCAATGGCAGAATTCCGTCGTATTCCCCAAAATAATTTGAATAAAAGTGGAGAGGATAGGGTTCTATTTATGGGAGGTTAAACGCACCAGAACCGTAGGATGGAAGTAGGTAGGAAACGGTTAAATCTGGAGCGTATAACCGAAAAAAAACATAGCTTCAAACCCTAGCCGCCACTGGCAACTTTTGTTGCCAAGCGGTCGACCGCCTTTGGAAGACCGATCGACTGCTACGGTCGACCGGTTAACCTATATAGGTCGATTGCTCCTCTATTTCGAGGAACGCTTATTTATTTCTGTTGCAAGATTATTTTATTCCCTAATTAATTTTTAACGTTAGACGTTAATCAAACGTTTACTTAGCCCCCAAGCTAATTTTTGAAATTTAAACCCTAAATTTGATTTTTCATTTGAATTTGAATTCAAACTAAATTAATTTAAATCTAAGAACTTTAATGCTCATAACTTCTTTGCTTGAGCTCCGTTTTCAGCATATTATATATGGAAACAGATCAGAATTTTTCCATGAATGCAACGGAATAACTTTCATGGTCAAATTTCCACTTTTATAAAATTTCCATATCAAATCTTTATCATATTTAATTCAATTTACTTTATATATATATATGGTTCATTTTACGGGGTGTTACATCACACTCTTCATGGTGTGTATCTCATTAGAATATTCACATATTTTGGTGTTGACCTAAGAGGAGAGGAAACCATTTCTCGAAAACTCTTCGACAAGGCCAACATCTCTCTCATGCACATTTCACCCATCTTTGAGCCTTATGAAACTCTTTCGAAGAAGGAAGCAATATTGGCTTGGGAAGTGGAGGGTGAAATTAGAGAAGAGAATGAGAGGAAGAAGGAATGGAAGTGGAAGAGGAGGAGGAAAAAAAAGAGGAGGAAGACACTTCTTTGGAGAGTTTCGAAAAGCCATCTCATCCATCCACAAAGGAAATTCTCAAAAATCCAGAGAAGCTTCTTAATAACCAAAAGAAGCTTAAGAAATCATTCAGTTCTCTTTCCACAAAGTAGACAAGTACTTTGGAAAGATTATTCGCAAAATTAGTGGGAAGTCCTCATCTTCATCTACTTCTTCCTAGTTGTATTTCTATGTTTTTCTAGTTTTTGGTTTGATTTGTTCTAGTTTTAATTCATGTACCTTTTATGTTTATCTTTAAATTTCATGTACTCATCTATGCTTATCAATGAAATCTTGTTCTTTACTGTTATACGTTATTATTAGCCTCTAGAAAGTCATAAAAGTACAATATTTAGGTTAATTACAGATATATAGAAAATAAATTAATTTTGCAAAAAATGGTATACATGTCAACATATGTATACCCTACATGTAGACATATAACGAGTAGATTATAGTAATTTTAAAATTCAAAATAAAATAACTACCATCTATTCAAATAATTTAAACGACTATTCACCCCTATATAAATCTATTCGCTCCACGAAAACATTATTTTCCACTCTTTTTCTTCTCCATTTTCACTTATAAACCTAACTTTTCAAATATGACCACTCCACACCAAAAGTTATGTGAGAATCTTGAACAAACCCTTCAATTGTTCAAGAATATCCTTACCTTATTCTTAGAAATCAAAGACACTTAGAATTGAGTCAAATGCAGATGATAAAAGAACGAGAAAAGCACTTTGACGCTATTCGATGGATGATTTCTTCCCTTATCAAAGATGAATCAATCAACAATCTGGATTGTGCAATCAACAAGGATAATGAAGATTGGGATGCCATCAAAACAGATCCAATTTTTGGTTCTGATGGTTAGAAGTTCCTAGGGTAGTTTAAGTTAACTGGTTTGTTTTTAAATATATAAGATTTGATTTAAGTTTGTATAATAACATATTACACTAGGATAAGAAGTATGGATTGGTGTGTATAAACTTATTTAGGATTAGAATTGGTTTGGACTGATTTGTTTGACTTATGATTGGATTGGATTGTATTGACTTTGGATTGGTTTGACTATATATATTGGATTGGATTGATTAAATTGTGTATTGTCACTCTTATATATCACTTTTATATATTATATATTTCTTTAGTTATGGGTTTTTTTTATGACAAAGTGGGAGAAATATATAAAATATCTAGACATAGATTAAGGAGGAGTTTTTCTAACTCAGGGGGAAGCTATATCATATTTTATATACATGGTTATCATCATCAAAAAAAGGGAGATTGTTAGTTCCTTAGTCATTGGTTTTAATAACAACAACCATATGATATTATATAAAATATAGATACTAATGTTTTTATCAAGATATATATAGTATATGGTGCAGGATATTAGACAGGTGTTGATTAAGAACACTGTATAGTATCAATAGCGGATTCAAGAGGCTAATATAGTGATTCAAGAGTCGGAGATTAAAGGCTCATGCGTTTGAAGATTCAAGATATCAAGATAAGTTATAGAGTCATAGATTATTTTGTTAAAACCCTAGTAGCACCTCTTTGATTTCTCTTCAGTTTCAAAAAAGTTTTTTAAAATCTATTCTTTGATTTTAAATGATTTTCAAATGTCCTGGTTTTCAAAAATGACTTTTAAAGAATCCTGGTTTTCAAAATGATTTTTCAAACGTCTTTTCAAAATAGTTTTCAAATGATTTTTAAACTTCTTCTTATTAACATGTTTATTATATTTTGAGTAATTAAGTTTTTAAGCATTTTATATTTTAATATACTTTTAATTTATTATATTTAGATATAGTTTTTGGTTTTATATTTTCTAAATAACATGGTATTCAAAAGTATATTTTTGACATTCATTAATACTTTGATTTTAACATATAGTCACTTATACTTTATATATATTATTTTTGTATATATTATTTATAATTAAATTCTTTATATTAAAATATTTTAAAATAATTTTATAAAGTTTTCTTAATTTTTATTATGATTAAAATGTGTATAAACTATGCTTAAATGATTTTACAAAGTATCAAAATATTTTACAAAACTTAATATTTTCGAAACAATTTTTGTTAAGTAATTTTCAAACTTGCAAAGGATATGTCGACATATATAGTACCCATATGTCGACATATAGTACGATATTTTCAAAATTAAAATTTTGAATGGAAGTATCTTTTCATCGTATCTTTTCGCGAATGGACATGACTGTTGTTTCTATATAAATAGGGGTTCTCTCAACGAATTTTGGTTAACTATTATCTCATATTTTCTCTCCTCTTTCACTCTCTTGATTTCTATAATAAATTCTACTCAAAATCTTCTCAAATTCAATCAGAATCAAATTCAAACTTTATTGATTTGGTTCTCTATTGTATACTCTCTGATCTCTCTCATCTCTCTCACTCAAATCAAGATCAAAGTGTTATTCATGAGGTTATAGGATTATTTGTACTCAAGGTCAAGAAATTGATTTTTTAAACTCTATCAAATCATAATCAAATACTCTTGGGTGTGCTTGGTGTCCCTGAAAGCCAAGTGGGTGTGCTTATGTCCCGTCTAAATCAAATAGGTGTGCTTGGTGTCCCGTTTGAATCCAAGTAGGTGTGCTGGTGTCTTATTTGAATCCAATGAGTGTACTCAAAGCTCGAAAAATCTAGATGGTGTGTCTTGTAGCCTTGAAATCGAGATTGTATAAACTTTGATGTTTGAAAAGAAATCTATATAAGAAATTGTACGGGACCGGATGTAGGTAACTCTGAACCAGTATAAAAATCCTGGTGTGATCTCTCCAACTCTTTGCTTTTTACTTTTACTGCATTTATATATGTCTATGTTTGCATCTATGATTGTCAGTTTGCATTGTTTAAACTATAATCTTAAAAGAATTCAAAAAGATTCATAAAAGTTATTAAACACTATTCACCCCTCCTCTAGTGTTAAATTAGCCTTAAATCCTTACTTCCATAAACTAACAGTAATATCACAAATCAAAGTCATTCCTTTCAAAATCTTGCTCTTGCCTTTTTATTCGGCATATGAACCTCCTTTCAGCCCCTCCATAGCAAAGACCTACACTTTAAGCTTTAGACAGTCCTTTTTATGATCAGGCTTATCACAAACGGAGCACTTGACCTTCTCTGCTCCCTTTGGCCTTGGAAACTTTGAAGCATAGTTCCTTACTTGCCCACAATTGTAGCAAGTGACCTTAGAAACCTCCTTTGCTCTGACCCGAGCCTTTCCCTTCGATTGTTGGCCTTATTCCTCTTCTGATATGGGTAAACCTATTTTTCATTTTAATCAAAGCTTTTGGACCTACACCCCTTTTCTTGATGTACGTAAACTCGTATCGTCTTGCCATAATCTACCACTTCGTTGAATGAAAATGCTAGATGGTCCATGGTCTTATCACTTAGTCCCGGCATCAACACTAGAATGAACTTCTCAACCATCTTCCTTGGCGTCTTATCAAATCCACCTCATACTTCGACAATTAAACTTCTGCACATTCTCCGAAATTGACATACTTCCTTGTTATAACTCGATAAACTCCCGAAACATAGCTGATAACTCCGAACCAGGAATGAACTGCTCTTCAAACCTCTCCTTGAATCTCTCCCAAGTAATTTCTTACTAAGGAACTTCCACCCTCGCGGTCTCCCGCCAAATACAAGGCAGCCCCTTAAACTACCGAGACACCAACTTCACCTTTTGAGCATCGACGAACTCCAAGTCTTCACAGATTCTTTAACACATCTTCAACCATTGCTTCCAAAGCTGGTTTCGTTCCATCAAACACTTCCCCACCCACGCTTCGAATGTCTTGATTCATCGTAGCAAAGTTATCTCTTACAGCCTGCATTGGGTCCTTTGGACCTTATGAGGCTTATGGTGGCAGTTGCTGCCAAACCTGTTGTTGCACTAAGTTTGCCATGAACTGCTGGAAAAACACATTCATCTCTATATTTCCCATGGCCGAAGCCGGCATCTGTGCCTCAACTCCAACATTCGGGGCTGCCTCCTACCTTGGTCATTAGCTTGAGTACTCTCGGCTTCTCTCCTTGTATTTGCTCCCCTTACCATGATTCGTCCACTTCTCAAATCCATCTTGCCTTTTCTGTTAGGCAAGGCAAGTCTTCGTTAGAAACGAAAGGAAAGAGAGTGAGACAACAATATAAGGATAGATATATCTTCTTATATATCTATATGTATAACAAAGTACAAGTATGTTATATAGCGGCATGTACCCTCCCCAAGGTGTTTGTTTTTTACTAAAGACTTAACTATTTCTAACTCTATTTTACTATAACGTCCATTAGCCTAAGCTATGATACCAAACTGTAACATCCCCCACCGAAACATAAAGTTGGAACCCCCAAAATGCTGCAGTCACCTTGGAATTACCCTTCGATGACAGAACGAATTTGGTGTATATATAACAATCTAAGTAAACTAAGCAACTAAATATTTACATTACTAAAATTTGTCATAATAGTCTTTACATTTTCATTAACCCATAAACGTGTGCCTACGCTTAGGTCAAACTACAATAAAACATAATAGAGTGTCATGTCCGACATATGATGATGCCAACATGAACATTTATACAGTGGAAATTAAAACATTTTTTATTTGGAACTAAGCCTCATGCTTTCGTCTTCAACATGCTCATTTGTCCTTCCAAAACTACCAGCTTAAGTTCATAAACTCAACCTACTCAATCGAGTACCCGTGAGTTTATAGGAAAAACAATAATAAAAACATGGATCGGACTTAAAGTCTAGTATGAATAATATATTACCCTAAATACAAACCAGAATGAGACCATGCTGTTAAAGCACGAAACTGGTTTTCCCTCACTATTCAACAACATAATTCATCAACATGAACAATGGCATTGTTAAGTGTTCCCTACACTTAGAACTATATCAAACTAGGGTCCAGTTTAGTCCTTCGTCTTGCAAATCAAGCCTTATCCTAACTCTTAAGAATATCAAGGTAATTATGCTTTCGGTTGCCACAAAGGCCTTGTGCTTTTACCCTTTCTTAAAGTCATATTTTCTTTACTCGGCTACCACAAAGACCTTATGCTTATATTTTGTCTATATATTTATTTTACTTTCGGCTGCCACAAAGGCCTTATGCCTTGCGCTTTCATTTACGTTTTTTAGTTTAGACATAGGGATACCACAAAGGCCTTAAAGCCACCACTGAAGTCTTTTCATCTTCTTATGTTTAATTTTCTTTTCACACGTGTTGATTAGAATTCGGGTGTAACAATTTTCTCGTTATAACTTTTTACACATTTACACCTATGCAACCGTCAAACACTTTAATTGACAAGATAGGCCAACCTTTCATAGTCAATTCTTAACATATTATTCGTATCATTGTGCAACTTATAACAAATATTGCAAACGACCCTTGTATATATAAAAAAAACTAACATGTATAAATAGAAATATACCAACCAGAACTGTGTACACAATGACATAAGTCATATTCACAATCAATTAACCATAAAACTAACAAATTCACAACTATCTTGTAAAACAACTAACCATCTAAACCACCATTGAACTCTAAACCACCATTGAAGATAGCTATGATTCAATACAATGGAAATTAACCTCATCCACTTTTATCCCAAGTTATTCCTTAAAATATCCCTTCCCTTTTACATCTCTATTATAAATCCAAAGAATTATCAAAAAGCAAAACATTACTAAATGGTGATCATAGTTGATGACTTTTGTGTCAATGAATTTGGTCTGATGAGAGGGGTTTATTAATGTTGGAGATTAGCTAAAAGTTCACCTTTACTGATCAGATTAGAGTTTCAATCGCAACATCAAAATTAGTCTTTGGGTGAAGATGATGAAAAAGTCAAGTCGGTCATTAGATGTGGATTTTGATGTAAACTATGAGTGATTGAGGTGGTGGTTGAGGATGTGATTGTAGAAAAAACCGAATCAAATTTGGAACTAGAACTATATGGCAAACATGTTAGGGATAAATGTTTGCTGTGCAAATAACAATGGAACAAATATTTAACATGCAAAATTTTTATGGAAATATGAGTTTTTTCTCGAAATTTACATTCTGTAATGCAAATATTTTAGATATATTTGGAGTATAACACAACAAGGGTATGTTATTTATGAAGTGGAAGGGGAATGCAAAAGTTCAATGAAAGGAGAATGCAAAAGGAGTACGAAAGGAGAAAGTTCAGTGAAAGGAGAATGCGCTTTTGTGCTACAAAAAGGACAGCGAAAGAGAAATGATTGTTTGTTATTTTACTGTAATAAAAGCAGAACAGTTTATAAAAAAACAATTGAAGCAAATATAATAATTTAGAAATATAAATACCCAGATATAGATACAATAATAAAATTAAAAAATACATTTAGTGAAGTCTTGACTCTTGCGGCAATTATTTCAATATACTACCTCAAACCAACTTTATATTATTTCTAATACTTCTTTCGATTGGTTCATTATCTTTTTCTCAGGTCGCTTGAATATTATAGTATTCTTCAAGGAATTCCTTGCGAATAAGATCAGGTTCATCATTAAATCGCATAAAGTTTTCATCTCCGCTATCGTATTTTCATATGAAATTGTGAATAGCCACTGTAGAGATAACCACGTAAACTTGATTAGGAAATTGGTTAATTGACATATTACTTAAGGTCGTATGTTTTCTCCTTCACCAAGCTGTGACGCCCCACCCCGAGACCCACATTAACAAAGAGAATTACTAGGTAATTCTGTCTGCTAATGCGGAGAATAAAGCTGGTTAAGGGCGACCATCATAGTCTTGCATTATATAAGAGCTAAGTATGTCAATTTGGTACTCTGTTTTTTTCCATTTTGTCTTAAGTATTCGACATACTTAATTCTTACCTAATACACTACTATGGTGGCTACAGGATCGGTTCAAAAACAAAACATAATAACAATATCAATCACGAATCACAGAATAGCAAACATAGAAAATAGTTCTTTCGATTATCGTACGTAAACTTAAATGGTAGAAATTGAAATTTTTATTTTTCGATTTGATTCATTTGAGTTTCACGAGTATCGAGGATATAACATCTCACATTTCGATGTGCGGGTATATAACCATCTGTTAAGCGATATCCCGAGTCAATTAAATAATACTGACCCAACGGAGGATGTGGAAAGTTCGAGCCTATTGTTTATTGCGGAGTTGAATACTCTATCGTGTACGGTTCCTTCCCAACCAGCCATAATATATGTAAAGGTCATATGAAACAACCATACAACCATAAAATTTTATGTGACATCATTTCCATCTATAAATGATTGTGCATTACTACCAAGCAAGTGTGCAACTATGTGTGTACCGTCATAGCTCCGTACAATTTTGAAAAAGGATAATATCGGTTAAAATTTCTAATTTGTTCGGTACAATGCTAAACTGTGGATCATTAGGTTTAATTATATCTATTGGCATCAACGTAACAACATTTAGAATAAGCCTAAAAATAAATACAAATAATGCTACCTAACTTTGAACCTTTACGCGACCCGATGTGTAGGAAAAGACAAATCGATGATGTATTTTTATGGACGGTAGACTGCAAGCTTTCAAATGATTACACAACGTGATGAAGCAAAGCCTTTTCATTTTGATGGCAACACTTTTGAAGTCCAAATAGAATATCGCTAACCCAAAATATGTCTCTGTAAGTTGAAGTATGAATCAACGTGTATTTTTGTGCTTTTTTCGTTCAATAATTCATTTGTTGCTATCAAATCTTCTATATTTTCATAATCGGAATTGCTGTGGCATTTTTGTGTAATAAAGGTACGAGAGAGTGTATAAGGTGGAAAAAGTAAATTGCAATTGAATGAGTTAAAATTTATATAAAAGGGGGGAAATTACACCTTTGAGGCTCAACGCAGCAAGCCTCAAGCCTTGACGGGTCTAATTTTCTTGCTTCGTCTGGCCAGAGCAGTTTGCATTCCAACCCCATTCTTCAAATTTTCAATATGTCCAGCGCATCAGAAATTATGAAAGGAATGCAAAAATGGCTACAAACGCACCTATTTGGAGTGCATAATAAATATTTACCAAACAAATATTAACATTAAATTAAAATGCTTAGCACAACAGTTATCATGCATAAGAAATGACTACCCTGCAAACTGAAACATTTTTTAAACATAAATAACAATTTTTAAGTACTTCCAAATCAAATTTGACATCTATAAATTATTCCAAAAATGTTATAAAATATACAATATAGATTTTAATATTATTTCATATAAAAAATTTATAAATATAAAAGAAGAGACTTGATTTACATTGTCGTCAATTGATAGACATAAGACTAATGTTTTTACAAAACAGAGACTCCGGCCACAATCCCTCTTTAACATGTCCACTGATGTGATTTTTTTTGCAATGTACGGGAACAAATAACATTTGGCATCTGCAAGCGACTGAAGCCTTGGTTAGCTTATACACACCACCGGACCCGATGATGATCAATTAATTCAGTTGACTGATACTTAAAAAAGAAAAAGGAAAAATGTTTATAATCATCATTTAAAGCTGAGAAAAAAAATATACATTTCACCACCAGTATTAAAGCATCATAACTCTGCCTGTATGTTGCACAAAAGAGAAAACTCATAGCCATTGGCTAAAAGGATAGTAGTAGTACAAAGCAGCAACCATAAAATCAAACTATTGAATCATTTAAAAATCTTGGTCACAATAACTACTATTCAGATTGTCCAATATGAATTCTGAAATATATTTTACTGAGAACCAAATTTGACTAAATTACATTAGGCTAGCAATTTGATTTAACAAACAGAAGGTACTGAAATAAAATGAAAAACAATTTGATTTAACAAACTTTAGGCTAGCAACATGAACAAATTGTTGAAATGTACAAGAAAAAAGAAGAAGAAAAACACTTTCCATCTGATTTATTTTGAACATAATGGAATGCTGAAATCAAATTATACCAAAATATACCTTAAATTAAAATGAGATGTATAAAAAGAAGTACAAGTGTCGGTACATGATCCTATTACTTAAAAGATCAAAGCACAGCACTTCCCTATTGTTTTTTTGAGAAACACGGCGCTTTCCCTGTTGTATTAAAACAGACTGTTAGAACAATTTTCACTGTTTCAACTTCGTAGAATTAGTTATGTACATGCTGTTACCAAAGCGTTTAGAAAGCAGCTTCAATTTCGAAGAACCTGAACAGTGCTAAATAATTCCTATAAAAGAAAAAGTACTATTTACCGAAATTATGCACGCTGCTTTATGATGACTATAGTAAACGTGTTTCTATGCATTCAAGGCGACAGACTGAGGACATTTGTTAGACGATATACCGGATACTACCACACCTATTCCATATGGAATTCAGTTAAAAACTGTAAACACTACTCGTTACCCAGATTAGTTCACACTACTCGTTACCTAAACCAAAATCGGAAAATAAAATCGACCACCAAATTTGAGATGAAAAAGGAAGAAAGATCGGTATAAAACAGAAAGTATACATTCATGCAGGTGTTAAAACTTTGAGATGAAAAAGGAAGAAAGATCGGTATAAAACAGAAAGTATATATTCATTCAGGTGTTAAAACAGAAGTTGCGTAATATTAGATTTAATGAGTGACTTGCCTAATGAGAATTCATCGTCCAAGTCCAGACATTGGTTCAAGATAACTTTTCTTCTCTTCCCAATGATACCAATCGATGCCCTTGTCATCTGCATTCGCATTTTGTTAAAGCTCCTTGAATTTCACAATTTTACTGAATTTTCCTCTTTTCGTATGTCTTCAACTTTTAAAGAACTTGTTATATACCATTCAAAATAATACGTTACTTACTGAAATTTTCAGAAGCTGTTACAGAATCGCAGCCTCACCATTATACATACGTTCAGGACATTGCTTGCAGTTTTGAAATGTCAAACTTGCCTTCGAATATTCACATCGATAGATAACATTTATATATTGTTGTCTCTCAACTTCAACCAAATGTCAATTTCTTTACTAAGTAGCACAACTTCATTTTTCGGTTCCCCATGGCCTGTATCGCAGTGTACATCCATCTCAGCTGGAATTTCCATGCACACAGAAGCCTTCAATACAAAATTTGCTGCTTTCGGAGTTCCATAATATGGAACGGTCATGGTACATTTACTTGTGTGATTAGAGTTTTCAAACTTGCATATATCAAGAAACATATATTGAATTGATATGTTTGTGGACATTCGGAGCCATAATATGCTCTTATTTGATATATTAGATAATTTAACAATGAATGTAATAGAGACAGGCAGCCCTGAAATATATATAAGAGGGTCTTCAGAGTTATCGCCAGTGGCTGACAGTTCTGCTTTAATATGTTGAATTTCTGAACTAAAAGTTATCTGCTCTGGATGGTAAAGTAGACATAAAGTTCGAGCAGGAAATACCGTAGAGATATGGTTCGACCTTTGTTCAATATATAATTTCTTTAGCTCTTCGTAAAAATTAGAAAATTTCAGCTGGCCTACTTTAGAAAGATAATCTATACGGTACATTACTGGTTGCAGCTTGTTCAGTGTATGATGTGACAATATACCAGCTGTGTATGCTCTAAGAACATAACAAAGCAAGGTAAGTTCTAAAATATAATATTCCTCTTCTCCCGAAAACCCTGAGAATCTGTATCTTAACTGCTTCAGGGAAGTATCTAATTTTTCAAACAGAATGGCAAATGTATGCATGCCAACATTATGTGATTGGAATTTGTTCCATATATCAGAAATTAGTTGAACTACCTGAACATAATAAGATGCAAATGCCAGCAAGGAACACTCAGAACCATCAACGTTCCAAGAAATCATTTCCAGTTCTTCCCGACAAGCACTGCAAGCAAAATTAAATGTTTAATAAAATACTAAATCGGAATGTACGATAATGATACAACAAAGAGGCGGCAAAGACACTGAAGATTTAAGTAAAACTTTATAACTTAACCTCAAAATTCTTTGTGCTTTCTGTGCCTGTGATGATTTTATCAACCACCAAGTTTCTGCCACCATTTTAATCACAACATTTGCAGATTGAATGGTATCTTCATCAAAGTAATTCGCTTTTTGTCTGGATTGTTCAGGAAACATTGACAACTCTTTCGTTGTACACATTGATCCATTACTGACTGGCTGTGTAGAACTGCATACTAGACTGGTACATCTTTTGATAGTTGAAAGATTTTCTTCAACATCAGGTAATAATTCAGCATCAGACTTCAGTAATTTGGTTGGAAACGGCAATCCACTGTAAACGCTAAGATGGGCCAATAGAATATCAGAGGGGATGGTGTTTCTCAAGGATTGAGAAACTCTTCCAATTAGAGGGATAGCAAAACAAAATATCGCTGGTGAAACTTTAATCATGAGACTCTTGCTTGAAAAGGTTACAGAAATCGCAAGTACCAACAAAACAGCCGCTTGTGGACTATCCAAGTTTAGTTCTCCTTCCGAATTTGGTGAAGTCTACAAATACATGGGAAATAAACAAAAAAGAGTTACATACAGCCATGTCATGACAAAATAGCCTAGTTTTTCGAAATAGGACCATGAGAACTGACTAGCCTGTGCTGATCGTATTTGAACACGCACAATAAATATGTGTGTCTTTGTGTGTAAGAAGGGTTCCGCTACACCTCGTCTACACCCCTTAGATTTTTTGAATTACACAATCCTGAATCAAATGAAAAATTATGGATATGTTTTTACATACCTAAAGATCATCTCTACAAATATTTTGTTAATTTAAAATTTTAAATAATCCTAACATATTTAAAATAATATTTCAAATCAATGGTTAATACTGACTTAACATTTTGAACATGTTAGAAGTTTCAAAATGATTTAATTTTTTTATAGACATGAACATGATATTCATAATGTATGTTGCACATCCCCAAAGTTTCATTTGATTCTAAATAGTTTAGCACTAAAGTTCACATGGGCGTAGAATGAGGTGTAACAAAAGACACTGAGCCAAAGATGACTTTTTTTGGCACCAAGTATGAATCTATCTCGATGCAAAGCTAATTGATGGAAACCAAAATTCTTCTCTTATACGATAATACCCGGTGCACTAGCCATACGAGTATGGGATGCCAAAATTGGATTGTGGAGCTAGCGGATTCTTAGCCAATGAAGGTTTAATGGCACCCCTCTTTTGTAGCACCACTTTACCACCTCCATCATATCTTGACTTACATTGTTCAAATGCTACAAGATTTTGTAAATATGTTTATATCACAAGAAAGATCATCTCAACAAAATTTTAACTCATTTGGATATATGCAACATAATATACTTGATTTTTAAACTTATAGATTAAAATAAACATTTTAGTGGTGAATAACTAACTTGCAATTTTGAAGAGCTAGGAATTTCTAGTCTCGTTTTTTGTGGAGACGGTATTCGAATTTTGTAGCATTTAGAATAGTATAGCTGAAGTTACAATGGATGTGCTAAATGGGTACTCCAAAAGAGAGGTGTCAATTAATATATACATACACACATACACACACACAAATATATATATATTAAATAATAGTTGTAATACCTTTGATGTCACACTTTTTTGATGTAAGCGTGAACTAACACAAATGCCACTCTACATATATTATCAAATCTTAGTCACCTGAAAATAAGATCTAATAAATAAACTTCTTTTACCAATTCAAAATGCTCTTTTATAAATATTGCCAAATCTCACTATCACTTAAAAACAGGATCAAATAAATAAACTTTCTTTACCAATTCAAAACCCACATCTACAAGTATTACCTAATCTTAATATCACTTAAAAAATAGATCTAACAAATAAACTTTTTTTACAAATTCGATCTTTATTAATTAATAATAGAAATAAAAATTCAAACTAACAAAAAATTAGATGTTGAAGCATCGAATAAAAATTTAAACTAATTATACATGATTTCATCGTAAAAATATGACTAAATATTTGAGTAAATCATTCATCTTAAATGTGTTAAAACATATGTAATTTATAGAAAATTAACTCACGCGCGAAGCGCATGCCGTAACGCTCATATATATATATATATATATATATGTGTGTGTGTGTGTGTGTGTGTACATACATACATACATACACACACACATATATATATATATACATACATACATACATACATATATCCTACTATGCCAGCCCTAACGATTTCAATATCATTACAAAAGTAATTGGATTATCCTACTATGCCAGCCCTAACGATTTCAATATCATTACAGAAGTAATTGGATTATTTTCCTTTACTATCTCCATTATATATCCTACTATGCCAGCCCTAATGGTTTCAATGACACTCTTAATTTGGAGTATCCCTTTAGCACATCTATCGTATCTTGAGTTACAATATTCCAAATGCTATAAAATTTTGTAGATGATCAATCCACATACGGAGGATCATCTCTACAAAATTTCGAATCAATTCGATATTTGTAGTCTTTTCAAAATTATGATTCAATTATTCATTGTTCAAACATTTATTTTAACCGTAAAATTTAAACATCTAATATAGTATACTACATATATTGAAATGAGCCAAAATTTTGTATATATGATCGTCAATATGTGAACTGAACATCTACAGAATTTTGTATTATTTGGAATAGTGTAGCTCAAGATATGATATGGATGCTCAAAAAAAGGGGTGTCATTGAACCTCCCTCATACATATGTACGTATGTACGTATATTTGTGTGTACAAGGTTTTAAATCTCGGATTTCGATCTCGTTTTGTCTTGAACATTTCACACATTATCTCGTATCGGACGAGATCTCGGGTGATATTAGTGTATCTCGGGTATACATCTCGGATTGTAAGGTCCATCTCGGGACTATCTCGGAGTAACATAAGTCTAAATTTGATATTTTTAAGATTATTGTAATAATTGTTATCTCTATAAGTTTTTAACATACATAATTTATATAAAATGATAATATTAATTTTACATTTTAGATTAGAGTGATAACACGATTGATTTGCTATTAACTAAATGATTCCCTACTCATCTGAATATTAAAAGTTAAAAAATAAATAATAAGTTTTTCTGTTCACTCATTAAACGGTAAAAAGAAGAATTAGAAGGTAAGTAAAAAGTCATTAGAGTGTAATTTCTTGTGGACTCACATAAGAAGTAAAAAAGAATATGTAAATGAAAAAAATAATGATATCTTCTATTGAGATCTCACCTCAAATTTCACTATCTTGGATGTGGTGAGTGTCAAATAATATATAAATAAAATATACTGTCTCGTTTCGCTAAATCTTGTCTCGCTCAAGTTCGAAAATGAGATCTCGGGCTAAATCTCGGGCGAGATGAACGAGATCTGAAACAGTGTGTATGTATAAGGTGAACAATGTAGGAAATTGGAGTGATAGCTGCAAGCATGTCATCAAAGGTCCAGATAAAAAATAAGTTTCATACGCGTTGGCAAAGTCCTTTCGACCATCAGTGTGCCCAAATTTCATTTATCTGATGATTCTGGTTCACAAAGTGATAAAAAAGATCACAAGTTGTGGTTCTGTAAATTGTGGGAGGAGCAGTCTACCAGTTCATTTTATTAGAATGGCGATTACCAATACTTATAAAATCAGCCAGCCAACAAAATACTAGTTTTAATCAGTATATATAGAATACAAAAAGTGTAACCCTCAAGGAGTTACCATAAGGCAATAAATTAATATCAATGATCTACCATCTATATATATATAAAGAACTTGTACCTTTACTTCAAACTCCTTTACTCGCTTAGCTGCAAGGTTCCCATGCCTTTTACCAATATGAAATAGAACAGAAAATATATCTTCCTCTTCCTGGAAAGGAAAAAGCGGCATTAATAGGAGGGAGCGGATATTAGTATTTGAGCAAACATTAGTGAGCTGTTGCTGTGAAGAACGAGGAAATAAGTATAAAGACAACTAGACAGGACACCAAAAATTAACGTGGAAAATCTTTAAACTAAGGGAAAAATCAAGGGCAAACTCCACTATGTACAGTGAGAATATAAGTACAATTATCTCTCGCTCAATAGTAGTATCAACCGGTCGCTCTCTATCTCTCTCTTTCTTGAGTTTGCATAAGAGACACCCAACATTTCTTCCTTGTCTCTCTCACAAACGCACACAACATTGGAGGAAGTCTCTAATTATTTTGAATATTTTGATGCTTGAAATAATAACTGCCTGCCGTGCTAATTTCTCCATCTTCGTTTGCAATTGAATGGAATCTTAACAATAGCCATACTTCAGAACAGCAAGTTGCAGAAGTTGCAGATGGAACTTTCAAATTAATGATACATTGGAACGAAGGCATAGCAGAACATCCAGGGTATTAGAGGCTACATGATCTTTTAATATGTTATATACAGACTAGTAACTTTAACAAAAGCCCCCATTTACGTTAAATAAGATTAGTTAGAGATAGGTTATAGGTAAAACATAAGGTGTTGAAATGGTGTAGTCTCCTATTTTGTTAGTAATTTAAAACTTTCCAATCAAACAATTATCAATTAACAAAATAGAAAAATATCGAAATGACATTTTATTCGATCAAATAGTTATGCTTGGAATAAAATATCACTGGTATTACCAACAGCAGATATATCAATTTATTATATATAAAAATAGGTGTAGCTGCCTAAACCTCAGGGTGTATCACCAGATTTGTGATGAGACTATCAACTGAAGATGTAAATATATCCGATTTAGGTAGCTCCATTAATCGAAGTACTTTCCTTGCTTCATGCCTGATCTCCGCACTAACATCCTCTAGCAAGCAAAGAAACTGCAACGATAGTTGTTTTATTCGATTTTGATGCTAATAATAAATCAAAGAAAATAAAACTTAACATATTTCTCCCAAACTGAACCATGTGAGGTTTTTGTATTTAAAGAAACCACTGCAAATGAGCTGAGGTGCACGTTTATGGTCGGATATATAATACACGACTCCATATGTTTCAAACTAGCATATACGGGCGTATTGAAAATGATTGTAATGTCCCTTGCCCGCACATTTAATTATAGTAAAATGATCTTAAGAAATCTCCTCTATCAAAAACACCATAAAGGATTAATGAAGGAAAGAACGATAATGAACTAATTCCCTCCTTTCATGTATATAATAAAAATAAAGCACGTGTTCTATTGTACTCATATTTATTTTTTTGAAAATTGGTACTTATTAATTAATTTCTAATTATATTATTAGTTTTAGGATTGTATTTCACTTATATAACTATTCCACAAATATACACATGTATGTTGATGTAAATGAAAGGAAAAATAATTAAACTCAATGCTTTTTTGGAGCTTATAATTATCTTTACTTTATTTAAAGATGATTATGTAAAAATGATATTATAGTCATAAACGTACCATGTGCACATGTTTCTCCTGAACTGTTAGACAGTCTTCTCTTGACATATGCAACAAAGTTTCCAAAGTTTTCAATCGGACAGCTGTTACATCATCATTAAGAAGATCCATTAACAAGTTCAAGGCATTATCAGTGAACTTAATTGAAAATTTTGCGAGTATCCCCAACGACTTAACAGCAGCTGTTCGTACCTGAAATAGAAGAGCATTAGTTATCACTTATCAGTACTAAATTCATTTACAAGAAAAGCACCTGGAATCTATGAAATTAAACAATGACCATTGCTTAAATGGTACCTCATGGAATTCATCCTCTATACCATGCACAAATGCTCCAGGAGCACCTGATAATGGAAATTTTGATCCTTGAATTATACGTTCTGTAAGGGAGCTTTCTCCGCTCTTGCTTCGCAAAATTTTCTTGGACAAAGACTGTAGTAGAACAGACTCTGATACCAGTTTCAATTTTCCAAGAGCAATAAATGCACCAATCCTTACCTTTGAACACATATCTCTTGTCATCCAACTAATCTGTATAAAAAGATGTTTATACGCACCTGAGCAAAAAAATTATGTAAGGATATTTTCTACCCTCCTGCTGTGTGAGAGAAAATTGAAGATGTGAAATGCAGAACGTTCTATAGAGCTTCGGTGGGGACTAAAA
This sequence comes from Allium fistulosum, assembly GCA_030737815.1. Classification (NCBI taxonomy): domain Eukaryota; kingdom Viridiplantae; phylum Streptophyta; class Magnoliopsida; order Asparagales; family Amaryllidaceae; genus Allium; species Allium fistulosum. Next base: position 512,454,035 of record CM060903.1, on the reverse strand, counting down.
TTATTCCACTTCACATTAGGCAAAAAAAAGTTTTTTTTTTCTCCAAGAATTTACCAAAAGCTTTGGAAAACTGCTTAATGTTGATAGAAGAACAATGAAAACTGTAGAACAAAGACAGAATTAGAGTAAGTTGTGAGAGCATTATTGCCCCTCCATCCAGATTTGAGATGTTGACAGTTGGCAGAGGAGTGACGGTCAGGTGGAATACTATTTCAAAAACGCATGTCCTAGTAGTTCTACAACATGTACAAGCAAAGAAAATACTATTTACGGGTTCAACCATTAGAGGAGGATATTAGGGGTTGTGTAGGTCAGTTTGGTACAAGATCAAGAAGAAAGTTATACGAATAAATGTGGTGTTATGAATGGTGTAGTTTGAAGATGAAGGTAGTAATGAGCAGGATCGGCCAATGGTAGCTTTCCAGTCAATTCTAACGTTTGCAGCTCCATACCTATGGAATTCATGGATCGCTGATGGCAATAAAGTTTATAGTAACAGCAAAACAACGCAAAAAGCATGTGTATTAAAATGTAATAATGCATTGCATTTGTCATAGAACAAGTATAACAACAAACCCATTTCTATTATCTAAAAATTAATACATGGAAATAATTAGAAACTTAAATGAAATATCTTTAGAGCTAATATAAGCATCAATATAAAAGAGAATAAGAGAATTTCATCCAATAGTACCTTCAATGCTTTTTATGAAAATATATTCAGATAAAGATGGGTATGCATCCGACATCATCTGTTTGAATGTGTTTTTGATACTAGAAGAACCTCTTTGCCATTATGAACGAAATGACTTGAATTCCTGCTTGTTTGGTGGGTTGTGTCGACCCTTGATGAAGAACAGAATGTTTGTTTGACTCGTAAAATCAACTGAAAGATTTGAATATGTTTGATTATGCAGGAGAGAGATAAAAAATAAGGTGGAACCCAGTGCACGAGGATCCCGCACGATAGCGGGCTCTGCGGAGGTCGATAATGTACGCAGCATTTCCCTCGCATGTGAGCATCCAACATCGAATGTGATGCTCAAAATATTCATCAATATAATTCAAATAGCCTAGGTTAAAGTCTAGGCGTACCTCACAACATATGATACGTGTCTTTAAAGCAATGTCCACTTTTGTGTGAAAAAGAAGAATAATAAACAGAGAAAAGTAGATCAAATTAAACTATAATAATTAATGCTTTTATATAAAAAAATCCAAGACTTCCACACACACACAAAAAAAACGATTAAGCATCCTTACTTAAAACATAAAATATTGAATACAAAAGCTCGTAATAAAAGCTAAAATAAAAGAGTAACATATGAACAAATAATACGTTAATTAATATATATAAACTTATGCATAAGAAACTTTTCTAAATTTATTTACTTAGTTTGTGCAAATAATTTTTAACAAGTTGATTTACATGTAAATAACACACAAATACAAATATTATTATTATTATAGTAATAATGGCAATAATCTATACTACAGAATACTCCATGTTTTTCTTATATTTCTTTGTATTGCCTTTCCTACAGTATCCTCCTCTAAATAAAAATTATGCAATGTGTAATGTCTATAAGAACATGGAAGAAGCAAAAAAAATACATTGAAGGAATGAACAAATTTGCAAAAACGTGTATTTTTTTATTAATTAATTAATTAATTATCGCATTGTGCGCTTTATCAAAATCGCATAAGATGTGTGAGACGCTGTAAAGGGGACTTTTTAAAAAGCCTAGCTTTCCAATGCTCTGTGTATAACATCTTGGTGCATGTCTAGACGTGCCACTATGAAAAAAAAGGTGAGCGCAAATTACCAACAAAAATTCTCGTATACGTTAATGGAGTCGTGGTCTTATGAGGGTCAATACGACAAGTTATTGTGACATGTGTGGTTCCTAAAGGCCTAAAAAATTGGCAAAATCTACACACACACACAACAAACAAAAATGTTAGTGCAGAGTTACCATTTCAGCTAGTAGAAAGATTGACTTGGCATGGGGATAATTAAAAAGTGGCGATCTATAAACGCATAAGTATTTGGAAAGAGATTCTAATCAAAATGATCAAAATAAACAATTTAAGGTGAATGAAATAGTATGAATCTGGTATTGATTGCGGCACTCTACCACTAATAATGATAATTCAATCAACATGAAATCAACCGCGTCTTTTTTAAATTCCCGTTATGCCCTTTCAACCTTCATCTCTGTTTCTCGCTTCAAGTTCTCATTCCTTCTTCACTGAAAATAGAAACGGTTCCAAATCCCACGCGATTCTAGATCCACCGTCTTCTCCAATGTCTCTCCAACAATCAATCGATGGTTAGTCCATTGAACTGCAAAAATTAGGGCTACTTCAGCGCGATTCCAAATAATCGGCTAAGGATAGTTGGACGTCTTCTCTAACAATCCACAGTCTTCTCCAACAATCCACCAAGGTCACTTCAGCGCGATTCCAACAACCCACCGTCTTCTCCAACTTCAAGCACGATTAATGATTATGGATTGATCGACAATCCACTAAGGTTAGTTTTGATTATGGTGAGTTGTTTGCTTCTTCTGTGTGAAGCTTTAAAGATTGGTTAGTGTGTTTGAGAATGATTAGTCGAATACATTTAGAAATTATATCTAAGTGTAACATACATAAACACTATACATATGATTGTTTTAGGTTTAAATATTTATTGACAACAAAGTGATAGGTTCAAACTAGAAGAAACTGATACCTTTAAGTTGATAATTACTGACAGGAGAACAAAATAGCGAAGGAAAAGCAATGGAAATTGAACTTTCAGAGCTAAAATAAACTAGGCGAAATTGATATCTAAGTGATAATTGTTTTTTATTTGGAATTTGATTTAATACCATTTGGAATTTTGATTCAGTAGCATTTTGAATTAATTATAGACTATCTGAGGCATTGTTGGCCACTGTCTGGTAGTTTATAATTAAAATACAGCTTTTGGCTTCTTTGGCTGCAACATTGCTTCATGTTGGGACAGCAAAATCTCATCTGCCTTTTCCTGACCATCTTTCATCTGATGCAAAATTCTTTTTGTAAAAATGTTTGGTAAAGTATGCATACTATTGTTGATATGTTATAACCATGGAATCATGTTTTCAGCTACACTGATACTGTAACTTACAGATTTTAGTTCAACTATTGATTTATTTAAGATCTTACATGTTCTAATTTTTATTTTAATGCAAGGAACCAAATTTGAGGCCTACTGCGTTAAATTCGTTAAAGGTTCTTTGCAGATTGCTTTTGATACATCCATATCTCATATAAAGCCTTAATATTTTTTCTTCAACAAGGAATTAATATTTGAAATTTTATCTTTCATGTAGCATTTTCGATGCGAAGCAGGTGTCAGCATTCCTGCACAGCATGCAATTCTTCCACTGTGGTTAGTTTACTTAATACCCTTGATCTTCCGCTTTCTTGAAAATTATGTAAAACTATTGTAAGTTTGTCTAAGATTTATGTAAAACACATTGAAAATCATTCAAAGTTGAAATTAGATGTTCCATTTTTCCATTTAAGATGTAAAACTATTTTGTAAAAAATAATAAAGAAGTTTGCCTATTGATCTGATGATATGCCTGTAAAACATACCTGTACCACTAAATGTTTGGATATTAATCTGAATGGCATGCCTATAAAAATAGTTTGTCTTCTGATCTGATTGACATCGTAACAAAATAGTATATCCATTTAAGTTGTATTATTTTTTCATTAATTTTGTGCCTTTCTGAATCAAACTTAGCTTACAAATTTGTATACTGATCTAGATATTCTTTTGTGTCGAATTTGAGTCAGTATAACAAGATATATGAAATATGCACTCCAATTTCTTATTTTTATAAAAAATGAATTACTATGAATTATTAATGTTGGATTTGCCAAAATAGTATTATAAACTTGACCAATAAACTTGCATATTCTATAAGCTCATAGTAAGAATTAGGAGGCTGCAACTAGGTCCATACCTATGAAGTAAGCTTTATTGTGCATGCTACTTCTATGATATTAAATTAGGATTTCATCAAAAAGTTCGTTCAAGAAAAAAGAAAGAAAAAAGAGTTATGTATTTACCCAAGTGTCAAGTGTCATTCAAACCTTAAAATGGACCCCAGGAAGAAAAGACTTCAGTGTTGAGCCAACGACAATCTTATACGCACAATTTCTATTTTTGAAACTGCGTTGTATTATGATACTGGCATGTTTGTTTAACGTCGTGTTCTGACTATATTAATTATGCTAATTTAATTATATAAAATGTGTGTTAATCTATAAAATGTGTTTCCTCAACACAAACACACTAAAAATGTAAGAAGCAAATGGTTAAATTTGTAATTTGAACAATTCAACTGCTATTATTTAAGTTGTTATTTGGACTTTTGTTTGCTACCAATTTTTATTTTGGCTTTTTTTTAGTTTTCTTTTTATTCATCTGCTTTCGAAAGCTGTTAGTTGTTTTTATCTAGATAAGGGTATATTTACTCTTTGTAGACCTAGGGAAGTCTGATCCCTATAATATAAATGTATTTTTTTGATATATCATGTGTTTTATTATTTCATAACGAATAAAAACGATAAAGCTTTATAATTGTTAATTATGAATAAAAGGAAATCATGTGCTCCGGTTTCTGAGGTAATACCATGTGTTTTGCATGACCTAAGTGTTAATTTGAGTATTAGTTGACAAAATCAAAGTCCTAAGTTCATTATAGAATGTGACTCAAACTAATCTCACAATCAAGTTTTCCATTTATTACTATTGGGACACTTGCACATTTAAAAAGGAATAGTGATATCAAAAATGGTCGATAACAGTTTTATGTACATAGCTATGTTAATTTCATATTTATATTTGCACTTGATGTATATACATACAAGTATCCATAGGGCAATGCTCGGTGGATGCGGTTGCAACGGAATTGGAGAATGGTTATAACATGTAATATTATAGTGAATGCATGGTTGTTTGCATTGGGTATTAATCGTATCGGAATTGGAGAATGGTCATAACATGTAATATTATAGTGAATGCATGGTTGTTTGCATTGGGTATTCTCAAAAGGGAAAGGACTAAAATAATCATTATTAGGATTGTTTGCAAACCAAGCGCTAAAAACACATGGCTTTGATCGGCTTTGTTCAAATATTATTAGGATTGACCAGGATATGTTTACGAACTAAGGGCTACAAAACAATAATTATCAAGTATAAATTGCACGTGCATGCGTATATAAAAGCTAAAGATATTTACTTTTTACCTCTAAGTCTAATTTTTGTGTGGTCACGGCTTTTTTATTTCAAGTTCATTTGATGATGGTTGCAATTACAAAGTGATAGTGAAATTGATGGGTGATTGAGAAAAAATGATGTTGGAGGTCTCAAACCGATGATGCGATTCGCTAATGGGTGTAGGGTATATCTGGAAAGATACAGGGTGGAAATCCTATTCATTAAATTCTCGCTGTTAATGGAAGAGATGAAGCCATATTGTGAAGCGATGATGTATTTAGATAAATTTTTGATCACATCACACACTAAAAGAGCATATGCATGTAAAGGTACACGTATTATTTTCATTTCCAGTAGTATAAAATAAACTAAAACAAAAGAAACGAATGATAAAACTTTAGTATTATAAAAGAATTAGTTCTATGACTATTCTTCAGTTACCTCGGCCTTCTGGGGAGCTACCTTAGGTTCAGTTTATGCTGGCAATGGTATTGTTAAATCTACTTTCGCGAGTGTAACTATAAATGAATGCATATTGTGATTAAATGCAGGTCCACCTGGACGTGCATATACACTCGTGAAATATAATATTTGAACGAAAATCATAATTGCGGGTTAGAGTTCCGCTTTTTTATTTCAGAATTACCTAATGCAATATACTCTGACAACGTACCTAAGTTTCACTAAAATGTACTGTAATTTATCCTAAATAATTAATATCATGTATCATTTTATTAAATTTATGTGATAAATCTTTTTCAAATAACTATTAATGGGAAAAATCTATTTGGACACAAATGATAGCACAAGAGATGTCAGCTATAAGATTTTCCCGTGAATTCAACCTCCAATGAGATCCAACAACCAATATCTATTGTGTCCTTATTTTGTGTTTTATTGTGTGTCATTATAGCCGCCTGGTAATATTAATATCATGATAAAATTTAACTGAAACGTCTTTTGTCGTCTTTTTCCTATTAAATAGGTTGATTAATCTTTTTTAAAATAATTAAACAAGGTAAAATATTTATTATGAAGGCAGCCTTGCACACACAGAAGAAGAAAAAAAAAATCAAATGGACCCTTTTGAAGATTTTGCATGATTAAAATTATAATTATCGTTGTCTGCTTTTTTTTATCTCCAACGACTGTAATTATATAAAGGAAAAAAAACTATTTATGAATGTAGTAGCAACCTTATTGTTTACCTCAGGAATATCAGTTTATGTATTGGTGAATATCTAGTTCTCCAACTTCTTACTATTTTAATAACGTTTAGTCAAATAGTCATCACTAATATAAACTCACTGACATCATAGGTACCATCCATCTTTGTGTGTCAACCATGTGTTATCTTTTTAGATCAACACCTTTACTGAAATGAAATACATGGTGTCGTATACATCTGTATAAAGTTTGTAGCACAATTTGAGGTGGTAACTAGCATATAAATTAGATGGGCATGCTACATAAAGACTTTCAACAAAGAACAATTCCATATAAATTATCTGCTCGGTAGCAATAAGCATTAATATCAGGACAGCTTTCATATTTAAGGACTATTGTGAAATATATTTAAGAATTGCAACTTTTGAGATGTAAGGTTACAATTACAATGAATTGAATCAAATGGTATCATCGAGAAAGTGTAGGTGAAATAATATATGGTATACCAAGTTTAACTTAGTATTTTTTATTATGGTTGAATATAATTTGTAACCAAGAATATATATAATAAACATACATAGAATATTACAATTCACACTCGAGTAGGCAGATGAGGACTTACTATCTAATAGCTATTTCACATTTTCTAAATTCCAATAAATCCTTACATACCAATGTAATTTTGTATTTGCATTTTTTTAAACTAGATATCAATGCACATTTCATATTCTTTTATAACATCTTTGTCATTACCATACTTCCACATAAAAATGATTAGGCATTAGAATTGTATAAAATCTTAGGATTAGCTTTAAAATTATCGAAGTATTATCAGAATAGGTAAAATATTCAATGGTAAGAAAGAAGTGCAATACCCAAAAAAAAAATTTGTTCTACCATAACGTAACATATTATCAAATAATTACATAATTTGTTCATTTTTGTTTGAGATTTAATGTATATTTAGGCATAGTGATATACGATAAATAAAAACAATATTTGCATTTATCTATCTTTCAATGGTATGCCCTATCATTTCTTAAATTTTATCCTTTTTGCCCATACCATAATATATTTTGCCAAAAGTAAGGGTACGTTTTCACACAAGGGAAAGGGGTTGGAAAAGGAGAATGGAAAAAGGGTAGCAATGAAAAGGAGGTAGTGTATTGGAAGGGGTTAGAAAAAAAGGAAGATGAAGATGAGAATAAAGTAGAGGGGCACCCCACGTTCACGTCCAGTTGAACGCAGAAAGAGTTTTGAGGTTCTTTCCCAAAGTGGCCAATCAAGTTATCAACCTAGTTCCTAACCCCAGACAAGGGAGCTCGACCAGCTGGCCAGTTTATAAGAGCTTATGGTACCTTTGGAAATATAAAACGCAATCAAATCATACCTGAACAAATATCAAGTCCACGATCTCATTTCCACCTTCACATTCAGCAAACAATCGTCCACACTCCCCAGCCTGTCCATCAAAAGTTGCAATTAAAAAAAATAACAAAAATAAATAAATAAAACAGAAGAAGAAGAAACATATAACAAATTTCAATAACCAGTTCAACGGCAGCTAATCTCACATCCATATCCTTGTCCCTTAGACATTCAACCACAAACTCATATACAAACTTCACAATCGACCCGTTAATTAATTCACCGTCCCTCTTAAACAATCCCACAACTCCAAAAATTGCCTTCATCCTCACACCTGCATAAATATCCGAAAAAAGGCCCAGAAAAATTCTCAAGTTCACCTCCAGCTTCAAAACATTCAAATTTTTCCCCAGAACATAGACAACTTTCTCCCTCACGGACACAAATTCGCTTTCAGCCATTGACACAACAGCATCCTCGCTCAAAACAGAGAAATCATTCAAGGAATCTATCAAGGCAAGTGCATAGACTGCGATTCTAGCGCCGCCGTTCAAAATGGGTTTGACGACTTTGATTGCTTCGGATATAAGAAAGGGATGAACGGAGGCGGCGTCGGAGAGAACCTGAATGACGTGTCGATCAAGGGGAGCAAGGGTTATGTTTTGGAAGGTGCGGAGGAGAGCGGAGTGGGAGGTGGTAGGGTTGGTGAGAATGGAGCGAGCTAGCGTTAGGATTTGGAAATTGGGAGGAGCAGATTTGTCATGCCTGGAAATTAGGGTTTGAAGTTGTTGGCAGAGATGTTCCTCCATTAGACGAATTCAGAAGAGTTGAGGCGGGAACGGGATGGAGTTGAAAGGACGCCAGTGCTAGGGTAATGTTGCGTTACTCTGGATCAGCCAAGTCGTCCAACACTGGATGGGCCAGTGACTGCCATGTCAGCAATCCGAACCCACTCGCCTCCACCAATCCCCAAGAATATTCAATTCAGGGTCGAGGCACCCGAAGACGTCAAGGAGCTCTAGCTCGAAGGAATGAGCAAGCGATCCATCCTACATATTAATGCAGGGCCTACCAAGAGTAGGAATCTTTTAGAAACTATGGTGAAGATCTAACAGCGACTAAGCTTATTGATCCTGTCTTTACATCAAGCACGAAAGTCGTAGCCTGTTTTCTTTCTTAATCGAGATTGAGTTCCAATTTTAGTGAAGGTCGGCTCTAGGCTTATAAACGAATACTTTCGAATAAGGATAAAATAATATTCATATCCGTATTCGAAATCATTTTCGGATATCAGATATTCATATCCGCAGATGCGGACGGATATCGAATATTCTTCGAACAGTTCACAACCCATAAATCTAAACAAATAAATATAAAATTTTGATTTATTATAAATCCATTTAAGTATTAAAAATAATAAGTACGCTAGGAAACATAATTTTAAACGGCAAATATTGATTTTTATAGACAAATTACATTTTTTTTTACCTAGATAAAATAGAAAGACAATTATTTTATGTACTAAAATACACAAGAAAATAATTATAAACTTGATAAAAACTGGACGGATAATTATCGGATACGGATATGGTCATATCCGCATCCGTATCCGTTTTTCGGATATCGGGTAATTTTTTATATTTCGCATACGAATTTCGTATTTTTTGGATATTCATTGATAGCCTAGTCGGCTCGGTAATAAGTTTATCTAGTATTTACAATGTTTGTGTACACTTCTGGCCGTTCATATAGCGGTCCTCGTACGACTCTGAATTAAATATTGACTGTATATTTATCCGACATTAAAAATGCTAGATAAACTAATATAATATCCCAACATTTTCCATAGTTGACATTCTCATTCTTTCATCTTCTCTCAATCTTTTACTTTTCGCTCCAAAGTTTTTACTTACATTAGTAAAATCTTACCATTTTTTCGCCATTTGTCAACGATATGAGAAGATTTATATATGTCATTTATAGTAGTAGGAGGGGCAGATCCAATCCGAAAGTTGGGTGCAACAGAGGTAGCGGCCAACATGGTGTTAGCGGTTGAGAAGATGGAGCAAGCTCCAACTCTTCTAAAGTACGCAAAGTGGACGATGAAATCACTGTTTGTCGAAGGCGGTGGATGGGCATAATCTCGAAGATGCCGCTTTGAACTCACACATTGACTGGAACTTAGGACCGAAGAAGGAGTTGGTGATTTTGCGTGTTCATATGACAAGTGCATTTTCGACTCATATCGAAATCACTGTAAGTTTAATTTTATATTTAAATGCATTATTATAAATTTAATTTGACATTTATTTAAATTGAAAATTAATAACAAAACATTGATTAAAATTGACTATAACAAAATAAATCATTTACCGGAGTTGTCTTGAATTTAATTAGCTGGATTGTAAAAGAAAATAAAACTGTTATTGTATGTGACGTTCATAAAATTTATTGTCATTTAAGTTAACCATATCAAAAACATATGTTTTAACTATAAAGGAAAAAACCATGGACCTACAGCATTAATATTTCATTTGTATAACGAAATCTTAAAATTAGAAATTGCACGTCTTTTTTGTTTCATTTTGGAGACTTTTTTTGTACGTCCTTTTCTTTATGAAAAAATAATTTCAAGCATCTTTATATTTTGCAGAATAATCCCAATTTACAATTATACAAATGTAATTCACTTTATTCCATATACAATTATGTAATGCATTGGCTGTTATATGCCGAAAGACCACAAGCACATTTCATTTTTCTTTTGAAAGATGAGTATTACTCTTCTACATTTTTCTATGCTTGCATACATTAGTGTCGGACTGCATCCACCTCCTCCATAAGGCGAGCAGTTTCAGATATATGTTAATTTGAAGCATTTTTACCTAGTATGGATCTATCCAGATGCTTATCTGGGGTACTTAATTAAAGTTGGTTACATTAAGGATACTGTTAGAAAAGCAATTAGAGAGTATACCCCATATTCTAATCTAAAGATTAATAGGTCATTTGTTCTGTACATGATGGAAAACCTTTTATTCAAAAATCTTTCTAGTATACTTCACTTGAGATATGTTGCTCTTTCTTCATCAATTTTGTATGACCAAGGAATGTCTATCATGCTTATTTATATAGGTCTTTATACATTCAATGCGTTGTTACTTTATGTCACTATGTGGATTTTAGGAGATTTTACATTATTTTTGTTACAAGTATCGCCACAGCTTGACACATCCTACTACGGAGATCAAGTTGGCATTATTTTTCATCGGATATATCATTGTTAATGCATGACCGATAGATAGTATGCAGAGGAGAGGCTTGTTATGTCTTTGTCGTTGCACATAACTAAATCGAGTTATGATTTAGACGTGATTCGATCATATGACAGCCTTACGATGGTTCAACTTTTTAACATACCCTTTCATATCCTATGCTGGATTCCTTCCTAGCAAACAATCTCCATTGGTTTCCTCCCCACTTATTGCTGGATATAAGTGGTATCACAGCGAGCATTGTCGGGGCCGGCTTTATGGATATGATATTGTCCCAGATGACCCATATCCTGACACACCATATTCGAGGTTTATTCTCAAGCATTTATACGAATAGTAGCAACAGACAACTAGTGGGAAGCTACTTATTTCATTATTCCAACCATGGATTATCTTTTGCTTGACTTTGTTTTTATAGTTTCATAGCACAAACTACTCATGTTGGGTTGTAGATTTAGTGGGACCATTTGCCATCCTGGTGTTGCACCTCCAATTATAAAGGACTTTTCTCAACCTGCATAGAAATATGTTGTTCCCCAACCCGGTATTCCACTTGGAGGATATGGATGAAGTGTTGAAATAACTACGAGCTCTGTACATGATCAATTTGTTGATATACCTCATCCAGAGACCATTGAGTATTCTGATCCAGTATCATTTCCATATAATGATTTTTTTCAGCCGTAGGTTGGCCTTAGTGATATTACTTACAGAGAGCATCACCATATCATTGTGTAGTATACATAGCATGGCGATGAGCATAGATGGAGCACCGATGAGTATGGGTAGAGACTACATGATTTGACACATTGTGTCAAGACTAGACTACCGAGGATGAGGCTCGATATCATCATAGGCCTGGATTCAATCATCCACTTATTCCTCCTATAAAATTGGGTTGGGTGATGGTATAGGGTAGACTGGGTTTGATGGGGTAACAATGAGAGTGATAATCCCTACTATGATAGTGATGATGATGAGGATGATAAGGAGTTCATGTGTCCACCATTAGTTTATTTCTTACTTGGTTACACATGTTTATGTGAGTGCTTATTTATTACTACATAGTGTATGCATTGACTATGAAATTTTCTTTTACCAATTTATCATGATATGTACTTCTGTACCGTTTGTTTATTTCTTTTGCACTTTTCATTTTCTATACAAGAATTATATATATATATATAATTCTTACGTGTATCTGCACCTTCTTTTTATTTATTATTTTGTTATGTAATTCTTGTACGAGATCTAAATGTTCATACCATGTGTATTGGTGGATCGTGCCATTGGCTTTATTAACTTTTTAGTTGCTGAATTATATGATTAGTTGTTTATGGCATTGTGTATAGTTGTTACTATTGTATCAACATTGATTAAATTTATCTTAGTAAATGATTTGTGAATAATTAGGATAAAATAGTTAACAATTTGGTATCGATCCTTTATAACTCGATACTGATCCATCTCATAGCATGTAAAGAGCCACCATGATGTTGCTAAAGATGAAAACAAGCATATGTCAAGGATAAGAAGACAGAAAACCAAACAACTCGGTACCAATCCCTAATGGTCCGTACCCCTCCTGCTAGTTCATGATTTTGACCTTGTTGAAACTTCGAGCTAAAAGTCGGGAATGTGGTTGAGCAAATTCAACTAGTGATTGATTTCATCTATAAATAATGAGGTAAGAGCATTAAAAAGGGATCTGACCTTTGTTATTTGATCTGACGCCTAACTCTGTCAAATTCATACCCAAGTTATTTGATACTGAGTTATAAGATCTTCCATGTAAGAACAAAGTATAATCAGTAACAAAGTAATAGTGGATGTAGGCTATTGATTTTGATTGAAACATTCTAATTCTTCTGCATTCTTTTTTCTATTACTCTCCTTACTTTTACAATGCTTATTTATTACTTGATTGGGCGTTTGTCCCACTTTTGTAGCAAATAATTGTTTTATGGTACTAATGATGCGTTAAAGTTAGTATAAGTACCTGGAGCTCATTAGAAGTCGAGAGGCATACTACAAATAGTTTCACATGATAAATGCAGCTTATCAACATCGGAGAGAGTTGATTAACATAGTAGATAATTAAAAAAATAGTATATCCATTCACTAAGGGACTAACCCGATTAGTTTTTGAGAAAATCGATCAAAGAAGTTGGAATAAGATTCCATAATTGATCCCAAGTGCTAGTGTGAGAATGATAGAGTTAGAGGTATGCCCAAACCACTGTGCGCATCCCGTCCGTCGCGCACTCCGTCGTGCATTACTTCTTATGTCGTGGAACCACACTCTCGAAGCACGAACTCCTCATGTTACCTGACGATTGGCAACGTCGAGAAGTTCCAAACCATTTCGGATCGATGGGTCGTATCGATCACATAAGCCACGAATTTTGTAAGCCGCGCACTCTCAAAAGCCATGCATTTCATAAGCCATGCACTCTCAAAAGCTATGCATTTCGTAAGCCGCGCAAGCACTACTTGATGTTGCTCCGGCATCGTCAGCAAACCGTCAAAATTTTCTAAGTACCGGTGTTGTCTCGACAACACCGGGAAACTTGTCTATTACAGGATTAACAGGGATCAACTCCTGCTACCCGAAAAATCGACATTGCTCCAGTAGTGCCACAAAGTTCACAAACTAAGAAGACGACAAATAGTTTTGATCTTTGACCAAAGTTAATGTACAAAATGTTTAAATTCAAGACATCCAAGTCACGAGTTCCCAAAGATAGGAGCTGCAACGTACCTTTGACTGGGGGCATCCAGGGAGAGGCTCAGAACATCAAGTCTCACACCAATTGTTCATAATAATCAGCCCTGTGGACTGAGGGGCACATACACATTAACACTTGGTCAGGATAGGAAATCGCTCCAACTTGCAATAAAAGGAGGAACTTACCATCGTCCAGAGATAGACGACGATGGAAGGCATTTCTAGAATCAAATCATCAACGCAAAAGTTTCCAAAGGCAGAAGTAGGTGCTCGATTAAGGTCTCAAACCCTAACTTGCAGAAAACCAACTGTTATCCCAAGATAGACAATGACAAGGAAAGAACGCTTAAAATCGAGCAGCTAAACCATTGATTCCCGAAGATTGGAACCAACGAATAAGGTTGATATCCGCAATAATGCTATCAGCTCAGCATAATGCATATGGCCTGAAACAAGCAAGGTTAAGTGTCACAGATTCAAGACAAACACTACTGAACTCTACCGGTCCATGATCAAGATAGGAATGAACACGATCGTACCGGAGGCAATGTGACGACTCGCTCCACAATCTCTAATTTTATATAAGAACCTGGAATTTGACATCTAGAAATGAAGGGTTTCGCCTAGAAATGAAGGGTTCCGCAGATAGAAGTCAGATCATAACAAAAGCTGGTTGGAGGAAATCTGATTTTTCATGAATAAGAATAACCATGGAATGGTTAAGAAATGGCCCTGCATTTCCAAGGGTAACACTTGACGGCGATAAACAAGGCCAGGCAACATAAACGCCTAGGACTCCCATCCTTCCAGAACATGGCGTATACTGAAGTTAAGCAACGTTGAGAAAAACAGCCAATTGGGCTGAAAAGGATCTACTCAACTATACATGATCAGATGAATGATTTAATCCTAACCAACATGACTTTAACATTGCCCGAAGACTAGCAGCACTAAGAAAAGACTTCTACAATCCAATCATCGAAGTGCAAGTTTTCAAAGACCGAAACTAGTGCCCACCTAGATTAAAAGCATTGCCGGATCGGTAGGAAAAACGATCCCAACCTCCTGAGTGTCGGTGTTGCCCTGCCAACGCTAAGGCCTTTTCTCATTTCTTAAGTACCAACATTGCCCTGGAAATGCCGTGAAATTTGCTATTCACTATGTACCAGTATTGCCTCGGCAACGCCGGGAAAACTTTAATCTACAGGTTCAATGAGAAACACTCACCGTAGTAAACCATCAATGCACTAGCTTCCTGAGATAGAAGTTTGTCCTCAACTGAGATTCTACCCTTGTCTTCAAAAAACTACCATTTCCCAAAAATGGGCAACAATAGGAAGACACAACCTTTCATAGGTCAGCCGGATGGTTCGACCTTTCATCACAAGAATCAGCAACTGCACAGGAATAAAGCAATACCAAAGGGAAATCCTCGGATTGAATTGCTCGTGCGCTAATTTCTAGGGATGAAAGCTGGTGCACAATCAAATTTCTGAAATTCAACTTAAAAAGAATTTAGATAAAGCCAAAAGATAGGTACCCTCGAGGAAATGTTGCTTGGACCAAGCAGTTGGGTTATCAATTCTGGAAGACATGAATTGGCGTATGAACCGAACTTCTATGACGATAGCAATCAAGCAAAGCATGCACAACTAAGGACATGTAGGGACAATCACAGAAGGTCAGAACTAAAACCACCGTACTTCCTCAATCATAGAATAGGATTGAGAGCCAAACCAGGGGTAATCGAACCATTTGTCCCAAACCTCTCCATCTCTCACAATCGCCCAAATACTGGCGTTCGAAACAGCTAGTCCCTCGAGCAGGGATTGATGTAAAGATACTTGATTGAAAGAAATGTTGCAAAGTCCAAATACAAATAATTGCGAGGTTGGTTATATAATGGTTTTGTATCGCAAAACATAACATTCTGAGAACAAAATGCCAACAAAGGAAATGAAGGATTTAACATTCAAAAAATCAACCGTCGCTCGTAGTCTGGCAATGACGAGAAAGATCGATGACATGCTTACGGTCTAACTAGATCATTTGGTTCCAACTTGCTAGAATATGCCATTACCCGAAGTTTGGTGATGCTAAGAAGAAACCTCCAAAATGAAATTATCGATACATCGGCTTTCGGAAACAGAAGCAAGAGTTTGATTCAGCCCTACCATCCGGCATCTCATGCTATCTGAAGATTCATTACATCAAGGAAAAATCCACAGAATTGAGTCATCCATGCACGAGTTTCTAGAGATAGATACATGATTAGTGTCTTAACACTAGACTTGGAAGAATTCACTCTAGCAAAAGATGACGGCAACACGCCTTTGCAGCACATGTACCTAGAATGACATTGGATGACGATGTCAACTTAGAGGAATTCAATTACAGCCAGGAAACAGACGCTGTTGAATAATCAGAGCTTGGAATCAAGCAACAAAGTCCCTAGTTCCTGGAGATAGGAGCTATAATGTCAATCAAACTGGGGTAATCGAACGTATTGCCCTAGAGACCTAGTCTCCCGAAAACATATAGACCTAGTATTAAGAGAAATCGGCCCTATGGACTAGGGCACATACACCAACACTTTGTTGAAACGAACTCAGTTGAGCATAAGTAGGGATTAGCTATAGAACTGTCTAGACCAAGCAACCTCATAGTTCTGAACAAAGCTATGAAATAGAATATGCCAAAATGATCGCAAAAGTATTACTTACATGTATAGAATTACAGTAAACGAGTATGTTGCACATGAACACAAGAGGCGCAACAGTGAGAAAAAGCAATGCTCGGAATCGAGTAATTAAACCAATAGTCCCCGGAGACAGAGGCTGGTGTGCAGGTTGAATTTGGAAAAACGCAAAGGAAGGATAATCGCAATCAAACAAGTCATGCGCTAGTTTCTGAAGACTAAAACTATGCCTGATAGAACTTCAACTATAACTCTATACGAGCAGTTGCAACTTGTAATTTAACTATAATCAATCATCCCAATATGATAGGAAAAATAAGCGAAGCCTAAGTTACGAAGGACCCAGCTTCTAGAGCAGTGGAAGTCCCTTCGCCAGACTAAAGGTTAGATGACCGGAAAGTCATTTTCAATAATAAAACTTGGTATTCGACCCTATCGGGTATGTTTTACTTTAAATAATATCCTCGTATAATCAACGCCCGAAATCCAAGGAAAGTCGGCGTATGTTGACCAGTCGGGTTCTGAGCATTGACTGGGTAAGATGTAGTGTGTTATCTACATGAGAAGAGTCCAATGCCCCGAATACTGCAAATGAACAATCTAGTGTAGATAGCTTGCTTACATTTGAAAAACGGTCCATATCGTCCTTTGAAATTATCTTTCCCACACTTACCCATTATCGATCAATGATTGGTAACAGAGCCGATGTCTGAAGCGACGCGGGAAGCTTTTCTTTTCAAGATCACTAGAGTACAAAAACAAGAAGAGCGATATGATTGAATCATCCACTATATCTAATTTTGGAATAAATCGTCGCATTAGAATTCAAAACGGCGAAATGAACTTAACCAAGTCCTTAAAAAGAAACCGTTAAAGATAAAGAGCAAGACTTCGCTCCAGAACGGCGTATAATTGTTCAAGACAAAACTTAGCTTCACCGTCGGTCGAGTTAAAACTATATAGGCCGACTCCAAACCTACATCATGCACCCACTTACCGACCTAAACCCTTTTGTAAACTATAGAGCAAAGATTGCATCGTCAATACTAGGAATTGAAATTCAGATCGAAATCAAAAAACGAACAGCTATCAGAAGACAGTCAATTAAAAAAAACAACTTGAGATGGACTCCGACGATTCACTGAAATTCACATAATAGTAATCTGAAACTTGTCTTGTTCCAGAGCACACTTTGTTTCCAACGAAATCATACTATGGGGAGCAAATGTTAACTGGGTTTTTAACCCAGCAGAATTCAACAGCAGTTAGAACATCCAGACTAAGCCAGAATGACTTGAAACTTGAATAAGGCATCTAAAAGAACAAGCCAATAGAACTTAAGAGAAACAAGCGAAAAATCCACTAAGTAGATGGATCGCTGAAAATCCATCATCCATGGATCGCTAGCGATCCAAAAGAAAGCATTATGAGTTGTCAAAGCCTCTTACATCATGGTTTACCATCTCTTCTAAGAAAACCTACCAAGTTTCATAGCATTCCAAGCAGCACAGTTCGAGAAGTAAAGACTCGTTTGATTCAAGCTGTTTACCCGCTTTTTGACCAAAGCAGCTAATTTAAAGCGGACCCAAAGAACTCATACAGAGTTGGATTGACTTGAAATTTTGGGATAACACTTAGAAGACATAAATGAAGGCACTTACCAAAAATGAGCTTGATTGGATAACGCTAGATGGGTCGCTAGCGACCTAACTAGATGGATCGCTAGCGACCCATGTAGATTGGGCCCCACCACCTAAAATTATATGGTAGGTCCTTGACACCTCTAAAGTTTACCTGCAATGTTTCATCTGATTTCATTAAGTTTTGAGTGAGTTATGGATGATTCTATTGGACTAGATGACCCATGAACGCGGATGATCAAACAAACTCCAAACGACCTGTTATTTGGACAAGGCACTTAAATAGAAGATAGGAAGACAAGCAAACTAAGATAACTCAAAAATATGCTAAGTGGATGGACAGCTAGTGATCCATCCTCTATAGATAGCTAGCAATCCACCTTCTGTGGATAGCTAGCGGCCCATCTCCTATGGATAGATAGCGATCCATCAAGATAGGTCGGATCGCCTTATGTGCAACTTACTTATGTGCAATGCAACCTATTCGATATCCTTAAAATGTTAAGGATATTCGAACGCACTTTTATAAGGTGTTCGGTGCAGTCTTGTAGTAAGGGTTTCCATTTCGAATAGTTCGACCATGTAGAAAGGAAAGCAAATATCCGGTTGTGGATGTAAAATAGGTACAGTTGGGACGAAGAGAGTGAATTATTACTTCCATCTCATGAAGAGTCATTGAAACTGAGACTTGTATAAAATAGTAAGTAAATACTAGATATGGAATGACAAATTTGATTCATATTCCAAGTGTAGTTTTATTATAGAAAATTGTTTTCTACAAGAGTTACTTCTCCAAATTTAAGCTATTTGATATAAAACTCTCGGCTATAACTAATTACAATGGACAAAATAAATGGCCCATAATAAGTGGTTGATTGGAGCTTTGCATTTCATACTCCATTGTAGTAATGGCATAAATTTTGGGAGCATATCATATGACATTTATTAATTGATACATCAAGTTGTGAAAGATTGCTTTCATATATATCCCAAATATTATTTGTGAAATAATAATTTTTTTTGGAATTGACTGAAAATAGATATAGTTTTATTTTATCATGAATATTATGAATGTTCATTATAAAATAAATCTATTATAATGATGGTATTTGTTTTTATAATAATAGCGATGCATTAGCTATAGAAAATACGGAAGTATCTAAAAATTTCTATAATTTTTTTGGGATTATTGACTAAGTCATATGCTTGAGGAATAATTATGTAAACATATGATTATGAATCATATGGTACTCATGAATTGTATCTCAAAAGATTAAGGGCAAAACAACCATTTGGTGAGAGTGATGAAAGAGTTAATGAACACTTAGATTGATACATATAGATATATACAGTCTATGGTCTAATGATTCTAAAATGGATCCACTTACTTGGTTAAATTCATAACTTGAATTATCATAGACATAAAATGTGTATTTGATACACAAGTAGCGTGTATATGGTGAATTCATTGAATATAAAATAAAAGTAGAAAACCTAACATGCAAAGATAATAATTTTTTTGATTTTATCAAATAGAAGAGTATATATAGTGGAAAGAGTTCCAAATGTGCCTAAAATGAATAAGATTCAGTCTCAAAGTCACTTCTCCTTATGAACATAATAATGTATCGATAAGGAGTGATCAGATTTTGTTGGATAAAGAATGATTGATGATGAGTGAGGTTAAGTTGGCATCTTTCTACAAGGATATATACTTAGGAGTGAGTACACACAGTAAATTTAGTTTCATCAAAATCTTAGTTTACAAGATCATATAAGATATGAGTTGATAAGGAATCCCAATCTTAGATAGTTTTAGATGTGTGGCTATCTAATTTATCTATGATATGAAATAACTTTCGTAAATTCAAATCTGAATTAGTATAATGTAAATATATTGGCAGTTCATAATATGTTTCGAAATGCCAATTCTGTCACACTGGGAAACAATTGTTGTCTCTAGAAATAAAACATTGTGTGAGTCAAGAGGCTACACATAAGATTTGCTCATGAGAAATCTTGTGTGGACCACTCAAAAGAGTTTAGGACTGACCAACAATAAGAATTAGTGGAGTAAAATGTACTTGGATATTGTTAGCCGCCTTTTGCCAAGGCAGTACACAGGCGGATTTAACCCAACGGACTTCACGATCATCAAGGCAGAAAGCCCGGAGAGATGGTTACCAGGATTGGAGATCAATTATGTTTGGAACTATGGACGATAGTTGGATGGATTTGGATGGACAACACTCAAAAAATGGCCAAGTATAGAACTAATACTTCCTCTAGAAAAGGGATCAGAATAGAGGGATCACGATAAAAGAATCGGATTAATCAGGATGCACACAACACAACTCAATGATAATCACTCATAACTCAACAACCACAAGGCAGATTGAAGTGAAACTTTGGAAAAAAAAAGAAGGGACCCTAGGGAGTCTACCATAGGGATCAAACATCAAGTGGAGGAGTTTGGAGGGATCGGCCCTTTTCCCTATGAGGGATCGACCATATTAAAGTTCATAGCAAATGATCAGTCAATAACTCAAAATCTTCAAATGCAATCAACAAGAAATTTGAAGGGGAAGTACATTACAACATAGGGGACCCATCATAAGGATTATTATGGGCTTTGGTGGGCCCTAAATTTTTTGAGCAAGCTCGTCTTGGCTTCAAGGTTCCAGATTCGGGTTTTAAGCGAGATATTTTCACATCTTCACCTATAAATATAGCGGACATAGCATCAGCAAAGGAATCTTCTTTCTACTTCATTGTAACATCTCGTATCTAGAGGCCAAAAGCAAAGCGCTACAGATGTTGTAGTCATTCATAGTATTAACTTATGGTGACAAAATACGGTAATGATAATGGTATCCATAATATCAGAAGCACTTCAATATGAATAAAATCACAGATTTCAAAAACATCATTTTACTGATTACATTTCAAAACAAATTCATATCCAAATTACATAATCCCATATCGTTTCATAGGTAAAGATTAATTATAATCATTACAAAAATACGCCAAGAGCAACATATGACGATGCCCCCTTAGTTGATCAAAGCAATATAGTCATATCTGACTTAATACACAGCGGAAATAAACACAACAATAATCTGTAACTCCTAATTAACTATCCGTCAGCCACCTGCTCGTCTCCGGAAGCTTTATTCGCCAAAAGACTAAAACCTGAAAACCTTAACCCTCAGCCTACTCAAATCAATTTTGAGCACCCCAGAGTTTAAGGGGAAACAAAAACTTCGAGTCAGACATAAAGCCTGGTGTGAATAATTCTGCTACATCTCGGTTTACTAATATTAAGTGAGACCATGCCGCTTAGCAAAATGGGTTTCCCCTCACTAATATCCTTTCCAAACCATATATTTTACAAATCCTTTCCTGCAACCAAACTAGTTAATCAAACTGATTATATCAAAATAGCAATATCCTTTATGCTAATAAATGGACTATCTGTCTATAAAACAGGTAATAAGTGGACTATCTGCCCACAACATA
The DNA here is from genome assembly GCA_030737815.1 of Allium fistulosum. Lineage (NCBI taxonomy): Eukaryota > Viridiplantae > Streptophyta > Magnoliopsida > Asparagales > Amaryllidaceae > Allium > Allium fistulosum. Next base: position 512,432,375 of record CM060903.1, on the reverse strand, counting down.
ATAGCAAGGTCCGTTATGATAATAAATGGACTATCTGTCCATAAAACTGAGCCGATTGCCCGCAAACTGAGCTAACTGTCCGGATCAAAATGGACTAACTGTCCGAATTATTTTCTTAGGGTTTTAACCACCCTTTATTTTTTTCCTTGAAAACCTTTTCAAAACAATTTAACCTTTTAAATCATACTTATACAAGGAAAATATTTTCTTAACTTTACTCTAAGCTATTTTGCCATGATATATATACTTTACTCAAAATAATGTTGATGAGATTTAATAAGGATTAACTATCTTCCCAAAACAAGTTAAAATCCTTTTTAACTTGAAAATACTTAGGCTATGTTGCCTATTTAATACATTCGAAACCTTTTTTTAAAACCTTTAAACAACCCTTTCGAAACCCTTGAAGATAACCCCTTCGAAACCATTGAAAGTGACCCTTTCGAAACCATTAAAAGCCTTTCGAACACATTGGAAAAACCTTTCCTTTATTTTCTCCGAAAGCTTCAAAATATCAGACATCCTCCTTTTAAAACCTTTAAATATTGCCTTTCAAAACATAGGAAAAACCCATTCTTTCAACCCTTTTGAAACCTTGGGGAACCACCCCTTTCGAAACCATTCATTAAAACCTTTCGAAACAGTCAAAACTCAATCCTTTCGAAAGCACTTTGGGTTCAATTAAAAAATGTTGAAACCTTTCGGAACCATTCAAAAATTTACCACTTCGAAACCTTTAAAAAACGTCTCGGTCGAACCATTTGGGTTATGTCGTCAAGTAGAGCAAAAGGATCGGAAACCCATTAAAGTCGAAAGCATCTATTTCGAAACCATTTAAAACTATCTCTTTCGAAACCATTTGGGTTTTACTTCAATTATAGAAAAAGGGACTTTAAAACATTTAAGTCGAAAGCATCTGCTTTGAAACCATTTCCTAAGTAAAGAAGTGATGGTGTTGAAGCTATCCCGTTCGAAAGCATTGGAGAAGTGGCCAAAATTTTAGAAAACAAAGTAAACAACCCTTTCGAAACCATCTGGGTCGAAAGGTAAAAAGCGGCAGTAAAAAGGCTTCGACTTAGTCGAAAGCACACATTTAAAACAAAAGTGCAGCCCAATCGAAACCATTTTTTTAAATCCATTGAAGCTGGTCAAAAGCTAACTGAGTCGAAAGTTACTCAGTCGAAAGCCATTTTAGGTGAAAGCAAGTAGGCACATTTTAATTTAAAAACAAAGTAATGCCTACACCCCTTCGGAACCCATGGTTTCGACTCTATACCTTCCGCCTACATCCAATTCACTATGTACCTGTTCCCTGATACCATGTGCATTGGTTTCGACTGTGCCGGAAGCGAAGATGAGGGGGTGGAACCTGGTGCCGAAAGCATCGAAATAGTGTAAAATATATAGCAAATAGTTCTTATCACCTAACCTGCTTTACGTGTCAAATTTTGATTGGTTGCCTCTTTCTTTACCAATAAAAAGTACTGAAATTTTCAAAGGTGCTTCTGACTTTCCAGAATTAACAAATTTGAATTAATTTACAAAAAGCATCTTCTCCTTCCTTAATTATATAAAACATTTAAGTCCCATGCCTTAAATAATTTTATATAACCATTAAAACACTTAGGAAAAATATACAAAAAATCCAAAAAATCTCTTTTAATATGTTTTCCAACATATAAAATTTTCAGACCCAAATCTTTTATTATTTAACCGTAAATAATTATTAACCCAAATTAACATTTTATTTGCTAGAAATTCATATAAATTCCACAAATATTCAGAAAATTCTGAAAATTAAAACCCATCTCTAAAATATCATTTATGATCTTCATAAAAATTTGCAAGGCATTTAGATGTCATTTTATAGGGTTTTTACCTTAAAACATATCATAAATTAAATATGAACAACCATAATTCATCGACAAGTATATATAATCATTCCATCATTCAAAAACATGGCAAATCAATGCAAAATATTCGAAATTCATCTTAAAACCGAAAAAAAATTGAGATGTAAACATTATTCACCTTAGCTTTAGAGATTAAAGAGATTGAGATGTGAATGGATTTGATTTGAATTAGCTTCTTCCTCTCTTACCCTTGTTAATGGTGGCCGGCATCTTTTTAATTATTTTTTTGATAGAATGAAATGGATGTGTAGGGGTACACAGCCAAGGGTTTAGGGTAAAAGAGTGGCCTCTTTACAATTTTACCCCTCCTTTATTTCAATTTAACTCTTATTTTAATGTATTGTTTAAATGGCGTGGCTACTCCTTGATTAAATCAAATCTCAATCCCCTAATCAACACATTATTTTATTTAATTTAGCTAATTAAATATCCTAAATAATGTTACCAAAAATCTAGGGTGTTATAGACTCCCCTCCTTAAAGAATTTCGTCCTCGAAATTACGATAAGGTACACAACAAATCAAACAAGAAGGTAAAACATACCATCAAACAAGTCAGGATAAGCATCTCTAATCCTGATCTCAATCTCCCAAGTACAGTCCCCGTCATCGTCGCTCCACTGGACTTTGACTGATCTAACCGTCTTGGTTCTAAGCCTCTTCTCATCTCTCGCAACAATATGAATAGGCTTCCTCACCATAGTCAAATCGGGTTCTACTACTAAGTCATCTAGCACAGTCGGTGCAATGGCAGTCTCTAGGCCTCTAACACACTTTTTGAGATGAGAAACATGGAAAACATCGTGGACTCCCGCCAAATTGCTCGGTAGCTCAACTCTATACGCGAGCTTCCCGATCCTCCCAATAATAGGAAAAGGTCCAACGAATCTCGGTGCCAACTTCCCCGATTTTCCAAACCTAATCACCCCCTTCTTCGGTGACACTTTAACGAAAACCTGATCTCCAACTGAGAACTCTAGATCTTTCCGTCTCTTATCTGCATAACTCTTCTGTCTAGACTGAGCCTCCTTCATTCTAGCCCGAATGACCTTAATCTTTTCTGCAGCTTCTATGACCAAATCTGGACCAAGAACCAACCTATCCTCGGTCCCTAACCAACATACGGGAGATTTGCATGACCTTCCATACAAAGCTTCAAACGGCGCCATCCCAATACTAGTTTGATAACTGTTGTTATACGAAAACTCGACTATGGTCTTCCCATGATCCTCCGAAACCTAATACATAAGCTCTTAACAAATCTTCCAAGATTTTGTTAACTCTCTCCGTTTTCCCATCTGTCTGCAGATGGTAAGCGGTACTCATCTTGAGCTTGGTTCCCAAAACTTCCTGCAGACTCTTCCAGAACTCACTAGTGAATAAAGGATCTTTATCAATAACTATGCTACTACATGTAGTCTAACCACATTCTTCATAAACAACTTTGCCAAAATTGGTGCCATTCTGGTTGACCTAACTGGAATGAAATGGGCACTCTTGGTTAGCCTGTCCACTACAACCCATATACTATCATTTCCTCTGTTCGACCTCGGCAACCCGTCAATAAAATCTATAGAAATAGAATCTCACTTCCATGCCGGAATATCTAATGACTGAAGCAATCTACTTGGCTTTGGTGTTCGGCCTTTGCTTGTTGGCAAATCAAGCATTGCTTTACCCAAAAGCCAATATCCCGCTTCATTCCTTTCCATAAGAAACTCCTCTTCATATCTTGATACATCTTAGTACCTCCTGGATGAATAGAGATCTTTGAACGATGGCATTCCTCTAAGACTTCTTTCCTTATGTTTCCTATACTCGGAACACATAATCTTCCTTTCTTTCTTAACCACCCATTCTAGTCAAAACCGAAATCTTTCGAGTCATTGCTCTCAGTTCCATCTCTTAACTTCCTGTTTAGTAGCAATCCTTTCGATCATCACTGGTCGGACTTCCAAACAAGATAACACTACGGTTTCTCCGCTAGATCCAGCCTCAGATCTCCATTGCACTCTACAATCTACTAATGCTTCCAGATCTTTCCACTCAGCGATCATTGCCAACACTGCATTCTGATGTTTCCTACTAAGTGCATCCGCAACCTTGTTGCCTTTTACCGGTGTGTACTCAATCCCAAAATCATAAGCGGCGATAAACTCTAACCACCTCTACTGTCTCATATTCAACTCCTTCTGAGAGAACAAATACTTTAGCGACTTATGATATGTATATAACTCAAACCTCTCTCCCAAAAGGTAATGTCTCCACACCTTCAATGCAAAAATCACTGCAGCCAATTCTAAATCATGTGTCGGATATCTGACCTCATGCGGTCTAAGCTGTCTAGAAGCATAGGCAATCACTTTACCTCTCTGCATCAGCACAGCTCTTAATCCTATTCCACACGCATCAGTATAAACCATCAAATCCTGATTCCCTTCCGGAACCACCAAAACCGGTGCATGGTTCAATAAGTGTTTCAAACTCTGGAATGCTTCCTCACACTTATCGATCCACACAAACTTTACATCCTCTCTCATTAGCTTGGTCATCGGTGCCGCTATCCGCGAAAAATCCTTAATGAACCTCCGATAATAACCAGCCAACCCAAGAAAACTCTTTATCTCTGTCACTGTCTCGGGTCTCTTCCAACTATTCACCGCTTCAATCTTAGTCAGATCTACTGACAACCCTTCCTCTAAGACTACATGACCAAGAAACTTCACTTCTTTCTTCCAGAAATGACACTTTGAAAACTTAACCTTCAGCTGACGCTGCCTCAGCGTCTCAAGCACCACTCTAAAATGAACTTCGTGCTCTCTTTCATCCTTAGAGTATATCAAGATATCATCTATGAAAACCAATACGAACCTATGCAAGTGCTTTCGGAAAACCCGGTTCATCAAATCCATAAAGAATGCCGGTGCATTAGTCAGTCTGAACGGCATAACTAACCATTCGTACGACCCATATCTGGTCCTAAACGCCGTCAAAGTTATACTATCCTCTGCTACTTTGAGCTGATGGAAACCTGTCGCCAAATCCAACTACGAGAATACCTTGGCTCCACTCAACTGGTCGAACAAATCGTCAATCCTCGGCAATGGGTATCGATTCTTTATCGTCCTTTCATTCAACTTACGATAATCGATACATAGCCTCAACGATCCATCCAGCTTCTTAGCAAACACTATGGCTGTTCCCCAAGGCGAACTACTCGGCCTGATAAAACTCTTGCCTTCTAATTCCACCAACTGCACCTTTAACTCCCTCATATCTGTAGGAGTCATCCTGCTCGGCGGCCTACTCATTGGTTCTACTCCCAGAACCAAATCTATCCGAAACTCAATGGCTCGTTTCGGTAGCGATCCAACTACAGGCTCAAAAACATCTACGAATTCTCTAACCACGAAAACTCGACTCAACTCATCTTCCGATTCCATAACACCCAATAAAGCATTCACCTCACCGCTAGAACCTTCTACGGCATAAACTATCCGATCACTACAATCTAGGCGTCTAAGCGATATTTTCCTTTCCTGGCAAAATATCCTAGCATTGTACTCACTTAACCAATCCATCTTAAGAATAATCCCGAACCCCACAAAATCAAACACGTGCAAACTGCAAACAAAAGTATGACCTAACAGGTCAAACTCTAACTGGTCACATCTCAACCCTAGAGTTGCATACCTTCCTATTGGATTCGCAACCCATAAGGAAGTAACTAAATATGTGGGTTCTAGGTTAAGTTTATCTACCAAACATCTAGATATAAAAGAATGCGATGCACCAGTATCAAATAGAACGCTAATAGACATACCATGAATCTAAAGCATACATCCCAAAACTGTCTTTCCTTTCTCCTGAGCTGTTGGCTTCGAAGCAGTATGCTCCAATGCATACACTTTGCCCTTTCGATCCTTAGCGGGCTCCTTGCACTGGCTCTTATAATGGCCAATCTGTTCACAATTGAAGCACCTGACATTCTTCTTTCTAGCCACTTCCTTAGCCTTTCCAACATGACACTAATTAGCAAAGTGCCCCTTCTTGTTGCAGTTGAAGCAAATAATCTCAGACTTCCCTTTCTTAGCTGCTCCACCATTCTAAGCACCTTTCTTAGGAGAGAACTTCCTCTTTTGATCCTGCCCAACCTGGACTTCTTTAGCCATACTCTTCTCTGGAGAATCAAGAATCTCCTCATGCCTTAAGGCCATCTCCACTACAAAGTCATAAGGATCTCTAATAAGGATCTCTAATATGAGGTAATGTGGCCCTATCTAACTCAGGCTTCAACCCCCTGATAAACTTCTCATTCCTCTTCATCATAGTATCCACTGAAGCATACCCATATCTGGCCAACTCCTCGAACTTTCTAGCATACTGCAGTACAGACATCTCTCTCTGTTCCAACTCAGCAGACTTTCTGATCAGAGCAGACTGTGCCATTGTAGACATAAACCTCTCCTGGAACCTCCCCTTAAAATCTTCCCATGACAAAGTTTCCTCATCCACATTGGTCGTCACACTGTTCCACCAAAACAAAGCCGCTCCCTGAAGCTGTCTGGATGCCAACCTCCTCTTCTGCTCATCATTGAGCCCCAAATTTGCAAAGATTCTCTCAAAGTGCAACAACCAATTTTCCACTTCTATAGCATCCTCTGTCCCAAGAAAAGGATTCTCTCCAAGCTTAGCGTAATCTACGCTCAGCTTAGCATAATGGTTAACTACCGAAACTTCCGAAACTCCTGCCCCTGCAACATTTCCTCCTACCAGTCCAGCTGCAATTCCAACTTAAATCATATTCACAAAAAACTGATGCATAGCTCCCATGTCCACTTGCGGGACTCCAACACCTACATTCTCCACTTATGCCTGATCCTAGGTCCTCCTTGTACTAGGTCTGGCATTCCCATTGGTGCTCTCCCCTCCTGGGTTAACTCTTCCTCTTCTACCTTCCATGTTTGTATTCAAACCTTATGAGATATAGAAAAATAACCTAACAAGGATAGGAGACTAGAGATAAAGCGTATACCTATATATAGCAAATACAAGTACGTTACTATAGCGTTATCCCATACCCTAATCTTACTCTATTTCATTAGGATTATGTTTTTAAAAAGCCATTTTTAGTTTAATTTTTTTCATAAAGCATGCTCTGATACCAAGTTGTAACATCCCTATCTGGAGGCCAAAAGCAAAGCGCTACAGATGCTGCAGTCATCCACAGAATTTACTTCTAGTGACAAAATATGGTAATGACAATGGCATCTATAATATCAGAAGCACTTGATTATGAATAAAATCACAGATTTCAAAAACATCATTTTACCGATTACATTTCAAAACAAATTCATATCCAAATTACATAATCCCGTATCGTTTCACAGGTAAAGATTAATTATAATCATTACAAAAATACGCCAAGAGCAACATATGACGATGCCCCCTTGGTTGATCAAAGCAATATAGTCATATCTGACTTAATACACAGCAGAAATAAACACAATAATAATCTGTAACTCCTAATTAGCTATCCGTCAGCCACCTACTCGTCTTCGGAAGCTTTATTCGCCAAAAGACTAAAACTTGAAAACCATAACCCTCAGCCCACTCAAATAAATTTTGAGCACCCTGGAGTTTAAGGGGAAACAAAAACTTCGGGTCGGACATAAAGCCTGGTGTGAATAATTCTGCTACATCTCGGTTTACTAATATTAAGTGAGACCACACCGCTTAGCGGAATGAGTTTTCCCTCACTAATATCCTTTCCAAAACATATATTTTACAAATCCTTTCCTGCAACCAAACTAGTTAATCAAACTGATTATATCAAAATAGCAATATCCTTTATGCTAATAAATGGACTATCTGTCTATAAAACAGGTAATAAGTGGACTATCTGCCCACAACATAATAGCAATGTCCGTTATGATAATAAATGGACTATCTGTCCATAAAACTGAGCCGATTGCCCGCAAACTGAGCTAACTGTCCGGATCAAAATGGACTAACTGTCCGAATTATTTTCTTAGGGTTTTAACCACCCTTTATTTTTTTCCTTGAAAACCTTTTCAAAACAATTTAACCTTTTAAATCATACTTATACAAGGAAAATATTTTCTTAACTTTACTCTAAGCTATTTTGCCATGATATATATACTTTACTCAAAATAATGTTGATGAGATTTAATAAGGATTAACTATCTTCCCAAAACAAGTTAAAATCCTTTTTAACTTGAAAATACTTAGGCTATGTTGCCTATTTAATACATTCGAAACCTTTTTTTAAAACCTTTAAACAACCCTTTCGAAACCCTTGAAGGTAACCCCTTCGAAACCATTGAAAGAGACCCTTTCGAAACCATTAAAAGCCTTTCGAACACATTGGAAAAACCTTTCCTTTCTTTTCTCTGAAAGATTCAAAATATCAGACATCCTCCTTTTAAAACCATTTAAATATTGCCTTTCAAAAACATAGGAAAAACCCTTCTTTTCAACCCTTTCGAAGCCTTGGCTAACCACCCCTTTCGAAACCATTCATTAAAACCTTTCGAAATAGTCAAAACTCAATCCTTTCGAAAGCACTTTGGGTTCAATTAAAAACACGTGAAAACCTTTCAGAACCATTCAAAAATTTACCCCTTTGAAATCTATGAAAAACATATCGGTCGAAACCATTTGGGTTATTTCTTCAAGTAGAGCAAAAGGATCGGAAACCCATTAAAGTCGAAAGCATCTATTTCGAAACCATTTAAAACTATCTCTTTCGAATCCATTTGGGTTTTACTTCAATTATAGAAAAAGGGACTTTAAAACATTTAAGTCGAAAGCATCTGCTTTGAAACCATTTCCTAAGTAAAGAAGTGATGGTGTTGAAGCTATCCCGTTCGAAAGCATTGGAGAAGTGGCCAAAATTTTAGAAAACAAAGTAAACAACCCTTTCGAAACCATCTGGGTCGAAAGGTAAAAAGCGGCTTCGCCTTAGTCGAAAGCACACATTTAAAACAAAAACGCAGCCCAATCGAAACCATTTTTTAAAATCCATTGAACCTAGTCAAAAGCTAACTGAGTCGAAAGTTACTCAGTCGAAAGCCATTTTAGGCGAAAGCAAGTAGGCACATTTTAATTTAAAAACAAAGTAATGCCTACACCCCTTTGGAACCCATGGTTTCGACTCTATACCTTCCGCCTACATCCAATTCACTATGTACCTGTTCCCTGATACCATGTGCATTGGTTTCGACTGTGTCGGAAGCGAAGATGAGGAGGTGGAACCTGGTGCTGAAAGCATCGAAATAGTGTAAAATATATAGCAAATAGTTCTTTTCACCTAACCTGCTTTACGTATCAAATTTTGATTGGTTGCCTCTTTCTTTACCAATAAAAAGTACTGCAATTTTCAAAAGTGCTTCCGACTTTCCAAAATTAACAAATTTGAATTAATTTACAAAAAGCCTCTTCTCCTTCCTTAATTATAAAACATTTAAGTCCCATACCTTAAATAATTTTATATAACCATTAAAACACTTAGGAAAAATCTATAAAAAATCCAAAAAATCTCTTTTAATATGTTTTCCAACATATAAAATTTTCAGACCCAAATCTTTTATTATTTAATCGTAAATAATTATTAACCCAAATTAAAATTTTCTTTAATAGAAAATTCATATAAATTCCACAAATATTCAGACAATTTTGAAAATTGAAACCCATCTCTAAAATATCATTTATGATCTTTATAAAAATTTGCAAGGCATTTGGATGTCATTTTATAGGGTTTTTACCTTAAAACATATCATAAATTAAATATGAACAACCATAATTCATCAACAAGTATATATAATCATTCCATCATTTTAAAACATGGCAAATCAATGCAAAATATTCAAAATTCATCTTAAAACCAAAAATAAAAAATTTGAGATGTAAACATTATTCACCTTAGCTTTAGAGATTAAAGAGATTGAGATGTGAATGGATTTGATTTGAATTAGCTTCTTCCTCTCTTACTCTTGTTAATGGTGGCGATCCTCTATTTTAAAAAAATTGATAGAATGAAATGGACGTGTAGGGGTCCATGACCAAGGGATTAGGGTATAAGAATGGTCTCTTTCCTATTTTACCCCTCCTCTATTTCAATTTAACTCTTATTTTAATTTATTGCTTAAATGGCATGGCTACCCCTTGATTAAATCAAATCTCAATCCCCTAATCAACACATTATTTTATTTTATTTAGCTAATTAAATATCCTAAATAATATTACCAAAAATCTAGGGTGTTACATTCATTTATCTTCTACCTAGGCTATACTCTGCCATTTTTATTCTAGAATTTCAGGGATTTGTAACTATAACAGCAGCATAAACGAATAAATGAAAAATCTTTAGGGTGGACGTAGGCCAGAGTTAGCCGAACCACCATAAATCTATGTCTCTCTTTACTTGCTTTCTATTTTAATTTTATTATTCTTCAATTTATATTCTCTACATTATTTTATCTGAGATTTATGATTGGATATTGATGCTGTCAGATAACTGGGTGTTAGTGGCCATTTTTTATGCCAACATTTTGGTGCTTTCACTGAGAAATCTACTCCTCACGGATTTGGAGTTCAGATTTGGAATCAACTAGATAGCTTAGATTTGGAGCAATGATTAGACAATAAAAAAGAAGTGTAGTATCGGAAAGGAGCCATCATGCAGGTAGTCAGGAGGCTTCCTTTGGAGCTGGAGCTAATCAAGCATCTATCTACATCACCGGGAATGAAATGGAAACGATGATGGATGTTATGCAAGAAAGGATGCTGAAGAGATAAAAGGAGATGGTGCAGAATCTACTCCGACAGATTGGACAAGCTGGAGCACAGAACTAAGGGAATTGAGTAGCAGGACCTAGTGGCAACTTGGATCAAGGAGTTGATGGGGCAGGAGTCACTAGAAATTAGAACCAGGACCATGGGGATGAAACCATTGGACAAAGGAACAGAACAAAGCAACCGGGGCAGTCCTCGGCTGTCTTAGAGGGATCTGCCCCGATCCCTAAATACTTGGTGGCATGCCTCTAGGACTAGTCGGTCGTAATGTTGGAGGACCTACAGTCGATCCTATGGAGTTTGGTGCAAATCGGAATTTGGATGCACGTCCGGAGGAGTACGTTCTGGAATTCCCTCGTGAACTCGGTGGGTAGTTTGAAAATGATGATAGGAGACTGCTGCTGAATGATAATGATAGATTTGCAGAGATGATCAGTCGTGCTATGTTTGGAGGATTGATGAACATGGATCTGGAGGATGTAAATAGAAGTCCATTCACTCCTAATATCAAGAATGCTAGGAAACCAACGGAGTTTAAACTACCAACGCTGGAAGTATATGATGGAAAGTCGGACCCAACTATGCATATGATGAGATATATACGGCACAAGGAAGTACTGGGGGCATCAGAAGAAGTCATGCATGATGCTTTCCCCTATATTTAATGAATATAGCTGCACTATGTTTCATGCAGTTGGAGAGCGGTTCTATTGGCACATGGATGGAATTGGTTGAAAGATTTATGAGGCAACTCAGAGTTCACATCTCGAGACCCAAAAATGCGATGAGTCTGGCAACTCTGAAATAGAGGACCAAAGAGTCTCTAAGGAGTTTCCTAACATGATTTAATGTCACGATGGCATCGTTGGATCGGCCAGATCCATCCATAGTTTTGATGGCAACTATATCAGGAATTGCTGAGGGCATAGATTTCAAGGATTCATTGGAGCGGGATCCACCTATGGATCTCGGGGAATTTTATAATAAAGCAGAAAGGTTTCTGTGGTAGAAAGACGCATGAGCCGACAAACCAGAGGTGAACGTTGTGCAAAATGGAGGATCATCAAGAGATGCAAACAAGAATGATAAAGGCAAACATAAACTGGATGATGGATATGATGGGACACAAAGGCGATGGAAAGAGCAAGAGCCGAAATTCTCCTCCTACTCAGATTTGATAGAAAGCCTAGAATGGATTATTTGGACACTAAGGGGTAACTCCCTTATCAACTGATAAGGAGGGATCCCACTGAGTGGGAGCATATGTCTGGAAAGTACCGCTCGTTCCATGAATTGAGCAGACACACCATGGATGAATGCAGACATTTTAAGGGTATGATTGAGGAGCACATTAGGAACGACAGGCTGTCACATCACGTGAGGAATCAAATAATGGTGGTGGAATAGGAGTAGCCACCATCCTCATCGAATGGAAACAGGAATGGCCCTGGATCGGGGTCATGGATCATCATCAACTGATCGTGATGGTAAGGGCTGAATTAAGGACTTGGACTCCATCTATAATAATAATGAACTCTATAATAAGGTGGCTAAGTTACTTACACATGTACGAGATCGATGATGCTCCCTAGGCATGCTCTGAGATGATGATGAACCGTCGTGCCTGGAGAGACACCTTTTGGCTTTTTTAATTTTTCTGATTTCTAGATGTACAAACTCTTATTCATTAGGTTATTTATGATCTGCATTACTGTGATGAATAAATCAGGTCACGATTATTGTCCTAACCAGAGTGACGGGGCGGTAACCGCAAGGTGCAAGACCCTTTATTGGAGAGCGACATAATGGACTCGCACATGGATTAAGTCCTCGACTTGAGAGTTGATGCTGATGAATAAAACCCAATAGGACGTCAGGTATGGATTATGCCTCGCAAGGAGTAGGTCGCTTCGCTGTAGAGCGACATGATCGGCCTACTCAAGTCATCGAGTATGGATTATGCTCGATAAGGGTCTGGAGAGACCATGATCGGCCTAGGACTTAGGCCAAGACATCACTTAATGTTCGGGGACACAGAACTGTAGTACAGGAAGTAACGCCGCTTCGTCGGAGAGTGACAGGATTGGCTTACTTGGTCGTCGAGTATGGATTGTGCTTGGTAAGGACCCGGAGATGTCATGGATTTGGATGTCAGCTTCGAACAGTTATGGATTGGACATTGACCCGGAGCAGTCGTGGACTTAGATATGGGCCCGAAGCGGTCTCAGATTTGTCTAATAATGACGCACAGAGGTCATGGATTTGGATATCAGCCTCGAATGGCAATGGATTTGGCTTCGGATGGATACAGATTTGGATAAAATGATCCGGAGAGATTGCAGATTAGAAATTGGATATTGACTTGGAATGGTCATGGATTTCACTAACGATCTGAAAAGATCATGTATTTGGATTGGCAACGGATTATATTCATATTGGATAATATGGCCATCGATGGAAATTTTGGATTTATGGCAATTCAAAACACACCTTCCTATCACAAGACATGCTTGGGGGGCAAAGTGTTAACCTGCCTTTTGCCAAAGCAATACACAAGCAGATTTAACCCAACACACTTCAAGATCATAAAGGCAGAAAGTCTGAAGAGATGGTTACTAGGATTAAAGATCGACTATATTTGGAACTATGGACGATAGTTGGGTGGATTCGGATGGACAACACTCAAATGGCTAAGTATGTAACTGATACTTCCCATAGAAGTGGGATCAGATTAAAAAGGATGCACACAACAAAACTCAATAATGATCGTTCATAACCCAACAACCACAAGACGGATTGAAATGAAACTTTGGAAACAAAAAGAGGGACCCTAGGGAGTTTACCTTAGGGATCACACATCAAATGGAGGACTTTAGAAGGATCGACCCTCTTCCCTATGAGGGATCGGCCCTCTCCCTATGTGGGATCAACCATATTTAAGTTCATAGCAATGATCGGTCAATAACTTAAAATCTACAAATGCAACAAACATGAAATTTGGAGGGGAAGTACATTACAAGATAGGGGACCCATCATAGGGATCGCACCCCATAAATCCCTCAAAATATGGATCGGCCTCGATCCCTATTATGGGCTCCGGTGGGCCCCAAACATTCTGGGCAAGCTCGTCTTGGCTTCAGGGTTCCGAATCTGAGTTTTGAGAAAGATATTTTCATGTCTTCTCCTATAAATACAGCGGACATGGCATCAACAAAAGGATCTTCTTTCTACTTCATTCTATCTTATACCTTGGCAATACTCTGCCATTTTTATTTTGGCATTTCACATATTTGTAACTGTAACAACATCATAAATGAATAAAAGGAAAATCTTTGAAGTGGAAGTAGGCCGAAGTTGGCCGAACCACTATAAATCCATGTCTCTCTTCACTTTCCTTTTGTTTTAATTTTATTATTCTTCAGTTTATATTCTCCATATTATATTATCTGAGATCTGTGACTGAATATCGGTGCTTTCACATAACTAGGTGTTGGTGGCCATTTTTGACGCCAATAGATATCATCTAAAGACTAACATGGAAATTGGTTACATAAGATGAAATATAATTAACCAAGCCTAAAATGGATGCAACTCATTAGAATGTTTAATACAAATTATCATTGAGAAAAATAATTTTCTCTATTGTTGGTAATCCATAAAGAGTATATACTCTACCATATGGCACGATGCATTGAATCCAAAATGGATTCCAAGTACATTATCAAAATATGATTTAATGGTTTTACCCAAAGGGATATAATTCATCGGTCGTAGGAGTGCCTTCGAAAGGAAGACCGATGTAGTTGTAATATGATAAGCAACATTGGTGAGAATAATCTCATAACTTTCAATTGTTGAAATCAGTGTAACAGATTCATCGATCAACATGCTTAAGTTAATTAGAATTCTACTCATAAAATTATTGCCCAGTATAACTTTGAATCTTGGTACAGCCATGTTGAAACAGAAATTCTGAATAATGATTTAGAACAAACTGTTTGTACAAAATAACCAAAATGCCATGAAGTCAGTGGAAGTGATAATTTTGAGTTTGTAAGTATTGGATATGATCCAAGTGCTAATACGTCAGTATCATTCGACAAGCACCATAATTGAACAAATATTTTGATTGAGAAATCAAATAGTTTGATTATCCGTCAAAATGCAGAGGAATCGTGTATCTATATGAAAGAAGATTAAGAGGTACAAAAATATATTTAACACTATAAGTAAGGATGTGGGGGTCATCCCAAATGATATACATAGACATCATATTAAAATATTTAATTTGGAGCATATGAAATGGAATCATTATGCATTGGCAATAGTAATTGTCATATATACTATATTGTCTGGTATATTTCTATTTGCGTATGTAATTGATATTGTTAGTGGCAAAAATGGTCATTAACCCCGATATGTGTGAAAGCACCAATATTCAGATAAATCCAATCACAGATCTTATGATAGTAGTATGTAGAGAGTAATAAATTGAAGAAATAGTAAATGAAAAATGAAAGCAAGTAAAGAACACAAGAGATAAAGGCTGGTTCGGCTTTCTCTGGCCTACGTCCACTTTAAGAATTTCCTTTTATCCCTTTATATTGTAGTTATAGTTACAAAAGAGTGTTATTCAATAGCTAAAGTGGCAGAGTTTAGCCAAGCTTGAAGATAAAGAGGAACCGAGAGAAAAAGATCCCTTTTCTTGAGCCATGCTCTCTCTATTTATAGGTGGAGATCTACAAAGATCTTGCTGAAAATTAGACAGAGAAGTCTCTTGGTCCATGTGGGCCCGTGTGCAAATCGGTGGGGCCTACCTCCATGCTTTGGGATAGATCAATAAGTCCTTCGTATCGATAATCCCCATGTTAGAATCAGCTGAGATCGATCATGGTGAAAGATGACAGTGCAAAGTCCTCGCTCTCCAAATTTCATGAAGTTCCAACGTGTAGATTGTGAGATATGATCGATCCAAGTTCGAGTTTGAAAGTGTAGGCTGATGATTTCGTATCCATAGGTTCGTATCCATCAGTTCGTATCCATCAAACTACCATCCATCTGAGTCATGTGCTATGATCCATGTGATGCACTCCATTATTTGACCAGTTCCTTCGTATTGATCGATATGAAATACTCCCAAGTGCAGTTGCCTCCGTATCCATCGGTTACTTTATTCCTCGTATCGATCCCAACTTTGATCGATACGAAGTGTATCGATCAAAACCATTTTCCTCGAGTCATAGTCAAATCCGTATCGGGTCTTCAACATGCTTTGCCGTATCCATCCAATTGATACGCATGTATTGATACGAAAACAACAATCCACATCCATCAACCTGTATCCTTCCTAGTGCTGCCTAATCGATACGAATTGTATCGATACGAGATGTATCGATACGAATATCGATCGATCCAAACCAAATGTAAAGCGCATGTGTTAATCCAAATCTGTATCCATAGTGATCGATACAAGAGTATTGATACGAGCCAGTTTTTCATGAATATTGATCCATCCATAACTCGAGCATATGAACTCCGATTGACTTGAAATTCAAAGTGTAGCCTCAACGAGCCTTGTTTATTATTCCCGATCGATCCCACCTTGATTGGAGCTTGGTCCAATTTTGACAGTATCAATCATATCCTTGTTTCCAATCGATCTCCAATCCTGGTATCAATCCTTTTTAGCCAATTTGTTGATATCCTGGGTTTGACCAAAAAGCAGGATAACATTTGCCCCCCAAAACATGCCTTGCGATAGGAAGGCGTGTTTTGAATAGCTTTAAATCCGATATCCAAAATCCATACTCCATTGATAGCCATATCATCCAATCCATTACCAAGCAATTCCATCTGAAGTCAACAACCGAGTTCTAATCCATCCATATCCAGTAACCAAATCCATGACCTCTCCGGGTCAATATCCAAATTCGGGACTGCTCCGGGTCCTTAATCGAATCCAGGACCGCTCCGGGTCCATGTCTAATCCTCAACCATTCAAAGTTGAATCAATATCCATTTCACATCTTGGAAGCCAATAACTGAATCCTACGATCTCTCCGGATCATTGACGACCTTTTTTGGACCCTTGCTAAGCTCGATCCAAACTTAACGATTCAATATGTAGATCCTATTGCGCTCTGGCGAAGCAACCTATCCCTTGCACTCCGGCCTCGGTGGAGGCATATAGCGATGTCTTGGTCCTCCTAGACCGATCATAGCCTCTCCGGGCTCTTGCTGGATCCCATCCTATCACTCTCCGGTGAAGGGGAAATAATATCGAGCAAGCCGATCCTGTCGCTCTCCGATGAAGCGGAGTCACTCCCTGCACTCTGGTTCAGTATCCCTGAACATTAAGTGATGCCATGGCCTAAGTCCTAGACTGATTACAGCCACTGTGGGCTCTTTCCGAACCCCGATCCAATCACTCTCCGGTGAATGGGGAACAACGTCAAGTGAGTCGATACTATCACTCTCTGACGAAGTGACTGACTTCCTGCACTCCGGTCCCTGCCTTTCCGGTCAGGGGCATAAAGCGATCAATTTCCAACTGAATTCCAGTATCCATCCCTTAACTTTTTGGTTAGGGATTTGTTTCACAAAATCCAAATCCATTTATTAAATCCAAATTCCAAATGTTCAATGAAAAAATAGAAAAAAACTAAGTGCTGCCTCTCCGGGCAGAGCGGTCTACTACCATCTCAGAGCATGCCTGGAAATCGCTCTGGTTCCCTTACATGTGTAAGTGCCGCTTTATTTTTAGAAACAAAACCAGAAAGATTATTTGATGACCGAAGTTCAAATCCTGAACTCGGCCCTTGCCATCACGATCAGCTTATGACGAGTCGTGACCCCGATCCAGGGTCATTCCTATTTGGTGCAGGCGGTAGCTGCTCATGTTCTAACGTCGTCGTCTGGTTCCTCACATACTGTGGCAATCTGCCACTCCTGATGTGTTCTTCCACCATGTCCTTCAAGTGGCGCATTCATCTGTGGTATGCCCTTCCAACTCGTGTAATACCTTCCGCTCCTACGCTCCCGCTCTGTAGGATTCCTTCTGGGTGGTTTTCGATAGGGGAGTTGCCCCCGTGTTTCCAAGTAAATTCATTCCAGATTCTCCTTCAAGTCTATGTATGTGGTGAATTTGGGTTTCCCGGTATCTCCTTCGTTTGTTAAAACCATCATATCCATCATCCTACTTTCGCTTTCCTTTATCCTTCCCACGTCCTTCTCCAGACGTTCCTTCGCCTTACGCAGCGCTCACCTCCTGCCTTTCAACGCTTGCATCCTCTAATCGTATAAACCTTTCCGCCTCCTGGTAGAACTCCCCGAGATCCTGTGGTGGATCCCGTGCCAATGAGTCCTTGAACTCAGTTCCTCCTACAATTCCTGCTACCGTCGCCATCAAAATCATTGATGGATCCGAGCGATCCACCGAAGCCACGGCTGCATTGAACCGCGTTAGAAAATTCCTTATGGACTCTCTTGTCCTCTGCTTCATCGATGCTAATGTCATTACGTTCTTGGGTCGTGTAACGTGGACCCTGAATTGCCTCATGAAGCGTTCCACTAGTTTGCCCCATGTCCTGATCGATCCATTTTCTAGCTGCCTGAACTAGCGCGTGGCCAAATCCATCAAGTATAAAGAGAAGCATCTTGCCATAACCTCCTCAGATGCCCTCAGTACTTCCATATGCCTGATGTATCTGTTACGTGCATAGTTGGGTCCGACTTCCCATCATAGGCCTCCAGCATTGGTAGTTTGAATTTTGGAGGGTTCCTTGTGTTTCTGATATTCGGAGTGAATGGACTCCGACTAACTTCCTCCAAGCCTCCGCTCGGTAGATCTCCTATCATAATCCTTCTTATTAATCCAGCCATCCGCTCATCTCGATCCGGGGGTGGCCTCCTATATGTGTTTCCATCCTGCCCCTCATGTCCTGGAGGATATTCTAGGTAGTACTCTTCATGTTGCTCATTCACGTTTGCGTTGGCCCAAGCCTGTTGAGCTTCATTCACGGGCCTTCTAATATCCGATCCCGAGGGTCTGCCCCCAGGCCTTTACTGATTCCCTTCACATTCTCCATTCTGGTTCTGGATATGACCTCCAGAGATTTCTACAGCTCCGACTCCTTGTTCTACATTGCCGACAGCTGCGGTTGCTCCATTTCCTAGGTTCTGGGTTCCAGCTGTGCCCATTTGCCTGAAGAGATTCTGCATCATCTCCTGTTGGCTCTTCAATAATCTCTCCTGCATGGAATCCATCATTGTCCGCATCTCATCCCTTGTGATGTAGATGGATGCCTGATCTGCTCCAGCTCCAAAGGAAGCCCCTTGACTTCCCTCATGATGGTTCCTTTTTGGTAAAATACTTCTAGCCGATTGCCTAACCATAGCTTCAGATCCAATCCTTTTCCAAAGTAGTGGGTGCTAGAGTTCTCAATGAAAGCACCAAAGTGTTAGTGGCAAAAATAGTCACTGACCCCGATATGTGTGAAAGCACCAATATCCAGATAAATCCAATCATAGATCTTATGATAGTAGTATGTAGAGAGTAATAAATTGAAGAAATGGTAAATGAAAAATGAAAGCAAGTAAAGAGCACAAGAGCATTATAGTGGTTCGGCTTTCTCCGGCTTACATCCACTTCAAAAATTTCCTTTTTATTCCTCTATACTATAGTTACAGTTACAAAAGAGTGTTATTCAATAGCTAAAGTGGCAGAGTTTAGCCAAGCTCGAAGATAAATAGGAGCCAAGAGAAAAAGATCCCTTTTCTTGAGCCATGCTCTCTCTATTTATAGGTGGATATCTGCAAAGATCTTGCTGAAAATTAGGCAGAGAAGTCTCTTGGTCCATGTTGGCCCATGTGCAGATCAGTGGGGCCTACCTCCATGCTTTGGGATCGATCAATAAGTCCTTCGTATCGATAATCCCCACGTTAGAATCAGCTGAGATCGATCACGGTGAAAGATGACAGTGCAAAGTCCTCGCTGTCCAAATTTCATGAAGTTCCAACGTGTAGATTGTGAGATATGATCAATCTTAGTTCGAGTTTGCAAGTGTAGGCTGATGATTTCAGACCGATAGATCCTCGAAAGAAGATAACTCATTTTTCATCGACCTGAGAATCGATACATTTTTAGATTTTGGTAGGTAGACCTATTTCTTGGGGTTAGGTAATAGGTATATTCTGGTATACACGACTATCCTTGTTCTTGTTGTTTGGATAGATGTTATATTGCAGCCCTATTAGTTTATTTTACAGTTGGACAATGTTTACCTATTTATTTTAGTTAGGTAAATTCACATAGTTTTTCATAAACACGACTACCTATTTCTTTTTGTTAGGAGTCGGAGTTTTTACCTGGTAGTCTATTTCTATTCGTTAGACTATTACACTATGTGGTAGGGTTTGTTTATTTTAGTTAGGCCCTATGTCGCACTTATCACACTGATAGCTGACTACCATTATTATTTCATTAGTGATGATTATTTCGTCAGAGGTTTCGAGATAGATATTTAGTATCTTTTTGGATTTGGCGAATTTTGAATTGGTTATCACCTTATTTTGAGAAGATAGTCCATTAGAGACTTGATATGAATTTATGAAATGGTGATTTTGATCAATATGCCTTATTTTGATTATTTGGGTTTTTTAGGCATATTTTGAAATGACTTATTTTAGAGCTAAGTCATTTATGGATTTATAAAGTAGTGAATTTAATTAATATGCCTTATTATGATTTTTGTTTGGAATATTTAATATGGCTTATTATTTTTAAGTCATAAAGTTATGATATTAGTATCTCACCTTTTATTTAGATATGTCTAACCCGTTTATTATTTTAATACTTGGGTCAGACCGAGACTTTACAGGTACAGGGACCCATGACCTTTGGATTTTGGACTAGCATTGAAGTAGACTATTTTGATAGTTTTAGTTTACTTCATACTTGTATATATTGACAGTTATGAGTTTATGTCATCTATATTATATAGTAGTGACTTTGTACCTGATACAAGATTTTGAATATGATGTATATAAATTTATATGGGTCTAGTACTAATATTTTGTAGACTCACATTCTATTATGTATATGATGATGTTTATTATTCCGCTGTGATCTATGACTCTGATTCTGATTTATCTATATTATATACTGTTATGAATATTTTCAATCGGTGTGTTTATTACTTTGTATTAATACTGCACACGTCAAATTTTCAGTTCAGATTCTCAAAAAGGTAAATAAGACGTGTCAGTGTTAGTATAAAGATATATTCACATTCGATCGCCCTTAACCAGCCGTATTCTCCGGATTAGCAGACGACATTACTTATAATGTTCTTTGCTAAACTAGGCATAGCGGAAGGGTCATTACAGCTTGGTATCAGAGCTTTGTTTAGAACATTATAGAATATAAATAGTACAGAGTTCAGATCTAAACCTAGATGATCTAGAGCCCCGTCCCTTGGGTGTGTAGTAGTTAGTAATTTAATTAACTATTTAGGAATATGAATATTAATTATTATTGGGAATAATCATTGGGACGTATTTGAATTTTTTTTTGATAATACTATATATAACTTATTGTTATGAAAATTTACTAAATATTGGAACTCACTTTTGTTAAAAGTGAAATTTTAGAAATAAATATAGATTAGATCTTAGATGTATTGTTTTGAAATAGTAAATAATAGTTAAATAATAGGATTGAGTAGGAATCATTACTTGAAAATTGGCAACATACTCTATGTATTAAAAGACTTTGATGAATGAAATATTAATTTATAGGTATACTAATTAAATACTAAGATGCATTACAAAATCATTATTTGTTAAGAATTGTTTTATGTAAATCTTGAGATGGAAAAAAAGTATTGATATAGATATACATGAAATGTGAAAGTCTTTTCTGTTAAAGAAACTTTATGGAATTAATTGAACTATGATATTGTAATGGTATTAAAACAACTTTATTGATAATCAGAAGTATGATTTTGATAAATAAATACCAAGTATATATATATATATTTACTTTGAAACATGTGTATGGTCTTGTTCCAATAAATAAAACTTCATTTTCGTGAGTATAGCCTTATTTTATTTTTCGGTGAGTATAAATGTTAATTTTCAAGTACAGTGATTTAAACTTTATTTATCTTTAATTAAGACTCGCCGCCTTAATATTGTAAGCCGTACTAGGAATTTATGTAAATTTGATAAATTTGCAAAAAAAATAATTAGCCTAAATAATATTGTATTGAATATATGTATTACTGTAATACATAAATAACAAATTAGCTTTCATATATCAATAACCAATGTGTTGTGGTATTCTATTTGGACGATATGAATGTTTGCTCGATGATTGATATGGTTTGGTTGGATATTTGAAAAATGTTGTAAATGACTTTATAAAAATAAATTGACGAGCTTTGTTTATAAAATAAAATAACAGTGAAATTATTTTTGAAAAGCATTTTAATCGTATATTTTGTGTTAATTTGTTCTTGAGTATTTTAAGAATTTTGGTTGATGCGTTTGGCCAACATTATCAATAAGGATTCCTAAACACTAGAACGAGGCATTTCGACACAATAGTTTGAAAATAATAATATATTTTGGAAAAGAAAATAAGATTTTTGAAATAATACAAGGCATAGAAAAATAATAATAATGATAAATACAATGTTTGGAATATATATATATAAAGATTTTGGAAGTGTTATAAATAATATTTTGTGAAATTTACTGCGTTTGAAGTATTTTGATTCCAGAAGCTTGTCCAGGCTTCATTTTTCTTTCCTACTGCCATTGCCTGTTTTGCATTTTTCAATTGATTTGAAACCTTTATATATCACACTCCACAAAAACACCGAAATATGGGTTATAACCTAAAATGATATTAAGAAAAGGAATTGAATTTGCTGTAAAAAAAATGTTATAATTAGTTTATAGTAAACAAGATATGGTTTGGAAAATCCATTTAAAATCTTAGATTTTTAAATTTCTTATATATATTTTAAAAATATCAAGATTGAAAATCTTCAAAGTATTTTTAGATCATTTGAATTTAAATTCAAAAGGAAGGTTTTTAAGTATGTGAATATTTTCAGATGAAGAAAATATTGATAAAAATACTTGTATATTGTTTTGAAAATTCAATATATCATATATACAATGTTTTGAGACAAAATCTATGTTTATAAATGATTGTATTTGAATTTTATTAAAAGTAATTGAATGATTTGGATATAAAGCATATATATTGTTACCCCACCTTTTGGTCAGGGCCGGGATATCGACAAATTGGCTAAAAAGGATGGATGGATTGGAGATCGATTGGAAACAAGGCTATGATCGATACCATGAAAATTAGACTAAACTCCAATCAAGGTGGGATCGATCAGGAATGATAAACAA
Source organism: Allium fistulosum (assembly GCA_030737815.1). Taxonomy (NCBI): domain Eukaryota; kingdom Viridiplantae; phylum Streptophyta; class Magnoliopsida; order Asparagales; family Amaryllidaceae; genus Allium; species Allium fistulosum. Next base: position 512,409,217 of record CM060903.1, on the reverse strand, counting down.
GGCATGGTGAGGCTACACTTCGAATTTTAGGTCAATCGCAGTTCATACGCTCAAGTTATGGATGGATCAATATTGGTGAAAAATGGTTTCGTATCGATCATTATGGCATTTAGTTTGGATCGATCGACATTCGTATTGATACATCTCGAATTGATACAATTCGTATCAATTAGGCGGCTCCAGGATGGGTACATGTTGATGGATGTGGACTTCGTATCGATACACACATATCGATTGGATGGATACGAGGCAATGGTTACGGAGGTTTGGAAGCGTATTTCGTATCGACCACTCATTGATCAATACGAAGGACACACACGGAGGAAGGATGCTGGATGGATACGAAAAGCATTCAGGAGCCATTTCATATCGATTACGTTCGTATCGGTCGGTACGAAGGAACCGGTCAAGGACATGAGCGCTTAGCATGGATCATGGCACAAGACTCGGATCGATGTAAAAGAGATGGATACGTAGTTGATGGATACGTAATTGATGGACACGAGCTGATGGATACAAAATCCATTGATACGAAGACTCCAACTTGCATTTGCAAAGGAAAACTTAGATCGATCATATCTCAAAAACTATACATTGGAATTTCATGAAATTTGGAGGGCAAGGACTTTGCACTATCATCTTTCATCATGATCGATCTCAGCTCGATTGGAGCGATTCCCGATTGATACGAAATCGATATGGATCGATCCCAAACCACCTTGTATCAATTATATGGGCCCACATGTGCATAAGAAAGGGTATTCAGAGATTCAATGTAGATATTTCTAGCTCCACACCTATAAATAGCACCTCCATGGCAACTAAAAGGGATCTTCTTCTTCTCTTTTGAAAAAACTCTGTCATTTTGGTTATTCAAAGGATTATAACTATAACTATAGTATAAAAGGAATAAAAAGGATCAATTCAAAGTGGACGTAGGTCGGAGATAGCTGAACCACTATAAATCTTGTGTCTTCTCTTACTTTCTTTCATTTGAATTTTTTTATTTCTTCATTTTCACTCTCTACATCATCTGGATCTGAGATCTGTGACTAGATACTAAAGATTTGTGTATGAACACTGGTGCTTTCATTACATTCGGGGTTTGTGGCCAATTTTGACGCAAACACTTTGGTGCTTTCACAGAGAAGGCTAGCACCCGCTATACCGGATTTGGAGTTCAGATTTGGAAAGCTAAAGGATCATATCATGGAGGGACCATGGTTAGGCAATCAACCAGAAGGGCTTTACCAGAATGGAGCCATAAAGAAGGAAGTTAAGAGGCTTCCTCCGGAGCTGGAGCAGATCAGGCATCCATCTACATCACGAGGGATGAGGTGCAGACTATGATGGATTCTATGTAGGAGCGGTTGCTGAAAAGGTAGGAGGAGATGATGCAAAATCTTCTTGGACAGTTCAGACAGGTTGGAGCAGCAGGAGCTGCAGAAGGTCAGATCCATGGAGCCGGATCAAAAGGACTCAATAGGCAATCAGATAGAGCAGTTCAGCAGGGGGCAGCCCCCAATCAGCACATAGCTATCAATTTGGACAGATCTAGACTCGGGGGCACACCCCCATGTAATGCTGGACCAATTCATGGAAGAATGCCAGGTAACGCTGTATAGCCAGGCGCCAACAGGAATACATGAGTGTGTGGCGAGGAGTACGCACCAGAATCCCCTCAAGGACTTGGGGGGCAGTTAGGAAATGGAGATGGGGGGCAACCCTTGGTGGACAACACTGGATTGGGTGAAATTATCAGGCAATCTATGCGCGAAGGTCTGACGAACAGAGATCTGGAAGGAGTAAACAGGAGTCCATTCACCTGTAACATCAGGATGGCTAGGAATCCACCAGAGTTCAAGCTGCCTACTCTGGAAGTATAAAACGGTAGGACGGATCCTACCGATCATTTGATGAGGTACACAAGACATATGGAAGTGCTAGGGGGCATCGGAGGAGGTTATGGCCCAATGTCCCCCCTGTACTTGACAGATATAGCTGCTATGTGGTTCAGGTAGTTGGAAAATGGATCTATTAGGACATGGATAGAATTGATGGACAAGTTTTTGAAGCAGTTTCGGGTTCATATCAAAAGGCCGAAAAATGTGATGACACTAACATCTAGTAAAATAGAGGACAAGAGAGTTGCTCAGGACTTTCTTAACCCGGTTTAATGTGGCGGTTGCTTTGATGGATCGGCTGGATCCATCAATGGTTCTAATGGCGGCAGTGTCAGGAGTCAGGGACAACTCGGATTTCAAGATATCATTGATACGAGATCCACCAATGGATCTCAGGGAATTCTTTCACGAGGCCGGGAGATTTCTTCAATAGGAGGATGCAAGTTGGGATATGAAACTAAAGGAAGTAAAAATGGTCAAGGATGGAGGACCATCCAGTGAAAGCTCGGGTAAGGATAAGGATAAAGGGAAGAGGAAGTCGGATGACGATTCTGGCAGAGCAAGGAAGCGTTAGGGAGAACCAAAATTCTCCACTTACACAGGACTGAATGAGACATTAGAACAGATTTACATGGAAACTCGGGATCGCGTTCCTTATCGAAGGCCAGCAAGGAGGGAACCCTCGGAATGCGAGAGGGTGTTGGGAAGGTACTGTCTCTTTCATGACCTGGACGTGCATGATACTAACAGCTGCAGGCATCTAAAGGATATAATCGAGGAGCACGTAAGGAGTGGTCAGTTGCAGCAATATGTCGGGACTCGGAATGCGGCGGTGGAATAGGAGCAACCACCGTCTACCTCAAACAACGATGGCGTGAGGCCCAGGAATGATGGTCGGTTGGTCATTGACTGATCGGGATGGTATGGAATAAGTAGCAAACTCTGGGCAGACGGCTAAGTCACTTACTCATGCACGGGGACGGAGATAGCCCCTAGGCATGCTCTGAGATGATGATAAACCATGATGCTCTAGTTTGTGAAATCTGCTTTTTCTTTCTTGTTTGGACATTTGCTTTTTTCTAGTTTGGTTTTGGAGTTCGGTTTGGACTCTTGGTTTTGTTGATTTTCTGGTTTGGATTTTGGTTTGGATGCTTGTCTTTTGGTTTGGATCTTGGTTTGGATTTTTGATATGGATTTTTGGTTTTCTGATTTGATCTGGATTTCGGATTGGATTTTGATTGGATTTTATCTGGTTTTTGGTAAAAAGGTCATCGGGTATGGATTATGCCTGGCAAGGGGTAAGTCGCTTCGTCCGAACGTGGAGAATCAGCTTATTCCGGCTGTCGAATATGGACTATGCTCGGTAAGGGTCCGGAGAGACCAGGATTCGGCTTAGGACTTAAGCTACGACATTACTCAGCGTTCAGGGACACTAAACCAGGATCACCGTCGATCTAGGACTTATGCCAAGGCATTGATTAATACAGGTCGTCGAGTGTGGATTACGCTTGGCAAGAACTCGAAGAGGTTATGTTATGGATTCGAAAATTGGCTATGAACAGCTAAGGATTTGGGCATGAACCCAGAGTGGTCCCGGATTTGGCTAAGGGCCCGGAGTGGTCCCGGATTTGGATATCGACCCGGAGAGGTCATGGATTTGGTTATTGGTTGCTGGATATGGATGGATTAGAACTCGGTTGTCGGGTTCGGATGGATATGGAATTGGCTAAGGATTAGGTTATTGGATTCGGAATCGGACATCGACTCGGAGCAGTCGCGGATTTGGATAAGGATATGGTTAAGGCACTTGGATAGAATGGCTTGGTAATGGATTGGATTATAGATCAGATGATATGGCTATGGATAGAATTTGGACTTTGGATGTCAGATTTAAAGCTATTCAAAACGCCTTCCTGTTGCAAGGCATGTTTTGGGGGGCAAATGCTACCCCGCCTTTTGGTCAAGGCCAGGATATCGACAAATTGGCTAAAAAGGATGGATATCAGGATTGGAGATCGATTGGAAACAAGGCTATGATCGATACCGTCAAAATTGGACCAAGCTCCAATTAAGGTGGGATCGATCAGGAATGATAAACAAGGCACGGTGAGGCTACACTTCGAATTTCAGGTCAATCGGAGTTCATACACTCAAATTATGGATGGATCAATATTGGTGAAAAATGGTTTCATCGTATGATCGTTGTGGCGTTTAGTTTGGATCGATCGACATTCATATCGATACATCTCGTATCGATACATCTCGTATCGATACAATTCGTATCGATTAGGCGGCTCCAGGATGGGTACAGGTTGATGGATGTGGACTTCGTATCAATGCATGCGTATCGATTGGATAGATACGAGGCAATGGTTACGGAGGTTTGGAAGCGTATTTCTTATCGATCACTTATTGATCGATTCGAAGGACACACATGGAGGAAGGATGCTGGATGGATACGAAAAGCATTCAGGAGCCATTTCGTATAGATCATGTTCGTATCGATCCATACGAAGGAACCGATCAAGGAAAGAAGCGCTTAGCATGGATCATGGCACAAGACTCGAATCGATGCAAAAGAGATGGATACGTAGTTGATGGATACATAATTGATGGACACGAGCTGATGGATACGAAATCCATCGATAAGAAGACTCCAACTTGCATTTGCAAAGGAAAACTTGGATCGATCATATCTCAAAAACTATACATTGGAATTTCATGAAATTTGGAGAGCAAGGACTTTGCACTATCATCTTTTACCATGATCGATCTCAGCTCGATTGGAGCGATTCCTGATCGATACAAAATCGATATGGATCGATCCCATACCATGTTGGATCGATTATGTGGGCCCACCTACGCATAAGAAGGGTATTCTGAGATTCATGACAAATATTTCCAGCTCCATACCTATAAATAGCACCTCCATGGCAACTAAAAGGGGATCTTCTTCTTCTCTTTTGAAAAAACTCTATCATTTTGGTTATTCAAAGGATTGTAACTGTAACTACAGTATAAAAGGAATAAAATGGATAAATTCAAAGTGGACGTAGGCCGGAGATAGCCGAATCACTATAAATCTTGTGTCTTCTCTTACTTTTTTCATTTGAATTTTGTTATTTCTTCATTTTTACTCTCTACATCATCTGAATCTGAGATCTGTGACTGGATACTAAGGATTTATGTGTGAACACTGGTGCTTTCATTACATTCGGGGTTTGGGGCCAATTTTGACGCAAACATATATATATATATATATATTTGTGTGCATGCGTGCGTGCGTGTGTAGATATATATAGAAAGGTAATTTGTATTTAAATTATTTTTGAAAGAATATTTATGAAAGATAAGCATTTATATTATTTTGAATTAAATGGAGAATTTTTATATTTAAATTCGTCGAAAAGAATTTTGATGAATTCTATAACTCAAAAGGTTTAAAATAAAAAATATTTGACTAAGTGTACTAAGTCCTGAAATTATCTTGTAGTTTATTTAGGTTATGTTGCAACAGCACTGATAGACCCCAAATCATATGTCATTGTTGTGACATGTTTACTGTTGAACCATATAATGTTAGGAGATATGGTTATTGTGTAACGACCCACCTTTTTGGACGGTTTAAATCGACAATAAACCACACATGTCAGACTCAAACCATTCAAAAGGGAGGATTGTTATGGGGTAAACAAGAAATGAAATGAAAAGGAAGAAAAATCAAACACAGAGTCTCACAGCGGAATGACAAAATATAATAATCAAATAAACAGTTCATGAAGTTGTTTTACCAATAACATTTTATTACACTTTTATAATAAAGATCAGAGTATATATAGCAGAAATAAATAAATAATGCAGCTGAACAACATGATGCGGTGGTATAAATATAATAAATACTAATAATAGTAAATCTTCGTCTTCATCCTCCAGAAAAGAAGTCTTTGATACACTGAAAAGCTCAAACTGACCCGAGCAAATTGAAAAGACAAAACACTCTAGTCAAAACTAAAAGATCTTATGTAAGTTAAATCAACAGTAAATAAATATGAGTGTAACGGCATCGGAGTTGTTTACGGGATTTGACACCTCCTATCCAGTGCCTAACGTGCGTACAATAACTTAAGAGATGCTTGGGATCCCATCTCCTAAGGATCTGTTAAACTATCTACATGCATAGTACAATATGCTATTATAATAGTGTCTATAGTAAAGTATTAAAATAGCATTAAGGCGTTACCCATATCCCCCTCAACACATTTTTATATATTCCCGTAGTCTATACAGGTACTGTAAGCCCCACCAAACTAATGGGATACTCAGGGAGCACTCCATAGGTATGGTACAAAACAAACTCGTAATGGACGCGATAAGGCATGTGACAAGTCACGCGAGGCAATGCCAAGGTAGGATTCTACCATTTGCACTCCCGGACTGGTAGTAACGGCTAGCAGCTACTACCGCCCACCTCGGAACACACTTCCATAATCAAATCGAGGGGTGGCCACCAAATCAATCACAAAGTCATAATATGGTATCGAAGAAATGTGCCCGATCGGAGGAGCGACCTTACTTGGCCCGGTATAGCTCCTGTTTTAGCTATATCAAGCTGACTCACGGGAGTCAGGGCTACGTAAATACCTCATATGGAATCGTTCTCCAAACCATCCTACTTCATTCTGGAATCTCCACCATGTACACAATTGTTAAAGTGGTTTTCGATATTGGCAGAGAGTATGACAATATCTGATCCCGGTCTTTTTAACAACCAAACGCTTATTTCACACCGGATGGTTCTTTTACATTCCAAAATCAATTCATACTTGATATCAAAATATCATATTCTCAAAATCACTTTCGAAATCATATTCACTTTCGAAATCATATCATTTTCGAAATCATGTCACCTTTGAAATCATATTCCCAAAGAGGTTAACTCTCATTTCAAATCATCGTATTTACTCAAAATATGTCATTTCACTAGAAAATATCATTTCAAATCCCAACTTACTTTATAACATCATTTAACTATATTCACTTTTAAATCAAGGATTTAAATATAAACACTTCAACTTTACACAGTCTGAAATTCAGAAAATAGTTTAGGTAGTCATAAATATTTTTAGATAGTTAAAAATAGTTTTAATAGTTTAAAGTAGTTTAAAATAATTAAAATAGTTTAAGATAGATTACAATAGCTTAAAATAGTTTAAATAGTTTAAAATAGATTAAGTTAGATTAAAATAGTTAAAATATTTTAAAATAGATTAAATTAGATTAAAAAGTTTGAAATAATTTTAAAATAAATTAAAAATAGTTTTATAATAGTTTAAATAGATTAAAATAGTTTAAATAGTTAAAATAGTTTAAAATATAATAAAATAGTTTAAAATAGATCAACTATCTTAAAATAGATTAAATAGGTTAAATGATTTAAAAAAGTTAAAATAGGTTTAACATAGTTTAATATAAAATGGTTTGAAATCTAAATAAATCTGAATTTAAAATAATATATTTTAAACAATTTACATTAAAATAATAAATTTGAAATTATTATCAAATTTAACTATTTCTCTCATTTCAACAAACCTGGACCATATCCAGTTTCTAAATCAACAAAACCCAATTTTAAAACTTTCAATTCAGAATCTCAATTAAAGCCATTTAATCAATATCGATTTCAAATCCATGTTCGAACTATTTTAAATTTAGTAGATTTTAAAGTTTAAATATTCAAATATTTCAATAACTCAATTTCGATAAATTTCATTTATACTTCAAATCTAACTTTAAAATTTCAATTTAAATTCTTTAAACAATTCATTTAAACCAATTCCACTTCCAATTCCAACGTTCAATGCTTGGATTTTCGAAAATAATTCAGTTTATATAAATCAAAATTTTATTTCAAAATATCATTTAACTGGATTCAAAAATTTAAGGTTTAAAATCATTTAATTTAACCAATCCGGTGTTCGTATATAATTTTCTACCCTATGGTCAAGTGATACAGACATATATCATTTCAATCCGCAATAATTTTAATTTACGAGTATATATCATTTCAACCTGCAATCCCAATCCATAAAATCGCTCGGGTTTATCATTTCAACCCATAAAGATTTTTCCCTAATCTATAGATCGTTTAGGTATGTATCATTTCAACCCATAATGATTTTCTAGCAATAACTAAAGGAGCTTGCAGTGTTATAACAATATAAATATAACATCCAGTCATCCAATATCAATAATCAAACATTCATTGCAACACTATTCAAATCAACCAACAAACAATAACACTTAACTGATTATCATTAATAGGTCTTTAATAGGCAATTTACTTCAATATTAAATTAAATGGCGATTAAATTCAATAAAAGTCAGATTTTACCGAAATGACAATTTAAATATACCAAACATCAACCAGTCAAATTCTAATCACATGATAAATTCAATTTAACTAACATAAGATAATCCAGTAGTCGTGAGTCGGTCAAAACACTGACCTTTGATTTTTCGACGATTTAAAACCCAAATAAAGGCTCAAATTTCAAAAGTCTCAGAATTTGTCCAAACTAGTTCCATAATATCTGGAATTTCGATACGATCGCAGCGAAACAAACCACGTGTAAATCCGACCTCATACGTAAAAGTTATATACGTTAGAACATTGAGTTTTAAATTGTAAAATAAAATTAAAAAAAAAGAAAACACGTTACCCTGTTTCCACGTCACCTTCAATTCATCACGTGCGAAACTCTAATACGTGCACGAACCTGCCTGTAGCTACCATCTCGATCTTGTGTTGCACACCTCCAGGCATGCCGCTACCACACGCGACCTCCCCCTGAAGGTCGCCTCCACGTGCGAACCCCTCCCCCACGACCATCAATCGCCATAGGTTGACAATCGAACGCCAGCCGCCACCATAAAATCGAATCCCTAATTGAATTATTCGCCACATCTAACCATCGATTCGCCATTCTAACAGCATGGATGAACTCCCTATGACGATCTCCACCAGACTGCATCCTTGAATCGACGATCCATCGCCGATCATCAACTACCAAAACGGATGGTCGAGAATGTTTTGGCCAATTTCGGACAAACCAAAACTCGATTGCAAAATGAACAACATATTTGTGTTGCGCTCGTTGAGAGCTTTCCAACGATATATGATATGATATAGTTTGAGGAGTTTTTATTTTTCGATTTGAAGATTTGCAATTGAATCTAGGAATTAGGGTTTCTACCATTTGAGAAGGAGAAACAGACAGATAGAATTGTACGTATTGTAATGAGAAATAGAAAGGCTGCTAGAGTTTAGAAAAATCTATTTATATAGACAAGGCCTGATAAGAAAGAATGAACATATCAAATTGGTACGAAATGGCAACGACCCGAAAAGCCCGTTCCGTCTTCGGAACGAAAGTAGGTCATCGCATATATCAAAATAGATGTTATTGATAATTTTAAACTCAATGGAATAGGTTTCAAGTCTTAATTCCATTGTATGAAGAAGTTAGCTTTTAAAATCAGCTTATTCAAATTGAATTCAATAAATTGATTTCTGCACGTTTCGAGCCCGCACGATCAAACAACAAGTCCGATCGCTACAAAACTTGAAATCCTACAATAATTCACTGTTACGGATCCGATGAAACTGTTTTTTTGAAATCTGAGACAGTGGCCAAAATGGCTATTTTCATGTTAATTAAATAAATTATTATTAAATTGATTAAATCACTTTTTAAATTCAAATTTAATAATTAACAATTTTTATCATTTTTGATTACCTAGTAATTTATAACCTTTTAAAGTAAATTTCCAAGTCAAAACCAATGTTAAATATTGCACTACTACGGTGTTCAATTTTAGTTTCAGTAAATTCATTAATTATAATTTAAAATCCCAATAAATTAATTTATTTCGATTTACATCTTATTATTCAATCAACAATCATCTTACGGATACAATTAACATCGGTTTACGTTTTATTACATCAATAATCTACAATTATCATCTTTTACCATATTAATTGCAATAGCTCAATTATATTGAATATTTATCGATTTCCAAATTAATTTACCGGATTAACAATAGAATGATAATTAAAGCAATTATTATTAATAATTCAAACACATTTCCAAGTTTATTGTTTACAAACAAAAGCTAGTAAATTCACATATTGATTGATTATTCTATATTAACCAATTTCAATTAATTACGTACAATTTTACCATTAAGGACACCATTTAATTTATTTCATTATTTACAATTATAACCAAATTAACCTAAAATTTATTTCAATTGATTGTAATTATATTAAAATAGTCATCAATTACCTTAAATTAACATTACTAACATTACATTCTAGTTATTCCTCTCATTATTCAATCACAAATTTTAGTTTTCTTTCAATATTGAATTCTAAAATCTTATTTAATTAATATTTTTAATTATCGAAAAATACGGGTCGTTACATGCTACTTACCTTGTAACTTGATAATTCATCCGTTCATAATATAATTTATTATATAATTCCCATGATTTGTTGTTTTCAGTTTTGAACATGGTTTGAAAATGAAAACTACAATCATAATTGTATGATACTTGTTGAAACATATGGGTGTTGGCCTGGAGAAGATATTAAGTGTCTGTATTTGCTTATTTCAAATATACAAGCATGTACATACCTTCTACTTTATATAAGATTAGAATGAGAACTTGATACATAAGAAAATGTATGCGTATTAAAAATCTTACATCAACAAGTATGCATGTTCGAAATCATATAGCTGCATGTATTCATGTTTTGGTTGTGTTCATTACATGATAGTTAACTGGGTTTATATGGCTTCAACGTGTCAATTTGCACTTGCGTTGAGTTGCTGCTGTGAAGTAGATTTGAGCATGTTCTTTTGTCTGAACTCCTACGATAACAACTTGTTTTCATGTTTTATAGTATACATCAGCGTGAATTCTTGTTTTAAATGGATTGTATGTTATGGTTTGGGATAATACATAATATATTGATAAATATATTACAACTCATATCACTAATATAGGAGCAGGTTCTTACTATATATACATGCCTGTATGTGTTTTCATATCTTATATATATATAATTGTAAATGAAAACTCTAAAATAACAGCAGCATGTTTTCTGTTTCAAATTATATAGCAGACTTTGCAATAAATTTAAGAAGATTCATAGTAATACAACTATAAAACATTGAACTCAAAAGAACCAATCTTTGTTAAAAATGTTGGGTATAGTGCCATAATGACGAGCAGCGGATAATAGAAATGGATGAAACGGTGAAAGTAGCAATCAGTGGATTGAAATTACCAAAATGCCCAAATCCGTTGATCTCAAAGATACCGGATTCTAGCTATCTTCATCACGTTAATCGCGCACGATGCCGTGAAAGAAGATCTACGATTCTTCGTACGTTGATCTAGCGCACTAGATTCTGTGAATCGGCTTCAACAATCGTTGATTCGAGCGCACTCGAATGCCGAAGGTGGAGATAGGAGATTACACTCAACTACCAATTTGAGAAGAGGCACAAAGCTCTCAAACAAAAGTTTATTCAAAAATCAACTAACTCAAAATGATACAACTCACCCGCTATTTATAGGATTACAACTCAACACACAGCTGACCTAACCCAGGTGACGCGACCTAACATAGGTCGAAAACGACCTAACAGACGCGACTTAAAAGAAACAAACAAACACAATACATCACAACATTTATGACCTATGGAAACATCATCCACGAGTTAACAAATTACAACACAACAACAATACAACTTATATACAACACGACTCAAGACAGCAGCGACTTAAGGAATAGCTTCTGGAAATCTTCACGCGACCTACCAATTGAGCGACTTAAAGAAATGCGGCAGTGAGCGACTTAATCAATGAGCGACCTAAGAAACTCCTCCAGTAGTGACTTAAGAAGACTCCTTCAGTGACTTAAGGTATCTCAGCGACCTATTCTTGAGCGACCTAAGGCCTCACGACTTATGGTAGGTCGTTCGCGACCTAAAGAAAGCGGCATGTGAGAGCGACTTATGGTAGGTCGTTCGCGACCTAAAGACAGCGGCATGTGAGAGCGAGTTAAGGCAATCTGACCGATACAATCAGTAGCTTGTCCCAGTAGGTCGCTGGAGCGACTTAAACTTAACTCGTTACCATCGTTAGGTCGCTGGAGCGACTTAAAACATAACCCGTTAGTCTTAGGTCAAGACTTACTAGGTCGAAGCTCTTTAGGTCGTGGCTCGTCTTGCCTAACATAACTCGTAAGGCCGCTTGAGCGACTTATCAAATCGTTAGGTCGCTTGCGACCTAATCTCTCATCAGATTGCGCTACATCATCCTCCCCCGGTTGACAAGAATTCGACCTCGAATTTGCAGCTTCCTCTTCCACAACAAGCTCATCCCCATGATACAGAATCAAGTATTTGACGTTAAAAACGTCTGCAGTGTGAGTATGGTCTGGCAACCTTAACTGATATGCATTATCATTGATCTTCTTCAAGATCTTTACTGGACCAATCTTTCGCGCTTTCAATTTGTTGTACGTTCCCATTGGAAAACGATCTTTTGTCAACATGGCGTAAACCAAATCACCTTCTCTGAAGTTCACACTCCTTCGCTTCTTATCCGCCAGTTGTTTATACTTCTCATTTGATGCAAGCAATCGTTCATGAACAATTCTGTGGCACTCCTGCAACTCAGTCACAAAATCACAAGCTCGCTTAACAACTCCCTTCTGATATGGCACGGTCGTCAAATCTAACGGTCCCTTCGGAATTGCTGAATATACAACTTGAAACGGACTGAAACCCGTACTACGATTAACAGCATGATTATGTGAAAATTCCACCTGACACAACTTCATATCCCAACTCTTCAAATTATCCTGCACAAGACATCGCAACAAATTTCCCAATGATCTGTTCACCACTTCCGTTTGCCCATCTGTCTGCGGATGATAGGCGCTACTAAAATTCAGCTTCGTTCCAACCATCTTCCACAAACTTAACCAAAAATGGCTTAGAAATCTAGTATCCCGATCAGAAACAATAGATTCAGGTAGCCTATGTAATCGATACACCTCTTTAAAGAATAATTGAGCGACACGGACGGCGTCAGCTGTCTTCTTACAAGCTATGAAATGCGCCATCTTGGAAAATCTATCTACCACCACATATATGGAATCATTCCCACGCTGAGTTCTTGGTAACCCCAAAACAAAGTCCATGCTAATATCAACCCATGGTCTTGTAGACACAGGTAATGGCAAATACAATCCCGCATTTGTAGCGGTTCCCTTCGAAACTTGACAGATATGGCATCTCTCCACAAATCTCTCAACTTCTTTTCTCATTGACGGCCAAAAATATGATTCGGAAATCAACTGCAAAGTACGATCTCTACCCACATGACCTTCCTTATGCAACTCCTTCACAATCTTCATTTGTAAGCTGCACTCGGGTATACACAATCGATTCCTCTTAAAAAGAAAACCATCCACCAACACAAACTCATCCGTCTTCCCCTTCTCGACTTCATCAACAAACTTCGCAAAATAAGAATCATCAACAAACAATTCTGGCAACACATCAAACCCCGTCACTTCAACCTTCATTGTAGTCAACAAATGATTCCTTCGACTTAATGCATCTGCCACACGGTTTGTAATTCTTGACTTATGCTTCACCACAAATGTAAATTGTTGCAGGTATGCGATCCATGAAGCATGCCTGGCTGCAATTTTGTCCTGTCCCTGCAAATGTTTCAGTGCTTCATGATCAATATACAGAACAAATTCTTTATGGAACAAATACTGTCTCCAATGTTTTATAGCTTAAACAATAGCATAGAATTCCACATCATAAGCATTATATCTCATCTTGGCTCCCGATAGCTTCTCACTGAAATATGCAATAGGACGTCCCCTCTGACTTAACAACCCTCCAATTCCAACCTTGGATGCATCAGTATGTAACTCAAACAACAACTGGAAATCCGGCAATACTAGAATTGGCGCTGTCGTCAAAAGTCCCTTGATTCGCTCAAAAGCAAATCCTGCTTCTTCTGACCATGAAAATTGCTTCCCCTTTATACAATCAGCACCTGGTGCCATCACGCTACTGAAGTGTGGAATAAATCTTCGGTAGAATGATGCTAAACCATGAAAACTTCTAACTTCTGTTATCATCCTGGGTTGTGGCCAATTTCTGATTGCTTCAACTTTATTCTGATCCACCTGTATACCTCCTTCTGAAATAACATATCCCAAAAATAAAACACTATGCGTCATGAACACGCATTTCTTCGTTGTAGCATAAAATTGTTCCTGTCGCAGCATCATCAACACTTCTCTCAGATGTTGCAAGTGTTCTTCTGTGCTTCTACTATATATCAGTATATCATCAAAATACACCACCACGAACTTCCCAATGAATGGTCTAAAGATCTGATTCATCACCCGCATAAATGTACTAGGTGCATTCGAAAGACCAAATGGCATAACCAGCCATTCATATAATCCTTCTCTCGTCTTGAATGCTGTCTTCCATTCGTCCCCTGGTCTAATTCGAATTTGATGATAACCACTCTTCAAATCAATCTTCGAAAAGATAGTAGCCCTGCTTAACTGATCTAACAAATCATCAAGCCTCGGCATCGGAAATCTGTATCTGACGGTTATTTTATTGAGTGCCCTGCTATCCATACACATCCTCCACGTTCCATCCTTCTTCGGCACTAACAAAGCTGGAACTGCACATGGACTTAAACTTTCCTGTACACGCCCTTGTTCAAGCAAATCTTCCACTTGCCTTCTCAACTCCTCGTGTTCCTTTGGACTCATTCTGTAATGTGGTCTATGTGGTAACACAGCTCCTGGAACAATATCTATTTGGTGTTGTATGTCCCTCAATGGCGGTAACTCCATTGGCAGCTCTTCAGGAAATACATCTTCAAATTCTTCCAGCACTGGCTTTACTTCTTAAGGAATTTCAACCACTTCATTACTCTCACGTCCAATCAACAAAAATATTTCAGGCTCCTCTTCTACTTCCTTAACAAACTTCTTCAAAGATAGCAAAGTTTTAAGTTCTTCAATCTCCTCCAACTTGCTTTCTTCTTGTTGTCGCTTCTTAGGAACTAAAGTGATTTTAGTACCTTCAAACATAAAACTGTAACTGTTAGTACGACCATCATGTTGCACCGCTCTATCATACTGCCATGGTCTCCCCAACAACAGATGGCATACATCCATATCCACAACATCACACCAAATTTCATCTTTGTATTTCTTCCCAATCGAAAAGTTTACACAAGCTCTTCGTCCAACCTTCACCTCCCCACCTTTCCTCAACCAAGCTAACTTATAAGGTTTCAGATGCTTCTCAGTCTTTAATGCAAACTTCTTCATAGCCTCGGTAGAGATGATGTTATCACAACTTCCCGCATCGATGACAAACTTGCAAACCCTTCCCAAGATAGTGCACGTTGACTGGAAAATGTTACTCCTCAACCAACTTGAATCATCCTCTTGCTTTGGTGTCAAACACGACCTCTTCATCATTAATGAATACCCTTCATCTCCCGTCAACTCTTCTTCCTCCTCAACATGTGGTGAATTAGAACATTCAGCTTCTACTTCCTCATCTTCAACCTCAGCAATCATCGCTCGCTTCTTAGGCTTTGGACATTCATTGCTTTTGTGGCCAAGCTCTTGACAATTAAAGCACTTGATACTGCTGTTGACTTTGGACTTTGCAACTTCAGTAAAAATCGGTTTTGCAACAGCCTTGGAAACATTCACATTGCTACTAGCCCCTTTCATTTGATTGTTGGAATTTGTAAATACACCACCACATCTCCTACCTTGCTTCTCCCAAGCTAGAGCTTTTTGATGTGCTTCATTAACAGATCTGGGATCAAACATATTCACCATATCTTGAATCTGCATTCTCAACCCTCCAACAAATCTAGCTGTCAACTACTCCTCTGTCTCTATGATGTCATTCCTTGCAATCAGCTGATAGAACTCATCCGCATAATCATTCACTGACTTCGTTCCTTGTCTCAGATTCTGCAATCGTTGATACATAAGAGACTGATAATTATACGGTAAGAATGTAGCCTTCATTAATTTCTTCATCTTCTCCCATGACTCAATCTTTGACTTTCCCATTCTCTCCCGTGTTAGTTTAGTTTGCTGCCACCATGCCATAGCTCTTCCTTTCAATCGTGTAGCAACCAACTTCACTCTACGATGCTCGGGTACTTCTTTGAAGTCAAAATTTCTTCCACATTAGACAACCAATCCAAAAATTCTTCCACTACCATTCCACCCTTGAATTCTGGAATTTCAGTTTTCATCCCCGACTCCCATCGACGATCATCTTCAACATCCCGATATGCATTTCGTACTTGGTCTCGATCTCGATAATGAATATTACTTCGATCACTCTCTTCATCATATTCACGTGTACTTCGGTATCGATCTCGACCATCAACATCTCTATGATCTCGCATATCCCTTCTACTTTGTCTTTCATCATCACGATATGGTTCATGTTCAAACTCACGTGGAGTTCTTCTCTCTTCATCTCTATACTCATGATGTTCTCTTCTCAATGAAACTGAAGATTCTCTTCTTTCTCTGTAAGATTGCGACGACACCCTCTTCGCTTCCGTAACTGATGGCGAAACTCTGTTTCCTCCATGGTTCGAGACTGGCGACCTTCTCCTTTGACTTTGATTCATATCATTCATCAGTTTCTCTAACTTCCCAATGCCTTCATCAAACTTTTCATTGATGCGTTGTTCCATTTGCTCGGCTTCTTCTCTTCTATACAACGCTTCAACATTCTGATGGCGATTAGCTCTTCTCGGCGGCATTGTCAAAACTTTGCAAACTTCAACTCTTTAGCTCGGCCTTGATCTACAAAGTGATGCACGGCTTCTTCACTAAGCTCGGATCTACACTTTAACACTTCAACTCTCGGCCTTGACTTCTTCAATAAGAATTGGCTCTAAAGACTCGGCTTAGCTATGATTGGCTAAGTCTAGCTCTGATACCAAATGCGCAGCAGCCGATAATAGAAATGGATGAAACGGTGAAAGTAGCAATCGGTGGATTGAAATTACCAAAATGCCCAAATCCGTTGATCTCAAAGATACCGGATTCTAGCTATCTTCGTCACGTTGATCGCGCACGATGCCGTGAAAGAAGATCTACGATTCTTCGTACGTTGATCTAGAGCACTAGATTCCGTGAATCGGCTTCAACAATCGTTGATTCGAGCGCACTCGAATGCCGAAGGTGGAGATAGGAGATTACACTCAACTACCAATTTGAGAAGAGGCACAAAGCTCTCAAACAAAAGTTTATTCAAAAATCAACTAACTCAAAATGATACAACTCACCCGCTATTTATAGGATTACAACTCAACACACAACCGACCTAACCCAGGTGACGCGACCTAACATAGGTCGAAAACGACCTAACATACGCGACTTAAAAGAAACAAACAAACACAATACATCACAACATTTACGACCTATGGAAACATCATCCACGAGTTAACAAATTACAACACAACAACAATACAACTTATATATAACACGACTCAAGACAGCAGCGACTTAAGGAATAGCTTTTGGAAATCTTCACGCGACCTACCAATTGAGCGACTTAAAGAAATGCGGCAGTGAGCGACTTAATCAATGAGCGACCTAAGAAACTCCTCCAGTAGCGACTTAAGAAGACTCCTTCAATGACTTAAGGTATCTCAGCGACCTATTCTTGAGCGACCTAAGGCCTCGCGACTTATGGTAGGTCGTTCGCGACCTAAAGAAAGCGGCATGTGAGAGCGACTTATGGTAGGTCGTTCGCGACCTAAAGACAGCGGCATGTGAGAGCGACTTAAGGCAATCTGACCGATACAATCAGTAGCTTGTCCCAGTAGGTCGCTGGAGCGACTTAAACTTAACTCGTTACCATCGTTAGGTCGCTGGAGTGACTTAAAACATAACCCGTGAGTCTTAGGTCAAGACTTACTAGGTCGAAGCTCTTTAGGTCGTGGATCGTCTTGCCTGACATAACTCGTAAGGTCGCTTGAGCGACTTATCAAATCATTAGGTCGCTTGCGACCTAAGCTCTCATCAGATTGCGCTGCATCACATAAACTTTTATACCATGTGCATTGTCTAATATTTGCTTTTGCAAAATTATTTTTCTTGTCCATTTAACAAGCATTGCCGAGCATTTTAACAGTATTGTTCATGGGTTGGTCTTAATTAACATGCATCTAAAAGCCTTTGTACAACTTTCACAATATTAGAGATAATAAATATCACAGCACCCAAGCCTGGAAGGTCGTTCGAATCTCACAAGCCTAAAAAAAATTGGGTGTACGCAAATAACTGTTTTCAAATATATATATATGAGTTTGCCATATGTGGTTCTAAAGTTCATACATATCAAATTTTTAATATAAGTTTTGGTTCCAGATATGAGTACAAGGTTTTTAAAATATATGGGTCATATATTTGAGTTTCAATATCTTACAGTCCCAAATGCATAAAAAGTTTTAAGCATATAAATGTGAATTTTTAGTATGCAATTATGTACACATGTGTCAGTTTTGTATAAAACTAAGTTTTAAGTATATCAGAATTCTAGATGTAAATTAAGAATTTTAAAGTAACGAATTATGACCTTTGTTTAGATTTATGAAATCCATATTAGTTTTTAATGAGAATTTGTGGTTGTTCGCTTACGTCAACTTTTGTTTGATATTTTTAGGCCATGGTTATTAAGTTTGTTCAATAGTTGCTAACCGACAACTTATAGTAAATGCATCTCTTACATATTATGTTATGCGGTAAGATATCAATTGTTCATTTACATGATTTACCATGTTCACTTCCATTATGAACATGTGAACATTGTCATTTATTGAATTGTTATGCCTAATGCTTCTCTCATAATTCATATATGTTTAATTAATTTATAAGTGTGGCATATAGACATATATGGAAAACCGTTTAATTACGCCAAGATATTTGTTCAATATGTGAATACATGTTTATTTAAAATTCTATATACAAAATCTTACATGGTTTGTTTGAGTTGAGAATAGGTGCTAGACGGCTACATGGATTGGAATGTTGCGCATACTCACTTTTTCTTGCAAAATAGTAGAGTAAGTTGCTTTAAATGCAAAAATAAAGGTACGCATTCAGATTAAAAACAGAAATGATAAAAATATTGTTATATATTGTATTTTTGACCATGTGGTTGATGTATATTGTTTATATTATAATTGTGAAATTGTAAACGGCTCTCCGTACAAAGAAGATGCTGTCAAAAAATTTCAAAAATTCTAACACTTAGAAAATTTTTCAATAAATTTTCATTTGTAAAGAAATGAAAATCTATAAGTGAACTTATTTAAATTTATAATATATGTCCGCGGGTGCGGCGCAGTGGAAAGAAGGCTTGGGTTCTGGTAAAAAGACCCAGGTTCGATTCCTACCATGCGCTTCCTTATCCTATATAAATTTACCCGGGGGTATGGGGGCTTGGGTCAGCGGACGGCTTTACTATACCCTCCTCAGGAGTTTACCGGCCCGCCGGGTTCTCCTGGGTTTTCAAAAAAAAATTATAATATATAATAGGTTAATTCTAATTTTAGCCTCTTGTAGAATAATGTTTGAGTGTATATGTGTGGCATCTCCTTATAAGAAATTGGGACAACACAATTTTCATAAGGGGGAAGGTCTATAACAACCCTATTCTGAAGCTGTAATATTAAACAAATTTAATTGTAAAAAAATATTTGTATTTGATTTTTTTTATATAACTATTTTTTTATTCATCTCTACTTAATTGGAGTTCATTTAGTAGTAGATTTTTGTTTTAATAATTATTGCATTGAAAAATAAAATAAAATAGACAAATAAATAACACGGATTGATCTTTGAAATTTAAGTGTAAAGGAATTGATTGTCAAGTACAAACTTAAAAAAAATAACCCTAAAACAAATGAGGCCCAAAATATCCCTCAGCCCATTTAAAACCGAACTTTTTTCCTTTACCTAATGAAAAAAAATCCGGCAATCTCAAATTACAATTTTTTTCCACTGGCTATAACCAAGTCGTTCCACATATTTTTGCCCTAATTCCCAAATCATAATTTACTCAAAAAAAAAGAATACATACTCGTACCAGGCATGGACATCGCGAAGGGGAAAGCGCGACGACGACGACGACATGTTCACGCATGTGATTCGGCGCTGACGGCGTGGGAGATTCCACGATGGCTGATGTTGGGCATAGATGATCGATTATGTGTGAACCTTGAGGCTTGAAAGTTGGATTTCCTGCATCTTCGCCTGGTCGTAGTTGGAGCTAGGCACGAGGACAGTGGCACGGTTGGTGTAGCTGTAGTGTGGAGGCAAACAAATGATTATGGTGAGTTGTTGAACTCACAAAGCCATCTCTTCTAAATTGAATGTTCCGATCGATAATTTTTTAAAGTGAGTTAATCTAATTTAACTCACATACCCATCTTTACATTATAAATCGTTTATTGTATGCTCTTCGTTGATTGGATTTTGATGAATATTAATGGTGAATAGATGAATTGATTGAAATATGGTTGCATGTTGTGATTTATCTAATTCGTCGAATGACATAGATTATATTTGTTTGGAGTTATATGGATTGTTTGTGGACTGAAGAGTCTAGTTTGCAAATGGAATTATATTCATTTGCAATTAAATTCTTCTAACCAATATAAAAGTATAAACATTGTTTGTGTGACCGAGGTTGTCGGAAAGCAACTCCGGTCACTAAATAATTCCATATTATGAAATTATATTTTATAGGACGATGTTGGCTCTAGATGTTGAATATTCGATGGATTTATAATTTGATTTGTTTAAATGTTTTAAAATGATTCTTGAAATGAGATTTTGAAATTTATAAATAAGTATAGAAAGAAAAAAATACATACAACCATTATGTATATAAAGAGTTTATATATATAAAAAAAGGATTGAGAATAAAGTTTTAAGATTTGAAAATATTTTATGAAGTGTATATATATAGATAAATTTTAAAAGTAATTATATATATATTTATATAAATTTTTAAATAAAGAAATTCTATTTTCAAGTAAAACTCCTTTTTACTCTTTTGCTATTAAAATGAGTATTATTTATTTTAAAACGTTTTTAAATTTACTATTATATGTATAAAACTTTAGAGGCAAAAGATTAAATATAATATTATTTATAAAAACGATTATGAAAATAATAATTTTAATTTCAAGTAATTTTGTTATAAAAGAGGTTTAAATAATTTGGAAGAGTTCCAAAAGCTTTTGTAAATAAGTAACTCCTCTTTAGAACGAGTTTATGGATTTTAGAATGAAATGTTTGAAAGTAAGTATATATAAATTAATATAGAAACTAATTCCTATATGGTAAATACTTATTATTTGCTTTTAAACTATAAAACCTTATCGATTTTTATTGTGTTTAGCCTTTGGCTAATTATATAACGTTTTGGTATTTATTTGATGACTTTTGGAAACATTGATTTCAAGAAATTAATGCTTTCACTTGTGTTTCTGTTGAATTTCTTGATTTTCTGTGAAACAAAGAATTTTAATAAACGGTTGAATTGTCGGGTGGTATGGGACACTTTGTACAATTCTTTCGACTATTATTATAATTTTTTAAATAGAGTTTGAGTGGAATTTACTAGCTTTTAGTAAATACTTGAATTTACTATCTGGTATGGGACGGTTAGTTAAATCCTTGTGACTACTTGAGCGATGGTAATTAACACTTTGAGTTGTATTATCTTAGGATGTTCGAATTTTAGACCGATAGATCCCCGAGAGAAGATAACTCATTTTTCATCGATCTAAGAATCGATACATTTTTAGATTTGGGTAGGTAGACCTATTTCTTGGGGTTATGTCTATTCTGGTATAACATGACTATCCTTGTTGTTGTTTGGATAGATGTTATATTGCAGCCCTATCAGTTTATTTTACAGTTGGACAATGTTTACCTATTTATTTTAGTTAGGTAAATTCACATAGTTTGTCATAAACACGGCTACTTATTTCTTTTTGTTAGGAGTCGGGGTTTTTACCTAGTAGTCTATTTCTATTCGTTAGACTATTATGCTATGTGGCAGGGTTTATTTATTTTAGTTAGGCCCTATGTCGCACTTATCACACTAATAGTTGACTACCATTATTATTTCATTAGTGATGATTATTTCGTCAGAGGTTTCGAGATAGATATTTAGTATCTTTTTTGCTCTGGCGAATTTTGAATTGGTTATCACCTTATTTTGAGAAGATAGTCCATTAGAGACTTGATATGAATTTATGAAAGGTGATTTTGATCAATATGCCTAATTTTGATTATTTGGGTTTTTTAGGCATATTTTGAAATGACTTATTTTAGAGTTAAGTCATTTATGGATTTATAAAGTAGTGAATTTAATTAATATGCCTTATTATGATTTTTGTTCGACATATTTAATATGGCTTATTATTTTTAAGTCATAAAGTTATGATATTAGTATCCCACCTTTTATTTAGATATAGTTTGACCCGTTTATTATTTTAATACTTGGGTCATACCGAGACTTTACAGGTACAGGGACCCATGACCTTTGGATTTTGGAATAGCGTTGAAGTAGACTATTTTGATAGTTTTAGTTTACTTCATACTTGTATATATTGACAGTTAGGAGTTTATGTCATCTATATTATATAATAGTGACTTTGTACCTGATACAAGATTTTGGATATGATGTATATAAATTATGTGGGTCTAGTACTGATATTTTGTAGACTCACATTCTATTATGTATATAATGATGTTTATTATTCCGTTGTGATCCGTGACTCTGATTTATCTATATTATATACTGTTCTGAATATTTTTAATCAGTGTGTTTATTACTTTGTATTAATACTGCACACGTCAAATTTTCAGTTCAGGTTCTCAAAAAGATAAATAAAATGTGTCAGTGTTAGTATAAAGATATATTCGCATTCAATCGCCCTTAACTAGCTGTATTCATCGGATTACAAACGGCATTACTTATAATGTTCTTTGCTAAACTAGGCATAGCGGTGGGGTCGTTACATTGACATATCAACAAAAGTCTGTATGTCGATATACTATGAAACTATATGTCAATATATACAACGGTAATTTTAGATTTCAATTTTAAAACATAAGTTAATTATTTTATTTAGTAGGAATTTTTTTAATTCGAGTATAACACTATACATACATCATTTTGAATCAGAATACTTATTCATTCCCCCCTTAAATCATTCTTTTTTGTTACAATTTTTTTTCCCTAAAAATAGACATGGGAAAAGGTATATTTAAATAAAATTTAAGTGAATATCTCAAAATACGCACTCAAACATCAATAATGAATTACACACCATTCTTAAAAATTAACGACACTCGGAGATGAATAAAAGGCAAATGGTCTATGAACAAGAAAGAAAAATTGCTTCCCTTTGTTGTTTCATTGCTTATATTATTAAGGAAGGAAACGAGAATCTTCCTAGAGATTGGGATTTTGCCTCACTCGATCATATTTTCGGTCCTAACGACAAACGAGTAAAGGTTCCATCTACAAAACCATGAAGATTATTCATATTTATCTACAGTTTTCAATGTAATTAAATATATAATTGTAATGTATTTTAGTTCATATATGTAAGATTGTTTTTATGTGTTGTATAGTTTGTTAAAAAGTTGTATTATAAAAACAATATGTACATTTAATTTAAATGGTTATGAGAAGATGTTCTGAGTATGTTAATTAGTTATCATTGATTTTGATCATTCACATTTATGTATTATCACCCTATATTCCTTAATTAGATAATTATATGGATATCTCTTATATAAATAAACCCATTTTTGTCGACGACAAAGGTAGGGGAGATATAGTCAAAAAACATAGGGGGAGTAATATATGCACCTGCTAAAGGGGCCATAATAGATTGGGGGGCAATAGCAAAGTTAAGATAGCATTATTTTATTATATTAATAATATCCGGATGGTTGCCATCATAAAAAAAGGGAGATTGTTAGAACCATATGTATTTATTTTGTTGACAACAATCATATAAATATTATTACTAATGGCTTTTCAAGTTGTGTAGACTATAGTACATAAATATAGGTATACTACGCAAAATTCTTGCGGGGATATAGATAGGTCAAAGAGATCATAAGGAATCAAGCAGAACAAGGAGATCAAGAGGAATTAAGTAGATCAATATGAATCATGCAAATCAAGGATAAAAAGAATCAAGGACAATGCTAGGAGAATACAAGAGATTTAGGAAACAAAGACTCTAAGAGAACATGATATTCGGTAAGTCAAAGATAGTCTTACAAATAATTGTTAAAGACCCTTAGTATATATTTAATAAATCTCTGTTTTAAAGATATTTATTTTCTTGTCTAGAATCTTTCTATAAATGTACAAAGTTTATTTTAAATATTATAAAGTTTGATGTAATGACCTGGCATTTCGAACCATTCAAATCGACAATAATCCACTCATGTCAGACTTGAATTGCTCAAAACAACATATTGTTAATTTATATTTGGCAAAACTTAGCATATACAGTAAATAAAACCAATCACAGAATCACAGACATAGGGTAATTTAACAATAAGCAGCGGAATAGATAAATAGTAGTTCATGAAGCTACTATATAAACATCAAGGTCTAAAACAAGATACAACAGAAATCCCGAATACATAGAAGTCTCAATACAAAAGAAACCGACAAGTCTGAACATAAACAACTGGAAACAACTGAAATAACTAAAAGATGAATAGATAAAAGACTGATCTTTAAGCAAAGCTCCAAGCTTCAAAGGTGAGTCTCAAATGCTGTAACACTCAGTCTGACCCGAGCATAAAGTAAAACACAAAACACTCGAGTCAGGATTAACGTTCTTATACAAGTAAATCAACTCAAGTGAGATGTCCAAGTGAAATGCAGTATAACTTAAAGCATGTTTGAGATTCCTATCCTTTAAAGATCCGTTAAACTATCTACATACATAGTACAATATGCTACATATATACTGTCTATAATTAAAGTAAACTATTAAAATAGCGTTAAGGCGTTACCCATGTCCCCCTTAACACATTTTTATATATTCCCGTAGTCTATACATTACCGTAATTCCTCCGTAAATAGGAGGGCTATCAGAGGACACTCCATAGGTACGGTACAAACCAAACTCGTAGAAGGCGCGATAAGGCAAGTGACAAGGCACGCGAGGCAATGCCTAGGGTAGGATTCAATCGTTTGCACTCCCGGACTGGTGGTAACGCATAGCAGCTACTACCGCCCACCTTGAGACACACTCCAAAAATCAAAGGTGCATCCAATCAAATCACAAAGTAATAGAATGGTACCGAAGAAGCATGCTCGATCAGAGGTGCGACCTCACTTGGCCCGGTATAGCTCCTATTTTAGCCACATCAAGCTGACTTGCGGGAGTGAGGGCTGCGTTAATACCTCATATAGAATCGTTCGCCAAACCATCCTACTTCATTCTGGATTCTCCACCACATACACAGTTGTTAAAGTGGTTTTTGGTATTAGCAGAGAGTATGACAATATCTGATTCCGGTCTCTTTAACAACCAAATGCTTATTCCACACCGTGGTCATTTTATATTTCAAATAGTTTATACTTCATATTAAAATATCATATTCTTTTCAAAAATCATATCACTTTCGAAATCGTATTCACTTTCGAAATCATATCACTTTCGAAATCATATCACTTCCAAAATCATAACCACAAAATAGTTTAAACTATCATATCAAAATACTCCATCAAATCTAAATTATACAATTCCAACTTAAACGGTTTAAATATTGGAAATAGTTTATATATTGAAATAGTTATAAATAAAAATAGTTTATATATTTAAAATAAGTTATAGATTTAAAATATATATTGAAATAGTTATAAATAAAATAGTTTATATTAAAATAATTTATATATATCAAATTATATATCGAAAATAGTTTCAAGCTAGAATTGTTTCTTCAAATTTCATAAATCAACTCATATCAGCTTTAGTTTCAAAATTCAATTCAAATCAATCTCAATTCAGATTCTCATTAAAACTATTTTTAATTTGTATCGATTTCAAATCCAGGTTTGAACTACAAATTTAAACCACTTCCAATTATATAGGATCCAACTTTAAATATTTAAACAATTTACAATAACTCAATTTGCCAAATTTCATTTATATTCCAAAATTCAACTTTGATTTTATTTAAATTTGAAAATATTCACTTAATCATTTTTATAATATTTAAATAAAATCTTAGATTACAAACTTGAATTAATATTTAATATTCAATTTCAAATTTATTTAAAATATCCATTTCCCACATTTAGTTAAACATGTAAATAAAATCTCAATCTACAAATTTAAATCAAAATTAAATATTCAAATTCAATTTAAAATATTCATTAAATCCTCTTTAATCAAAATCAAGTTATTGAAACATATCTTTAAATCTCAAAATCAATAAATTCCAAATCAAACTTTATTTAAATTCAATTATTAACCAACTTAAATTTCAAGTCAACTTTAATATATCTTTCCAACCTCTATTTATTAAAGTTATTACAAAATTCTATTTTCAAAATATTAATATAAATTTAAATAAATATTTAAAAACATATTATATATATATATATATATTAGGTAAATTAAATTTTATTAAATTAAATTTTATTAAATTAAATCTTATTATTAAATTAAATCTATTTTAAAATCTTATTTTATATATTTTAAAAATAATAAAGTTATAACTAAAATTTTATAATTTACATTTCGAAACTTAACTTATAATTTTATAATTTCCAAACATATAATTTTAAATCTAAATTTTACGCATATTAAATTTAAAATAAACCTTTATATTATATTTAAAAATCAAAACACATATATTTCCTTTCTCAAAATTTTGAAAATCATTTAAAATAGACTAACACTGTCCATATATAATTTTCTATCCTATGTTAAGTGCTACAGATATTTATTATTTCAATCCACAATAATTTAAATTTACGGATTTATATCATTGCAACCCGTAATCCTAAAATTTCAAAATCAATAAAATCGCTTGGGTTTATCATTTCAACCCATAACGGTTTTTCCTAATCTAAAATATCGTTCGGGTATGTATCATTTCAACCCATAGGAATTTCCTAAACTAACAGGGAACTTGCAGAGTGAGAACAATAGAATAATAATAAAATAACATAACATATCAATGATAAGCATATATCATAATTAACAAATTTAAATATATATACAACATGTTATGGTGTCAATATTGTCAATTAACTTCGGTGAACTAATGCAAATAATAACAGATCATATTTAATAATTAAATAACTGACAATTTTAAATTTAACAACATATTTTAATCGTCATTTCATGTAAATTAAATTTACTAAATATAAGAATGTTAATCGTGAGTGATTGCTCACCTTTCGAGGCTAGAGAATTTTGATAATGAAATGAGCTACGAATTTGAATCTCGAGCTCTACAAGCGCTACCAATCCAAACGACAACTCCAAAGTAAAGCAAAGCGAATTAAGCTCGATGAATTCGATGGGAACATATATATATATATATATATATATATATATATACCATAATAAACCTTTATATATTATTAAAAAAAACCAATATTTAATAAAACAAATATATTACCTTTCAAAATTTTCATATATATATATATACACACACACACGTACGCTTATATATGTAAGCTTTGAATATTATATAGAGCTTTGAATATAATATCTTCTTATATATAAAACAAATACTTGAGATGTGAAGTCTTTTTTGAATTGCCGAAATCGTCCTTTACCATGATATTAACTTCTTATGCTTTGAAAGGATTACCTGTCTTTTAACTGAAAAAACCTATATGTCTATCTAACCGCACAACAGTCAGCACGTTTTCCTATTTACATCCAACCCCACTTATCACCGAGCATTTTATTTCTCTCATTTATTCACAAATCCAAGACCGTTTCTTCCTCATTGAAAATGCATCAATGGCGTTACAAATAACTTTACAAAACCCTAATTAATAAAGAAAATACCTACTAAATCACAGATCCATAATGCCTCACCTAGACATGCAAGCTCGCGAAATCTGAAATTGAAGAAGTGTCATTTTGAATTTGGTATGTCTTGATCTTTCAACTGCTAATGAGTTTTTTCCATTTTACTACTTTGTTAGTTCAGTTTGAAGCTTTATTATAATCTGTGTTAAAGAAATATTCATTGTTATTCGGTTTATTAATAGTCTATGATATATTCATCGCTAAGCTTTACCGTATTTTGTTAGATCTAGTTTTTTCAACAAACTTTGATATATAATTAATTATTTCATTGTTGTTCATAATTTTAGTCACATATATGCGCACAGCATGCTTGAAACAATGCCCGAGCCGCAAAAGCTATTCCATTTATACTTGCTTTTTTAGTCGTCTCAGTTTTAATGCCTAAAATCTAAATTGCTCTGACTTTTGTTTTTTTTACCTTTTTTATATTCTATTTATACTTGAAACATGTTTAAAGATGATCATCAATTTGGGTTTGACAATCAAGATTATTAAAAATGGTAATTTGTATGCAGTTTGTATCGAGAACAAGCAAGTCGTTGATGATATTCGATAAGGCTGTGATCAGGTACAATTTGATTTATCAACTCACTATTTTGTATCAATTTAACAATGAGTAATATGTTTCACTTCCATGCCATTTTTATTTCTGTAACCATTAGAATGTATTAGTTAGTGCTTTGTTACCTTATTTTCTATTGTAGATAATGTATGTACCGAACTGTAAACAGAATAAAATTAAAAAGAATAGTTATTCACCGTCCATAATAAAATATGACTTCTTTTTAAATGGTATGAAGTAATAGAAGCTTAAATGTATAGTATGTGATGCAACCAAATTAATTTTTGATCTATTAAGAATGGCTACAATTTACGAATGTACCGTATTTGCTAGCTAGAAAAATGTTTGTTTTATATTTTATCCTAGTCCAATAACAAACTTAGTTAGTTTATCCATAATTTTGAAGGAATTTGATTTATTATTTTCCTTAAAAGAAACTTTCATTTTTACAATGTTTGTTATGCTTTTCACAGGCTATTTGAAGAATAAAATTTATGTATCAAGTTTTAGCTCTTATATGGTTTCTTTGTCTTTAATAATTACAGCCTGTTACAAATGATTGCACATACTGAATGATGAGTGTTTGTCAATATATTGTGTAGTATCATAACGAACTTTATAGCCTAGGTGTTAATGAGTTCAAATTCCTGACATAAAGAACTTACAAACGGTTGCAATCACACTCTTAATGATGAGTGTCTGTTAATATATTGTGTGCTATCTTAAGGAACTCTATAGCCCAGGTGTTAATGAGTTCAAATCCTTGACAAAAAGGACTTACAGAACAAAATTTTGATTTTCATTATGCTTTTGAGGTAAAACTGGTATGTATTTATATATGTGTATGTCAACAAGACTTTTTACTATTTAACTCTGAACTTCCTTTGTATTTTATAAATTTTCATCTACAAGAATAACATATCTAAAATGTGGATCATCAGAAGCCTATAGTGTTGGAGCTTTAGATGGTGTATAAAATATATTCATTAATACTTTATATGTTTTCATGCATTGTTTTTTAACCAAGCAAACACCACTAAAAAAGGGATTTAAGCCTTTGAACATAGGGATTAAGCTTTTAAGGTAAAACTGGTATGTATTTATGTTGTGTGCATGACAACAAGACTTTTTACTGTTTGACTCTGAACATCCTTTGTCTTTTATAAATTTTCAGCTGCAAGCACAATATATCTAAAATGTGGATATCATCAAGAGTCTCCAGTGTTGAAGTTTTGGAAGGTGTATAAAATATATTCATTAACATTTCTTATGTTTTCATGCGTTGTTTTTACCCAAGCAAACACCACTAAAAAAAGGGATTAATCCTTTGAACATAGGTAAAATCAATATTTTATGAGAATTTTGCATTTCTTAGGACGTAAGTCTTCCAACATATGATACGAACAATAATAACAATATGTAAAAATAAATTAAAATAGAAAATATTTAAGGCAAGGGGATATTAAAACAGGAAAATGATTCCATGATTAATCATTTGTAATAAATATTTTTCATCCACTTTATTCTTGATTTTCAAAGTTTAAGTTTTGATGTAGCAAAACTATTCTTGAGATTTATACTTGCTTGACTGGAATGTAATGTAAAACCTTTAAACGCATAGATTTATTTGACTAGATTCATAAAATATATTACTATGAGCAAATGCACTTTTTTTTATAACAAGGACTGGACCTATAAATAGATACTTTCGAATAGTGTCATATCTCCATCCGCATCCGAAACCATTTTTAGGTATTGGATATTTGCACTTGCAGATACGGATAATATTGGATAATTATCCTATAGGCCAATGATCGATAAATCGAGAAAATAAATAGAAAATTTTGGTTTAGCATAATTTTTTTCAATCCCATTGGTTATAAAAATGTGAAAAATAAACAAATATGATGGTAATAAATAGTTTTGAGCAATTAATATGCATTAAATTCCTATAATAGAAACTGTTAACTTAATCAAATAAATAAATATATGTCTTTTGTTGTAATAAAATACACAAAACTATAACTATGATTTTGAAAAAAACCGGATGGATAATTTTTACATGTGGGTATCAGATATTTATTCGCTTTTCGAATACGGGTGCAGACGGATATATTTTTATTGGTATATGTGTAAAATAATGGTTCAACGAAGATTTTGAAGGAGCATTTGGATCAAAGATGATTATGTTACCATCCTGGAATGGTTGATCAATTGGTTGAAATCTACTGTATTTGAAAGTTTTTTTAGTTATATGGCTTGGTGTATTACTGTACTATTTTATGAGTTTAACGTGTTAGTTTATTTTGCACTTTACATGACAATTTTCTCGATGAAAAACTATGTTACTATATGATTTTTTTGTGTGTTGATAGCTACAAATAAGTAAAGAAATGCTCATTATTACTAATATTATATTGACCATCTTTCGTTATTCTTTTCTCTTTGAATTCATGAACAAATGTGAAAATATAAGGAACAAGGCCAACTACATAAGATGGTAATCAAACAAAAAAAAATTCCTATTTTGACAGTATGGTCTTCTTCATTTTGAGGGGTATAATTTCCATTAATTGTAAGTGTTATTTTGAATTTATTCCATTTTAAGCTTATATAATTTGTCAGAATCATGTTCGATGTTTCTATTTTTTGAATTACTCAAAAATAATATACTATGTCAGTCAATATCATTCAACCTTTTAATCTATTTATCTGCATAAGATCACTTCTTATGTGGTTTCTTAAGCATTATTTAGTGGTTTTGAATGCAACTTATGCAAGACTCATTCATTTGCCAAGCATGGAGCATGTATGAATTTTTTTCGCTGTACGAAGCACTATCATGTATGCTATATGTCAATTATTTATCCTTAAATTTTCCATTGTCTAACCGATAGCAGCATGCTTAAATAAACGAATATATTATATCCATTATTAGTTAATGTCCAATTACTATTGTTTTTGTACAAAATATTGATGTGTTTATTCTACATAAATATTAACTTATTTACCTTTAGACAAAAAATTCTAATTTGGAAAATACACGTATGTGGTAAAAATAATAGGCATGATCTAACAGTGATTTGACTCTTTTTAGGAACAGACAAATAATTTTGTAGTATGCTATTTTATTGTTTAACATGTTCCATTAACGTTCTTAATTTTTAGGTCACTGGTTAGGAAAGTGCATTAAACAAATACAAAACTAATAATTAGTTGGCTTAGAAATATATTAATCTTGAATATATTGATTGGATCTGATTGTTAATTCATTTTATTGTTCTTAAATGGGAAAATGCATCAAACAAATCGAGAAGCGTATAATAGTAAATGATTTTAATGCCTTGTTATATCAACTTTATTGGTCTTTAAAGAGAAATGTGTATCTTTATTCAAATTTAAACATTGTTACCAAATTATTAGTAGTCACTGATTTTTTATATGATAAACTTGGCATAAGCAACTCAGCAAAGGCAACTCAGCATAACGCATCATCCATCAACAATACCTATCACCACTCCTGCCAGCAACAGTAACCAATATCCAAATCAAGCCAAAGCATAATCGATCTGGCAAGGGAAAGGGGGTAAACATTGGAACAGATTGGAAATTATTGCGATTATGGACGGAGAACTTTCATGCATGCCAATCAGCTGCATTTACAAGTACTTTCGACAAGGAAATCAAATCTAGAACCCCACTCATGCTTCAGACAAAAGACACAATAAGTAACAATTTGAGCAGCAGCTAGATTATGGAGAAGTCAAAACTAGAAGTTTCAAGCTTGGCATCAACAGTGTGTTTCATGCCCTTGGAATTCAACAGATACAGTAAGAGGCTTCAGCTACTTTCGGTGGTATGGAAGCAGATGTTAACTCATTATTCAAATATTGAAATAAAAAACAACAATTGGCCCGGGTCCTGAATGATGCATAATAAATGCTTTTGATGTCAGCATAGCAACATAGGGAAAAAATGCTGCACATAAAGAAGAATACATCAACTAAGCACATGCAAATGAAAGCAATTTGCAACCATCCAAGCTGAAGACATTGCAACTGTCCAAGTAGAAGACATGTAAATGAAAGTACAACGCGGTGTTAGCAAGATGATTATCAAGGGACTTAGAGTAGTAGTTTTCTACTTTTTATCAATGTCATGTAAACTTAAGTGTACAAAGTGGAAATGTAAACTATTTTGTCTCAAATTTAATCCAACATTGATTCTGCGATATAAATTTGTAACTTTTTGGTACTGTATATTTTCTCAGTTGTACATATTACTATTTACTTGCAAAAATATGTACCATATACAATCAAAAGTATAGACTGATACATGTAAATTGATACATTATATACTATAGAAGGTAGAATAGTAATTTCTATTTCCACCGAGACATCATATGATTTCGTCAGCGATTAAGAAGGGTAATTATAAGTTTTTGTTTCAACAAAAGTGGGTTATTCAACAATACTATACCCATTATGGATTGTAACTATAGCGACATCATAGGAAATTTATATTTTACAAAGGAAAAGAATAAAGGAAATTGATTCAAAAAATAGTGTACCTATTATACATAAAGAGTAGAATATAATTTCATATATTGCTTTCTAATTTTTCAAGGAAAGCTATAAATATAGTATTTCAAATTTTAGCGTTTCAAGGGAAGCTATAAGTACAGTAAGAGCAAGAGCAATTCAAATGTAAGAATCCCTAATTTTAATATTAGTCACGATCCTATGGATATTGATAATAGTTAATTACTTTCTTTGCTTTATTTTATTATTTCCTAAAATAACAAAGTCTGATTTACGTTTCGAAAAATGATTGATTTGTGCATGTACGTTAAAATGCAACATTGCATATATTTAAAAGTCATTTTGTAAGATTAAAATACTTCGCATTCAGTGCTTTTTAATACCCAATTTGTCATATGCATATGGATCGCACATGACAAAGTACTCGTATTTAATAAAACAAATACATTACCTTTCATATATTTAATAAAGCTTTAGAAGGAGAGAACGATGTTGGGTGGCGGGCCTGGGTCACTCAGCTGTGCATTGAAGGGTGGAATGGCCTCGACTGATGGTTGTCAGGCAGGGGAGAGGTGGTGCAGTGGCTTTGGGTGATGGTCGGCCTGCTGTTCACGTGGAGCTAGTGAACATGAATGGAAATGAAGGGGGTCGACGACCGATTGGAGAAAGGGTGAGCGGACTGGAAGTGGACGCGGATCACAGGCGGTGGCTGATTGGTACAGGCGGAGCGGCTGTTGCACGTGCTTGGTGGGGTCGTGGCCAGTGAAGGTTTGGTCGGCATAGGAGAATGAGATGGTGCAATAAGGGCATGGGAGAAGAACTCGCGGAAACGATGGTGGATGCATGAGGTTTCAGGCGGAGAGGAACATGGATGGCCGAGGCAAGTGGGTGAGTGGAGTTCGGCCTGACAATGGCAAGGCGGAGGTTGGAGGGGATGGTCAGAGCAGGCACTTGGTCGGTGGAGGGGCTGTGGACGTGGAATGTTTGCAGGGTTAGGTGAAGGAGATTGTCAAGCTGTCGCGGAGTTGAAGGCAAGGGGCGGTGGGTCAAGTCGGGCTGTGGGGAGGCGAGAAGGTGGCAGGTAGATTCGATGGCGGGGCGAGCTGTGAAAGATGAGGAAGAGGCACGGTTTTGGGTTGAGGCGAATGGGAAGGACGGTGGGAAAACGGAAAATGAACGAGTTCAGTTTCAATGAAAAGGAGATGCACAGGCAAATCTCAATAATTTCATATTATATATATTTTCAAAACAAGGACGGATTGAATGAGCTGGGAGAGGGGACGAGCAAGCTCAAAGGTGAGGGGAGAAGACGTGTAGGCTTTCAGGCATATATAAGTAGTTTTATATTATTATTATATTTTCCTCAAAATAAGCAGAATGATAAGATTGAAAAAAATAATATTGAAATGGAAATGGAAATAGAAAGGGGTTTTGCACGAAAGGTCCCTATTTCTGATGGTGTTACAAGAAAAGTCCCTGTAGAAATAAGTATGTAAATAAAGTCCCTGTTTTTTTTAAATCAGAAAACGCAAGTTAGCTTGCGCTTTTTAAAATTTCAAAATTTTCAAAATCAGAAAGCGCAAACTTGCTTGCGCTTTTCAAAAATTTCAAATTTTTTAAAATTTTCAAAAAAAATTTCAAAATTAGAAAGCGCAAACTAGCTTGCGCTTTCCTGATAGAAAGTGCAAGTTAACTTGCGCTTTTCAAAATTTTCAAAATTTTCAAAAATTTCGAAAAATATTTCAAAATTAGAAAAGTGCAAGTTATCTTGCATTTTCTGTCAGAAAAGTGCAAGACAGTTTGCGTTTTTTTTTTTGAAAAATAGGGACCAAATTTACATATTCATTTCTGCAAGGACTTTTTGTATAACAACATCAAAAACAGGGACCTGTGACTCTTTTCTTGAAATAGAAAAAGGAACGGACCAGAAACACATTGAAAACAGGGAAAAGCAAAAGTCAATTACTGAATTTATGGAAATAT
This sequence comes from Allium fistulosum, assembly GCA_030737815.1. NCBI lineage: Eukaryota > Viridiplantae > Streptophyta > Magnoliopsida > Asparagales > Amaryllidaceae > Allium > Allium fistulosum. The sequence goes on along the minus strand of CM060903.1, from coordinate 512,373,932 downwards.
TAATAGCAAATGGCCACCGGTTTCCCACGAAACAAATGAAAGGACACCGAACCCAAAAGAATCAAATGGATACCGATATGGCTAACCATTTCGTAGATTTCGCCGCGTATCAGACGTCGAAATGCACGAATGAATATACTACGGAGACCGGCACGACGAGGCGATCAAAATGGTACATGGATATTAGAGATACGACTATTCTATCAAAAGTCGATATTTGCTGCCAAAAGTGCTGCTAATTTTCCGAAAATAAGATAAACGGGGCTATAACAGTGCAAATTTGGCGAAACGAAATATGACGTCTCACTCAGAAAATGATTTACAAATTTATTATATAAAAATATTCAGATTTCAAAAATATTTAATTTCCATCAAATTAACTGATTTTAAATTTAAAAACTGAAATTTCACAAACAAACAAACTTACATATTTTTCGATGAAAATCTGCCAGTTGCTATGCTTACATAGACGTATACCAAATATCTAATTTTCATTGCTAAATTTAAGTGTTTAATTTCAAGAAAAAATTAGTTAATTACGTTAAAAAAATCGTTAAAATTTACGGGTCGTTACACCTTCTCCCACTCAAAACTTTCATCCTTGAAAAGGAACGAGGTAGGAAAATAGAAGTAACAGAAAGAAAAGATAAATTCAAAATACATAATACCAGATATAACAATTAATTAAAACCATATAAATTTCATGTTTGGACATCTTATTACTTACATTTTATATTACATACTAGTCAATTACATATTCACATTACATTTGAACTTTTCCAGGTAAGTTTTTTTATCAATGTTTCTGAGTGTAATTGAGCACTATACAAATTTACCTTTTATTTACAACATTTCTTTTAAGCAAAAATTTAGTTTGAACATTTTATTACTCAAGTTTTCCCTTGTATAACTTTCAATTACATATCCACATTACATTTGAACTTTTTGAATATTTCAGGTAAGTTATATATATTTTAGAATGCAATTGAGTATTATACAAATAAATTTTATCCTAGTTCAACTATTCAAGATATTTCAATTCCATTTCTCATTTTAGACACTCCAATTATTCAAAAAATTTGCTTCATTTCAATAATTGAAAACTATCACTTGACATAGAATTTAAGAATTAAATTTCTAGTTTCACTTCAAACCATTTTGAAATATATATATATATTATACATCAATTCATACTCAAGAAATTTAAATCAAATCCAATTTCCAAAACAAAAGTGTAGCGAAGCTACTAAGCGGTCTCTCCACTTTGAGACTCGAAAATGAATATCGATGATGTTGCAGTCATCACCGAAATTATTTTCCAGTGGAAAAAGAGGAGAGTACTGACTTACTTCTTTTAAAATTCATCGGATGTAATTTCTATTCGAAAATACTTTCAAATAATATATTTTTTCAAAACTTTGAAAACCAAATTTTGAGAAGCACCGAAAATTAATTCTCAATTCTTTAATTTAAATTCAATTTATTTGCAAATCAGATTTATAATCCTTGTTTATAAAATTTAAACTTCTTATAACTTACAATAATAGTTAATGGTTTAGGAATGTTGACAAAACAATAAATGATAATCTAGTACTATCATATCTAACAACCAATTCATTTAACTATCTAATTTCAAAAAATTATACTTTTATATATAAATATAATCATACATAAAATTATTTCATTTACTAATTTCGAAAGCGATATTGTGTCAGTTTGCTACGTTCAAGTGTTTTGGAATTCCTATCAATAGCGTTGGCCAGACAAATCGATCAAAATCCGAAATTCAAACTTAACAACTCAAACAACACAATAGAAAACATTTTATATCAATTACAAATACGTTCTCTCATAGGATGATTCAAGAATGAATTTAGAACAAGGATAGATATTCAAATTTAGAGGAACCCTAATCCAAGAGAATTCTAGCTAAGAAGATAAGCTTGAAAAAAAGATAAGATAATTAAATTACAAAAGAGGGAAGATAGATAGACTTACATTAATCGCGGCGACCTTAACTGGGTCAACTAAGACTTAGAAAAATAAGAACATCATTAACGAAAATCAGGACAAACTTGTTAAGAACATCGCGGAAACGTGATTCAAGAGATCGATGAAGAAGGCATGAGCATTAGTTAATCAAAAGGGCATGACTAACCACTTTCACTCTGGGTACCATTCATCAGGGAGGAAGGAGAAAAGGTTGAGCTCCAGGAATAGGATCGATGCGGAATTCAATTTCCTGCTTAGGATAAAGAAGTGACTTCACCGAAATATTAGAATAATCCTTTACTATCGGGTGGAGTCGAGATCACTAGGCCGAGCGTCTAGCGACAAGACAAAACTGCCCGCATAATCCTGAGGCATTCGACATTCGATCACAAGAGAATTACCCAAGTTGTCTACTAGGGGAATGGTTTGGGCTTTGCAAGAGATAACAACATTTAAATCGAGAATATAGAAATCTTCGGTGAATCGACGCTTATTGTAAAGGAGTTTCACCCCTTTGCAAATCACAATAAGGTTGGCGGGACGGCCGATGGGATTGGTCACACATAAGAATGAAGTTGCCAACTGAGGCGGCAAGATGTGCTCAAATTTATTACAGAGATCTACTGAAATGAAGCTACGGGATGCTCCAGTCAAGAAAAACACGAACAGGAAAAGACAAGAATGGATTTCAGAACAAAGAGGAAAGTTCCAAGGTTCAAAAGATATCCAGATCAAGTAGAATTCTAACGAAGGATTACAAGTTCAGACAAAGATGATTTTGTAATTAATTTTACTCATTCTAGGGTATTACTATCCTATCTCTAATGAGTTTTACTCCATAGTTAAGTTTTTCCTAAACCAGAGCTCTGATACCACTTGTAACGACCTGACATTTCGAACCATTCAAATTGATAATAATCCACTCTTGTTAGACTTGAATTGCTCAAAAAAACAGATTGTTAATTTATATTTGGCAAAACTTAGCATATACAGTAAATAAAACCAATCACAGAATCACAGACACTGAGTAATATAATAATAAGCAGCGGAATAGATAAATAGTAGTTCATGAAGCTACTATATAAACATCAGAGTCTAAAACAAGATACAACAAAAGTCCTGAATACACAAAAGTCTCAATACAAAAGAAACCAACAAGTTTGAACATAAACAACTGGAAACAACTGAAATAACTGAAAGATGAATAGATAAAAGACAGATCTTCAAGCAAAGCTCCAAGCTCCAAAGGTGAGTCTCAAATGTTGTGACACTCAGTCTGACCGGAGCATAAAGCAAAACACAAAACACTCGAGTCAGGATTAACATTCTTATACAAGTAAATCAACTCAAGTGAAATGTCCAAGTGAAATGCAACATAACTTAAAGGATGTTTGGGATTCCCATCCTTTAAGGATCCATTAAACTATCTACATACATAGTACAATACGCTACATATATAATGTCTATAGTAAAGTAAACTATTAAAATAGCGTTAAGGCGTTACCCATATCCCCCTTAACACATTTTTATATATTCCCGTAGTCTATACAGTACTGTAATTCCTCCGTAAACAGGAGGGCTATCAGAGGACACTCCATAGGTACGGTAGAAACCAAACTCGTAGAAGGCGCGATAAGGCATGTGACAAGGCACGCGAGGCAATGCCTAGGGTAGGATTCTACCGTTTGTACCCCCGGACTGGTGGTAACGCATAGCAGCTACTACCGCCCACCTCGAGACACACTCCCAAAATCAAAGGTGCACCCAATCAAATCAGAAAGTAGTAGAATGGTATCAAAGAAGCATGCTTGATCGGAGGTGCGATCTCACTTGGCCCGGTATAGCTCCTGTTTTAGCCACATCAAGCTGACTCGCGGGAGTCAGGGCTGCGTTAATACCTCATACAGAATCGTTCGCCAAACCATCCTACTTCGTTCTGGATTCTCCACCACGTACACAGTTGTTAAAGTAGTTTTCGGTAGTGGCAGAGAGTATGACAATATCGATTCCGATCTCTTTAACAACCAAACGCTTATTCCACACCGTGGTTGTTTTATATTTCAAACAGTTCATACTTCATATCAAAATGTCATATTCTTTTCAAAAATCATTTCACTTTCGAAATCGTATTCACTTTCAAAATCATATCACTTTCGAAATCATATCACTTCCAAATCATAACCACAAAATAGTTTAAACCATCATATCAAAATACTCCATTAAATCTAAATTATACAATTCCAACTTATATAGTTTAAATATTGAAAATATTTTATATATTGAAATAGTTATAAATAAAAATAGTTTATATATTTAAAACAAATTATAGATTTAAAATAGTTTATATACTGAAATAGTTATAAATAAAATAGTTTATATTAAAATAGTTTATGTATATCAAATTATATATCGAAAATAGTTTCAAGCTAGAATTGTTTCTTCAAATTTCACAAATCAACTCTCATCAACTTTAGTTTCAAAATTCAATTCAAATCAATCTCAATTCAAATTCTCATTAAAACCATTTTCAATTTGTATCGATTTCAAATCCAGGTTTGAACTACAAATTTAAACCACTTCCAATTATATAGGATCCAACTTTAAATATTTAAACAATTTACAATAACTCAATTTGATAAATTTCATTTATATTCCAAAAGTCAACATTGATTTTATTTAAATTTGAAAATATTCACTTAATCATTTTTATAATATTTAAATAAAATCTCAGATTACAAACTTGAATTAAAATTTAATATTAAATTTCAAATTTATTTAAAATATTCATTTCCCACATTTAGTTAAACATGTAAATAAAATCTCAATTTATAAATTTAAATCAAAATTAAATATTCAAATCCAATTTAAAATATTCATTAAATCCTCTTTAATCAAAATCAAGTTATCGAAACATATCTTTAAATCGCAAAATCAATAAATTCCAAATCAAACTTTATTTAAATTCAATTATTAACCAATTTAAATTTCAAGTCAACTTTAATTTATCTTCCCAACCTCTATTTATTAAAGTTATTACAAAAATTTATTTTCAAAATATTAATATAAATTTAAATAAATATTTAAAAACATATTATATATATATATTAGGTAAATTAAATTTTATTAAATTAAATCTTATTATTAAATTAAATCTATTTTTAAATCTTATTTTTCATATTTTAATAATAATAAAGTTATAAGTAAAATTTTATAATTTACATTTCAAAACTTAACTTATAATTTTAGAATTTCTAAACATATAATTTTAAAAATCTGAATTTTACACATATTAAATTTAAAATAACATCTTTATATTATATTTAAAAATCAAACCACATATATTTCCTTTCTCAAAATTTTGGAAATCAATTAAAATAGACTAAAAGTGTCCATATATAATTTTATATCCTATGGTCAAGTGATACGAATATTTATCATTTCAGTCTGCAATAATTTAAATTTACGGATTTATATCATTTCAACCCGCAATCCCAAAATTTCAAAATCAATAAAATCGCTTGGGTTTATCATTTCAACCCATAACGATTTTCCCTAATCTAAAATATCGTTCGGGTATGTATCATTTCAACCCATAGGGATTTCCTAAACTAACATGGAACTTGCAGAGTGAGAACAATAGAATAATAATAAAATAACATAACATATCAATGATGAGCATATATCATAATTAACAAATTTAAATATATATACCACATGTTATGGTGTCAATATTGTCAATTAACTTCGGTGAACTAATGCAAATAATAACAGATCATATTTAACAATTAAATAACTGATAATTTTAAATTTAATAACATATTTTAATCGTCATTTCATGTAAATTAAATTTACTAAATATAAGAATGTTAATCGTGAGTGATTGCTCACCTTTCGACGCTAGATAATTTTGATAATGAAATGAGCTACGAATTTGAATCTCGAGCTCTATAAGCGCTGCCAATCCAAACGACAACTCCAAAGTAAAGCAAAGCGAATTGAGCTCGATGAATTCGATGGGAACAACACACACACACACACCGTTCCTTCTTTGAAAACAAGATAGACTCGATTACAAAACCTAATAACATGGAAATAATTAGAGACGACGAGCAACCAGCAAATTCCACTATACAATATAATCTGGAAAACAATATATATATATATAATATAAATATCTATACCATAATAAACCTTTATATATCATAAAAAAATTAATATTTAATAAAACAAATATATTACCTTTCAAAATTTTCATATATATACACACACACACACACATACACTTATATATGTAAGCTTTGAATATTATATAGAGCTTTGAATATAATATATTTAATAAAACAAACACATTACCATTCATATATTTAATAAAGCTTTAGAAGGGGAGAATGATGCTTGGTGGCGGGCCTGGGTTGCTCAGCGGTGCACTGAAGGGTGGAATGGCCTCGGCTGATGGTTGTCAGGTAGGGGAGAGGTGGTGCAAGGGCTTTGGGTGATGGTCGGCCTGCTGTTCACGTGGAGCTAGTGAATAGGAACATAAATGAAGGGGGTCGGAGATCGGTTGGAGAGAGGGTGAGCAAACTGGAAGTGGACGCGGATCACAAGCGGTGGCCGATGGCAGGTCTGAGGGTGGTGGTGATTGGTGCAGGCGGAGCGGCTGTTGCTCATGCTTGGTGGGGTCGTGGCCAGTGAAGGTTTGGTCGGCATAAGAGAATGAGATGGTGGCATAAGGGCATGGGAAAAGAACTCGCGAAAACGATGGTAGATGCATGAGGTGTCAGGCGGAGAGGAACATGGATGGCCGAGGCAAGTGGGTGAGTGGAGTTCGGCCTAACAATGGCAAGGCGGAGGTAGGAGGGGATGGTCGGAGCACGCACTTGGTTGGTGGAGGGGTTGTGGACATGGAACGTTTGCAGGGTTAGGTGGCGGAGATAGTCGTGCTGTGGCGGAGTTGAAGGCAAGGGGCGGTGGGTCAGGTCAGGTTGTAGGGAGGCGAGAAGGTGGCAGGTGGATTCGATGGTGGGACGAGCTATGAAAGAAGAGGAAGAGGCACGGTTTTGGGTTGAGACGAATGGGAAGGACAGTGGAAAAAAGGAAAACGAACGAGTTCATTTTCAATGAAGAGGAGATGCACAGGCAAATCTTAACTAATATAATTTCATATTATATATATATATATATATTCAAAACAAGGACAGATTGAATGAGTAGGGAGAGGGGACGAGCAAGCTCAAAGGTAAGGGGAGAAGACGTGCAAGCTTTCAGGCATATATAAGTAGTTTTATATTATTATTAAGTTTCCTCAAAAGAAGCAGAATGATAAGATTGAAAAAAAATATTGAAATGAAAAGAGAAAAAGGAACAGACTAGAAGCATATTAGAACCAGGGAAAAGCAAAAGTCAATTGCTAAATTTATGGAAATATTAATAGCAAATGGCCAATGGTTTCCCACGGAACAAATGAAAGGACACCTAACCCAAAAGACTCAAACGGGTATCGATATGGCTAACCGTTTCGCAGATTTCACCGCGTACCGGACGCCGAAATGTACGAATGAATATACTACGGAGGTCTGCATGATGAGACGATCAGAATGGTACATAGTTATTAGAGATACGACCATTCTATCAAAAGTTGATATTTGTTGCCTGTTAATCGGCTAAATTTCTATGGGTTTAGAAAATGGTCGAAAAATTTCAAATTAAAATAACCGCAAGCGCACAACATACAATAGTTAGTACATGGCGAGTACGGGTCGATCCGTAGGGAATTGTTAGAGTTTAAAAATCTATTCAATCAAATTAGACCAAATGGAGGAGAAATTGTTAACTATAAATAAAATGAAGCTAAAACTAGAATTAAAATTTGATTTAAAAACTATTGAACTAGAGAACAATTTAGTGGCAAATTCACTCTCATATTTTTTTGTAAATCAACAAACAATAATTTATGATCTCTAGCTTTGATATTAAGTGAAATAATTATTGTATTTATCATAAGTATGGTTTGTTTATGTTATTAATTAACATAACTCAAACCATCAAACTATAATACAACAAATAAACCACTTATAATTATCATGAAAATGAAGCCAAAGCAAAAGCTATTTTAAGTATGATCTATTTACTATTGTAACTAGTAATATAGATCATCAAATTTCATTTTTACTTTAATTTCACAATAAAAAATGGATTAACAAATGATGATGCAAATTGTGTTTATGTTGAATAATGATGCAAGCCAAGTACTAAGTCGTCACCGACTTAAGGAGAATGAAGCTATAAGTCGCGACCGACTTAACATGATGGGAATAAGTCGTCACCGACTTAAGGAGAATGAAGCTATAAGTCGCGACCGACTTAACATGATGGGAATAAGTCGTGACCGACTTATCAAAGTTCAAGGCATGAGTCGTGACCGACTCAAGGAAGCAGAAGACATAAGTGTAAGTCGTGACCGACTTAACTTGATGGGGGACATAAGTAGTGACCGACTCAACTCGAACGAGCTACGACCTAAAACTACAGGAGGAGCAACACGAGGTGGAAAATGTGAAGGCTTGAGTCGGCAACGACTTAAGGAAAGAGATAGGTCGGCACCGAGTTACGACTTATTTAAGTCGGTCGAAATTTTAAGTCGCGAAAGCCCTGATGCCGTTGATTCCTCTGCCGAGTTAACCTCCACCATTGGTTCTTTTGAGATGCCGCATGTTTTAAGTTGCTGAAGCTGTTGCCGTTGATCTTGATGCCGACTTAATCTGGACCGCTATTCTTAAGTCGTTAATAGTTGAGTCGTGTAGAGCTGTTAAGTCGGCAACGACTTAAGCGGGTCTGTTTGTAAGTCGGTATGTTGTAAGTCGGCAACGACTTAAGGAGGGTCTGTTTGTATTTTCTGTTGTAAGTCGGTGTGTTGTAAATAGTTTCTTAAGTCGTTCTGTTTGAAGGCAAGGGTTGTATCGGTTGTGCCTTAAGTCGTCACCGAGTTAGGCTAAGTCGTAGGTCGGAAGCTATAACTCGGAACCGACCTAAATACTTGTAATATTTTTAAGCTTTCTGAACTGTGTTGTAAATAAGGCGACTTATGTTAAGTCGGCAAGGTTGATAAGTCGGTTGCCGACTTATGACTTGTACTTTTCTGTTTTGGTGTGTTGTAGCCTATAAATAGGCAAGTGAAGTCATTTGTAAAGGTTGTTGAATATTGAATAAAATTCTCTTTTGATTGCTTTGTGCTTTCATTCAAATTGGTAGTTGAGTGTAATCTCCTATCTCCTCTTTCGGATAATCGAGTGCGCTCGATTCAACGATTGTAGAAGCCGATTCGCGGAATCAAGTGCGCTTGATCAACGCTTGAAGAATTGAAGATCTTTGAACCCGGTATCGTGCGCGATCAACGAGTTCGAGATAGCTAGAGTTCGGTATCTTCGGATCAACGAATTCGGGCAATTCAGCATTCATCAATCCATCGACTGCTACATTCACCGATCTACATTGTTTTGAATTATCCGCTGCGTCAGTTTTTGGTATCAGAGCTTGTTCTAGCCAATCATAGCTAGATCGAGACTTGGAGCCTAATCATTTGAAGAGTTTTGAAGTTTGAAGAGAAGCCGAGAGCTTGAAGTGTTGAGCCGTGGCCGAGAGGAAGAAGAGTACATCATTGTTCAAAGTTGTTTGATCGGATTTACATTGGAGGCCGAAACTTTGTCCATCGTGTTCATCGCGATTTGCTACAAAGTGGAAGTTTTCGATCCGTTTCATTTTGGATCAAAATCCGGAAAGTGTTTGAATTTGAAGTGTTGAAGAATTTGTGAAGTTTTCAAGTATGCCGCCAAGAAGAGCTAATCGCCACCAAAACGTAGAAGCTTTATATCGAAGAGAAGAGGCTGATGAGATGGAGCAAAGAATCAATGAGAATTTTAGTGAGAAGCTTAATGAAGGAATTGGCCGGTTAGAGAGGCTTATGACGGAAATGAATCAAAATCGGAGAAGGGTTTCACCAGAATCTAATCATGGAGGTAGTAGAGTCTCGCCACATTCCAATCGAGACCGAAGTGTTGAAAACGATCAAGGGCGTGGGAGGAACGTGAATGATCGTGAACGAAGGAATGTCGATAGAAGGGATGAAGGTGGAAGGCGTAATGGTAGTAGAGATGTTGGTGGTCAGAATCGACATCGTTATGCATCTGATTTTGAAGAGGAGTATGATGGTGGTAGTATTCAAGGAAGATGTCAAGGAAGAAACTATTCTGAGTATGATCACAAATGGGAATCGGGGATAAAGACAGAAATTCCTGAATTCAAGGGTGGTATGCAAGCAGAGGAGTTTCTAGATTGGGTAGCTAATGTTGAAGAGATTTTTGACTTTAAAGAAGTTCCAGAACATCGTAGAGTGAAGTTGGTTGCTACGAGGCTGAGGGGTAGAGCTTTGGCATGGTGGCAGCAAACCAAGCTTACACGTGAACGTATGGGGAAGTCAAAGATTGAATCTTGGGAAAAGATGAAGAAATTGATGAAAGCAACGTTCTTACCTTACAATTATCAATCTTTGATGTATCAACGTTTGCAGAACTTGAGGCAGGGCACGAAGACAGTTAACGACTATGCTGATGAATTTTATCAACTTATTGCGAGGAATGACATTATGGAAACGGAAGAGCAGCTGACATCTAGATTCATTGGGGGATTGAGAATGCAGATTCAGGATATGGTTAATATGTTCGATCCAAGATCTGTGGCAGAAGCACATCAGAAAGCGTTGGCTTGGGAAAAACAAGGGAGACGAGGAAGTGGTGTGTTTACTAATCCTAACAATCAAGCGAAGGGTGTTGGAGGAAGTTCTAATGTTTCTAAACCTATCAGTAGACCAGTGATGAAGGAGGTTGAGAAGACAAGGGTTAACAATGGTTTCAAATGTTACAATTGTCAGGAATTGGGTCATAAAAGCAGTGAGTGTCCAAAGCCAAAGAAGAGAACCATGATTGTAGAAGTTGAAGATGAGGATGTTGATGGGGAGTGTTCTAGTCCAGTTGAGGAAGATGAACAGGATATTGCGTCAGGAGATGAAGGTTGTAACCTAATGCTGAGGAGATCGTGTTTAACACCGAAGCAGGAGGAAGCTAGTTGGTTAAGGAGTAACATCTTTCAGTCGACATGTACCATTCTGGGGAAGGTGTGTAAATTCGTGATTGACGCAGGAAGCTGTGATAATATTATTTCAACCGAGGCTGTGACAAAGTTGAAATTGAAGACAGAGAAACATCCGAGTCCATACAAGCTAGCATGGTTGAGAAAAGAAGGAGAAGTGAAAGTGGATAGACGAGTTCGTGTACCATTCTCTATTGGGAAGAAATACAAAGATGAAATATGGTGTGATGTAGTAGAGATGGACGTTTGCCACTTACTATTGGGAAGACCATGGCAGTATGATCGAGCAGTACAACATGACGGTCGGACCAATAGCTACAGTTTTATGTTTAAAGGCACGAAGATTATCTTAGTTCCAAAGAAGAGATCACAAGAAGAAAGTAAATCAGAAGAAATTGAAGAGCTGAAAACTTTATTGACTTTAAAAGAGTTTGTTAAAGAGGTTGAGGAAGAACCGGAAGTATTCTTGTTGATTGGGCGTGAGAGCAGTGAAGAGGTTGAAATTCCAGAAGAAGTTAAACCAGTCTTGAAAGAATTTGACGATGTATTTCCAGAAGAGTTACCAACGGAGTTGCCACCGTTAAGGGATATACAACATCAGATAGATCTTGTTCCAGGTGCTGTATTGCCACACAGACCACATTATCGAATGAGTCCGAAGGAACATGAAGAGTTGCGGAGGCAGGTAGAGGAACTGCTTGAACAGGGGCGTGTGCAGGAGAGTTTAAGTCCTTGTGCTGTACCAGCTTTATTGGTACCCAAAAAGGATGGAACCTGGAGGATGTGCACAGATAGTAGGGCATTGAATAAGATCACAGTCAGATACAGATTTCCGATGCCGAGGCTTGATGATTTATTAGATCAAATCAGTGGGTCCGTAATCTTTTCTAAGATTGACTTGAAGAGCGGTTATCATCAGATCCGCATTAGACCAGGGGACGAATGGAAGACAGCATTCAAGACGAGGGAAGGCTTGTACGAGTGGTTGGTCATGCCATTTGGTTTATCAAATGCACCAAGTACTTTCATGAGGGTGATGAATCAGATTTTTCGACCGTTCATTGGGAAATTCGTGGTGGTGTATTTCGATGATATTCTTATTTATAGTGGGAGTCCCGAGGAACATTTGAATCATCTTAGAGAAGTGCTGATGGTATTGCGACAAGAACAATTTTATGCTGCTACGAAGAAATGCGTGTTCATGACGCATAGTGTTTTATTTCTGGGGTATGTTGTTTCAGAGAAAGGAATACAGGTTGACCAAAGTAAAGTTGAGGCAATCAGAAACTGGCCGCAGCCCCAGACGATAACGGAAGTTCGTAGTTTTCATGGGTTGGCTTCATTTTATCGAAGGTTTATTCCACACTTTAGTAGTGTGATGGCACCTGTTACAGATTGCATGAAAGGTAAACAGTTTGCATGGACAGAGGAAGCAGGGAGTGCTTTTGGGAAGATCAAGGAATTGCTGACGTCTGCACCAATTCTAGTGCTACCTGATTTTCAGTTGGTGTTTGAACTACATACTGATGCATCCAAGGTTGGGATTGGAGGGGTGTTGAGTCAGAAGGGACGTCCAATTGCCTATTTCAGTGAGAAGTTGTCAGGAGCGAAGATGCGATACAGTACATATGATGTGGAGTTTTATGCTGTTGTGCAATCTATTAAACACTGGAGACACTATCTATTTCAGAAGGAGTTTGTTCTTTACACTGATCATGAAGCATTGAAGCATTTGCAAGGGCAAGACAAGATTTCAGCGAGACATGCATCGTGGATTGCTTATTTACAGCAGTTTACTTTTGTCGTTAAGCACAAGTCAGGGGTAACCAATCGCGTGGCTGATGCTTTAAGTAGAAGGAGTCATTTGTTGACAACGATGAAAGTTGAGGTGACTGGTTTTGAACTATTGCCGGAGCAGATTGCAGAAGATTCTTATTTTAAGAAATTTGTTGAAAGGGACAATGAAGGGAAGACTGATGAGTTTAGGTTGATTGATGGTTTTCTTTTCAAGGGAAATAGATTGTGCATACCGGAGGGTAGTTTGAGAATGAAGATTATCAAGGAGTTACATGAAGAAGGACATGTTGGAAGAGACCGTACTTTACAGTTGATTTCACAATCCTACTTTTGGCCATCGATGATGAAAGAAGTGGAGAGGTTTGTCGAGAGATGCCATATCTGTCAAGTTTCGAAAGGAACTGCGACTAATGCGGGTTTATATATGCCATTACCGGTACCAACTAAACCATGGGTTGATGTGAGTATGGACTTTGTGTTGGGGTTGCCGAGAACGCAGCGTGGTAATGATTCCATTTATGTGGTGGTTGACAGATTTTCGAAAATGGCACATTTCATTGCTTGTAAGAAGACGGCGGATGCTGTTCATGTTGCTCAGTTGTTTTTCAGGGAGATCTATCGACTTCATGGATTGCCAGAATCTATTGTGTCGGATAGAGATACTCGGTTTCTGAGTCACTTTTGGTTAAGTTTGTGGAAAATGGTGGGAACGAAGCTGAAATTTAGTAGTGCTTATCATCCACAAACTGATGGACAGACTGAGGTGGTAAACAGATCATTGGGAAACTTACTGAGGTGTCTTGTTCAAGATAATCTAAAGAGTTGGGATGTGAAGTTATGCCAAGCAGAATTTGCTCATAATCATGCTGTGAATCGAAGTACTGGGTTCAGTCCATTCCAGATTGTCTATTCGAGCTTACCGAAAGGACCGTTAGATTTAACGATGATACCACACTCGAAGGGGACAATTAAGAAAGCTGCTGAGTTTGTCGAAAGGCTGACGGAGTGTCATAAAATCGTTCAAGAACGATTAGAGAAAGCAAATGAGAAATATAAACGAGCTGCAGATTTGAAACGACGAAATGTTGAGTTTAACGAAGGAGATTTGGTTTATGCAGTATTAACGAAAGATCGTTTTCCAGTAGGCGCTTATAACAAGTTAAAAGCTAGGAAAATTGGTCCGGTGAAAGTTGTGAAACGAATCAATGAAAATGCTTATAAACTGAAGCTGCCAGACGATGTGTATACATCTGACGTGTTCAATGTTAAACATCTCGTACCATATCATGGAGAAGAGTTTGTTGTGGATGAAGAAAGTACAAATTCGAGGACGAATTTTTCTCAACCTGGGGAGGATGATGCAAGCCAAGTACTAAGTCGTCACCGACTTAAGGAGAATGAAGCTATAAGTCGCGACCGACTTAACATGATGGGAATAAGTCGTCACCGACTTAAGGAGAATGAAGCTATAAGTCGCGACCGACTTAACATGATGGGAATAAGTCGTGACCGACTTATCAAAGTTCAAGGCATGAGTCGTGACCGACTCAAGGAAGCAGAAGACATAAGTGTAAGTCGTGACCGACTTAACTTGATGGGGGACATAAGTAGTGACCGACTCAACTCGAACGAGCTACGACCTAAAACTACAGGAGGAGCAACACGAGGTGGAAAATGTGAAGGCTTGAGTCGGCAACGACTTAAGGAAAGAGATAGGTCGGCACCGAGTTACGACTTATTTAAGTTGGTCGAAATTTTAAGTCGCGAAAGCCCTGATGCCGTTGATTCCTCTGCCGAGTTAACCTCCACCATTGGTTCTTTTGAGATGCCGCATGTTTTAAGTTGCTGAAGCTGTTGCCGTTGATCTTGATGCCGACTTAATCTGGACCGCTATTCTTAAGTCGTTAATAGTTGAGTCGTGTAGAGCTGTTAAGTCGGCAACGACTTAAGCGGGTCTGTTTGTAAGTCGGTATGTTGTAAGTCGGCAACGACTTAAGGAGGGTCTGTTTGTATTTTCTGTTGTAAGTCGGTGTGTTGTAAATAGTTTCTTAAGTCGTTCTGTTTGAAGGCAAGGGTTGTATCGGTTGTGCCTTAAGTCGTCACCGAGTTAGGCTAAGTCGTAGGTCGGAAGCTATAACTCGGAACCGACCTAAATACTTGTAATATTTTTAAGCTTTCTGAACTGTGTTGTAAATAAGGCGACTTATGTTAAGTCGGCAAGGTTGATAAGTCGGTTGCCGACTTATGACTTGTACTTTTCTGTTTTGGTGTGTTGTAGCCTATAAATAGGCAAGTGAAGTCATTTGTAAAGGTTGTTGAATATTGAATAAAATTCTCTTTTGATTGCTTTGTGCTTTCATTCAAATTGGTAGTTGAGTGTAATCTCCTATCTCCTCTTTCGTATAATCGAGTGCGCTCGATTCAACGATTGTAGAAGCCGATTCGCGGAATCAAGTGCGCTTGATCAACGCTTGAAGAATTGAAGATCTTTGAACCCGGTATCGTGCGCGATCAACGAGTTCGAGATAGCTAGAGTTCGGTATCTTCGGATCAACGAATTCGGGCAATTCAGCATTCATCAATCCATCGACTGCTACATTCACCGATCTACATTGTTTTGAATTATCCGCTGCGTCAAATAAGAATAGCTTATTTGCATAAGCAATATAAGCTATCAAACCCACTTGTATAAACTTGCATCAAAATTCACTTCATGAAGCATAAACCAAATGAGATCATAAATCATAAAATGTTGAAATTACATAATATTTGAGAGCTTCATTACCCCTAAATTGAAGGGGTTTAGCTACTCATTTGTGGCATTGAAGCAACACAAGTAAGTTTCAACATTAAAAAGCGAAGAAAATAGAAAATACGCAAAGAAGAGAATGTAATTAAACTACTTACAACAAAAGGAATTAAGCTACACTACTTGCATGAATGTAAAACTAATCTACTAACAAAGAAAAGGAAAGAGCATAAATAAAAGCATGAAAAGTAAATAAAAGCATGTAAAATAAGAGAAAAGAAAGAGGCTAAGAAGCCATTTTTATTTCATGAAACATTGCTTACAATTTTGCATTCTAATTTTCTAAGTAATATGAAAGGTAGAAGATGATTTACATGTACATAAGAGGGCTATTTATACATGCATAAAACCCTAATTCTATTTTTAGGGGGCTTCCCAAAATACCCCTTAGGAAGTGTGGAGGCCAAGTAATCATTATCTTCTACTAATCATCATTTAAGTGTACATGAAGCCATTAATTTCATAAGCATGTTCATTAGCCTCTAATTTGTACATTAAGGTATGTGGGTGGGTGGGTGGGGTCCTCTATGATTTTCACTTTGAATTATTTTCCTCTTCTTTCCTTTGTATCCATTTGTGCATGCATGTATCTTCATATAAGTCTCTTCCATATGCATCCAAATTCCTATAAAAATATCAAAAATGTCCAAGTAAAAATTCTCAAATTTACACATGCACAAAAATGACCATATTTCCCCTGAATGAAGATGAAAATATGATGGTTTGAAAATAATTGAATTTTGGTTTTAACATGTACAAATGCCCAAATATGATGTTTATTTAAATAAAAAGAGATAAAATATAGATGTAAATATATGCACATTTATGTGCACATCACTGCCAAAAGTGCTGCTAATTTTGCCAAAAATAAGATAAACGGGGATATAACGGTCCAAATCTGGCGAAACGAAATATGACATCTCACTCAGAAAATGATTTACAAATTTATTATATTAAAATATTCAGATTTCAAAAATATTTAATTTCCATCAAATTAACTGATTTTAAATTTAAAAATTGAAATTTCACAAACAAACAAACTTACATATTTTCCGATGAAAATCTGCCACTTGCTATGCTTACATAGACGCATACCAAATATCAAATTTTTATTACTAAATTAAAGTGTTTAATTTTAAAAAAAATTAGTTAATTACGTTAAAAAAATCGTTAAAATTTATGAGTCGTTACATTTGAAATAATTTTTATTTAGTGATTTTCAAAATTGACTATTATATGTCAACAACCTTGAAAGTATATGCCGATATAATATCCGTTTAAAAGTTTTTTTAAATCGACAAGTATATGTCGACACACTATTTAGAAATATGTTGACGTACTAGCTGTTGGTTGTAACCTTCGAATTTGAATGATAAGGCATGTCCTTTCACCCTTTTGCCAAAAGACATTTCTCTTCATTTCTTATATAAAGGCTAGAGAAAATGAATTTTTGAACAAAGGATTCTCAGTCTCACTCTTTTGCAAACAAGTTCTCTTACTACTATAAGCCTATACTTTGCGAATTCATATTCTTTCACTCTCACTCTTCACAAAAACACAAACTACAAAATATCAAATGGTACTTACTTGAATTCTCTATCATTCTATTTCTAATACATCTTATTCCTCAAAGATTTTAATTACACTATCAGGATCTAGAGGATCATTGTACTAAAGACTGTGATTTCGTATTCGAAAGATACGATTTATTGTAGAATTACTCTCTACTACTTGAATTGTAAAGGTGTATCCTACCACCTGTACAAAGTCGGAATTGTATAGGTGTTCTTGACCATTCGTGGAAAGTCTGGGGCTAGGCGTGTCCCGTCTTTTGTGGGAAGTCATGATAGATGTGCTTGTTGCCCGATTCAAAGTCAGGTTGTATGGGTGTATTTGCCATCCATAGAATTGCAAGGTTTTGTTATAGTGGAAACTCTATAGGGGTACAGGGCTGGATGTAGGATTTAGAATCCGAACCACTACAAAAATTCTTGGTGTCACTGTTTTACTTTACCGCTTTTTGATTCTGCATTTACATTATTATCTGCAAACCCACAATGTACTCGTAGTTACTAGATAACTATGGAATGACTCGTCTGAGAGATTCATATTGGTTGATAACAACTAGGTCAAGCTAAAAATCTCAATATGACAATGTTACATAGTCCACTCGACTTAAGAATATTGCAGAACTTCAATATGGATACTCCACTTCAATTACAGTGAAATCATGGCATGGAAATCCATGGAGCGACTATAGTTGGTTCTGATTTGAAGAATTGGAGGTGATGCAAAATTTAATAAAAAAATCGCCTCCTTAGTTGTATGAGGTTAGTGTACAATTAATTATAGTTAACTCAAAGTCAAAATTTATGGCTAGAGTAGAATGGTAGATAATAAATGTTATTATTGAACCAAGGGCATTGTTTATGGACTAATCAAGTTGAATATGGATAATACTGGAGTTTTGACTGATACCAAATTTTGTACATCCTAATATGGTATTGTGTTGGCAAAGAGAACGTGTGTCACTATTGGTACCGTTTAAGATAATATAAAATATATTTTACTAAAACAATTGGGTTGGATCTAGTGTTGGATATTAGATTTCATAGTTCCAACAAGATCTAGTTAGGAATTTTCTTTGAAATTTATCTATTTCACCCGCTGTGAAACGGGCTGGGTTCCAACAAACATAATAATTGTAATTCAAAATTTATGCCATTTGACGATGATCTCGATCTTATTCTATTTGTACTACTTTATTTATAATTCAAATTTTGTTGTGCATGTACCATTGTATTTGTTATTCTATTATTGTGCAGTTAATCATGTTCCATATTAACTAAGTAAAAAATAATCAATAATAATAATCGTTACAATACAAGTGTCCTTTTAATTCCCTATTGATTCTACTTTCCTAGTGTAAAAACGCATTGTACTTTCCCTTGTCGCTTTCATAACCACGATCAACTAAAAAATTTGTTACAGGGATTCCTACATATATTTTGTTAGCCAAAAAGTTGGTCAAAACCCACAATACGAATGTAAACAAAGTTCAACAAGTAAGAAATTGGAAACAAGAAAGAAAAGACAAGATTAGAGTGGTTCAGCCAAACCAAGTGCCTACGTCCACTATTCAATATTTTTTCTAATTTACTTTTGCAAACATAATCAAATTACAATGATTATTTGATTCACATCAACAAGTATCGAATTTGATAATGTTTCTTTACACTAGAGTCAAAAGTCCCATTTCTAGTTTTTGTAGGATGTCTATTTGTGGACGAATTTTACTTTAGATCGTCAAATCATTAGTTGCATCACTTAAACATGCTGATCTGAAATCATAGCAAGAAGAACTGGTCAAAAATACCCATTTTTCTAAAGTTAGATCGTTCGGTATAGATTCATATGGATCGATACCGAATGATATGTTGAATTTTCTCTAGATCTTCTCCAAAATATCTTAAGTCTTCGTATTTTGGCACTTTAAGGCAAAAATAGTCAAAGACCATAAGTTGATATCGATCGATGTTATATCACTTATACAAGTATTTTCCTTCAACCTTGAATATTGGGTCAAATAGAGCAAAGTGGATCCACAAACATTCTTTTGATCGTTCGATACCGATTCTTTACACCATACTTAGCCACTTTCCTTTGAATCGTCAATATAGGCATCGTCCAGGCTTCTTGATCCACTCCTTCACCCATTACATAGTCCAGATCTATCAGAATGTCACTTGGTTCAAATACTGGATAACACTTTCCCCCCAATGTATGTTTTTGTGAAAACAAAACATGCTATGGATGGAGACGACTGAATCCAAGTCCGTAGATATGCTTCTTTCATTTGAACCATTTTCATGAAATATTGCATCTTCTTCGAGAACATCGACATTTCATTTCAATCAATCGTTGAAACTTGTCTCTTCCACAGATATACATATTGAAGTCTTCTATCTGAAATCTTCATCCTACTATGAGGATTTTTGAAAGTTATTCCATTCCATTCCTTAGTCAGAAAGATCTCTACATTTTTTACATATAAGAATGCCTACATCGATATGTATAGAACGATATTGTTCGATATCGAAAAATTTGCATGTGTTTATATATATGTATATATGTGTATATATAAGACTTAGAATTTTTTTTATCTTCACTATTTCATTTCAACCTTTATCTTCCGTCACCACTTGCAATTTCTTGCTTTCACGACTTCAAATCTCACCACCGCTTTAAGCAATCAACCACTGCCATCGTCACCAGATCCCATCCATTCTAGCACATCCGATCCATAAGAACGACTGATGCACCATGATCTTCAATTTTGAGTTTTCCTTCAATCTCATCATCATTTTTTCTTCCGAGACCCAAATCTACACTAGAAAGTAGGCACCACCAAGATTACCGATCGCTTCGGCCTTTTCTCAAATTTGATGCATCCATACCACTACCGATTCGTACTAGACCCAAAGTCATCGTTGCCCTTCATTATTGCCATCCACCCATGATTCACAGATTGCCATAAAATTTAATATAACTAGAAAGAGGAAGTAGTAAAGGGAGAATTACAATTCTACGGTTGACTTGGAATATGGATCAGCTATCTGCGCTCTTGATCGATAAGATTCAAGAAACAGACTTTCTGAATGCATTTCAACACTTATTGGAGTTGGGCGTCGATATATTCTTGGCAATTATCTAATCGACACTTGAAATTGATATCACATATCTACATTTTTGCAAAGAAAGCTCCGTACTACTTTGGAGATCATCTAGTTCTGTTAGCTTAAATCTTACTTTAACAGGTAACATCCGACACGCAGTTCCGTCGAGTCCTGGAGCTTGTTTGCCAACACAAGCGGGCTATTCACATAGAGTGCTTTTGTATATTATTAAGGACGTAGGACACACACATAAACTGATACACAATACCGACCCGGTCGATGTATAAAACCCAATTGGTCAGCACACCTCAACATTCGTTGGATCGTATACATTAGCTACACAGGCTTAATCAAAGTAAATAATAAATTTAAATCATACCCGACGATGCTCGTATCTCAAGTTTTCAGTATATTATAGACCCTAGATATTCCAAACATATTTTTGTTGCAACTACATGTCCTTCTACACCAAGCACTCTTTTACTCCAGCTTCTGCTTTGGCTCCTTCTAGAGTTAGGCAACCTCGATACCAACCTCAACAACATTACAACTAGCTCCTTTTTTGGATATGGGGGAACTCTACGACAACGTTGCTCCTAACACTAATCTACCTACATGACGACCTCGAAAATCTCCTAGATTCTCTAGATTTTAGGTTAACAACTATAGATGGAAAAATGATCTATGAATGTCATGGCAACCTCTGAAAGGAGACTTTAGTTCTAATGCTACATCAAATAGCACACAATCCCCCAAAGGGTTACACAGCCTTCAACTGTTACATGTGTCTCTTCGGAATTATTCCTCATTTCAATCATTTCCTTTGATTGGTGCTTCAAATTATTAGACTTGCCTTTACGCAACTCCAACCAAATGGATATGCTACTCTAAACTGCACTTACACGATCTTTATTAGGTATTTGGGCAGGGTACTTGTAAAGATATCTGATACCTATACAATTTTAAAAAGAGGTCCAACTCCCTATCTCTAACCTTCTCGGAATCATTCTACGGTTGCGAAATTGTCATCAGTCTCCACAACAAGCATAGCCATTTTAAGGACGAGTACTTCTTCATCATATGTCCAACTAGCTTTACCCAAAGGTGGTTATCTGGATGTAAGCTTCTATTCCCTACAAGTCATTCCATTCGAGTTTACTTCACTCAGGTCATTAATTTCCTCTCACTTCTTCTCTTATAGATATTCCTCAAAGAACCATGAATGCTTCTTGGGTCCAAATGCTCCAATTTTTAGACTACTTCTTAGACAAAGAGATAAAGAGACCAAATCTCCTTACAAACCTATGACTGCACCACTTCCCACTACCGCATAACGACCGAAGAGTTAACTACATGCGCCCTGCACCTCCAAATACTGCTTAAGCGTTCTAGAGGTTGAGGTTGATCCTCCAGCTCCTAGCCACCACAATGCTCTAAATTTGCTGGAAGACATCCATAGCCCAAGTGAGGGGGAAGAAGAAAACATAGTTAAAGAAGGAGAGAAAGGAGAAGAAGAAGGAGATGATGATGCAGAATGCAACGAAGAGAATGAAAATGATGAAGATGGAGAAGAATACAAAATCAATCAGGGATAGTGCTGGAGAAGAAGGAACTTCATCTCCTACCCCATGCCGAGACAAATTAAGCTTACGTCCTCTGGATCAATCTCAAAATCACGTCAATGTCCGATCAAATTGCTTATGGTTGTCAAGCATGTGGGACAACTGGGTGGTTTGACTTACCTTTTAGGATGGGATTTCAGGGGCAAAATTCCTAAGGGGGAAGTGGGTAATGACCCGTAGTTTTCATACTAGACAATCATAAAATGTTATTTTAGATTCATACTGGGTCGTATGAAACTATAACTATGGTTGAGGTTGAGTAGAGACATTTTTTACCCTTAATAATTTTATTAGACAATTTTACCCCTGAAAACTTGTAACGGCTATAAATTTTGATAGGAGTCGAATTTGGATCCGAAATCGTTCCATTGGAAAGATATGAAGGTTTCTCTTTCTATAGAGTGGTCATAATAGCTTTTTGGACTTACGGTTTTGGAGATATGACATTTTGAAGTTAGATAGTTTTTAGGGCATCTTAGTGGGTAATTGGTGAGGTTTAGGTTAGGCCCAATAACTCATTTGGGTTTTTAGGGTATTATTGGCTTTTTTAGTCATTCCCAACTCGTTTTCCTGTACCCCAAAATAGATTTTTTTTGAGAAAAAATGAGCGATCCTCACAAGGAGGAGAGCACTCATATAATTTTATTCTACACTATTGAGGTGCTGCCAACAAGCCTGGCAGATAGCAATACCCCCCCATACATAAGTAAACTACAATAAAAAAAAACCCCAAAAAAACCTAAAACTACTAAAGAAAAGAAAAAAAAACCCAAAATAAAAAATATATATATAAAAAATTCAAATCTCCCGTGACCGCCGAAAACTGCTACTCCAGTATCAACTACTGTAACTGCTAAGATAGACTAGACAAAAATGTTAAACAAAACCACAAATATATACACATATATAAATATGTGTATATATATATATACCTTTTATATACAAAAAAATACAAAGCAGGTATTAATTAACTAAACATCAACTGAAAGAACAGCCTATAGTTTCACTATAACATGTTACTAAGTTAGCTACCATCCAAAAAACTAATAAACTGAGCCTATTATACAATTCCAACGAACCAATAGCAAGATATACCGAAACATTATAAAAACTAACTGATACACATATAAAAACAGTTAATTAACTATTGAAAAACTGAAAAAAACTTAAGTAATAATAAGCATCTAGATATCAAACGTTGGATATACAATAGAGACAAACAGAAAATAATTAACTAATAGAACAGAACATTGAACAATAAAAATAGGAATCCCATTTTATCCCTGAACCTCGGCCAAAAAAGAAAACAAAAGTTTTAATTAAACTGTATATAAACAACACAATATATTAATGACTTAGATAATAGACTGACTATACAACCGTGACCATAACACAATATCAAAACAGATTATGACTATTGAAGGTTGGAATATCAAGGCAATAGGAAAAACTATGTACTGGATTAACTAAACAATAGGTACACAGTAGAGAACAATAAATTCAATCAACAAACAGTAAATTAACAAAAGTAATACCATTTACGGTATAACCCTGATCCACAGTCGAAGTATAAAACATACATTATATCTAACTGCATGTATAAAACAATGATTAGTGTCAATACTTATAGTGTGCTCAATATACAGTATCAGTAAGAAACCCTCAGAATATATTTGGAACTTAATATATTATCAAATGCAGGCAATATACATAACACTATAGAGTAGGACAGACTCCGAATCTATCAGGCACGACAACTATTAATAGATGAACCTAGACTTTATATGAAGCAAGCATAAAACCAATCCATCAAGCCAAATATCCTAATTAAATATATACATTGAAAATATACAAAAGGATAATAAAGTACTGCTAATCCAATTTGTAGCATTATAGGAAAGCAGAAAAACTGAAACTGCTATCCCAATTTCGAATTTTTTTATCCAATATAGAAAACAACAACATTGTAGAAATACACTTAAAATATATTAGATGAACAAAAATCTACTATTTTCCTTAATATGAAGATTTATTACCAAAAACAACAGCTGAATATAATTATTAATCCTAACAGCTTTTATCATAACTTTTATTAATCCATTTATATAACTATTAGTTTTCCTAATTTTCTATGGAATGATACTATATAAGAAAAAACCAGAATACTACAATTATTTTAAAAATAAAAAATAAGAAATAATATTAACTATTATATTCTTAAGATATTCTACGGTAATTCTTTAAATATATTAACATATATTTATATCTCATAAGTTAAAAAAACTACAAAATATCTTAGGAGAGAAAAAAACAAGACCAATATATGTAGAGGGTAAATAACAGTTTATAATCAGCTAATATTCTAATAAAGGCACGTAATTAAAGGAATTCCTTAGATGAATGTCTAGAAAATCAAAATTCAGACTTATGATGTTGTTACAATTATAATAAATAGTTTTCCTAAAAGAATCTAAAAGATATTTTGTTTTTCTAAGATAATTTTTAAATTTAATATTTTTATTCAAATTATAACTAGGATTGGAGATCCAGTTAAAACAAAATATTGAAATAGCATATATTACATGTTCCAAATTTGAATTAGAATTATTATAAATACGTTGATTCCTATCAAACCAAATATACCAACATATAATGGTGAAAATAGTATCTAGTAAATATCTATTTGAACCCCGATAAAGAAATCTAATATTGTTCCAATATTTCTCACAAGTAATATAAGTATTATTTATATTAAAATTGAAAAGACTTAAAGTTTTAACAAGAATATATTTAGTGTTATTACAATTAAAATATAAATGTAAAATATCCTCTTTTCCATTATTACAAAAATAACATTCTTTATTATTAAAAATATTTTTCTTTTTTAACAATTCAATAGTATTCAATTTTTTATGTAAAATAATCCACATATGCACTTTGGCCTTAGATGGAGCATTAGCTTTCCAAATGTATTTAAATATGTTCATTTTAATTCCTGAAAAATTAATAAATTTGAAAAAAGAATTGGGTGTGTACTTTTTACAACTATCCCAACACCATATAATAATATCTTTCTCATTATCTATATTATAATATTCTAATTTAGCACATAATATTGCAAATTGAACAAAGGAAATACTAGTTAATGTACGGTTAAAATTAAACTCCCAAGGAAAATTTAAATCAGGCCTATAAATATCAGAAATTTGAACGAATTTAAAATTACAAATATCATATAACTCTTCAAATTCCACTTTAAGAGGAATATTCGATAACCAACAGTCATGCCAAAATGAGGTATTATTACCAGAATGTACTATATTATTAATTCCTAGCTTATATATGTTAAAATTCGATATTACTGATTTCCAAAAATGAGATATTTTATTATAATTACTAATACACAAATTAGCCAAATTAAAAGTACCACCATACCATTGTTTCGAAATTAATTCTTTCCATAAAGTGGTTTCATTATTATCTCTAAATTTCCAAAACCATTTTCCTAGAAGAGAAATATTTAAATTATGCAAATTTATAATCCCCAAACTACCATCATTTTTAGATTTACAAACCATTTCCCAGTTTACAAGACATTTAATGCTACTATTGGAATTGATACCACTCCATAAAAAATCTCTTCTTAATTTATCGATTTTATCTATTACCCAATTAGGAAAACGATAAAACGACATCCAGTATATGGGTAATGCAGATAAAACTGAATTAATAAGAACAATTCTACCCGCTCTGGATAGGAATTTACTATTCCAATTAGAAAGTTTGTTATTAACTTTATCAATAATGGTATTCCAATCATCATGTTTAAGCTTTTGCGGTCTAATTAAGAAGCCTAAATATTCAATAGGAAATTTCATTGTATTACAGTTTAAAGTAAGTGCAATATGCTTTTCTAAATTATCTATATCATTTAATACTAAAACAGCACTTTTGTCGAAATTAATCTTTAGACCCGAAAGAAGTTCAAAACTGTATAAAATAAATTTAAGTGAAATAATATCTTTAGGTAAATGGGATGTAAAAATCAAGGTATCATCATCAAATTGTAATAAATAAAGACCTTTGTCTAAAATTTCATCACCAATACAACCTAAAATTCTATTTTTGGTAGCTAATTTAATGACTCTAGAAAAAAACATCAGCAGCTAAATTGAAAAGAAGAGGCGAAAGGGGATCCCCTTGTCTTAGACCACGTTTAGACTGTATTTTATCACCTAAAATTCCATTCACCATAATACTAGAATTACCCGTAGATAACAATGACATAATCCAATTAATCCACCTATTACTAAAACCCCTAGCTATTAAAACCTCTTTAAGGAAACACCAATCAACCAAATCAAAGGCTTTAGCGAAATCCAATTTTAGAAGAGAACAAGTAATATTATTTTTACAACAGTAATTAATATATTCCTGAACTATCGCTATACCATCTGTAATATTCCTACCCTTTATAAAAGCTGTTTGAGAACTGTCAATTAATTCATTCATTTTAGTACTTAATCTATTAGCTAAAACTTTAGAGATAATTTTAAAAGAACAATTTAATAAAGAAATAGGACGGAAATCTTTTAATTGGTTAGCACCCAATTTTTTGTGAAGAAGAATCACATTTGCGAAATTGAATCAACCAGTCTACAAAGAGCCTAAATAGAACTCATTAAACATTTTAATAACATCATCTTTTAGAATATTCCAAAAAATATCATAAAATAAGATGGGAAAACCATCCGGTCCAGGAGCTTTATCTTTCGGCATGTCTTTAATAGCCCTTATAATTTCTTCTCATTAAAAGGATCATCTAAACCTGTTAAGTCAACTTTAGAATCTTCATTGTAAAGCAAATCCCAATTAGCTTTAATCCTATGTCTACAAGTTGTACCAAAGATGTTTCTATAATAATTAGTAAATTCCTTATTAAGTTCTACTTGGTCTGAAATTTCAACATCATTAATAAAAATGGAATTAATGGAATTACTTCGTTTTCTACCATTAGCTATTTTATGAAATTTTTTAGTATTTAAGTCTCCTTCATCCATCCAATGAATCCTAGACCTTTGCTTCCACATTATTTCTTCTTGAACAATAATTTTGTTTAGTTCCTCTTTTAAATTAAAAAGCACATTTTTTTCCGAAATATTTAAAATTCTTATTTCTTCAATTTTATTTAATTTAATAATATCATTCATTAGTTTTTCTTTTTTGCTTCTAATATTACCAAAAACATCTTTATTCCATTTTTTGAGAAAAAATCTTAATTCTCTAATTTTTCTAACCCAAACTTTAGCAGCATTATCTGGAAAATTTTCTAATATTACCAAAAACATCTTTATTCCATTAGTTTTTCCAGTGGTTGGCTTTGGGTTTGGGAGGTGTGATGACTCCCCTACACCACTGCACCAAATAATACTAAATAGTGCACTGCTGACATGCCCGGCCGATGAAGATGATCATCAAGGGTTGAAAATAAAATAAAATATCATAGAACCTGTCGAATATCTCATAGCGCATGGAATAAAATATAAATATACATTATAGATATAAAGTAGAAGAGACAGTAATAGCTAAGTTATCTAAATTTCAGAGTATGGATCCATAGTGTTATATAACAAGTAATAGAGTTTATACAAAGCGGAACGAAAAACTGTCTCATAATAATAGTAATAAGCAAGCACTGTTAAGGCTCCATCGTGTTGCATAGTGGAGTATGCATAAAATTCCATATGTAATTCAAGATAGCTCCATCCAGCTCATCCTCTGCACAACTACTACGTCGCACCAAGACTTGATATCTAGTCTACTCATTTAAGACTACCCAAGATAATAAGAAGCAAAGTATAAAACCTTGAGTCAGACAACAGTCTGATGTGAGTGATAAATGAATCTCAAATTACTATATAAGTCAATATAGTAAGGAACAAGGGTATACAAACCATACCCGACATGTCCCTACAACCAAAGAGTTAGCACATATAGAACATAATATGATACTCTACGAATATAGTAAAGGTATGCAAACCAAAGTATGATGATAGGTGTCTAGGTACCTATCTCCAGTGACATCCCTAAAGTGATAGTCTACGGAAGAAAGTAATAAAACCAACAATGGTATCCATCAAACAATCCTCACTATCACTCAATGCTCTAGATATATGATAACTCGTATGGCCGTTCTCATGCCAGGGACTAATGGAAATCCTGATTTTCAGTATACTCATCTTTAGCCCTAAAGTTGATACTAGACCCATTCCGACGGTCCTAGGTATACGGATCCTTTCAAATGATCCATTGTAGCCTTTCCAAGTACCCATAAGTGCACTCATAATACCCCTACTTTCGAATACATCAAAAACACTTTAAGTATCAATGATCCTTAGCATGCGTATCCGAGCCCTTTCTTTGCTCCATGTAGTTTCCATTATTCTCGAGGAACTATTCCACATTCCTCCATTTCACGATAGAACCATTCTCACATTCTATCCATGGGTCACCCTTCTTAGAACCTGTCCTTTGTGGATAACCATCTCATGACTCTTTTCCACATCAAGCCGCCATCATCGGAACCTAACTTCATTCACCATCGAGTTGCCATCACCGAAGCCCCGAAGTTATCATCGTGTTACTACATCGCATCAAACTCCAAGCGAAAAAACAAACACCTTCAACATGACGTGCAGAGTCTACATTCCTTCTCCTGAAAGTTCCACTCCGATAGCATCATAAGTGACCTCTTGGTACCGACCGGTCCTCTCGGTACCAAGTGTTACACTTAACCAATTTTAGATAACTTTCTTCCTCTACTTCTACTATTCCACCTTCTAAGTGTTTGGACCCTAACTACTCCTCTTAAAAGCTCTTGGCATCAACTCCAAAGCTCTTGGTGCTAGCTCCAAAAGATCTTTTTTTCACACCCTCCAAAGCTCTCAGTATCAAGTCCAACACTTAGCCAAATTCCTACACTTAGCCTTCACTCATCTCTCCTAATCCCCAATTCAAAGGACCATCACCCATGTCCAAGTACCGACACGACGTCTCGGTACTGACTTCTCCACTTAACTTCAATTTTGGTGCGACCTGAATCCTGAGCTCCCCCAATGCTCTAGAGCCCCTCGTCCAAGTTTCATCCAATTCCGACCATCTTTGCCTTCGATTTTCCAATTTTACCACAACTTTCCTAACTACCTAAAAGCACTAGCAATTCACATCAAAGCACAACATACAGACATGGAGTATCATACATATACATCCATTCATACATGTAATACATATGAACATGATAATCAAGTAAATTCTAAACTAACTCTAAGTTTTACACTAGCATATGAACATGAAAAAAAGAGGTTGCAAGAGATTTTAAAACCATTTTAAAACCTATAAAATTCATCCATTAAAATATGTTAAAATGTGATAAAATTTAGAAAACAATTTAGAATCAAAATCATGTTAAAACATCATTTTTTAACTATATAAACATGCATAGTAGAGTGAGAGGTCAAGAATCACTCACCTAATACCTAAAATACATATTTTTTCCTTAGATCTGAAGTGGCCAACAAGGAGAGGAATGAAAGTTAGCCAAAATGATAATCTCAAGCTCTTATATGCTAATCACCCCTCTAACTGATGATTTGGCTAAGATTATTAAGGAAAAGATAGGCTTTTTAATGAAATTAGGGTTAATAGAGGTTTATAGGTATTTTGAGGAAGATGCAAATGAATTAGAAAAGTTCCTACAGCTTCCCCTAGCACAGTTTTCGAGGTGGGCAAATAGGCCTAAGCACAGGCTTAGTTAATTACCCACTATGCAGGCCAACATCAGCCAAAACTTAAAACAACTATAATTTTCAAATGGTAAGTCCGTTTTTCTATTATGACCACTCTACAAAATGTGAAACCATTATTCTGAAGCAACCAAAGTAGTTTGAGACCCTAATTCAACTCCTATAAAAAGTTATAGTCCAAACAAGATTTGTCACATAGAAATTCGGCAAAAATCATAGATGAGGAAAATGCCCCTAAGTCACTTCCCAAAAATTATAGTCATATAACCTCATATATACAAATATATATTTTACAAACATCTGATACATAAAATACGGGTCGTTACAGGAGCTGTTTGCTTCGAGTCAAGGGTTTGGGGGTGATGGATGGGAATTGAATTCCAGTCCGGTAATTACTCTAGGTCGGTGAAGGAAAATATCCTTTAGCCAAGGTACCAGACTAAAGTTTTTGTCAAGTGTTTTGCTTTGAGTTGGTAGGGAATTTGCTTCGGGTTGGTCCTTGGAATACCGGGTAGAGCTGAGATGGGGGTGGTATAAGGGAATTTCGATTCTGGCATGGGTCTTCTTCGGGGCAAAAATAGGGGCTACTTGGTGGTTTTTGGGAGTTGACTTGGAGTTGAAGTGAATGACTTTGTGACGACTTACGATGACTTTGGGGTTTTTTAGCAACCAAGGGAGTTAAGTCACTTTGACGTACCGATGGGGTGAACCATTTTCGTCGGGTAAGTGTATGTGGACTTAGTGATGGTCTGAGGAGGCACATTCGATGAGGTGAAGTGATGTGGGGAACACAGTGTGTTCCGGTATCGAGTCATGTGCATTAAGAATAGTTGATAACTCTGGATATAGCTGGTGTTCCGTAGGGAAAGGGCATATGAGGACGCTCATCGGTGTACCATGCACCTTGGTGATGGTCTAGCCTACCTTGTTGAAGGCACGTGATTGAACAATGAATCCAATTACGACAAGGTGTGTCCTCAACCTTGGTGATGGTCGTATGAGTTATTTGGTATCCTAAGGAATCATGGTAATGATGCGGGACTTTAGTAGTGGTCGGGATGAAGTGTCATCTTGGTGATGATGCAAGAACTTGGTGATGGTTGGGTGAGGTGAGACCTTGGTGATTATGCAAGGGCTTGGTGACAGCCGAAGTGAAGTGGGACCTTGGTGACAGTTATTATTGCATGTGTTTGCTATATGATTTGTTATGGTTGCCAATGATCGGTAATTTCTGTGTTATTTTGATGAATGCCTTGTCATGTAAATCCCGTCGAGTTAGGTACCATGACACCCATATTATACTTAGTATAGTATAACCTTACGATGATGATTATAATGTTGCATATATGGTCTTATGTGCTAACTTGTTGGATGAAGGGACATGTCAGGTATAGACTACATACCCTATGTCCTTCTTACTATATACAACTTTTTATAGTATTTTGAGATGATGTATCGCTCACACCAGACTATTGTCTGATTCGAGTTTTTATTCTTTACTTCTTATTATCTTGAGTACTCTTAAATAAGTAGATTAAGGATAACAAGTATAGATAGCACATGGAGTTGTATGGAGTATGAGCAAAAGGCTACGCTTTCATTCATCTATATTTTGGAGCTTACGATCACTTATATTCCACTATGTAGTACTATGTAGTTATGTCAGTACTTATGTCATTAGAGACAGTTATTAGAGTTTTTATTAGAGTTTATTTTGGTATATTGGGATGTATAAACTCTATTATTTCAGTTTTGTATAATCTTGTGAACATGTTGCACTATGATGTTTTATTTATGGTTCAATTGATTATATTAGCATCTTTCCTTATTTAATATCTGTGGCTGATTATTATATTTTATCCTTGTGTTGTGACATATACGACAAGTTATGTGATTGTTTTAGTTACTTTACCACTATGATTATCGCTCTACATTAGTCGGGTAATGTCGCTGCCATTCTACAGATTATATTAGGTACCGATGGTGTATAGCGGTCGTCACAGTATTAAATTCTCGAATCTTAAAGATTACAAGAAGTACGAAAACCATTCAATATAAACATGGTCATGAAAGATTTAAAGAAGAAAGTAGGTATGGAATAAATTATTCACCTATATTTCTTAGTTAATCATGTCTCTAGTTCCCTTAACTTCTAACCTTCTTTTAATTTTTCCTCTTGTTTAGGCCACAAGCACCACTAAAGAGCCAAGTTTTTGTTTTAAGTGTTGAATATAGAATGAAATGAAAAGTGGGAAGCGGTAATCTTTATTCCTAATGAATAATTAGGTCGTTGTCCCTCTATTTTCCCTTTTATTGTTTAATTCATCCAATTTAAGCTTTATTTGAAAAGGAACGACAAGATGTCATTTTATTTCTCATTATCTTAGATTTTCAACTAGGATTTTCCTACCATCACTTGATTCGCCCAAGTATGATATGTAAATAAATGTCCCATGAATATTTACTCCTTTTCATCATTCCAATATCTTTATCCTCATAATTAATTGCTTTAATTAATTTATGGGGTGTTACATAAGGCCCGATGTGGAAGTTAAGTACTGAAATCGAAGTAGGTACAAGACCTTAGTGGCAACCAAAATACAAAAGCGTAGGTGTACGGCCTGAAGTGGCAACCGAAAATGAAAGCGAAGTAGGCGTGAGGCTGGGTGTGGTAGCTGAAATATGAAATAAAGGTGTAAGGCCTAAGTGGCAGCGAAAATCAATAATGATTTTAATGGAATTAAGGAAGCAGTTAAAGCATAAGGCCTCAATGGCAGTTGAATGCTTAGATTAAAACCTTTCATTTCTTGTAGAAGGCGTAAAGCCTTGATGGCAGCCTAGGATAGAGTGTTTCGAGTTTTGTTTACAAAAAAGGATGATTACAGAATGGCATGCCGAGAGAGATAACTATTGATCTTGGTTATGGAAGATTAATAAGAATAAGAACCTTAAAAAGAATTATTGACTTATGATTGTGTTTAAAATTGTTAAAGTGAATATTATGTTCTGGTGAGGAGAAAATCCATTTCGTGCTTCCTCGTAACAGACTCTATATATGACATGTGTTTTTATTATTCTTTTCCACATAAACTCATAGGTACTTAATTAAGTAGTTAAGTTTATGGACTTAGACAAGAAACTTAGGATGAACGAGTAAACCATGTCGAAGATGAAGCGGGAGGATTGGTCTCGAATAATAGTCGTTTGATTTCCACTGTTTAAGTGCTCATGATGGCATTTTCATATATCGAGCGTCGTACTCTATATACGTTCTATTGTATTTTGACCCCCTACATGGGCACATTTTCGGTTAATGAAAATGTAAAGCCTATTATGACAATTATGTGCAATGCATTTATGTAGTTGCTATGTTTTCTTAGATCGTAGAAGAATGGATCTCATCTCAGTCGCCAAAAGATAATTCCAATGTGACTGCATCAAATTGGAGTTCCATCTTTAGGTTTCGAAATAAAGGATGTTATCGTTTGTATCTGAGCTTAGGTCAGAGGACATTTAAGGAATAGATTTAAACAAAAGTTTAGGTAACATTAAATAGTAGGAAACAAACACTCTAGGGAGAGTATATGTTGTTCTACAAATGTCGCCCAAAAAGTTGGTACAACACTCCCAATTGACCAAAAAGCGGGTGAAATCATCTAAAAACGAAGTTAAAATGAGGAAAATACTGGATATTTAAAATGATTCTGCTAGATTCTTAAGCCTACATCCACTATCTACTTTATTTCAATTTACTTGCACAAATTCGGCAAAGTTACAATGATAATTGAAATTATTAGGTTTCAAAATGATAGAGTCTCTTTGTAAAAAACCAAAATATAATCCAAAGTGTCCTTTCTTCATTGTCTATAGTCTTCTACTTATAAGCTTACTCCTCCACCTAAGTCGATGGAACATGTTTGAACAAGTATCTCTCCAGATCTGAATTTCCAGCCATGAAGGAGGAGTCAAAATGACGAATTCTCAATAATCGTACCATTGGTACCAACTGGTTTCGGTCAGTGCCAAACAGTTCTGCTTATCTATCTCTACTATTTTTCTTCATATTTGTTCAAGTCTTCAAGATTTGGATCTTCGTTGACAAAAATCCCATCAAGGAGTGGTCAGTATCAATGTTTTTGCCCATTCAAAACTTGTCTTTTTCTTCAAAGTTGCACGTAGCATCAACCATGGAATAAAGTGGACCCCTAATTGATTTTGGGCCAGTTAGTGACGGACAGTCTGTGCCTACTAATTTGGTTTTTTCCAAACTTAGCCAAATTTCTTAGAGCTCCTCCATTCCTCAATCTTGACATCTCCTAAGTTCCTTGGTCCATTTTCTCATCATCTTGAAGTCCAAATCGATCACAATGTTGCTTGGTTCAAATGTCGGATAAAACCTGCCTCCCAAATTATGCTTCTATGACAACAAATGATGCTTTGGATCCAGTTAAACGACCAAATCCAATCTGTAAAGATGCCTTCATCACATGAGTCGTTGTCATGGAATGTTACATATACTCTGAGAATATCAACATTCTGCTTCATACAGTCACGAATCACATCCTCTTTGCAGATATAAAAATTGAATATTTTCATCCAAAATCTTCGACCATTATTGAGTATTTTCTGGAAGCTACTATAATCTTTGCTCAGGTATACCTATCTTTTCTCATTTTTATTTAAAAAGGAGTTTCTATACCATTCGGTAACGACCAATCATGATCAGTGCCGAATGGTTTTTCAAGTGTTGGAATATATCCAACACGTAGAATTTTTTTTGCTCCTTGCTTTCATATGCTAACTGGTTCATGTTTCTTTGCAATTCCCACTGTCTTACGATTCAAGATCACAATCACCGCCTTCAACCTTCATTAGCATTTCCTTTTCGATCTTAGGTAAACCAATCGTCGTTGATCGATCCGAGCAAGGCATTGTTGACTGCACCTCGACCATCTCAAATCGTGGTTTCTCATATCTTCATCCTTGAGTTCGGTTGCTGTCTAGAACCTATGCCGCCGCCACTTTGGCAAGCCCTATCCACCATCAATCTATTTTCATGGACAAGCCCCAAATTGCCATTTCCCCTCACCATAGCTACCCCTTCTCTTGACTCAAGAGCATTCGAGAACTTTGAATGCAAATTTGGGAAGGAGATGGTGAAGGGAAAACACAAATTCTTCTGGATTTGGTTATGGAGATTGGTCGACATTGAAATTTTTTCTCAAGTTAACTTGCGAAGTTATCTCGATGGATATGTTCTAGTGCTTAACGGGTTTGAGCAGCAACACTTAGGGGTTCTTTGTCCCATCGACACTCAGGATTATACACCATAATCCTGTAGTCCCACAAAGAAAAAGTTCTGTGCTGCTTCAGACAAAGGTTTCATTATCGTAGACTCTACGATAATGACTAAAATACAACACACGGTTCCATCACATGACATAGCATGTTTGCTAGCATGAGTGGGCTACCTGCACGGAGCATTTTCATACACCATGCCAGCAGCATGAGATATACACCGAATAGATTAATACATTACACTACCCCAATTGATGCATATAAACCAATTGGTCAACACATGTTGACATACATTGGATCCTCTACATTTGTTATATGGTTTTAATTAGAGTATAACATAAAAATAAATCATATCTAAACATGGTCATTCTTAAACTTTTAGTACGACATAGCTGACCATAGATGGTCTCTTCGTCTTTCTACCATAGTTGGCCCTTCTACTTTCCGCTCTATACCTACAGAAGCAGGCTCATCGTCTACCCCAGCAACTTCTTCTACTCTGACTTGAGTTAGATGCTCGATTACTCAAGAGCTCCAATCACTTATTATATCGAGACCTCAAGACCTTGTTGCTCCATAGGTCGATTAGCCTAGTATAATGACTCTCAAAGACCCTCTGGATTCTCTAGGATTTAAACTACATCTGAGCTACGAGGATATATGAAAGCATGAAATTCTTGAAAATAAAGTGCTTCTTCCTTTGCCCAACCAGAGAGCTCATGACCCTTCCAAAAGTTACACCACTTGTAACTGTTACATGTGCTTATCTGGGGTCGTCCCACCATTCAAAAACTTCTTGAGACTTATATTGCAAATATTGGGATTGATCCATCTCATATCCACCCGAATGGCTACACCATTTTGAACTCCATCTACGCGATCTTTTGGATGCACCTAGGGATATCGTTGACATTCCTTGAGATTATTATCCTGTTCTATTTCAAGAAGAGATCCAACTACCCTTCTCTCCTAATTCTCGAGTCGTTCGACAGATGGAAATTTGTAAAGGGGCTAAACAACAAGATAAGTTACTTTAAGGACGAGTATTTCTTCATCTAATTCTACAGTGGCTTCACTAGAAGTGGCTTTCAAGATGTAAGTTCTATGTCCAATGGATTCAGTACACTCATGCTTCCTTCATCTAGGTGATTGACCCCTCTTCATATTTCTCACAGTTATTCCTTGAAGGGTTATGACTTCCATCCTCAAGGATACCCTATAATTTCTCAGAGGGATTGACGCAGCATAAAGACACACTTCTTTCTTGCTTATCAATGCCAGAATGCACCTGCATCAACTGCTCTACAATTATAGGAGAAAAGCCAAATCAAACCTTCTCAAAATCGCTTAAGCTACAAATGAACCCATCGCTCCTCAAAGGGTCTTACATGGAAGCTAAGGAGGTTCCAAGCTTTGACGAAGGAGAACAATAAGGGAGAAAAGGAGAAGTAGAAGAAGGAGATAGTCAAGAAGAGGATGAAGAGGAGGAAGATGAGGAAGAGGAGGAAAAGGACGATGACGTAGACGAAGATGAGTCGTTAGGGGAGACATCTCTTAATGGAACCCATGCCACACTTGCCCTCAGACCTAGATGGCTCATAGTCAAAACTTCGCTCCCAGCACTCGATCTATACCGGGATCAAGTTGGGAGCCAACCTCTTTGGGCATAACTAATGCCGTCTTTGGCTAGCCGCATGACATCGAGACCATTTCAGGCTTCACTCCAACTAATCTTATCTTCGATGAACTTCTAGCTTCCAATCCTTTGGACTTCTATTTCACTCCAACTTTCATGCCTTCACATTCCTAAGGGGAGGAAACTTCTTTTATCCAACTCAAGTAGCATGGTCTGTAGATTACTTAGGACACACCAGCATGTTCATACATCTCATAGGACCATGAGCATAATCACTCCGCACTCATTTTCAATCCATTTCAATTATTCCGATCTAATTCTTCTCTCTTTTCAGGCATAATGGGCATGCCAAGCTGATTCAATAGAGTTCACCATACGATTGGCGACTATCATTCCTAATCATAAGGTGGGTTGTGCATTTGTAAAGATCTATATCAAGAATATGATGATAAAATGCTTAGGATAAAGGAGCGGGAAAGAGGTGACGTCGAAGAGAGGTATCTTTAGTCTGATGAACATAGGGATTCACACTATCTCTATGCACAATTCTAGTTCCCCTCATCATGGATGCAACCTTATACAATCTTCTTAAGATCATTAACCTTTCCAGTCTGACATTCCTCCATTTTCTCAAGCATTAGCGGCTCATACTATCAAGCATCCCAAGGCTCATATTACTTCTCTTCATAAATCCAAATATTCTAGCTCTTCGACTTCTCACCAACCCCATAGAGTTAGAAAGATACATCTGCTACTTAGTCTGCTCTACCGCCTCCCCCTTAAGGTCAAACTCTTATTTCTAAGACGTAAATGCAAGCTACGTTCCTTGACCTTTGTCTACAAGGGGTCATGTTCGATTGCCACACCAAGGACATCTCCAAAAGCTACTTATTGGGCAACGTACCAAGAAGCAACTCGGCGGTGGAATAGTATGTTCATAAAAGGAGGCTAGTTAAGAGACTTTCTTATGTTAATCGGGCCAACGAGCTAATTATAAAAAACTTCGACACAAAAAGGGCTGATTACACTAGAATTTTCAAGGGTTACAAGGCTGAGTTGGCCCCTAGAAAGACATAGAGGCACCGAATTCAAAGATTCTTTAACGAGAGACCCACCGCAAGATCTTGGAGAGTTTTACCATGAAGCTGAAAGATTCATTCGATTAGAAGAATCATGAGCCGAGAGGCAGGAAATAAACACTGTACAAGGCGAAGGAACCGCCAGGGAACAGCCCAGGGCAGACAAAGAAAAGAGAAAGCAGGATGACGCACATGATGGTCCTGATAAACGGAAGAAATTCCGAGAGCCCAGATTCAGGCAATACACAGATTTGGCGGCAAGCCTGGAACGAATTTACACTGAAACTCGAGGGCAACTTCCCTATCGAAAACCACCTAGGAGAGATCCCACAGAGTGAGAGCGTAGAACTGGAAAATATTGCCTATTCCATGAGCTGGATGGGCACACAACCGACGAATGCCGCCACCTAAAGGATGAGGTGGAACAACATGCCAGGAGTGGTAGATTGCCACAACATGTCAGAGAACGGGCAGTGGCGGTAAGGCCTGAACAACTACCGCCTCCACCTAACAGAAACGATCCTGGATCGGGATCATGACTCGTCATCAACTGATTAAGAT
Source organism: Allium fistulosum (assembly GCA_030737815.1). Lineage (NCBI taxonomy): Eukaryota > Viridiplantae > Streptophyta > Magnoliopsida > Asparagales > Amaryllidaceae > Allium > Allium fistulosum. The sequence goes on along the minus strand of CM060903.1, from coordinate 512,335,519 downwards.
GGCAAGGGTCAAGTTCAGGATTTGGACTTCGGTCAAATAATTTCATTAGATTTGTTTTCAAAATAAACGGCGACTCCACTTACTCATGTACGGGAACCAGAGAGATCCCTAGGCATGCTCTGAGATGGAGATAGACCGATCTGCCCGGAGAGGCAATGTTTAGTTTTTTGTTCCTGATGTTTGAGATTGAACATCTAGGACATGAATTTAATAAATAAACTTGAATTTCTTGAAATAAACCTTTGACCGGAGAGTTAAATGATGAGTATTAAATACCAATATAAAAATGATCGCTTTATGACCCTACCCGGAGAGACGGGGTCCGGAGTGCAAGAAGTGGGTTGCTTCGCCGGAGAGCGACATGATCGACTCACTTAATGCTGTTTCCCCTTCACCGGAGAGTGACAGGATGGGATCCAGCAGGAGCCCAGAAAGGCTGTGATCGGTTTAGAACGACCAGGACATCGCTATATGCCCTAGCTGGGGCTAGAGTGCAAGGGATAGAAGGCAACGCCAGAGCGCAATAGGATCTTTCTATTCAATTGCTAAGTCTGGAATGGGCCTGGCAAGGGTCCAGAATGACCGTCGATAGTCTGGAGAGACTAAAAAATTTGATTACTGACTTCCAAGAGCGGAAATGAATACCGATTCGGCTTCGAACAGCCATAAACTTGATTGATAATACTGCAGCTATGAATAAAACATGAACTCACTGCATTCAATTTGAGACTGATCAAAACACACCTTTTACCAAAAGGCATGTTTTGGGGGGCAAAGTGTTATCCCACCTTTTGGAAAAGCTGAGATACCCAAAAATTAATTGAAAATCGATAATGACAAGTCATGAATATCAACTATACATTGCAAGATAACCATGGATATCGATGAATTTTGTCCGAGTCCGGATCGGGCTGCAGTTGACGAGACATGACAAGAAAATCCATGGAAACCTGCATTCCAAATTTCAAGTCAATCCGAGTTCATATGCTCAAGATATGATCGATGCAAATTGATGAAAAAAGTCACACTTTCGTATCCATCAAGCAACATTAGCTTCATATCGATGGAGTCCGTATTCACCATCACGTCTCCATTCGTATCCATCAACTTCGCACCGATCGAGTTTGAATCCATCGTCTTCGTATCGGTCAGAGATGCAAGTCCTTCGTACCCATCTGTCTCGAATCCATCAGACGACTTCGCATCCATCAGGCCCTGAGTCAAACAGGCCAGAAATGACGCATGAGTTATGGATGCGAACGCGGCGAAATACTCGGAGTGACTCGATCAAACCGGAGGGAAAAGCGGATCGACACGAGGAGCGTGCGCCACGTCAACCTGCTCATGCGCATTGCCATCGAGTCGAAGTGATCGGTTCGAAAGAATGGATTCGAACCAAACAACCATCGAGCAGACCAATTTTGTATCGACCATATCTCCTAAACCACTGATCCAAATGCAACGAAATTTTCACAGTAGCTTGCGAGCAAGGTAAAGAATGTCCCTGCCAAGTTTCAGCTCGATTGGATCATTTCTTGATGGATACGAAATGGTTTCGTATCGATCACAGATCGAGTCGAAACTTGGTGGGGTCGGTCGCGTAGGTCCACTTACGTGCCAGAAGAAGTCTTCCGAAGTTTGAGCGCGATCTCAGCCTCCTACGCCTATAAATAGCCCCCTGAAGCCTACAGAGAAGGCATCTTTTTGACTGCTCAACACCCAGATTCTGCCGGATTCAAATTCGCATTCTATCATTGCTGTTATAAACGAATTTCTTCATTGTAATTGCTGTATTCAACTGTACTCTGCGAGGATAATCAATAAAGGATAAAAACTTTGGAGTGGACGTAGGCCGGAGATAGCCGAACCACTATAAATTTTGTGTCTCTGTTCATTATTTCTGGATTGTTGTTCGCTGCGTAATTGGATCTGTGGCTTGTGTTTTCCATATTGCTGATTCATACTCATAGTTTGGTGCTTTCACAACACTTGGGGTTTGTGACCATTTTTGGCGCAAATAGTAATAATCTAATAAAAATTTTTGGTATGGAAAATACTTCTGCTAAACCAACTCCTATGAGCACTACGGTACATCTCGATCGAGATAAATGACAAAAGTGTTGACCAAAAACTATATCGAAGTATGATCGGATCATTACTTTACTTAACTACTAGTCGTCCGGATATAATGACGAGTGTATGCTTGTGTGCACGATTTCAAGCAAATCCCAAAGAATCACATTTGCGGGCAGTGAAACGAATTTTGCGCTACTTAAGCAAGACTAAAGACTACGGTCACTTTTACCCGAAAGAATGTCCTTTTGAGCTAGTATCTTATAGTGATGCTGATTTTGGAGGATGTCGAATGGATCGAAAGAGTACAAGTGGTACATGTAATTTCATTGGACAATCTTTAGCATCTTGGTTTAGTAAGAAACAAAATTGTGTTTCACTTTCGACGTGTGAAGCAGAACATATTTCTGCTGCTTTGGCATGTGCTCAAGTTATCTATATGCAACAAACACTTCAAGGTTTTGGTATAAATCTATCTAAATCAACAATTTATTGTGATAGTACAAGTGATATAAATTTATCGAAAAATCCTATAAACCACTCTAGAACTAAACATATTGACATCATTTTCTTTGTGATAACATAGAAAAAGGTAATATCTCTTTTGATTTTGTATCGTCAGAAAATCAAGTTGCAGATATATTCGCTAAACCTTTAAATGAAAATATTTTCCTTAAATTAAGACGTGAACTAGGAATTGTGTCGTTACATGATTTATAACTTGATTTTAAAGTGTAAAAAATTATAAAATAAATAAAAATTTAATAGAACAAAAATTGGAAATGATGGCACTCGAACTATACACTCATGGGAGGAAGTCACATGTCTTTCCAATATTCTATTGTGTTACTTGATTTAAGACCCTACATTCCTTTTATTTTATATATGGCTAAAATCTTGTCATATTTTTTAACCTTAATAACGAATGTTAACCATAAAATAAAAACTTTAAATAAAAAATAAAAACAATATATATACATAAACAGAATTTTTTAATTCATATAAAAACTTTAAGTATATATACATTCTCTTTACAACATGTCGTCTCAAGAAAGTTCTGATCTCTCATTGATCGTTTTCAGCACTCCTACTTCAAGTTCGTCAAACAAATCTACTCCTACGTATATTCTAGTGAAGATTACTCCATCTTTGAATCATCATACTGGATATACACCGAACGGAAAACGGGCTAAGAAAAACTTAGACTTTGGCTCACCTTCTACCAAAGAGAAAATCGATGATATTCTTCACTATCAACGTGAGACTTTAAGTTTACAACGTGGGATGTATTATGAACAAAAACACCATGGTAGACGTTTAAATTTCCTTGAACAATTCGATCTCAAATTCTGTGGAACGACTCCTAAGCAAGGTATGCACAATCCATCTCCTCAACGACCTCACATGTCTCCAAATTCTTGGGAACAAGGTACTCAATGTAATGTTTGGTCTCCTATAAATCCATTACATGTTATCACCAAAGTTGAACCAAGCTAAGACGAATCTAAGACTTCGGAAAATTAAAATCTATATTTTTTATGTTCATATATTTAATATTGTAATTTGGATATGTAACATGTTTATTGAAATAAAAATTATATTTATTTTAACGTGAGAATAAAGCTCTAAATATATATATATATAGCATTTTTTTTACCAAATTAGAACTATAAATAAGCTTCACCTCAGAAAAACAATAGTTTCAGCCGGCTGGCACTATGGATACAGCCGACTGAAAATTCATATCTATTTAAAAATCTTTCAGAATTCAATCGAATGAACACCCTCACTCAGCCGACTGAATAGCCCTCAATTTGAACTATATACTTGCGGGTTGCATTTCTGACCACTTCAGCCGGTTGCCTCCATCATGTCAGTCGGCTGATTCACCTGTTTTCAGTTTTTAAAAATAGATCTGCATGAATTTTAATGAAAGTACACAATCAAACCTACTTTATATTATCATCTACCCCTTCATTTTCAACCTACCAAAACATTCACTTTTCAGCAAAACCCAAAAACAACCCCTAATCTCTTTAAAAATTCCAATTTTTTCATCCAATTTCATAAAACAAATGGCTCCAAGACCAAAGAGAGCACGAGAATCAACAACCGGACCTTCGGAAAGCCAAATTCGAGCATGGTTATATAATGATATGGTGGTTAATAGGTTCAATAGCATGCAAAATTCAAAGCTATTTGAAGGAGCATTCATGAAGTTTCCCGACTTCAGTAGCTACGCAATTAGAGAGATAGCCGAAGCTCATGGTTTCAATTTGCATATTGGGTATGATTCTAATAATATTAAGATCTACCCTCTTTTAATTAAGCTTTTCCATGCAAATATGAACCTTGATCATCAAGATCCCTGAAACAAAGATGATTGCATATGGACATTGGTTTGTGGAGTAAAGATTTATTTACCTCTTCAACGATTATGACATATTCTATGATGTCCATCTGAAGGGTTAGATATTGATAATGTTGATGTTGACATGTATAATCGTGATGAAGTATCCCATCTCTTCTTATCAGACGATTTAACCATTTTAAAATCTAGTACCTTACATCTGAAGGCAAGAATCATCCATCGTGCACTTATTCGATCTTTACAACCCCGGACCGGAAGTTACGAAAAGGTCTACGAAAGGGATTTTCAAGCCTTGTATGCTATTTACTCGTCCCAACGAGTAAATTGCGAAAAATAATATTGGATGAATTTCTCACTGTCAATCATAGGAGAAGCTACAAGACGATTCACTACGGAGCTTACATTATGCGAATTCTACAAAATTTTGGAGTTCCATTGCTCGATTCCGATTTCATGACCATCAGAGAGCTTAACTCCAAGTCTCTAAGTCTAATGGGTCTTCCTAAGCGTCTCGAACACCAACATATCATTAGCTTTCAAGAATGGGTCGATAATCGTAGTCAAGGAATCCCGCAACCGAGAGACACAAATATTGCTTCATCCTCTTCTCAAGTTCCTCAACAAGAAGAAGAGGACGACGAAATTCAAGAACTTCATATTGACGTGTCTCCTAAGCAAGCTCTTGTTTATCGTGTAATTAAAGCAAACTTGGTCGACGTTTAGCTAATGTGGAAAAGAATGTTTCTAAAACTAACAAAAAGCTAAACTCGATAAAGGGTTTTTTAAATAAAATTTGGGAAAAGGTTTCTTGTTCCAGATCCACTTCGACCGGTGTTATTGAAAATCCGACACCTTTCTCTTGGATGACTTTGGAAGAAGAAGAAGATGAAGTAGAACGTAGTGAGGAATTCTAGACTCTTTTATGTTACGCTGCTATGCTATTTAATTCATGAAAACTTGTAGTACTATTATTTCGCTTAAGACACATTCCTATGTGTTTGATGTTTATGTGGTTTAAGGTATGGCATACTTTTATGATGCTTATATGTTTTAAGATGGTTATTTGCTTCTCATATCTATATGCTTATATGTCTATGTAAATTGCTTATATTTCTCATATCAATTATTTTTTCTTTTTTGTCGATGACAAAGGGGGAGAATATGATTGATAGGGGGAGTATTCAGTCAGCGGAGTAAATTATTTTATATATTTAAAAAAACTTACATAGTTGTCATCATCAAAAAGGGAGAGAATGTTAGAACCTAGAATTTTGATGTTTTGATTGTGACAACTATATAAGTAAATATTATATGAACTAACCATACTTGCAGGAGAAGATATTGTTTTTACTCGAGAGATAGTTTAACAATTTGCAGACCAGATTTCGGATTGAAGCTTCAGCAAAATATTTAGTCTAAGGTTTGAGTTTAGTAGTAAATTCTTGTTAAAATCTCTCTAAAGTGGTATATGCACGTGCATGCAATTTAAAGTTTTTCAAAACAATGTTTATATGCTAAAGTTTTTCAAAAACATAGTTCATATGCTAAATTTTTTCAAAACAATCTTTGATATGCTAGAAAACACTCATTCCAGCCGGCCGAATGGCTACGGTCAGCCGACTGAAATCTGTGCATGTGCACAATTTTCTTTGAACATTCAGATGGCTGACCTTGCAAGCTCAACCCGCTGAATTATACCTCATTTGCACTGTTTTCTTGCCGGTTCGATTTTAGATCGACTCAGGTGGCTGATTTGTTCTATTTAGAAAGTCGAATCTTCATAACGGCTATATTTTGAAAAGACACTTCCATTCAACGAATAGAAACAACTCTTGATTCAAGAGTTGCTTCCATGTCCTTTCATGGCTACCTTTCATGAACGTTTGCAACTATTAATCACTATAAATAGCCATGAAATCCATTAATTTAATCACCAATATTCATTATAATTCTCATTATTATATTCTGAACTATCTGGCTATCTAAACATTCATACTTCGTTCTAATCGCTTGTTCATTCAAGCAAACTTCATTAGCGATTGAATAAACTTCCTAGCTTCACGAATTACACGATATACCACAAAGGAGAAGATTATAGGAAGGGTGTACATTATTGAATTATCAGTGCTACTCAAGAGCATACTCAGTCAGAAATAGTTTTACTATTTGTATTGGAAGTCCTGTTCGGTTGCTCAAGCGGTTGAAGTCCTATTATGTTGCTTATGCGGTTGAAGTTATGTTCGGTTGCTCAGAAGGTGTAATACCTATTCATCCGGGTTAAGTAAGGGTTGAGATTTGAATTCCAGAAGGAGTTTGGGACTAGACATAGAACAAGAAATTTGAACCGGTATAAAAATCTCTGGTGTCATTTACTTTATTATTTTACTTTTATATTAATATTCCACACAAGTAAACAATTTAGTTAATATTCCATATTGTATGATCCTTATTCACTTTCAAGCTTTTAGATAACTTCAAGGAAGGGCGATGGATTGGTGGAATGCCCTTAGACTTAACTGGTTTTATATATATAAAGGTAGTTCATAAAGTTTTTATGAATACCTATTATATTACACTAAGGAACAATTGTTATTTCAAGAAAAGCCAACTTCACGACGAAGGATTTTTTTGAAATTATTGGTAGTAAAATGATTTGGATACTATCTAATGACAAAACCGATTACAAAGGATGAAATGAAATTAAATAAGCCTAAATAGACTTGATTAATTAAAATGTCTAATTAGACATACATTAAAGAGAAACAGATTTCCTTATCGATATCGAAAATATAATTTTTGTCAAAAAGCCATTAAGAATACTGGCTGTACCATATGGTATGCTGCACAGATTTAGAATGGATTCCAAGTACATTATCAAAATATGATTTTCATGGTTGTGTCCAAAGGGATATGATCCATCGGCTACAAAAGTGGCTCCGAGAAGACTAATGTAGTTGGAATATGGTAAGCTACATTAATAGAATAACATCGTAAATTTCAACTATTGAAATGATCGCATTGACAAAATTGTCGCTTGATATGATTTTCAGTTTTGGTATATGCATTTTGGAACAAAATTTCTAAAAATTGACTTAAACTATGTTGTTTGCGCTTAAGAACCCAAGTGCCTTAAAGTCAGTGCGAGCGATTTGAGTTTACGAATTATTGGATAAGATCCAAGTAGAGATGTAAAAGTATTATTAGATAAGCGTTAGAGTTAAGAAAATATTTTGATAAAGAAATCAAATTGGTTGATTTTCAATAAAAATGTAGAGGAAGTGTGTGTTTTTAAGAAATAATATTAATATATGCTTTTCTAAAAATTATAAGTAAATGACAAATTTATGATTGTTAACGATGTACCCGTGTTAAAATCATTTTAGTTTGGTTATTTAATTCTTGATATTGGATTTGAGTTTGACACCTTTTATAATTAGTATAAAAGGATGTTGGGAATATCCTAAAATGATATATGCAGGCACTGTATTAAATTGTTAATAAGAGCATGTAAGATGGGTTCCTTATGTATTTGCAATAAGAATTATCATACATGTATATTATTTACAATATCACACTTCACTTACGTATTTGATACATAAAGCAAGCATCAAATCCGAGTTAAGATTAAAATATGGAAATTAAGAGCATTCTCAAGTATTTATGAAACAGTAGAGAATTGTTTATAGAAACAATGAACTCCTTATAAAGGAGTACCCAGACTCGAATGTCATAAGTGATATCCAGTATAACGTGCCTATCCTATATTCTTGTTCGATCTTAAGTTAAGAACTTTAAGTTCAAAATGTTCAAAACAACAAGTGGTGGTTAACTTAACTAAAGGGTAAGTACATCTCCTTCAATAACGCTGTAATAAAAGAAGTATAAATAAATGCACCAATTTATACCTAAGCTAAGGGTGATTCCAAATGTTGAGAATCCTATGACATTGTTACATGATAACAATACTGCGATACATGGTGAATGAAACTAGAGCTCACTAGAAGTCAAGAAACATATTCTGAAAATTTCCACATGATAAAGGCAGTTTATCAACATTGGAGAGAGTTGGTTGACAAACTAGATAATTAAAATAATATAGCATACCCGTTCAATAAGGGACTAGCTCGATTAAATTTTGAGAAAATCGATGGAAGGAGTTAAAATAAGATTCCATAATTGACCCTATGTGTAAGTGGGAGATTATAGAGTTAGGGGTATGCCTTAGGGCCTATTATGTATTTTGTCACATGCATCTATTTTGATAACCAAACTTATTCAAAATAAAAATTATTTTATTTATATTATATGCTTGTTATATTGTGATATAATTAATTAAGTAATTAATTTAAAGCATATTAAATAGAAAATCCTCAAATGATAGGTTATGTGATAGTAATTACAATGGATTGTAATCATGAGAAATTTATCACATTAAATAAAACATATTATTTTAAATATTCCTAGTCACGATGTTTCAAGATGGGATATCGATATATCCATTGAGACTAGAGTATGTAAAGCTCTACAAATGTTGGGCAACATATTACTTATGGCTGCTCGGCGTACCAATGGGTTACATACTAATAGCTATCAGATAACTATTGAATGACTCACCCGAGAGTTTTCTGTTGGTTAATATAACTCAGGTCAAACAAAGAATCTCAAAGTGGCGATATTACACAGTACTCTCGACTTGAGAATCCTATTGAACTTTATTGTGGACACCTCACTTTGATTATTGTTAAATCATGGCATAACGTTCATCAAGTGACTATAGTTGGGTCTGTGTTGAAGCACTGGAAGTGAACCACTACTCAATAGAGAATTTGTCTCCTCGGTTATATGATGTTAGTATCACGGTTAAAGTCTCTGACCAGAGCAGTATGGTTAATTATTATTATAGAACCAAGGACTTGATGTTTGGACTTATTCAGTTGAATGTGGACGATGTTAGAATTTTGACCAAACAAAATTTCATAAGTCCTAATGTGATATGGTATTGACAAAGAGAATTAGTGTAAATAATTATTACTAAAAGGTAGCACTTAAGAATATATAAAATATGATTGTACTAAAAAGGTCTGTAAGTGATGAATTTGAATAAATTGTCACAACCTTAGTTAACGTGACATGAGAACGTTAATTTTGGAATTGTTCAACATTAATCACTGACTAAATTCCCACGTCCGAGTCATACGGTCATAATTGTGAACTCTTTGAAAAATCACATGATTTAATTAGTTTATAATATATTGTGAATTAATTAAATTAATTAATATTTGAGAAATTTTAGTTATTATGTAAGTTTTCTTTTAGGGATGTGTGCTTAGTATTCACTTAATTAAATGCATGTATAAAAGTTGATTTGCATATGTGGATAAACCATATCGGTATATCATTTAAACGGTGTTTAAATGATATATAATTAGTAGGATTTTTTATAGAAAATTTGCTTCTTTTTGAAGAATGATAAGGCTGACCACATTTTAGAGGATGAGGGTTGGATTAATTGAAATCTTTAAAAGGAATTGAATAAGGAAGTTTAATGAGGAGAATGGGAAAGGTTCCTTTTTTCCCATTAAAAAGATCGCTTTATTCAATTTTTTTTGAAAAGAACTTTTTTTCTTTCTCTCTTCTTCAATCCATGGCTGAATTCCTTTAACCCATTTTCAAAAATAAACAACTTCAAATTAAATCAAAATATCAAATAAAACAAAAGGGCTTTATGGTTCCTACATCTCCTGCAAAGATTTGGTGTTGGTTTTAGAAATCTAACGAGAATTCATAGATCGAGGTGTAATTTACTTGCCGGGTCCATAAGGTAAATTCTGTTTCATATTTATAATTTTTTTTCTCCTTACGATGATTTTATGTAAATATTGTTGCTTCACCCATATCTGCAATCGACATCATTATTTAAACAACTAATTAGATGACATGGTTTAATTCAATTTACTTGTCTAAATTGAAATTGTTTATGTATGAAAAATTATAATTTTATCTACAAATATATACACATATATAGATATAATGTTTTGAAGGTAATTTACATGTGATTTATTCATAAATTATAAGATTTGAAATATAGATCTTTAACCAAAACATAGATCTTAAATCAAACTTCAAGTACAATAATATTTGTTTAAAAATTTATGTGTATGTTACGATCCTAATATTTCTTTTGGTTGTTTTTTTAGATTGAATTAATATTAAGAGATAAAATTAAATATTATATATACCTATATATGTATCTATCTGTATGTGTGTGTGTATGTGTGTGTATATATTATTGATTTTTATACATAAGGTATTTTGAAATATATGATCCCATGTTCATATCAGAACTATTTAATTGAAATTATTGAAATCTTTTTTTCATTTTGCAAATATGGTTGAATATATTTATTTGTTTTAAAATATGTTTTTTGAATAAATAAAATTATATCCAATTTCATAGTTATTTACATACATATATATTTAATGCTAATATATAATTTTTTAAGATTTTTTCATTAATCAATGTAATCTAGATCTTAATTCTGAATAAAACCTACCAAACCAAACTTAGATTCCTTATTTTGAATTTGGATTTCGATTTTGAATTATTCAATTTATGTTAAGTTTTGTTTAAAAATCATTGTTAATGATTTTTAGACCTTATCATATTTTGCAATAAATTAAACATCTTAAAAGATAAGACTAAATTGAGGAAATTGATACACACACAAACATACACACATAAACACATATACATATATATTGACTTTTTTATTGCTTGTTATGTTATGTATGATGTAATCGATATCTACACATGTATGTCTTATTTGTAATGTTATCCATTTATTATCATGTTCCTTTTGAATATTGATTAGGCATACTTATAGTAGAATGTTTAAAAGAGGAAGGTGTAATCAATTATTGATACCACATTTTCATCTTTCCTTTTAGATCTTAATATGATTACATTTTGATCTAATATTAATATGTTTGTCCCTTTTTTACACCTCTTAGGAATATGAATACATTGATATATTCATAATATCATACATAATGAACATAGATTTAGTAAATTAAATCAATAAGTTAAATAAAATTAGATTTTATTTAAATTAATTAGATAGGATCTAATGAAACCCATTAGACTTCATAGGCTCACTAAGATCCAAAATAGACACCCATCAGAGTTAAGCAAGTATTTTAATAGAGATATCAAATCATTTGATTTCAAATCAATATTTAGAGAAAGAAAGTGTCTGTAAGAAAGAATATTAATAGGTGCTAAAATATTTCTAAAAACAGTAAGTACAAGACAAACTTATGATTGATAATGCGTACTTGTGTTATAATCATTTTAGTTATGTTGTTTAATTCTCGATATTGAATTTGCGATTAACACCTTTTTTATCAGTATAAAATGATGTTCGAAATGTCCAAAATGATATATACAGACACTGTTAAAATTTTTAATAGGAGCATGTAAGATGGGTTCCTTATGTATTGGCAATAGGAATAATCGTACAAGCTATATTTTCTACAATATCACACTATGCTTATGTATTTGATGCATAGAGCAAGTATCAAATCCAAACTAAGATTACTATATGAAAATTGAGATTGATTTTAAGCATTTACAAAATAATTGATCATTGTTTATAGAAACAACAAACTCCTTATGAAGGAGTGCCCAGACTTGAACTTCGTAAGTGATATCGAGTATAGTGTGCCAATTCTAAGCTCTTGTTCAATCTTATGTTACGAAATTTAAGTTGGAAATGTTCCAAACAATAAGTAGCGGCTGATTTAATGAAAAGCTAAGTACATCACCTAGAATAGCACTACAATGAAAGAAATATAAATAAATGTAAAATTATTACCAAGCTAAGGGCGATTCCAAATGTTGAGAATCCCATGACATTGTTATAAGATAACAATGCCAGGATATATCGTAAATGGGAGTAGAGTTCACTAGAAGTCAAGAAACATATTCTAAAATGTTCCACATGATAAAAGCATTTTATCAGTGTCGAAGAGAGTTAATTGACAAAGTAGATAACTAAAACAATGTAGCAAACCCATTCACTAAGGGACTAGCTTGATCAGTCAACTATAGTCAAATCACAGTCAAAGTTTCTTGTAACGACCTTACATTTCGAACCATTCAAATCGACAATCATCCACTCATGTCGGACTTGAATTGCTCAAAACAATGGGGTGTTAATTTATATTTGGCAAAACTTAGCATATACAGTAAATAAATCAATCACAAAATCACAGACACAGAATTTTACAATAATAAGCAGCGGAATAGATAAATAGCAGTTCATGAAACTACTACAACATTAGAGTCTAAAATAAGATACAACAGAAATCTCAAATACAAAGGAGTCTATAATACATAAGCAGATGACAAGTTTGAATATAAACAACTGGAATAAACTGAAATAACTGAAAGCTGAAAGATAGATCTTTGAGTAAGCTCCAAGCTCCAAAGGCGAGTCTCAAATGGTGTGACACTCGGTATGACCCGAGCATAAAGCAAAACACAAAACACTCGAGTCAAGATTAACATTCTTATACTAGTAAATCAACTCAAGTGAAATATCCAAGTGAAATGCATTATAACTTAAAGGATGTTTGTGATTCCCATCCTTTAAGGATCCGTTAAACTATCTACATACATAGTACAATATGCTACATATATAATGTCTGCAGTAAAGTAAACTATTAAAATAGCGTTAATGCGTTACCCATATCCCTCTTAACATATTTTAATATATTCCCATAGTCTATACGGATACTGTAAGCTCCACCAAACCGGTGGGATACTCAGGGAGCACTCCATAGGTACGGTACAAAACAAACTCATAGAGGGAGCGATAAGGCATGTGACAAGGCACGCGAGGCAATGCCCAGGGTAGGATACTACCGTTTTGCGGATCCGGACTGGTGGTAAAGCATAGCAGCTACTACCACCCACCTCGAGACACACTCTCAAAATCAAAGGTGCACCCAATTAAATCACAAAGTAATAGAATGATATCGAAGAAGCACGGTTGATTGGAGGTGCGACCTCACTTGGCTCGGCGTAGCTCCTGTTTTAGTCACATCAAGCTGACTCGCGGGAGTCAGGGATGCATTCATACCTTATATAGACGTCGCCAAACCATCCTAATTCATTCTGGATTCTCCACCATGTACATAGTTGTTAAAGTGGTTTTCGGTATTGGCAGAGAGTATGACAATATTCGATCCCGGTCTCTTTAACAACCAAACGCTTATTTCACACCGTGATCACTATTATTTCAAAACAGTTCATACTTCATATCAAAATGTCATATTCATTTCAAAATCATATCACTTTCGAAATCATATTCACTTTCGAAATCATATCACTTTCAAAATCATTATTCACCTTAAATCATAACAGTTCCAACTTAAACGGTTTGAATATTGAAAGTAGTTTATATAATAAATTAGTTTATATTAGAAATAGTTTATATAAAAAAATAGGTTATAGTTTAAAATAGTTTATATATTAAAAATAGTTTATATATTAAAAAGGGTTTATATCGAAAATAATTTCAAATTAGAATTGTTTCTTCCAATTTCACAAATCAATTTAAATCAGTTTTAGTTCCAAAATTCAATTTAAATCAATCTCAGTTCAACAATTTCAATTACAAAATTAAGGTTCAATTCAAATTCTCACTAAAACTATTTTATATTTATCGATTTCAAATCCAGGTCTAAACTACAAATTTAAATCACTTCCAGTTCAATAGGTTTCAAAGTTTTAAATATTCAAACAATTTATAATAACTCAATTTGATAAATTTCATTTATAATTCAAAATTCAACTTTAATTTTATTTAAATTCCAAATATTCACTTAATCATTTTTAATAACATCTAAATAAAATCTCAAATTACAAATTTAAATCAAATCAATAATTAAATATATAACTTCAATTATATTTAATTTGAAATTATTCACTTAATCACCGATTTATAAATATTTAAATAAAATCTCAAATTACAAATTTAAATCAAAATTTAATGTTCAATTACAATTTATTTAAATTTGCAATATTCATTAAATCACCTTTATCAAATCAAGTTATTAAATTCTAAAATCGTATCTTTAAAAATCTCAAAATCAATAAGTTCAAATCAATTCCTATTTAAATTCAATTCTTAAACAAATTAATTTACAACTCAATTTTAATTTATCTTCCAACCTTAATTTATTTAAAGTTATAACGAAATCTATTTTCAAAATATTAATATAACTTTAAATAAATATTTTAAACATATTATATTTATATTTGTTAAATTAAATTTTTATTAAATTAAATTAAATTAAATTAAACATTTTTATTAAATCTATTTTAAATCTTATTTTATATATTTTAAAAATAATAAAGTTATAAGTAAAATTTTATAATTTACATTTTAAAAATTAACTTATAATTTTAAAATTTCCAAAATATATAATTTTAAAAATCTAAATTTACACATATATTAAAATTAAAATATCTTTATATTATATTCTAAATTTAATACACATAAATTTCTCCTATTCAAAAATCTGGAAATCATTTAAAAATAGACCAACGGTGTCCGTATATAGTTTTATATCCTATGGTTAAGTGATACGGATATTTATTATTTCAATCCGCAATTTAAATTTATGGATATATATCATTTCAACCCGTAATCCCAAAATCCAAAATCAATGAAAATTACTTGGGTTTATCATTTCACCCCACAACAATTTCCCCTAATCTATAAGATCGTTCGGGTATGTATCATTTCAACCTATAGGGAATTTCTAAACTAATAGGGAACTTGCAGAGTGAGAACAATAAAATAATAATATAAATGTCATAACATATCGGTAACAAGCATATATCATTAACAATTTAAATATAATATTTATGGTGTCATATGTCAACTAATATATGTAAACAAATGCAGATAATAACATATCATACTTAACAATTAAATTTCTAACCAATTCAAAATTTAACAACATATTTCAATCTTCATTTCATGTGAATATAAATTTACTGAACATAAGAATGTTAATCGTGAGTGATTGCTCACCTTTCGAAGCATGAGAATCGAGGATGAAAGCAATTAGATGCGGATAAGCACGGACAAGCTAGAGTTGTAGAAATAATCTCCGACAGCAACGGAAACAAGCAAAGCAACTGACTTGAATTCAATAATTCGATGAAAACGAACTATATTTTTTTTTAAATCTAAAATTTACTCATATATTAATATGAAATCTTCATATATTATATTTAAAAATCAATACTCAATTTAAAGCACATATCAAAATAAAATTTGTATATATATAATTTAAAATTAATATTTAATTTAAACACATATTAAAATAAAATATTTATATTTTATATTTCAAAAATAATTATTTCTTAAACACATATATTTAAAATCAAAACATATAGATATTATATTTAAAAAAAATCAATATTTAAAATCCATATTCTTTTTTTCAAAAAGAAGGCTGCTGCTTGCTTCAGGTTTTGGTGGCGAGGCTTTCAGGTGGATCTGGTCGGTCGGGAATGGAGAGGTAGAAGGTAGGTCGGT
Source organism: Allium fistulosum (assembly GCA_030737815.1). NCBI lineage: Eukaryota > Viridiplantae > Streptophyta > Magnoliopsida > Asparagales > Amaryllidaceae > Allium > Allium fistulosum. The sequence continues at coordinate 512,319,460 of CM060903.1, read as the reverse complement.
GTACATGGCTACTTGTCGGACTCGGGCGTTTTGTGGAGCAAGGTGATTTTATCGGGTGGGCTTTGGAGAATGCAGAGGAGGGTTCGGCTAGACATCGGTATGACGTGGCAGATAAGGGGCGGTTCATGTTCGGTGGTGGGTTTTGGAACAGCTCACGGCTATTAGGGAGGAGAGGGAAGGAGCGAGGCCGTGGTGGTTTCCTAGCTATGCGGAGGAGGGCGGACAATAGTGGTGAGGCAGTGCAGGAGGAGGGAGGCGGAGGCACGTGTGGAGAGGGTTGAGGCGCATGGGTGGTTGAGTTGGCAGATCGGCAAGGGTGAGAGGCGTTTGCGTGGGTAGGCTATTGGTTTTGCATGGGAAGGAGGCGTTGAGTTGAGGCGGAGGCCGTTGGGGATGCTCGGCGGCGGAAGGAAGAGGGTGAGGGAATGGAGAGAAGCGGAGCAAAGATGGGTGTGTGGTCGGCCTGTGGAAATATGGATGAGCATGAACAGGTTTCATTGTAAAGGAGCAAGCAAGCTTCTTTGATAAATATACTTTATATACATTATTTTATATTTTCTTTCGAAAGCATGATCATATAATAAAGGAAGAGAGAGAGGCAAAGTAAACGAACCAGAATGTAATAAATTGCAATGGAAAATAGTAAAAGGTAGAAATAAATTCTGGGAATATAAAAAGGTTAGTGGCCATTGGTTATAAGGTGGATAATGGAAAGACACAAGGACCAAAAAGGTTCAAACGAGTACCGATACGACCAATCGTTTCACCGATTTCACCGCGTACCAAATGTCAAATTACAGGAATAAATATACTATAGAGACTAAATTTGAAATTTGAAATTTGAAAATAATGTCAAATTTGAAATTTCACAATCAAACAAACTTTCATAATTTCTGATGAAAATCTGACACTTGCTACGTTTAAATTGACGTATCACAAATATCAAATTTTCATTGCAAAAATTTTATTATTTAATTTCAAGAAAAATTTAGTTAATTACGTTATAAAATTGTTAAAATTTCCGAATCGTTACACTCTCCCCCACTCAAAACTTTTAGTCCCCGAAAGGAACGAGATAGGAGAATAGAGGTAACAAAAAGGAAAGATAGATTCAAAAAACATAGTGCTAGATACAACAATCAATTCAAAACCATATAGATTTCATTTTGGACATCTTATTACTTATATTTTATATTATATACTATTCAATTACATATTCACATTACATTTTAACTCTTGAATATTTCAGGTAAGTTATATATGTTTTTAGGATGCAATTGAGTATTATACAAATAAATTTTATCCTAGTTCAACTGTTTCAAGTTATTTCAATTCTATTTCTTATTTAGACACACCAATTATTCAAAATTTTGTTTCATTCCGATAATTGAAAATCATTTCTTAACCTAAAACTTAAGAATTAAATTTTCAGTTTCTCTTCAAACCATTTTGAAATAAATATATACATATACATATACATACATACATATATATATATATATTATAAATCAAATCATACTCAATAAATTCAAATCAAATCCATTTTCCAAAACAAAACTGTAGCTAAGCTACTAAGTGGTCTCTCCACTATGAGACTCGAAAATGAATGTCGATGATGCTGCAGTCATCACCAAAATTATTTTCCAGCAATAAAAGAGGAGAGTACAGACTTACTTCTTTTAAAATTCTTTGGAAACAATTTTCATTCGAAAATATTTTCAAATACTAATGAATTTTTTTCAAAACTTTGAAGAGCACCGGAAATTAAATTCTCAAATCCTTAATTTAAATCCGTTTCATTTGCAAATCGGATTTATAAACCATGTTTAAAGATTTCATTTCCTTATAACATACAACAATAGACAACAATAGTTAATGATTTAGGAATGTTGACAAAACAATAAATGATAATCTAGTACTATCATTCCTAACAATCAATTCATTAACTATCTAATTTCAGAAAAATATACCTTTTATATATAAAATATAATCATATATAAAATTATTTCATTTACCAATTTCGAAAACAATATTGTGTCAGTTTGCTTTGTTCAAGTGTTTTGGAATTCTTATCGATAGCGTTGGCCAAACGAATCGATCGAAACCCAAAAATCAAACCTAACAACTGAAACAGCACAATATAAAACATTTTTATATTAATTACAAATACACTCCCTCACAGGATGATTCAAGGATGGATTTTAGAACAAGGATAAAGATTCAAATGTAGAGGGACTCTAATCAAAGAGAATTATAACCAAGAAGATAGGCTCGAAAGGAAGATAAGATAATTAAATTACAAAGGAGGAAAGATGGATAGACTTATATTAATCGCGGTGACCTTAACCGAGTCACTCGAGACTTAGAAAAGACGAGAATATCATCAATGAAAATGGGGACAAACTTGTCAAGAACATCGTGGAAAAAGCGATTCATGAGATTGACGAAGAAGGCAGGGGCATTGGTTAATCCAAAGGGCATGACTTACCATTCAAAGAAACCATTTGTCTGTGAGGAAGGACGAAAGGTTGAGCTCCAGGAATAAGATCATGTGGAATTCATTTTCTCGCTTGGGAAAAGAGAAGTGACTTCACCAAAGATATCCGGAAATAGTTAGACAACAGGGGTGGAGTCAAGATTACTAGGCTGAGCATCAATGAGAAGATAAAACTGCCTGCATACTCCTGAGGAAATTGACATTCGATCACAGAGATTTACCTTGGTCGTCTACTAAAGAAACGGTTCGAGCTTTGCAAGAGATAGCAGCATCCAATGGAGGACATGGAAATCTCCAGTGAATCATCGCCTGTTGTAAAGGAGTTTCACCCCTTTACAAATCATACTAAGGTTGGCGGGACAAGAATGGATTTTAGGATCAAGAAGGACATGAACAGGAAAAGACAAGGATGGATTCTAGAACAAAGGGAAAGTTCCAAAATCCGAAAGAAATCCTAATCCGGGAGGACCCTAACGAAGAAATTTCAAGCTCGAACGAAGATGATCCTGTAATTAATTTTACTCCATATGCTAAGTTTTGCCTAAACCAGAGCTCTAATACCAACTGTAATGACCTTACATTTCGAACCATTCAAATCGACAATCATCCACTCATGTCAGACTTGAATTTCTCAAAACAACGGATTGTTAATTTATATTTGGCAAAAACTTAGCATATACAGAAAATAAATCAATCACAAAATCATGACATAGAATTTTATAATAATAAGCAGCGAAATAGATAAATAGTAGTTCATGAAGCTACTACAACATCAGAGTCTAAAACAAGATACAACAGAAATCTCAAATACATAAGAGTCTCTAATACATAAGCAGATGATAAGTATGAATATAAACAACTGGAATACACTGAAATAATTGAAAGATGAAAGATAGATCTTCAAGTAAGCTCTAAGCTCCAAAGGTGAGTCTCAAATGCCGTGACACTCGATCTGACCCGAGTATAAAGCAAAACAAAAAACACTCGAGTTAGGATTAACATTCTTATACTAGTAAATCAACTCAAGTGAAATGTCCAAGTGAAATGCAATATAACTTAAAGGATGTTTGGGATTCCCATCCTTCAAGGATCCGTTAATTTATCTACATACATAGTACAATATGCTACATATATAATGTCTACAGTAAAGTAAACTATTAAAATAGCGTCAAGGCGTTACCCATATCCCCTTTAACACATTTTTATATATTCCCGTAGTCTATACAGATACTGTAAGCTCCACCAAATCGGTGGGATACTCAGGGAGCACTCCATAGGTACGGTACAAAAAAAACTCGTAGAGGGCGCGATAAGGCATGTGACAAGGCACGTGAGGCAATGCCCAGGGTAGGATACCACCATTTTGCGGATCCGGACTGGTGGTAATGCATAGCAGCTACTACCGCCCACCTCGAGACACACTCCCAAAATCAAAGGTGCACCCAATCAAATCACAAAGTAATAGAATGGTATGGAAGAAGCATGCTTGATCGGAGGTGTGACCTCACTTGGCCCGACGTGGCTCCTGTTTTAGTCACATCAAGCTGAATCGCGGGAGTCAGGGCTGGGTTCATACCTCATATAGACGTCACCAAACCATCCTAATTCATTCTGGATTCTCCACCATGTACATAGTTGTTAAAGTGGTTTTCGGTATTGGCAGAGAGTATGACAATATTCGATCCCGGTCTCTTTAACAACCAAACGCTTATTTCACACCGTGATCACTATTATTTCAAAACAGTTCATACTTCATATCAAAATGTCATATTCATTTCAAAATCATATCACTTTCGAAATCATATTCACTTTCGAAATCATATCACTTTCGAAATCATATCACTTTCGAAATCATTATTCACTTTAAATAATAACAGTTCCAACTTAAACAGTTTGAATATTGAAAGTAGTTTATATAATAAAATATTTATATTAAAAATAGTTTATAAAAAAAATAGGATATAGATTAAAATAGTTTATATATTAAAAATAGTATATATATTAAAAATAGTTTATATATTAAAAAGGGTTTATATCGAAAATAATTTCAAATTAGAATTGTTTCTTCCAATTTCACAAATCAATTCAAATAAGCTTTAGTTCCAAAATTCAATTTAAATCAATCACAATTCAACAATTTAAATTAAAAAATTAAGGTTCAATTCAAATTCTCATTAAAACTAATTTACATTTATCGATTTCATATCCAGGTCTAAACTACAAATTTAAATCACTTCCAGTTCAATAGGTTTCAAAGTTTTAAATATTCAAACAATTTATAATAACTTAATTTGATAAATTTCATTTATAATTCAAAATTCAACTTTAATTTTATTTAAATTCCAAATATTCACTTAATCATTTTTTATAACATCTAAATAAAATCTCAAATTACAAATTTAAATCAAATCAATAATTAAATATCTAACTTCAATTATATTTAATTTGAAATTATTCACTTAATCACCTTTTTATAAATATTTAAATAAAATTCAAATTATAAATTTAAATCAAAATTTAATATTCAATAACAATTTTATTTAAATTTGAAATATTCATTAATCACCTTTATCAAATCAAGTTATTATGTTCTAAAATCATATCTTTAAAAATCTCAAAATCAATAAGTTCAAATTTATTCCTATTTAAATTCAGTTCTTAAACAAATTAATTTACAACTCAATTTCAATTTATCTTCCAACCTTAATTTATTTAAAGTTTTTACAAAATCTATTTCAAAATATTAATATAAATTTAAATAAATATTTTAAACATATTATATATATATATATTAGTTAAATTAATTTTTTATTAAATTAAATTAAATTAAACCTTTTTATTAAATCTATTTTAAATCCTATTTTATATATTTTAAAAATAATAAAGTTATAAGTAAAATTTAATAATTTACATTTTAAAACTTAACTTATAATTTTATAATTTCCAAAACATATAATTTTAAAATCTAAATTTTACACATATATTAAAATTAAAATATCTTTATATTATATTCTCAAATCAATACACATATATTTCTCCTTTTCAAAAATTTGGAAATCATTTAAAAATAGACCAACGGTGTCCGTATATAGTTTTCTATCCTATGATCAAGTGATACAGATATTTATCATTTCAATCCGCAATTTAAATTTACGAATATATATTATTTCAACCCCCAATCCCAAAATTCAAATTAATGAAAATCACTTGAGTTTATCATTTCAACCCATAACAATTTCCCCTAATCTATAAGATCGTTCGGGTATGTATCATTGCAACCCATAGGGAATTTCTAAACTAACAAGGAACTTGCAAAGTGTGAACAATAAAATAATAATATAAATGTCATAACATATCAGTGACAAGCATATATCATTAACGATTTAAATATAATATTTATGGTGTCATATGTCAACTAATATAGGTAAACAAATGCAGATAATAACATATCATACTTAACAATTAAATTTCTAACTAATTCAAAATTTAACAACATATTTCAATCGTCATTTTATGTGAATATAAATTTACTAAACATAAGAATGTTAATCGTGAGTGATTGCTCACCTTTTGAGGCACGAGAATTGAGGATGAACGCAATTTGACGCGGATGCGTGCGGACAAGCTAGAGTTGCGAAAATAATCTTCGACAGCAATGGAAACAAGCAAAGCAACTGACTTGAATTCAATAATTCGATGAAAACAAACTATATAATTTTTTTCAAATCTAATATTTACTCAGATATTAAAATGAAATCTTCATATATTATATTTAAAAATCAATACTCAATTTAAAGCACATATCAAAATAAAATCTATATATGTATATAATTTAAAATCAATATTTAATTTAAACACATATTAAAATAAAATCTTTATATATTATATTTCAAAAGTAATTATTTCTTAAACACATATATTTAAAATCAAAATATATTAATATTATATTTTAAAAAAAATCAATATTTAAAATCCATATTCTTTTTTTCAAAAAGAAAGCCGCTCCTTCCTTCGGGTTTTGGTGGCGAGGCTTTCAGGTGGATCTGGTCGGTTGGGAATGGAGAGGCAGAGGGTCGTTCTGTGTGCGTGGCTGCTTGTCGTACTTGGACGTTTTGTGGAGTTAGGTGGGTTTATCGTATGGGCTATGGAGCAGGCGGAGGAGGGTTCGGCTGGACACTGGTATGACGTGGCAGATGAGGGGCGGTTCATGTTCGGTGGTGGGTTTTGGAGTAGCTCACGGCTGTCAGGAAGGAGCGAGGCCGTGGTGGTTGCTGAGCTATGCGGAGGAGGGCGAAAAACGGTGGTGCGGCAGCGCAGGCAGAGGGAGGTGGAGGCACGTGTGGAGAGGGTTGAGGCGCAGGGGTGGTTGAGTTGGCAGATCGGCAAGGGTGAGAGGCGTTTGCATGGTTAGGCTGTTGGTTTTGCATGGGAAGGAGGTGTTGAATTGAGGCGGAGGCCGGTGGGGATGCTCGGTGGCGGAAGGAGGAGGGTGAGGGAATGTAGAGAGGCAGAGCAAAGATGGGTGTGGGGTCGGCCTGTGGAAATATGGATGAGCACGAACAGGTTTCATGGTAAAGGAGCAAGCAAGCTTCTTTGATAAATATACTTTATATACATTATTTTATATTTTCTTTCAAAAGCATGATCAGATAACAAAGGAAGAGAGAGAGAGAGAGAGAGAGAGGAAAAGTAAACGAACCAGAATATAATAAATTACAATGGGAAACAGTAAAAGGTAGAAATAAATTCTGGGAATATATAAAGGTTAGTGGCTATTGGTTATAAGGTGGATAATGGAAAGACACAAGGACCAAAAAGGTTCAAACGAGTACCGATACGACCATTCGTTTCACCGATTTTGCCACGTACCGGATGTCAAATTACAGGAATGAATATACTACGGAGATCAGCATGACGAGACGAACAGAATGGTACACAGATATGGAAGATACGATCAACCTTTTAAAAGTCGATATTCGCTACCAAATATGCTGCTAAAACGCCGAAAATTAAATAAACGGAGCTAGAGTAGTCCAAATTTGGCGAAACGAAATATGACATCTCACTCAGAAAATGATTTACATTTTCTTATGTAAAAATATTCAGGTTTCAAAAATAATTTATTTCCATCAAATTAACTGATTTGAAATTAAAATTTGAAATTTCACAATCAAACAAACTTTCATAATTTCTGATGAAAATCTGACACTTGCTACGTTTAAATCGACGTATCCCAAATATCAAATTTTCATTGCAAAAATTTTATTATTTAATTTCAAGAAAAATTTAGTTAATTACGTTATAAAATAGTTAAAATTTCCGGGTCGTTACGTCTCTGGCTAGAGCAATATGGTTAATAATAATAATTATTATTGAACAAAGGACTTTGTATTTGGACTTATCAAGTTAAATGTAGACGATGTTATAATTTTGAACAAAATCAAATTCCATAAGTCCTAATGTGGTATAGTGTTGACGAAGAGAATTGGTGTAAATAATCGTTACTAAGAGGTACAGCTTAATAAAATATAAAATATGATTTTACTTAAAAGGTCTATAAGTGACGAATTTAGCTAAATCGTTGCACCACTAGCTAAGGTGACGTGTGAATGTTAATTTTTGAATTGTTCTAAATTAACCGTTGAATAAATTCACACCTCTAAGTCACACAGCCGTATTTGTGAACTCTGTGAAAAACAATAATTTAATTAATTTATAAAATGTTGTTAATTAATTAAATTAATTTAAGTTGACAAATATTATTTATTATTTAATTTAGTGGGAGTTTCTTGTAATTAATTAAATGCATGTATAAAAGTAATATTTGCATACGTTGATATACCATATCGATGTACCTTTTAAATGGTGTCTAAATCATAAATAATTAGTGGGAGGATTTTTTTGGAAGTTTTGCTCCCTATTGAAGCATGATAGGGCCGACCACATTTTATGGGATGCGGGATGGATTAACTTTAAAAGAAATCGAATAAGGAAGTTTAATAAGGAGAACGGGAAAGGTTTTATTTTTCCCATTAAAAAAATCTCTTCATTCATTTCATTTTAAATAGAATTTTTTTCTTTCTCTCGTCTTCACCGTCCATAGCCAAAATTCCTTTAACCCACTTCTTAAAATAAACAACTTCAAATTAAATCAAAATATTAAATAAAATAAAATGCTTTGTGGTTCATACATCTCGTGCAAAGATTGAGTGTTGGTCAAAGGAGAATTCATAGATCAAGGTGTAATTTATTGGCTAGATTTATAAGGTATCTTCTATTTTATATTTATGAATTTTTTGTTTTTCCTTACGATGTTTTATTTAAATATTGTTGCTTCACCTAGATCTGAAATCAACACCATGATTTAAACAACTAATTGGATGTCATTGTTTAATTCAATTTATTTATTATAAACTAAAAATGTTTATATATTGAAAATTATTATTTTATCTATAGATATGATTCTATATGTACATAATATTTTAAAGGTAATTTATATGTGATTTATTCATAGGTATAAGATTTGAAGTATATATATGTAACCAAAACAAAGATCTCAAATCAAACTCAAGTATAATAATATTTGTCCGAAAACTTTTGTGTACGATTTGGTTTTAATATTTCTTTTTGCTGTTTTCTTTTAGATTTGATTAATCTCGAGGGGTAAAATTAAATATTATATACATATACGCACTCGTATGTGTGTATGTTTGTGTGTATTTTATAGATTTGTATATATAAGGTATTTAAAATTACATGAATCCCATATTCATAGCAAAACTATTTAATTGAAATTATTGATATCCTTTGAATTTTGCAAATATGGTGAACACATCTCTTTGATTTAAAACATATACACTTTGAATATTTGAAATTATTTCCAAGTTCATAATTATGTACGTACATATATTTTAATGTTATCATTAAATTCGTTAAGATTGTTTCATTAATCAATTTTAATCTAGATCTTAATTCTAAATAAAACTTGCCAAACCAAACTTTGATTCCTTATTTTGCATTTGGATTTTGATATTGCATTAATCAATGTATGTTAAGTTTTATCTAAAAATAACTGTTAATAATATTTAGATCTTATCATATTTTGCAATCAATTAAACATGTCATAAGATAAAACTAAATTGAGGAAATTTCACACATACACATATATAAACACACACACACATATGTATGTATGTATGTATGTATTTCTATTGACTTTGTTGTTGCTTGTTATGTTATTTGTGATACCGTTGATATCTACACATGTATATCTTACTTGTCATGTTAACCATTTATTATCACACTTCTTTTGAATATTGATTAGGCATAATTATAGTAGAATGTTTAAAAAGAGGAAGGTGTAATCAATTGTTGATACCACCTTTTCATCTTTCTTTTTAGATCTTAATGTGATTTCATTTAAATCTAATATTAATATGTTCATCCACTTTTTACACCTTTTAGGAATATGAATATATTTGGTATATTCATAGACTTAAATTTTATACTTAATAAACATAGATTTAATAAATTAAATCCATATTTTAAATAAAACTAGATTTTATTTAAATTAACTAGATTGGATCTAGTGGAACATATTGGATTTCATAGGCCCACTAAGAACCAAAATGGGATTTTTTGAAAATCTACGCATTTCACCCGCTTCTGACTGGGTCAGTTCCTTCAATCGAGAAGGTTTTAAGAAATGAAAGTCTATACCCAAAGATGGAAGCTGTTGTTATTAGAATGAGGAGTCTAAACCAAAAACTGATGGAGGTAGGAAAATGAAATGGAACGACAATGATAAGAAGAAGGCTTAGAACAAGGATGACCAAAAGAAAGGCAAATTCGATCCTACTTACTTTATCTGCAGGGCTAAAGGTCATCTAAGTAAGAGCTACAAGAGTGCTGAGAGGATGTGTTGCAACTTAACAAGCTTAGGCATATTAAGAAGATTGTCCAGAGTCGTTGAAGGAGAAGCATGTTGCAAAGGCGTATGCTCTTAATGTTGTTCTGACTTTGTCAAGTGCTCCATCGATGAAAGAGAAGGGAAGGGCATTGTTATCCAAGCTAAGCTTTTACTTACAATGCACATGCTCGTGTTCTATTTCATATCGGGCTATATATTCCTTCATAACTCGCGACCCGATAAATAGATTAAAACTAAAACCTAACCTAGTAAATACTAGATAGACATTTGATTGCATTAAACCCTATGGGAGGTTTGACTAATTTAACTATGGTTTGTCGAGATGTTGTCTTAGAAAATCATGAATGCATGTTTGCTTATGATTGTTTTGTACTTAGTTTTGTGGGGTTTTATATTATATTGGGAATGGACTGGTTGAAGAAGTACAAAGTCATGGTGGGTTACGAGAGTTTGTTGGTGATAATTGGGATAGATGGTGAGTGTAGACTGGAGTTGGGCTATCTGCCGACGCCGTTAGCTTCTATATTCCCTCGAGATCCAACATGATGAATTGTCATCAGTATATATAGTTAGAAAGTATCCAAACATATTTGAGGAGGTGACAAGATTACTGCCACTTAGGGAGATAAGATTTTGTATTGATTTAATGAAGGATGCTTGGCTAATAGTTATGACATCATAACGTTTGACACCCAAAGAACTGAAGGAATTAGAGGTGCAAATGAATGACCTAATAAGGAAGGGGTTCATTTGAAGGGGTATAACTGAATGGGTAGCACCTATGGTATTCACTATTAAGGCGAACAAATCTTTGAGACTTTGTGTGGATTATCGTGAGCTTAATAAGTGACGAGGAAGAACAAGTATCTAGTCCACGTATGGATGACTTGTTCGATTAGCTCCATATATGAAGGTGTTTTCTTAGTTGGGTTTGGCAACAGAGTTTCACCCATTATAAGTGGCAAAGGAAACAATGTTAAGTATTGCATTTCGTATGTCATCGTAGATCTATGAGTGGTTGGTTATGCCATTCGAGCTAATTAATTCTCAAACATACTTTGTTAATCCGATGAACCGTATTTTCAGAGATCAACTAAATAAGTTACTTGTGTTCGTTGGTAATATTCTTGTCTATTCACAGATAGGAGAGGAACACAAGACACACTTGAAGATTTTGATAGAGGTGTTGAAGAAGCACAAGTTGAAGGCAAATTATTCGATTTGTCATTTCTGAGGAAAGAAGTGCGATTTTTAGGTCATGTTATTTCAAAACAAGGCATTCGTAAAAACTTGTATTTTATGTATCAAAGGGTCGTACAATAATATTTTTATCTTTTGAAGTCGTATGACTATAACTTTGGGAAATGCCTACTAGTGACATTTCCTATATTTTCTAGACGATTTTGCCCCTAAAAACGTGTAATGGCAATAAATTTTGATAGCAGACGAATTAGTATCCGAGATCACTTCCATTGGGAAGATATAATGGTTTCCCTTTTTGTAAAGTGGTTATACTAGCGATTTAGACTTTGTGGCTAAGGGATATGGTTGTTTGAAGATTGGCAGTTTTTGGAGCAACTTAGTGGGTAATTAGCGACTTTGGGGGCAAATCCACTAACCTATTTTGGATTAAGAGACTATTTTAGACTGAATCATCATCCCCAAAACACTTTTACCACTTTCTAAATAGATCTAACTTCCATTAACTCTTCCTTTACTCAAAACCTTCTATTTTCTCCTCCAAATCAAGTCTATATCATAGATTATGGTTAATTAGCAATGGGAATCATTAGAGATCTTCACATCTACATTTTTTGGAAGATAAAATCTCACTTTGATGTTCATTTTCAAATATGTACCGATTTGCGTCCAAAACTTGAATTTTGGGGGTTTTGGTAAGTGATTTATCATCTCTCACCTTACTATATTGTAACTTTATTTTTGGCATGTTTTAAACCCATTTCTAAAGTCAAATTAATGTTTTGGAATTATTTTCTAAGTCAAACCTGAAGTAAAACGAATTTTGAAATGTTTAAAGTACTTTAGTTATATGCGATTGTCTTGATAGATGTTAGACCATGTTGTATACACCTTGTATGATGATTGCTTGATTGATTTGTGTTTTACATGTTTGAATGTTGCTAGGTGCATGTATGCTGAGCATTTGGAGTTATATCGTTGCATAGCGATGCTTGAGGATCGAAGTGTTGAGTGCAGCAATGGAATCCGTACAATGTTGATGTGATGAAGGAGCTATAAGGTTTGGTTCGGTGGAAGCTTGGTCCAGTGGTTGGCTTTAGGAAGGGAAGTATTTGGCTCAGCATTGGATGGTTGGCTTCAGGAAGGGAAGTATTTAGTTCAGCATTGGGCGATTCGGGTCTAGTCACCAAAACTTGGTTGGTGGAATGATGTTCGGTGGGTGGTCGGTTCGGCTCTGGCCGGTCGAAGTTGTTTGGAGGATGGCGGTTCGAGTGCCAAACATGAAACTTTGTTCAGGTGTTGGGTTGGCTTGGATTTGGGGATGGTTCGGTTTTGGTCACCAAAATTGGTTTGGCTTTGAGGATTCTGGCTTGGCTCGTATGAAGTTAGGCCAAACAGAATGGAGTGAGGCTTTTGTGAGTGTTGGCTTTGGGGAAAAACTTGGAGTTGCTTGGTGGTTTTGGGTGCTAGTTTAGAGTAGGGATGTATGACTCTGGGATAGCTCGTGATGACCTTGGAATAACAACTAATGAAGTACTACGACTTCGACAACTCAATGGAGTAAGTGATTATAGCATTTGGTGGTAGACCGAAAGGACGAGTTCTACATGATAGTTCGAAGAGTATAACACGAGATTGCGATCCTCCTGAGTAGGATCAGACAGTCTGCGTGTACCCATGTGTTTGGATGTCTACTTTATCCAGTCCTTGGCCATCTACATGGTCATGAGTTGAGCATCGGTGAGGTATTTCTACTATCGGTACGTGTGCTAAGGGATCGATGGATGACCCTGTGGTTGTAATGCTCGTTGTTGGGACAGTGTAGTCTACGTGTACCCAAGGTAGTGTTCATGTACCCATATTTTAGCCATCTACGTGTGTCCAGTCCTTTTCCATTTGCGTGGCCAATGAGTTGAGCATCTGAAGAGTTATCATACATCTGAAGCACTTGAGTGAAAGATGCGAGGCTATGTGGTGTATGCTATGTTTGTTGTGTGCCTGATATGTTGTGTGATAAAAACGAGCATATATTGTGTTTATGTGCTAACTCTTTGGATGTAAGGACACATTAGGTATGGTTGTTCATACCCTATACCCTATTTACTATATATGATTTTATAGTATTTTGAGATGATGTATCGCTCACACTAGACTGTTGTCTAACCCAAGGTTTTATGTTTTGCTTCTTATTATCTCGGGTACTCTTAAATGAGTAGATTAGTGATAACATATTTGGATAGCCCATAAAGCTATATATATTATGAGCAGGAGGCTATGCTTTCATATATCTATACCTTAGATATTACTACTTCTTATATTCTGTTGTGCAGTACTCTGGAGCTATGTCAGTACTTGTATTCTGAGAGACAGTTGTAGAGTTTATTTTGGAGACTTGGGATGTATAAACTATTATTGTAGTTTTGTATAGTCTGTGAACTTGATGCACTATGATATTATTATCTATGGTTCATTTGATTATACCACTGTCTCGCATGTTTTACATCTATCCTACTATATTATATTTTGTCTGTGTAGTGTGAGATGTTTTATAGGTTTTTTGTTTAGATTTTCTTTACTTTACATTCTTGGCTACCGTTCTGCATCGACCGAGTACCTTCACTGCGCTTTATGCAGGTATATTGGGTACTGGAGGTGTAGGGCGGTTGTCACATCTGATTAGAGATTCGGTTGCATAGATGACTTCAGTTGATGCCTGGATCCATTAGAGATAAGGAAGGAGCTATCGCCTTAGAATGGATTGAGCGATATATAAGAGAGCATACTTGTTATATTTTAGTTTTCAAAACTATATGGTAGTGTATATATAGTATATAAGTCGCATTGCATTCATGGACACCACTTATTTCTTTTAGAAAGACTGATCATTCTTATTACAACTTGTAAGAATGAGTCGGCTAATGAGGAATGCTGCTAGGAACTCATATCTAGAGTTGAGTAGGGGCGAGATCGGGGGATGTTAATCCCGACTTGCAGAACTTGTTCGTTGAGATGGTGCGAAATATGGTTTAGAATTCCCAGTTGCTCCTGCTGCGGCTGTTGGTGGTGGTGCTCCAATGCAACCACCTTGGGTTGACTTTGCCAAACTAAGCAAGGGTTACTCCACTCTGGGAGGTAAACTATTTCTTGGAATGGAATTAGCCATTGAAGTGAAGGATTGGTTGGACACCTGCAAAGGCATTTTTTTAGGATATAGATTTAGAAGATGCAATAAAGAGGAAGCTAGCCTCTATACAGCTTCAGGGACGAGTTATGGGATTGTGACGCCCCACTCCGAGACCCACATTAACAAAGAGTATTATGGGGTAATATTATATGATAATGCAGAGAATAGTGCTGGTTAGGAGCGACCATTTATAGTCTTGTCTTAAATATCTATTGAATTTGTCGATTAGTGCTCTATATTTTTTTTTCCAAACTCAAGTGGATCGACATATCCAATAAATGCTTAATACAAAACTACAGGTGGCTATAGGATCTATCAGAATAAAATACAACAACTCAAATGCTAAACACATCACAGAACATCAGATAATCACATATATACACATGTACAGATACATCACAGAGTATACAAAATGATACATCACATATGTGGTATGACGACCACAATACAAGCACGAGTCAAAAAGATATACATATCAGAGTAGCTATAAAAGGACTACTCAAAAACTATATCAAAAAGGTGAAAGCAGAAAAGAGTCCATGCGGAAGGAGAATATGCTAAGTCCAAAGGTACCTAAACTGAAATACCTCGGTCTGACCTGAGTATAAAATACACGGGCCAGTCTAGCCAAACATATCAGTCTAAGATGATAAGTAGTAATAAATGCATAAGAATAAGGGTAATGTTCTTCTTAAACAAGAAGGAACAATACTGAGTATAAACATGAGTATAAGTATGGTATGGTTACTTTGAGTGATGAGATGATATCACTTACACAAACATATAATCTCAAAAGAGATAAAACAATCCATAGAACGCTAAATATAGCAAGCCTCGTATCATCGGCATATCACAAATCATCAATAGTGGTTTAGGGAAAATATAACTCCTAAAAAGGAGAAATCCCAAAACCCGCCATATCGGCAAACTCAAAGATATCTCAAAGAAATCTCAAAGAAATCACCATCTCAAAAATACGCCACAAGGCAATCAAATATAACTCTCCAACATAGGAGAATATAATCCCAAATAAACGCCAAGAGGCAAATCTCATGTAATAACGCCAATAGGCAAATCTCAATAATAACTCCAAAAGGCAAATCTCAAATAACGCCAATGTAGGCAATTCAAATTCCCATAAGGTAATCGCCATATATATATATAATGGCTTGAATGGCCAACCATGAAAAAGGCGATACACTAGGGAAATCAATGAAAACATCTCAAAATTTGCACGTGCTTTTGGCCGAAGCCTGCCAAGTACTGATCTCAAATATGGTACCACGCCCAAAGGCAAATACGACGCAATGACAAATACGCCGCAATGGCAAATGTCTCAAGGACAAATACGCCGCAATGGCAAATGTCTCAAGGACAAATACGCCACAATGGCAAACGCCGCAATGGCAATGACTCGAAGGTCCAGTATTGGCAATACGCCGCAATGGCAATGACTCGAAGGTCCAGTATTGGCAATACGCCGCAATGGCAAACGTGTCACAAACTCTCCGATAGGAACCCGAACAGTGTAAACATGTGCCCCATACCACACGTTCGCACTAAACGGTTTACTAACTGCTAGTAAATTTCACACTCAAAGCAGTAAAATGTTTACCTCATCTTATCGGTAAACTCGACTCGAAGGTCAAAACGATCAAACGGGCATGTCGGGAATTAACCGATAAGATAAACGCACGTATCCCATACCACGTGTTTTACCAAACCGTTTAATTCTCCTTCTCATTCGCTCGAAATGTGCAAAAACGTGTAATTTATATATAAAATAATTTACTTTGGAAAACAAGCTTTGAAAACCAATTCTCGAAATCAATTTGAAAACCCTATTTGAAAATTTCCCTTATTATAGAGAATAAATAGATTTTACACTTGAAAATACTTGAAAATATTATATAATTATTATTTTGAAATGCCCATAAATTTTAAAAATTATTTCAAAATTGTTTGGAAAAATCCGTGCTCCGAATCAGAGAAATCACTCAAAACCGTCATTCAAATTCAATTCAAATTTGAATTTCAAATTCATCAAAACTTAGCTAGCCTATTGATAGGCATCATAGCCCTCAAAACATTTCAGAAATATCACAAAACATGAAGTAAAAGTCAAAAGTCGGACGGAAAAAGAACATAAAAATGCATAGGCAAAATGATACTCAGGTCTGAAATCTTCTCTGGGTTCAACTTTTGGACATGAAATAGGTGGCCAAACAACCTCTGATTGAACTAAAAATTGGTATGCACGTAGTATGAAACTTCAGCTTTTAAAAAAATCAATAAATTGTGACTGAAAATGAAAAAGTTACGCTGTCTCAAACATGGACTCAGGCCATGTTTGCAACAGTTTGAAAACAAAAATGTGCCCAGGCCTGAAAACCATCTTGGGTTCAATTTACATGCCTGACACAGAGGACCAAACGACCTTATATGGAGTTGAAAATTGGTATGCACATACTAGAAAACTTCATCTTTCAAACAAAAAAGAATCAATGAATTCCGACTGGAAATGAAAAAGTTACACTATCTCAAACATGGACTCAGGCCATGTTTGCAACAGTTTAAAAAAACAAATGTACAGGCCTGGAATCCATCTCGGGTTCAACTTTCAGGCATGAAACAGAGGACCAAACGACCTCGGATTGAGCTGAAAATGGTATGCATATAGTAGAAAAATTTATCTTTCAAACAAAAAAAAAGAAAATTCCAGTAAGAAATGAAAGAGTTATGCTGTCTCAAACATGGACTTAGGCCATGTTTGCAGCAACTTAGAAATAAAATATTCCCAGGCAAAAACCTGGGTTTTGTTGATTTTGCAGCAAAATTTTGAACACTCAAATGACAATAATTTTCAACCAAATTTTGCATAGAAAAAATTCAACATATAAACTACTATCTGGAAGAAATCCGGCAGAATTTCGTTGCCGGAATCAAAAGTTATAAGCTTTCAAAGTAGCAATATAAATCAGATTTTGAACAGAGAAAACAACTACAGGAATATACAAACCGAAGCTAATTTATTCGCTGTTTTAGGCAATTTTGAGCTTGGCTCAGCTAGCTTTTGTGAGTTTTATAACTCGCCTTGCTGTTTGAGTGAAAAAGCTTGGATTTTTGGCTGCAAGTAGGAAGCTTTTTGCTTGATTATAGCCTCTAAGAACCTGTACAAGAGAAGAACGGTACATGCTAGGACAAATACACAGTAAATTAGAAACCTAATTCACAAATCAGAGATATTTGATGAAATTGCAAGTTTGGAGTTTGATTACCTTTGTATTATCACTCTAGATTGAAAGAGATTGCTATTTATTGAATTTAATTGAAGAAATTTACTTGGATTTTGAATTTGATGGAGTGAGTTCTATTTTCTGTTTACTGGTGGAAGAAGAGGATAGTAGAAATGTACGTACATGTTAATTTCTGTTTTCTCACTTCCTTAATCAGGCTAAGGAACACTAATGGGCTAATGGACCCAAAAATAAAAGAAAATAAAAAGGCTAAGGTTAATTAATTCACACTTAACTAAAATATGAACCTATGTCACATATACACAAAACAAAATTGCATTTTTCTTCATATTTTTGCTCAAGAAAAATATGTAAACTTGTATATTTATAAAATAAAACATTTACTACCAAATAAAAAGATAAATTTATATTTTTAAAACATTTTTATTATTCAAATCCTTTATTTCACAAAAATGCACTATTATCGCAATAAAATGCAAAAGTCTATATTTTTTACTTTTAAAATTTAACAAAAATACTTTTCTTACTTAGAAAAATATTTCAAACCATTTCCAAACTTAATTTATAGCCAAAACATATTTTTAAACCAATTTCCACCTTTTTATTTAAATAAACCATCTTTAAAAATTACATACTTCTTTTAAAAATTATTAAAAGAAGTAACTGGGCAATAATTAATATAATTATTGCATTTTCTCTAAAATTAAGTCATTTTCCATTTATTATCAACTCAAACAAAATAAAATAAAGTTCTAAACTTTATTTGCACAATTTAATTCCAATTTCATTGTTTATTCCAAAAAATAATTTAAAATTTCCAATTTTAATTTAATTCATAATATTAAATTATAATTACCATTATAATTTAATATTGACAGGTACTCTCCAAACTAGGGTTGTTACAGGGGTGGTGGAACGCCATCAAGATTATTACTCCCAAGGACCAGATTACTTAGGAGAAATTTAAGCCAAGATTTGAAGATAAGTAAATACCGGTCACTCAGAAGTCAGTGCTCTTTCGAAAGTTTGCTAACTTGAGATAGAGGGATATGTTTATTTTGGAGTACGTGGCTGAGTCAATATGATGTCGAAGTATAGTCTATCTTTTATCAATACTCCACTTAAGAAGAACGAGAAGTTCATCATGGGCTTGGATGATTATCTTAGAGAGAAGCTTGTGATTCATATCGATGAGACCTTCGAAAGGCTAGTGGAGAAGGCTCTTCGACATAAGAGTCTGTATCCTAAGCCTAAGATGGTTGTTGCACCTAGGGATGAGCCAAAGCCGCAAGCTAGCATGGGAGGCAAATGAAAGTGGAACAACAACAAGAAGCAGTTTCAGTAGGGTGGTCAAAAGAAGGCAAATGGGAGCCTATTTGCTACAATTTTAGAGAGAAGGGCTATCTTAGTAAAGATTGCAGAAACGAGAAGAAAGAATGTTTTAACTACAGCAAGGCAGGGCATACGAAGAAAGATTTCTCATTTCCATTGAAAAATAAGCATGTTGTGTCTGCTTATGCTTTGCACGCTACTCCAACTTTGTCGAGTGCTCCATCGACGAAGGAGAAGGGGAAGGGCTTCATTATACAGGGTACGCTTTTTATTTCTGATACACCTATCATTCTTTATTCGGTACAGGGGCTTCACATTCCTTCATATCTACGTATTTGTAGATAGAATGGGATTGAATCCCGAGATAGTTGACCGACCTTTGACTATTATGAAACTTATTGGACGATCGGCTAGCCTATGCATGATTAGTCGATACTTAGCCATATCGAGTCATGGATGTTTGTTTGCTTGATATTACTTTGTTTTGGGTTTTGTGGGGTTCGGTATTATACTGGGGATGGACTGGCTGAGGAGGTATGCGGTAGTGGTGGATTGCAAGTGGTTGATGGTGATGATCGGGGCTATGGAGGGGCGGACGGTAGTGATTGGCTATGCCAGAGGACAGAGTTATGGTTAGTTTTCTATATTCACTTGAGACTTCACAGGATGAGCTATTATTTGTGCCTACCGTGAGAGAATATTCAGACGTATTTGAGGAGGTGATTGGATTACTGCCACATTGAGAGATTGATTTCTGCATAGAATTGGTAAAGGATGCCAGACCAATAGTTATGCCTTTGAGGCGTATGGCACCCAGAGAGCAGAAGGAGTAGGAGGTGCAAGTGAATGACCTATTGAGGAAAGGGTTTGTTCGTAGAAGCATATCTAAGTGGGGTGCACGTATAGTATTTGCCACTAAGGCGGATAGCTCCCAGAGGTTGTGCGTAGATTACCGTGATCTGAATAAGATGATGAAGAAAAACAAGTATCCACTACCACATATTGATAACCTGTTGTGTAGATTACCATGAGTTGAATAAGGTGACGAAGAAGTACAAGTATCCACTCCCACATACCGATGACTTGTTCGATCAGCTCCATGGTGCAAAGGTGTTCTCCCAACTGGATTTGACGATGGGATTTCACCGGTGAGGGTAGCGAAGGAGAGTGTGCAGATCACCACATTTCGTACACCATTTGGTTTCTATAAGTGGTTGGTAATGCCACTCGGGATAACCAATACTCCGGCATACTTTGTTGATCTCATGAACTACATCTTTAAGGGTCACCTAAACAAGTTAGTACTTGTGTTAGTGGAAGATATCCTTGTTTATTTGAGGATGGAGGAAGAACACAAGGAGCATTTGAGGATTGTGCTCGAGGTGTTGAGAAAGCAACGGTTGAAGGCGAAGTTTTCGAAGTGTCACTTCTAGAGGAGGGAAGTGCAATTTTTAGGTCACGTTGTTTCTAAGTAGGGTATTGCTGTAGATCCTGCAAAGGTGGAAGCAATACATGATTATGATCGAACCAAGACCACTAAAGATGTGAGGAGTTTCCTTGGTTTTGTGGGATGCTATAAACATTTTATCAATGACTTCTCTAAGGTAGCAGCGCCATTAACCAACTTGACGAAGAAGTATCAAACTTATATTTGGGATGCGAGGTGTGAGCATGCACTCGTGAGTTGGAAGGAGAGGTTGACAAGCATAGTGGTATTAGTCATTCTGAGAAGGAATGAAGAGCTGACAGTATACACAGATGCCCGTGGTACTAGATTGGGTGCGATGTTGATGCATAGGGAAAGGTTGTTTCCTACGCTAGTCGACAGTTGAAACTGCTTGGGAGGAAGTATCCGACTTATGATTTGGAGTTGGAGGTGATAGTATTTTCTTTGAAGATATAGAGGCACTATCTTGAGGAGAGGTTCGAGCTGTATACAGACCACAAGTCGTTGAAGTATCTATTCTCCCAGAAGGATCTCAACCTTCGCTAGCAGCGATGGTTAGAATTCTTGGCCTCCTAAGACTTCGACATTTCCTATACGCCTGGTATGGGAAATGCAGTTGTTGATGCATTAAGTAGAATACATGCTAGCTTGGGAGCGATGTTCCTAGTGTGGAAGCAGTTGGAGTTTATGGCTGGCTATGATTTTAGACCTCGATGTAAGCTAGAGCCGGAAGTGTTAGCTAGCCTGATGATCATACCTACCGAGACTGAGAAGATCGGCACTAGTCAGAGGCGAGACGCTAGACTAGCGGAGATCATGACAAGATAAAGGGAAGGGTAAAGTTCGAGAAGATGAAGCAGTATGGGGACGACCATGATGGTTGGCTTCATAAGGACGGGACATTATTTAATCTTGATGTTGATGGGTTAAGGGATGAGGTGCTACGCGAGTGCCATCATTCAAGATTGATTGTACATCCCAATGGCAATAAAATGTACCGTGATATGAGGTAGACATTTTATTGGGAAAGGATAGAGAAGGATGCTGGGGCATTCATCTCGAAATGCATGAACTGTCAGTTGGTAAAGGCAGAGTAGAAGAGCCGAGTAGTTTGCTTCAACAACTCAAGATTCCCAAGTGGAAATGGAAACAAGTTTCGATGGACTTTATTGATGGATTACCGAGGACTAAAGGAGGGTACGATAGCATTTGGGTCATAGTCGATGGATTGACGAAGAGAGCTAGATTTATACTCATCAAGTCTAATAGGACGACAACCAAAGTGGTGGAGTTGTATGTGAAATGGGTTGTGCGATTCCACGGTATGCCGAAGAGCATTATGAGCGACCGAGACCCTTTTTCACTAGTAGGTTTTGAAAGAGCTTACAAGAGGCATTGGAGACAGAGCTGCATCTCAGTATAGCTTATTGTCCATAATAGATGGGAAGACCGAGACGGTGAATCGTATCTTGAAGGATCTCTTGCGAGCTTGCATTCTAGATTTTGATAGCTCATGGGATGATCATCAACACTTAGTAGAGTTCACATACAACAATAGTTATCAGTCTAGCATCGGTATGGCACCATATGAGGCATTATATGGTCGACTATGCAACCTCTTTCATGTTGGTGGGAAGATGGTGAGAAACTGATACTTAGGCTAGATATGATCAGAGAGACTTCAAAGAGGATCGAAATCATTCAGCAATGAATGAAAGCTACTTAGGATAGACAAAAGAGCTACATTGGTAGGAGGAGACGTGATTTAGAGTTCTCTGTCAGCGATATGGTGTTCGTCAAGATCTCTCTGTTGAAGTATGTTGTTTGATTCGGTACTAAGGGGAAGTTGGCGTAAACATTCGTTGGTCCTTTTTGATACTTGAGAGGATTGGAACCTGGCTTACAAAGTCGACTTACCTCAAAAGATGGCCGGCGTACACAACATGTTCCACATCTCTCACTTGCGGAAGTTTGTACATGGA
Source organism: Allium fistulosum (assembly GCA_030737815.1). Lineage (NCBI taxonomy): Eukaryota > Viridiplantae > Streptophyta > Magnoliopsida > Asparagales > Amaryllidaceae > Allium > Allium fistulosum. Next base: position 512,296,631 of record CM060903.1, on the reverse strand, counting down.
TTAGGCATGGTAGTTGGACCAAATCAGCTTGATAATATCGAGATTGAACCTGAAGCTTTGAGACCACGTAGGCTTATTCGTATCTTTAGACGTGATATGAAGTAGCTTAGGAGGAAGACGGTAGAGCTGGTAAAAGTTTAGTGGAGTGAGAGCGAACTTAGGAGATGGAGGAGAGCATGAGGACCGCTTATCCAGAGCTCTTTACTTGGTGTGACTTCTACTTATCGCATTTACTTTCACTTTTGATATCATACAAGGTAGTTTAGTATCATGCATGCTAAAGTAGGCATAGATATCAGTTATTGCTTCTATGAGCATGTTTGATATTTTATGTGTCTACTTGTAGATGTTAGGCATATGCGGTAGCTTTGTTTGATTTTACCTAATTTGTATTGGGATTTTGAGGGCGAAATTCTTAAAGGGGGTGTAAAGACTTGTATTTTACATATCGAAGGATTGTAAAATATTGTTTTTAAATTCTTATGTGGTCGTATGACTCTATAACTTTGAAAAATGCCTACTAGTGACATTTCCTAATAGAATTTTTCCGGACGATTTTACCCCTAAAACTTGTAATGGTTACAACTTTTGATAGAAGCCGAATTAGCATCCAAGACTACTTTCATTGGAAAAAATGATGGTTTTCCTTTCCTTAGAGTGGTTATATTAGTGATTTGCACTTTTTGGCTAGGAGATATGGTTGTTTGAAAATTGATAGTTTTGGAGCAGCTGAGTGGGTAAATAGTGAGTTTGGGGGCAAGCACACTAACCTATTTCGGGTTTAGAGATTATTTTAGGCTGAACCATCATATCCAAATCACTTTTACTACTTTCTAAATACATCTAAGCCTCCATTAACCCTTCCTCCCCCCAAAATCTTCTCTTTTTACCTCCAAATCAAGTCTAAATCATAGATTAGGGTTAGATTAGCAAGGGGATTCATTAGGGATCTTCATGTCTATATTTTTGGGAAGAGAAGGTTTTCGGATTTGCTGTTCATTTTCAGATATGCACCGATTTGCGTGCAAAACTTGGATTTTGGGGATTTTGGTGAGTTACTTATCATCTCTTACCTTACTATATATGCATCTATATGTTTTGGCATGCTTAAACCTATTTTTAAAGTTATATCGGCATTTTGGAACTGTTTTCTAAGTCAAAACTAAAGTAAAATGATTTTGAAATGTTCAAAGTGCTTTAATCTTGTTGTTCAGAAATGTGATTGCCTTGATAGATTTTAGGCTATGTTGTATACAACTTGTATGATGATTGCTATGACTGATTGTGTGTTTTACATGTTTGAATGTTGTTTGATGCATGTATGACATTTGTTTGTATGCTTGTATGGTTGAAAACGCTTATTGGAGCGAGCTAGAGGTAGAAGCCGTGAAATCGGGATTCGACGGATAGGCTCTAGATTGTTTAGAGTCATATTGTTGCATAGGCGATGCATGAGGATCAAAGTCTTGAGTGTAGCGATGAAATCGGTGTAATGTTGATGTGCTGAAGGAGCTACAGGGTTCGATACAGTGGAAGCTTGGTCCGGTGGCTGGCTTCAGGAAGGGAAGTATTTGGTTCGACATTGGATGGTTCGGGTCTGGTTACCAAAACTTGGTCAACGGTGGAAGGGATATGGGACTAGACAAGGAATGATGTTCGATGGGTGGTCAGTACAGCTTTGGCCGATGGAAGTTGTCCGGTGGGGTGGCAGTTAGCGGGCCGAACCTGAAACTCTGTTCGAATGCTGGGTTGGCTCAGCCTTGGGGATGGTTCGGCTCTGTTTACCAATGTTGGTTCAGGTTCTGAGAGTCTGGCTTAGCTCATGTAAAGGTTAGACCGAACAGTATGGACTGAGGCTTTTAGGAGTGTTGGCTTTGGTGAAATACTTAGAATTGCTTGGTGGTTTTGGGAGCTAGTTTAGAGCAGGGATGGATGACTCCGAGATAGATGACCATGAAATAGCCGCCAATGAAGAATGATGACTACAACGACTCGATAGGGTGAGTGACTGTAGCATCTGGTGGTAGATTGAAAGGACGAGTTCTGCGTGATAGCTCGGAGAGTAAAACACGAGGTTATGATGCTCGTGAGTAGGACATGTTAGTCTGCATGTACTCATGTGTTTGGACGTTTGTGTGTGTCTAGTCCTTGGCCATCTGCATGGGCAGGAGTTGAGCATGTGGGGGGTAGTTGTACTATCAGTTTGTGTGCCAAGGGATCGATGGACGACTCTATGGTTGTAATGCTCATTGTTGGAACAGGGTAGCCTACGTGTACCTAGGATAGTCTATGTGTACCCATAATTTGTACATCTGCGTATGTCCAGTCCCTTGCCATCTACGCGGACAATGAGTTAAGCATCTAAAGAGTTATCATACATCTAAAGCACTTGAGTGAGAGATGCGAGGCTGCGTGATGGATGATATGTTTGATGTGTTCCTAATATGTTGTGTGATACCCTTATACCCCTTATGTTTCACATGTGATAGTAGTTTAGCATATATTGTGTTTATGTGCTAACTCTTTGGATGTAGTGACATGTCAGATATGGTTGTTCATATCCTATCCCCTATTTACTATATATGATTTTATAGTATTTTGAGATGATGTATCACTCACACCAGACTGTTGTCTGACCCGAGGTTTTACGTTTTGCTTCTTAATATCTCAGGTACTCTTAAATGTGTAGATTAAGGATAACAGGTATGGATAGTGCATGGAGCTGCATGGTGTACATGAGGCCGCGCTTTCATAAATTTATACTTTGGAGATTATTACCACTTATATTCTACTATGCAGTACTATAGAGCTATGCCTGCACTTGTATTTTGAGAGACAGTTATAGAGTTTATTTTGGAGATTTGGGATGTATAAACTCTTATTTCGTTTTGTATAGTCTGTGAACCTGATGCACTCTGATGGTATTATTTATGGTTCATTTGATTATATCTCTATCCCTCCTTTTTGCATCTATGTGGCTATATTATATTTTGTCTGTGCACTATGAGATGTTTTACAGGCTCTTTGTTTGGATTTACTCTACTCTACATTCTTGGCTACCGTCCTGCATCGGCTGGGTACCTTCTCTACGCGTTATGCAGGTATATTGGGTACCAGAGGTGTAGGGCGGTTGTCAAAGCTTTGCAGTGGATCCTGTCTAGGTAGCAGCAGCACAAGATTAAAGAAGACTTAAGAATGCTACGAGTGCAAGGAGTTTCTTTAGATTAGTGGATTATTATAGACGTTTCATAAAGGAATTCTCAAAGGTTGCAGCACTATTGGCCAATATGACAAAGAAGAACCATACTTTTACTTGGGACATGAGGGGCGAGCATGCGTTTGTTAGTCTAAAAGAGAGGTTGATGAGTGCACCAGTGTTAGAGATTCCGAGTAGGAATGAGGAATTGACAGTATACACAGATGTTTGTAGTACTGGATTGGGTGCGATATTGCGGTATTGATGCAAAGAGGTAAGATTGTTGCTTATGCTAGTCGGTAGTTAAAACCACATGAGAAGAAATATTGACCCACGATTTGGAGTTAGCTGTGATAGTGTTCGCATTAAGGGTTTGGAGGTATTATTTGTGTAAGGACCTGGAATTTTATCACTTTGATTTGTAAATATGTGATAAATTTTAAATATTCAATTAATGGCTTTTAATGGTCAAATAACCGTCTTTTAATTAATAACTAATGATAGTAAACTTATTTTGAAAGTTTGTTTACAAAAGTAGGTAGTTTGATGAAAAACTGAAAATGTGACCAAAAATAGTTTTTTAGATTTTCGACTTTTCATCCATCAAAAGTTGTTGGAACATATTGTGCACACTAGTGTACATATGTGCACACACATATAAAAATAACAAATCACTTTGTTTTAATTATTAATTAACTTAAACTTCATTTTAGAAAAAAGTAATTTTTATTAAGGAAGAACACTTTTCTTCTTCTCTTTTTAAGCGTAATGTACATGAATTAGTGGTATTTGTACAAAAGGAAAAGATGTTCACATGGGCATGTACTTTGTCACATGGCAAGGAAAGGTTAGGAGGGTAAAATGGTAATTTGGCTAAAGGGTAAATGAAATAATTTGCATTTTTACAAATTCTATAAATAAGACCACATTTACTTCATTTCTAACTTTTGCTCTCTTTCTTCATTTCTCCTTCGCTCTTCTTTCACTAAGATTTCACAAAATAAAATGCTTCAAAATGACTTCTTTTCTTCCATAATTTCTTAAACAAGACTAGAATAATATTACAAACACCACCACCTCTTAAAAAATCCAAATTTTAGCACCCAAAACCCATTTTGGCCTTGGACCATGAGCGAGAGAGGGGGGAGGCTTTGCATGACCATTTTGGGGCTAGGGGAGGGCTTTGGCCGAGCTTGCAAGGTGTTTGTGTGAAGTGGTGTTGGTTGTTGGCTTGTAGGATGAAGTGGTAGCAAGTGTTTGAATTAAAGTGAGATTTCTCACTGTAAGATTGGTTTTAAAATCGATAAAATGTTGTAATAATTTAGTGCTAGCCTATAGTGTTGTATGTATTTGTGAGGTGCGTTTATTGTTTTTTATTGTTGACTCCCACTTGAAAGCGGATGACATAAATAACTATTGTGTTACAAAGGACAAAAGTGATGAATGGAAGTCGAAGTATCTTCGTAGCGAATAGGTCACTACGAAAGTACTTCGAAGAATAGAAATGTGTAGGGGGTTCCAAAAGGATTCCTTGCCCATTGTTTTACATTTCATTTATACATGTGTATATGAAATTATTATATGCTATGGCTTGGTAATGTTGAATACAACTTGGAAAGTTGAATTCTTTTGAGAATAAAAATAAATGGTAGCTTGTTTAAGCACCATAGCGGCCGCAAAGACTCTTTTCGAATTCGAAAAGTTATGGATTTTAAATTGACTTCAACTTTATAATATTTTGAAGTGAATTGTTATATATATATATATTGGTTTCAAATATAGAAAGAAATGTGGTTTAAAAGTTATTTGATTTACAAATCAAAGTTTGAAAAGTTATGATCCATATAGTGATAGTCACCATGGATGCACTTTGGAAATCCGAGATTTTAGTAAAGTAAAAGGAGGTTATCTATTTTAAAAGTTTCTTAAATTCTTTTCAAAAGTGTTTTATAAAAGTTATATAAGTATCCTAAAAGGAGTTGAAGCTTTAAAATATATTTTGAGTATTTAATACAAGTGGTTTATTTTAAAGAAATTCTCTTACCTTTTCAAAGTCGGATTCTTTCTAAAAGTGATAGTTTTTATTTATAATTTAGATGGAGGTTTGTACTTTGTTTAAACGATATTTGAAATTTATATAAATGATTTTTCAGGATTTATATTTGAAGTATCTAAGTGGCTCACTCTTACATAAAGGGAAATCTTATCTTTCTAAATCAACTTCGGTTTAATAATGATCTTCAAGTGATGCTTTGGATAAGAGTTTTGAATTACGATGCGAGTAATTTAAATTGTAAGGAAGAACGTCTAAAAAAGGATTTAAGTTTCAAAGGGATTCAATGTGAGATTTTTAATCAAGGGGTTTATTTAAAGGAAATCCATTTGTTTTCCAAAGTTGAATTCACTTTTAAAGCGATGGTTTTTAAGATATGCTGCGAATGGAAGTATAAATTTTGTTTAAAGTGTTTTAAAGGGGACTTGAAATTTATGTAAGTATTAAAAAGGGATTATTTGATATGATAAACAAGTAGTATTTTTATAAAAGGAATCTTGGTTTCCAAATTAACTTTGGTTTAAACAAGGTAAGATTTATATGAAGGGATTAAACTTTGTTTAAAGAAGTTTCAAGAAAGTATTTTTAAAGAGGAAGAAGTCATGGATTACAACACTCTTATTGTATAACAGATGGTTTCGAGAAAAAGGAAGAGATTATAGACTATAACATTTTTGTTGTAGTAAATGATTTCAGGAAGGATGAAAGGAAGTCTTGTTTTTATAATAATTTGTTTATTATAAATAGTATACGAAATTTATGAATCTTATACTCGATATTAAACTTCAAGGTAGGTAGACTTCTACCTATCCTGAAAGTTAAGAATTTTGTTAAGTCAAGGTTTGAGAGGTAGTAGTACACCAACTTGAACAACTTCATTGTTAACCAAAGGATATTTTAAGTTTGAAATCGAAGATTGATGCTGAGTTATAAAGTATTATTTCTGTATGCAAATTTGGTTTCCATAACTGATCTTTTTAACTTATGGTGGTATGAAAAATATTCTTTTCATACTTAACACCAAATTCTGAGGTATGGAAACTCGTCCCTATCTTGAGAATTAAGAATGTATGTCGAGGCAAGTATAGTTTTCTAACTTGTTCGATTTCATTATTAATCGAGGGATAGTACTGTTTAAAATCGAAAAGTAGTGGTAAGTACGTTTGTTTAAATTTCAGTATGATTTTTTTACTTACACCGGAAAGAAAGTGGTTCACTTAACAAAAGGATTAATCATAGAGGCTTAGTGGTTGTTTATGTGCTTAATCATATGGGGTTTCCATGTGGAATTAAATCTTTGATTAGTTTGTGTGTTTATTTGATAGTTAAATAACTGACTATCAAATCTTGGCCAATTTTGAATTATCAATTGTTGGTTCAGAGAGACCGAGATCGAATAAAGATGAGTTATCCAAAAACCGCTTTGAACTGGCATAAGCATTCGAATGAGACATCTTGAAGATGATGGAATCGAAGACGGAGCTCCTTGAAGTGCAAGGGTTACTTGCTACTAACCCCGAGGGTAATTCCAAAAAGGATATAGTAGAAGCAGTACCTTCGGTTTGTTCATCTTGAACAACTTGTATGGATGAAAGCTGGCATTACATTGTTGCTTGGAGGGCAGTGCTATAATTCCAAGTGGGATTTGCTAAAGAGGAAAAAGTAATCATGGCCTCACAAGCATCACAACTCAGGAATGACAAAAGCAGAGGGTATGCCGCAATGCTATGTGGTTCGCTACCATTAGGGTATGATCATCACCTTTTTAGATCACTATTTATGGATTTGGTATGTGCATGAGAGTTCTCGAGGAAAAGATTGTAAAGAAACCAAGGTGATGTCATACTCGATACTATCCAGGAAGGGTAGGCCGGTCTTGTCATGTAGGGGTCGTATGGTTTGTGACCTCGGTACATTTTATCTAGAGATGTACTGTGCTAGGTGGTACTCTAGTGCCTTGTCATTGCATGTAACCCATTTTGCAATATGTGTCTTTACGGACTTAGTTGTATACCAAATATGCTGGAACATGAGATGCAAGCATTTCAGTTATGTTATATATTTATTTTAAACCCTGGACATTATTATATCACCGGATTTTCTATTTGAAATGGTTTGGTTATCGTAAGGTAAAAACTCGTTCGTATTTATGTGCGGCGTGGTCTTACGAGATACCTTTAGTTTTGAAATCAAATGATTTTAGTTTCTCACACTGGTTTACCAGAGTGATCCGGGTGTTATTTTCTTATAATACTCGAGTCAAACCCGAGTATTTTTCCAGAGTTAGCTTTGGATGCCTGAAGCTTTAGAAGACAAGCCGGATGCTTCCGAGACTTGACCTATTTTATTTTTCGTCGTATATTTTTTGTTTTTATTTATCAGCATTTGTAAAGACAGACTATTATAACTGTCCAGGTTAATGATAGGTTAGACTCTAATTGTTGTATGAATATTAAAGTTTTCTTTTTTAAAGATGATTTGAATATTATATATTACTCGTCACAATGTGAGAATTTGTTTTGTCTTTTCTTTATTTTCACCCAAACAATCGGTCTTTCGGGAAATTGGATGTTCGGCAAGTGAATACCGTGAATGTATTAGTGTTGACTTTTGAGGATCGAAAAGGCCGGTCGTTACAATTTGCTAAGAGAAAGGTTCGAGTTGTTCACTGACCATTAATCATTGGAGTACCCTTTCCTAGAAATGGACCTTAACCTTAGACCACATAGGTGGTTAGAGTTCTTAGCCTCCTACGACCTTGACATTTCCTATACCCTTGGAAGGGAAATGCAATCGTTTATGCTTTGAGTATGCAACATGCCAGTATGGAAGCTGTGTTTGTAAAGTGGATGCAGTTAGAGTATATCATCGGTTATGATTTTTGACCTAAGTGTAGGCTAGAACCAGAAGTATTGGTAAGCTTGACTGTTAGACCTTCTCTGATAGAGTAAGTTGATACTAGTTAGAGGCACGATGCTAGACTAGCTGAGATTATTGGTAAGATTAAGACTAGAGTAGAGTCTAAGGAGGTGAAGAAAAATAGACTTGGCCTAGAAAGTTGTCTCCATAAGGATGGTAGATTGTTTGTACCTGATATTGATGAACTAAGGGGCGAGGTTCTATGAGAGTGCCATCACTCGAGATTGATTATATATCCTGGAGGCAATAAAGTATATAGAGATATAATAATGACATTTTATTGGGAGGGGATGAAGAAGGACATCGGGACATTCATTTCAAAGTATATGAATTGCTAGTTAGTGAAGGTTGAGCAGAAGAGGCCATATGGTTTGCTACAGTCGCTTAGGATTCCCTAATGGAAGTGGGAACAAATACCGATGGATAGCCAAGGACTAGAGGATGGTATGATAACAATTGGGTTATGGACGATAGATTGATGAAGAGTGCGAAAATCATTCATAAAGTCCAGTAGAACGACATCGAAGTTGTCTCGGTTGTTTGTGAAACGGTGCACGATTCCACGATGTGTCGAAGAGCATTGTAAGCGATCAAGTCCCATTATTCATAAGAGGATTTTAGGAGATCTTAAAAGAGGCATTAGGGAGGGAGCTATATTTGAGTATAGGTTATTACCTATAAACTAATGGTCAGACCAGGAGGGTGAACCTTATATTGAATCCTTTACGGGCTTGATTCTCAATTTTAGAGGCTTGTGGGATGATCATTTGCATCTTGTCGAGTTCACATGCAACAATAGTTATTGGTCGAGCATTGGTATGACACCATTTGAAGCACTATATTGGCGATCATGCAATGCCCTTCATGTTGGTGGGACGTAGGTGAGAAAAAGATACTTGGGCCAACCTTAATTAGAGAGAATTAGGAGAATATTAAGATCATTCGGTAACAAGTGAAAGTCGCATAAAACAAATAGAAGAGCTACTCTAATAAGAGATGCCGATATTTGGAGTTCTCTTTTGATGATATGTTGTTTGTCAAAAGTTTCTACATTAAAGAATATAGTTAAGTTTAGTAATAAGGAGAAGTTGGCACTAAGATTTATACGTACTATTCTGATATTGGGTATCAGGATAAGAAACCTAACATATATGGTCGACTTACCTCGGAAGATGGAGTATGTACACAATGTTTCCATGCTTCTCATCTTAGGAAGTTTTTGCACAACTCTGACGTGACTGTGACATCGAGTCAACCATATGATATTCTGGTTGAACCTGAACCGTCAAGGCCTAGAAAGCTGATTTGTATAGTCAAGAAGAATACAAAGAAACTTAATAGGATTACAGTGAAGTTGTAAAGGTTTAGTAGGGTGAAAGCATAGATAATAGTACTTGAGAGATAGAGGATAGCATGAGAACCGTTTACTCGGAGTTCTTTACTTGGTCAGATTCCAATTTTATCGCTAGTTTTTGCATTTTGTGGCTTATTTTATATAAGATAGTATCTTGCATGCTAGGGTTTGCATAGAATTTATTGTATGCATGTTTTATTTTTGATATGCTTGGTTGATTGCTACGCATGCTTGGTATTTTTATTGTCGTGCTTATGTTTGTTTGGCTGGGGTTTCGGAGGTCAAAATCCTAAAGGGGGAGAATGTAACGATCCACATTTTTACGTACCGGCGGACCATAAAAATATTATTTTAAGTAAAAAAAAATTGGGTATAAATTAAATATAACTTTGGAGAATGTTAATTATTGACATTTTTGACTTCGAGGTTATGTATTGGACGGTTTCGACTTGAAATTTTGTAACACCTATAACTTTTGATAGGAGATGAAAAGGGTCCCAAACCACTTCCAAATGAAAGATATGATGATCTCTCATTCCATAGAGTGGTCGTAACTGATTTTTTGACTTACAGTTTAGGGGATTTGCTTGTTTGAAGTTTGGATGGCCATTAGGAAGATGGATAATTAACCCATGCCCGTAATTGGGCATGCTAATTATTTCGGGATTAGGGTTAAGAGCGGCCTCTATGGCAGCCATTAATCATTATATATTGGTCTCTAAACATCTACTAACATTCGCTTAATCTCCATTGAACTAGATCTGCCAAAACTCCATCGTTTTCTTCATTAAATTAACCTAAATCGGTTAATTAGAAGGGGATTAGGTAAGGTATTAGCGAAGGGCTTTATAGATTTTGAAATTTGTACCTTGGGAAGCATGTTACCGATGTTCAAATTCAGATCTACTCTAGTTTTTGTGAATTTACTCTTGTTTGGTAATGTTTGTTGATTTTACACCCTAGATGAGTGATTTTATTCTCTTACTTTACTGTAAAATGTTGATATGTGTTTTTAGAATATTTTTAAAATATTTTCAAACTTAGAAACATGTCTTTAATTGGATATTTGTTATCTATTTCAAATCTACCTCGATTTGCGTGTTTTTAATTGATTTTTGGATAATTAGTAAGTGATTTATCATCTCTTAACCAACCATATATGTTTTTATAAGTTTTGACATGTTTTGGATTAATTTTTAAAGTCAAAAATACGATTTAATTTTGTTTTGGTTTAGAAACTAAAATAAAAATGAATTTAAAATGATTTAAAGCGATATAAACATGTTGATTTGATGTATGGTTGTTTATTGTTTTGATATAAATTGCCAAGATATGATGTTTGTTTGTTGGCTTGTATGTTTTTTTATATGTTTGAATGGTTGAAAATGCTCGATAGAGCAAATTAGGGGTTGTTATTGTTTTCTATGGGCGAGGGTCTACGTGTAGGAGTAGTAGTTACGATGTGCTATCAAATTTGATTACACAAAGGATCAGAGATCTGTAGCCATAGAACGAACTACATCGGATCAATTTTAGAGTGTTTGACGTCATATCATTACTAACAAGTTGCACGTGGGTTGAAGCATTGTAAATATAGATTGAATTGAGGTGAAATGTGGATGTGTAAAAAATGACGAAGAAAATGGTATAAAATTGGTTAAGTGTTTGGTTTGGTTAGGGATGTTGTGGTAAGCAAATTCTGTTTGGCAATTTTGATTGCTCATGCTACTTGGAGGAAGACGCGGGGTGACATAGAGGGAAACTCATGAAAACTTCAGGCTAGAAGTGGGAAAACACAGGGTGAACTTGAGTCCAATGAAATTTGGTTTGGCATTTGGTTTGCTCGGGGTGAACTTCGGGTCAGAGGTTGAAAAACACAGGATATATTTCGGTCCGGGGGTGCAAAAATTAGTTTGGTGGAAATTGGTTTGATGGCAACTACCAAACCTAGAATAAGTCTTGTGGTTATGCTTTGGGCTAGTACCCCAAGAACTTCGGACTAGTACCCGATCAGATCTAGGGGATATGCTATGGACTGGGGAGCTTCAGACGACTTCGGGACAGCTTTAGGGCCAATATGGATGGTGACGTGAGAGTGGCTTCGGACACGACCTAAGATTTTTCACTATTTCTCTAGGATGACTTTGTGACTTTTGTGAAGCGATCAAGGGAAGTTTAAGTCTTCAACAACTCGATGACGTGAGCGTATTAGATTGAACACTTCATTTAGAAAGTGTCCATAGCATCTTTGTATTATCCAAAGCGGTAATTTCGATATGGAGCGAACTTGTGATGTAGAATATACAGGGGTTTCTACTATTAGGACGTACACCAAAGAGATTGTAAATGACTCGGAGGTCTTGATGTATGCTTGAGAAGAAGGGATCAGTGAGGATGCTTACTGAAGAACGATACAGGTAGATTTGTTTAACCTTGGACCTTTATGGGATGGTCTACTTTCTTGGCCTTATGGAGTGTCATAGATTCGAGCATCAATGGGACCCCAATGTGAAGTAGTCGCTGAATAATATAGGGGATCGATGAGTTATCTTATATCCAACAAAATTTGAGACGAGATGCGAGATTGTTTGATGTTTTCCATGTTTACTGTGTTTGATATAGATGCCATACGACATAGGTATTATAGAGTAGTATACTTAGGCACCCTATACTATACTTTGACGAGTAGTACACTCTAAGATGATAGATTAGCATATATTGTTATATATGCTAACTTGTTGGATGCATGGACATGTCAGGTTTGATTCTCCATGCTTTGTTTTCCTAATTACTATATCGATTTTATAGTATTTTGAGATTATAAATCGCTCATACCAAACTTTTATCTGACTCGAGGTTGTATGCTTTATTTCTTATTATCTCGGGTACTCTTAAATGAGTAGACTTGGGATAACAGATCTTATATAACACATCGAGCTGTGCGCAGAACGAGTAGGCGGCCAGTGCTTTCATATACTATATTTTGGAGTTATTATTCTGTTATGCAGTACCGACTGTACAGTAGAGCTATTATCAGTACTTGGCTTTTATTTAAAGTTTATTTAATTACATATATAAACTCTTTGTCCACTTTATTTTGTATAACTGTGATGAACTGATATACTTTGATTTATTTTGGCTCATTTTGTTATATTGTTGTTTTGATTATTTTATATTCATGTTGATTATTATAATTTATCCTATGAATTGTGAGATATATGACAAGTTCTATTTCTGATTTTTTTACTTTGCACTTGACTGCCACTCCACATCGACTAGATACCATAGCGGTGCACTATTTTCGTATTTAGGTATCGGAGGTGTAGGATGGTCGTTATAGGCACCTTTCGAGGAGTTGTATGGAAGTCCTTATAAGTCGCTAGTAAGTTGGTGTGAAACATGAGATAAAATTGTTCTAGGACCGGATCTTGTAAGAGAAGCTTCGGAAAAAGTCGAATTGATTCAGCAAAGAATGAAAGATACCCAATCGAGACAAAAGAGCTGTGTTGATATAAGGTAGAAGGATTTAGAATTTGATCTAGGAGATTATATGTTTGCTAAAATGCCATCGATGAGAGGCAATATGAGGCTTGGAAATTCCAAAAAGTTGGCATGGGTATATGTTGCCTTATTTTTGATACAGGAGAGTATCAATAAAGTAGCTTATATAATTGAGTTAGCAAGTGATTTTTCTGAGGCCTGTAATGTGTTTCACATATCACATCTAAGGAAGTGTGTCTGAGACCCTAGGTATGTTATGGTTTCAAGAGTTATGGATGATTTAGTGGTCGAACCGAATATGACATATGTAAGGAAGCCTATTCATATTATAGACCAAGATGTAAAGAAGCTTCGAATAAAAAAGTGAAGCTTGTATGAGTCTAGTGGAGTGAGAACTAGGAGGATACTACTTGGGAAATCGAAGATAAAGTCAGGAAGACTTATCCCGAGTTGTTTATTTGGACTTAGAAGAGGTGTTTACTATGCATGTTATATACCATATATATGTGTTGATATGCATGCTTGATTTTGTTATGTGTTACTAGATGCACTGGTACATTTTTGTTTGCAACACACAGAAAGAGAACTTATGTGTTTATGCTATAGTGGGCATGAGAAGGATTGTGAATCACTCTCGTAACTTATTTGAATTTCGAGGATGAAATTCCTATAAGGGGAAACTTATAACACCCCATAAATTAATACATAAATAATCAAACAATTGATTATGAGAATAAAGATTTATGTGGTTAATTATGAAAATTAAAAGATAAGGTGTGATAAGTATCTCGATGTACATTTACTTGTCACAGTTATTATTTAATGAAGCCTAACCGCTCATAGGAATAAAGTAACTATTTTCCTTTTATCATTCCATTCTACACTGCAATTAAAAGTAAAAGCTTTGAAGCACTTTATGGTGTTTGTGGCCTAATAAGAAAATAAATGAGAATAGAAGATTAAAACTAAGGGAACTAGAAACATCATTCAACTGAGATACCTAAGTGAGTAATATATTATCTAATCTTGTTTTCTTTCCTAAATTAGTCAAACCGAATTAGTAATGAATGTTTCTCGTTATTCTTGTAATTTATTTGACCGAAAATCTAACGCGATGTTGGGAACATATTATTAGAGGTGAGTTTTGATTTATAGAATTTTCTCATAAGTAAATTGTAACGACCTGCAAATTAATCAATTTGATGAATTTTATTTATTTTTAAATAATCAAATATAAGAATTTTTAATATAGATTATGATGTTTTGAACAATAAATAATAATAGTAACCTTATTTTGAATAAGTATTTACAAAAAATATATACTTTGGAAAAATATCGAGAAAATGACCGAAAACCGTTTTGTCGATAAACAGTTCTATAATCATAAAACGTCACGCGCGAAGCTGGATACTTACATTTATTTTTATAATTGAATAATAATAAGAAATGAAATTAAATAATTTATTTTTGAGAAATTAAAAATATGTATGACATCCTCAATGATGCCCTTATATTCAGTTATTGATTTATAATTTTAAATTGAGATTTAATGATTTAATAATTATTATAATTATTCAAATAATTTTTTTTGAATGATAATAATTCATTTTAAATATTTATTAAGTGATGGTAAATTATTTATAATAGTTTTATAAAGATATATAATCGGTTTGAAAATATAAGGAAAATTAATATCGATTTACCAATATAATAGCAATTTTTGGAAATAATTATTTGATATTGTTTTATATGATTTTATAATTCAAATAAGATCATTTTTATTAATTTAAAATGACTAGAAATTTGTTTTCAAATTTTGTTTACAAATATATGTAAGTTAATGTATAAGTGAAAATGTGACCGGGAATCGGTTTCTCGATTTTCAACGGTTTAACGAACGAAAGTTGTTCGAAAGTCATTGCAACCTTGTTTATACTTCACATGCACATATATAATACAAATGCAACCACTAACATATACGTGAACACATATATACATACATGTATAAATACATATACCTTAAAAATATAATGATATTTTCACCTTTCTTTATCTTTAAGCAACCTTAAGTCAACTAGGGACATGAATGGATGGCTTGGAAGTGAATGATGTGATGGAAGCACATGGGAATGGGGGATAACGTGGGGAACACGATGATTAAGGAGGGTGTGGGCTAAGGGTAGCTTTGTCCATTCACTTTTAAATATTTCCTACTATTTTTTCCTATAAATACCCATGCATACTCTTTCATTTCATTCACCTTCTTCTTCATTTTTTCTAAGCTCCTCCTCTCCATTTTAATGGCTTCTTCCTTAAAGAATCCGTGAAGAAATTTTAGTAGTAAAAAAAATAAAAATATTTATACATATATATGCTATAGTATTCCACCTCTAAAACAAGTGCAAACATCTCCCTATCTCCTCTACAACTCACGCCACCACCTCCTTCCCCTTTGCCCGAGCACACCACCAACCAAAAGCATGGCCGTGCCTACCCAAGGCCTAGGTCGAGCCCTATAAGAAGAAAGGAAGGAGATCAAAGAGCTCCGAAGCAAGGAAAAGATGAGGAAGTGCTGCCGGAATCGATTCGAGAAGCTACGAGAAAGAGTGGTGGAGTGGAGCCATAAGTGAGTAGTCAATGTTTATTAAATAATAAATAATCTCCATAACTATTTTTATGTATGATAATATGACCATTTAATCTCTTAATGATTTGTATGAATGTTTGATAACTTGGTTGATTATATGTTGATGTGGTCGAGAACTTGGTTGTGATAAATTATGAGAAATCATAATAAAAATGGTTAAGTAATTAACCATGATTAATTAATGAAAAACAAATCCACATGGATGTGTATATGAAGTCATTTAGCCTCTTAATGGTTTTGAAAATATAAAAAGGTTGAAAATGAATATTATAGTAATATAATATTATGAAACAATTTAGAAGTGAAAAGGAGATTTAATATGGAAAATATTCGTTCAAATATTTGAAAACGTCTATAAATGTTTTATAAACATTAAAATTCAATTTGGAGAAGTTTTGACAAATAACGAATTTGGAGTCAAAAATATCCGCGTCTCGTAACGGCCGCCGTAAAAGTCAAATCCTTCTATAGGATGGAACTGGAGTCGGATTTCTTTGCAATAAGAATTTTCCGAACTATTATATCCATAGTTTTCAAACAAAGAAAGAAAATCAAGATTTCGAAATGTTTTCCTAAATAAAAGGCGAAACAATTTGGAATTATTCTAAGATTAAAAGGTTTAAATTAACCAAAAGGATTTGATAAATGAGGCTTAATTATTTCATATACTGTTTAGAAGATAAATGGAATAATTTAAAATAATATGCCTCTCTAAGAGATTTATGAATGAATAAAAATATAAATTAAGTGGAATGATGATTGATAATCACATATGAACTTCACACTTTTTTAATCGATGATTGGTTCAGAGGAACCGGGATTGGATTTGGGTAACTCCTATCCGAAAACCACTTCAAACCAATGTATACATTCGGAAGTGAAGACATGATGATGATTTTTGAAGATGGGGATCTTCATGATGAAGAGCTACTTGCCACTAGTGCTTCAGGGTGAAATTTATCATATCATATATTTATGGTGGCAGTAGTGCTCTGTTATGAAATCTTTGATTTTAAGGACTAATCTCTACTAATCCTTGGGATAGTTCCCGACAGGATGCGGTAGGAGGAGTGCCTTCGGTTTCGCTCAGTTCCAGAACGAATTTTTATGGATGAATATCTGACATTGCATTTCTGAGTTCACAACGTTGATTTTTACAAACGTACATATGTTTGGTGGCGGAGATAAACTTCTCTTAGCTTAACACCCTTCTCTGAGACGTACGAGCTCTAAGGTTGTATATTCGTGAAAGTCAATAGTGATTGAAGGAACGACAATATGGCATTCAAAGTGGAACCTGTGATGATCAAAGCGTGGCTTTGTGGAGCGTAGCCTCAAGAGCCTCACATCCCACGAATGATACGGATTCTATGTGGTTTAGGAACATATTCTCGGGCTATTATTGAGGGAAGATGTCCCTGCAGGCACTTATTGCCTATTGTATAAATGGAAAGGTATGGTAGCATAGCAGTATAGTTCGGAGGCTGACGGAGATCGTGTAAAGCCACCGGTGTGAACTAGGATTGTTATACATGGATTTGCGGGTCTGAATGGTCACTAGTTCCCTATCATGTTGGAAATCCAATTCCAATACGTTGCCTTTACGGTTTTGATTGTAGAACCTACTTTTAAAAAGTAGCTAATAAGTCGTCAAATTTAATCATTTTAACAATTTCGACTATCTTGATAAATTATTTGAAAAGTGTTTTCAAAGGAATGTCATTAAAGATAATATCAAATTATTTTGGTATAAAAGTGTTTGGTTATCATAAGGTAAAAACCTGTCCGTATTTATGTGTGGGCGTGGTCTTATGTGATACCCTTCTTTTCAATGGTTTTTAACCGACATCACTTTATAAATCGAGTATCTCACGCTGGTTTATCAAGCCTGATCCGGGTATTTTTAATACTCGGGTCAGATCCGAGTAGTTTCAGGTTTAGTTGAAGACGCTTAGAGTGTCCAGAGGAGAGGTGGAGATTTTCATCTACGTATGGACGTATTCTATTATCCGCTGCATCTATTGCATTTTTTTATTTTTAAGAATTTGTAAGGACAGAGGAATAATAACTGTCCAGCTGAATCTATATTAGACTCTGATATTGTATTCAAAATTTTCCGCTGTAAAGATTACTGTTGAAATAATATATGCTATTCCATTCGTGTGAGATTCTGTTCTATCTTTATTTTCTTTTTCTCCTAACAATCGGGCTTTCCAGCACTTGGATTTACGGCACATGAATACCGAGGTTGTATTAGTATCGATTTTCGAGGGTCGAAAATCCTCGATCGTTACATTTGGCATCAAAGATTAGGTTGGGCGAGCACCTAGCTTTGGTGGGGGTAAAACCCATTATAGATAGGGTTAGTAATACCCTAGAATGAGTGACTCATTAGAGATTAGGTTAGTAACGCCTTAGAATGAATTTTGAGAGTATTATAAATATGAGCGCGTGTTTGTTATTTGATATAATTTTTTTTTTGTGTTGATTCATTTATTGAGCAATATATAGATTTTGGTCGATGCGCCTGATCATCGCTATTGATAGGGATTTCTAAACACTTAAACAAGGCAAATTGACACACCATTTTAAAAGGAATATATTTTATATATACAAAAGTATAAATATTTATGCGATTTGGAAAATTTATAAGATTTTATTCCATAAGGCACTACAACAAACTGGGGTTTCTATAGCGTTTGAAAAATGCTATTATAGTTTACCATAGCGTTTCAGAGAACGCTCTGGAACGACATGCTATAATAGATCATCGAACTGTAATAGCAAAAACAAAACGCTATATAAAATCATGTTTCCATAGCGTTTGTAAAAGGCTATTAAAAGTAACGCTATATTTGACCATCGACTTGTATTAGCAAAAGCAAAACGCTATAGAATGTCTTGTTTCCATAGCGTTTGGTATTTTACGATAACGGTTACTTTTCTATAGCATTATTATTATAATAGCATTTTTAAAACGCTATAAAATGTAATATCATTTTTACAAGTTTTATTTACTATTGTTTTAGCTTTCAAAAGAATCAATTAATTATAGAATATACAAATATTATAGATTTCACTTATATAATATCGTTTCTCCGTTGAATATAAATATAACAGATTTCACATACATAATATCATACAAAAACAAAATATATAAATTAAACACATGATATTTCATACATATTGTTCAATGTTGATATATTTCATTTTTATTACATATTTACAACTTCCTAAAAAGGTTTTATATTTATTTCCTAGCAAATGATGCTTCATAACAACTCACATATCAAAATGATACACTATAGCTATGTGATATTTCCCTCCTCGCTCAATCCCATTACCAGCTATCAACAAACTTAGACGATTCCTGCATGCCAAAAAAATACATATGTAGATATTATTTGTTGTAACTTGAAATTATGATGAATCTATGCATTTACAGATATTAACAAGTATGAAAACATAGTGAACACATTTACATATATAAACATAGCGAACACGTTTACAGATATAAACATAGCGAACACGTTTACAGATACATAGGTTATATTAACAAGTATGAAAACATAGTACACACATTTAACGATATAAATATAGTGCACACATCTACAAATAAACCAAATCAATCAGTATGAAATATTACCAATATTGAATAACCATGACTATAACCTAATCAATCGTATGTCAACGATTGATTGTATAAGATTTGTGCAACGCAATGCATGCATGTATTGAATAATCATCTAGCAACATTAACCTGAAATTGTAAAATATTAGCAGACATATCAACACAATACATGTATGTACATCACTTAAGATTGGCACAGTCAACCAATATTGTAGCTAAACATTGCACAATGCAAATATGGAGAAAACGAATTGAACTAGGTAACTAAACTCATGGGTTCCTTTAAAAATCAATAGATAAGATACTCATGCTTAGGTAGGGTATAAGATCAAATATATAGTTTAAATCACTTTCAATTAAGGAATTGAGAAGGTAAGAGAAAAAAAGGTAGAGATTAAAGATTTTAGATGCCAGATATATAGATGTTGTCAAAATAGCACAATATTAATATTTAAAGATTTTAGAGATCTAAAACCTTTATATTATCTCTTCACACTAAATCACTTACATTTTAAACTTGTGAATTTAATGCACTTTCTAATGTGTTCCTATAAACACGCTTGTTGGCATGAGCGTAATGCATGACAGAAACCAACCACTTCGGTGTAGTTATAAAAAAAGATTATATGTTGACAGTGGCTTCCCATAGCCAAAGAAGTCCATTCCTACTGCCACTGCTTATTCATTTCCTATCTAGGTCAGAAACTACGCAGTGGACCAAATGAAGATATATACAATAATGTTTAACAAGGATGATTCAATAAGAAATAACATGTAAACAAAGTTTTCAAAGTAAGAATAACTCTACACCGTTCAAATTCAATAAAATCAGAGTGAAAAATCTTGTTTGCAACTTTTGCCTTCTTCTCAAAATATGGGATAGTTTATGTATTTTTTAAATGTTTCATAAGAAAAAATAAGCTGATTACAATAATACTACAGATCTCTAAGATCTTTATTTTTATTTCCCCGTAGAAGGTTATGTGCAAATTTATGTTGCAGAGCGACGAAAATTAGAAAATCAGTTAACTATACTTAAAGGGGAAATATGAACAGTGTTCTGAAATTCCGCCTAGGTGCATGTACTCAGTTAATTCTTACTATAATATTTTTTTATTATTTCTTATAAATCCATGTTTTCAAATTGAAATCTAACTTCTTTTTTATCATTCTAAAATACTACAATGCTTCCAAAAAGGTTCTTTAACTCACACAGTAAGAAGTGTATTCATTTATTAATAGAAAACAATATGTGGAACATCAACATAAATCTATGGCTTTACAAAATGGGTATTTACTGCAAATAGTTTACTGTATTTATGTGATAAAACTCTTTAGTATTTAGGTCAAGAACATATAAATTACCATAGCAACAAATTTTTGAGGAGTTTTGTAAAATTGCAACCCTGTCATTTTAGAACTTGTGCTAGAGAAGCCACCATGTCTTTATTACGGACGATGAAAGAAAGACATGGAATTGTTTGACGCACCAATTCCTAGCTAATATTTGCACCACTTCCATAGGAGACAAAAAGCAAAAAATTAGGCTGCCTTTGGTTTAGTTCAACGGATACCCTACGAATTTTCAAATGCCTCATAACCAAATATAATTTGAATTAATTTATTTATGCTTAAAGGCAAGCAGCGATGATTCAAATATTACGATAAGATTGAAAAATTACCGACTAAATAGCAAGCGGTGGTGGTGTGTTTGGAGTCGGAGTTAAAGTTGGAGTCTAAGAGCATGCATAGTGGTGATTTGATAGGCGACACTAATTTGATGGAGTATGAATAGGGGGACGGGGACACAACGAAATTTAGGTGGTAGTGGAATTTTATGGAGCAACAGATGCGGGCGGCAATGCATAAATGGAATTTGGGGATTATGTTTAGAGGTATATTGAAGTAAAGTATCTAATGGACGGAAATGAATAGCACACTGGTAATGTCTAAAGCAGCGTGAAATCAACTGAAGCATTTAACCAACAAAAAGGTATGTTGACAGAAATGATTTTTTCTAACATTGTACAATTTGGTGTTATAAAAATCAGACAACCAGATAAATTTGTAAAATGAAACTGATTTTCAACTGATAATAGACAGCAAAATTACCATGTTGTCCCTTTCTGATCTTAATCCTGAAGCTATGGACAACCAGCAAGGTTCACACTGAAATCCACCCACCTCCCTACCATGACACAAAAGATGATACAATAAATTAAATTACAGTAACAAAGCATAGGTAATGGTAGTTTTTCATAAAAATTGATCATGAATTACTAATTTACGAAAAAAATTAAAACCAAATTTGTTTACAATTATATAACCACCCTTTCCACAAGTTCTGTCCCAAATTACCAATTGTAACAGAAAACCTAGTACCATCGTTGAATTCAGTTACCCTCAACATAGATGGTCTGGAGATTCTATTGACGGAGTAGACCTAATTCCTAATGGTCTGACTCTGTTTGTAGGATATTGTAATCTCAACAACCAAAAATTTTAAAACATCAAAACATCCCAAAATAAAAAATGGGTAGAACAAAAAAAAATACAAACATACACCAGGTACTCTCTCGCGAATGATGAAAGATGGAACAAAGGTTACAGGATGTAAGGTTGCCGGAACATTGAAATCAGATTTGATATTTTAGGGCATGGAAAATAAGATTGGAGGAGCAGTTGTGCATTGGTTTTGATTTAGGGCAATAAAACATGGATAACAAAGTTTTAAGGTAGTGTCTGAGAAACAAAATAAAAAAGGATTTTTAACAGGGTTGCATTAATTCAAAATGCTTGTAGGCTAATTGTCCACATCGGCAATGTTTAGGTCCTGTTTTCTTGTTTAAGCAATAGATTCGCCACTGAAAAAAAAAAGAAAAAAAAGAAAGATTAAACGCTCGGGAGGGATATGAAACTATACCTCTAATATCCCATTGAAGCGTTCTGCTAATGCTGGAAGTTTTAGAGCAGTTGCAAGCTTTATTGCACCCTTAATGGACTTTTCCAGAGTAAGCAATCTAACAAGCTCTGTGGCTCTTGCAAGTTTATCACCTGAAATAATAAATTACTTTTATGCTTTAGAATAGTAAGTAATGTAAGACTAACTTAAAGACTGATTTCATTTTCATTACTCATAGTTGCAGCAACTAGCAATAAGCTTTAATATGCATCTTTCCATAGCAGCTTCAGTATCAAAGGCCTCATCCTCGAGTGAAGTAGTATCAATCCTGCTAGTTGCCATTTCTTCAATTTTATTGTGAGCCTTAACATTTTACAAAAATTAAAATAGTTTGCTTCAACATAATAATAAAATACTTTTATGTGCCATATTAAAGTATAGACTGGTGTACCTCTGAGAGTTGCAAATTTATCATGATAAACCGATTTTCAAGATTATCGGCACCAAGATCAGAAGAAGCAAGAGGAAATGAAAGGTCAAGCACTGTCAAAGCTGGCTTGCGATTTACCTAAAACAGTAAAAAAAAATCTTGAGTGGTAAGCAAACACCATAGGAGTTTATCATACACCATACAAGTACTCCTCTATGCTTAACAACATACCGACTTAAAATTAATTTGGCGTTTTGTTTTGTAACAACCCAGAGTTTTATAGCCGTTGAATCTGGCCAAATGACAATTTAATTTGATTAGCAATTGCAATTGAAGTTTTAAATTTGAGTGAAATTCTTTTATAAATTGTTAAAAGGAATTGTGGGCTTTAAAAATTTAATTGGCCCAAATCTTGTCCTTGTTACCGTGATAAGGGTATGACCCGATCCCCTCTTCCATTTGGAATTTCAAACCCTAAATCAAACAAGATACGAACGAAAATAAATGGCGGTCGTTCCCTTCTTACTCAATTCGAACACGTTCCCTTCACTTCCTTTTCATTGCTTATCCTAAACAATAGAATAGAGAAAATGGTGGTTGTCTTCTAGTTCGTCTTCAACTAGGGCTTCGTGAATTTGTGTCGCCGCATTCAAGTTGATCGGTCGAAGCTCCTTTGCCTGTCGATCAACCGTCCCCTGGTAGCTTCCTTCGGCAGCTTCTATTTAGGTCGAGTTCGACTTTGAGTGGATCTACGTTCGCCGATATAAGGTGAGTAATTTACATTACTCACATTTAATTCAAGCACTTATAACTCTGAGTTGTGATTTCCACTGCTTTAAATCTTTGGGTTTTCGTTTGTATACGAACGTTTGATTTCGTCTTGATTTACCTTGGCCATTCTAATTTGATTGAATACTGAGATGAGTTCTCTGATTTTAGTGTTCGTGTTTCTATGATTTTGTTCTTATTCGATTGTTAAGTTCGACACTGGATTTCTTGCATTTGACTTCGAGTAGATACGAATATTCATCATTTTTCTCTCGTGAATTTCTTGGTTGGCTTTACTGTCTACGTTCATATGTCCATATTTGGTTGTTTATCACATTCCATTCAGTTGCACTGTGAAGCAGATTGTTTGTGACGCCCCACCTCTATGCTCATAATAACAAAGAGTATTAAAAGAAATACTGTCTATTATTACGAAGAATAAGGCTGGATAGGAGCGACCATCCGTAATTTGCCTTACACTAATATTGGTTATCTCGATAGGAGTGGTATATACTTTTTATTTTTCATCTATTGTTTATTTACTCCCATCGACATATCCAATTATCAGTATAAAACAAACTACGATAGTTCATAATAGTTTAGGACATTAGATATAACAATAACACAGATAATATAAATGCGGAACACAGATAAAAACAAAAGTCTCATATATATAACTGATGTCAGTTAATACATAGTTGACACAATACATATGATACAACTACAACTGTCGACTCTAGAAGTTATATATACAGGTACATTATCGACTAATATACATGAATACATATCGTTCTATACAACGACACGACTACTACAAAATGACACTGACAACTTCAGAAGATGTGAAAAGTCTTCAAATCCTGAACAGCAACTCAAAGAAGAAAATCTACAACCTGAAATAACTCGGGTCTGACCCGAGTATTACATTCAAAAGAAAATAATACACGGGTCAGTCTAATTCAAACTCAGTTATTAGTGCATAGAAGCAATAATAATCAAACATCAAATAGACGACAGTCACAGAAATCTCGTATATCCAACTCTCGATACGAGAATTGGATAACGGCAGATATAACACTAAACAGTGCTAAACGACAAATCAACAATCCAAATCAGAATATAACTCCAAAACATTGAAATTAACCAACGAAACGATTCGACAAATCGAAACATCAATTTAAAAATGTCAAATCTGATAGGGCTGCAGTACACGCACGCGTGTACTGGCGAGCGTGTACTGCCTCGCCACTATCTCAAGAGATACACAAAAGCTCAGTGAAAATCACAAATGATCACCCGGTCAAACCCCAAGGTCGGGTTCAACTCAAGTGAATTTGAAAACAGGT
Source organism: Allium fistulosum (assembly GCA_030737815.1). NCBI lineage: Eukaryota > Viridiplantae > Streptophyta > Magnoliopsida > Asparagales > Amaryllidaceae > Allium > Allium fistulosum. The sequence goes on along the minus strand of CM060903.1, from coordinate 512,271,884 downwards.
CCAAATGCATTAATACAATGCAAAACAACAAGGACCAAAGCTACATGTAAAATGAAATTTCAGTCACAAATGATTACAAGGGCAATCTGCAACAAGACTGCAGTCACCACCAGATCACTAAGGCGAAACTGCACAAAAGGATGCAAGAAACACCGCACAATAAAACTGCAATTGTACAAGATTAACTAGGAAACTAAATAGTCAAACAACGACAACTCAAGTGTCGCACTCAACTGGTTAGCTCAAGTAAATGTCTGCATATTACACTACATGAAGTGTATATACAGAGTCAAGAACTCACAAAAATCAAGTGCAGTCCTAAAAAGCAGCCCAAAACCAAGTGATACTAAATGCAACAAAATCTCAAGCATCGCCAGCAAAAGGTTACAGCTACATGAACATCACATTATGAAGGTGAGGGCACCGAAATGTGGCACCACAACACAATCAATAAAAGATACAAAGAAATGGTAACACACAACTTCACAGTTCAACATGATGCGATAATGAGATAAATTGGATAGTACAATTCAAACTCAACACTGCCATAAAAATGCCACTGACTCGAATGGAACGGTGAGACAAATGTACACAAGTAAAACATCGTGAAACAGGACAGTGAAACCAGAGGCAATTTCTCCAGTCAAATGAATATAATCTGAAATGCCCAGATTAAATACAAGGGCCAGTAAAACAACATAAACAGATGATCATCAACTACAAAAGACAGTAGTACGTGCAGCCAAGTACAACAACTGCCAGGTATGCATAAGCATAATGGACGGTAAGGAATTCAAACATGGAATGGAGAGTAACTGCATGTGCAATGCTCAAGCACAATTGATGACGGTAGACGAACAAAGCCACTAGTACATAGGGATGCACTGTATAACTAAATGGACTGAAGACTCAGTATACCAACTCGAAGAACAATGGACTGCAAACCATACATGAATCCAAATAATGGAACCCAGGGCAATCTCAAGTGAGCTCAACAAATTCCAACAGTCAATACATAATAACCGGAGTCACAAGACAGTAAGAAAATTGAACCAGGTAGCAACAATAAATCAAGAATGACTCAAGTGCCACCAAAACTCAAAACCAAGCAGTGCATATGAAAAATCAAACCATTGTACAGTTGAAAATATACATGTATACTAGTGAGACATGTACAAACGTGCACAGGTACAAAGACCAAATGATGCAGTGCAAACAAAAGTCCAGAAATCCCAATAGCTTCATATATCTCAAGATCGAAAGCATTTACGAAGTAAATCAACACGAAAACGAACTTTCTAGAGGCAGTTAGATAAATCTCAAGCCAACAACATAAATCGAACAGCGAGCAAAGTGAATCGACAACCCAAATCATTAACACAAACGAAAATCATAGAATTCGAAGTAGATGTGAGTAATAAAATTACTCACTGATGTTTCGAAACAATAAGAAGCAGAGACGAACCATTCATTCGATCGAGCAAAGTTGGCATCTCAACAAAATCGAATGGCCGAAGCCAACAAAACCAAAACCAGAAATTTACGAAATTGAAAATACCAGAAATCCAAAATCGCGAGCATCAATTTCTCAAGCAACCGATTAAACAATTTAAGGCGAACAAAAATCACGTAGAAGTCGAATTGGATGTGAGTGTCGAGAACACTCACCTTTGATTTTTGAAGAGCACGAAATCCAGACGAAGTTGACGCCCTAATTCGCGAAGGCGAACGAACGAAGGAGGACGAGAAACGAGGCCGCCATTTTTATTTTATTTTTCTCGTTCAAAGATTTTTAGGGTTGGTTTCGAGTGAATCAACTGAGAAGGGGGATTAGGGTATTTGCCTTACAATTATGCACGGTCTCAAAACAAAATATGGGCCACAATTAAATTTCCACAGCCCACAATTCCTTATAACCATTTTTACAAGAATTTACAACTGATAAAACACTTGACAATTTTTTTATTTTAAACGAATGTCAACTCGAATGAAATCCCAATTGCAATTGTCTAACCAATTAAATCGTCATTTGACGGTAATTGAAATTACAAAAATCCCGGTTGTTACAGACTCCCCTCCTTATAAAAATTGCGTCCCCGCAATTTTCATAATTAAGGTCATCATTAACAATAAATTTTCTAACCTAAACTGGTTAAGCTAGAAAATAAAAGTCAAAACACAAACACCAAAGAAATCTTTCCATTCCGTAAAAGAAGTTCACAAATTCTCAACAAAATCTAACTATCAATAGATAGTCAGAAAACAACAAAACTGAATAAATGCAATCATCAGCGATATTAAATTATCAACAAGACGATTAAAATACAGAAATTCACAAGCCAACAATATCTAATTATCGACAAAGATGACCAGAAAGCACAAGTCACAATTCGCAAATTGACAATATCCAGTTATTCAACAATTAGCTGGAAAACACAAATTTCAAAATCAGTAAAACTCTAACTATTAACAGAAATAGATAGAAAACAGTGATTCAATAAAATCAGCATATTCTAGAATCTATCGGAGACTAGAAAATCTCATATCAATAAAATCAGCAAACATCCAATCATCCAAACGATACTCAGAAAACAAATCAACAAGTGTCAAATTATCGAAGACGAATATCACAAAACATCAAATTCAACAATCATTCGATCAGCACAAACGATAATCAATTTTCAAATTCAACAAATATTCGATTATCAAAAACGATAATCAAATTTCTCAAATTCAACAAATATTCGATTATCAAAAACGATAATCAAATTTCAAATTCAACAAATATTTGATTATCTCAAGCGATAATCAAATTTCAAATTCAACAAATATTTAATTATCTCAAGCGATAATCAAATTCAAATCAGCAAATATTTAATTATCTCAAGCGATAATTAAATTTAAAATCAACAAATATTTAATTATCTCAAGCGATAATTAAATCTCAATCGACAAATATTTAATTATCTCAAGCGATAATTAAATCTCAAATCAACAAATATTTAATTATCTCAGGCGATAATTAAATCTAAAATCAACAAGCATTTGATTATCTGAAGCGATAATTAAATCTCAAATCAACAAATATTTAATTATCTCAGGTGATAATTAAGTCTAAAATCAACGAATATTTAATTATCTAAAGCGATAATTAAATCTCAAATCAACTAATATTTAATTATCTGAAGCGATAATTAGAAACAACAAATATCTGATCATCAAAAACGATAATCAAAACTCATATCAACAAATATCTAATTATCACAAGCGATAATTAGAAACAACAAATATCTGATTATCAAAAACGATAATCAGAACTCATATCAACAAATATCTAATTATCACAAGCGATAATTAGAAACAACAAATATCTGATTATCAAAAACGATAATCAGAACTCATATCAACAAATATCTAATTATCACAAGCGATAATTAGAAACAACAAATATCTGATTATCAAAAACGATAATCAGAACTCATATCAACAAATATCCAATTATCACAAGCGATAATTAGAAACAACAAATATCTGATTATCAAAAACGATAATCAGAACTCATATCAACAAATATCTAATTATCGCAAGCGATAATTAGAAACAACAAATATCTGATTATCAAAAACGATAATCAGAACTCATATCAACAAATATCTAATTATCACAAGCGATAATTAGAAACAACAAATATCTGATTATCAAAAACGATAATCAGAACTCATATCAACAAATATCCAATTACCTGCAGATAATTGGAAGCAACAAATATCTAGAAATCAATTAAGAAGACTAGAAAATCAACACAAAAGCTTGGATCGATCCCATCAGATGGCGAGTTTTTAATTCGCCGCACGTGCATCTCAGAGTGGCCGAAGCCTACCAAGTACTCAACAAAATTTTTGGCGCCCATCAGATTGACCCGGAGGTCCGCAGAGTGACCCGAAGGTCTAGTACTGGTATTTGACCCGAAGGTCCATCAGAGTGGCCCGAAAGCCCAACAAATGACCCGAAGGTCCTCATAGTGGCTCGAAAGCACACGAAAGCATCAAAATGTTTCAATTAACGAGTCCGGAATTAACCGAAATAGCAAACGCACATGTCCCATACCACGTGTTTTACTAAATCGTTTGATTCTCTTCATCGTTTCCTTGAAAGTGTGAAATCATCAAGTTCATCAAAACAACAGATATTCAATTAACGAGTCCGAAATTAACCGAAATAGTAAAAGTGTGGTTCCATACTCCGCACTTTTGCTAAGTCGTTTAAATCACTTCATCGTTTCCTTGAAAGTGCAAAATTGTGTATTTTGTAAAAATACACTTTACATTCTCAAACGGACAAGTCCGGAATTAAGCGAATCAGTAAAAGAAAGGGTCATAGTCCTCGATTTTGTTGAAACGTTTAAATCGCTTCCTCATTCTTTTGAAATCGCAAACTGTAAAATTTTTAAAAACAATTTTGTTTATTTTGTAAAAATAACAATTCGCATCCTCAACTGAACAAGTCCGGAGTTAAGCGAAATAGTAAAAGAAAGGGGTCATAATCCTCGATTTTACTGAATCGTTTAAGTCGTTTTCTCATCCTTTTGAAAACGCAAACTGCTAAAATTTTATAAAACAATTTTCATTTTAAAACGATTTTCCAATCACGTGATTAAAGCAGCAATATTAGTAACAATTTCGATAAGGAAATTGTACTTCTCAAAATACCGTAAAAACGGTCACAAATCAGTATTGCGGAATAACCGCTTGAAAATCCACTTTTAAAACATGACGGTTACTGAAGCCACAGCGACAGTATTTTTAAAACGTCAAAATCACATCAAAACAATTTACATCAAAATGTAATATCAGTGAATTTTCATTCATCAAAACGCCACTAAACACCATGCTTCAAAATATAGCATTGGTGTAAAAATCCCGTTATAAGAATAACGGCAACAAAATACGTTTCATAACCAAGCATCGGTTCAACGTAAAATAAATGCAATAACGTGCAAATTTAAATTTTTGCCCGTACTACAGAATGAACAAAGAAATCATTCGAATGTATCTTCAATGAAGACAATTCAAAACAGCAAAATCTAATCAATAGATGATTAGTACAAAAGAAAGCCAGCGGAAATTTCAACAAAAATCACATATCTGCAATTTCTTCGAATCCTCAATTTGGATTCGAAATTCTCAAAGAAACAAATAATTACAGCTATGTAAACAACAATTGGAATTCATATCAATTTCGTATTTTGATTCTTAAATCAAAAAGATTATCAGTTGTACTCAGCGAAGACAGTTTCACTGTTTCCGCTGCGCACTCTGATAAATAGAACACAAATCAATCAAATCATCAGAACACAATTTCATCCAAACAACAAAACACAATTCCACTTTTATTTTTAAATAACGATATTTAAAAATTTCATCAAAATTTCAAAACTTTAGTTTTGACTCAAATCACAGATAAAACGTCGACTAATAGTTGTAATATATGTTCCATCCAAGTTATGTTTTATATTATGTCCTTAAACCCCAAGCTCTGATACCAACTGTGACGCCCCACCTCTATGCTCATAATAACAAAGAGTATTAAAAGAAATACTGTCTATTATTACGAAGAATAAGGCTGGATAGGAGCGACCATCCGTAATTTGCCTTACACTAATATTGGTTATCTCGATAGGAGTGGTATATACTTTTTATTTTTCATCTATTGTTTATTTACTCCCATCGACATATCCAATTATCAGTATAAAACAAACTACGATAGTTCATAATAGTTTAGGACATTAGATATAACAATAACACAGATAATATAAATGCGGAACACAGATAAAAACAAAAGTCTCATATATATAACTGATGTCAGTTAATACATAGTTGACACAATACATATGATACAACTACAACTGTCGACTCTAGAAGTTATATATACAGGTACATTATCGACTAATATACATGAATACATATCGTTCTATACAACGACACGACTACTACAAAATGACACTGACAACTTCAGAAGATGTGAAAAGTCTTCAAATCCTGAACAGCAACTCAAAGAAGAAAATCTACAACCTGAAATAACTCGGGTCTGACCCGAGTATTACATTCAAAAGAAAATAATACACGGGTCAGTCTAATTCAAACTCAGTTATTAGTGCATAGAAGCAATAATAATCAAACATCAAATAGACGACAGTCACAGAAATCTCGTATATCCAACTCTCGATACGAGAATTGGATAACGGCAGATATAACACTAAACAGTGCTAAACGACAAATCAACAATCCAAATCAGAATATAACTCCAAAACATTGAAATTAACCAACGAAACGATTCGACAAATCGAAACATCAATTTAAAAATGTCAAATCTGATAGGGCTACAGTACACGCACGCGTGTACTGGCGAGCGTGTACTGCCTCGCCACTATCTCAAGAGATACACAAAAGCTCAGTGAAAATCACAAATGATCACCCGGTCAAACCCCAAGGTCGGGTTCAACTCAAGTGAATTTGAAAACAGGTCCAAATGCATTAATACAATGCAAAACAACAAGGACCAAAGCTACATGTAAAATGAAATTTCAGTCACAAATGATTACAAGGGCAATCTGCAACAAGACTGCAGTCACCACCAGATCACTAAGGCGAAACTGCACAAAAGGATGCAAGAAACACCGCACAATAAAACTGCAATTGTACAACGATTAACTAGGAAACTAAATAGTCAAACAACGACAACTCAAGTGTCGCACTCAACTGGTTAGCTCAAGTAAATGTCTGCATATTACACTACATGAAGTGTATATACAGAGTCAAGAACTCACAAAAATCAAGTGCAGTCCTAAAAAGCAGCCCAAAACCAAGTGATACTAAATGCAACAAAATCTCAAGCATCGCCAGCAAAAGGTTACAGCTACATGAACATCGCATTATGAAGGTGAGGGCACCGAAATGTGGCACCACAACACAATCAATAAAAGATACAAAGAAATGGTAACACACAACTTCACAGTTCAACATGATGCGATAATGAGATAAATTGGATAGTACAATTCAAACTCAACACTGCCATAAAAATGCCACTGACTCGAATGGAACGGTGAGACAAATGTACACAAGTAAAACATCGTGAAACAGGACAGTGAAACCAGAGGCAATTTCTCCAGTCAAATGAATATAATCTGAAATGCCCAGATTAAATACAAGGGCCAGTAAAACAACATAAACAGATGATCATCAACTACAAAAGACAGTAGTACGTGCAGCCAAGTACAACAACTGCCAGGTATGCATAAGCATAATGGACGGTAAGGAATTCAAACATGGAATGGAGAGTAACTGCATGTGCAATGCTCAAGCACAATTGATGACGGTAGACGAACAAAGCCACTAGTACATAGGGATGCACTGTATAACTAAATGGACTGAAGACTCAGTATACCAACTCGAAGAACAATGGACTGCAAACCATACATGAATCCAAATAATGGAACCCAGGGCAATCTCAAGTGAGCTCAACAAATTCCAACAGTCAATACATAATAACCGGAGTCACGAGACAGTAAGAAAATTGAACCAGGTAGCAACAATAAATCAAGAATGACTCAAGTGCCACCAAAACTCAAAACCAAGCAGTGCATATGAAAAATTAAACCATTGTACAGTTGAAAATATACATGTATACTAGTGAGACATGTACAAACGTGCACAGGTACAAAGACCAAATGATGTAGTGCAAACAAAAGTCCAGAAATCCCAATAGCTTCATATATCTCAAGATCGAAAGCATTTACGAAGTAAATCAACACGAAAACGAACTTTCTAGAGGCAGTTAGATAAATCTCAAGCCAACAACATAAATCGAACAGCGAGCAAAGTGAATCGACAACCCAAATCATTAACACAAACGAAAATCATAGAATTCGAAGTAGATGTGAGTAATAAAATTACTCACTGATGTTTCGAAACAATAAGAAGCAGAGACGAACCATTCATTCGATCGAGCAAAGTTGGCATCTCAACAAAATCGAATGGCCGAAGCCAACAAAACCAAAACCAGAAATTTACGAAATTGAAAATACCAGAAATCCAAAATCGCGAGCATCAATTTCTCAAGCAACCGATTAAACAATTTAAGGCGAACAAAAATCACGTAGAAGTCGAATTGGATGTGAGTGTCGAGAACACTCACCTTTGATTTTTGAAGAGCACGAAATCCAGACGAAGTTGACGCCCTAATTCGCGAAGGCGAACGAACGAAGGAGGACGAGAAACGAGGCCGCCATTTTTATTTTATTTTTCTCGTTCAAAGATTTTTAGGGTTGGTTTCGAGTGAATCAACTGAGAAGGGGGATTAGGGTATTTGCCTTACAATTATGCACGGTCTCAAAACAAAATATGGGCCACAATTAAATTTCCACAGCCCACAATTCCTTATAACCATTTTTACAAGAATTTACAACTGATAAAACACTTGACAATTTTTTTTTAAACGAATGTCAACTCGAATGAAATCCCAATTGCAATTGTCTAACCAATTAAATCGTCATTTGACGGTAATTGAAATTACAAAAATCCGGGTTGTTACATTGTTGATGTTGTTTCAGTACTTCATTGTTTCACTGTGTTCATCCTGTAGTTGATGACACTTGAGTTGGTTTGGTCTTTGATGTTGTGGCCATGTTGAATTTGTGCATGCCTGCACTAGGTGTAGTTTGTCAATATTTCTGCTTTGGCCATACGATTTTGTTTGGATGATTGTGATAAATTTTTGGCTAATTCAAATGCGTATATTTCATTTTGACTTTGGCATTCACTGACTTGATATTGGGTATGCGAATCCACTACTCTGTATTAGCTTCGGCCATCGCCATTGCTTTTATATCGTCTCTGATGCATACCACCGCATTTTTATTATTCATGTATCTGCTGTTGACTTGACTTGTAGGATTTCACTGTAACTTCGCTTTTGCTTTGCATTGGCCATTGTTGCATTGACTTGGACTGGGTTTTGTTTTCTGATCTTGGTCGTGTACTTTATGTATTGGATTCAGATTCCTCCATGTATGTTGCCTAGTCTCTTTGTTGGTTGGCCTGAGTTTTACTGCCTTCATGTCTGTAGCATGATCACTGATTCATGTCTGGGCTTCTTGTAAGCTGATATGTGCATGCTGGAGTCTGGGCAGATGAATAATTCGAGTTGCTTCTTTACTTTGAAATTACAGTTTGGTCACTCGGTCGAGGCTTGATTTTGTATCTTGACCATTTCATTTGAATTTTCACTTGAGTTGAACCCAAATGCTCGGGTTTGACCTCGTGCTCGATCGGGAGTTTTCATTGTACATTCGTGTTTCGTTCCTTCTTCTTTGAGTTTGTGCCGGTTGTTATGGTTCATTTATATTGACCTCTGCAGTTTCGACGTACGGTAGTGGCGAGGCAGTGCACGCGTGCGTGTACTGCAGCCACACCGAGATTTAATTTAATTTGATGCCATCTGTTTCTGTTTTATTAAGCGTATTTTGAAATGGTTCATTTTGATTTGAGTTGGATTTGTTGGCTTTTGGATTCATTGATCTTCTGAGTATTTGATAGACTGTATTGGCGAGGAAGTACACGTTAGCGTGTACTGCAGCCAATCAGTACTGTTGTTTTTTTATTTTGACATTTCAATTGTTTAAATTGATCTAGATTGCTGATTTGTTGTTTAAGACTATTTAGTGTTATATTTTCCGTTATCCGATTCTTTTATTGAGGAGTCGGATATACGAGATTTCTGTGACGGTCGTCTATTTGATGTTTGATTATTATTGCTCCTGTGCATTAATAACTGAGTTTGAATTAGACTGACCCGTGTATTATTTTCTTCTGAATGTAATACTCGGGTCAGACCCGAGTTATTTCAGGTTGTAGATTTCCTTCTTTGAGTTGCTGTTCGGGATTTGAAGACTTTTCACATCTTCTGAAGTTGTCAGTGTCATTTTATAGTAGTCGTGTCATTGTATAGAATGATATGTATTCATGTATATTAGTCGATAATGTACTTGTATATATAACTTCTAGAGTCGACAGTTGTAGTTGTATCATATTTATCGTGTTAACTATATTGTAACTGGCATCGGTTATATATATATATATATATATAAGAGATTTTTGTTAATCTGTGTTCCGCATTTATATTATCTGTGTTATTGTTATATCTAATGTCCTAAACTATTATGAACTATCGTAGTTTGTTTTATACTAATAATTGGATATGTCGATGGGAGTAAATAAATAATAGAAGAAAAAATAAAAAGTATATACCACTTCTATCGAGATAACCAATATTAGTGTAAGGCCAATTACGGATGGTCGCTCCTATCCAGCCTTATTCTTCGTAATAATAGACAGTATTTCTTTTAATACTCTTTGTTATTATGAGCATAGAGGTGGGGCGTCACAGTTGGTATCAGAGCTTGGGGTTTATGGACATAATATAAAACATAACTTGGATAGAACATATGTTACAGCTATTGGTCGATGTTTTATCTGTGATTTGAGTCAAGACTAAAGTTTTGAAATTTTGATGAAATTTTCAAATATCTTTATTTAAAAATAAAAGTGGAATTGTGTTTTGTTGTTTTGATGAAATTGTGTTCCGATGATTTGATTGATTTGTGTTCTATTTATCAGAGTGCGCAGCGGAAACAGTGAAACTGTCTTTGCTGAGTACAACTGATAATCTTTTTGATTTAAAAATCGAAATACGAAATTGATATGAATTTTATTTGTTGTTTACATAGCTGTAATTATTTTGTTTCTTTGAGAATTTCGAATCCGAATTGATGATTCGAAGAAATTGCAGATATGTGATTTTTGTTGAAATTTCCGCTGGCTTTCTATTGTACTAATCATCTATTGATTAGCTTTTGCTGTTTTGAGTTGTCTTCATTGAAGATACACTCTAATGATTTCCTTGTTTATATTGTAATGTGCGTACAAATGAATTGCACGTTACTGCATTTATTTTACGTTGAACCGATGTTAGGTTATGAAACGTATTTTGTTGCCGTTATTTTTATAACGGGATTTTTACACCAATGCTAAATTTTTGAAGCACGGTGTTTTGTGGCATTTTGATGAATGAAAATTCTCTGATATTACATTTTGATGTAAATTGTTTTGATGTGATTTTGACGTTTTAAAATTACTGTCGCTTTGGCTTCAGTAACCGTCAAATTTTAAAAGTGGATTTCCAAGCGGTTATTCCGCAATGCTGTTTTGTGACCGTTTTTACGGTATTTTGAGAAGTACGATTTCCTTACCGAAATTGTTACTGATTTGCTGTTTTAATCACGTGATTGGAAAATCGTTTTAAAATGAAAATTGTTTTATAAAATTTTAGCAGTTTGCGTTTTCAAAAGAATGAGAAAGCGACTTAAACGATTCAGCAAAATCGAGGATTATGACCCCTTTCTTTTACTGTTTCGCTTAACTCCGGACTTGTTCAGTTGAGAATGTGAATTGTTATTTTTACAAAATAAATAAAAATTGTTTTCAGAAATTTTACAGTTTGCGATTTCAAAAGAATGAGAAAGCGATTTAAACGTTTCAGCAAAATCGAGGACTATGACCCCTTTCTTTTACTGATTCGCTTAATTCCGGACTTGTCCGTTTGAGAATGTAAAGTGTATTTTTACAAAATACACAATTTTGCACTTTCAAGGAAACGATGAAGAGATTTAAACGATTTAGCAAAAGTGCGGAGTATGGAACCACACTTTTACTATTTCGGTTAATTCCGGACTCGTTAATTGAAATATCCGTTGTTTGATGATTTTGATGAATTTTGCACTTTCAAGGAAACGATGAAGAGAATCAAACGATTTAGTAAAACACGTGGTATGGGACATATGCGTTTGCTATTTCGGTTAATTCCGGACTCGTTAATTGAAATATTTTGATACTTTCGTGTGCTTTCGAGCCACTATGAGGACCTTCGGGTCATATGATGGACCTTCGGGTCAAATACCGGTACTAGACCTTCGGGTCATATGTTGGACCTTCGGGTCATATGTTGGGCGCCAAAATTATGATGACAGTACTTGGTAGGCTTCGGCCATATGAGATGCACGTGCGGCGTAGCTTAGACTCGCCATATGATGGGATCGATCCAAGCTTTTATGTTGATTTTCTAGTCTTCTTAATTAATTTTTAGATATTTGTTGTTTCTAATTATCTGTAGGTAATTAGATATCTAATGTTATGAGATTTAATTATCGTATCGGTAATTAAATATTTGTTGATATGAGTTCTGATTATCGTTTTGATAATCGGATATTTGTTGTTTCTAATTATCGCTTGTAATAATTAGATATTTGTTGATATGAGTTCTGATTATCGTTTTCGATAATCGGATAATTGTTGCTTTTAATTATCGCTTTTGATAATTAAATAATTGTTGATTTGAGAATTAATTATCGCTTTAGATAATTAAATAATTATTGATTTGAAATTTAATTATCGCTTGAGATAATTAAATATTTGTTGATTTTAGATTTAATTATCGCTTCAGATAATTAAATATTTGTTGATTCGAGCTTTAATTATCGCTTGAGATAATTAAATAATTGTTGATTTGAAATTTAATTATCGCTTGAGATAATTAAATATTTGTTGATTTTGGATTTAATTATCGCTTGAGATAATTAAATATTTGTTGATTCGAGATTTAATTATCGCTCGAGATAATCAAATATTTGTTGAATTTGAAATTTGATTATCGATTGTGATAATCGAATATTTGTTGAATTTGAAATTTGATTATCGAGTGTGGTAATCGAATATTTGTGACTTGAGATTTGATTATCGTCCTTGATAATCGACTATTGGTTGATTGCTAATTTTGTTGATTATGAAATTTCCTAGTCCCTAATTGATTCTAGAATATGCTGATTTTATTGGATTGCGGTTTTCTATCTATACCTATCTCTGTTGATAGTTATAGTTTGTCAATTATGAAGTTCGTGTTTTCCAGTGATTTGTTGGATAACTAGATAATTGCAGTCTGACGATTTGCGAGTTTTTTTTTCTAATTATCTTTGTTGATAATTAAGTTTTGCTGTTTTCTAATTATCGTAGCGATAGTTAGATATTGTTGTTTTGTGATTTTTTCTGAATTTCAATTATCTGGTTGATAATTAAATATTGCTGATGGTTGCATTTATTCTGCTTTGTAGTCTTCTGATTATCTATTGATAATTAGATTTTGTTGAGAATTTGTAAATTTCTTTTATGAAAGTAAAAGATTCCTTTGGTGTTTGTGTTCTCGATCTTTATTTTTCTAGCTTAACCAGTTTATGTTAGAAGAATAATCGTTATAGACGACTTTCATTATGAAAATTGCGGGGACGCAATTCTTATAAGGAGGGGAGTCTGTAACAACCCAGAGTTTTATAGCCGTTGAATCTGGCCAAATGACAATTTAATTTGATTAGCAATTGCAATTGAAGTTTTAAATTTGAGTGAAATTCTTTTATAAATTGTTAAAAGGAATTGTGGGCTTTAAAAATTTAATTGGCCCAAATCTTGTCCTTGTTACAGTGATAAGGGTATGACCCGATCCCCTCTTCCATTTGGAATTTCAAACCCTAAATCAAACAAGATACGAACGAAAATAAATGGCGGTCGTTCCCTTCTTACTCAATTCGAACACGTTCCCTTCACTTCCTTTTCATTGCTTATCCTAAACAATAGAATAGAGAAAATGGTGGTTGTCTTCTAGTTCGTCTTCAACTAGGGCTTCGTGAATTCGTGTCGCCGCATTCAAGTTGATCGGTCGAAGCTCCTTTGCCTGTCGATCAACCGTCCCCTGGTAGCTTCCTTCGGCAGCTTCTATTTAGGTCGAGTTCGACTTTGAGTGGATCTACGTTCGCCGATATAAGGTGAGTAATTTACATTACTCACATTTAATTCAAGCACTTATAACTCTGAGTTGTGATTTCCACTGCTTTAAATCTTTGGGTTTTCGTTTGTATACGAACGTTTGATTTCGTCTTGATTTACCTTGGCCATTCTAATTTGATTGAATACTGAGATGAGTTCTCTGATTTTAGTGTTCGTGTTTCTATGATTTTGTTCTTATTCGATTGTTAAGTTCGACACTGGATTTCTTGCATTTGACTTCGAGTAGATACGAATATTCATCATTTTTCTCTCGTGAATTTCTTGGTTGGCTTTACTGTCTACGTTCATATGTCCATATTTGGTTGTTTATCACATTCCATTCAGTTGCACTATGAAGCAGATTGTTGATGTTGTTTCAGTACTTCATTGTTTCACTGTGTTCATCCTGTAGTTGATGACACTTGAGTTGGTCTGGTCTTTGATGTTGTGGCCATGTTGAATTTGTGCATGCCTGCACTAGGTGTAGTTTGTCAATATTTGTGCTTTGGCCATACGATTTTGTTTGGATGATTGTGATAAATTTTTGGCTAATTCAAATGCGTATATTTCATTTTGACTTTGGCATTCACTGACTTGATATTGGGTATGCGAATCCACTACTCTGTATTAGCTTCGGCCATCGCCATTGCTTTTATATCGTCTCTGATGCATACCACCGCATTTTTATTATTCATGTATCTGCTGTTGACTTGACTTGTAGGATTTCACTGTAACTTCGCTTTTGCTTTGCATTGGCCATTGTTGCATTGACTTGGACTGGGTTTTGTTTTCTGATCTTGGTCGTGTACTTTATGTATTGGATTCAGATTCCTCCATGTATGTTGCCTAGTCTCTTTGTTGGTTGGCCTGAGTTTTACTGCCTTCATGTCTGTAGCATGATCACTGATTCATGTCTGGGCTTCTTGTAAGCTGATATGTGCATGCTGGAGTCTGGGCAGATGAATAATTCGAGTTGCTTCTTTACTTTGAAATTACAGTTTGGTCACTCGGTCGAGGCTTGATTTTGTATCTTGACCATTTCATTTGAATTTTCACTTGAGTTGAACCCAAATGCTCGGGTTTGACCTCGTGCTCGATCGGGAGTTTTCATTGTACATTCGTGTTTCGTTCCTTCTTCTTTGAGTTTGTGCCGGTTGTTATGGTTCATTTATATTGACCTCTGCAGTTTCGACGTACGGTAGTGGCGAGGCAGTGCACGCGTGCGTGTACTGCAGCCACACCGAGATTTAATTTAATTTGATGCCATCTGTTTCTGTTTTATTAAGCGTATTTTGAAATGGTTCATTTTGATTTGAGTTGGATTTGTTGGCTTTTGGATTCATTGATCTTCTGAGTATTTGATAGACTGTATTGGCGAGGAAGTACACGTTAGCGTGTACTGCAGCCAATCAGTACTGTTGTTTTTTTATTTTGACATTTCAATTGTTTAAATTGATCTGGATTGCTGATTTGTTGTTTAACACTATTTAGTGTTATATTTTCTGTTATCCGATTCTTTTATTGAGGAGTCGGATATACGAGATTTCTGTGACGGTCGTCTATTTGATGTTTGATTATTATTGCTCCTGTGCATTAATAACTGAGTTTGAATTAGACTGACCCGTGTATTATTTTCTTCTGAATGTAATACTCGGGTCAGACCCGAGTTATTTCAGGTTGTAGATTTCCTTCTTTGAGTTGTTGTTCGGGATTTGAAGACTTTTCACATCTTCTGAAGTTGTCAGTGTCATTTTATAGTAGTCGTGTCATTGTATAGAACGATATGTATCCATGTATATTAGTCGATAATGTACTTGTATATATAACTTCTAGAGTCGACAGTTGTAGTTGTATCATATGTATCGTGTCAACTATATTGTAACTGACATCGGTTATATATATATAAGAGATTTTTGTTAATCTATGTTCCGCATTTATATTATCTGTGTTATTGTTATATCTAATGTCCTAAACTATTATGAACTATCGTAGTTTGTTTTATACTAATAATTGGATATGTCGATGGGAGTAAATAAATAATAGAAGAAAAAATAAAAAGTATATACCACTTCTATCAAGATAACCAATATTAGTGTAAGGCCAATTACGGATGGTCGCTCCTATCCTGCCTTATTCTTCGTAATAATAGACAGTATTTCTTTTAATACTCTTTGTTATTATGAGCATAGAGGTGGGGTGTCACAGTTTTATTTAGTACCAGTTTTCAATGTTGTTATCATTCTTGATGCTCTAATGATTTTATCATAAAACTGGAACAAAAATTTTTACTTGTTATATAGTTGCAAAACAGCACCTCTTATGGTGCCTTAATCACAAAAGAACCTTCAGAAGTTTAATATTAAACACAACTAAGCAACATTATAATATGCATTGAATTTGAAAATGTTATCAAATTATCGTGGCTATCCATCAAAAGGTGTTATAAAGAAACCATATATAACACTACTGTGTGCTGCATCCACACTCGTTCATTTCTTTATTTCCAGGATATTGCATTCTCAAACACAAAACTAAAAGAACAACAAGAGCAGCTTAATGTCAACATTGAGTGCATGCTAATTATACTTGTTACTAAGAAAGATATTTATAACAACTAATTTTTACTAGGCCTTCATCAACTTCAATCCCTTCTTAATGTCTAGATCCACATGTTTCTCCATGAGTGAACCAATGTCCATAACCTCAAATTTATTCAGCAGAGAAATACTGGATACAGTGGAAATATACATAATGGACAAATCATCGATAACCATATAACGTCACTGATCCTTTCACATATATAGGGCCTACAGTACTAGTCACCGAAGTGAAACCCACAAACATCGTCTCAGTACACATATTATTCCAACAATTAAGACATTTGGTGCCGTATGTACCAGTTACATAGTTATTGTGTTGTTGGTAAGTGATAACCATGATTATCACCATATGGGCATCTATAGTACTTCTTAATGACAGTTTCTGTACTATTTTCAACATCAGTGAGTCGCCAATGTGTTTTTATTAATTATTTAGCTATTAATATAAAAAATTTAATTTCAATACGTTAAATAACTAGTTAGCACAATCAAACAAAGTTAAACATTTGCCTCATTAAACTTTTATTTTGCTCAGTTACCCAAAAACACGTTGCTTCACTGACACCATTTCCACTTGTACCTACATTTCTAACTCCGCTCAAGTGCTTTGTGTACTTAACAAATGCATCCTCAGTAGTTTACAAACATTCAAACGTAAATAGTCTACTTATAAGAAGTTTTAACTACTAAATTAGGAGGTCTAAAACATGCTACATCCATAAAAATGACTATCATATCCCAAAAATAGAACATTTGAAAATAAAAAAAAAGGAATAGATAAGTGCAGTATAGATTACTCAGGATGCTATGTGTGGTCTTGTAGGATACCGCTCAAGCTCAATCTGCGGGTATATTAATCCAAAACTAAACAATCTATGAATTATAATATTTATTTCTCGACAAAATTATAAAAACAAAAAGGTAAGGAATAAATTTCAAGAACATAATAAGTGAAAAAGGGAAAAGAACCGTTTGGATTTGAAAATTGCTCGAGCTCTCCTAAAAGTCCTTCTAGTTGCTTCAGCTCCGTTTCGTTTTAGTTATTCCTAGTGCAAACTCTGAACTCAATATTACATGATATCCCCAACCAACATCTTTTCGTCAGAGTCGAAGCTATCATTTTTCCAAAAATACTCAAAAGGTAGATTCATGCGGAGGTGATTATAAAGGGAAAGAAAGAGGCAAAAGTGAAGGCAGAGCTCATGGATACTAGAGCGGTAAACAAAAGAAGAAAAATTTATTTAGGGTTTCCATTGTTGATTTTTGGGCAAAGAGGCAAGGAAATGATGAGTTGGGAATGAAATAATAAAGTGATAAGGCGGCCAAAATGAATTTTAGCCCGCCTTTTATTTGTTCCTTAGTCCTTACCAATGTATAGCGTTTTATATTTTTATTTTATTTCATTTTTATTGTTTGGTGCGACGAATATAGCACACACCGTTCAAACGCTATTTGTTGATGTTTTTTAGTGCTATAAATAATCTCTTTTCTTGTAGTGAGGTCTTGATCTGTTTGGCGATGGTGGGAATAAACTTCGAAGTATTAATCATATGTTGGCTTGGGCGAACAGTATCGAACACTTGGCAAATTATTCTCCTTATCATTATATGATCAAGCCAAGTTCAAATCCGAACAAGTTGAACTAAGTTATTTTTGATAAAAGGTTTTAAGTTAAGAAATAAATGGTATAAACCTTCTAATGATATCTTGGTATATCACTTAGGTCAAGATGTCTTATTTTTTGGGGAAATATTTTTGGATAACTCCAAAGTAGGCACGAAGAGCATGTGCAGCAAAAGAAGCAGAAGAGAAATTAAAACTAGGATCTTATGCCGACATCTTCTGTTACAGATGCAGTAAAGAAGGACATTATGTAGTTCTGTGTAAGAATAGAAAAGAAAAGGAAGAATAAAAGGAAAGCAGAGAAAAGGAAGAAAGAAAAATCTTTTAGGGTTGATATATTCTGTTACAAGTGTAAAAGGCAAGGACATTTTCTACGTGGGTGCCCTAATACGAAGAAGAAATCCAGAATTCAGTTCGGAAAGGAAAACGGTTGCTACTGTTGCAAGGGATTAGGACATATGGCCAAAGAATGTTCATGGACATGCATTTGGTGCTACCAAGGGAAACACTTAATGAAGGACTGTCCAAAAATGAAGGTGGCTGACTTAAGGCCTCAAAGATAAAGTAACGTCTACCTAAAAAGGGATCCAAGAATAGTATGTATATATGAGTTCAAGTATCGATATATATATGATGGTGGTGTGCGGTAGGCTGTATTCCTAAGAAGTTATCCCTAAAAGTTTGTAATACAACTAGGAATGGATGTATAAATATGATGTTAATTAATAAACTTCTCTTTCGATTATCCTTTTGGAGCACTTCTTCTACCTTATATCCGATCAAATTTAATAAGATATTTTGAGATAAAAAGATTATATAATATAAAGAAGCGTCTTTAGAAAAAAATGTTTAAATTAAGAAATTATTTAAAAATATATTTTATAAAAGTATATTTTATAAAATAAAGTGTAATTAGCAAAAAAATACAATGATGTTTGAGAAAGATGGGTTTAAGAATTCATATCCTAATGTTTTGAAAAAGTATAAAAGGGAAAGTTATGTAATATAAAATAAGTTTGGAATTAAATTTATGATGAGATTTATTAACAAAGAAATTTCAAAGGAATTTTGAAATAAGAATTATAATGGTATTATTCCAAATAAAGGATAATCGATTTCTTTTGGTAAAGAGATAGAAATATTTTTGGGAATAAATATTTTAAAGAAAGGGTTTATAAAGGTATTTAAATGAAAAATAAAAGTTTATGAGATGTTTTCATCAAGATTAGAAAATTTTAAATAAGTTATAAGTAGGTCATTTTGTCACACGATTCTGATCTAAAATTCGAGTACGGAACTTAGAGGTGTTTACACCCGTCTGAAAAAGGATTTAACACTCAATTCTTGATGACGAACATTGATGAGGATTTGTGTTGGATACGTTTTCTATCATAGTTGAGAGCTATGCAAGGAAAACTAAAAGTTCTAATTGGAATGTCTGGTCAGAGTCCACACTAGAGGATCGGGGGATCAATACTAGTTTGAAAGTAAAGTTGTGCATTCAAATAGTAGATAAAATTGGATGATCTGTATACATCATACGAATTAAGTTTAAAAATAAATATTTTGGGCAAATACCTTTGGGTTTTGCTTTGGTGTAATTTCGGAGACGAAATTCTTTTAAGGGGGAAGTCTGTAACCACCCGCAAATTTATCAATTTGATAAATTTTATTTATATTCAAATATAAGATTTTTTTAACATAGATTATGATGTTTTGAACAATAAATAATAATAGTAATCTTATTTCTGAATAAGTATTTACAAAAAATATATACTTTGGAAAAATATCGATAAAATAACCGAAAACCATTTTATCGATAAATAGTGATATAATCATAAAACGTCGCGCATGGAGCTGGATACATACACTTATTTTTATAATTGAATAAGAATATGAAATAATATTAATTTATTTATTTTTGGGAAATCAAAAATATGTATGACATCCTCAATGATGCCCTTATATTTAATAATTGATTTATAATTTTAAATTAGGATTTAATGATTTAATAATTATTATAATTATTCAAATAACAATTTTTGAATGGTAATAATTCATTTTAAATAGTTATAAAGTGATAGTAAATTATTTATAATAGTTTTATAAAGATATATAATTGGTTTGAAAATATAAGGAAAATTAATATCGCTTTACCGATATAATAGCAATTTTTGAAAATAATTATTTAATATTGTTTATTATGATTTTATAATTCAAATGAGATCATTTTTATTAATTTAAAATGATTAGAAATTTATTTCAAATTATGTTTACAAATATATGTAATTTAATGTATAAGTGAAAATGTGACCGGGAATCGGTTTCCCGATTTTCAACGGTTTAATGAACGGAAGTTGTTCGAAAGTCATTGCAACCTTGTTTATATGTCATATGCACATATATAACATACAAATGCATCCACTAACATATACATAAACATATATATACATACATATGACATACATACATGTATAAATACATATACCTTAGAAATATCATGATATTTTCACCTTTCTTCATCTTTAAGCAACCTTAGACATGAATGGATGGCTTAGAAGTGAATAATATGATGGAGGCATGTGGGGAGGAGGGATAACGTGGGGAACATGATGATTAAGGTGGGTGTGGGCTAAGGGTAGTTTTGTCCATTCACTTTTAGATATTTCCTACCATTTTTTCCTATAAATACCCATGCACACTCTTCCATTTCATTCACCTTCTTCTTCATTTTTCTAAGCTCCTCCTCTCCATTTTAATGGCTTCTTCCTTAAAGAATTCATAAAGAAATTTTAGTAGTAAAGAAAATAAAAATATTTGTACATATATATGCTATAGTATTACACCTCCAAAACAAGTGCAAACACCTCCCTATCTCCTCTACAACTCACGCCACCACCTACTTCCCCTTTGCCCGAGCACACCACCACCCAAAAGCATGGTTGTGCCTACCCAAGGCCTAGGCCGAGCCATATAAGAAGAATGGAAGGAGACCGAAGAGCTCCGAAGCAAGGAAAAGAGGAGGAAGTGCTGCCGGAATCGATTCGAGAAGCTACGAAAAAGTTTGATGGAGTGGAGCCATAAGTAAGTATTCAATGTTTATTAAATAATAAATAATCTCCATAACTATTTTTAAGTATGATAATATGACCATTTAATCTCTTAATGATTTGTATGAATGTTTGATAACTTGGTTGATTATATGCTGATGTGGTCGATAACTTGGTTGTGATAAATTATGAGAAATCATAATAAATATGGTTTTAATTAACCATGATTAATTAATGAAAAATAAATCCATATAGATGTGTATATGAAGTTATTTAGCCTCTTAGTGGTTTTAAAAATATAAAAAGGTTAAAAATGAATATTATAGTAATATAATAATATTATGAAACGATTTAAAAGTGAAAAAGAGATTTAATATGAAAAATATTGGTTTAAATGTTTGAAAATGGTTTATAAATGTTTTATAAACATTAAAATTCAATTTGGAGAAGTTTTGACAAATAACGAATTTGGAGTCAAAAATAGGCGCGTCACGTAATGGTAGTTCGCGATTTCACGCCGTAAAAGTTAAATCCTTCTATAAGATGGAATTGGAGCCGGATTTCTTTGCAATAAGAATTTTCCAAACTATTATGTCCATAGTTTTCAAATAAAGAAAGAAAATCGAGATTTTGATAAATAGATTTTGAAATATGAGTAAAACAAGTTTTTGGAAAAATTGCGGTTTAGCAGTTTGGAATCGATAAAAGGATTTATTTAAAATTGATATTTTAAAATTGTTTAAAAATATGAAATAAATCCTAAAAATATTTTAAAATGTTTTAAAAGTGATTTGAGTTATAAAATTAATTTCCAAATGATTAAAAATCGTTTTTGATCAATATAGCTTAAAAAAAGCACTTTCCGCAGCACTTTTCTGCACCACTTTTCAATAACTTTTGAAATATGGTTTTAATCTTAACGGTTCTTTTCCAAATATTTTGGTAAATGTTTTTAAATGATTAACAATGTATTTTAAAGGTAATTTGAAGGATTTATGAAGTGGTTAAACAAATAATTAAAAGTTAGTAAAGTATGTTAACTGATTTTGAGTCGATCAAATTATTTGACCGCCTTATGGGGGTCAGAGAGGTAGTATCTAGGCTTGGGTTTGAAAGACCAGTTTCTTGCTCTCCCTAGCTACTCGGACTGGTCCAATGGATGTGATAGTAAATTTGGTTTACTCGGATCGAAATTTCCCAAAGTATAAAAGATAAAGTTTTCCAAATTTAAATAACTTGGATTGCATAGAAATGATTTGGAAATGTTTTCCTAAATAAAAGGTGAAACAATTTGGAATTATTCCAAGATAAAAAGGTTTAAATTAACTAAAAGGATTTGATAAATAAGGCTTAATGATTTCATATACTATTAAGAAGCTAAATGGAATAATTTAAAATAATATGTCTCTTTGAGATATTTATGAATAAATAAAAAGATAAATTAAATTAAGTGATGATTGATAATCACATATGAACTTAACACCTTTTTAATCGATGATTGGTTCGGAGGAACCATGGTCGGATTTGGGTAACTCCTTTCCGAAAACCACTTCGAACCGATTAATACGTTCGGAAGCGAAGATACGATGATGATGATTTTTGAAGATGGGGATCTTCATGATGACGGGCTGCTTGTCACTAATCCCTCAGGGTGAAATTTACCATATCATATATTTATGGTGGCGGTAGTGCTCTATGATGAAAATCTTCGATTACATGGACTAATCGCACCGCAACAAGTTGGGGCTTTAATAGCGTTTAGAAAAGGCTATTATATCTTACTATGACGTTTCAGAGAACGCTATGGAACAACATGCTATGGTAGACCTTAAACTTTAAATAGTAGGAGGCAAAACGCTATGGAAAATAAATTTTCTAGCGTTTATTTAGTGCTATTAAGAATAAACGCTATAGGAAATATATCCCATTGTTACTTTCTATAGCATTTGTTCTGCGTATTCCTATAGCGTTTTTATGTATATTTCTATAGCGTTTTTTGTGCAAACTTTCTATAGCATTTTATGCATATTTCTATAGCTTTTTTATGCATATTTCTATAGTGTATAAGCGGTTACTATCTATAGCGTTCTATATATGACACATTTATAAAACGCTATCAAATAAAATATCAATTTACAGATTTTTTTTACTTTTTTTGGTTTTACACATATTATCCATTTACCAATTTCTTCTTTGCATACAAGTTCACAGACATAATAAATGTAAATTAAAGCGCAACATTTCATACATATTGTTCAAACAACTTTTCCCACATCTATACATAATATTTCATACATATCGTTCAAACATGCGTACCCATATCCATATGTAATATTTCATACATATCATTCAAACATTTACCCATGTTCATACATAATATTTCATACATATTTGCATCAACAACTTACTTATAGACCAATCAAATAGTTGATTTCATCTTGTTTTGCTTTTGATACTCTCTCAAACATCTGCAATATTAAGCAATCAAGATGTTAGTAAAATAAGCAATACATGCAAATGGATTTAGGTGTTAAAGATGCTAAACTAATGCAATACAGGCAAATTGTAAAATAATGTGTAAATGTGGGTGATTTTGCCAGTAAAGTGAAAGGAAAAGGAAAAAAAATTCTAGAGCCCTCTGCTGTGCAATAAAGCAAACAACCTTTGAAAAGATGGTTCTGTACATAACCAAGGTGGGTGAAGTAAACATTAACAGTCGTTATATCATACTAATATCAGTCACTGTAAGCTAAAATCTTTGTAGTTTACAACTAATTTTCGAAAAACACAAACAAACAACTAAAACCCATATATATCTAAATAAGCAATAAAGACCAAAGATATTGTTAAACACATGGAATATAAAAGAGGCAAGGTTGAGAGTTGTCAAAAAGTTTTTTGGATTATATGTATCATACTATCTTTCAAAGAAGTACCATTAAAGATGTAGAGGTGCATAATTTATCTTTCGATACCATTTATAGTCTCTGTATATAATTGTAGTTAAGTGAATATGTGCTCATTTTATGTTAATATGATATCTAATCATCTAGTTGCCCATTGAGGTATTTAGCAATCAAAATTATGCACTGAATTAAAAGTAGGAAAAAAAGACCATCTAAACGAAAAGCCATATCAAGCACCAACATATTTTTTCTTCCTCCAACCAGAACGAAACCAAAACTCAATGAATTCGTTCTTGATTACTCCTAGCTTATATTATTGTCCACCTAAACTTATGTCCACCCAACTGATGGTGGCAAGCAATATGATAAAGGATTTGTTCTAATGACAAACATACATACATATATAGACTGCTACTACAATCATGATAATGTAATTGATGTGCTAATATGTCAGACATTACGACTATTTGTATATATGTGTATAGCTAGCACCTGCCTACCTTCACTGTATTAACTCATGTATGAACTCATACAATGCTGGCATGCTCAAACTATAAATATAATATAGAAAATACTTATAAAACATACATGTTTCAACCCACTAAAGTTGGGCAATTCAGCAATTATTCAGATGTCATTTGCATTGTTTGCACTCAAGGAATTGGTATCGAACTTGGTATAGAAGACTTCACAAACTACAACAGTATTCCCTTATGTACGTTTAGCTTGATGTAATACAACATCTAGGCTACTTTATCACATTTTTATTGCTACCGATGTCATAATAAACAAGTTCAATACAGTAGATAACTGTGGATAATAATACTCGTGTCGGAACGTGATCTGGTAAAATTTAAAGCAGATGTTACTGTATGTTCATAAAATGAATATACACATAACTATTTTCTTCATATTAAGAAATGAATAATAAGTTGATATGTGCACCCAGTTCGAGTTAACATTCTCAGTTTATCTCCTTTTTTATACCATTTTTTATTTCCTTTCAGAAAAAAAGGAAAAAATAGTTAGAACACATACATAAATTTGTCCCAACACAAAATTGCATACACCCATGAAAGAAGAAAGATAGTGCATCAGTGATTGTGTCCGCTCGTCTCTCTAGTAGTTTTACATAAAACGAGAAAAGGCCAGTTCGCACTGGTCCTAATCCTATGCACGATATATTTTGAAATAATTATGCAAGTCTTTGGCCTTTTCTTCTTCTTTTTTCCTTGTTTTTTCTTTTTTCCTTTTCTTTTTCTTTTTTGGTCATTAAATTATGTGTGTGAAGTAACAATGAGCTTATTAATGGTTTTTTTACATATTTATTTGTATGGATTGTGGTTAGCAAAACTGTACAACGACGGTTAGACCAATGTTAACAAACTGCACATTGTCTTACGTTCTGATTTCCTAGCATGTAGAAGACATTACTTATTTCTTAATCTCTCATGATTTCCATAGGTTTAGCTTTTTTTCAAAAATAAATTTTTATAAGTTTTATTATTTGTTTAATGGAAGTCCAATATTCTACATGATTTTACATTAAAAATACAAATTGTTTAGTCAAAACTCTTAATTTCCACATGTTCAATAAGCAACTATTATGAGCGACCTTAATTAGCTTTCAACTGCATGTCGGTACTACCAATTAGAGGTTGATACTGAAATATGATTTGGTCCTTAAATTTTTTGTCAAGCCAAAATTATCAACTGTAATATCCTTATTAGTGCCTATTATAAATAGCTTTAAGTCTTGGGACGGTGATAACAAATAAATAAAAAGATAGAAGTATAGAAAGTTTTAAACTTACAGTTAGGTCGAAAAGAGTTTTATCTTCTGATTAGTTAACAAACTTTAACACTGGTTAGCTGTATAAAAGTGGTACAACATCAAAAATTAAATCGCGCATTCATATATTTAAACATCTTAAAAATTTGTATCTATAAAAGAAATAATTTATACTTACTAGAACTTGATTCTGTTACAACTTTTGCGACTGACCATGCTACTGTAGAGCTAACAACATCTTCGATCCAGTTTAAATCTTGCCTGTAAAATGTTAATTTCAATGAAAATAGTTTTCAAAATGATCAAACTATGACTTTTTGAATATGACGACTTCCAAGTAATACTTGAATGGAACTCCACAACACAAATTTTAAATCATCACCAATTAACCTCGAATCATCAATCGTGATCGGAACATGCTCTCGTACAAGCAGTCCAAAGTAAGAAGACGGCTTTATAAAACCTTCTCTTATTGGTATGACATTCTCATTGAATTCAACATTGGTCCAAGACACGAGATCTGAAGGAAGTCTCTTCATTTTAGTGGGACCTCTAACTTGTTTCTTTTCAATTGGATTTTCATCTACATATTGAATACCAATCTTATTTTCCATCGCATTATTTTTAATTTCCAACTCATTGTTTTCAATATTTACTTCATATTGCATTACATTGTCTCTACATGCTTCAGTTCCTTGCTCATTGGTTTTTAAATTTGCTTCGAGTTGCTCATTGGTTTCAAAATTTGCTTCAGGTTGCTCATTGGCTTTAATATTTGTTTCGGGTTGCTCATTGGGGTCCTCGGCTTGTTTCTTTTTGCAAGTAAGCTTCCTCTGCTTGCCATATCCTGCATTAACAAAACGAACTTATATATACCTAGCTATAAAAGCAAACAAAAACAAAGTACAGTGCAAAAGCCTAAATATGCTACAAAAAAATGAGGACAGGTTTGAACTTTTAAGTATAAGTCCAACAACAACATGTCTTGATTGTGGAAGCTGTGTGTCATACTATTTATGTCCCTAATATAATTAATGGTTTACATTCAAATCATCAACTTATTATTTTCATATCTTCAGGCTCTGTCCTTTGCAAGCTTTAGTGAGAAGTTTAGACTTTCTGTTATAATTGTACAATCAGGTGGGCAAAACTATAATTGAAAATGGGTGCACTTATAATCATAACATAAAAAAAGTACTCACTCATATTACCATGTTTTGGAGTGTTTAAATCCCGATTTCATCCTTCCAATCGAATCTGTTTCCTATAATAATCAAATTGACATTAGTTATTTTTATTTTGAAAGTAAAAATACAACTGAATATATGTTCTTGAAGGAAAAAACTAATAACCATAAGTAAATGGAAAAACTTCATAGCATACGGAAAGTGTTTATTGGATTTGATTAGTGTGAGTCGGTGCAAAATACTGAGATAATTATCAACAAAGGTTGACAGTTGCAATATTGGTTTTGTAATAATTATCATTTGGAATCTTAATTCCAGTATAAATTTGTTTTGTACAGCTAAAGCCTTGCAGCTTTGTGACATTAAACGCAAACATTGAGCATGACGAAAGGCTCAAGCTAAACTTCCTTCAATCACCAAATTACTCTTTATTTCTTGAAAAGTAAAACTTGAATGAAAACCAAAAAAATCTTATTACTGAGAACTTCTTACCTCCAAAATACAAAATGCAAAGTATTTATACAAATAGACCGGGCTACAACCATTCGGCCCAACAAACAAACCCAAAACTAAAATACAATATAACTAAAACAACACACTAAACTCTACACCCCCTCCTCAAGATCGACCTGTGTAGAAGAAGGGAAATCTTGACATGATAAAAGAGACACCATACCAAGCTTGTACATCAAAGTCTTGTGTTGATCAGCACCGAGGGGCTTGGTCATGATGTCTGCCAACTATAGTGCGGATTTAACATATTTGGTGATCAAAAAACCTGACTGAATATTCTCTCTAACATAATGAACATCCAATTTGTGATGCTTAGTTCACATGTATTTAGTCTTCTCATGAAAACAAGGGTCTTGAGCTATATGCATAGCTGAAACATTATCATAATGAAGAACAATTGGAGTTGAAACAGATACATCTAAATCTGCCAATAATCCTTCAATCCAAACCACTTCACTAGTTGCATAACTCATGCTCCTATACTCTGCCTCAGTACTGCTTTTAGACACCACCTTTTGTTTCTTTGTTTTCCAGAAAAATGCAATATCCAGATAAAGATTTACCTGTATCAGTGCACATTCCCCAATCAGCATCACAGTAGGCACTAAGAATAAATTCAGACTTCGCTGGTAGAGTTAGTCCCAAATTTACAGTACCCTTTAAGTATCGTAAAACATGCATTGCAGCATTGAAATGAGGAATTCGAGGAAGTTGAAGAAACTGGCTTAGTTGTTGAACAGCATATGATATATCTGGCCTTGTCAAATTCAGATATAAAAGCTTACCAATAATTCTTCGATAAATTTCAGAATCTAACATAACATCACCTTCAAACTTGCTGAGTTTCAGTCCTTTCTGCATAGGAAAACTCGCTGATATACATTGCTCTAGATTATATTCGCGTAGAAGATCAAGAATGTACTTTCTCTGATTAAGAAAAATTCCAAACTTTGATCTCGAAACTTCAATGCCAAGAAAGTATTTGATTTCACCTAAATCCTTGATTGTAAAAGTTTGATGGAGATCAGATTTCAAAGTACCAATGAGAGAAAAATTATTACCAGTTATGAGTAAATCATCAACATAAGCCACAACCACAATTAAATCATTGTTTTCCTTAAAAATGAACATAGAGTAATCCTGTTTGGATTGAACAAAACCCCATCCAATTAGAAATTTACTTAACTCTTGATTCCAACATCTAGAGGCTTGCTTTAAACCATAAATAGACTTTTTCAGTTTACAAACCTGATCTGGATTTGCTTTATTATAACCTGCAGGAGGAATCATATACACCTCTTCTTCAAGATATCCATGCAAAAATGCATTATTAATGTCCAATTGTTGGATTGTCCAATTCCTTACTGCAGCTATAGCTAATACAATTCGAACTGTTGTAAGTTTAACAACAGGACTAAATGTATATTTATAATCCTTACCAGAAATCTGTCTATCTCCTCTTGCAACTAATCTAGCCTTATACCTGTCCACTTCACCATTTGGTTTGAACTTTGTTTTGAATACCCACTTGAAAGCAATAGGTTTTTTATCATTGGGAAGCCTGACTAGTTCCCAAGTATCATTTTCTTCTAAAGCAACTAATTCTTGTTTCATAGCTTGAACCCATTCTGGAAACTCCTTAGCTTGATTATAAGAAGATGGTTCAAAAGATGAAAATACATTTGCAAGACTATGTAATTCAGTGTCATTCAAATGAGCAAAAGATGTCTCAGTGAAAACATTAAAAGAATTGCAATTATTCTTCTGTCTTGTAGGGAATTTTCCAGTAACGTAATCATCATATTTCTTTGGCACTTGAGAAATTCTAGAAGAAGTTCTAGTAGGCAGTGATGGAACAGGAGTAACATCATTTAAAGAAGAAGATAAGGACTGATCTGCAGTAGCAGGACTATTTGAATGAATAGAATTATCAGAAGGTAATGACATTGATTCATCTTGATTGGTAATAATTTCCGAAGACTGAAGAATACAATCATGTTGATCTAAAGCTGGGTTAACAAAATCTGAATTCGCAGGTGCAGAAACAGTAGTAGGACTAGAATTTGGTTTATTCATGAAAGGAAAAACATTTTCAACAAAATAAACATCTCTGCTAAAAACAGTTTTATGTGTTTCTAAGTCATACAATTTATAACCTTTCTGTCCATGTGGGTACCTAATCAAAACACATCTCTTTGCTCTTTCAGCAAATTTATCATGTAACTTTTGAAAAGGAAAACATAAGGAACCTATGACTCTAAGATGTGCATAATCAGGAGCTTTATTCATCAATAATTCATATGGTGTCTTCCAATTTAATACTGAACTTGGCAACAAATTAATAAGATGAGTAGCAACCAAAAGACAATCACCCCAAAATTTGTAAGGCATACCAGCATGAAATCTAATTGTTCTTGCTGTCTCTATCAAGTGTCTATGTTTTCTTTCCACTCTGCCATTTTGTTGTGGATTGCCTGGAACAGATCTCTGATGCACTATTCCTTTTGATGCAAATAACCTTCTACAAGAATCTTGAATGATCTCAGTCCCATTATCAGATCTGACCACTTTTAGCTTTTTCTCGAAGTGAGTTGAAACATATTCAATAAAAGCATTAATAACAGAGACTACTTGAACTTTAGAATGAAGTAAATATGTCCAAGTATTTCTAGTATGATCATCAAGAATAGTGAGAAAATAAGTTTCACCACAAAGAGCTGGTCTATGATATTTTCCCCATAAATCAATGTGAACTAAATCAAATGAGGACTCAGCATATGAATCA
This sequence comes from Allium fistulosum, assembly GCA_030737815.1. NCBI lineage: Eukaryota > Viridiplantae > Streptophyta > Magnoliopsida > Asparagales > Amaryllidaceae > Allium > Allium fistulosum. Next base: position 512,241,503 of record CM060903.1, on the reverse strand, counting down.
GAATTAGAAAAAGGAAATTTATGATGTTTTCCTAACACACATGCTTCACAAGAAAAATCCTTAAGTATTCTGCCTGATACAAGATTTTGGATACATTTCATTTTATTAAAAGAAGGATGGCCTAACCTAGCATGAAGAATATCAATACTAGGTTTGTTACATGATGTTATAGTATTGTTTATGGAAACAAGAAAACAATTATTCTCAACTATTGAATGAAAATCTGAAACTGCTGTATATGAAAATGATGAAAAAGATAATCTGTATAGACCAGAGATCCTTGATCCAACAGCTTGAATTTCATTTGATTCAAGGTCCTGAAAATAGCAAGAAGAATTTGTGAATTTCGCAGTAATTTTGTTTTGATCAAGAAGTCTTCCTACGGATAGAAGGTTATTTTTGAAAGTAGGAATATACAATACATTTTGTAACTGCAAATTTTGATTCAAATTTACAGTTCCAATATGATGAACAAGAATTATAGATCCATCAGGCAGATTGACTTTTATAGGAATTTTAATTTTTCTCAATGAAACAAAAAGTGTTATATTAGATGTCATATGATCAGTGGCTCCTGTATCTATTATCCAACATTTCTGTTCAGAATACTTAGTAAAACTTTCTTCAGTATTTGAAGAAATTTCACCTGCATGATTAATTGAAGATGCAAGTGGATTATCTTCCAAGTGAGAACTAGAGCTGGACTCATGAACCATCTTCATAACTTGATTGTATAATGCAGAAACCATCACAGGATCAAACTGCTCATCCTCAGCAGTAACCAAATTCATAGCAACATTTCCAACATCAGTTGATTGTGGTCTGCTTCCAAGTATTCCTTTGTCAACTTGTACTTGAGCAATATTGGGGTTTTTTTAAATTTGTTTTGTCTTTGAAACTGCTTCCTTATTCCACCATTCAGGATAACCAATTAGTTTGAAACATTGCTCAATCGAATGTCCCTTTTTCTTGCAGTGTTCACAACAAAGCTCACTCTTCTGTCTTTTAAAATCTCTTTTTGTATTCTGCAAATTCGACTTGGAATTGTATTTCATTGCATTAAAAGCATTTGTTTCAGGGTGATTAGAATTTTTCTCTCCAAGCTTATTCTGGTGTTCGACTTGTTGTAAAATATAATAAGCCTTGTGAATAGTAGGAAGTGGATCAGTACTCAAAATATTTGTTGTAACTTGATCATATTCTTTTGTAAGACCAGATAATAGTTGCATCAGTTTATTTCGTTGATCATTCTCAACTATCTTCCTAAGAATTCCACAAGAACAATTTTTCAAAACACCACATGTGCATTCTGGAAAGCCTTCAAGAATCTGCAGTTGATCCCATATTGTCTTTAATTTGCCATAGTACTCAGCAATACTAAGTTCGTTTTGATATGTAGACGTCAAACTCTGGTGTAATTCAAATAATCTTGGGGCTGTGGTCTGGCCGAATCTCTCTGCCAATTCTTTCCACAATTGATATGAAGAATCAACAAACATGAAACTCTCTGACAAAACTTTGTCCATAGAATTCAAAATCCACGACATGACCATATAATCGTTCCTAATCCACTTCTGATAATCAAACGACTGAATCGATGGCATGGGAAGAGTACCATCAACAAATTGTAACTTGTTTCTAGCAATTAGAGCCATTCTAACTGTTCGACACCAATTTAGATAATTCGAACCAGATAATATGTGATTTCCAAGCTGCATACCTGGATGATCTGAATTTGAGAGATAGTACAGATCATTGAAATTGATCGGTTGATTATTTTGAATAGGTATCTCCGATTGAGTCGATTCCGAACCATCGTTGGCCATTTTAGAGGAAGAAAAGAAAAAGAAATTAAGGAAGAATAAGAAATCGGAGAAGAAGAAGAAAGTAGATCTAGATCTGAAAAAATCGTGGCTCTGATACCATGAAAAGTAAAACTTGAATGAAAACCAGAAAAATCTTATTACTGAGAACTTCTTACCTCCAAAATAAAAAATGCAAAGTATTTATACAAATAGACCGGGCTACAACCATTCGGCCCAACAAACAAACCCAAAACTAAAATACAATATAACTAAAACAACACACTAAACTCTACATTTCTCCATATGTATCCTTAATCAACCGTATACTAAGGAACTAAAATTCCAGAGTAATAATACTTGGATCCTAAAATTTCCATTAACATACCTGGTCTATGTAATAAATCTTTTTGGACTCAATGCCTTAGCTAAAATATAATCCACCACCGCCCTAAGATCTTGCTTGAACAATGATAATCACTTGGTTGTACATCAACATATAAATTAATAAAATATATACATAAAAAGAAAAAGAAAATCTAACAACATTTTAGGCAATAATTAACCTTATTATCATGGTTTTCTAGTCAAAGTTGTGAGAAGAGCAATAGTGCTTTCCAACAAAGCAGCCCGGATTGCTATGAGAACCATGCCCACTTGCAAAATATTTGAAAAAATAAAAGCAAGAAATGAATATTACAGAGCAGTTTCTGATAAGATTACGATATCTGTACACAATTTTGGGAAAAATTATTTGATAAAAGATGATTTTCTTTCATTTTCCTAATAAGTTTCCCCCAAACTAATAGATTTAAAAGAGATATTGAAGATGAAGAGTTGAATAAATAATGGATGTAATACAACTTTAATAGAGGAGAAAAGTGGAAAAAGAATAGATAGAGGGGATAAATGCAAATGTTTATTCAAATAAAGAAGAAATAAGTATATGATCTTAGATTGAATGAAGAGCAAAGGATACAAACAGTCACATATTTAATTTTTTTTAATATAATAGAACGGATTAGAGTGTAGTTGAGATTTTTTATATACTTCAGGAAATATGTATATAGATATGATAATAACATGAATAATGGGTTTCTTGCTTTATTTGCACATGAAATATTTACGTATAAGAATACCAAGAATACTATAAGTTTCTTTATTCCATATGAAGTACTTACATACTTCGGATACATATAATGCTTATTTACCTTGCAATAGCCCAAAAGCAACTATAAAATTTGTATCCGAAACAGTTGAAAGCAGAAAACAAAATTATTTAGTATATATAAATGCTAGGATGAAGTGGCCAAAGAGATGATTTTGAACGACATGGGAAGGAATTACCTGGGATGAGTATGAATGAGGGAACTGGCTAAGGTTTGAAGAAATACAGAGGATGAATAAAAGGTAATGGTTTTGGAGACAAATTTTTTTGGGGACGGCCTGAAAGAGTTTGGTTACTTATTCTCTCATTAAACCTTCATCTTTAACTCTAATCATTTGTCAGCCTTTCCAATAGATATTTTTCTGTTGAAATAACTTTTAACTGCATTTACTGGTTAAACGCCGACCTCTAATGCAGTTGTAAGTGATTTTTCTTATAGTGATGAATTAAAATTATCCGATATATAAACATCAAAAACATCATTGTATTTTCGTTATACATGAAATAATATTAGTAACTATATACATTTACTGCACATTACACTGCTAATCCAAATCTGTCCATGCAATGTGCACATCGTGCTCCTCTTTCAAATTGTATACAAAAAATGGTATTCTATAGAATATAACAATATATATTGTTAATATGATATAAATTGTTAAAAAAAACTCTTTAGTTTCACAAGCAATACAACTGTATATGAATGTCTGTTCAATTGGTATACTGTCATTTATTACTCATATTATAAAGCATACTCTTAAATCATTTCTCTTAGCTATATATCCTATATAACCATTATAGAATTTGATGCCTTCCTGGCACTTCTTTTGACTTGGAAATAAATTTTAGGATCCTCTGTATATATACTCATATAGTCATTTTGATCTGCATTAGCTAGGTTTAGACCTACTTTTGTTCAACTGTCATATTATGCAACATTACGTCGAACCTAGCTTGTTTGTCTGTATCTATCTTCAAGCTTATTTGACGCAGCGGAAAAAACACTTGACGACGAAATGAAGATTTCGTGTCAAACTAATCGATGAAACGATTAGATGAAGCAATATGAATCGATGAATTAATGATACCAAACGCCCAAATCCGTTGATCACGAAGATACCGGACTTTAGCTATCTTCGACACGTTGATCGCGCACGATGCCGTGATAGAAGTGAAAGAATATTTCTATATTATGGTGGTCCATGTAACTTAGATTTAATTATAAAAGATTAAGTCGTAATATGATTTTAATATATAAGGTGATACCATGATGGATGGTTTCAATAAAAGATATTAAAATCTGGGATTAATAATATCCCTCTTACCTTGCCTATTAATTAAATATGTTGACTTTCATAAGGTTTATTAATTGTGTATATATATTAAAGGGTAGTTACTTTTCTGGTAACTAATATATATGCTGTACGTACAAAAGAGGCAGTTATAAAAAGAGGCAGTTATAAAAACTACCTCTGTTTTCCTTTTGTATATAAATAAAAGAAAAGGGAAAGTCTATACGTAAGTTTTCATCCATCAGAAAACAAAAGAAAGGAAAAAGGCATAGGAAGAAAATTGCATCAAAGGAATCCGCTGCAAGTTAATTAATTGAAGAGCATGGATCAAGGTTAGTAAATCTATCTCGTTTATGTTGGAATTTGTGGTTAAATTAAATTCAAGTCTAGATCCGAATTGGGACTGATTTCATAACTCAGAAATCATAAAAGTAGAATTGCTATCAATTGGTATCAGAGCTAGTTAGGCTTGATTGATTTACCCTAATTTTGTTTTACGAATTGCCTGCATAAATTCGTGTATTGAGTCAATTGAATTTGCAGTCATTCATATGCCATAAATTGAATTTCATTTTTTTTGCCTGGTAACTGCCTGTTCTGTTCGAAACCGGTCGACCGCTTGAAAAACACCGGTCGACCGTTTTCGAACAGAAACCAAAACTGTCGACCGGTAATTTTTCAAGTGGTCGACCGTTTTCGAACAGAAACCAAAACTGTCGACCGATAATTTTTCAAGTGGTCGACCGTTTTCGAACAGAAACCAAAACTGTCGACCGGTAATTTTCAAGTGGTCGACCGTTTTTATACTAAAAGATGAATAAACTATTTAATCCAATTGACATTTAATTCTGCATAGGGTATGACTTGTTAGTCACCAAAGTGGCCTAGTTGTATCTAAATTTAGACATTTAAAATGACAGTATTCAATTATTCATGATTAAAGCGATGCTAATAATGACATTAGAGTTTGATTGAATAATTGTTTTTTATTAATTATATTCTAGGAGATCACCCAAAGGTGGATCATTGAATATAGTTCGTAACACTAAAGTGAATTGATCACTGTGTACATAGGTTGAATAATATGTATATCCAAAGATAGCATTCTTATTTAACCATATGTGTTTTGATTAATTATTAAAGTATTTAAATTTTAGCATCAAATGAAAGTGCTTGCACTTAAGTATTGCCCAAAGGTTACTTGAATGCATGCTTTATTGTTATATTTATTTTCAATATAAATAAAGTTCTCAAAGCACTAAAAGATTAGTATGTATAAATGATTGCAGCTTCATCTAGTGTGTTTGCATCTGCTAACTCTGTCGTAAAGTTCAATGGGCTGAACTATGCTGATTGGTCTGAACAAATCCGGTTCACACTGGGTTGTATGGCTTTGGACCTTGCAATAATAATGGAGGAGCAACCAACCATTACAGATACTAGCTCCAAAACTGAGAAATCTCTTTATGAGAGGTGGGAGCGGTCTAACCGGTTGAGTTTGAACCTCATGCGGATGACTATGGCGGAAAGTATTAAGCCATCTATGCCCAAGACAGAGAATGCAAGGGAATTCATTCATAAGATTAAGGAGTGTTCCCAATCGGATTTGGCTGACAAGTCAATGGTAGGCAGCCTTATGAGTCAACTAACTACGAAGAAGTTTGACTGGTCTCAGCCTATTCATGATCATGTGACTCACATGTCGAATTTGGCAGCAAAGTTAAAGTCCTTAGGGATGGACGTAAATGAGACGTTCTTGGTCCAATTCATCATTAACTCTCTTCCTCTTGAGTTTGGTCAGTTCCAGGTGAACTACAACACCATTAAAGATAAATGGAACTTTCAGGAATTAAAGGCCATGTTGATACAAGAGGAAGGGAGATTAAAGAAGATGAAGGATCAGTCTGTTCATCTTGTCGGTCATGATGGTGTCAGCAGCAGTAAATGGAAGCCAGGTAAAAAGGACAAGAAGAAGGATAAGGCCCCAAAAGGCCCTGACAGCAACATCCGAAAGGAATTGAAGTGTTTCTTTTGCCATAAATCGGGACACTTCAAGAAGGAATGTCCGAAAAGGAAGGCATGGTTTGAAAAGAAAGGTATGTATTATAGTTATGTTTTTTTTGAATCAAACCTTATGGAAGTGCCTAATAATACTTGGTGGTTAGATTCTGGTGCAACTACTCATGTGTCTCATGTAAAACTGGGATTCAGTTCGATCCAGCCCATAAGAGAAACTGAGCAGTACTTGTTCATGGGGAACAGGATGAAGGCACGAATAGAAGGCATAGGGACTTATAGTTTGATTTTAGACACTGGTTGTCGAATAGATCTTGAAGGATGTCTCTATGTACCTGAGTGTGCTAGGAATCTTGTTTCTATTAGTAGGTTGGATAATTTAGGTTTCTGTGTTAGTTTTGGACATGGTGTATTTTCATTGTACAAACATAATTATTTTTATGGTAGTGGTACTTTGATTGATTCACTTTATAGGTTCAATCTTGATATTAAATTTTCTGAATCCTTGTTTCATGTTGAAAGTCAAGGCATTAAACGTAGTGCATCTAATGAAAATTCTGCTTACTTGTGGCATCAAAGAGTTGGTCATATTTCCAAGGAAAGACTAATGAGGTTGGTGAAAAGTGAAATCCTCCCTCAATTGGATTTTAGTGACTTAAATGTGTGTATAGATTGCATTAAAGGAAAGCAGACTAAACACACAGTAAAGAAACCCGCCACAAGAAGCACTCAGCTTCTTGAGTTAATACACACCGATATATGTGGTCCTTTTGACGTTCCTTCTTGGAGCGGTGAAAAATACTTCATCACTTTTATAGATGATTACTCACGTTATGGATATGTATATCTACTGCATGAAAAGTCTCAATCTGTGGATGTCTTTGAGATATTCATAAATGAGGTGGAAAGACAGTTAGATAGAAAAGTAAAGGTTGTGAGATCTGATAGAGGTGGTGAATTTTATGGTAAATATAATGAAAGTGGACAATGTCCAGGTCCATTTGCAAAGCTCCTCGAAAGTAGAGGTATTTGTGCACAATATACAATGCCTGGTACACCTCAACAAAACGGTGTAGCGGAGAGGCGGAACCGTACATTAATGGAAATGGTTAGGAGCATGTTAAGTAATTGTTCATTGCCCTCTTCGTTGTGGTTATATGCATTAAAGACTGTTACGTATTTACTTAACCGGGTTCCAAGTAAGGCAGTTTCTAAGACTCCTTATGAACTGTGGACGGGAAGGAAACCTAGTTTAAGGCATCTACGTGTTTGGGGTTGTCCAGCAGAAGTGAGGCTATATAATCCACATGAAAAGAAACTTGATCCAAGGACAGTCAGTGGTTTCTTCATTGGCTACCCTGAAAAATCAAAGGGGTATGTGTTTTATTGTCCTAACCATAGTACGAGAATTGTTGAGACAGGAAATGCTAGGTTCATAGAAAATGGTCAATCTAGTGGGAGTGGTGAATCACGAAAGGTGGATATTCAAGAGATTCAGGTTGAAGTTCCTTCACCTGTCATTCCACCTAAAGTTGTTGTACCAGTTGTTGTATCACAGTCACATGACGTATTGGAACAACAAAATGATGTCCAAATCTCACAAGATGACATTATAGTGGATGAACCGGTCATAATTCAAGAAGAGATTAATGAACCACAAGAACAGTTAAGGAGGTCTGTAAGGGAAAGAAGATCTGCTATTCCAGATGATTATGTGGTTTATAATGTTGGAAATGAATGTGACTTAAGCATTGATGAAGATCCAGTCTCATTTAGTAAGGCCATGGAAAGTGACAATTCCGATAAATGGTTGATTGCCATGAAAGAAGAAATTAAGTCTATGGGTGATAACAAAGTCTGGGACCTAGTTGAGTTGCCTAAGGGTTGTAAGACAGTTGGGTCCAAGTGGGTCTTTAAGACGAAAAGGGACTCAAAGGGCAACATTGAAAGATATAAGGCCAGACTTGTTGCTAAGGGCTTCACCCAAAAGGATGGCATTGACTATAAGGAGACCTTCGCTCCAGTTTCAAAGAAGGACTCCTTGCGGATTGTTTTGGCTTTGGTGGCTCATTATGATTTAGAGCTTCACCAAATGGATGTGAAAACCGCCTTTCTGAATGGTGAATTAGAGGAGGAAGTATATATGGATCAACCTGAAGGGTTCTTGGCCACAGGAAATGAAAAGATGGTGTGTAAACTTAGGAAGTCAATATATGGACTTAAACAAGCTTCCAGACAGTGGTATTTAAAGTTTAATGATACTATCACGTCATATGGTTTTGTAGAGATTGCCGTTGACCGGTGTATCTACATAAAAGTTAGTGGGAGCAGATTTGTAATTTTGGTCCTATATGTTGATGATATTTTGCTTGCTGCAAATAATCTAGGGATGTTACATGATGTAAAGAAGTATCTCTCTAAGATTTTTGAAATGAAAGATATGGGTGAGGCATCCTTTGTGATTGGAATTGAAATCATTCGAAATAGATCACAAGGATTGTTAGGATTGTCTCAGAGAAGTTATATAAATAAGATCTTAGAGAAATATAGAATGGACAAATGCTCCGCAGGAATAGCTCCAATACAGAAAGGGGACAAGTTCAGTAAAATGCAATGTCCTAAAAATGAGTTGGAGCGAAAGGAAATGGAAAGAATCCCGTATGCATCAGTGATTGGGAGTTTGAACTACGTTCAGACTTGTACTCGACCTGATATCAACTTTGCTGTTGGAATGTTGGGTCGATATCAAAGTAATCCAGGAATGGATCACTGGAAAGCTGCTAAGAAGGTCCTTAGGTACTTGCAAGGCACCAAGGAGCACATGCTTACATATAGGAGATCTGAGCATCTAGAGGTCATTGGATATTCAGATTCGGATTATGCCGGATGTTTGGATAGTAGAAAATCTACATTTGGTTATGTGTTTCTACTAGCTGAAGGGGCAGTTTCATGGAAAAGTGGAAAGCAGTCTGTCATTGCTACTTCCACTATGGAGGCGGAATTTGTGGCATGCTTTGAGGCCACTATTCACGCATTGTGGATGCGGAACTTTATCTCGGGACTTGGAATTGTCGACAGTATATCCAGGCCGTTGAGAATTTATTGTGATAATTCCGCAGCCGTCTTCTTCTCTAAGAACGACAAGTACTCTAAGGGTGCTAAACACATGGAGTTAAAGTACTTATCAGTGAAGGAGGAAGTGCAGAAACAGAGAGTGTTCTTTGAGCATATTAGAACGGATGTCATGGTAGCGGATCCGTTGACTAAAGGACTACCTCCCAAGGCGTTCATTGGCCATGTCGAGCGTATGGGAGTTATGGATAAAGCCTTGCTATTTTGATTACAGTTGCTCATAATATAGACACTTAGAATTCGCTTATAGTTGTGTTTCTGCTTTATTGAACATGTTATCATTATTGTTTATGTATACACTTATGGTTGTTTGATGACATGTGTTTCTTGAGACTTATGGTATTGCTCAAACCTTAAAGAAATTTAAAGTTGGGATTGGTTTGTGATACATGGAAGAAATCTTGTCGCTCAATGACTTGTGACCGCCATGATCCAATTAGTTCTAACTTGATTAAAGTAAATGAGTTTATATTGGACTTGATATTAGAGTGCATGCTTAAAGTATATATATGTTAAGTCATCAAATCGTCACATGGACCAAGTGGGAGAATGAAAGAATATTTCTATATTATGGTGGTCCATGTAACTTAGATTTAATTATAAAAGATTAAGTCGTAATATGATTTTAATATATAAGGTGATACCATGATGGATGGTTTCAATAAAAGATATTAAAATCTGGGATTAATAATATCCCTCTTACCTTGCCTATTAATTAAATATGTTGACTTTCATAAGGTTTATTAATTGTGTATATATTAAAGGGTAGTTACTTTTCTGGTAACTAATATATATGCTGTACGTACAAAAGAGGCAGTTATAAAAAGAGGCAGTTATAAAAACTACCTCTGTTTTCCTTTTGTATATAAATAAAAGAAAAGAGAAAGTCTATACGTAAGTTTTCATCCATCAGAAAACAAAAGAAAGGAAAAAGGCATAGGAAGAAAATTGCATCAAAGGAATCCGCTGCAAGTTAATTAATTGAAGAGCATGGATCAAGGTTAGTAAATCTATCTCGTTTATGTTGGAATTTGTGGTTAAATTCAATTCAAGTCCAGATCCGAATTGGGACTGATTTCATAACTCAGAAATCATAAAAGTAGAATTGTTATCAAGAAGATCTACAATTCTTCGACGTTGATCAAGCGCACTTGATTCCGTGAATTGGCTTCAACAATCGTTGATTCGAGCGCACTCGAATGCCGAAGGTGGAGATAGGAGATAACACTCAACTACCAATTTTAATGGTGGCACAAAAACACACAAAAATTTTTTATTCAAATTCAACAACCTTTTACAAATGACACAACCTCCTATTTATAGGAATTCACAACACATCAGACCGACCTAACAAGTCACGACCTATCATTATAAATGACTCACGACTTATAACAACCGATATAAGAACAACGACTTATCAACATATACGACCTAACAAAATACACCACGAGTTACAAATTAAACGACATAGAAAATTACAACACACAACTCAAGAATACAACAGTACTCGTCCTACGAGTTAACACCAGGCGGCTCAGCGACTTAAAGAAGTAGTATAGCTTGAGCGACTTATGGAAACACGCGATCTTTCTTCAGCATACGCGACTTAAACTTCAGCGATCTAGTAATGCCCGCGATTTATCCATTTTGAAGAATTATCGCGACCTATCGCCTGAGCGACCTATCTCGTTAGCTCGCGAGCGCTCTTTGTTAACTCGCGAATCTCCACTAGATCGCAATCTGAGTAGTTTGCTGAGCGAGCTATGGTGGGCCGCGACCTAGAGAAGGTCGGCAGCGATCTATTTTTTCGCGACCTAGCGATTGCCTCGCGTCGCAAGGCGGAGCGACCTAGGGCATATCGCGCGCGCTCTTCTTCTTCCTGACTTCAATCGCGACCTGAGGTAAGTCGCTCGTCGTCTTCTTCTTCTTCGCGATTTATCGATGTACGTTCTACATCATTATTGTATGTATATAACATGGACAACAACAGCAATTGCTGACTAAATGATTTTTCAGTCAAATTTATTCATGTACTGTAAATGTAATATGATAGTAAGTTTAAGACTTATACAATATAATATACTCAAAATGAATATTATCTCAAAGCTTCAACAAGATGGTTCTTACATAAAATCTTATGTATTACCTGGAGTATGTTGGTGCATATTTTCTTAGAGTTTAAACTTAAAACTTGGTTCTCTATCTACTACTCTTTTAAAAAAATGCATACTTCATAATTCAACCTAGCTAGCAAACTGAAGCATTCAAAGTTCATTAATTACTTGCAAAAAATAGATAATTCTTGCAGTCGTATTCTTTGTATTAAGAATCTATGTATCATTGAACAACATCCTGTTATAGTATAATAATCAACAACATTTTCTTAAAATTAATTACCTTAAATCAACAAAACTTGCTGTCAACATTTAACAAAGTGACGGTGCACAAAAACAAAATTCCAATCATTGATTTTGACCACAGCCTCATTAAAGAAAAGAATCTAAGAAATAGGACACCCTAAATATAATGTAAGAATAGTTGAATGAAAAGGAAAGATCCTCTGAGAATATAATATGAAAACGGCAAAAATGTGATACATTACTAGAGTAGTGGTCTCATGATAGTGATGGTGCATTTTAGCATAAGGTGGCACTTTGATTTTCAGAGTGATGAAGGGAAATTTCCCATTATTTTGACTCTTTATTACCATTTTGCCAAAAATTCAATAAATACCTTGGTGGACGAGAAATATGGCATAAAACTTGCATGCAACGAAATACCGATTAATTAAAAAAGGTTGTCTATGAGGTAGGATATTAAATATATATTAGTTAAGTCTATCTATATTTAAGATGGTGAGTTTGACCCCAGCAATTGACATGACAAATCAGGGAGAATATAACTATATAAATGCAAAGAAAATTACTTTATAATTCTGATTTTTTTTTTAATTTTTACTTCTTCTTGTTACATGAATTTGACTTATTCTATTGTTGCCTAATTAAACATCAACATTTAAAGATCAACCTATTTCTTACTCATGTGTTATTTAACACATTCATTTGAACAGAGTATTCATATCAAGCTAAAAAATATGTATAAGAGGAATGATGTTACTTCCTCAACATTTGAGTTTAATGTTTACGCATTAAATAAGATATTGCTGTTAAAATCCAAAAATAAAAGAAAAATAAAAAATCAAAGGTCAACATTGATCAAGTGAAAATGAACAAAATACTGCAACATAGTTCAGGTTGTTGTAATAGAAGAGGCGGTCTCTTTCATGGTCTATATGTGCAGCTTTTATATTTGCGTTGCTTCATCTCGAGAGAAACACATGCACGTAAGCTCGTGATCTAGTATCCAGGTAAGACTTAACTTTAATAGGTGACAAAATACCATTTGCATTGAGGCGTTAATTCCCCAGTTTATAAAACAATAAATGTGATATTTCAATTAGCAATAGCCTCTATTTATAGTAGAATGTTAATGAATTACACTGATTCATTTTTTTGATATGATACGTATTTGGTGACAGCTTGTTTATATCTGTTATTCTGATATTGATAAATAAATGACTTTCAATGACTACCTAAAAATGTTCTTCTTTATCAGATTTAGGAGCTTATAAATTAGGAGCATTGATAAATTAGCATACTAAACTTAATGAAAGATCAGAGAAAATCCGTGGCTAAGAAATCAGATAAAAAAACCACGAATAGGAAGAATCACAATGTAGAATGCTTATCAGGCTGCTTTATTTGACCACAATGTTATCTTTTGTATATTGATTCTAATGATATGAGTGATTCACCGTTGATATTGATTTGATGATGATTTTAATAAGATACGGTGATGAGTCTATTTTTTGATTTTATGATATCTAATTCTGTGTGACGAAAAATCTGAATAAACGGTTTAGTGATACCGTCTGGTATGAGACTTTCGATAACACTTTTCCGGGCATTCTTTGGACTCGTTATATAGAATGAGGAAGGACGAGTGTGATGTATGAGCACTAAATAAATGGACTAGTAATACGTGGTGGTAAGGGACGGTGTTGTGTTATTTATTCAGTTATTCTTTGCTCGTGGATGACACTCATATGAGGATATGCAGTGTGTGAGTGACTCGCTGCAGTGAGTATTTATGGAGGCTACTTGTTAGCCACATAGATTTTGTACTTTATATATCTATCTACTTTAGACCGACTCCCTTTATGTTTCGAGAGTGAACTAGATTGGTCAGTATCCACCTTAGCGGCCTGATCGTGGGGTCATGCCCAAGATCTGTGACACGCTATTGTTTATGATATTCGATATGCATCACGAGATTGGTAGTTGGTTGCTCCTTGTGTCGCATAGGCCAGTAGTCAGTTACCATAGGGGCACATGTCGGTAGTCGTGACCGAAGAGGCTACGCGTTGTCGATCCTATTATGGATCATTATCATGATACCTAGAGGGGAGAGGTAATGGTAACCGATGAGTGTAGGAGTCATGTTATATGGACCGCGTGTGGCTCCTGAAGCAAGCAGACATGCTGTCAGTCTCCTGTCTGGTTCTGGTATATGTGGATATATGTGTACATATGTGGGTGGTAGATAAAAATATATTACATATGGATGCGATTATATCTGAAACTGTGTCCAGAGAATGATCAACCCCGTATTCTTCCCAGGTAGACGGCCTACTTATTATTGATTTGTTGTTTCAATCTCTTAGGACCTTTCAGTCGAGAGTTTCGTCTTTCCAAGGGCTGTAGGTCGAGATATATGATTTTTCACATTGCGGCATTGTTATGAGTTGGCTTAAATCTTTCTTATTAATGTTATTGATTTGATATTGATATTTTATAATATGTGATTGAGGGCGATGGTGGGCATTGCTTCATTACTGCCCGACTTCACTTGGGATGTCTTATTATTGAATTATTTTGGGGTATGATGTTGATTTTTAGATATGTATGATTCACCCATTTGTTTTGATTTGTAATTTCTGATTCGATGTATTTCTATATGGGTGATGACATCTTTTGATATTAGTGTTGATTACTCTATATGAAATCGAGTTATTTGTGATTGTGATGCCTTCGAAAATATTTATACTTATTTATCTAACTTGACTTGCTAGTTAATGATTTGAGTATCTTTGATTGTGAGATCTTATTGTTATTTCATGTACACACTATTACCCTTATTTATGATCCTTGATTAGACATAGTCCGACCTGTACGTTATTTTATAATACTCGGGTCTGTTTGAGACATTACAGGCATATGGACGACATTACCATCATTGGTTTGAGTGGGCTTAGAAGTGTTTACTTAGGAATTGCATATGTTATTTAGTTGACATTGATTCACTGTATGTAAATATATAATTGACATTTGAGTTGTATTGTATTCTTATAATACTATTGCATTATATATTATATCTTATATGTTATCGCTACAACTGACTCTATGTTCTTTATTATTCATTGTATATTATGTACTGTTCTGTCCTAGAGGCACACGTGGTTGTTGCTTTGTACCGATACTATGTACGTATAGCTGAGTTATATATTTGGTGTTTTAATACATACCTGTGTTAGTCCAAGGAAATATTCGCATGTGTACCCCATATATCCTCGTTCTTCGTATTATCTAACAGTATTACTCCGTAATACTTTTGGATAGTATGGGTATAGAGGTGGGTTGTTACAAAAAACATTTCATCTTCGAAATTCAAACAAGAACGATAATCAAAGAAGATAGAAGAACAAGATATATATATAGTATTGCTGAAACTATATACAAACTAAACTACAAACCAAAATGCATACCAAGCGACTCTACCTCAAGCGGTGAATACACTACAAAAGATGTACGATACTAAGGTAAGAAATCTCTAGTCTAAGAATCAATTTGGATAGGACTCCCTCAAACTATCATCTTTTTCCCATATACAATCTCGAGCATCCTTGCTCCACTGTACCTTGACTAATTTCACAACCTTAGTCCTTAATCGCTTCGTATCTCTATCAACAATAAGAATGGGATATCTCGATACAGTAAAATTTGGCTCAATCTCCAAGTCCTCCTGCTGTGATGCTTCCACTATCATAAAATGATCATGTGCAAACTTACGCAAATGGGACACATGAAATACATTTTGCACACCTGATAGCCTAATTGGTAACTCAACCCTATACGCGAGTGTACTAATCCTCTCCGTAATCGGGAATGGTCCTACATATCGAGGAGCCAACTTCCCAGCTCTTCCAAACCGGACTACACTTATCATCGGAGAAACCTTTACAAACACAAAGTCTTCCAATGAGAATTCCATAGCTTTTCTGTCGAATTTGCGCTTCCTTAATTCGCTTTCAAATCTCTATGATCTTATTCGACGCCTCTTAAATCATATGTGGTCCAAGCACGAGACGATCTCTAGGTTCTACCCAACACAATGAAGATTTGCAAGGCCTTCCATACAACGCTTCAGATGGTGTCATTCTGATATTGACCTAGTAACTGTTAGTGTATGAAAACTCAACAAGTAGTAAATGTTCTTCCCACGAACCCCCCAAAATCTATAATGCATGCTCTAAGTAAGTCCTCCAACACTTGGTTTACCCTTTTCATTTTCCCATCAGTCTAAAGATGGTAAGCGATACTTAAAACTAAGCTTGGTCCCTAAGGCCTTAGGCAAACCCTTCTAGCATTGGCTTGTGAATATCGCATCTCTATCACTCACAATATCACAAGGAATACTGTGCAATCTGACTATTTCCTTAACATATAACTTAGCCAAACTAGAAGCTGAAAGTCAATGTGGATCGATAATATACAGTAGGATTAGTCTAGCAAGTGCGGAATTATAAATATTAGTAAATAGCAGTAATAAAAATGACACCAGGAATTTTTATACTGGTTCAAACTTCCCGTTCTACGTCCAGTCCCAGACTTCTTCTGGAATTTCTCGAATAACCCTCACTTAACCCGGAGGAACATGTATTACACCGCCTGAGCAACCGAACAGGACTTTTCCGCCTAAGCAACCGAATAGGACTTTTCCGCCTAAGCAACCGAATAGGACTTCAAATACAATTTGGTAAATTGTTTTTTGACTTGTGTGTTCTTTGAATAACACGAATATAGTCAATGTAGTACACCCTTCCTATAATCTTCTTGATATGATGATTTGAACGTGCAATTTGTAGGAAGTAGAGATTGAAAATCGCTTGTGATTATGATAATACAAAGCAAGTATAGATAGAAAGAATTAGTTCTTGAAATAGTGGATTTTCATCTCTATTTATAGTATTGAATAGTTTTAATTCAATAGTTGCAACTATTAGAAGGAGTGCAACTGTTGGTGAAGAAGACAACTCTTCAAAATTTGAATTTTCATGAAGAGATGCTTCAGTTCGTCAAGTTCAGATGTCTGAGAAAAAGTGACAGATGGCTAAGTAAGTTTAAACAGTCAAATAGGCAGAAGAAACAAATTTCTGTGAATTTAGACGTCTGTTCATTTAATTTAGACGTCTGTTTTTATGACAGACGTCTGTATTAAAGTGACAGACGTCTGTTTTTATGACAGATGGCTAAATAAAAGTGACCGATGTCTGAATTTGTACTGATTTGTTCCTCTTCTTTATTTTAGTGATTCTGAACTTGAGAAACTTTTGAAAATACTTTTATGTCTATAAAAAGATATTTTATATTTGTAGAACATGTTTTCCAAAAAACTATTTGTGTGTGTGTGTTATCATCATATCAGAGATTGTACAAAAATATCTAACCGGAAATAATAATCAATATCTTTGAGCTTTGTTTGTTGACGATATGATAATAGCTTTTCTTTGTGGATTCCTGCAAGAATATTTGTTATCATAGTATATAGTTTGAAATATATAGTTGTCACATTAAAATCGAAGAAGGCAGGTTCCAACATTCTCCCCCTTTTTGATGATGACAACTATATAATTCAACGGTTAGTATAAACCATACCTTTTGCTCCCCCTGTCAACATGACCATATTATATAGCAGAATGATTAATATTTCTCCCCCTTTGTCATTAACAAAAAGGAATTTGTAAGGGGTTTTGTTAGAAATGTGATGATAAAACACATTGTTGATAGCAATATGAACTTTGTTCAGAACATACCAATGATAAAATTTTGTTGTGGAAGAGTCAGAATATTTGGAGTATAAAAACAGATTTGAACATATGTTTGAACAGGTTCCACATCTTAATATACTAAACAAAGAGAAACAGTGATATAGGACAGAAATACATATTTATAAAAAGATACAGAACATAAGAATAAATTATTTATAGAACAAGTCACATAACAAACGTCTGATGTTCTGTAGAAAATAAAAAAGATTGAAAAAATTAATAGATTTAGACGTCTAAAAATTATATTAGATGGCTAAGTATGATGACAGACGTCTAAAAGATTTGTTCAGACGGCTCAGAGGTCTAAAATTGAAACAGAGAGTAAAAAACATTTTGAACTAAATTCAGACGTCTAAATTTTTGTAGCAGACGTCTATTTTTGAGGACAGACGTCTGTGACAAAATGTTCAGACGGCTCAAACAAAAAATAGGTATACAGACGTCTGTTTATAACTATCAGACGTCTGTTTGTCTGATTTTTAGTTTTTGAATAATATTAATATGTTTAATGGTCCCCCTATGTATAACTTCTACCCCTAAGTATAATATCTTGTAAATAACGAGATAAACTCATTATTAATTATGAAGGAAAAATAAAATAGATTTTACCATATTTGCTGAAGTCCATATTTCATTGTAAGCACGTAATTCTATTAAACGTATGGAACATTCTTTAAAATTCCAAAATCTATCCTTTTCCTTTTGTTTCTTTGAGTACCTGCAAAAAATAATAATCATTTTTGGTACCCACTTATTATGTTAGGGTCCGGGGGTTAGATCTTGGGAAACCATACCCATTTGGGTGTGGTTGAACCTTTATAAATATAATTTTCATTATTAACTACCATATCAAAATAACCATTAATGTATTTTTCTCTATTTTTCCAATTAACAGGAACCCAAATACTTAGATAATTTTTATTCATATTTCTAGTCAATGATTTTGTATTTCTAGAGAAATTATAAACATTATTGGTCATAGCAGTATTTGAATTTCTATAAAAATTGGATTTAGATTTTACTCGAAATTTAGTACCAGCACTAATATTTTTACTATACATGAAAGCATATCTAGTGCTATTTCTACGATCAATTTTATTATAACTTAAACCTCTTTTATCATTGTGAGCTTTTGAATTTGTAACTAAGGAAGATAATATATCTTTACCTTTGTTAAAATTTATGATTTTTCTATTTAATCTTTCAAAATTAGCTTTAGAATCACAAACTTTTTTTTGAAAAATATTATTATTAACTTTTAAAATCTCACATTCTTTAGATAATTCTAAATTCTTTTTAATTAAAGTTTCATTCTCTTTTTCAAGAGACAAAATTAAAGAACTAGAATTATTTAAAGAATTTTCCAAAAAAATATTTTTATTTTGCAAAACATTGATTTCCTCCAAAAGATCATTGTTTTTATCTTCTAACTGCTCATTTTCTTTTTGTAGGAAATCTTTTTGTAAAACAAGTTCTTCGACGGTATTTTCAAAACATTTAGTTTGTTTTACCAAAAATTTATTTTCCTCTTTTAAATTTGAAATTTCTTGCTCACAATCTTTTAACTTAGCTAAAGCAATTGTATTAACTTTATTCAAAGTTTTACAATCTTTTAATAATTCGTCATGTGCTAACAGAAGATCTTTATATAAAGAATCTGAACATACCGATTGTGATCTGAGTTTAGCTATGAAGCATTTGTTTGTTTGCTCCTTTGATTCTTCTTTATTGCTTTTCCTCTTCTTATTGCCTTGACTAGATCTCTTTGTAGCCATTTATTCTAGGATGTTGTTACGATCTCTAGAATCCCAGGCTCTGATACCAAATGAAAGTCAATGTGGATCGATAATATACAGTAGGATTAGTCTAGCAAGTGCGGAATTATAAATATTAGTAAATAGAAGTAATAAAAATGACACCAGGGATTTTTATACTGGTTCGAACTTCCCGTTCTACGTCCAGTCCCAGACTTCTTCTAGAATTTCTCGAATAACCCTCACTTAACCCGGAGGAACAGGTATTACACCGCCTGAGCAACCGAACAGGACTTTTCCGCCTAAGCAACCGAATAGGACTTTTCCGCCTAAGCAACCGAATAGGACTTCAAATACAATTTGGTAAATTGTTTCTTGACTTGTGTGTTCTTTGAATAACACGAATATAGTCAATGTAGTACACCCTTCCTATAATCTTCTTGATATGATGATTTGAACGTGCAATTTGTAGGAAGTAGAGATTGAAAATCGCTTGTGATTATGATAATACAAAGCAAGTATAGATAGAAAGAATTAGTTTTTGAAATAGTGGATTTTCATCTCTATTTATAGTATTGAATAGTTTTAATTCAATAGTTGCAACTATTAGAAGGAGTGCAACTGTTGGTGAAGAAGACAACTCTTCAAAATTTGAATTTTCATGAAGAGATGCTTCAGTTCGTCAAGTTCAGATGTCTGAGAAAAAGTGACAGATGGCTAAGTAAGTTTAAACAGTCAAATAGGCAGAAGAAACAAATTTCTGTGAATTTAGACGTCTGTTCATTTAATTTAGACGTCTGTTTTTATGACAGACGTCTGTATTAAAGTGACAGACGTCTGTTTTTATGACAGATGGCTAAATAAATGTGACAGATGTCTGAATTTGTACTGATTTGTTCCTCTTCTTTATTTTAGTGATTCTGAACTTGAGAAACTTTTGAAAATACTTTTATGTCTATAAAAAGATATTTTATATTTGTAGAACATGTTTTCCAAAAAACTATTTGTGTGTGTGTGTTATCATCATATCAGAGATTGTACAAAAATATCTAACCGGAAATAATAATCAATATCTTTGAGCTTTGTTTGTTGACGATATGATAATAGCTTTTCTTTGTGGATTCCTGCAAGAATATTTGTTATCATAGTATATAGTTTGAAATATATAGTTGTCACATTAAAATCGAAGAAGGCAGGTTCCAATAGAAGCCTTTCTCGTAGTCTTAATAGGTAAGAAGTGAGCACTCTAGGTCAATAAATCCACAATAACCCACACACCTTCGTTACCCCTCCTCGACCTAGGAAATCCGTGGATGAAGTCCATGGAATTCCGCTCCCAATTCTACTTAGGATTCTCAAGCGGCTGAAGCAGTCTAGCCGTCTTCTAGTGACTAACCTTTACCTATTGGCATTTAGCACACCTACTCACAAAGATGCAAGCATCCCTCTTTATGCCATCCCACCAAAACGTTCGTTTCATGTCTTGATACATTTTAGTGATCCCAGGATGTATCATCAACCTAGAATGGTGACTCTTTACTAGAACTTCCTACCTAACCCCATCAACATTCGAGGCACATAACCTACCGTTCATCCTCAAAATGCGATGTCTATTCATCTCAAATCCCAGCCATCACTTCAGTGCCTCATTCTTGCTTACATTCTTAGCTATCCTAGCAAAATGAAGATCTATAGGCTGATTCTCTTTGATACGACTAATTAGAGTCAAACAAACCTCAACATTTTCCATAACTGCATACCACTTAATGAGCGCATCAGCTACGACATTAACCTTTCCCGAAGTATATAATATGTTTAGATCATAGGCTGCAAGAAACTCCAACCACATTTGTTGCCTCTTGTTTAAGTCTTTTTATGTAAAAGGATATTTCAAAGATTTATGGTCTGTATATAACTCGAATCTTTCACCTAGCAAATGATGCCTCCACATCTTTAATGCAAATACCATTGCCAACAACTCCAATTCTTGAATTGCATATCTTGCTTCATGCGGTTTGAGCTGCCGAGTCGCATAAGCAATAACCCTTCCATGCTACATCAACACAGCTCTTAGACCCATTCCACATGCGTTAGTGTAAACAGTCAAATCCTCACCTCCATCAGACAAAGTAAGAACAAGATCACTGGTCAACATTTCCTTTAACTCTATGAATTCTTGCTCGTAATTATCAGTCCATACAAATTTGACATCTTTATTCGTCAAATTCATTAAGCGAGAGGCAATCTTCGAGAAATCCTATATTGATCTCTTGTAATAACCCGCTAGACCTAGAAAGCTCCTAATATCAGTTGCGCTTTCCGACCTCTTCCAGTCCTGAACGGCCACAACCTTAGTGGGATCAATAGAAATACCCTCTTAGAAACAACATGACCTAAGAACCTAAATTTTGAACGCTAATAATGATACTTCGAGAACTTAGCCTTCAACACTTGCTCTCTTAGTGTTTCTAGAACAAACCTTAGATGGCGTGAATGTTCCTCGTTGGTCTTGGAATAGACCAAAATATCATCGATAAAAACAAGAACAAACTTATTCAACACATCTTGGAAAACTCGATTCGTTAATTCTAAGAAATATGTTGGAGCATTATTTAGGTCGAATGACATAACTAACCACTCATAAAACAAGCAAATCAAAAAGTGATCAAGGGTACACTCTCCTCTACCACCCTCAACCGATAGAACTCTATAGAAAGATTAAGCTGAGAAAATACTTGAGCTTCATGAAGCTGATCAAACAAGTCATCTATCCTAGGAAAAGAATACTAGTTCCTAACAGTTCGTTTGTTAAGCTCGCGATAACCTATACATAGTCTTAGGGAACCGTCTTCCTTCATAGAAAAGATGACAGGCGCTTCCCAATTCGAACGACTTGGTCGGATCCATCCCTTTTTCAACAAATCACTAACCACATTTGTTAGCTCCAACCTCACCTTTTAGGGCAAGTCTATGAACAGGAAATATGATAGGCTTTGCATCTTTCACAAACTAGTAAGGTGGTAAACTGACACCTCTTCAAAGATATCCTTAAAGTCCTAAACAACCATGATCGAACCCAGCTCCTCCTTTGCCACATTTAGAGAATAAAGAAAACTACTCATAAGAGAGATAGGTTCCTCATAAGGTTCTGCCAATTTCTTTCACCCTTCCTTCTTTAGTGATACAGTACACTTAGCACAAACCAAGATAGAATGATTCCGAGATAGCCAATCCATCCCATGTAAAACATCAAAACCTGAAAACCCCAGATCATAAATATCACAAGAAAGGAGTTGGTCAAAGAAAGAAACTGAAACTCCTAAATAGATCATACTAAGATTGGCCAAGCCCCCAATAGATCATAAAAACCTTTCTCACTGTTCAAAGTACACGTTAATTTATTTAATTTGGTTACTGACTTTACTTTTCCTCTTCTTCAATTTATTAACTTGTCCATTCGTTCATTTTAGTGGTTACAATTCAATACACCTCTTCCTGTAGCTAAAATTTCTTCCTTCTCCTTTCTTGTTGTTTGCCAGCCGACCTCCATACTAACCCAAGCAGTGCTCCCTTCCATTGCCCACATCTCCAACCGAAGCACCATCCTAGCCAACCATGCACCCCAAGTTGATGCTTCTCCCTCTCCTCACGCAACCCAAGCCTGGTCATGGCTTTTACCCTGTAACCGCGAACCCACTTTCCCCGGCTGGCCGATCATTCTCCAGCTCTTCACGACAGCCTTTTTCTCCTTCTTTTATGTACGATATGTATATTTATGTATATTGTATTATACATATATAATTGTTGTTATTATTTTAAATGTATGTATATAACAGTTTTGGTTTTAGTATATACCATAGTTTTTCCATTTTAAAGTGTTGGTATATATATCTATATATGCTATAGTAAGAAAGATTATATGTATAGTGTGATGTTATATTATATATAAGTATCTTGTAATTATATAAGATCATATATATGTGTTAGCAAGCTGTACTAATGATAATCTATGTATAAATATAGGCTGTAAAGATTTGAATATAATATGTATATAGGCATGACTCTGACATATGTTATATTGTTTTACAAAAGTATATATATAAAGTTTGTTTGAGTTGTAAAGAATTAAGTCACATACGTATATAGTTGAAAACCGTTGATCTTTATATTTTATATGGATTTTATATATTATAAAGTAGGTGTATAAAGTTTCTGTAGTGGTTCGAATATATATAAGTTATTAGATATATATAGTAGGTTAAGCAGTT
Organism: Allium fistulosum; assembly: GCA_030737815.1. NCBI lineage: Eukaryota > Viridiplantae > Streptophyta > Magnoliopsida > Asparagales > Amaryllidaceae > Allium > Allium fistulosum. The sequence continues at coordinate 512,217,904 of CM060903.1, read as the reverse complement.
ATATATATATATTTGTTTACATCTATTTTGATCCTGTTGAGTTTATTTATATATTATATAATAAAGTGTGTGTCTGTATATGATTTTTTTTAAATATACATATTAGTTATATAAAAAGGCTATACAATTGGTTACAGTTATATTGATATGTTTACCTTGAGTTCTATAACAGATTTGTATACAACAGTTTAGATATACATTAGTATTTTATCTCTGCATTTTACAGTTTTATATATACATATATTATATTAGTTTTGGATGGTATAAGTATATATAATATGGTCAGTATGTATGTATGTAAAGCTCTGAGATAATTTTTAAAATAAATATATATTATAAAGGTTATATTAGCTGTTATATATATTAATTAATATATGCTTTTGTTTGCTAGGTACAGTACGTTGGATCTTATGTAATGTCATGCGTATATATATAGATATTGTGATTTTAAAATATAGCACGCATAGATTTTAATTTTTCAATTACCGCGTAGTCATATTTTTTTTATATGTTGGTTGTAAATAACTTGTTTGTAATATATATATATATATGGATTTTGAATTCTAGTCTGTAACGATTTTTGATTTGTTGGGTTATGTTGGAAATGGTATATATAGATATTTTCAAAATGAATAAACAATATATGTAAGTAGTTTGCATTTTTTTAGTATATATATATATATATGTATTCATTTCTAAATTTCATCATGTGGAGATGTTAGTTTATTTATGTGTTTATTTAAACAATGATGTGAAATACGTATATATATTTTAAATTTAATATGTGTTGGAATTTAGAATATGATTTGATATATATAATATTTATAGCTACATATATATAAGTTCACTTATATCAATCATCTTCATCGATCCAGTCTGATATGATTTCGTCTTTTCCCATTTATCATTGTTTGTCGATTCGGGCCAATCTAGCTTTGCTTTGGAAGTCGTACTTGCATTTCGTAACTCGATTTCATTGTCTATTCTCTCTAGCCTCGAAAGGTGAGCAATCACTCACAATTAATGTTCTTATATTTATTAAATTTGATTTCAATTGAAACGATAATTGAAATATGCTGCTGTTAGTTATTTACATTGCTATATATATGCCATTTCTGTATATGTTCACCTGTAACATCTAACACCATTATCTGTTGTTTATCATTGATGATATATGCCTGTTACTGATTGTTATATTATTATCACATTTGTTATCACCCTACAAGTTCCCTGTTAGTATAGAATTCACTATGGGTTGAAATGATACATACCCGAACGATCTGTAGAATATGAGAAAATCATTATGGGTTGAAATGATAAACCCAAGAGATTTTCAATTGAATTGAATTTGGAATTTCGGGTTGAAAAGATATATACCCGAATATATTTAAATTGTGGATTGAAATGATAAATATCCGTATCACTTGACCATAGGATAGAAAATTATATACAGACACCGTTGGTCTATATATAAATATTTTTAAAAAGATTTCTATGGTTTTGGAAAGAAATATATGGTTTAATAAATATTGCTTTTAAAGACTTATTAAAGTTGATTTAATAAAGTTGATTTAATCAATATAAAATATGTTTAAGTATTTGTTTAAAATTTATATTTTTCAAATATAGAGTTTATAATGATACAGGTTGAAAGATAAATTTGAAATTGATTTGGAATTATATTTAATTAAGAATTATACTTAAATAAGTTTGATTTGAAATTTATTAAAATTGAAATTTTAAAGATATGATTTTTAACTTGGATTTGGTTAAAGTGACTTAAATGAATATTGCAAACTTAAATAAATTTAAATGAGATATTTTGTTTATTTAAATTTGTAAATTGAAGTTTATTTAACTGATATTGAAATGATTAAGTAAATATTTCAAGCTTAATAATAGTAAAGTGAATTTGATATATATATATATATATATAAAATTATCAAATTTAGTTTGAAAATGTTGAATATTTAAAGCTTTGAAATATAATGAAATTGGAATGGTTTATTTGTGGTTCAAATCTATATTTGAAATCGATATAATAATTATTGAGAACTGAATCGAATTGAAACTAATGATTTGAGATTTGACTAAATTTGAAATTTTGGGATTGGTGTTGATTTGGAATTGATTTGTAAAATTTGAGGAAGCCATTTTATTATATAAAGTATTTTTAAATTATATTTAACTATTTATATATGTTACTTTATAAATTTATTTCATATAAACTATTTTAATCTAAATTATTTGTAATATAAACTATTTTAAATCACAACTATTTTTATATAAACTATTTTAAATTATAAACTATTTTATTATATATACTATTATTTATATTTAAACGGTTAAGTGGGAAGTGTTATGATTCCAAAGCATTATGATTTCTAAATTTTGATTTCCAAAGAATTATGATTTCCAAAGTGTTTGATTTAGAAAGTGTTATAACTTTGAAGTACTAAGATTTGTAAATGGATATATATTTGAGATGGATATATTTGAAATGGAAATGATATCGTATTTGGTTTTGAAATGGAAGTGATATCGTATTGATATGGTTTTGAAATGGCAATGATATTTTGGTTTTGAAATATAAACTATTTTGAAAGTTTATTAAATGACCAATCGGTGTAATAATTACGTAGTTATTAAAGAGTCGGGGATCGGTTTAGGACATACTCTCTGTCTAAATCGAAAACCACTTTAATAACTATTATATGCAGAGTGTGATCTAGAATGAAGTGGTTGGAATGATGACGTTGCTGGATTTGAAGAAAGAGAACGATAATGGATGACCTTGACACTTGTGTCAAATCGGAAATGACTTAAACAGGAGCCGTGCCGGGCGAGTGAGGTTAGCTACCTCTAGCGGACACACTTCTTCGTAAACTACTCATTACTTGTTTTTGATTGGTGCGCACCCTTGAATTCGGAGTGTTGTTTCGCGGTGTTGCGATCGTTGTGGCGATGCGTTCTCACCAGTCCGGATCAGGCAAACGGTAGTTTCACTACCTTGGGTATTGCCTTATGTGCCTTGTCATACTCGTATCCCTATGTGCAACCACTACGATTTGTTTCGTGTTATACCTATGGAGTACTCCCTGATAGCCCACTAGTTTACGGTGGAGTTTACAGTGTTGTTAGACTATGACGCTTATATAAAATGTGTTAAGGGGGATAATGGTAATGCCTTAACGCTATTTTGATACTTTATATTACTGATAGGCATTATCTACTTAGCGTACACTACTATATATAAATAGTTTAACGGATCCTTGGAGGATGGTTATCCCAAACATCATTGAGTTACTTGTATTTTCAGCTGTTATTTCACTTGAGTTGGATTTATTGATATAAGAATTAATGTTAATCCTGACTCGAGTGTCTTGTGTTTTGCTTTACGCTCGGTTCAGACTGATTGTACCAGTATTCGAGACTCACCTTTGGAGTTGGAGCTTCGCTTAGAGATCCAGCTATCTATCCAGCTTTCAGATATTCAGTTGATTCCAACGATGTATTCTGATCTTGTATTTGACTATTGTATTCGAGACTTCTGTTGTATCTTGTTTAACTCTGTTATATATATATATATAGTAGCTTCATGAACTACTATTCTTTTGTTTCCGCTGCACTATTGTTATATTACTCTATGTCTGTGATTTTGTGATTATTTATTTACTGTATATGCTGAGTTTTGCCAAATTTAAATTAATAATCTGATATTTTGAGAAATTCAAATCCGACATGTATGGATGCGAATGGTTGAAAATTTCAGGTCGTTACAGTAAGTTAATTCTAGGGACCTAATTTACATACTTTTTTTACTGGGGTTTTTGTGTATTTTGAAACTTATTAGAGACCTGAGCCTAATATTCACTTAAAATAAAGCCAAGTTCTGTCATGATGGATAGTCTTCTACGTAAGATTCCATGTAGCTCTCCAAAGATATCGAGCAAAAAGAATACACTATAAACACTGAACAGAGCATAAAATTTGCTACATTATTTCAAGAAAAAGAAGAAGAACCCAATATAGATAGCTCAAGATAATCAATTCAAAAAGATGAAGGCAGGAAACAACTTGCTGATATGTTACATATGGATTAATATGAACCTCTGAAATCTTTGGGAAGAATACTTTCTTTCCCAGGATTTGATTCACGTTCACCAATTTTCAATTCTCGCTTGTCGACTATAATCAATGATAGCTCCAAAGTAAAAGGTACAACTTGTTTACCATGACTTTTACGATACACACACTGACTCTGTGTGTGTTGGTTATTTGGTTTCTACTACTCAAATTGTTCAAGGTTGTACTTACATAGAGCCAAATTTAGCAATCCAAGTCAATATATATTTGTTTATGCATTTAAACGTTAACATGAATGGATGCACAATCCGAATCTTTAACCAAAATGAGCAGCAATGTCAGTTCACCAATAAACCAAGAACAAATAAAGGTAAACAAACAAACAAAATGCTAAACTACAACACAATCATAACTGAAATCAAATTAACAGAGGAAAAATCAAACAAAATAACAGAGGACAACTGTTGTAGTACCTCCCACTGCGGTTCAAATTGGAGCGCGTGGATATAGGGTTTTAGGTAGTTAGTAGACGACTACGGTTCAAATAAGTGGCTGTGATTTTAAGTGTTGGGATCAATTTGCGAGAGAGAGATCAATTTGTGATCGAGTGTTGACGAAGGCGGTTAGGGTTATGATTCAACTTCGGTCTGCGTGTTGTGTTTTAGGAATTTCATGGAGTTTTGTTGTCTTCTGGAGGAGGTGACGAAGGGAAAGAGGAGTGTTTTTTCAAGGAGGTGACGTTTTTTTTAATTCCTGCATAAAATAAATTATCTCTCGCCTTTTTGATTGTACATCGTTGATTACACCGTATTTGTTTACTTGACAGCGTTGAGTACCGTACATTGCATAGCGTTTAAAAGGAATTGGCAGAAACGCTATGTATTTATGCTATCAAAAGTCTATATTTTTGTAGGGTCGCTACTAACCCTAGGGATAATTCCCGACAGAATGTGATAGGAGGAGTGCCTTCGGTTTCGTTCAGTCCCAGAACGAACTTGCAAGGATAAATGTCTGACATTGCATTTCGGAGATCACAACGTTGACTTTTACAAACATACATCTATTTGGTGGTGGAGAAGACAACTTCTCTTAGCTTAACACCCTTCTCCGAGATGTACGAGCTCAAAAGTTGTATGTCCGCGAAAGTCAATAGTGATTGAAGGAATGACCATGTGGCATTCAAAATGGAACCTGTGATGATCAAAGTGTGGCTTTGCAGAAAGCAAAGCGTGGCTTTGTGGAGCGTTGCCCCATGAGCCTCACATCCCTGGAATGATACAGGATACTATGTGGTCTGAAGGACATATTTTTGGGCTATTATTGAGGGAAGGTGTCCCTATAGGCACTTATTGCCATATTGTATTAATGGAAAGGTATGGAGGCTGACGTAGATCGTGTAAAGCCACTGAGCAATACTCTGTTCCATGGTAGTATAGCAGTATAGTTCGGAGGCTGACGGAGATCGTGTAAAGCCGCTGGTGTGAACTAGGATTGTTATATGAGGATTTGCGGGTCTGAATGGTTACTAGTTCCCTATCATGTTGGAAATCCAATTCCAATACGTTGCCATTATGGTTTTGATTGTAGAACCTACTTTTAAAAAGTAGCTAGTATGCCATCAAATTTAATCGATGTAACAATTTCGGTTATCTTGATATATTATTTTAAAAGTGTTTTCAAAGGAATGTCATTAAAGATAATACCAAATTATTTTGGTATAAAAGTGTTTGGTTATCATAAGGTAAAAACACGTCTGTATTTATGTGTGGGCGTGGTCTTATGAGGTACCCTTCTTTTCAAAAGTTTTCAACCGACATCAATTTATAAATCGAGTATCTCATGCTGGTTTATCAAGCCTGATCTGGGTATTTTTAATACTCGTGTCAGATCCGAGTAGTTTTAGGTTTAGTTGAAGACGCTTGTAGTTTCCAAAGGAGAGCTGGAGGTCTTTATCTACGTATGGACGTATTCTATTATCCGCTGCATCTATTGCATTTATTTTTATTTTTCAGCATTTGTAAGGACAGAAGATTAATAACTGTCCAAGCTGAATCTAGGTTAGACTCTGATATTGTATTCAAAATTTTCCGCTGTAAAGATTATTATTGAAATAACATATGTTATTTCATTTGTGTGAGATTCTGTTCTATCTTTATTTTATTTTTCCCCTAACAATCGGGCTTTTCGGCACTTGGATTTGCGGTACATGAATACCAAGGTTGTATTAGTGTCGACTTTCGAGGGTTGAAAATCCCCAATCGTTACATAATTAAATTGGTACGAATTATTTGAAAGCCATATATTGTAGAAAATAGTTAAAAATATGAAATTTGACAATTTTTGTGAAAACAAAACACATGAATTTACAAAGATTTCTAGAAATAAAATAAATGATATACAAAAGAAAATACACAAGGTCGGAAGAGGATTTAATAGGTATCGAAGGGTAAATAATTAGGGTTAGGAGGTAATTTGATTAAACAAAGCATTTAATAATTGGTCAGTAGACCCAATCCACAATTTATACTAAATGTGTCAAGAATGTACATATTAATGATAAGAACAAACTAAGTCAAATAAATCAGATGTCGATATGTATAAAGGTTGTGTCAGGTATGCAAAAAAGGGTTCCCAACGTGTACTGAGAGGCATAGTAAAGGCATTGGAGCAGAACCAAAAGTAGAATAAACTGGAACCTTAAGTATAAAGACTTAAGAAGGCTAGTAATACTAAGTATGAGGATGGGTTATTAAACTGAAGGTATCAAATGAATATTGAAGGGGGGCAAGGTAAAGGAGGAACTATAGGTAGAGGAGGTGATTTATGAATTCTAAAGCCGAGAGTCCTTGCATTAACTAATTAAAACTAAAATAGGTTGAGACCCGGTAGTTTAACTTTCGGTAAGATGTTGTAACCGGAACTAATTGACCTCCAAAGAGAATTTTATGTTAAGCCTTAAGTTGGCCAGAACTAATACTTAGAACATTGATGATAATGTAGTAACATAACTTAACAGATACCTAAGATAAATCCTATTGTATGATTTATTAGGTAGGTAAGTGATGTTTTGTAGATAATGTAAGGCCTATGGTGGCGCCAAGATACTGAAGGTGAAGGGGTAAGGCCTTAGTAACTTTCGAAAATGAAAGCATAAGCATAAGGCCTTGGTGGCAAGTGAAACCATGAACGTTGTTGTAAGGCCTAATGTGGCAACTGAAATATGAAAGCGTTGATGTAAGGCTTAAAGTGGCAACGGTAGTCGAAAGTGTGTGAGTAAGGCCTAAGGTGGCATCTGAAACACGAAAGCAATTGGTGTAAGGCCTGCCATGGCAACCAAAGATTTGTTAGATAACATAAGATCTAATGTGGTAGTTAAGTACCAAAATCAAAGTAGGTGTAAGGCTTTAGTGGAAGCCGAAATATGAAAGTGTAGGTGTAAGGCCTGAAGTGGAAACCAAAAATGAAAGTGAAGTAGGCATGACGTCGGTTGTGGCAAACGAAATAGAAAGCTAGGGTGTAAATCCTAAGTAGCAACCAAAATCGATAACGAATTTAATGGAATTAAGGAAGCAGTGAAGGCATACGGCCTTAATAGTAGCCGGATGCTTATATCGAAACCATATATCTCTTATAAAAGGAGTAAGGCCTTGGTGGCAGCCTATGATAGAGTGTTTCGAGTTCTAGTCGAAAAAAGGATGATTACGGAATGACATACCGAGAGAGAAGGCTATTGATCCCAGTTATGGCAGATTAGTAAGAATACGATCCTTAAGAAAGAATTATTGACTTATGCTTGTGTTTAAAGTTGTTAAAATGAATATTTTGTTAGTGTTAGCGGAAAACCCATTCCATGCTTTAGCCACGTGGTCTCACTAATGTCTTATGTTTAGGGTAATAAATTGCTCATACTAGGCTTGTAACACCCCGATATTTTATTGGAAATATAATTAAAATGAAATTAAAAGCGTATTTGGTATAGTGGTAAAGGCGCATGTTGACTTCCTTAGTGAACAGGGATCAAGTCCCGTTGTCGCCCAAAATCTAGAGCGATGTTTTTTTAGCTGGTTCATTTTCAGTGATTTTCCTACGTGTTTCAGCATTGTTTCTGACATATGGCGGCTTCTTATTCGCTCCAGTGATGTAATAGGATGGGATGGCTAAATTTTATTGGTTGAGTGATGTGTATGGGCTAGAATGGATAACCATTAAGTGTATGAAAGAACCAGATTTAATCTAAAATAATTTAATGGATTATATTCACTCAAACAATCTATAAATAAACCATCTAACCTAAACCTAATCTCTTATTCAGTCGTCGCCATAATTCTACAGTAAAATTAGTGTGTATTATTCTTCCTCCTTTTCTCTACTAAATAAACAAATCTCTACCAAATTAAATATCTATATATATTCAAGCAATTGGGGAGTTTAGAAGAATCAAAGGGAGAAAGATTAAAGCAAAGCTTTTTCAAATTTATACAAGCTCAAGTGCCAGGTGAGTGGGAATTAATATGAAATAGAAAAATAAATTAGTTCAATTTCAGTTCTTTTCTAGCACATTAATATGAATTAATTTCTGTTATTAATTGAGAATAGATGTAAATTATTGCAACTTCTTCTTCTTTCAGTTCTCAAATCTAATTCATGTTTGGTTTAAAATATGGGACATATAAATTGTCTACTTATGTTTTATGGCATAAATAAGATTGAAATTTATGTAGATTATTGCATCTTTTCCTTCTACCATTTCTCAATTCTAATTCATGTTTGGGTTGAAATTTGAAACAAACAAATTGTTATTCACGTTTCGTAGCGTAAATACGATTGGTTTAGTTAAATTGAATAAGAATTGTTATTCAATTTCTAATGGTAGAACAGGTTAGTTGAATAAATTCAAAATATGTTACTTAAATAAAACTATAGTTTTGATTGATATAATTACATAATTTTGAATACGGTTTTGGAACAAAATTGGGAAGTCTAATTGGCATAATTGTTTGTTTCATATTGGCCTAAAATGTAAAAGTGGAATTTTGTGTAATTAAATGGTTTGTGGCTATTGGATATAAAAATTGTACAGATTAAATCTCTAAAAGGAGAACGTAAATTAGAGTGGAAAAAAATGTAAATTAAATGGACCCTAAAGGCTAGTGTAAATTTGTAACAAAATGGCATAAAAATTACAGACAAACTATACGGGCTGAACGGACGTGAAATTGAAATACTATTTATGTAAGAAAAAGGAAAATTGTGAAATAACCAAATCAGATGTAAAAATGGCCTAAAGCAGATTAATGGAAATAAACAGTATGTAAACTGTAACGGTAAAATTAATTAATCGGGAAGCGATTTGGTAGGCAGACCTTGTAAAGGTCTGGATAGATGTTTCATGCAGTTAAGACCAAAATATAGTTTTGGATGTACGTACTAGGAGCGGGCAAGTAGGTTCACAAGGATGTTTGTTACCTTTCATAGATTGCCAGTACGTAGGATAGATAGAATCCGCAATCGTAGGCTTCTTCAGGAAGATCGACGCGTACGGAACAGGACAAGTGTGCTCCGACGTAGGCTTCTTTAGGCGGATCGTTGGAGAAATTTGCGCAGTCGACCCAACTGTGGGCGCTCTTTCGGAGGAACGACACTTTGGATAGGGGTAAATCCATGTTTGTGACCGAGGAGACAGGAGAATAGAAGTCCAGTTTGGCGGAGCCTAAGCGCAACTTTGGGGTCCTGCAAGGTTGTTTGAGTCGGCACCGGTTAGACGTAAGAGGCATTTAGTCACAGTGCACAGGCGAAGAGCATGACTTTCACACTGTAGCATGTGGATAGGTAAGGACAGCAGGTCCGACAGGTCGATTGACGTTTAGTATTACTGCATGGTTGACTTCCCTAGTGTGACCATGGACTTTGGCTACTTAGGAACTGTATCTAAGAAGGATTCACTGCATTATATTATTCACCCTCTGCGATATCCGGGGAAACCTGGAATTAAACTGTTTTATTCTTTCCGCTTCATTTTATTTCTCATTCACCAGACTTTATGTCTAACTCATTCCTATTTTTCCTATTTTCCCCAAATCACAGGAGGGCAGGTCTAGGTTGCAGTTCTTTGCAGCTTGGAGGGTCATTGGAACAGTTGTTATCTTCAGCTTTTGTTCCTTTTGTTTCATGTACTTCGTTTCTCTTTTCCGTACTTTACTCTATATATAACTGTAACGACCCGGAATTTTCGAACCCGAAAATTCCAAATAGTTAGGAGAAAAAGAAAAGAGATAGAAGAAAGAAACAGAACAAGACACAGATTCTCACATTCGCAGCGGATCAAAATACAATATCAAATAATCATATCAGTTAAATTTTCTCTTTGAACACATTTTTAAAACACTTTAAAAATCTTTATAATATTACTAAATTAGTTTTTATAAAAATGCTTTTATAACTCGATGTTTCAACAAGTTCATCCTCGTTCTCACAGAAATTCGGTCATACGTTGATCAGGCGTAGGACTGAAAATCTATAAGTACTTGGTAAACCTGTTTCCAACACCCAGTGAAAGTAATTGGAAAATAATTTATGAAAATATAGAAAACAATTTTGAAAATAGAGGAATATCTTTGGTGAGAATGCTCTGGAAATCATCACCCCCATCCATGGTCGCAGTTACATCCTGGGTTACATTGCCATCGCAGCAAAAGTCCATGTACTAATTACACCATGGAACCCACAACAGATCGCAGTTACATTCCTAGGTTACGTTGCCGTCACAGCAAAAGTCCATGTAACTGTTGGCTCTCAGCGCCTCACACGATTTTCGCTGTCAAAATGAAACTTCTCCACTCCTACATTGGTCGTAGTCTGGGGACCTATATTGTGAACTTTGTTATGTTTTATGTTTTGGTGGAGACTCTTGGGCACTTTTGGTTTCAGAAATAATTTTGGGATAATGTTGTTTTTAATGAAGCTGCTTTGCTATTAATTTATAATTAGTGAAAGTTTTCTTCTGTTGTAATATTTTAATCATTTTATGTTGTTGCTGTAACGACCCGGATTTTTTTCATCGTTTGATTTAGAATATTTAAATGGGTTTAAATATTGAATTTGATTTATAAATCAATTTGAATATGAAATTGGGTAACATATGGAATAAATCCAGAATTTAAATATAGCAATTTATTGAATAATTTAATTATTAAGGTTAAAATTGAATATTGGTTAAAATAGTGAATCTGGAGTTTTAAGCTTGATAAAAATAATTTGAAGGCTTGTAAAATTTATATTAATAATACCGAAGATAATAAAAGTGTTAAAATTGAATTTAATAGTGATTTGTTCAGTTTTAAAAATATATCGTTTAAATTGACATTTAAAAATAGCCTTTCGAGGCACAGTCTCGGAATTCGACGAAACTAGTTTCATTGGATCCATAATATTGTATTATTATCGAGTGTCAAATTTTATAGCTTTTGGAGTTATCGTGTGGTCGAACGGTATGTAAATGCGTTGAAATTTATATCGAAATTAATTTAAATAGTCGATCCAAAAAGCTATCTTCTCCATACGATCGAATTAGGACTCGAACCTTTTCCATTGCGTTCAGAATAGGGGTATAACATTACAAACGCCTAGCAGCACACCTCGATAGGAGGGTAAAATTTTAAGTTTCAAATTCGAGATGATTTAAAATATATATATATATATATATATATATATATATATTACTGATTGACATATATATTCAAATCAGAGCTTTATCCTTTCACTTCAGGTCACTGTAGCAAGATAATTTGAACACGCATTCCCTCCTTTAGATCACGTCTTCGTTCACTTCATTTTCACAAGCTTAAAAAAAAAAGTTTAAACCGAACAGTTAAATAGAACAAGGTAGATCTATTCAATTTCATTTCTTCCCTCATTCTTTTTCCTCTGCTCGATTTTCCCCTTCTCACCGAAAAAGAAAAAAAGTTTGAATATTTGGCCTCGTTCAAAAAATAAAAATAAAGCAGCGAACAAAAGTTTCTTCATCCTGATTTCGCGAGTTCGATATTGTAAGGCTCGTGAATTTTCGCTGTAGCGTTGGAAGGGTGCGCGAGTTGAGCAGCGTATGCTTGGAGAGTCGCGGAGGGTAGGCGTTCGGTGGAGGGGATTCGTGATGGTTGGCAGTAGCGTGGAGGTACATCATTCGTTGGGTTTGGGGGGGAGGTGGAGTCCGCATCCTGGAGTCGCGATTGGAGCCGGCGTGGAGTTGGGTGGTGGGTGGTCGAGCGACATGATGGGATGGATCTTTTGCGGCGGTCTCTGGTAGGGTTCGTCGATGGAGGTTGAAGCTTGCTTGTTCGAATTCATGTGAGGCCGTGTGGGTGGTCTCGGGCCTGGGTTCTCGAGTTGTAGTGAGGTATATATGATTTTTTTTTTCAATTTATACATATATATACAGAAGAAAATATATAGTGAGGTATAGATATGCAGATTATTTTCGATTTATATATATATGTACAGAAAACAAAAAAAGAAAATATTTTACCGTAAGATATATAAATTTATTCTGTTTTAATTTAATATATATATATAGGTTTGAAAGGAAATTTATTTTAGAGTTTAATGTGAGTGTTTATATATATACAGATAGACAGAAGATATATATATATATATATAAGATTTTGGGAAAATATAGGAATTTTAAAATGTTGTAGAGTTTATATAAAAAATTAGATTTTTGGAATGTATATAGGTTATTTTTAAGTATATGTAGTTTCAAAGAAAAAATAAAATAAATATACATATATACATATTTTCACTTACTATTTTAATTTTAAAATAATGTTTATGGAGATTAATTTGTTTAATAAACTTATTTAACTATTTTAGTCGCTAAAAATAGTTTATTAAAAGAAAATTTGTTTAAAACTAAATTATTAGATTAAATAAAATTATTAAGTGGTAATTGATTTGTCCGATTGTTTCAAATATTAATAAATCATATAACGCTTATACAAGGTCAAAACCGTGAAATCAAGTCGAGATTGAAGTGGACTGCAAATAAAATAAAGGTGAGATTTTCTCACTCATTTGGATTTCCTTGTTTAAAAATTAAATGTTAAATTTAAATTATTGGATGCCTGGCTTGATTGATAAATTTATAATTTAACTATTGGATGATATTATATATATAGTAGTATATATATATTGGAGTGATTGATATTCCCGCATTATATAGCGGATGAGACCCAATGCGCCCCGCATAATAGCGGATGACCCTATATACCGTGATATCTCCCTCGAAGTGGGATTGGTATTTTATTTGTTGACTAACATCTGTGGATGCAGGGAAAAACAGGTTGGAGGGATCCAACTGGATTCCTCAATAATATTTATTGTTTTCATATATATATATATATATTGATATATGATATGAGGGATAAATTGATATGGATTGTGTGTGAATTAAAGTAGTAAATGTTAAATAGCATGGAATTGAATTCGGCACTTTTAAATATCACAAATAATTAAATTGAAGGAATTTAAAAGGAGATTTGAAAAGAAATTATTTATACTGGAAATTAGATTTATCTCTAAAAGGTATTAAGCAGAATAAAAAATATATCAACCAACTTGGGTTATACTTAATTATTTGTAAATTGGTTTAAGTGGAGATTTGAAATTAAATTATATATTAAGGTGAAGAGATATTGGAATCGATAAATAGACTTGAAATAAAATGGAATTTTGTTAAGGGAATATTATAAAGTGGAATTATAAATAGAATTTGTTTTTATAAATAAATGGAAAACTCAAAGGAGTTTATAAATTTATAGATGGAGTTTATAAATAAGATAAAATGATATTAGTGGGTATGTGGAAAATATAAGTTATGGCATGAACTTATATCGAGTATGAATTTTTTTTAAAAAGAAATAATGAAATATATTTCGAATGTGAAAAAGGGTGATGTGGTCGAGGTGATATGAATCAAGAGGAATCTATGAATTGAATTGGTAAATATTGGATTTTCTAAAAATAGACTTTTGTTAAGTAACTTGAAATTATTTTAAACGGGACTTTAAATTACCATACTATATAACTTTTAAAACTATTATCTGGATTTAGAATATCCCGAAGTTTGTATTTTAATACATATTTTTAAAAAGTAAACCATTTTCCTTATTTCACATATATAATTTTAAATGTCTTAAAAATTCAATTATGAATCCTCTCGAGATGGGAAGCGAAGTTAATTAAAATTGAATAAGATTTTAGGGAAAAGATCTTATAAGGGTATTATGGAATTTAAATAAATTTCTAAAATATAAGATAAGCGAACTTCGAAAGGTGAAATAAAGTTCACAAGGGGAGTAAAAGTGAAACTGGAATTTTAAATAAGCATAATTGGCTTTGGAAATATTAAAGGAAATTAACCAAGGAGTTCTGGAATTTATAGAATTCGTGTGAAACGAGTGGGAATTTATAAATAAAATTGTAAATGATTTTTGAGAAAAGAAAATAGAAAATAAATATTTTCCAAGTGTTGTGGGAAAAATATGCTAAGTATTGGGCAAGGGTTGGAATTTGTTCCGAGAGAGTAAAAGGATTTGAAAAACTATTTTCAAGTATTGAAATGTGAAAATAATATCTTGAGTAGATATTTTGAGATAAATAATTTGAAAAATTATTTAAGGCCTAATGGTTGCTTGTGGATGTTATATGATAGTTAAATAACCAACTATCAATATTGGCCAATGCGCTGATCGTTTCGAAGAGACCGGGATCGGATTTAATTATCCGAAAACCACTTTGATCCGGTTTGAACATAGCGAATGAAGACCGTGAAGTTGATGAAGACGGTGATTCGGTTTGTCCAGACCCAGGACAACTTGTATGGACGAATGCTATCAGACCATCGTCATTGGAGGACGATGAGCATTCTAAGTGAATGTGCTCTTTAAAAGGTAACACTTAACCTCAAGCCTCATCAACTGGGAATGGCTAAAACAGAGGAGGTGCAGCAAGGCTAAGTGGGTAGCATCCAAGTAGGGTAAGGTCATCCCTGTCTAGAGTCCCTTTTATCTCGGCTGTGTGGCGGTTGCTGATCCAAACCGCGGGCTGATCTTATTCGGGCTATCCAGTAAGGGGTAGTCCGGTCTTGTATTGTAGGTGATCAGGAGAGGTCCTCGGTACTCTGATCTAGGCCAGGTACAGTGACGGGCGGTACCATAGTAGCCCTGCCATTGTATGAAATCCATTCTCTAATTAGCGCCCGTACGGTTTTGATTGTGCCCAACTATGCTGGAACGTGAGATGTAAGCATTTCAGCTAGATTTTATTTTACTTTCTATAGACACTATTATAATATCAGATGGATTTGATAAAAATGTTTTGGTTATGGTAAGGTAAAAACCCGACATGTTTATTTGTGGCGTGGTCTTACGAGATACCTTTATTTTAAAGGATTTTCGAAAATATAATAATCCAATTGAGTATGATTTTCTCACGCTGGTTTTCCAGACTGACTCGGGTGTTTTTTTATTATGATACTCGGGTCAGACCGAGTTGAACAGATTCAGGATAGGATGCTATGGAGCTCAGGAGATGAGCAGGATGACAGAGACGTATCTCCATACTGGAATTATTATTTCCGCTGTGTAAGGACAGTTAATAGACTGTCCAAAGTGATGGATGATTGTTGTACTCCGAAGTGGTATGTATGTATAACAGTACAGATTTCTTTGTATTTAAAAGCTGTTATTATATATTATATTTTGTTCCGCTGCGATTGTGAGACTCTGATGTTGTTTTTGTCTTATTCTTCTTCTACCTCTTTCTTCTTCTTTTACCCTAGTCATTCGCTCTTTTGTACACTTTGGGTTGAACGAGGAAGAATTATTAT